>CM077010.1:46434904-48934904 GCA_039090855.1 Macrothele yani | reverse complement strand
AATAATACTTTGGAAATTATTGTATGCAAATAAATAACTCACCTTGAATAAGGTTATCAAATAAAAGGATGACGATGAGAAGGCAACATATTTAATATAGGAGTACACACAATGAATAGAAAATAAATAGTTTTGAGCACTTAAGAAATAAATAAACATGAAGTTTCGGATAATACAGCACAACACACACCATTTGCGAAGTAAATCACAGCACAAGACAGAACGACCCTGTTAGGAGGGTTGACACAAAGTGTGTGAAAGCTTGTGAACAAATCTTATCTCATGCCAGGTGTTTTTTACGAAGTGATCATGTGATACTCTTAGTACTTAATGCAGGGAGAAATCATAAACAACTTTTTTCTCTGCAAGTGGAAACAATGTTTCACGACTGCTGCAAGACGTACTTGTGTTTCCAACAGTATTAACATTTTCCACTCAGTTAAAAATGTAAGCTTATGTTATTTTTTCTTGGTCAATTTCTAGTATGAGAATTTCATGGTGTTAACCTGTTTCTATCAAACCATGCCTTTAGACAGCAGTATAGCACTATTTGACTCTCATCTTGAAGGAGTAACCCCCTCCCCCAAACATAACCTTAGTTCTTGTGTGTAGCATGTAATTATTTGAACAATTAGTAAAATTTGTTCATTGTGTTTTGTAGACTTTAATAACTCATCTTTACTTTTGGATAAGATTGTCTTTATTGTAAATATGCTGACAATCTTTGGTGATTGTGATGGGGTTTGTAATTTTGTTGTTCTTGTTCCCTACCTTAGTCTTGGCATTCTTAATTTGCAAGAATTGCGAATGCAATATAAATTGAATAAGTATTCCCAAGCATTACGTTATCCTCAGTTGTGTTAAAGGGGGCACAAATTGCCCAGAAAATAAAGATATGAAAGGGACAAGAAAACCCATGACAGTCAGTAGGATGTTGCAAAGGTAAGATAGGGCAAGGGAGAGTGCACACCTTTCAGCAAAAGACAGACTCCTTTTCAACAAGGACAAGAGTGGAACTTGTGATTATCTGTGCTGTAGTTGGGATCCCTGCCATCTTCCTTTCACTGCTAGTTATATTTGTTGATGTTTTGAAAAGGCCAATAAACCAGAGAGCAAATGTTTGGGCACAATGCATTAGTCTTACCAAAACACTATATTTCTTAAATTTATGTAGCTTCACCTGTGAAGTTCCTGGTGAAAATTGTCAATGTTGTACAGAATAAGGGTAGAATTTGTCCTGATATTCCTGATTTTTCTGTTAAGTCCTGAAAGTCTTTAATTTTGTCCTAAAACTTATGAACTTTTTAAGTAATTTAGTTTTGAAATTTGCCTTTTATTTTTAATTGAAAGCAGCTTCAGTCAGCAATAATAAAAATTCATGTGCAACAAAAAATTTCTGTAGCAGAACTGATTAATACACCAAGTATATAAGACTGGAGTGATAATCCATTTTATCGGCGTAAGAAATCAAGAATACAATTTGCCAAGCTTTCGCTCATCAACGGATGGATTTTTCAAGACTAATAGCATAAAACAAACTGAAATATTAGAATGATTACATTTTAAATATGATAATGGTTACATGCGACATATGAAAAATGATTAAATGCTCAGTTCAGCGTGTTCTGGATGTGAAGTCACGAGATGTGTTAATTTGGCACTTGGTGATTTTGAGAAGAAAAATTATTTAGGGACTGGATCGAAATTTTTGGTAATTCCAGGGAGATGCTGTCATTGCAGGCTTCATGACTGGTGAAAATTTCCAGAGATTCTTGGAATGCTGTTGCTTTGGGGTTAGAGTAGGGGGCTAGCTAGCTTTTTATCTTCCCATATAAGAACTGCGGACTTCAAGCACACTTCTCTAGATAGGGTCGTTGATGATCTTACCTTCCTTTGCGCCTCTTTTATGTTTTCCGATTCTGGTTCCAAAGGAGCATTTTGTAATTCCAATGTAATATCTTTGCGTACTGTCAGAGTATGATAGCGGTATGGCATAAACACCAGCTTCACTGGAGATCGGGGTCTGTCAGAAAATTTTGAAAGCATGCTGTATAAGGATGATGAGAATCCTTATGCCCACTCAGATTCCCATCTTTCGTAGGGAATTTTTCAGGATGTAAGAAATGCCTAGAATATATGGTATTAATCCTGAGTACTGCAGTTCAGTTGATGATTAGTGAATATTCCATGTAGCATGTCTTTTGTCTTTCTGCTGATGCTCAGAATATGTTTGTACACTGCCGGACAATTGCTAAGGACGGATGACAATAGCAACGATAGCAACCATAAAATGGAAGGCAGGAAAATGTGGAAATTAGCATAAGTGCGGGATACAGTAAGACGTGTTGTGCATATGCAAATTTTGGATTGCCGAACTTGGTCGTGACGTCATAGCGCTGATAAGAGAGATAAAGGATTTGAAGCGTATTGACCGTTGTTATTCAAACGCAAAGTTGAAAGGGAAAGAGTCAACTGACGAACTTGCACTTTTCAGTATGTCTTCCCGACATCACCTAGATGATTTTACGCGTGGCCGTATTTTTGGCAAGATTGAAGAAGGGCAAAAAATAACAGATGTTGCCAGGGAGTTTGACGTCAGCCACAGTGTTGTTTCAAGGCTTTGGAAATCATTTCAAACAAATGGAGAGTGTAGCAAACGTCACGAGGGAGGTCGTGTTCGCAGTACGACACCTGCAGAAGATCGGTATATAGTGCTATCAACAAAAAGACACTGGCGCAGCACAGCTAGTGAGGTAGCAAATCAGTTTATGGCTGCTACTGGCAAGCGGATCTCCCGAAAAACTGTCGCCAGACGTTTGCATGAAGGAGGACTATACGCCCGCCGTCCTGTTGTGTGCATCCCATTGTCCAGACGTCACCGTACCGCCCGTTTGCAGTGGGGCCATCAACATCACAATTGGACTGATAATGACTGGTCTGCTGTCCTCTTCTCATATGAGAGTAGATACAGTCTATCGTCTGATTGTCGACATCAACTGATCTGGCGTGATAGTGGTACTGCATATTGTCCAGCAAACATACAGGAAAGGGACCGAAATCCGACATGTAGTGTCATGGTATGGGCTGGCATCATGATCAATTGCCGTACGTCCCTCTCTGTGCTTCCAACTGAGACTATGACTGGCCAACGATACATTAATGATGTTCCGCTACCTCATGTCCGCATGTTCCATGGTGCTGTCGGTGATAGATTCATTTTCATGGACGTCAACGCAACATGGCATCGAACAGTTGCTGTCCAGGAGTGTCTTGAGAGCGAGGATATTCAACGCCTCGTATGGCCAGCACGTTCTCCAGATCTGAATCCCATTGAAAATGTGTGGGATGCTTTGGGGAGGAGTCTTGCTGGTCGCCAATGCCCTCCAATAAACAAGGACACTTTCATCCATGCACTGACAGAGGAATGGGATAAATTACCCCAACAGCTGCTTGATAATGTTGTGCAAAGCATGACACGACGTGTGGAATCTTGCATCGCCCTCCATGGTGGCCATATCCCGTATTGACATCTTATGCCAGAACGCCTGCGGACGGTAATTGCATTTTTTTCACGTTTACGTATTCTGCACAAAATGGCCTGTTTGTCCCTTAAACACGTTCCAAAGCCTTCTGGATTTCAAAGCACAATAAATTGTCTTTCTTGTAATGTCCTGGCATTCTGACATTATTTTATTTCACTTGGCATCCAACCACACTTACTTTTTTATGCGCTATATAGCCGTTTATGATCCGTCCTTAGCAATTGTCCAGCAGTGTATGAGTACCCAGCTTTTGTGGCTAGATTATGTAATTATTTTATTTAGTTCAGACTGCCTGGCAGAGACATTTGAGCTTACAGTAAATGCTCTTCGAATCCGTGATCTAAAAAATGCTGACTTATGTTCAGCTGGGCAAAGTGAGCTGCTAAACATTGGATTAGGTACAGCCGTTGATCTATAATAGACTTGAGAATGGAGCCGGTTCTCTGGTAATTTAATTAAAAGTACGTCCAGATAAGGTAATAAGCTGTATCTTCCAATCTCCACGGTGAAGTGGATCGAATAGTGATTAGAGTTTATTTTGTCAAGGAAAGGCAGGAGAGTGTCTTTCCCGTGAGGCCATGTGAAGAAACAAGTCATCTGTGTATTATCTTTGCCAGGTGGAAGGTGGCTATATTAACTCCCCCATAGAGGAGTATATCTTCGCCAACATTAACCCAAAACCTTCCATCTGGCTAAGATATGCCGATACGTGGAATATGCACTAATTCATCGACTCAACTACAGTACTTATGGATCAATACCATATATTACAGGCATTTGTTACATCCTGAAAAACGCCCTAAGAAAAATGGGATTCTGAGTGGACATAAGGGTTCCATCATCCATATACAGCATGCTCTCAAATTTCTCTGACAAACCCCCGATCTCCAGTGAAGCTGGTGTTTATGCCGTACCGCTATCATACTCTGACGGTATGCAAAGATATTACATCGAAATGACAAAAACGCTCCTTTGGAAACAAAATCGGAAAACACAAAAGATACACAAAGGAAGGAAGATCCCCCACTAAAGATCCAGACTTACAAATTTTGCTAGTAGACATTGGCCACCAAGACCAAAATTGTTAGTGGCCATAAAAAAAAAAAAAACCTCAGTGGCCAAACTTTGAAAAAAAAAAAATCAAATTGTATATTTCATACTAAATTATTTTTATAAAATTGCTTAGTATAATATCAGTATGTTTTATTTTTCATATTTCAGTTATAGTATTCTTAAAAGTTGAAACTGAAGTAATAAAACAATGCAGGAGAGTTGGAACATCGCACGGGGAGGGAAGTGCACTTATGGGAGAAATCTTTGCACTGTCCGACTTCCAGTTTTGGAAAATTTCCCACTTTTTTAAGCTGAAATACAAATATTTATGCAGTTAAATATTACTTAACAATACTGGGCAGAGGCAGCATCGCAAGAAAAAAGGAATTACGATTGCGGAAAAAACCTGAACTCCGTCGACCTTCCATTTCGAAATTTTCGTAAAGATGGAATTCCGTCCTCCGACGAACATTCCCTGTCACCTCCCCACCCCCTTTGTGTTCACTGGTTCATTGATCTTGCGAATGACCAAAATAATAACGAAAAAGGTGGAATTCCTAACTTTTGCTGAAGAATCTGATGCCTGAGATTACAGGGAAATTTTTGCGGTGTCTAACCTCCCTTTTCGCACATCATTGCCTACAGTTTCAAGCTGAAGTACTTTAATGCAATAAAATTATATTTAAAAATAAAACTTTACACTAAAACAACATCGGGAGAAAAAAATTACGATTACTGTAACTTTTTCACTCCATTCAACTACCGTTTTCGAAAGTTTTGAGACACGAAATACAGTCTCCAGGCGTAACTCCTCCAATCCACCCACCCGCAAATTGTCTTCAGTTTTACACTGATCCTGAGAACGATCTAAATGATGACAAAAAAAAAAAAAAAAAAAAAAAAAACGCAGAATTCCGCGAGTCCGCTTAAGAACCTCATGCATATCATAAAACAATGAAATTAAAAAAAAAAAAAATGAAAATTTGTAGAAACCGTAGTTTCAACAGCAAGGTCCGCAGTCAGCCAACTAAATCCGTAGAAACTACAGGCATTGTGTAGTAGTTCGCAGGTATGGAAATATTATTACAGTACAACCTCGAAAATCCGGACTATGCCGATTCCGGATTTTAGAATTTTCCTATGGACTATGCAGGCTTTCAGTGAACATTCATTAAAAATAATAAAAAGAAATTGCCTAACTTCCAAAATTTTCATCGGATTTTGACGAAAATTTACATGGGAGTTTATTTTGACGTGTCTTGGTCACTAAAATTTGCATTCAGTTATTTAAAAAATTGGAGAATTTTTTTTAATCAAAATTTCTCCCAGTTGGATTTTTTCAACGCAGACAGTTGAACTGTCCACCACTGGCTTTCATCCCCAATGCAACCTTACGAACCTCGTTCCCCTACTGTGACCCATCAGCCTTGGCACATTCTTTATCATCAAAAACAGACTTCCTCGCCTTTTTTATAAACTTTTTTTTTCTTTCTTTTCTGCTGTTCAAGCAGAATGAAAAAGGTGATGGCTGACTTCCGTACAACTCAAATTTTGTGCCATTTCGTGCGATTTCCATTTGAAGTAAAAATTTTCAAAAACGTGTGAGTTCTGTACAAGTTAAAAAAAATGTCCGAACAATACAAGTTAAATAAAATAAATGTTTTTCCCATACAGGTCGCCAGAATTGGCGATTTAATCAAACATTTTTAGTCACCACGACGATGGAAGTTTATCGCCAGTGGCGACATGGCGACCGTGAGTCTGGATCATTATCACTCGCAGCCCTATCTAGAGAAATGTGTTTCAAGTCTGTGATTCCTATGTGGGAAGGTAAAAAAACTAGTCCCCTACTATAACCCAAAAGCAACAGCATTCCAAGAATCTCTGGAAATTATCGCCAGCCGTGAAGCCTGCAACGACAGCATCTCCCTGGAGTTGCCAAAAATTTGGATCCAGTGCCTAAATGATTTTGTTCCTTAAAACCCCCACGTGCCGAATTAACACATCTTGTGACTTTACATTCAGGACATGCTGCGCTGCGTATTTAATCATTCTTTATGTGTCGCATGTAACCATTCTCGTGTTTAAACTGTAATCATTCTAATATTTCAGTTTGTTTTATGCTATTAGTCTTGAAAAAGCCATCCGTTGGTGAGCGAAAGCTTGACAAATTGTATTTTCGATTCCTTATGCCGATAAAAGGATAATCACTCCAGTCTTAAATTTTTTCAGCATTTCTAATATGGGACTTCTACTAGTACACCACAGATTCCTCATGTTACAGGAAATAACTGATTACATTTGTAGAGCTATACAAGATTTTTTTTTTTCAAAGCTTGGTATTGTGTGAAGCCTCCTCGAGCAACAATAACAGCCTCTACATAACGTGGCATTGAATGGAAAAGGTTTTTGATATCATCATACTGAATAAATAGCCTGTCAAACTGCTTCTATGCCAGACCAGAGTTCATTTGTGGTGGCTAGCCGAGGCACATGATGGGCCAGTCACTTAGTTACCATGTCCCAGACATGTTCAATTGGGGACATGTCCTGCAAATGTGTAGGCCAGGGCAGGGGTGCAGAAAATGTTCAGGGCCCAATATTTCCCCAGAACGCAATTTTTTTTCTGTCCAAAATTTTCCAAAACTGTAGCGGACTTTCATAGAAATTTAAGCGAGTATTAGATCTATATGTTGATTAAGAACTAATCCTTAAAGCCTATTACTCAAAAATTTGAAAAACAAAACAAAACTAATATTTATTTTAGATTCAAAATGTCTGAAACATTTTTGGGTCTACGGGAAAATAGTGGTGGGGCAGAGAGGCTGAAAAATAAACAGCTAAAAAAAATTCTGCAATTAACTATAATTTATTTCATTCTAACATTTCAGGCGTATAATTGTGCCAGATAATTTTACGGAATGAAATTTAAATTAGACTTAAATCCTTTGAAAAATGCATGGGTCATTCGCTTTAAAATGTGCGGAACCCCTAATAATTTTTTTCAGATCGGTGTCTAAGACACATAAGCTGCCATTAGTTTCGGAAATTTTTTATAAGCATGACTAGTGGCTATATATAATTCAAGACTACACACTTGTGATGCTCATTTAGAATAAATTATCAACGTTTTTTCACAATTAAATGTTTTATTAACATCGACTATAGTTTCGCAGAGCGTCTGGCTCGGCATCATCAGGACGAATGGAGCGTAAACATTCAAATCATTGTGACATCATCAGAGTTCTGACGGTCACGGTTTTTGGTGAGTTGTTTCCACGCGCTTGAAAGAAATGGCGTAGACGTCATGTCATTGACAAGTCGTGAAGAATTCCGGTATATGCGGAAAGCTTCTAATACATTAAGCTTGTTAGTCGAATCAGGTTTATCAATAGAATAGCGTTTCCAAACAAAAATTTATGGTTATTTTCGTGACAATGTTGGGCTATTGATGACTTCTTCAGTTCATAGTTCCGTACGTAAGTCTTGTGTTCCTTCACACGGAAACTTAAAGCCCTGCTCCCTGAAGAAGTCATCAATAGCCCAACATTGTCACGAAAATAACCATAAATTTTTGTTATGCACAAGATTGGAGATGCACAAGATTGGCGTTCCTTTCCGTCCCATCGTTAGCAATATCGGCTCTGCTACTCATAAGTTGGCCAAATTTCTATCTTCGAAACTGTCCACCATAACGACTTCTTCAAACAAAACTGCTGTAAAAAATTCCATTGAATTTGTAAATGTGCTTAAACAGCATCCATACAACGATCAGTTCATGTTATCGTTCGATGTGAAATCCATGTTCACAAGTATTCCACTAAATGGAGCCCTCGAATCTTTGAAAGCAAGTCTCATTGAACATCATTTCAGCCAACCGGAAGTTGAAGAAATTTTGAGATTAGTGGAAATTTGTATCAAACAAAACAGTTTCTTATTTCGTGAAGATTTTTTCAACAGACGGAATGCCTTGCAATGGGTAGCCCACTGTCGCCTGTTTTATGCGAAGTCTACATGCGTCACTTCGAGGACAAACTGTTTCAGCTCGTTACATTCGACCTGTGGATTCGATATGTAGATGATACCTTTGTCCTCTGGAAAGGCAGGAATTCCAAACTACCTAAATTAGTTGAACTTATCAATTCAATTGATCCTCATATACAGTTCACATGTGAGACCGAAAATAATGGCTGCTTACCATTCCTAGATGTCCTGGGGTCACGCTCTGAAGGATCCTTTAGTACAACAGTTTATCGAAAGCCATTTGCTGTTTCCTTACCTCCACATGCAAAATCAAATCACCCATGGAAACAAAAAATGTCTGCTTTCTACACATACGTATATCGTGCAGTACATATATGCTCAACTGAGGATTCCTTACAAAAAGAGCTTGATTTTCTTAAACGAACTGCAGTACACAGAGGATATAGCCCTTCCGTGATAGAAAAAGCGGTCCAAAAATTTAGGAAACCGAAGCCCGTCTGCTCGCTCACGCCAGTGAGACCTCCCAGTACGAACGAATTGGGCGGTTATCCCATTTGCTCCTCAGATTTGCTTCAGAATTTCAAAAATTCTCAAAAGTTTTAATTTCAAAGTGATTTTCAAACCCATAAACAAGATGAATTTTTACGGATCAAAAGACTACGTCCAAGACATAAATTCCTGGGGAATTTATCAGATATCTTGTGAATGTGGACTTTCATATATAGGACAGACCCGCAGGGCTTTAAGTTTCCGTGTGAAGGAACACAAGACTTACGTACGGAACTATGAACTGAAGAAGTCATCAATAGCCCAACATTGTCACCAAAATAACCATAAATTTTTGTTTGGAAACTCTATTCTTATTGATAAACCTGATTCGACTAACAAGCTTAATGTATTAGAAGCTTTCCACATATACCGGAATTCTTCACGACTTGTCAATGACATGACGTCTATGCCATTTCTTTCAAGCGCGTGGAAACAACTCACCAAAAACCGTGACCGTCAGAACTCTGATGATGTCACAATGATTTGAATGTTTACGCTCCATTCGTCCTGATGATGCCGAGCCAGACGCTCTGCGAAACTATAGTCGATGTTAATAAAACATTTAATTGTGAAAAAACGTTGATAATTTATTCTAAATGACTAGTGGTTGTGCCAAACTTATTACTCGTGCCACGCTGTCTAAGCCTTGGCATTAGTAAAGTCGTTTGGGCTCGGTGAATCATATCATATGCCAGCGGCCGTCTGCAGTATGTCACTGTGCTCATAACCTATTGTATTTATAACAACATGACATTTTTCAAAATGATTACCTGATTACAGTGCAGTAAATTACTCTTATCTTTTGCATTATACTCGTTAATAGGTCAATTTTTTTGTTTTATTATTATTATTGCTACTATTATTTTACCCGCGGGCAAAAATTTCCCCAGAGCTGCCTTAATTTCCCCCAAACCTCATTTGCAAGTTCTGACAAATTCTGCACCCCTGGGCCAGGGAAGAAGGGATATCTGCTGTGCATGGAAAGAGGTATTGGCCATTCAGGGCCACGTGCGACCTAGCATTGTCCTGCTGGAATATAGTGCCTAGACAACTCTCAAGAAAGAGTATCACCTATGCTTCTAAAACATCCCTGATGTATTGCTGGCTGTTTAGAGTTCCCTCAATTCATATCAGGTGAGATCACGAATTGAACCCGATGGCACACCAAACCCTGACACTGCAAGGTGTTGTTCATCACAATGTCTTGAAACATATGTGCAACCATCATGGTGCATCAAGTTCAATTGTGACTCATTGGTAAACAGGACATGTTGCCAATCAGCATGCCAATGACAGTGTGTAAGACCCCAATGCAGCCTGAGGCATGTGTGTTTGAGGGTCAAAGGCATGTGCAGCAATGGGCTGCTAGCAACCTGTCCTCTGTTAAACATACTATGTCGATCTCTGCTGAAGGACAAAGCCTGACAAGTGACGATGCTTCACTGCTGCAGTAACACAGTGGATGTCACTGTTCAATCGGTCACTGTCATACAGTTGAGATGTCTGTCATCCTGTGCAGTCATGCAATTTTGTGTTCCATTTCCTGGATTTCTGTGCGTCTGAGCCTCATCTATCCACTGACGCCACGTTCGCATCACTGTACTGGTGTTTGTTCCGAAGTGGCAGTTTTGCAGTAGGAAAATCCAGCTTTCCTCTTCCCAACATTCCTTCCTCGTTCAAAGTCCATCAGGTGTTCATAGTGCGGACTTCTTCAGCAACGGGGTGTAGTGAGACACAAGAAACACCTTTTCGACTCGATGTCGGCTCTTCACTGATAGCAGTATCTCGTTTGAGCCAGCTACTTTTACCCAAGAGCTGGCTCAAAAATGAGATGTTCAGAGGGTGCTGCATGTGCATTTTCACTGACATTTTAATCATTTGCATGTCCCAACCTGTTGCACATATCCCGTAAATTTCAAGCTAATACCAGTAGTCCTTCACGGTGTTGCAATTTTCACAAACAGTATACTATTGTATGCTGGTGGCATAAATGACACTGAGAGGACAGCAATCATGTAATGTATATTTCCTGGGCAAAACGACGTAAACATCATGAGTTAACAGAATTTGAAAGAGGGATACTAATGGGTTCCCAATGCATAAGATACTTTATTGTGGTGGTGCTGTAGGAATTGCAGTACAACCATTTGACAGTATCAAGAGTGTGTTGGAAATACACCATTTGTGGAATAACATTGCATCATGGGTGGAGAAAGGTGGCCATGTAGTGGCAACCTAACCAGATAGTGACAATGGCTCAAATCACCACATACTTCAGTGAGGAAGGTGCTAGAAATGTCTCCACCATCAGGCGATCATTAGCCACAATAGGTTATGGGAACCGCCAACCCACCAAAGTCCCATTGCTAATGCCACATTACTGGATTGTACACTTCAACTAGGTGAAAAAATATCGGCTTTTGAGCTTGGATGATTGGACACAAAGGTCTCCTGGTACGATGAGACATATTTCCAGGTGTTTTGCACGGGCAGGAGGGTGCGGATCTGGCAGAAACTGTTTGAAGTGATGGACTCTGCATGTCAACAAGGAACTGTTCAGGCTGGTGGAGGCTTGGTTATGGTCTGGGGGATTTTCGACTGGCACACGTTGGAACATCTGGATGTATCTCTGAATGGTCCCCACTGCATGTCTATCCTGGCAGACCATCTGCATTCGCTCATGTTCATCATGCACCTACAATGTAATGGATTCTCTCAATAGGTCAGCATGCCTTCTCACAGAGCTGTGGTGACTAGAACATGGTTAGAAGGACATTCTGCAGAAGTTCCCACTCTGGAATGGCCTCCCCATTCTCCAGATGTGAACCGTGTGGGAAATCTTCGAAATGCTGTGGAAAGGTCCGTTTGTGCTTTGGATCCTTCACCCAGGAATGTGATGGAATTATGGACAGCAGTGTAGACAGTATGGCTGAAGATACCTGTGGAATGCTTTCATGTCCTAGCGGACTCAGTGCCTCACTTTGTGACTGCCCTTATCTGCGCAAAAGGTGGACCTACCCATTACTAGGTAGATATCTACAAAGTCACAGAATGTAGACGTACACGTGTACGCCGTACGCAGATAGTTTCCAAATTATTAGCAGATTTTGCAGATAGTTTTGGCTTGTAGATTAAAAAACTAAAAATGTTATTTACAGCATTTAAAACACTCAAGGCTTTACTCAGGTTAATATATTTAATTCTGTCTTAGCGTGAGAATGTTCAACTATTTTTCACATCTTCCGATAGTGAGTTCTTTTGTTTTTACAGACGTTTCTGGCCTCTTGATTTTATCAAGGCCTGTTCTCAATATATAGGAACTGTAACAAAAGTTCTGTTTGCACAGAAATAATTTAAATTTTATTGCCAGGTTTCTCTTGCAGTTGCCAGTTATAAAATTAAAATATTTCCCTTTTGTATTTTGTAAGTCTACTATTTTTGAATTAAGTTGTTGAAAATGCTATTTACAATTTTTGAAGATTCATTAACAGAACTGCTTTTCTAGATATAAAAACTTTCTTTAATTAGTATCTTGTTTTTATGAGGCTCATAGTTCAATATTTTAAACTTTTGGCCTTAAGGTCCATTTTACACACTTTTCTACGCATTCAGTTATAATGTACTTTTGTCCTCTCTGGAATCTGTAATGTTCTAATAATTATTTGTTACATTAATTTTTCTTTAAATTATCTTATTCTATTGTTATCTTGATTTGCGGGTTTGCAGCAAGTTTTCTGTTTTTAATGGTTGTGTACGCAGATGCATTTTATTTTTATACAACTCTGGATATCTAATGATTTTTGTCCACTCAGTGTATAGAAAAGTTGTGCAAAACTTGAACAAATAACTGATTGATTGAATGCAGAGAAGTCCTTAGTAGTTAAACAATACACATCACACAAGCTCTTGGTTGAAGCTTCAAAAATAAATAAATAAATAATGATAAAGAAAATAATAGAGAAGTTAGAGTTGTCCAGATGATGCTGTCTGTAGGAAATGAGGAACTAAACAAAATCGCAAAGAAACCAAGTGAAATTTTGCAAAACTATGCCGAAATTTCAAAACAGCATTTAAAGCCATAATAAAATGTATCACTACAATCATAGTTTAGGTTGCCTCCCTGCAGTCAACTTATCCACAATTCTGTGAGTATCTATGATGCCCAATTCTGTGTAATTTGAAAGTGTAGGTTAAGAATGAATATTTTTTATTTACTTGGTCTGTTTTCACTTCATCTACACTACATAAAAATATGATCAGCTAAAATGCAAAATTTCAGTTTCAGTTAATGATCACCCATATTTGTATGTCTTGAAATTAAAAGAATATATATTGCCCTGATTTTTTATATATATATAATCTGTCACTCCGAGCCCTGATAAGAGCAGCAGTGAAATGGCCTTAAATGGATTTGCACAATGACTCATGTTTGGAGGATTGGATTCTTCCTTTATTCATACCTGCCAACTCTTCCGTTTTGGCAGAAGTCTTGCGATTTTTTATACATTCTTCCGACCAATCTAGTGTTCTTCTGCCATTCGAAAAATGTTTTTTTTTTTTTTTTTTTTTGCAAAAAATAACTTGTTTTATTAATTTTTGTAAGTCGAAAAAAAAAAAAAGTTGAAAAGCACAGCAATAACTTACTAGTCTTAATCTCAGGGCTGCCAGACCTGCACCAATAGTGCCAGCCCACGCCAAAACGTTGTTCTTGCACCATTCTGCTGAAAAAAATTTTTGATTTTGATGAAATCTGTGCTAATTTTAGGCCAAAACGTTCAAATTTACCGGTCATCGATATTTTAGTATGTGTTAATTCGTATGCGAGATTCTTCCGTGGATTCACGGAGTCCCCCCCCTTGTCATTTTCGAGATCGATGCAAAAATGAAGAATTTTTTGGGGTATTAGTTAAGGCGGAGGGTCGTATTGCGTCTGGGGACGTTGTTTTGCCTTTTTAAACGTTCGGAAACAGAAGCTAAACGGAGTGCAGATTTCCCCCGTAATCGTATTTTTTTTTTCTCTCTCTCGCGATGTTGCTTCTGTTCAGTATTGTTGTTAAATATAATTTCATTGCATAATTTCAGCTTGAAATTGTAGGCAACTATTTCCGAAAACGGAAGTTAGGCCGCCCGAAAATTTCCCCGTATTCTTCGGCTAAGAGATTCTTACGTTAATTCGAGGAATTCCGTCTTTTTGTTATCATTTGGACCATTCACACGATCGAGGCACAACTGAACTGTGAAATTTTGGGAGGGTGGGGGGACGTTTTTTCCGTCGAAGGACGGAATTTCATTCTTCAAAAACGGAAAGACAGAGGTAAAAAAATTCTCGTAATCGTAATTTTTTTTTCTCACCATATTTCCTCTACCCAGTATTATTAGATATCATTTTATTCATAAATATTTGTATTTCAGATTGAAAATGTTGGAAAAATTTCCAAAAACGGAAGTCAGACAAAGCGAAGATTTCTTCAGTAATTGCATTCCCCCCCCCCCCCTATGTGATTTCCACTCCTATGTAGTTGTTAAATGTCATCACCTTCATAAATGTGTGTGCATTTTAGCTTGATAAGGGTGGGGGAAATTTCCAAAAACGGAAGTGACGAAGTTTGGAAATTTGTAAGGACTGATGCATGGTGTTAAAAAAAAAAAAAAAGTATTCATTCTCTGAAAATTATACCATTTATCTAAAATAGTGATAGCTCTGATATCAGAATTCATGGTTCTCAGCTACAGTTGATGTTTTTAGTAAGCACAGGATACCTTTCAAAAATTGCATTGCTTTTGGAGCAGACAATGCTCCAGTTATGATAGGAGAGAAAAATGGTGTGGCTCGTCATTTGAAAGAACACCAAAGTGAAATAATAATTATAGGGTGCATTTGCCATTTAATTAATAATGCAAAATAATTTTTTCTTTGGTTAAAAAAATTGTGCAATGTTTCGATCGTTAATGTCAGGTGAATCGCTTGAGAGTCTTCTGTTAATTAAATGCAAAGAAAATTTACCTTGTTTTCAAAAAGAGTACTCCAAAGAATTCTTAAAGGCCAAAAAGGCCACTGTAAGAAGTTTAGCTAACTGTTAAATTACTCTAAAAAGTTCCCTTTTTTGTTTAAGCAGTACGAGTTCTAATCACTATCGTGTGACAAATTGACGTAAAAAAATCTTCTGAATTTTTCAAAGCAATCTTCTGCATATTCATTAAATTTAGTTGGCATTTATGCTTTATTATAAGGTTCATTATTCCATGCAATAAGATAACTCTTTCCAGACAAAAGCATTGCAAACACGTCATGTCATCCAAAAAGACCAGTAACATTCAAATTAGATTTCTTCAAATGTATGATTTAGGAGAAGAGAACTCTTTAAATTGTCCAGTTTTAACAGCTTTGCTTTTATGTTTGAGGATAGTGTTTGTGTGATGTATAAGCAGGGTTGTGCAATTATGTGTAAAAAAAAGGTTTTCTATGTGACACGTACATTACACGCAAAAAACACGTAAAATACGTAACAAAATAAAAAAAACAAGGCTTTGTGCTGTTAATTAACTGACTATGTAATCTTTGTGCTGTTAATTAACTTGCTATCAGTATCGAGAAAAATCTGGAAAGTTTGGAGCGTTTATGAAGAAGGGTGTTAAATCACCACGGACATTCTGGTACTTCGCCAGTCGGGACCATAAGGAGTTGTCAGCAGTTGCTTTGAAGTTAATCAACATCCCAGCATCTTCAGCCCAACTTGAAATACTTTTCTCTAATTGGTCTTTTGCTCATAATACTACAAGAAACCGGCTCAGCTTCGAACGTTCAAATAAATTGGTTCAAATATATTATACTCTTAAGTTACAAGATCGTAACAGTGAGGATTATTAGTGCGAATTAAGGGTGTGTGAAAACTGAGAGTGACAATTATAAACATTTGAAGAGTTACATTTAAAACAAGTAGTTTAATGTTTTGTCAAATCTACAGTTTTTTTTCTTTAAGGGTATAAGTATAGCACAATCAATATGAAAAACGTTCAGTTTTTTTTTTTTTCAAACTCAAATATTATTAAATGAAAATGTACAATATTTTGTATTATAGACATGCCATTGACATTCATGTCAAAATATTATTTTTGGTGAACAAACTGAACATAAAATTGTTTATTTTATAGAATTACATAAATATTAAAATACACTCAACGAATTTGAAGCTGTTAATTAAATCTTGAATTCTATTCAATATACATTGTAGTTTTTATCGATGCTAGTGCAAGAGGTAGATTATTTTCTCCATTTTTAATATACAAGAAAGAACAGATACATTATAATTTCTAAGACGAAATCTGTTAATAGGTGGCTGAGCTGTATGAACATTAAGAGAATAATGATTTTGCAGTAAGAAATTTTAAGTTTAAAATGTAATATAATTAAAGTGGAAAACTATTAGAAAGCACCAATCACTCGCCCTAAAGATCATGGCATCTCTATCGACAACACACTTCCAACACGTCAATTATCGTAATGTTTCTGGCCTTAAAAGGTTTACAGACATCTTGCTTACGTTTCCTACTTCCGGGTATGAAACATCGTATTTTTTTTTATAAATACGATGTTTCATACCCGGAAGTAGGAAACGTAAGCAAGATGTCTGTAAACCTTTTAAGGCCAGAAACATTACGATAATTGACGTGTTGGAAGTGTGTTGTCGATAGAGATGCTATGATCTTTAGGGTGAGTGATTGGTGCTTTCTAATAGTTTTCCATTTGGGAATTGAACGTAAACTATGAGCACTTTGCAGGGGTTTTAATACCTTAAAAGTGCAAATATATAATAATAATTAAAGTGGTTTTTATATGATATTATTTATACACACACATTAAAGAAAATTAGTTTTTTACATCTGCGTAAAAAACTGGTTTTCTACGCCAAGTAAATTACCTGTATATTACGCGTAATTTATGTAAAATACGTAACTAGTAAATTACCTTGCCAACCCTGTGTATAAGCAAAATCTTATGAAATAGCTGATGATTTGCTTGCACGGTGTACTGCTAGAAAATACTGCTTTTGCAAAATGTGTAAATCCATTTTATCCACTGATTTGTAAGAACCTGCTGCAGTAGCATTTGTTGACTGTCACAGATGCCTTTGTCAAAGCCACTGATTGAGAATTATTTATGCAGCAGTTAATGAACATTTTCAGTCAATATCTATAATGCGAAAAAAAAAAATTATGTAACTTTTATATATTGCAAAACTGTTCTGCATCTTTCATAATTCCTGAAGTTTTGTCCCGCTTTCCCTGCAACACTGAGAAAACTATTTCCATTGTACCACATTTTTGTTGATATAACTCGCAACATTGTATAATCCGCAGACCGTGAAATCCCCCCCACCCCATTTGTTTGATCTGCAGGTCATAGAATTAAGAAAAAAATCTATAATCCACAAAATATTGATCCTGAACTGCAAGTTTTGACAGAAAAGTCACTATTTCACAGGGTGGTGACCCAGAAAGTCAAAAGAACAAAGAAAAAGCAATTTTATTAAATAAAGTAACCATAGGGGGAAAATAAATAATTTTTAAGTGAAGACCAAAAATCCCCCCCCCCCTTTTTAGCATTATCATAGTTCTGTAATTGGGCTAAAAACTTGTAGAAAAGACTGCGGACAATCTGCAGCAGTATATTTGGTATCTGTGAAAGTGTGGGTGTGTTTCGACTGAAGAGTGAAATAAAGCCTTTATGAGATTAGTAATAATGCAGCAAAACTGAAAATTGAAATTCACTAAGTGATTACCAATAGCAATGTTTGTGTGCTGTAGAGTAGCTTGATGGCTGACAACACAGTTTCCACTGAGCTTGACACAGCACGTAATCTTATACAAGAGCAAGTGATAAAATTCTTTCCAACTCCTTTTGGACCTCAGTCTTCATACTGCATTAAGTTTTTTCTGTGTTGTAAACATTATACACACTACCTCTCCTGCCCAATCACCACTGCAGACCTGCCAACTGTTACGATTTTATCGTATTTAATATGATAAATCATGCTGTAGTATGCTAATACAATTTTTTTTTAAATAGTCAAGTTTTCCCCATTTTTTTCCCCTTTTCAGACAGAAGCCTTGTAGCAGAATCACGGCAACGTGCGACATACATCGCAGATTTATTTTGGTCCTGCAGACAAAAACGCCATCCCCAGAACCCTATTAAACCATCTTGCAGACTCCCTATCATAGATGCAAGTTTTCCGCCTTTCGGAATTTCCAAAAACTGAAGTTAGGCGTAGTAAGGACTTCTTCCGTAATCATAATTTTTTTTTTCTCTCGCGAAGGAAGATGTACGTCGCAGAATTATTTTGTACTCATCCCCGTAGCAGAATCGCGGCGATGGCCGACTTACATCGCAGATTTATTTTGTGCTCGTCCCCGTAGAAGAATCGCGATGACATACATCGCAGGTTTATTTTGTACTCTTCCCCATAGCAGAATTGCGGCAACATATATCGCAGGCTTATTTTGTACTCATCCTCGTAGTAGAATAGCGGCGACGGACGATGTACATTGCAGATTTATTTTGTACTCATCCCCATAGAAGAATCGCTGCTACGTACATCGCAGGTTTATTTTGTACTCATCCCAGTTTTTCTATCTGAGTGTTATGTTTTTTGGTTCTGAGAGATTGGCAGGTCTGCCACAGGGATATTCTAAAAAGTAAAGTGCTGCAAAAAATGGCATATTATCTGCAGAACCTAAATTTATATATTTTTAACATATAATTCTTGATAATTCTTAATTTTTCATCCTTACGTTTTAGTGACTTTTTTTCTCGTTAATTTCTGATGTTTAAGTACTTTAATGCATTTTTTGCCTTATGTGCATCCTATGTTTACCACCCCTTTTCCCCCAGCCTTAAATGCTGCTGCTGCTGCTGCCGCCGATGATGATGATGACGAAGAAGAAGATGAAGATTGGACACCTAGTAGTATGTAGTAGCACTTCATTTGCATACCGTTGTAATGTCTCAGTGCTTGAAATTGTGTGAATAATACAGCAGGGCACAGTCCTTATAAATCCTTAAAGAATGCTTATTTGTTGTAAGGGTGCTCATAAGTTATTTTTTGCCAAAAAAATACAAAAAGACTTACGTTTCCTAACTGGCTGCTTGAAATCCAGAAGTTACGAGGTAGTGCCCAGAACTGTTGCTGCTTGTGGGCCTTTGTTGACAGTGACATCATGCATAGATGCCAACTAGTACGGATTTTTGGTTGCTGTTACGGAAGTACGGAAACACCGCTGAAATTACGGAAAATCGCCGTTTGATTTAATTTTCTGAGATAGAAAGCAAATTTTCATCAACTTAAAAAAAATTGTTGGTTCAAGTTTTTCTGGGAGAAAAAATTAAATGCTACATTCAGGGCTGCCAGACCTGCGCCAAAACGTTGTTCTTGCGCCATTCTGCTAAAAAATCGCCATTTCGGCGAAATCTGCGCCAATTTTGCGCCAATAGTTAAAGTTTACCGGTCATCGATATTTTAGCGTTATCTTACGACATTCAAAATCGATTCAGCGGTGAATTCGTACATGAGATTCTTCTGCGGATTCGCTGAGTCCCCTCCGTTTTATTTGTTTTTTTCCCGAGATCGATGCAAAAGTGAAGAAATTTTCGAGATAATAGTTGGGGGGGGGATCATATCCCGTCTGAGGACGTTGTTTTGTCTTTTTAAACGTTCGAAAACGGAAGTTAAACGAAGTGCAGATTTTTCCCCGTAATCGTATTTTTTTCTCACGTGATGTTCCGTCGGAGGACGGAATTTCATTTTTTTTTTCTCGCGATGTTTCCTCTACCCAGTATTGTTAGATATCATTTTATTCCATAAATGTTTGTATTTCAGCTTGAAAATGTTGGATAAATTTCCGAAAACTGAAGGCTTGAAAAACCGATATTTCAAGCCATGTTTCCCGATTCAGCGAACGCAAAAAAATATTCGTGTGGAAGAACCAAGGCTACTGCACTAATTCAGCACATGGCCAGTGTTTCTACAAGTAACATCGTATCTGAAGTTAAAAAAATCCTTTTTCTCCTTCTACGGACGGAAGTAATGATGCTCAAGCAAATAAACTGTATCCCATTACAATAACATATTTTGACGAAAAAATAGGGAAAAATTCAACTGTTTTGTTATCATTGGTTGAATTAAGTAATAATACAGGTGAAGGAATATTCAACGTTTTGAACAATGAGTTTGTTAAAAAAAATATCTCGTGGAGCAACTGTGTGTCATTTTCCTGTGACAATGCTAACACTATCATAGGTCGAGTAAAAAGTGTTGTTTCTCACATAAAGAAGGTTCAGCCGGCAATCATAATGCAGCGATGTTCATGCCATTTTGTAAATTTAGCTGCACAGAAATCTGCTACTCAACTGAAAAGATTTAATGTTGAGCAGTTTCTGATACATTTGTATTTTTTTTTTTTTTTGGAGATAAGTTCAAAGAGGAAACACAATCTAAAACTGAGTCAAGCTGTTTGTGGTTCTAAACCACACAAAATTCTAAAGCATGTCAATACTCGCTGGTTATCACTTTTGGAATCCATTGACAGAATTTTAGAACAGTGAGGGGCTCTAGAACATTATTTTAGTGACAACGAAGAAGCTAATTCACAATATAAGAACCTTGCAAGTATGATTGGAAATCCTTCATCTAAACTTTGTCTTTTTTTATCTGCTACTCTTCCTTTGTTTACATCTGTTAACGTGTTCTTGCAGCAGGAAGCTTCGCTTGTGCATGTATTAAAAAGAAAACTTCATAGTCTGTTATCTGAATTGCTTGTACAATTTATCAAGCCATCGACATTTGATGTGACAGCAACATCTCTTGCAGGTGGAAATTTTGAAAGAAGGAGAAATCAAAAAAGAAAACTGTGATCTTGTAATTGGGTCAAAAGCGAGATCTTATATAGGCACAACTGCAGATCTGAGTGAAGACACAGTGGCTACTTTTTATTCTGAGGTAAGGGAATTTTACAAGGCAGACTGCAATTACATTTTAAGAAAATTTCCACTTAATGATGAATTTCTGAGTCATGCTGAAATTGCAGATGTAGCATTAAGGCAAAGTGTTTCTTTTGCATCAGTCCAATGTATGTGTTCCCTGTTTCCAGTTTTAAAACTAGAAGAATCTGACAAGATGGAATCTGAATTTACTCACTACCAGTTTGAAAATTTTAACTGTGCTGTTACTTCTGGGAGAATGGATGAAGTGTGGCACAGAATTTCTTTAATGAAAAATGAAAGTGGACAGTTAAAGTATGAATCATTAAGCAAAATTATGAAAGTGATTTTAATATTCCCTCATAGCAATGCAAGTACAGAAAGAATTTTCAGTATTGTGAAAAAAAAAACATGAATGATTCAGACCTAATTTAAGCAGTCATGTGCTGTCTTCTTTATTAGTAGAAAAAATAAACAGCATTGCACACAGTGAACTATGCTATCAGAAGAAGTTTTTGCAAATTGAACTAAGGAAGGCCAAAATGGCAACTACAGCCAGTTTATCATAATTTGGCAACATTCCAAGGAATAATTTTTCTTCATGTCTGGAGGTAATTTATTATATTTTCCTGGTAGACAGTATTTTAAATTTTTCCACTAGCAAATTATTTTTTATTGTATTATTATTATTATTATTATTATTATTATTATTATTTTATTAATAGTTCTGACAGATTAAAATTTGTTGCAGTGTTAAATACCCAAATTTGCTGCTGTAGACTGGATTACTGAAAATTACTGACAAAAAAAAATTGTTACTGAAAATTACTGAAAAATGAACATGTTGGTTACTGAAAACTACTTTTAGAGGTTGGCATCTATGCATCATGTGGTGTTGGCTGAAAGCCGTGAGCGGGCACAGGTCAGCGTGAGACAAATAATTTGCTGCGAAAAAAAGTTAAGGGTCATGGCTTAAATTAAACACATCTAGCAGATTCCACCCAACAAGCCCATCATCATTCTTTCATACTAATATTTCACTTTTGTGTAAGCAAATAACAATTCTTGAGTTGTACCATAAGAAAATTAAGTGCTAAATTAAAATCTTGAATACATGTAAAATTCAAATCTTGAACTCAAAAATTTAACTACAGTTTTGCAATGTATCATACTCTTTATTTGCATGTGTGTTTATTCTCTGACATTAGAAAACCGATCGTGTAAATCGCATAAATTCACTTATTACATTATTCTCTGACATTAGAAAACCTGTCGTATAAATCGCATAAATTCACTTATTACACGCACAAACTAAAATTATATACAAAAATATTACAAACCTTATCAGCGTTCTTCAATTTGCATAGTTAAGTTTTGTAAAGGTATATTTGAGCATATGTCATTGTTGGATATGTAGTTGGTAAGGTCCTTAAAAAATTATTGGGGGTGCTTAAAAGTCCTTAAGTTTTTTTGGGGGGAGGGGCTGTGGAAGTCAATCTTTTATACATAGTCTTTTATTTTTGCATTTAGTTAGCTTTTTTATATGCACCTGGTTATAATTGTTCATTTCAAAGGAAATATCTCCACCTGCATACCAACATAGTGTTTAGGTCTGTTATTGGCTTAAGACCGCTTCAAAACAAATAGAAGAAAAGAAAAAAATCATTGTTGGTTTACATGAATTTTTTTTTTCATCTCTTTCCACTCATTGCAAGATGAGTTGAAAGAAATGTAAAAAAAGAAAAAAAACCTTTATCAATGATTGTTGATTCTACACTTTCAATCCACCTTTCCAGTTTTTTGTTGTTGTTTTTACTCAGTTTACCTTTTAGTCTGTGATTTGATATCATAGATCTACAAGAGGCAGTGTGAAAGTAAATACCTCATTTATTCCTTTCAGACCAGGCACAGCAGAAAGCTTCATACATCATGAAGCAGACTAGTAGTCTACTTCCACCACAATAAGTGGTGCAGTAATCAGCCATGTCAGTATCGCATATAGTGATGCATGCATGGTGGGGGAAGCAGAGAAAGGCAATTGAATTCTTATTGGGTGTGATGGGGTGGGGGTGGGGGGGGGGGGGGTTGAAATTCACGCAAGTCTGAAAAATGTGTGTGGTGATGGCACTTTCGACAGCGCAATTAGACTATGGTCAGACACTTGGTGTTTAATCAAAGAAATTATAGTAATAATTATTGAGATGAGAGAGTTATGAAAAAACATTCTTGATATCTGTACTATAAAGTTTTTTTCTACTTGTGGAAATTTGAAGTTCAGATTTTTTAGCTACAGTTTCTTATTATTGGGGATTTGTGTGATGTAATGGTAGCATGCTTGAATGGGAATTGGAAGATTCTGTTTTGATTTTCAATCCAGGATGATGCAATTTTTAAGTTTTCTGAAGAAAACACTACTACTACTTGTAATACACACATCCATACCACCTCAACATGTTCTCATTAACTGTTTCGCTTGCAAGAGAATTATGTGTCACATTTCTAGTCTTTGCATTACAAAATTCTGCTCTACCACCTGCTTTTGCCCCCTTGATATTTCTCATGTTCTCTTGTGTCATGAGTTGCTAATCTCTTGAAGAGTTCACTGCCATAGAAGGTAAGTCTAAATACTGCATTAATCTTAGTACAAATTGTTTATTACAGATGATATACTTGTTTCCTGCTGTGCTGACCCTGAAATCAGGTTTTCCTGTCTTATCAATAGTCACATCCAAGCAATTGGAACTCCCTAATCCATTCTAGCCTCGTTTCTATAGTATGCAGTTAATTTTGGAGGTTCATGTATAGAACTATTGATTTAGGCTTGCCAACATTCATCTTCAAACTAGGTTTCTGGCACATCCTGATTGCCATTGCAGTAATGGCAGACAAAATCAGATCTGATATTAGCATTTAATGATACAACTTCTAACATGTTTTAACTGTAATATGAAAGGCATACATAATTTTTTTTATTAATATTCACAGAGTAGTATATGAAAAAATGTAGCTGTGTATGCAACCGTTGAAACAGAAAACTTGCTGCAAACCTGTGAAACTCGAACCACTATAACAATAGAATAAGATAATTTGTAGAAAAATTAATTAAACAATAAATAATTATTCGAACATTACAGATTCTAATGAGAACAAAATGTGTACTTTGCAATTGCATGTGCAGCAATGTGTGTGAAATGGACTTTTATGGCAAAATATTGAACTTATAGACCATAAAAAAACAAGACTAATTAAAGAAAGTTTTTACATCCAGAAAAACAGTTCTGTTAATGAACCTTCACAATTTCTGACATTTTCAACAACTTATTTCAAAAATAGTAGATTTACAAAATACATAAGGAAAAAAAAATCATTTAATAACTGGCAACTGCAAGAGAAACCTGGCAAAATTTTCTTTCTGCACAAATGAAACTTTTGATAAAGTTTCTATACATTGAGAACAGGCCTTGATAAAATGTAGAGATCAGAAACCGCGTAAAAACAAAAGAACTCAGAAGATGTGAAAAATAATTGAAAGTTCAAATTAAAATTAAGTATATTAATGTGAGTAAATCTTCGAGTAAGTGTTTATAAGTGCTGTAAATAACTTTTTTTATTAACTTGTATAAGCAAAAACTATCTGCAAAATCTGCTAATAATTTGGAAATTATCCGCATACATCTACATTCTGCTACTCTGAATATACACTATGTGGACAAAAGCATTCAGGCATCTATGTCGAACAGAAACAAGAGCATTTATTAGCTGGAATCTGTATATAGTGTGCCCACCTTTGGCCATTATGACTGCAGTGACTATTCTAGATGTGCTTTCCACAAAATGCTGGTAAGTCTGTGCTGGAATTTTCCTCCTGTAAAGCTTCTCCCAAAGCTGCTGTAGAGGAAGGTCTTACCAGATGAGATCAGGTATGTCGTTCTAGCTGGCCCCACAGATGTTCCATTGGATTTATTTATTGGATTTTATGGGTTTTGGGCCAGCCAATCCAAAGCTTTGATGTTCTGCTCCTCAAATCAGTCTTTGGGCAGACGTTGCAGTATGGCGAAATATTTGATCTTGCTGAAATAGGCTTCCACTGCATAAATAATGCATAGTTATTTAAAATGTGTTAGGGTGATTCAAAAGTCATTGCTGTTTTGAATCATCCTGTGTCAGACAATTACTCAGTGTCATGCATAATTCAGATAAGAACAACGCATGACAGGAAAACCTGTATCATCTAGTTGGTAAAAATAGAAGCACATACTGCTGCGATTTATTGGAAATGTTTCTTCTCTTAAAGTCTGTAGAAGACAAATACACGATCAGAGTGCTGTTAGTTATGTTTTTTTTTTCTTTTTAAAAAGATAACAGCTGCAGCAAGGGAAATTTGTGCTGTGGAAGATGAAGGAGCAGTGTCTAAAAGTACGGCTAGATTTTGGTTTCAGCGATTTTAAAATGGTGACTGCTGCCTTGAAGACAAAGCTTATGCTGGAAAATCTTAAAATAATTCAGCCCATGATTGTTTGCTAACTGTACAAGCTCTGCAAGACGCACAGACGCTGTTGACAAGTACTTCATAAACTGGATGCTGCTCAAGCTCAGTGACATGTGCATGCGAGTTGCCAATTGCTGGAAAATCCCCAGGAAAACAGTTTCTTTAAGCGAATTGTACATACACGAGATTCTTCTGCGGATTCCTGGAATTCCACTTTTTTTGTCATCATTTGGGTCATCCTCAAGATCGATGCAGAACTGAAGAAAAAATTTGAGGGGGCGCAATAGTAAGGGAGATGGCGTCGCTTTCAGTCGGGGAATGGTACTTCATCTTTCAAAACTTTCGAAAACAGAAGTTAAACGAAGTGAAGTTTGTAATTTCTTTTTCTCGCTGTGTTCCTTCTGCGTAGCATTGTTAAATATAATTTTATTCCATTAATATTTGCATTTTAGCTTGAAAATGGAGAAAAAAAGTTTCTGGAAACAAAAGTTAGATGGCACAAAAAATGAGCCATAATATTGAGGCAGAAGATCCTTCGGTTTGTGTGTTTCTTGAGATCATTGCAGAACCAAACAGGATTTTAAGGGAGATTGGTGATGGTGGTTATGGAAGGGAATAAGGGAATAGAGGGGGGGTCGTTTTCCCTCGGATGATAGAAATCTGACTCTTGAAGCATGATGTTAGTTGGAGTGAAGATTTCTCCCATGATAGTAATTTTGTTTTTTTCTTGCGATGTTTGTTGGTGTTGTTAAGTATTTTATTCTTAATGTCATTAATCTTATATTTTGAATAAAGTGATGTCCTCTAGTATAATATTTGCGTAAATAAATTAGAATGAACAATTCTGTTTTGCTCATGCTGCATTATATTCACACTGCTTCGCTGTGTGTTCTGATTTTGGCATGATGAAAAGTGGACATTTTCCAGAATGCTGACATGAGAAAACAGTGATTAGATTCCCAAAAGCCATCAATACCAGCCCAAAAAAGTGGACGATTTGAGCGCAAAATTGTGTTATGCTTATGGTGAAATTTTGAGGACCCGTTCATTGAGAATTGGTTCCAGGTGTCCAAGGCATTGATGCACAGCTGTACTGTGGCCAGCTGGAGTAGCGGTATCCTACTTTAATGCTCTTGCTCATTAAGCTCAGTCAACTAAGGAAAAACTACAGAAACTCGTGTATATTGAGCCACAGACTACTACCTATTTTGGTCCATGGCACATTTTCTACGTGAGAAACACTTTCAAAACTTCCACAATATTGAACTTGGGCCAAGACTTTTTTAGTCTTGAAGCCAAAGGAATTTTTTTTTTGCAGGGGATTCAAGACATCACACCATGATGGTGTAGGATCATCGAGCACAAGGGAATATATTTCAAAGATTAAACTTTTACGTTTATGTATTTATAGACGTTTTCATGAATTGTTATAAATTGCCAATGGTTTTTTAGTCACCCTGGTATTTATATCTGATGGCTGTTAGTTAGGCTGGAGGGCTTCACAACCAAAATACAGTCATTCCCAGCAGAAACAGCCTCACATCATCACAGATTCTGCTCCACATTTTACTGTAGTGACAATGCAGTCCACCTCACAGCATTCCCCAGGTAAATACAGGGCAATTGAAAATGATGTTCCTGATTTAAATGATTTGGTACTCAAGTTTAATTTAAAGCAGATACACACAACTAGTACTGTTGAAAAGCACATTTAATAAAGTTTTGTTCAACTTACTTATAAATGTTAAATGTGTGCTCCACACGTAACGCTGCACACATCAAGTCGGTAATCAAGTTTGTGCCAAACTCTTTATAGCATGTCGGTGTCAATTTCTGTGATGGCTGCTGTGATGTGAGCTATCAAATCAACCAGCACCTTTGCAAGTGTGGTACATAGACATGATCCGTTATGAAACCCCACAAGAAAAATCGCACGGTGTAATATCTAGGGATTGTGGTGGCCAATGCAACAGTTCTTCATCCCCCCTCAGCTGAATGGCCAATCCATCATTTTGGCAGCTTGTCATTGAGGTATCCTCGAACCTCTTTGCGGAAATGCGGTGGAACACCATCTAGTTAAAAACTGAAGTCATCAATGTCTTCTTCCAACTGTGGGAGAAGCCATTGTTCGAGCATGTTGAGATAAGTAATTCCTGTCACGGTGGCTTCAGCGAAGAAGGGCCCCATACACCTTTCGATGAGTAATTGCACGGATGACATTGACTTTTGGGGAAGCGCACTCGTGCTGCAAGATTGCATTGGGATTGTCAGTGCTCTAAATTCTCACATGGTTATGCCTGTTCACCTTTCCTGAAATGTGGAATGTTGCTTCGTCAATAAAAACTAACTTTACAGAGAAACTGTCATCCTCCATTAGAGTGAGAAATCCTTCACAGAAAGATGCTCGCAGGTGGTGGTCATGCCTCTTCAGTTTTTGAATCAGCTGCAGACATGGTTGCATATGCAAATGTTTCCTCGATGGCGCAGTGGTCTAAGCGATGGCCTCTGATCATTCGTCCGAAAGGGTCCTTGTTCGAATCCTGGTGAGGCATGGAAGTTGTGTTTTTCTTATGGCGCTGGCTCTCTCCCTTCCCTGGAACCAGTGACCCTAAATTAGGGACGGGTGACTGCTTATAGCCCATTGAGTTGCTCACAGTGGTCGTTAAACCTCCAATTAAAAAAAAGTTTCCTCAGAACTCGCCATACAGTTTTCTGCAGAACACCAAGACCTGCTCGATAAGTGGATTTCTGAGGGCTCCTTACGTAACTCACCCAAACACGCTCAACTGTCATTTCCTGTTGACGGACATCCAGTAGATTTTCCCTTGCAAGTGCAGCCCGTGTCTTGAAATCGTGAATACCAATTACGAATTGACTTACCACTGATTGGCTGTACCCCAAATTTTGGCCGAAAATGCTGTTGAACAGTCACAACTGACTTGTATGAAAATCGAGAACACACAATGCCTTCTGTTGTCCTCTTGCCACCATTGTATGACTTGTGCCTTCTGCCAGACTTATCGCGCCATCTGCCGACCACCTGCGGAATCAGTAGTGGGGCATTAGAATTTGGAGAGATAACCTTCTAAAGTACACATCTTGCAACTGAACATACTAATTACATGTAGTGTGGTAAAGCATTGAAATCGGGAACATGATTTTGACTTATCCTGTACTGAACAAAAGAGTGCTTTGCATGATTCATCACTCCGCACAACCTTTCTTTCACTCTTCTGTTTTCCTTGAACAACAACCGGGACACCACTCCATCATCTGGCATTGCGTGGAGGGATTTAGCGCTCATGCACCGCTGATCTTGTGTGGTAACTGTGGTCATGCCATTCCTAAGGGACTGTTCTGGTGCAAATAGTTGCTCCAGTGGCTTGTGTGAGGTCTGTGGTAAACAGCATGCATGCCTTTTTCACATTCCAACGGAAGCTTCATTTGGTACGATCACTCAGTTTGTGCAGTTTCAGTGTAGTGGTACCATCTGCTTTCCATCGGTGATGGACATCAGCAAAAGTAGATTTTTGGAATTTTCAAAGAGTGGGAGTGCTACACGTTAATTCTTTACTCAAGGACATCCAACAGGGTTGCCAGCCGACCGAAAAACCGGGAAAAATCAGGGAATCCGAAAATAAGGCTAAAAATCAGGGTAAACTCAGGGAGAAATTTTTTTGCAAAAACCTGGAAAAGTCAGGGAAAATTAAACTGATAATTTTTTGCATAATGCGTATGCAGTTACCAGGGATGCGAATTCTGCGGCAGAGTGCGCCAAAATAAAAATCTTGCGCCATCTTGCTACAAAAGGCAGATTCTGCACTATTGCGCCCCAGAACCGCCGTGCCCCGTCGTCATCGCCGGTACTTCAGCACATTAAATTCCCCGTGTGCACTGAGTTCTGCTTAAAGCTGAATAAGACCATGCGGTGGGAAGAAAAATTCAGTGATTCCAAGTACTATGGGTTTTATGTAGTTACTATGGAAATAGTCTCTCCGCTACGGACGACGGAAAACATAAAGTACGTTATGGAAATGGTTGGTCCGCTGTGGATGACTGAAAGTATCCAGTATGCTATGGAAATTGTCAGTCCGCTACGGCCGGCAAAAAATATTGAGTATGCTATGGAAATCGTTGGTCTGCTACGGACGACGGGAAACATCGAATATGCTACAGAAATCATCAGTCTGCTGCGGACAACGAAAAACGTTGAGTATGCAATGGAAATCGAAAATTTTAGCCAGCAATTAAAAAAAAAGTCAGCAAATAATTCAAGTGTACAATAATAGCTTTTTCTGTGCGTCTTTTGTAAAAAAAGATCGTGCTTATGTTATCGGTTTGTACGTCTTCCGTCCATCTGTAAACACCATATCTCTACAACTATTAGTCCGATTTAAAAAAATTATTTTTGCATTGGGAAGCTTGAAATGTGCGAATGATGATTTTTTTTTTTTTACGTTGTCCAATTTTGCGGCTAGAGGGCATAAATGCAGATGATGTCGAATTCAAAATACATTTTATTCCATATATTTGCTTCTAAGCATCCGATTGAAAAATTCTTCCTGTATCGTATACAGCTCCTGATGGAAAATATTTCTCATATAATTTCTAATATTTTGTAAAGAATGGTTTGCCCACCAGGGGGCATAAGTTTTAATTTCTGCTTCTGGTGTATTTGCAGCAAAATCTGAGCTTCTTAAAACTCGATTAAATTATTTTTTTCTGGGGCCGATACCTCTCACATCAAAAAACCTTTCGAGAATACTTTCTTCCTAAAATGCAGGTTTTTCCTGCCAGGGGCGTAGATGCATATCTTATATTTGTCCGTATCTCTGCTTTTAAGAGTCTGATTTGAAAAATTCCTTCTTTGTTGGAACATTTCCACTGCAAAATGTTTTTCATATAAATTCAAATTTTTCTTAATGCACAAGTCTGCAACCAGAGGACGCCGCTCCGGTGGCGCAGTGGTCTAAGTGATGGCTTCTGATCATTCGTCTAAGATAGGCCCAGGTTCGAATCCCGGTGAGGCACGGATGTTGTGTTTGGCTTACGGAACTGGCTCTCTCTTTTCCCTGGTGTCAGTGGCCCTAAATTAGGGACGGGCTACTGCCCTTAGCCCAATGAGTTGCTGACGGTGGTCACTAAACCTCCAATAAAAAAAAAAAACACCACCACCACCAGAGGACGTAAGTTCAGAATTCTGTTTACAGCAATATCTGCGGGATTAAAAACCCGATTGAAAAACTTCTTTCTTCGGTCAGATGCTATTGTTTTCCATACCGGTTGCATTGACTTTGAATAGCTTTGATAAATTTAATTTGCATCAGAATGGATTCAAAAGACGTGCTCATTACACCCGAAAATTCAGTGTCATCTTTCTTGTTTTTCTTGCATTGATTATATTGCCTTATAGATGTGGCATTTAGTATGTATATTATCATGGTTATACATAATCTGTAAATTTTACCTGAAATTCCTTGCAAAATTATCTTCAGAAAAACCTGGAAAACTCAGGGAATTTTTAAAGCCAATATGAGTGGCAACCATGCTTCTTTCAAAGTTCATCAGTTCAGCTCTGCACGGCATAGCTATTTCCAATGCAGTTTAACAGGTGTGCCAATGCCCTCTTTATATACCTGTACAGCACCCACTGCACTCTGCACATGTGGCTAGTTTTGCAATGTAAAATCACTGACATAATGTTTAGTAAATGTTTATGAAACAAATATATGTATGTAATATTTCTCCATCTGAAGGTTGTAGGAAAAGTGCACTAGTTACTTGAAGAAGTTTAGAAACACAGAAAGCTTCTTGACCAAGCTTGCGTCTTGATCACCTGTAAACATGTTTACTGTTTAGGATTTCCTGTATCAAGACCCTAAAGTTTCTAAATTTGTTAACTTACCTAGCATGCTTTTCTTACAACCTTTATTTATTTATTTATCTGTTATGTGTGTATTGCTTTCCTCCCATTTTCCCATCTTTCTGTAGACTTGTTGTCTTCACGTGTTAGTTGGATTTGAAAAATTACTTGGATAAATATAACCACAAGGATAGTTATGAACTTCCGTATTTAGAGATGCTCTGTTTTCTCGTCTGACCACTTTTTTCTTTTTCTTTTTTTCACAATATCTGCATTTCAAATATATATATTGGAAAAATTTCTTGTATACTGTTAGCCATACCTGCCAACTACTACGGAATGTCCGTAGTTTCTACGGATTTAGTTGTCTGACTTACGGACATCGCTGTTGAAACTGCGGATTCTACAAATTTTCATTTTGTTTAGATTTTTTTTTCATTTTTCTAGTATTTCATAACATACATGTGATTCGTAAGTGGATTTGCAGAATTCCACTTTTTTTTTTTTTTTTGTTAGGTCATCAGGCAGATCGTCCTCAAAATTTAGTGTTTTAAAATTTTCTGAAACGGTAGTTAAACAGAGTGAAATTTTTTGCCGTAATCGCATTTTTTTCTCTCAATGTTGCCTTTGTGTCAACTTTTCTTGTTAAACATCATTTAATTGCATAAATGTCTGTATTTCAGCTTGAAACTGCAGGCAGCAATTTGCAAAAACGGAACGTAGAACACTGCAGAAATTATCCCGTAATCTTCAGGCATGAAATTCTTCCGCGAATTCGAGGAATTCTGCCCTTTCGTCATTATTTTGGTCGTTTACGAGATCGATACACAAGTGACGAGAATATCTATGGGGGGGGGTCGCTTAAAAGAACGGAATTCAGATTTTTTCTGTAATCGTAATTTCTTTTTTCTCGCAATGTTCTGTCCAGTAATATTGCTAAATATAATTTTACTGCATAAATATTTGTATTTCAGCTTGAAAATTTATGGAAAATTTCCAAAACTGGAAGTTGTACGGAGGAAAGATTTTCGTTGTAACCCCCCCCCCCCCATATCCCATAAGTTTTTGCATTTAAGCTTGATAAGGGAGGGGTAAATTCCGGAAAACGGAAGTGACAAAGTTGGAAAATTTGTAAAAATTGATGCATCGTGTTCAAAAGTGTTATCCTCAAAGTTACACCATTTATCTAAAATAGTTGAAGCTTTGATATCATGTGCTCATGGTCCTCAGGCTGAAAGTTTTTTCAGCGTGCTAGAAGAAATTATTGTTATCAGAAGGAATAAAAAAAAAAAGAAAAGAAAGAAAATCAACAATAAAGAAATAGGGAGAGAAAGATATCAGCAGAAAAAAAAAATAAGCAATGGATGCTGCGCAGCTGCAGGGTCAATAAAAACAAACTAACAGTGGTCCGCAGTCTTGCTGCGTGTTTTGATTTTTCACCCAGTTAAAGCATCCAGCCTTTTTTTTTTTCCTTCTTTGGTTTATCTTGTCATAAACTGCAATTTTAGAGGCAGAATGATCATATATGGTGAGTGAAGGTTCGCACGCTGCACATTCACTTACTTGGATTTCCCATCTGTCAAGTGTTGTGGAATTCTTAACGCATCTGACTGATTTTTATGGGTGGAAGTTTCGGACTTAAATCTCGCAATGTTACCTATCATGCCCTTGCCAGCAGGGGAATCAACTTTGCATTTCACATGAGTTAATTTTGTTTCATTAAAGTCCTTGTTTGTTGTAACGTTTTGTTGTGGTGCATATTTCTTTTTCACAAAGAGATAAATCATTTCATAAAAGAGTCTATGTATGCCGCGCAATAATACTAATTACTACTGACAAGGCTCTGCCGAATGTTGGCAGGTATGCTGTTAGCTGATGATAATGCATTCAAGAACTGATATGCAGTTTTTCTTTTGCACAATGTGGTTTTACTGCCAGGTTGAAGAAATATGTTTCTGCTTGTGAAAGTCTGATTTAAAATATATATATATATATATAGTTGGTCACTTCGTAGTAATTAAGAGAAAAGATTTTTATGCATTTTGTGAATCTTTTCTGATACAAAATGTTTTTGCTAGTTGGCATATATTTAGTTCAACAGTATTTCTATTCAAATGCATCAGGCTTGAAAGAATAATTATTTTAATGTTAATTAATTACTTTAACAGCTTTACCTAAGATAATTCTAATACATATACTTTTCTTGATTTTGTGGTGCACTATTTTTTGCCATGAAGCACTTCCATGAAATATTTTGCATTTGGAATAAAATCTTTCTTTTTAAGAGTGAGTTATCAAGTTCTTTCTGCATTCTATAGCTACTGGGTACAGAAAAACTGTAATCTTCTATGCTTTTCTGATGCGGAATTTTCCTGCTAGGTGTGAATTCTGATTTTTAGCTTGATAGCTTGTCAGGTTTTACAGATTGGACTACAAAAATTCTTTGAGCTCTTGCTAGTTCTGATATCTGCATGTCTTGATTATGATAATTAATTTGCATTTATTACTATATTCATGATTGTGAAAGTCATGTTCTTATAATAATTCTCATTCAGTTGCTGTGACCAGGGCTATAATGTTGCAGCTTTACTGGTATAAAATTTTGCCAGAGGGTTGGCATAAAATGTGATTAAAAAATATTACTGATTTCTTAGGAATAAAAAGCAACTTAAAATAACTTATCACAGTGTGTTCCTGCCTCTAATTAGAAAATGCACTCATTCAACCATAAAATCAATGCCTTGCATTTTTAGCATGTTGTGTTTGTAAAAAAATAAAAATAAATTCATATTCTGTATGTACCATATCTCTGCAACTATTAGTCTGATTTAAAAAAATTCTTTTTGCCTTGGGAAGCTTTAAATGTGAGAATGATGACCCTTGTTTTACTGTCCTTTTGTGACACACAACTTTGCTGCTAGAAGGCATAAATGCAGATTCTATTGAATTTAAAATTCATTTTATTCTATATCTTTTCTTCTGAATAGCCAGTTGAGTAAAGTTTCTTTTCCAAGTAATGCACAGTTTTCTGCTATGTGGTGTAAAGGTAAATTCTGCTATGTGGTGTAAAAGTAAATTCTGCTATGTGGTGTAAAGGTAAATTCTGCTATATGGTGTAAAGGTAATTTTTTTTTTTTCATATCATACAGTTTCTGATTAGAACGTTCTGCATCCAGTTTCTTAATTTTGGTGAACTGTTTTGCCATTTGGGGCGTAAGGGTATAATCATGTTTTTGAGGTATTTGCAGCAATATCTGCACTTCTGAACAAGTTAGTAAAATCATGCAATGCATTGATTATAATACGCTTTCCAACATACCAGAAATCATTATTCAAGTTATGGGAATAATGGCTGTGGAATAAATCTCTGTCCTGTGCCCTGACCTATGATCCCATTTCGATGATATTCAACAGAACCGGTTTGATATACCTCCGAAATAACATGATAAAGTTTTGTCGCAGTCGAAGCATTTTTACGTAAGTTATGACGCATAATGGCAATGGAAGTGATTCCGCTTCTATGTCCTGACCTTTAACCCCATTTCGCCCATTTTCGATAAGGTTTGTCGCCAGGTGGTCCCCTACCACATACTAAAATTTCATCGAAATCGAACCTTTTTTACGTTAGTTATGGCGCACAACAGCGGTGGAATGGATCCCGCTCCTATGTACTGACCTTTGACCCCATTTCGTTCACTTTAAATAGGGTTCCTTCCCAGGTGATCCCCTACCAGATACTAAAATTTCATCGAAATTAAACTATTGTTACGCGAGTTATCGTGCGAACGGACATATGCACACAACGCGTGACGTAATGAGGCAGATGGGAATCGCGACCATCTGCTCGCCGCAAGAGTATGACGTCATAAAACTTTAATAAAATCCACACACAACGCGTGACGTAATGAGACAGATGACGTGATCACGTGCCAACATTTTCAAACACGGGTTTGTGACGTCATAAGATTTCTAAGCATTGGTAACATTAATAGAACAACGCCATCACTAAAAACGTTATAACTCGGTGTGGTTATTTAACCCACTAAACGAATTCTCCTAAAGTCGATATCAAGCTAAATCGATTTCTAGTACCAGAAAACGGTAAGTTAACGACTTTCATCAAAATTCTTAGAGCAGTTTTCAAAATAAAATGTACATACATACATACACTGCCGGACAATTGCTAAGGACGGATGACAATAGCAACGATAGCAACCATAAAATGGAAGGCTGGAAAATGTGGAAATTAGCATAAGTGCGGGATACAGTAAGACGTGTTGTGCGTATGCAAATTTTGGATTGCCGAACTTGTTCGTGACGTCATAAGCGCTGATAAGAGATATAAAGGATTTGACGCGTATTGACCGTTGTTGTTCAAACGCAAAGTTGAAAGGGAAAGAATCAATTGACGAACTTGCAATTTTCAGTATGTCTTCCCGACATCACCTAGATGATTTTACGCGTGGCCGTATTATTGGCAAGATTGAAGAAGGGCGAAAAATAACAGATGTTGCCAGGGAGTTCGACGTTAGTCACAGTGTTGTTTCAAGGCTTTGGAAATCATTTCAAACAAATGGAGAGTGTAGCAAACGTCACGGGGGAGGTCGTGTTCGCAGTACGACACCTGCAGAAGATCGGTACATAGTGCTATCAACAAAAAGACACCGGCGCAGCACAGCTAGTGAGGTAGCAAATCAGTTTATGGCTGCTACTGGCAAGCGGATCTCCCGAAAAACTGTCGCCAGACGTTTGCATGAAGGAGGACTATACGCCCGCCGTCCTGTTGTGTGCATCCCATTGTCCAGACGTCACCGTACCGCCCGTTTGCAATGGTGCCATCAACATCGCAATTGGACTGATAACGACTGGTCTGATGTCCTCTTCTCAGATGAGAGTAGATACAGTCTATCGTCTGATTGTCGACGGCAATTGATCTGGCGTGATAGTGGTACTGCATATTGTCCAGCAAACATACAGGAAAGGGACCGATATCCGAATGTAGTGTCATGGTATGGGCTGGCATCATGATCAATGGCCGTACGTCCCTCTATGTGCTTCCAACTGGGACTATGACTGGCCAACGATACATTAATGATGTTCTGCTACTTCATGTTCGCATGTTCCGTGGTGCTGTCGGTGATAGATTCATTTTCATGGACGACAACGCAACATGTCATCGAACAGTCGCTGTCCAGGAGTGTCTTGAGAGCGAGGATATTCAACGCCTCGTATGGCCAGCACGTTCTCCAGATCTGAATCCCATTGAAAAGGTGTGGGATGCTTTGGGGAGGAGTCTTGCTGGTCGCCAAAGCCCTTCAATAAACAAGGACACCCTCATCCGTGCACTGACAGAGGAATGGGATAAATTACCCCAACAGCTGCTTGATAATGTTGTGCAAAGCATGACACGACGTGTGGAATCTTGCATCGCCCTCCATGGTGGCCATATCCCGTATTGACGTCTTACGCCGGAACGCCTGCGGACGGTAATTGCATTTTTTTTTTTCACGTTTACGTATTCGGCACAAAATGGCCTGTTTGTCCCTTGAACACGTTCCAAAGCCTTCTGGATTTCAGAGCACAATAAATTGTCTTTCTTGTAATGTCCTGGCATTCTGACATTATTTTATTTCACTCGGCATCCAACCACACTTACTTTTTTATGCGCTATATAGCCGTCTTTGATCCGTCCTTAGCAATTGTCCAGCAGTGTACAAGAATTGCTACTTTAAGGTGGACGTCAAGTAATTATGCTTCCTATACTTCCAATGGAAAAACTTCTGTACACATTTTCTTCACAATTAATGCGTTCCCAAGGACGAAAATTTGAACATCAATTAAAATATCTTCATTTTATAACTTGCAATACTTAATATTTTCTAAAACATAACCATAATTATGCAATTGAACATTTGTTTGTCTACTGACGTCATGAAAATACAGGTCGTGCCATCTTTTCTGGACAATTAATGCGCTTCATTTCATAACTTGGAATACTTTAATATTTTCTAAACCATAACCGTAATTATGCAATCCAACATTTTTTTGCCCACTGATGTCATCAAAGTATAGGTTGCGCCATCTTTTCTCTGGTTTCAACACCACCAAAGGAAAAGTTATTGATTTTCAATATAATTATGGTTATGTTTTAGAAAATATTAAGTTTTCTAAGTTATAATATGAAGTTATTTTAATCTATGTTCAAATTTTCATCCTTGGGAACACATTAATTGTGAAGGAAATGTGTACAAAAGTTTTTCCATTGGAAGTATAGGAAGCAAAATTACTTGACTTCCACCTTAATAATATGGAATAAGAGCAATGGAATGGATCGCAAACCTTATGTCCTGACCTTTGACCACATTTCGTCCATTTTCAATAGGGTTCGTCCCCAGGTGGTCCCCTACTACATACTGAAATTTCATCGAAATCGAACCATTTTTACGCACGTTATGACGCATAAGGGCAATGGAATGCGTCCTGATCTTATGTCCTGACCTTTGACCCCACTTCACCCATTTTGAATAGGGTTCGTCCCCAGGCGATCTCCTACTACATAGTAAGCTTTCATTGAAATCGAATCATATTTACGCAAGTTATGACGCATAAGGGCAATGGAATGATCCCGCTCCTACGTCATGACCTTTGACCCCATGTGTCCCATTTTCAATAGGGTTCGTCCCTAGGTGGTCTCCTACCACATAGTAAACTTTAATTGAAATCGAGCCATATTTACGCAAGTTATGACGCATAAGGACAATGGAATGATTCCGCTCCTACGTCGTGACCTTTGACCCCATTTTCATAGGGTTCGTCCCTAGGTGGTCCCCGACCACATACTAAAATTTCATCGAAATCGAACCACTTTTACGCCAGTTATCGTGCGGACGGACGGACAAAGCTGGAGCATATACGCTTCTTCAACCTACTGTTGGAAAGCGTAAAAAATTAATTGAAAAGGTATCTTTGTGTTCAGGTACCAATCCTCACCACAAAAAAAAAACCTTTTGCATTTATTTTTTGTTTAAAACTCACAATTTTTCTGCCACTGGCATAAATATACCTTATTCTTCTTGATGTCTGTGCTTCTAACAATCAGATTTGAAAATTCTTTTGTTGTCAGGCAACGTATCTCATGTGGAATATTTTTCATATAACGTCAAATTTTTCGTAATGCATAGGTTTTCCATTAGAAGGTTTCTATTTACAGCATATTTGCAGCACTATCTATGCATCTAAAAACCTGGTCACAAAAATTGTTTTCGGTCAAATACTACTAACAATGAAAACATTTTATGTGCAATTCCTGCCCCAAAATAATACACCATTTTCCTGCCAAGGACACAAGTGTTTAATATGTTTTCCGTGATCTCTGCTTTTAAAGGTCTGATTTAAAAAATTCTTTCAAGGCCAGATACCACTCAACAACTTATGGAACGTTTTGCATGTACTTGTGAGTTGGTTGTCATTCACAGTTCTGGCGCTTAGTGGTGTTAGTTTGTATTGCCATTTTTAAGAGAACTATTGGACAATTCCTTTTTTTTAATGCATGCCATTCACTACAGTGAATATTGGGAATATTATCCTTTTAAATAATGCACAGTTTTCCAGCTAGTGGCAAAAACATAAATTTTTTTCTTGCTGTCTCTGTTCTGAGAAGACATATTTGAAATTTTTTTCCTTAGCATAGCTTTTGCTATGACAGGGTTCCCACTCAAGCTAGAAAACAGAAAAAACCTGGAATTCTCAGGGAATTTGAAAATGGTTCCAAAAATTAGGGAAAACTCAAGGAAATTGCCCCTTTTTTGTAAAAGTCAGGGAAAACTCAGGGAAAATTGCCCTTTTTTGTAAAAGTCAGGGAAAATTACACCTTTTTTTTTTTTGGTAAAAATCAATGGATACTTTATTTTGCCAAAAAAAAAAAAAAACTTATTTTTCAAGATTTCAAACTTTTGCTTGCAATTACTTCCCGCCTAGAATTTGGTAGATCTTACTTTCAGCTATATTAAGTATTTCCTTTATTCTCTAAAAAAAAGATACAGAATTGAATTTTTAAAATTGCCAGTTATTAAGCTTTTATTCAATTTCTACAGGCAGTTGTTATAAAATGGAACAATTAGGCACAATGGCTCCTGCTTGAAGAAACACTTCACAAGAGAACCAATCAAATGATGGATCAAAATCCTTTGTCTGTTGGTTCTCTTGAAACATGTTTCTTTGAACAGAGCCATTCCATCATTAAGCTTAGCTGCATTGTGTTATAGGAAAACTGAAACTATTCAACTGACAGATTTTTTTTTATATATGACCTGTTTCTATGGGAATGTATTTACAAATTCCATGTTGGTAGTATTCACAAAAGTTTATGAAACTTTGGTGCAGGTAATTTTATAAAGACAAATTACATAAAGAATTTACAAGTGTGTGCTTTGGTGAGAAAAATGAATGGAATGGAATGGAATGGAATGAAATGAAATGAAATGTAACAATTCTTTACAACATGCCACTCTGGAAAACTTTAAAAACCACCTGGAGAACCTGGGAAAGTCGGGGAATTTTTTTGTTACTTTTGAGTGGGAATCTTGTATGAAGAATAATTTTCAGCTTTTTTATTATTAAAAATTCCACTGCTAGTGGACATCAGTGTATTTCCTGTGTGAAAGACTATTTTATTTTGAAAATCTGCTTTTGGTAGGATACCCTTCGTTATGAACAGTATTTTGCACCCAATTTCTTTAAGCAATGCACAGCTTTTCCGCTAGGGGCCATCAAGTTATATGACGTTATTCTCAATATCTCTTATTTGTTCAATTTGAAAATCCCATTTGCCTCCGATATCTTCTTCTATGAGAATCTTTTTGTGCACCGTTTATTCGATTTATTAATTTTCATAATTCAGCTCAGAGGCCGATCCAGAAGCTTTACCAGGGGGAGGGAGAAGTGCTCTGATCTAGAAAAAAAAAAAAAGGCTGATAGACTTCGTAAAGGATCACATGCACACACAAACCGGCAAAGCTGCTCCTCTCTGGCTCCATTGGCCTTTTAAAAACTTCCTCTATCAAAAAAGAAAAAAAAACATTGTGCTAACTTTTTGAATCACAAAGTGAGAAAACCAGCTGAAAAAAGAGCACTATTTTCCTGGTGTTAGATTATCTGCTTTAAGGTATCCCACAAGATTGAAAAGGTCGTTTTGGGCAAAATTTCACATTTTGTAAAAATGCTTTCATTTTAAAGCCCCATTATTTATAGGATTCCAAAACTGCCTTTGTTTCTTGTCTACGGTGAATAGACACAGAGTTATAGCAATCGGAATGTCTAAACTCAGGTGTCAAATGAACTGGAAGTGACACTTGAAATGCGCTTTTTGCAGGATGAGATTTTAGTCCTGAACTCTTTACTGAAAACCTGATAACTGCAAAAGGTATGTAAATAAATTGATGAAACTTGGTACATCTTTCTTACAATGTTGTGTATGCAATGAACTAAAAATGTTGCTGTTTGTCAGTTCAAAGTTAGGTTATATAGCTATTTACATTCAACATAGTGAAGAAATTTGTCGAAAATTCACACTAATGCATGTAGAAATGAGTGTATCTCAGCAGTGTTTAGGAACATCACTTACCTTTTAGTTCACTGCATAGATAATATTCATGCACATATAATGATGCAAAAAATTTCATCATATATCTGTAACTTTTTTATTTAGAGCATTTACCATAAACAACATATTTCCTTAATTCTTTCACAAATTTCCCAATTTCTTAAAAATTTATATTTATATCATTTTTTTTTTCAACTTTGATGTGCAAGCCTTCCTAAAAAAAAAAATTACCCATTCTTGCTTTTTTTTTTTCAAAAAAAGTGCCCCCATTGTAGTGGGATACCTTAAAAAGAAACAAGCTCCATCCTTTTTAAATATCAAGTCTGGATAGAATCTTTGAAAATAAATCATGAAATCATTTATCAATTGTAGAAATGTGGTTAATATTTTTGTTACAGATTTAATTTGCCATGAATAATCCAGTCATATTACATATTTTAAATTATGTAAGTTTTCCCCTATGTGGTGTAAGCATATTCTTTCTTTTAGCTGAATTTTTAGGTTTTATAAAAGTCTGCTTTGAAAGAAGTATTTGTTTCAAGTCGGGAAAGATTCAAAAGACGTGCTCGTTACAACCGAATGTTCAGTGTCCTCTTTCTTGTTTAATGTGTGTTCATTTGGAGGGGAGTAATCTTGTATTCAGAGTTCTATTATGACATAATTTCAGTATTAGGGAGTTGCACAGCCCCCTGTATTCTAAATTATTTTACTTTTACTCATGTTCATTGAATTACTAAATGCTTTTGTTCAAAAATATTTATTTAGTGTGATTTTAATTCAGCCAAACTGTTACATTAAAGCATTCATTGAATGTTATGTGAACTGGAAATTATTTGGACAGTGTTCATGCTTTTTTGTTGTCAGTTACATTGATCATAACCATTGAGTAATGATGACTATTTGAAATTTTAATGTACTGAAAATTTTACAGAAGAAAAAGAAAATTCAGGTTCTGATGAGTCTGAAGAAAGTGAAGAAGACGAAGATGATGGTATGTGTATAGATATCTTTGTGTTTGTTTTACTCTGAGATTGGAAGTAGTGCTGCTACAGTAACCCACTACTTTCACTGTAGCGTCACTACAAATAGAAAAACTTTGCAGCATGCTGCAAAACGAACTGGCTCGTTCAAAAAATTACACTGCAAATCATGTGACATTTCCAGATTTTGTGAGACATTGCATATGAGAAGAGGGCCTGAGTATGTCCTCTGACATGACTTCATTGTAAAAAGTAGCTAAGCTGTTCACTGGGAAATTTTTTCAGTCAGCCTATGAAGACAGGTATGTACAAGACAATCTCACCAAGCCACCTCGGTAGCACAGTGGTCTAAGCGCTGGCTTATGACCATTCGTCTGAGAAGGATCCATGTTCGGATCCCGGTGAGGCATGGATGTTGTGTTTGTCTTTCAGCACCGGCTGTTTCATTCTTCAACATAATTCAATAGTATGGTGTTTATAAACAATACTAAAAAATTGACAAAATTATCAGTTCTAGTATTTACCTTTTTACATGCTGCATTAAAATTGTTTGTTTCCTTAAAGAATATTATGAAAGTATTCAATAAGCATGCATTTATTGGTTTCAAATAAACTTACCCAAGTTTTCACTATGTACATGTCTCACACATATTTAAGGTGTTGAAATGTTTGTTTTCAAATTCAATTTTTGGAGTTAAGAATTTTAAATGTAATTTTTGTATCATATTATTTGCATCTTTAAAGGCAATTAAGTACCAACAAAGTGTGCATATTCACGTGCAAGTCATTAATGACTCATCAATCAGAAAAGCTTTTGGCTTCTTTCCTGCTATACACTTCATGCACGTTAATTAGAACATTCTGCTATGTAGCTGGCCTTCAAAGGTTGAAACTTTCATCTTATCTGCTTATAGAGTGTTATTTTTATATATATTCTTCCGGTCATGAAACATCGTATTTTATTCACAGGATAAAAAACGCTGACTTCTGACTGCCGTCTGACATGCAACATAGCTCGTCATCACTAGGTGTATACTCACTATTACGTGAGTGTTGTCAACTTTCATTACGCCTATTTATCTTTTTTATTCCTCCTTCACTCCTCCATATGCAACTTGCCTTTAAAATTCACAATTCCAAAAAATAGTAACTCAATTCGAAAACACCTATCCACATACCCAAAAAATACTCGCATACATCACTCACAAATATTTACACACCCCATGCGACCATATTAACGTACAATATATAAAACACATTTGTACATTCAATTAAAACCACTATCTACATAATTACACTATTTACATTTCACGGCAATCAAACCACTGTCAAACTGTGATTTATGTAGTGCTCTATTTGCCTCATATATCGTAAAAACCCTACAGCAAACGCCAACCCCAGTCAGCCAGTCACAAACAATCTCCAAGCGCTTTCAATAGATAACCTGTTGTCCTCAGGAGGTCAATGTGTCCTGCTCTGCTAACCACAGCTCAAGTGAATCAACTCATCGAGGTTCCGGCTTCAGTCGTAAACTCTGCATTGTTGTATCTCTGGCGCCATCTATTGTCAGTGCTGTTCTCTTTTCTTTTTCTCTTTCTCTCTTAATTGTTGTTCAACTTTTATTAAGGCCTTCCAATGGTCAGTTAAGTTGTTTGAATCATTAATGTTACACACTCTTGATCTGTTTTTTTTTTTTTTTACTAACACCAATTCAGCAACGCCTTTCGTTTTCACAGCTCTCAATAATTTTAATATCTTCGAATTTCGGACATTGTTGATTTTCTAGACCATACTGGATTAATGCTATTTTAGCTTTTTTTTATTCCAATTACTCATATGTTGGTGTAATCTATTCTTTAACTTGTTCTTAGTGCTGCCTATATATGACAAAGGTGGTTTCTGCCGCCCAGGTGGCGCAGCGGTCTAAGCGATGGCCTCTGATCATTCGTCCAAACGGGGTCCTGGTTCGAATCTCGGTGAGGCATGGATGTTGTGTGTGTCTTACGGCACTGGCTCTCTCCCTTCCCTGGTACCAGTGACCCTAAATTAGGGACGGGCGACTGCTTATAGCCCATTGAGTTGCTCACGGTGGTCGTTAAACATCCAATAAAAAAAAAAAAAAATCTTCTAATTTACTAATTATTTTTGTTTTTATGTCACTCATTATTTCAGCAAATAAGGTTGACAATGGTGACCCCATAGGTCCACCATAATTTTGTTCGTAATTCTTGTTATTGAACATAAAAATGTTATTTTCATATATGTAAAATAAAGTTTCTTTTAATTCTTCAATTTGTACTTCATTCATTGTATGTAACTGATATAATTTTTCAACAATTATGTCAATTGCCTGAGGTACTGGTGTGCTGGGAAACAGAGCACTGACATCCATACTAGCCATATGATATTCACTTAAATCTTGTTTAATCTCTTTAATTTTTTCTATGAATTTGTAAGTATTCTTCACAGTGAACTTGGTCTTCATAAATATTGGTGCCAAATACTTGTAAATATTTTTTTCAACTTTATTAATGGGGAATTCCTTTTTGATACTATCACTCTCATAGGTGTATCAGACTTATGAGTTTTTATTTTTGAAAACATTTTTGGAATCCCTGTTACCCATAGGTGGGTACGCTTTCTTTATTTCTTCAGGCAAAGTGCTGTAATTTCTTATTCTAGCCATGTATCTCACTTGAGATTCATTTGAGTCTCTTGTCAGAATGCTACAATTCAATTCTTCTATCACTCTATTAATTTTTTGATTATATTCAGCTATGTTTAGAATCACTTTGTCCTGTTTTATCAGCTTCACATAATTTAATCGTTGGGTCATCTTAGTTTTATCATTTGTTCTTTTTCATACTGAATTTTATCTGAATGATATTTTTTATTAATGTTTCTATTAAATTCTTTCAAAACTATTCTATATAATTTACTTCTAAATTCTTCACGGTCTTCTGTAGGTACACAAGGTGTCATATTCTCAAGGTTAGGTATTAATTCTTCTGTCTTCGGTAAGCCACGTGGAAACGCAAATTTCTTTCCCCTCTGCAAAACGGTTCTCTGCGAGAAGCTCAAGGCCATATTGGATTTATTCTGATAAACTTCATATATGTTCTCCCGTTGTTCATGTACATTTTGGCTATCCATCATCGCATGTAACTTTTTTGCAATGACTGTTTTTGAACTTTTTCTTTCGTATTCCGCAATGTCAAATATTTCTCTCAAGGTTACATCTAAAACCTCATCTTTCCAGGAACCATAAAAATTTCTATACTCTTTATTATATACAATAAATGTAAGCATGTCTTATTCAAATTAAAAATTAATTTTCTTTTATTAACAATTTCAGCTCTTAATCTCTCTCTCTTTTTTTTTTTTTTTTTTTTTTTTTTTATTCTCAGATGATTTTATTATCTTTTTTAGTGACTGGGTAATTCTTTATTTTCAAATATTTCGGTTTTAGTGTTCACTCTGCATGTCACCAAAAATTCCTCTTGATTTTCTGACTAATCATTTAATTTTTGCTTTCTTATATGCCGTAATTTCTCGCAACTCGAAGTTGCGAAACGGACTTCTATAGCGCATATTATCAGATACTATCACGACTGAAAACCGAAAAAGATGAAAGTTTCAACCTTTGAAACCTGGTTACATAACAGGATGTTCTAATTAAAGTGCATGAAGTGTATAGCAGGAAAGAAGCTAAGAGCTTTTAGGTAAGTGTTTGGCTTTTCTGATTGACGAGTCATTAATGACTTGCACGTGAATATGCACATTTTGTTGGTACTTAATGCCTTTAAAAAAGATGCAAATAATATGATTGAGAATTACACGCTTAATTCTGAGCGGACGAATTCGAGGTGTTGTTTCCAGTCGTAATAGTAATCTGATAATATGCGCTACAAAAGTCAGTTTCGCAACTTCGAGTTGCAAGACATTACGGCATATAAGAAAGCAAAAATTAAATTAATAAAGTCAGAAAATCGAGAGGAATTTTTGGTGACATGCCGAGACCTTGAACTAACACCAAAATATTTAAAAATAAAGAATTACCCAGTCACTAAAAAAATTATAAAATCATCCAATAATGCCCCCCCCCCCCCAAAAAAAAAAGATTGAGCTGAAATTGTTAATAAAAGAAAATCAATTTTTAATTTGAATAAGACATGCTTACATTTATTGAATATAATATATAATAAAGAGTATAGAAATTTTTTATGGTTCCTGGAAAGGCAAGGTTTTAGATGTAACCTTAAGAGAAATATTTGACATCACGGAATACGAAAGAAAAAGTTCAAAAACAGTCATTGCAAAAAAGTTACATGTGATGATGGATAGCCAAAATGTACATGAACAATGGGAGAATATATATGAAGTTTATCAGCATAAATCCAATATGGCCTTGAGCTATGGATAGACAAAATGTACATGAACAACGAGAGAATATATATGAAGTTTATCAGAATAAATCTAATATGGCCTTGAGCTTCTCGCAGAGAGCCGTTTTGAGAGGGGTGAGAAATTTGCATTTCTGCGTGGCTTACCGAAGACAGAAGAATTAATACTTAACCTTGAGGACATGACACGTTGTGTACCTACAGAAGACTGTGAAGAATTTAGAAGTAAATTATATAGAATAGTTTTGAAAGAAGTTAATGAAAAAAGTAATAAAAAATATCATTTAGATAAAATTCAGTATGAAAAAGAACAAATGATAAAACTAAGAGATGACCCAACGATTAAATTCTGTGAAGCTGATAAAACAGGACAAATAGTGGTTCCAAACATAGCTGAATATAATCAAAAAATGAATAGAGCAATAGAAGAGTTGAATTGTAGCATTCTGACAAGAGACCCAACTGAATCTCAAGTGAGATACTTGGCTAGAATAAGAAATTACAGCACTTTGCCTGAAGAAATAAAGAAAGCGTACCCACCTATGGGTACAGGGATTCCTAAAATGTTTGCAAAAATAAAAACTCGTAAGCCTGATACACCTATGAGAGTGATAGTATCAAAAAGGAATTCCCCATTAATAAAGTTGGAAAAAAATATTTACAAGTATTTGGCACCAATGTTTTAGGAAGACAAGTTCACTGTGAAGAATACTTACAAATTCATAGAAAAATTTAAAGAGATTAAACAAGATTTAAGTGAATATCATATGGCTAGTATGGATGTTCGTGCTCTGTTTCCCAGCACACCAGTACCTCAGGCAATTGACAAAATTGTTGGAAAATTATATCTGTTACATACAATGAATGAAGTACAAATTGAAGAATTAAAAGAAATTTTATTTTACATATATGAAAATAACATTTTTATGTTCAATAACAAGATTTACACACAAAATTATGGTGGATTTATGCTGAAATAATGAGTGACATAGAAAAAAAAAATTAGTAAACTAGAAGATCCACCACTTAATATACTGCACCTGCAGTATATCAGTGGTGGATCGACAGCACAGCATGTAATTTGAGAGAAAACAACAATACCTTTATGAATCAAAATATGCACCATCATTAGCTATCACCTTCTGCCATCGGTCAAGAAGCTGATGGATACCATCGATCGAAACAAATGATAGTCTGAAAGGGCTATGTTGGGGCTATATGCCGGGTGCTCCAAAACTTCTCAGCCAAGTGTCAATAACATTTCCTTGACCAATTTCGTGACATGCATCCTAGCGTTGTCATTCTGTAATTAGTAGATGACATTTTTCTGTTGTCCAGGCTAAAAAATGAAGAACTAGAAGACTTGACAAAAAGTATTGAGATATCTACCCATGTATTGAATTGACAGTGGAACAGGAACAAAATAACACATTGACATTTTTGGATATTATGGTAATCAAAAGAAATGACAATATACAATACAGAGTGCATAGAAAATCATCATATATTCTTGTGTTAATATCTTTTCAGTCATCGCACCCATTAACGCATAAAAGAAAACTATTAAAATATGTTGAAGCGATTTCATATGTTGAAGGTTTTTCTGCTGGAATTAATAAGATTTGTGGCAAGTATGACATACAAGTAAGAAATCAAGTACATACTATAAAAAATATAGTAATATAAAATGAAAAAATCAGCCAACTAGATAGAGTGGGTGTATATGAGATTCCTATAAATTAGAAACCACCTTTGTCATATATAGGCAGCACTAAGAACAAGTTAAAGTTGTAACGTACCAGGAGATGTGACGTACCTGCCAGAAGGACGCATAAGACATAAAGGCAGATAGGAATCAGAATAAAATGTCCACGTAGCTCAATTGGTAGAGCAACTTATTCCGGAATGAGTGGACCCGGGTTCGAATCCTGGCGCGGATAAAAATGACGGCGAAATTCACTTCGTTATAATGGCGCCCGAACTATCCGGATGACCCAACCGTTCACAATCTCGCAATGGTGCGATGTTATTTCCACACCGCGAGATAGGAAAAATAAGAGCAGCACTTCGAAAAAAAAATAATAATAATAAGGGGGAGATGATGTAACGTACCTGCCAGAAGGACGCACACGACATAAAGGCAGATAGGAATCAGAATAAAATGTCCGCGTAGCTCAATTGGTAGAGCAACTTATTCCGGAATGAGTGGACCCGGGTTCGAATCCTGGGGCGGATAAAAATGACTGAGAAATTCACTTCGTTATAAAGTATAGATTACACCAACATATGAGTAATTGGAATAAAAATGAAGCTAAAACAGTATTTACCCAGTATTGTCTAGAAAATCACCAATGTCCGAAATTCGAAGATATTAAAATTATTAAGAGCTGTAAAACCGAAAGGCGGTTGAGAGTTGCTGAATCGGTGTTAAGCGAAAAAAAACAGATCAAGAGTGTGTAACATTAATGATCCAAACAACAATTAAGAGGGGGGGGGAAAGAAGAAGAAAAGAGAACAGCACTGACAATAGATGGTGCCAGAGATACAATGATGCAGAGTTTGCAACTGAAGCCAGAACCTCGATGAGTTGATTCACTTGAGCTGTGGTTAGCAGAGCAGGACACATTGACCTCCTGAGGACAACAGGTTATCTGTTGAAAGCGCTTGGGGATTGTGTGTGACTGGCTGACTGGGGTTGGCGTTTGCTGTAGGGTTTTTACGATATATGAGGCAAATAGAGCACTACATAAATCACAGTTTGACAGTGGTTTGATTGCCGTGAAATGTAAATAGTGTAATTATGTAGATAGTGGTTTTAATTGAATGTACAAATGTGTTTTATATATTGTACGTTAATATGGTCGCATGGGGTGTGTAAATATTTGTGAGTGATGTATGCGAGTATTTTTTGGGTATGTGGATAGGTGTTTTCGAATTGAGTTACTATTTTTTGGAATTGTGAATTTTAAAGGCAAGTTGCATATGGAGGAGTGAAGGAGGAATAAAAAAGATAAATAGGCATAATGAAAGTTGACAACACTCACGTAATAGTGAGTATACACCTAGTGATGACAAGCTATGTTGCATGTCAGACGGCAGCCAGAAGTCAGCGGTTTTTTTTGTCCTGTGAATAAATTACGATGTTTCATGACCGGAAGAATGTATACAAAACAACACCCTATAATCGGATAAGATGAAAGTTTCAATCTTTGAAGGCCAGCTACATAACAGGATGTTCTAATTAACGTGTATATGAAGTGTATTGCAGGAAAGAAGCAAAGAGCTTTTTAGATAAGTGTGTTTGGCTTTTCTGATTGATGCGTCAGTACTTTTTGGAGTTAAGAATTTTAAATGTATTTTGGTGATTTACTCTTAGATTTTGTGATAAAGTCAACATGTTGCATTGGGTTATTTTGATTTGCGGAGAAGAAATGCCATTAAGAGTGGAGGGGAAAGTATAACAGCCATCTTCTTTGTCCTGTTGTTATGGGTTGGGGAATGATTCTACCAACATGACAGGTGTCCCCTGTAGTCATGGAGATAATGTATTAGGTGTACAAGTAAGTTTAAGCATTTTTAGACAACACAACATGTAATTTGAGAGAAAACAACAATACCTTTATGAATCAAAATATGCACCATCATTATCTATCACCTTCTGCCATCGGTCAAGCAGCTGACTGATGCCATCGATCGAAACAAATGATAGTCTGAAAGTGCTATGTTGGGACTATATGCCGGGTGCTCCAAAACTTCTCAGCTAAATGTCAATAACATTTCCTTGACCGATTTTGTGACATGCATCCTAGGGTTGTCATTCTGTAATTTCACGGGACACAATCCTTTGCCTGTGAATGGACGTTTCTGACAGATTTCTTGGTTCAATCAGCAATTGTTGCTTGTAGCGATCAGCAGTAACAGTTTGACCCTGTTCTAATAGTTTTTAATACAGCACACCCTTCATATATCCCACCAGATGCACAGCAGAACTTTCTCGGAGTGAATATTGCCAGGCCTGTTTGTAGTCTGGGTGCAGCCCGGATTTCCGGGTTTTCAAGTTTTATGTAAGAAATTGGGAATCCTCAATCATATCATTTCTGAAAATGCTGTCAAGTCAATTCCACTTAGTAGTTCTAATTCTGACTATTATATAGCTCTAATTATTGTACTATTCTCTTTTACGTGCGATATTTCAAAGTAACTTGTACAAAAATCTAGCGGATAATGCTTACCTTGGCATTCCTTTCTAGCGACGGGAACATTTCACGCACGTGTTTTCCGGTCTTTGTTGATGTTATTGTCCTAAAGTCCGTTGTATGCGATGACTGGCTTTACTTCTCACACTTTTCGCTGGTTATACTCATTGGATCTTTGCCTTAGGATTCAAACATAAATTTTTACCGTTCTTTATACTCGAAATTTTCGCCCATACTCTGGGCATGTTCAGGAGCGTGGCGACTTTACCACCGATGTTCGTGGTTAACTTCGCGCTAATGGAGTCCGATACTCCTTGTTGCCATTCGTCGGAAAAACTTTCCTGGATATATTTCGTTATCAAGCCCGGCTGGCGCCATCTATGTTTCGTTAAGAACACCCCCCCCCCCCCGTTTTATTTTTTATTTTTTTATTTTCTTCTCCTATCCTGGTTTTCTTGTCTTTTTTTGCCTGTTGTTCTTTTGTTGTTGTTTTTCTTGTCTTATTAGTTCCTTCCACAGGCCCGATAATGTGCTAGGGTCGTTCTGGTTACATACCCTTGCTTTATTTTTGTAGATTAATATTGCTTCTTCCCTCCTCATTTGCCTTTCCGATTTTTTATTCTTTTTTAGCATTTTAATTTCATCGAACTTTGGGAATGTCCGGTTTTCCAAGCAGAATTGCACTAAAGCAGTTTTGGCTTCTTTTTTTGCCAGTTAGATATGTGTTGTTTGTCTTTTTTTTAATCTGTTTTTCGTACTTCCAATGTACGATATTGGGGGTATGTGTGCTATTGGAATTTCGTAGGTTCCTGATTCTTCTAGCATTTTTTCCTCTGTTTTTTTGTTGACAGTCATACTTTTCACGGTGTGCACTTAGCTTCCTAGTTGTAAGTCATATTTAGCACAGTGCCTATTGATTTCTTTACTCACTCCTTCCAGGTATGGGAAAGCTCCAATGTATTTCAATTTTTTATTTCTCATCTTCCTTTGGTTGTGCACTTCTTGGCCTTCTTTACTCTGAGTCATATGCTTTTTACTCTCATGTATCCAGTATCCAGTAAAAAGCATATGACTCAGAGTAAAGAAGGCCAAGAAGTGCACAACCAAAGGAAGATGAGAAATAAAAAATTGAAATACATTGGAGCTTTCCCATACCTGGAAGGAGTGAGTAAAGAAATCAATAGGCACTGTGCTAAATATGACTTACAACTAGGAAGCTAAGTGCACACCGTGAAAAGTATGACTGTCAACAAAAAACAGAGGAAAAATGCTAGAAGAATCAGGAACCTACGAAATTCCAATAGTACACATACCCCCAATATCGTACATTGGAAGTACGAAAAACAGATTAAAAAGACTTAAACAACACATATCTAACTGGCAAAAAAAAAGAAGCCAAAACTGCTTTAGTGCAATTCTGCTTGGAAAACCGGACATTCCCAAAGTTCGATGAAATTAAAATGCTAAAAAAGAATAAATAGTCGGAAAGGCAAATGAGGAGGGAAGAAGCAATATTTATCTACAAAAATAAAGCAAGGGTATGTAACCAGAACGACCCTAGCACATTATCGGGCCTGTGGAAGGAACTAATAAGACAAGAAAAACAACAACAAAAGAACAACAGGCAAAAAAAGACAAGAAAACCAGGATAGGAGAAGAAAATTAAAAAAAATAAAAAAAAACGGGTGAGGGGGTGAGGGAAGTGTTCTTAACGAAACATAGATGGCGCCAGCCAGGCTTGATAACGAAATATATCCAGGAAAGTTTTTTTTCCGACGAATGGCAACAAGGAGTATCGGACTCCATTAGCGCGAAGTTAACCACGAACATCGGTGGTAAAGTCGCCACGCTCCTGAAGATGCCCAGAGTATGGGCGAAAATTTCGAGTATAAAGAACGGTAAAAATTTATGTTTGAATCCTAAGGCAAAGATCCAATGAGTATACCCAGCGAAAAGTGTGAGAAGTAAAGCCAGTCATCGCATACAACGGACTTTAGGACAATAACATCAACAAAGACCGGAAAACACGTGCGTGAAATGTTCCCGTCGCTAGAAAGGAATGCCAAGGTAAGCATTATCCGCTAGATTTTTGTACATGCTGTCAAGTGGTAATTAATTAAAAAAGTGCCTGTTTAGATTCAAAACCAGTGTGCATGCTGAAAGGAAAGCTACTTTTGTCATTTTGGAAGCTGTATTTACAGTATGTAAGGTCAGGTGATGCATAACATCACAGCCTCTCCTTGACAAATGTCAACCCCGCCTTCTCGTGGTGCATCCTGTTCCTACTAAAGGGGCTCTGACGACCGCCAATAGCGGTATAACTATACCATCGGGATTAGAGGAAATTCTATCCCACACTCGCCAACCCGCTTGGCCAGCATGGTGAGTTATGGCCAAACCCCTCCAAAATGACTCCACAACTTAAATCTTGGCCCTCAGTCTCCGGCAGCTGGAATGTACCTGGCCAAGGCAGCAGCCAGTGCGACATGAAGGCAGAGGGTGCTAAGAATCCCCGGAGGACCGGACTAGGCTGCCATCTGATGCTGACCTTGGCTACGTACAATGGACGCTCCCTATCTTCTGATTCAAGGCTTCTTGAATTGGAAGAGGAACTACAAAGGATCAAGTGGGACATCGTGGGGCTAAGTGAGGTAAGGAGAAAAGGTGAAGATCTCATCGAACTGAAAAGTGGACATCTCTTCTACTATCGTGGGACAGATACTGGCAGAACTAGTGGTGTTGGATTTATAATAAACAAGAAACTGAAGGATAAAGTTGTAGAAGTTGAAAGTTCCTCTGACAGAGCTGCACGGCTTGTTATCCAACTCTCGAAAAGATACCAGGCTCAGATTATTCAAACTTATGCACCCACCACAAGTCATCCTGAAGAAGAAATTGAAGAATTTTATGAGGAAATTTGTCGTCTAAATAATAAAGGTAAGCAGCACTTGAAAATAATTACGGGAGATTTCAATGCAAAAATAGGGCAACGGCAACAGAATGAAACTTCAGTAGGTAAATTCGGTCACGGCAACAGAAACCAGCGTGGAAATACTCTCGTTGAGTTTGCAGAGGCAGAAGGGTTTTTCATCTTGAACTCCTTCAAGAAAAAGCCACACAGGAAATGGACATGGAGACATCCAAATGGGACGACAAGTGAAATTGATTTTATTATGTGTAACAAAAAATTCGTCATAGAAGACTGCAGTGTACTAAACAAGTTCAACACAGGTAGTGACCATAGATTGGTGAGATGTAAGATGCACCTCAACACTAAACTTGAACGTGGCAAGCTCATAAGACAAACAAAATCTATTGACATAACCAACCTTAAAAAACACCATAATACCTTCAAGTTGGAACTGAAGAACAGGTTCTCTGCTTTAGAAGGCCTAACATCGGAAGAAGTAGACATCTCTGAATTAACAGAAAAGTAACCAAAGCTCTTATGGAAACAGCAACAAAATTAGCTGGGTCTAAGAACAAGTTGCATGTAAATAAATTATCAGGAAAAACGAAAATGTTGATGCAAAAAAGAAAAGAGATGAGGACAACTAAAGAAGATGTGACTTCCAAAGTGGAATACATAGAGCTATGCAAGACAGTACGAAAAAGTATCACTGAAGACGTAAGAAAATTCAACTGTGAACTAGTGAGGAAAGCAATTGAAAACAACCAAAGCCTAAAGATAGCAAAGGGACATCTCAGTAAGGGAAGAAAACAGATTATGGCACTGAGAAAAGAAGATGGTTCTGTAACAAGAAATAGAGGCGAAATTTTGACAAGAGTGAAAGATTTCTACTCCAAATTATATGAAAGGGATGATACATGCACTCCAGACATCATGAAAGATACCAGTACCAGAGTTCCTCCAGTCCTTCCAGCAGAAGTTGCACATGCAATCAAGAACATGAAGCGGGGAAAAGCTCCAGGAGAAGATGGAATTACTGTAGACATCATACAAGAAGCAAGTGGAGAAATCGAAACAGTACTCGCCCAAATTTTCACTCGATGCCTTAATGAAGGAAAGATTCCTGAGGATTGGAACACCGCTACAATGATCCTGCTACATAAGAAAGGTGACATTGAGGATCTCGGAAACTACAGACCTATCGGCCTCCTATCAGTAGTTTATAAAATCTTCACTAAAGTTCTTTCACACCTCTTGAAGGTAACACTGGACATGGCTCAACCGAGAGAACAAGCTGGATTCAGGAGTGGCTACAGCACAATAGATCATATCCATGTGCTGAGAGAACTAATTGAAAGAGCGAGGGAATATGAACTTCCATTGTGCTTGGCTTTTATCGATTATGAAAAAGCCTTTGATTCGGTGAAACCATCAGCAGTTACAATGGCTCTGAAAACCTGCGGTATTGAAGATGCATACATTAATATTATTAATAACATCTATGAAAATGCAAGTGCAAAGATTAGGCTGTTTGAAAATACAACACACATAAAAATTGGAAAGGGAGTGAGACAAGGTGACACCATATCTCCGAAGCTCTTTAATGCCACATTGGAGGGTGTTTTTCAGTCACTGAGCTGGGAAAACAAGGGGATAAAGATTAATGGAGATTATCTAACCCACCTTCGTTTTGCTGATGACGTAGTCATTTTTGCAACTAGCCCATCAGAGCTGCAGAGTATGATCCAGGAACTTGCTGACAAGAGTAAAGAAGTGGGATTAAAAATGAACTTTCGGAAGACAAAAGTGATGTTCAATGCTTTTACAAGAAATGAAGATTTATCGATTGATGGAGAAAAGCTGGAGATAACAGACACGTACGTTTATCTTGGACAGCAGATATCAAGTGAGGGTCACATTGATGAAGAAATTAATCGGCGTACAAAACTTGCCTGGAGAGCTTTTGGAAGAAACAGCATAATTTTCAAGAGCAATATGCCATTATGTCTTAAAAGAAAAGTGTTTGATCAATGCATCCTTCCAGTGCTTACGTATGGTGCAGAGACGTGGACCTTAACTAAAAGAGACATACAAAGGCTGCAGACAACTCAAAGCAGCATGGAGAGGTGCATACTTGGTGTAACAAGGAGAGATAAGAAGAGGAACTCGTGGATCCGAAAAATGACAAGAGTGGAAGACATCATGATCAGAGTTAAATCCCTGAAATTGCAATGGGCTGGACATACTGCCAGAAGGACAGATCATCGATGGACAGCCAAAATTTTAGATTGGATTCCAAGGGACAGGAAAAGACCCAGAAGAAGACCACATGGGAGATGGGTGGATGAAATTCGAAAGTATGCAGGGGTGACGTGGAGGAGACTGGCACAAGACAGACCGTTGTGGAGGAAACTTGGGGAGACCTTCGTCCAGCAGTGGATTGATAATGGTTGACAATGATGATGATGATGATTTACAGTATATTTATAAAATAATTTTCATTACATAAGATTCAATGAATCCAATGAGCTAAATGCAGAATTGATAAAAACCACTGTAGGATGTTATGGAAGCAGTACTCAAAAGCATCCACAGCTGAACATATAGCTTGAAGTGCAAAATTTGAGTTCAAAACTGCAATTTTTGAAGTCTAATTTCACAGTTTTTGAGAGATCTCTATCGCTAACATCACATATAAATATCGCTAACATCACATATAAAATTCAAAAATGCAGTTTTCGAAAGGTTTCGAACATACTGAAGAAAAAAAAATTGGTACAAAAACGGTTCGAAGTTAAATTACACAGGCACTAGAAGTTAATTGTTATGTAGCTAGTTAATATAATTTACAATATGTGTAATATAATATATAAACAATGTGTGTACCTGTATTGTACATAACATTCAGTATGTGTATAAATTATATACATTTATATATGTTGCCCTGAGGTCAGGTTTTTCTTGTTTCATCTCACAATCACCCTTGTATTGCGTTGCAGTGTAAAAGTCGTTGCTTCATCGAGGTCTACCCTGTGTTTTTTGCATTTGGGATTGCCGTACTATATCCACTTTTTATCACCTGTAACAATTTTCCACAGGAAAGACTTTCTGTGTTGTTTATTCAACAGATTCAAACACTTCATGACACTCATCCTTGTTCCTCTGGCTGAGGTCATGTGACACCTATTTACCTTCCTTCTAAATCTTTCCCATTGCGTGTAAATGATTGGAAATGGTTTGTTGAGTTACCCCCAGTTGTTCAGCTAGTTCTTTTTGCATTTGAGATGAATCTTCATCCAGCAATGCTTGCAGTTCCTCATGTGCAACCTTCTGTGAGGCGCCGCTACATTCTCGATCGCTTACATCAAAATACCCTGTTTTAAACCGTCTAAACCAAAACTCTCACATGCTTTTCTATACAATTCTATTCTCCCCCAGAACAGAACGGATGGATGCTTTTGCAGCACTTTTTCCTTGATGAAATTCGTAATGAATGCAGTGTTGAATAAATGCAGTATCGCTTGCCATCTTCCACCTACCGATGTGCAAATGTATTTGACTGTTGGGCAAACTTCTGTGTCACATTTAATACTCGGGACCAGTTATGGTCACATGACAACGTGGGAGAATGTCGGATATGTAAATTAGCAGTACACGTCACGCAAAAAATGTTTTAAAACTCATTTGTACGCCTAATAATACTACAGGAAAAAGGTTATCAATAAAGTCTGTTAAATCTTTTTCATTTCTTTTTATAAGGTGTTGGAAAAGGAAAAAGTTTCAAGGCTAAAAGAGACATTGAAAATTATCCTGAGGTTGTGGTTCAGGTATTACTTCTGTGAAATTAGCCTCAGGACAAAGCATTATAATTAACTGTTCATAGATTCGAGCTTTTGCTCACTGGTTTTGAAAATGTCATCAGAAAGTACAAAGTTGTAATCCCACAAGTCAACTATATCACATAATTTTTTTGCAGAGTTTCCTGTTGGTAGTGACAAGAATACTGTCTTTCCTTCTTGCTTTTCACTCTCACAATGTTGCAATAGTAACACTAGTAAATAATCTGAGTCAGGGTTGATGTTTGATGAAGATGACCATGTAGAATCCTAAAAGGTCAATAAACGTGAAAACAAAACCAGCCCTAACCGGCAGTGTTTTCAGTTCCACTGGAATAAATTTCAAAATCAATTTTTCTTGAGCCACTTGTGTGTTTATTTCTGCACAAGGAAAGGATACCATTTTGGGTTTAATGTATTTAAATTTCACATTTTGAAATGTATTGACCTACAGAATGAATTGCATCTTCAATGGCAGAGAGAAACCAGCCTTTAGAATTTCATTAATATATACTTTACAGATCAGCTAAATAAAACAAAATTGCTAACTAGCCAGAAAAATTCCTAGGATGATGCTTTACAAGTATAGGTGCAGACTGATATTTTAGCTCTGGGGCCAGTAAGTCCAAAAAAGTTTGTGGCCAATAAGAAGTCTCCAGCATAAAGAAAAGAGGGGGGGGATAGGAACTTTAATGTGACTACTATTATTTACACGGATGGCTTTATCTGAACAGCCACTTGCTGTGCAAAATAAAAACCATTTTGTAACCCCCCCCTGGGATTACTCATTCCCAAAAACATCAGTGGAAATTTTCGATGTATCAGTGAAAACCTCGGATGTTTCAGTATTTTTGCTAATAAGCCAAAGAATTCGTACTTCCATCTGTAGCAGTAAATGGGCACATTGGTGGGTAAAATCTCTGCTCAATATAACGGTGATTACTCACCAATCTAAATCGAGTGACCAATAATAATTGTTAAAATGCTCAATAAATCGGTGGAAAACTCGGATGTTTTTTTTTATGTATCCGTTCCTGTAGTACCGAGAAAAATAATATTTTACCAACGAAGCATCAACCAAACACCCAATTCACGACATAAAAAGATTTTATTTCCTTCCTCTGTACAAAAATGCAACAAAAAGAAATTCATTTGTTTTATGTAGAAAATATTCTTTACCAGTTTCAAACATCGGTCATGAAACCTCGATGTATCGGCTTCTGCAACATTGAGCAGTGATAGAAAGTTTGCGCCAATTTCATTATCTTGCGCCAAACTGCTACAAATTATGAAAAAAATTTTTCGCCGGGACGGCAATCCACAGCAAAAACTGTTGAGCGAAAAAAATGTTTTCACAGCAAAAAATGCTGTTTTAAACAGCGATTCGAATGACGCTTTTTTGAGTTCTGCGCATAATTTGGTTAAACGTATAACGACGCTTAATCAACACATACTGCCAATCCCAAGATTTTGGAATGTTTTTCACCTGCCTTCTAATTCGTTGTTTTTTCGGCATAAGTGACTAATATATTTCGCGATGTAGGTGGAGCTTTGTTGTAATCATGTGGTATGTAGGAGAAACAATGCTGTACGTTATGAGATCCTGATGAAGATTGTTTACAGATGGTTTGGTGGTCTTTCTAAGTGTTGTGCAATTGAGATTGTTTACATGTCGTTTCCTGCTCTTTGGGATGGTAGAGTTATTTAGTTCCGGGCGACGTGCATGATTACGTAAATACAGCATAAGGTCAGTCATTGGCTATTTTGTTGGCGCAGAGGACTGAAAATGGCTCTCCCGCGGCAGGATACGATGGTTCTGTTTCTAAATGATTCATAGGTATTCAGAGATGCCAACTTTTACGGATTTTCCGTAGTTTGTACGGATTTTCATTCCTTATTGCGGTTTTACGGAAGTCACCTAAAAAACTACGGAAATGCCCACTCAAGATCCCTGCGCACAATTTTCTTTTTCTTTACCGTCTTTTGGTCGAAAAAACACTTTACAGATAGTCCCTATATACGCCTTCTATGTTCTGACTTCCCCCGCCAACAGAGGCGTTTTGTCACTTGATTTGCTGTACAACCATTTTAGAGTGACCTGCGCAAAAGCCGAGAGGGAGCTCAGTGCCTTATGTGAACTCTTTACATTGATTACACGTGGCTTTGTGCTTGTGAAAATTTTGGTGCAAACGTTTTAACCCTTTCCACTAGACTGTCGGGTAACACCCGACATTACAAAATTGCTGAATAGCTCGCGAGACATTTCTTTTTCATCGAATAGGTAGGGTGTCACTTGCCACGCTGATGACGCCCTGATAGCTCGCATGTCTGGGCTCGTGGGACATTTGTGTTTCACCGAATAGAGAAAAAGAAACTTCATCGGCGAGTCGGGTGTCACCCGCCATGCTGATGACGCCTCTATATCTCTCATGTCTGCGCTCGTGAGGAATTTCTTTTTGCCGAATAGCTCGCACGTCTGATGTCATCCGCCACACCTATGACGCCTCTATAGCTCGTATGTCAGGGCTTACGAGACATTACTTTTTCGCCAAATACTACATGTGTTGGATGTTACCCTCCATGCCGATGATGCCTCTATAACTCACATGTTGGCTCTTGTGATACATTTCTTTTTCGTTGAATAGGTCGGGTGTCACTCACCACGCCGATGAAGCCTCGATAGTTCGCATGTCGGGGCTCGCGAGACATTTCTTTTCGCGCGTTTCGGATGTCACCCTCCATGTCGATGATGCCTCTATAACTAGCATGTCGAGGCTCACAAGACATTTCTTTCTCACCGAATAAAGAAAAAGAAACTTCGTCGAGTGTCACCCGCCATGCCGAATGACGCCTCTATAGCTCACATGTCGGCGCTCGCAAGGAATTTAATTTTCGTCGAATAACTCACGTGTCGGGTGTCATCCAGCACGCCTATGACTTCTCCATAGCTCGTTTGTCGGGGCTTACAAGACTTTTTTTCGCCAAGTATGTCGGGTGTCGCCTTCTATGCCTATAACTCCTCTATAGCTGCTCGCATGGCGGTGCACACGAGAAATTTCATTTTCGCCAAATAGGTCGGGTGTCATCCACCACGCCCATAATGCCTCTATGGCTTGTGTGTTCGGGCTTGTGAGACATTTCTTTTTCGCCAAATAGCTCGCATATTGGGCCGCCATGCCGATGATGTCTCTATAGCTTGTATGTCGGGGCTGGCGAGCCAAAGCTGAGCTTTCACTGCTAAGCTGTGTCCTCTACTGCAGGAAAAAAACAACAAAAAAACAAAAACAAGTGCTGGGTGAGTATGGGTTAAAAGTTGGTTTGAGTGGAAAGGGTTAATTTAGATTAAAACAAAATTAAACATAGCAGTGAAACAGTTATGACAACAAAAAGAACCAAGTCAGATAAAACTTATCACCAAATGTATCGTGGTACATATAGTAAATAATGGCCTTTTTATGAAGCATTTAAAGTTTTGTCGAATCACGTTTTGTAAGCCATGTGGCTGCGATTTTAGTGTATCACATGGCGGCCGCGGTGATTGTAGGCATCATGTGGAGAGCAAGAAGCACAAAGATCATGTCAAGAGACTAAATGGAGATGTGAGTATAATTAATGTAACCAAAAAACCTCGGACAGCTTATAAAGAATCTTGAAAAAAATATCGATCAGATTAGTGCTAGAAAAATGCAGCAAATTTAATAAGTGAAAAAGCGAAGCAGAAATTGAATGTTCATTAGGTGATTTGAAACGGGAAGAAGCTGAACTTTTGCAGCAGTTCGATTCCTCTCATGAAATGTTAAACAATGCTGAGATGAACATTGAATGTGGCATAAAAAAAAAAGATACATGAGTGCAAAAGAAAGTGGACAGGTACTATTAAAAGAAGCAAAACAGAACATTGCTAACTATTTAAAAAAATCAGAAAAAAGTAGAAGTGAGCAATTAAATATTGAGAAAAGCAGCAAAAAATAAACACTTTTTGTAAAATAATAATAATAGAATCCTGCTATGGTTACAAATTTTTTGATCTATTTGAAAACTCAAATCTTTGCACATGTGTATGGCTGTTTCAATGCAAGATATTTTAAGTTTGAGTAGGGTACATCTAGTTCCAAAACATTTTTTGCTTAAGAGTTTGTTCTATCTACAAATATTTTACCTGCTCCAAAAATGTATTTCACCTGCTCCAAAAATGTATTTCACCTGCTCCAAAAATGCATTTTGTTGCTCCAAAAATGATTTTGCAACTTTCCATCACTGCATTGAGGTTTAAACCTTTTCAGTGCCACATGTAATGTGTGTGTATACCAGGAATGATAAGCCATTTTCCTAGAAATTTTATGTTTCGAGAAAAGATGCTGCACTTCCCATAAATTTTGGGGGCCAAAATTTTTTCCTGAACTTAATGAGATTTTTCTAATATTTCTATAAAGGTAATTACTTTTCATATAACTGAACTAAAAAAAAAATTATGTGAAATAAATTTTTTGAAATGGAAATTGTGAATTCAAAACGAACGAGGCTATTCTTTCTCCTGCAAGAAAAATGAGGAAATATGTATATAATGGATAACTCTTTTAATTTTGAATGTATCCTCAGAGACTGAATGTTATTTTAAGGTGATTCAAAATCATCACTATAAACTTTCACTCTCACTACAATTAGCCCTTTCAAATAATCGTATGAAAAATTTCAGCTCCGTAATAAAAAGCACATCTGCAAATACTGAGGAGCAAGTTGTCAGTGAAGTTTTTCTCAGCTAACGCACAAGTTTGAAAAAAGATGCAGGAGATAATTCGTGGAATTTTGCGATAGTGTTGATTTGTTTGGGGAAAAAACAAATTAATGTGAAGAGGTTCTTATAATAAAACACATTTCTTTCTCCTGCATGGCAAAAAGTCCGCAAAAAAAAATAAACAATCCATCATCATTGGACTGCGAGCTGCACATTATTGCACTTCGAACAGGGCTCAAAAAAGTGATTTCTGTCCGACAGTGTCACGTTATATAAATTCACCCACCATCCCGTGTGAACAGCCCTGCCTCAACAGTAGTAGGAAAAGTTTTGGTTAATATTAGTCTTCCTCCTGTTATGCGGCAAAAGTACGTGGGCAGTCTATAGCGAATGCGAACTTATTCTCGATTCGATTCTTACTATATATTCTTATTTTTTCTATAATGTCGCTCTTTGACAATATGATTCGTGGAGATTTCATTTCAAAACGATATGACTGATAAATGATATGATCCTTCACATCAATGTCTGCTGTCTGATTCATGAACTACTCGGGTCAAAATCGTGGGCCGATCATTTTGCCCACCACACTTTTACATAACAGGTCACTGCTGACAAATCAGCCATGTTGCACTAAAAAGGTCTGCAACATCAAGGTTTTAGAACCAATTATCTGAGCCAAACCTCAAACCGGCAACTACTGCTGGTTAGCGTCCGGCGGTAGTTGCCGGCAGAGTTGTATAAAAATAAAATGTATCTGCGTACACAACCGCTGAAACAGAAAACTTTCTGCAAGCCCGCGAATCACAATAGAAATAGAATAAGATAATTTAAAGAAAAATTAATTATAAATAATTATTAGAACATTACAGATTACAGTGAGAACAAAATATGTACATTGCAAGTGAACGTGTAACAATGCGGGTGAAATGGACCTTTGGGGCAAAATATTAAAATATTGGACTATGAATCTCATAAAAGCAAAAGACTAATTAAAGAAAATTTTTGTAGCTAGAAAAACAGTTCCATTTAATCAACCTTCAAAAATTATAAATAGCATGTTCAAGAGTATAGTTCAAAAATAGTAGACTTACAAAATACATAAGGAAAAGATTTTAATTTAATAGCTGACAACTGCAAGAGAAAGCTGGCAATAAAATTTAGACTCTTTCTGTCTAAATGAAACTTTTGATACAGTTCCTACACATTGAGAAACAGGCCTTGATAAAATTAAAAGGCCAGAAACGTCGGTAAAAAAAACCAAAAAAAAAACAAACCTGAGTTGTGAAAAATAGTTTAACATTCTCACGTTAAAATAGAATTAAATATATTAACCTCAGTAAAGCCTTAAGTGTTTTAATTGCAGTAAATAACATTTTTATTTTTTTTAATCTACAAGCAAAAACAATCTGCTAAAATCTGCTAATAATTTGGAAACTATCCGTGTACATCTATATTCTGCTACTCTGGTTGCTGGTTTGAAGTTCTTCGTATTTTCAAAACTTCGATGTTCAGAAACATCAAAGTTTTTGCCCATTCTTAGTTAGGACTGGTTTCATGTCCTTTTACTTCTGAATTATTATAATTTGTAAATTGGCACTAAAAATTACAAATGGCCAAACTGGCGACCACCAAAATAAATTATAATCACCAAAGTTGTCAATTAATTGCCATGTGGCGAGTGCTAATTTGCACCTATAGTTACAAGCTCTCGTGTCGAAAGTTTTCTGTGGCTACTAAAAGGAAGAGCATGCTGGTTATTACTACAGGTGGCACTGGATGCCAATGTTATACTTTATTCAGAATGCACTGACACATGTAAGAAGAGTGTATTTTCTACTGTTAAGGTGGATATAAAGGCATGTTGAACGTAAAGCTTCTGGTCATAGATGGCGCTGAAAATCGCACGGTTATTTCCTACCCCTTTCTTGTGGGGGGTCTTAGTGTCATGACCACTTTCCCTTATCAGATGCAGGATCAGTTTACAGCTCCCTACCCTCCTTCCTTACCCCCCATGTTTCCCAAGGGGAAGCTCAGTACAACATTTCCTTTACAAGGTCGTTTTAGGCAAGTAAAACGCAAGCCTTTTTTTTTTTTTCTGCTAACACAAATGATCCGAAAATTTGTGATATAACAGCAATGGGGAACTGATAAATAATTCAAATTTTAACAGATAACGGTGAAGGAGGAAATTTACTTTACTATTTTATCTTTTTTCACTATTTTTAAAAGTTATATATTCATTTTTACTCTATCCCTTTGCAGTTTCACTGTTTTATATGTGCACTTTCTTACCAGTAATTCCTGATAGCCATATGAATGTCATCCAAAAGACATCAGCAGGTGCCTTGCCAATAAACCATTTTCTTCAACCTAGATTGAATTTCTTGTCCTTTTCTGGCTATTATGTCTCTTGTGTGGAGGGTAAATTCTCTTTAGGATATAGGATGTTGTGCTCAGTGTTTCTTTCAGGCATACATCCAGGGGGGCAAAGCTTTCCCGGAAATGACCGTCCCCCTAGAGACATTTTAGGTTACCGAACCAAATTTGAATAAATTCAGGCTAAGATGAAAAAGGAAGTTTCGTTTCTTTTTATGCTACAAATATTCCTCCAATTATATTTTTTTAAATATTTGTTCAAATGGTACTACTTATAGTTTATTTTATTAAAAAGTGTATTACGACACATGATATTCTTCAAAATATAATAAGTAGACATAATCGTACTTAATTGTCTAGGAATCGTGATTCAAGATCTCTTGACGTTGAATGCATTTTAATAGATAAAAATTTCAAGCCTGGGGAACCCCCCCCTGAAAAGCTGAAAAAAGCTTGTTATTCCTGAAATATTTGAAGAAGTAATTACTATATCAGGAATGTATATAGAATTTTTCTTTGAGGGGGGCGAAAAAGGAAGTTTTTGAAATCCACCATCTGGAACAAGATTAAAGTTAATGAAAATTTGAAGAAAAATTAAAGCATTTTTTTTCTTATGTAAGTTGATACATTTTTATAAAATTAAGGCATTTTTTCTAATGTAAGTCACATATTAACAAAAAAAAAAAAATGAAACATTTTCCATGGGGGCAAGGCCCCTTCTAAATGCGCCCCTGTGCTAGATATATGGTAATTACTTCTATATATATAAATATAGTTGTTAAAATTATATATATATGGCAATAGGCTGGGCATACTGCCAGAAGGACAGACCATCGATGGACAGCCGAAATTTTAGATTGGATTCCAAGGGACAGGAAAAGACCCAGAAGAAAACCGCATGGGAGATGGGTGGATGAAATTCGAAAGTATGCGGGAGTGACATGGAGGAGACTAGCACAAGACAGACCGTTGTTTAGGAAACTTGGGGAGACCTTCGTCCAGCAGTAGATTGATAATGGTTGATGATGATATGTAGCAAATGGAAAACTTGCCCCCTCTAAGGTTCCATTTGGCTTGCCCCCTTTCCCCGGCCAAAAAATCCTGAAAAAAACACTAGTTGTGCTCCGATTGCGCTTGCAATCAAGAAATTACACGTGACTTGAAATATAAAGCATCTGTGCTATGGGCATAGGGCGCACATTAATCCGTATTTCTCCAGTACTACACAGGAATAAACCAAGCACATAATTACAAAGTTCATAATGTTAACATTTTTAGGTTCATACAGAGAGCCTAATAATGGTCGAATATATCGGTGCATTTTTCTTCCGTTATATTCGTTGAGACCGATTTCGTCCGCTGGCGGCATTTTGCAAATTTGTATCAGCATTTAGGGATGTTGCAAAAATTAGAGGGAAAATTAAGGAATCGCTATTATTTCCCTGCAAAGAATAAATGGTTTTATAAAATATCATCATCATCATCATTGTCAACCATTATCAATCCACTGCTAGACGAAGGTCTCCCCAAGTTTCCTCCACAACGGTCTGTCTTGTGCCAGTCTCCTCCATGTCACTCCTACATACTTTCGAATTTCATCCACCCATCTTCCATGTGGTCTTCTTCTGGGTCTTTTCCTGTCCCTTGGAATCCAATCTAAAATTTCGGCTGTCCATCGATGGTCTGTTCTTCTGGCAGTATGTCCAGCCCATTGCCATTTCAGGGATTTAACTCTGATCATGATGTCTTCCACTCTTGTCATTTTTCGGATCCACGTGTTCCTCTTCTTATCTCTCCTGGTTACACCAAGCATGCACCTCTCCATGCTGCTTTGAGTTGTCTGCAGCCTTTGTATGTCTCTTTTAGCCAAGGTCCACGTCTCTGCACCATACGTAAGCACTGGAAGGATGCATTGATCAAACACTTTTCTTTTAAGACATAATGGCATATTGCTCTTGAAAATTATGCTGTTTCTTCCAAAAGCTCTCCAGGCAAGTTTTGTACGCCGATTAATTTCTTCACCAATGTGACCCTCACTTGATATCTGCTGTCCAAGATAAACGTATGTGCCTGTTACCTCCAGCTTTTCTCCATCAGTCGATAAATCTTCATTTCTTGTAAAAGCATTGAACATCACTTTTGTCTTCTGAAAGTTCATTTTTAATCCCACTTCTTTACTCTTGTCAGCAAGTTCCTGGATCATACTCTGTAGCTCTGATGGGGTAGTTGCAAAAATGACTGTCATCAGCAAAACGAAGGTGGGTTAGATAATCTCCATTAATCTTTATCCCTTTGTTTTCCCAGTTCAGTGATTGAAAGACCTTTTCCAATGTGGCATTAAAGAGCTTCGGAGATATGGTGTCACCTTGTCTCACTCCTTTTCCAATTTTTATGTGTTGTATTTTCAAACAGCCGAATCTTTGCACTTGCATCTTCATAGATGTTATTAATAATATTAATGTATGCATCTTCAATACCGCAGGATTTCAGAGCCATTGCAACTGCTGATTGTTTCACCGAATCAAAGGCTTTTTCATAATCGATAAAAGCCATGCACAATGGAAGTTCATATTCCCTCGCTCTTTCAATTAGTTCTCTCAGTACGTGGATATGATCTATTGTGCTGTAGCCACTCCTGAATCCAGCTTGTTCTCTCGGTTGAGCCATGTCCAGTGTCACCTTCAAGCGGTGTGAAAGAACTTTAGTGAAGATTTTATAAACCACTGATAGGAGGCTGATAGGTCTGTAGTTCCTGAGATCCTCAATGTCACCTTTTTTATGTAGCAAGATCATTGTAGCGTTGTTCCAATCCTCAGGAATTTTCCCTTCATTAAGGCATCGAGTGAAAATTTGGGCGAGTACTGTTTCGATTTCTCCACTTGCTTCTTGTATGATTTCTACAGTAATTCCATCTTCTCCTGGAGCTTTTCCCGCTTCATGTTCTTGATTGCATGTGCAACTTCTGCTGGAAGGACTGGAAGAACTCTGGTACTGGTACCTTTCATGATGTCTGGAGTACATGTATCATCCCTTTCATATAATTTGGAGTAGAAATCTTTCACTCTTGTCAAAATTTCGCATCTATTTCTTGTTGCAGAACCATCTTCTTTTCTCAGTGCCATAATCTGTTTTTTCCCCTTACTGAGATGTCCCTTTGCTATCTTTAGGCTTTGGTTGTTTTCAATTGTTTTCCTTACTAGTTCACAGTTGAATTTCCTTACGTCTTCAGTGATACTTTTTCGTACTGTCTTGCATAGCTCTATATATTCCACTTTGGAAGTCACATCTTCTTTAGTTGTCCTCATCACTCTTCTTTTTTGCATCAACATTTTGGTTTTTCCTGATAATTTGTTCACATGCAATTTGTTCTTAGACCCAGCTAATTTTGTTGCTGTTTCCATAAGAGCTTTGGTTACTTTTCTGTTAACTTCAGAAATATCCACTTCTTCCGATGTTAGGCCTTCTAAAGCAGAGAATCTGTTCTTCAGTTCCAATTTGAAGGTATTATGGTGTTTTTTAAGGTTGGTTATGTCAATAGATTTTGTTTGTCTTATGAGCTTGCTACGTTCGAGTTTAGTGTTGAGGTGCATCTTTTGCATCTCACCAATCTATGGTCACTGCCTGTGTTGAACTTGTTTAGCACACTGCAGTCTTCTATGACGAATTTTTTGTTACACATAATAAAATCAATTTCACTTGTCGTCCCATTTGGATGTCTCCATGTCCATTTCCTGTGTGGCTTTTTCTTGAAAAAGGAGTTCAAGATGAAAAACCCTTCTGCCTCTGCAAACTCTACGAGAGTATTCCCACGCTGGTTTCTGTTGCCGTGACCGAATTTACCTACTGAAGTTTCATTCTGTTGCCGTTGCCCTATTTTTGCATTGAAATCTCCCATAATTATCTTCAAGTGCTGCTTACCTTTATTATTTAGATCACGAATTTCCTCATAAAATTCTTCAATTTCTTCTTCAGCATGACTTGTGGTGGGTGCATAAGTTTGAATAATCTGAGCCTGGTATCTTCTCGACAGTTGGATAACGAGTTGTGCAGCTCTGTCAGAGGAACTTTCTACTTCTACAACTTTATCCTTCAGTTTCTTGTTTATTATAAATCCAACACCACTAGTTCTGCCAGTATCTGTCCCACGATAGTAGAAGAGATGTCCACTTTTCAGTTCAATGAGATCTTCTCCTTTTCTCCTTACCTCACTTAGCCCGATGATGTCCCACTTGATCCTTTGTAGTTCCTCTTCCAATTCAAGAAGCCTTGAATCAGAAGATAGGGAGCGTCCGTTATACGTAGCCAAGGTCAGCATCAGATGGCAGCCTAGTCCGGTCCTCCGGGGATTCTTAGCACCCTCTGCCTTGCATGTCGCACTGGCCTCTGCCTTGGCCAGGTACATTCCAGCTGCCGGAGACTGAGGGCCAAGATTTAAGTTGTGGAGTCATTTTGGAGGGGTTTGGCCATAACTCACCACGCTGGCCAAGCGAGTTGGTGAGTGTGGGATAGCATTTCCTCTAATCCCGATGGTATAGTTATACCGCTATTGGCGGTCGTCAGAGCCCCTTTAGTGGGAACAGGATGTACCACGAGAAGGCGGGGTTGACATTTGTCAAGGAGAAGCTGTGATGTTACGCATCACCTGACCTTACATCCCTTATAAAATATATGTATACATTAGTGGCATAAAAAAACCTGTCCGTGATGTAACAGTTTTTAATAAATAATATTTCTGAAAAACACTTGCTCACAAAATAAGTGAAGAGTCGTTTGCTAGGTTATATTCCAAAACGCAATAGTTTTTCAAATAACATTTTTGTGCCAAGCATAGAAAGTGAGTTTCGAAGATATTTTCTGTGTTGGGAAGCGAATGTTTTTCGACTGATAATCCACGAGTACGAATGAATTTATACACGCAGCTTGTAAATAGTATGTTGTTTTGCTAATTATAAATAATGATCCGATTTGTTGGTGTCAAAGTAAGAAATCAAACGAATTTCACTCCGCAAGCTTTCTTCGTCAACGGACGGCTTCATCAGGCGATTACATAGAGAATACAGAATCAAAATTGTAGACAGAACGTTAATTCTAATATGACAAATGAAATCACGCGTGAGGAGCTCGCGCAGAAATAACCACGGAACGTGGTGAATATAATACCTTAAAGGTTAATGCAAAAGCAAAAAATGTAAACTTTAGGAAGAAACTAGAATCATGAAGTCCATCTTGTGATGCCTAACAGATGGTTCCAAGCTACCAGTAGTTCGAAAGAGACATCTGTGTTGCATACATCCTGCCGCGTTAAAATCTCAACAGTTTCCCTTATGGCAGCTGTTCTTGCGTCTCCATATGGTGCGATCTTCAAGACATTCTGCCATTGGGGTTGAGCCTGATGGTTAGCTACTTCTTTGGCAAGGGATGTAGAAAGCTTCTTTTGTGCCACGTCCCTCTTGTGCTCATTCATTCTCTCCTCAAATGATCTTTTTGTGAGACCTACGTAAAATTTAGTTGAGGAGTCTGGGTATAACAATGGGAGGCAATAGATGCCCCCATCCGTGAGCTTCAAGGTACTATTACCTATTGCTGTGCTGAGGACGGTTGTCATGGGTTTAGAAGCTTTAGGCCGACATCCAGTCCTTTCTTCTGAAAGTGATTTTTAATAAAATAAGATATTTTGGGGATGTACGGGATCAAACCAACGAATTTTAAAGGTGCTCTTCTGTTCGGTGTAGCTAGTGCGTTGGCTTCAACTTTCGCTATTGTGTCTACTACGCGGGAGACGTCAAACCCTCCTGCAAAGACAAGATCTTTCAAAGACTTAATTTCGGCATCATAGTCAGACTTCAAGGTGCAAAGATCTTTGGCTCTTTTAGCCCGGTATTTGAATAGAGCATACTTGTGTGCTGTTGGGTTAGCTGATCCTGGTGGAATAGGGTTAGGTACGTGCATGGGTTTATAGTAGACATTGGTAAAGAGTGTACCTGAAGTCAATTTCGTCACAAGCACATCTAAATAAGGTAACTCTCCTTGATTTTCCATTTCTATCACAAATTTAATGTCCTCGTGTATGTTGTTTATGTCTACTATAAAGTCTTGCAAGTAGGCTTCTCCGTGCTCCCAGACAAAAAAGATATCGTCTGCATAGCGTAGCCATACTCTTGGTGTCCTGGGAAGAGTGGTGAGTACAATCTCTTCAATAGGTCTCATGATGGCTTCAGCGAGTATTGGAGACAAGGCTGAACCCATCGGGACTCCTTTTAATTGCTTGTAGACTTGGGAGCCATAGGCAAAGAAGTTGGATTCTACAGCTAAGTCAATAACAGCAAAAATATCTTTCAGAACTTCTTTATCATAAAGGTTAGCTCCAGTCAGGGTTCGTTTGATGTTTTGCGTAGCCTCCGGTATTGGAACAGAGCGGTAGAGGGAGATAACATCAAAGCTGCCAATAAGTTCATGTTGTGCAAGGGTGATACCTTTTAGTTTGGAGATGAACTCATTCGAGGAGCTAAGGACTCTGTGTTCGGATGGAATGGCATAAGAAAAGTTGCTAGGGCTTTCTCACGGTGTGCTGATGGTGCTCTCTTCCTTGAAACGATCGGCCTGATTGGGTTATCCTCTTTATGGTGCTTTAATCTCCCGAATAATTTGGGTATGGATGCCCCAGGAGGGAGTTTCGCTCCTCGCTTGATGGCGTCTGGAAAGGCTTTAAAATTAGCAGCTTTTCTGACTCTTGCTTTCTATCTGTTGAGAGGGTCTTTTGTCTGCATGACGGCGTTTGAATCAATGAAAGAACGAATTTTTATGTCGTAGTCTTGCTCGTCTATTATGGCGATCTGCCCCGACTATCAGTTAGCAGGAAAACAATGTCTCTATCATTTTTGAGTCTCTTTAATTCATTAGGGAGCTTATGAATGTAGTTTCTACTCCGTGCCTTCATGATCCTTGTAAGCATGGCTGCGCATTTGTATCTGATAGGGTCACGCTCAATAACTGGCAAATGCCATAGGACACTTTCGATTTGTGGCACCACTTCTTTGTATCTAAGAGGTCTCTCAAATGTAAATTTCGGGCCTTTCTGCAGGATCACAAGCTCTGAATGGGTAAGTGTCTTAGAAGAAACATTAATGACTGGAGTTATAAAATCTTGATGCTGAGGAACGTTCGGGTGCTGCTCTGCCCAGAGTTTATCTAATTTCTCTTTGTGGCGAGCTCTGTGGGTTTTACGCTCTCTGCTGATGAGCATATCTATTTTCCTCAGCATTATATCTAGCTCCAAAGGTGAGACCAGATGCGTTAGAGCAGCGTGCAGGTTAAAAGACTTGGATTCCAGCTCCATGATTTTAACTCATTTGGAGCGAATGATGTGCTTCAGCGTTTGCTGCTGGAATATTAACTTTTTACGTCGGAACCAAGGATTGTCAAGCGTAGATTTAAACTTGAGGAAAGGAGGAATATTATTTATAATTAGTTTTCTGGTGTTAGCGTCCCACATTCTATATATTCTATATGTTATTATGCATTGGTGAAAATTTTATTTTTCGCGTAATAGCTTTTCAACATTTTTATTTACACAAATTTTCCTTTGAATACAAATTTTAGAATATGGTAAATATGTCTAAGGCACCCAAAGTTAATATTTACGATATTACAATAGTACGGTTGCAGCCTTAAAGGAGTGATGCTTTTTTCCCAAGCGGAAGATTATTAATAAGTTTATTTGTTACTCCAAACAACCATTATATACACATATTTGTACTAGTAAAAAAAATTTTCTGATTTGTGGTCTGTAAATGAAAAGCATTCACGTAGAATGAGTTATTTTGGTTTGTCATAGCGAACAGAATATAAAAAGTAAAAGTATAGAGGTCGAGCACAATGTCCCTACTTCTCTATATTCCCAGGGAAGGAAACGGCAATCCATTTGGGAAATTACTGAACTCTAAGAAAATATGAATAATCAATATCTGTAAAGCTGGGATGCAGTACCCTGAGGTTATGCCAACCAAGCAGAGTGCAATGCTATGCACCCCATGGTGTCATGGTGGATACAGCAGTGCAGATACAGTTCCGGATGTCCGCACATGTTGATAGCAAATAAGTACAGACATCTAGCATGCATGCTGCAGCAAATCGTACACTCTACCTGACTACAGTTTACAAAACAAAGGTATCATTTGGAAACCCAACACTCTTCTCTTAGCAACAGCTTGCTAGCAGATTCTTTGCAAACCTATTGCCCTGCTGTCAGGGCCGGCCCGTGATATTGTTCATGCGTGGGCAAGGTGGAGGTCTGGCCGCCTTTAGATGAAATTAAGATGCTTTGTTACACACATGCCCCCCTCCCCCCACACACACTTTTCATGAGGCACGCAGTCCACATAGTGATAGCATTATTTTCCAAAAATTCAATGAAAACCCGCAAAAATTGCTAGTTTGTATTTCGAAGGAGAATCCTGTAAGAATACACATCAGGAAAAAAATGCTTCGTATGGGAATACTTCTAGAACAGGCAACAGAAAAATGAAATATTGAAAACCGACTGAGGAATGTATATCAGAAATGACAATGGCGTATGTTTCCTTCACACTGCCAGTGTGTGTGTGGGGGGGGGAGGTCAAACTAACTTACACGGAAAATTCCCAAATACTGATTTTACACTTCAAAGTTCTTCTGAAATTTCTTTTTTCCTTTCGATTAAAACATTAAGTTGGAGTCCCTGGTGATCTGTTGACGTTTTTCCGATCTCTAAATTAATGGGCCAATATTTTTGGATCGGAAAACCCGTCACCAGATCCACGCACTCTCAATGAGAGTGAGATTTTTTGTCATGAGATGATCTCAAATCCCTTTGGCAAGGAGGAAGTTAGAAAAAAAAATAGATTTAAGAGTCAAGAAAAATCAAGTAAATTCTTTTCATTTATTTTCTTTTCTTTCTGATTTCTCTGTGAAGTGTTGATCTCTGTGTATTTAGTTAAATTTATGTGAATAGGTCTAGGTAAGTTAGCCTTCTGATGTCTGTTTCTAGATAAGGGATGTGTAACTAGCTGGGAAGTAGATTTAAGAAAGTTTGACATCATGCTATATTACTGGGTTTTTTTTTTGTTGTTCTTCTTTCATGCAGTGTTTTGTTTTTCTTCCTTCCATTGCATTTTTTTAGTGCACTGTTTACTTTCAGGGAAGAGATATTAGTGAAGTTTATTTTAATGCAGTATATGATGTAGTGTATATGAATCGATTTGCCTTAGTTTCTTAAGTGTATAGTGCAGTTTATATATGTATAGTGTTAGATGTATCAGTTTAAAATTATCGGCGACGCCGCGGCGTTCGGCGTTATTGATCGTCGGGATAACGTAGCGATAAAAAGAAAAATTGTAAGGTTGTAGTTCCGTATTTACTGTCGTTAGCGCGATTTCTTTTATTGTATTATTCTGTAAGCTTTAACATTGAAAAGTAATTTGTAAACATATAGTGTACGAGGTATTTTATCGTATTGTAGTTGTATCTAATGAGAAAAAAACGCGTGTTTATGCCATGTCAGTAGCGTGTAATTAAAATCATTGTTGTGTGTATCGGGCTTAATTTAGTAACCTTTCGTAATTAAAATCTTGCTTAGTATTAATATTTAGTTGGTTTTAGTATGAATCTTACTTGGTATTAACTAGTGATAGTATAATGCAGCGACTGATAGAAAAAGCGGGTCGGCGATCACTCCGTAACGAAGTGACTTTCGTAAATTAATTGCGCGTGCGCTATCGCCAAGGATATTTAATAGTCATTTAGTAAAAGAATAAAATTGTGGCTTAATGCATCAGGGCAAAATAACACATCGTTGCGTTACGCTATTTTTTCGTAATTCCGATCGTCGTACCTGTAGCTAGAGAGAATTCGATTTTTAGGCATTACGAAGTTAATTGTAACGATGTTCGTTAATGTTAGTTAATTTGTTTAATGAATTTTTGTAAAGGTGGTTCTCTAAAAGTCTTTGTTCAGAAAGAAAGAAAGAAAATGGCTACAGTTTCTGGTGTCGCTTTTCTAAAAGCGATAAATTTGTAGAATGGCATCTGTGAGGACGTTTTCCCAGCTTTACCAGTGCAGAAAGTCCGATTTATTTATGCTCTTGTTTACTTCGAAAAGGCATTTTTCACTTGGCACAGGAACACGTCAGGATTTGGGAGGAATTCTGCGAGGTTCACCGCAGCGCCCGTTTTCGTGGGTCAAAGTTCAAGCCTGACTCCGAGAAGATGCAAGCGAGCGATTTCTGGGAATTGCGTCTTTCTCTCCGCCTTCTGACTTAACTTCAGGCCAATTGCCTTCCGCCATTTCGGGCGCGTGCGCAACGGATTCGGCGAGGAGCGGAGAATTTTTGCGTGCTGCTCGACACTTCGATACCAGACTTCGTAAGGGAGAGTCCCACAATAAAAAAATAAAAATAAAAAAAAATCGAGTAAAGGAGGGAGTCCGCACGACGGACGTCCGGATGCCGAACCTGCCGTAACCTTCCAGCACCGGGAACGTGCGGCCGCGGTGGCCCAAGAACAGTAGGAACGATCCTTTTCTTTTCAAATTCTTTTCATGGCTCAAAGTTTACTCTGCTGCCGAGATGGCGCGAAAAAGTGCTTGACATCGTCCCGAGGCAATAGCGGGCATTACGCCTCGTAACCCGCTCGGTAACATCGCTGCCGCCTGTCGCCGTGTGAGAGAGAGAAAGTCTCCTCAAAGGCCGGCATCGGGAGTAAGTAAGAAAAAGAATAAAAGAAAGGAAGGAGAAGAGGAAAATCCTACCATGTCATCATAAGCGCATCAGGCCCCGTTTCCACGGCGTGCCGGCTCTCGTAGCAACAGCACAAACACCAATTCCAATTCGGCATCAAAAGGAAAATTTAAAGAGGAGGAAAAATGAAGAGAAAAAAAAAGAAAAGAAAAATTAGGACCACCTAAAATTGAAAGAAAAAAAAAATGTGTCTTGATCAGAAATGGAATGATGTAAAAGGTTAAAATTCAGGGGTGGAAAAAAATGGGGGGAAGGTGAAATTAAAATGGGAGGAAAATAGGGAAATGCAAAATGTATGTTTGGAATTAATGGTCTGGCCAGAACCAACAAATGTAATATAATGTCAGTGTTTTTTTGTTTTTTTTTTTTGTAAAAATGTCTAGTTAATGCCAGTGACCCAAAGAAATGGATTGAAATATATTAATTTTGGTTTTCTGTTAGAACAGGTTTTTTCGTTAGCCCAAATGAGAGGAAAGTGACTTGACATTTTTGTTTGTTTGGTTTTCTGTACTGTAAAGTAAGGAAAAGATTTTTCCAGGTAACTGATCAAAATTAGTGTGTTGTGAAAAAAAGAATAAAATGTCACCCTTAACCATCTAAATCTAAATTGTAAAGAGCATTTAGCTCAAGGTTCAACAGGTATCAGATATGCACATCGAGCATTAAGCTCTTAACACTCTTTGAGTGAATGATCACATTCTTTGATGATTTTTGTAAGGCAGGCTGGTAACCAAATTGTGCCACTTACCTCCTCCATCCTCTAAACCACACAGGTGAAAACTACTTGGTTTGCAGACCAGGGTTTCTGAGAGGATTATTTAGGACTGTTAACATACTCTGGACTCTAAAATTCATAGCTAAATTATTTTTTTATTCGGCCTAGCCACCTGAAGTTTCCTTGTGTCGAGTGTTTTTCCAACATGTGCCTGGTAGCACAAAATAAATTTTTAGTTAACCTGGAACATATGTTTAATCAAATTATCTTGTGTTGTATGTGAATTTCTCTTGTCGGTGGTGGTGGAATCACCTTCCATTTACTGGGAGTTTTTAAGGATCGTACCTGGGGTGTTAGTCGTTGATGAAAAAAATTCTTAATTGGGGTCCCTAGATTGATCACCGGCCATTTTCTTCTTTTTAAAAAATAAAATTGTGTAATATTTGCATTTTTTCAGAAGTAAGTTCATCATCGTAATAGAATAATATCTTAACAACCAAACCACGTCGTATCAAACTGGATTGAGTGAGGAGTTACCTAAATTTTGTAGTGTACGCATTTTTATTTAGTTTCTCTTTTTATCATATTAGCAATCTGGATTTCATTAGCAATTACGTTAAAACAAATAATTCAAAATCCTTTTGAAAATGAAATAAAAAAACGCATTTCCTTCCCCACTGAAATCCTAATGTTCTTTTTTCCTCTAAATGTATAGAGTATTTTTCCTGTATTCAGTCTCTTCACCTCATACGGGTAAAATGAGAATTGCTAAATCATATGCTGTACCAACCAAACATGCAGATTTCCTATTCGGTCCTAGGAAGACAAATATTAACTCTGAAAACAAATATTCCCATCGGAGCGGTCATACCGTCCTTCCTTTTATTTTGTTAACTAGTTTCAATTGCGGATGCGGTCATTTTGAATATGATACCGTGCTATAGTGGTAGGACAATGGGGAGAACGCCTAGGGTTGTTTCCGTCATGCTCCTATTTTTCTTTTACTTAATTAATTCATAGGGCCTAACCTCGGCCTTTTTAACAGCTTTTAATCTTCCGATTTCATATTTCATAACGCTTATGTATTAAATCAAGTCAATAGCATTGCGCTTTTACTTAGGCACTAAATATTAAAGTCATAGGCCTTTTTGACACTTTTTATTCTACCAGTGTCATATTCACAACGCTTACACATCAAATCAAGTTAATAATATTGCGCTTTTATTTAGGCACGAAATATTTATTCCTAGGCCTAGGTTTAGGCCCTTTTACCAGTTTTTATTCTACCAATGACATATTCACAACGTTTACGCCGAAAATCAAGTTAATAATATTGGGCATTTTCTTCGGCCCGAAATATTAATTCATAGGCCCTAGGCCTTTCTGACAGTTTTTATTCTACCAATGCCGTATTCACAACGTTTACACATCAAATCAAGTTAATAATATTGGAGTTTGCTTAGGCTCGAAATATTAATTCATTGGCTTTAGTCCTTTTTAGTAGTTTTTAGTAGTAATAAATATTGCGCTTTTACTTAGGCACAAAGTATTAATTCATTGGCCCTAGGCCCAGGCCTTGTTAATAGTTTTTACTCTATCAATGCCATATTCATAATGTTTACACAAAAAAAAAAGAATTTAATAATATTGCTTAGGCACGAAATATTCGTTCATAGGCCCTAGGTCTGGGCCTATGAATTGATATTTCGTGCCCAAGTAAAAAAGTATAATATTATTAACTTTATTTGCTGTGTAAACGTTGTGAATATGGCATTGATGGAGTAAAAACTATTAAAAAGGCCTAGAGCCTATGAATTAATATTTCGTGCCTCAGTAAGCGTCCAATATTATCATGATTCGCTGTGTAAACGTTGTGAATATGACATTGGTAGAATAAAAACTGCTAAAAAGGCCTAAACCTAGGCCTAGGACCTGTGAATAAATATTTTGTGCCTAAATAAAGGCGCAATGTTATTAATTTAATTTGATGTGTAAACGTTGTGAATATGGCAATGGTAAAGTAAAAACTATTAAAAGGCCTAGGGCCTATGAATTAATATTTCGCGCCTAAGTAAATGCCCAATATTATTAACTTGATTTTCTCTGTAAACGTTGTGAATAAAGAAAGGAAAAAGAAAATGAAAAGTTATCACAGCTTACTTCCATGGCAAACATTTCCTGCGTATGAAGAAGACACACATGAAAACCGCTTTTCATTTTTCTAATCCCATATTGCCAAATGGAAATCATTAGCGGCTGTAAAACGAGGTATGAAATTTCAGTAGCAATTTTACTTCCTATTTGGTGTAAAAACATTTTGCCAAATCCCATATTGCCAGATATTAAGGGAAGGGGGAGGAATCATTAGTGGACGTGAAAAGGAAATTTCAGTCTAAAATTGTCTTCCCATTTTGCCTGATCACATTATGCCAAATATTTTTGACACAAGACTGAAGAAAGTTACTGGGGACAATATTTACATTCTCTGGATGATTTTTGTGTTCTTTCACGCTGTTACGCTTTTGGTCCGTTCTCATTTCTGGATAAACCCTTTGTTTTTTTTTCCATGTCTTGTGTGTAAATATCGTGTACTTATTTACAACAAATGCATAAAAAATTTTTTTATGGTTTATGGGTTATTTTCTCAAATTAAAAAAAAAAAGATTGATTTATCCTAGACAGGAAATGAAACATGATGAAAAACGAATTTAAAAAGTTTTAAGTTGAAATTACAAATTCCGAAACGAAGACTGTTGCTGCTATTTGTGAGCTCATATCTAGCTTTTGTTATTTGGACACTAGAATACATGTAACTTTCTTAAAAAAATAAAATAAAGTACCAACATTTTATATCATACATTTGTTTTACCAGTGACCTATTCAGTGTGGGTGGACAAGGTTTCCGGGGCCCCCTCTCCATTAGGTATCACTTGGTATTTCGTTCTCTGGCTGCTTTTTTAAAAATATCATCATCATCATTGTCAACCATTATCAATCCACTGCTGGACAAAGGTCTCCCCAAGTTTCCTCCACAACGGTCTGTCTTGTGCCAGTCTCCTCCATGTCACTCCCACATACTTTCGAATTTCATCCACCCATCTCCTGTGTGGTCTTCTTCTGGGTCTTTTCCTGTCCCTTAGAATCCAATCTAAAATTTTGGCTGTCCATCGATGGTCTGTCCTTCTGGCAGTATGTCTAGCCCATTGCCATTTCAGGTATTTAACTCTGATCATGATGTCTTCCACTCTTGTCATTTTTCGGATCCACGAGTTCCTCTTCTGATCTCTCCTGGTTACACCAAGCATGCACCTCTCCATGCTGCTTTGAGCTGCAGCCTTTGTATGTCTCTTTTACTTATGATTCACGTCTCTGCACCATACGTAAGCACTGGAAGGATGCATTGATCAAACACTTTTCTTTTAAGATATAATGGCATATTGCTCTTGAAAATTATGCTGTTTCTCCCAAAAGCTCTCCAGGCAAGTTTTGTACGCCGATTAATTTCTTCATCAATGTGACGCTCACTTGATATCTGCTGTCCAAGATAAACGTACATGTCTGTTATCTCCAGTTTTTCTCCATCAATCGATAAATCTTCATTTCTTGTAAAAACATTGAACATCACTTTTGTCTTCTGAAAGTTCATTTTTAATCCCACTTCTTTACTCTTGTCAGCAAGTTCCTGGATCATACTCTGCAGCTCTGATGGGGTAGTTGCAAAAATGACTACGTCATCAGCAAAACGAAGGTGGGTTAGATAATCTCCATTAATCTTTATTCCTTTGTTTTCCCAGTTCAGTGATTGAAAGACATTTTCCAATGTGGCATTAAAGAGCTTCGAAGATATGGTGTCCCCTTGTCTCAAGGTCAGGTGATGCGTAACATCACAGCCTCTCCTTGACAAATGTCAACCCCGCCTTCTCATGGTGCAGCCTGTTCCTACTTAAAGGGGCTCTGACGACCGCCAATAGCGGTATAACTATACCATCAGGATTAGAGGAAATGCTATCCCACACTCACCAACCCGCTTGGCCAGCATGGTGAGTTATGGCCAGTCCCCTCCAAAATGACTCCACAACTTAAAAAATATATTGGTACATATTTTTAATTATATATTTTACGAATAATAAGAAGCATCCTTTAGTATGGGATATATATTTTTATCGCTTTGCAATATTTTGGCAGATGTTTTCTTTGGGATATTTTTTTTATTTGCATCTTCAATATTTTGGGCCACCCCATAAAGAAATCCTTCATGAGCCACTGTGTCTTACTTTTACTATTCATCATTTTTTGATAATTGTTTTTCCTTTCATTTTTCACAATTACATTTTTTTCATGGAAAAAATAATAAACGAAAAATTAACGTAGATTCATTCGTTCTATCGTGGCCAAACATACATTCCTCGTCCCGATAGCCCTGCTCCGTCCCGATTAACATTGGTTCTGTTTTGAAACATTATTCGTGAAGAAGGGTCAGCACAATAGGTTTCACACGTAATTACTGTTTCCCCAAATACTACAGAAACCTGATGCCGTCAGTCGACCATCCCCTGCTTTGCGAGGGAGGTAGCAATGATTCGTAAAAGCTTCGGTCAGCATCTTAGAGTACCAGCATGTGATTACACTAATGTAAGTGATTTAAATAATTACTGACATCCTAAACTAAAGTCTATGACAGCTCAGTTATTATTATTTGTGTGAAAACTTTGAATATTCAAGGAAAAAGTCAAGGATATGCCACATTTTCAGTACTTGACGTACCTAGAGCGCCACCTAGTAACAATAGGCTACACTACTCCATCTCAAAGAAATTTAATTTTAAAATATTTCCTATAATTTTTTTCTCAAATTTGATTGCCACAGACAGCCTTTCAGTGCCTTCTTCGTAGCCTTTCAGTGCCTTCTTCGTATGTGTGCGAATTTTCACAAGTCAGGAAGCATTTCTTGTATGAGAACTTATGTAACAAAATTTTCCCATTGAAAATACATTGGCGGATTTTCACTTGATGTCCACCTTAAGCTTCCAAGCCTAGTTTAATAGGAACTTCTCCAGCTGAAGTCTGATAAATGGAAAAAATAAACAATTTATTCCCTTTCCCCAATCATTCTTTTGCAGACTGTGTTTAGAAGTAATTAGTGTGAACATAGTATCGTGTGAGAGCACCGAGTTCTGGTGATCCCCTGAAATATTTTTTATAAATATTTATTTGTATCACATCTTGAATTCTTTTTTTATATGTTATGACTAATTGATCCATAATTTTATTTGGAACTTACATTTGGATGTAGTTTTATTTTCTCGTAGCTTTTCCGTAAATAAATAAATATATACATATGTGGTTATATACATTTCCAGAGTCAGAAACAGAGAAAGCCATGATGGAAAAATCTGAAACTAATGAAGATGAAGACAGTGATGGTCAGTAAGCTGCAATATTGTATTGTGATTTCTGTTACAGAAGGACCTGTTTTGATTTTGTGTCTTATATGTGAAAACTGTATATACTCCCGTACAAGCTGACCTCCCTACTTCAAGAGCAAAAAATTTGTGAAAAATCTTGAACAGCTTATAAGTCGACCTTTCAAGATTTCGGAAAATATATTTATTGAAATGAGTTATGCAAATTTCTGAGATTGTCTTATGAAAAAAAAACGTCAAAGTACGACTCTTTATTGTAGTTTCCAAATAATTCCAGAGACATCCTTTGCATTACTTATGCAGCATTTTTTGAGAAACTTATATCATAAAACTGCATTTTTTAAGACCACAATTCTTTCACCCAAGAAGTAACAAAAGCCATGTCAGCCTTAATAAGTTACCACTTTTCATAAAGCACTGTGCCTTTCCTGTTCCATAACGCAGATTCTTTCCCCAGCACGGAGCAGAAAACACACTCCCACGCTTGTCGTGAAAACTCGAGAGGAGAGAGCTACCTGATCAGCTGTGGCCCCCAACAGCTAAGTGATCTATGCATTGTCTGACTCACTGTATGTCCAGCTTGAAAAATGGCAGCCCCACGATTGCACACAGGAAGTAATAATTTATTCCATGTTTGGAAGCAAGAAATTTGATGGTCTAAATTTTAAACAGAATTAGGTTGTTCATATCATATTAATAACACTTATTTCCATAGGAATCTTACTCTGGGTGGAAAAATATTTCAGAATTTGATTTTTATTCTTTGAAAGTACTTTCAAAGAAATGTTACGGAAATTCTCATTTGTTAACTTGTTAACTTCGAGATCACTGCTTTCAGTGTGCCACTATGCGATATGTAGAGTGAAACACAAAACAGGGTCAGATTTTTTTTAAAGAATGCCTACATATAAGTCATATTTCAATTAATACAAGTTAAATACGTAGAACGGAATGTGAAAAATGTTTGTAATCGTAATTTTCTTCTTCGACGTGAAATCAGTTCTCCTTTTGCATCACGTGTACACCATTGGCAGATGGAAGTAGTGTTTATCCACAAAATCTTGGGAAGCAGAATAACCATTCCTTTCAGTTATTATCCATAGCTATGCCTCCCCTTAAGGGGGGGGTAAGCACAGCTGAGGGTATGATTGTGTCATTGTGCGATAGTTTTCAGAAGTTCAGAAAATTATCGCACAGTGACGTGCGGAAAGCTGTGGTCTGAAACATAAACAAATCCATTGGTAAAGCTGACACCCCCTCACTTTGAAAGCAGGATTTCTTCCAAAAAACCTTCAGCTTGTACACAAGTATGTACAGCTTTCCTTTGAGGGCAATATCATCATCATCATTGTCAACCATTATCAATCCACTGCTGGACGAAGGTCTCCCCAAGTTTCCTCCACAAAGGTCTGTCTTGTGCCAGTCTCCTCCATGTCACTCCCGCATACTTTCGAATTTCATCCACCCATCTCTCATGTGGTCTTCTTCTGGGTCTTTTCCTGTCCCTTGGAATCCAATCTAAAATTTCGGCTGTCCATCGATGATCTGTCCTTCTGGCAGTATGCCCAGCCCATTGCCATTTCAGGGATTTAACTCTGATCATGATGTCTTCCACTCTTGTCATTTTTCGGATCCACGAGTTCCTATTCTTATCTCTCCTGGTTACACCAAGCATGCACCTCTCCATGCTGCTTTGAGTTGTCTGCAGCCTTTGTATGTCTCTTTTAGTTAAGGTCCACGTCTCTGCACCATACGTAAGCACTGGAAGGATGCATTGATCAAACACTTTTCTTTTAAGACATAATGGCATATTGCTCTTGAAAATTATGCTGTTTTTTCCAAAAGCTCTCCAGGCAAGTTTTGTACGCCGATTAATTTCTTCATCAATGTGACCCTCACTTGATATCTGCCGTCCAAGATAAACATACGTATCTGTTATCTCCAGTTTTTCTCCATCAATCGATAAATCTTCATTTCTTGTAAAAGCATTGAACATCACTTTTGTCTTCTGAAAGTTCATTTTGAATCCCACTTCTTTACTCTTGTCAGCAAGTTCCTGGATCATACTCTGCAGCTCTGATGGGGTAGCTGCAAAAATGACTATGCCATCAGCAAAACGAAGGTGGGTTAGATAATCTCCATTAATCTTTATCCCTTTGTTTTCCCAGTTCAGTGATTGAAAGACATTTTCCAATGTAGCGTTAAAGAGCTTCAGAGATATGGTGTCACCTTGTCTCACTCCCTTTCCAATTTTTATGTGTGTTGTATTTTCAAACAGCCGAATCTTTGCACTTGCATTTTCATAGATGTTATTAATAATATTAATCTACGCATCTTCAATACCGCAGGATTTCAGAGCCATTGTAACTGCTGATGGTTTCACCGAATCAAAGGCTTTTTCATAATCGATAAAAGCCATGCACAATGGAAGTTCATATTCCCTCGCTCTTTCAATTAGTTCTCTCAGTACGTGGATATGATCTATTGTGCTGTAGCCACTCCTGAATCCAGCTTGTTCCATCGGTTGAGCCATGTCCATTGTGACCTTCAAACGGTGTGAAAGAACTTTAGTGAAGATTTTATAAACCACTGATAGGAAGCTGATAGGTCTGTAGTTCCCGAGATCCTCAATGTCACTTTTTTTATGTAGCAGGATCATTATAGCATTGTTCCAATTCTCAGGAATCTTCCCTTCATTAAGGCATCGAGTGAAAATTTGGGCGTGTAGTGTTTAGATTTCTCCACTTGCTTCTTGTATGATGTCTACAGTAATTCCATCTTCTCCTGGAGCTTTTCTCCACTTCATGTTCTTGATTGCATGTGCAACTTCTGCTGGGAGGACTGGAAGAACTCTGGTACTGGTACCTTTCATGATGTCTGGAGTACATGCATCATCCCTTTCATATAACCTGGAGTAGAAATCTTTCACTCTTGTCAAAATTTCGCCTCTATTTCTTGTTACAGAACCATCTTCTTTTCTCAGTGCCATAATCTGTTTTCTTCCCTTACTGAGATGTCCCTTTGCTATCTTTAGGCTTTGGTTGTTTTCAATTGCTTTCCTTACTAGTTCACAGTTGAATTTCCTTACATCTTCAGTGATACTTTTTCGTACTGTCTTGCATAGCTCTATATATTCCACTTTGGAAGTCACATCTTCCTTAGTTGCCCTCATCTCTTCTTTTTTGCATCAACATTTTGGTTTTTCCTGATAGTTTGTTCACATGCAACTTGTTCTTAAACCCAGCTAATTTTGTTGCTGTTTCCATAAGAGCTTTGGTTACTTTTCTGTTAACTTCAGAAATATCCACTTCTTTCGATGTTAGGCCTTCTAAAGCAGAGAATCTGTTCTTCAGTTCCAACTTGAAGGTATTATGGTGTTTTTTTAAGATTGGTTATATCAATACATTTTGTTTGTCTTATGAGCTTGCCACGTTCGAGTTTAGTGTTGAGGTGCATCTTACATCTAACCAATCTATGGTCACTACCTGTGTTGAACTTGTTTAGCACACTGCAGTCTTCTATGACGAATTTTTTGTTACACATAATAAAATCAATTTCACTTGTCGTTCCATTTGGATGGCTCCATGTCCATTTCCTGTGCGGCTTTTTCTTGAAAAAGGAGTTCAAGATGAAAAACCCTTCTGCCTCTGCAAACTCTAAGAGAGTATTTCCACGCTGGTTTCTGTTGCCGTGACCGAATTTACCTACTGAAGTTTCATTCTGTTGCCGTTGCCCTATTTTTGCATTGAAATCTCCCATAATTATCTTTAAGTGCTGCTTGCCTTTATTATTTAGATGACGAATTTCCTCATAAAATTCTTCAATTTCTTCTTCAGGATGACTTGTGGTGGGTACATAAGTTTGAATAATCTGAGCCTGGTATCTTCTCGAGAGTTGAATAACAAGTCGTGCAGTTCTGTCGGAGGAACTTTCAACTTCTACAACTTTATCCTTCAGTTTCTTGTTTATTATAAATCCTACACCACTAGTTCTGCCAGTATCTGTCCCATGATAGAAGAGATGTCCACTTTTCAGTTCAATGAGATCTTCTCCTTTTCTCCTTACCTCACTTAGCCCGACGATGTCCCACTTGATCCTTTGTAGTTCCTCTTCCAATTCAAGAAGCCTTGAATCAGAAGATAGGGAGCGTCCATTATACGTATCCAAAGTCAGCATCAGATGGCAGCCTAGTGCGGTCCTCCGGGGATTCTTAGCACCCTCTGCCTTCATGTCGCACTGGCCGCTGCCTTGGCCAGGTATATTCCAGCTGCCGGAGACTGAGGGCCAAGATTTAAGTTGTGGAGTAATTTTGGAGGGGTTTGGCCATAATTCACCACGCTGGCCAAGCGGGTTGATGAGTGTGGGATAGCATTTCCTCTACTCCTGATGGTATAGTTATACCGCTATTGGCGGTCGTCAGAGCCCCTTTAGTGGGAACAGGATGCACCACGAGAAGGCGGGGTTGACATTTGTCAAGCAGAGGCTGTGATGTTACGCATGACCTGACCTTACACCCCTAAAACAGATGTGGGCAATATATATATATATATATATATATTATGTGCGAGTCCCATAGATGGAAAAGTTCTGTCCCTGGCATGAATTTCAGTCATAAATTTTTTTATCTGAATGTTGTAATAAGTGCTTAAATATGTGATTAATAATGTAAAAGAGCAGCTTTACATGTTTCAATCAATTGTCTGAGAGAAATGAGTGTTTTCCTTCCATTCAGTCTCTTGCTGTATGCAAAAATCAATGGTGCGGGGATTTTTGCTAAGTAACATTAAAGTTCATAATCAGTACTTACACCATCTGTGGTCGAGCCTGTGCGATATTCGTGACATAAAGGTATTTTCATAGCAGAGTGAGCAGGGACGAAACCAGATTTTGAACACTTTGTCTTTCTTCTCTCTCTCTCTCTCTCTGTTTAAAGAACAATGCATACATTTTCCCTTTTATTTAAAGCTAAATTAAAATTTGGTACTGCCTCTTCTTTGTGCAGTGAAATCCGTGTTAGGAAAGGGTGGGGGAAGCAAGTGGTTAACTGTAATTTTGCTTTAAACAAAATGGAAAGTGATGAATACAGTAGAAGGAAATTGTGAGTAATGGGATAACATGCATTTTCTTTGAAAAATTATTACATATATGTAGCTATTCTTCTTGTACTGCTCAATATTTAAGCACTTATAATATACATCTGTTCACTGTATTAACGCCATCCCTATGCAAAGCGAGTTACACCTGATTCTGCTGGCATGACGAGGAAGGAAGGTGTGGTCTGTAGGTTAAATGGGTATAGAGGTTGATGGTTAAGTTGAGAATAAAGTTAGAAGCGTTATGAGTAAAATCGAGGGTGTATCGGAGTTTATGAAAAAGGCCAAATTTTATGCACACATAGGGTTGGCACATCTGTTTTAGAAACAGTGACATTTGTGGGTTGTTCGAGGGCCTCTGCAATTAAAATGTACCAGGAGTGGAGCCCAAAATGGTAACACAACTGTGAAAGGTGGATTCCAGAGGTGAACAACGGTAGTGCCACCTTTTACAGTGCAACGTGCACAGCACCAATTCATAATTGATGGCCCAATACAATAGAGATCTACCACAAATAATATCCAGCATGATTATGCATCATGTTTTAAAAAGTTGGTATTCCTGCCATTTATCATTCAGTGTTAATTACCTTCCATGTGGTCCATCATGTGGCATTGTGCATCAAGTCGGAAGTAAATGTATTTGATGGGCTTCCAAAGTGCTACTGTATCCTTCTGTGGCCATGTTTAGTGTTGTGAGTGGTTTCAGATGACCTCATTTGCACTTTGCAGGCCACGGCACTGCCCATGTTGTTGGCCAGCCTCAATGGTCTGTGGGAGTTTTCAGTTGAGTTATTATTATTATCATCATCATCATCATCATCATTGTTGTTGTTTAGCTTCCCAGGGTTTGTGTGATTTGAGTCACTGGGAGTGGAATTTTCATAAATAGATTTCAAAGTGAGAAAGGATTCAGTCTTGTTTCCATTGGTTGGGGAAAAAAAAAAAAAAAATGAGCTTTCCAAAAACCAAAACTGCTGCAAATCAGGGTTGCAGAATATGTCCGAACGCGTGAACAAGGTTCGGGGGATGTTAAGGCAGCTCTGGGGAATTTTTTGCTCGAGGGTAAAATAATAACGGTAATAAAAAAACGAAAAATTGACTTATTAACAATGAATATAATGTAAAAAATAGATCATTTTGAAAAATGTGTCGTTATGAATACGAGAGGTTACGAGTGCTGTGACGTACTGCGAACTGCTGCTCACAAACGATTCACCGAGCTTAAACGACTTTACTAATGCCAAGGCGGAGACAGCATGGGATGAGTAACAAGTACGATGAAACTACTAGTCACGCTAACAAATGTTTCCGGAACTAATGGGCCGCCCCGATGACACAGTTGTCTAAGCAATAACTTCTGATAATTCGTCCGAGATGGGTCCGGGTTCGAATCCTGGTAAGGCATGGATGTTGTGTTTGTCTCATGGCGCTGGCTCTCTCTCCCTTCCCTGGAACCATTGGCCCTAAATTAAGGACGATCAACTGCTTATAGCCCACTGAGTTGCTCGAGGTGATCGTTAAACCTCCAATAGAAACAAAAATAATAATGGCAGCGAATGTATCATAGGTACAGATTTGAAAACTTATTGGGGGTTCTGGACATTTAAAACTGAATGACCCATGCATTTTTCAAAGGATTTAAGTCGAATTAAAATTTCATTCAGTAAAATTATCAGGCACAATTAGAAGCCTGGAATGCTAGAATGAAATAAATTATAGTTAATTACAGAATTTTTTAGCTGTTTATTTTTCAGCCTCTCTTCCCCGGGTTACTTCTTGATTCACCTATTCTTCGTACGTCGAAAGTTAATGGGTTCCGCCATTTTAGGCGAGGAAAGAATTATTGATTCGCCTTTTCCTGTCTCGCCTAAAACTTTCACCTGCTAGAGGGGAGGGATTCACCTGGAGCAAACTTCTCGTTTCACCTATTTCTCGTACGTCGAAATTTAATGGGTTTAGCCATGGCAAAGGAAGAATTCTTGACTCCCCTATTCCTGTTTCACCTAAAGCTTTCACCTTCCAGAGGGGAGAGATTCACTTGAAGCACTAAGTCTTTCGTGCGTTAAAAAAAAAAAAACTTTCTTGTGGGAAAAAAAAAGCTAGTTATTCATTGGAATAAATATTAGGTGGTGTTTTTTTGTCTTGTTTTTTAATTTTTAATTAATAGACTTTAAGGATAGTTCTTGATCATAGACATATACTCAAATAATTGCTTAAAACTTGTATGAAAATTTGCTACAGTTTTGTGGGAAATTTCAGACAAAAAAAAGTGTTCTGGGGAAATATTGGGCCCTGAATCTTTTCTGCACCTCTGCTGCAAGTGACGTAATATAAAATTGTTTCAACATTGTCATTGTGAGTTTGGTAGACACAGTCTGTACCATTGTCTCAAAAAACATATAGATGGCAGAGTCAGTGAAAAAAACTACCAAGAATTATATTTAGCTGATTTTATGTTAGAATTTTTGTATCGTTGTAGGTGCAGAATGGTGAGCCTAATTCTGTTTTGGAATTGATAAACAACACAGGGTGCCTACTGGTCATGGAAATCATGAAAGTTAGATTCAGAAAAGGGTCATAAAGGCATGAATTTTGCTTTTGGGTCATAAATTTCTTTTATTTTTAGTAATTGTTCATTTTCTGATGGCAATCTAAATATTTGTCCATGCACCATCCACATAAGACATAAATGTGGTTTCAATCTGACGATCTATGTGTCAATAAAAGGGTATTTGTGCCCCACAAGAAAACTATTAACATGGTTCGTACTCGTCCTGGAAATGTCCTAAAATTCTGCTACATGTCCTGGAATTTTATCCCTTCCTGTCTTTTTGTCCCTGTGCGATGTTTGTAGTTGAGGATTTTTCTACTGACATAACTTATGTCTGACAAATTTTCCTCCCCTCCCACCCTCTGCAAAATGCAAGGGGGTGGGGGCTGTTGGTTTTTTGGTCTGTTAGGAAGACTGAAGCTGTGTTATTAGCATCTTTCGGCGGCCTGTTTATGTTATCACTTTGTCTGTCTGACCGGGAAAACCATATCTCTGCAATTATTAGTTCCATTTGTAAAATTCTTTTTGTATTGGAAAGCTTAAAACATGAGAACGATAATCCATTTGTTCCGGGTTTTTTTTTCCGATTCACTCGCTGCTAGAGGGCGCATAAAGATCGTATCGAATTTAAAATGAATTTTATTTCGTACATTTGCTTCTAAATATCCAATTGAAAAAATTCTTCCTTTCGACAACATTTATATCAAAGCCTATTTTAGTTACAGTCCCCTTTTTTAAAAAAAAAAAATGCATAAATTTTCCGCTAAGGGTCAAAATAGGAAATCGCGATTTTCCCAGTATCTCCGCTTCTAAAAGTCTGATTTGAAAAATTATTCCTACGTTGGATACAGCTCTTGAGGGGAAATGTTTTGTATATAGTTTCTCATTTTTGGTAAAGAATAGTTTGGCCGCCAGGGGGCCTAAGTGTTTATTTTTGCTTCTGATGTATTTGCAATAAAATCTGAGCTCGAAACTCGATTGAAAAAAACCCTCCGTGGACTGATACCGTTCACCTCCAAAAACATTTTGAGAATAATTTTTTTTATCTCATTTGGTTTTTAAATAGTGCATAATTTTTCCACCAGGAGACGTACACATATATTTTATTTTTGTCCATATCTCTGTTTCTAGGAATACGATTTGAAAAATTCTTTTTTTCATTTTAGCAACATTTTCGGTGCGAAATGTGTTTCTCGTATAATTTCAAATATTTCTTAACGCATAAGTGTGCCACTAGAGGGCGTAAGTTCACGTTTTCGTTTACAGCAATATCTACGGGACTAATAATTTTCCGCTAGGAGGGGGCATCACAGTAATTTGTGATTTTCCCCAATATCTCCGCTTCTAAAAGTCTGGTTTGAAAAATTCTTCCTGCGTTGGATACAACTCTTGAGGGGAAATGTTTTGCATATAATTTCTCATTTTTGGTAAAAAATGGTTCGCCGCCAGGGAGTGTAAGTTTATTTTTGCTTCTGGTGTATTTGGAATAAAATCTGAGCTCGAAACTCGATGGGAAAAATTCCTCCGTGGACCGATGCCGCTCACCTCCAAAAACTTTTTGATAATACCTCCTGTTTAAATAGTGCATAATTTTCCCACCAGGGGCGTTCACGTATATCTTATTTTTGCCTATATCTGTTTCTAGGAGTACGATTTGAAAAATTCTTTCTTTGTTGGAGAAAATTTTCAGTGCGAAATGCAGCAATATCTACGGGACTAATAACCCAATTGAAAAATATTCTACTACTAAACTGGGTGATTCCATGCCAAATCAACCAGTCACTCAAGCTGACTATTTCAGATTTCAATTAAACCTTCAGGGATCATTCTCCCTAGTGATATAAATGAGAATGTATTTTTAAAATTTTTTTATCTCATTCAGTTTTCACGTAATTAATTTTCAAAATTTTGAAAGATCGTCATTTTTTGGCTTGCATAAACTTTTTCAATCTTGAATTTCTCACGTTCTATAAGGCCCAGAGATTTGTTTGACTCCTCATTTTAAAGAGAATTTCATAAGTTTTAATTTGATAAGCAACTTGACTATGCTTGGTAGAAAAAAAAAAATTAAAATAGTGCTTTTTCTTTTAATTTTGAAAAAAATATGTTTTTTGTGATATTATAAGCTTTAAATCCTGAAACTTTAGAGTGGGATTTCAATGGGATCAGGAGTTATGGTACCAATGGCATTGTTTTAAATACCAGTTAGGGCTACATTGCTACCTTTAACTTTTGTAAGGTAAAAAAAAAAAAAAAAAAGGAAAGAAATCATTGGCTTATAAGGTAACCAATTTACATTAGGATCTATTACAGATAATGATTTACTAAACCCTGCAACGTTAGCCCTAGTCAAAGAATTCTATCAAAATGATAAGTTTAGTTGTCAAATGCCTGGTAAAAAAGATTTTGTTTCAGTAAAAAAAGATGGCAAACGTGTACATGTTCAAAAGTATTTAATTCTAAGTGCATTAAAAGAATCATATGTACTATTTAAGGAGTGTTACCCTGATCAGAGATTTAGAATTTCTAAATTTTGTGAGCTTCGTCCCAAGCATTGCGTTCTTCCTGGGTCCAGTGGGACACATTGTGTGTGCGTTTGCACAATACATCAGAATGCCAATTTTAATGATGGCTCAGTGTAAAATAACAGAATTGACAAATGGTGAACTCTCGATTAAAACATACAAAAGATGTAACAAGCAATATAATTTGCAAAACGCCAACATCTAAATGTTACTTCGCAAATTGTGTTAATTGCCCAGGAAGTGATGATTTGGAGGCTCGGTTTGAAGAAGCTTTTGAGCTTAATACACTGCTGGACAATTGCTAAGGACGGATCATAAACCGCTATATATATAGCGCATAAAAAAGTAAGTGTGGTTGGATGCCAAGTGAAATAAAATAATGTCAGAATGCCAGGACATTACAAAAAAGACAATTTATTGTGCTCTGAAATCCAGAAGGCTTTGGAATGTGTTCAAGGGACAAACAGGCCATTTTGTGCAGAATACGTAAACGTGAAAAAAATGCAATTACCGTCTGCAGGCGTTCCGGCGTAAGATGTCAATACGGGATATGGCCACCGTGGAGGGCGATGCAAGATTCCACACGTCGTGTCATGCTTTGCACAACATTATCAAGCAGCTGTTGGGGTAATTTATCCCATTCCTCTGTCAGTGCACGGATAAGGGTGTCCTTGTTTATTGGAGGGCATTGGCGACCAGCAAGACTCCTCCCCAAAGCATCCCACACATTTTCAATGGGATTCAGATCTGGAGAACGTGCTGGCCATACGAGGCGTTGAATATCCTTGCTCTCAAGATATTCCTGGACAGCAACTGTTCGATGGCTTGTTGCGTTGTCGTCCATGAAAATGAATCTATCACCGACAGCACCACGGAACTTGCGAACATGAGGTAGCAGAACATCATTAATGTATCGTTGGTCAGTCATAGTCCCAGTTGGAAGCACAGAGAGGGACGTACGACAATTGATCATGATGCCAGCCCATACCATGACACTACATGTCGGATTTCGGTCCCTTTCCTGTATGTTTGCTGGACAATATGCAGTACCACTATCACGCCAGATCAGTTGTTGTCGACAATCAGACGATAGACTGTATCTACTCTCATCTGAGAAGAGGACAGCAGACTAGTCGTTATCAGTCCAATTGCGATGTTGATGGCACCATTGCAAACGGGCGGTACGGTGACGTCTGGACAATGGGATGCACAAAACAGGACGGCGGGCGTATAGTCCTCCTTCATGCAGACGTCTGGCGACAGTTTTTCGGGAGATCCGCTTGCCAGTAGCAGCCATAAACTGATTTGCTACCTCACTAGCTGTGCTGCGCTGGTGTCTTTTTGTTGATAGCACTACATACCGATCTTCTGCAGGTGTCGTACTGCGAACACGACATCCCCGTGACGTTTGCTACACTCTCCATTTGTTTGAAATGATTTCCAAAGCCTTGAAACAACACTGTGGCTGACGTCGAACTCCCTGGCAACATCTGTTATTTTTCGCCCTTCTTCAATCTTGCCAATAATACGGCCACGCGTAAAATCATCTAGGTGATGTCGGGAAGACATACTGAAAATTGCAAGTTCGTCAATTGATTCTTTCCATTTCAACTTTGCGTTTGAACAACAACGGTCAATACGCGTCAAATCCTTTATATCTCTTATCAGCGCTATGACGTCACGAACAACTTCAGCAATCCAAAATTTGCATACACACAACACGTCTTACTGTATCCCGCACGTATGCTAATTTCCACATTTTCCTGCCTTCCATTTTATGGTTGCTATTGTTGCTATTGTCATCCGTCCTTAGCAATTGTCCGGCAGTGTAGCATTGAAAATGTGAGTTTCAAACAATGGATGCAGATTAATAACAAGTGTGTCCTGGAAACTATTATAAAACAGACAGAATAGTTTTTGGATTATTTGTTTCAGAGTTTGCCAAAACTTTTAAGACACTCTTTCATTGCTATTCAACAGTCTTCTTATTTGTGGCACTTGAAAGAAAATCTACCTGAAAACCAATGCACTGTATTTTGTAATTTTGCTGAAAATTATGCATTTGTGCTTCAAGATTCTGCACAGGGCTTTCATTGGAACAATGCTCAAGCAACAATACATCCGTTTCTTACGTACTATGTTGATGAAGAAACCAAAAAGTTGGCGCACCGAGCTTAGTTATTCTTTCTGATTGTATGGTGCATGATACAGTTGCTGTTCGTTTGTTTCTTTCTTAAACAGAATCTGCCCCATAAACCCGAAAAGCTGAATTATTTTTCAGATGGAGCACCATCGCAGTACAAAAACAAATAAAACTTTCTCAATCTCTACCATCATGAGAAAGATGTTGGCATCAAGGCGGAATGGAACTTCTTTGCATCGTCACATGGAAAAAATGCGTGTGATGGTGTTGGAGGAACTGTTAAACGATTAGCGGCATTGGCCAGTCTACGAATGGTCTACAATGATCAAATTATGACCCCTCGCCAACTTTGATTGGGCTAAAGACAATATTGTCAACATCAATTTTTTGTATTGCACTACAGATGAATACGAGGCAGAGGAAAAGACCTTGAAGAGTAGGTTTAAAGCAGCAACAACAATAAAGGGTACTCAACAATTTTACAGTTATGGTCCTGTGAATGAGACTAGAGTTTTAGTGAAAAGCTACTCATTTTCAGAGGAATCAAGTGTAGAAATAGTTTCAGCTGATGACACTGATGATGATCTGGACATTAATGACATTGTTAGCTTTGTTACATGCCAATACTCAGACAAGTGGTGGTTAGGTTGTGTGTTAGGAATAGAAGGAGATGAAGTGAAAATAAGTTTTTTGGAACCACATGGCCCTTCTCCATCTTTCAAATATCCACAATTTACTGACTTCTAGTTGTGCATAAAAGTGAGGTTTTAACAAAAGTTGATCCTACAACAGCTACAGGAAGAGTTTATCGACTTAGACTCGGAAACCAAAAAGGCAAACAAGAATGTTTTTGTTAAATTAAAGAAGAGCTAAGAGGTCGCTATTTTGGCGTAACTTACAACTCTGAGTGCTAACTAAAAAAACTTTTATTAATTTTACCAGGTAAAACTTTTAGCCTGTTGGGACTATCCTTCCCTTGTTTTATGTTTGACTATGTATTAGTATGATGTATTATGTAGATTTTAAAACTCAGTGTCTGTTATCATGTAAACACACTGAAACGAGAATTATAATCCATTATTACTTGTACAGTAACTTTAAGTTTTTTGTCATAGCTCTTTCAGGATTTAAAGCTTATAATATTACAAAAAAACATATATATATATATATTTAATTTAAATTTACATTTTTTTAATTTTTTTTTTTTTACCAAGCGTAGGTCAAGGTGCATATCAAATTAAAACTTAAGAAATTATCTTTAAAATGATGGGTCAAACAACTTTCTGGGCCTTATAGAACTTGAAAATTTAAGATTGAAAAAGTTTATGCTAGTCAAAAACCGACTATTTTTCAAAATTAAAATTAATTTACATGAAAACCCAATGAGAGAAAAAAAAAAAACTATATACTCTCATTTATATCATTAGGGAGAATGATCCCTGAAGGTTTCATTGAAATCTGAGATGGTCAGGTTGAATATTGAAATTTTTTGGTTGATTTGGCTTGGAATGACACAACTATGAAAACTCCTTGTGTGTATTTTCTTCCCAAAATAATGCACAATTTCGCCGCTAGGAGGCGCAAATATTTAATCTGTTTTTTCTCAATATCTGTACTTTTAAATGTACAATTTAAAACATTCTTTTTAACAACAGATACCATTTACCTTATGGAACACTTTAGGTTTGTGGTTCACAATTCTGGTGCTGGGTCGTGTTGTGCACTTCCGTTTGCAGCCTCTGCCTCTAAAAACTCTATTGAGAAATTTCTTTTTTTACTGTATGTTATTCTCTATAATAAAGATTTTCAACTTTTCCATTGTGAAAAATTCTTACGCTAAAAGGCTTAGTTATATTATGTTTCCTTCTCTATCTCTTCTTTTAATTATTTGATTTAAAAATCTTTGTCTCTAATACCTTCCTTCTGCTATGCAAAACTTTTTTTGTACCATTTGTTAATTTTCGTAACATACTTGTTAGCCACTAGTAGTAGTTTTTTTTTTTTTTGTGGGTTATTTTGACCTTTACTAAAATTTGCTAATGAATGCTTTATTTAAAAATTTGCCATAAAATTAGATTGCTTTGTAACATCAAAAATTAAACTTAAATCTAGTTGTTTCTTAGTATTTTCTGAGCAAACTAATCACTTTGCATCTTCTATCATTAGTTTTCTAATCGTGCCCAGTTAAATTGCCTTGATCACTAATAAATGCAGTTGTACACAGCCTTGGTATTTAAGGTTTTCCCATTATTCTCTTTCATTTCATGTTGGAAATTTGTGTGCATACTTTGTTTGCTGGTGAGTACAAATTTAAAACATAGCTACAGCATCAATATTATGTTGAAAATTCCTTCCCTAAATAAAATGTAATACAAATACTTGCTCTCATGATTACGTGTTTAAGAAATAACAATTCCTTTGGTCCTTTGAAAAAGTTCCAAATATTTCACCTTTTCTTACCCTTAAATTTCCAATGTAAGCATTATTTCAAAATAATTAAATATAAATAGTATTTTATGTATTGATTGTGTGGTATATGAAAGTATTTTAAGAGTAATGCCACATACCTATGTATTTTTGGGTTTTATGTTGTTTTTTTATTCTGTAATTTGCTTCAATAATTGAACTAAAGCCAAAGTAAAAAAATAAGTTTCTCAAAATCAGTGTAGTAAAGTGTACAAAAGTTTAGTCGATATTAAATCTGGTCACATTTTCAGTGAGAGTTTTAGTATTTCAGTATTTATCCGTGATTCTAAGTTTCTGATTAGCTGCAGTGAACAACGTTTTTAACATTCTGCATTCTGTATTAAGTTTGCCCAAGCATGTAAGAAGTTGTTTGTTGTAGGTTACAGGTTGAACAGACCTATGGTTTCATTATATTTTTAAGTAAGAGCGTTTGGATCGTATGTCCTAGAAAAAAAAATCCAGAAGTCCTGGAATTTCGTGATTGAAAAAGCGTAGAACCATGTATTTACAGGCATGAAAGACTTCCGCGAAAACGCGGAAATCCGCTTTTTCTGTCCCAGTTTTGGTCTTGTCGATATTATTCCAAAAATGCAATAAAACATTTATGTGGGGGGGGGGGGGCTTACTCTTGCGGAAAGCAAAATCGTAATGACTTCGAATGGCGGGATGGTTACGGCTGGGAATGACGTTACCTCTTCCAGGGATGGAAATTCTGCGCCAAAGTGTGTCAAAACAAAAGTCTTGCACCATCTTGCTACAAAAGGCAGGTTTTGTGCCATTGGGCACCATAACCTCTGTGCCCTGTAGTCATCGTCGGGACTTCGGTACAGTAAATTCTCCGTGTGCACTCTTCCGCTCGACTCACAGTAAGTCCGTGTGGTGGGAAGAATGATTCAGCGACTCCAAGTACTAAGAATTTTACTTGGTTACTATGGGAAATCATCGATGGAAAACATATAGTACGTTATGAAAATCGTCGGTCCGCTACGAACGACGGAAAACGTCGAGTACGCAACAGAATCGAAAATCTCAGCAAAATAACGTTATTAAATATCTGTGTAAAGTTTATTTTTGTATTTTCAAGATTCTAACACTTGTTAAATATTTTTGGGAATGGTTCTTGGGTGTTGAGAATGTCACGTCGTTTTCTGTTTCCTCATAGTAAATTTTTTTTGGCCAATTCCCCCTCCCCCCTCGTCTCTCTCTCTCTCTCTCTCTCTCTCTCTGATTATATTTTTATTTTTGATGTTTTCTTGTCATATTCCTTGTTTTTGATATCTTCGGTAATAGTGAAAAGGAGCAACTTCGTTTTTAAGAATTTTTTCTAATGAAATGCATGTTACCCTATTTCTAATACATACTTCAAAACTAATCATTAGAGAGCAATTGTTTTCTCCCTTTTATTAAACAAAATTAATTTCTTGATCGGTATTTAATCTGCCCGTGGTGGAATCCGCGCCGTTTCCGTGTCTCATAACTTTTTTCACGCCAGAGTGAGCAGCGCAGTATCGATTTTTCATTTTCCATAAAATTCGTGTTTTTCCATTTCTTAGTTACTTCTTACTCGTACATGATATTATTTCGTGGATTCGTGAAATTCCACTTTTTCTGTCATCATTTGGGTAATGCTCGAGATCGATGTAAAACTGAAAAGAAGCTGTTTTTGGGGGGTGGGAAGGGAAGGGTCTTTTCCGTCTGGGCACAGTATTTCATCTTTCAAAACTTTCGAAAACGGAAGTCAAACGGAGTGAAGATTTTTTCCCATAATCCTAATTTATTTTTCCCCACGCTGTTTCTTCTACCCAGTATTGTTATTAAGTTTCATTTTAATGCATAAATATTTGTATTTTAGCTTGAAAAGCGAAGGGGAAATGTCCGAAAACAGAAGTCGGACGGAGCGAAGATTTCGCCGGCAATTGTAATTCCCACTCATGCGACGTTCCCTCTACCCTGTGTTATTGTTAAATGTCAGTAATTTTATACTTTGGATGGGATGCAATGATGTGCTCCAGTTTAATATTTACATAAATAAATTTCAGTCAATCCCAAAACATGCACTTTTTAAGTTAAACAAATTCAATGCCCTCTGAAAAATAATGAAGGCATTATTGAGTGGTTTTCCTGGTTCTGAAGTGGAAAATTCCTTTAGTATGATAGGGGATGTACTTTTTAAAGAATCCAGCAGCATGAAAATTGAAACATTTTAATTTGTTCAAACCATGAAATATAAGCTACTGAGTCAGTATAAGTCAGCCTTGGAATTTTTTAAGAAAAACTATTATTTGCATGACCCTGTAAATAGAGATTTATGCCAAAATATGAAATCATCGTATTCAGAATATAAGAAAGAATTACAAGATAAGGAAGAAAAAATCAAAAGATGATGAAAAGAGCTAAATGTCTCTAATAACTTACGCAGCAAATTAAAATCAAATGAATTGGTTCAAGAGAATGAAAACTCTAGCCGACTAATTCATAAAAGTTTAGAACAAATTGTTAGATAGAAACAACTGAAGAACATGAAATTTTATTAGTTGTGAATGACTTTTGTTATTCATCTACAAAACGTCTAATGTTTTTGCAAGCATTTATCATATTTCTTCATTAATAATTTTGTGTCAAATCAAGAATGAGCATTTATTCTTCATCACTTTTATTACTTATCAACAAACATGTCTGAAGTTTTTCAAACCTTCAAGATTTCATTTCCATACAACATAAAGACATTTGATTAAAGATGTCGTTCTGTACTAAAGTGAGTGGTTTTTTATGCATATGATCTTATCAGCAATTTTTCTCCCTTACATTATATTGTACTACATATTTAATTTTCTTGAAACAAAATACATACATTAAATCTATTTAGTTGGCAGGCATGTGACCAATATCTAAATGTCATGGTTGTATACATTAAAGAGTGAAATGCAAGATTCAACACTTTCTTACCATAGCCGCGCGCACATGTGGAGGTTCAGCTTTTTCTATCACTGCTCGCTTTCATACCTGGTATTAAGTAAAAAACGTGTTAACATAGAAATATATGTACAAAATGTTGTTTAAAAAATTGTTAGATCAATTTAAATTAGGCTGCTCACTGAAAATTTCCAAGTATGAATGTCAAAGAAAGGTGTGTAATTGTGTACACAATGGTGAGTATCTCAACTTACTCTTAGGTGCAGTCAAAGTATGATGAATCAGATTCTTGTTGCTATCAGAAGGGCAGGGGATGCTTTTTCCTTAGAAAAAAGAAGAGAGCAGAGTGTACGTCCTTTCTTTAATACACACACAACACATACACAGATGTTTTTTCGAAAATGGTCATGAAATTGAAAATTTGGTAGACACCCTGCAATAAAAAGTTCACTGAATTTTGAAGGACTTAAACAAAATAGCAATATCTAATAGACATTTGACGTAGACCAGGAACATCAAACAGAGGTCATCGCCTTTCCACGTTTATAAGTGAGTTACAGAAGAATTCTCATTGGCCACCACCGGGAATCGTTACGCGCACGTTTGAGAACCAAACCCAGGGTCTTCCAGTTACGCGCCCAATGAGAATTTTTCTGTGACTCGCTTATAAACGTGGAAAGAGCGATGACCTCTGTTTGATGTTCCTGGTCCATGTCAAATGTCTGTATTAATTATTCATTCACCTTCTAATTATTTGTTCAGTTGCTGCTTACCATCTTTGGTGAATCCCCAGCATTGTGCGGGGCTCCAAGAAGCAACCTGCCAAATTGGCGTGGCAGTCAGTGTGTGTGAGTCTGGAGGAATTCGAGGCTGCTGTGGTGCAGTGGAAGCATATCCGGCATATAACTGGAAGACCCTGGGTTCGATTCCCGGTGGCGGCCAATGAAAATTTTTCCGTGGCTTGCTTATAAATGGCAAACGTGGAAAGAGCGATGACCTCTGTGTGAAGATAGCAATATCTATTTTATATAGCTTGTGGGACGCCAACACCAGAAAACTAATTATAAATATAATGATCCGATTTATTGGTGTCGAAAGTAAGAAATCACACAAATTTCACTCCGCAAGCTTTCTCCGTCAACGGACGGCTTCATCGGGCGGTTACATAGAGAATATAGAATCAAAATTGTAGACAGAACGTTAATTCTAATATGACAAATGAAATCATGCGTGAAGACCGCGCGCATAAATAACCACGAACGTGGTGAATACAATATCTTAAAAGCTAATGCAAAAGCAAACAATGAAACTTTAGGAAGAAACTAGAATCATGAAGACCATCTTGCGATGCCTAGCAGATGGTTCCAAGCCACCGGTAGTTCGAAAGAGACATCGGTGTTGCATACATCCTGTTTCGTTAATATCTCAACTGTTTTCCTTATGGCAGCTGTTCTTGCGTCTCCATATGGTGCGATCTTCGAGATATTCTGCCATTGGGGTTGAGCTTGATGGTTAGCTACTTCTTTGGCAAGTGAGGTAGAAAGTTTCTTTTGTGCAACATCCCTCTTATGCTCATTCATTCTCTCCTCAAATGACCTTTTTGTGAGACCTACGTAAAATTTAGTTGAGGAGTCTGGGTATAACAATGGGATGCAATAGATTCCCGCATCTGTGAGCTTGAAGGTACTATTAATTCTTGCTGCGCCGAGGATGGTTGCCATGTGTTTAGAAGCTTTAAGGCCAACATCCAATCCTTTCTTCTGAAAGTGATTTTTAATAAAATAAGATATTTTTGGGATGTACAGGATCGAACCAACAAATTTTAAAGGTGCTCTTCTGTTCGGTGTAGTAAGTGTGTTGGTTTCAACTTTTGCTATTGTGTCCTCTACACGGGAGACGTCAAACCCTCCTGCAAAGGCAAGATCTTTCTAAGACTTAATTTCGGCATCATAGTCAGATTTCAAGGTGCAAAAATCTTTGGCTCTTTTAGCCCGGTATTTGAATAGAGCATACTTGTGTGTTGTTGGGTTGGCTGATCCTGGTGGAATAGGGTTAGGTACATGCATGGGTTTATAGTAGACTTTGGTAGTGAGTGTACCTGAAATCGATTTCTTCACAAGTACATCTAAATATGGTAACTCTCCTTGATTTTCTATTTCCATCGCAAATTTAATGTCTTAGAGGGAGATAACGTCAAAGCTGCCAATAAGTTCATGTTGTGCAATGGTGATACCTTTTAGCTTGGTGATGAAGTCATTCGAGGATCTAAGGACTCTGTCTGTGTTCGGAAGGAATGGCATAAGAAAAGTTGCCAGGGCTTTCTCAAGGTGTGTTGATGGTGCTTTCTTCCTTGAAACGATCGGTCTGATTGGGTTGCCCTCTTTATGGTGCTTTAATCTCCCGAATAATTTGGGTATGGATGCCCCAGGAGGGAGTTTCGCTGCTCGCTTGATGGCGTCTGCAAGGGCTTTACAATTAGAAGCTTTCCTGACTCTTGCTTTCCATCTGTTGAGAGGGTCTTTTGTCTGCATAACGGCGTTCAAATCAATGAAAGAACGAATTTTTATGTCGTAGTCTTGCTCGTCCATTATGGCGATCTGTCCCGACTTATCAGTTAGCAGGAAAACAATGTCTCTATCATTTTTGAGCCTCTTTAATTCATTAGGGAGCTTCTGAATGTAATTTCTACTCCGTGCCTTCGCAATACTTGTAAGCATGGCTGCGCATTTGTATCTGATAGGGTCACGCTCAGAAACTGGCAAATGTCGTAGGACACTTTCGATTTGTGGCACCACTTCTTTGTACCTAAGAGGTCTCTCAAATGTAAATTTCGGGCCTTTCTGCAGGATCACAAGCTCCGAATGGGTAAGTGTCTTAGAAGAAACATTAACGTCAGGAAAGCTTCTAATTGTAAAGCCCTTCCAGACGCCATCAAGCGAGCAGCGAAACTCCCTCCTGGGGCATCCATACCCAAATTATTCGGGAGATTAAAGCACCATAAAGAGGGCAACCCAATCAAGCCGATCCTTTCAAGGAAGAGAGCACCATCAGCACACCTTGAGAAAGCCCTGGCAACTTTTCTTATGCCATTCCTTCCGAACACAGAGTCCTTAGATCCTCGAATGACTTCATCTCCAAGCTAAAAGGTATCACCATTGCACAACATGAACTTATTGGCAGCTTTGACGTTATCTCCCTCTACCCCTCTGTTCCAATACCAGAAGCAACGCAAAACATCAAACGAACCCTGGCTGGAGCTAACCTTTATGATAAAGAAGCTCTGAAAGATATCTTTGCTGTTCTTGACTTAGCTGTAGATTCCAACTTTTTTACCTATGGCTCCCATGTCTACAAGCAATCAAAAGGATTCCCGATGGGTTCAGCCTTGTCTCCAATACTCGCTGAAGCCATCATGAGACCTATTGAAGAGATCATACTCGCCACTCTTCCCAGGACACCAAGAGTATGGCTACGCTATGCAGATGATATCTTTTTTGTCTGGGAGCACGGAGAAGCCTACTTGCAAGACTTTATGGTAGACATGAACAACATACATGAAGACATTAAATTTGCGATGGAAATAGAAAATCAAGGAGAGTTACCATATTTAGATGTACTTGTGAAGAAATCGATTTCAGGTACACTCACTACCAAAGTCTACTATAAACCCATGCACGTACCTAACCCTATTCCACCAGGATCAGCCAACCCAACAACACACAAGTATGCTCTATTCAAATACCGGGCTAAAAGAGCCAAAGATTTTTGCACCTTGAAATCTGACTATGATGCCGAAATTAAGTCTTAGAAAGATCTTGCCTTTGCAGGAGGGTTTGACGTCTCCCGTGTAGAGGACACAATAGCGAAAGCTGAAGCCAACACACTTGCTACACCGAACAGAAGAGCACCTTTAAAATTTGTTGGTTCGATCCTGTACATCCCAAAAATATCTTATTTTATTAAAAATCACTTTCAGAAGAAAGGATTGGATGTTGGCCTTAAAGCTTCTAAACATATGGCAACCATCCTCAGCGCAGCAAGAAGTAATAGTACCTTCAAGCTCACAGATGCGGGCATCTATTGCATCCCATTGTTATACCCAGACTCCTCAACTAAATTTTACGTAGGTCTCACAAAAAGGTCATTTGAGGAGAGAATGAATGAGCATAAGAGGGATGTTGCACAAAAGAAACTTTCTACGTCACTTGCCAAAGAAGTAGCTAACCATCAAGCTCAACCCCAATGGCAGAATATCTCGAAGATCGCACCATATGGAGACGCAAGAACAGCTGCCATAAGGAAAACAGTTGAGATATTAACGAAACAGGATGTATGCAACACCGATGTCTCTTTCGAACTACCGGTGGCTTGGAACCATCTGCTAGGCATCGCAAGATGGTCTTCATGATTCTAGTTTCTTCCTAAAGTTTCATTGTTTGCTTTTGCATTAGCTTTTAAGATATTGTATTCACCACGTTCGTGGTTATTTATGCGCGCGGTCTTGACGCATGATTTCATTTGTCATATTAGAATTAACATTCTGTCTACAATTTTGATTCTATATTCTCTATGTAACCGCCTGATGAAGCCGTCCGTTGACGGAGAAAGCTTGCGGAGTGAAATTTGTGTGATTTCTTACTTTGGACACCAATAAATCGGATCATTATATTTATAATTAATATCTATTTTGTTGTTGTTAGATTCCTTGTATTTAATTTAATCCTAATATATTTCTTCTTAAATCAGTCTGTCCCTCTTTTGCACATGGTTTCTTTTCTTTTTTTTTTTTTTTCTCTCTACCAGGGGAACTTTTTTCTGCTAATAACATAGGTGGTAGTGCTGTAACCCATACTACATAAACACAGCTGCTGAAGAATACACACTGTACTTTTGAGTTCTTCCAATGTTTTGCACTTTGTATTTCGAGTGTGCTTGGATAAAGTGCACAAACATTAGATGACTTAAAACTTGAAAAAATACTCTAGAAGACTATCAAACATTTAAGGCTATTTGTGTGTTCTGATCTTTGAAATCTATATACAGTAGAACCTCATTTATATATAATTAAAAAATTCTGAATTGCCCTTAATGCTCAATTTTCCCTGTTTCGTTAATACATTTTTTCAGTTATATGTTGATTTTACTTTGTGTATTGCAAAACATAAAACAGGTTTCACTGTATTTCAGTCCCAATTGATATTGATTCCAAAGATCAGAACATGCAGAAAATTTTATATGTTCGGTTATCTCCTTTGAGTATTTTGGCAATCTGTTAATCTTGATGTTCACGCATTATCAGCTTCAAATTTTTGCCCTAATCAGATGTAAGGAAATTCGTGTTTGGCAGTGTGATAACCATATAAGTTTGTGCACTTCTTAAGTATGTTTTGCTGAGAAAGGAAAACAGCCTACTTGGTAGTGATGGGGAGTGTTTTGTGACATGAATAGAAACTAAGGGAAATAAGTTCTTTATCAATATTGTTTTATAGATGTGATAAAAAAAAATTTGATTTTATGATTACTTATTTGCACCGCTTCCTGGATGTGAATAAGACTTTTCATAAGTCTATGTTGATTTATGTATGATGTTATCCTTTACATTTTATTTTACTGTGATGAATGTGTATACTTTTCCCCAATCCAGTTACTAAAAGAAAACGAAAGAATGTAGGTACTCCAAAAAACACCAAGACTAAGAAAAGAAAAATCAATTCTTCACCAACACAGAATGGTACTTCCAAAAGTAGTAAAGTGAAAGGCGAAAAACAAAGGACTAGCAATCATTTTGGTAGTGGAGATTCTAACAGTATGAGTGGGAATGATGATTTTGAAGATACGGCAGAAGAGGAGGATGACGAGGAGGAGGAAAATGATGACAGTGTAGAGTACAGCAGTGAAGAAGGTATAAATTTGTTGAATTTCAATTGTTTCTGATTTTCCAAACTGAACTTTATTTTTGAAATTCAAGATTCCAGCAACCACATTTTTAATTTCAAAATGAGGATTAATAATCACTCAGTTATTACCTGTTTAAAAGGAAAGTTTTTAGAACATTAAATTTGTTTTGGATTTAGTATTTTGAAGTTGCACGTTTTCTGAAGATATGGATACAACAAAGAATTTTAAATCTATGCTGTGTACATATTCTTAATATTTTTGAAATGAGCCTTTTTCTTTCTTTTTTGCTTTGAAAGCACTGAAGAAGTAATGCTTAAATGGTTTTGTATTTTATTTTAAGTAAAGCCTACTTCTCATGACAAAACACACAACGTGTGTGTGTGTGAGAGAGAGAGAGAGAGAGAGAGAATGTGTGTACACGGTAGAGTGAGAGAGAATAAAATTGGAAAGAACCAAAAATTATTCTTTACTATAAACATAATTCAATTTATTTTTACAGGTAGTTACTACTTAGGAATTATTGTGAAGTCATGTACCTCAATAGTGTTCTCCCTAGATTTTTTTTTTTTTTTTTTTTTGCTGCTGGGTGGCAAGAAATTTTAGCTGGATGGTACTTTTAATGACACCTTTCCCAATAGGGAAAAAAAGGAATGTTTTGCTTAACATTATTATAATTATTAAGCATCTTTAGCAGTGTGGTGTGCTTTAATGTAACATAACATGATAAACAACACTAGAAAATTGTACATAAATGATAAAAAAAATTACGGGGATTTTGCAGGCGGGCATTTTTTACAGCGCCCCCCCCCCTCATCTAGGTTAGTACAATTTCTAGAGGAGAATAAATGTTTCCAAGAAACACCCATGCCTGTATGTTCTGAATTACTTGATCACAATTTCGCCCACTTCTGTGTCCCCAATCCCTCTCTACTTGCAGCCTAGCGAGAAAAACTGGTTAAAAACACCTTCAAATAAGACATAAATTGTGGTTCTGACATGTCGCAAAAATGAAGGGTCAAAACCTCTTAAGTTAAAGTAAAAAGTTACTGTGTAATATATTGCAGTAATTTTGCAGTTACATATAAAGAAATTTTGATCTGTGTATGTAGCGTAAAGATGGTGTATTAATGATAGAATTATACCGTGGGATTCCGCTTAAGAAGTTTTTGTTGGGTTTTGTAACAGTTTAGCAATTAAAAATGTTGCATAGATGAGATCCAGGAATTACATTTTAGTTAATTTTAAAGTAAAAAATTTCACAACTTAACTTTTTAAACTTGAATATGAGGATTAAAAGCTACATTTATTATGCTACAGGATTACAAAAATACTGATCTAAAAGCGTTTGCTTCTTCCTTTTTTCCTCGTGTCCATTCCCTCAAATTTCTCATTATGTCCACTGGAACATGTTCGTGGCTTTCTATAAAGCGGCGAAAAGTTTTTAATGCTTTACCAGCTGAAGTTGGAATTGGCCTGCACTCATCTTCTGGCGTTTCTGGTTCATCATCCTGTTGTGTTTCGATTTCGTAAATATTGTCTATATTTTGCATTTCAAAAGTGGGAACATCTTTGTCAACGTTTACAAACTCTTCAAAGGAAGATTCGAAGTTTATTTGTTGTTTTTTGCAAACTTTCCCAAGCTTCATTGTTGTCATGACTGTTTTCTTCATCAGAAAAACTAAGCTCATCAGCGTTGAAACCAGCTTTCCTGAAGCAATTTGTGATCGTTGAAGATGGATGCATAGCATCTAATAAATTAAATGTCAGTGTATATCTGGTGTAACTAGAGTCTGATTCAAGCTTCTGCAGTAGCCAATAAACCAAACGTTTCCTGTAGAATTGTTTCGTGGTTTTAATTATTCCTTGGTCCATTGGTTGTAACATTCAAGTCGAGTTAGGTGGCAGGAAAACTACTTTTACATTTCCCAGATTATCCATGTTCTTTGGATGGGCTGTGCAATTATCCAAAAATAACAAAACTTTTCTATTTTCTTTGGCATTTTTTTCTGAAACTCCATTAAAAAGTTTTCAAAAATCTGAACTATCATCCATGGGTTTTTGCTATTTCTGTAATTGCATGGAAAAGTTTTCACATCTTTGAAGCACCTCAGATTCTTCGATTTTCCAATGACCAATAAAGGCATCTTTTCTGTTCCGTCCATATTAGCTCCTACCAGAACTGTCAATCTTTCTTTATTTACTTTGACTCCGTGGCTGCTATCTCCTGTGAAAGAGTAGGTCTTTTCAGGAATAAAGTTGTAAAACAAAGCACACTCGTCAGCGTTGAAAACATCTTTTGCTTAGTATGCTGATAAGTTCTGGTAAAGCATTAGATTTTCAATCATCCACTTCTTTGACGTTAACACTTTTTGATTCTCTATAAACAGTTTTATAAGTCAGTCCTGCTCTTTTCTTAAAACGGTCGATCCATCCATTGGACGGATTATATTCAACATTTAATTTCTTGGAAATCTCTTCTGCTTTCTCATGAAGAATTGTCCCTTTGATCGGAATGTTAGCATTTCTTGCTTGTTTAAACCGCACAAGAAGTTTTCTTCGATATCCTCATATTTACCCTTCTTAATCTTTTTTCATTTTTAATGAATGGGAAGCATTTGCAAGCACAGTGTCCCGTTTTGCCACTATATACCGTTCAGGGTTGTAACAGGTAAATTTAGTTCTTTTGCTATCTGCACCCTAGTTAAATGTGAGTTTTCATCAACTTTCATAATAATGTTTCTTTTCTCAACCACAGATAAAGCTTTTCTTTTGATGCCATTTTCTAGCTACGCATTTCAATAGTAAAACTAAACGTTTAACTCCACGTATACGAGGTGCAACATATGAGCCTAACTCTGTCAGAATGACCAACTTTCAGCAGGTGTTTCCTTTCCCAGCCTTTCCCCAGCCCCAAAGATAAGTTGATTGTGATACACAAAGGGCAGACGCAGAAGAAGTGTGTGTGTGTGTGTGGGGGGGGTAAACATGACCCTCTGCGTTGACCGTGGGAAGCCGGCAGGGGCTTCGCTTGCTACATGTATGGGGAGAACAAAGAAATGTTTCCTCCCTACTTCTTTCACATGCATTTTTCCGCTGGACGAGTTCCAAAAGCGTATGTTTTTACTTAGAAACTTGTGACATTTACAACTTCTTAAGCGGGAAAACTTGAAATATCGTTACTTCTTAAGTGGGAAAAATTAACACATAAGCACTACGGAAAAAAAAATTGGGACTCTAAAAATAAAACTTCTTAACCTGGAACTTCTTTAGTGGGATCCACTGTACTTGCATATCTATTGCATTTTATTTGCTGTAAGCATGATATAGTGCCAAATATAATATATTCATTATGACAAATGAAATCTATTACAATAGACAATCTGCGTGATAAACTGACTTTTAATCAATATGTTCGAAATATTTAATTGATATGGTCTGTATCATCAGTCAGTGGAACATATCGATTAAACATTCACTGATTTTTTTTTTTTTAAGGATTTCAATTTTTAAAAGTTGGCAGGTCTGCAAGCTTTACTGTCCATTTTTAAATGCAAAGAAAATTTTGTGTTGAAAATGTAAATACATCAAGTCATTTTTGCCTAGAGAACTGCGTATCGTTGCTCATGTGCAGAGATGCCAACTTTTACAGATTTTTACTCCATTTTACGGTTTTACGGAAGTGACACAGAAAACTACGGAAAAGCCCATGCACGCATTTTTTTATTTTTTGCCGTCTTTTGGTAAAAAAACCCACACGTTACAGGTAGTTCCCTATTATACGCTTTCTATGTTCTGACTTCCCAAGCCAACGGAGCCAGAGCTTTCTCGTACGCTGTTTTTCACACTATTCCCCGTACAGCCATTTGAGAGTGCTGTCGGCAAAAACTGAGAGGGAGCTCAGCTCAGCTCAGCGTCTTTTGTGAATTCTTTACATTGATTACATGTGGCTTTGTGCTTGTGAAAATTCCGGTGCAAACGTTTTTTAACCCTTTCCACTCAACTGTCGGGTAACACCCGACATTACGAAATAGCTCTCATGTCAGGTGTCGTCCGCCATGCCTATGACGCCTTTATTGCTCATATGTCGGGGCTCATGAGTCGTTTCTTTTTCCCCGAATAGATAAAAAGAAATGTTTTCGGGTGTCACCCACCATGCTGATGACGCCTCTATAGCTCACATGTCGGCGCTCGTGAGGAATTTCTTTTTCACCGAATAGATAAAAAGAAATGTCATCGGCTTGCCGGGTGTGACCCACCATGCCGAATGACGCCTCTATAGCTCGCATGTCAACCTCGTGAGGAATTTCTTTTTCGCCAAATAGCTCGGGTGTCATTCGCCATGCTTCTATAGGTCAGGTGTCACCGCTACGCCTATGACGCCTCTATAGATCGTATGTCGGAGCTTGCGAGACATTTCTTTTTTGCTGAATACCTTGAGTGTCGGGTGTCGCCCTCCATGCCGATGACGTCTCTATAGCTCGCATGTTGGCGCTCACGGGACGTTTCTTTTTCGCCGAATGGTCTGGTGTCACCCGCCACGCCGATGATGCCTCTGTAGCTCTTATGTTGGGGCTGGCGAGCCAAAACTGAAGTTTCACTGCTAAGTTATGGCCCCTACTGCAGAAATATATACTTTTTAAATAAAACTACATTTTGGAACTCATTCATTTTATTAAAAAGTGTTATAAACGATTCTGAGATTTTAAAATTTTTTTTGATGTACTGAAAATCTTATTGAAGGTCGAAGCGGTTTTACTGAAAACTTCAAATTTTGTTACTAATAACCCCTTTCTCAGGTTGGCATCTCTGCAAGTATGACAAATTGTGCCCACCTTGTGTGTGTGTGTGACATTAGGACTGATTTCTTTTCATTATTACATAATTATGGTGTTTTGCAGAAAAAAAATCATCAGCAGGTAGAACGCCTATGCCTTCTAAAAGGGTCTCCTCTAAATCATCACTTGGAGAATCACCAGATCTACCTGCACAGCAAAAGGGAAAGTTAAAAACTTCAGACATCTCTTCTTCAAACAAGGTTAGTTTTTAAACATTGTGACCAGAGTTGTTTGAATTTTCAGCTTTTTTAATGTGAAATTTCTTCCCAATTCATATAGAGGCTTTGTATATTGTAAAATAATCTGCACACATTTTTCTTCTTTCGAATGGCAGGTTTTGTAGCAGGACATACGTATAACTTGAAACATTTTTTACCTCACGCAAAAAATGTTATATAGGTATATACCTCATCCCTGTGTCTATTTCTTCAGGTGAAAAATTTTATTATTGGCAGAACTTTTCATTCAGTCAACTGCAGCATTATGGAACATTAAAAGGGATGTCAAAAAAGCCTTCCTATTTCTGCTCTTTCGCTTCTGACAATTAAAGATATAGTTAGAGATTTAACACAAGAATCTTTAGGCAAAAATGTTATGTCTCATTCCCAACTTTTATTTCGCTTTCGTGCTGCATTTCTTTTGTTTTCACGATGCGTGGGAAACTTTTAGCTCCGTCACCCCAGTCAAGAAATATAAGTAAATATGGTTTGTTTAGAGACGCCAGTATGATACATCTTTAAAGTCTAGGCTTTGTATTTTTGTAGCAGCATTTGGTATTGTCAATTGCGATTTGCACCTTTCGGCACTAGGTTCAAAGGTACCGAGGGGCATGCTGGAGCGACACCCCAGAGCTTTGAGACTTTTGTCTTGGAATGCGGCTCTTTTAATCCGTGGGAGAGGAAGTATTCAATGTGTGTGTTAAAAAGGGTTGATCATCCTTTCGCTTGAGGGCAAGTAGGCGAAGGGAATGGACAGTCAACTTGAGGAACTGGAAGCAACAGGTCACAGGAGGAGGTAAGGAAACACCTTAGGTGTTGGCCGGCACGTCTTAAGCTAACTGGGTGAATGGAGTTCTTTCTCCACGTGCACAGGAGATAGAGGAGGAAATAACTGAAAAGTGATAAGGTAACAAAAGCAATTTCGGGAGGAAAAGATTGTTTCAGAAGAACAGGAAGGAAGAATTGCAAAGCTGAGGACAACCTTCTGCAATTAAGTAAAGAAAATAATAAAGTGCTTTAGGAGATCTAAAAGGATTGCATAAACAACATTATTGCTCATAGTTATTATTATCTTCAACCACGTAGGACTGGGCCCGTTATTAACAAATAAGGTTATTTATTCACCAACAAGAGTATAAACCCCCTATTTATTATTCTTAATTTACTACGTTAACTTGGAAGAACAACAAAAGTTAACAATATCTGTCTCTCCAAACTGGACCAGCACAAAAAGGATTGCACCTTTCTCAAACAAATTTTCCTTACACTACAGCAAAAGCATTGAAATTCTCACCAATAAACACTCTTGTAATTGGATGCACCTTTCAGTACGCCAATTATATGTAAATCACTACTGGCAACAGTTACAGAGATGATATCAACCATGTGAATGTTTGCTACTAGTGTGAACAAGGCTGATACTGCAGCAGAAAGATCTTACTAATCTAATGTAAATATGTAATAAATCATACACAAAATGCACATTCTGCCGAAGTCACAGAAGTATTCACCCAGTCTTTCATTTGTCTCATTGGGCTCCCACATAGTTTTTCCAATCCTAATACCAGACCTGCCAACTGTTACGATTTTATCATATTTAGTATGATAAATCACGCTGCAGTACGATATGATTTTGCCGGCAAAAATAAGATTTTTTTTTTTTTAAATGTCATCCTTCATTTCTCCCCTTTTCAGACAGAAAAAAAATGTGTAATCTGTTTTTTCCCCTTAAAAAGATTTTTTTTTCTTGGAGAGGTTTTCAATTTCTCTTAACAAATTCCCCTGCCTCTAGTTTCCCAATGGAAATAAAGTAAGTCAAGTGCAACCAAAAACCAATGGACGAATTCCAGCTCGTTTCATATAACGTTCAAGACTGATTTGTATTTTCGACTCTTCATTATACAGGGTGCGCACGCGTGCTTGAAAACCTGGAAAGTCCTGGAAAATCATGATTACGTTTTCAAGGCCTGGAATATCCTGGAAAAACGGTATTTTTTTAATGCTGTCTTGAAAAGCCTTGAATTTTGAAATTAGTGCTTAAAAAAAATGCCCTTTTAGGAAATCGTGTTACTGACTGTTACCCCTTAATTTTTTTAAGTTCCTCTCCTCTGTTCTCAAAGAAACCGCCGGCTACAGTGGTGTTTCGGATGTGCCCAAATCCTAATTTGGCTGGGGGGGGGGGGAAGCACTACTTCCAGTGCAATAAAATTGGATGATTACTAGCAGGTCTGTTAGGGAAGGGAAGCTTGATGCATTCTCTAGCCCTGAGCTTGATGTCCGTCCGACAACTACTGAGAACAACAGAAGGGGAAAGAAGAGACATTTAGCATTTGCAGGGGGTCGCGTGTTTACCAAGTCAGCTGGCATCCACCAGTGAAGAGTATGCCTGAACAACACATTCATCTGCTCCTTGTTTATTGCATTAAGACGCTTGCTTCCGGCCCACCCCTCAAGAGACTTCGGCTACTTATGATAAAAAATAAGAAAACTATCTTTGCGAATTTTTCACAAAAGTGGCTGAAATTTTTACATTTACTATAATTGGATTACAGAAGCTCACTCCCAAAATTCCATTTGAATCGGTTTAAAACTCAAAAAGTTAGCATTGGAAATTTTTATTATGTGTGCCTCTTTAGACAGTGAGCCTTGAGCAGAAAGGGTGTTACCATAGCAACGGTTGATTGACAGCTGGGAGCGCTGATCCGAAGCCCTTGGTTGGGAAGAAAGCAAACACCTGTTTATCACTTCCACGGCTCAAAAGGACTAAGAGATATTTTCAGAAATCCATTTTCCGGAATTTTGAAAAGAACACAGTAAAATTTTTACAGTGGTTAAAATACATCACAATAAAGTTCTAGTGCAAATTTCGCCGAATTCCGTTTGAAACTTTAGCAGATGCAAAAAAAAAAAAAAAAAAAAAGAAATCTTCCGTTGCAAAATCGGATTCAAAAAAAGAAACGGCAATTATAAATTACGGGAAAAGCAAGCAAATTATTTTTTTTTAGATGCCATGGTTTATTTAAACAGAGTGATCCTTAAATTTTGTTTCTGTGATGATATGGACTCTATTTTAATTACAAACATACATTTTTATTCAGATGTCTGAGTTACTGTTTTAATAAAAAAATCTATAATTAAAAAGTTTTCAATGGATTTAGGCGAAATTCAGCAGATAAACGTATTTTAGTAAATTGCAACGTTATGACGTAAATTTGGTCATTTTGTCGAAAATTGGGCAGCATTTTTTTTTTACGTTTTCTCCTATAGTTAGGTTGAAGGAGGAAGACACTTCAGTGAGCTGCAGGTGGTGATTTATGGCGATGTGCCAAATGAAAAGAAGCCGTTCCATCAGGACATTCCAGAGGTTGAGTGTGCGTGGACGCGTGCTCCTGCTGTTTGAACTTAATCGGAATGTTTTCGGGAGGGGGAGAAATATCCGTTTCAGCTTTACAGCTTTCAGGCTCCTTTTTTTCTTGGTAATAAATAAAAACCATAGTTGCTGCATTCACCATTGATCCATATTCGCATTTCTTGAATATAAACAGCAGACAATCGGAAACATGGTGTTGGGTGGGTCTTGATGTTCTTCATTTGTATCTGCTGAATTTTGTTCTGTGGGAATACGGAATGAGTTATACTGTGAATACATACAAAACTACATATTTTTGAGCTGAAAAAATATGTCTACTTGTACACAGTAGCTAACGTGTGAACTCAGACGAAGACAATCGGACATATGGACGTCTGATTCCATAAAAAAATCAACCCATTTTATTATACACGACAGGTAAAAAAGAAAAAACATTACATGTTTTTAAACATTATAAAGGAAAGCGGATTTTTGAAACACCATGACTTGATGATATTAATTTCTGAAAGTTTTTTTTTTTTCGATTTTAATTTCTGAAATCTTTTTTTTTTTTTTTTTCAATTACAATACACTGTAACATGATACCTGTGTGTTGTATCCCTTAGTTGTATGGCAGATTTTCAGTTGGCCGATATCCGCGATCGTAAGTGGTAGTTACATTGCTATTGTTGATGATGACAAGATAAATACTGGAGTAATGTAGAATGTTGCATAACGTAAAAAAGAAATCGCCCCCTTCGAACTTTTATACGGTTATCATAGCTGATCAACCATTTCATTCCATGAACATCAGCACATTTCAATCATTTGACCATTGGGGGTCTGACGGAATTCAGCAGTGCTTAAGCGCCTAGCGCAACGAGAACATGCTAATTATGGACAGTTCTATTCCCTTCCCCCTATCATCCCTAATCCATTTGCATCTTTCATCATTTTTATTACTTAAAACTGAAATTGCTTTTAAAAACTAATTTGAGCATGATACTGTAAAGCGTAGTAATCATCCTGGAATTTTTTGTATATGGCCTGGAAAAGGCCTGGAAAGTCCTTGAATTTTTTCCCCCAAAAAGAGTACGAACCCTGATTATAGATAATACTTAAAGCTGCTGATTGGTCTGTGCTGGAATGTGGGCGAGTGTCTGTTTATTCGAGGCAACCTCCCCCTTACACCGGCAACCATCAAGAATTTATAAAACTACACCTTACACCATTGAAAACTTATATAGCTGAAATAGGCTTCAAAAATTATCGGCAAGCGTCACGTTATGATTTTTCTATTTGAGTGTTATGTTTTTTGGTTCTTAGAGGTTGGCAGGTCTGTAATACCCACACAACTTTGAACTTTATCTCCATTGTTCTTTGTATATCTTTTGTACTTCCAAAATATTTCTCCTATCTTTTGCCTTACTCTGATCAACCATCTGTGCTGTTTCATGCTCTTTACATCGATATTCATCCTCCGAATCCTTGTAAGCACTTATTTTGAAAACTTCATATGTTTCCATACAAAGATAAAGCATTTTCAGTGAAGCCAGAAAAGAGTTTATAAAACATGATTATTTTTAACATGCCACTAACATAACAAAGCCCCATTGAACTACTTGCACTTATTCTTGGTGAAGCTTTTCAGCTTGATGTTTGCAGTAACATCTCAATCAGTTTTGAAACTTATAAGCAAATGAAAGATTTAGAAGTCATCCATGTCTTTTTCATTTCCAAACCTACAAACTTTTATTGAGTGAGAACTGAACTTTTGTTAAGATTTCAAGATGTCATACAATTAAATTGTGTAAGCATTGTCAATTAAATTAGTTGAACTCACGTATAACGAGATCACATAATATAAAGTTCTGCATAAACCGAAGTTTTTATAGATCCCTTGAACTTCATAATAATATTCTTCCTTGTTATTTGAACTGCATACTACGATCAATACTTTTTGAAGAAATCAGGTATATTGAAGTTCAGTGAGCTGTCTGGATGGCACATTGGTCTAAGTGCTGGCGACTGACATTTCATCAGAGAAGGGTCCAGGTTCGAATCCCAGTGAGGCATGGATGTTTGTCTTACGGCACTGGCTGCCCCTCCCCTCCTTTTTTGGAGCCTTTGGCTCTAAATTAGGGGACAGGCAACTGCTTACAGCCCATCGAGTTGCTCACAGTGGTCGTTAAACCTACAAAAAAAAAAAAAAAAGTTTGATGCAGTTATCAGCAAGCAAAAGAAGTGGCATCACCCAGTTTATACCACTAAATCTTTCACTGGAAAACTAGGAATTTACTGCTGTTGATAACACCCAGTGGTTCCTCTTACAGATAGGTTAATTTGCATAGAGTCAAATGTTTTTTTTTTTTTTTTACTGCCTTTCACTAGCCTCCTCCACATCCTCTCATTTGCCACTCGTGCATTTCTGGGCAAATGTCTTTTATTCCCTTCCCTTGCCACCTTTCAATCACTTAATCTCATCTCTGTTTAGAAAATTTTAGAGTTTATTTTCATCTAGAAACATCTTGACTATCGTGTCAGGGGAAATTGGGGCACATTTAAGGCAGCTATAATTAGCAAGCACAAAACAAGCAACATTTGACTTATATTTCTGATGTAACATGCAAACAGCAAATCAAATGTAGTAGGTGCAATTCCAGATATTTTTGTAATTACTTAAATTTTTGCATTAATTAAATGTTTTAGTATTGCACAGATCTCATTCACACACATAATTTTCACTTACTGTGGGTTTTAATTAACAAGTATTTACCTGAGATAATGTAATATTCCAAAACTAGTAGTTTTTGATCTGTCTGGTTATCATAAATTTCACATATGTTGAGTAGTTTGCAGGGTGCGCACGCGTGCTTGAAAACCTGGAAAGTCCTGGGAAATCATGATTACGTTTTCAAGGCCTGGAATATCCTGGGAAAACGGTGTTTTTTTTTTAATGCTGTCTTGAAAAGCCTTGAAATTTGAAATTAGTGCTTAAAAAAATGCCCTTTTAGGAAATTGTGTTACTGTTACCCCTTCATTTTTTCAAGTTCCTTTCCTCTGTTCTCAAAGAAACCACCGGCAGCGGTTTCCGATGTGCACCAAATCCTAATTTGGCTGGGGGAAAAAAAGGAAAAAAAGGCACTACTTCCAGTGCAATAAAATTGGATGATTAGTAGCAGGTCGAAGGGGGGCTTGATGTCCGTCCGACAACTGAGAACGGAAGGGGAAAGAAGAGGTACGAAGTCAGCTGGCATCCACCAGTGAGGAGTATGCCTGAACAACACATTCATCTTCTTCTTGTTTATGTGCATGCCACCCTCCCTCCCCTCAAGAGACTTCCGCTACTTATGATAAAAAATAAGAAAACTATCTTTGCGAATTTTTCACGAAAGTGGCTGAAATTTTTACATTCACTGTAGTTGGATTACAGAAGCTCACTTCCAAAATTCCAATTGAATCGGTTTAAAACTTAAAAAGTTAGCATTGGTAATTTTTATTATGGACAAGTATGTGTGCCTCTTTGGACAGAGTGAGCCTCCAGCAGAAAGGGTGTTACAATAGCAACGGTTGATTGACAGCTGGGAGTGCTGATCTGAAGCCCTTGGTTGGGAAGAAAGCAAACACCTGTTTATCACTTCCACAGCTCAAAAGGACTAGGAGAAAATTTTCAGAAATCCATTTTTCCGAATTTTGAAAATAACACAGTAAAATTTTTACAGTAGTTAAGATACATCACAATAAAGTTCTAGTGCAAATTTCACCAAATTCCGTTAGGAACTTTAGCAGATGCAAAAAAAAAAAAAAAATCCGTTGCATAATCGGATTGAAAAAAAGAAAGTCATTATAAATTACGGGAAAAGCAAGTTAATTATTTTTTTTAGATGCCATGGTTTATTTAAACAGAGTGATCCTTAAATTTTTTTTCTGTGATGATATGGACTCTATTTGAATTGCAAACATATGTTTTTATTCAGACATCTGAGTTACTGTTTTAATAAAAAAATCTATAATTAAAAAGTTTTCAATGGATTTAAGCAATATTCAGCAGATAAACAAACGTATTTTAGTAAATTGCAACATCATGACGTAAATTTGGTAATTTTGTCGAAAATTGGGGAGCATTTTTTTTTTTACATTTTCTATTATAGTTAAAGTGAAGGAGGAAGAGTGCAACTTGACAGTTCAGTGAGCTGCAGGTGGTGACTTATGGCGATGTGCCAAATGAAAAGAAGCCATTCCATCAGGTCATTCCAAAGGTTGTGTGTGTGTGGACGCGTCCTCCTGCTGTTTGATCTTAATCGGAACGTTTTTGTGCATGGGGGGGGGGAGGGTTGACAGAAATATCCGTTTCAGCTTTACAGCTTTCACGGCTCTTTTTTTCTTTTTTTTTTCTTGGTAATAAATAAAAATCATAGTTGCTGCATTCAGCATTGATCCATGTTTGCATTTCTTGAATATAAACAGCAGACAATCAGAAACATAGTGTTGGGTGGGTCTTGATGTTCTTCATTTTGCATATGCTGAATTCAGTTCTGTGGGAATAAGGAATGACTTATACTGTGAATATATACAAAACTACATATTTTTGAGCTGAAAAATAGGTCTACTTGTACACAGTAGCTAACGTGTGAACTCAGATGAAGACAATCAGACATACGGACGTCTGATTCCATAAAAAAAAATCAACATAGTTTTTTTATTACACTACAGGTAAAAAAGCAAAAACATGTTTTTAAACGTTATAAAGGAAAACGGATTTTTGAAACGCATGACTTGATGATCTTAATTTCTGAAAGTTTCTTTTTTTCAATTACAATACACTAACAGGATACTGTGTGTTATATCACTTAGTGATATGGCAGATTTTCGGTTGCTGATATCCGCGATCGTAAGCGGTAGTTGCATTGCGATTGTTGATGATGACAAGATAAATACTGGAGTGATGTAAAATGTTGCATAAACTAAAAAAAAAAAAAAAAAAAAAGCCCCCCCCCCCCCCGAACTTTTATGCGGTCATCGTAGCTGATCAACCATTTCATTCCATGAACATCAGCACATTTCAATCATTTGAACATTGGGGGTATCTGAAGGAATTCAGCCGTGCTTAAGAGCCCTAGCGCAACGAAAACATGCTAATTTTGGACAGTTCTATTCCCTTCCCCTCTACCATCCCTAATAATTGAGAGTGCTTACTGTAGTTTCAAATATTCTATTTATGAGCTAGTTTTCGCGCTGTTCGTTATGCTTTTATTTTCAAAATTACTAACGCTTTTGAATTATGGTTGCAGAAACGTTTATGCTTTGGGTTTGTCTGTACGATAATTCGCATGAAAAGCGGTTGAATTTCGGCGAAAATTTAGTATGCTGTTGGGTACAACCTGGAAACCTAATATCTTGAAAAAGGTCGAAATTAAATTTAAAGGCCAAGACATAAGAGCAGTATTCGTTCTCCAAGCTTAGGAATGTTAACTCACATAAAATCTGTTTGATTGCAACGAAGTTTTAGTATGTTATCAGGGAGGAGAAACCTACCCTTGTAGAAAATGGTCCAACTTGAATTCAAAGGTCAGAGCATAAGAACAGAATTTATTCTTTACGATCTTGTGCTTGATAAACTTGATCCATTTGCATAAAGCACATTCATCCATTTGCATCTTTCATCATTTTTATTACTTTAAAACTGAAATTACTTTAAAAAAAATCATTTGAACATGATACTGTAAAGCGTAATAATCGTCCTGGAATTTTTTGTATATGTCCTGGAAAAGGCTTGGAAAGTCCTTGAATTTTTTTCCCCCAAAAGTGTACGAACCCTGAGTTTGTTTTAAATCTCCCTTCAACTATGTGGGTTCGATTTTCTTTTCTTTTCTTTTTTTTTTTTTTTTTTTTTTTTCCTTCTTAGTGTTTGTGTTTTACAGTTTGAAAACATGGGGGTATTTATGGGGTAATAAATACTTTTAGTTTATTCTTGTAAAAGTTTTATTTGAATAATAAGTTTTCATCACGACAGTCTTTTTCTGGTTTACTTGTTAAAAGTTAAAATCAACCAACCAGTGTAATATGTAGCACTTCTTTGGTTTGTGATAGCGAAATTTATTAATTAGTTAATATGTTCTGGTAAATATGACCAGAGCTGCCAAGTGTCCCGATTTACCCAGATTCTGTCCGATTTCAAAAATATTTTCCAGAAATTCGATTTTTCTACAAAAATCTGGTTTTATGGTTTCCTTATTTATTTTTTATTTATTTTTTTCATTTATTTATTATGCATAGTATTTTTTTTTCTCATTAATGATATCACCCATTTTTCTCCAGCATCAATACTGGCTGTATGGAGAGAAATGTTTTTCGTTAATCCACGGCTGGCACTTCAAGCGCTAAGGTCATGAGCCCCACAATGGTAGCAAGATGATCTGTGCTTTGAAAAGTTAAAGTACTGGTTTATAACAAACACGACGCTTGTGTGGTACCTCATGCAGAGATGGGAATTCTGTTCCAAAACAAAAATCTTGCTACAAAAGGCAGATTTTGCACCATTGTGCACCAAAACGCTGTGCCCTGTCAACATCATTAGGACTTCGGCACAATAAATTCTCCGTGTACACCATTCTGTTTGACGCTGAGTAAGAGCATGAACTGGGAAAAAAGATTGAGACTCCAAGTACTATGGAATTTTACGTAGTTACTATGAAAATTGTCAGTCCGTTGTGGACTACGGAAAACATCGAGTATGCTATGGAAATCGAAGATCTCAGTGAAATAACGTTATGAAAGATCTGTGGAAGGTGAAAATATTCCAAATACGTGGTGACAGTTAATAAATAAATACATCGCTCTTTCCACGTTCCAGAAACACACAGCAACCGAAAAATTGTTTTCAGTCGCCGCTGTGGAATCGAACCAACAGAACTCTTGGAATTTTACGTAGTTACTATGAATACTACGAATTTTACGTAGTTACTACGATACCGAGAGTTCTGTTGGTTCGATTCCACAGCGGCGGCTGAAAACAATTTTTCGGTTGCTGTGTGTTTCTGGAACGTGGAAAGAGCGATGTATTTATTTATTAGATCTGTGGAAAGTTTATTTTTGTATTTTCAAGATGTTTTGATTGAAAAAAGTCAACAAATCTTACAAATGTTCATAATCCCACTGAAAATGACTGCTGTAGCAGCAATGAGAATGTCACATCATTTTCTGTTTCCACATATTAAATGTTACCGACTTTTCTTTTTTTCCTTCTCTGCCTGATTATATTTTTATATTTTTGATGTTTTCTGTGTGTGTGATTATGTTCCTCGTTTTTAATACCTTCAGTAATAGCGAAAAGGAGTGACTTTGTATTTTTTAAGAATGTTTTCTAATGAAATGCATGTTCCCTATTTCTAATACATACTTCTTCAGAACAATCTATAGAGAACAATAATTTTCACCCCTTTCCCTTTTGTTAAACGAAATTAAATTTCTAGATCTGTATTCAATCTGCACCATTTCCGTTCCCCATAAAATCATTTCATGGCAGAGTGAGCAACGCAGTATTGATTTTTCACATTTAATTTTCCTTAAAATTTGTTTTTAAATTCCTTAGGCACTTCTTACTCATACATAAGATTCTTCCGTGGATTCACGTAATTCCACTTTTTTGGGTCATTCTTGGGATTTAAATTCATTAATAGAAACTCGCCTAAAAGGTTTTTGTTTCTTTTGCAACATTTACTGCACATATATTTCCAGCTGACTTGTCATAATGCATGATGGACTTTTCATAGTTGTAGTATCTCTTCCCTGTGTCTTCACATATACTCTTGCCAGTTGTTTTTGAGCCAGTACATCTCTATTACATTCAAATTTTCCTCGCATACGCACACTTTCATTATCTTCAACATACATTTAAAAAATCTAAAACACTGTACATTACTTCCATTCTATTCATGACTTTAACCCTAATTCTCTTGGTAGTTAGTTGCCGTCCACTTCCTAATATTCAAAACATTTATACATACATTCATATTAAAAACGCTATCTATATGTATATTCCATTAATAAATTTAAATACAATTTGCATGTAAAATAAGGACAATTTTCAGGAATATCTATGTATTTTCAAGGTGTGTTCTTTCTTTATTATTCTTGGGATTGATGCAAAACTGAAGACAAGCTACGTTGTTGTTGGTGTTTTTTTTTTTGGGGGGGGGGGAGTCTAAAACTTATAAGACTTGATTCTATTGTAAATCGTGCACCCCTGAACGCACATTGATGTGCCGGTTTTTTTATCTTGAAAAGTTGAGATCTCTAATGTATTCTTTTAATGAATTACATCACCTACTCTTCCGTTAGTTTTCCTTCCACTTCTTCACTATTGTTAAAGGAACAGTAAACTAAAAAAAAAGGTCCTGGAAAATACAAATTTTTGCTGTCATGTTATGCAGGTGACATGGTGATGCTCATAGAGCCAAAATTTGTTTCCGTATGGCCATTGGGAGATGAGTAAACAGCCGACAAAGTTTCTGGTGACGTCACACTAGACAAGCGGTCAGTCAGACCACTTCTCGCACCAGCGGCATCTGTGTACTCAGCGCGATAGGGGTTGCGAGGGGAAGTACGAGGTAATTAGGGTCAGGAATTTCTCTGCTTGTGTTTGTTGTATGTGTCCTGTTCGTTAGTCAACAAACTTTCTGCTGCAATTTACACAACTGGAATAAATTTTAAGCAGCTTACAGATTTCGCTGAAACTCTTGGTTTACAATCACTCAATAGCACTACTTTTTACAAAGTAGTGAAATTTTTAGTTTTGCCAATCAAGTTTACGTGGCACAGTATGAAAACAATTACTGATGATTTAAAAATATGCGACTCCAAAATTTGAGTGAGCAGAGATGGACAGTTTGATTCGCAAGGGAAATATTGTTTGTATTGTCTTCCAAAAAGGTGTTTTTGACGGGGACTTAGAAAAGAATGCGTGAGATTTATTACTCTCAGGCCTCTGTGAAGAAATAAAGATATCAGTTTTCTTCATCAGATAGGCATAAAAGCATTTGTGCTCTCATGAAGAAAATATATCCCCAAATTGTTAATTAGTTTGATGTGTGACGAAATGAGTTTACTGTTCCTTTTAAGTAGCTTACTTTTGCAGAACTATGGCTGTATCTGAAATATTCAAAACTAAAGTACTAAACTTATAGCAGTAAAACAGTGATTGCAAGCTTTTATTTGTGCTATGATTAGTTGCTGAGAAGTATGTAGTAACAGCTTGACAATTTAAATGATGTATATGTGTAAGGACACTGTATTTTTTGTTAGAAGAAATGGCTGCATTAATCAGTGTCAGGTTTTGAGAAAGGAAATTTTATTTATATTTCATTTTAAAAAGGTTGCTAGTTCTCATGCTCTTAACTGGCCAACACAGATAGCATGTGTGATCATTCTAATCTGAATTTCAGTCAGCAACTGTTAAGATATTTACAGTGGTTGTTTAAGTATAGGTGGTTTGATTTACAATAGTTCTACATCTATAATGGTATTTTTTTGTTGTTGTTGTTGTTGTATTGAAACAGCAATCCTTTTATTAGGGGTTTTTTTGCACGTGAAATGTCGGATTTTGGGATGTCATTTCGAGCCGTACAAACGCCGGCAGATTGCGCAAGTGTGTTTGATCGAGAAGTTTAAATATTCCAGCCCGTCGGCATGGAATCCTTTCGGTGCTAGCTTGTAGTGTGATCATGTAGCCAGAACATGGAAGTAGGCCAATTACGGATAATTTTTCTGGACGAGTTCAAACTGGGCCACAACGCCCCAAAAGCAGCCAGGAACATCAGCACAGCATTTGGAGATGACGCAGTAAACGAACGGACCGTGCAGTGATGGTTCAAAAATTCCGAGCCAAACTGTACGAGACATGGCAGAAAAATTAGGCGTCCACTATTCGACAGTTTCCCGTCACTTGCAAGAACTTGATAAAGTCAAGAAGCTTGATAAATGGGTTCCCCATGAGCTGACTGAAAGCAACGTGAAGCGTTGACTGGAGGTTTGCACTTCGCTGCTCGCCCGGAACAGAAACGCTCAGTTTTTGCGCAGAGTAGTGACAAAAAATGGATAATGTACGACAATCATCACCAATCTGCACAATGGCTAGATGTCGGTGCAGCCCCAAAAACGCATGTCAAAACCAGAACTTTATCCGAAGAAGATAACGGCGACTAGTGGTGTGCAAAAGGTATTCTGCACTATTCGTTCATGAAATCTGGTGAAGGCATTAATGCAGAGAAATATTGCAACCAGCTAGATGCAATGCATCAAAAGTTACGCATTAAGCGCCTTAGATTGGTCAACAGAGATGGCGTTGTACTGCTTCATGACAAAGCGAGACCCCACGTTTCAAGAACAATGGTCCAAAAATTGCACAGCCTGGGCTATGGGGTTCTTCCGCACCCAGCTTACTCTCCCGACCCCTCGCCCACCGACTACCACTTGTTCAAGCATTTGGACCATTTTTTGGCAAGGAATTCACCAATGAAGCAGCCGTCAAACACGCCTTTGAACAGTTTTTACAGCCCACAACGGCAGACTTCTATGCAACTGGCATCAATGCACTGGTATCGCAATGGGAGAAATGTATTGCAGCTAATGGTGCCTATTTTGATTGATACAGGTCAGTTTCCATCGTGTAACTGTAGATGGAAGTTTCACTCCCAAAACTGACATTTTGTGTGCCACAACTTAATATTATTTAAAAAACTTCTTTTTAAAGCTGGCAACAGTGTACCACATCTCCATAAAATAATTGCTGCTTACCTTCATATTTTGTTTAGAATTTTTGTAAGATTAGTCATTTTTTTTTTTTTTTTTAAATTTTAAATGCAGTCTTACAACCTCTCTCCTTCCTTGCATACGTAATTCACATAGATCTGATAATAGGTAGCTTACCTTTTGTTGTAAGGCTAGCTCCTTTGGTATACATTTCTTTGCACATTTTGTTCTTTTTGTAGTCTATCGTTGGTGTGTTTCTTTCTCATTTCTCTCCACATTTTGTTCTTTTGTAGTCTATCATTGTGTGTTTTGTTCATTTTGTAGTCTATCGCAGTGTGAGGGCAGCAGGAGAGATAATATCTGGAACGCCTCCTGAAGATGACCCTGGCAAGGGGGTAGAAAGTGCTTAAGGCAGTCTAAGTGGGAATGGCTGAGGTGTGGTGACCGAATGCTATGGATGTTGTGGAGAAGTGTGGGGAACGGGAATTGATGGAATGACATAGAAGGCAATAAGATAAGTTGTGTGTAAATAGTTGTATGTATGTTTTTAGTGTTTTTGTTGGAATATTTGTGTGTATGTAAATAGGACGTTTGCTTTATTTGGTCAATGTCAGTTCGTATTGGGTAAAATAATTTTGGTTTTTGTAAATGTCAATTAGCCAACTTAGGTTGGGCTTTTACACGTCAGTAAGATTGTTTTTAAGGGAAATAAGTGTTCTTAGGGTCAAATTTCATTACTGCAGTACACTTCAAGGGCTTATTCATTCATCTGGCATTGAATGCAATGAAGACGGAGTAGGACCACCACACCGGATGCTTGAACCAACGATAGACTACAAAAAGAACAAAACATGCGAAGAAATGTATACCAAAGGAGCTGGCCTTACAGCGAAAGGTAAGCTACCTATTATTATTGTAATTGTATGCATGTAAATTATGAATAGTAATGGCATAAGCTGTAGTTGTTCTAACACTGAATCACATAGATCTGTGTCTAAAGTTTTGTACATGCTTTTTATAATTTTTGTATTGAAAACTATTTTTCCTTTCTTCCAGGGCACTATACCAGTTACTCCCAAAAATGCAAGAAAGCTTGCTGGAAATGTCCAAGTTGAGGATTTAAGAATAGGCAGTGGACCACCTGCAAAGAATGGCAGATTCGTAGGTAGCTTTTGTGTATTTGATTGTGATCAAAAATGCATGTCTTGTAAATATTGATCATAAATGCAGGTCTTTGTATACTGAACATTTTGGTGTGCAGATTACTTCCCAGTTTCCATTTTCCACTTAAAAAAGAAAAGAAACTGAATTTTTTTTTTTTTTTTGAAAACTTATGAGTGATGAAAAACACCAAAATATAATTTTTTATTGACTCAGTACGAATTAATCAATTTAGAAATTTTGTGTGTAACTGAAAACCAATATTCTTTGAGTACTGTGTATTAGTATTTCATAAATCAGACACTTAAATCAGTTTTTAATTCTTCTCTTTGCAATAATGTTCTTTCTTCCCAAGTGGTTTGTCTCTCTCTCTCTCTCTCTCTCTCTGGTAATTTGGCTAAAGGTTTTAATCATGACCTAATTATTTATGTGTATGGAAATTCTAACTCATTTATAGTTATTTTACGGACAACATATTTTAGAATTGCATTTGTCTGTTCTGTTTTTTACCCCAGGTGATGTAGTTATAAAAAGTCCTCAAGTACCACAACACCTGTATATTTTGATTTACCTGATCCACATTTTCTCCCACTTCTGCATCCTGTACCCTGCCTGCTCACAGCATAACGAAAAGGCTCAATAAAAACACTATAAGATTAGGATTGGGGATAACTGCTGAAAAGAGACAAATAAAAATTAAAAGTATTGCCTATAAGAGTTGAAATTGTGTTTTCTAAAGGTATTCTCTAATACGTTGGCACGAAAATTTAAAGTAAAAAGTTACTGCAATATATTGCAATAATTTCTCAGTTCCATATGAAATTTTTATTCATTTGTAGTCTAATGGTAATGTACTGATATAATCATGTATCAACCGCATTTTAATTGCCATAAGTGTTGAATGGCGCAAATTTCCTAATTATAGAATATGAAATGATTAAAGTTGACAAATCATTTGTGTAATAACCAAACTTCTAATTGATATGTTTAATACATCAGCAGGGTGTCAATTGGTCATGAAATTGAGCAGCTGGTCATGAAGTAATGAAAAAGTAATGAAATTGAGTGGGTGGTCATGATTATTATTACCATTATTATTTTTATTTTTTTATCAGCACCTGAATGAAGACCAGATTGCACACCTAGAAGAAAACACGAACCGACACCCTTATAAACCGCTGTTTAGTCGATGCCTCATGACATCTTCATCAAAAGCTGATGTTGTGAAGAGGGAATATTTATAATTTTGTGAATCTTCTAAAAAACAACTGAAACAGTTCACTCCTAAGGAGGACAAACTTGATCACTTCCTGATGAATTTACTACAAAGTGCAAACCATGATTTTATCAAGTTCTTACAGAAGCTGCTATGCATGTTTCATGGCAATGCTGCAGTTGAAAGAGGCTTTTCTGTTAACAAAGAACTTTTAATTGAAAACTTAGAAGATGCAGTTGTTGCAGAAAGAAGTGTTTACAGTGCAATACAATCATTAGGTGGTTTAGCTAATAATGAGCAAGAACTGAATGTGGACATCACAAAATCAATTATATCAGCTGTCAAAAATGCTTCATCAAAAAGAGTAGAAGCCTTAAAGAAGAAGAAATCTGACAAAGATGAAGTGGCCAATTGTAAAAGAAGAGCAGTCCAAGAACTAAAATAACTCAAAGATAAGAAAAGAAAGCTTATAGAAAAGGCAAAAGAAGAAGCTGAAGTTCTAGATTCTGAGATAACAAGTTTAGCTTAAGATACTTAAACACGGTATTTCACTGTGAAATTTCAGTCTTTATAAATTTTGTACATTCATAGTTTTTATATTGCCTTAATAAAAACTTGGTAAGTTTTTTACAGCATTACCACGTTAAAAGAATTTGTGTATTAATAGATATAATGATAAATATTTCGGAAAATAGCCATACCCCATTCTAGATGACAGTTGAATATTTTTATTTCTTTAAATTATAGAAATTGGTGAATGGCAAAGTGCAAGCCATACACTAAAGTGCCAGAAAAACTGGTGCAGACGAGCTTATGCAAAATGCATAGCAACGTCACCTATGCGCGTACTTGGTTGTGTCCGCCAGTGCGTATATAAAGCGATTGACATCCTTGCCAATCAGAGCTGTTTTTAGCATGAGAATGACAAGTAATAACGATTTAAGCGATTTTCAACGCAGTGTCATAGTTGGCGCTCGTGAGATGGGCCCATAGTATTTCGGAGGTAGAAACAATGTTCAAATTTTCACGGATGACCATTGCAAGGGTGTACCATGACTACAAGAATTCCGGCAAAACCTCCAACCTACGATACCAGTGTGGCCATAAAAAGACATTGGGTGAACGTGCCCATCGTCGGTTGTCAAGAATCATTTCACGCGATAGGTGTGCAACACTAGCAGGTATCATCGGAATTCAATGCTGGAGTCTCAACAAGCATCAGCATCTGGACTGTGCAATGTACCCTGCACAATATGGGTTTTGGGAGCCGACGCCCAACTAGAGTCCCCTTAATGGGTGCACAACACAGAGCTATGCGCCTCGCTTGGGCATGGCAACACCACCACTGGACACTTGACGACTGGAAACAAGTAGCCTGGTCTGACAAGTCGCGTTTCCAACTGTATCGGGCAGATGGAAGGATTCGTGTGTGGCGCAAACCCCATGAAGCCATGGATCCTGCCTGTCAACAGGAAACGGTACCGCTTGGGCATCCTTTCTGACGAGGAACACCCGTTTTCATGTCCTGCATTCATGTTGATGGGTTGGGCCTGTTCCAACAGAACAATGCACCTCCACACAAGTGTCGGGATGCCACATTATGGTTAGAGGAGCATTCATCTGAGTTTGGGGTGTTGCCATTCCCACCCAAGTCCCCAGATCCGAACGTGATAGAACACATTTGGGATGCCATGCAACGCGCTATCGTTCACAGGAATCCGAGACTTAAAACTACACCAGAATTGTGGAACGCTCTGCAGGAAGTATGGTGGGCATTGCCTACAGCATATTTCCAGAAGCTAGTGGAGTCCATGACACGTCGTATTTCTGCAGTCCTGCGCTACCGTGGGGGACTTGCCAAGTATTAGACTGGTGTACCAGTTTTTCTGGCACTTCAGTGTACATAATTACATTATTCATTTCATGTTAAGCAATTTTAGTGACATAAGAATTACGTCCAGCTTTCATCTCAACTGGCTTTCTGTTAAGGGTTCATTAAATAGCACCCCTTCCCCCTCCCCTAGCCATTTTAGCAGCAGTATTTATAGGCACATCAGTTTTGCCTAAACAATTGTCTCATGGAATTAATTTCAGTGTTTGTAAAAATAAAAAATAACCTGGGATCTCAAGCCAAGGGTACTAGATTATGAGTCTAGAATGGTTGTCATTGTCAAGGTCATGAAAAAGTCATGAATTTGGTTCATTGGAAATCAGTAGACACCTTGATCAGTCAATTGAACATATCAATTAAACATTCACAAAGTTTGGGGTGGGAGGGATTTCAATTATTGAACGTTGCCAGGTCTGCACAGTTCTAGTGTTTTGTGAGTAGTGACAGAGAGAGAGTTATATATGTATGGGTGTGTTTAGTTAACATAATAAATGCCATATATGTTTTTAAATGATTGCTGAATTTTTTCAACATAACTTTGTATCTGGTAATTTAGATTAAAAGTACAGTAAGCATTAAATTCTTATGACATGCCCCCCCCTCCCTTCTCTCTCTTCCAAGTCTCTTATGACTATGACACAGCACAGTTGTTATAAATACGTGTCTGTCACTCCTCTAAAATTTAGCATGATTTCTGAAATTCTGAATGTAGTTTTCTTGCCTTGGTAAGGGGGAATTTGATCCAGACATTTTATAATTGAGTGAGACTGTATTGAAACATGAAAATGAAAGGACATCAAGTCCTGTACCTGTACACACTTCAGATTCACCCAGAGATTTTATTTTCATTATTACTCACAACTTGAAGAGTGGAAGCAGTTTCATAAAATTTAATGTATAATGTCCCTTTCACAATTTCAAGCAAAAAAGATGTGTGTTGCCCAATTAGAAGTTTGTAGCTGTAATAAAACATTAAATGTGAGAGGCTAGCTAACAAGCCCAGTTATATAGGCAGGTTTTTCACCAAGTTTATTATGCAGACTCTCTTCCACCATTTGAAACTTGGGGCAACATATGAAGGTAAGTTTTTAGAGTGCCTAAATGGCACAGGGATAGATAGACTAAGTGAACGAATTTGTATATTTAGGAAGCATGTTTGACAGAGAAAACAAATTAGATGGTGAAATTTGTAGGAGAGTGAATTCGTCTTTGAAGTAGCTGCTTTAGGAGGATTTAGCTATAGTGTGTCGCATAAATATAGAGACAGAACAAATTCTCGAATAAAAAAGAAACAACAACGAGCTGAAATGTACACCTCATATTTATAGCAAAAATAGTATAGGACACACAGCTGTACAATAGTTTGACGGAAACATAACAATTCCAACGCTAAGTACAAGAAAAAAACAGAAATAGGCTGTCTCAAAAATATAAAGACATAATAGTTATGAGCACCTCTAGTACAAATAGTAGAGCCGTTGTTCCGATAACATTGAAAACCCGATTGGGCCTGCTGTCCACCAAGTGATGTAAGTGTTCTGGATGGAGTGCGTACCAGCTTTGTTCAATCTGTTCTTTCAGTGCCACCACACTTGAGAACTGCCGTCCATTCACATACACATCAGGAGCCAGGATACTCCAGATGTTCTCGATAGGGTTCAGATCTGGACTGAGTGCTGGCCAATCCATTACGGTCACATGATGAGTGTTAAACCAGCTTTTCGTTGATGCAGACAGATGGATAGAGGCATTGTCTTGCTGGAACAGATAATCAACACCCGCTAGAGTTGTGGCAAACGGTAGAAGGTGGCTGCTGGGTATGACCTGATATGTTTCGGAGTTTTGCCTGCCTTGCAGAAAAGTGATGTCCGTTGTCCCATTGAACGCAAAAGCTCTCCAGACAATCACAGATCCCCCTCCTTTCTGTCTGCTGAAGAAGGTACATGGCTCACGTCGTATATCATGCCAATAGCAGTTCCAACCGTCAGGGCCATCCAGGTTGAACTTTTCTCATCGGAGAAAATAGTTGTGATCCACTCGTCCATCCAGTGCATGTGGTTGCTTGCCCATAACAATCTAGCTTCCTTGTGGCACCGCTTGAGGTGTGACAGACGGTGCATTTTATGGAGCACAATGTTGCGATGTTCCTTTATTCGTCGATGAACTGTGTCTTTTGAGACGGTGACGCCAACAGTCAGAGAAACTTGACATAGTGACCACCTTTGGGATGAAACTAAACGCACGATGGCATGATCATTTCGTTTGGTTGTTATTCGAGGCCTTCCAGGCCGTTTTCTGGCAGTTAACGCACCGCGTTTCGATAAAGTCTTATAAATGACTGCCCTACTCCTCCCCATGGCTTTACAAATTTTCGCTATAGGCAATCCATTTGCTCTGTCTCCAAATCTTCTGCACTTCCTCACCAGAAAGTTGACTGTTGCGTGGCATTTCGGCAAATGAATGTCTGACGGCAAGTCTGCTGTCTTTTGTAGGCTGGACCGAATTTCGGCCCATGCACGTGCGTACAACATGCTAATTTGTACATCTCATTTACATGTGGCTACTTTACATAGTTGTCTTTATATTTATAAGACACCTAAAATTACACTATTTCACTTTGTGGTGTTCTTTTCACACAATCCGGTCATCTCGACGGATCGAAACATTTGTTGTAGGGTTATGTCTAATTAGGTACCACTTCAGCTTCCTACCTATATTCGTATTGCGTTCATGGTGCAAAGTCTCCTGTCTGTATATTTATGCGACGCGCCTTATTATTTGATCATACAGGGTAAATATTGCTTGTCTCTGCATTTAGTAAAATTCAGTATTTAATCAGACTCGCAAACACACCAGTCTTCTCATTTCTGTCAGGTGCACTGAATTTCAAGAGAGTCTGCTCTTTATTTTTGGCAGCTGACTACATCTCACTAATGGCATCATTCCAGTTTTAGGGGATTGGGCATGGAGGTGATTGTTCCTCACCCATTCTGCAAGATTTCTTTGAGAAGGACTTTTTCACGTGTTTCAGGGCACACTTGAAAAGATAAGGTAGGCAATTTTGAGAGGCAGTTCAGCAAGGTGTTCTCCAATGAGAAATGCCAAAATGTCGTTAGAATATTCTGGCAGTCGGTGAGGTTGCGATTTAAAGGGGAAAATTTTCGTTCTGTAGAATAGGATAATATGGTAGGCTGCAGAGGAAACAGCCTTACATTCACTGATCTCTAAATGTTCAGTAGGTATTTGGTATATAAACATACAGCGTGATTCATAATTGTCGGGGCTTTCTCAGCCTAAACGACTGAATAAAACTGCCTACAGCATAAACAAGTTCACTGTGGAAAGTTTTATGTGGCAACGTGGTATCCGTTGAATTGACATCTTATTTCAAGATGGTGACTGTTCGAAGAAAAGCGATATGCTTACTCTGGTTCTTCAAAATAAAGTCAGTTATCACAACGCAATGTTGTTACAGAAGCAGTACAGCAACGCTCCATCTTCTGATAATGCTATCCAACGTTGGTTAAAGCAGTTTCAAAAGACACTGCTGCTTTGAAAAGGAGCAGGAAGACCAGGCACTTCGCAGGACGATGTTGATCACGTCCAGGAAACCTTTCCTTGAAGCCCTCAGAAGTCAACAGAACAAGTTACGTCACAGTTAGGTATGCCACAAGTGACTGTTTGGAGGGTTCTGCATAACTGCCTACAACTCCGTGCGTACAAACTGCAGATTGTACAGGTTTTACAGCGGGACGATAAACCCCGCCGTTTCCAATTTGCCCAAGACATTTTGTCCAAAGTCGAAGCTGATAAACATTACCTGCGGACATGGATATTTAGTGATGAAGCACCATATTTCATATTTCATCTCGGGGGAGGGTACATTAACATAACTGCAAAGTATGGGGGCTCCAAAAACCCTCACGCCATTCGAGAAGGTGAACATCTGGTGTGCTTTATCATGTTCAGAAGTGTTGGGGCCCTTTTTCTTTATGGAGAAAACAGTGACAGCGGTGACCTGTCTGGACATGCTTTACAGCTGTGTGTTGCCTCGGTTGGAAGATCGGCAGCCCAACGTGGTGTTCCAACACAGCCGCGTTGGGCTGTTATTGTCAGAGAATTTCTTGACCTGCTGTTTGCAGGGATCTGGGTTGGGCATGGTGGACCTATTCTGTGGCCTCCACGCTCACCCGATAAGTACGCCACTGGATTTCTTCATGTGGGAATACGTGAAAAACATCGTTTACCAGACTCCTGTGACCTCCCTCGATGACCTGAAGGTCAGAATTGGTGCTGCGATAGCAACAGTAACACTGCGAATGCTGCCAAACACTTGGCGGGAAATTGATTATGGCTTGGATATCTTACGTGTATGAAAGGAGCGCATGTCAAAGTGGTTTAGCAATATGATGTATCGATTCTACTGGTAATAAAACTTTTAGTTGTCATATTCTGTTTGCGGTTTTAGTTTATTGTTTCCCATTTTCCGATTATATGCCACTAACCTTCCCCCTTCCCAACAATTATAAATCACCCTGTATACCTGATTTCACTTTTATTTTCTCCAAATATATGAGGTTCGTCTCTTTTTTCTTACCATTTGCCATAGTATAATTACTTTTCACTTTTTAGGTGTTTCTTTACTATGTGGGAAAACTTCAGAGTGGCAAAGTATTTGAAATTTGTGAAGCTCCGAAGAAGCCATTTGCTTTTCGACTAGGTAAAGGAGAGGTTATCAGAGGCTTGGAAATAGGGGTTCAAGGTATGTTTTTATATACATTTTAGGATTTTTTGGGAGTTCCTAATAGCAAAAGAGAAATGTGTAAAGTCAATAATCACTGTAAATGCTTTCACACAGTATTCCTCATTTCATTCATAAGCACAACAGATGCATTTGTGAGCAATTGAATCTGTCTATTTTGGTCTACGAAAATGGACACTTCAAGTAATATTAATGTTGTCAGCTTGATGGAGTGAGACATGTTTTGCTGCTCTCACTTGGACTGAAGATACCTTTTCATGGAAAATCTCCCTATTGCAAGTGTTGACATGAATGAATTGTTGCAGTTGCCTACGAAGTGTTTAGGATCAAGATCATTCGTTTCAAAAATTTTCAGTGTAGTGGACCCTTGATTAATGAACAGTTCAAATGACTTGCTTCCCATAAGGAAGCATTAATGAACAGTTCAAGTGACTTGCTTTCCATAAGGACTTTCAGTTCTGTTAACAAGCACAAATTCTATTAGCCTTACAAGCACTTGGCACTGAATTGAGAAAGGCATATGTTTATACCAACAGTACGTTGCAATTCATGTTTATATTTATTCTATTTTTATATCATATATTTTTAAAGATATTGAAATAGTTTGCAAGCAACCTACTAAAGAAAAAAAAACTATTCGCTATGCTGAAGCTATAATTATAGAAAAAACTAAAAAAAAAGCAGCTGTAACATCAGTAGTGGAATAGTTACCAATTCCCTGGAAGATTCTCATTGAAGAAGAAAAACTACAAAAAAAAAAAAAACACAACAAAAAATATATCTAACTAAACTGAAATTTCCATACATAAAAGAGTTTTTTGGGTTCCCCAGAGGAGAGAGTGGCAACATCACAATATAATGACTTAATCGGAACACATAATTGGCTGGGATTGGGAATTCCAGGTACGTGACATAACCCTCTTAGAGTACGGAGACAATGGAGGACTCTCTGTCCCTGATGGTGGGTAACCATTAGTTGCTGAAATGCATTGGATAGTACAACCAGGAAGTCCAGATGAGGTTTTGGTGACTTGTGCCTTCTTATATTGTGGTATTTTAATGTTTTGATGTTCATTATTTTGTTGGTTCGTGGCTATTACTTTCTACAATATTTTTTTTTTTTTTTTTTTTTTTAATTTCCATTGCTGTGTTTTAAGTTTACCAAGTTCTTTCATTTTAAATTCCTAGTCAAGTGATATTTTAACTTCTTTTTCATCTAGAAATGGAATCTTTGACTTGGTTGTTGGCTAGTACCTTCAACTCTGAGTATTCGTTGTACAACATAGTGAGAAATTACCCTGCTGACCGCGTAATGGCCTAGCAGTGATTCCTGTAATCCTTTTTAGTTTCATAATTCATAGTGTGACATTTATAATTCCATTTTTGCCGATACTTTTGACTTTGTGATCAAAGTGAAATTATCCTGTCAGTGGCCAAGTCTGTCTTTCGATACTGCCTAAAGTATGTTGCAATTTTATGTTTAAGTGCATTGGTTGCCAAAGAAAATAACATGAAAAAAGTTTTAACTGTTAAGCCATTATTACAAAACGGAACTTAACAAACATTGTAATACGTTTTAACATGTTTTTATCTCGGCATGTTGAGAATAGCATATTTATTTATCCGTGTCGTAAAATAACATTCCTCCCTCTTGTTGTTGGCTCTATCTGTGTGCACTCTTGAATCATGTAGTCATGACATGTGAAGCAATGTTTCTCTACATCATAATACATAAAGTCAATAACTTTACAGCTTAAAAAGTTTTAAAAGTTACTCATTAACGAGGGTGTCTACTGGTCATGAATTCAAGAAAGGGTCATGAAAAAGTTGCAAAATTTGCTTTGGGATCATGATTTTTTTCCCCTTTTAATAATTGTTAGTTTTCCTGCCACAATATAAGTAATTCTCCATACACCAACAACATAAAACTCATGTGGTTTCCAACTGACTTACTATGTATCAAAAAGAGGGCTTTTGTGTCCTCCCCTACAAAGAAAACTGTTGAAGCAAACATTCTAGCATAGAAATACAGTACAATTTCAAAAATCCGCACGCCTTGGTTCCAGAAGTTGTGCAGATTTTAGAATTTTGTGGATTTTAGAGAATCTGTGTGTTTACTAGTACATATGTACTGTAAACACACACAGGTTCTCTAAACTGTATAATACTAATTCAAATAGGATGGTATGCGTGTACGTATTATAGGCTTTCATTTGTTTAATAATTAGTAAAATTAATTAGTAATATGTATATAATACTGTAATTAGTAGTATTTGGAATTTATGTAGTTATATGTACAGTATTTTTAATAAGTAATTAAAATATAGGGAACAAATTCATAATACAACACTATATTAATTAATTGAATTTTTATTTACGAAATACTGTATATGTCAATCAAATATTCTGGCTGGCAAACATTCCATCAATGGTCAATTGTTTTAAATTTGGTTTCTCTCGTTGAAGTTTTTCCTGGTCTATAAATCATCATTGTTTCCTGTGCTGAAACACATTTCTGCTGTTCTAAAAAATTAATGTATTGTTCTCCCAACAAAATTCCATCGCCTAAGGATACTTTTTTGGTAGTAGAATCCTCGCTGTCAGTGTCTGCAGTGTCTGAATTGCCTACATCAGGATTAATCACACTAGCTATGATTTCATCATCAGTCATCGTTTGGACTTCACTCTTGTCTGAAGATTCCATCCATTCAACTATATCTTCTTCTCTAAACGCATTCATTATTTACACATTTGCTTGTTTGGCATATGCTAGAAGCTCCGTAGCCTTTGATTTGGCCTTCAAAGCAGTGAAACCTTTGAACTCGTAATCCTCTGGTTCAGAGTCAACAAATATTGATGCTGGCCATAACTTATGCCATGCGTTTATCAGAGTAGAACGTTTCACATTGTTCCATGAACCTGCTATTGAGTACAGGCAGTCCTTCATTGTGAAATCTTTAATGAATGTTCTGATTGTTTTAAATGATTTATCAGAGTTCAACAGTTTCCTTAAGAATTTTCCTTTGTAGTCGCACTTCCAATTGTTAACTATACCCTGATTCATGGGCTGAGGGTAAGAACATAACTGTAACATTATTTGAAGTTAAATCTTCAGGATGTACCGTGCAGTTGTCCCATACCAGCAAAATTTTACAGTCTGGAGCAAGTCTAACCTCTACACAGAGTGCCTTCTGGTGTCTTTAACAAAGTGATTATTGAACCAGTCTGTAGCGAGTTCTTTGGTCATCCATGTTTTTTTATTACTGCGGTAGATCACAGGTAAGACCTTTATGCCCTTCAAAGCCCTAGGACAAGCAGTTTTTCCAATCACAAATGGCATACATTTATGATTTCCAGAGGCATTGGAACAAAGAGCAACTGTTACTCTTTCTTTGCCTTCCTTAACACCGGAAGATCCTGTTTCATCAGCACACACTAAAGTATGCCTTGGTAGACAATGCCAGACAAGTCCAGTTTCATCCATGTTATAAATTTGATCAGGAGAAAGTGCTTCCTCTAGGACAAATTTGGCAAACACATCCAGAAAGTCTTCTGCAGCTACCTTATCTGCCAATTCTTGCTTCCCGCAGGATTTCAAGTAGCGAATTCCATGTCTTTCTTTGAAGCGGGATAGCCATCCAACTGAAAAATTACAAGGCTCATCAATCTTCAGTTGCTGATGAAATAGCTTGGTTTTTTCGCATAAGAGTGGACCTGTAATTGGCATCCCATCGTTACACCTTTGCCAAAACCACTTGTAAACAACAGAATCGAGGGTGGAGTTTCTGGCTTCATGCATCGTTTTGCGATCAGCAATTCCAGAATTGCTATCACTCATTGCATAGAATTGCAATATCTTGTCTCGGTTTTTCTTAATATCGTACACAGTCCGAACAGCGCAATACCAAAAATCTCCGCAGCATGCTTTGGTGCACTGCCATTATCAAGTTTTTGCAATAAGTCCACTTTCTGCTGAATCGTTAAAAAGCTGTGCCGTCTCTTTACTCCTGCCATTTTCTCAAATTTCCAAACAATTAAAAAATTTCACCTTAAGACTTGAAACAAGACATAAAAAAATGGATTCTCACAGCATATGTACCAGAAAAAATGTAAACACGCAATGCTAAGTTGCCAGATTTCCCGCTTGATGTGTGCTGTATTTGAACTTCAATCTCTCAATACTGTACCATCGTTTTTGACCCCCCCATTAATTATACGGCGGCTAGAAATTTTAGCTGAGTAATACCCCCCCCCCCCCAAAACTAATGCTAAGTAAGCTTGAAGTGATGAACACAATTGCACAATGAAAGTGCTGATTGCTTGTTAAATCTAGCAGACAGCACATTTCTCTAGTTAAATTAATTTTATAATTGTTTTGACATTACAGTTAAAGTAATTGCATTGCGGTAAGCATCATACATACGTATGTGAACTCTCCCCCCCCCCTTTTTTTTTTAATTTCACCAGTGTGTGGCACTGGGGTTTGAAGTGCGGGAATTATTTGACATTCATCAACCAAGCACCCTGTCCCTGCGTGACACATTCTGTCCATTGTTCACATGCCGTACATTTTTTTTTTTTTTGAGCTATCGCAATTCCTGTACTACTGTAAATGACAAAATACTGTATCATACTCAAATGTTTCACATTAAAAAATCATATTTTTATTTATACAGTATTCAACAAATATCCATAGTGTAGCATACAAAGGAAAGAGCAGCTTATCATCTTTGAAACAAAACTTGTTGTTGTCCACTAAATTCAACAAGTGGGATGGTGGGGAAAGCAAGAGGGTTCCCCATCTCCCGTAACTGCGTTGTTAGAGCAGGGTTCCCTGCTTGCTACAAAGGTTTTGCCAGTAGACTGGATAAAAAAATAAGAAAACTCATCATTGTCAATTCTTTATGAAACTGGCTGAAATTTTTATGCACTCGATAATCAGCTAAGAGTAGTCAACTGTCAAAATTTTGCTTTAATTGGTTAAAAACTTTTTTAATTAACCATGAACATTTTTATTAAGAGATTTACAAGGGACAGGCACACAGGAATGTTTAATAAAAATTTCATGGCTAGTTTAAAAAGTTGTTAAACAATTCAGGGGAAAATTTGCAGATCCATTCGTAACAAGGATTTATGGCGCTTATAAAAATTTCAGCCAGATGTCTGAAAAATTTGCGAAAATGCATTTTTGCGTTTTTATTTAAGGTCAGCAATCATGTGAGCTGAAGAGGAAGTTTTTCCCTCTTGCTCTTTCGCATTCTGCTGGCCCCACCTAATATCACCCTCCCCTTTTCTACCATCCATCTCCCCCAGTTCACTAAAACACTTGAAAGCCGCCAACACACATACCCTCCCCTCATGTCGAACTCCTAGCAGTTAACAGAACTAAATCATGGATCCTCAGTGGTACGGAGACTGCGCTGGAGATGTAAGATTAAACGTTTGATTTTTATCCACATAAAAATAAAAATGAGCAAATTTCTTAATGGTAACAAGGATTTAAAAACAAATAAAACACAATTTTTAGCATTCGTTTTTTGATGATTCAGGTGAACTTTTTTTGGCTTATTGTGCTTGTCACGATTTGGCGAAAAAGTGATAGGCAGCTTAAACACTGTCAGCTGGGCGAGCGCCCACCAAACAGTCTCTAAGAATATCATTAGTAATATTTTTAATAATATTTTTCAAATAGAGAAAACACATAAAAGATTTTAAAAACTTTTAATCTTAAAGATTTTTTTTGTCAGCTGGAAAATAAAAAATGTCGATTTCTGAAACCTTTTTTTTTTTTACCCGTCTGTTAACTGTTGCCTAAAATCCGCGTGGATTCGATTGGTATTCGAATCTTCGTGGATTTTAGGCAATTGTGGATTTTATGAGCGCAGATTTTCAGAATGGTACTGTATATGTACAAAATGTTTGCAAAATTTAAGATCAATTTAGAAATTTATGCTGCTTTTAAAGTCTTGAAATTTTTCAGGTATAAATGGTAAAGAAAGGTGTATAATACAATTGTGCAGCACAATGTTGAATATTTCAACTTGCTTTATAGGCACAGTCGAAATATGACGAGTCGGGTTTTGTTGCTAACAGAAGAGCGGAGGGCAATTTTTCTGTTACGAAAAGAGGGATGCTGGGTGTGTATCTCCCCTCTTTAGTGTTTGTGTGTGCTTAATGCTGTTTTGCATATGGATCTATTTGTTAAAGAGGGGACTCTCTATGCACACACATGCTAAGCTGTTTTGAAAATGGTCATTAAATTGCTAATTGATCATGAAATGACATTTCCAAAATCTGGTAGACACCCTGTTAACACATCTTATGGGGGGAAGAAAACACGCCTTTTATAATATCACTGTGCCATCCATTTGTGGGCACAATTATTTTGCACCTATTAGTCAAATTCTTTTTATACATGGAACCCTTAACTGTGCAAAAAATGATCCTTGCCTTTTGGATCTTTCTTCTAATGCATAGTTTCACCACTAGAATATGTAAATGCAAATGTAGTCTTAAATTCAAAATGGTTTATTCTATATCATTGCTTCTAAAAATCTGATTGAAACAACTTTTTTTTCTGGCACCTTTTTGCATGAAGACACCCTGTACAGTTTTTTCAAAGACTAAACAGTTTTCCCAGTAGAGGGCATAAATGTAGGGGTCATGCTGCTGATTGCATCCTTCTCAATTTGAGAAAAAAATCATTCTGGCAATGGAAAAAAGTTTTGACAAAAATATTGGCAGTTACCTTTTTGTACTGTTATGACACTTTGGCAAAAAAAAAAAAAAAAAAAAATTGAATTTGGCGAATGTGTTGGTGAAAACTTAAAAAGCCAGAGCAACCGCTGTAAATGTATATTTTATTCCTTCCAATAAATGCTGCTTCTAAAAGTAATATTTCTAATATATTTTTTGTGCAGAATACTTTCGGTATGATTTTTAATTTTTCATGTTGCACAGTTTGCCACTAGAGGGCATGAGTGCATATTTTTGTTTCAACTGTTTGTCTCTATCTAAAAACCTGATTAAACTTTTATGTGTGAGTTTCTGATATCACTATATAAAGTATATTTCCTGCCCTAAGTAACATACATTTTTTCTGGTAGGGGTGCAAGTGTATGTCGTTTTTCTGTGTGGCTCTACTTCTCAAAGTCCAATTCGAAAATTCTTATAGATTGTGGAAGTACACGCATGTTATGTTCCTACAAAAACTAAAGATATACAAAATCTTTCAGCCCAACTCTTCGGCCTTGATCATCTATAAACATTTGGAGGTGGACTGGTTGCCAGATTTGGTGTTTCAAGTTCACAATTACAGTTGTTACCAGCTGATAAAAGGAATTTCCAAATGATGACAAAATAAGGACTTTGCAGTTGGAAGTAGGTGGATATTTCAATGCTCTCATAAAAACACAAATCCTATTTATTGATGAAAGGGGCAGTTATCTCAGTATTATTCAGGAAAGAGACTGCTGAAGTATCAGTGAGAGTGAGTAAAGCCAAGGAAGAGTTGGGTGCCGCCCTGGTGGTGCAGTGGTCTAAGCGATGGTCTCTGATCATTCGTCCAAAAGGAGTCCGGGTTTGAATCCCGGTGAGGCATGGATGTTGTGTTTATCTTACAGCATTGGCTCTCTCCCTTACTTGGAACCAGTGACCCTAAATTAAGGATGGGTGACTGCTTATAGCCCATTGAGTTGCTCACAAGTGGTCATTAAACCCCCAATTAAAAAAAAAAAAAAAAGTTTGGTTTACCTAGGGTTTTTTAGGGCTCTATAAGTCCTTCTGCCAAAAAATGGCAAAAGATACTCGTAAAGTATTTGTTTTTCTAATTGATTGTGCAAAGTCTATAAGTGGTGGTGTAGTACCTAGAACTTGGCTGTATTGATGACTTCAGCTAAGCCCTGTGGGAGAGCACGTGGTAATTTACTTAAAAACTTAAAAAGTGAAGGACCATGGGTTAAATTAAACACATCTACAGATTCCACCCAAGCCCCATCACTGTCTCTTGGTACTGATCTATTTCACTTTTGAATTTTCCCCTTTTTGTGTATGGAAAATAACAATTGTCATAACATGAGAAAATTAAGTGTAAAATTAAAATCTTGAACTCATAACTTTAACCACAGTTTAAAATGACTTATTGCATATGAATCATTCTCTCAGATAGGAAAACTGATTTGACCAGCAAAACAGCCTTTTAATAAAATGGTAAAAATGTTGCAAACTGCATCAGCATACTTCAGTTTGCCGTGTATGTAGTTAGAAAGGCCCTTAAAAGAAATGGGGGGGGGGGGTTGGCTTGTTTTTTGTGTGTGGAAAAAGAGTGAAGCCCTGATTACTCTTACAGATCCAGAATTAAAAGATACAAATGGCCATAAAATTGAAGCCAGTAAACCTAATTTACATCCAATATATGGTGGAATGAGAGAAGTTCTTTGAATTTGTGACTCAAGGTACAGACGAGTTAGGTAAAGTTGTCATGAGACAGGTTAGTTTTACCCTACTGATGACCGGTTGTTGCAATAGTAATCCTGCTCAGTACGAGAGAAACCGCAAGTTCAGACACTTGGTACATGTGCTTGGTCGAGTGACCAGTGGTGCAAAGCTACCATCTGTGGGATTATGACTGAACACCTCTAAGTCAGAATCCCGTCTAGTCGCTGCAACGATATCGTTCGTGCCTCGTGAGTTGAGGGGCAATGCTAGCCGAGGCGTACATCTTGTCCTTCCAGGAGAGACTACTCTGGCGAATAAGGCCTCTTTGAAAGGGGACTTTCGAGGAGTCGTGAAGACTATGCAACTCCCACCTTCCCAAATCCAAACTGTGCTGGTGTGTTCCATTAATGGTATGAATATGGCATTCCTATTAAGCTGTCATGGTGTCCCAAATGGTCAGGGGTATGTGTGATTGATTGGTTTCCCTGTGTGGCTGCTGCATCACTTTTCTAGAACCAGTAGCCTTAACTTAGGGATGAGTAACTGCTTATAACCTTTGATACCCACAGTGGTCATTAAATCCTGAAACAAAGTCTTTTGAGGGGTTAATGAATTCCTCAGAAAGAGAATATGTCGAGAAACCATAGTCTTAAGTGGAGTTTTTCATTTTTTTTTTTTTTTTTACTATTTTTAAGTATGCCGATAAATGTAAAGGCTTTAGCTTTCAGAATGTTAAGTAATGTCTGTTATGCCATGTTAGAGAGCATTGTGGTAACTGTTTATTTCACCTTTTATTGTTACCTTTATCATGAAGTAATTATTTTAAGTAGTATTCACTCACTATATAATCATTTTGCATGGGTTAAATAAATAAAAAATTCTTTACTGTAGGTATGAAAACTGGAGGCAAACGGAAAATAACGATACCACCAAACATGGGGTGAGTACTCAAAAAATCTGCTTTGCTTGTATTTTGTACTTCAGCAAGGACTTGGCTGTATTAATAGCTTAATTTTTTATCTCTAGTGTTCTTGCAAATATATTCCAGAGGTTATCTACTGACATACCACTGTTTGTACGTTTAAGAAAGAACTCAAAGACCTGTATTTTTAGCTAAAAGAGAAAAATGTTTTGATATGTTTATTCATACATGAAATTCTTATGCCAATTTGCAGAATTCCACTTTTTTTATTATTATTATTATTTGGGTCATTCTAGAGATTGATGCAAAACTGAAAAGACTTTTTGAAGGAATTAGTGGAAGGAGGAGGACGTTTGTTTTTTGTCTGGGTACAATATTTCGTCTTTCAAAAATGGTAGTTAAATGGAGTTAAGATTTTTCTTGGGCCATTCCATGTAAAATCGTCCAATACAAAATTAAATTGTTGCTTGACATTTTTTATGTTTTGTATACAATATTCCCAATATATCAACACTTCAAAAATAGCAAAAAATATTTTTACAAGTCTTAGCTTTTTTCTGGCAGCCATTTCTGTTCAGTTCAGCATGGCGTTTTTGACCAAAATTGCAGTTCCCGTTAAATTTAATAACTGCTTTACTACTAGAGCTATTATGTTCAAATAAAAATCATTCTTTTTTACATCTTAGTTAAAGATGGGTTTGCCTCCTCGGGACTGCCCCTTGTTGCTGTTCAGGGCACACAGAACAGCAACAAGGGCCTCTGTGAATCTTGGAGAGGTGCAAGCTAGTTCTGTGTGATATTGGCAAAAAGACCCCAACTCACTGGGCTTTGTTCCAGAATCCTTAGGTTGAATGACCAACTGGAACCGTCAGCTGTGGGCTAATCCCCCACACTGATGTACTTACCTGATTAAAAAGACCAAAAGAAATGCAAAAATGGACTCAAGTGTGGGATATGGTGGACCTACCACACTTGAAAAGGATGGTCCACCACGGTATCGACCTGGAACTGGAAAAGGGCGAATCGGAAAGAGATCTCTGCTGAGTGAGTGTAAGATTGGTGTATGTAATACTAGAGGTATTAGTGGCAAAATAATCAAGGTGATTGAAGATATGAATAAGTATAGATTGGATGTGCTGTGTGTAAGTGAAACAAAAAAGAAGGAAATTGGGATAGAAGTGAATGGAACGGTGAGTGTGTGGTCTGGAGTATTGGATAATGTGAGAGGACAGGCTGGTGTAGGTGTGATTTTAAGTGAAAAGATGAACAACTTGATTCACTATAGTTGCGTAAGTGAGAGAATTCTTTGGATTCGTTTGAAAGTGAAACTTCAGAGAATAGTAATTGTTGTAGTGCATGCTCCTTGTGACTCGGAACCTTCTGATAGAAAGGAAGATTTCTGGAATGAGCTAAAAGCTGTTTTGAGCCAGTTTGGTGCTAAAGAGAAAGTTATAATAGAAAGGGAATTTCAATGCTAGAATAGGCGTGCAGAATGCAATTTCTGACAATGTTCTGGGTAAATTTAATGAACTTTGTGTGAATGATAATGGTGAAAGATTAATTGAGCTCTACATTGAGAACAGTTTGTGTGTATCTAATACGTTTTTCAACCACAAGTATATCCACACATATATTTGGGAAAAACATACTTTTGGTCAAAAGAGTGTGATAGATTTTGTTGTCTACGATCAGCATCTGAAACACTTAGTTGTTGACACTCATGTGATGAGAGGTGCGGATGTTGGTTCGGGTCATTACTTGGTAGTGTCACGAGTGAAACTGAATGTTGGTTGGAGGAATAGGAAGAGCCCCAGGATGGAAAGAATAAAGGTTGAAATCTTCCCTGAAGATCATCGGCGTTATTCTGATGTACTCAGAGAACGACTGAAGGAGCTGAAGTCTGGTCAGAGGGATGTAAAAAAGAAGTGGGAATATTTTAAGAACTGTGTTGTCACCGCTGCTGAAGAGGTCTGTGGCACCGCAATAGAGGTGATGCTTGGTAGAATAGTGAGATTGAAGAGGCAGTAAAGAGAAAGAAGGAAGCCTATTTGGGTTTGGGGATGTTGCAAGGTAGAGTTTCTGTGGATGAATATCACTGTAAGAAGCGTGAAGCCGCTAAACTGGTTCGCCAGAGTAAAGCAAAAGATAAGGAGGAGATGGTATAAATTGGTTTTTTGGAAAGATAGGAAGAATTTCTGGAAGTACATGAGACTCAGGAAAAAATAGGGGAAACAAAGTTGTAAGTTGTGTGAAGAATAAGATCAAGGAAATGATATGGGAGCCCAATGAGTTAAGTGAAAGATGGGGTAACTACTTCTGTGAGTTATTAGATCAGTAAAGCAAAGGTGATTCTGAGGCAGAAGCAGATGATGTCACAGTGACAGATGGAAGCACAGGAGGGATCTCAAGAGAAAAGGTGTGTAAAGCTCCAAAATCTCTTCAGAATAGTAAGACTCCAAAAGTTGATGGCATAACCGCCAAGATGTTGAAATATGATAGTGACTCTGTAATTGACTGGTTAACTGAAACTTGTCGGTTGTGCTGGGAGTTAGGAATGGTCTCTCGGGATTGGAATGATGCTATCATTGTTCCCTTGTATAAGGGAAAAGGTGATCAGACTGACTGCAAGAACTATTGTAGTATTAGCCTACTGAGTGTTCCAGGGAAAGTGTTTGGTAAGGTCGTTATTGAAAAAGTACGGGGTCTTATCACAGAAAGTGTGGGATGTTCACAGTGGTTTTATGCCTGGGAAAGGCTACGCTAACCAAACTTTTGCATTACGCACAGTGATTGAAAAGTATCTGGCTGTTGGTAAGAAAGTTTTTGCTGCCTTCATAAATTTATAGAAAGCTTACGACCGAGTAAATAGGACACTTTTGTGGAAGGTATTGAATGAATATGGTGTTACTGGGAATCTACTTAACAGTGTAAAATCCATGTGTGCTGGCAGTAGAGCTTGTGTACGAGTGAATGGTGTTTTATCAAAATGGTTTTCCTTTGGCGCAGGAGTTAGACAAGGTTGTGTAATGTCACCATGGCTGTTTAATATATTTATGGACATGTGCATGTGTGATGCCAAAATAGATGATAGTGGTTTATGTCTTGGTGATATCCGTGTGTGCAGATTGCTGTATGCTGATGACACTGTCCTGTTGGCAGAGAGCAAAAGTGAGTTGCAGAGTTAGTTGTCCCAGATGTACAAAGTTTGCATGAAATTCAAACTGAGTAAAAATAAGGGAAAACCCAAAGTTATGGTTTTTGAGAGAGGAACTGGTAGTACTGAATGTAATGTAAGTCTAAATGGCACAATGATTGACCAGATGAGTGAGTTTGTGTATTTAGGAAGCATGTTTGACAGAGAACAAACTAGATGGTGAAATTAGTCGGCTAGTGAATTCTTCATTGAAAGTCATGGCTGCTTTGGGAGGTTCTCCCTGGAATGATGGGTTCTCAAGAGAGTCCTGCATGGCTGTGTATGAAAGTGTAATTGTTCCTACTCTTATGTATGGCAGTGAAACCTGGGTACTACAGAAAGAAACATAGGAGTCGTTTGTGTGCTGGAGAAATGCGTTACTTACGGGGGGGTTTGTGGCAAGACATGGTCTGATTGTGTGAGGAATGAAGATGTGTGCAGAAGTTTGTGCAATGGGAAGCAAAATGTTGTTAGCAAGGTGGAGACTAATATGCTTTGGTGGTTTAGCCGTGTTGAAAGAATGGGTGATGAGATGCTTACTAAGAGAAAAATTTCAGCCCGAGTGGCAGGAAGGAAATGCAGAAGAAGGCCAAGGAAGTCATGGGAGGATCAGATTCAGGAGTGTCCGATTGAGAAAAAGATTGAGTTTGAAGTATAGAAGATCTTGCGTACTGCATGTGATGGATGTCAGTGAAGTCTGAGTTGTATGTCAAGATCACTAAATGGAGAAGTTTGATACGGCAACAGTAAAGTAAAAATTACCTCGTAGTTTGTGTTTCTTTGTGGAGCTAACCTCTGAATCTCAGAAAACAGCTTAGTGATGTATGTATGTATGTATGTCCGTCCGTCCGTCCGTCCTGACTAACAATGTTATATCTGTCTTGTGCAAATACATGAAATGACCCTTACAAAATGTTTAATAATTTCACTCAAATTTCTGAATTCAACATAATTTTTTTTTTTTTTTTTTTTTTTAAGAATAGTAAAAGTCTCATACTTCAGACTTTGTATGTTTACGTGTATCTAGTTGGACTATTATTAATTCACAAAGTTTGAAACCTGGGACTTTTTTTTCATAGCCCAAACCTTCAAATGGTCACTTGTTTTTTAGGCCTTATATCTCGAAAGGAACAGCTCTTAAAACTCTAATATTTTTATACAGCAATGTGGTCTTAGGGGTGTAAACCTGCAGTAAAAATCTAAACTTGTAGACAACAGTAGTTTAAAGGCTGTGCTACATCAAAATAACAGAAAAATACGACCATTTTTATTTGTGAACTTGTGAGCCAGGGTTGCTTTTAAATCATCTTAAATATGTACAAGAAAAATTATAAATAAAACAACATTTTATTATTCATTGATATAAGAAAATATTGAAAAAACACAATAAGACAATCAGCAAAATAAATTTACCTGATTATTAGTATATAGTTTACAAACGTCTGTTTTGCATATGCGTGTATATATATAACATTAAGATATATTTTACAATAACTGAAAAAAATGAAAGTTACAGTTCTATTGATGTTGTAGTGATACTGAAATAAAAAAATTCATTGTTTGGGAAATGTTATGACGCAGTCTTTCCATGATATTGTAAGAATGGCCAGTCACTGTCGTCACGTCCATTGGAGTCAGATTTTGTAGAACCTGGCTTATGGAAATGACCATGTGAAAGATGTTCATGGCCCGTATAGATGAAAAAGGTTGACTTGCATATCATTGTTTTCCTCTCTGATGTCTTGAATCTTTCTGATCTACCATTTTTTTTTTTTATCATAAACACAGTCATTTTTATGGAGTGAAAATATTTGATGAGATGTGATTGAGGACGACACTAAGTACATCTTCAAATTCTGATGATTGGTATGTTTTAAAGCATCTTATTTGAGACGAATAGAGTGGAACTATCTATGATAATCTCTTGTGTGCAGTACTGTTTTAGCATTTACAAATCTTGCTTTGAGTCTTGCAGAATTTTATTGTACCTCCATTTGGTACATAAATGTATACAATACCAGTAAATTTTTCAGAGCAAAATTTATACATATCCTGTGGTGTTAAAATTTGGCTTGTATATGTCCTTTGCAAACTACTTCTTGATACTTCCCTTTTGTAGTACCATCTATTCCATCACTAGCATTTGTGCCATGGAATGTAGCAAAGAAATTCCATGCTGCTTCAAGTGCAAAATCATCAAAATGTTTGCAAATGGTAACGAAGTTCTTTAGTTCTTTTTATTTTTTGTATTGGATGGCAGTGCCATCACTAAAATAAATAATTTTCTTCACTAAAGGTGGCACATTTTTTGTCAGAAATTAGATTAGCCTGGAATACATGAACTGCTGCTATGTTGTGCTCCATATGATCACTTATAATACCAAGACTTCTGCACTTAACAGCTTCTCCTAATTTGAAGTAATGAACCGTGGCTTGTTGGTTAACCCAGTGATAACTCTGGATTTCATCTTTTACTGTAAAAGTGAATATATATATATATATATATATATATATATATATGGGATGTGGGATGTAAGGTCAGGTGATGCGTAACATCACAGCCTCTCCTTGACAAATGTCAACCCCGCCTTCTCGTGGTGCATCCTGTTCCCACTAAAGGGGCTCTGACGACTGCAAGTAGCGGTATAACTATACCATCGGGATCAGAGGAAATGCTATCCCACACTCACCAACCCGCTTGGCCAGCGTGGTGAGTTATGGCCAAACACCTCCAAAATGACTCTACAACTTAAATCTTGGCCCTCAGTCTCTGGCAGCTGGAATGTACCTGGCCAAGGCAGCGGCCAGTGCGACATGAAGGCAGAGGGTGCTAAGAATCCCCGGAGGACCGGACTAGGCTGCCATTTGATGCTGACCTTGGCTACCTACAACGGACGCTCCCTATCTTCTGATTCAAGGCTTATTGAATTGGAAGAGGGACTACAAAGGATCAAGTGGGACATCGTTGGGCTGAGTGAGGTAAGGAGAAAAGGAGAAGATCTCATTGAACTGAAAAGTGGACATCTCTTCTATTATCGTGGGACAGATACTGGCAGAACTAGTGGTGTTGGATTTATAATAAACAAGAAACTGAAGGATAAAGTGGTAGAAGTTGAAAGTTCCCCTGACAGAGCTGCACGACTCGTTATCCAACTATCGAGAAGATACCAGGCTCAGATTATTCAAACTTATGCACCCACCACAAGTCATCCTGAAGAAGAAATTGAAGAATTTTATGAGGAAATTCGTCATCTAAATAATAAAGGTAAGCAGCACTTGAAGATAATTATGGGAGATTTCAATGCAAAAATAGGGCAACGGCAACAGAATGAAACTTCAGTAGGTAAATTCGGTCACGGCAACAGAAACCAGCGTGGAAATACTCTCGTTGAGTTTGCAGAGGCAGAAGGATTTTTCATCTTGAATTCCTTTTTCAAGAAAAAGCCACACAGGAAATGGACATGGAGACATCCAATTGGGACGACAAGTGAAATTGATTTTATTATGTGTAACAAAAAATTCGTCATCGAAGACTGCAGTGTGCTAAACAAGTTCAACACAGGTAGTGACCATAGATTGGTGAGATGTAAGATGCACCTCAACACTAAACTGGAACGTGGCAAGCTCATAAGACAAACAAAATGTATTGACATAACCAACCTTAAAAAACACCATAATACTTTCAAGTTGGAACTGAAGAACAGATTCTCTGCTTTAGAAGGCCTAACATCGGAAGAAGTGGATATTTCGGAAGTTAACAGAAAAGTAACCAAAGCTCTTATGGAAACAGCAACAAAATTAGCTGGGTCTAAGAACAAGTTGCATGTAAACAAATTATCAGGAAAAACCAAAATGTTGATGCAAGAAAGAAGAGAGATGAGGACAACTAAAGAAGATGTGACTTCCAAAGTGGAATATATAGAGCTATGCAAGACAGCACGAAAAAGTATCACTGAAGACGTAAGGAAATTCAACTGTGAGCTAGTGAGGAAAGCAATTGAAAACAACCAAAGCCTAAAGATAGCAAAGGGACATCTCAGTAAGGGAAGAAAACAGATTATGGCTCTGAGAAAAGAAGATGGTTCTATAACAAGAAATAGATGCGAAATATTGACAAGAGTGAAAGATTTCTACTCCAAATTATATGAAAGGGATGATACATGTACTCCAGACATCATGAAAGGTACCAGAGTTCTTCCAGTCCTCCCAGCAGAAGTTGCTCATGCAATCAAGAACATGAAGCGGGGGAAAGCTCCAGGAGAAGATGGAATTACTATAGACATCATACAAGAAGCAAGTGGAGAAATCGAAACAGTACTCGCCCAAATTTTCACTCGATGCCTTAATGAAGGGAAGATTCCTGAGGATTGGAACAATGCTACAATGATCCTGCTACATAAAAAAGGTGACATTGAGGATCTCAGGAACTACAGACCTATCAGCCTCCTATCAGTGGTTTATAAAATCTTCACTAAAGTTCTTTCACACCGCTTGAAGGTAACACTGGACATGGCTCAACCGAGAGAACAAGCTGGATTCAGGAGTGGCTACAGCACAATAGATCATATCCACGTACTGAGAGAACTAATTGAAAGAGCGAGGGAATATGAACTTCCATTGTGCATGGCTTTTATCGATTATGAAAAAGCCTTTGATTCGGTGAAACCATCAGCAGTTACCACGGCTCTGAAATCCTGCGGTATTGAAGATGCATACATTAATATTATTAATAACATCTATGAAAATGCAAGTGCAAAGATTCGGCTGTTTGAAAATACAACACACATAAAAATTGGAAAGGGAGTGAGACAAGGTGACACCATATCTCCGAAGCTCTTTAATGCTACATTGGAAAATGTCTTTCAATCACTGAACTGGGAAAACAAAGGGATAAAGATTAATGGAGATTATCTAACCCACCTTCGTTTTGTCTAATGACGTAGTCATTTTTGCAACTACCCCATCAGAGCTGCAGAGTATGATCCAGGAACTTGCTGACAAGAGTAAAGAAGTGGGATTAAAAATGAACTTTCAGAAGACAAAAGTGATGTTCAATGCTTTTACAAGAAATGAAGATTTATCGATTGATGGAGAAAAACTGGAGATAACAGATACGTATGTTTATCTTGGACAGCAGATATCAAGTGAGGGTCACATTGATGAAGAAATTAATCGGCGTACAAAACTTGCCTGGAGAGCTTTTGGAAGAAACAGCATAATTTTCAAGAGCAATATGCCATTATGTCTTAAAAGAAAAGTGTTTGATCAATGCATCCTTCCAGTGCTTACGTATGGTGCAGAGACGTGGACCTTAACTAAAAGAGACATACAAAGGCTGCAGACAACTCAAAGCAGCATGGAGAGGTGCATGCTTGGTGTAACCAGGAGAGATAAGAAGAGGAACACGTGGATCCGAAAAATGACAAGAGTGGAAGACATCATGATCAGAGTTAAATCCCTGAAATGGCAATGGGCTGGACATACTGCCAGAAGAACAGACCATCGACTGACAGCCGAAATTTTAGATTGGATTCCAAGGGACAGGAAAAGACCCAGAAGAAGACCACATGGAAGATGGGTGGATGAAATTCGAAAGTATGCGGGAGTGACATGGAGGAGACTGGCACAAGACAGACCGTTGTGGAGGAAACTTGGGGAGACCTTCGTCCAGCAGTGGATTGATAATGGTTGACAATGATGATGATGATGATGATATATACATATATATATATATATATCCACTGCTGGACGAAGGTCTCCCCAAGTTTCCTCCACAACGGTCTGTCTTGTGCCAAATATATATATTTTATATATATATATATATATATATATATATATATATATATATATAAATCAACATCATCATCATCATTGTCAACCATTATCAATCCACTGCTGGACGAAGGTCTCCCCAAGTTTCCTCCACAACGGTCTGTCTTGTGCCAGTCTCCCCCATGTCACCCCTGCATACTTTCGAATTTCATCCACCCATCTCCCATGTGGTCTTCTTCTGGGTCTTTTCCTGTCCCTTGGAATCCAATCTAAAATTTCGGCTGTCCATCGATGATCTGTTCTTCTGGCAGTATATCTAGCCCATTGCCATTTCAGGGATTTAACTCTGATCATGATGTCTTCCACTCTTGTCATTTTTCGGATCCACGAGTTCCTCTTCTTATCTCTCCTGGTTACACTAAGTATATATATATATATTTTTACTGTAAAAGTGAATATATATATATAAGGTCAGGTGATGCGTAACATCACAGCCTCTCCTTGACAAATGTCAACCCCGCCTTCTCGTGGTGCATCCTGTTCCTACTAAAGGGGCTCTGACGACCGCCAATAGCGGTATAACTATACCATCGGGATTAGAGGAAATTCTATCCCACACTGTCCAACCCGCTTGGCCAGCGTGGTGAGTTATGGCCAAACCCTCCAAAATGACTCCACAACTTAAATCTTGGCCCTCAGTCTCCGGCAGCTGGAATGTACCTGGCCAAGGCAGCGGCCAGTGCGACATGAAGGCAGAGGGTGCTAAGAATCCCCGGAGGACCGGACTAGGCTGCCATCTGATGCTGACCTTGGCAACGTACAATGGACGCTCCCTATCTTCTGATTCAAGGCTTCTTGAATTGGAAGAGGAACTACAAAGGATCAAGTGGGACATCGTGGGGCTAAGTGAGGTAAGGAGAAAAGGAGAAGATCTCATCGAACTGAAAAGTGGACATCTCTTCTATTATCGTGGGACAGATACTGGCAGAACTAGTGGTGTTGGATTTATAATAAACAAGAAACTGAAGGATAAAGTGGTAGAAGTTGAAAGTTCCTCTGACAGAGCTGCACGACTCGTTATCCAACTATCGAGAAGATACCAGGCTCAGATTATTCAAACTTATGCACCCACCACAAATCATCCTGAAGAAGAAATTGAAGAATTTTATGAGGAAATTTGTCATCTAAATAATAAAGGTAAGCAGCACTTGAAGATAATTATGGGAGATTTCAATGCAAAAATAGGGCAACGGCAACAGAATGAAACTTCAGTAGGTAAATTCGGTCACGGCAACAGAAACCAGCGTGGAAATACTCTCGTTGAGTTTGCAGAGGCAGAAGGGTTTTTCATCTTGAACTCCTTTTTCAAGAAAAAGCCACACAGGAAATGGACATGGAGACATCCAAATGGGATGACAAGTGAAATTGATTTTATTATGTGTAACAAAAAATTCGTCATAGAAGACTGCAGTGTGCTAAACAAGTTCAACACAGGTAGTGACCATAGATTGGTGAGATGTAAGATGCACCTCAACACTAAACTTGAACGTGGCAAGCTCATAAGACAAACAAAATCTATTGACATAACCAACCTTAAAAAACACCATAATACCTTCAAGTTGGAACTGAAGAACAGGTTCTCTGCTTTAGAAGGCCTAACATCGGAAGAAGTGGACATCTCTGAAGTTAACAGAAAAGTAACCAAAGCTCTTATGAAAACAGCAACAAAATTAGCTGGGTCTAAGAACAAGTTGCATGTAAATAAATTATCAGGAAAAACGAAAATGTTGATGCAAAAAAGAAGAGAGATGAGGACAACTAAAGAAGATGTGACTTCCAAAGTGGAATATATAGAGCTATGCAAGACAGTACGAAAAAGTATCACTGAAGACGTAAGAAAATTCAACTGTGAACTAGTGAGGAAAGCAATTGAAAACAACCAAAGCCTAAAGATAGCAAAGGGACATCTCAGTAAGGGAAGAAAACAGATTATGGCACTGAGAAAAGAAGATGGTTCTGTAACAAGAAATAGAGGCGAAATTTTGACAAGAGTGAAATATTTCTACTCCAAATTATATGAAAGGGATGATACATGCACTCCAGACATCATGAAAGATACCAGTACCAGAGTTCCTCCAGTCCTTCCAGCAGAAGTTGCACATGCAATCAAGAACATGAAGCGGGGAAAGCTCCAGGAGAAGATGGAATTACTGTAGACATCATACAAGAAGCAAGTGGAGAAATCGAAACAGTACTCGCCCAAATTTTCACTCGATGCCTTAATGAAGGAAAGATTCCTGAGGATTGGAACACCGCTACAATGATCCTGCTACATAAGAAAGGTGACATTGAGGATCTCGGAAACTACAGACCTATCAGCCTCCTATCAGTAGTTTATAAAATCTTCACTAAAGTTCTTTCACACCGCTTGAAGGTAACACTGGACATGGCTCAACCGAGAGAACAAGCTGGATTCAGGAGTGGCTACAGCACAATAGATCATATCCATGTGCTGAGAGAACTAATTGAAAGAGCGAGGGAATATGAACTTCCATTGTGCATGGCTTTTATCGATTATGAAAAAGCCTTTGATTCGGTGAAACCATCAGCAGTTACAATGGCTCTGAAAACCTGCGGTATTGAAGATGCATACATTAATATTATTAATAACATCTATGAAAATGCAAGTGCAAAGATTAGGCTGTTTGAAAATACAACACACATAAAAATTGGAAAGGGAGTGAGACAAGGTGACACCATATCTCCGAAGCTCTTTAATGCCACATTGGAGGGTGTTTTTCAGTCACTGAGCTGGGAAAACAAGGGGATGAAGATTAATGGAGATTATCTAACCCACCTTCGTTTTGCTGATGACGTCATTTTTGCAACTAGCCCATCAGAGTTGCAGAGTATGATCCAGGAACTTGCTGACAAGAGTAAAGAAGTGGGATTAAAAATGAACTTTCAGAAGACAAAAGTGATGTTCAATGCTTTTACAAGAAATGAAGATTTATCGATTGATGGAGAAAAGCTTTAGATAACAGACACGTACGTTTATCTTGGACAGCAGATATCAAGTGAGGGTCACATTGATGAAGAAATTAATCGGCGTACAAAACTTGCCTGGAGAGCTTTTGGAAGAAACAGCATAATTTTCAAGAGCAATATGCCATTATGTCTTAAAAGAAAAGTGTTTGATCAATGCATCCTTCCAGTGCTTACATATGGTGCAGAGACGTGGACCTTAACTAAAAGAGACATACAAAGGCTGCAGACAACTCAAAGAAGCATGGAGAGGTGCATACTTGGTGTAACCAGGAGAGATAAGAAGAGGAACTCGTGAATCCGAAAAATGACAAGAGTGGAAGACATCATGATCAGAGTTAAATCCCTGAAATGGCAATGGGCTGGACATACTGCCAGAAGGACAGATCATCGATGGACAGCCGAAATTTTAGATTGGATTCTAAGGGACAGGAAAAGACCCAGAAGAAGACCACATGGGAGATGGGTGGATGAAATTCGAAAGTATGCAGGGGTGACATGGAGGAGACTGGCACAAGACAGATCGTTGTGGAGGAAACTTGGGGAGACCTTCGTCCAGCAGTGGATTGATAATGGTTGACAATGATGATGATGATGATGATGATATATATATATATATATACTTAAGAGCAAAACTGAAGACTAAGGAAAAAATTTTAGAATTTAACACGAAGGGTGCAAAATAACCTGAAAATCAAAACGCGCAACGCAGCAGTTTTGAAAATTCAGAATTCACATTCTATAAAGAAGATACCTAAGCAAAAAAATACATATATAATTTTGACTCACACCTAGTACAACATAGAAAAGGTTATGTATCTACCTGTGTGAGTAAAAGGAGAAAAGATAAAAAAATAAAATAAAACAACTGAATGTAGAAGGTGTCGAGAATACTGAGCCTTGGCTTTATCAAGGACCAGCAAAAACTCTGCATTTTCTCACTTCTACAAAGACCTAGTTGGAAATGGGTTTCTGCAAGGCCATAGATGCAAGTAACATTCCCACCTAAAATAGTTTAAAAAATATATATATAAGTCATGTCCTCCGTAGAGTAGCATGACCTAGCACTAGTTAACAATTTCGCTTGCATCCATTAACCTTCATGGCCCGACCCATGCTCTTCATCTGTTACTATTAAACAGAGAGAAGAAGATTAAAGAGAACTCAAGCTGTGAGAGTGACATAATAAATAGAAATGATTTTCAGCTATAACGAAATTCCAAGTTCGTTTGAGAGAGAATTTAAACCTGAAAAACAATGCAAAAGAAATCCAAATTTTACATTGCAATTAAAAAAGGAAATGTTAATTTATAACGAACAGATTTTTGAAAGAAAACTTGAGTCTAAAACCCCCTACTCTACAACTTATGACAGCACGAAAACGAGAATAAGTTAAAGATAATAATTAACTAAAGAAAACTTTGTGAAAGTTATATACCTTAAACAGTTAGTTGCAATATGTACAAAGTATTTCAGCAGTGCTTTAAGTGCATAATTAATTAGTTATTAAGAACTTTACTACTTTGAAAAAACAGCGCATAGACAGCGCATAGAAAAGGAACAAGCTTAGCCATCTTCTGTTCCTAGGTACCCCAAAAGACGCTCAAAGTTACAAAGAAAAGTAAGAGTTAAAACCCGCATAAATGTTAACAGACAAACCAATGCTTAAAAGCTGAAAAGCTAAAAAACGACAGAGAAAAGGTACATAAAGTACAAACATTGAACTTATAAAACCTAGAACCCAAAAACAAGGAAGAGAGCTTACCTCTTGTGTGACAAAAGCTTTTCTCCTCACAAGAGGAGAACATGGCTGACCTCTTCCGCCACTCCCTAGACGCTGGGGGGCAGTGAGGGTGGGGCTGATGGCCTCCTCATACAGCAAGAAACCAACGCGCGGAGATTTTAACCAGAGAAAAAAATATATAAACTTAAGACTGTGGATCTGTATGATCAGAATGAGCAGAATTAACTCTCCAGAATACATGAGAAATATTATAAAATACACGAGCAGTTTATTTAATAATCTTTGCATGTATTAAATCACCTTAGTGAGCTTCTATAGATTAATCAGAATCTTATTAATTTTAATGTTGGTTTTACTATTTTTAGTATAGCTATCCTAGTGATGAATAACTAGTTTTCTTTTTTATTTGTTTTTATTTTCTTTTATAAACAGATTTTTAAGCTTTTTTTGTGATTTTGTTTATATTATTTAATTTTTTGTTTTAATAGGACCGTCATATCCATAGCACTAAGGTTCCTTTAGGTAGTTAATAGGCATCCTCTAGCCAACTTCCTTACGGCTTTGATTGGTCAGAATCATATTATTAACTGTGTAGAAAATTAAAGCAGATCTGCCAACCTTACTCTATTATTCAGAATAATTTTTCTTAAAGTTCTTTTGATGAAAGAAGAAGGAATTTCGTTCTCTAGAAAACTTTCTAATAGTATATTAATGTGGTAATTGAAATCCAAATTGTTGCTGCAAATTCTTGAAATTCTTAGGACCTGAGAAATTAGTACATTCTCAATTACTTTGGTTGAAATGTTATTATTCCAGTGTAGATATTTAATTACTTTGAAAGGAAAATTAACTCTTTTATCAAAGAGGCTAATAGATGGGTTACCTCTGTTGAGCTTAATGCTTAAGTCTAGGAACTCAAGTTCCTGATTACTGTGGTTGGTTTTACATAAGTTAAGAGAGCTAGGATAGATATTATCAAAATCACTCTCTATAACTTCTGAATTATTGATACACAGCAGATCATCAATATATCTAAAAGTGTAAAGGTAGTTATCTGAGCAGGTGGGGTGATTTTTAATGAATTTATATTCCTTAAAGAACAGGAATAGATTAACGATATTTGTGGACGTTGATGTTCCCATTGGAATACCGTTCACTTGCTTATAGAGAGTATTATTATATAAGATATGGTTATTTTTTATGCAGCAATTGAGATAAGAGTTCCAAGTTCCTACATCAACAAATTGGTTAAGTTTAAATTCTGCATACAGCTCTTTAAAGGTAGTGATTATATCTGATAGAGGCAGATTAGTATATAGGTTTTCAAAATCATAACTATTAATATCTAGGGGACAAACTTTGAGTATAGTAGAAATTACTTCTGCATTATTATTAATTACCCAAAAATCTCTGTACATCAAGTTAGAACAGTTTCTAATGTGTTTCAAAACCTTCTTTAAGACATCTTCAAAAGCAAGATCTATTTTCTTTTTATGACTCCTTACTCCACTAGCTATGAACCTGAACTTCACAGGATCCTTATGAAACTTAACCGTTGCAAAAAGAAATGGAAATTCAGGCCCATATCTTCTAGTTTGTGGAATTTTAAGTTTCTTGAAGAATGCCTTAAACCGATTTTCTAACTGCTTGGTAGAATAACTTACGGGCTCGTATGTTACTCTATTATTGAGTTCCATAGTTAACAATTCAAAATAGAACTTCTTACAGATAATTGCAAAATTATTGCTAGCTTTATCCGTAGTGGTAAAAATAAATTGGTCTTGTAGTTTGGAGAGTGACCTTTTAGCTTCTCCAGAGAAAAAGAGATTTCTGTCGAAACAAAAGTCCAGACCTGCCAACTCACCGGTGAAGCTATTGATTATATTATATTTCCATTCTGCGAAGGCCTCAATAGGCTGATTGTACGTTAAACTGGTTTTTACGATGTACTTATTTACATCTTGAGTGAAGCTCTCAAGAATCCTTTCTTTGGAAATTGTGAAGGAAGGTCTGAATTTAGAGCCATACTCTAATAAATTCCTAAGCTTTTCATTTTCAACATAACTCAAGTTTCCGGTGATAATATGGTTGTAATTCTTATCATAGTGAACTGTATCTTTATGTTCATCACAAGAACAAGTAGTAATTACAGGAATGTAGCTCGAAGAGTTAAGTTTGTAGTTTTTAACTATTGACCCTAAGGTCTTAACATATTTAAAACTTACAATAGACTGGTGCCTGTGGATGGGAAAAAAAATTGCATTATTGTAGAACAGCTTCCTTACATTGAGATTATCGTAGGCTTTATTTAGGAACCTGATGGTAACAAAATTACTGGAAAATTCTTTAAGAGAAATTTTATCTTTAAGAATATGTTTAAGAATGTCCAGAACCAAAGCAAAAACATGCTTATCAACATGGTCAGCAGTTTCATTCCAGAATTTGAAAAAACATTTAAGGACAGAGTGCTTGAAGGACTTGAGAATTTTGTAAGTATTTTTAACAAAATTAGTGCCAGTTTTAAAGCTTTCCAGAGTTTTTAGCAAGTTAGCAAAATCAACTTTGCTTGATGTGCGAAATAACCTCTGTCCTCTATTACCTCTAGAGCAGCTCTTATTATTAACAAGAAAGAAGAGTTCACGAATTGAAAATTTATGCTGATTATGCTTATTGTCAGATAGAGTGGAATTAAGGCCATAGGGATAAAGAGACTGATGCTGCAAAATTTCAAGGGATTCAGTTTCTAGCCGAGCATAGAGGTCAGGAATAATATGTAGTACCTCTATTTTCACTTTGTCAAAACCATGAGTATGGAAATGCTCTAATTCAAAGGTAGAGTACTGGTTGGCGTTTGTGGAGGGGTTCACTCCTGAATTAGAGAACTTGTTTACTAGAGACCTGTGACCATTAATCCTAAGATGAAGAGGATTTTTACTTTGGCCAATATAGCTAAGGTTGCAGACAGTACAGGTGAGCTTATGGATGGTATTGTAGGCTTTGCAAAACTTGTTGGAGCAATTATCCTCAACAGAAGAATATAGGTTAGGATCTGCAGATTTACATGTCAAACAACGTTTGTCATTTCATAACTTTAGATTACCTTTGCCAGCGAGTTCATACACTATGGGAAAGGGTGCTAGCCTAACCGAGCGGGAGGACTTAAAATATCTGAGCTGACCTCCAATCCTTTCATCGTCCTTAGAACTCCACTTGGGCCAAAACATAAAAATTCTGAGCAAACCAACTAGGAAAAACTTTTTAGAAATAAGCAGTCCAAGAAAAGACCAAACTCGAGTATAAACTACACTCCAAAAAGCTGCATCCAAAACATACTAAAAAGAAAAATTAGAAAATGAAAAAAAAACCTCAAGTGAAAAAAATAGTAATAAAAAAAAATAATAATAATAATAATAATAATAATAAAACATTTCAACTAGAATTTGCGCATGAGCTGCTAAATAATAAATTGAAATTAGTTACTTAAGAGCAAAACTGAAGACTAAGGAAAAAATTTTAGAATTTAACACGAAGGGTGCAAAATAACCTGAAAATCAAAACGCGCAACGCAGCAGTTTTGAAAATTCAGAATTCACATTCTATAAAGAAGATACCTAAGCAAAAAAATACATATATAATTTTGACTCACACCAAGTACAACATAGAAAAGGTTATGTATCTACCTGTGTGAGTAAAAGGAGAAAAGATAAAAAAATAAAATAAAACAACTGAATGTAGAAGGTGTTGAGAATACTGAGCCTTGGCTTTATCAAGGACCAGCAAAAACTCTGCATTTTCTCACTTCTACAAAGACCTAGTTGGAAATGGGTTTCTGCAAGGCCATAGATGCAAGTAACATTCCCACCTAAAATAGTTTAAAAAATATATATATAAGTCATGTCCTCCGTAGAGTAGCATGACCTAGCACTAGTTAACAATTTCGCTTGCATCCATTAACCTTCATGGCCCGACCCATGCTCTTCATCTGTTACTATTAAACAGAGAGAAGAAGATTAAAGAGAACTCAAGCTGTGAGAGTGACATAATAAATAGAAATGATTTTCAGCTATAACGAAATTCCAAGTTCGTTTGAGAGAGAATTTAAACCTGAAAAACAATGCAAAAGAAATCCAAATTTTACATTGCAATTAAAAAAGGAAATGTTAATTTATAACGAACAGATTTTTGAAAGAAAACTTGAGTCTAAAACCCCCTACTCTACAACTTATGACAGCACGAAAACGAGAATAAGTTAAAGATAATAATTAACTAAAGAAAACTTTGTGAAAGTTATATACCTTAAACAGTTAGTTGCAATATGTACAAAGTATTTCAGCAGTGCTTTAAGTGCATAATTAATTAGTTATTAAGAACTTTACTACTTTGAAAAAAACAGCGCATAGACAGCGCATAGAAAAGGAACAAGCTTAGCCATCTTCTGTTCCTAGGTACCCCAAAAGACGCTCAAAGTTACAAAGAAAAGTAAGAGTTAAAACCCGCATAAATGTTAACACTGACAAACCAATGCTTAAAAGCTGAAAAGCTAAAAAACGACAGAGAAAAGGTACATAAAGTACAAACATTGAACTTATAAAACCTAGAACCCAAAAACAAGGAAGAGAGCTTACCTCTTGTGTGACAAAAACTTTTCTCCTCACAAGAGGAGAACATGGCTGACCTCTTCCGCCACTCCCTAGACGCTGGGGGCAGTGAGAGTGGGGCTGATGGCCTCCTCATACAGCAAGAAACCAACGCGCGGAGATTTTAACCAGAGAAAAAAATATATAAACTTAAGACTGTGGATCTGTATGATCAGAATGAGCAGAATTAACTCTCCAGAATCTTCTATATATATATATATATATATATATATATATGAGGAAACTTGGGGAGACCTTCGTCAAGCAGTGGATTGATAATGGTTGACAATGATGATGATATATATATATATATATATATATATATATATATATATACTTAAGAGCAAAACTGAAGACTAAGGAAAAACTTTAGAATTTAAAACGAAGGTTGCAAAATAAAGGTAGCAAAAAAACCTGAAAATCAAAACGCGCAACGCAGCAGTTTTGAAAATTCAGAATTCACATTCTATAAAGAAGATACCTAAGCAAAAAAATACAAATATAATTTTGACTCACACCTAGTACAACATAGAAAAGGTTATGTATCTACCTGTGTGAGTAAAAGGAGAAAAGATAAAAAAATAAAATAAAACAACTGAATGTAGAAGGTGTCGAGAATACTGAGCCTTGGCTTTATCAAGGACCAGCAAAAACTCTGCATTTTCTCACTTCCACAAAGACCTAGTTGGAAATGGGTTTCTGCAAGGCCATAGATGCAAGTAACGTTCCCACCTAAAATAGTTTAAAAAATATATATATGTCATGTCCTCCGTAGAGTTGTATGACCTAGCACTGGTTAACAATTTCGCTTGCATCCATTAACCTTCCTGGCCCGACCCATGCTCTTCATCTGTTACTATTAAACAGAGAGAAGAAGATTAAAGAGAACTCAAGCTGTGAGAGTGACATAATAATTAGAAATGATTTTCAGCCATAACGAAATTCCAAGTTCGTTTGAGAGAGAATTTAAACCTGAAAATCAATGCAAAAGAAATCCAAATTTTTACATTGCAATTAAAAAAGGAAATATTAATTTTTAACGAACAGAATTTTGAAAGAAAACTTGAGTCTAAAACCCCTACTCTACAACTTATGACAGCACGAAAACGAGAATAAGTTAAAGATAATAATTAACTAAAGAAAACTTTGTGAAAGTTATATACCATTTCCAACTAGGTCTTTGTGGAAGTGAGAAAATGCAGAGTTTTTGCTGGTCCTTGATAAAGCCAAGGCTCAGTATTCTCGACACCTTCTACATTCAGTTGTTTTATTTTATTTTTTTATCTTTTCTCCTTTTACTCACACAGGTAGATACATAACCTTTTCTATGTTGTACTCAGGGTGCGCACGCGTGCTTGAAAACCTGGAAAGTCCTGGAAAATCATGATTACGTTTTCAAGGCCTGGAATATCCTGGAAAAACGGTATTTTTTTAATGCTGTCTTGAAAAGCCTTGAAATTTGAAATTAGTGCTTAAAAAAAATGCCCTTTTAGGAAATCGTGTTACTGACTGTTACCCCTTAATTTTTTTAAGTTCCTCTCCTCTGTTCTCAAAGAAACCGCCGGCTACAGTGGTGTTTCGGATGTGCCCAAATCCTAATTTGGCTTGGGGGGGGGAAGAAGCACTACTTCCAGTGCAATAAAATTGGATGATTACTAGCAGGTCTGTTAGGGAAGGAGAGCTTGATGCATTCTCTAGCCCTGAGCTTGATGTCCGCCCGATAACTACTGAGAACAACAGAAGGGGAAAGAAGAGACATTTAGCATTTGCAAGGGGGTCGCGTGTTTACCAAGTCAGCTGGCATCCACCAGTGAAGAGTATGCCTGAACAACACATTCATCTGCTCCTTGTTTATTGCATTAAGACGCTTGCTTCCTGCCCACCCTCAAGAGACTTCGGCTACTTATGATAAAAAATAAGAAAACTATCTTTTTCGAATTCTTCACAAAAGTGGCTGAAATTTTTACATTTACTATAATTGGATTACAGAAGCTCACTCCCAAAATTCCATTTGAATCGGTTTAAAACTTAAAAAGTTAGCATTGGAAATTTTTATTATGTGTGCCTCTTTAGACAGTGAGCCTTGAGCAGAAAGTGTGTTACCATAGCAACGGTTGATTGACAGCTGGGAGCGCTGATCCGAAGCCCTTGGTTGGGAAGAAAGCAAACACCTGTTTATCACTTCCACGGCTCAAAAGGACTAAGAGATATTTTCAGAAATCCATTTTCCGGAATTTTGAAAATAACACAGTAAAATTTTTACAGTGGTTAAAATACATCACAATAAAGTTCTAGTGCGAATTTCGCCGAATTCCGTTTGAAACTTTAGCAGATGCAAAAAAAAAAAAAAATCTTCCGTTGCAAAATCGGATTCAAAAAAAAGAAACGGCAATTATAAATTACGGGAAAAGCAAGCAAATTATTTTTTTTAGATGCCATGGTTTATTTAAACAGAGTGATCCTTAAATTTTGTTTCTGTGATGATATGGACTCTATTTTAATTACAAACATACATTTTTATTCAGATGTCTGAGTTACTGTTTTAATAAAAAAATCTATAATTAAAAAGTTTTCAATGGATTTAGGCGAAATTCAGCAGATAAACGTATTTTAGTAAATTGCAACGTTATGACGTAAATTTGGTCATTTTGTCGAAAATTGGGCAGCATTTTTTTTTACGTTTTCTCCTATAGTTAGGGTGAAGGAGGAAGACACTTCAGTGAGCTGCAGGTGGTGATTTATGGCGATGTGCCAAATGAAAAGAAGCCGTTCCATCAGGACATTCCAGAGGTTGAGTGTGCGTGGACGCGTGCTCCTGCTGTTTGAACTTAATCGGAATGTTTTCGGGAGGGGAGAAATATCCGTTTCAGCTTTACAGCTTTCAGGCTCCTTTTTTTTTTCTTGGTAATAAATAAAAACCATAGTTGCTGCATTCACCATTGATCCATATTCGCATTTCTTGAATATAAACAGCAGACAATCGGAAACATGGTGTTGGGTGGGTCTTGATGTTCTTCATTTGTATCTGCTGAATTTTGTTCTGTGGGAATACGGAATGAGTTATACTGTGAATACATACAAAACTACATATTTTTGAGCTGAAAAAATATGTCTACTTGTACACAGTAGCTAACGTGTGAACTCAGACGAAGACAATCATACATATGGACGTCTGATTCCATAAAAAAATCAACCCATTTTATTATACACGACAGGTAAAAAAGAAAAAACATTACATGTTTTTAAACATTATAAAGGAAAGCGGATTTTTGAAACACTATGACTTGATGATATTAATTTCTGAAAGGTTTTTTTTTTCGATTTTAATTTCTGAAATCTTTTTTTTTTTTTTTTTTTCAATTACAATACATTGTAACAGGATACCTGTGTGTTGTATCCCTTAGTTGTATGGCAGATTTTCAGTTGGCCGATATCCGCGATCGTAAGTGGTAGTTACATTGCTATTGTTGATGATGACAAGATAAATACTGGAGTAATGTAGAATGTTGCATAAAGTAAAAAAAAAAATCTCCTCCCTCCTCCCCCTTCGAACTTTTATGCGGTTATCATAGCTGATCAACCATTTCATTCCATGAACATCAGCACATTTCAATCATTTGACCATTGTCGGTCTGACGGAATTCAGCAGTGCTTAAGCGCCTAGCGCAATGAGAACATGCTAATTATGAACAGTTCTATTCCCTTCCCCCTATCATCCCTAATAATTGAGAGCGCAATACTGTAGTTTCAAATATTCTGTGTATGAGCTAGTTTTCACGCTGTTCGTTGTTTTTATTTTAGAAATTACTAACCCTTTCGAACTGTAGGTTGCAGAAACGTTTATGCTTTGGTTTTTTCCATTTGTCCGTACGATAATTCACGTAAAAGGGGTTGGATTTTGGCGAAATTTTAGTATGCTGTTAGGTACAACCTAGGAACCTACCCTGTTGAAAATGGTCGAAATTAAATTCAAAGGCATAGATATAAGAGCAGTATTCATTCTCCAAGCTTGAAGCCCTACGTCCACTCCAGCTGGGTAAGTATGAAAGATTTGAGACTTGGAGGAGACCCAGTACAAAGTTTTGCTTCCCTCAGGCACTAAGTGTTTGTTAACATTTCCTTTCCTCTGGTTTGGAGCCCAGCTGTAAGAGGTGATGCTTTGTAACAGTCTTTTAGCACAACACTCTGTCTACTGATTGGCATACAGGTCATAAAACAGTAACTTCACTAAGTGTTGTTTCCTTGTTTTGAATGAAGACTAAATCAATGCCAAAGCATTTGCAACCCAGGCTGCCTAAAGGACAAAGCTGGGGGAGCAGGAAAGAACATAGCAGTAAGACCCCTTTTTCTTTAATTACTTAAAATCTGGCCTATAGTAATTGGTCACATGTGTAGCCCCTTACTCAGGGGAAATTCTCAATTTTTAGTTGTGTGGTTCCTGATCTTAGATATTTTTTTGGTTTTCATTTACTGTTTCAGTTGATTTACCCATTTTTTCACCCCCATTAAACATGGGTAAGTGTACTTTTAGTAATCTTTGGCTAATAAATCCTAAATATGCTGGATGGATTAAAAAAGATGAAAGCAATTGCCATGTTGCAAAATGCATTTTTATTCATTAAAATAATAGATGTTTCGAATATGGGGGAATCCGCTTTAAGAAGCCACATGAAAGGAAAAAAACATAGTATGTTGACAGAAAGCTGTAAAAATGTTCCACTAACTGTTGATAAATTGCTATGTGTATCAAGTGATAAACAAGTACAGCCTATTGCATCCACATCTAATCCTCTGCATATTCCTCTTGAAAAAATGCAACCATTAAAGCAGAAGCATTGTGGTGTTTAAAAGTGGTTAAATCCCATTACTCTTACAGGTCTTGTGCAGGTAATGATGTTTTATTCCGCCTAATGTTTTCTGACAGCAGAATTGCTGGAAACTTCAGCTGTGGCGAAAAAAAATGTTCCTACATTTGTTGCTTTGGTTTGGCACCTCACTTTAAATCAGTGTTGGTTCAGGAAGTCAAAACTGAAAATGAAAATTTTGTGATTTTGTTTGACGAAAGTTTAAACAAGTTTAGTCAGTCAAAACAAATGGGAAAAAGGAACAGTTTCAACCAGATATTTGTCATCAGTTTTTTTGGGTCATGCTAGTGCAGACATAATGATGGAAAAATTTCTTGAATGCATGGCGTGCCTCCCACTGTGTAACATTGTGCAGTTATCAATGGATGGACCCAATGTTAATTGGAAGTTTTTGATATGCTGCAATCAAAACTTAGTGCTGACTCAAATGTCCAACTCCTAAACACAGGGAGCTGTGGACTTCACATTGCAAACAATGCCTTTCGACATGGAGCCTCAGCAACAGGGTGGGAAATTCAAAAGTTGCTTTCATCATTATTTAGGCTTTTTAAAGATTCACCTGCAAGGAGGGAAGATTTTTCTAAAATAATTTTAGCCAGTAAGATGCCATTAAAATTCTGCCCACACAGGTGGCTAGAAAATACTCCTGCCTGCGAGCGAGCATTAGAAATTTGGGCAGACATTGAAAATTATGTTAACCAAGTTGAAAAGAAGTGCATCAAGAATCCCCACACTGTATCATTTGATGCTATCAAAACTTTCACTAAAGATCCTTTTGTTTTGGTTAAACTGCATTTCTTCAATTCAGTTTCAAAACAGCTGGTACCATTTCTCAAGGCATGTCAGTCAGATAAGCCAATGATGCCTTTTATGGCCACAGATCTTGAAAAGATGCTAAGAAATATGATGAATCGCTTTGTTAAAAGAACCGTAATGGCAGAAGCTAACTCTGCCTTAAAGCTGTTACAAGTAGACCTTACAGATGCATCTCAGTGTTGTCACTATAAAGAAATTGATGTTGGGTTTCAAACAGAGAAGGTATTGAAAGAATTAAGTGCTAAGAACATTAGTGAACGCAAACTTATGGAGTTTAGAATGGAATGCCGAATATTTTTGCAAAAGCTAGTTGTGAAGCTATTGGAAAAAAATCCACTTAAGTACTCCCTTGTTCGCCACATGAATTGTTTAGATCCTCGGTTGATGTCAAAAAATAGTGAGACTTGTATTAAGAATCTAACATCCATTCTCACACTTCTTGTTGATGCTCATAGAATACAACCAGAATTATGTGATGGTGTAATATGGCAGTTTAAGGAATTTGTGACCAGTGTTGCAGCAGTAAAATCTTCATTCATAAACTTTGATCCAGAAGATAAACAACAAAGAGTAGACACATTATTGTATGAGTACATGTCTTCTACTAAAGCTTTTAGTGAACTGTGGAAAGTTGTGAAACTTCCTTTACTGTTGTCACATGGGCAAGCTTCTGTTGAGAGGGGTTTTTCAGTCAATAAGGAGCTCATTGTAGAAAACATGAGAGAGGAGTCAATTGTAGCACAGAGAATTATTTATGATCATATATCCTATGTAGGTGGTATTGATAAGGTAAATATCTCAAAATCCCTTCTGTTATCAGTTGGAGCTGCAAGGCAAAAATACATACATTATTTGGATGATAAGTCCAAAGAAAAGGAAAAAGCAGCCATATGTGGAAAAAGGAAAGCTATTTTAGATGAAATTGATAGCATAGAAAAGAAAAGGAAACTCATTGAAGGAGAAGTCAAAGAATTACTTAACTCTGCTGATGATTTAGCTTTAAAAGCTGAAACTACAAATAACATTACATACATTGTAAAATCTAATAACTTTAGAAAAACTGCTCATGAGAAAAGAGCAGTACTTAAAAAAATGGATATGGAACTTGAAACCAAAGTCAGCAATCTTAAATCTGTATAACCATCCATTGATACTCCATATTTGTGGTATCTTCCAAGCATATAGAGAATTAATACTAAAACATAAAATTTTTATATTTGTACAATTTACAATAGAAATGAACTTTTTTTTCTTTGAAGCATGTTGAACTTCAAACCAGTTTTGATCTTATATCTTCATAATTATTTAGTGTTTTTCATATGAAGTTCATGTAAATAGACTAATGAACTCTTCTGTTCCAAAAACTTATAACTTTCTGCAACTAACTTCCACAATTAGGCTTCTTATTAGACTAAAACTTTGGTAAGTAACATAAAACCTTATTTATACTTGTACAGTAAATACTCATGGGCTCCTAAAACATATTTTTGCTGTACATTTTACTATGAATTTGTGGCCAAAACAATTCAATCAATTGTCCTTAATGCATTGATCAGATTTTGGTTTATATAACTGACAAACTTCAATTTTTTAAAAAAAGCTTTTAAAAACTTAATTCATATAATTGTCTTATGTTTTGGGAGTTGAACCAAAAGTGGTTATTCTGATTCTGGTTATGATTGAAGCTTAACTGGAGGTAGAGATTCCTTATGCTCATCATTTTTCATTTATGTAAAATACTTAAGAATATCCTAATTTATACCAATAAAAAACTGAAATTGTTTTATGTTTAAGGTTTTTATAAATAGTTTAGCTAGTTCCACATTTTGGGGTAGCACTTCATAAATTTAGTTTAGCAGTGATTTTGATTTAAAAAAATAAAAGTAAATTGAGGCAATCTTGTTTGATATGAAAAATAATTTTTGGAAAGTAATATGAGGCAAGTGTACTGGTAGACATAAAGGTGGTTAGATTCTTTTGGGTTGGGTGGTGGGCCAGGACTTTCTGACTTCTATGATGAAACTTATTTGAAATTTGTTGCCATGTTCCTAAAATTACACTTTCTGTTTTAAACTCTATTGGTTCACCTTTCTATGATCGTCCACTCCCGAATCATTTCTTGAGGTGCATAGTGATTCCGTGGCTTATGCTTTTTGATTTAACATAACTGTACTACAATTGGATGAAATTTTCCTCAAGTCTGGAACATATTCTGTCTAGTAATTAAGATTTTCATTGCCTTCAAAAGTCACATCCCAATATGCATCCACCAGTGGCAGTCATTGGGAATGTTAAAAAAAAAAAAAATCATTCCCATGTATGGAAACACTTTTTATCAGAGCTAGAATCCACCTGTGGGCATAACAGGCACATGCCCCATTTCAAAAAAAAAGGGGGGGGGGTGAGTAAGTAGATAAGTGCTTTGCTTTGTCTCACGTTTCTTGTTTCCAGACATTACACTTTTTCACTTATAGATTTGCAACTCCACGTTTTGTCTTACATTGGCCCGAACTTTTCAGTGATCCACACAGCAGTACTTCAGAACTGCTGTTTGTGATGTACTCTGACAGGCAAGCACCCCATCTCCCCCTTATGGGTCCTCCATGTTTTACCACCGTGTTTTTTGGAGGAAATAAATCTCAGAGATTTTTTTACCAGTCCTCTGTTAGACGTGCGCCCTCCCCATTCTTAAATTCTGAATCTGCCCTCACTTTATTTTATAATAATTTCAGTTGTTATCAATAATAGTCTGATTACATGGAAGATAGTGCAGAATAGTGATGCAGCTAAAATGACTGATTGAATTAATCATTTTCTGATTGAGGGAAAGGATTTTCTGAATAGCCTTGTGATAATTGCATCATGATTCAATTTAGCATTATTGGGTAATTCGCCAATTAAAAACATTAAAAAGAAATGTAATGGGTAAAAAAGCACACTCATCCATTTGCATCTTTCATCATTTTTATTACTTAAAACTGAAATTGCTTTTAAAAACTAATTTGAGCATGATACTGTAAAGCGTAGTAATCATCCTGGAATTTTTTGTATATGGCCTGGAAAAGGCCTGGAAAGTCCTTGAATTTTTTCCCCCAAAAAGAGTACGAACCCTGTGTACTAGGTGTGAGTCAAAATTATATTTGTATTTTTTTGCTTAGGTATCTTCTTTATAGAATATATATATATATATATATATATCATCATCATTGTCAACCATTATCAATCCACTGCTGGACGAAGGTCTCCCCAAGTTTCCTCCACAACGGTCTGTCTTGTGCCAGTCTCCTCTATGTCACTCCCGCATATTTACGAATTTCATCCACCCATCTCCCATGTGGTCTTTTTCTGGGTCTTTTCCTGTCCCTTGGAATCCAATCTAAAATTTCGGCTGTCCATCTATGGTCTGTCCTTCTGGCAGTATGTCCAGCCCATTGCCATTTCAGGGATTTAACTCTGATCATGATGTCTTCCACTCTCGTCATTTTTCAGATCCACGAGTTCCTCTTCTTATCTCTCCTGGTTATACCAAGCATGCACCTCTCCATGCTGCTTTGAGTTGTCTGCAGCCTTTGTATGTCTCTTTTAGTTAAGGTCCACGTCTCTGCACCATACGTAAGCACTGGAAGGATGCATTGATCAAACACTTTTCTTTTAAGACATAATGGCATATTGCTCTTGAAAATTATGCTGTTTCTTCCAAAAGCTCTCCAGGCAAGTTTTGTACGCCGATTAATTTCTTCATCAATGTGACCCTCACTTGATATCTGCTGTCCAAGATAAACATACGTATCTGTTATCTCCAGTTTTTCTCCATCAATCGATAAATCTTCATTTCTTGTAAAAGCATTGAACATCACTTTTGTCTTCTGAAAGTTCATTTTAATCCCACTTCTTTACTCTTGTCAGCAAGTTCCTGGATCATACTCTGCAGCTCTGATGGGGTAGTTGCAAAAATGACTACGTCATCAGACAAAACGAAGGTGGGTTAGATAATCTCCATTAATCTTTATCCCTTTGTTTTCCCAGTTCAGTGATTGAAAGACATTTTCCAATGTGGCATTAAAGAGCTTCGGAGATATGGTGTCACCTTGTCTCACTCCCTTTCCAATTTTTATGTGTGTTGTATTTTCAAACAACCGAATCTTTACACTTGCATTTTCATAGATGTTATTAATAATATTAATGTATGCATCTTCAATACCGCAGGATTTCAGAGCCGTGGTAACTGCTGATGGTTTCACCGAATCAAAGGCTTTTTCATAATCGATAAAAGCCATGCACAATGGAAGTTCATATTCCCTCGCTCTTTCAATTAGTTCTCTCAGTACGTGGATATGATCTATTGTGCTGTAGCCACTCCTGAATCCAGCTTGTTCTCTCGGTTGAGCCATGTCCAGTGTTACCTTCAAGCGGTGTGAAAGAACTTAAGTGAAGATTTTATAAACCACTGATAGGAGGCTGATAGGTCTGTAGTTCCTGAGATCCTCAATGTCACCTTTTTTATGTAGCAGGATCATTGTAGCATTGTTCCAATCCTCAGGAATCTTCCCTTCATTAAGGCATCGAGTGAAAATTTGGGCGAGTACTGTTTCGATTTCTCCACTTGCTTCTTGTATGATGTCTATAGTAATTCCATCTTCTCCTGGAGCTTTCCCCCGCTTCATGTTCTTGATTGCATGAGCAACTTCTGCTGGGAGGACTGGAAGAACTCTGGTACCTTTCATGATGTCTGGAGTACATGTATCATCCCTTTCATATAATTTGGAGTAGAAATCTTTCACTCTTGTCAATATTTCGCATCTATTTCTTGTTATAGAACCATCTTCTTTTCTCAGAGCCATAATCTGTTTTCTTCCCTTACTGAGATGTCCCTTTGCTATCTTTAGGCTTTGGTTGTTTTCAATTGCTTTCCTCACTAGCTCACAGTTGAATTTCCTTACGTCTTCAGTGATACTTTTTCGTGCTGTCTTGCATAGCTCTATATATTCCACTTTGGAAGTCACATCTTCTTTAGTTGTCCTCATCTCTCTTCTTTTGCATCAACATTTTGGTTTTTCCTGATAATTTGTTTACATGCAACTTGTTCTTAGACCCAGCTAATTTTGTTGCTGTTTCCATAAGAGCTTTGGTTACTTTTCTGTTAACTTCCAAAATATCCACTTCTTCCTATGTTAGGCCTTCTAAAGCAGAGAATCTGTTCTTCAGTACCAACTTGAAAGTATTGTGGTGTTTTTTAAGGTTGGTTATGTCAATACATTTTGTTTGTCTTATGAGCTTGCCACGTTCCAGTTTAGTGTTGAGGTGCATCTTACATCTCACCAATCTATGGTCACTACCTGTGTTGAACTTGTTTAGCACACTGCAGTCTTCGATGACGAATTTTTTGTTACACATAATAAAATCAATTTCACTTGTCGTCCCAATTGGATGTCTCCATGTCCATTTCCTGTGTGGCTTTTTCTTGAAAAAGGAATTCAAGATGAAAAATCCTTCTGCCTCTGCAAACTCAACGAGAGTATTTCCACGCTGGTTTCTCTTGCCGTAACCGAATTTACCTACTGAAGTTTCATTCTGTTGCCGTTGCCCTATTTTTGCATTGAAATCTCCCATAATTATCTTCAAGTGCTGCTTACCTTTATTATTTAGATGACGAATTTCCTCATAAAATTCTTCAATTTCTTCTTCAGGATGACTTGTGGTGGGTGCATAAGTTTGAATAATCTGAGCCTGGTATCTTCTCGATAGTTGGATAACGAGTCGTGCAGCTCTGTCAGAGGAACTTTCAACTTCTACCACTTTATCCTTCAGTTTCTTGTTTATTATAAATCCAACACCACTAGTTCTGCCAGTATCTGTCCCACGATAATAGAAGAGATGTCCACTTTTCAGTTCAATGAGATCTTCTCCTTTTCTCCTTACCTCACTCAGCCCGACGATGTCCCACTTGATCCTTTGTAGTTCCTCTTCCAATTCAAGAAGCCTTGAATCAGAAGATAGGGAGCGTCCGTTGTAGGTAGCCAAGGTCAGCATCAAATGGCAGCCTAGTCCGGTCCTCCGGGGATTCTTAGCACCCTCTGCCTTCATGTCACACTGGCCGCTGCCTTGGCCAGGTACATCATCATCATCATTGTCAACCATTATCAATCCACTGCTGGACGAAGGTCTGATGACGATGATGATGATGATATATATATATATATATATATGTATTTATATATATATATATATTATATGGGGTGTAAGGTCAGGTGATGAGTAACATCACAGCCTCTCCTTGACAAATGTCAACCCCGCCTTCTCGTGGTGCATCCTGTTCCCACTAAAGGGGCTCTGACGACCGCCAATAGCGGTATAACTATACCATCGGGATCAGAGGAAATGCTATCCCACACTCACCAACCCGCTTGGCCAGCGTGGTGAGTTATGGCCAAACACCTCCAAAATGACTCTACAACTTAAATCTTGGCCCTCAGTCTCTGGCAGCTGGAATGTACCTGGCCAAGGCAGCGGCCAGTGCGACATGAAGGCAGAGGGTGCTAAGAATCCCCGGAGGACCGGACTAGGTTGCCATCTGATGCTGACCTTGGCTACCTACAACGGACGCTCCCTATCTTCTGATTCAAGGCTTCTTGAATTGGAAAAAGAACTACAAAGGATCAAGTGGGACATCGTCGGGCTAAGTGAGGTAAGGAGAAAAGGAGAAGATCTCATTGAACTGAAAAGTGGACATCTCTTCTATTATCGTGGGACAGATACTGGCAGAACTAGTGGTGTTGGAATTATAATAAACAAGAAACTGAAGGATAAAGTGGTAGAAGTTGAAAGTTCCTCTGACAGAGCTGCACGACTCGTTATCCAACTATCGAGAAGATACCAGACTCAGATTATTCAAACTTATGCACCCACCACAAGTCATCCTGAAGAAGAAATTGAAGAATTTTATGAGGAAATTCGTCATCTAAATAATAAAGGTAAGCAGCACTTGAAGGTAATTATGGGAGATTTCAATGCAAAAATAGGGCACCGGCAACAGAATGAAACTTCAGTAGGTAAATTCGGTCACGGCAACAGAAACCAGCGTGGAAATACTCTCGTTAAGTTTGCAGAGGCAGAAGGATTTTTATCTTGAATTCCTTTTTCAAGAAAAAGCCACACAGGAAATGGACATGGAGACATCCAATTGGGACGACAAGTGAAATTGATTTTATTGTGTGTAACAAAAAATTCGTCATCGAAGACTGCAGTGTGCTGAACAACTTCAACACAGGTAGTGACCATAGATTGGTGAGATGTAAGATGCACCTCAACACTAAACTGGAACGTGGCAAGCTCATAAGACAAACAAAATCTATTGACATAACCAACCTTGAAAAACACCATAATACTTTCAAGTTGGAACTGAAGAACAGATTCTCTGCTTTAGAAGGCCTAACATCGGAAGAAGTGGATATTTCGGAAGTTAACAGAAAAGTAACCAAAGCTCTTATGGAAACAGCAATAAAATTAGCTAGGTCTAAGAACAAGTTGCATGTAAACAAATTATCAGGAAAAACCAAAATGTTGATGCAAAAAGGAAGAGAGATGAGGACAACTAAAGAAGTTGTGACTTCCAAAGTGGAATATATAGAGCTATGCAAGACAGTACGAAAAAGTATCACTGAAGACGTAAGGAAATTCAACTGTGAGCTAGTGAGGAAAGCAATTGAAAACAACCAAAGCCTAAAGATAGCAAAGGGACATCTCAGTAAGGGAAGAAAACAGATTATGGCTCTGAGAAAAGATGGTTCTATAACAAGAAATAGAGGCGAAATTTTGACAAGAGTGAAAGATTTCTACTCCAAATTATATGAAAGGGATGATACATGTACTCCAGACATCATGAAAGGTACCAGAGTTCTTCCAGTCCTCCCAGCAGAAGTTGCTCATGCAATCAAGAACATGAAGCGGGGGAAAGCTCCAGGAGAAGATGGAATTACTATAGACATCATACAAGAAGCAAGTGGAGAAATTGAAACAGTACTCGACCAAATTTTCACTCGATGCCTTAATGAAGGGAAGATTCCTGAGGATTGGAACAATGCTACAATGATCCTGCTACATAAAAAAGGTGACATTGAGGATCTCAGGAACTACAGACCTATCAGCCTCCTATCAGTGGTTTATAAAATCTTCACTAAAGTTCTTTCACACCGCTTGAAGGTAACACTGGACATGGCTCAACCGAGAGAACAAGCTGGATTCAGGAGTGGCTACAGCACAATAGATCATATCCACGTACTGAGAGAACTAATTGAAAGAGCGAGGGAATATGAACTTCCATTGTGCATGGCTTTTATGGATTATGAAAAAGCCTTTGATTCGGTGAAACCATCAGCAGTTACCTCGGCTCTGAAATCCTGCGGTATTGAAGATGCATACATTAATATTATTAATAACATCTATGAAAATGCAAGTGCAAAGATTCGGCTGTTTGAAAATACAACACACATAAAAATTGGAAAGGGAGTGAGACAAGGTGACACCATATCTCCGAAGCTCTTTAATGCCACATTGGAAAATGTCTTTCAATCACTGAACTGGGAAAACAAAGGGATAAAGATTAATGGAGATTATCTAACCCACCTTCGTTTTGCTGATGACGTAGTCATTTTTGCAACTAGCCCATCAGAGCTGCAGAGTATGATCCAGGAACTTGCTGACAAGAGTAAAGAAGTGGGATTAAAAATGAACTTTCAGAAGACAAAAGTGATGTTCAATGCTTTTACAAGAAATGAAGATTTATTGATTGATGGAGAAAAACTGGAGATAACAGATACGTATGTTTATCTTGGACAGCAGATATCAAGTGAGGGTCACATTGATGAAGAAATTAATCGGCGTACAAAACTTGCCTGGAGAGCTTTTGGAAGAAACAGCATAATTTTCAAGAGCAATATGCCATTATGTCTTAAAAGAAAAGTGTTTGATCAATGCATCCTTCCAGTGCTTACGTATGGTGCAGAGACGTGGACCTTAACTAAAAGAGACATACAAAGGCTGCAGACAACTCAAAGCAGCATGGAGAGGTGCATGCTTGGTGTAACCAGGAGAGATAAGAAGAGGAACTCGTGGATCCGAAAAATGACGAGAGTGGAAGACATCATGATCAGAGTTAAATCCCTGAAATGGCAATGGGCTGGACATACTGCCAGAAGGACAGACCATAGATGGACAGCCGAAATTTTAGATTGGATTCCAAGGGGCAGGAAAAGACCCAGAAAAAGACCACATGGGAGATGGGTGGAGGAAATTCGTAAATATGCGGGAGTGACATGGAGGAGACTGGCACAAGACAGACCGTTGTGGAGGAAACTTGGGGAGACCTTCGTCCAGCAGTGGATTGATAATGGTTGACAATGATGATGATATATATATATCCACTGCTGGACGAAGGTCTCCCCAAGTTTCCTCCACAACGGTCTGTCTTGTGCCAAATATATATATTTTATATATATATATATATATATCAACATCATCATCATCATTGTCAACCATTATCAATCCACTGCTGGACGAAGGTCTCCCCAAGTTTCCTCCACAACGGTCTGTCTTGTGCCAGTCTCCCCCATGTCACCCCTGCATACTTTCGAATTTCATCCACCCATCTCCCATGTGGTCTTCTTCTGGGTCTTTTCCTGTCCCTTGGAATCCAATCTAAAATTTCGGCTGTCCATCGATGATCTGTTCTTCTGGCAGTATATCCAGCCCATTGCCATTTCAGGGATTTAACTCTGATCATGATGTCTTCCACTCTTGTCATTTTTCGGATCCACGAGTTCCTCTTCTTATCTCTCCTGGTTACACCAAGTATATATATATATATATTTTTACTGTAAAAGTGAATATATATATATATATATATAAGGTCAGGTGATGCGTAACATCACAGCCTCTCCTTGACAAATGTCAACCCCGCCTTCTCGTGGTGCATCCTGTTCCCACTAAAGGGGCTCTGACGACCGCCCATAGCGGTATAACTATACCATCGGGATTAGAGGAAATTCTATCCCACACTCACCAACCCGCTTGGCCAGCGTGGTGAGTTATGGCCAAACCCCTCCAAAATGATTCCACAACTTAAATCTTGGCCCTCAGTCTCCGGCAGCTGGAATGTACTTGGCCAAGGCAGCGGCCAGTGCGACATGAAGGCAGAGGGTGCTAAGAATCCCCGGAGGACCGGACTAGGCTGCCATCTGATGCTGACCTTGGCTACTTACAATGGACGCTCCCTATCTTCTGATTCAAGGCTTCTTGAATTGGAAGAGGAACTACAAAGGATCAAGTGGGACATCGTGGGGCTAAGTGAGGTAAGGAGAAAAGGAGAAGATCTCATCGAACTGAAAAGTGGACATCTCTTCTACTATCGTGGGACAGATACTGGCAGAACTAGTGGTGTTGGATTTATAATAAACAAGAAACTGAAGGATAAAGTTGTAGAAGTTGAAAGTTCCTCTGACAGAGCTGCACGACTTGTTATCCAACTCTCGAAAAGATACCAGGCTCAGATTATTCAAACTTATGCACCCACCACAAGTCATCCTGAAGAAGAAATTGATGAATTTTATGAGGAAATTTGTCATCTAAATAATAAAGGTAAGCAGCACTTGAAAATAATTATGGGAGATTTCAATGCAAAAATAGGGCAACGGCAACAGAATGAAACTTCAGTAGGTAAATTCGGTCACGGCAACAGAAACCAGCGTGGAAATACTCTCGTTGAGTTTGCAGAGGCAGAAGGGTTTTTCATCTTGAACTCCTTCTTCATGAAAAAGCCACACAGGAAATGGACATGGAGACATCCAAATATGATGACAAGTGAAATTGATTTTATTATGTGTAACAAAAAATTCGTCATAGAAGACTGCAGTGTGCTAAACAAGTTCAACACAGGTAGTGACCATAGATTGGTGAGATGTAAGATGCACCTCAACACTAAACTTGAACGTGGCAAGCTCATAAGATAAACAAAATCTATTGACATAACCAACCTTAAAAAACACCATAATACCTTCAAGTTAGAACTGAAGAACAGTTTCTCTGCTTTAGAAGGCCTAACATCGGAAGAAGTGGACATCTCTGAAGTTAACAGAAAAGTAACCAAAGCTCTTATGGAAACAGCAACAAAATTAGCTGGGTCTAAGAACAAGTTGCATGTGAACAAATTATCAGGAAAAACCAAAATGTTGATGCAAAAAAGAAGAGAGATGAGGACAACTAAAGAAGATGTGACTTCCAAAGTGGAATATATAGAGCTATGCAAGACAGTAAGAAAAAGTATCACTGAAGACGTAAGGAAATTCAACTGTGAACTAGTGAGGAAAGCAATTGAAAACAACCAAAGCCTAAAGATAGCAAAGGGACATCTCAGTAAGGGAAGAAAACAGATTATGGCACTGAGAAAAGAAGATGGTTCTGTAACAAGAAATAGAGGCGAAATTTTGACAAGAGTGAAAGATTTCTACTCCAAATTATATGAAAGCGATGATATATGCACTCCAGACATCATGAAAGATACCAGTACCAGAGTTCCTCCAGTCCTCCCAACAGAAGTTGCACATGCAATCAAGAACATGAAGCGGGGAAAAGCTCCAGGAGAAGATGGAATTACTGTAGACATCATACAAGAAGCAAGTGGAGAAATCGAAACAGTACTCGCCCAAATTTTCACTCGATGCCTTAATGAAGGAAAGATTCCTGAGGATTGGAACACCGCTACAATGATCCTGCTACATAAGAAAGGTGACATTGAGGATCTCGGAAACTACAGACCTATCAGCCTCCTATCAGTAGTTTATAAAATCTTCACTAAAGTTCTTTCACACCGCTTGAAGGTAACACTGGACATGGCTCAACCGAGAGAACAAGCTGGATTCAGGAGTGGCTACAGCACAATAGATCATATCCACGTGCTGAGAGAACTAATTGAAAGAGCGAGGGAATATGAACTTCCATTGTGCATGGCTTTTATTGATTATGAAAAAGCCTTTGATTCGGTGAAACCATCAGCAGTTACAATGGCTCTGAAAACCTGCGGTATTGAAGATGCATACATTAATATTATTAATAACATCTATGAAAATGCAAGTGCAAAGATTAGGCTGTTTGAAAATACAACACACGTAAAAATTGGAAAGGGAGTGAGACAAGGTGACACCATATCTCCGAAGCTCTTTAATGCCACATTGGAGGGTGTTTTTCAGTCGCTGAGCTGGGAAAACACGGGGATAAAGATTAATGGAGATTATCTAACCCACCTTCGTTTTGCTGATGACGTAGTCATTTTTGCAACTAGCCCATCAGAGCTGCAGAGTATGATCCAGGAACTTGCTGACAAGAGTAAAGAAGTGGGATTAAAAATGAACTTTCAGAAGACAAAAGTGATGTTCAATGCTTTTACAAGAAATGAAAATTTATCGATTGATGGAGAAAAGCTGGAGATAACAGACACGTACGTTTATCTTGGACAGCAGATATCAAGTGAGGGTCACATTGATGAAGAAATTAATCGGCGTACAAAACTTGCCTGGAGAGCTTTTGGAAGAAACAGCATAATTTTCAAGAGCAATATGCCATTATGTCTTAAAAGAAAAGTGTTTGATCAATGCATCCTTCCAGTGCTTGCGTATGGTGCAGAGACGTGGACCTTAACTAAAAGAGACATACAAAGGCTGCAGACAACTCAAAGCAGCATGGAGAGGTGCATGCTTGGTGTAACCAGGAGAGATAAGAAGAGGAACTCGTGGATCCGAAAAATGACAAGAGTGGAAGACATCATGATCAGAGTTAAATCCCTGAAATGGCAATGGGCTGGACATACTGCCAGAAAGACAGATCATCGATGGACAGCCGAAATTTTAGATTGGATTCCACGGGACAGGAAAAGACCCAGAAGAAGACCACATGGGAGATGGGTGGATGAAATTCGAAAGTATGCAGGGGTGACATGGAGGAGACTGGCACAAGACAGACCGTTGTGGAGGAAACTTGGGGAGACCTTCGTCCAGCAGTGGATTGATAATGGTTGACAATGATGATGATGATGATATATATATCGTTGTTTTTAATAACATTTTTAATAACAATTTTTCAATTAAAGTATCCACAAATTCATCTATTTGCTTGGACAGCTGTAACCAGTTCAGCTCTGTCTGTACTGACCCACTGTTTGAAACTTATTTCATCCAGCATTTCACTCGATAATATTTCCTGTGTATATTGTACAATCGGTGCACTTGTCAAAACTACAATCCTGACTGTTCATGTCACAAACAAGAAGATCTGGTAAGTCTTTTATAGTTTGTATTTAATTTGGCACCATTTTTCATAAGTTTAATGCTTTGGTGATACTTACAAACATGCCCAAGTAGCACATGACGTTTAAAAGACGTCGCATTTCGGTTGCAAAAGTTGATATTTGGTCTTTCGTACAAAGACTACGTTTGATAAACGTTTGTTAAATGTTACATCCGTTACCGTTGCGATTTTGTCACATTCATTACGTTTGCTAAATGTTGCATTTTCGTCATGTTAGCAAGGTCACAGCTAATCTTTGGCGTGACATTACATTCAGGCAAAAAAGAACAAAATTATACTGTTGATAAAACAGTAAGCTTGTGTATACTTGATAAAGATTATTGAATTCCTCCTTTTTTTTTTTTTTTTTTGCTTATACGACTAGAAGATTTTATTCCATTGGTTTTAAAGCAGCTTCTGGTCTGCGGCTGCGTCGTTCTCTAACCTGCTGTTACGTCACTTGTACTACGGACGGTGAGTTATGGCAAGGCTGAACTCGATCGTCCAGAGCTGCATGCCTAATCGATGGATTTTATCGTTCTTAAAAGGTAAGTTCTTTTCCTGTTTCAATTCATAGGCTTCGATTTCGAAAACAATTCATGTATTCGCTTCGTAACTCGTGGAGAATCCCGTAACACGTGAAGACATTCATGTATTCGTTTCGTAACACGTGGAGGTAGGCTTAACACGTGAACACATTCATGTATTTTCTTAACAGGTATATATATCATCGACTGCATTTTGAACTAGGAGTAGTAAAGAATTTGTTAGATTTTCGGATCTAAACACAGCTGATTCGTTTTTAATTTTGTATTTTCGTGAAAGAGTAACAAAAATATATTTCAAGGAAACTAAATTTTAGACCTTTTCATTTTTATGAGCTACTGAATATTTGGTTAGATTTTTAAATAACAAATGCAGCTAGTTGTAAAAGAAATTCTAATTCTTCAAATGTTTAGAGAGTATTGAATTTATACTTAATTACTCAAATGTGCTTCCGTGTAGCAAACATTGTTACAAACGCAGCTTATTGGTATGTTAGTTATAAAGGTTACTCTATATTACTGTTATCATATATTAGATCAGCATTTCTTAGGGCTCATTCAGCCAGTTTTTTTGCAAGAAATATATTGTGTGTAGAGTAGCAAACGGAATAAGCTGTTGGAGAGATACTTATTAAATCCAGAAAGCTTCAAGGTTGAAAAAAGTTCAAAACCCACCCTGTACAGAGTCCTGTGGCCAAGAAGTATATTGTCAGTCACAATTCAAAGTCTGCGTAAGGCACGCAAAAATTTAACTTTTTTTTTTTTTTGAAAATGCACGTTTTATACCAGATGTGAATTAAGCTTACTGAAATCATAATGTATCTGTATCCAAATGGAATATATACAAATATCCAATGCAACATTTTGTTAGACTGTGGGAGTACACACTTACATTCAAATGTGTCCATCTCCCCCTTCCACATATCAGAGTTGTGCCTATCAAATAATGAAGCAGAGGAATGCTATTGAACCTGTCACAGGCAAGGTGGCCAGTTGCTTTGCTTTTCCAGTTACAGTTTACTAAATTTTTGTTCAAATTTCAGGAATGCAGGGGTGGGAGAAGTTGGAAGCAGAGTTGTATAAAAATAAAATGTATCTGTGAACACAACCATTGAAACAAAAACTTGCTGCAAACCCGCATATCACGATGACAATATAAGATAATTTAAAGAAACAATAAAAAATAATTATTAGGACATTACAAATTCCGATGACGGCAAAATACAATTGAATATGTGTGTGAAATTGACCTTTATGGCAAAATATTGGATTATGAACCTCATAAAAACAAGAGAATTAAAAGAAACATTTTATACCCAGAAAACAGTTCCATTAATGAACCTTTAAAAATTATAAATAGTATTTTCAACAGCTTAGTTAAAAAATTACTGTGCTGCCCCCGGTGGCGCAGTGGTCTAAGCGATGGCCTCTGATCATTCGTCCGAACGGGGTCCGGGTTCGAATCTCGGTGAGGCATGGGTGTTGTGTTTGTCTTACAGCACTGGCTCCCTCCCTTCCCTGGAACCAGTGACCCATCATTTATAGCCCATCGAGTTGCTCACGGTGGTCGTTAAACCTCCAATAAAAAAAAAAAAAATACTGTCGACTTACAAATTACTTAAGGAAAAGATTTTAATTTAATAACTAGTTGCTGCAAGAGGAACCTGGTAATAAAATTTAAATTCCTTCTGTGTAAAGGAAACTTTTGATACAGTTCCTATGTACTGAGAAACAGGCCATGATAAAATCTAGAGGCCACAAACGTCCAAATGTGCCCATATTGGCAAAATCTGCTAATAATTTGAAAACTATCAGCGCACGCACATACTTTTACATTCTACTACTTTGGTTGGAAGTATAGTTTTATGAGGATTTTTTTCTAATTTGAATTAATTTTCTCTCAACAATATTATTTTTGAACACATATCATTGCTCCTTTGTTTCTGTAATGCTTCAAAACCATCTTGATAGCTGTTTACTTTTGGTGCTACTGGTTTTGAATTTAATGTTCACTTTGAATTTTGTAGCTGTTTGTTCCCAAATGGCAAGAGTAATAGACCAATTTTTGTATTTGCTAGTTGAGTCTGTATCTTCAGATTTCTCTGAATGAATAATCTTTTCTAAGCAATTAAATTAGAGAGCCACAAACCAATATTTCTATTCACTGTCGGATTAATACTTTTCCGATTAGGCCAGTGCTTCCTAATTAGCCTTTCTCTGAATTATGGATCTCTTCTATTATCAGATCGTTAAGGGCAACAGATTAAAGGCTGGATCACATAGCTACGCTGTGTAGAAACTGTCACAGTTTGATTGTAGTTCGCTGTGTAGAAACTGTCACAGTTTGACAAACTGTCACAGTTTGATTGTACACATTTTTTTCAGCAATGTATGTATCATGTATGTATATATATATATACTGGTCACAAAAAGTTAGGGATATTGCATGAAGTGAAGCCACGTAACATAAACGCCAGAGTGTGTTTGCAAAAACAATTCAATGGGCAATTTCTGCTCACAACAAGTAGTACCACAATATAGAAAATAGTGTATATTCAGAGAATGTCCAAACCTCTGGATTTCAGTATCCAGTAACACTACCTATGTGTCGAAGAACGTCTTGACACCTACGAAGCATACTTGCAGTGACATTATTGATTAGTGTTTGGTGCAATTAGTCCCATATTAGTCAACACATTACAGAGGTCTGCCAGTATACTGGGGTATGGAATGCGGTTATCTAAACGTTGCTGTATAGATTCCCAAATTTTCTTAGTAGTATTAAGGTCAGACCTGAGGTAGCTGTAAGGATTCGATCTTGTGGTTTTCCAGCCAGGGCCGGTCCAAGGGGTAGGTAGGCCAGGTGGTAAATGTGTAGATTAGCGTCCTAAATTATTTCGTTGAAAAAATTTTAGTGCCTGGAAAAAGTGCGATGTACAGATTTTAGTGTATGGAAATTAATGTCAAATGGTGCAAAAATTGCATATTTTAAATGTGTTTTAAAGATATATTTTTTTCGTAATATTGACCCGTGAGTCTGACGCTGTGAAGAGAAGCTGCGGTAGGCCTAATGTATTGCTCCGGCAAAGAATGTGAAGCTTTGGTCCTTTAAAAGGAAGGTTTCTTGCTGTACCAAAATGATGGGCGGAAGAGTACAAGAGAAAGAGGTTATGTTGTTGGCAGGAGAGCAATAAATGTAGTGATACGCTACAGAAAATAGGTCCACAGCATCCACCCTTTATTTTGTTGTATCCTGTATGTTGGCAGGAAAAACTGGGAAAAAAACTCTTCGATTTGCAAAAGATATGTACGAGTAAGATAGAAACTGACCTGCGAACAAGCTATTAACACAGGAGAACCAAAAGTGCAGTGACACAGCAAATCAGCTATGAATGGAAGCTGTTCAAACCAGAACCGAAAGTTATAGTTCCCCAGTTTCCTATACAACATAGAAAAGCATGTTAGTACTTTCTATTTTGAATCAAGGAATCGTATGCGAAAGAACGAAAAATTTCTCAACATCGCTTTAAAAACAATGACAAAACATGAACGAACTATATTGTGTAGCGTATGAGTATAACACGGCTCGCTCTCATGGTAACAAAATACGCGCTTGGACTTGTAGTCGTCTGCGCGTGAATTAAACGCTGCAGCGAATCTTCCTTTCAATAAAGCTAAGCTTCACATCGTCGCCGTAGCGATGCATAGAGTCACACAATATAGACGTACACGCGTACGCCATACGTGGATAGTTTGCAAATTATTAGCAGATTTTGCAGATAGTTTTTGCTTGTAGATTAAAAAAATTAAAATGTTATTACAGCAATTAAAACACTTAAGGTTTTACTAAGATTAATATATTTAATTCTATCTTAACATGAGAATGTTCAACTATTTTTCACATCTTCCGATAGAGTTATTTTGTTTTTGCAGAAGTTTCTGGCCTCTTGATTTTATCAAGGCCTGTTCTCAATATATAGGAACTGTAACAAAAGTTTCATTTACACAGAAAGATTTTTTTTATTTTATTGCCAGGTTACTCTTGCAGTTGCCACTTATTAAAATAAAATATTTTCCTTATATATTTTATAAGTACTATTTTTGAATTAAGTTGTTAAAGATGCTACATATAATTTTTGAAGGTTCATTAACAGAACTGCTTTTCTTGATATAAAAATTAGTCTCTTGTTTTTATGAGGTTTATAGTCCAAAATTTTTTAAGTTTTGGCCTTAAGGTCCATTTTACACACATTTTTGCGGATTCAGTCGTAATGTCCTTTTGCCCTCTCTGGAATCTGTAATGTTCTAATAATTATTTACTGTTATATTAATTTTTCTTTAAATTATCTCGTTCCATTGTTATCGTGATTTGCGGGTTTGCAGCAAGTTTTCTGTTTCAATGGTTGTGTATGCAGTCACATTTTATTTGAATGCACCTCTGGCGATGCATTAGGCCTACCGCAGCGTCTCTTCACAGCATCACACTCACAGTTCAATATTATGATAGAAAATCTTTAAAACACATTTAAAATATGAAATTTCTGCACCATTTGCCATTAATTTCCGTATTTTAAAATCTTTACGTCACACTTTTTCGAGGTACTGACATTTTTCCGACGAAATAATTTAGGACGCTAATATACATATTTACCGACCAGGTAGGCAGCCACCAAATGGAAGGGATGCCCATAAATTTTCTTGCATAATAAAATTATCCGCTAACTTTTTTTCTTTTTCTTTTATGAGCTAGTCTGTATTTGCCACAAAAATAAAGGCTGAATACTCCTTTGTTGTTTCTCTGGCACATGCAGAGTTCCTATATATATACCGCCAACAACAAGAAGCATTTTCAATTCTTGTGCGTTTTTTTTCTGAGAATTCTTCTCTGCTGCTTTTTTACGCATTTGGGTTTTCAGGGGGGGGGGGAATGAATCTTTTTTTTTTTTTTTTTTTTTTTTTTTTTTTTTTTGTTCGTTCCTGATGTTTGTTGACATTTTTATATACACTGAGTGGCCACTTTATTATGACTACCTGACAGTTTTAAGCAAATGAGCTATGGCTGCACGCTGTTGCCGCCAGAGGGTGAGGCTAGTATAAAAAGGGAAAGCTTAGTGCTTGCGACAGTAGTAGAAGTGATTTTTGGGTGACGAGATGGGTAAAAAATGCAATTTGACGGACTTTCAACGTGGGACGATTGTAAGAGCTCGGAGCCATGGAGCGAGTATCACTGAAACCGCCGCATTCATGAAATGTTCCAGAGCCACTGTTGTTAAAGTGTTTGAAGACTGGACTGTCAGCCAAAAAACTGGGTCTCTATGTGCAACGTGTGGTCGTCATCGACTAGTGACTGCTCGGGCGGACCGGAGTGTCCAGACTGGTAATAGGCAACAGTGCAGCAATTACAGACCATCTTAATCAAGGATCCCTCAAATGATCTGTGCACGCACTGTTCGCCGTACACGGCACGGATGGGATATGGCAGAAGGAGGCCTGTTCGAACACCTTTGCTGTCTGCAGTTAACAAGAGAAAATGTCTCCACTTCGCACAGGAGCATAAGGATTGGACAGTCGATAATTGGAAAAAAATTATTTGGTCCGATGAATGACGTTTTCAGTTGCACCATGCCTATGGCCGAGTGAAAATTTGGCGGAAACAGCACGAAAGCATGGACCCCAAATGCATTGCTACAACCCTTCAAGCTGGTGGAGGCAACGTTATGGTTTGGGGAATGTTTTTCTGGCATGATTTGGGCCCTTTAATTCATGTTGATCAACGTCTGACTGGCACATCATATCTAAACATCGTTGCAGACCAAGTACATCCTGTCATGTGGATGGTTTATCCCAATGGCGATGGCTACTTTCAACGAGATAATGCGTCTTGCCATAGTGCTTGTATTGTACAGGATTTGTTTCAGGAAAATGCCGGTTAGTTTACTTTGCTTAGCTGGCCCCACAATCTCCAGATCTCAACCCCATTGAGAATTTGTGGGATGAAGTTGAACAAGCCATCAAACAGCTGGATACACAACCCTGCAACCTCACACACATGGAAAGTGCTATTCATCAAGCATGGTCTTAGATTCCAAAACCACCTATCAACATCTCGTGGAGTCCATGCCACGAAGAATCTACATCGACGCAGTATTAAAGGCAAAAGATGGCCCAACGAAGTACTGAGGGGGTGGTAATAATAAAGTGTCAACTCAGTGTATAACAAATAAGGCTTGAGTGACAAGCATTATTGTTATGTACATCTTGGAAATAAATCCCAAATTCCCACAGCCTAGAGTAAAGCGGAAAAAAACACTTTTTACTATGAAAACTGCAACAAAGCTCCTACAGATTGCGAACCATATATAAATCAATGGTTTTCTATCCACTCATTGATAGCGCATTGTTTGCCATTCAGGAAAGATTTACTCAGTTGCAAAAACTTTTCAACGCTTCGGGTTTCCTTTATAATTTGAAGAAATTGCCTGACAGGGGATTCTTTAAAAGAAAAGTGTATTCAGTTAGAAAAATTCCTTAAGGATGCTGACAGTGAAGAAAAAGATATCGATGGGGAGCAACTGTTTGAAGAGCTGAGGCATTTGCAAGCACTTATGAGCAAATGCAGCTCAGCTACTACAATAGAAGCTCTAAACTTCATATTCCAGTATGATATGGTTCATTGTTATCCCAACAGTAGGATTTGCTTTCGAATATTGCAATTCCTGTCTGTAGAAAGCGGGAAAAGAAGTTTTAATAAATTAAAGCTGATAAAGACTTATTTGAGATCTACAACGATGCAGGAACAGCTATCGGCTTTATCCATCATTTCTATTGAAAACGATATTGCACCAAAAAAATTTCTGAAGCAAAGAGGTTTTTGCAAAGTAAAGCCAGACATGAAAGTTTCATGTAAATAACACAAACAACTATGTATGATTCAGTCATTTTGTGAGTAAAATTATCATTATTATATTGGACTATTTATTTGTAGCATAGCATATAATAGTGAGTTAGTGACATATGTACTGAGCATGCAAAGTTGAGATTAGAGCTATTTGCTGTGTTTGGGTCCATACTGAAAAAAAAAAAAAAAAAAAAAAAAAAAAAAAAAAGATGGAGGGGGTGTCAAAGGAGTCTTTCTGGCTGTCGGAAAAAAACCAGAAAGTTGAATGCCATGATGACAGCACTTTCAATAGGTTTCATCAGTGGTTTAGCTTTTTTTCTCTTCCTTTTTTTTTTTTTTTTTTAAATTTTCATTCCAGTTAATTGTAACTGCAGCTTGTGCTCATTTTGGCTTTTCACTTTACTAGTAACTTGTTTTTCAGTGTTTACTTCCCTTTTTGTTTCTTCTTGCTTGATTCTTAATATATATAAAGATAAATTAAAATTTGGGGGTATATCATAATAAAATTTTATGAACATAATTTACCAGCACTAATTAGGGCAAACTTTTGAATGTGATTTACATTAAGAAATAATAGGGCATTCAAAACAGTTGAATTATATAAAGAAATTGCATAAATGATTTTTTTTCTTTTTAAATTTTACTCAGGTTTGGTTATTCATGGCTCTAGTTAGGAAAGTTAGGGATGTTATGCAAAACACAGGTGAGTGTAAATTAAGTACAACCTCCTGTAGCTTTAAAACATGAGCTTATATCCCTCAGATCAGTATTTCCCCTCCTACCAGTAGATCTCTCTGTAGAGTACAACTGGATCACCCTGTGAAAGTAAACCAAGTTGGTGACTTCACCAAGTTGGTAAATATAATATTAGTGGAATTAAAGGATTAAACCATGTGTGAAATTATAGAATAAATAAGCAACATTTATTCACAATTAAATAATTTATTTTAAGATCTATAGTTTTGTTGAGCCTTTAGCTCGGCTTCATCAGGACAAAGGGAGCATAAATATTCATATGTGACATCATCAGGTAGTTGATAATCATGGATTTTGGTGAATTGTCTCCATGCAATTGAAAGAAATCGAGTAGGTGTCATGTTTGTTGACAAGTCATAAAGAAAAGTCATGGAAACAAATTGGTGTTTTCTACCCATGTATATCGTGCAGTACATCTATGCGTTACAGAGGATTCCTTGCAGAAAAAGCTACATTTTTGCTGCCGCAGTGGTCTAAGCACTGGCTTATGACTGTTCGGTTCTTCCAAGTGGGTTGGGTTCAAATCCCGGTGAGGCATAGATGTTGTGTTTGTCTTACGGCACTGGGTCTCTTCTTTCTCTGGAACCAGTGACCCTAAATTAGGGACAGGCGACTGCTTATAGCCCATTGAATTGCTCACCATGGTCAGTAAACACAAAAATAAAAAAAAGTTTGATTTTTTTTTTAAAGTAATTGTGGCACACACAGGATATAGATTGTCCTTTTGTTGTAGACAAAGCTGTCCAGAAATTTAGGAACTTTCAAACGTTTAAATTTCAAAGTTATTTTGAAATCTATAAACAAGGCAAATTTTTGTGGATCAAAAGACTACGTTGAAGACATAACTGGGGAATTTATCACATCGCTTGTGAATGTGGACTTTCATGTATAGGACAGATCCGTAGGGCTTTTAAGTTTTCATGTGAAGGAACACATGACTTACGTATGGAACTGAATAAGTCTTCTATAGCCCAACATTGTCATGAAAATAACCAGATTTTTTTTTTTAAATGCTACGCTTATTGATAAACCTGATTTGACTATCGAGCTTAATATATTAGAAGCTTTGCACATCTAGTGCAACTGCTCATGGCTTGTCAACGACATGACATCTACTAGATTTCTTTCAAACACGTGGAAACAACTTGCCAAAAGCAGTGACTTTCAGAATGCTGATGATGTCACGATGATTTGAACATTTGCACTCCATTTGTCCTAATGAAGCCAAGCCAAATGCTCAGTGAAACTACAGTAGATTTAAAATCTTAAAATAAAATATTTAATTGTGAATAAACATTGCTTATTTAAAATATTCTATCTCTACAGCCCAAGTATTGAAGTCATAAAATATATTTGGGAATTACTTGGAGCAAAAACATAACGTACAGGAGCATTAACCAGAAAAGAAATCATGTGTTTCTTTGGAAAAAAAATAAAATAACAGTTTGCAGTGGGTGTTTTTTTTTTTGGTTTTTTAAGTAACCCCCACACACACCTGTTTATTGGGGGGGGGTTAAAATCCTGCTTGATCTGCAGCATTTCCATTCTGTAGAAATTTTGTGTGTAGCTAGCTTGCAAAACTCCTAAAGCAGCAACTGCATCAATCTGCCGTACACCTGCATGTAACATGTCAACAGCCCTATTTCTGATGTCAATACTTAAACGTCGTCTGGACATCTTTTCAAGTTTATCCTACTCTGAAGGAAATGCATTCAGCAAACTTGTAGTCCAAGCAGTGAGACGACCTGTTTTCTACTTCTCGGAAGCTACTTTTATTTGAGCTTGCACACACACACACACACACACACAACCACATGATGTGTCATCATGATGCTAATTTATGCTGATAACCTATCTCCTGTAGTCACTAAATATGCATATCACCATGTTTCCCTTTTGAAACCATAATATCCCAAACTTTTTGTGAGTACTGTATATATATATATATATATATATATTTTCTTATGATTCAGAATATATGAATTGTGTTTGAAGCCTATGAAAATAATGAAATGAATGCATGAATTGTTCATTTATTTCATTATAACTTTTTGTGACCCTCACTTGATATTAAAATTCAGATAAACGCACGTGTCTGTTATCTCCAGCTTTTTCCATCAACTTGAAGTTAATGTTATGTACAGAAATAGAGAGAAGAGCACAGCACAATGTCAGAGTACAACAACAAATGGCATTAATGAACAACCAATAGAAGAAAATATTTTTTTCTGGTTGGCCAAACAATGCAAAGAGTTACTCGTGAAATGAGTATATGTGAGTAGCAACAGAATTTAACCCAAGACAGAACAAACTAAATTGGGTGGCTGTTTTCATATCTTATTTGCATACAAATTTTTGAAAAAGGTGTTTCAACATGAATAATCAATTGATTCTTACAATTATTTATATGCTACGTACTGTTTGTTACACAATAGGACCCTCAAGCGGAAACTAAAAATTGCAATTTCTAAGCACAAGATATAAACCAGGGACATTACACTAAACAAACTTCCTGAAATACTAAGACAATTATAACCAAAAATTAAGTCTAAATTCGCAAACTAGTGAAAAAAAAAGATTAAGAACCAAATACACATGGGTTGAAAAAATACAAAGCAACTGACATACCAAAATAAAAGGCTCCTCTGTAAAAATACAGAAAAAATGATAAAGAAACGTAAACTGAGATATAAATACACAGATCTGCAGCAGAAACACAGATAGCCTTTAGCTACACTTAAAAGAAAAATTAAAAACAAAGCTGTGAAAGTACTACTTGATTTATCTCCCAGCATTATTTCACCTCACATTTCTAGTAATCTATCAGCTGAATTTCAGATGTGTCCGAAAAACTCGTAAATGAACAACACAACTGACTCAGTTTTATGTTGCAATAACTTAGATGTTAGTGGTATTAAAATGTCTACTTTATGTTCAGTTAAATATGAGCAACTGAATTTTCAAGAAAATTGCAACAGCCACAACAAAGCCAGTGAAATGGACTTGAGTCAAAACATAGTTTGTGAAGTCGTAAACCTTGTGAACAATAAATATACATGGTGTCCGAGAATTATTGGACACAGTACAAAATTATGTAAAACAAAACATTAAACAGATAGAAAGAAACTGACTGTGTACTAACTTACAATGTAACTACAAATGTTAATAAATTTCGATGTAAGATCCCTTGGTTGCTCGTAGTACGTCCAAGCGATACTCGATTTCATGCCATGTATTGCCAAGCATCTGAAAAGATATGGAATTAATAGCAGCTGTGATATGCTGCTTCAGTTCCTGCAAATCAGTACAAGGCGTCTGATAGGCACGATCCTTCACATAACCCCACATGAAATAATCCAATGGTTAGATCTGGGGAGCGAGGAGCTACGGAATGGGACCACCACGCCCAATCCATCTGTTGGGGAAATGCTCATTTAGACACTTACGTACACACATTGACCAATGCGAAGGCATGCAGTCTTGTTGGAAAACGACGTCATATCTTTTGATCTGGGGTATAGGGAAATTTTCTAACATATCCAAGTAAATGTCACCATTTATGGTTTTTTCACAGAAGAAAGGGCCAATCACTTCTCATTTTAATAGGGCGCACCACACATTAACTTTTGGAGAATCACGTTCCAGTTCAATAGCAGCATGAGGCGGTTCACTGCCCCATATCCAAACAAAACATAGTTTACGAAGTGAAACAATTCCTCATACATGAAATGTGGATTAATCACTAAAAATTACAGTACTGAGAAAGTTTGTATCGTTTTCCACTTGATTCAGCATATCCACAGCGAAATCGTATTGCAGAGTGTGATTATTTGCATGCATCTTTTGCACTATTTGAATTTTATAAGCATGAAACTAATTTCTTGTTCAAGATATCGTGAACTGTCTATTTTGGAAAGCACAGTTCTCTGCTTGCTTTATGAACGGATTTCCTGGGGCTTCGTCGGAAACTTTCATAGCTTGGTCAACCATCTCACCTCTGACGCTAGGCCTACCGGTTCCTCCACGATGTTCCACATTGCCAGTTTCTTTAAACTGTTTCATTCACCGCTTAGTTGAATTTGTTGACGGAGGATTACAACCATACTCTAAACGGTACCGTCTTTTAACTTTAATGACAGACTTTAATTCCGCAAACCATAACACACACATCGCCTTCTGCTGTATGGATGACATGACTACTGATTGCGCATTTCTCATAAATTCCTCATCACGCCACACCTAGCGCCATCTATCGGATTCCGGGAGTAACAATTCTGCAATACAAAAATATAGGAACCGTGTTAGTAATATGTGACATAGAAAAACAGACGATGCTCGTAGTTTTTTTTTTGTACATAATTTTGTAATGTGTTTAATAATTCTTGGACACTGTATAATGGTGAGAGATTGTGTTGCACTAGTAACTGTGATAGAAATGCTTTCTTTTTTATAACATTACTTTCCTAACAAAGTCATCCCTTATAAAGCTTCAACAAAAATAAGTGATAGTAAAATAACTATTAGGAACAAGAAAAGTTTTGTGAAGGGGCCTTCATATGATGAAAATGATATTTTATGATATGATGAAAATGATTTTTAGGTTAGCTAAGAACTTCATTTATTTACCCCCAAATTTTTGTAGACTAGGTAACAAGACTGTATACAACAGATTATCATGGCAGCTTTAAGATAAGCATTACCGTACGCCCCTCTTGCAGAGCACAAACGTTACTAAAACGGTTTTGCTACGTTATGGAAACGTTGTTTTCAATGTAATATGCAAAGTAAAAGATTTGAAGAGTGATTCCGTACCAACTCAACACAATTTGAAGGCATTTTTTATCTCACCATCTCAGATTTTAATGAAATTTGGTACATAGGTGGCCTCTGTATAGATTAAGAAAAATATCAAATTTCATTGTCATATAGCCACCGGTTTTGAAAATACAGCTATATAAAATGTCCAAAAACACCCCAAAATCAGAAGATTGATATGTTTTTAAATTATGATTGCAGCTCCCCTAATTAAGATAGAGATGGGAAAGGTATCTTTTTGTAGTATTTTTTGTGCTCTTTTATTTGATGTACCACAAACACCATAGGGGTTAAGATTTTTAAAAAATTAAAAATTAAAATTTTGAATTTTTCAAAATGCGACACCAAAAAATTTGAATTTTTTTAAAAACAATCTATGTGTTTGGTATTTGATTACGTGAGTTGTAACTTGAGATGATAATGGGTTTACTTAAAATGCTATATTCAAATTTAGCCTAACACAATAGTTTAATGAAAAAAAAATGAAAAAAACATGTAAACTGAAAATAAATTTGGGCTAAATCTCAAAAAAGTTTCATTAATAACAATAGATATAGTATTTTTGTTATTTAAAACTATTTATTTAAACAATGTTTTATTTTTAATTGATTTGTTTAAAATCTGAGACTACATGGGTTTAAAAATTTTATTAATTTCATTATTCAGAATTTGTAATAATTCACAATTCAATACAAAAAAAATAAACAGACTTTAAAAAGTAATTTCAATTACTGATCAAGAAACACATCAAAATAATAATAACATATGGCATTGAATTGTTTACATTTATGCAAATTATATTCCTAATCTTAAAGTTAGATCGTCACTTAAAGCAGAATCTTCTAAAATTAAAAAAAAGTTGCATCATTGTTTTGAAGTGAAATCACACGTGTAGATCCTTGATATAGTCTTTAAAAGCTTCAATAGTTTGGCGTATTTCTGTTTCGGAGAGATTGTAGAGTCTTCCTGTCGGAGTCAAAGGATTTACTTTACACAAGAGGTAACTTACAGGAAGCTTATAATACATCTTGTGGGCTAGGGTAGGAAAAGGATGTAGATGGACCAGCTGGATGTAAAAATGAGACCTTAACTTCATTCTCACTCCTTTTGGTAGAACATACGCTACCCACCAGTTGTTTTCATAGATTATGGTTATGTAACCACTCATTTCTGTTATTTGCAGTCTGTCTTGTAATGCTGATACTTTTTCAGTAGCTGACTCGTTTGATTCTGAGAACATCTTCACTTTTATTTTTGAATTACTCAATGGGATAGGAATAAAAGCATCGAAGTTTCTGGATACCTTGTATTGTTAGAGACTTGCTTAGGCGATTTTCCAAAAATTGGTCTGTTTCTATGTATTCTTCTTGACTTACATTGTAAAGTTTGCCACAAAAATGTTCTGAATTGCCCATTCGTACAACTGAAATGGTGTTTGAATTTGATTCTCGTAAGGGCGTTGTAAGCTGGCTTGGGCAGCTAACCTTTTCACCGTTCCACCAACGCCATCACATGGCCCCTTCCCGTGTGCTGTTGCTGAAAAATGCCATTCAGCATCAATGTTGAAGTCATCTTGATGGAAACATAAAAGTTTGTGAAAAAATTTCTGATTTTTGCTCTGGGCTGCAGACCCGTCAGAGAAATAGTACATTTTTTTGACGCTGTTGTCACCAAACTTACTTTTCAAGAAGTTAATAAGGTTTTTTTTTTTTTTTGGAAGCAGTACAGTGTAATTGTGTTTTGCTCTAAACATTCAGAAATTACTACAAAACTTGCATGTTCAGTCTTTTCTGTTTTGTAGTAGATGACAAATGGGTGGACTGTGGCTTGCCCACTGGTCCAGTGATAGCTCTGGGCTTCATCTTGAAGAAGAAAACTATAATTTTCGGCAAAATCACAAATGATGAGAAATTCTGAGTCCTTGAGGTTTTCCTTAGTACTACTATTCATAAAAGAGCTTTGCTGCTTAGCAATGAAGTCATGTCTGACCAAAGCAGACAGTTTTTCGCAAAACAAATCAATAAAATTTGAAGTTGATTTTTCTAATGTCTCCAAGTTGCATCTATCAACTGTAAATCCATTGGCGAAAAGTTAGTTTTTCAACCAAGTTCTCAAAACCGTGTTCCCAGAACAGGTGGGACACTTCTCCAAATGACAATCTATGGAAGTAGGGTTGCATAATACTCTTGCAAGACAATGTTTGTAGGAAGATAATTGTCCATTCGTTAGTGAACCAATTCTTGCATTTTCCATCGTCAGTTTTACATTTTGGTGTGTGGTGCAAACACATACCGTATGAGTACCACTAGACCCAACCAGGACACGGTTTTTTGGTCTGAGCTCTGCGAATTTCGAAAAACTGACTTTCGTGCTTGCAAATTGTCAAATTACCTAAAATCAGCCTGTTTGACAAACTTTATCTCCGTTTTCAGTCCTAACAGAAACACAATCTTTCATTCCAGGTAAAACCCGACTAATTTCATCACTTTGGTAAAACGATCATACTACAACTACTTCAGAAGAGAGAGACTTACCTGGTTTTCTATTAAGGCTTTCCAAAATTCCTTTCTCTTTCAGAATTTTTTTTTTTATTGTCTTACCATATAATTAGGAGCATTGAATTCTTACATGATTTTCCTAACACTCCATGACTCTGGTAAGCAAGTCAAAATCATCCACTGTTTATCTCTAGTGCAGTTAGAAAAATTACTTTTAAGATTGTCCATAAGAGAGTCGTGAAGTATTTCATCCTCATCATCAGATGATTCTTGAATATTCGTAAAAAGCTTCCGTTTCATAGCAGAACTGATTTTTTGAATTTTGGTTGAAGCATAACATTTAGATTTTAGCTTTTTCTTTATTGACAGCTGATTCACCCAATTCATGGAGCGAAGTATTCAGTGTTTCAATTACTTCTGACATAGATGCAACATTTTCGTCCATTTTCTCATCAGCACAGGTTTCATTTGCTTCTTGACTAATTATTAAAGTTTTCAGCTGCTTTCTGCAAGAATCACAAATTTTAGTCTCCTTTGATAAGTCATCAAAATTTTCCAACATCCAGTCTGTCGCATTTCTATATGGATTGAAACATTGTATTAATGCATATCTTGTACTTTCCATTGTTGATTATTTGTGCATAAAATGTAAAATTCAAATAGTAAAATAATTGCCTCCCATTACCTGTTCTTTTTATTTTTCCTAAAAAAAACCTGCACAGCTTCAATTTATAAAAGTCTAGTTTCAAAACTGAAAAGGATGTACTTTATTCAATTTAAAGTTTTCAACCACAAAAGTTTTCAAACACATATCACTTTCACTGCAAGAAACACATGATCACCATCAAAACCTAAAGCAGACTGGGGTCTGCAAGGTAGGAATGCAAGTTGCTGCTTGTTGGGTCTTGTTATCAATGATCTAAACAACAGAATCAGTTTTTTAAGTCGGAACATGCAGAGTTTTGTCCAAAACAAAATGTAGCCTACAGTATAACTGCACAGTCTTTATTTTTTTTATATTGTATTGGGAATTATTACAAATTCTGAATAATGAAATTAATAAAATTTTTAAGCCCATGTGACTCAGATTTTAAACAAATTAATTAAAAATAAAACATTGTTTAAATAAATGGTTTTAAATAACAAAAATACTATATCTATTGTTATTAATGAAACTTTTTAAAGATTTAGCCCAAATTTATTTTCAGATTACATGTTTTTTTATTTATTTTTTTTTTCATTAAACTCTTGTTAGGCTAAATTTGAATATAGCTTTTTAAGTAAACCCATTATCATCCCAAGTTACAACTCATGTAATCAAATGCCAAACGTATAAAGATTGTTTTAAAAAAATTTCGAATTTTTTGGAGCGTCACATTTTGAAAAATTCAAAATTTTAATTTTAAAATTTGAATTTTTTTAAATATTAATTCCTATGGTGTTGTACATCAAATAAAATAGCATAAACAATACTACAAAAAGATACCTTTCCCAATCACAATTTAAAAACCCATCAATCTTCCGATTTTGGGGTGTTTTTAATACTTTTTATAGCTGTATTTTCAAAACCGGTGGATATATGACGATGAAATTTGGTATTTTTCTTAATCTATATAGAGCTATGTACCAAATTTCATTAAAATCTGAGATGGTCAAGTCGTTGTGTTGAGTAGATACGGAATGACCCAAGAGCGAAATAGAAACGTTGTTCTAACGTTTTGCAACGGCACACGTAAAGCCAAAAAAAAAGAGAAAAAAAATCTTAAAACTGGAATATAACCTTCGATAAAAGGTTGTGGTAACATTTTTTGCGACGTTCGACGTAATACACGAAGGACAGCAACGTTTAATAGAGTAAATTTAGACGTTGATTAACCGTTGCTGTTACATTTACTAAACGTAATACAGAAAGGAAAAATACGTTGTAAAATCGAAAATAAAACGTCGCTAAATGGTTGTTAAAACCGTTTCTCAACGTAATAAAGAGGGAATATGACGTTTAAATAACGTCATTTAAACGTTGCTAAACGTTCTTAAAAACGTTTCTCAATGTCATAAGGGAAGGAGTATGACATTTAAATAACGTCATTCAAACGTTGCTAAACGGTTGTTAAAACCGTTTCTAAACGTAATAAGGGAAGGAATATGACGGTTAAATAACGTCATTCAAACGTTGCTAAACGGTTGTTAAAACCGTTTCTAAACATCATAATGAAAGGAATATGACGTTTAAATAACGTCATCTAAACGTCTTAAAAACAGTGCTACAACGTTATAACAACGGTTGAAAAACCATTGAATCAACGAGACGCATTAGCGTTTTATAAACGTAATATTGTGACGTTTTTTCAACGTCTCACCGAACTGGTTTTAAAACGTTTTACAAACGTTTTTGTGCTACTTGGGTGTGTGCCTGCAGCTCCAGGTAGAGCATACCGTTTTGGTCTCAGTAAGCAGAACATTGACCGCCCAATCTTGTGTTCGGGATATTTTTCTTTAAAGAAAGCATACAGCTCATTTAAATTGCACAACATTAACCCCTTCGGTTTCCGTAACTTTTCATCATTAATTCTGACAGATACGCAATCTTGTTGGCCCAGACAAATTCTGCTATTTTCATCGTCTTCGTAAAAATGTTCTACTGCGTTAGCTATGTCTTCGCTTGATGTTTTCCCTCTTGTTTTTAAGAGTTCAGGAAGTATTCTTTGTGATTTCATTAATTTTCATGTTAACCTAACTAAATAGTCTTTACTTCAAATTTATCGCATACTTTTTTGTTTGGCCCCAAGAATTTGGAAGCAAACTGATTATTCTGATTTTTTTATTAGCCACCGAATATTTTTCTTTGAGCAGTTTTATTAAAGTATCATTTTCATTAGAAGTAGGAGCAATGCCTGAAGTTGTAGGCATACTCACTAAAAGAAATTTCTAATTTCCGTTTTAAAGATTCAGTTTTTTTTCCAGTTTTTTTTTTTTTTTTTTTTTTTTTAACTAATGCACAAGATCTTTGACGTATTTAATTTTTTTAACTGGAGATAAATTTAAGGAATTGCACACTAAATGTACTGTATTCAATTCCTCAGATAGATCACAAAAATTCTCCATTACCATTTCGCGTGATTTAGGTTGAACAATACCAAATAATTTAGAAATATGTGTAATGCATAATGACTGACCTGGCATAAGATCCATAGAAAGATTTTTTGGTTTATTTATATGCTCATAAAGAATTTCCCTTAGGCCCTTTTTGATTGGTTTTGTATGTATTTTCAAGGGGTCACAGCATTTTCTTCCAAATATGTAGTGATATTTTAAAAGATATTTATGTTGATGATATTTACAAATAGTTTCGATATCACTAGACACCCTTAATTTTAATACATTTTGTTTATCCTGAGGTAAATCACTTACGCTACATAATTCCTTAGTCACAGATCCATAATCACATTTAAGGCATTCTTCACTGACACCAACAGAGCATTCCATTTTGATTTGTTACAGATACACTTATCAGGTCATCACAAAGTCACATTTGAACTACTCACCAGTCACAAAGGAAACATCAAACTGAGACAACAATGAGGGTGGTGGTACGTATATGTAGCTGCATTAAATGTACAGGTCATGACATTAACTGAACAGGCTTAGTTTTCTCCCTAGAGCCTGTTTACTGGACGGCCCGCCCAGCTAAATTTCCTTTAATGAATGTTTTCACAACACGCATAATAGTAAGATTGGAAAACTTACTTCCACATACACCATAAATATTGGTGAAAACAACTGAAATCTGTGTTGAACATGATTTGTCTGTAAGTATTTAATAAGTACAATCATGTTAAGCAAAACAACATCCTTTCTTTTTTTTTTGATTGAGGAAGGGGTCATTTAAAGTACCACCCAGCTAAAATTTCTTGCCACCCAGCTGTAAAAATACTCTAGGGAGAACACTAAGGCTATTACAAAAACAATGACTCAGATATGTAGTGACAGGAATTATGCTGGCTCCATCAGAAAATGAAATTAATACATAAAAAAATTATATTACATTTCATATTTATTGTCCCTATAATTACATGCATGTGTAAAATCAACGTTTGTAAACCAAACACTCATAATCAGGTAAATTTATTTTGTTGATTGTCTTATTGTATGTTTTTTTTTTATATTTCCTTATTTCAATGAATAATAAAATGTTATTGTATTATTTATAATTTTCCTTGTACATATTTAAGATGATTTAAAAGCAGCCCTGGCTCACAAGTTCGCAAATAAGAATGGTCGTATTTTTCTGTTATTTTGATGTAGCACAGCTTTAAAACTAATTACATCAACAAGTTTAGATTTTTACTGCAGGTTTACCCCTTAGACCACATATCTGTGTAAAAATAGTTTTAGGAGCTGTCCCTTTTGAGATATTAGGCTTTTAAAAAGTGACCATTGACATTTTAAGGTTCGAGCTATGTTTTGGAGGTCCATAGAAAAAAAGGACGAGAGTCTCAGGTTTCAAACTTTGTGAATTACAGGCATGTGATCTTCCGCTAATTAGCAGAATTCCGTGAATTCACTTTTTGGAAAAAAACGGAAATCCGCTAAACTTGTCATTTGCGATTTCAATCTTTTGACAAAAGTTTTTGATTGTTGGTATGTTGGGGGAAATCGGGGTGAGAGAGAGAAATATTCGTTGGGTAGATGGCAATATTTCAGTTGTAAGGCGTACTCTTTCGGTGTGGCTGACCGGCAACTCCAGGCTGATACTGCTGCAGCTCAGCCAACAAGATAGCTTCGGGTGACCTCACTTCAAACGTCTCTGCTGTCTCGAAACCAGTTTTCTTAGAGGAACACTCCGCTGTTTAGTTGAGAGACTGGGCGGAGCCCTGAGCCATCGTACACAGCTGCAAAAAATCAACAAGGAAGAAAAGTTCTGTTCACATGTGATTGGACATTTACGTTAAAATGCCCAATCACATGTGAACAGAACTTTCTCTCTCTCAGTGCCCAGTGTGAAAGTGTTATTCGCGTCCAGAGAAGCCAACCATTGTGGAATTACCCTAGATTTACAGAATTACAGGTGACTAACGAAAAATTGCGGAAATTCAGATTTTTGCTGATATTAAGAATGTTTGATTGGTTTTTAGAATAATTCTGTAATCCTCCAGTATTACAGATGACTAACGAAAAATTACGGAAATTCTGATTTGCGCTCTTATTAAGAATGTTTTACTGGTTTTGTAATTAATCAATGTAAAAGCATCTGAACGAAGTTGGTGAGATAGCTCTTTGTTTCTTTTTCTTTTTTCCGAGGAGGAGGAATTTTTTTTTTTTTTTGCTTGTTTGAAAGTTAACTGGAAAGAACGCAGGGCCGAGATTACATCGGCCCGTCGCCGTGCGTGATTACATCGGTCCGAAGCCTCTGAACAATGTTTGTGACGCCGCTCTTTCTTTTTTTCTTTATTTTTCTGAGGAGGAATTTGTTTTGCTTGTTTGAAAGCTAACAGGAACGAATGCACGACGCCGGGCCGGGACTCAGGGGGCCCGGCACTGATTTACACAGAATCAAGCCACAACACAAGATGGGTCGCAACCCCGCCCCCACCCCACCCATCCACATTCTTGACTACTAAATATTGTCAGTTAATGTAAAGGTTGATTTAATAAATGGGATACTGTGTGGGGAAAAATAGGAAATGATATATACTTTTATTAAATCTTAATGTTAGCAAGGAAATTTGCACTTAAAAATATAGACTAGTAAGTAAAACACTTTGACAGTTCAGTGTTGCAATTTTTGCATTTAATTTTACTTGCTAAGCACCTAGCAAATAACATTAACAAGCAGGGTTGTGGTTAGACAATGGCTGCTGCTTGTGGGCTGCTCTTGTTCTGAAGTTTTTTTCTGAGCTGTGTGTACTTATATAATACAAGTCAGCGATAATAATTTTTGATTTTTGCGAAGGGGGGGTGTTATGCGTATCTTGGAACAGCTTTTGCCTGGAATTTATAGTCCAACTAGATACATGTAAACATACAAAGTCCGAAGTATGAGACTTTACCATTCTTAAAAAAAAATGCCTTAAATAAGAAATTTGAGCGAAATTATTAAACGTTTTGTAAGGGCGGCCATTTCATGTATTTGCACAAGTGATAGCTAAAACATTGTTAGTCAAAAATGTAGAACATTTCACGTAGAAAACAATGATTTTTATTTGAATATGATGGCTCTAGTAGTAAAGCAGTTATTAAATTTTACGTAAACGTCGATTTTGGTCAAAAACTTCACGCTGAGCCAAACACAAATGGCCTCCAGAAAGAAAAAAAAAAGTCTATTTTTGAAGTGTCAATATATTGGGAGTATTGTATGTATTGTATGCAAATTATAAAAAATATTTAAAAATGTCAAGCAACAGCCACTGGTTGATTTGACATGGAATGACCCTTTTGTAATTGTAATTTTTTTAAGTGTAAAACTGTAGGCAATAATTTCTGAAAAACGAAGTTGGATGTTTAATATACAGTATTTGATATAAGGCTAACATAGTGAAATAGCTGGTGCTTTTCATTGAAGAGTAGTATGCATTTCATACTATCTACTGTTTTCCACATATTTTGTTTGGGGGAAAAAAGACGTTATATTCCGAATGCATTGCTTTTTATATTGAAAGAATTCTGTCTATAATATTTCAAAGCAGCAGAAATTTTTAAATTAGGTTTACCTACTTTCTTGAACTTGTTGAGTTTCCTTTTATATCTTTGTCCATTATAAAAAAAAATAAAAAAATACTTCAAATGATCGCAGATATTTTGTATAAGATGAATGAAATTAATTTTTCATAGTTCGAGTTTAAAACGAAAATCTGAATTACTATACTAACGTATAAACGTTTACTGTTCATCACGTTATTGTTGGTGTAAATATAGCTCTGTGACGTGACATATAATGTGCCGTAAAAGTTATTCATATCGACATGCGCTGAACATTGTATGAACCGTAAAAGTTATTCATATCGACATATAAAGTTATTCATATAGACTGATACCAAGCAGCTCACTCCGAATTACATATATGTAAAAAAACTGCTCTACCTTTGATGTCGACGAGTATGTCCCAAAAACATCCACTGCCAATGCTCAATATAGGCCTAGTAAAATATTCCTCTTTCTTTCAACATCCAGGAACGCTGGTGGTGAAATCGTACGTGTGATAAAATATGCGGTCCCACTGGACGAAGTCAGAATTAAAACGAGACACTACAAATGACCACAAGACAAACAAAGACATAACAATATAAAATGGAACCAAGATTAAAACGAATTAAAAGCAGATGGACGGTCACAGTCGTCAAACTACATCACCAGACCGGTTTCAGCTAGTTTCATGCTATCATCAGTGGTACTCCCAACAGTGCTTCTTCATCGTATGAACGTGCACACATCAATGCCAAACTTGTCAGACATGGAGGCCACACCCTTAGTCTTCTAAACGCAAAGTATCCTGGGATCATGTTTAGAAGACCAAGGGTGTGGCCTCCATGTCTGACAAGTTTGGCATTGATGTGTGCACGTTCATACGATGAAGAAGCACTGTTGGGAGTACCACTGATGATAGCATGAAACTAGCTGAAACCGGTCTGGTGATGTAGTTTGACGACTGTGACCGTCCATCTACTTTTAATTCGTTTTAATCTTGGTTCCATTTTATATTGTTATGTCTTTGTCTTGTGGTCGTTTGTAGTGTCTCGTTTTAATTCTGACTTCGTCCAGTGGGAAGGAATATTTTACTAGGCCTACATTGAGCATTGGCAGTGGATGTTTTTTGGGACATACTCGTCGACATCGAAGGCAGAGCACTTTTTTATAATATATGTAATTCTGAGTGAGCTGCTTGGTATGTCGATATGAATAACTTTTACAGCACATTATACGTTGGACGTCACGTCGGAGAGCTATATTTACACTAACAATAATGTGATGAACAGTAAACGTTCATACGTTAATATAGTAAACTTTGAGCCAAATAAAAAATATGCTCTATTCAGCATAGAGCTTTGTGCTGATTTGAGTAGATAATGAAAATCATAATGTTTTAGTATATTGCAGAGATTCAATTTTAAGTAATCAAATGCAATCTTGGAACCACTCTTCAGGCAAACTGCCTTGTACATGGAAAGTCCTTTACACTCCAGATGCACTGACATTTTCAACAACATTTTGAATTCAGTTGAAAGATTGCAAAGTGAAAAAAAGATTGCCTTTGATCGTAGCTGGTCATTGCTAATCTTTAAAGCACGTGTGTGCCGCCAGCTTTTGATATATTTGTCATTAGCCAATCAACTGCATGGCAGCGACCTTTTTAAGGGATTAAGATAAGGAAGGTGCATCCATTGTAGTTTTGGTGGCTTTGTAGAACCAGAGCTGAATACTACCCATGGGGTCTTGTAGAGATTGTGAGGAAGGGGGGGTGTGTGTAATTAATGTACAACCGCTGCCACTACAACTTGGTCGCAGAGATTTCAAAGTTTCAGTCAAACAGAAATATCTGTTTTGGCAACTTTTAAACAAATTCTTAGTGAACGGAACATCTATGCTTTTGGGTGGGAGGGCGCCAATCTGATAAACATACAAAGCTGCCACTAAAAATCAGGCAGTGCTTTTAACATTTCTGTCAAACAGAAATATCTGTTTTGTCAGCTTTTAAACAAGTTCTTAGTGAACAGAACATTGCATTTTTATGCTTTTTGGAATGGTTTATTAAGAATACAATATTGCCTTTTGGGGTGCTTGGATCACGACTGAATTTAAGGGAAAATATTTTGTTTTTCTCATAGAAAAATTTCAATAGATAAGTCGAGGCCCAGACTTCTGAAGGAAAAAAAAAGTCTGCTTATACACAGAAAAATGTGGTACTTACACAGTAATTTTAAATTAAAAAAAAAAAAAAAAAAAGGTCGTTCAGCATTTAACTTTGCCAGCATTGTGGGTTTCTGACATCATCTGAGCTGGGCCCACAGTTAGAATCCTGGATGGGACATGGGTGTTATGATTGTCATTCAGCACTGGGTCTCTCCCTTCTCTAGAAGCAGTGGCCCTAAATTAAGGACAGGCAGCTGTTTCTCTAGCTCTTAGAGTTGCTTGTGATGGTTATTAAATCCCACACACACATACACACAAAAACATTTAATTTGAGCTTATGTGAAAAAATCCATAAATTAATTTGTGTGTTTTCGCTTTATTGTGGTAGTGGTAGGGTGAGGAGTGACTGATAATAAGTGCAGACAACTGTGTAAGCACAGCCTCCTTCACTGGGTTCACTCAGCCCCTGGAATTTGATTTCCCTTTTTCCAGGCCTTGATTTTTCGTACTTTTGTGTAAGATCATGGAATGGTCCTGGAAATTTTCCGTGCATTGAAAAGAAAAAAAAATGGTTCAAAATGTTTGGATTGATTGTGTCACTTTGTTCTAGCTCCCTGTTGCAACTGCTCATGATGATATCACTTTTTCTATGGTGTGAAGATGAGAATCCGTTTTTTGGTGTAAATTATGACAAGGATTGTAAGTCAGATGATGATAATATCCAAAAACTTTAAATTTTTGTCGTCCTGTGTCGGGAATCGAACCCGCATCTCTCAGATAGCGCCCGAACATGCTAACCACTACATCACCCAGAACGACCAAGCCTCCAGTTTCCAATTAATTTAAATATAACCATCACAGGATTCGCTAGTTGGAGCAATCTGCATTCATGTTTAGAGACGAACATAAAAGCTGATTGCTTCGACTAGCAAATCTTGTGATGGTTATATTCAAATTAATCGGAAATAGGAGGCTTGGTCGTTCTGGGTGATGTAGTGGTTGGCATGCTCGGGCACTATCCGGGAGACGCGGGTTCAGATTCCTACTCCAGGACGATAAAATTTTCAAGTTTTCAGATATTATCTGACAAAACATCCTTATCATATTTACACCAAAAAACGAATTATCATCTTCAAAATTTGTATTGTATGGTGTAATCCCTTATTCCATTCATGATTTTTTCATCGTTATGCTGCAGTGCAAGATGTTTGAGTGCAATATTTCCAGCAACCTTGTTTTGTGGTATATCAGTTGTGTGCAGTTGGAGTCATAACAGGACTTACAGGAAGTAGAAACCTTCCTGTGGGTCCAAGATGGCTGTTTCTTATAGCATGCACTTTCTTCACTCAAGGAAATTGATTTCTGGCCTCCCTGCTATTAGTGTGCGATGCAATAGATGACTATGGAATACGAAATCTTTAGTGCCACAGCAACATTGTTTTATGTGATTAACATTGTGCTAAGTTCCAGATTGCTTCATATAAGTTTTATACAGAGCAATTTTAATATGGAGAAATTTTGCCACTTCGTTGAAGATGCAACAAACACACTGAAGACCGCTAACAGTGGAACCCGTGTAGAACTCCATAAGAATTCTAAATGCATTGTAAATTTCACCCCAGTTTGTTTCATGTAAAACAAAGCATTATGACTAGCAAAAATTTAAGCTCCTGGATTTTTTTTTTTTTTTCTTTATGAACTCCTGGAATTACTTCTGTAAATGTGTACAAACCCTGTCTTCAGTTTCTGTCCATTTTAAAAATTCAGAGGTGTAGGTGTAAGAATGTTTTAATTGCAACAGTGGAAGAAATTGGCTGATCAGATTCTTAGGATGTGGGAATATTGTACAGATGTCAAAAATTTGAGTAGTTATCCCCTTCTTGGGTTATTTTTACAACAGGATAACCAATATGCATAGCAACTCATGTTGTGCAGAGGAATGCATAAATACAGGTATTAATGTTGTCTCATGCTCAAACTTCAGCATTCTGAAACAATAACCACCACTTACATTATGAGGCTTTTACTTGTCCTCAAGTTTTTGGAAGTTGGATTTTATATTACTGCAGGAGCCTGTGTGATAGCATGAAGTAATAATAATTTATGTAAAATAATCACACCACATTCATATGATTGTCATTAGTTATAATAAAACTGAACTAAACATACATTCTTTTGTGACAAACAGCACAGGAGACTATAGTGTGAAACCAAGAAAATGCAGAAATATTTTTCAACATTATATATACTGTCCATATAAAGTCTTTCCCACATTACAAAAATTAGTAAAAAAATGTATTACAGGTACAGAAAAAGGATTGCATGACAATGATGATGCGCAAGTAAAGTCTTTTTCCAGTGTCAGTACACCTCCACACAGGCACCATTTGTGGCCCGGAGGACATCTAAGCCAACTTTGATTTAATGCGATGTTTTGTTTAACGTCTCAACATCCGGAAAACTGCTAGAGTAAACTTGGTCTTTCACATAACTCAACAGGAAAAAGTAGGATTATATCGGGCAATCGAGGTGGCCGTGTCAAAGGTATCGTCGCGGCCGGTCCATCTGTTCAGAAATGTAGCATTCAGGAACTCACAAACCATTGACTGATGTGGCGGGGCACCATCTTGTTGGAAAATAACCAAAGGCTGTAGTGCATGCAACTGAGGTATTATAAAAAGTTCCAGCATGTTCAGGTACATGGTGCATGTTATTGTGGGCTCTGTAAAAAAGAAAAGTTCCATGATTCTGTCGTGCATCAGGCTGCACCATACATTCACTTTTGGGCTAGCCCTCTGTTGTTCGATGACATACTGGGGGTTTCTCTGATCCCCAGATTCACACATTGTGCCTTTTTACTGTACCAGAGACATGGAGTGGGGGTTCATCTGAGAAACGGTTATGTTGCAGATAATCACTATCATGAGCAATGCACTGCAACATCTCCGTTGCAAATGCAGTGAAGAGCTTGAATGATCTGTACCTTTATAAGCATACAGATGAAGACATTTGTGAAAAATTTTGTGAACCGTGGAACGAGGAAATGAATTTCCTAAGGCTTCGCAGAAATGTCTCCTGAACAGCTGCAGCGTCTCTTGTGTGACCAGTGGCCGGCCCGCTTGGCGGAGATCGTCAGCACTACCCATCATTTTAAACTTTTCATACCATGCTTTAATGCTTTTTTTTGGTCCGGTGGTGATCGTCTGTACTCTTTTCTGAAATGAAACTGGACAGTAGTAACCACCCATTTGGTCTCGTGGAACCACAACACACATGTCACTTTTTCTTGCATGGAAGCCATTATCAATGAAATGCCCCTCTTATTCAGCAGTAGTGCTTACCTAAAAAAACTTTGAGTGTTGCTATAGCATGTTGCCAACCATTATGTGTGTGCGTGCGTGCACACGCAGCACTTGAAGATCATTGTGAGAGATTTCAAAATGAAAATAGGGCAACAGAATGAAACTTCAATAGGTAAATTTGGTCATGGCAACATAAACCAGCCTGGTAATACTATCTTAGAGTTTGCAGAGGCAATAAGGTTTTTCATCATGAACTCCTTTTTCAAGAAAAAGCCACAAAAGAAGGACATGGAGGCATCCCAATGGAATGACAAGTGAAATTGATTTTATTATGTGTAACAAGAAATGAAAATTGTCATTGAAGACTAGTGTGCTGAGTAAGTTCAACACTGGTAGTGGCCATAGAATGGTGAGATGTAAGATTCACCTCAATGCTGAACTTGAACGTGTCAAGCTCATAAAACAAGCAAAATGTATTTATGACTAACCATCAAAAAAAAAAATCATAATACCTTCAAAGTGGGACTGAGGATAAGTTTCTCTGCTGTATAAGGTCTGCATTAGAAGTGAACATCTGTGAAGTTAACAGAAAATTAACCAAGTATCTTATGGAAACAGCAACAAAAATAGGTAGTACTAAGAACAAGTTGCATATGAACAAAATATCAGGGAAAATAAAAATTCTGATGCAAAAGAGAACAAAAATGGGGACAAATAAAGGAAATGTGACTTCTAAAGTGGAATATATATTGAGAGAGCTATGCAAGACAGTACAAAAAAGTATCGCTGAAGACTCAAGGAAATTCAATTGTGAACTAGTCAGGAAAGTAATTAAATAACCAAAGCCTGAAGAGAGCAAAGGGACATCTCAGTAAAGGAAGGAAACAGATTATGGCACTGAGAAAAAGTGGTAGTTCTGTAACAAAAAATAGAGGTGAAGTTTTGATAAGAGTGAAAGATTTCTACTCAAAACTGTATGAAAGGGATGATACATCTACAACAGACATTACCAAAGGTATCAGCACCAGAGTTCTTCCAGTCCTGCCGGCAGAAGTTACACATGCAATCAAGAACATGAAATGGGGAAGAGCTGCAAGAAAAGATGGAATTATCTAGACATACAAGAAGCAAGTAGATAAATTGAAACTACACTCGCCCAAGTTTTCACTAGATGTCTCAATGAAGAAAAGATTCCTGAGGATTGGAACAACGCTACTTTGATCCTGCTGCATAAAAAAAAAGTGACGTTGAGGATCTCAGTAAATACAGGCCCGTCAGCCTCTTATCAGTGGTTTATAAAATCTTCACTAAAGTTCTGTCACATCATTTGAAGGTAACATTAGACATGACTCAACCTAAAGAACAAGCTGGATTCAGGAGTGGCTACAGCACTATAGATCATATGTATGAGCTGAGAAAACTAATTGGAAGAACAAGGGAATATGAACTTCCAATTAAGTATGTATGGCTTTTATTCTGAGAAACCATCAACAGTTACAATGACTTTGAAATCATGCAGCATTGAAGATGCATACATTAGTATTATTAGTAACATCTATGAAAATGCAAGTGAAAAGGTTCGGCTATTTGAGTATACAGCACCAATAAAAATTGGAAAGGGAGTGAGACAAGGTGACACCGTATCTCCCAAACTCTTTGTTGCCACATTGCAAAATTTCTTTCAATCATTGAACTGGGAAAACAAAGGAATAAAGATTAATGGAGATTATTTAACTCACCTTCATTTTGCTGATGACTTGGTCATTTTTGCAACTACCCCTTCAGAGCTGCACACTATGATCCAGGAACTTGCTGACAAGAGTAAAGAAGTGGGATTAAAAATGAACTTTCAGAAGCCAAAAGTTATGTACAATGCTCTTACAAAACATAAAGATTTATCAATTGATGGGGGAAAGCTGGAGATAACCAACACATTTACCTTGGACAGCAGTTATCAAGAGAGGGTCACAGTGATAAAGAAATTAATCGGCATAAAAAACTTGGATGGAGTGCTTTTGGAAGAAATAGTACGATTTTTAAAAGAATTTGCCATTATATCTTAAAAGAAAAGTGTTTGATCAATGCATCCTTCCAGTGTTTATGTATGGTGCAGAGATGTGGACCTTAACTAAAAGAGACATACAAAGACTGCAGACAACTGAAAGAAACCTGGAGATATGCATGCTTGGTGTAATGAGGAGAGATAAGAAGAGGAACTCGTGGATCTGGAAAATGACGAGTGGAAGACATCGTGATCAGAGTAAAATCCCTGAAATGGCAATGGGCTGGACATATTGTCAGAAGGACAGACCACTGATGGACAACCGAAATTTTAGACTGGATTCCGAGGGACAGAAAGAGACACAAAAGAAGAAGACTTGGGAGGTGTGGATGAAATTCGAAAGCATGCGGGAGTGACCTTCAGGAGACTGGCGCAAGACAAACTGTTGTGGAAGAAACTTGGGGAGACCTTCATCCAGCTGTGGATTGATAATGGTTGATGATGATGAAATGATATATATATAGTGAAATTGGTTGTTAAAGGAAGGAGTATTTGTGTTGCTGCGTTATTTATTATTGTGACATTCGTTTTGTTTAATGATTGAAAAGAATGAGTTGTTGCTTTTTATTTATCAATGAAATTCTTTCTCTTATAGGTATGGTAAAGAAAACAATGATGTCATTCCTCCAAACAGCACGCTGTTGTTCACAGTAGAACTTAAATCTGTGAAATGAGGTGGTTGTCCTTCCTGAATCTGTTATTCATTACATTGAAAAAGAATGTGCATTTGTCATCACAGGAAATATAATGCACTGGCTTAATTGTAATCTAGGAACTTCATGGAGTAGTTTATGAATTTAAGAAATCATTCCATTATGTATGTAATTTGTATCATGTCTGCAAGATTCTCACTTTCAAAATCATTTGATAAATAATTAAATGGTATTTTTAAGTTCATGGGTGATCTGTAGTTATTTTTAAGTTCATATGTCATCTGTAGTTAGTTTTAATTAATTTCATCAGAAAACAAATGTTAAATTTTTTTAAAGATAATTTGAATATGTTTTTCTAGATGTTTGTTATGTGCAAAAATGTCAGCCATAAATTAGTACAAGATTTAGTTATCTACAAATTGTAATAAATGTTCAAATACATAAAGAAGTTCATTCTCCACCCTATTTCAGAATATACTGCTGTTTTAGAGGTTTTATTTTTAAAATCATAGTCTTGTGTTTGCAAAAAAAGGAAAAAAAAGTGCAGTATTTGAATAGCAACCTTGAATAATTTTGAAGCACAATGATATAAAAATATGATTCATTTCTAAAATGAAATGGAAGCACTTAAAGTTCTTTATGATAACTTCTGCAATAGGCTTCTCTGTTGTATGTAACTTTAAGTCTGACCCAAAGGGCAGCAACATTTCTCAACTGGTGCATACCTGCCAGGTGTTAGATTTACCTGTAAAATTCATAAAAATTCTACTTTTTTTACGGTTATTTTTAAGACTGTCACAGATATTCAAGGGGAGTTTTCTCCCCCAGGTTAGTGCAATTTCAAGTAAAGAATAAGTGGGCCTAGAGTGTCTGTATATTCTAATTTATCATATCACAATTTCAATCACTTCTGTTGGTCCCAGCCCTTTCTATGTGCAGCCTTGTGAAAAAGACTGGGGAGGGGGAAGATAAATTAAGAATAACTGCATTACATAAGACTTAAAATTGCTTGTTTTGGAAGACATTCTAAAATGTTGGCACCAAGATTTAAAGCCAAAACCTTAGTTAAAGAAAGAAAAAATTACTGCAATATATTGCTTTAATTTCTCAGTTACAAATGAAATTGTTATGTGTGTGTACCTAAAATGATACCGTACAAATGAGATAATTTTGTATTGTTTCAATTTACTTCCGATATTGGAGGTTATATTATTTAACGTGCATTAATGCATTTGCATTTTTGAACTTCACTTTTTAGTTGGTAAAGTTCGATGAACACTTACCGCACGTGGGGCTTGGCTTTCAATTCATATTTCCGTTATGTGGATGCGGCACGGGGGTTTTTCATTTGGCCACGGGTCCGCTTCTTTTTTTCTCCGTTGGAATTTATTTTGTCTCATCACCAAATAAGTTTTTTCTTTGCTGCATCCTCATTTACTTCAATATTTATTCATACCCTAGTACTTTCAGTAAAACTCCTTTACCGTCTTCGAGGGGACGTTTTGCTCCGACTAGCACGGACCGTGTCAGCTGGGCATTTCGGTGGTTCTCGCGGGCTGCTTCTGTCATCGGCTATCGCTTCTTCTTGGGCGTTGTGGCGCCATCTCTTGTTGGTCAGTGATCTCATTTTCCGAACTTTTTCATTTTTTTGCTCAATTTTAATTAAATTTTTCCAGCTGTTTCTCAAATTATTAGGGTCATTATGGTTGCAAACTTTTGTCCTATTTTTTTCAATCATTACCGACTCTGCTATTCTGAGGTGTTTTTCGGATTTACAGCTTTTAATGATTTTTTTATATTTTCGAATTTAGGAAATTTTTGGTTATCCAGACAGTATTGGATTACCCAATATTGGATTATTTAGTTTTACTGAAAGTACTAGGGTATGAATAAATATTGAAGTAAATGAGGATGCAGCAAAGAAAAAACTTATTTGGTGATGAGACAAAATAAATTCCAACGGAGAAAAAAAAGCGGACCCGTGGCCAAATGAAAAACCCCCGTGCCGCATCCACATAACGGAAATATGAATTGAAAGCCAAGCCCCACGTGCGGTAAGTGTTCATCGAACTTTACCAACTAAAAAGTGAAGTTCAAAAATGCAAATTTTGTATTGGTTTTATTTTAACCACTGTAACAGTTAAATAGTGTCATATATCTTAATTATGGTATTTAAAATCAATTAATTTACATAATAAATCAGCTTTGAATTAATATGTTCAATGTGTTTAACAAATACATCAATCAAACATTCACTGAAAATTTTTATGGGTTTCAATTCTCGAAGTCGGTGGGTCTGCTGGTGTCCAAAACACAGTACCATCTATAAAAAACTCAAGAAAAAGCACATGGGTTAATGTATCAGGTGTGATTGTGTTACGGATATTTCCAGAATTTTTAGATCAATCAATTCCGGAAATCAGGAATTTTGAAAATCTCTGTTTTTTTTTTTTTTTTTAACCATTTTCCCCTCATAAATGTGTGCAGTTTTTCACTGAAACTTCCCGACTTTGCATAGTAAATTGGTTCACATTGATTGTAATAGCTGCAGTGCGTAAGCACCAACATTGTTGCACAATGCACTGAGATGACTACCCTGTTTACGGTGTGCATAAAGCCAGCTGAGCTGTTTTTTCAGCGATCTCGGGATTCCTCAATGTTACCTATGAGGCCCATCTCGGTGATCGTTCTTTCCTACTACTACCAATGGATGGAGTAGCACATGCGTGTAGAGCGCAAACAACAGAACCTGTATTGAGCTGTAACCTCCGATAAGTTACGGCGGCTACAGTTCAGCTGAAACTCTGACATCAGGAAGTCGACTGCAGTGCACCATCGACCTACAACAGAACTGCCCATTGATTGACAGCTGGTCCAGAGCTGGGCTTCCCAGAAACCACTGTGAACCACGTGAATTTATCCATTTGAACCAAAGAATATAAAGCTGTGCGTTCCGTACTTTGACTCGGCTTCATTTTCAATTCTGATTTTTATTCCATTGGCATCTGTCTCAATATCTACGTTATTCACTTCGATAGCTTTTTGGTTTATCTTTTTTATACTCAGCTTTTGTGTATTGCCTGTATTTTCGATCACTTGGTTTTAATTGTGACAGGAGTTGAGGCCAAAGTTTGTCGGGAAAACTAAGTGAAGTTGGTTTGGAGCAGCTGCTTGCCATTCATTCCTGAGCGCTGGGTTGCCATAGGAACCATTACCGACGTCATGGGGTCACGAGTGCTACGCTACGTTCTATGAGTCGGCAGTTTCAACGGGCTATTGTGGCTGCTTCCACTCTGTGTCTTCCTGACTTTATGCACGTTTTCTTTCGTCTGTCTGAGAGTCTTCGACTTGGCAAAGGAGTGGAAGTTGTCTCTCTTTGTTTAATGTGAACGAGTGTCTGATTTTAATTCTGGATAAGCTATAATTATCTTTGTGGTAAGCTTTTTCCATATTATTAGGTGTGCACCTTAATTTTCGGCCCTAACCGCAAGTGTTCATAGAACGTCGGCAAATGCAAATAGCTGTGTGTGATAATGGCCAATTGTAGTGACAGAAGGGACGAAAGTTGACGATGAAAGCAATGTCGTTCGAGAAGCAACATTTGAGACACTGCCTTCTGTTTGTGTTTCAGCTTAAAAAAAAGTGCTGCAGCCCAACAAATGATCTGTGCTGCTTTGGGTGAGGCTGCTGTGTCCTTGTAAGAAGTGGTTCCAGCGGTTTAAGCAGGGAAATTTTGATCTCCATGATGCAGAACGTCCAGGACAGCCACAGAAAGTTGACGACGAGGAACTAGAACAACTGTTGGATGCTGATTCCTGTGGCACACAGTCAGAGCTCGCCCAGGAACTCGGAGTAACATGGCAAGCCATTACAAAGCGCCTGCACAAGCTTGGACGGATTCACAAGGAGAGAGCCGTTGGGTGCCCCACCAACTCACAGCTGCAAACAAGTCTAGGCGCTACGATGCTGCTGTGTCCTTGCTCTCCAGATTCAAGAAGAAAGATTTTCCTCCACAAGATTTTGACCTGTGATGAGAAGTGGATTCTCTACAATATTCCTAAGCGGCATAAATCGTGGGTTTATCCAGGTCAGCTTACCACTAGTACCGCCAAACCGAATATCCATGCCAGGAAGTTGTTGCTGTGCATGTAGTCATACATGAAATTCTTCCGCAGACACGCGGAATTCCGCTTTTTTTTTTTTTTTTTTTTTCTCTCTTCATCCTTTAGGTTATACTCGAGATCGATGCAAAACTGAGGAGAAATTCTGCAGGACTAGTTGCGGGGGTGGGGTCTTTTTTTTTTTTTTTTTTTTTTTTTTTTGCCTGGAGATTGTATTTTGTTTTTCAAAACTTTCGAAAACGGAAGTTAAAGGAGTGAACATTTCCCCCGTAATCTTGATTTCTTTATTTATCTGGTGAGATTACTTCTGCGCAGTATTATTGTTAAATAATATTATTGTTAAATATAATTTTATTCCATAAATATTTGAATTTCAGCTTGAAAATGTAAGAAAAATTCCGAAAACGGAACTTGGCGCAAAAATTTCTCTGTGATCTTCAGGCACGAGATCCTTCAGTGGATTCGAAGAATTCCGCCTTTTCCATCGTCATTTCGGTGGTTTTCGAGATCAATGCAGAATTGAACAGAAATTTGGGAGAGATTGGTGGAGGTAGTTGGTGGTTTTCCATCGGTGGTTGGAATTCCGACTTTCAAAGCTTTCGGAAACGGAAGTTAGACTGAGTAAAGGTTTCTCCCGTAATCGCAATCCTTTTTTCATGGCAATGTTTTTTCTACCCAGTAGTGTTCTTAAATATCATTTTATTCCATAAATACTTGTTTTGCAGCTTCAAAATGGAGGAAAACTTTCCTAAAATGGAAGTTGGACAGAGCGTAGACTTCGGTGGGAATCGTAATTTTGTTTCTCCGCGATGTTACATTTATCTTGTGTTCACCAGCTGCTAAAAGTTAAATGGAGAGAAAAAAGAAAATTATATATTTTGAGTACAGTGTTCAGGGTGCGCACGCGTGCTTGAAAACCTGGAAAGTCCTGGAAAATCATGATTACGTTTTCAAGGCCTGGAATATCCTGGAAAAACGGTGTTTTTTTAATGCCGTCTTGAAAAGCCTTAAAATTTGAAATTAGTGCTTAAAAAATGCCCTTTTAGGAAATCGTGTTACTGTTACCCCTTCATTTTTTAAAGTTCCTTTTCTCTGTTCTCAAAGAAACCACCGGCAGTGGTTTCTGATGTGCACCAAATCCTAATTTGGCTGGGGGGAAAAAAGAAAAAAAAAAGGCACTACTTCCAGTGCAATAAAATTGGATGATTACTAGTAGGTCGAAGGGGAGCTTGATGTCCGTCCGACAACTGAGAACGGAAGGGGGAAAGAAGAGGCATTTAGCATTTGCAGGGGGTCGCGTATGTACCAAGTCAGCTGGCATCGACCAGTGAGGAGTATGCCTGAACAACACATTCATCCTCTTCTTGTTTATGTGCATGCCACCCTCCCTCCCCTCAAGAGACTTCCGCTACTTATGATAAAAAATAAGAAAACTATCTTTGCGAATTTTTCACGAAAGTGGCTGAAATTTTTACATTCACTGCAATTGGATTACAGAAGCTCACTTCCAAAATTCCAATTGAATCGGTTTAAAAGTTAGCATTGGTAATTTTTATTATGGACAAGTATGTGTGCCTCTTTGGACAGAGTGAGCCTCCAGCAGAAAGGGTGTTACCATAGTAACGGTTGATTGACAGCTGGGAGCGCTGATGTGAAGCCCTTGGTTGGGAAGAAAGCAAACACCTGTTTATCACTTCCACAGCTCAAAAGGACTAGGAGAATATTTTCAGAAATCCATTTTTCCGAATTTTGAAAATAACACTAAAATTTTTACAGTAGTTAAGATACAGCATGATAAAGTTCTAGTGCAAATTTCGCCAAATTCCGTTAGGAACTTTAGCAGATGCAAAAAAAAAAAAAAAAAAAAAAAACACCGTTGCATAATCGGATTGAAAAAAAGAAACAGTAATTATAAATTACGGGAAAAGCAAGTGAATTATTTTTTTTAGATGCCATGGTTTATTTAAACAGAGTGATCCTTAAATTTTTTTTCTGTGATGATATGGACTCTATTTGAATTACATACGTTTTTATTCAGACGTCTGAGTTACTGTTTTAATAAAAAAAATCATCTATAATTAAAAAGTTTTCAATGGATTTAAGCAATATTCAGCAGATAAACAAACGTATTTTAGTAAATTGCAACATCATGACGGAAATTTGGCAATTTAATTTTGTCGAAAATTGGGGAGCATTTTTTTTTTTTTTTACATTTTCTATTATAGTTAAAGTGAAGGAGGAAGGGTGCAACTTGACAGTTCAGTGAGCTGCAGGTGGTGATTTATGGCGATGTGCCAAATGAAAAGAAGCCATTCCATCAGGTCATTCCAAAGGTTGTGTGTGTGTGTGGACGCGTCCTCCTGCTGTTTGATCTTAATCGGAATGTTTTTGTGCATGGGTGGGGGGGGGGGGTCGAGAGAAATATCCGTTACAGCTTTCATGGACCTTTTTTTTTTTTTCTTGGTAATAAATAAAAATCATAGTTGCTGCATTCACCATTGATCCGTGTTTGCATTTCTTGAATATAAACAGCAGACAATCAGAAACATAGTGTTGGCGGGTCTTGATGTTCTTCATTTTGCATATGCTGAATTCAGTTCTGTGGGAATAAGGAATGACTTATACTGTGAATATATACAAAACTACATATTTTTGTGCTGAAAAAATAGGTCTACTTGTACACAGTAGCTAACGTGTGAACTCAGATGAAGACAATCAGACATACGGACGTCTGATTCCATAAAAAAATCAACATAGTTTTTTTATTTACACTACAGGTAAAAAAGCAAAAACATGTTTTTAAACGTTATAAAGGAAAACGGATTTTTGAAACGCATGACTTGATGATCTTAATTTCTGAAAGTTTCTTTTTTCAATTACAATACACTAACAGGATACTGTGTGTTATATCACTTAGTGATATGGCAGATTTTCGGTTGCTGATATCCGCGATCGTAAGCGGTAGTTGCATTGCGATTGTTGATGATGACAAGATAAATACTGGAGTGATGTAAAATGTTGCATAAACTAAAAAAAAAAAAAAAAAAAAGCAGCCCCCCCCCCGAACTTTTATGCGGTCATCGTAGCTGATCAGCCATTTCATTCCATGAACATCAGCACATTTCAATCATTTGAACATTGGGGGTATCTGAAGGAATTCAGCCGTGCTTAAGAGCCCTAGCGCAACGAAAACATGCTAATTTTGGACAGTTCTATTCCCTTCCCCTCTACCATCCCTAATAATTGAGAGTGCATACTGTAGTTTCAAATTTTCTATTTATGAGCTAGTTTTCGCGCTGTTCGTTATGCTTTTATTTTCGAAATTCCTAACACTTTTGAACTATGGTTGCAGAAACGTTTATGCTTTGGGTTTGTCTGTAGGATTATTCGCATGAAAGCGGTTGAATTTCGGCAAAATTTTAGTATGCTGTTGGGTACAACCTGGAAACCTACCCTCTTGAAAAAGGTCGAAATTAAATTTAAAGGCCAAGACATAAGAGCAGTATTTGTTCTCCAAGCTTAGGAATGTTAACTCACATAAAATCTGTTTGATTGCAACAAAGTTTTGGTATGTTATCAGGGAGGAGAAACCTACCCTTGTAGAAAATGATCCAACTTGAATTCAAAGGTCAGGTCATAAGAACAGAATTTATTCTTTATGGTCTTGTGCTTGATAAACTTGATCCATTTGCATAAAGCACATTCATCCATTTGCATCTTTCATCATTTTTATTACTTAAAACTGGAATTACTTTAAAAAAATAATTTGAACATGATACTGTAAAGCGTAATATTCATCCTAGATTTTTTTTGTATATGTCCTGGAAAAGGCCTGGAAAGTCCTTGAATTTTTTTCCCCCAAAAGTGTATGAAACCTGAGTGTTGTGCTCCAGCTTAATATGTACATAATAAATTTCAGTCCACAATTTGATCTTGCTCACCCCGCGTTATATTCATGCTGTTTCACAGAACGTTCTTATTTTTCACCCGTACGGTTTAAAAAGTTCAGCTCCCTCCCCCCCCCCTTCGGCAGCCTCATGTATGATATAGAAGGATCAGTGCGGTGTCGTACACTATGAGTTGCTCAAACCTGGTGAAATGGTCAATGCTGAGCGTTATTGTTAGCAACTCATTCGTGTGAGTGACACAATGTAGGCGAAAAGGCCATATGCCGGCAAGGGCAGAAGGTTGGTCCTGTTGCTTCAGAATAACGTGCGTCCTCACACCACGAAAACGACTTTAAACACAATCACCGACCTGGGATGGGAGATTTTGTCCCACCCGGCGTATTCTCCAGACTTCGCTCCCTGCAACATCACGTGAGTGATATGCGCTTCACTTCTGTTGAGGTCCACGCAAGTATTGGTCTTTAGCAACTTGAAACAGTCCTCTTTTTTTCCGCAGTGATATTCGGCAGCTCCCTGACCGATGGCTCAAATGTATCCAACACGACAGGAATTATTTCCCTGATTTGGTAAGTATTCGATTTGCTGTCAACGTGTCGTGCCTGTGGCCGAGAATTAAGAATAAAATGAGATTTTTATCTGAGAAAGATTATGTTGCGAGCCTCGAGTCAGCAATTAAAAGCAAATTTTGCTGGGATTTACTTATCAGAAAGGATTCTCACGGTGATATTGTAGGTGCCGAAAAATTGACGTTGAAGGCTTCTGCTTTTGTATATGGTGTAACACTGTTATAAAATACAGCAATGAAGGATTCAAATCAATAGATAAGCATTCTAATTCAGTGATGCATGGAAAGTCTCATACATCGGTTAAAGGCTCTTTGGCTTGGTGTTCATATTCAAATGATTCATCTTCAGTTCCTGAAAGAACAGTTGATATAGTAAACAGAAAAGTGAGAGAAGCTATTGTGACATCATTTATAGCAGAGAATTCACTGTCGTTTTCCCTCACACCCAAAATAATAGAATTAGCAAAAGCTCTATCAAAGGATAAGGCTGCCCTTAATACACATTGTCTATGAACAGGACAACCGCTGCCTTATAAGCTGAAGTATGGTGTTGCAAAGACTATTAAAGATGAACAGTTTTCGACTCTGAAAAACACATTATTTTCTTTAAACATTGATGTGAAAGTACAAGCAGTGCCAAATGAAAGCATTTTAGCCATACTTGTTCAGTATTTTGAAAAAAGGCAAAGCAAAGTCATTTTGAGGCATCTGTACAGCTTTCAGATTGTATTGCCATGGCCATATATGCAGATCTTGTTGAACTACATATTTGAGGAGAATAAAATTCCCTTCAGAAACTTAATTAGCATTCTAATGGACTCCTGCAATACTATGTGTGGCAAGAAAAGTGGCGTTGAAGCATGGTTACGGAAAAATCGAGCTCCACACCTGTTGGACATTGATGGGGAAATATGCCATACAGTAAATAACTGTGTCAAAAGATTTGCAGCTCCTTTTTCAAAACATGTTGAATCCTTATGTGATGACATTTATTTTGATCTAAAAGGCACTGACAAAACAGGTTTTTTTTACAATATGTAAACATGTTGGGGGGGGGGGGAACTCTCAAGGCCTGATCACCGTTGGATGTACACCCTACAGGTGTGGTAGCAGATTGAATACTTGTGGGAAGTTCTATTTTATTTGTCCTGGGTACCAGCAGCTGACAGATACATATTTGAATCTGATGTTAAGGCTATTATTGAAAAGAAAGATATGTCAAAAGGAGTAGCTGAAGAAGTTTTAAAAATTCAAGACAGTGTTAAATGTAAACAGTTGACAAAAGAAGGTAAATTGAGAAAGGGCCGCCCCGGTGGTGCAGTGGTCTAAGGCGCTGGCCTCTGATCATTCGTCCGTAAGGGGTCCGGGTTCGAATCCCGGTCAGGCATGGATGTTGTGTTTGTCTTACGGCACTGGCTTTCTCCCTTCCCTGGAACCAGTGACCCTAAATTAGGGACGGGCGACTGCTTATAGCCCATTGAGTTGCTCTCGGTGGTTGTTAAACTTCCAATAAAAAAAAATTGAGAAAGGAGAGAATTATTCAAAAGCTTTTTGTCGAGCAAGATAAAACCTTAATGCACACTGGAGCTTATAAGTCTACTTACTTCAGTAACTACAAAACACTCTTTCAGTCCAAAGATGTTCTTTTGCACGAGATTCACATGAAGTTGAATGAACTAACCAGGCAATTTTTACTCCTGTTCATGAAGCAGTTACTAGTTGTAAAACTTACAAGGATGTTTTGCAGCTGAATGTCTGATGAGGTAAACCACTTGCCTGACAAACTGCTGCATACAGGAGTTGATGCAGCAAAGGTGATCAACAGACTTCTAAAGGGAAATGCAAAAGTTAAAGAATTTAAGACTACATTGAAAAGAGCATATGTGTCTTGTGCACAATATATGCTTAAAAAATTGCCTTTGGGGAATTCTCTGTCTATTAACCTAAGTGGCCTCAATCCGTCCCTTAGGGAAAATACAACTTTCTATGCATTAATGAAATTATCTGATTTTCTGCCTACTGTTTTATCTGAAGATGATAAACTCCATCTTGATCAAGAAGTGAGAAACTACCAGGTTGATGAATCACTTGCAGTTTTAAAAGATTGCCCAATTTTGGATTATTGGGTTTCCATTTCCAAGTTGGAACGAGGTGGAAAAAAAATGTTATCCTGTCCTTACCAAGATGATGCAGTCTCTGCTAACTTGTTTTCATGGGCCCTTATTAGTGAGCGCTTTCAGTTTAATGGGGAATATAATAACAGAAACTAGAACTTCTTTTAATATTGCAAGTTTGGACTCTGTGCAGGCTGTGAAGTATTATCTGTTATCTTTAAATGCTACAAGCTTTGGAAGTATTTGGTTCAAAAGACCCCTACCAGAGACACACTTCAGAAGGAGTTTGCTCAAAATATTGTTAATACTTCAAATATGAAGAGTAAGTCGTGCTATTAAAATACAATAAAAGAGCTTCTCCGTCTTAACATGATTTATTTTATTTTAAGAAACGAACATATATCTACAATTAAAAGCCATTAGCACTTTCGGAGTGCCGTTCACTCCATCCTCAGATGATCTATGTTGCTGTATTATGCAGCCTATATATACACTATCTACCAACAAGTAATTGGACACCTGTGATAGCAAAGGAAAACTAAGTTTATTCACCTTCAATAGTTGGTGGAGCCTCCACGAGCGACAATTACAGCTGTGACCCTCCGGGGCATACCCTCAACCAGGCGTTGTACGACAGCTAGCGGTATTTTCTTCCACTCGGCTTGGAGAAGACAGGTCAGTTCCTTCACCGATTTCGGACGGTGGGGCCCCTTAAGTCGACGCTCCAACTCGTCCCAGAGCTGCTCGATAGAGTTAAGGTCCGGGCTGTGCGCAGGCCAGTCCATTCAATTAACCCCATTGTCACCATACCAAGCCATGGTGGGCCTCGCAACATGACAGGTGGCATTGTCATCCTGAAAGTAACATGGGTCCACCCTGTAAAACTGCCACAACGTAGGAAGCGCATGGTCATCCAAAATGGTGCAGTAGGTCTCGGCGTTGAGTCTACCAGGAATTGCGACCAAGGGTCCCGCGCCATGATAGGAGAAACACCCCCATAGCATAATTCCACCGCCGCCGAACTTCACAGTTGGCACAATACATTCCGGCAGGAGGCGTTCTCCAGGCAAACGCCAAACCCAGACTCTGCCATTCGAACGGTAGAGGGTGAACCTTGATTCGTCGCTCCAGAGAACCTGTTTCCACTGTTCAACGGTCCACTGTCGACGTTTTTTGCACCACGTTAGCCGAGCAGCACTATTGGACTTGGTGATCAAAGGCTTGTGGGCGGCAGCACGTCCGTGATAACCGAGCACATGGGCTTCTTTATGGATGGTATTCATCAAAAGAACACTCCCAGATGCCTGATGAAACTCCTCGCGAATGTGGCCCATCGATTTGGTGTGGTTCTTCCGAATTTCTCTGGCCAGCACCCGTCGGTCTCTAACTCCGAGTTTTGTGGGTCTGCCGGGTCGGGCCACATTCCGATAGTCACCTCTCATCTTCCACTTGCCAATCACGTAGGCCACTGTCGATTTTGGGTACTTCAACTCGCTGGATATGTCACATATGGATCGGCCATTTCTGTGATTCCCGACGATTACACCTTTCTCGAAATCAGAGAGCTCCGAACTGCGTGGCATCTTGCATGTGAGTGGTTACGTTGTTGTTTCCCACACAATATTTAACGGCGGCGGCCGTGGCGTGTATTAGGACCGCAGATATCGTCGATTGCAGGGGTGTCCAATTACTTGTTGGTAGATAGTGTATATATATACACAGAGTCACGTGGGTCATTACGTAGCTTCACTAATTGTCCTTCATGATTTACACGGTGTTATATCACATACATCTGTTGCCACAAAAAATAGTGAAAAGCTATATACATATGTTATAGTTTAATGATTTCACTAAGTGCTTCCAAAATTCATGTAGATCGACAGGGTAATAGTCATTACAACATTTCGTATCTAATTACATTACATTACATATCACTAAGCTGTTCTCTGAGATTCAGAGTTTAGTTCCAAAAAGAAATACAAACTTCCAGATATTTTTTCTTATTGTTGTCGTATCAAACTTCGCCATTTACAGCGATCTTGACATACAACTTGTGCTTCACTTATATCCATTACACGCCATACACAAGATCCTTTATACTTCATACTCATAATCTTTTTCTCATGCAGACACTCCTGAATCTGATTCACCCATGTCTTCCTTGGCCTTCCTCTGACTTTCCTTCCTGCCACTTGGGCTGAAAATATTTTCTTAGTAAGCATTTCATCACTCATTCTTTCAATATGGCCAAACCACCGAAGCATATTGGTCTCCACCTTGCTTACAACATTTTGCTTTACATCACACAACTGCAATACATCTTCATTTCTCACACAATCAGATCGTGTCTTGCCACAAACCCCACGTAAGCACCCTCATTTCTCCAGCACATAAACGACTCCTATGTTTCTTCTGCAGTACCCAGGTTTCACTGCCATACATCAGAGTAGGAACAGTTACTGTTTCATACACAACCATGCGGGACTCTCTAGAGAACCCATCATTCCTGTGAAAACCTCCCAGAGCAGCTATGACTTTCAAAGAAGAATTAACTTGCCTACTGATTTCACCATCCAACCTGTTCTCTCTGTCAAACATGCTTCCTAAATACACAAACTCACTCACCTGGTCAATCACAGTGCCATTTATACTTACATTAATTACATTCAGTGCTACCCATTCCTCTCTCAAACACCATAACTTTGGTTTTTCCCTTATTTATACTCAGTTTGAATCTTTGGTTTTTCCCTTATTTATACTCAGTTTGAATTTCATGCGAACTTCGTGCATCCGAGTCAACATACTCTGCAACTCACTTTTGCTCTCTGCCAACAGGACAGTGTCATCAGCATACAGCAATTTGCACACACGGATATCACCAAAACATAAACCACTATTATCTATTTTGTCCTCGTGCATGCATGCGTCCATAAATATATTAAACAGCCATGGTGACATTACACAACCTTGTCTAACTCCTGCGCCAAAGGAAAACCATTTTGATAAAACACCATTCACTCGTACACAAGCTCTACTACCAGCATACATGGCTTTTACACTATTGAGTAGATTCCCAGTAACACCATATTCATTCAATACCTTCCACAAAAGTGTCCTGTTGGCTTGGTCGTAAGCTTTCTCTAAATCTATGAAGGCAGTAAAAACTTTCTTCCCAACAGCCAGATACTTTTCAGTCATCATGCGTAATGCAAAAATCTGGTTAGTGCAGCCTTTACCAGGCATAAAACCACTCTGAACATCCCACACTTTCTCTGATGTAAGACCCCGTACTTTTTCAATAACAACCTTACCAAACACTTTCCCTGGCACACTCAGTAGGCTAATACCACGATAGTTCTTGCATTCAGTCTGATCATCTTTTCCCTTATACAAGGGAACAATGATAGCATCCTTCCAATCCCGAGGGACCATTCCTAACTCCCAGCACAACTGGCAAATTTTAGTTAACCAGTCAATTATAGAGTAACCACCATACTTCAACATCTCTGCAGTTATGCCATCAACTCCTGGGGCCTTACCATTCTGAAGAGATTGTAGAGCTTTACACACTTCTTCTCTTGAGATCCCTCCTGTGCTTTCATCCCTCATTGTGACATCATCTGCATCTGTCTCAGAATCATTTTTGCTCTCCTGATCTAATAACTCACAGAAGTATTCGCCCCATCTGTCACTTAGCTCATTGGACTCCGATATTATTTCCCCAATCTCATTCTTCACACAACTTACAACTTTGTTTCCCCTATTTTTCCTGAGTCTCGTGTATTTCCAGAAGGACTTTCTATCTTTCCAAAAAGCCAGTTCATGCCTTTCCACTTTCTCTTTCCTATCTTTTGCCTTACTGTGGCGAACCAGCATAGCAGCTAAACGCTTCTTACAGCGATATTCATCCACAGAGACTCTACCTGGCAACATCCCCAAATAGGCTTCCTTCTTTTTCTTTACTGCCTCATCAATCTCACTATTCCACCAAGCATCACCTCTATTGTTACCCACTATTGTGGTGCCACAGACCTCTTTAACAGCAGTAACAACACAGTTCTTAAAACATTCCCACTTTTTTTCTACATCCCTCTCACAAGATTTCAGATCCTTCAGTCGTTCTCTGAGTAAGTCAGAATACCGCTGATGATCTTCAAGGAGCCTATCAACCTTTATTCTTTCTATCCTGGGTCTCTTCCTATTCCTTTTCCTCCAACCAACATTAAGTTTCCCTCATGACACTACCAAATAATGATCAGAACCAACATCCGCACCTCTCATCACACGGGTGTCAACAACTAAGTGTTTCAAACGCTGATCGTAAACAACAAAATCTATCGCACTCTTTTGGCCAAGAGTACGATTTTCCCAAGTATATGTGTGTATCATCCCTTTCATATAATTTGGAGTAGAAATCTTTCACTCTTGTCAAAATTTCGCCTCTATTTCTTGTTACAGAACCATCTTCTTTTCTCAGTGCCATAATCTGTTTTCTTCCCTTACTGAGATGAAAGATACCAGTACCAGAGTTCCTCCAGTCCTTCCAGCAGAAGTTGCACATGCAATCAAGAACATGAAGCGGGGAAAAGCTCCAGGAGAAGATGGAATTACTGTAGACATCATACAAGAAGCAAGTGGAGAAATCGAAACAGTACTCGCCCAAATTTTCACTCGATGCCTTAATGAAGGAAAGATTCCTGAGGATTGGAACACCGCTACAATGATCCTGCTACATAAGAAAGGTGACATTGAGGATCTCGGAAACTACAGACCTATCAGCCTCCTATCAGTAGTTTATAAAATCTTCACTAAAGTTCTTTCACACCGCTTGAAGGTAACACTGGACATGGCTCAACCGAGAGAACAAGCTGGATTCAGGAGTGGCTACAGCACAATAGATCATATCCACGTGATGAGAGAACTAATTGAAAGAGCGAGGGAATATGAACTTCCATTGTGCATGGCTTTTATCGATTATGAAAAAGCCTTTGATTCGGTGAAACCATCAGCAGTTACAATGGCTCTGAAAACTCTGCGGTATTGAAGATGCATACATTAATATTATTAATAACATCTATGAAAATGCAAGTGCAAAGATTAGGCTGTTTGAAAATACAACACACGTAAAAATTGGAAAGGGAGTGAGACAAGGTGACACCATATCTCCGAAGCTCTTCAATGCCACATTGGAGGGTGTTTTTCAGTCGCTGAGCTGGGAAAACAAGGGGATAAAGATTAATGGAGATTATCTAACCCACCTTCGTTTTGCTGATGACGTAGTCATTTTTGCAACTTACCCCATCAGAGCTGCAGAGTATGATCCAGGAACTTGCGGACAAGAGTAAAGAAGTGGGATTAAAAATGAACTTTCAGAAGACAAAAGTGATGTTCAATGCTTTTACAAGAAATGAAGATTTATCGATTGACGGAGAAAAGCTGGAGATAACAGACACGTACGTTTATCTTGGACAGCAGATATCAAGTGAGGGTCACATTGATGAAGAAATTAATCGGCGTACAAAACTTGCCTGGAGAGCTTTTGGAAGAAACAGCATAATTTTCAAGAGTAATATGCCATTATGTCTTAAAAGAAAAGTGTTTGATCAATGCATCCTTCCAGTGCTTACGTATGGTGCAGAGACATGGACCTTAACTAAAAGAGACATACAAAGGCTGCAGACAACTCAAAGCAACATGGAGAGGTGCATGCTTGGTGTAACCAGGAGAGATAAGAAGAGGAACTCGTGGATCCGAAAAATGACAAGAGTGGAAGACATCATGATCAGAGTTAAATCCCTGAAATGGCAATGGGCTGGACATACTGCCAGAAGGACAGATCATCGATGGACAGCCGAAATTTTAGATTGGATTCCAAGGGACAGGAAAAGACCCAGAAGAAGACCACATGGGAGATGGGTGGATGAAATTCGAAAGTATGCAGGGGTGACATGGAGGAGACTGGCACAAGACAGACCGTTGTGGAGGAAACTTGGGGAGACCTTCGTCCAGCAGTGGATTGATAATGGTTGACAATGATGATGATGATGATGTGTGTATATACTTGTGGTTGAAAAATGTATTAGATACACACAAATCATTCTCAATGCAAAGTTCAATTAATCTTTCACCATTATCATTCACACAAGGATCATTAAACTTACCCAGAACATTGTCAGAAATTGCATTCTGCACACCTACTCTAGCATTGAAATCCCCTGCTATTATAACTTTTTCTTTAGCACCAAACTGGCTCGAAACAGCTTTTAGCTCATTCCAGAAATCTTCTTTCTTATCAGAAGGTTCCGAGTCACAAGGAGCATACACTACAACAATTGCAATTCTCTGAAGTTTCACTTTCAAACGAATCCAGAGAATTCTCTCACTTACGCCTATAGTGAATCAAGTTGTTCTTCATCTTTTCACTTAAAATCACACCTACACCCGCCTGTCCTCTCATATTATCCAATACTCCAGACCACACACTCACTGTGCCATTCACTTCTTCTACCCCAATTTCCTTCTTTTTGGTTTCACTTACACACAGCACATCCAGTCTATACTTATTCATCTCCTCAATCACCTCACTCATCTTGCCATTTATACCTCTAGTATTCCATACACCAATCTTACATTCACTCAGCCGAGATCGCTTTCTCATACGCTCGTTTAGAAAGTCCAGGTCGATTCCGTAATAGACCGTCCTTCTCAAGTGTGGTAGGTCCACCATATCCCACACTTGAGTCATTCTTAATATTTCTTTTTGTCTTTTTAAGCAGGTAAGTACATCAGTGTGGGGGATTAGCCCACAGCTGAGGGTTCGAGTTGGTCATTCAACCTAAGGATTCTGGAACAAAACCCAGTGAGTTGGGGTCTTTTTGCCAATGTCACACAGAACTAGCTTGCACCTCTCCAAGATTCACAGAGGCCCTAGTTGCTGTTGTGTGTGCCATTGTTACCACGGAGTGCCCCGAGGAGGCAAACCCATCGCTCACTACGACCGCCCGCATTTTGTATCTAATGCCGTGATAAAAACACTTTCTGCTATCAATAGGGTATGAAAGAGGAAGGAGTTCGGAGCATACTGACATTGCACCAATCAGGAATAAATATGACATTATTTATATTACATGCAAGTGCTGTATTATAAAGGTGCGCTTTAATGCTATACTTGTGTTCATTTATTCGTAGCTCCAAATTCCTCCTTGTAGAACCTACATAATTTCTAACATGCTGTTTTGCAATTGGGTCTAAAAGCGGAATATTGTAAACACCCCAACTTAGCAAAATATCGGGTTTATGTTTATCTCGGTCTCGTCTGAGTTGTGTAAACAAATTGTTACACCTAATGCCTAGTTTTAATTTATATTTGGAACACACATGTAACAACAAATTTGTAACACCAGCTAAGTAGTCTAGTGATCCTATGAACTTCTGACTACGTTCATTTTCTCTGACCAACATAGTAGAACAACGTGTTAATTACCCTTTCATGAATCCTGTGGGTAATATAATCCGGGTACCCAAACATGTTAGCCATCTTAAAAATTCCATTAGTCTCTCTGTTTAAAGCTCGGTCTGTAGATGAATGTGAGTAAGCTCTCCTGAAGTAAAAATCAATTGCCGAAGTTTTCTGCTTAAAAGGGTGACACGAGTTATACGAAATGATAGAACACAAACATAAGATGGTTTTTGATAAACAGAAAATACTAACTCATGGGTAGTAGAGTTATTACTAATACATATATCAAGAAACTGTAAAACATAGTTACACTCTATTTTTACTTCAGGAGAGCTTACTCACATTCATCTACAGACCAAGCTTTAAACAGAGAGATTAATGGAATTTTTAAGATGACTATCATGTTTGGGTACCCGGATTTATTACCCGCAGGATTCATGAAAGGGTAATAACACGTTGTTCTACTACGTTGGTTAGAGAAAATGAACGTAGTCAGAAGTTCATAGGATCACTAGACTACTTAGCTGGTGTTACAAATTTGTTGTTACATGTGTGTTCCAAATATAAATTAAAACTAGGCATTAGGTGTAACAATTTGTTTGCACAACTCAGACGAGACAGAGATAAACAGAAACCCAATATTTTGCGAAGTTGGGGCGTTTACAATATTCCGCTTTTAGACCCAATTACAAAACAGCATGTTAGTAATTATGTAGCTTCTACAAGGAGGAATTTGGAGCTACGAGTGAATGAACACAAGTATAGTATTAAAGCGCACCTTTATAATCATACATGAGATTTTTCTGCAAATTTGCAGAATTCTGTTTATTTTTTTTTTTTTTTGGTCATACTTGAGATCGATACAAAACTGAAGAGGAATTGGGGGGGGGGATGCTGTTTTTTTGGCAGGGTATGGTTTTTGATTTTTCAAAACTTACAAAAACGGAAGCTAAACAGAGTGAAGATTTCCCCCACAATGGTAATTTCTTTTGTTCGCGATGTTCCCCTGTAAATATAATTTTATTCTATTAATATTTTATTTCAGCTTGAAAAATTGGAGGAAAATTTTCCAAAAACGGAAGTTAGACGGCGTGAAAATTTCCCTGTAATCTCCAGACACAAGATTCTTCCAAGAATTCGAGAAATTCTGCCATTTCCATGATAATTCCTGTGGTTCTCAAGATAGATGCATAACTGAACAGAAATTTTTGAGCGATTGGTGGTGATTGGGGGTCGTTTTCTGTCTGAAGACGGAATTCCAGCTTTCAAAACTTTCGCAAACGGAAGTTGGACAAAGTGAAGATTTATCCCGTAATTGTAATTTTTTCGCTCGCGATGTTCCTTCTACCCAGAATTGTTGTTAAATGCCATTTTAGTCCATAAATATTTGTATTTCAGCTTGAAAATTGGAGTAAAAATTTTAAAATGGAGGGGGCAAATATTTCGCCTGTAATCATATCCCCCACCCACCCCAATGTTTCTCTGTCCCGTGTTTTTTTTTTTTTTTGTTGTTAAGTGTCAGTAATGCTACATTTGATGTGCTCTATTTTAATGTTTACATAAATGAACTTCAGTGAACAATTCTGTCTTGCTCATGCTGCATTATATTCATACTTTCTCGCGGCGCGTTCCGAATTTTCACCTGGTGAAAAAGTTCAGCTTTTTTCTTTCGTCATCAGTCTCATGTATGTATAATACAGCACTTGCACGTAATATAAATAATGGCATATTTATTCCTGATTGGTGCAATGTCAGTATGCTCCAGACTTCTTCCTCTTTCATACCCTATTGATAGCAGAAAGTGTTTTTCTCACTGCATTAGATACGAAATGTTGTAATGACTATTACCCTGTCGATCTACCTGAATTTTGGAAGCACTTAGTGAAATCATTAAATTATAACATATGTATATAGCTTTTTACTATTTTTTGGGGCAACAGATGTATGTGATATAACACCGTGTAAATCATGAATGACAATTAGTGAAGCTACGTAATGCCCCGCGGGACTCTGTATATATATATATAGCTGCATCATACAGCAACATAGATCATCTGAGGATGGAGTGAACGGCACTCCGAAAGTGCTAATGGCTTTTAATTGTAGATATACGTTCGTTTCTTAAAATAAAATAAATCATGTTAAGACGGAGCTCTTTTATTGTATTGTATATTGTTAATAGTTGGAGTTTGTATAAAAATTCTCTTGAAGAGGAAAATCAGCAGCAAATTCGTGATGATCCAAGTGAACTAGCATGTGTGAAAAAAATCACACCTTCTTTCAATATCCCAAACCAATGTTGATGTGTCTCAAACCACTAACAAGAAAGACTTAGATGTCTTGAACCCTCCTCAATGTTCTAAAACATTTCTGAAAAGAAAGGCAGAGCCGGTGGGTTACCAGAAATCCCAAGCATACCTGTCACTTTTTGAAATTTTTTGAAATTTTTCAAAAAGTGACCAGTCACTTTTTGAAATTTTTCAAAAAGTGACTGGTATGTATAATTTTAAGAGTTTATTTTATTTGTTTGCTAATAGTAATTGGGCACTTCTTTCTCTCCAAATATTAAATATGTATGTGCTTAAAAACAATTTTAGATTGTGCTGAATTTAACCTTTCAGGAATTTCATTCTCCACTTTCAATCACCCCTGATGTATGGTGGGTGGGGTCAGCAAGATATTTGGCCTCCACATCCTAATCAGCAGTTACCAAAAAGCTTCAGCGAGGAAGAGCTAACACATGTCCCCAGTATCCCAGATAAAATGTTTAACTGCAAGTCATCTTAATTTTGTCAAGATAATGAGACTAACCTGTCATGTATGATGTTGCAACAGACATGAATATTTAGCGTAACATTTGCACTTTCAAGGTATTAAAACATCAGCAACGTGCGTATATTTACGTGCAATTCATTAATGATATATTATTAAAATAACCAATCACTTACCGGAAAGATCATGGTCACATTATTCCTTTAACATTTCCAGCACATCCGTCGTCATCATGCAAATCCGCTGGCCTTCATCTTTTCAACCTTTGAAGGCCAGCGGATTTGCATGATGACGACGGATGTGCTGGAAGTGTTAAAGGAATAATGTGACCATGATCTTTCCGGTAAGTGATTGGTTATTTTAATAATATATCATGAATAATTAGATTAGGATTGCAAATAGCTGGTCACCTGTGGAGATTATAAGCATTTCAACAGGCAACTTGAGTTTTTTTTTTTTTGTTGTTTTTTTCTTTTCCCAGATTTCATTCTTTTTTCCTTCAGGACAGAATTTTTTAGAACTTGCCTCTCCTTGAAAGATTGGAGCATTGAAGGTTGATGGAAATGACCAATTGTGCTGTAACTAAGCTCCCTGCTTCTTTCTACAGTTGCCAGAGCACAGTCTTTCACTTTGTTATTGCTGGATTGGGTGGTCTGACCTTTCATGTTCTCAAGAGATGTCTGCTAAGAGTGTTCCTTCAGATAGTGCTAAAGTACAATGTGTATTCACAGCATGTGATACATGGTGGATGCATTAGATTTAGTTGGAACTGTTCTGTATTTTGATTTTAAGGTCCATTGAGTATTTTTATATATATGTCTTAAAAATGTTAGAGCAGTCCAATTTATTATGCTTCTGTAATAAGTGGAATCTGCAGGAATGTATGTTTAGTTATACTTTAAAGGGTAAGCTATTTTTCATTTTCACAAGTAAATGTTAGGGATGTAGTATATTGTATTAACAATAAGGATTAAGTGAATTAATGAAAAAACATCTAAAGGAAGTATGAAATTTGAAAAAACAAAAGGATTCAAGCCTTTAAGAGAGCTTGTTTTTTGTATTTTAAGAGCATAATTTTGCATTGTTTTCCAACATAAATGAATGCCAGATTTATCAGTGTTTAGTAGTCAAAGCAGTTCCTTTCCAAGACAGAGATGCAATTATGTGTATGTTTTATATTTCACAAAAGAAGTGCTAAATTAAGAGCAAAATGCGACTTCAGAAACCATGGAATGTAATTTCACATTGCTTATGCATGGAATTGTAGGGAGCAATGGGTGGGGAAGTGAAGATAATATTCAACAAGGCATTCATTAAATTTATTTAAAGTTTTATGGATCAAATTAATGTAATACACTGGATTTTGCAATTTACAAAACATGATTCATGTATATAAACATTTTTCTTTTCTATTTGTACAAATTATTGGCATTTGATAACAATTAAATCCTATTGGAATGTATGGTTCAGTCTTAGTGTTAGCTTTTCTTCTCAAGTGACTGAACACTGTACACTTTATGGTAACAATCCTTTGTATATGATAAAATAGGGCTTGCAGAAATAGCTGCCTGTAATTGTTGGCTTTCTAGATATGCTTCTATCACATATCGATTGAAATCGGTCACATCTGGATGTTTCCGATATGTTTCCACCTGGAAGGAAAATGCAAATTTTCTGATTAACAGAATTTGAAGACTGATAATACATAAACACTTCTGAATGGTGTGATGAATGTATTTGCAAGTACCCAGAATAGCAGATCACTATTGACATACATTTAAAAAAAAAAAAGAAGAACTTGTACAAAAATTAGCTGTGGAAGATATTATACATCAGGCACATCTGGGGAGGGGGGAGATCCCCACTCCCCTGAAATGTTTAAACATGCATCTTCTAGATAGTTTTTTTGCAGTAGTGCAAAAGTTTTGAATAATTGCAAAGCCAATGCATTTAAACATGAGCTTTTGCAAATTATTAAAGTGATCTAAATATTTATGGTTTGATGTAGAGGTCTGCACTGATTGGGCTGGTTTCAGGTACAAAGAAAATGAAGCATAATAAACTGGGGTAGAAGATGGAAACTAGTTTAACAGGTCAGCTTTTTAACTATGTCATACTAAAAAATCATGCCCTAAAAGTCATTTTTTAGTCTCGCTGTGGTGGTTTTTTTTTTTTTACAGTGTATAATATATATGTTATTAGTTTAAAAACCTGAAAAGAAAATGAACAAAACAATAATATGAAATACTCAAAATTAAAAAAAATGAAGTAATCAAAGTTGCGCACAGCAGCAAACCTTAGATACCGCAAAATATTTATAATTTAACAAAACAAAAAAAACAAAAACCTACCTCCCAAGAATCAAACGGAACCAACCTACAAACTTAAAATAAAAGGGATAAAAACCACACACAAAAAAAAGGTGTAATCATCAGGGAGTGTCTGTTTTATGGTTGGCTTTTCATAATCGTAAACAGGAGGTAATAACCTAAACCTGACGATACACTCTCTAAGCCAACCCATGAACAAAATGAAAAATAATAAACAAACCTAAAACACGTACATAAAATTACAACACCAATAAGAAAACCACGCACCTCGATCACCAAACTAACCACTTTAACATATACACAAGACTACCAAGCATGAGCTGAATGAAGCAAAGAAACAAAATAATCTATTGATGACGAAACAAATGTTTAAAGGAGAATGCCACCAGCAACCTACTAAACTACAGACCCCCCCCCCCCCAAGTAATTTACGTAACATACTAACAACAAATCTTGGATATCAGTTTGTCTGAAGCTGTATCAGAAATTCACTGATAACAGCAATAAGATCACTCCTGTTGCTACAAATTTCTATTAACCCTAACCAATATATTAGAAGTCCAACTAATAAAACGAAGAGTGGGAAACTTAAATGAGTTGCATTTGTCATATACCTTAGTAGTCCAAGCTTTATTACACAAAGAAAGTTTAGTAAGTTGCCGGTGGCATTCTCCTTTAAACATTTGTTTCGTCATCAATAGGTTATTTTGTTTCTTTGCTTCAGCTCATGCTTGGTGGTAGTCTTTTCGGTGGGGTCTTCTTATGTATATGTTCCAAGTGGTTAGTTTGGTGATCGAGGTGCATGGTTTTCTTTTTGGTGGTGTAATTTCATGTACGTGTTTTAGGTTTGTTTGTTTATTATTTTTCATTTATGTTCATGGGTTGGCGGCTTAGGGAGTGTATCGTCAGGTTTAGATTATTACCTCCTGTTTACAATTATGAAAAGCAAACCATAAAGCCGACACTCCCTTAATGATTACATTTTTTTCAAGTACTTCCAATATTGGATTTCATAGGAAAAAGTCCGCAATTGAAAAGTTAATTCGTTTTTTGACGTGCATTAATGCAATTGCATTGTTGGATCCATGTTGAACACTTACCGCACGTGTTGGTTTCCGTATTTCTATTGTGTAGATGCGGCATGGTTTTTTTTTTTTCATTCGGTTGCTGTTTCTTTTTAATTGGCCTCGTCACTAAATGAATTTGTTTCCCTTTGCTGCTTCTACATTTCGATACGTTTTTACCCAAGTACTTTCGGTAACATTCCGTTACCGTCATCTAGGGGACGTTTTGCTCTGACCTGTACGGACCGTGTCGGCAGAGCATTATGTGGTTCTCTCGTGGGCATCGCTTCCTCTTTGGTGTTGTGGCGCCATCTCTTGTTGGCCAGCGATCTCATTTTTCAAACTTTTTCGGTTTTTTGCTCAATTTTAATTAAATTCCTCCAGCTGTTTCTTAAAATATTAGGGTCATTGTGGTTGCAAACTTTTGCTCTATTTTTTTCTATCATTACCGACTCTGCTATTCTGAGGTGTTTTTTGGATTTACAGCTTTTTATGACATTTATGTTTTCAAATTTAGGATATTTTTGGTTAGCCAGACAATATTGAATAAGTGCAGTTTTTCCTTCTTCTTTTCTGCCAATTTTTTACATCTTGTTTTAACCTGTGTTTAAGCTTATTTTTGGTACTTCCTATATATGCCATTGGAGGGTTTTCTGTAATAGGAATTGAGTAAATACCTGCTTTTTCTAACATTTTTGATTAGTATGTTTTTGATAGTATTTACTTTTCCTCCAATTTGAATGTTATGCTTTTTACAAATATTATTAATTTCATTAGTAGTACCTTTAATGTAAGGAAAACCATTTAGATATTTGATTTCATTTTTATTTATTACTGCATTATTTTTTATTTTCTTTAGTACTTCTGTGTTCCATTTTTTTATTAAATGGTTTGGATAACCAAAACTACCTGCAATTTTTTTTCTTCATTAATGAACTGAATATTTTCAGAGTGCGTATATGGTCTTTTAATTAATGTTTTCAGATTATTGCATTTTTGTGGATATTGATGTGCCGAGTTGTACGGGATTAGAACAGGAACAAATGAACTTTTTTGATAAACTCTGTATTGCAACTTATTAGTGGATTTTATAACTTGTACGTCCAAAAGGCTATTGTGTTGTTGTTTTTTCCATTTCTACTGTAAGTTCTGTTGTTGGGTATAAAGAGCTGTAACATTTGGTTAATTTTCTTAACTTTTCTTCGTTCAGTTTTGATAGAATGAAAATGTCATCCATGTATCAACAGTATATTTTTGGTTTTTCTTCCATACTCTGTATGACATTTTCTTCAGTCTCGTTCATCACAACCTCAGCATATAAAGTTGATAATGGTGAGCCCATTGGACCTCCTGAATTTTGCTTGTAAATTTTGTTCTTGTATGTAAATACATTGTTTTCATATAAATAGAATAAAACTTTCTTGAGTTTGTGTGTCATTTAATATTTTAAGAGTATGTAACTTCTTAATGACAATTTCAATAGCTTCTGGAACAGGAGTGCTTGGATATAATGCTTTAAAGTCCATGCTTGCCATATGTAAGTCCTTTAGGTCTGTTTTTTAAATATGAAAAAAAAAATATTGGAACTGAAAAATGACCCAAATATCAAATTCTGTGAAGCAGACAAAACCGGCCAAATCATTATTCTCAACACAGTCGAATACGAACAAAAAAAAAAAAGACTGTAGCAATAGAAGAATTAAACTGAACTGAAATAAAGAAAGACCCAACTGATAACCAAATTAAATTCTTAGCGAATATAAGAAATCATAGCACATTACCTGATGAAATCAAGCACTCTTTTCCACCAATGGGAGCAAGCATACCATGTATTGTAGCAAAGATAAAAACACACAAAGAAGATGCTCCAATGAGACTGATTGTTTCAAAAAAAAACTCGTTATTGATAACATTAGAGAAAAACATTTACAGGTTCCTTGCACCCATTTTCATGAACAATAGGTTCACCATCAAGAACACGTATGAATTTATTGAGAAAATTAAAAATGTAAAAACAGACCTAAAGGACTTACATATGGCAAGCATGGACGTTAAAGCATTATATCCAAGCACTCCTGTTCCAGAAGCTATTGAAATTGTCATTAAGAAGTTACATACTCTTAAAATATTAAATGACACAAACTCAAGAATTCAAAAAAGTTTTATTCTATTTATATGAAAACAATGTATTTACATACAAGAACAAAATTTACAAGCAAAATTCAGGAGGCCCAATGGGCTCACCATTATCAACTTTATATGCTGAGGTTGTGATGAACAAGACTGAAGAAAATGTCATACAGAGTATGGAAGAAAAACCAGAAATATACTGTCGATACGTGGATGACATTTTCATTCTATCAAAACTGAACGAAGGAGAGTTAAGAAAATTAACCAAATGTTACAGCTCTTTATACCCAACAATAGAACTTACACTAGAAATGGAAGAAAAAAAACACAATAGCCTTTTTGGACGTACAAGTTATAAAATCCACTAATAAGTTGCAATACAGAGTTTATCGAAAAAGTTCATTTGTTCTTGTTCTAATCCCGCACAACTCGGCACATCCATATCCACAAAAATGCAATAGTCTGAAAATATTAAATTCATAAAAAAAATTGCAGGTGGTTTTGGTTATCCAAACCATTTAATTAAAAAAATGGAACACAGAAGTACTAAAGAAAATAAAAAATAATGCAGTAATAAATAAAAATGAAATCAAATATCTAAATGGTTTTCCTTACATTATAAAGGTACTACTAATGAAATTAATTATATTTGTAAAAAGCATAACATTCAAATTGGAGGAAAAGTAAATACTATCAAAAACATACTAATCAAAAATAATGAAAAAATAAAAATGTTAGAAAAATAAGGTATTTACTCAATTCCTATTACAGAAAACCCTCCAATGGCATATATAGGAAGTACCAAAAATAAGCTTAAACACAGGTTAAAACAACATGTAAAAAATTGGCAGAAAAAAGAAGAAAAATCTGCACTTATTCAATATTGTCTGGCTAACCAAAAATATCCTAAATTTGAAAATATAAAAGTCATAAAAAGCTGTAAATCCGAGAAACACCTCAGAATAGCAGAGTCGGTAATGATAGAAAAAATAGAGCAAAAGTTTGCAACCACAATGACCCTAATATTTTAAGAAACAGCTGGAGGAATTTAATTAAAATTGAGCAAAAAAACGAAAAAGTTCAAAACATGAGATCGCTGGTCAACAAGTGATGGCGCCACAAAACCCAAGAGGAAGCGATAGCCGCGAACAGATGCAGCCCACGAGAGAACCACATAATGCTCTGCCAACACGGTCCGTACAGGTCAGAGCAAAACGTCCCCTAGATGACGGTAACGGAATGTTACCGAAAGTACTTGGGTAAAAACGTATCGAAATGTAGAAGCAGCAAAGGGAAAAAAATTCATTTAGTGACGAGGCCAAAAAGAAACAGCAACCGAATGAAAAAAAAAAAAAACCATGCCGCATGTACACAACAGAAATACGGAAACCAACACGTGCGGTAAGTGTTCAACATGGATTTAATAAGTCCAACAATGCAATTACATTTTTTATCCGTTTTATTTATTGGTTATTTTGTTTGATTCTTGGGAGGTAGGTTTTTTCATTAAAATATAAATATGTATTGGAAAATGTCTTTCAATCACTGAACTGGGAAAACAAAGGGATAAAGATTAATGGAGATTATCTAACCCACCTTCGTTTTGCTGATGACATAGTCATTTTTGCAACTACCCCATCTGAGCTGCAGAGTATGATCCAGGAACTTGCTGACAAGAGTAAAGAAGTGGGATTAAAAATGAACTTTTAGAAAACAAAAGTGATGTTCAGTGCTTTTACAAGAAATGAAGATTTATCGATGGAGATAACAGACACGTGCGTTTATCTTGGACAGCAGATATCAAGTGAGGGTCACATAATTGATGAAATTAATCGGCGTACAAAACTTGCCTGGAGAGCTTTTGGAAGAAACCATATTTTTCAAGAGCAATATGCCATCATGTCTTAAAAGAAAAGTGTTTGATCAATGCATCCTTCCAGTGCTTACGTATGGTGCAGAGACGTGGACCTTAACTAAAAAAGACATACAAAGGCTGCAGACAACTCAAAGCAGCATGGAGAGGTGCATGCTTGGTGTTACCAGGAGAGATAAGAAGAGGAACTCGTGGATCCGAAAAATGATCAGAGTTAAATCCCTGAAATGGCAATGGGCTGGACATACCATCGATGGACAGCCGAAATTTTAGATTTGATTGCAAGGGACAGGAAAAGACCCAGAAGACCACCACATGGGAGATGGGTGGATGAAATTCGAAAGTATGCGGGAGTGACATGGAGATTTGGGGAGACCTTCATCCAGCAGTGGATTGATAATGGTTGATGATATATATGGCAATATGCCATTGTGTCTTAAAAGAAAAGTGCTTGATCAATGCATCCTCCCGTTGCTTACATATGGCCCTTAACTAAAAGAGACATACAAAGACTGTAGACAACTCAAAGAAGCATGGAGAGATGCATGCTTGGTGTAACCAGGAGAGATAAGAAGAGGAACTCGTGGATCAGAAAAATGACAAGAGTGGAAGACATCATGACCAGAGTAAAATCCCTGAAATGGCAATGGGCTGGACATATTGTCAGAAGGACAGACCATCGATGGACAGCTGAAATTTAAACTGGATTCCAAGGGACAGGAAAAGACCCAGAAGAAGAGTTGAGAGTTGGGCAAATGAAATTCGAAAGTATGCGGGAGTAACATGGAAGAGACTGGCACAAAACAGACTGTTGTGGAGGAAACTTGGGGAGACCTTTGTCCAGCAGTGGATTGATGATGATATATATATGCAATTTTTCTGAACCCCCTCCCCAACAGAAATCCTGAATACATGTGCCTGTTGTACAGTGTCTTCACAATATGTTTCAATTACTTCAAACAAAGATAAATACAACAAAACAGATTATTTCAGCTATCAACAAAAAAACAAATGGTGGCTTATGCAATATTGAATATACAGTCAACTCTCTTTAAATTGCCACCTACAACCCTGGAACAGATTTTTTCCTAAGTCTACACAATGAAAATAATGTTTTCTCAATTAACTGCCACCAAAGTGTCCACAACCAACCATATCTTAAGAGTACCAAATATTCTTAAAGCATGTTAAACACTTCTTTTAAACTGCTAGCACATCAAGGAATTAAAGACACTTATAAAATGTATTTTTTGCTTACTATTCAGAGTTTCATTCTTATTTCTAGTTCATGGAATTCTCTACAAAACTCAGTTACAGGTGTTTTGTCATCCCCTCCACCATGACGTCTCTATTAGGGTTTGTTTCTCATTTTGCTTGCAAGAGTGGATTACTGTAATTAAATCACATGGGTTATAAATTACAAAATCGCATAATGCTTATAGTACAACACAGGCTCCTCTCCCTAGAAAGAGTGATTAAAATTTTACATTTGATGAACAGTCTGTTACCCATGGATGGCATCCAAATGTAACTGTTCAAAAGTGACCATCACCATGAAAAGCATAACAGGTTTGCTAAGTTCCAAGGGGGTAGTTTTCACTGAGTATATGGATTGAAGAGTTGCAACATTCACCTCTCTTCTACATCTCCATGATGTGACTGGAAAAGCAGATTTGAATTTAGTCAAATCAGCTTCAATATATTATGTATGTTCAGTGGAATAAATTAAATAACTTTGCAACATTAAAAGCAAAAAGTCAAAGATGTGGTTTTCATATTCATATCTTTGTTGGTAAAGATAAATTTTTATTCTGAAAAATTTTGCCCACTGTAGATATGTCTTGCATTACATTCACTATCTTACAGAATTTAGTTTAGCATGGGACATATTTTAACAACTAACACAGTCAAGGTTTTCACTACTGCAAATTGCTTCCAATGAAGATCTTATGTGATTTTTGAAATGACCATTAGATTGAAAAACAGCTAAATTTAAACAAACACTGTGTCAATAAAGCTTTTATGATTATTTAATTATAAAACTTTGCCTCTTATATTTTAAAAATATAATTATGATATCTCCCAACTCTAAAGAAAATGAACACAACCTACTTCGGGCTTTCATTCTGTGCACAACATGAAGTAATAATCTTTCCCAACAAAAACTAGGGAAAATATTCAGCACCAATTGCAAGTAATAGAGGTAACTTGAACATATATGGTACGTTACGAGCTCGGCAGACACATGCTCCCACTTCGAGAGAGGCCTAACATATGTAGCTATTTTGTTAGTTAAAATGAAATATTTATAAGCTAAAACATTATTAATAATATTAATTTACAATACTTAAATTATATTTACATACCTTAAACTTCTAAAATATCCTAAAGTTAAAACGTCAAACTTAATTATCTCAACGGGCTGGGAGACACCGTCTGCATAAATATTCTGTCATTGATTTGCAAGCGCTTTCATCAGTACCGTACTGACTTCCTTAGGAAATCATCATTCACATGAGGGTTCCCTTTCGTGTCCCCTGCATTTGAACACCGGAAAGAGGAAGGGGTGTGGCTCATTTGTTACGTATCTAAAATGCACACATCTCAGTGCTGCCATCTATTGGAGTTGATACATGTAGACATATGTACTTTACTTTTATTATTTTATTTTATACATATTGAATTATATACTGTGTCGCTAAACATTCTAAATAAACCTATTAATTTTTATAAAAGACACGCTGGAAGAATTTTTTTATAAAAATAAAAAAAATTCTTCTGGCGTGCAACTTCAAATGCCGGAGACGTGCGAGGGAACCCTTGTGTGTTTTCATCAGTAGAGTACTGATGAAAACATTCGCAAATCGATGGCAGAATGCTTGAGCAGACAGTTTTAACTTTAGGATATTTTAGAAGTTTAAGGTATGTAAATTAATATTATTAATAGTGTTTTAGCTTGTAAATATTTCATTTTAACTAACAAATAGCTACATATGTTAGGCCTCTCTCTGGGTGGGAGCACGTGTCTGCCAAGCTCATAACATGCCATATATGTTCAAATTGGAGGTAAGTTGTTACCTCTACTACTTGTAATTGATTTAAATGCACTTTGAAACATGAAGTTATTAGTTCTGATAACTTTCGTGACAGGTATATATTCAGCACCATGCAGGTGAATGATTTGGTGAGAAGAACAAAGTAGTATGTGTACAGTGATTATGTTACACCCATCACATTTTCAGTTTTGAAATCTGTATTTGTATATTTTACTTATGTTTACCACAGCTTAATATTACAGCCTGTTCACATAGCAACTTGTCACAGTCTGCATCACTTTGTCATACTTCACATCATTTTCAATAAGATTATAAAAGTGTATTTAACATCAAAAATGTAGTTATAATGCTGTGAACTGCTAGTGAAAAAAGTGTTCCTCAGTTTTACAACTGATTTTAAGATTTAAATTATGTTGTTTAAGATAGCTTGTTTCTAAAAAATTTACTTGTATTGTTTTTTAACCTTTTTAATGAAACAGAACAGATGATTTCTTGTCAGAATACTTCTTATTCCTACAACAGACTACTTATGAATAAATTCTGAATGTAATGTTGAGTGAACTGAAGAATTTAGCAGTTGATGAGGTAAATCTAAAAGTAACCAATGCTTACATTAACCTTGAACAACAGATATGAAGGGCACATCAAAGAAAAGATTAATAGACATAAAACTTGGTTGGAGAACATTTGGAAGAAATGGTACAATTTTTAAGAGCAATTTACCATCGTGTCTTAAACAGTGCATCCTTCCAGTTCTTACTTATTGAGCAGAGACATGAACCTTAACTAAAAAAGACATACAGGGGCTGCAAACAACTGAAAGGTTCATGCTTGGTGTAAGCAGGAACTCTTAAATTGGAAAATGACAAGAGTGGAAGACATCTTGATCAAAGTAAAATTTCTGAAATGGCAGTGAGCTGTACATATTGCTAAGAAGAACTGACCACTGTTAAACAACTCAAATATTAGACTGAACTCGAAAAGACTGGAAAAGATCCACGTGGAAGATGGGTGGATAAAATTTGCAGGCATGCCGGAGTGACGTGCAGAAGACTGGCTTAAAACAAAGTTGTAGAAGAGACTTAGAATACCTTCATCCAGCATTGGGTTGATATATATGTATGTAGTGATCCAACTGAATGCAAGATAAGTCGGCACAGAGTTTTATCAGGTGAACGAGTTTGTATATTTAGGAAGTATGTTTGGCAGAGAGAACAACAAATTAGTAGGCAGGTGAATTCTTTATTGAAAGTCATAGCTGCTTTAGGTGGATTTCACAGGAATGATAGGTTCTCAAGGAAGTCTTAAATGGCTGTGTATGAAAGTGTAATTGTTCCTACTCTGATGTACGGCAGTGAAACTTGGGTGCTGCAGAAAAGACATAATAGTTGTTTGCGTGCTGGGGAGACGCGCTGATCATGTGAGGAATGAAGATGTGTTTCAGGTGTGTAATGTGAGGCAAAATGTTGTTAGTAAAGTGGAGACTAATATTCTTAGGTGGTTTGGCCATGTTGAAAGAATGAGTGATGAGGTGCTGACTAAGAGAATTTTTTCAGCCCAAGTAGCAGGAAAGAAAGGTAGGGGGAGGCCAGGGAAATCGTGTAAGGACCAGATTCAGAAATGTCTGCTTGAGAAAAAGATTGAGTATGGAGTACAAAAGGTCTTGTGTAAGGCATATGATGGATATTAATGTAACTCAAGCTGTGTGTCAAGATCGTTGGAAATGGAGACATTTGATACACCAATAGTAAGTAAATTCTAATTCTGTCAGATAAACGTGTGCTTGGCACATGGTCTTTTTTTGAGGAGCTAACCTCAATCTCGGAAAAAAAAAAAAAAAAAAAAAAATTATATAATAAATATAATAGTAAACTAATAAAGTTATATATAAACCTAATTAACTAACTAGTCTTCACATCTTTCATCATCCTCTTTTCTAACTTTTACTAAGCCCGTCTGCTCTTAATCATTCTCCACGCTTTTAAAAATCTTTAGCTGATAGTTCTGTGTCTGGTGCTCTTTGGCCAAACCTGGCCCTTGCGCCACTAAAATCAATTAACTAACTAACTAACTCGGAGAACAGCTTAATGATATGTAAGTATGTGTGAGTGAAATTAAAAAGGAAAGAATACATACAATGAATATGAAGTACAAAAGATCTTGTGTGAGATGTTATGGATGTCAGTGAAGTACGAGCTGTATAGAATGCTGTAAAAGGGAATTGTTTAACACACCTACAGTAAGTGAAATCTAGTTTCATCAGCTTTAAACATTTATTTGGCTAATCTCAGAGAACAGCTTTAATACAATTTAATTATCCCTGATGTCTGCATGCTGAAAGCTCTTGTCCAGGTATGTGTGATCAGTTATTTCCATAAAATACAATCGTGATTTATCTGAGTATTGTGTTTAAAGCTGATAAATTAAAGAATTAATTTATAATAAATTAAATTACATTAAGACCTTTGAACCCTTATCTGAGTCTTGTGCATAAAAAAGTACTAGGTCTCAAATTAGCTAGAAAATACAAGAATATCCAAAGAAATTAAGTACATAAAGACACTGTTCCATAAGGAAACTATAAAGCACATTCTATGACTAGAAGTGATTCATAGCAGCAGTCAACCTTTGATATGTACCGCTACCATTTGTATCGAATTTGCCAATTATTTTTAAGTTACCTAAATTTCTTCAGAAATCAGCATTAAATTAAAAACATGTTTATTGAAAAAAAAAACATACTTATATGTTGTATGCACCATAATTTCAATCTCTGAAGCTTCTGGTATGTGTTAAGGTGGGTGTCAAGTAATTTTGCTTCCTATACTTCCAATGGGAAAACTTTTGTACACATTTTCTTCACAATTAGTGTGTTCCCAAGGATGAAAATTTGAACATCGATTAAAATAACTTCATATTATAACTTGGAATACTTAATATTTTCTAAAACATAACCATAATTATATTAAAAATCAATAACTTTTCCTTTGGTGGTGTTAAAACCAGAAAAAAGATGGCGCGACCTGTACTTTGATGACGTCAGTAGACAAACAAATGTTGGATTGCATAATTATGGTCATGTTTTAGAAAATATTCCAAGTTATAAAATGAAGCTATTTTACTCGATGTTCAAATTTTCATCCTTGGGAACGCATTAATTGTGAAGAAAATGTGTACAGAAGTTTTTCCATTGGAAGTACAGGAAGCAAAATTACTTGATGTCCACTTTAAATGTGGAAATTTACTTTGTTTAGCAGAGAGACAAAGTTTACATTTTAATTACACAAAAAAACAAAAAGAATTAAAAATCCTTTGTCACTGAAACTAGGTCAAGTAAAAATTAGTAGCATTACACAAAAATCATTTTATTATATACTGTTTATTTTAAAAACCTATTTTCATTTGTGTTTTTGATTTCAGTCAAATTATTTTCAGAGCACAATTAACTTTAACAAGCGTGTTTGAAATATCGCCATTTTGTAAGTTTGCTTCAGATAATCTTTCTAATGTTAAAAGACATTGATTCACATCTTTAACTGAATTTTGTAACGTTAAGGTTTGCCTCAATTGAATCGTTCTCCGGAAAACTGGGAAGGAAATTCTCACATGGTTAGCAAGTGGTGGTACATCAAGTTTGTTTTGTGTTGGGAAATGTAGGTTGGTGTAGTAATATAATTTGGCAGATGCCAAGGGTGTAGCAGCATATCAAGGGGTCAAAGATTGTTTGAAATAGAGCACATTTGTTTGGACCCAAGGAGTGGCATTGACAAATAAGGGTTGAATGTGTTAAACAAAACCAGGATTAGTGGAAGCAAAAGGATATATCTTCTGCTATCAAAGCTGTTAGTTAAGCATTATAAATTACAATAGATCTGAAATGAATCGGCTCAAATGAAGGATATAAATTGAATATAACATGATCTTACATCCATCCACTGGCAAACAGAAATTTCTTCCTTGCTGCTGTTGATTACACTAGTGAGTGGGTGCAAGAGGCATACAATGTAGATATCACTACAATCAAATATGTGCTGGTGGTGATGTCTCAATGAAACAACAGATAAAAATTCTGTTTCAATTCCAGTTTCTTCAAGCACCTCTCTACATGCAGTGTCAGCAAAGTCTTCACCTAGCAAGAAAGAAAAAATATACCAATTTAATGAATCAGAAACATTTTTGTAACATCTCATTCACTTCAAAAATACAAACAAAAGATGCCTTAAGTGTAACAATAATTCAAGGAACTATCCCTCCCCCTCATTTTTTCCTTTTAAAAAATTATCATACAAATCTTGAAGTTATGAACATAAAAAGCATGGATACAACATGAACGTAATGTAATTCTTTTAACTGTGCATAAAACAAATAGAAGTGCTTGTTCATTGTAATCTTTTTAACTTGCTGAGTTATTACAAAAAATGCCAAATAGAAAATTGTCTCAGAGAAAATCTTATTAAATATGTATGTATATCAGTTTCCCAAACAAATCACTAATATTGCAGAATTCTGTAATAGACATTCTGTGACAACTTTTCAAGATTCATTCATGGGCTAAAACTTCTGCAGCATGATTAGCACTACCTTTGAGTGGGGTCACTTTTTATAGATCTTATTTCACCACCCACTTCTACTTTGCATTACTTCACTCTTTAAATTCTTCTACTCAATCATCTTACTTCATACTTAATTTTTTTCTCATGCAGACATTCTCAAATCTGGTACTCCCAAAATTTCCTGGGCCTTTCTCTACCTGTCTTTCTTGCCAACTGGGCTGAAAAAATTTCACTTAGTAAGCATCAAATCACTCATTCTTTCAACATGGCCAAACCACGTAAGAATATTAGTCTTCACATGATCACAATGAGTCTTGCCACAAATCCTCCGTCAGTAACGCATCTCTCCAGCACACGAACCACTCTTGTCGCTTCTACAGTACCCAGGTTTCACTGCTGTACAACGAAGTAGGAATAATTACACTTTTATACACAGCCATTTGGGACTTCCTTGAGAATCCATCATTCCTGTGCAATCCTCCTAAAACAGATACTTTATATTACGAGTTCACTCGCCTACTAATTTCACCATCTAATTTGTTCTCTCTGTCAAACATGCTTCCCAAATATACAAACTTGTTCGCCTGGTCAATCACTGTGCCATTTAGACAGCATTCACTGCTAACAGTTCCTCACCCAAAAACCATAACTTTGGTTTTTTCCTTGTTTATACTCAGTTTGAATTTCATACAAACTTTGTATAACTGGGACAAGATACTCTGCAAGTGACTTTTGCTCTCTGTTGACAGGACTGTAATCAGCAATTGGCATGTACAGATATTACCAAGACAAACCAGTATTGTCCATTTTGGCATCATGCATACTGCAATATCATCCATGGCACTGCTTCCATTATTTCTGCAGTCATTACATCTCTAACATGTAATTATTGCTGATCAATGGATTGATTCATTCTTGATTCAAATGTCTGCCATATACTACTAAATACATGTACCAGAAATATTTCCTTTACAAAATGCATATATTTCACTACCACCACTTCTCAGAATGTTTACATATTTTCCTTTGTGAAACATACATATGGTGGAACCTCGATAACACACTATATTGACAAAAGTCACTGGACACCTAGAGGAGAAACACAACAGAGCATTTATTGACATACATTAGTATAGTGTCGGTCCACCTTTGGCTGTAATGCATGCACTGACCCTTCGAGGCATGCTTTCGACAAGGTTTTGTAACACAGCAATAGGTATGCGCTTCCATTCAAGGTATAAGTGTAGCATGTATCCACCTGTAAAAAAAAAAAAAAACTATTCCCGTCAGTGTAGAACGTATCCATCTGTGAAAAGAACTACTTTTGAACTTTTTATATAACATTTTTGTATTTTTGAATACAATGAAAATAAAATACTCATACGTACATTAATTTTCACACTAAAGGAAATTGTCGAACTATTTCAGCTACAATACTATTAAATGGTTCATGCTCAGTTTTCCACCAGTATTCGGCCAAATGTCCAGGAAGCAAGACACCACGGGTGCTACGCATGTTTCTCAAAATTTTTGTTTTCACATGACTCCAGTTGGTTTCAATGTTTTGTGTGTGGACACCAGTTATGGGGTCAATGAAATTTTGCTGGTGGAAGTTGAAACCCGGCCAGTTATGATAAGCCGGCTATTCATCGGACCAGATTGTTGTGCCAGGAGTCACATGGCGTATGATGGGACGCAAGGTGGCTTCATTTCGTTGAAAAACGTGGAACATTCGAAGTTCTTGAGTCCCATTTGAACATTTCCAAAGCAGGCCAAAACCCCATGGTCCAACCACTTGATTTTCGTAATTTTGACGGGCAGGAGGCACGCGATTTCCATGCAGCATTCAACCACTGTTATACTTACGACTACCCCTCATCAAGCTTTCATCGATCTGGATAATTTCACCAGGTCCGCCCATTGCTTTTGCAACATTTAGTGCACGTAGGTATGCTTCTCGGATGTAGTTCCACCAGTCTACCAGTGTATGATTCTGGGTTGCCAGGTTGTGAATCATGGCCTTTGTGTTAGTTAATGACAAAGCTGCCTGGACTGAAATTTTTGTTTGTGATCTGCTGTTAGCACTAACCGTTGCAAAAAATGACTGCAAATGATTTCCTTCGGATGCGCCTTGAATTTCACCACCCACAACTGCATTTTTTGCTGCATGCCAGTTTTTGCATTTAGGACGTCTAAATCCAGCATAATCCTTTTCTCGCATGTGTTTGGAACGTGGTACCACTATGCCAGTGCAGCCAGGTGTGCCTAGTAAACATTGTTGTTGCTGCTGCTGCAGCTACTGTTTTGATAAAAGTAAACCATTCCTCTGGGCAAATTCAGTTGCTGTTAAGGCACAAAACTGGAACATATCTGGATTCTGCAATGCCATTATTTTAGTCAAAAAAAAAAAAAACTGTTGCACAGACTGCTCTAATAGCCTGGGAACCAATGGTCAGATGTAATTAAAAAATTAAACATTAGGTCTACAGGTTCAAAAAACCAGTTTTCGAGGCTATAAAGTATAGTATGTCATTTATTTACACAGGTAGATACGTGCTTTAATGACTGGGATAAGTTTTTTTTATAGGTGGATATGTGCTACACTAATTCCGCTGCTAAGTAGTAGGCCTTGGTTCCAAACTTCTTATGTGGCGCTCTAATTCATCCCATAGGTGCTCTATGGGATTAAGATCAGGGCTCTGTGCTGGCCAGTCCACACACGATATGGAATTATCAAACCACACCGTAACGGTCCTTGCTTTATGGTTTGGTTCCATAGTATTGCCACAGAGTTGGTAGGGTATAATTGTCCAGAATATCGAGGTAGACGTGCTGGTTAACAGGTTTGTCCACGATAACCAATGGGCCGGGACCATACCATGATACCCCCCGAGTACACTGCCAGCTCCAAACTTGACCGTAGGAACAGTACACTGTGATAAATATGGGTATCGTTCACTTGATCGAAAGGTCCCTTGACCGAAAAGTTTATTTCACCAAAAGGTCACTTCCCCTAAAAGTTTATTTCATCGAAAGGATATTTCACCAAAGGATTGCTTTACCTAAAAGTTCATTATATCGAAAGATCATTTCACTGAATGGTCAGTTTATCAAAAACTTAGAATTTTGTTGTTGCAGTGTGGTGCAGGTTTTGGAAAAACTGGCCACCCAAACTTTATTGGATTTATAAAAATGCACTTTTAATTTCTATGAAACACCTCCTCATGAGTTGGTTTTTCGAAATTTAAGATTAATTACAAAGCTTAGATCTGTGCCTTTTAGTCAAATTTTAATCCCCCGAGCTCATATTCATAAGAGTTACATTTACATATCAAATCAAGTAAGTAATGTTACAGTTTTACTCGACCATAAAACGTTAATTTTTTGGCCATAGGCCTAGGTACAGGCCATTTTAAGACTTAGATTTTAACCCTACTCGTATTCATAAGCATTACGTAAAATGTTGCACTTTTGCTCAAGCCTAAAACATTAATTTTAACTCCTTATAGGCCTAGATGTGGGAATTTTTAGCAAATTTTAATCCTACTTGTTCATATTCATAAGGAAAAATTTAATATAGTGTGTACGAGAAATGCTACATTACAAACTTCATTATGACTAACGGCGATGCTTTCCTGCATCATGCAAAATAAACATCAAACACAAAATTGTCTTTGTATATTTTTGCAACCTTGATTTGCTTTTCTAAGAAATTAATTGCTGGCCCCGTTTTAATCGCCCCACGTCATACTCGTAAGGTTTACATATGAAGTCAAATGAATAATGTTCCACATTTACTAAGATACAAAAATCAATTTCAGGTCCCTAGGCCTCACCTTAGGCCTTTTCACCAAATGTCAGTCATGCATGCTCATATTAATTACGCACGCACTAATTAGTAATTTGGCACTTTTAGCCATGGGTGCTTATATTAGTTTGCACACGAAGTCAAGTTTGCACTTTTTCCGAGGCATAAAACATTTAATTATAAAGCCACAGGCCTGGGCCCTCTTTAACATATTTCAAGCTGCCGTGCTGATAGTCATAAGACTTGCATAACAAGTTAAGTTAATAATGTTGCACATTTATTCAGGCAAAAAGAATCAATTTTAGGGTCCTGCGCCTCGGCTTAGGCCTTTTTAACAAATTTTAATTGGGCGTGCTCACGTTCATAAAGTTTACATAAAAAGTCAAGTCAATAATGTTGTGCATTTTTTCAGGCCCCAGCGGCTTAGGCCTTTTTAAAAAATTGTGATCGTGTGTGTTCATGTTCATAAGACTTGCATAAAAAGTCAAGTGAATAACGTTGCACATGTTTTCAGGGGGAAAGAGTCAATTTTAGGGCCCTAGTCCTCGGCTTAGGCCTTTTTAGAAAATTTTAATCGTGCATGTGCATATTCATAAGGTTTACATAAAAAGTCAAGTTAATAATGTTGCACCAGTATTCAGGCAAAAAGAAACAATATTAGGGCCCTAGGCCTCGGCTTAGGCCTTTTTAGCAAATTTTAATTGTGCCTGCTCATGTTCATAAGGTTTACATAAAAAGTCAATTTAATAATGTTGCATATTATTTCAGGCAAAGAGAATCAATTTTAGGGCCCTAGATTGAAAAATCAATTTTATGGCTCCTTAGGAGCACGCACGATTAAAATTTGTTAAAAAAGTCGAAGCCTAGGGCCCTAAAATTGATTCTTTTTGCCTGAATAAATGTGCAACATTATTAACTTAACTTTTTATGTAAACCTTATGAATATGAGCACGCACGTTTAAAATTTGCTAAAGAGGCCTAGGGACCTAAAATTGATTCTTTTTGTCTGAAAAAATGTGCAATATTATTAATTTTACTTTTTATGTAAACCTTATGAACACGAGCGTGATTAAAATTTGTTAAAAACTCCTAAGCTGAGGCCTAGGGTCTTAAAACTAAATCTTTGCGTTTTCTGTGACACGGAGAAATCAAAATGCAATTTGAGTGTGATCCCCCTAACGTTTCGGTGGTCTGTAAACTTGCACCACGCTTCAAACAGATCCTGCAATGAAATCCAAAGTTTTCCATAAACTGATCCTTCGGTGAAATGAGCTTTCGATGAAATGAACTTTTAGGTAAAGAGACCTTTCGATCTATTGACCCTTCGGTGAAATGAACGTTTCGATCGAGTGATCTTTCGGTGAAGTAAACGTCGGGCAAATGAACCAGACCCGATAAACAGCGTTCCCCCAGCTGCCGCCATACCCACACACAGCCATCAGACTGATGGATCGTGTATCTGGATTTATCAGTCCATAGGACCCGTTTCCATTGATCTACGGTCCACGATAAATGTTCTTTACAGCATGCTAAACGACGAGTAGCATTCAGAGTGGAGATGAAAGGCTTATGAGCAGCCGCACGACCACGGTAACCCATGGAATGAAGTTCTCTGCAAATGGTACATGTACTTTCCAGCATTTTTACTCACTTGTACACTGAGGCCTTGTGCAGTACTCCGTCGATTAGCTGTAACAACTCTCTTGAGGCTTCGACATCCTCTATCACGGATTTTCTTTGGTCTGCTGGTATGTTTTAAGCGCCTCTCGGTTTCTCTTGTGGACAACCCACTGATATAATATCCAACAATCTTTCCTTTCTCAAAGTCGGTTCTCTCCCACCGCGACATTTTCACCGAACCTCACAGTGAAATGAGATTACAGTCGCCTGCAGGCTGTTTTTATACTGTTTGCAGATGTACCGCGTATCTTAACAAATCGGCGGATCCGTTCATTTGCTTTTGAAGGGGTGTCCGGTGACTTTTGTCAATGTAGTGTATGTTTCTCAGTTATACGTAATTCTGCAGTAGTTCCGCTTAATATATTTATACGTTTTTTGCAATTATACGTTAAAATCTGAATTTCAGATTATCAAAAATACAGTTTTTTAATTCTTTTTTTACATAACCCATTATGTTACAACCAAAGAAAATTGAGACAGCCTTCCTCTGTCCCTTTTTGGTGCAGCCAAAGTTGAACCTTGATCCTATCAAAGAAGGATATGTTATTTATTTTGGATTTGGATGAAAAATTGCTTTCACATTTAATGACGCACATACATATGCACTAGTTAAAAACTGCTAAATTTCTGAGATGTAACATTGTGGCTCCTCCATTTTGTGGTGGTGGTGAACAGAATCCTAGATGTATCATTAATATTCAATACTTTGGTTTCAAATAGATGCACCCAGGTTCTGAAGGGAAAATGCTGTTAATTCATGTGTTGTACATTGAAGCACTGATCTGATTCTTAGTTGTGAGGATTCGCATAATTTAGAATTAGGAATACATTTTCGCAATGCAATAAAATATAATTTGTAACTTTTTTTTTTTCACTTCCATTTCAAATTTAAATAAATCAATATTAAGGAATATCTTATATTCAAATCATATGTATAAATTTTACAATGGTATGTAAAATTTTGACATTTTGTTTATACATCTTTCACATTTATGATTTTAAAGCTGCCTCCTAAAAAATGTATGTGAGGTTCCACTGTATTTTGCTAACACTGCTGTCCAGATTCATGCACATCAACAGCATTTCTTGCTTTTGAAGTTTTAAATGTTTTATCCAATTCCTCATAGATTACATTCAAAATATTGCACTTTTAGAGTGTCATTTGCTATTTACTTGCTTTCCTAGTTTTGTGACCTACCAGTCCTGTTTGTTCCATGTTCCTTCACACCTTTTTTTTTTCACCTGTACTTTCTGCTGTCTTTCATCATTCCACCACTTCACTTCTCCGTCACTTTTAGTTTGTTGTCTTCTCTTGTTCAGTATTGCTACTTTAAATCCTTAACCTCATATGTCCCCTTTACAAGAGTGCTCTGTAATATTTATAGCACAGGCACAGTGGAGAATGACTTCACCATCACTGCTCAGCCTTGGATCCACATTTCATAATGCAGCAAAATTTCTATGAGCATATGGCCCTCCTCTAATCAGCCTTCTCCGTTGACAAGTTGTGTGTGCAAGACAGTATATTCCATGTATCATTGTTACATTGTACTACTGTTATCAGAGCCTGGACTGCAACACCTGAAGGCACAATTAATAGGTGACCACAAAAGGTTATTCAGACGTGCCAACTCTCCGGATTTAGGCGGGAGACTCCGGATTTTCAGCCCTTCCTCCCACCCTCCAGATGAATGTTGAATTCTCCTGATTTTTACCAAGAATCAGCTGTTAGGATGGTCGAAATTTCATCAACCACCATGATTTCAAACCGCCCGTGAAATCTTTTTTTTTTTCTGTGTCGATGCAAGGCGGCACTAGTTATCAGTTTCATACTTTTCCTCTCCTATCTGCAAAAAGACAACCGCCTTGGTGGTGCAGTGGTTTAAGTGCTGGCTTCTGACCAATCGTCCGAGATGGGCCAGAAAAAATTTGCTGTAAAAAAATTTCCTCCCAGTCAGATTGTCATATGACACCTTCAGCAAAGAGCTCACACACTCTGGCACTAGAATGTTGGGAAGGGGCAGTAATTGATGACAGATGGGAGCTGCCCTGCTTTCTTGGAATTCAGTTTTTCAACCCCTTGCCTCAATAGAGCTGCAAGCAGTTTAGTTGCTGAAAATTTGCTTGACGACAAAAGGGAGTAGTTACAGTTGGCCTTGCCTTGTAACAAAAGGTGATGTTAGTACGGTGCTTTTTGTCATCTTCGTGCACAACCTAAAGAAGAAATGAAAAACAATTGGCTGGTAATTTGTTCGTAAATAACAACATACAGGTCATTTTTCATTTTCATTATCTTGCTGAATCAAAGTACCTACAAACGAATTTCGGTAGGGAGAGGGAGTGTTGATTTTCGCTCTTTTTTTTTTTTCTCCGGAACTTTTAGTAGACCAATAATGTTACTTCCAGAAAGTTTTTCCTATGTCTGGAAAATGTTGATAAAAAAACTGCACTCGTGTGATTTTATGAGCTGTAAAAATCTCCAGATTTTCATATTTTCAAGGCTGGCATGTCTGCCTATTAAATAATGTATTATAACTAGCACACACTAGTTAATTCATGCATCACAATTGGTTTAACTTTTTATACCTTGATCACATAGTAGATGCGTTTACACAAATGCAAATTCAAGCACAGCAGACAATTTTCATTCATAAATAAAAAAGATAACAGTAAGATAAATTGTATAATTGGAAGTGACTGAAATAAGCTATGCTTACCTGGATTGCTATAACCTCCAGGAAGCTTCCAATGCCTTTTTTTATGATACCTTTCCTGAATAACTAAGATTTGGTTTTGATCATTTATGACCATTCCTCCAACACCTAGGAAGTACAATTACCAGAGATTTTAGTAAGAAGTTATTGAAATCCTTAAATTTAGTCAAACATCACGTATATCCCACAAAAGTATAGGTAATTCTGCATTAAATAAATATCAACATATGTCATTGTGCTTTTATATTTTAGACAAAAGCATCAGCATATAATCGTGAATGAGTGTTTGACAGTACAATGGACATCATGCAATGAAGCACTAAGATCAAAATATAATCGTTGTGTGTGTGATGCAAAACAAACAGAAGTAGGTTTCAAAATGTTATTGAAAAGGACCAAAACACAGGAATTACCAACAGTATTTCACGCGTACCTCAATGACAAACACGTACGAAATGCTTGTTGCAAATCGGAATTCTGATTTGCAAGAAACTTTCACCCCTTTCTGTTCATTACACAGTTGTTGTTGTTGTTTTTTTCAACATATTGCTTCCTCAATTACTATTCACTGGTTTTATACTTTCAATCCAACTTGTTCTAAAGTCTGCCATCTGGTCTGTGATCTGATCAGTATAAAATGCAATCTGTATATTCTGATAATTATCCTGCAGTGAATGATTGTGTTCTGAGTGACACCACCAAAACTCCTAATCACAAAAAATATTCATTGTATGCACTCTGTGTGTGAAAGTAATATCTTTGAAATACAGAAAAAAAAAAATCTTTATTCATAACACCACTTTATAAACTACACTACCTGACAAAAAAAAAAATGCTACACCATGAAGGAATGCTCAAAAACAGACCAAACTGCACACACAGATAGCCAAGTAGGTCCTGAACAAATGATTTAATTGTCACATACAGACTAGGCTCTAGTGGCCAAATATACAGGACAATCAATAAGGAGTATGGCCCGCATTTTGGGCAATACAGTATTGAATCCGATGTGGCATCGAGGCAATGAGAGTGAATAGAGTCCTGGGGTATCGTGGACCATGTGGGGTTGAACCGAGTTCATATTCATTTTGCAGGGATGGGAGGGTACTCACTGACGTCCAATCATGTCCCACAGATGCAAGAGGTCGGGGGGGATCGTGCTGGCCACAGAAGCATCTGCGCACCGTGTAAAGCATTCAGGCTGATCCAAACAGTATGCGGGCTGGCATTATCCTGTTGAAAAACTGTATTTGGGATGCCCTGCAGATATGGTAGTGCCATGTGCTGCAGCATGCCGTCAATGTGCCCATAATGCGTTCCAGTGGTGAGCGGCTGTTGGCACTGATAGCAACCCACACCATGATTCCACTTTGCCGGGCCGTGTGGTGCTCCACAATGGCAGAGCAATCTGCCTGTTGGCCATGTCTCCTCCAAACTCTCACATGGCGATCATCCATGGTGAGACAGAACAGCGATTTGTCACTGAACACTACACTGTTCCATTCGGCAGCTCTGGAGCAACATCACACCAAGCGGTCACGATGATGGCTTGCTGTTAAGGGTAGCCTTCACAGCAAACGGCTAGACAGCAAACCAGATGCAGCCAATCGGCATGACACTGTCTGCGTTGATATTGGAGCATCCAAGCCTCCCTTGTACACTCCACAAAATGTCGCCCGTTGTGACCTGTGGGTCCGCTACAGCATGACGTTGGATGCGAAGATTGGTGCGCTCGGGCGTCAAACTCCGGTTCCCCTTTGACGTTGCACAGATCCTTCTTGGGACCACTGTCTCCAAATGTGACCAATGGTTAAGGCATTACGTTGCCTTTTTTCTGCAATATGACGCAAAGACCATCCGGCGGTACGAAGACCTACGATGACACCTCTCGTGAACTCATCCATTTGATGAAATCATGTACGACGGCATCTTAATGGCATTGGCACCCCTTGTTCGTCCTCCAGACAGGGTTACAGCAGAACCACACTTCGTGGCCGTGACGACGTCTTGACTGATGGCCTCACTGGTTGGTTGTCTGCTTATATCCCATGTGCTGTTCATGCAATTGGGCTGCAAATGCATTCATTTGCATACCTTGTATGTGTGCACCCATCCTGCAATTTGCATGGCGCTGCATTCACGTCTTCATGGTGTGGCATTTTATCTGTCAGGCAGTGTATGTTAATTGTTTTTCCATTGGTTGAATTGTTTCCTTATCTCTGCCTTTTATCTTCTGTCTTCATAGGCTATGTGCAGCCATAAATTTCTTCTCTCTGAAGAAAAGTAGAGAAAATTGAGTTTAATAAGCACACCCTGCATAATGTTTTGTAACAGTACATAAAATAATTTACCCCAACTCTAGGCCAATAGTGAAACACTGAATGCTTTGAAAGAGTGACATACACTTGTTACCACCACAGATTGCGACCACCAATGGAATAGCAGTTTTACCCAATTAAAAGAACCTAATTTTTGTTTCTTGAAATGCACATGTGGCAAACATTTTAATGATGGTGCTAATGCAAGCAATGTACCAATTTTTGAAATGTCTGCCATGATTTTGCAATGTGTTATGACTGACACACACAAACACATTCTCTTTCATTATTATAGATTGAAAGCTCATTCACAGTTTTCACTTGGAGCTATGACTCAGAAAATTTCATTTGCTATCTTTATAAATTTTCTAAACAATAAGAGCTACATTTTTAAAATTCTTCACTTTGAATGGAATGTGCTTATTTGGCATTCCTTGCATGATAGTACAAAAAAGATGCCAATTTTCAGTTAATGCCCAAGCCTCTATAATTAAATGTTCATTAAGTAATGTTTAAACTGAAATTTACCAAATGGAGTTACCAATTATTTTTTATGAATAAAAATTTACATGAGCTGGAAAGGGGAAACATTTTCTCTGCTAGTTACATGAAAAATCATTTTTATGCGAGAATTTTTGTGAATAAATTAGTTATATTTTGTGTTGTTTGCAATTTATTTATTACCAAACTTTAATTTTATTTGCATACCTGTTTTGACTTGAAGAGAAAAAAAATTCACAAAAATCACAGCAACTGATACAATTAGTAAACATGGATAATAATTTTTGCCCGTTTGATGGGAATCACATTGATGTTAGAAATGTGTGTTCAATAAAAGCAGAACCAAACAAAAAAAATTGAAAGAGAGTAAAAAAAAGAACATGGCAAAACTGTCAAATAATACATTTGGGATCAGTCCTTTTGTTTCTTAATTGATATAATTTTATTTCGTATTCAGCTGTACAACAATTGCATTTATCAAACATTCACAACTTGGAGTAAAGTAGCAATACATTCCAATTACATCACTGGCTGTGACACTTTGGGGAGAACTGAAATCTATCCACCTTACAAGCCACCCCTTATTTACTAAGAGGTAGTACAAGGGCTGTCTGCAACACATTCCCAGGTGCACTTTCACACTGTAAAAACTAAACCATGCATCCAACTGATGTGGGAATAGGCTGACTTCCTAGTTGCAACCATTTCAGCTCAAGTGGACAGGGGACTAGAGAAAACAGATTTCATGTTATGCAGGAGAAATTTCAAGGTGAATTCAGAAAACTCTAGCATGAGGAAAAATAACTCGTACATACATACATATCACTAAGCTGTTCTCCGAGATTCAGAGGTTAGAAACAGAAAAACAAACTACCAGATAGTTTTTACTTACTGTTGCCGTATCAAACTTCTCCATTTACAGGGATCTTGACATACAACTCGGGCTTCACTGATGTCTATTATACGCTGTACACAAGATCTTCTATACTTCATACTCATAATTTGTTTCTCATGCAAACACTCCTGAATCTGATCCTCCCATGACTTCCTTGGCCTTCCTCTGCCTGCCACTTGGGCTAAAAAGATTTTCTTAGTAAGCATCTCATTCTTTCAATATGGCCAAACCACTTAAGCATATTAGTTGCTAACAACATTTTGCTTCACATCACACAACTGCAACACATCTTCATTCCTGACACAATCGTAACATGTCTTGCCACTAAAACCCCGCAAGTAATGCATTTCTCCAGCACACAAACGACTCCTATGTTCCTTCTGCAATACCCAGGTTTCACTGCCATACATCAGAGTAGGAACAGTTACACTCTCATACATAGCCATGTGGGACTCTCTTGAGAACCCATCATCCCTGTGAAAACCTCCCAGAGCAGCCATGACTTTCAATGAAGAATTCACTCTCCTACAAATTTCACCATCCAGTTTGTTCTCTCTGTCAAATAAGCTTCCTAAATACACAAGCTCACTCACTTGGTCGATCACTGTGCCATTTACACTTACATTACATTTATTGCTACTAGTTCCTCTCTCAAAAACCATAACTTTGTTTTTTCCCTAATTTATACTCAGTTTGAATTTCATGCAAACTTTGTACATTCGGGACAACATACTCTGCAACTCACTTTTGCTCTCTGCCAACAGGACAGTGTCATCAGCATACAGCAATCTGCACACATGAATATCACCAAGACATAAACCAGTATTATCTATTTTGGCATCACACATCCATAAATATATTGAACAGCCATGGAGACATTACACAACCTTGCCTGACTCCTGCGCTAACAGAAAACCATTTTGATAAAACACCTTTCACTCGTACACAGGCTCTACTGCCAGCATACATGGCTTTTACACTACTGAGTAGATTCCCAGTAACACAATATTCATTCAATACCTTCCACAAAAGTGTCGTATTTACTCAGTCATAAGCTTTCTCTAAATCTATGAAGGCAGCAAAAACTTTCTTCCCAAAAACCAGATACTTTTCAATCATCATGCGTAATGCAAAAATCTGGTTAGTGCAGCCTTTACCAGGCATGAAACCACTCTGAACATCCCACACTTTCTCTGATGTAAGACCCAGTACTTTTTCATTAAATACCTTACCAAACACTTTCCCTGGCACAGTTAATAGGCTAATACCAGGATAGTTCTTGCAGTCAGTCTTATCACCTTTTCCCTTATACAAGGAAACAGTGATAGCATCCTTCCAATCCTGAGGAACCATTCCTAACTCCCAGCACAACTGACAAATTTCAGTTAACCAATCAATTACATAGTCACCACCATATTTCAACATCTCGGCAGTTATGCCATCAACTCCCAAAGCCTTACCATTCTGAAGAGATTTTAGAGCTTTACATGCTTCTGCTCTTGAGATCCCTCCTGTGCTTTCATCCTTCACTGTGACATCATCTGCATCACCTTTGCTTTCCTGATCTAAAAACTCACAGAAGTATTCACTCTATCTTTCACTTAACTCATTGGGCTCTATATCATTTCCCCAACCCTATTCTTCACACAACTTAACACTTTGTTTCCCCTATTTTTCCTGAGTCTCATGTACTTCCAGAAGAACTTCCTATCTTTCCAAAAAGCCAATTCATGCCTTTCCACCTTCTCCTTCCTATCTTTTGCCTTACTCTGGCGAACCAATTTAGCGGCTTCACGCTTCTTACAGCGATATTCATCCACAGAAACTCTACCTTGAAACATCCCCAAATAGGCTTCCTTCTTTCTCTTTTCTGCCTCTTCAATCTCAGTATTCTACCAAGCATCACCTCTATTATGACCACTATTGTGGTGCCACAGACCTCTTCAGCAGCAGTGACCACACAGTTCTTAAAACATTCCCGCTTTTCTACATCCCTCTCACAAGACTTCAGTCGTTCTCTGAGTACGTCAGAATAATGCTGATGATTTCCAGGTAGCCTTTCAACCTTTATTCTTTCCATCCTTTTCCTCCAACCAACATTCAGTTTCACTCGTGACACTGCCAAGTAATGATCAGGACTAACATCCACACCTCTTGTCATACGAGAGTCAACAACTAAGTGTTTCAGATGCTGATCATAGACAACAAAATCTATGACACTCTTTTGACCAAGAGTACGATTTTCCCAAGTATACAGGGTGTATAGAAAAGTCCTTAAACAGAGAAATAACTTTTGAATGCAAAATGCTAGAGTTGTAGAAGTAGTGTGTACATATAGTAAAGTGACTACGTTCTATCAGATGAGACCGATTGCAGCACCTCTAGCAACGAATTTTGGAAGTTAGCGATCCTATCGCGAGAACCAAGAGAGATAGCGAAAAAAAGTCAATAGCAAACGTGTAGAGCATCACCGATTTAGTATGAAATGACGCCCTACATTCACCAAAAACTCCAATAGAAGTCTGAAAATGCAGATGTCTCTGTATCTGATCATCGGCATAGATACGTCACTCATTGCATGCAGAAGTGTGACATTATAAGGTGATGCAAATTTACTAATAAAACTAATACATGTATGTGTCAGCAAGGTACAATTTATTATGTACAGTAAAGTAGTAGGAAATTCATACAGCAAGAGGATATTATGAAGAAGAAAAACACAAAATAATATTCTAAGAATACAAAATGTCAGTACTAATACTTAAGCATTCGCGATGTGTCCACCATCGGCAGCGATACACATCTGTATTAGAGCTAGAACTTCTTGTTGGACATTCTGCAGCATTTCAAGTTGTACGTTACTGCATGCTTGGATAATATGGCGTTGTAGAAATTTACCATACACGACCAAATGTAAGGCCACATGTTGCACTGATGTCTCTCGTACTGCAGTGTGGGTGGGCTAATGCATAGGCCAGGACGTCCACTGGCTTTTAATGTCTGCCTACCTGAATGGGAAAGACTTGCAATTCTCCCGGGTTCTCTCAGCTGACGAACGACATTGATGATGGTAGCCGCAGTAGGATGAGAACGATTAAGGAAACAATGCATATTGGCATGCTGCCTCTCGCCCGACGACCGCATTCCCCGTACAACATAACCATCTCGCAGTACTCCTTGTTGGAATAACTAGCATGTGTAGACTCGAAGATCCAGTCCACGCAATGTCTGACAAACCTTCCCTGACCGCTAATTTATTCTTCCCAATAAAATAAGACGTAGCCTTTCCATTTGCATACTTTCATCCAAAATTTGTTTACAGATTTTACGTTTTGCGATGTCATTTGTGACGTATTTATGCCGGTGATCGGAAACCGAGAGATCTGCATTTCCGGACTTCTATTTGAGTTTTTGGTGAATGTAGGGCATCATTTCATACTAAATCGGTGACTCTCTACACATTTGCTATTGACTTTTTTTGGCTATTTCTATTGGTTCTTGCGATAGGATCGCTAACTTCCAAAATTGGCCGCTAGGGGGTGCTGCAATCGGTCTTATCTGATAGAACATAGTCACTTTACTATATGTACACACTACTTCCACAACTCTAGCATTTTGCATTCAAAAGTTATTTCCCTGTTTAAGGACTTTCATATGCACCCTGTATGTGTGGCTATACTTGTGGTTGAAAAATGTATTAGATACATACAAACCATTCTCAATACAGAGTTCAATCAATCTTTCACCATTATCATTCACACAAGGATCATTAAACTTACCCAGAACATTGTCAGAAATTGCATTCTGCACACCTACTCTAGCATTGAAATCCCCTGCTATTATAACTTTCTCTTTAGCTCCAAACTGGCTCAAAATAGCTTTTAGCTCATTCCAGAAATCTTCCTTCTTATCATAGGGTTCAGAGTCACAAGGAGCATACACTACAACAATTACTATTCTCTGAAGTTTCACTTTCAAACGAATCCAAAGAATTCTCTCACTTATGCAACTATAGTGAATCAAGTTGTTCTTCATCTTTTCACTTAAAATCACACCTATACCAGCCTGTCCTCTCACAATATCCAATACTTCAGACCACACACTCACCGTTCCATTCACTTCTTCTATACCAATTTCCTTCTGTTTGGTTCACTAGCACACAGCACATCCAATCTATACTAACTCATCTCTTCAATCACCTCGTTCATCTTGCCATTTATACCTTTAGTATTCCATACACCAATCTTACACACTCACTCAGCCGAGATCTCTTTCTGATTTTCCTTCTTCCAAGTCGATACTGTGGTGGACCATCCTTCTCAAGTGTGGTAGGTCCACCATATTCCACACTTGAGTCCATTTTTGCATTTCTTTTGGTCTTTTTAATCAGGTAAATACATCAGTATGGGGGATTAGCCCACAGCTGACGGTTCCAGTTGGTCATTCAACCTAAGGATTCTGGAACAAAACCCAGTGAGTTGGGGTCTTTTTGCCAATGTCACACAGAACTAGCTGGCACATCTCCAAGATTCACAGGTCTCTAGTTGCTGTTGTGTGTGCCATTGTTACCACGGAGCGCCCTGAGAAGGCAAACCCATCTCTCACTAAGACTGCCCGCAAAAAAACAACTCTAGTGATCACAATTAGAATTTTCAGATGTAAAATAAAAAAAAAAACTGATCTCTATAAGCAGAGACAGATAACATGTGAAATGCAAATATTCACTTTCACCACATAACAGAAATGAATGCCTCTACCACATTGTGGAAAGGCTAAATGGAATATAAAATTTTGCTCATAGTTCCAGCTATCAAACACAAAAACAGTTTCTTCAATCTAACGTTTACAATTAATGATATTGTGTCAAATATACATATATGCCACCTAGTTGAAAAACTGTGTGCCATAGAAATTTGAAAATGCATAAATCACTTCTACAATGGTTAGCTCTACTTGCACAAAAAAAGGAATTTTTGAATTCAATGTATTCTACACATGCATGGGCATATCACAAAGTAATATTAAAAACAGTTATTTTCTAAAAAGTTAACATACAAATAAACCAGTATGATTAAAATCATTCAAAATAATTAAACATTACCAATGTGAGTGTGTGGATACTGGGGAAGCAAATTTGGTTCATCTTCAGGCAACCATCTTGTAAGCATAGCATAAGATGCTTTAGCATGGTGAAACTGGAAACCATGCTGAAAAGAAATTGGTTAATTATTATGGATTACTGACAAAACATTTTACTCTTGATGTATGGTCCAACATTTTCATTTGGAAATGCTAATTAAGTCAGATGGCAGCAAAAAAAAAAGTAATATTTTAGGTATAGTAACAATACATGTACCTACTCTGCATTACATCTAGCCAAATGAAAATAAATACAATTTTAAAATATAAAAGTTTTATTTTTGAGAGAAGGAACATTAGTGTAACCGAAAAGTGAATCTCCCACATTTCTCTTCTTAAGACATTTGTTAATTCTCAGTGTACTAAGTTCTGACATTAGGATAGAAAAGGCCTTTCCTGACTTGAGCTACGGCTGGCTTTTTTTTACCTCCATCGCTTCTTTTAAGTTGTGAAGGTTCCGGTTCTGAGCTAGAGGTCTGTAAGGGCCTGGCCCGGCCCGAGTTAGGACTGACTTTTTTTTTTCATCCCCTCTTTCATCAGTTAAGTGATATTTTCCAGGTTTTGGCCTGGCTGTGCTGGAAGATTTAGCAATTTACTCCTGCATTAAAGAAAAGCACTTGGACTCTCAAAACAGAGACTGACTTGTGAAATAATGGCAAAGAGAACCAAGTTAAAAGAAAGACATGGAAGTAGATCCACCACCAGATACGCCGATTGATTACAGCTGAAATTGATAATCCAGACTCTATGATGAAAGTCTGAAATAGGCCAATTTATTTCTTTAAAGACAAATCAAAATCTTTTTTCACTTTATTGGCTTTAATTTCCTTTAACACTATGACTGTGGCAGTGATTGAGATTTGAGTAATTACCACATGCACAATTTTTACACATGATGTGCAGTTAGTTACCTCATCTTTATGGGATTTTTTTCGAAATTCATATTTGGAAAGGAAACTGTTATGACTACTTATACCTAGAACCGCAGCAGTGGTCAGCTTAATTGCTCTAAAAATGTCATGTAAAATGCAACAATTACTGGGGATTTGACTGTCAGGGTCTTTAAATGTAATACAATACCTGTCATTTCCAAGTGATGTTTATGTATGCAGAGTTGGTGACCAAAACATGGTGTTTTTCCTTTTCCAACAAACATTTACATGAATGGACTTTTCAGTTTCATTAAACCAGATAACCAAGCTTCTGGTGCGATTCACTCCTACAATGGAGATGAAGTTCAAAATATTTGTTTTCATGTTTGATAATTGAGGCTACCTTGTTTATACTTGAGTGTGGATAAGGAATGTGTTTGCATTTGTAACGAAAGTAGGTAATCAGGTCTAAACCACCCGAGTAAGAAATGGCACGTCTCTCTGCATTACATTGCATTTACTACTGAAGTAATGCAGTTCAGTAGAGTAGCTTTTCTTCTCCAGAGGAAGCTCTGTATTATTTTCAATAAGCTGTGGAGAACACAGGATAAAAAAATATGAAGTGGGCTAGCCAGGCTTTCCAAATTAAGGCCCATGCAGACCTTCATTCTGAGCTCTATTATTGTTGTCCTTGCTGATAATTTGTAATTTTAATAGTAAATTGCACTAAGTTTGGTTGCAGGTGGGGGTAGGAATTAAAAGATATATCATTCATTCTGGTGATATTTTTAGAAACTCAAACAAAAAATAATTTAACCTGCATTTTCATTACTATTTAATTTTCTCGTAGAGGAAATCACTAGTCTGCAAGTTGTTGCCATTGTTTAGATATAAATTATTACAGTAAAAGTAAATCTTTAGACAGAAAAAAAAAATGCAAAAAGTATTTTCAAAATAAAGTTAATATCCTGTGCTGGTTATAAAGCAACCAGTTTATCTGTCACAAGCAATTTCAGTGAGCAGTACAAATATGAATTTGTGATGCCATGCAGGTGACAGGCAAAGAACTCTAAATCAACTGAGATTCAGCATAATTATGCATAAAAAGTTCTAGGTCAGTTTTTGTTTGTTTTTTTAAAGAAAATGGGATGTCTGAAGAACATGAAAATTCTAAATTTCTATTAACATTCCTTTTTAAATTAAACGAAATCTGACTTTTCTGGAAATGATGACACTTGAGCCACTATAGATAAAACAGTTGATTCACACAACTGCTCTAATGCATATACATATACAGTATATATATATCATCAACATCAAAACCATTATGAATCCACTGCTGAATGAAAATCTCTCCAAATTTCTTTCCCAACTTTATCTTGTGCCAGTGTCCATGTCACTCCAACATGTTTCCAAATTTCATGCACCCACCTTCCATGTGGTCCAAGTCTTTTTCTGTCACTTGGAATCCAGTCTAATATTTTAATTGTCCAATGGTGGTCAGTTCTAGCAATACGTCTAGCCCATTGCTACTTGAGGGTCTTGACTTTGATCATAATGACTGCTGTCCGGTTTGAAACTTTTGTCATTTTCCTAATCCATTTGTTCCTCTTCCCATCTTTCCTGGTTACATCTAGCTTGCTTCTTTCAGTTGTTCATATATATCCAAATGAATTAACTGCCTAAAATGTCGTTAACACTGTCAAAATTTATCCTATGCTCTACATAAAAATACTATTCTTTAATGATGCAGGATTCCAGAAGAAAAAAAAGCTCGAATTTCAGATAAAATGCAGGTACTAAAAACGTTAAGAGGCATCAGTAATAAGTACTGTGAATGGTAGTTTGGAGTTAATTTTTACTGTTCAGTACATTTAAAAGTAAGCTTTAGTTTAGCTCAGCATAGATTTAACTTCTAACCCAGATCAGGCAAGGGTGTTACCACTTCTATTTTAATATTGCACACTAACTAATGACAGCAGGACAAACACATGCATATATAGAAAACTTGACACCAATTTTTTTATGACCAAGATGGGACAGATCAACTTGAGTTTAAATGACACAAAAAAAAAAAAAAAAAAAAAAAAAAAAAAAAGGCAGCATGCTTATGGGTGTGCTTTATAGTGTGGCAGACATGTTTATGGTCAAGTGTATTTGCCAAAAATGTTCTGGATATGCCAACTGGACACATTAAATTGACTGACAGAGTGGAAAGAGATCATTTGTGTGCAAGTGTTATTAATATGTCTCAGATTATGAGCAATTTCTACATGTGTGAGGCATGATGTGAGCCCAGTGCAACACTGCATATCATGCTATATCAACAAAGAGCACCAAAAGACAATGGAAAGAAAGTGGACCAAGGAGCCAGATCACAGCATGTAAAGATCACCTACTCATCACAGTGACCATATTACAGTATGGCCTGTGAGCTGCTAGAAGTATGGACAGGACCACCCAAATGATACAATGATATGGGGCTATGGGTTAAACATCTCATTGCTGCTACATCACAGGTCAATCATCAGAAATGGTGCAGACAGAGACAGTATTGGACTAATGAATTAAAGAGCCTGCTATTTACAGATGAGTCCAGATTCTTTTTGACATAACAGATGGCTACACATCTATATGACACCTGCTGAAACCCTACGGAATGACACTGAATTTTTCATCAGTCATTTTGTTGATTACATGGAAAGTTTAAACATTTTTAGCTAATTCAAAAACTGCAATTCTGATTCTCCTTTTTGCCTTCCATTAATGCATGGAAATCAATCTTAAAAGAAAAACAATGAATACTACATTATGGATTTGGCAACCACTTGCCATTTTCCATCCTTTCTAAGGTTAAACAAGACTGAAGTCATCAGTTAAAAGCTCCCTTAATAAATGATGTTGATGTAAATTTTGTTATTACAGTTTAATACTTGGAGGTACATTGCTGTAGGGTGGGATCTGCACATCAGCAGGGCTCTCTTGTCCATATTTGCAACACTGTGATGGCAAAATTCAGTGTCAATGTCTGTATGAATCTCATCATACAACCTTTCCTTACTGCAGCATCAGAAACAATCCAGCAGCAAGACTACCCATCCACATGCTGATCATGTTACAAGGAACAGTTTCCAGAGCATGGCCATTCTTCCATAGCTGCTGAACTTCCAGGAATTGTTACTCATCAAGCATGCATGGGACCTCATGGGTTGCCACATTTGCTGGGTTCCTCCAGCAGTAGATCTACAATAACTTGATGCCTGGTGTCCAGTTAGTTGTTGCCTGGAAAACCATACCCCCAGCACATCATTTATTATATCAATGGCAAGCATGCCTTTTTATCTTTAGCCCTGCATGACTGCTCCAGATGGACCAATGACATACAGAACGATCCTGAATAAAAAGCAAATATACTATCTTCTCATAGCAAGGTTAAGGTTTCAAGGTGTAGCAGGATTTTCTTACCTGGGAGGGCAAGCCTAGAAATTATGCCCCCTTTGAGTTCAAAAGTCCCTTACTTCCAGTCAAAAAATCTCACTTCCAGTTTTCGACAGAATTTTACTCAAAATTTTAAAATTAGGTAATACCCAAGAGCCAATGGTTTTAAATATAGAGTGAAATGCAAAAGTTATGTGAGCCGCCCTGGTGGCGCAGTGGTCTAAGCGATGGCTTCTGATCACTCATCCAAGGTGGGTCCGGGTTTGAATCCCGGTGAGGCATGGTTGTTGTGTTTGCCTTATGGCGCTGGCTCTCTCCCTTTCCTGGAACCAGTGGCCCTAAATTAGGGATGGGAGACTGCTTATAGCCCATTGAGTTGCTCACAGTGGTCGTTAAACCTGCAATAAAAAAAAAAAAAAGTTGTGGACACCAACAACACAGCACATGCAGAATGAAAACAAACCAACACAGAATAAATAAGTATTAGATAGTAAACATAACAACAGGAAGATGGTTTCAGAGTAGAGCTTGGAAAAATCTGTTCAAGGTTAAACGCTCAGAGGAACTTTCGGCGATAGAGCACAAATGACTAATTAGTTTTTCATCCCTACAATGTATTCCGAAAGGTCATGGAGGTTAGGCATATCAGCATATTGTTTTACATACATCCATTCACTGTTTCAGACAATTCCATGCATCCATATAAAGGGGGTCTACAACTCATAGTGTAAGTTCTGTACACTGATTAGCTAAAATATTTACAAAAGAAAATACTAAAGTGAATAACTTTGTTTTTGAGTTAAAGTGTTCAGCAAATTTATTCACACACTGTTTCTATTTTTTATGTTCCTCAGAGTGTGAAATCATGCCCCTGGGAGGGCAACTGCCCTCCCTACCCTCCCAGTAGCTATGGCCCTACTTCTCACATTTTATATTTTGACTGTTTACAGGTCTTCACCAGCTCTTTGTGTCCTGTGATTTCCCCAAATATGTATCAACTTTTTGGTGTTTCACGCAGAACAATGTAAAACACTGTTCAATAAAACAACAGACTAAGTCAAATAGTATAGCTTGTACTGAAATTATCTGAAGAATACCTAATTACTTTATTCTTAGCCACTAGTTTTTTTACACACATTTCTATTGTCACTTACGAAGTACTGTTAAGGTTTCAAATCAAATGTCTTCACTCTCCGCTTCCTTCATATATCTGCAGCCACAGATATAGCATGGTAGGTATACTCTACAACATCATTTCTGCACCTATTTATGATAACTCATTATGTTTGACAAAGTTGGTAATTATGTAGGTATTCAAATTTCCGATATATATACCCCAGAAATTATTATAATTAACACATGAACACTCATTTTTCTCAACAGCACATTTCCTCACACCAGTGATCCTGTGGATAGGGAACCTTACATGTTATATGACTTGTTAAAATCCAAGTAAGGAAGAAGTAGCATGGCTATAATTCTGCTTTTTTTTTCCTTTCCTGGAACTAACAGCCTAACTTTGTTATGAGGCAGGTCCTAATAAATCCTGACATTCTCACAAAATCACTGGCTATACAAACAAATAAATGAATAAATACCAACCTGCACTAGTACAGGAATATATGAAGAATTTTCTATGTTCACACGAAACCAAATTCCTCGAATGCCAGTTCTTATCCACTCTGACAAATAAACTAATACACAGAGGGAAAATTACATGTTAATTAAATACAGTAATATTACAGTGATTTTTGCAAATAGTGCAAGTTTAGTAAATCACAAAACTGGAACAGTGAAATTGAAATACAGGAATTTTCATTAGTTACTTTTGCACAAATTCATGTGGGAAAACAATCAATGGAAGATAATGCTTATTTAATTCTATTTTTGAGTGAATAAATATCAGCTGTTCTTGTTAATTGCTACAACCTGATTTCATAGTGTGACAGAATAATGAAGTCAGCATTAATATATTTAGAATAATGAAGTCAGCACTTTTTCTGAAGTTTTCAGTAGTAATGAATAAAATTGTATTACACACTTGGTAAAAAATAAATTGCCAGAACAGCAAAATGACAGTGTAAAGTCATTAAAAAAAAGTGAATTTTTGCTAAAACAAATTGTCCATAAATTGAAGGCATTTTGTGAGAAACACTAAATGACCCCAATATATACATATATATTAGTTTACCTTAAAAATCAATGCATGTTCCAACAAGAAAACTTTATAGTAAAGTAAGAGCTTACACAGACTGGAAGTTTTCAAATGGTCATTTTCAAACCCTAAAATGAATGGGAAAAAATGTTGTTTTTTCCTGCAATTATTTTTTTTTTTTTTTTTTTTTTTTTGCAGTGTGCAAAAAAAAAAAAATTATTGCAGGAGAGAAGTACTACTCCAGGACTTAATACAAAAAACTAAGGACTTTCCAAGCTCTGGAAATCGGTAACTAAAATTTCAAAACATTTCTGGGATTCCAAGGGACGTGATAACTCTGCATGCAGCCAAAGACACTTAGACATCCAAAACATACTGAAAAATCACAGAAAAAAGTGCAACAATATTGAAAACGTTTAAGGGAACTCTCCAAAATGTTTAATGAATGTTAGAATCAAGACATCATGAAAATTAGCTTCACGCACATCATTAGAAAAAATAATTTCACTGAGATTTCGATTTGCACAGTATATCCGATGCTTTCTGTAATCTGTAGCAGACCGACGATTTCTGTAGTTACTATGAAGAATCCATAGTAGTTGGAGTCCCTGAATCTATTCATTTGTTGTCTTTACTTCTTTAGATTTTTGTTAACATAGAGAAAAAACTTCATTATGCATTAAGCTCATCATGCGCATGGTTTTATCATCAATGACTAAGGAACCTAAGCTAAGTGTCACAGGGGCTTAGAAGTTGATAAAACTGTCTAAGCTGCATTTTCATTATTGCTCATGTTCATGATATGGTTCTCTCTTTTTTTCACACTTCAGTAATTTCATCAACTGTTCAAATTGATGTCAAGTGAGCTCTGTATCACATACATGTTTTTCAGAGGTACATAACCTGCCAAAGCCAGCCTGTTTTTCAGATTCTGCCACAGTTACTTTATTGTCTAAAGTCACTGCAGCTTCAGCTAACCAAAGCAAACAGCATCTCTTGCAGTACATTCATTTTCATTTTTTTTTCAACTGATTCTCAGACAGATATTCCACAATCTGTCGCACACTGTTTGAAATAGTAATCTGTTTAAGCATGGATTTACTGATTGGCAGATTAGCTACAGAGCACTGGGTAAAAATTTGTAACAACACTCCTTCAACTCCATCTTTGTGTCTTCTATCTACACATACACTTTCTTTCATGCTAAGACCAACTTATATTAGAATTTTTTTCAATATTTTCTTGTCTGCAAATAATCACATATAGCATCAAGATCACCATTAGCAATTTTGGCAATCAATCAAGTGGAAATTACTGTCCAATTATTAAGTTTTTAACTTTTCTTTTTAAGAAAGTGCTTTATCCTTATGGCATGTCATGAAAAACAAACAAACAAAAATATTCAGTGGCAAATGCACAGAAAACTGAGCTAAACTTTTTGAACTACACAAATGCAGCCAGTTGTAAGCATGAGTTACCAACAAAATGAGTGGATGGTGAAAAAGTGAAAAGATAAGAATTTCATACGGAAGACCCTAGGAACTTCATCACAGTCCACTTGTGTTTCCACTAACGTGAATAACTGAATAAAATTGTTTAAGAGTAATAATGACTGGGGTTTTGGGTGGCTTTGTGACTGAAACAACATTTTCGAGACATTTCATATTGCATCAAAATGACTGCAATTTAGATAGCATAAAAACCTGAGAAAAAGTATGTGAGGTTGAACTTTGAATTAGCTGCACATAACTGAAAAGGGAAAAAAAGTTCACATAAAATTGTCTGTTGCCATTACAAAAAAGTTCACCAATAAAATCATATAACTGACGAGCCTATAACAGACATTCCACCATAAATTTAAATAACTCTCTAACATAAAATATCATTTAGTTTATGCAATGGAGGAAGAACGAAGAAATCAACAAGCATGCAAATGGCTCTGAATGTTAAAGCAGAGGAGTTTTACAATTACCTCCCAAAATAAAATTTATGATATGTTAAGTAATATTGGTGTGAAATAAGTGACATAGCACAGAATAAACAAATGCAAACTGACATTTAGTGAGATGAACTTTTTTATGTTATGTGTTAAAGTCAGAAATTATTTTCTGAAGAAAGAAACATTGTTTGACCATATTACCAGGCAACATAATGGAAGGGACCAAAAGTGTCGTGCACCTAGCCCTGTGCAATCATAAGTGCCAAGGGATTTCTTTATTAACTCGGAAAATAAATCAAAAGGTCCAGTGGCTGGTAAAAAAAAAAACTTAAAAAAGACAAAGAGAAGAGGATAATGAACATATGGAAAGCTGTATGCTTTCACAGATAACCATATAGAGTAGAATCTGCTTATAATGAAGAGCTTAAGACCAATTTTTCTGTTAAATCTGGAAGCTAGCTTGCTAAAGATCTTTTGGGATGAAAAATCCCACCGTGTAAAAATATGCATACATCAAAATATACATATATGTTTATATTATCATCATCATCATCATCATTGTCAACCATTATCAATCCACTGCTGGACGAAGGTCTCCCCAAGTTTCCTCAACAACAGTCTGTCTTGTGCCAGTCTCCTCCATGTCACTCCCGCATACTTTCTAATTTCATCCACCCATCTTTCATGTGGTCTTCTTCTGGGTCTTTTCCTGTCCCTTGGAATCCAATCTAAAATTTCGGCTGTCCATCGATGGTCTGTCCTTCTGGCAGTATGTCCAGCCCATTGCCATTTCAGGGATTTAACTCTGATCATGATGTCTTCCACTCTTGTCATTTTTCTGATCCACAAGTTCCTCTTCTTATCTCTCCTGGTTACACCAAGCATGCACCTCTCCATGCTGCTTTGAGTTGTCTGCAGCCTTTGTATGTCTCTTTCAGTTAAGGTCCACGTCTCTGCACCATACGTAAGCACTGGAAGGAAACATTGATCAAACACTTTTCTTTTAAGACATAATGGCATATTGCTCTTGAAAATTATGCTGTTTCTTCCAAAAGCTCTCCAGGCAAGTTTTATACACCAATTAATTTCTTCATCAATGTGACCCTCACTTGATATCTGCTGTCCAAGATAAAAGTATGTGTCTGTTATCTCCAGCTTTTCTCCATCAATCGATAAATCTTCATTTCTTGTAAAAGCATTGAACATCACTTTTGTCTTCTGAAAGTTCATTTTTAATCCCACTTCTTTACTCTTGTCAGCAAGTTCCTGGATCATACTCTGCAGCTCTGATGGCGTAGTTGCAAAAATGACTATGTCATCAGCAAAACGAAGGTGGGTTAGATAATCTCCATTAATCTTTATCCCTTTGTTTTCCCAGTTCAGTGATTGAAAGACATTTTCCAATGTGGCATTAAAGAGCTTCAGAGATATGGTGTCACCTTGTCTCACTCCCTTTCCAATTTTTATGTGTGTTGTATTTTCAAACAGCCGAATCTTTGCACTTGCATTTTCATAGATGTTATTAATAATATTATTGTACGCATCTTCAATACCGCAGGATTTCAGAGCCATTGTAACTGCTGATGGTTTCACCGAATCAAAGGCTTTTTCATAATCGATAAAAGCCATGCACAATGGAAGTTCATATTCCCTCGCTCTTTCAGTTAGTTCTCTCAGTACGTGGATATGATCTATTGTGCTGTAGCCACTCCTGAATCCAGCTTGTTCTCTTGGTTGAGCCATGTCCAGTGTCACCTTCAAGCGGTATGAAAGAACTTTAGTGAAGATTTTATAAACCACTGATAGGAGGCTGATAGGTCTGTAGTTCCTGAGATCGTCAATGTAACCTTTTTTATGTAGCAAGATCATTGTAGCGTTGTTCCAATCCTCAGGAATCTTCCCTTCATTAAGGCATCGAGTGAAAATTTGGGCGAGTACTGTTTCGATTTCTCCACTTGCTTCTTGTATGATGTCTACAGTAATTCCATCTTCTCCTGGAGCTTTTCCCCACTTCATGTTCTTGATTGCATGTGCAACTTCTGCTGGGAGGACTGGAAGAACTCTGGTACTGGTACCTTTCATGATGTCTGGAGTACATGTATCATCCCTTTCATATAATTTGGAGTAGAAATCTTTCACTCTTGTCAAAATTTCGCCTCTATTTCTTGTTACAGAACCATCTTCTTTTCTCAGTGCCATAATCTGTTTTCTTCCCTTACTGAGATGTCCCTTTGCTATCTTTAGGGTTTGGTTGTTTTCAATTGCTTTCCTTACTAGTTCACAGTTGAATTTCCTTACGTCTTCAGTGATACTTTTTCGTACTGTCTTGCATAGCTCTATATATTCCACATTGGAAGTCACATCTTCTTTAGTTGTCCTCATCTCTCTTCTGGATTTATAATAAACAAGAAACTGAAGGATAAAGTTGTAGAAGTTGAAAGTTCCTCTGACAGAGCTGCACGACTCGTTATCCAACTCTCGAGAAGATACCCGGCTCAGATTATTCAAACTTATGCACCCACCACAAGTCATCTTGAAGAAGAAATTGAAGAATTTTATGAGGAAATTCGTCATCTAAATAATAAAGGTAAGCAGCACTTAAAGATAATTATGGGAGATTTCAATGCAAAAATAGGGCAACGGCAACAGAATGAAACTTCAGTAGGTAAATTCGGTCATGGCAACAGAAACCAGCGTGGAAATACTCTCGTTGAGTTTGCAGAGGCAGAAGGGTTTTTCATCTTGAACTCCTTTTTCAAAAAAAAGACACACAGGAAATGGACATGGAGACATCCAAATGGGACGACAAGTGAAATCGATTTTATTATGTGTAACAAAAAATTCGTCATAGAAGACTGCAGTGTGCTTAACAAGTTCAACACAGGTAGTGACCATAGATTGGTGAGAGGTAAGATGCACCTCAACACTAAACTCGAACGTGGCAAGCTCATAAGACAAACAAAATGTATTGACATAACCAACCTTAAAAAACACCATAATACCTTCAAGTTGGAACTGAAGAACAGATTCTCCGCTTTAGAAGGCCTAACATCGGAAGAAGTTTCTGAAGTTAACAGAAAAGTAACCAAAGCTCTTATGGAAACAGCAACAAAATTAGCTGGGTCTAAGAACAAGTTGTATGTGAACAAATTATCAGGAAAAACCAAAAAATGTTTATATCATATATCTGTATATATATAGCAACATTTTTTCACCATTTTTTAGCTCTCTAATGATAGTTACTTTGTCATTTACATATGATACACTTTTCTCTTGGATATTTTGTCACTCATAAAGTTTAGGATTTCTTACTCAACTAAAACTTTCAAGTGGGCATTCCTACTTCTCTGGCCTGGCTACCCTGGGTCGTATCTAAACCTCTAGGTTCAATCGAACGTAACTTTGTTTCTGATACACAACAGAAAAGTCACTTGGGACATAAATAGTTTTGTCTAAACCTTTCCAGTGGTTATAAACTGTGTGTGAATCAGGCCGTGGTTGACACTGAAGTGAGATTCATCACTGTTTAACAACAGACATGAAGTAAAAGCAGCACCAATCTTCCTAAAGCAACTCTCACTTGGAGAGGGGGAGGGGGGCAATGGACACAACTCAACTCCAGGAATTGTTATCTCCTGTTTCCTTTCAGGTCATATCTCCATTCTATTACTCCCCTATTCCTCTCTGCAATCACCACCCAGAAATCCACTAAACACATGTGCATGAACCCCACCCATCCTCTTTTTGCGTAGGAGTAGGGCACCTATTTTCAACTCTGCTGATGCAATACAAGGCCCTTGGAGTGGATGGTGAAGATTTTCTTGCACAACTCACTTGTTGAGCATTTGATGTATTCCCTTCCCCTTCTTTTCTATCAATATTATTTCATTAGCACACAAAAATTTCACTGTATTGGTGCAATTTCATTCTGTATGCTGGCATTTCCATTCTTCCGAGACAATGCACAACAGGTTTTCTCAGCCTCATTAAATATGAAATTTTATTAAACTTTCTTGCTTCTTTTGTTAAAATTGATCATCTTGGCTTTCTCTCCGTAGTTAAATTCTAAATGTTAAATTGTGTTTATTACAATCAATTGAATTAGCTCTGAATTAACATTATACCAAACAAAAGTTCCTGTTTTGCTTATATAATCCAAGATCTCGCTAAATGTGGGCTCATTATAAGCGAGCGGGTTCTTCTGTAATTCTTTAGTATAGCTAATTGGAAAGCATCTCCTTCAGAGTTATCATAGAAGTTGTAAATAATTAGTCTTTGATATGCTATTGAAAGTAATGTGCTCGAGTTATTAGGCAACCTGAAGCTTCTTGAGAATTAAATTGGAACTTTTTTTAGACAAAAATCATCAAAATCGTGTTAGCTAAATTACCACTGTTTGATTAATTTGGTAACCTGACCTTTAATCAGAGTCATTATTAAAAAAATCAAGTAGATGGCAAATCTTTGCCATGTCATCTGGATGATTTGCATCTTTCCTGTATACATATCATGACAATCACCTCCTTACTTTCTTCAAATTGATGGCTTACATTCAACATGTGAAGATATGTGGATCAATAATTATCTGCAATGTACTTATAAATTATATTACAACAAAAATCAAGAACTTACAAAAACATAATTTTTCAACTGTAGTCCCCTAGTTTTTCAACACACTTGGACCAGCATTGTATGAGTTTCCTTATATCATCAAATAAAAATTATTTTTTACTGAGATATGGCAGCACACACATTGCTTCCTTCACTTCTTGATCATGGCAAATTGATAAACTCTTAAGGCATCACAGGAAGAGCCATCACTATTATGCCTATGATTTGCCACTTCATCAGTGATCACATGTGTGTTTGCCAGAACCATGACAAAAAAATTTTCAACATTGTCATCATCAGCACATGTGGACAGGCATCCTACTCATTCTTCATGTGTTACACTTGTGCAAGACCATTCTTGGACTTGGAACATTGCACTTTAGCTAAACACTATACCAAAGGCTTTCAAGGAATTTCAGCCCACAAAAAAAAAAAATAATAATAATAATAAATAAAATAAAAAAATGGTACTTATGCATTAGTGGAGCTTAGTGCAAATGTCACAATTGTCAACATATGACAGCACAGGAGTAGAGAAAAAACTAAAATAGTGCTCTAAATGACGATCAAACACTGGCTAATAACAATTATTTCTTTATTAAAATAACAATAAAAAATTAGATGGCAGCACATGAGTAGAGAAGATAATGTCACGTTATTATCATTAGTGTCAACGTTATACTGCTTTCAGTCGGTAATCTGTTTCTGTGCTGTTGAACAATATAAAAATTTGAGAATTACTTGCAAATAAAAAAAAGTGCTGTTTCATTTCTTCAAGATAAAGGACTTTTTCTAACGGAAAGGATATGCAAATCGTGACATAATATGAAGCTATACTTTGGAGGTGAAAGAATTCAGTAGCAGTGCAACATTAGAACATGCAGATGTAAAGTAGGCTTATGCATAGGAAATTGGTTTGGGAATAGTCAGATTCCTTTTGTAACTGCTGTTCAGTTTATTTATAGTTGGAGTGAGGAATTGAGTTCTCTTAAATGGTGTAAACACCAGTTGAACATGGTAAGTCACACAGCTGTAAATAACTATTTGCAAGAAATTTGTGTAGCTGTTGTGGAAGGTCACAGTCGAACAAAAATATCGACAGCCCAGGACTAATGGTGGACGAAACCTTATTTTCAAAGAGAAAGTCTAATACAGGTCATGTTTTACCAGAACAGCGGATATTCGGAGGAATTTGTCATTCTACTAATGACTGTTTTTTAGTGAAAGTGCCAGACAGAAGTGCAAAAATCCTAATGAAAGAAATCAAAAAACATGTTGCAGAACATTCTACAATATATTCCAATTCATCGAAATCTTATAAGACTGAGGAGCTAGAAGAGGCAGGATTTCACTATTTTAAAGTCAATCATAGGTATCATTTTGTTGACCCGGAAAGTGGAGCCCACACTCAAACGATAGAAAGGCCTCAGTTAAATGGAGAAACAAATTCCATCACAGAACTGCTAGACAGCATATCGATTCATATTTAGTGGAGTTTATGTGGAGACATCATTCACTTATCTCAGACCCATTTGAATCCATTTTAAATTCTATTAAAACTTATTGGCCACCAAAAAATTAGTGTAGATTTTTTTGCATCGTTGGAAAGATGATATACATTCAGGCAGTATTTCTTCAACATTTTGCTTTACATTGCTATTATTTATTATAAAGAAATATTTGTTGTTGTTATTATTATTATTACAAAGATAATATTATTATTATTATTGTGTTTGATCATTATTTAGAGCACTATTTAAGTTTTTCTCTACTCATGTGTGCTGCCATCTATCGACAACTGTGACATTTGTACTGGCGCTCCGCTAATGCACAAGTACCAAAAAATGCTCGCTGTTCTTTTTTTGGTGCATATTGAAGCATGAGCTCCTATGTTTATAAATACGATAACAACACAAAAACTGACCTATTAAGGTCAAACCTCTGACACAGTTACATCAAAAACACCATGTGTTACACATGCCCAGAAAAAGTAGTACTGCCAACAGAAAAGAAAGTACAACTACACTGGCCACCCAATTGGCCAGAAGCATAGGTTTCTGACCAGTCACCAGAGCTGGGCATAGGTGGTGTGCTTGTCTTATGGCATTTGATCAGTGCCTCCCCTGTAACCAGAGACCCCAAATTAGGGGCAGGCAACTGATTATAGCCCTCAGAGTTGCCACAAACAACTCTTAGGGCTAAAAAAACAGAACTATATTGCGGTTATAATTATTTATTTATCCTCATACATAATGTGTGTGACAAAAAAATTAGAAAGACTTCACACAGTTATAAGGCAAGGAAGATATTTCTCTTGCACGCTGAGTCTCTCTCTCTCTCCATCTAAGATGGGTTGAGTCTTCCATTAAGCAGATTCTCCCAATCTTCTCTGTTCCTTGCTTTCCGAAAAAGTTCATCATATGTTCTGCAGCCCGAGATGTTCCTCATTAATTTGAGCCAGGTAAGTCTTAGTCTCCCAGGTCTTTTTTCTGTTGTGAAAGCATTTATTAAGATGTTAGGTAGTCTGTTTGTACCCATGCGTGCGACACGACCGGACCAATTCAGTTGCTGTTTTCTAATTTTTTCTAATATTGTCATTTGATATGACCGTTCTCTTCTGACTGTGCTATTTGTTTTATTTACTGTCCAACTTGTTTTATTTAATTTCCTTACACATTTCACTTCAAACGCTAGTAATTTTTCTCTCTTCTCTTGTCTTAATTGACCATGCTTCTGCTCCATAGATGACTGTTGACATAATTATTGATTCATATAATTTGATTTGGGGCTTGTTTGGGTATCTTGTTTGCTTTCCAGATGTTCTATAATTTTCCCATGGTGGTCCATCCTATTGTTATTCTGTGCTTGATGGTATCTAGCACATCTATTGTTTCTTTATTTTTGATCCAAGGTATATAAAGCTCTCTACTTGTTCTGTTTGTTCACCATTTAGGGTGACTGCGATGTTGGTTGTGTTTCTACTTATTTTCTTAACTTTTGTCTTTTGCAGATTTATTACAAGGTCATATATCTTACAGGTTTCATTAAGTTCATTTATCAAAGTCTGTAGTTCATTTGGGGTTCTTGCAATCAGAATGAGATCATCTGCATATTTGATATTATTTATATTTAGACCATTGATACTAATTTCAGGCTCATTATCTATTGCATTCTTTACAACTTCTTCTAGGTATATGTTAAATAGACATGGGTTATATTAGCATCCCTGCATTACTTCTTTTCGGATATCTATTGGTTCTCTTTAAAGTGCGTCCTCTTTTATTAATGCATTTGTCTTAAGAGTAGTATTTTATCAAGAACTTTATTATATATTTATCTATTGCTTTCTCTAATAGAACTTTATGTAGAATTTCTCTGTTGATGCTATCAAAAGTTTGTTTAAAATCAACACAGCAATACAATTCTTTATGGTTTTCCCAGCTGAGTTCTGCTAGTTGGTGTAATGTAAAGATCTGGTCTGTTGTTGAATAGTTTCCTCTAAAACTAGCTTGTTCTGTGCCTATCAGTTCTTCACAGGTTCCTTTTAATCTGCTTTGTATAATTCTAACAAATATTTTATAATTATGGGAGAATAAATTAATTGGTCTGTCCTGCAATCTGTTTTGTCTCCTTGTATATTGGAATGATTTGGTCGTTCTCCAGTCATTTGATATCTCTCCTGTTTCAAGTATTTTGTTGAATAGAATTTTTAGATATTCTATTGATGTGTTGTCTCCATATGACCAAGATAGAGATGAACTTAACTGCTACTTGGTGATCACGGCGCAAACTGTGACTGCTACTCAAAAGTAACAGTGATTTTTAAACATGATTGGAATCACAGTTTAGGACCTGTTCCTTCCCTTCTGCGTACCAGTAAAGTAACTAATAGTAGAATTGCCTAGAAGAATGGTGGGAGTGTGTGTGTGTGTGTGTCATGGTCATATGCAGCGGATCCTGAGTTATGTTTTTTATTTTTTTACGTAATTCTGCGCTAATCCTGATATTTTGCTGTAGTTTTTACAGCTTTTTCAGTTGAATTATGCATAATTATTTTAAACGTTTTTTGCAGTTATAGGTTAAATTTTGAATTCAGATTATCAAAAACACACTGTTCTTTTATACCTAACATAGCATGTTACAAATTTTAAAGAAACGAGGCAGCAATTTTTTTCAGCCTTGAAATGAATGAAGCAACTAATAATTTACTTAGTAATGTTTACAGTTCACTATTTTCTCAGAATTAAAAAAAAAATGAACCTCACTCACTGAGAGAATGGCATAACGGTGAGCTCACAAATAACGCTGTGAAAAAATCACGAAGAGCAGGCAGCTGCCAAATCGCAACAAGAGATAACGAGTAACAGCTACAGGAGCAGAATTCACTTGGTAACGGTTAACACAGAGCTGTGAAAAATCACGAAGAGCGGGCAGCTGCCAAATCGCAATAGGAGATAACAAGTAACAGCTACAGAAGCAGAATTCACTCAAAACGGCTAACACAGAGCTGTGAAAAATCCCGAAGAGCATGATGGGTAGCAATGACAGAGACAGGAACGTTTATTGGACGATCACTGTTACTCGTGGTTTTCAGTAGCAGGCACTACCTGTGATTTTTCGATAACCGTGATCAAATCAGAGGTAGTGAAATAACGCTCATCTCTAGACCAAGGGCCGCGGGCAGCCTAGTGGTCAATGTTTGTGACTGCCACGGAGAAGACCTCGGGTTCGATCCCAGGCAGGTACGAGCGCTCGAACCACTAAATATCCGCTGAGCGTCAGATGAGCACGTTAAACCGTCGGACCCCGGGTACTGGCCCCCGGTAATAAATAAGGGCATCTTCCTCCCCCTTTCTAACTCGCTTCCGTGTCACTTTCCTATCGGGCACTCTAGTCCAATTCTCCTAGCTTCTTATTTCTAAGGGTTGTTTAAAACCTGGGGTCAGATACTCCCTTCCTAAAATCCTCTACTTATGATCTGATCTTCTCAGCAGTGTGGGCCGCGAATGGCCTAGTGGTCAACGTTCGTGACTGCCACGGAGAAACCTCAGATTCGATCCCAGGCAGGTGTGAATGCTCGAAACACTAAATATTTGCCGGGCGTCAGATGGGCACGTTAAGTTGTCTGACCCCGGGTACTGGCCCCTCGATAATAAATAAGGGCGTCTTCCTCCCCCTTTCTACATCGTTTCTGTGTCACTTTCCTATCAGGCACTCCAGCCCAAATCTCCTAGCTTCCTATTTCTAAGGGTTGTTTAAGACCTGGGGTCCGACACTCCCTTCCTAAAATCCTCTACATATGATCTGATATGATCTCCATATGACCACAGTTCAGTAGGAATAGTATCAATACCTGGTGCTTTCTTGTTTTTTTATTTATTTTATTGCATATTTAACTTCTTCTTTTTTAAGACTTTTGAGTAATTATTGCTTTCTTCTATTGTTGGCATTGTAGTTTTATTTCCTTGATGAAGCTGAGTAATTTGGTAAAAATATAAATTAAAAAAAAGAAATGAAGTGAAAGCTTAATTTAATTCACTTTACTGAAGTTTAAGAAGAAACGAAGTGAAATCATAATTTAGGTAACTCACTGAATTTTTGATGATGTCACAAATAATTTTCAGTGAAAATTAAATGGGAATATTAAAAAGAAAAAAGTGCACAAACAAATATGCAAATTTAATAAGCAAATGTGCAAACATGCATGTCTGTGTGTATGCCAAAAACAAGGATACTTGAAGCCAAGGTTTGAACATTTTTTAAAAGGTTACCTGTCCTCAAAGATGGGCAGCAAAAAACTTCAACCATCCTCTAAAGATTCCAGTTTGATGCCTAAAACCAATCATTCACCTATATAGCATTTAGTTTTAATATCAAACTCATTTATGGTTCAATTACAAATAAATCTACTCAGAATTCTTTACTATTCAGTCACTACACAAATAACCTAGACAACTGTTCACTGCTTGAAATAAAATTCTTAACAACTTCATTTTCCTCAATTAACATTTTAATTATCTCTTTATCACATTATAATTATAAATCATGACCATTTCCTATGTTATTTATATATAATATCACACAAGCACAGAAGCAAGCAGAAATGCAAATACCCACTTTTGAGAATGCAAGCAGAAATGCAGATCCCACTTTTTGTGCTTAGTCTGTCCAAATTTATGATACTTTTACTTCAGAAAACATGGCTTCCTTTTTCTTTTATTCAAGATTTTATTTGCATATTTCACAAATTTTGTGAACAGATGAAATGCATCAGGAACACATACACTGCTAGATACAGAAAATGTCACAGCAGAAATTATTTGTTGGAGCACCACGCAAATTGGTGGGCATGTATTGATAGCAGTGGTGAAGTGCTAATTGAAAAAGTACAGGAATGTGCGGTGCTTTAATGTCTTCAATACCTTTCCCTTCTTACCATCCCCATTCTGCCTCTCCCCCTTTTTACTTTTTTATATTTATAGTATAAGAAAGTGTAGTGATCGGTTGAAACCAAACTTCCGGATTAACACATTTTGGTATTCAAGGAGCAAGATTTCACCATTTTGGTTATAAAACACTGAAACGTTGGGGCCATTTTTGTTGTGTAAATACTAAAATCAGCCCCATATTATCATATAAGATGGCGTTGGAATCAAAAACTAATTTAGAGTGCAATGGTGAAAGCCATTTATTACTGGGAGTCTTAGTCCTCAAGATATCTGGACAGTGGTAGTCTGGGTACCACACAAAACATATTTGAGTAAAAATTATCGAGTAAAGAGATGCTGTTTTAAGCGACATTTCATGGGGAGAGCAATGGTATTTTGTCTATGTAAAATGGGCCTACAGCTCCAGAGAGAAACATAATCTCTGCTTCTAGCGTAATAATTTAGGGGAACTCATAACTGGTCTAAATTAACTGAGACTCACAACCAGACTCCTTAATAATGACTAGATTAATTAAATTCCCAACTACAATGATTTTTCCACTGCAGTATCGCCACCTCAATGTTCTTAACAACAGTAGGAAAAGGGAGTATCAAGGGACTGCCAAGTGAGAATGGATTTAGAGACTAACACTACCTTCAAACATGGGACATTAATTTCACTAACTGTGGAGTTTTTCTGTTGTATTTTTTTATTGGAGAAGAATTATAGGACATTTGCATTTTAAAAAGAAAACAAATTATGCTGTATAGTGTTTGCCAGAAGTCGGAATGCATGTCAGCTAAAAAAAAAAAAAAAGATACTGGAGCGCCATTCCGGGGCGTTCCTGCCCCACTACACCACTGATTGACAGTTGGGTTATGTAAATGATCGCAGCTGCTAACCAATCGCAAGATAGGTAAGGAAGATAAAACAGCAAGATGGCTTGGTGTAGCTAAGTTTGATTGCCCACACCTGGGCATGTGAACCCCTGCATCAGAGTGATCTCGATGGTGAAAGCACATGTAAAGAGTAATACTGCTGGGGCAATGTCATCGGGAATCCTACTATCACACAGACACCTTTACCAGAGGCTTCATCATAGGGCTACATATGGATGGTTGGTCCCTGCATCACATCATGGTGGAAACACATCAGGATGCAATAAGCATTCGGCAAATGTGATGACAGTGGTTGGAGAAAGGTGACACGTGTTACCATAGTGGGGCTGGTACACACAAGCAGACATCTGAATATCTGAATGCCTTGATTGCCCCATAAGCCATAGTAGCCCCACAATCTATAGTGGAAAACATTTGATGAGGTGTGCAGGCTCTTATGGATATACCCATGTCGACATGGACTATGAATTGCAGAATGGCTTAGGCAGGTTTGCACTCTTACCAGACATCGCTACAATTTCCACTCCCAGCAGAATGTCACACAAGTTTGTAGTGGTGCTGCACAAGGCATGCTTGGTGTGAGGGATGAAACCATGCTGTATTCAGCAACAAGTCTTTGCTTCTTGCTTCTGTCTCAGCATCAAATGAGAGTCTGCCAATGATGATGATCACTGGGCTGATCTTGCTGCCCTCTGTGAGCATCATACAGCTACACGGCCTGGTGTGATGGTTTAAGACACTATCAGTTCCAACAGCCATTCACTGCTCATATGCATAGTAGAAACAATGACATCGCAATGATGCGTGAACGAGGTGCTGCAGCCTGTTGCTGTATCTCTGTGGTATCCCTCATGCCTAGTTTCAACAAGATAATGCCTGCCTGCACACTGCCAACATCAGCAGATAGTGCCTACAAAGTGTCCAGATGCCACCTTGGCTAGCATGATCCCCAAGCTTCTCTCCAATACAGAACATGTGGTGCGTCATAGGCAGATAGATGCCTTAATGCTTCTGCAATACCCCTCGCAATGCTGATGAATTGTGGATACGTGGCCAGTGATACCTCAGGACATCATCTGGAGACTTTTCTACTCAACGTCATACTGTCACTGAATGTGTAGCCCAGCACAGTTAGGTCATACAAGCTTCTAACATAGGTCCTGTTATACTGTCTCCTTGCCCATTGAGTTCATGTAATCTATCGGATTAAATCACTTCTTTCCCATCTTCTTGTCTACATGTGTGGTAAACTTCTTCTAATTTTGTGCAATCTTCAGTGTGGAAGTTTCCATGTCAAACAGTGTATATCTTTAGTACCTCTCAAAAATGTGTCTATGCAACTAACTGGTATATCAGGTTTGAAGCAGTAGAACCTCTTTAATGTCAGCTGAAATAGCAGGTACCAAAGGCTTGGCTTGGTCTAGCAAGTGTAAAACTCAATATGTCACTAATAATAAGGATAAGCATGAATGATTTCCCTCATTAATAGTGCCCCATTTAGTTTTATTAGTGTTCTATTTGGTATCAACAAAACCAAATAAAACTGATACTTAATTCTGTTTATTCAAATATAGGTAGTCACTCCTACTGAATGACTATTACATGATAAATGTTACAATTAAATACATAGTAATGAAAGCATTCTGTAATGCAATTTCTTTTAATGGTGTACTATGTATTGGGAGCATCATCTCTGAAGATGCCTTTGTCTGTTCTGAGGTTGTTTTACCCTGACCAGAAACTAGTCATATTTTGGACGACTGATCCATGCTGCAACTTCAAATCACAGGATGAATAGAAACAGATAACAGGCACACTAGGGACAACCTTCATCAAAAAGAAAAATTGGGATGCTCAGTATCTGTGCCAAAATTTGTAGATGAAATACCTCAAAGCAGAGTTTAAACCTGTAACCACAACCTCTATACATACGTACTAGAGAACTCTACTTCAAGTAACATAGTCAATGTAGTAAAGAACTAATCCTCCTCTTTACTAGAAAATTTTGCAATGGCTAAAACAGTTTTGTTTAATGTTGCTGTAAAAAAAAAAAAAATCATAATAGATTTGTATTCTGAGAAATTTTTATACAAACAACCAAACTTTAAATTATCATCATCTCAGCCATTTTAATTAAAATTCCTCTTTACGTTTTTCCATTTCAAAATTAACTTATAAAGATGTTTGCATTAAAAGTACTTTGGCTAGTGTTTTAACAGCCAGCCTCAAAATGGCTTTCATACATACCATTTAAATTGCTTTCAAATTCCACGACAGAAAAATGCAGGTTCGCTGTGTCTACAGTAACACCTTGATACCTGAAAATGAGTAAACATAAATTATGTATGCATGTGTAAAAGTTACCACTTTGCATATTTAATTGAGCTTGATTATAACCATGTTACTTTTGATGATACCATGGTTATAACATCAGAAGTGGTCATGAAATCAGGCCAAAATATTTATGTATGATGATGATGATGACTGTTTTTACCTTGTTTGCAAAATCTTATTAGGTGAGCTTAGTGGACACTGGATTTATCATCAAGGGGTGCTATGCAGATACACAAATGACAATATGGGTTTCCATTCATTTATGAGGTTGAGGCAAACTAAGCTTCAATAGTCATTCTGCAGAAATACTAACTAGTCCTGCATGATGATGTTGGTGAAGACTTCAACTCACTGGGCTTTGCTCTGGAACTGTTAGTTGGAATGGCCAAATGGAATCATAAGCTGCTGTTAAAATGGTAAAACTGCTAGTAATCCGAATTTATTGGCATTAAATGAATTCAAAGCTTTTAAACATCAACCAGATAGCTTTTTCAAAGAAGATAGACAGCAAACTGAATAATAGAATGCTTCAACAATTTGAATGTAGTGGCTTGACTGCACAATAAAAAAACAGATGCAAATGTAATTGTTCATTCAAAAAAGACATGAGGTGGCATGTTGGTTTGGCACACGGTATCCTAGAAAAGAAAATGAAAGGCATTCATTATTTGAAGAACTGGTTCCACATTCTTGGCAACTCTAACGAGATGCTATCATTGCAAGACTCTCTGTTGGTAATGAGCTCTAAGGTGTTTTGAATGGCAGTGGATTTAGGAGTGAAGTAGGAATCTAATTTCTTTATATCATCCCACATAGGAGCAGTGGACATGAACTTCACTTCTCTGGATATGGTAGTGTTTACTTTGCCATTCTTTGTGTCTCTTTTATGCTTGTTGACTCCAATTCTAAATGAACACTTGGTCATTCCCATATAACTTGAATCTTCTGCCATTTGAAAATCTTAGAGAACAATATCAACAGTGACTCCTGCAATGATAGCATCTCACTAGAGTTGCCAAGAATTTGGAACCAGTTCTTCAAATACTGAATGCCTTTTGTTTTCCTTCCAAGATACCACATGCCAAACCAACATGACAACTCATGACTTTGAATGAATAATTACATTCATATCTATTCATTTATTGTTCAGTCAAGTCACCTCATTCAATTTGTTGAAGCATTCTATTATTCAGTTTGCTGTCTACCTTCCTTGAAAAAGCCATCTAGTTGATGTATAAAAAGAGAGACAACCGCATTGCAATCTGTCAGGAACTTTTGGATCACACAAACATGGATGAAAATTTCATGAAATGAAAATACTGTCTTCACAGAGGGTAGGAAAACGTTCACCAAGACCAAAAAACTCATTCATCTTGAAAATTGAAGACACATACAACAAGCTTTTAAGCAAAGCAATGCACAGCAAGAAGACAAATCCCAATAGAAAGATGCAGTAAATGAAAGGTTACTTTCAAAGGTCACAGCTAGTTAGTTAGTTGATTTTAATGGCGCAAGGGCCAGGTTTGGCCAAAGAGCGCCAGTCACTGCTAGGAAATGCCACCTACTACACATTGGTGTGGCATCATGTTAGCATGCTATCATAAAAGTTTGGGAAATTTTTGAACAGACCTCGTATTATCCAATTGCAATGAAGGAAGAAATATTCCACATAAATACATGGGAAATTCACTAGAATATTCATAGCAATGAGATAAAAAATGTGATGTTTTACAGCAATCCTATTATAAATACTGAAATTGCTTATAATGCTCACTGGTCATTCATATAACATCCCTCAGAAAACCTGAAAATTTCGTCAGTGTGAGAATCCGAATTAACACCTCCCAATTTAGTTACTGGTGCCCTGCACACAGCATTGCCCCCCCACCCCACCAGACTTTGCTAGACATTCTCCCATGCATTTTTACTCTCTCCCACTAATGTATAAAAAAGTATTGTAATTGCAAAAAGAAACTGATTTCCAGATTTCAACAGAAATACCTATTTTGGCTTCACCCAAACATGATTTGACTATTTTCATGGTGGTGTCTTTATGTGTGTATTGAGAACAGGCCTTGCTAAAATCTAGAGGCCAGAAATGTCTATAAAAACGAAGGAACTCAGAAGATGTGAAAAATATGTGAAAGTTCTTCAAGTTAAAATAGAATTAAGTATATTAACCTGAGTAAAGCCTTGAGTAAGCATTTTAATTCTTGTAAATAACATTTTTATTTTTTGTTAATTTACAAGCAAAAACTATCTGCAAAATCTGCTAATAATTTGGAAACTATTTGCGTACAGCGTACGTCAACATTTTACTACTCTAGATATGCGTATAACAAACTAATCTGTAGGAATAAAAAACAAACAGCAAAAACATGAAATAATATTTCTGCTATCTGAAATGGTCAGCAATCATCACCTGTTATCATAAAAGGAAATTCTCATGTAAAGAAACTGTGAAAAAAGTGTGTCTACTTGCAAATAATACCAAATAAATAATAAGGTAAATAGCAAAAGAACATGCTCGTGTTCTTGCTAGAGTGACCAACTCTGTTGCTTTCTAATAGTATTACCTATTTTTATGGTTAATTACACAAATAATCTCGTAAGAATATCAGCATAACTCACCTTTTTGTTCTATTCATTTTCCCACATTTTTAGCATGTTACTTCCTTCAATTGTCCATTCTTCTAATGTCATCGGGGGGGGGGGTGCAGACTTTTATAAATCAAGCAGCAAATCTAACTATATTTACTATTATGTATAAAAGCCTGTCTCTCCCTGATGATATAAAAATGAAAGACAGTCACAGAAAGTAACATGCTAAAAATGTGGGAAAATAAATAGATCAAGAAGTTGAGTTATGCTCATATTCTTAGAAGATTATTTGTGTAATTAATTTTGATTTGACATGTTTTTACTTAAAAACCTATTGAGAATGTTTCTGACATCCTTATGGTAAGTATGATTTATTTTTATGTTTTCTAACTGAGTGTGAAATAATAAGACCAGCAGAATTTCCACTTACATGTCTGAAACTGCATTGAAGCCATTTAATGATTCCACATTTGTAGTAAGAGCATCCATAGTATTAAAATGCAGGGAAGACAGTAAAAAACACTTCTTGAACTTCTGAGTGTGTCTTCTAAATAACTGTAATATATAATTATGATTATTCATTTAACATAACATTTATCCATTGCCATTTCTTACAATCATATACTGTATTTTATGTCTTCTACATAATACGATTAAAAGAAAAAAGGTGAAAGGACTGTTATTCCGATAGAGATATACAGCAGAAAATGTAGTCAGTTCTACTCAAATGCTAACCCCTTTTTAATGATACACCAACTTAAACAAAATGTTTTTTGAAGATTGAGTAACAGTAGTACAAGGTGTCCATAAAATCTTTCTCACATTACAAAAATTAATAAAAAAAATGTATGACAGGTACAAGAAAGAGATTGCATGACAATGATGGTGCACAAGTAAAGTTTTTTTTCCCCAGTGTCAGTACACCTCCACATGAACTCCATTTATGGCCCGGAGAACATCTAAGCAATATTTAATTTCACACCATGTTTTGTTTAATATCTCAGCAGAGACAGAACCAATGACGTCTGTTATTCTGCTTTTCAACATCTTGACATCTGGAACACTGCTAGAGTAAACTTGGTCTTTCACATAACCCCACAGGAAAAGGTCTAGAGGGGTTATGTCGGGCGATCAGGTGGCCATGTAATGGGACCGTCATGGCCAATTTATCTGTCTGGAAATGTGGCATTCAGGATCACAAACCATTATTAACCAATGTGGTGGAGCACCATCTTGTTGGAAAATAACTGAAGGTTGGAGTGCATGCAACTGAGGAGCTACAAAAAGTTCCAGCATGTCCAGGTTCATGTTACATGTTACCGTGGGCTTTGTAAAAAAAGAAGGGTCCAAACCATGCAACACCATACGTTCACTTTCGGGCTAGCCCTCTGTTGTTTGGGGATTTTCTGATCCCCAGATTTGCACATTGTGTCTATTTACTGTACCAGAGACATGGAATGTGGCTTCATCTGAGAAACAGACATGGTGCAGATAACCACTATCATGAGCTATGTGCTACAACATCTCCGACACAAATGCAGTATGGTGAGGCCAGTCATCAAGCTGAAGAGCTTGACCGATCTGTACCTTCTAAGCACACAAATGATGACGTTTGTGTAAAAGTTTATGAACCATGGCACAGGAAATCCCAGTTTCCAGTGAAGCACGACAAATGGATTTCCTGGGGCTTTGCAGAAATTTCTGCTGAACAGCTGCAGCTGTCTCTTGTGTAACCAGTGGTTGTCCCGCTCAGGGAAGATCGTTAACACTACCTGTCTCTTTAAACTTTTCATACCAAGCTTTTATGCTTTTTTGGTCCAGTGGTGATCATCTGTACTGTTTTCTGAAATGAAGCTGAACAGTAACCGCTAATTTGGTCTCATGGAACCACAACACACATTATCAATGAAATGCTCCTTTTATTCAGCAGTAGCACTCACCTAAAGAACAGAAGAAAAGAAAACTTTGAGTGCTGCTGTATTATGTTGCCAACCATTTTCATTTTAACTTACATAGATTTTTTTATATTAATTTTTGTAATGTGGAAAATACTTTAGAGACATTCTATACATATACACATATAGCACAAGATATGAGGAAATGCCATTTCACTATTTCATACTCACTGTGTGACTCTAAACTATAAACCTAAACCTCTTCTATTATAATTTGAATGGATGACATTTATGAAATGTTTGGAAACAATGCTCACCTTCAGTGTTTGTAGAAGTGATTACAACCCTAAATGGCACAGCTCAAGTGGTTTTGGACATCCATTTTGCCATAGTACATGATTTTTGTTTTTTGCATCTGTAATATAATAATAGTTCCTTAATCTCAGCTTTCCTTGTGTGTTATAAAAATTCTCTAGTTTTATGTTTCATTACAAACTGAATAACCTCTGAAAATTTATCCACATGAGTACACTTTTCCTGACTGAATTACTACTATTCCACCATTACTTCTACACAAAAGTTATGTAAATTGAACAAAGATGGTTCAAAAAGTGCTTTCCTGGATCGAGTGGCACACTCAGTGGGAGAGGCTGAAGAGCCTGGGCCCTCCCCAAGGGATATTACATGATCCTTCATTTTTGTTAATGGCTGCTTATTTTTAAATATATATGCATATGTTTCTAAATATATATTTTATGAATAATTAGAAATGCACTTTAATATGGTGGAGATGTTACTGCTTCTAAATATTTTGGGAGTCTCCTGGGTATCTACATAGTACATATTTCTATCTTCAATATTTTGGGCCACCCCCATACAGAAATCCTGGGTGTGCCACTGCCTAGATCTCATATCTTTAAAAAAAGCAGTGAGTGCATACTGAACAAATGACATAGCATGACATTTTCAAAGATCTGTAGGTCTAAAGCTTGTGTGCACTGCCCCTTAAAACAAAGATATTCCCAATGGAATATGGTTTACCACATGAAAATTTCACAACTTCTTTACTGGTAGTCAGATTTCTGGGTACCAGCTCCATATATAATTGAAAAACAACTAAAATAGGAAAAGTTGGAAACTAAAATAAGTCTGTGAGTTCATTTTTAGCTTTTATAGGGTCAGCTTTCATTGAGATAATAAATCCCAAATGGCTTAAAAACCAATTCTCCATTTTGTGGTACAGAAGAGTCCTAGATTTTCATAATCCCTGAAAGTATAGTGGTCTAAATCAGCAGTCTGAAGACACTTGTCAAGTCACTTTATATGAAAATACATTATAATAGTAACAAAAATTATGTGCATATTATTTTGTTGACATGTGAACAATCATTTTTCTTTGCTGCTGTATATGGTACCTCTATCTCTACCCATGCATTCCGTATGTAGCTCAGCTGCTATAAATAGCCCACCAGGAACTCTCATTAACACATGGAGGCAAGAAGCGGAGATACTACTTTCATATTTTCAACCTGATATATTTCTTTCTGGAATTTCTTGTACATTTCTTGTATTTTCAATTTTTTCTTCTACATTTCTGTTTTTCTACAAGTTTTTTATCAACATTTTCATGCTTTTCTGCATAACATTTTCTTGTGCAATTTTATACTTTAAAGTTTATTTGTTTCTATACATGGATATACACTATATTGACAAAACTTACAGGACACCTAGAAGAGAAACATAACAGAGCATTAATTGACATACATTAGTATGGTGTCGGTCCATCTTTGGCCTTGATGCATGCACTGACCCTTCGAGACATGCTTTTGACAAGGTTTTGGAACACCGATAGGTATGCGCCTCCATTCAGTACATAATGCTGCCCCTAACTGTTGCTTAGTAGTAGGCTTTGGTTCCAAACTTCTTATGCGGCGCTATAATTCATCCCATTGGTGCTTTATGGTATTAAGATCAGGGCTCTGTGCTGGCCAGTCCACACACGAAATGGAATTATCGTCAAACCACGCCGTAACAGTCCTTGCTTTATGGCTCGATGCATTATCGATGTCCTCTATCACCGATTTTCGTTGATCTGCCGGTATGTTTTGCTGCTTCAGGCACGCCATGTGCTTTCCACTTATTCAGTACAGTGGAAACAGTTGACTTGGGTATGTTTAAAAGTCTCTTGGTTTCTCTTATGGACAAACCCACTAATATACACCCAACAATCTTTCCTTTCTCAAAGTCAGTTTTCTCCCACCACGACATTTTCACTCAACCTCACAGTTCATTCAACCTTCAATAAAATTGCGGACAGCTGCAGGCTTGTTTTTATACCATTTGCAGCTGTACCGCACATCTTAACAACAGGGCTCGACTTACACAGAATTGAGCCCTAGGCACAACCCAAAACGAGGCCCCCTCCACTCGACATTTACTTTACGGAGTCGAGTAGGTAGTGTGACCATTTTGGGCGACTGTATTACAATCCAGCGTAATAATTTAATAAACACAATACATTTATAAGACTGACATTAAATTATGGTAGTACCTGGTAAAAATATTGTTTTCTCCTAGATTTGTATGCTGCCCTACTGATTTGCATCTGAAAAGACTTGAACCTTCATCAATGAAACAGTTGTGTGTGACAAAGCCATATGACAGGTAAAATTCAATTGGACATTGGATTTTTTGCCAGGTGTGTCTAAACTATACTATTACTATATTAACCAGGGGGTGTATTTAAGAGAGAGGTTTGGGAGGATTCAAACCCTGCCCGAATTAAGTCCAAAGATTTTTCAAATATAACTTTTGGGAGCTAAAATGCCAAAATGTTTAAAAACTGCTTCAGAACCATGCAGTATTTGAAATTGAAGTATATAGTTGATCTTAGTAAGCCATAATTACAAACATACACATACTGCTAGTTTTTATTACACAACATGACAATTTTTTGTTTAATCTCACACAAAAACCCTCCCCAAATTATCTGGAAAATGTTACTGATATTAACTAGAAATATCACATATTATATTGCCAGTACTTATTTGTGTTTTGCCAGTGATTTATATATAGTTACTCCACATCACATCTACCCACGTATAAATATTTTGAAGAAGGGAAAGTTTTTTTTTTTTTTTTTTTTTTTTAACCAAGATTTTGGGGCCCTTTCAATTTGAAGGCCCTAGGCATGTGCCTTGCGTGCCTAGGCGTAAATCAGGCCCTGCTTAACAATGCAGTGGATCTGTTCAATTGCTTTTGAAAGGGTGTCTGGTGACTTTTGTCAATATAGTGTATTATACTTAATAAATGTTTCTCTGTGCTCTCAAAAGCCTCTCATTATTTATTTGTTTCAAAGTTTAATGACTACCATGAGCAACTCTTAGGGTAATCTATAAGCAGTCGTCACCTGACCATAATTTGGGGTTACTAAATCTGGGTAAGGGAATCAAGCCCATGCAAATGATCAGGAACCAGTGTCTCTGACCTCTTAGGCACTGGGGTAGACTTTGTCTTTATATTCCATTACTGCAGTACTTTTATTTTATTGCATCAAAAAAAAAAAAAATGAAAAAATTAGAAATGGTTACCTACTCCTGGACCAGATAATGTTAATGACCCCCCCCCATCCACCATCTTTTTTAGTTTTCACTGCAGCCAAAATGACATTACTTAATTAGATTTGTACTGAAAAAAATACCAAAAAAAGTAGTCAAATTGTGATATGTCCTTTTCTTTGGGGGAGGTCAATGCATAGGATAGCCGAGGGGGTGCTTGAGTCCAGACCTCTCCCCTAGGGGGATTAAGTAGGAATTTAAAGCGATATACACTGAAGTCCCAAAAATCATGGGATAGCAGTATGCAAATTTTTAACTGGTGGTGCTGTCGTATAGTAGCTTTGATGTATATCACAATTTTTATCAGTTGCGAGGGGTAATCTCGTGAGTCAGGTTGAACAACCGCCAGTAGGATTATGGCAAGCCAACGTGAATTATCAGAAATTGAACGAGGAATGGTAGTGGGAGCCAGATGGAAGGGACATTCAATTTCTGAAATTGTGCGAACAATCAACATTCCTCAATCCATGGTGTCACGTGTGCACTGAGAATACCACATGGAAAGCTTTACCATCCACCGTGGACAGCGCAGCAGTGGGTAACCACAGGTGCTAAATTACTGTGACCAGCGGTGTCTGACCAGGATTGGCCATGGTAACAGACAAGTGACACTATCTCAAATAACATCCACATTCAATGCAGGAGGTACCAGAGATATATCCATCAGGTCAGTGCAGTGTAATTTAGAGTTCCTGGGGTATGGGAGCAGAAGACCCACCAGAATGGTATGTTAACACCACGACATCGGACACAGCACTCCACCTGGACTCGTGAACATGGTAATTGGACCCTGAAAAGCAGGGAACATGTGGAGTGGTCCAATGAGTCACACTACCAGTTGTTATGAACTGATGGTAGGGTTTGGGTGTTGCACATACCCCATGAGGCCATGCACCAAATTGTCAACAAGGAACTGTGCAAGCTGGTGGTGGTTCCATACATGTGTGGGGTGTCTTTACGTGGCACAGTTTGGGTCCTCGTTAACACCTTGTTTACCAGTAATTGCCTTGTTGCTCTGCTGGGCAAGCATTTGCAGCCCTTTATGGACTTCATTATACCCCAAGAACAATGGTATTTTCCAGGCAGACAATGCACCATGTCATCAGACCGAAGTTGTCCAAAATTGGTTCAAGGAGCACTCTGAACCATTCGGATGGATGGTGTGGCCACCACATTTACCCGACATGAACCCAATACAGCACTTATGGGACATAGTGGAAAAGATCTATTTGCACCCAAGATCCTGCACCTGCAAATACCAGGGAACTGTGGGCGGCTGTTCAGACAGCATGGCTCAGCATCTTTCCCGAAGTCTTCCGGCCACTTGTGGAATCAATGTCACATAAAGTAATTTTTCTCAGTAGTTTTCGTTTTTCAATTTTTGACTTTTAAAAAATTTGGGCTTATTCCCACTTTGAGAAATTTTTTTTTTTTTTCCAGGAGGCTTTTACCGATGAACCAAATCCATGTACCCCCTTCTTAAGAAATTTCTGGCTATGCCACTGTGTCAATGACCACTGCCAACTACTAAGCAGTCACCTGTCTGTAATATTTGGCCATTGGTTCTAAGGAAGGGACAGCTAGCACCCATGGGTGTGCTGATAGCCCCCAAAAGTGCAGGGGGAGGGGAGGGGGCCTTGTGATTAAAAGGGGCCTCTAATCTAAGCCTGAGCAAAAAGATTTTACAAATTTTTTTGCTGCAACTTCGTATGAAACTGGTTAAAGAAGTAGCCAAGAATTAAGGCAGCTTTGAAGTTTTAAGAAGAAAAGCATTTTTTTCTCGGTAAATACGTAAAATCTTTAGAAATCATTTTTGCTGCTTTTGTTCATAAAAGCTGGATGATGGGAAAGCAACTGTTCAAAAGAACTTGAGGCCCCTTGTAGTAGCTCTTGCTGTTTCAAGGGGTCTCAAATTCAAAGCCCTAGCAATAGTTTCTATGCAGGTATGTTAACAAGAGAATGTGAAAAAAATATCAGTTCAATGAGCGAAATTTTTATACCAATAAGGATAAGGTTTTATGTAATACAGTTGTTTGCACATATCTATGTATCCCCCGAATAAAATGAATTGAAAAGTTTTTTTTTGCCGGAGCGAAAAATTAGAGACCAATGTCTTTTTTTTTATAACAAAGTCAAAATATCTTTTGTACTGTGTGCAAAACATTGTAGCATTATGTTAAGTGTGTTTTTTTATATTCCAGAGTAAATAATATAAGTAGTTTTACATTATTTGTAATAGAGTTCTTAATCATTACTTAGTTATTTGTTAACTTCTGTTGTGACATTTCGTATAAATCAGAAAATGACATTGACACTGTCACACGACAGATGCATGTTTTGTGAGTGCAATTGTGAGGCATTTCAAAAAGCAGGCCTTAGTTCTTGAAAATAATAAATTTTGCATATGATTAACTTTAATGTAAATATTTTTTTTTTTTTTATTGGAGGTTTAACGACCACCGTGAGCAACTCAATGGGCTATAAGCAGTCGCCCGTCCCTAATTTAGGGTCACTGGTTCCAGGGAAGGGAGAGAGCCAGTGCCGTAAGACAAACACAACATCCATGCCTCACCGGGATTCGAACCCGGACCCCTTTCGGACGAATGATCAGAGGCCATCGCTTAGACCACTGCGCCACCGGGGCGGCGTAAATATTTTGTAGTCATTTGTATCGGAAACCAGGATAATCATTTTAATTACAATGTACACATTTGTGTTTCACGCAATAAAGTGAAATAATTTTTATTTTATGAAAAATACTTGTAGGTTCTTAAGAATTTGATTTATTAAAACACCTGTAAAGCCTAATTAATAATACGGAAGTTAAAAAAATTAAAATTTTGAGTAATTGAAAGCTAATGGATTTTCACAAAAGGGCCTCAAAAACATTGGGGGGGTCGAGTTTTTCCAGTATATCACTGCTAGCTTTATCAGTTAATCCCTTGCCTCATCCAGGACACAACCCTGGGCCATTCATTCCTCACACCACTTGGGTGGCCCTTTTTGATTTTAAGTGGAAAAACTCATATTACTATACAGTATTTACAAACTTTTCAATCATACAAATGATTGTTTTAAAACATCAAACCCAGCACTTACTGTAACTATAATTTTAAACCAAGTTAGTTTGTATTGACAGTTTTTTTTAAACAATTCAATTCTTTTTTGACTAATCTTTATTGCAGGTTCCATGCAAACATATTAAACTTAGTCGAATGCCACTTAATTTTTAGGGCTAAAATTTTTGCTAAGTTTTGAAATTCTGAATAGCATGTGCCTGAGCAAATTGAAGTGCAGCAAATTCAGTGTTGTGCATTTGTTACATATTTTCTGTTCTGATCAACAATTTGACAGCACTGGTCAACAATTAACTCTTCACATACCACTGAGAAATGAAAAGAAATAATGTCTACGATGTTTTTTTAATCACCACTCAGGTGGTTCTTTTCAGTTTTGGACAGAAAGCCAAATGTAGAAAACAGCTCAACACTTTTTGTGAGGTATTAAGCATCTAAACACACAAACTATACTCTATACACTACATAGGACAATCTTCAGTACAGCTGCAGAAATCCAACGGACTTGTATACAATTTTTAAGTGAAATCAGTTCCCGAGAATTTTGCCACATAATTTCGCAGCAAATGAACTGTAATCTTAGCTCACATAAATCAAATTTTAGAAGTGTTTTCGTAATTTTTTTTTACAGGGCACGAAAGAAATATATTATTTCATGATTTTGGGAACATAACTCAAAAAATGCACTCTAACACTTATGAAACCAAGTCCCTTTATTACCACTAATTGTTAAACCTATTCCCCGGTTAACCTTAGTTATATGAGTTACGGCCTATGGCCTCGGCAGAGTTTAACTAACACGTGTTACTATTTACATATCGATAGCACATTTATAAAACCACAGTTCCCATGCTCACACTGAACAAGAAATGCATGTAAGAGCCGAAATCAACCTCCGACTGTTTGGCTTTACAATGACAAAAGTCAAGGTCTTTAGATATATCTCATGGACGAAAGTACTACAAACGAATATTGTGTCTAGTTTTACATTTATAACCTTTCTACAAGAAAACTCATGGTATCACATCAGTCATTTTCTCAAGAGGAAGAAACACTCTCCAGCTCTGCCCAGATTAGAAATAGATTACGCCAACGTGCTACTGGACCCCCCCTTCTAATGTTTTATTTTAATTGTTTCATGGAAATGACTTCTTACAAATAAAATAACTACCTACACGTACAAGAAAACGTAGCAATAAAAAAAAAAAAAAAAAAAGAAAGTGATTTCCCTACTTCAAGCAGAAGTCTGCCACCGTAAAGATGGAATCTGAAAAATGTAAGACTGATAGTAAAAACGAAGCAGACAAAGCTGCAGTGGTCTAAGCGATGGCCTCTGATCATTCGTCCGAACGGGGTCCGGGTTCGAATCCCGGTGAGGCATGGATGTTGTGTTTGTCTTACGGCACTGGCTCTCTCCCTTCCCTGGAACCAGTGACCCTAAATTAGGGACAGGCGACTGCTTATAGCCCGTTGAGTTGCTCACGGTGGTCGTTAAACCTCCAATCAAAAAAAAAAAAAAAAAAAGAGAAGCAGAGAAAATTGCTCTGCCTTCCCGAATTTAATCACGCAATTTCATAATATACCGTCACGACTTGTGGTCTAAAGTCTTAGGGCACTGTTTAGCTTCCTTCAATTCCAAAGACTTCAGAAATAATCAGTAAACTGAGAGATCTTGGCAGCCAATTTTTTTTTTTTTTTTTTTTTGCCGCCACGGTGGCGCAGTTGTCTAAGCGATGGCTTCTGATCATTCGTCCGAGATGGATTCGGGTTCTAATCCCGATGAGGCATGGATGCTGTGTTTGTCTAACGGCATTGGCTCTCTCCCTTCCTTGGAACCAGTGGCCCTAAATTAGGGACGGACGATTGCTTATAGCCCATTAAGTTGCTCACGGTGGTCATTCAACCTTCAATAAAAAAAAAAAAAGATTAAAAAAAAATTATTTTCACAGTTACAAGGTTGTACCTCGCCACTCGTGGCTCAGCCGATTGGCTTCAAGAATAAGACTGTACATTCCAAATTCCAATGGCCCAGTGGTTTAATATGTCCTGGCTTCTGACCATTCGTCCGAGATATGTCCCGGTGAGACATGGATAGTATGCTTGTTTTATGATACTGGCTCTCTCCCTTCCGTAGAACCAGTGGCGTTAAATTAGAAACTGGCGACTTTCTACAGCTAGTCGCTCGTCTGTAATGGCTTTGCTATATACAGCCTACTGATTGCTCACGGTGGTCATTAAACCTCCAATAAAAAAAAAAAAAAAACCCAGAACGAAAAAAAAAGCAAGAAAGTGTCTCTGGCCACTAGGTCATTGAAAGAGCAAATAAGTGAAAGTTACTTAATTAAATAATAGTCACTTTTTCCTAATTTGGAGCCACTAGGTCAGGGAAGGGAGAGCGTGTAAGGCCTTCTAGAACGTACTGTCAGACGGCCTTCGGAAGAGAACCAGTGCAGTAGGTCGAGCACACTACCCATACCTTATACGGGACTCGATCCCGATCCCAGGTCGTACGAAAAGTAAAAAGTTTATGCCTCTGAGAACTGGGACAGCGGTAGGGAACTGTAAAGTACAGTGTAAAATGTTTAAAATATTATTCACTTTTTTCCGCTGACAAATTATCAGACTCGAGCTTCTGTATGTATCTTCTGCTGAATAAATGAGTACCTATTGGCTTCGATCATCAGCAGTGCCTAATAATTCCAAAAAAATTAGCAAAAGCTGTCTCTGTGAATTAGAATAAGTGAATGCTAATTTGTTAATACGTAATTATTTTTTCTTTTTTTTTTTTTTTTTATTCTATTTTCTGTAATTTAGCAGTAACCTTAACCACGCTTTCACCAAGCCGCTGGCCTTAAGTTCTGCCTGGGTTGCTGGTGGAGGAGTGAGTGTAGTAGGATTGCATTTTTGTTGGTAAAAGAGATTTGTGTATGATTTTAAAATATCGCTTTTAATATAAAAATGACAAGTTTTTTTATATGTTAAAGCTGCATCACTGTTTTTCTTAAAGTGCAATAATTGGTCTCCGATTGGTAATCATTTAAAGCAAGCAGCATTCATCATCCCAGAAATATATAACCAGAAACGATATGACTAAATCATTAAATGTTGTCCTATCATTCTAGGTATGTCTGGAGAACAGGATGGTGCCGTTCAAGATGATTTGCCCGTTGGTCCTATACCAGGCGTTAAATACCCAGTTCAAGTGACATATTGTGGAGGTAAATTTTCTTACATAGCATATTTATGCTTTTCGTGTCTTCTCTCCCGTAGAATGTCAATGAAAATGGAAACTGGAACACCAGAAAAGCGTGTTATAGTTTTTACAAAAATAAACGATAAGTTTAAGAGGAACTGTAGGAGTAAAAGCTTTCAATGAACTTGAGCAGTATTAATAGAACAGCAATGATTTAAAAACCTGGAAACGAAACTTTCAGTTACTTCCATCATGATCTTTGCATTTTTAAGTTAAAAGTAAGTGAAGTACATACTAATATACCAAGATGACAGATTGTTCCTTATACAGACTACCTCAGACAGCAGATTGATCATTATGCTGTAATTTATCAGTGGTACACCCAGTGGGAAGTTCAACATACACAGAGGAATGAACAAACATATGGAAGATTAGATGTATGTCTTTTCAGAAATGTGGATGAAAGACAAAACTGCTGGATTGCATTGGCAAACAGCTGTTCACTTCCACCAGGGATCGCATTTCTCCTAAAATTCCTAATATTTTGTGACCCTCCTTAAATTCCTAAAATTATAACTAAAATTTGCTATTCTTCCTAAAATTTTTGTAAGCTTATTTATTAAAAATATAACCGTTATTAACGCCAATAAATTTACCATTACAGTAAGGTAAGAAGACCTGTTATTGTAGAAACACAGCCTATATGGTGTGCTGCTGAAGGGAGGGAAAATGACGCCATCGAGATGCACTTGCTTCGGGGCGGGCGCTCCACTTTTGTGCCTTCAGACAGTTTTCGAGAGTAACAAGAGATCTAAGGGAAAAGGGGAGGGGTCATTTTCACCCCTGGTTTGCGCTTTGCAGACAAACTCAGTGGCACGCAGAAGATCATACTTTATTTTTGAACATGCCTCGTGGAACCTCCTCTTTCTGCTGATGTTTTGTTATTGTAAACCGCAGGTGGGTGGAAGCAAAGAGGAAACATGTGGTCTCCTTCCGTAACCTCCGGTAATGACGATGGGATGGTAGCTAAGTGTTATCGTGGCAGGCAGTAGAGCACATGATCATTAACCTTCGATCGGCGACAGCGACCTTTGATACGCAATATATCTCGGCTCCGACTCGCTTTGACTGAACTTGCGTGAGATGCATATGATAGTTTCTGGTTTTGCGTCTTTTATGGTGTTTTCTGTGCTGTGTGCAGGTTCAGTTCTCTAGTGGTGACTTGCTTTTTTTTTTTTTTCTATCTTCTGACATCCTCGCAGCCAAACTTCGGGAAGTTGTCTGGTTTTGCAATATTGGAACGTGTTTTTGTACTTCCCTTTCATTTTCTGGTTAGTAATACAAGTGTTTAAGATGCCTAAATCCAAAACGAAATTTCAAGATGCGTGGCTCGCCAAAGAATTGGATGGAGTGAAGTTGAAAGAATGGTGTTCTGCAACTGAAACAATATTTTCTGCTAAGTGTATATTGTGTTCATAAATTTTCAATATTTCTAATAGTGGCTTTTCACAAGTAAAAGCGAATCATAAAGGAAAAAAACATTTGCAGAAATTTCAAAGTAAATTTCAAAATAAGTCCATCCTTGAAAGCCTTTGGAGGACAGGATCTTCAGCCCAAAACAAATATTAGTGAAGTACTGAGTCATGATTTACAGTTGGCTAAGGCCAAAGCATTATTGGCCATGAAAGTTGCTAAGGACAATATGTCTTTTGTTTCATGCACTGAAACAGTTGAACTTTTCAAAGAAATGTTTCCTGATTCTGCTATTGCAGCCAAAATGCAACTTAAAGAAAAAAAAGTTGCTTATGTAATATCACATGAATTGTCAAAATATTTTGAAGAGGATTTGAAAAAAGACATTGCATCTAGTAGCCCAGGAAGGGTTACTATTGCATTTGATGAAACTACAAATGCGCAAGTGAAACGGCAGTTGGATGTGTATCTCAGGTACTGGTCTTCAGAAATAAATTCAGTTTCTTGCCGATACCTAACAAGCGTTTTTCTGGGTCATGCAACAGCAGATATTTTGCTAAAAGAAATTCTTGATGTGTTATCGTCCTTCAATATTTCGGTGAACAGAATTATTTGTGTATCCATGGACAGCCCAAATGTAAATAAGTGCTTTTTACACAAATTCAATGAAGTTGTAAAACAAGAAACAGGCCAGAAATCTTTGGAACTAGGTTTTTGCAACCTGCGTGTTGTTAGTAATGCATTTAAAATTTTTTGACAAGCTTAAATATAGATTTTGAAGAATTTGCTACTGATATGCATTACTTTTTAAAGAATAGTGCTGCAAGACGAGAGGATTATAAATCTGTCGAGGATATAACATTGGTCACAACCAAATTTCTTTTGCATCATGTCAGCAACAGATGGTTAACCATTGGTTCTGTAGCCCAGGGGCTCTTGGATCAATGGCTAAATATTACAGAATATTTTTTAAACTTCTTGCCATCTCAAAAAATATTTGAAAAACAACTACGCAATTCAGCAAGGTATAAAAGAATTCACTGTTTCCTGAAAAATGAGCTAACTCCTTGCTATTTAGCATTAATTTCATTTTCACACCAAAATTTTGAAAAGTTTTCATTATGTTATCAGAGTGAAGAACCAAAAATACACCAGTTATATTCTGATTTAAATACTTTAATGAGGAATGTTATGGCTCAGTTTATCCAAGATGATGTTATTGCAGGGAAATTTGGAGAAGACCTAAAGAATGTAGATTTTGAAAACAAAAATTCATGGAAAAAACTAGGGGAGTTAGAAGTTGGTATGAAGACAAAAAATCTCCTCAGGAATGTTCAAGAGATTAGGCAGAAATTATTTCTCTTAGATGTAAGATCATCACTAATTTCAACCACAAAATATTTAAAGTCAAATTTGCCATTCTGCAATCAAAAGCTAAGAGACATAGAAGTTTTAAAGGTAAAAGAACCAAAGAAAGAGTCAACTCAACTTTCAGTCACTGAAGGACTTTCGGAAATAACCAGAATTTCAAGTGTTTTGCATCTTTCTGAGAAACAAATTGATAGAGTAAGAGAAGAGTGGAAACTTTTAAATTCTGATAAGCCATCTCTAGATGAACTAGTGAAATTTTCAGAGGAAGGGCATATTGCAGTGCGGATTGATCATTACTGGCGTAATATATTTAGTATTAAAGACTCTAGCGGAAAAGAAAAATACTCAAATCTTGCTAAACTCATCAAGTCAATTTTTAGTTTTACCTCAAGGTAATGCTGATGCAGAAAGGGGATTTTCGGTTAACACTGCTCTGTTAAGGAAGGACAAGGCTAACTTAAAAGACTCAACTATAACATCATTAATAATAGTTAAAGGGGCCATTAAACACTATGGATGTGTAAGTAAAGTTCCCATAACAAGAAATTTGTTAAATAGTGTTCGTGATTCACATAAATTTTATAAAGAGTATGTTGATAAGCTGAAGGAAGAAGAATCAAAAAAGGTAAAAGAAAGGAAGCAGAAAGAGAGGAAAAATAAGGAAAAGCAGCTAGAGAAAAAAGAAAAGCTGAGTTTGATGACAAAATAAAAGAAAATGATGCAGAAATAAATAGGCTTAAAAAGATAAAGAAGCCTCTCTAGCAGTAATTCAAGAGGGAACAGAAAGAATGAGAAAAGCTGTAGAAAAACAAAATACTGTTGAAATAGCAGTTGCCTCTAACTTGATCGCTGAAATGAAGAAAACTGAAAGTAAATTAGTTGTGGTGGAAGCAGAAAAAGATAGGCTTATCAGGAAAAGGTTGAAACAATAATATGAAAAAAGTAATTCAGTGAACAATTGTACATAGTTCTTGGTTTTTAATTACCTTTTTAGGATATTATAATTTAATGTGAAACCTGAAAACTTTACTGTGAAAATCGTGAATTGCTTCTGGTTCAACAGCATATTAATGTTCAAAGTGAAACTTGAATGTGGTAAATATACTTGAATATGATAATAACACGTGAAAAGGTAAGAACTGAACATTAGAAGTAAATCATACTTAAACTTTAGACATTAGACGTTATGCAAAAAATTTGGGTGTGAACTTCGACCATATATACTAATGGACTGAGCATTGGCAATAGTTGCATCAAAGCCGCCATGGCTCCAACATTGGGCACGTCATCATCAGACTCCAAATTTCGTGTAAAAATGCTGTTATGATTACTAATTTACGCTGCAGAACTTCAGTGTTTTCGGTGTGTTATGTGAATGCGCCTCATATATAATGAAAACTCTTCAGGTAAGTTTACTTGAGCTATATACATGCATGATTGGGTTGTTTACATTTCGTGATTTATAATGTGATGAACATTTGCGAAGAATTTGGAACATGCATTCCATTTTTTTTTCTTAAGTTACTATATTTTTATATCAATAGCTGCAAGTGTCTGGTTAAGTAATTGAACTTTATTGACTTAGGTATTTAATTCGTTTCTTACCCATGAAAAATCATAGAACTTTCTTTACTATATCGCTCAGAGCAACCATAAGCACAGCAGGTGTAACCCATCTTTTTGACTGATGTCATGTGATTTTATGTTGGAGCCAGAAATTTTGATGTCATGCGCAGTCTATTAGTATATATGGTTGAAGGGTGTGAAGCAAACTCTTTACAATGTATACGAAGTTGTTTTACTAGATGTATACAAATATACATCTAGTTTTTATTGAAATACACTCCCTAAAATTTTCCTAAAATTTTACCAAAAATTCCTACCTAAAATTTTCCAGAAGTATGCTATGATCCCTGCTTCCACCCAAAGTAGGATTGTTGTTCCCATTTGAATCTTTACACAATTCATAGTTATTTTCTGGAAGCAGGCCACACATCTTGAATCTAGTCACAGGCACCCATGAGGGGGGGCAAGAGGGAACATTTGCTCTCCTCTGAAAATCAGACTATGCCTTTTCTGTTCTTGGAAAGTACTACAGAGATTTACACTAATTCTAATTGTTAATTTTTCTGTTGAAGTTTTGGATGTGCCTTTATGCAGAAAAAGTAAAAAATAAAAAAATGTAAAATTTTCCAGTAAAAACAAAATTTAAAGTGGAAACTAATAATGAAATTTTCCATTGCGTGTTGGAGAACAGTGTTTATATGGGGAAGTATGAAAGGCATAGAACAGTGCATGGGGGAAGTATGAAAGGCAAAGAAATGAAAAAATATATCATCCTCTGCAGCAGCTATTCACTAAAAATTTGTGTTAGGTATTTTTCCATTCTTGATGACCAACTGAGTAAATGATTTCATGGTGTATGTGATGAAGTGAATCAAAAGAATGACAAAGCAATTTTCTTATTGTCTTATTGCCCTAACATACTATCTAATTTCATTTACCCATCTGTTTTACATAGTTTCGGAGTCTCCTGGTTTCCAATAAAATTCATGTGTTGAAAGTGTGATGAAAACGAACAAGCAGGCATAGTGGTAATTTACATTTGGTATTTGTATATATTTTTCGTACTTATGATTTCTGTTTGCCCCTAAGCTATGGGTGCTCATGAACCCAATGAACTGTGCTCTCACATATTGTCACAGGCATATGTAGTTACATCAAGTTCACATTGAAATGGTGTTCAGTAATGTTTGTTGTCCAGTGGGTCAGTAAGTGATCTAAAATGTGGGCCTCTGATTTCTTATGCTTTTGGGTCTGGGTTCAAAGTTAAGGACAGGACATTTATGTCCTACTTGTTCTTTTGCTGTAAGTTCTCCCCCTTTTACATAAATGTAGTAGCTCCACCTTGTGCATGATTGTTTTAAACTCCAGACACTTACAGTGAATAGTGATGTGACCTATACTATATGATCAAAAGTATGTGTACCATGCCTTGATCTCATTTTTTTTAGCAGTAGCAACACTTGCTAGTGGCCTTATTTTTTAGTAGCAAATTGCATTATGTACTAGCAAAAGTTTATTAACATTATACAAAAGAAACTTTAACATGTCCCCCTCCATTAGTCAATCATGACAAATTTTGACTTCATCCCTGTAACAGTCACATTGTAATGCTGAAAACATTACAAATATTTAGATATAACTCGCCTTTTCATGACAGATTAATTCTAACAATTTAATTTGAATGCAAATATTTAAAAAACATTTTTTTTTATTTAACTTTATTCACAAAATTCAAGAACACTATTCAAAATCTTAAGTCATTTTCCGTATGGTTTACGTTACGATCTGGGTTTCGTGTTTTTTCATCTTACCACTTTAAAACAGCAGGCCTGGAATAAAACTTGTCTTCGGGCAGACCTTCAACACTCATGAGAGCATTCACTGTAAGTTTAACTTGCCCCTCCAATCACCCCGGATTCTCTTAGTGAAACTGAACCCAACCTCACATGCAGAAGTAGATAAGGGAAATTTACTGGATATATTCTACTAGTGCCAAAATTGTTTTTATAATGTTTGTACTTTTCAAGAAAAATTCGTTTCCAGAAAGCAGTTGTTCCTTTTTGTACGTGTCTAAAATATTCTACATGCACAATGCAGTGACACTTTACAGTTCACACTAAAACATTTAAAATTTTTCCACTAGCAACTTTTGCTAGAACCACTTTTTATCACTAGCAAAACGCATTTGCTGGCTAACAATTTGCTGCTAATTACCGGTCAAAGTCTAGCCCTGATGTGGACACCCATTTTGAGTAGTGGATTTACCAATATACATCACAGCTGTGGCCCATATATATCTAAAAAGATGCACGTGGCTTTGCAATCATCATTGACAAACATAAACAGTTGAATGGGCCGTACGTCAGAGCTCAATGAGTTTCAATGTGACATAGTCGTAGGATGTCATCTTGGCAACAAGATAGCACGTGAAATTTCTGCCATGCTGCAGCTGCTCCAATCAACTGTAAGGGATGTTATGAAGTGGAAACGCCTAAGAGCAACAACAGTGGAATTGTGGTCAAAACGCTTGCTTGTGGACATTCGTCTGAGATAGGCCCAGTTTCGAATCCCCGTGAGGCATGGATGTTGTTTGTCTTACGACACTGGCTCTCTCCCTTCGCTGGGACCAGTGGCCTAAATTAGGGGATGAACAACTGCTTATAGCCTATTGAGTTGTTCGTGGTGGTTGTTGAAATCCCAAATTTAAAAAAAGTGGATACTAGTTTCCTCATTGGCTTAATATAATTTACCAGAGTTTCTTCATGAAACCTGCGTTTTCCAGTCATTTGTAGTGTTACAGTGCTGTTACAGTCATCAGATCATGCACTTTGGTAGTTTAAATGCATCAAAATTAAATTTTAAAATCAGTTGCCTACCTGCTGCGATGCTTTGGCCACTGCCATTTTCAAGAGTACGTAAAGTTGTTTTCATTGCATAGGTGTCATCTGCTATGTGGAATTTTGGTTGTCAACTGATAAACAGTAGACTGGTAAAAGCATGAGCTCCATGCTCTTGTATTACAGCCAAGCAGGGGAGAAAAAAAAAGCATTCAACTACCAAATGTCACATGACGCAGAACAAACTATGATGATTCCAGTTGTATGTTAATATATATATATATTCCTTTTCCTGGATCTGAATGACTAATGGAGGACACAAATTCTTTGTATGAAAGTATATTTGGATTATCAAAGTTTAAAGAGTATTTCCCCTTAATGAAGATTTTGTTACATTTTACTAAATTTCTCTGTATGCTGTTGATAAATCAAAGGCATGTGCTTTCCAGCTGATTTTTGTGCATTTTCTACTCTGTTTTTGTACGCCACACTCTCATTATGCAACTCAAAAAATTTGTAATGAAATGAATCCATGGGATATAAAAGCATTGATTATATCATAATCTTCACAAGATTTATTTGTGAAGTCAAGCTAGCAGTCATGCAGGACAAAAATATATATAAATTAACATACAACTGAAAGCATCACAATCCATTCTCCTGTGTCGGTTGGTAACCAGAAGTTCCACGTAGTAGACGGCACCTATGCAGTGAAAACAACTTGATGGCTGTTGTAAATAGCCATCGAATTGTTTTTAACAAGAAATGAGGATCTGGGAAGTTTAAGAACTTCCCAGATCCTCAGTTCTTGTTAAAAGAAAAAAATTTTGCATATCCAAACAGAACTTTGTTACAAAAAAAAAATGTTAGAAATAGATTTTTTTTTTTTTTTTTTTGAGCTCAAGTGATTCCCCAACTTATGTAATAAGAGAATGTTTATTTTGTTAAGAAATTAAAAAAAATCAAATAACATTTTTTTAAGGTACTAATCTAGTATTGGTGTACAGACAAAAAGATCAGGAGAAATATGGTGTCTGTTCAAAAAAAAAAAAAAAGCAAAATTTTGAATATTTTTAAAATAAAAAATAAAAATTTTTATATAGTGATTCATCAAAGATTTTGAAGAAATGTTTCTATTTGAAATTAATTAAATTAAGGTGACTTACTATAAGATTTTGTTGAAGCTTTTTTGCAAGTCACCAAATTTATATGCAAATTTGCATCAGTTTCAGATCTTCAGTTCTTGTTAGAAGAAAAAACAAAGTGACTTGCTGTTTTACCCAATTTCTAGTGATTTTCATGTCAGCTGCATATTGACAGTTAGAAATATCTGACATCAACATACAATTAATGTCAAGTTGGGCATTGGAATGTACAGTATTCCAAGGTAATTTTTAAAAAACAATTGTTTTCACTTCCAAAATGTTTACCAAAATGATGATTTAGTATACAGCATGAGCTTAGCGTACAAGCAGAATTCTATATTTTTAGACGAAAGTTTGTCTTAAAATTAACATAATTTACAGGACAGTAATGTCTGAAAAATCTGGGTATTTTGTCCAAACATTATTTCGAAGAAAATATTTTTACCTTTTTAAGAACTTCCCATCTTAAATTTACCACATTTTTAGAAGCTTCTGAAAACTTGTAACTTCTTGCTGTTGCAGTTACTGGTATAATGTCTACAGCACACAAAATATTTGTGAAGGGAACAAAGCAGTTGCAGGCCAAGAAAATGTTGGTGATGGTCCGTGAGGCTCTATAAATCTTACATCTGTGTCGTCTATTGATTGAATAATGCCCAAATACCAGGGTTTTTTTCATAAGCACATGCAGTGTAGAAGCTCTTAAAAATCTGTGATCTAATGTTATTTTCTGGACCTTCCTGGAAATTGGTAGTAACAGCATTCCAATTATGGAGAGGGGGATGCTTATTTAGCCCTCCCTACCGACGCCATGGTAGTACTTTGTTTTTCCCCATGAAAGGGCTCATTTTCCTTTCTGGAAGATCCACACACACACACACATTTGCAGAGTCGAAATTCAACACGACTATGATTTATGGCTACGTTATTAGCAAGACCCCTCTGACAGACAAAGAAAGGGTAAATAACAAATGCAAGAGTTTAAAACTGAAAGCTTCCCAACGCACATATATGTGCATTCTCATAAATTTGTGAGTATATGTTTTGACTCCGGCAGGAGACATCTGCTAAATGAAAATGGGATATGCTCATGAACTAGAGTTTTAAGACCACTCAGGACTTCGCTACCAACAACAATGGGAGGGATGTACAAGTACTAAACTGAGAACAAAACCCCAACATTCAAGCAGCAGAATGAGGAACATCTGCTGTTAGAAATACTAGAGTTTTGATTACTTATTTATAATTAAGAGGGGGGGGAGTAAAAAATGGAAGGGTAGCTTTTTTTTCCCCCACGCATATAATAGTGCACGTGCATCTGTGTGAAGTGCATACTGCTCATCTGCCTCAAATTAATACCCAACAGATGGCCCTATGATTTACGGCAATATATGCAACTATTTACAGTGACAGTTATTGTATTCCCTGCACCATGGATGCAGAGGTCTGGGAACTAATGCAATGTGTCCTAGCATCAGATATGCTAAAATACATTGCATCAAATTTTGTTAGAATTAACATTAAAAAACAAAATATGCAAAATTTTAAACAAACTGAACTGAGGGTTTGAAACTGATGCAAATTGGCATATAAATTTGGTAACTTGCAAAAAAGCTTCAACAAAATCTTATGGTAAGTCACCCTAATTTGAAATAATTAATTTAAAATAATAGAAACATTTCTTCAAAATCCTTGCTGAATCACTATATAAAAAATAATTTTTTATTTTAAAAATATTCAAAACTTCACTTTTTTTTTCTTTTTTTTTTTTTTGACAGACTTCATATTTCTCCTGATTTGTACCTTAAAAACTTTATTAGAATTTTTTAAAAAATTTCCAACAAAATAAACATTCTCTTATTACATAAGTTGGGGAATCACTTGAGCATAAAACAAAACAAAAAATCTATTTCTAACAAAAAAATTTTAACAAGTTCTATTTGGATATGCACAAAATTTATGAACATAATTGTAATCTGCATTTTAAAGCTAAAATTTCATACGAACTTCATGCTCACAAGTAAATTCATTGAAAAGTTGTAAACAAATATGCAAACCAAGCAACAGCACTAAACTGAAACAGAAAATGCCAATTTCCATAAAATTTCACAAAATTTTAAAAAACTAGGAAAAAAAGGAGAACACTAAATAACTCTCCTCACTGCAGTTAACTTTACTTCAGCTAAGTTTCATTAGTGTTTGGATACATTACATCACATTTTGTTAGAATTAACATTAAAAAACAAAATCTGCAAAATTTTAGGGCTTTCAATAATATTTTTTTACACATAGTAGTACAGGGTGACAGTTCACTGCAAAGAAAGTTTTAACAAAATCTTTGCCAAATTACTAAACCCTGGTGGCGCAGTGGTCTAAGGCGCTGGCCTCTGATCATTCGTCCGTGAGGAGTCCGTGTTCGAATCCAGGTGAGTCATGGATGTTGTGTTTGTCTTACGGCACTGGCTCTCTCCCTTCCCTGGAACCGGTGACCCTAAATTAGGGACGGGCGACTGCTTATAGCCCATTGAGTTGCTCACGGTGGTCGTTCAACCTCCAATTGAAAAAAAACAAAAAAAAAAAAACGTTTTTTTTTTCAAAAATTTCAAAATTTTACACCAATTATTTTTTATCACAAAACTACAAATTTCCCCCTTTTAGATTTTTTTACATATAATAGTATATATTAGTACCTTGTTATAGAAAAAAAATGAAAAAAATTCTGTAGGGTTCAGTTTCCAAAAACAATATTTTTTTCTAAGAGCGTTTTTTTCAGCAAAATTCCTGTTCACAGAGCAATAAATAGAGAAATATGAAACATATAACAAATTGCATGACATACATGGAATCTACACTTTAAAAGCTAAAATTTAAGACCAATTTTATGTTCCTAAGTTAATTTGTTCAAGAGTTATAAAAAAATATACTCATAAGCACACCCTTTTAATTGAAGCAAAAAATGGCATTTTCTGGAAAATATCCCGAATTTTGAAAATCTGTAAAAAAAAAAAAAAAAAAAAAAAATTCAAGAGGTAGTGTGGTGGTGTGATTCGGTGGCTATGGCTTAGCGGTTATTTTATAGCACCGGAATGAGAAGCATTTATTACCCCTACATTGGTATGCTGCCACCATTCAAACTATTCTGGTACCGGTTTGAATCAGTACATCATTCACCTGCCGCAACACTCGGCTGCTGCAGATTAATACTTACAGCACTCGGAGTTCCTATGTACAACTTTATTTACAAGCATCCCGGAAGGGAATCCGGTTTATGTACACTGATCGGCTGATGTCGCCAGAGTTTAGCATATGATTCACCAACATATCAGACATGAATATACGCACTTCAATAGAGCAGGATGCCACTGTCAATAGGAGAGTCGAGGTCATGCACTCCTTCGTGAGCGACGAAAGTTCCGTTAGTATTGCTGGGTGAGTTACCAGTGATGCAGCAAGTCCTGAGTTCTCAACTCTTCATACTATTTTCACCTCAGTATGTTATCAGTTACACTCATGTACCGCAGTACATTGCTAATCACAGTTACAGGATTTTTTTGTGACCTCAGTCACACACTTTCCCTACTTTCTCCGGCACCCTCAGGTGTCAGAGATCACTCGTGGCCATGTTGTCAGACCCAGGCGTGAGCAGCGAAAAGTGCCCGAAAATCTCCACTCCGTGTTTAGCCACCGTTTCTCCCCGGGGTCCTCTGCACTTTCTCTGCCAATCACAGACGTGCATTTCCTCCTCCCCGCTAGCACTCTCATGACCTAAGTCAATGTCACTCTCTCTTTTTCTCCATGCTTCCAAGCTATCCGCCTGCTGCTATGGGACGCGCCCACGCACTCCTGACCTCCGCATCCTTCTCAATTCTGAGAAAGCTGACCACCTTCTGGCAATCCTGATGTAACTTTTTCTACGGTCCCTTGATCAGCGTAACTTTTTATACTGGCCCTTATCGTCCCTGTCCTTCACCTCGCCACAGTCCTTCCCCCCAAGTCCTTAGACTGGTTCTTGTCAACTGCCGCTTGGCGAGAACTCAGTCTCCTCACCTCTCAACCCTGTGGAGTAACTCTGAGACTCCCTCACTTCAAATCCAATCTGACTTCCTCGATCACCTCCCTTCAACTAACTGGTGGTTCCAGGCTCGAATACTATCTACAAAATACAACATTACATTACAATACTGATCACTGCCTTCTGGATTATGACTACTAATTACACTACTGATTGAACATACAACATTTTCAAGTTTCTCCTATTCACCTCTATTTACATTCTTCTGGACAATCCGTCCGCATTCCCATGTTGGGCACCCGGCTTGTACTGCACGGTGTAATTATACTCTTGCAGGTACAAGGACCATCTCATCAGCTTGGAGTTCTTTTCCTTAATATGGTCTAACCAGACTAAGGGGTTGTGGTCACTCATGATCACAAATGGTCTCGACCCTAGGTATGGTTTTAACTTTTCCACTGCCCACACTACAGCAAGTGTTTCTTTCTCTATGGTCGAGTACCTCTTCTCGGTCTCAGTCAGTTTCCTACTGAGGTATGCAACAGGATACTCTCTCCCGGTTGCATCCTTCTGACTGAGGACCGCCCTATGCCTACTCCACTGGCATCCGTCTGCACGATGGTCTCTTTGCTTGGGTCAAAACACTTTAAGATGCTTGTCTCACTCAATTTGGTTTTCAGGGTGTCAAATCCCTTTTGACAAGCCTCGTTCCACTGGACGCTATCTGGTTCTTTTTCCTCAGTGTCTCCGCCAATGCACTGGAGATCTCTGCATAGTGCAGAATGAACTTCCGGTAGTATCCAGTGATCCCAAGGAAAGCTCGGACATCCTTTTGGTCTTCGGCCTCGGCCAGTGTTGTATAACTCTGACTCGAGCTTCCTCTGGTGCTATACCATTTGGTCCCACCTGGAATCCTAGGTAGTCGACGCTGGCATTGCCAAACTCACTCTTGCGAGGGTTGACTGTCAAGCCTGCCTCTACCAGTCTAGACAAAATGTCATTCACATGGATCAGATGGTCAGCCCATGTTCCGCTGAAGATGACTACGTCGTCCACATAGCATCTGGCGTAGTCCTCGGTTCCTTTCAGCACCTTTGCCATGAGTCTCAAGAACGTTGGTGGACTGTTCTTCAATCCGAAGGGCATGACTCTGAACTCGTAGAGTTGGTCTGTAGTAGTGAATGCACTACGCTCTCTTGCCCTATCCGTGAGGCCCACCTGCCAATATCCCTTTGTCAGATCTAACTTAGTCAGATAGTTGCAGGTGTGCAATCCATTGACCAACTCGTCTATGTTAGGTGTGGGGAATGCATCCCCTTTGGTGATAGTATTGAGCTTCTTGTAGTTCACACACAGAACCTCATGCTACCGTCCTTCTTTGGGACCAAAACTACTGGTGCAGCGTAGGGGCTCCTACTCTCTTAGATGACCCCCATTGCAAGCATTCGCTCAATCTCCTGGTCGATGAGCAGCTTCTTCTCCCTATTCACTCGGTAGGGTTTGCACTTTACCGGTGCGCTCTCCAGTAGTTCAATATCATGGGTAACTATGTTGGTCCGCCCTGGTTCCTCTGTCAATATGTCTTGAAAACCTCGTAGCATTGCTACCAAGTCCTTTTTCTGTTTTGCATTGAGATTATCTCCCAAGTCTCCAGTCTGCTACTGTTCCTGGGTCATTTGGTTCCGGCAGGCTGGGAAACTCGGTTCCGGCTTCCTCGTCTTCTCCCCGGCCAATAACATACATTACTGACAGCTTCGCTTCTTCTGTTATATTTTTTCATCATGTTTACATGGTAGGTTCTCGGGCAGGGCTCCTCGTCACCAATATCCACAACATAGGTGTTCTCCGCCTTCCTTCTGACCACTTGGTAGGGTCCTTCCCACTCAATCTGGAGTGCTCTCTTCTTGTTAGGGGTGAGAATCAGTACCTCATCTCCCTCAGTGAATTTCCTCACCCTAGCCTGCTTGTCGTACCATGCCTTCTGTTTGTCTTGGGCTTGTGCCACATTTTCATGTGCCAAATTCAGTGCCTTGTCCAAGTTCCTACTCACTTTGTCCACATATTCCAAAATTTCTACCTTCTCCCCGTCAGATCTTTCCACCATACCTCTCAACAGATCCAAAGGACCTCGAACGTTGTGGCCAAAAATGAGCTCGAAAGGCGACAGACCTGTGCTGGCCTGAGGAACTTCTCGGCACCCAAACAGTACATAAGGCAACATCCTGTCCCACTCCTCTGGATGCTCCTGGCTGACTCTTTTCAGCAGTGACTTGAGAGTTCCATTGAATCTCTCGGTCAAACCATTACACTGGGGATGGTACGGACTGCTAAATATGGGTTTAATTCCCAAATGTGCCCACAACTCTTGAGTAAGCCTACATGTAAACTGCTTTCCTGGTCCGACAGTATTTCAGTTGGAAATCCCACGTGGGTGAACACGTCGATCAGGGCTGTGACTACTTCTTCTGCCTCTATGCTCTCCAGCGCTCGAGCATCTGGATACCTGCTCGCATGGTCTATGACAACAACAATGTATTTCTTCCCTGATTCTGTAGTTGGTAGTGGTCCAATTAGATCCACGCTTACTCTCGTGAACGGTTCCTCAATGATGGGTAAGGGCTGAAGTGGGCTCGGAGCATGATCTCCTCTCTTTCTAACCACCTGGCAGTCTGGGCATGAGCCAACATATTCTCCTACTTCCTTATATATCCCGGGCCAATAGAAGTTTTCAAAATTCTATCAGTGGTCTTCTTCACTCCTAGATGCCCTGCGATTGGCAAGTCATGAGCCATCTTCAAAATTTTACCCCTACATTTCCTAGGTACTACCAGCTGTGTAATCTCCTCTTGCTTTGCCTGATTTTTGTATAGCCTTTTAGTAAGTTGTCTTCTACTACAAAGTGAGACAGATTCTTCTCCGGTGTACTTCCTTTCAATTTTTCCCACACCCCTGACAGAGTTGCATCCTTCCGTTGTTCCTTACGGAATTCCTCTCCTGTAAACACGGACTGTAACTGTTCCTCCATCTCTGTTTGGTGTTGACCACCATCATCTTCAATTTTGTGCAAACCTTCCCTGGAATCATCTCCCTGATCTGGAGGTTGATTCTCATCTTCCTGACTAACCCTATCTGGTCTGTCTTCCATTTCCCTTGCTCTCTTCATTCCCCGAGTAACTACTCCACATTCTCCCTTAAGAGTCTGTTTCCCTCTGGTGCAGCTCGCTGTCTCCACCAGGATGTTTTCTCCTTCACCAACCACTCGAGGGCCTAACTTGCTCCCACTCTGAATCCATGCTTGCTCTGGGCCCCTTTCCTCATTTTCCTCGGTGCCTGAGTTACCACTGGGTGTATCCCAATCATTGCCTATAATGATGTCCCACGGGATGTCAGAGCCTATAGCAAATTCATGTGTCCTGTGTTCATCATTGATACTGATACTCACGGTTGCCAGTTCTAAATCTTTTTTTTGGCCTGTAACCGGGTATACCGTAATCCGTCCTCCTGTCCTTGCCCCTTTTGGTACACGAGTCTCCTTAATTAGGCTAATGCAGGACCCTGTATCCCTGAGAGTCGAGTACTTCCCCATTTAGTAGTGCCTCACCCAGATATGGTCCAAATACTGAATCCTTACTGGCCCATACTGATTTATTTGTTGCACACAGCATAGTTGGAGACCTCTCTCTACTTGGTGTTCCTTGCTGTTTATTTGTGCCTGATTTTTCTCTGGGGGCACCCTCCCCTACTGCCTCCTTGTTGGCTACTCCAAGTATATCTCTCGGTCTTAGTCTTGCATTGGAAACTTTTATGTCCAAATCTATTGCACAGAAAACACCTGATTTTTTGTCCTTCATCTGCTGTACCACGGGTTGCTTCTGTTGGCCCTGGTTGCTGTCCCTAAATCCCGGTTTCCTCACTTCTTTGGAGAGTCCCTTACTCTGCACTGGCCGTTGAGACCCATTATACACTGGCTGTCTTTCCCGTGCCTCCACATATCTGTCTGCCAAACTAACTGCTTTCTCGAAGGTCTCTGGCTCGCTATCCTTAATGTACACTTTAACATTATCCCCCACAACAGAATATAATTGCTCTAACAAAATTAAATTCTTGAGCCCCTCAAAATCCTTATTTACCTTTGCTCCCGCTAGCCATTTTTCTAGCAGCTCAGTCAGCCTAACACCAAATTGCTGATAGGTTTGGTGCTTTTCCTTGCCCAAATTCCTAAATAGCACCCTGTACTTTTCTGGCGTTACCCTATATTCTCTCAGGAGGCCCTCCCTCAGCTTCTCAAAGCTGAGCAAGTCCTCCGCACTCATGGAGTGAATAACTGCAGCACCCCGGTGGCTCAGTCTGAGGAGTAACAGTTGATTCCATCTTTTCCCTGGGGATAGCTAAGACTGTACAAATTTTCGAGAACTCATCCAGGTAGGCGTCCATCTCATCTGTGTTCTCGGAATACCTCCTAATGATGTCCCCATAACTACTTAAGGACCTTTCCTGTGGTACGGCTCTACTAGCACTATTTACCAATTCTCCCTGGTCCCGTAATTCCACTTGTAATTTTAATCTTTCTATCTCTAAGGTTTTTTCCTGAATTTCTAGTCTTTTCATCTCAATTTGATACTGTCTATCATCCCTGACTGTCATCTCCTCCCTGATATGCACAGGTTCTCCCCTCACCCTCTGACAACTGCATTTGTAGTTATCTTTCTCGCTCACGCTGTTCTCTCCTTGACAACTCAGCCACGAGCTTTGATCTAGATTTTTTTCCAATACTGATTTGTCTTTCTCTACATTTTTGTTTAATTTCTTCTATGCTCATAGCATTATAGTGATCTCTTAACTCACTCATTGTGATGTTCTGTTTCTAGCTCTCTCACTGTAACTGCAAGTGTCAATTTGTCATACACTGTTTCTATTTATTTATTTTTTAAGCTTACCGTATTGGTGTTCATTTCTCACCTTTTTTTTTTTTTTTTTTTTTTAACTTCCCTCTTTAACTCCCTAGCTCTTTTTGCGTTTTTTTTTTTTTTTTCGTGTCAAGTCTGTTATGCACTTTATTACAATATTCGTTATGTGTAGATGTGAAGTTATTTCTCTCTTTTTTTTTCCGCTATTTTCCTCATAGTGTCATATCTGTTATATACACTTTTTCCAAATACATTAATGTGTAAGTGGGATATTTCGTTATTATTCCTTTTTTTTTTCTGACCACCTCACCTTTTTTCTTTTGAATCTAACTAGACCTGTCACCACTTTAAGTGATGTTACTTCCTACATTTATCCGTTATTTTTAGTTATGCCCTTCTTTTTTCATTTAATTAACTTTAATTAATTCCTAGCCTTTCTAGCACATTTTAGAATGGGCAATCTCTAGCCCGTGAAAAATGTATGTTCACTTTGTACAATCCTCCTACCTTGAGTTGTACGGACGATGATCAACCAGTCGTTTTTTTTTTGTTGTTGTTGTTTTCTTGGGAGCACACACACACTTGTTTGAGCGCGCCGTTGCCACAACACTTGGCTTTTCACTGATTTCCCACCCTCTTTCAGGTGGGGGCGTTGCTCTCTTTCGGATCTCCCGCACGCTTTCTCCTGGTGCGTGCACTGGATGGCGTTACTTCGCTTCTCCTCCCACGGGAACCAATGACGATTCGGCAGCTTGCTTGCCCTTTTAACTTTTTGACAAAAGTTAGGATCTATATCTGAATATATCAAGATGGCGCTTGCTCGCTTTTGCTGATGGATTGCTTGCTCCTACAGATGACAATTCATCCTTACTTCAAACCGCATTATTCTTGTGTTTTTTTTTCCTCAATTTCTCTTTTTCTTTTCGCTACGGCATCCTCTCAACCACTGACCAGTTCTTGATTTAGCTAGGAATCCTTTTATTATTTTTTCTTGCGTTCCGAGTTTTTCTTTTTTTTTTTCACTCAATTTCTGAATGCCTCTCTGTTCGTATCCCACCGCTGCGGCCAATATTATTTTCCTACTGTGGTGGTGTGATTCGGTGGCTATGGCTTAGCGGTTATTTTATAGCACCGGAATGAGAAGCATTTATTACCCCTACATTGGTATGCTGCCACCATTCAAACTATTCTGGTACCGGTTTGAATCAGTACATCATTCACCTGCCGCAACACTCGGCTGCTGCAGATTAATACTTGCAGCACTCGGAGTTCCTATGTACAACTTTATTTACAAGCATCCCGGAAGGGAATCCGGTTTATGTACACTGATCGGCTGATGTCGCCAGAGTTTAGCATATGATTCACCAACATATCAGACATGAATATACGCACTTCAATAGAGCAGGATGCCACTGTCAATAGGAGAGTCGAGGTCATGCACTCCTTCGTGAGCGACGAAAGTTCCGTTAGTATTGCTGGGCGAGTTACCAGTGATGCAGCAAGTCCTGAGTTCTCAACTCTTCATACTATTTTCACCTCAGTATGTTATCAGTTACACTCGTGTACCGCAGTACATTGCTAATCACAGTTACAGGATTTTTTGTGACCTCAGTCACACACTTTCCCTACTTTCTCCGGCACCCTCAGGTGTCAGAGATCACTCGTGGCCATGTTGTCAGACCCAGGCGTGAGCAGCGAAAAGTGCCCGAAAATCTCCACTCCGTGTTTAGCCACCGTTTCTCCCCGGGGTCCTCTGCACTTTCTCTGCCAATCACAGACGTGCATTTCCTCCTCCAGCCGCTAGCACTCTCATGACCTAAGTCAATGTCACTCTCTCTTTTTCTCCATGCTTCCAAGCTATCCGCCTGCTGCTATGGGACGCGCCCACGCACTCCTGACCTCCGCATCCTTCTCAATTCTGAGAAAGCTGACCACCTTCTGGCAATCCTGATGTAACTTTTTCTACGGTCCTTTGATCAGCGTAACTTTTTATACTGGCCCCTATCGTCCCTGTCCTTCATCTCGCCACAGGTAGAACACTAAAACTTGGGGTTTTTCCGTTTCCCATGGTAAACTTACTTTGAGGGAAGTTTCATAAAAATCCGAGACAGTGGTTTACATTTCATTTAAAATGTTGGTTGAATTTACATCGAATGACTCTGGTGCGAGACAAAAATCACTTGGTCGCCACCATGTTCCAAAATGCCTCTGAAACCAACACCAATGACAGTTTGTCCACATACTTTCATCCAAAGTTGAAGGGATTGGGTTTCTATGGCCAAGCAGCCATACATAATAAGCCTAACATCACCAAGATCAACATGAAACATCATTTGGAGTTGTGTAAAGATCAGCACCAGTGTACCATGGAGCAGTGGAAACACATTCTCTGGAATGTTGAATCATGCTTCACCGTCTGGCAGTCCGATATAGACACATTATGTAGTTGTGGAGAATGCCAGGTGAATACTACCTGCCCGAATGTGTCATGTGAGCAGCAAAGTTTGGTGGAGGAGACATCATGCTGTAGGGCTATTCTTCATGGTTTGGGCTGGGCCCCCCTAGTTCTAGTGCATGGAAGTTGTAATGCTGCAGTCTATAATGACATACTCAAAATTCTATGCTCTCAACATTATGGCACCATTTCATTAAAAGCTCTTCCCTTTACCAACACGACAAAATGTTCCTGTCAACAAAGCGAGGCCCATGCAAAAATGGTTAGATTAAATGCGCTTGGAAGAACTGGACTGGCCAGCATGGATCCCTGATCTCAACCCCATGGAACAACTGTGGGATGAATTGGAATGCCGTCTGCAAGCCAGTCCGAACCGACCGACTTGACTAATGCACTTGTGGAAGAATGGAATGCAGTTTCCAGAGAAATGTATCAAAATTTAGTGGAAAGCCTTCTTAGCTAGGAGGAAGCTGTGATAGCAAAGGGTGGACCAACTCAGTATTGATTCCTTTCCTATTACAGGGATTTTGTGGATGGACAAATGTCTGCATATTTTTGATCAGACAGTGTATTTCATCTTTGATGGGTGAATGATGGTTGGATGATACCATGGGAGAGCTGCCTTGGTGAGACAGGGTGTTCTGGCCCTTGAGCCTTCATCTGAGTTGAGCAGAGAGTTCAAGTCCTGGATAGAGCTAGTCCCTTTTCCCAAACCAGTGTTCCCAAATTAGTAGCAAGTGACTACTTCTTATTCTCCAAAGAGTTGCCCGTGGTGGTCATTATACATCAGAAGAAAAAGCATACTGTATAACAAAGATGTATATATTTATTTTTTATTGCACTGTGTTCTAAAATTGGAGTTTTCTCTTTACTGCTGAAATGTTAGATTGGTCTCCAACCTCCTGACTATGCAATAAAAGGGACTGTAGCTCTGGCATCATAACATCTTCAAAAATAATGGGCAAATGGAGAACATCATTAGGTTACCACCAAAAACTACTGTGCTTCTTAGGTTGTTCCTTAAGGGGATGAAATGCTTCAAGTAATATTTTGTTCTTTTTCGAGATATCTTAGAATGTGGACATTCAGAATATCAAGAAATTAAAAAGTAACAGCATTTCTAGGCATACTTTTGTGAACTCTGGTTTACTATGTATAGGCAAGCTTCCCAATTAAATCTTAATAGTTTGGTGTGTTGTCCACTATAACATCAGTAGAAACCTCTTTGTGAAGAATGCAACTGTAGCTTATGATTTTGTAAAAAATGGTGCAAACCTAGTTGTTATTCCATTTTTAAATGGTATGGGTAACATGAAAAAAGTGTATGATACTTATTTGATTGATCTTCATGGCATGATTGTTCAAATATGCCTGCAACATGATTGGCAGTTTCCTGACAATGGATTTGATGTTTGTGACTTTGATCTTTCAGTTTAGAGATGAAGTGAAACAGTGCAAGTGATGTACTCCACGATTACATCAGACACTTTTCCAGCCGATTGCCTAATGATTAAGACAATTCTGTTGAAGCATGTACAAGCAATAAAGCATTCAGTGCTCCCCCATGCCTCTGAGGCAGCACATTCAGTGCTGCCCCCCAAGGCATGGGTCTGTTGCTAATTATCAGTGTGGGGCCCAGGTTCAAGGCATGGATGATGTGTTTGTTTTGTGGTTGTGGTTAAACCCCTTCTCTGGAACCAGTGGTCCAAAATTAGAAGTGGATGGCTCATAACCTTAGATGCTCATAGAGGTCATTACTCTCACCCCCAAAATATTTTCAAAAATAAATAATTTTTTTCTGGAAATTATAGATACTTTTTCACACTTTATTTTTCCAGTTCAGAGCAAGCAAATATTTAACCTGCTTTTCTTTTCTGACATCATCAAGATATTCATAGTCTTATGGTGTGACAGGCCAGCCAGCACTGCCTATCTGCACAGAAGTGGTGATGTCTTTCTTACGTCAATGCTTTGCTTATTTAAGGTACTGTAGTTTACTGTAAAATACAGCAAGCATTCAAACCTGGTACATGCTGTGCTAGCACTTTCAAAGGCAAGAGACTCTTATCTTCGGGCTGACTGCTGAACACATCAACTTCACAACAAGAAATGAGCTTTTTGCGAGCACACAGAATAGAGCCCTGCACGGGCCGTGGCCAGGCCGGGCTTGCCTGTAATTTAAAACTTATGGGCCGAGCCTACAATTTCATAGGTGGGCTTGGACAGTCCTGCACTTGCATCTGTACCATGTAGTCAGGTTGTTAATAAATTTAGGTCATTCTCTTTTTGAAGTCTTTGCCTTTCCCTTCCCATGATCATATTTTTTGTTTCTTGCAATAATTCTTTTCTCCCTTATTGTGCTATTTTTTATGTACTTATTTTGCGTGCATCTTTTCGTCTTTGGCAATCAAACTCCCCTTTCAATCCATATTCCATTTATTTCGGAAGTTTACACCAGAAAAACACTTGCTCCGTACGATGATTTGCATTTATAGGAATTAGGAATCAATTAAAGCTTCAATATGTGCTAGTAAACTATTCTGTCTTTATAATTTTGATTTTGCTACATGCTTTGTTTTAAATATGGATGAATATTGGGTTGGGTATATTAGAGGTTCGAGGAGCAAAACAATCAGAAAATTGTGTTATATTAGGATTTTGGGAGTTATATCCTAAACCTGAAGAATTAAAATCAAAGACGTCGGGCCAACAGAACAGAATCATATTCTGCATTCAAGAGTTTGTTGTATTAACTATTAACCATTAAGCATGTTATTGTGCGTGCGTGTGTGTAACTGAGCATCAATTATGTTCTGGGCAAAAGTGTCGAAGAAGACAGTACTTGACTCGTATAAACAGTGATTTGACCCTACGAAGGGTTCGATTATGAAATGACGATAATTTACTTAAGTTCACTGAATACTATTTATTGCATTTGCCGTATTTCTGGTGGGTTAGTTAACTTACTTATGCCCTCTTTTTACACAAGTTTCGAGTTAGTCCAAAAAGTTACTGTACAAATACAGTCTGTGTTAAAGCAAGCGGCAGTTACGCAAATGAAACCTATGACGGGCCTTGAATGGCCGAGCCCTGAAAAAAACCACCAGGCCGGGTCAAGCCTGACATTAATTGGGTGGGAACAGGCCGAGTCGGGCCTGGCATTCATTTGGTGGGTTTGGGCCTAAAAATATTGCCTCTGCAGGGCTCTAGCACAGAATGAACCAAAAGACAGGGTGTGGTCTCCATCCCGTTACAGATGTTCCTTTTGATACGGTCAAACATCATTCACTGTGCTGCCATCTACTGGACAAAACAAAAAACTCTACCAAAAAAAGGGAACATTGAATGAATTATGTGTATTATTTTTGTTTCCTTTATTTTACATGTCCTGTTCTAGAGAAGTCTACCCCAAGATAGAGGCTCTTGCCTCTTGAAAGTGCTAGCAGCATGTACCAGATTAGAGTTTGGCCATTCCCTTGGTTATTAACCATAGCATAGTGTTTGTTTATGTATGCATATTTTTTAAATTAATTAATATTTTAACTAAATGTTCTTAATTATAGGTGGGAAGAATAGGGGGTTGTTGTGTTTTTTAATTATTTGGTCTTAATATGTAAATATTTTAATTACTAAAGGGGTGGTCAACTCAAAGGTAAAATGTACTACAAATATGTTAAAATTAGGTGAGTACATGTGACTTACCTAGAAAATAGTAAGTATACTGAATGTATGTTTGTATATAGGGATAATATCGGGTACTGAACTAATTGTATTTATTGTAGCAAGCATTTTGTTATTTAAAAAAATGCATGCTGAAATTTTTAAAACATTGGTGCATGTTCTATGTTAAGATAAAGTTGGCGATGTACAGGGCTCGATTTTGACTGGTAGTTAGTAGCAAATTGCTAGCAAGCTAATGCATTTTGTTAGTGATAAAAAATGGTTTTAGCAAAAGTTGCTAGTGGAAAAAATTTTGAATGTATTAGTGTGAACTGTAAAGCGCCACTGCATGGTGTGTGTGGAATATTTTAGACACATACAAAAAGAAACAACTGCTTTCTAGAAACGAATATTTCTTGAAAAGTGCAAGCATTATAAAAACATTTTGGCACTATTAGAAATATCCAGTATATTTCCCCTTATCTACTTCTGCATGCGAGGTTGGGTTTAGTTTCATGAAGAGTATCCAGGGTGATTTGAGGAGCAGTTTAAACTTACAAACATTGAATACTCTCATGAGTATTGAGGTTGAAGGTCCGTCCGAAGACAAGTTTGACCCCAGGCCTGCTGTTTTAAAGTGGTATGATGAAAAGACCCGAAACCCAGATTGTGAACCATACGGAAAATAACCTAAGATTTTGAATAATCTTGAATTTTGTGAATAAAGTTAAATAAAAGAAATGTTTTTTAAATGTTTACATTTGAATTAAATTGTTAGAATTAATCTGTCAGGTCATAAAAAGGTGATTTATATTTAAATATTTGTAATCTTTCAGCATTACAATGTGACTGTTATAGGAGTGAAATCAAAATTTGTCATGATTGACTAATGGAGGAGGACATGTTAAAGTTCCTTTTGTATAATGTTAATAAACTTATGCTAGTAGATAATGCAATTTGTTAGTAAAAAAATAATAAGGCCACTGGCAAGTGTTGCTACTGCTAAAAAAAAAAATGAAATCAAGACCTGTTGATGTAACAATTTTCAAGACTAGCTTATCCTAAGATAAGTGCAGAACAGACTGAGATCATCACTACAATATGATAGACAAAATATGTTAGTCTGCTTTAATAATGGGTTCCCTTTGACAAGTTTGTATGAGAAAAAAAACCAAAACAGGCTAAATATATGTGTGCTTTGAACAGAAAAGAAAGCATTGTTTAAAAAGTTCTTATGAAAAAAAATGTGAAGTTTTTCTGTAATTTGCAGAAATTCTAAACATTTTTATTGTTGTCTCTAATAAAATTTATTGTAGTCATTTGAAAAAATTCCTTTAATTGAATCATGTATGTTTCTACCATTACTTGCTACATTACTAACTTCAGTTTGTTTTGAATTTGTATTGCTACATGCTCTATGATTTTACTTGTGTTAGTATAAATATATTGTTCCCTTTCACTATAGATGTAAGAACATATAGTTTCATAAATGATGTGCTTCTTTGCTTTTCGATAATTGAAGACCTTTCTGCAACAATGGGCCAACCAACAACAGCATAGCAGAACATATGATAATTGTGGAAGTGGATAAGTTATTGTTCCCTCTTTTTGTCCCAGAGGTTGGGCTAACACACTGTTACGGCCAGGGATCTATTGGAATATCAGGGCTTAAAAAATACCATGCTTGGAGTATGCAATTTATAAGCCTGGGCAGGTAAATTAAAAATCTAGTTGCCCTGCCTGGGCAACTAGATTTTAAAATAAATAAGTTTGGAATAGAATTTCCTACTATAAGAAAAAAGACAGTCGTCGTGTTTCGTTCCACTGCTAATCACCAGAAGTTGTATTATTGTTACAGAGTGCCAAGGACAGAAAGATATCACTTCTTTAATTACATTATGCTCTAGGTCCAGAAATTGGAAACACGTAGTTTTGCTCCAAATGTTTATAGTCAATGATGGCATGCATGCCTCTGATGGAATTAGCCTCTGGTGTTTAGTGACAAAGGGTGAAAACTTTAACAAAATAAATTTCTCAAATGTCAATTTCATCATCAAACCATTTCATACCATTTTCAGCATCATCATCTTAAAACTTGTGAACACGGTTTTGTCCATTGAACATTTTGAAAACACCCTTAAAATGAAAATGTGAAACGTGAAAAAGTTCATACTTTTTAACTAAAAAAAACCCATGAGGCTTCTGATTTAAATTTTTCTGGGCATCCAGCTTTTACTACCGGGGTAGATAAATAATTTTTGGACATGGCCAGCTGGGCATGTAACTTTTAAGATATTTTTCAAGCCCTGGATATGCCACCAGCTGGTCTATCTTTGAATGTGTGTCCCCAGTTACTACAAGTGTTTTTAAAAAATGTGGGTTAGCTTATTATTGCCATAAAGTCTTCAATTTATGCTGTTGTGAATCACCAGAAGTAACAAAATTTCTTTGCACCAACTGGGGTTTAAGCTGTAGATTGCTTTTTTGCTAAGTTGCAACAAAAAGTCATAACAAAGCTGCCCAAAAGTGAATGTTTTTTTGTTTTTTTTAACTTGAAGCTTGTTAATTTGTGTTTTTAAAAGCTGGAGTGATAGTGGAGATCCTCCACCCATCATCACTGATTTTCAGTGCACATTGCTTCACAGTCAGCAATAAACTGTATGCTGATGAATGCTAACCCTGGGCAGGCTGCAGGAAATTGTCTACACAAACAGATGACATCTTGAATAGAAGAGTGATGATCTTATGGAAGTGTTTTTTCAGGAAAGACATCTGATGTTCTTCTAAATATGCAGAAAAAGAAATTCTAGAAGTGTATTTAATCACTTAAAAGTTACTGTACCTAGAGACAGTTACAACTGAGTTGAATTTTTTAAAATCATTTATACATTCGAGGTTCCAATATGATCCAAGTTTTAGATACTGCAGTGAAAAATGGCAAAAACATTTTGAAACAGTTTACCCAACTTAGGCCGTGAATTTCGTCTTTCAGAAGGAATGTTGTGAAAATATGTTTGACAAAGGCACACTGTATATTTATCTACTGTCCTTTATGAACTGTAGATAAAATAATTTACCCAACTTGATACCAGTAGTGAAGCAGTGCATGCATTAGGGAAACATGCATTCGTTGCTAGGAAACATTTTCAAATGGTAATGCATGGATCTAGGTAAGGTATGTTTTCTTAGCTGTCTGTTAGGTTCCTGTAGAACAGTATAGCATAATAAATATTTTTTGCTTTTAGCAAGCTGCCTTTTGTAATTTTGACTTAAAACTGGCCACTGCAACTTGGACAATAATAAATCCTGTCTGCCAAAATTTGAGGTGTCTTCCATGATTTATTGATGAGTTGTGGCTGCCACACAGGCTGTGTTTAATTTATCTGGTGTTATTTTTAAAAAAAATTTAGATACAGCTACACTGCCCAATAGTTTAGTTTTTTTCTTTGTCATTGATTATTTTATGTGTTTTTGCAACAACAGTTTGTGTGGGACTCACTAGCTGAACTTTATATATCACATGGCACAGCTGGAATTAACTTCTGCATGAACTTTAGTATGATTTCATGAAGCCCTGATAGCCTTCCCTAGTGCAGCTGCAATTGCCATATCAGAGTTCTTTTAAACCAGTTTGCAGATGGTATTTTCTGACAGACTTTTTTGTAAATATTGGGAATGCTTCTTTAAGCCTGCAGAACATTTTATCCATTTCTTAAATTATTACAGTCCAATTCGGGTTTTGTCAACTTCCATCTTTCCCACCTGACATTCTTTCCTTCATAAAGGGCATGTCAGTATTTGTGGCTATACATGGCCAACCATAATAACAACTGCTGCTATTTCTACAAATGTGCTAGCTGGCACTTACTTACCTAGTGGCTGGTACACATCTCATTACAGAAATCATTTAATTATTTATACTTCCACTTCATGCCTGCACACCTTTCATTGAATTTTTATGTAGAACTCAACCAAATTATTGAATTTGAATTTCAAGTCTGAATCTGGATTCCAATGCCCATTAATGTCAGTGTTGCCAAAAAAGTTGCGAGATTCACAGCAGATTGGCTGAGTTTATGATGATGGGTTATTGTAGAGGTATATACATACATATCAACATATCACTAAGCTGTTCTCTAGGATTCAGGGGTTAGTTCCTCAAAAAAAAAAAAACTGATCTGCCAGAATCTTATATATAATTCCATAATGTTGCACAAAATTGCAGAACATAGGTGTGCCATACAACCCTGGGAGATGGCTCCTTTTACAGATCCTGATCCCAAGAATTAGGGGGAAATAGAAAAATTCTAAATTTAATCAGCTGACTGCTGTTCGCCAAGTACTCTCCCTCATTTTGTCTCGTAGCAATGCGGGGTCAGATGGGTATGTCGGACCAGCCCTGATGTACGACCTTGGGAGATGGCGCCAGCTGGAGCAGGTGCGCAAGGAGTCATCAAGGACAACTCTGCTGCATGTGCTTCCACTGCCTTTGAATTGTAAACTGTGTTACAGTGGGATAGAAGAAACAGGGTTCTATTATGAGTAGCATTTGAGGTTGGTCACCCAACTAGGACATGCTTTTAGTAATGTAGGTAAGTGAAGGAATTTTGACAGCACACTTGTGTTATTGCACTAATATATGTGGCAATCATCTTTCCAAAAAACTTCATTGGACGAAAATGTCATACATGAGCACAACTTGGGTGCAATGAATATTGAGTGTGTGAACTGCCACGCCTTGCATTTTGCTAATGAGGAAACTAATGGTCATTTTTATTCCTGTTGTCATAATGGACTTATTTCCTTTCCAGAACTACAGATAAATATATAGCTGAAACTTTTGAACAGTCCTAATTTTGAGCAACACATACAGAATTACAATAGTGCAATGTCATTCGCTTCCCTCTCTGTCACAAAAAAAGAAAGGAGATTCCAGGCAATTGTCCATTCTGCTTTAAAATTCAGGAACAGATTTACCGGTACATTGTGGATTTGTTACCAATTACTCATGAAAACTCTTCATATGGCCAATTGTACTTTATAGATTCCTTGGCAGCTACTGGTGTTCATATTGGTCATAATGAAAATAAAGAATTAAAGCAATTGATATTGACCACCCTGGGAGACATTTTGGCTAGAATTGCTTACACCCAAGCGTACAAAACTGCAGCTGAGGCGGTCAAACATGAAATAGCAGAACACAACCTGGACCTGCATTTTGTTGATGATATATTTACACATTCTCTATATCCCCTCTGCAGAATACATAAAGCATGAAAAAATGGTGCAATTTTATTACCACTTTCTTGAAAACTGTGAAAAATACTTCTTACTATAATTTACTTACTGCTGATATAATCAAACATCTCCATTTACAGCGATCTCAGCACACAACTCAAGCTTCTTTGACATCCATTATAAGTCTCGCACAAGACCTTTTGTACTTCACACTCATAATCTTTTTCTCATGCAGACATTCCTGAATCTGGTACTCCCATGATTTCCTTGGCCTTTCTCTACCTTTCTTTCTTGCCACTTGGGCTGAACAAATTCTGTTAGTAAACGCATCTCACCACTCATTTTTTCAACATGGCTAAATCACCTAATGATATTTGTCTCCACCTTACCAACAGCATGTTGCTTCACATTGCACATCTATAAAACATCTTTTTTCTCACATGATCAGAACTTGTCTTGCCACAAACCCCCTGTGACACATCCAGCACACAAATGACTCCTGTCTCTTCTGCAGTGCCCAGATTTCACTGTCATACATCAGAGTTGGAACAATTATACTTTCATGTACAGCCATTCCGGACATTTTTTGAGAACCCATCATTTCTGTGAAAACATAAGGTAGCTATGACTTTCAAAGATGAATTCACTCACCTACTAATTTCACTATCTGATTTGTTTTCTCTGTTGAACATGCTTCCTAAATATGCAAATTCATTCACTTGATTTATTTCCTTGCCCTTCACTGATTTTGCATACAGTTCTAACTGTCCCTTGCTCAAAAACCATAACTTTGGTTTTACCCTTATTCATACTCAGTTTGAATATTATACAAACTTTATACATGAGGAGCAACAACATATTCTGCAACTCACTTTTGCTCTCTGCTAACAGGACTGTGTCATCAGCATACAGCAATATGCACACATGGGAATTATCAAGGCATAAACTAGTGTTGTCTATTTTGGCACCATGCATGCATCCATAAGTATATTAAACAGCCATGGTGACATTACACAACCTTAGACTAACTCCTGCACCAATAGAAACCATTTTAATAAAACACCATTCACTTGTACACATGCTCTGCTGCCAGCATACGTGGCTTTCACGCTATTAAACAGATTCCCAACAATACCATATTTATTCCATAGAAGTTTTTTTTTTTTTTTTTTACTTGGTTATATAAGCTTTCTCTAAATCTATGAAGGCAGCAAAAACTTTATTACCAACAGACAAATGCTTTTCAGTCATCATACATAATGTAAAAATTTGGTTAATGCAGTCCTTACCAGGCATAAAACCCACATCTTCTCTGATGTAAGACCTCATACCCTATGGGCAGTGGCCTTTCCAAACACTTCCCTGGCACACTCAGTAGGCTGTACCATGCTAGTTCTTACAATAGTCTGATCACCTATTTTGCCCTTTTACAAAGCAACAATGATAGCATCCCTCCATTTTTGAGGGACCATTCCTAACTCCTAGTTTCTCAAAAATCATTCAGTTTTTGTGTTATAGCATAAATGTACATATCAAAAATTTTATGGGCTCACACTGCTTTATGTGTACCTTTCTGTTTCTTTGTCATAGTTAACTTAGCCTGATGATGATGTAATTTCATTGTATAAGACTTTTTGTGTTGCCATTTTCATGTGAGTAACATAAATTGTTTTTTTTTTTTCTTTTTTCAGAATGTACAATGCCATTGGAGGTAAAGTCTGAAAATATTTTTTATTCTTTATATTATGAACACTTATTGTATTTACCTGTTGTCAGAGTAGAGTTTGGTGAAATGTCATCTAACTGAAGGAAATTTTAAATTTGATATGTGTTTGCCATTCATTGCTGTTGTGTGGGTAATCTAAGCCAGTGGCATGTGTGGAACTCTCTTGCAGGATGGATTCTTTAAGGAATCATAGATTGTTCTGTATCAAATCAATGGGCCTGTAATCTCACCATCTCAGAACAAAATAAATTGAGGCCTGTTACGCCTAAATTTGAAAATCACAATTTTTTACGTAGTTCATTGTGTTTGACTTTTAGACAATTGTATTTAATTAAAAATTCTATTTAATTATTGGCTAAAAATTTTATTAATTCTATTGGCTTTCAGAAGTTACTCAGATTCTAAAGTAATAAAATTTTGCATCTATTGCATAGATCTGCAACAATTAAAACAATATTTTGCTTACCATTGTTTATCTTTTATTCATACTTGTTCGTAACTAACTGTAATATTAATATGCTTGGTTCTATACATTGGTGGATTACTGGTTTTACTGTTGGTATTTCTTTGCCTGTACTAGAGACTTTTCTTATAAGTTCTGGGCTAAACATGCCTGTGTCTTGTGTTGTAGCAGTGTCATGCCATTACTTTATGTAATCCTCAATAACTGAAGTGTTTGTGTTCCAGTTTTATTGATTTGTATTTGAAGTTGTGCAAACCATCTGTATGTGGCTTCTTGGGGTTCTTCATGCCTGAAAGTGTTACAGTTTCAGAGATGACTAAGATCTGTGGAATGATTATAATGTGTTAGACAACTTCTCTCTAGATATTCTAGCTCTATGCCCATGAATGTTGCTAGATGCAATTACTTGTTTGGTTAAAAATTTGATTCCCACGTTGTGCTTTACATTCGCAGTTATCCTTGCCATTGCTGAATCACTTTAAAAAATCAACTTGCTGAACTCATAAATGATTGATATGTAGTTACTACCAAGCTGCTATGCTACCAAATGATGCAATACTAATGAGTGATATTAACTTATACAGAGTGCAAAGTAGTCCTAACTCACCTCAATAAGTTTGGAACGAACGGTGCTAGAGCCATAAAACTTAAATGTAGGTATAGTAAAGTGGTCATGCCAGATCCGATGATTGCACCCCTAGTGGTGAAATGAGGAAGTTTGCAAGTCTAACTTGTCAACCAAGAGAGGTAATGAAAAAATGGCAATGACAAAGTTGTAGAGCGTCGTTGACTTAGTACGAAATGACATGTTACGTCCACCAAAAGTGTGTGTGGAAGATGCGAAACGCTGTTGAAGCGAAATCTGTTTCTGGCCACTGACACAACACACATTCATACGTAAAGCCCTAAATGATTAAAGAAGCAACATCATATGCCACTCATTTGCTTACAAGGCACAAAGAGCTGTGTACAAATGCAAATAATGACAATGACGTAGCACCCAGCCTGCCATATAAAATCCGGTCCGAACAATGTGATCATGAAACGAGTGAATGTTCACATGGCGGAGCTATTTTAATGATGAGTACTGTGAGATGGTACTCCTATATGGTGAGTGTCAACGTAATGCTAGGGAAGCAGCACAGCAGTATACCTTACATTTCCCGGCTGGGCCATATCCAACTGATAAGACTAAATCATGCTGTTCAACAGCTCGGAGAGACTGGCAGCACAGCAGTTTGTCCACGCTCGGGGAGACCTCCGCACGTAGGATCTCGACAGTTTCAAGTAGAAGACATCCTGGTATATGTCCTCACCCACCCATACAGCAGTACTAGAGCCGTTAGTATGGCATGTGGTTTGACAGCCTTTCGCCAGTGGCCAGAAATAGATTCTGCTGCAACAGCATTTTGCGTCTTCCATATACTCTTTTGGTGGACGTAAGATGTAATTTCGTACTAGGTCATTACATTTTTTCATTATCTCTCTTGGTTCGCGAGTTAGACTTGCCAACTTCCTCATTTCACCACTAGGGGAGCTGTCGTCGATGTCATCGGATCTGGCATGGTCACTTTACTATACCTACACCTAAGTTTTATTGCTCTAGCACTGTTCGTTCGAAACTTATTGGGGTGAGTTAAGACTTTAATTTGCACCCTATATAGCAATAACAGGACGACCGAGGCGGCAGTCACAAAAATATTTTTGGCTCAAATGGTATCTTAACAAAAATATTTTGAACTGTGATAGTATCGTCACTTTCAGTAAAAATTTATCTTAAAAATATTTTAGTGTCAGAAGCACCTTGAATATTGTTCTGTAACTGACGCATTTTATTTTATTTTTTCATCATTATGAACAGTTTTCAGTAAAACAGTCTGACAGATGCCGATCAATCACTATGTCATCACTACCGGCAACTAAGGCAACGCTCGCTGGAATGAACCCCAAAGCATTATGGGAGCATTTTTTCACCTTATGGCTACCTCAGTTCGCATGTATTTTCCAGGGCTAACTCAAAAGTAGGAACAGGCACATCAGTGAATACTCATTCCCGAAACATCGGTGAATCGGTAGTATCCCAGTGGAAATTTTCAATGTATCGGTGAAAACCTCAATGTTTCGCTAAAAAGCCAAAGCATTTGCATCTTTTCCATTTGCAGCCATAATGGGCACGTCAATGGGTAAAATTGTTGTTCAAAATATTGGTGATTTCTCACCAATTCAACATCAAGTAACCAATATTTGTTAAAATGATTGATGTATCAGTGGAAGTCTTGGTTCCTTCAATGTTATGGGCTGCTGTAACATCGAGGATAAGAAATTGATTTTTGGCGATAAAATATCAAACAAAACTGTGAAAAAAAATTTGTGACATAGGAATATTATATTCCCTTCTTTAAAAGCATGCAGCAAAAAGAAATTCATTTACTTCTCGTAGAAAAATTTCTTTTGCAGTTTCAAACATCGTTTTATTTTGCCCCCCCCTTCCATCCCTACTCAGATTAATCTTTGCCATACCGGCTGGGATTCCAGGAAACATATTTGCAATTGTGAGTAGAAGGGCACAATGTGGAAGTGCTGACCATACTCTTTTATAAGGGAGATTGCTTTGTGAAGTATTATTGACTTTTTTTTTTTTAGTTAGTGAGTTTTTCTTTTCCTTCAGCACTTAAAAATTTTGACTTTTGATGACTTTTCTGGTTTAATACAATCTGGAGTGTTTTTATTATATCCCCCCCTCTTAAATCTCAGCTGGAGTATAATCACAGAATTGTATTAAAAAAAAAAAACTCTGCATATGCAGTCATCAGAACAGAAAACTTGTTGCAAACTGGAAAAGTGTGAACCATGATTAGCAGTAATAAATAAAAAATAACTACATACATAATAAAACAATAAATACTGTCAGAATAATTATAGAGGATTCAAATTGCTCTAAACTCAAATATAAAGTAAATTTCACATAAAAGGCAGAATTTCACAAAAATTGATAACATCTTTAAAAACTTGGATCCACCCCTGAAAAATGTTTCCAAGTCCGAATGTCTCAACCTTCAACATCTCTCACTTATGTTACTGCAGCTATCCCATTTTCATCAGGCATTCCTAATGTGTAGATGATGTTACCTCCTCCTCATATCATGCTTTCATTTTCAAGGCACTTTTCTTTTCTTTTTTTCCATGTGTGTTAGCAGATTTAGATACTTGGAGCATCTAGGCACATGGTGCTCCAGAGTATAAGAAAACCTTTTATACAGAAAGCCCCAGTTCCCAAGGGTTCTGGATAAAAGATTCCATAGTGTATGTTACATTATTAACTGTGTAAATGTGTTCTGAAAGCCTGTGGAGCACTAAATTTCCCATTTTCTTGTGTTGGAATATGAGGCAAAACTGGTGTGAAATCATCCTTACAGTGTTAATCTTCACAACATAGAAGCTGTATTTCACCTTCATGTATAGTCTTTTTATGGTCAGCTCATTCAAAATTTCATCAGTCCTCACACTTTCTTTTAAAGTCCTGTAATTTGTAGCTGTCAAATGCAACTTAGAATTTATATTCATGGGCAAAAATCCTAAAATATTGTATGTCTTTTGCTACTGATAATTAGTAGTTTCTCTGAAAATAACTTGTACTTTTGGGGTGGTCATTATGTTGATGGTTACTGACAAAAACAACATGTATTTCCAGTTTTATGTTTATTTAATATTTTTATTATGTGCTTTGTAGCAGGGCTGGAAAAATCTCAGGTGCCAGGTAGCCCTGGTGTCATTTTTTTAAACTTCAAATTTCATAATTTTCAGTATCATAATTTCCGTCGTATTATTCCACGGGTTATTTTTTAAAAAGTTATGAGCTCAGATTTTGGAGATAGTACATCACTTTAAAAAAAAAAAAAAACTTTCTGACACTTGAATGTTTTAAAAACATGTGATTATTGTCAGGGGAGGTGGTGGTATTGGAAAAGTAATGAAGCTGCATTAACAACAGAAAAAATGTAATACAATGCGAAGATAGAGGGCCGCAAAAAGATGGAAATATATATGTTTGTTTTTGTTGTTTTTGTTTTTTTTATTACTTATGAGCATTTTGACAGAAAATATGGTGCAACAAAAGTTGTGTTATTTGTACCTGTGGAAGACTATGTGCTGTTGGAATCCCACTGAGCTCTTCCATAGCACATTGCCATTTATTTGCAAATTTCATTTGCTACTTTTGCTGTGCTAATCTCATTATTTAAGGCTTTTTGTTTGCTCTTCAGTTAAAACATTTTCAGAAATGCCAAATAATATGGATTGTCTAGTTTCTATGGATTTTTAGGTCTAACTAATGAACTACTGTAAGGCTGAAAAAAACAACCAAAAAGAACCTGGAAATTTTTATTCTTTATTCACCTGAAAGTAATACAAAACTTTTTTTTTTTGGTTCCTTACTTCGACTTCTGGGTCATCCATCACAGCTTTTCTGTTGGAAATAATGGTTCGAGGTCAACATGGCAGATTTGCAAGATACAGTTTTTATTTTTTCTAAATTTCAGAGTGTAAATACACAGCAAATCATATAATTTTTTATTTTTTTTCTGAATTTCACAGTGTACTTATTATACAAGGAAAATATGATATTTTCTGTTTGTCTTCGAAACTGAACTTCAAATTATATTTTCATAAAATCAGTATTTGTAATTTTTATTTTTTAAGAGCAGTGACTAGAAAAACAGAAAAGAAAATTATGGACTAGATTGGAATTTTGTTTAGCAGTAGTAGTTTGGGTAAAAAAAAAAAAAAAAAAATGGTGGTAAATACACTATATTACTTTTCACTCCAGCATCATCACCACACATTACTTTTGTGTGATATATGATATACTTTGAAATTTAAATTTGTTTCACATGGCTCGTAGAGCTGAAACATCTTCATTCAACCCTGTATTGTAGGCACCTTAGTTTTTAAATATATTTTTTAGTTACACCTCATTTAGTTTATTATGTTTAGTTTTATTTAATTGGAATTTTTCCGATGCTGCATAGTTGTTTCCTTGCTGTATTTGTATAATTCTTGTTCCTAAGCTAAGGGTAAAAGACCTTCATGCCCGTTAATGGGAGAGTATGTGAACAACAGTTATGTTTCTGTGTTATGAGAAAACCAACCAAAATTCAGAAATACTGTTTTGTTTTGTTTTCTATTTCAATATGTGGAGACCAATATATTAAAATAGGAGGAGGAACATTATCAAAATGGCATTGTTGTTGTTGAGTAGAAATGATGCACTCAAGAATTAGTTTGTGGCTATAGTTTTGAAAATTTCAGATATACAGCAACTTGCCACTACCATGTTATGAAATTTAAGGAAACTCTGTATCCAGCAAACCAAATTTGCTTAGAATGCAATGAAAATATTTTATCCTTTCATAATTGAGTGAAAAAAAAGTTGCTATCATAGAACTGGAACAAATATTAAGCTAAAGGTTGTTTAAACCATGTATTACGTGGCTTATTCATATTGCAATATGTTAGTAGTCTAACATAACATCACTGTTTCACACGTTATACAGTTCGTGAATTTACCGGGTTACCCCTAAATAATGAAAACTCGTGGTAAGTAACATCTATGGAACTTTAGTTAATAAAGTATTTTTAAAGTGCAATAGATGTTGCTTACCACGTGTTTTCAATATTTAGGGGTAACTTGGTAAATTCACGAACTGTATAACTTGTGAAACAGGGATGTTATGTTAGACTACTAACACATTGCAAATAGGGAGAAATATGGCTGAAAGATCATTCACAACATTTCCTGAAATATACTAGTGTCGAACAAAGGTGACTGTGTTCGCTATGAGGTTTTTGCCTGCAGTGTTGATGGCACTAAATTGCCTCTGATTTTAATTCTTAAAAGCAGAACAGTTCCTGAAGATAGGTCATCAGAAGGTGTTCATGAAAAAGTGCAGATGGACAAAACCATTGTGAAATGGTGGGCTAATAATAGAGTGAGAGAAAAAGACTGAGATTAAGCTATTAATACAAGAAGAGGCATGTTTCATAATAGTTCAGTTTCAGGATGGCAACACTGAAATGATTGTTGTATGGAAGCTGACACCACAGCTGCAACTGCTTGACATTTTTGTCAGCAGACCTTTGTGTTTTAACTGTGAAATTTGTGTGGGTTGTGCATAGTAAAAACCAAGGCAGGGTTTTTCAAAGAGTGCAGTAAACCAAGTGCAGTAATTCATACACACAATTGACGTGGATTAGGAACATCAAACAGAAGTCATTGCTCTTTCCACATTTATAAGTGAGTCACAGAAAAATTCTCATCGGCCGCCGCCGAACATGCTACCACTGCACCACAGTGGCCTCGAATTCTCCAGACTCACATACGACTAACTGCCATACCACATAGCAGGTTGCTTTTTGGAACACTGCACAATGCTGGGGATTCACCAAAGATGATAAGCAGCAACTGAACAAATAACTAGGATGCAAATGAATAATTAATACACACAATTGACATGGATTAAGAACACCAAACAGAAGTCCTTGCTCTTTCCACGTTTATAAGTGAGTCACAGAAAAATTCTCATTGACCGCCACTGGCAATCGAACCTAGGGTCTTCCAGTTACGCGTCAGACATGCTACTACTGCACCACAGCGGCCTCGAATTCTCCAGACTCGCATATAACTAACTGCCAAACCACATGGCAGGTTGCTTCTTGGAACCCCGCACAATGCTTGGGGATTCACCAAAGATGGACAAATAACTAGGAGGCAAATGAACAAATAACTAGATGGACAATAACTAGGACCCAACTGAACAAATAACTAGGAGGCGAATGAATAATTTATTCACACACAATCAACGTGGATTAGGAACATCAAACAGAAGTTAAGAAGATCGTAGTGTAGAACACGCTAAGTTAGGTATAAAAGTTTAATGCAAATATATTTCAGCCATTACTATGGCCTTCATCAGTGTGACTACGATTGGTTTATGTTGCCAGATTGGAAAGGTAAGTTTTGTAATGGTAACTCCGGGTGATGTGATGCAATGAGGGATTTCCAGATGTAAGGAACAAAAATGGGGAGCTCAGAGTTGCAATTTTTGGAAAATAAAATTTCCAAACTTTCTCTAAACCTCGGAGCATATCGATTTTGGAAGGGAGCCAACTTTTTAGTATCTGACCAAAGTGGAATAGCAGAAGTGTCAGCCATGGTAAGAAGAGATAAGGCAGATGAAGGTTTTCCTAATTTCACATCAGATTTGTGTTCCTGAAGTCTTGAGAGAATTTTTCTGAACGAACTTCCTATGTACGTGGTTAATCCAACATTAGTCTTGATCGAATCCAACGTTAGTCTTGACTGGAGTGTGGATTAACTGCACACATAGGAAGTTTGTTCCGAAAAATTCTCTCAAGACTTCAGGAACACAAATCTGATGTGAAATTTGGAAAACCTTCATCTGCCTTATCTCTTCTTACCATGGCTAACACTTCTGCTATTCCACTTTGGTCAGATGCTAAAAAGTTGGCTCCCTTACAAAATCAATATGCTCTGAGGTTTAGAGAAAGTTTGGAAATTTTATTTTCCAAAAATTGCAACTCTGAGCTCCCCATTTTCGTTCCTTACATCTGGAAATCCCTCAATGCGTCACGTCACCCGGAGTTACCATCACAAAACTTACGCTTTCCAATCCGGCAACATAAACCACTCGTAGTCGCACTGATGAAGGCCATAGTAATGGCTGAAATATATTAGCATTAAACTTTTATAAGTAACTTAGCATGTTCTACACTACCTTCTTCTTAATTTGTATGTTAGTTACGTGCATTGCCTGCCACTCACTTATGATCAAACAGAAGTCATCGCTCTTTCTACAATGTTCAGTTGCTGCTTACCATCTTTGGTGAATCCCCAGCATTGTGCAAGGTTCCAAGAAGCAACCTGCCATGTGGTTTGGCAGTTAGTCGTATGTGTGTCTGTAGAATTCGAGGCCGCTGTGGTGCAGTTGTAGCATGTCCGGTGCGTAACTGGAAGACCCTTGGTTCGTTTCCCGGTGGCGGCCAATGAGAATTTTTCCATGACTTACTTATAAACGTGGAAAGAGCGATGACTTCTGTTTGATGCAGTAATTCAAATGTGCAAATGGATTAAAACATCTTGGGCCAAGGTGGGTGAGGAGATAATTACAAGTGTTCCAAAAAGTGCAAAATGGCTGTGTTGTAGATATGACAACCATTTCCTGTGGAAACAATAAAATTTCAGATTTTAGCAGTTTCTTGGATTTGATGAAAGGGAAGATTTTGATGACAATGATGTATTAAAATAAGTGTGATGAGTGATATTTAGATGACATTAGTAGATGTGATGTAATGAGTTTTAAAATACCATATATACTCGCGTATAAGCCAACTCCCCTACTTCAAGAGCTAAAAAATTTGAAAAACCTTGACCCACATATAATCAAATCTTAAATTTCAAAATTTGGGAAAATATATTTATTGAAATGGAATATGCAAATTTGTGAGATTATCTTCTATAAGAACCTTTGAAGTATGATTCACTGTTGGAGTTTTTGAATAACTCCAGTAACATCCATTGCATTACTTATGCAATATTTTTTGAGAGACTTTATAAAAATTTCTAGTGAAAATGTAACCCACAATTTTTTCACCCAAGAAGGAACAAGGCCGTCTCAGCTTTTTTCAAGTTCCTATCTTTCATAAAACGCTGTGTTTCTGCTCCAGATACGCGTGCCCATGCTTGCTGTGAAAACTCAGGAAAGGAGAGATGCCTGATTGAATGTGGCTCACCTCAACAGCTAAGTGATTTACGTGGTGTCTGACTCACTGTGTGTTCAGTTCAAAAGATGGCATCTCGCAGTTGCACACGGGGCATAATGAGGTATTCTATGTTTGGAAGTAAGAAATTTCATGGTCTCAATCTGAACAGGATTAGGTTTTTCACTTATCATATCAGTGGCACCTATTTCCATAAGAATTTTATTTTGGGTTGAAAAATATTTCATAATTTATTTTATTTTTTGGAAGTACTTGCGAAGAAGTGTTACGTGAATATGCATACTGCAGTTGTCTGCAATTTGGTTACTTTGAGACAGCGGCTTTTTTCTTGTGCCCACTACATGACATAAATAGTGAAATGTAAAATAGGGTTGGATGTTTTTAAGAATACATGCATATATATTTCAATGAATACATGTGTAAAATATGTAGAATGGAATTGAAAAATTGGAGTAATTTTCTTAACTTCAGTGGGAATTCAATAGCTCTTTTTGCATCGCGTGTACACCATTGGCAGATGAAAGGAGTGTCATTTCTCCAAGTCTTGAGAGAAGATTAACCATACCTACCAGTTATTATCCACAGCTGTTTCCCCCTCAAAGTGGGGTGCACAGCTGAGGACATAACTGACAGGTCAGAAAACAATCTGCAGTGACATGCAGAAAGCTGTGGTCTAAAACTTGAACAAATCTGTGAGAGAATTCATGTAACAATTCAGAAGTCCAGTCACATTCTTTACTGACTAGCATATAAGCAGCCTGTTTGCCGTCCGGGTGCAGCCTGGAATTCCAGGTTTTCAAGTTTTGTGTAGGAATTTGGGAATCCTCAAGCATGTGATTTCTGACAATGCTATGAAGTGGTAATTAAAAGTACCTTTCCAAATTAAATTTTGTGTATGCTGAAAGGAAGGCTGCTTTAATCATTTTGGCGGCGGCTGTATCTATAACAAATAATTTCGTTAGATAAGATCCAATGAATCCAATGAGCTAATTGCAGAATTGACAAAAATCACTTTAGGATGTTATGGTAGCAGGGCGTAAGCATTCAAAGCTGAACTGATCTCCATAGTTTGCCTAAATGTTCTGAAGTGTAAAATTTTACTTCATAAATGCAATTTTTGAGAGATCTCCAACACCACTAACATCACACATAAAGTTCAAAACTGCAAGTTTTGAATTATTTCTAATACATGGAGTGGGGGGGGGTACAAAAAAGGTACATGGTTAAATTTCACATTAGCAGAAAGACCATTTCTCATTAATAGAATGAATTCAATAATGAAAGAAAATTTCATGCTTATGATTGATTTATTACGTAATTTATGTTAAAATTCAGTTAATCTTCCTGCTGAACATTAGCCTTGGTCACACTGGTACACTGGTAGCAAGTGTTCATGTGGAAATATATATACAGTATAATATATAAATGATATGCATTATTTATATATGTAGCACTGAGATCAGAATCCAGGTTTGTTTGTTTTTTCATTTCACAATCGCCCCTGTATAAGTCGACCCTCCTCCCCACTTTGAAAGCAGGATTTCTTCCAACAATTTTTGGCTAACATGCGAGTATGTATGATAAGTAAGAAAAATGATGTAGGTAGGCATGCCTGTTTGGGTAAATTCTTTCTGTTGAAACATTTGCTTTGCAGGCAATGCATTCAGCAACTAAATATGTTCACCTGTGTTACTCATATTTTAAAATATGTTTGCTTTAGAGTAGTGTAAGAACAGTTTTGCTGTGATAATAATCAAAATGAAACTTGTAGTGATTGTAACTTATTCATACTGCATAATTATGGTAGAATTATTTTTCTTGTTTAGTATTGTGAATACTACCCGAATTATGAAAAATGCAAAGAGTGGCTTCAGAAAAACCTTCCGGAATTATTTGAACAAAAAGCAAAACTTGGTAAGCTAAAAAACAAATAACTTTTAACTGAAGTACAAATGCTATGATTTTTGTTACTAATTGTGCTTAAGATTTTTAAAGGAATTAGTACTATGTTTATTGATGCATCATGTAACAAATATCAATTGATAGATGGATTTGATGGTTTGCCTGAATATGTATGATGGCTTGCAAATTGTTTTTCTTTCTTTTTTTTTTTTTTTTTTTAATACTGTTGCTCCATATTTCTAATGTTATGGAATTCTAAACAAAAATTTACATGTGCAGATAATTATGACTTTCAGCTGTCTTTTGAAAAAAAAAAAAAAAAGCATGTGCTTATGTTAATCACTATGTTCATGTGTGGGCACCATTCTCTGCACTTATTAGTCTGAACTGAAAAATTATTTTTGTGTTAGCAAGCCTGAATGTGAGAGCCATGATCCATGCCATATGATATTTTTCTGGTGTAGAAATTCACCACTGGGTAGCATAAACACAGATGCTTGTTGAATTCAAAATGTATTTTATTCCATATCATTGCTTCTAAAAATCTTATTAAAGTAATTCCCTTTTATTTCATACAGTTTTTTACCACAGAGACCATTTTGCATGCTGTTTCTTCTTCAAATAATACACACACCCCTTCCTGTTGTAAATGCATATCACATTTTCCCTAAGAGTCCAATTTGAAACATTACTTTTGTTTTGTGTTGGATAGCATTCATGGTGAAAAAAATTCTGCATATAAATATCCAATTTTTAATAAACAATTTTACAACTAGAGGCTTAAGTATATATTTCTGTCTGCAACATTTTTGAACTGTACCGAATGAACTTTGGATTATCAAGTAAAAAATAACTAGAGAATAAATTCACCTACATTACAACATTTTACTCACTGCTTGATGAAAAGATCTGCTTCCCTTTTTGCTCAAGACTGAATTTTCTTTTGCAACATATCTGAGAAAATGGGTTTTGTTAGAGTTCCACTTGCAAACATGCATGCCCTTTACACAGAAGGAAGAAATGATGTAGCATTACAATAATCTATTTTGGGGACACTCCGTGCTGCCAAAACTGAGACAGAGATACACTCTGGTAAAATTGACATGCCACCCAGTGGCATTACTGATTTCTGACCATTTGTCTGAGATGGGCCTGGGTGAGGCATGGATGATGTGTTTGTCGTACGAAACTGGCCCTCTCCCTTCCCTGAAACCAGTGGCCCTACAATTAGGAATGGGTAGTAATTGCGTATAGCCCAGTGAGTTACTTATGGTAGTCATTAAAACACACAAATAAAAATAAAATTGATATCACAACCAGTGGTTGCAGTAAGTTTTGGGGCAGGGAGTAAAAAATACTTCTCACATGATTTTCAAGAAGTATTTTGTGATTTCTAAAAGCAGCACACCCCCACTCCAACCCCTCCAAGTTTACAAATGACTACCATAAAAATTCTCACTTCTAAAAATTTTGGTTTTTGTTTTAATTCCATTAATATATATATATATATATATCATCAGCATTGTCAACCATTATCAATCCACTGCTGGGCGAAGGTCTCCCAAGTTTCTCTCCACAACGGTCTGTCTTGTGCCAGTCTCCTCCATGTCACTCTCGCATACTTTCGAATTTCACCCACCCATCTCCCATGTGGTCTTCTTCTAAGTCTTTTCCTGTCCCTTGGAATACAATCCAAAATTTTGGCCGTCCATCGATGGTCCGTCCTTTTGGCAGTATGCCCAGCCCATTGCCATTTCAGGGATTTAACTCTGATCATGATGTCTTCCACTCTTGTCATTTTTCGGATCCACGAGTTCCTCTTCTTATCTCTCCTGGTTACACCAAGCATGCACCTCTCCATGCTGCTTTGAGTTGTCTGCAGCCTTTGTATGTCTCTTTTAGTTAAGGTTCACATCTCTGCACCATACGTAAGCACTGGAAGGATGCATTGATCAAACACTTTTCTTTTAAGACATAATGGCATATTGCTCTTGAAAATTATGCTGTTTCTTCCAAAAGCTCTCCAGGCAAGTTTTGTACGCCGATTAATTTCTTCATCAATGTGACCTCACTTGATATCTGCTGTCCAAGATAAACGTATGCGTCTGTTATCTCCAGCTTTTCTCCATCAATCGATAAATCTTCATTTCTTGTGAAAGCATTGAACATCACATTTGTCTTCTGAAAGTTCATTTTTAATCCCACTTCTTTACTCTTGTCAGCAAGTTCCTGGATCATACTCTGCAGCTCTGATGGGGTAGTTGCAAAAATGACTACATCAGCAAAACGAAGGTGGGTTAGATAATCTCCATTAATCTTTATCCTTTTGTTTTCTCAGTTCAGTGATTGAAAGACATTTTTCAAAAATGGAAATTTCGTCTTTCAAAACTTTCGGAAACAGTGAAGATTTCTCCCGTAATCGTAATTTTATATTTCACATGATGTTTCCTCTGCCTAGTATTGTTGTTAAATTTCATTTTATTTCGTAAATATTTGTATTTCACCTTGAATATGGAAGGGAAATGTCCGAAAACGGAAATCAGGCGTAACAAAGGTTTCTCCTGTAACTGTAATTTTTTCCCCCAACGATGTTCCGAACGTGTATCCTGTGTTCTTACATATTCCCCCAAAAAAGGTTTGCATTTCAGCTTGATAAAGGGGGAGAGTCCGAAAACGAAAGTGACGAAGCTGAAAAATTTGTAAGAATTGATGCATGATATTCAAAAGAATTCATATTCTCCAAGTTACACTACCTTTTATCTAAAATAGTGAAAGCTATCATGCATTCATGGTCCTCAAACTGAAAGTTCTTTCAGCATGATGGATTGAATTGTCATGGCATCCAAGGGGTTTGTGAAGCCTACTGTTGTAGCTGATGGTGATGTTGAGCTTAATTTTTCAAATAACAGTTTTTCAAAAAGAAAAATCAGAAAGGACGCAACTGGTAATTGTAGTAAAAACAAGAATGTATTAAAGCGAAATCATTTTAAACGAAAATGAACTTTCTAAGTTCTATACATCTGTCGGAAAATTTCACATTGAAGAATGTTCTTATATTCAAGAAAAGATACTGATCTATGATGAATTCTTAAAACATGCATAAGTAGTAAATCCTTCACTTAGAGCCATAACATCATTTACTTCTGTATTACACATAGTCAAACGCCTTCCATTTATAATAACTGAAAATGAACTTGATACACTGGAAGCGGAATTCCTTGTTATCAAGCTGACAAATTAGAGACCATAGCAGTAACAGATAGAATAAATGTCACTTGGTCAGGAATCTCAAAATTAAAAGGCTGTAATGGAGTGGTTAAGTATACTATTCTCTCAAAATAATGTTTGCAATACTTGTAATTCCACACTCATGTGTGAGTAAGAGAGATTTTAGTTTAGTGCAAAAACTAAGCCTGTTTCCAACCTAATTTAGGTTTAGAAACTGTAGAAGCACTTATTGCAAAATGAATATGTTGTCCTCTGGACAAGTGTGTTTGAAAAAGATTTTCTGCTGAGGAACTCAAATCTTCAAAACACTGTACAGCGAAATCACTAAAGAAAGCTGTTTAATCAATTGTTTGTTGTGTAAAAAAATGTATCAGTCATGGTGTATATTATTTTCCATGTGAAAAATTTGGAATATTTTGATACAGATTTTCATGTATATAAATGAATAAGTAAAAAAAATGCTAATTAAATTAAATGAGTTGTTTTCCTTGGTTAAAATTATTTTTTTTGGTATAACTACTGAAAATTTGTACAAGTACTACTGAAAATATCTAAAACAGGTTGGCATCTCTGTATATGCATTACAATAAAAAAAAATATGTTTGTGGGACATGAAGTTATTTTAATTACTTTGAAAAGTACAGCAAAATTTAAAATAGAGTAATAATTCTTACAAACATGCACCCTTACCTCTGCAGCAAAGATGAAAATTCTGTGATATATGTACGTATACAATTATTCCTACACATGTAATTTAGTGTTGTAATTGAGAATGATCTCAGTCTCATATTTTTGATAAAAAAATACAGTCTGTTTTGTCAATTGGAGTTCTGTTCATTTGCTGGAAGAAGTCACATATCTGTACATTGAGAATTAAAATTCATGGCATATTTTCACATTGTTCATTTAGTGGATATGACAGAATGTCATCAGTAGGTTTTACTTTAATTTAGTGCTATAATTATTATAAATGTAGAGTTCTTGCTGCTTTTCCAGTGAGTAACAACAGTGGAGAAGTCCAGATCACATACAGTAGTGGCCAAAATTGTGGAAACCTTTTGGGAAAAGTGTATTTTTGAGGTTTGATTGCTCATGACACCACTTTTTTTTTTCTTTTCTTTTTTTTTTTTTTTTTTTTTTTTTTGGAGTAATGCCATAAAATGATATATCAATGGAAAAATAATTTCATCAAAAATGTAATGCAACAATGTTTGTTCAGTTATCCATATTCTATGAAAAGTTATAGCCAAATAACCAGAAAAATGGAGCATAACTTGCTTAGGTTGATATGAAGTAGCTTTCCTACATTTGAATGTAGCCAATGAGCATGAGTGTTTAGAGAGCCAATGAGGTGTCATCTTGTTTTGGCAATGAGCCAATCAGGTCACAGTAGGATTCAGCTATTGATGTCATGTATTGGAGCTGAGAGGAGGACTTTTGTCAGTGTGTTATGGGATTGCTATCAAGTTTGTGTGTGTGTGTGTGTGTGTGTGTGTGTGTGTGTGTGTGTGTGTGTGTGTGTGTGTGTGTGTGTGTGTGTGTTTTCTTTCATTTAGTGAGCTTGTAAAACGTAATAAAATTAAAGAAATGGCACAAAGAGTTGACTGGCCACCCAGAAAGTGATGTAAAATAGTACTATTAAGTAAACAAGGCTGAAGCCTTGTTTACTTAATAGTACTATTTTATAGTTATGAAAAAATTAGAAGAAAAATTGGTGGGATTTCAGAACTGGGTCCACATTTGTAGTGACCCAGTCCCCTTATACCTCTTCAAAAATTTAGAAATGCCAAAGGTGGCATTTCTAAATTTTTGAAGAGGTATAAGGAGACTGTGTCACTACAAAACCAGACTGCTAAAGGCAGGAAAAGGTGCACAACAGCAACTGATGATTAGAAGAATTAAGAGACTGTGCCTAGGTGACAGAAGAAAATCATCTTGGTGTATGCAAGATGAAATGGTGCAATGCAATGTGAAGTTGAGTGCAAGTACTGTTCGGCACAGACTGCAGGATTTGGTCTAAAAGCTAGAATTCCACAAAAAAGCCATTTTTATCTCTCAAACAAAGGTTGTAAAGATTAAACTGGGCTAAAACCCATGTTAACTGGACAGCAGAACAATGTGACAGTGTTATTTGGAGTGATGAGACCAAAATCTCCCTGTTTGGTATTGATGGCATAGAATATGTAAGAAGAAGAATCGGAGAAGATTTGCATCCTGATTACATTACATGTACCGTGAAACACCCAGTTAGTGTTATGATCTGGGGTTGTATGACATCAAAAGGTGTGGGCAGAATTTGTATGATTAATGGGAATATAAATGGCCAAAAATACATTAATGAAATACTTAAGCCTAAACTGAAGCCTTCTGCACATGATCTTTTCCAAGATAATGAAGCATTTGTATTTCAATAGGATTCAGCTCCATGTCATGTTGGTGCTGTGTGCAAAAAGTGGTTTCAAGATAATCATACTCCACTGCTGGAATGGCCTGGGAATAGCCCAGACGTTAACCCCATCGAAAATCTATGGAGCCGACTAAAGAAACTTGTCAGTCAGAAACAACCCAGCAATAAAACCAATTAACAGAAGCAATAATTCAATATTGGTTTCACATTATAACAGCTGCAGAACTAAAAAACTTGGTTCACTCCATGGGAAGGTGTTGTAAGGCCGTAATTAGCGCTAAAGGTTACCCAACTAAGTATTAACTGACATGGTGAATTTTTGTATATCTCATTTTTTTTTCTATGTATTTCACTTTTCTTCTTAATAACTGCTGTTCTAATACAAAATCCTTCATAAAAGTTATTGCATTACATTCTTGGTGAAATTATCTTTCCATTAATATATAATTTTATGGTATTACTCCAAAAAAAGTGGTGTTGTGAGACATCACACCTCAAAATACACTATTTCCAAAAGGTTTCACAATTTTGGCCACTACTGTACAACCTCTCCATCTTTTATTAAGAATGGAGATCCTGTCTCAGAAGTTCTTGCTAAATCTTGCAGATGGTTTTGTTTTCATCCATAATGCAGTTTTGAGTAGAAAAATCATTTTCACAAGGTGCTGTGGTCAGTGGAATGGTCAAAACAATGTGAGCTAACACTGCAACGCTTTCATAAACAAGAGATCCATCAACAGCTCAGAAAAGATCTGGTGACAAAAGTCCTTCATTTTCATTACTTTATACTTTGTTAGCAATGGCAAAATTTCTAAAAATTATGTTCTTAAATTTTCTTCTTTCAAAACTGAAGTTTCTGTGCAGCAGTATGTTGTTTAGTGAACCTTGTTTTGATATGTAGCAGAAGGCAATGCAGAGCTATTTAAAAAAAATTATAAAAATCAGTGAGCAAGTTCATGGATGCTAAGTTATCTTTCATTCAAATTTTCTTGCAGTTTGTTTAAAAACTTCTGAACCCCCCTTTTCGTTCGGGTTTACACGCACTCTGCAGCCCTTTGGAGCTCTGTTGTTTGCCGAGCACGACAGCAGAGCTCAGGATCACTGAAATTTCTCCTCCCAAGTTCTGACATAGATAACTCATTTTTTCCACACATGCCTTGGGCCTTTGGGGTCATTTTTTCCTGCAGCCCAAGATACGCGAAACCTTGGGAGAGAGGCAGAGCTGTGGTAAGAAACGAGGAAGGAATTACATGATCAATGACTCAACTGCTGTTTTGAACATTCAAGGAAAACATAATAGTAATTAGAATTTTAAAAAAAAATTCTAGAGGTCGATTTTTAAATCAGGTTGGATAATTTTTGGAGAAGTAAGAATGTGTTCCGATCAGAGATTGCGATAACGCTTTCTACACGCATATTTCATGCCTTAAAAACACCAAATACGCTTTAAAATTTAGAAATGCGTATTTTTCCCCATTGTTTTTCCATATGAAATTTCCTTTTATAATTGGTGATTACACCGGGATTTTGTCATAAAAATTACCATTTTTTTTATCAAGAAATTATATGTAAACTCTATGTCACAGTGTATGAAAAATCGTGATTTGGTTCCCATTGCCGAACTAGTCAGCTAGGGATCGGCTTTCAGCAATCATTCAGAAGAACCTTTAGGGCAAAGAGTGGAACTTGAGAGCAGCTCAACCGATGGGCATGCGCATTACAGGGAAGGAGGATTCAGCCGCGTCGGGATTGAGACGCTAGTGTATCGGTGCAGCGTGTTGGTTAAGCCTTGGCGTGGAGTAAGTGAAGAGTGACGTGTTTTGAAGTTTGTTTAATTACCATTTTCACATTTAGCATTATTAATAATTGGTGTTAGTAATTCATCGTATATATTTAGTAAAATTAATTATGGAAAGGTTGTCAAGAGGTTCCGTAAAGACTATGAAGGATTTCTTCAAACCAAAAGTTCCGCCTTTAGATGACAAAACTGACAACGGCAACACAAGCCAAAATGTGAACGTGAATGTTCACAATGAATGCAAAGCAAATGCTTTTGTTCCTTTAAATTCCAAACATAATGACATGAAGAAAAGAAACTTAAGTGATTCTGGACTAAGCAAGTCAAATTTTGTAAAACACGAAAAAAATTGCCGAAATGGTATCACGAATTTCCATGGGTGACTTATAATAAGGATGTAAATCGTATGTTTTGTAAAATCTGCCAGAATTCCGGTATGAAAGTAGTCATGGCATCTAATGGTTCTGGCTGTTTACAAAGAAGCACTTTGGCTAGACATGAAAATGCACTTAAACGCAAGTTTGTTGTGAATAACCAGAAAGAGTCGAAGGTCATGCACAGTGTCATTGAAAATTTAAGCAGTAATTATTTCAGAGGGTGAAGTTGCAGTTTTTAAGACTATTTATACATTAGTTAAGGAAGAGCTGTCACAGATGAAGTACAAGCCTGTAATGTTACTAATGAAATCATGTGGTAATGAAATAATCAAAGAACAACATATAAATTTATCCCACAGTTCAATAACTCCTATGCAAAATATCATGTCTTATATATTGGAATCTGAACTTGATAATAAAATTAGTAAAAGTCCTTTCATATCAATTTTAATTGATGAGTCAACTGATATTGCTATTGACCATAAACTGATAATTTATGTTCGATACTTAAGTAATAATGAACTTCAAACCAGTTTTTGGGCAAATCTGAAACTGAGTGGGGAATGTAGTTCAGAAACATTAAAAGAAATTTTGATAAATTTCTTGAAAAAAAAAATGTGGCACTATCCAAATTAATTGGTCTTGCTACAGATGGTGCAGTGGTTATGATGGGGAAAAATAATGGTATAGGGAAAAAACTTCAACATTTGGTGCCAAAACTTATATATTACTATTGCATTTCCCATCGTTTAGCACTAGCAATATCGCAAGCATCAAATAAAATAGAGCTTTTTAAGAACTTCGAAAAATTTTGAGGTCACTCTACTTTTATTGTCACACATCTACTATAAGATCGGAAAAATTAAAAATGATGCAAGACTTATTACAGGAACCTGATATTAGTCTAAAGGAAATACATGCTGTTCGGTGGCTCTTTCTTGGACATGCTGTCGATGCTTGTCATATTAGTTATGATGCATTAGTACTTGCATTGACTGACATTGTTGAACAGAACCATTCAAGTAATTGTAATCCAACAGAACTGGGTCTGTTAAAACACTGTACTGAATATGGTTTTGTTGCTGTGCTATCATTTTTAAGAGATATATTTATAATAGTTGACCGTGTAAGTAGAGTCTTTCAGAGCAATGATGTAGATTTTTCAACAGTTATCAACTAACTGTTTTCAACAATAAACCACCTCAAGACAATGAAAACTGAGTCATGTAGTGGTAGACATTTGTCGGAATTTCTGAAGTCCACAGAAAGTGGTTACTATAGAGACTTTAAATTATCGATTCATACAAATTCTACAAAACAGTTTGAAAGTGCAAAAGTGCAATATTTGGATAAATTAGTGGGAAACTTAAAAGAATGATTCAACTTGCAGAATATGAAATTTACTTTCTGACTTTGATCAGGTCTTAAATTCAAGTTTACTTTCCTCAAATTCTTCTGGATTAGACTCTTTCAATAAGTTGATAAAACACTATTCTTTTGATGCTTACTTGGGTGTTACAGAGGAGGAAATAAAAGAAGAGTTTTTCCAGGTGCAGTCATCGTATTGCAGAAATTCAGACATGAAAATGAATCAGTTCTGTAGACTGATTATGTCTTCAACAGTAGATGATATGCCCATTTACCCATGATTTTCAATTCTCTCACAAATAGTATTGGTCATTCCTCTTTCAACTGCTGTGTGTGAGAGAGGATTTCAACGCAGAATAGAATTAGAACTCAAAAGTGAAACCGGCTTAGTGAGCAAAGTGTAGATGTTTTAACTCATATTTCAGAACTGGGTCCACATTTTTGTAAAAAAAATGGAAAAAGTTGAATGTGCATTTAATTTTGAGCAAGCTGTTATTTCATGGAAAAACAAAGGAAGAAGGTTAGAATTATAATAGGAGGCAAATAAAGATTATCTTTGTTCTTTTGGTTTTGAATTAAGTTTTCTTTTCCTGTTAACGTTTTTATTTTTTGCAACCACATGGATAAAACAAGACCAGTAGGTAAGATATTTTGATAAATTACAATTTACTTATTTTATATAAAAGAAATTCAATTACATGCTAATTCATGTTGACATATTTATATATAGATATAATTAGTTGTTTTTATATTAAATATTATTTAGCTAAAATTTAATGCAATAATTGTTTGTCCTCTAAAATTACTCTTTTGAAAAAGAAAAATACTCCTTCAAAAAATGTGAAGGAATATTTTTACTCTTTTGAAAAAATCCTAGCATGATCTCTGGTTCCGACATTTTTTTCAGGAAGTAATTATCGTTTGGATGTGTAGAATATGCCTGTCCAGGCATTAACACAATCTCTGATCATAGCCTATGAATCTGACACACAAATGTGCAATGCATCAATAAAATTGTTATCCAAGAAAAAAAAAATGCTATAGAAAAATTTTTGTGGAAAAACTTTTAAATTCATACAGTCCAGTCCAAAGTGTTTTAGTCGCATACAACTTTAAATACACCATCTTCATAGCATGCTTCACCTAGTATTATATATATATTAAAACCAACTCATAGCAGATCTTGAAGGAAAATATTAAACTGTTGTTGGAAGTATCGTAAATTAAACTAGTCCCTTCCCCTCCCCCTCCCTCCAAAAAACAGTGAATACAAACAGAAGGGGAAATCCATATCTTTTGCAAAAACTTTTATTGACTATAAATGTATTATTAGTTTAATTAATAAAAATTATGTGCCAACATGCACCTAAATAAATTAGCGAATCTTCGTGTTATAAAATTGCTAACTTCACTTAGAAACACAAAACTGAGCACTACTGAAAGGCAATAGGAATGGATTCGGTTGAGTATTAAAAAAAAAAGGAATTGAAAATTAGTTAATGTGCCAGGACCTTTTGTGTTAATTCAGAATAACTGCTTTTGTGTCTAATTAGTATCAAAAGTTTTAGGTAAATAAAAACATACCTAAATCGCTAGTGTTGTTTTCTAACTTTATAAATGTATATTCAGTGCACTTTCAGAATCCAGTAATACTGGATTCTGAAAGTGCAGTGGTCCATAACCTTCCCTGCTGAGATTCTTTATTCCTTTGTTAACACTAGTTTTTCATTCAGCTTTCAAAATATTGTGTGATGTAGTTTTGTAAAGTGTACTTTCTTGTGCTTGATACATACATAAAAACGTGTGTTATCACTTTATTTGTAGTATATGTGGTAACCAGTTTTGATCAGTGTGTAACAACAGTATCAGAGATGTGAGCTATGCTGTGCTGCTTTATTATGTCGACTTTATCTTTTTTTTTTTTTTTTTTAGAACTGTAGACATTGTCTCTAACAGCTTAATCCTGTGGACCATAATTTTTCATCATGAATTATGTCTGTGGATTATGTTCTGAGATTATATGTATGTTCAAACCCATGTATAACAAAGTTGAAGGGAGAGTCAAAGGCATTCAATACAAGTAAACTTTGTTGTAACTGGACAGATAAAGAAGGGGTATTTTTTGGTATATTTCATTATGTCAGGTGAAAACTAATCAATCACAAACTTTTTATCAATTAAATTGAATGTAAATAATACTTGTTAATTAAAAAAGTATGGCTAGCAAAATAGTATGAGGGAGATCTGCAATAAGCAAAACTTTAACTAATGTAAAAATTAAAGTAACTGCCAAAAATTTGAAATTTCTTCTGTTACATGTGATGGCAGATGTATGAGGCAGCTCTGGATTATTTTGTGCTGATCATCATCTCTGTTTTAAATGTATCACAATTTCCTTAGATGCAGTGGTTAAGATGTTTCTAGAATCAAAATAAACTCATAAGATTTTCTAAACAGAAATTCAGTGATTGAAAGGTAATTGAAAGGTAATGTGGGGGTAGTAGTAAAAAAGCAACTTAAACATTCTTGTCTTCATACAGACTGATCTATCAGTAAGGGGTGGTGCCACTGGATGACTTATCAACAGCAGGTAATTCCTTGTTTACCAGTGAAAGAACTGGATGAATGCTATTTATTTTGTTTACTGATAACTTTGCTGAACTTTAACGTACACGATTTTTTCCATAAAGTATTGTTCATAACATGCATTTAAAATAACAAGGGAGAATATTATGAAGTTCAAGTGATCTATAAGAACTTTGGTTTGTGTGGAACTTTGTATTATGTGGTTTCAACTGTGTGTGTGTGTGTGTGTTAATTTGTTGGTGTTCATGGAGTTTTGCTTTCAAATCTGTCTCAGTTTTATGCAATTAAAACGTTTCCACTTCTTGTTGAGCCTTATTTTAAAACAAAGAAATTTTTCAGATACTCAGACTTCTCTAGGCTCTGCTGAAGAAAAGAAAAATAAGCAAAAACGTGGTGGTAAAGGTATGGTGAGAGCTAAAAAGAAAACAGAAAAGGAAAAGAAAATATGTTTATCAAGAGCTTCACGTGGAAAGAAAAAATTTGTTACAGTAATAACTGGCCTTAAAACATTTGGTAAGTCATGAAAGAAGAAGAAAAAAACATCATTAATTGTAAAATGTCTTGTTCAGATGCATTAAATGGAAGTACTGAAAACACTAGTCATTTATGTTTGTTATTTGTAATCTACAATAATAACAATAAAATGCACCTTTGGGCATCACAGTTGTCAGAATAATGTTTGAACGTTACAAGAGTGGACCAATTGTTTCTTAATTTTTATTCTCAATCTACAACAAACATTATAATTATTCTGCTCTTGTATTACAAAATGAAATTTAAAAGTTCATAACTTCTGATGGTCAATCTATTCATCCATTTTTAGTTTTTGTGCCTGTAGGAAGCTAGCTTTAAATCTTGTAAGTTGAATGAAAAGACAAAAGTATGAAATGTTCTTTTATCAGTTCAGTTGTATGCAAAGCATAAATGTAAGACATTGTGGCAAACAGATTTTACAGTTTACACCAGAATGCAAGCTATATACATATTTTAGATTTCTATGTGCTATTTACCTGTTTTTTAAGTATTCCATTACCTGGATTTAAATTTGTCCTCATAATCCTGCACTCACATTCTGATTTTTTTTTTTTAAAGTATGTGTAAGGAAAGCCAAACAGTAAAAATTTGATCATATGAGGGTTGTACCAAAAGTAATACAAAAGTGGACATAATTTTTTTATTAACTGACAGAAGTCGTTCAAATTGCACATGTTAGTAGAGTAACTCTTCCTCTATACAAAGGTACTGCTCACCGTAGTCTCCATCACAAGTGATGCATTTGCGCCATCGTTGAACCCAACTCTGCCGCCCCGGTGGCGCAGTGGTCTAAGGCGTTGGCCTCTGATCATTCGTCCGTAAGGGGTCCGGGTTCGAATCCCGGTGAGGCATGGATGTTGTGCTTGTCTTGCGGCACTGGCTCTCTCCCTTCCCTGGAACCAGTGACCCTAAATTAGGGACGGGCGACTGCTTATAGCCCATTGAGTTGCTCACGGTGGTCGTTAAACCTCCAAACAAAAAAAAAAAAAAGAACCCAACTCTTGAATCCTCTTTGAAAAAATTCAGATGTGGACTGTTGTACCCACTTCTTCACAGCCAGTTTCACCTCGTCTGTGTCATCAAATTGTTGTCTCCGGAGACTGTCCTTGACCAGACCGAACAGGTGGAAGTCGGAGGGCGCCAGATCTGGGCTGTATGGTGGAAGGGGGACCACTGACCAGCCTAATTTGCTGATTGCCTGATTTGTTGCTGAAGATGTGTGGTCTCATATTCTCGTGGTGAATGAGGATCCTTTTCAGATTCTTGTTCAGTCTCTTCCTCCTTATGGCTTCTCTAAGCTTCTTGAGTGTCTTAATGTATGCGACTGGTCATGGTATGGCCACTTTCCAGAAAAACAAGGAGAAAGGCCCCCTGTCATCCCAAAAAATAGTCACCATGATTATCTGTGCTGATTGCTTGCTCTAGTACTTCTTAGGCCTTGGTGAAGAGGTGTTACGCCATTCGATGGATTGATTCATCGTTTTCGGATCGTAGAGATACGCCCACGTTTCATCCCCTGTCACCAGATCGGAAAGAAAAATGTCTTCATTGGCTTCAAATACTTTCAGCAGATCAGAGCAGAATTCCACCTTTTTCTCCTTCGAATTGGGTGTCAACTGCTGTGGACCCACTTTGCACCCACTTTCCGATACCCTAAATCTTCCACCATCTTCTGTATGGCATTGTGACCTCAGTCCAGTTGTGCAACAAGCTCACGGATTGTGATTCGTCTCTCCACATGAATCAATTCATCCACCCGGTGACGATTTGTGTCAGTGGTCTCAGACGATGGTCTCCCAATGTGTGGTTTGTATTCAGTGCTTGTTACCTTTTCTTTAAACTCCATCCATTTGTGCGTATCGCTCTTGTCAATGGTGTCAGCTTTGTAAACATCATGTAGCCATCTGTGTAAGTTGGACAGCCTGCACCGTTCCTTCATCAACAACACAATGACAGCACATTACTTCAGCTTAGAATCCATTATTTACCTCCAATGAAGAAGAAGGGTTATTATAAAAGGAAGAGTTACTGTACCAACATGTGCAATTTCAATTACCTCTGTCAGTTAATAAAAAAGTTATGTCCACTTTTGCATTACTTTCGATACAACCCTCGTATAATGGAGAGTGAACGTGATATTCTCATTTAGACACACCTTGTTATTCTGACTGCCTTTTTCACTCTGGTCTTGCATTAACAACACTGTTCTCTTGACAACTTCTTTGATTAAAGGACGTCTTTCATGCTAAGAAACTTGAATTAAAATATAAAACTATTAACGAAGTAGTTAAAAGAAGTCCAATTCAAGTAATGTAATGTGGTCAGTGTCATGTCCCCATGTTTCTGATTTGCATGGGCAATCTGATATTCACTCACACTTCATCAATAGAATGCTTTCTGTCTCCTGTTCCTGCAGACATCTTCAGCTCTTCCAAGGTTATTGCTAACACCTTTGAATACCAGAATGCAAGGTGATATTCTGAAATGGTATTATTAAGTTTTCAGATTGTACAATACTTAGGCTCCTGATTTCATGGGATATGGATATTTAATTCTGAAATGGTATTATTAAGTTTTCAGATTGTACAATACTTAGGCTCCTGATTTCATGGGATAAGGATATTTAATTCTGCTGGTATTATTAAGTTTTCAGATTGTACAATACTTAGTCTCCTGATTTCATGGTATGTGGATATTTAATTTTGAAATGGTATATGTGGTGTGAAGTTTAAAGATCACAAGAGCTCATAATTTATAGATGTATAACCTTAAAATGTTTGTTATTCTTGAAATCTAATGCAACACAAGACCCTCATATTTTATTTGGGGGGGGGCTACAAAAATGGTTCATTGTTACAGTCATTTTCATTTTTTCTGAATAATAAACCATCTTCAGTCTATTTTTATCATGCATGCATAGAAAAAATTGAATGTTTATATAGTGTCACTTTGACTGCCTACACATACCTATAAATTGTTTTTTTGTTTGTTTTGTTTAGTTTTTATATTTGGGGAAACAAATGATATTAATTTTTTTTTTCCTCCATGTACAGTTTTTCTGCTAGGTAGCACAAATGAATTTTGTATTTGGCACTGTTATCTTCACTTCTCAAAGCTGGATCGGAAACATTGTTGGCAGTATTGTCTGTCTGTCTGTCTCTCTCTCTTTAATTGCCTTACAGTATAGAATCCAACTTCCTCTTTTATATGGCTACTTCAGCTGTTCCCAATGACATCAATTTCTCTTTGCATGTTCAGTAAAGTAACTCCATTCAACCTGCTCTCTGGTAGTGTGGATTCCTGGTAAGTTTCCACCTTTGTAAACACACTTCACAAAAAGGATTGCAAAGGTGCTTAATAAGGTGAAGGGCTGCCAAAATCAGAAGTGTTAACCCATCCTCCAAAACATTTTTTCTGTCCTTCATGAAGCCAACCAGCTGCTGCTTTTGTTTTAATTATGACTATAAAAAACGTGGTGCAATAAATAAAAGTTATGCATACTGTGATAAAAAATATTACCATACTTTCAGTGATGCATGATGCATAGAATAGCACAGTTCATAATTATGTTTATTGCTGTAAATGTTGATGACTCAGCTGTGCATTCTACCAATGGGTAGTAGCCAAACTAAGGTCCATTTACATGGATTTGTGTGATATCATCCAGTACTTGTTGTTGCATGCAAGATTTTAAAAACACTTTTTTGCAAGTTTGTAGCAATAAAAAAAACCTTGTTCTAAAACTGCAATACTTAATTTGCAGTTCTAGAACAAGGTTTTTATTATATGAATGTTTTTATGGTTTGCAGATAACAGCATTTTTATAAACATCCCAAACATACTTTCTCGGTTGGCTGTTTACACTGCTGCTAATTTTGAATTTTAAACCATCCACTTTTCTTAGATTTCCATAATTATTCACAGGGGGGGGGGAGATTTTTTTTTTTAATGTTCACAAAGGTGAGCAATTTGTTCTTTTACAAATGTGAGGAAATATGACATATGTGGCCACTCAGTGAAGCTGAACTGAAAATGATTTAACAAAATCTTCATGGAATGGTTGAAATTGCTTATTTAGAAATGTCACTGTTGTATTACTTTAAGTTAGAAGTAATGCCAGTTTCATCTTGATCCAACATTGTTGGTTGTGATTCCCTTAACAAACTTTTCTTCCCCCCACCCCCTCTCTCTCTCTCTCTCTCTCTCTCTCTCTCTCTCTCTCTCTCATTCATTCATTTGCATTACCAGCCTCTAGCTATTTCAAAAGCTGACACTTGCAAAATCCTGCATTAATTTTCAGATTTTCCAGTTTTAGAATGCACAGCTTTTTATTATTTCATAAATGTAAAATGATTGGAAATTCATCATCCTGAAAAGATCTAGAAATTTCAGACAGGATACTCAAAGAATCTATCAGAAAAATCAAAATGATGATGGTGGTGTTTGTTTGTTTTAATTTCTTGAAATTGTGGTTTTGAGATGTTAAACAGCCATGATTCATCATTACTTACACACTTAGTCACATCTTCCAAGTGCAAGACTTATATCAAAGTTTTTCAAAAAAGACTTCTTTGCACTTTTTATACTACTCTGTAAACATTCCAGCACTTTCAAACATAAGAAGTAGTATTGTATTAAACCATCTAATTAAAAGTGTGATTCTAATAAGATGTGTGCGCTCTCTCTCTCTCTCTCTCTCTCTCTCTCTCTCTCTCTCTCTCTCTCTCTCTCTCTCTCTCTCTCTCTCTCTCTCTCTCTCTCTCTCTCTCTAAAATAAAATAACGAATCAAACTTTAAAACATGAAACAAAATTGACAAACCTGCAGGGTTGTCGATTTTCAGCTGGCAAGTGAAATATTTGCCTGACTGGTGAACTGCATGAAATTTTTCAAGCCCGGCTATGACTCATATTTTTTTTCAGCACTGGATCTAAAACTTGTCTTGCAATAGTCAAGTGCTATTCTGCCAAGAAATTTCTTATATACATTATGTACTTGTACAAATTTTATATATTTAGTTGTTGTTTTTTTAATTTTTGTATTACTTATTTTTTAGACATAGATCTCAAAGATGCGTCAAAATTCTTCTCACATAAATTTTCCTGTGGATCATCTGTAACTGGAGATGATGAAATAGTTATTCAAGGCGATGTTAAAGAGGACCTTACTGATATTATCACAGAACAGTGGCCTGAGGTTAGCAGTCCTATATTCTTCTAACTCAGTATATCTTAAGAACTACCATGAAAAGAAATGTAATGAAAAATCCCATGTGGATAAACAGTTATTTTTTCATAATATGAAATTTGTTTTTCATGTTTAAAAAAGTACCCTTCTCTTACTGTGATTTAGTGGATTACAAGAGTTTTATTGAGACATTGCAGTGGAAAACAATATTTTGTGTTTCTCATTGTTTCTTTCATTAATTTATTCTGATGTAAAAAAGCAATGTGCCTCTGTTCTGTAAGATGTGTGGCAGCGTGTTTTTACTGTGGATTCACTCTTTTAATATATGGCCACTATAAGTCATATATTGCAGAAACAGTTAAAAGAGGGTTTTCATGTCAATGATAAATCTGCAATTGTAATTATCTAGATAAGTAGCTAGGACTACTTGGCTTATGGATTAATGAGCCATATACAGTATAGGCATTGGAACATCAAACCATACCTTACACATACTAAAGAAATTATAATTTTTCAAGAACATAGTATAATAGATGCTCAAACTGGAAGAAGATCCATGTTCTGAACTTCAGGGAAGAAACTGGCCAGGCCTTATCACCCAGCGTGCTACTCCACTTGTGGTGCATTATGGAAGCTCTCTGTAATGTGCATAGAGACTGAAGGCAGGGCCACCAAACCAGGTGAACAACTGGTCTAAGGGATACATAGGGTGTTTGGAAAGTAATTCCTCCATGTTTGTATCTTTACTCCCAGAGAAAATATCAAAATAAAACAAGAAGCAAAACGTAACTCAGAACAAGTTTTTTTAACCTGTCTCTGTAGAACTCCTCAGGCTGTTCTCATAGCAGCATGAACTTCATCACATGTGAAGTAAATTCCTTTGAGACATTTCTTGAGTACTACAAACAACCAGATGGAGCCAATTCTGGGTTCTAGGAAGGGTGAGGCTGAACTTCAAAAAATCGTATGCTCTGTAGTACTGCTGAAGTGGAAGCATTGGTGTTGGGTCTGATGTTATTGTATTGAAAAAGAATAGGGTTTTTTTTTTTCTGGGAGAACACAAATTATTAGTATTAGTATTATAGTTGACTTTTTTTTTTTTGACATCTTCAGGGTGTTATTACATAAGCCTTGGAATTGGTTTCTGTACCTTTGAGTATGTACTGTTGATGAATGATGCCTTTGTAGTTCCAGAAAATGGTAAGCCTGCATTTTCCAGAAAAAGGTTGAGTTTTTTTTTTTTTTTTTTTTTTGTGATGATACTCAAATTACTTGTTGCACATTACCTGTGACAATGCTTTGCAAAAAATGATAACTTTTGCTTTCATAATGAAATGAATCGTTGACATGCTTCTAGTGTTACTTTCTTCATAATGAGCATAAGTTGACATGATGGAGCACCCATCATGCACACACTTTCTTGTAACTCAGTTCTTTAACAGTCGTACTTGACTCTAGCTAAACAATGTTTAACTTTACTACTGTGCCTCTGTAATTTGTCAATTTTCTTAAATAAAAATTTCTTGACTTCTTGCCTGTTCAAATCCAGAGTGCAGCTGATCATTCAGGTCCAAATTACTGTCATTATTGCTTGATTTTCTTATCTTCACCATGAAAAGCCAATAATTGCTGGTCAATTCTAATGTGAGTTTCATTTTCATGTGTCAGAAACTTATAACTGCTTACTGTTCCTGCTCAAAGTTGAAAACATGCCATCTATTATGACCTAAATGCAGCATAAACCATTATGTTAACCAAGACATACCACATTGCAAATTAAAGCTCAGGGAATAACAAACAAGTTTGAGAAAGCTTCTGCCTCAAGGTCACCCCTCTTCTGCGAGATACCTGCACAGGAGCATTACTTTCCAAATTCCCCTTATACTTAGACCAAGCAACTTAGCACTGAGCAGACCCAAGTCTGAGTTACAGTGTCTGCAACAGTATCACTGGGAAACCAAGTGAAATTCCATCATAATCAGTCAGTCATTCATGTGTGTCAGTAAATGGATGGTGGCACCCCCCCCCCCCCATCATGCATTCTGTACTTACGAAAAAACATTTCTAAAATATCAGATCGTCTTGCAGGAAAATCTCCCCATTGCCATGTATGTATGTGTTAGGAGATCAGGATAGGTTACATCAAGATATGATTGAAAAAGGATGGGAAAGAAAGAGAATTACCCAGGAAATTTGGCAAAAAAAAATCAGCCTAAATATGGCAGGCAAAATAAGAGATTCGTGTCATATGGAATGGGCTCTTGGTGGCATGACATATTCTGGTGTGAGGAAAAAAGGTCCAAGCACAAGCTGATGTGGAACTGCCCTCCTGATGATACAATTAAATGTACTCCTGTGTAATTTCTAGGTGAGAACCTTCACAGGAATTCATCATATGGGTACTTTTCAAATTAAATAGTATAGACCAGGAAGTTGCGGCTGGCCGTGGATCTGTAGAAGGTTCTAGTTCTAGAGAAGCAGATTTTTTTTTTTTTTTTTTTTTTTAAGTTTAGATATAGTATTTAAAATCACAAAAAGAAAAGGTTGTCATTCTTGGGAATTTCATTGGAAGAGTTGGAAATGACAATGGGAATTTGGAAGATATAAGGCAAAAATTTAAAAAAGATGCAAGTGATTAATTTTTATTTTATTTTTACCTTATATTTAAAAATTCATCAAAAATATAATGAGAAATTTTAGAGGGAACCATGTGCCAAATATGAATGGGGGAAAAAGCTCATTAATTCAATTAATTCATGTTTAGGCAACGAACTATTTAACCTCTAACCTATGAAACACAGTGAGAAGAGACTGAAAGTAGGAAAAATGTAATCAGTTTTGCTGCAGCTGAGTGGTCTGTAAGAAATGTAATAAGGATATTAGTTTTCAGTGGTCTTAAAATTAGTCTTTTTTTTTTTTCTTTTTTTTTTTTTCCCCATATACAGTCCACTTTTTAAGTCAGTTTTACAATGGTTAAGAAGCCAACAGAGGCATTAAGATATATCAGGGGTGGTAGACTGAAAAATGTAGAAGGGAGGCTGGATTTCTAAAGGCATGTTACTGAAATTTTTAGCAAAATCAAAGCCCTGGTGTCTGGAACTGTTACAGGTAAGTGGATTGGGAATAAAAGATGGAATATTGAGGCTGCAAGGGAAGCATGTGATACTGCAGTATGTAAGGATAGGGAAGTCACGAGCCCTTGGTGAACAGTAGAAGTAAGTAAAGCTGTCAAAGAAAAGGGAAAAAGTTTTGGGTATGTATTTAAGCTGTTTGCCACATGCTAACATGGGCAATTATAAAATTGTTTGTCAAAAGGTAAAACTATGTGTTAAGAATGCAAGAAAAAAGATATCTGTAGATAGGGGGAATTTTTAAGAGATGTCCTAAGTTGCTCTGAAAGTGTTTGTCTTATTAAATGTATTAGAAAGGATGAAGTCTGTTATCCAGGGATTATGCGAGATCTGAGTGAAAAGTGTCGGACCACATTTTGTTTCTCCTAAATGATACAGAGCACTGCAGGGAGACTCATTGGTGCATGACCTTGAACTTTGGTGCACATGACTGAATTTTTGTCATGCTGTTAGCTGGCTCATTTGGTGCCTGACAGTGAAGGTTTGGCATTGTAAACTCTGTACCCGCCACATTCTTGTCTTGTGCCGCAATGACTGAGCGAGTTGAGCTAAGAACTTGCATCAAATTTTGCCACAAACTAGGCCACACATCAGCAGAAACAGTTTGAATTATCCCAATTGTCCCAGCAGAAGAGTCCAGGGTCCTCCAAGGCCAAAAAAAAGGGGGGGGGGAGGTCCACTGCAAAGTCAAAGACATGTTGACTGTTTTTTTTTTTTTGTTGTTGTTTTGTTTTTACCATAAAGCCATGTTTAATCATGAATATGCTCCAGAAGGGTAAAATGTAAACAAGGAGTAATACTAGGTAGTTCTTCATCACCTGCAAGATGCAGTGTGAGAGATCTGCACTGTGACTGCAAGGGAACTGGCAGCTGCATCATGTCCATGCTCCCGCCCACTTGCCCCAAACCTTATTCAGGCCTTTTTGGCCAAACACATTATCCCACAAGTAAAGCAAGTCCCACACTTTCCAGATATGGCTCCTTGTGACTTCTGACTGTTCCAAAGTTGAAAATGTCTTTGAAGGGGGAGAAAATTTGAAGACACAAAGGAGATCAAGAAGGATGTGGTGCAGCACTAATTGGTAATCCCTAAAAGTGATTTTCAAAAATGTTATGATTAGTTGACAGACTGCTGGACAAGTGTATAGCATCAAAAGGCCCATACTTGAAGGGAAATAAAACAGCAGCACAATAGGTTACTTAGGGGTTTTTCCTGCCCCTAAGTTGGATACTATTTGATCAGACCTTGAATTTTGAAAAAGATGGGCATCTTATTTCAGAAGAGGATTTATCAAATGAATCCTGTTGGCAGAGAACAAAAGTGAGTTGCATAGTATGTTGTCTTGGATGTACAAATTTTGCATGAAATTCAAACTGAGTATAAATAAGGGAAAAACCAAAGTTATGGTTTTTGAGCGGGGAACTGGTAGTACCGAATGTAGCATAAGTCTACATGCCACCGTGATTGACCAGGTGAATGAGTTTGTGTATTTAGGAAGCATCTTTGACAGAGAGAACATATTGGATGGTGAAATTAGTAGGAGAGTGAATTCTTCATTGAAAGTCATAGCTGCCTTGGGAGGTTTTCACAGGAATGATGGGTTCTCAAGGAAGTCCCGCATGGCTGTGTATGAAAGTGTAATTGTTCCTACTCTGATGTGTATCAGTGAAACCTGAGTACTACAGAAGAAACCTAGGAGTCGTCGAGTCGTCTGTGTGCTGGAGAAATGCGTTACTTACAGAGGGTTTGTGGCAAGACATGTTCTGATCGTGTGAGGAATGAAGATGTGTTGGAGTTGTGTAATGTGAAGCAAAATGTTGTTAGCAAAGTGGATACTAATATGCTTTGGTGGTTTGGGCATGTTGAAAGAATGAGTGATGAGATGCTTACTAAGAAAATCTTTTTAGCCCAAGTGGCAGGAAGGAAAGGCAGAGGAAGGCCAAGGAAGTCATGGGAGGATCAGATTCAGGAGTTTCTGCATGAGAAAAAGATCGTGAGTATGAAGTATAGAAGATCTTGTGTGTGTGTCATGTGATGGATGTCAGTGAAGCTCAGATTGTGTGCCAAGATCGCTGTAGGCGGAGGAGTTTGATATGGCAACAGTAAGTAAATAATCAGATAAAAAATTATCTGGTAGTTTGTCTTTTCTTTGTGGAGCTAATCTCTGAATCTGAGAACAGCTTAGTGATATGTATGTATGTATATTTTGATGACCTGATGAATGAAAGTCTGGGCATAGTGGGTCAGGCAAATGTTGGTGATAGTGATGTTAATGAGTTGGATTGGAGGGCCGTTGGTGTCATGATGATGAAGCAAGGGATGCTATTCTGTCTTTAACATGTGGTGAAACTGCAGGTTACAATGAAATTAATCATAGTGAATGATGTACCCTTTGGATACAGAGAATCACCCCAAAGTTATTTGTTTCTAAGGATTTGCAAAAGTCAGTCGTGTCAATAGTATGAAAGGGAACAGAAAACATTGTAACTGCTGTGGTATCTCCTTTTAATTGGTGTTCATTGCAAAGTTTATTCAATCATTTTGAGTAGCAGATACAGAAAAGTGGTGGAAGATCAGTTGAGTGAAGGACACTGTGGCTTCTTATGAGTAGGGAAAGCCAGGATAATGTATTAGTACTCAGACAGCATTCTAAAAAGTTTTATGGGATAAATGAGGATTTGTATGCGGTGTCCATTGGCTTTCAAAAGGTTATTGGCCAAGCACTTAAAGAAAATATGTTCAGTATGCAAAAAATTACTGAACTACTACTAACACATGTTAAATCTAGCTATTGAAATCAATCGCAAGTGTGTACACAAAGGGTCTTTCAATAGTCAGGATGAAAGGAAATACTGCTAAGTGGTTTGAAATTGATTCTGGAGTAAGTCAGGAATATAGATTATCTTCCCTTTTTTGTGATATATATGAATGAACTGGTCAGGGAAAGTAACTGAGTTTCTGATGTTGAAGAAAATGGGTCTGACATCAGCTGTCTACTGTATGACACTGAAACTTTTGATAAGGTGCTAAACAGTGGAACATTAAATCAGCTGTGTGAGAATATTTCCACCCAAGAAAGAGGAGAACCAAACTTACTGTTTGCAATGTAGTATTTAGACCTAAACTCTTTTATGGCATTGAGAGTTTGGAACAAAGTGAAAGGGCTGTGTGGGAGGTTTGAAGCCACTGACATCAGAATAGTATAAAAAATTTGTAGAGAAAATTTTGTGGATATGACAGCAAAATGGAATTTTTAATGCAGACACAAGAACTGAGCTTGATACTCTAGACCCAGAAATCTGGGTTTTCAAGTTTTGTGCAGGAATTTGGGAATCCTCAATCATGATTTCTGACAATGCTATGAAATGGTAATTAAAAGTATCTTTCCTAATTCAATTTTGTGCATGCTGAAAGGAAGACTGCTTTAATAACATTTTGGCAGCTATATCTATTTATAACAAATAATGTTTCACAAGATTCAATAAATCCAATGAGCTAATTGCAGAATTGACAAAAAACACTTTAGGATGTTATGGTAGTCGGACTTAAGCATTCAGAGCTGAAAAGATCTCCATAGTTTGGTTCTAGTTCCAGTTGAAGAAATTTTTATTTAATCTTCTTCACTCTGAGTTCTTTTGGACTTTTACAGACATTTCTGGCCTCTTGATTTTAGTCAAGGCCTGTTCTCAATGTATAGAAGAATTAACAAAAGTTTTGTTTACTTCTGAAGGAAAGAAAACTTTATTTCAGAAGTAAACAGAACTTTTATTAATCATTCTATACATTGAGAACAGGCCTTGACTAAAATCAAGAAGCCAGAGATGTCTGTAAAAATCCCAAAAGAACTTAGAGGGAAGGAAGATTAAATGAAAATCTCCATAGTTTGCCTAAATGTTCTGAAGTGCAAAATTTTACTTCAAAAATGCAATTTTTGCAAGATCTCCAGCACCACTAATATCACATATAAAGTTCAAAACTGCAACTTTCAAAAGATTTCTAATATACTGTAGCGGGGGGGGGGGGTGTGTGCAAAGTTAAATTTCACATTGTCAGAAAGGCCATTTCGCATCAATAGAATGAATTCAATAATGAAAAATTTCAGGCTTATGGTTTACTACATAATTTACATTAAAATTCAGTTGGATTTTTCGGCTGAACATCAGCTTTGGTCACAGTGGTAACAAGTGTTCGCGTGAAAATATATACAGTATAATATATAAACAATATGCATTATTTATATATGTAGTGCTAAGGTCAGAGTTCAGGATTTTTTATTTCATCTCACAATCACCCCTGATATATGGTATATACAGTAGATAGATAAAAGAGTTGACATACGTCATTCTTAACTTTGGGAGTTTAAGCCCCAAAGCTCCCCAGGTGTGCCAGTGTATTGAGATGGTATGGACATGTGTGCCAAATGGGAGATGAAAGATTGCCTAAACAGGTATTAAATTCTGGGGTACTGGTCCTCTTTCTGATCAAGAACTAGGCCTACAACAAGATGGAGTGAAGACGAGAGATCAGCCGTTCATGACTAGCATAAAATATGGTAGAGGCAAAAAATCATGCAATAGACTGGAAGAGGTAAAGGAAGTTCAGTGTGAAGATGAAGGATTTCTTTTCTTTTAATGCCACATGTGCTAAAAATATTCCTGAATGCTGTGCAGGTGTACATGTGTGAAGTGGCATTGAATGTACAGTATGTGACTCCTAGTTAAGATATTTATTCATTCAGGGAATCTTCAATTAATAGGGAGCCATTGGGTCAAAAGGTGTAAAATGCATTGCTGTAAAACATGGTGGTGCATGTGAATAGTTATCAGTATTGAATTAAAATTTAAAGCTTAATTATTCGATCTTGCCAGAAAAAAAAAGCGAAAGAGTTTGATTAAAATTTTATTTGTGAATTTATTTGTGTGCTGTTAAAAAAGTCTTCCTAAAATTGAATTGCTGCTTTTTAATGGAAAAAAGATAATGCTTCAGTGATATTTCTAAAGATTGCTGAACAAAATAAACGTTTAGTTTAACATTGAGAAATATTGTTCCCTTTTTGTGAGTAGGAACTGCCTTCCCTGTAGTTACAACACACCCACAAGCAACAAAATAGGTAGCCTCCTCCCCCATTGAGATGAGGAACTGCCCTTCAACAAACAGGCAGATTATGTTAAAATGAGAAATTGCTCTCAGTAAACAGGCAGTTATGCCAAAATGAGGAACTTTGCTCAACAAATGCACGGTTATGTCAAAATCAGGAACTACAGCATGTTTTGTGTACTTACTATTTTCCTAATTATTGAATTGTGTTATTAGAAAGTAATGAAAAGTTATTTAGAAAAGGTTTCCAAATTATAGAACATAAGATAGGTTCTGTAAGCTCTCAGTGTAAATACTCCATAACATTTTTATGTTTATATTTTATATGGTCTTGCCTTGGATTTTTTTTTTCTCACTAGCCATTTTTATTGCCACATTTAAACTGATAAAGCCAGTGGTATTTAATTCATGAGTAATGTGCATCAAGCTATGACTGCTCATTAATTACCAAAATACTGCTTTCGTTAAGAATTGGAACTTAATTTATAACTTGGTTATTTTATATTTATTAAAAACAATTAAATAGTTGGGGTTCCAAGTGTGTTTTATCAAAACTGAAACAAATTAAAAGAGGAGGAGTGCTTCTGTTTCTAGTAACTGCACCATAGTACTTTATTTAAAATAGTGTGTTAATGTCTACATTTCTTTTTGCTCCACATCAACATTCTTTTATAAAAAGGAGGTCACTGTTGCAGTCTATTCATATTCACATTACAGTATCCAAATAATTGGTTAATAAGGATCACCTAGGCCCTCCAGTTTTAAATTTTGTGTGCTGAACGAATGTTCTACATCAACAGAAATGACAGAACACAAATGCATATTTATGGAACTCTTTAGAAGTTAGACACACCTAAATTTAAAGGAAAGTACCAATGAGTTGGTTTGATTTTGGCAATTTGAAGTATGACTTCAGGAAATCAATTTTGTAGCCATTGGAACGCGTATTGATTTTGCACTCTTTGTTCGCAATATTGGGTTGGTGCAACATTTGGAGAAAGCCAAGGAACACTGCTCTGCAGGCAAGCTTGACTGGTGTTCTATTGATTGTGATCACTTCCCATTATGAATTTAAAAGGATCCAATCAGACAGGTGATGTGATTGGATTGCTCCCTGAATAATTTTTTAAAGCTACCCTTAACCAAGGCACAGCATCTGATGAATGCACAAAAGACTGAACAATGTTGCTTGTGAAAATTTAGTGTTGTTCTGACAAAGGGAATGAGTTGGAATAGTGCAAAAGAACTAATTTTCTGGTGGGTACAAAAATACACGGTTGAGCCACATTATTGTGACCACCAGCTAATATCCAGAATAACCGCAGTGTGCATCGCGGACAGCAGCTAGACAGGTTCGGAGTGACTCAGTAAGGTGCTGGAAGGTATTCACAGGTACGTAGAGCCATGCTAACTGCAGTGCATCTGACAGGTGCTAGAGAGTGCATGGTGGAGGATCCATAGAACGAACAACATGATCAAGGTGGTCCCACAGATTCTCAGCTGGGTTTAAGTCTGGGGAATTAAGGGCCCAGGGAAGTACTTTCAAGTATTCATCGTGCTCTTCCGACCACTCTTGGACATTTCTAGCTGTGTGGCACATTGCATTGTTGTGCTGGAAGATCCCATCCGCCCCAGGGAAGACAATCGTCATGTATGGGTGTACGTGGTCTGCAAGGATGGATTCATAACGAATTCGGTCCATAGTGCCTTCTACAGGTATAATTGGACCAAGAGAATGCCACGAAAACATTTGCCAGACCATAACACTGCCCCCACCAGCTTGTGTTCTGCCAGCAATGGTTGAAGAGTGTTTATTCTCCGATGTTTTTCGCCTTATACGCCAACGTCCTTCCATTCCATGAAGCAGAAAATGTGACTCATCGGAGAATGCAATCCTTTGCCAATCATTGGAGGTCCAATTCTGATACTGCCATGCAAATGTAAGCCTTTTCTGCCGATGCACCTTCATTAGCATAGGTGCAGTGACCATCTGTCTGCATCGGAGCCCCATACGCAGCTGGGTTTGCTGAACTGTCATTTTAGACACACTTCTGGTAGCTCCCTGGTTCATTCAGCCTGTGAGTTGCTCTACTGTAGCGTGTTGATCGGCCCACACGCACATTCAAAACCGATGTTCACCTCTCACATCAATGGCAGGTGGTGCTCCGCAGTTTCCACATCACTTATTCACAATGGTGCCATTTCTCCAATCACGATACACTGTAACCACAGCAGCACTCGAGCAGTTCACAAACTGTGCTATTTCAGAAGTACTGCCACCCTTGGCCCAAAAGCCGGTAATCATCCCTTTTTGCAAATCTGATAAATAGCTCCTTTTATCCAGGACAGCAACTAGTGATATGTTTTGAGATTGCCTACAGCACACCTTTTATACCCTCCAAGCCAGCTAACGACATGTTCCTTCTTTCATTGGCTGCACGCTGTTGACATCAAAAGTAGGAGGTGGTCCCTACTTTTGATGTCAACAGCACGCAGCCAATAATGGGGCTCGGCTGTGTAGTTTCATGTTATGATCAATGCAGAAAATACTGAAAATTGCCAAAGAAGCAAAAAGGGTAAATTTCTTAAAACTTTAGTTCACCAATTCCTAAAAGATTACCACATTTACTTATTTATTTAATTGTTTGCCCACAGACAAAAGAAGAAAAATCACCAACAATTTCTGTTGCACTTTGAGAATTCCATGCTCAATAGAGTAACTCTTGGATTTGCATGTTTCATCTCTTCAAAGTGAAAGCGAATATTGTCATTCTCATCATTTGAAGTATAACTAATGTTGAATAGTAATAAAATAGTTTTCCTTCACAGTGAATAATGGAAATATGATTGTATCATCATCCCTCCTTTGCTTGCAAAAGTTTATTCTGAATTTTCATTTCATTTTCTCTTTCCAGATTGATGAAGATGCTATTGATAATTTAGGAGATCAGTCTCGGTGATATATAATTATCATTATGCACAATGTACAGCTATTGAAGGATTTTAAGTGCAACAAATTTGTACAGTAAAGCTTATTTCATGATATTCAAGTGGCCCAGACAGTGTGTGTGAGTGTGAAAGCAAAAGACTCACATAGTATGGGCATGGGAGAAAGTACCCTGCAGATGTACAAGTGCTGTAAACAAATCTGTTGTTACCTTCCATACCAGTGTGCAGCATGCATTGTTAAAAACACAAAGTGAATAAGGAGAAAAGAGAAAAATTAAATAAAAAAAAATTAAATTATATCTTAAGTTTTGTGTACATGCTTCTTTGTGTCAGTTTTTTGAAATGTGCAGTTTAAATGTAGCTTACACTGCAAAGCATAGTGTTCTCCCTAGAGTCTTGTTATGAGGCAGCCCACCCAGCTAATTTTCTCTGCCACCCAGCTAAATTTCCTTTAATGAACGTTTTCACAATGCACATAATAGTAAGAGTGGAAAACTTATTCCCACATATGCATAAATATTGTTGAAAACTGGCTTAAATCTGTGTCCAGTATGACTTATTAGTAAGTAATCATTTTTTTTTTTTTTAATTTTTGTACAATTTTCTAAGCTTGCACTTAAAGATGTTTAATTGCATAATAATGTTATACTACTACGTTCAAAAAGTTTCGGAACTTTTTAGATTAAAAAAGAATGAGTACAGATAATACCTGTTTATGCTGTGTTTCCTTCGAAGTGATTGCCCCGTGCAACTATGCATTTTTGCCAGGGTTGGGTTTTTACAAGGACATGGGGAAAACTAGGTTTTTACCAGTAAAAACCTGGGAGAAACTGGTAAAAACCTCTTACAACACTTTGCCATGGGGGAAAATCCTAAATAATTCATAAAATGCAGAAAAAGATAATGAATTCATCTTGTTCAACATTTTCTGTGTGTAGAATATTTACTAACTCCCAAAAAATGCTCCCCATTCTCTATGAAGAGCAGTAGTGGAGGGTATAACAGAAAAGCTTGACATATTTTACTGGCAAGAAAAAGAGAACCCTCAGTATATGTGTTGAAAAAAAAGGTTTAAATCGCAAGAAAATTAATTTTTAAATCTTGAGGCAATACACTTGTAAGCTCTTAACTAGGGGTGCAGGAAATTTTCAGGGCCCAATATTTCCCCAAAACACAAATGTTTTTGTCTAAAATTGAGGGCTGATTTCAAAAGAAATTGCAGTCTGATTTTAACGATTTTCAATAGGGTAGGTCCCCAGGCATTGCTTAACAACATACTGAAATTTCATTGAAATTGAAGCATTTTTACATGAGTTATCATGATGACAGACAGATGGACATACAGACAGATAGATAATTTTAACGATTCGTTCAGACAGATGGACATAAGCAGTTGTGCTCCTGGATTGTAATTTCTTGGAACAACAAACTGTATATAAAAAAATGAACCTTCAGACAGACGAACAGCATACAAATATAGAATGACACCCTCATTATTCATTCCCAGCAGCACATTATTTTTAGTATTATTCCGTATTTCGATGTAAATGGAATAATCACAGATAGCACTTTCCCCTGGCTACAGTTCTGACAGTGACCGCGTCCCTCCTTTAATTATGGTTCTGCCCGCGTCATCTGAGTTCCGAGGATCGCCGTGCAACTTTGCTGGCAAAAAGCCTGTTTTTTGCCTCGAGGATCTCCGCTAGTGCTCTGTGAAAATTTCAAGACCCCTGAAATGGGATTTTACCAAAAACTGCATGGGTCATTCGCTTTCAAATGTCCGGAACCCCCAATAATTTTGGTTATTGCTTACTTTAGGCACTTTTGCCTACCTCGATGAAAATTTCCTAGAATGATGCAAAACTTTTGTTTTATTAATTTTTTAAAATTCGGCTTTTGACATTTTTTACATTACCTGTGACCTGGATTTCACGGGGTTTCTTAACATATATCGTTGGGAATAGGGTTCCCCTTTCTGAAATCCTTGTCCCTATGTTCCACCCGTGTTTTGCTGCTTTTTTTTTTTTTTTTTTTTTTCTGATGAATTTTAAGAAATTGGACTCCTTCCGCATGCATAAATTGCAGATGGTTTCGAGTCGTGATGAGTCACCTGTCATTCATTGCTGTAAGACGAGCAGGTGGAGAAGTTGCTATTCTGCTACTCTCCTTCATTCCTTGTGCTGGGGACTATACCAGACAATACATCCTTTTTTTTTTTTTTTTTTACTGTGTAACTATAACTGAACTTTGTTCTTTTATACAGTTTTGTTTTTGATTTAGAAGTTAATTGTAGGTTACTGGCACAAAGCTTTTGAGAACTGATTTTCATGTCGGTGAACAAAGGAGGAAGACCAAATGAAGATCCCATTTGGACTGAATTTTGGTGTATAAAAGATGAAAATCGTAAACAAGTGGGTATCTTGTACGCTTCAGAACCCCACCCCTGGTCCTGAGCTTACGGCGGTCGTAGTGAGCGATGGGTTTGCCTCCTCGGGGCGCTCCGTGGTAACAATGGCACACACAGCAGCAACTAGGGCCTCTGTGAATCTTGGAGACGTGCCAGCTAGTTCTGTGTGGCATTGGCAAAAAGACCCCAACTCACTGGGTTTTGTTCCAGAATACTTTGGTTGAAAGACCAACTGGAACCGTCAGCTGTGGGCTAATCCCTCTCACTGATGTACTTACCTGATTAAAAGGACCAAAAGAAATGCAAAAATGGACTCAAGTGTGGGATATGGTGGACCTACCACACTTGAGAAGGAGGGTCCACCACGGAATCGACCTGGACATTCTAAACCGCATATGAGAAAGAGATCTTGGCTGAGTGAATGTAAGATTAGTGTATGGAATACAAGAGGTATAAATGGCAAGATTAATGAGGTGATTGAGGAAATGAATAAGTATAGATTGGATGTGCTGTGTGTAAGTGAAACCAAAAAGAAGAAAATTGGGATAAAAGAACTGAATGGCATGGTGAGTGTGTGGTCTAGAGTATTGGATAATGTGAGAGGACAGGCTGGTGTAGGTGTGATTTTAAGTGAAAAGATGAAGAACAACTTGATTCACTATAGTTGCATAAGTGAGAGAACTCCCTGGATTCGTTTGAAAGTGAAACTTCAGAGAATTGTAATTGTTATATTGTATGCTCCTTGTGACTCGGAACCTTCTGATAGAAAGGAAGATTTCTGAAATGAGCTAAAAGCTATTTTGAGCCAATTTGGTGCTAAAGAGAGAAAGTTATAATAGAAGGGGATTTCAATGGTAGAATAGGCATGCAGAATGCAATTTCTGACAATGTTCTGGGTAAATTTAATAATCTTTGTGTGAATGATAATGGTGAAAGATTAATTGAACTCTGCATTGAGAATGGTTTGTGTGTATCTAATATGTTTTTCAACTACAAGTATATCCCCACATATACTTGAGAAAATCGTACTCTTGGTCAAAAGAGTGTGATAGATTTTGTTATCTACGATCAGCATCTGAAACACTTAGTTGTTGACACTCGTGTGATGAGTGGTGCGGATGTTGGCTCTGATCATTACTTGGTAGTGTCACGAGTGAAACTGAATGTAGGTTGGAGGAAAGGGAATAGGAAGAGGCTCAGGATAGAAAGAATAAAGGTTGAAAGGCCCCCTGAAAATCATCAGCGTTATTCTGATGTACTCAGAGAACGACTGAAGGAACTGAAGTCTTGTGAGAGGGATGTAGAAAAAAAGTGAGAATGTTTTAAGAACTATGTGGTCACTGCTGCTGAAGAGGTCTGTGGCACCACAATAGTGGGTAACAATAAAGGTGATGCTTGGTGGAATAGTGAGATTGAAGAGGCAGTAAAGAGATAAAGAAGGAAGCCTATTTGGGGATGTTGCAAGGTAGAGTTTCTGTGGATGAATATCGCTATAAGAAGCGTGAAGCTGCTAAGCTGGTTCACCAGAGTAAGGCAAAAGATAGGAAGGAGAAGGTAGAAAGGCATGAATTGGCTTTTTGGAAAGATAGGAAGTCTTTCTAGAAGTACATGAGGCTCAGGAAAATAGGAGAAACAAAGTGTGTGAAGAATAGGGTTGGGGAAATGATATGGGAGCCCAATGAGTTAAGTGAAAGATGGGGTGAATACTTCTGTGAGTTATTAGATCAGGAAAGCAAAGATGATTCTGAGACAGATGCAGATAATGGCACAGTGAAGGTTGAAAGCACAGGAGGGATCTCAAGAGAAGAAGTGTGTAAAGCTCTAAAATCTCTTCAGAATGATAAGGCTCCAGGAGTTGATGGCATAATTGCTGAGATGTTGAAATATGGTGGTGACTCTGTGATTGATTGGTTAACTGAAATTTGCCAGTTGTGCTGGGGGTTAAGAATCGTCCCTCGGGATTGGAAGGATGCTATCATTGTTCCCTTGTATTTAAGGGAAAAGGTGATAAGACTGACTGCAAGAACTATCCTGGTATTAGCCTAATTAAGTGTGCCAGGGAAAGTGTTTGGTAAGGTATTTAATGAAAAAGTACTGGGTCTTACATCAGAGAAAGTGTGGGATGTTCCGAGTGGTTTCATGCCTGGTAAAGGCTGCACTAACCAGATTTTTGCATTACGCATGATGATTGAAAAGTATCTGGCTTTTGGGAAGAAAGTTTTTGCCGCTATCATAGATTTAGAGAAAGTTTACAACCGAGTAAATAGGACACTTTTGTGGAAAGTATTGAATGAATATTGTGTTACTGGGAATCTACTTAATAGTGTAAAAGCCATGTATGCTGGCAGTAGAGCTTGTGTACGAGTGAATAGTGTTTTATCAAAATGGTTTTCTATTGGTGCAGGAGTCAGGCAAGGTTGTGTAATGTCACCATGGCTGTTTTTAATATATTTATAGATGCGTGATGCCAAACTAGATAATTCTGGTTTATGTCTTGGTTATATCTGTGTGTGCAGATTGATGTATGCTGATGACACTGTCCTGTTGGCAAAGAGCAAAAGTGAGTTGCAGAGTAAGTTGTCCCTGATGTACGAACTTTGCATAAAATTCAAACTGAGTATAAATAAGGGAAAAACCAAAGTTATGGTTTTTGAGAGAGGAACTGGTAGCACTGAATGTAATGTAAGTGTAAATGGCACAGTGATTGACCAGGTGAGTTAGTTTGTGTATCTAGGGAGCATGTTTGATAGAGAGAACAAATTGGATGGTGAAATTAGTATGCAAGTGAATTCTTCATTGAAAGTCATGGCTGCTCTGGGAGATTTTCACAGGAAGGATGGGTTCTCTAGAGAGTCCCACATGGCTGTGTATGGGAGTATTATTGTGCTTACTCTGATGTATGGCAGTGAAACCTGGGCACTGCAGAAGAAACATAGGAGTCGTTTGTGTGCTGGAGAAATGCGTAACTTATGTGGGGGTTGTGGCAAAACACGCTCTTATTGTGTGAGGAATGATGTGTTGCAGTTGTGTGATGTGAAGCAAAATGTTGTTAGCAAGGTGGAGACTAATATGCTCCGGTAGTTTGGCCATGTTGAAAGAATGAGTGATGAGATGCTTACTAAGAAAATATTTTTAGTTCAAGTGGCAGGATGGAAAGGCATAGGAAGGCCATGGGAGGATCAGATTCAGGAGTGTCTGCACGAGAAACAAATTATGAGTATGAAGTATAGAAGACCTTGTGTACAGCATGTAATGGATGTTAGTGAAGCCAGAGTTGTATGTGAAGATCGCTGTAAATGGAGAAGTTTGATACAGCAACAGTAAGTAAAAACTATCTGGTAGTTTGTATTTCTTTTGGGAGCTAACCTCTGAATCTCAGAGAACAGCATAGTGATAGGTATTTAAAAGATGGAAGAAACAAAACAAAATGCTAAATGTGAAATTTGTTATATCATGGGAGGAAAAGCAAATAGGATGAAAATTCATCTCCCTAAATGTAAGTTACCTGCTTCTTCAAATGCAGCTGATGTCACACAAGTTGAAACATCAACAGCAATTTCTAACAGGAGTATTGGAAGTAATGACGCTGCTGTGCCTATGATAGCATGCAAACAGGTTAAACTGTTGCAACATGATTTACAGCAATTTGTTGTACAGACAACTCTTAATGTGATGCATGATCTTGACCTGCAAGTTGCTAAGTTTTTTTACAGCTGCAACATTCCATTCAGTATTGCTGAGCAAGAGGAATTTATTACTCTTATACAAAAATTACGACCAGATCACGAGCCACCATCGTGCAAAGCACTCTCAGATCATCTAGAAAATGAAGTTACATCACAGCTGGAGAATGAAATTATATCTAAACTTGGAGGCATGGAATGTTACTTTTCTGGAAGATGGCTGGAGCAATGTGCATAATGAAGCAGTGATTGCTTCATGTCTATATGCAGATGGAAAATCATATTTCCTTAATGCTGAGGAATGTGGAACCAACAAGAAAACAGCTGAATATTTTAATACAGTGACTGATAAATTGATTAAAATTGCTGAAGAGAAGTACAATACAAAGGTGACATCTGTTGTTACTGATAATGAAAAAGATGGAGAAACTGCGTCAATTGTTAAAAGAAGAAAAAAGTTATTTGATTGTTTATGGATGTACCGCCCATTGGTTGAATTTGTTGGCTCAAGATATAACTCCAGTTTGAATAGTGTAATGTGTTGTTGAAATCAAATTTTTCAGGAATCACTGTTAACTAGCAGCAGCATGGCTTAAAGGAAATCCCCAATTCTGTAAAACCTCAATTGCCAAATGATACTCATATTGTCAGGTACAATGTCTCTCCACATTTATTACAAAAATAGGCCTGCAGTCCTTCACATTTGCAAAGTTCACAAGAGTGATATTGAAGAATGAATTCAAAAATTAGTGAATGATTACAATTTATTCAAACAGGCAAAAGAGCTCTATCATCAACTGAAGCCTATAGCCACAGCATTATACAAACTACAGAGTGATGAAACTGCATTAGCAGATGCTTGCCATGAGTGGTTGGAGTTGTTTAGATGTCCCGAGTTAGCCCCACACCATGATTTTATTTTAAAACGAATAGATTCTTCATTGCAGCCATTTAACATTTTAACATTCATGATTAATCCAGCTTTTAAAAATGATAAGAGACTGAGTGAAGAGCAGAACAAAGTGGGTGAGAGAGTGACTGCATGATGCTTTACCTAATTCACTTCCATTCCTTGTTGATGATGAAGCAGAAATGGAGCCATTTCCAAGAATTTTTTTTTTCAAAACTAAAGATGTGAAGTCCAACATATGGTGGAAGGCATTAAGCAATAATGCAAAGATTGATTTGGAATGTGTGCACCTTATGGTGAAATTTTATTTCATGCTGTGCAGTTCTGCTGCAATAGGATGCACCTTCTCAACTTTTTCTTGTATTCACAATAAACTTAGGAATAGACTTGGTGTGCAAAAAGCTGCATAGCTCGTGTTTTGTTATAGGATGTTGAGAGGGGAAAAAAACTTAGACTGGTAAAGTGCCATAGAATGAACGTATTTCTAAAACATTTGTATTTTGAATTTTTGTAACAATGGTTGGAATATAAATGTATGTCACTTGATTAGGTGAATTGATTACATTATAACATACGTATCACTAAGCTGTTCTCTGATATTCAGAGGTTAGCTCCACAAAGAAATACAAGCAGCCAGATAATTTTTATTTACTGTTGCCATATCAGACTTCTCCATTTACAGCGATTTTGACATACAACTCGGGTTTCACTGGCATCCAACACACGCCGTACACAAGATCTTCTATACTTCACATTCATAATCTTTTTCTCATGCAGACATTCCAATTACATTATAAAGTGTAGTTTAAAAAGTGTTTGTCGTAAATTCTAAGGAAGTTTGGTCTACTATAAGGTATATATTTCCTTATGTTAATATGATAATAATAATTTTTTCACAAAATATTTACACAATAACAATGTCTTAAACTAATATTTTCACAAGACTATAAATACCACGGTAAAAACAGGTTTTTCCCAAGACGGTAAATACTGCATTAAAAACTGGTAAAAACCGCCGCACAATAAATATTGTCCAACCCTGATTTTTCCAAATGCTCATACAAAGATTTAAATGCAGATTGCAAGCCTTCTTTTGCCACATCCTCCAGTGCCTCTGTCGCAGCTCATTGCACTTCTTTGGAACTTGAGAAGCGTTGCCCCTTAAACAAATTCTTCATCCAGGGAAAAAGGAAATTGCACTCTTGCCGTATGCTGACTTAATCATTTAAAAAGTCTCAGCATTAAGGACAGGCTACTGCTTATAGCCCATTGAGTTGCTCACGGTGGTCATTAAACCTCCAAAAAAAAAAGTTTCAGCGAAAGATTTTCCGAGCAGAACACAAAATTTTACACTTGAACACTGTTCAAAATTCTACATCTTTGTCCTTGTGACAGCAAGCCTTAAATGCCTGTAATCATGAACTATGCACATACGCTGTACATGCTGAGTCTAGATCAAACCGGTTCTGGCTGGTCGGTCACATGATGCTCTTCGCCTGCTCAGCGGGGAATGGCGTAATTCACTGACACCTGACAAATATTCAAAAAGTTACGGAACTTTTTGAACGTACTGGTAACAATTTACCATGCCGCTAAAGATGTTTAATAGTATAATAAAGTTAAGCAAAAAAACATCCTTTTTTTTTCTTGATTGGGGAAGGGGTCATTAAAAATACCATCCAGCTAAAATTTCTTGCCACCCAGCTGTAAAAACAGTCTAGGGAGAATACTAAAAGCACATATGCGTACTAACTGTGGCATATCCACATAGGGATTAGTTGGGGTCAGAATCCCTCTTCCTTAGTGGCTCGGCATTTCTATTTAAAAAAAAAAAAAAAGTTTTGGTAGAAAAAAGAAATTTCAATTTCACAAAAGTTTTACTGTTTGGTGGAAATGCAGAGTTTGCACAAACTTTCATGAATGCACCCAGTTTAAACTAAAGTAAAAAAAAAAAAAAAAAAGAATTTGATTTTTTTTCAATCTGTGGAGTACTCTTTGATGATTTAAAATATATCTTCGAAACACAATCGGTGAAAATCAATTAAATGGATTAGCTGTGTTAAATATACAAAGAGATATCACGATTACAGCTGATGCAGTGCTTAATGATTATCTAAAACAGCATGTCGAATTGAGTTATGTTTGAAGTAAGCCAGGAAATAAATATTTCATACTGTAATAAGGAAATTGTTTATTTTTAAGATTACATATACTGTGCATTTACCTTTGGGTAATGAGTTATCTGGGTTTTTTCCTGTTCCTTGGAATCTAATCTAAAATTTTGGCTGTCCAACGATTGTCTGTCCTGACAATATGCCCAGCCCATTGCCATTTCAGGGATTTAACTGTGATCATGATGTCTTCCCCATGGGAGATGGGTGGATGAAATTCGAAAGTATGCGGGAGTAACATGGAGGAAACTGGCACAAGACAGATCGTTGTGGAAGATGCTGGGAGAGACCTTCGTCCAGCAGTGGATTGATAATGGTTGACAATGATGATAATGATGATGAATGAGTTATCTAAAATAGATACTTGTCGTATCTTAAAACACACCAATATAGTGAAAACCAGATAACTTGTCATAAAACAAAAGTTATTACTTTTTTTATGACAAGTAATATGGTTTTCACTATATTGGTGTGTTTTGCACGCGGTGGTCGACAACTTCAATAAAAAAATTGGGGGAACGGGGTAGTGACCACCATGAACAGCTCTCAATGAAATTATGTCTTCCGTCCCTAACTTAGGGCCAGGTAAGTGACAGATCCCGCTGCGTCAGACAAGCACCCCATCTATGACTCATTCGGGATTCGAACCCGTGGCCATTCTGGGCGATTGATCAGATGGCAGTGTCTCATACCACTGGGCCTTTGTGAGCAGCTGCAGTGGTCTAACGTTGGCTTCTGACAGTTCGTCCGAGATGGATCCTGGTTCGAATCCCAGTGAGGCATGAATGTTGTTTTTGTATTACAGCACTGGCTCTTTCCCTTCCCTGGAACTAGTTCTCTTAAATTAAGGACGGGCGACTTCTAGTTTTCCTAATTAGCCCATCGAGTTGCTCACGGTGGTCAAACCACCAATAAAAAAAAGGGGGAAAACAAATTGTGTTCGCATGCCATTGCGGTCGATAATAGTGAACACTGGATCATCCCAGGTTGATCTATTATTCCTTTGTAGAGAACTTGTCGATCATGAATTTGATTGTTGGTCGCAGTACATGGAAAACTGACCTTTTTTTTTAATTCTGTATTTCTTAGTTAAAGGGAGAGATGCATCTTCACATACAAGGGCCATGCCGAAAGTTTTTAGCTGTTTAAATAAATATATACTTATTTCCGAATAATTACAACTTTTCGAAATAATCTTCATGAACATCTGTACACTTGCATTCGATAAAACCATTTTGCAAATCTTCCCAACTTTCTTTTGACAGACTGTCGATTGCCTCAAAGTACGCAGCTAGGGCCTCTTCATCAGAGGAAAATCGACGTTCAACTGTCTTGGCTGCAGTGTGAGCCGATGCATTGTCGTGGCGCAAAAGGGGGTGTTCGTTTTTCGATCTTGAGTGCTTTTTTTCAAATCTGCGACTACCTTTGGCAGACACTGCGTGACATACCAATTAGCAGTAACAGTTCTTTGATATTTTCAAGAATAGTTGTCACACGCAGGGCCGGATTGAACTTTGGCGGGGCCCAGGGCGAAATTTCATATATAGGGGGCCCTAGGAAATTAATTTCGTAGTTTAATGAAATCATTGTATGAAAAATGAAAATAGACAAAAATTATCATAAAGGAAAATGATCATCTCAAATTATTGTGAGCTTAAGAAAAAGACCATCATATGGATTGAAAATTCAGAGAGAGCGTAAACAGTTTCTTTATGATAATTTTTGGGTATTTTCATTTTTCAGAGACAGAGACAGACAGACAGGTAGAGTGTGAGAGAGGGAGACAGACAAACATTGAGCGAGAGAGACAGATACACAGAGTGAGAGACAGACATTGAGTAAGAGAGATGGTAGGACAGACAGAGAGGAAGGGAATAAAAAGCGCTGAAATCTACGACTTTCTTTTTGGAGAGGAGGAAGTTTAGGTTGCTTTATTATCTTAATAAAAACTTTCCTACAAAATGATAAAAAAGATAGCTTTAACTAATCTGCTTAGCCAAATATTTGTCCATAGCAAACATTTTTGCGTATTGGTTAATAGCGATCCTTCTTAAATAAATTCGTATATATATATATATATATATATATATTTGGTACATGTTTTAGTGATTGAATTTTGATGGAAAGTGGAATAACTGGTAAATTAATGATTTTATTCACCTCTTATACGCGCTCATGTATAAAAATTGCTTTATTTGTTTATTTATTTCCAACACTGTTTTTAAAGTCACTGAACGATTGACCTCCATATATAGCCCAGATACAACTTTCATATTGTTCTTTTTATTTTATTTTTAATTTCAGTACCAGGTTTACACACAAATTGTTGAGTGTGTAATAGGAAGTCACAAAATGTGATGAAATTTAATTTCTTATTTCATGAATATGGAAAAGTTTAAGGTTTAAATAAGTTGAAGGGGGGGGAGTTATAAACTGAAAAAAAAACCATTACAACAAGTTAGTAAAATCATGCAATGCATTGATTATGATACGCTTTCCAACATACCCAGAAATCGCGCGCAGACAAACTCTCCTCCCAACCCTGACTATTGATTCGTTCAGTATACCTCCGGAATAACATACTAAAGTTTTGTCACAGTAGAAGCATTTTGACTTAAGTTATGATGATAATGGCTGTGAAATAAATCTCGCTCATGTGCCATGACCTTTGATCCCATTTCGATGACATTAAAAATAATTGGTTCAGAATACCTCTGGACCAAAATACTAAAGTTTCGTCGCGATAGAAGCATTTTTATTCAAGTTATGAGGATAATGGCTGTGTAATAAATCGCTCGCTCCTGTGCCCTGACCTTTGATCCCATTTCGATGACATTCAGCATAACGTGTTCAGTTTACTTTTAGAACAACATGATAAAGTTTTGTCCCAATCGAAGCATTTTTACCTAAGTTATGACGCATAAGGGCGATGGAATGGATCCCGCTCCTATGTCCTGACCTTTGACCCCATTTCGCTTTTCCCCAGGCTGTCCCCTACCACATACTAAAATTTAATTGAAATTGGATAATTTTTACGCGAATTATCGGATGGATAGACAGACGGACAAAGCTGGAGCATATTCGCTTCTTCAACCTACGGTTGGAAAACGTAAAAATATGTTTTTGAGGGCCTTGCGCCCCAAAACTTTAAAAAAATAACAATAAATGTAGAGAATTCTAGCAAAAAATTTTTGTTTTTGTTTTGTAAAGTGCGGGGCCCCGTAAAGACGCGGGGACCGGGACGACCGCCCCGGTTGCCCCTATGGTCCAGTCGGCCCTGGTCACACGTACTGTCTTACAGAAGAAAGACGCTACATTTCTTCCCTGCACTGCGGATTCATAGTGCTTTTGTTGGAGGTGCGTCACGTTCGAAGCACCTGACCGTTGCTTATTCCTTTGTTTCCGGATCATAGTAATACATCAATGATTCATTATCAGTTTTGATGTTGTAGGTGTCTTTACTACGTCCTCTTCTGAATTTAGACAGCATGAATTGGCTCCTTTCAACCCGGCTGGTATTCTGCTGGTACATGAGTGAATTCCAGGCATGCAAATGATCATGAATTATTGTTTATGCAGCAGTTGATTCAATGCCCAGGGCTATCTCTATTTCATGATATATTGCACGAGGGTCTTCTATGATAAGTTTTCTTACAGCATCAATGTTTTCAGGCGGTATGGAACCGACTACAGAGAAGGTTATCTTTCAAATAATTTTTTCCTCACTTAAATTCACCAAACTAGTTTCTAACTGTGGGAAGAGAAGAAGCAGACTTTGGAAAGATATTTGACAGCGATTCAAAGTATTGCTCTGCCCCTAACTTTTTTTTAAATTATAGAAAAACATTGCACGAAAATCAAGTCTCGGCAGTTCCATTTTAGCGCGCCAAATGAAGTCAACTATATTCCATTCTTCTGCCACGTGAGCGAAATCTGGTTTAAGCAGGTGGCCACTGCGCCCGCTTTGTGTAAACCTCGAACACGTGCTTCCTAACTACAACTGTTTCATTGTCGGCAGACAACGCGTTCAGCAGCAGCTAAAAACTTTCGGCACAGCTTCCGTATCTTAGAGAAAAGCTGCTCTAAGACAGACTCCGTTGGCTTTGCTACGGCTACAGAATTGATATCTACATGGAAAAGGTTAGTTAGCTTCTTTTTTTTTTTTTTTGATTGGAGGTTTAACGACCACCGTGAGCAACTCAATGGGCTATAAGCAGTCGCCCGTCCCTAATTTAGGGTCACTGGTTCCAGGGAAGGGAGAGAGCCAGTGCCGTAAGACAAACACAACATCCATGCCACACCGGGATTTAGTTAGCTTCAACATCTGTTGTGGGGAAATGTCGTTTTTGCCAGCAAAGTTATCGACACCTTGCATAGTAATGACAGTGATTTTTTTTCATGTTTTTGTTTTCTTTGGAGCTTAAACTGACACTTTTTTTTTCGTTGGAATTTTAACGACCACCGTGAGCAACTCAATGGGCTATAAGCAGTCGCCCGTCCCTAATTTAAGGTCACTGGCTCCAGGGAAGGGAGGGAGCCAGTGCCGTAAGACAAACACAACATCCATGCTTCACCGGGATTCGAACCCAGATCCCATTCGGACGAATGGTCAGAGGCCATCGCTTAGACCACTGCGGCAAAACTGACACTGACAGGACTGACAGTTGCCCAAACTGTGGCGGTGACCGTCAGTTTGTTGCAGTAGCGCACCCAAGGAAGTTAGAATAAGATATCTGGAGATACTCCTCTTAATCAAGCAGTACCGCTTTGCGTGAAGCCTATCTATAACCGCCGCCCGGTGGCGCAGTGGTCTAAGCGTTGGCCTCTGATCATTCGTCCGAAAGGGATCCGGGTTCGAATCCCGGTGAGGCATGGATGTTGTGTTTGTCTTACGACACTGGCTCTCTTCCTTCCCCGGAACCAGTGACCCTAAATTAGGAACGGGCGACTGCTTATAGCCGATTGAGTTGCTCACGGTGGTCGTTATGCCGCCCCGGTGGCGCAGTGGTCTAAGCGATGGCCTCTGATCATTTGTCCGAAAGGGGTCCGGGTTCGAATCCCGGTCAGGCATGGATGTTGTGTTTGTCTTACGGCACTGGCTTTCCCCCTTCCCTGGAACCAGTGACCCTAAATTAGGGACGGGCGACTGCTTATAGCCCATTGAGTTGCTCACGGTGGTCGTTAAACCTCCAATCAAAAAAAAAAAAAAAAAACGGTGGTCGTTAAACCCCTAATCAAAAAAAAAAAGAAAGCATATAACCGCAAGCGACAGCCGTCAAAGTGTGGCAAAGCTCATAGTTTTCAAGGCTATTGCAATGAATTTTGTTTTTGCCGAATTGCATTCTTTCGACGCAAATGTTACCAATTTCACATCGTAACGTGTTGTCAATGTGTGAGCAAATGCTGAATTTATAAAATTCTTAATTATTTTGAGGCTCCTTCCCACTTTTATTTTAAATTGAAATACACGAACATTAGATGCGAATTCTAAACAAAACATAACGTTAAAATTGCGAACTTCACTCGTGTAAGAAGCACAATTCATTCCAGTTTGATATTAACACCGTTTCGGCAACCAAAAACCACGCAATTCCAAAATACAAATAATTGAAATTACACAGGTTTGTAAACAACGGCAAATTCCCACACCTGCGGCTTCACGGTTAAGAGACTCGTGGCATCTCCAGAATTATTAATTTAACCTCCTTGGGTGGCTGCCGATGTGTGAAAAAATGCTGAATTTATAAAATTCTTAATTATTTTGAGGTACCTTCCCATTTTTGTTTTAAATTTAATTATATGAACGTTAGCGCGAATTCGAAACAAAACATGACGTTAAAAATGTAAGCGTCACTGGTGTATGAAGTATAATTTATTCCGGTTAGATATTAACATGATTTCTGCAACCACAAACCCCGCAATTCAAAATACACTCTTGCCGCCCCTATGGTGCAGTGGTCTAAGCGGTGGCCTCTGATCATTCCCCCGAAAGTGGTCCGGGTTCGAATCCCGGTGAGGCATGGATGTTGTGTTTGTCTTACGGCACTGGCTTTCCCCTCCCTGGAACCATTTAATTGCTCACGGTGGTCGTTAAACCTCCAACCGAAAAAAAAAACAAAAAACAGTCGATAAAAAAATATATATATTGTTTAAAACTACCAGTGAGTCGGTTTTATTCTTCTTCTGATGGCTACAATTGTATTTTAACACCAGCAAACTTGGATATACAGTGCATAACATACTTTGCCATTAGATGTATTGCATGGATAAATAATAACATAAATTGCCATGAACGTATTGCATAGACAAATACGCAGTCCATGCGTGATGCCCAAATATCGCCGTAATGGTAACATTTATTTCTAGATGAATTCTTTGTGCCGCCTGAGTGGCACAGTGGTCTAAGCGCTTGTCTATGACCATGTGTCCGGAAATTCCGGTGAGCCATGGATGCTGTGTTTGTCCACAGCTAACTGGGATCATCAACTATTGATGTAAGATCAATAGTTGATGATCCCAGTTAGCCGTGGTTTGTCTTACGGCGTGGCTCTCTCCCTTCCCTAGAACCAGTGGCCCTAAATTAAGGACAGGCGACCTCTTATAGTTCATTGATTTGCTAACGGTGGTAGCTAAACTTCCAAAAAAAAAAAAAAAAAAAAAAAAAGAACTCTTTGCATTTTGCTTCACGATGGGGAAAATTTAGTTGACTTTGGACTCGTGGGTGAAAGCAATGTGAAATTGCAATAAGATACAAACCATAACTGTTGCAATACAGTCCAAAATCTCAAAATCAAACCCTCAAAATAGTTGTGGAGAGTGTGTTTGTTTACATCGTATTGTGTATGTTATGTGTGGTATGCAGGAAGTGTTTCAGTAAGTAAATTGTCCCAAGTCGGGTACTTTTGTTAGCAAGTAAACTTTCTTTTTCTTCTTCCTTGCATATACGTAATGAGTTTGTCCAAAGAAGCCTCCGAATTTTGTAGATTCTGCTCGGTAAAAAATGCCATATATAGGTGTCCGAAGTGTAGTGTTAAATACTGTTCCTCTGAGTGCTACAGAAACAAAGAGCATATGCAGTGCAGTGAACAGTTTTATTGTGACTGGGTTGTTTCCTCCCTAAGAAACAAGAACACTACTGAAGCTTCCAAACGGCACATAATAGACATTTTAAAGAGATCAGTGGAAATAGATTCCGATGATGATAATGCAGAAGGTGATGATTATAATACAGAAAGTAAGGCCGCATCCTTAGACGAGAGACTTGCTGCTATTGATTTTTCGAAAGATTTTAACGAACAGATCGTCTGGGAAAAATTAACTGCTGAGGAACGGGGTAATTTTGAGTCTTTATTGAAGGAGCAAAAATTTGAAGACTTAGTGCCATTGAAGAAACCGTGGTGGGCTGCTTCTGAAGTAAATTTAGTTGAAGAAATAGTTGTAGATAATGGAGCGTCTCAAAATGATATAGTTGCGGAACGTCCTGCCTTTCCTGTTGGTTTGAAAGATCTTTCTATGTTAACGTCAGCTACTGTAGCAGATTGTGTGCAGTACAGTGTAGTCTCTATCTTATATTGCTATGTTTGCATTATGAGGTTGTACAACTTTGATGTGAAAGATTTCATTGAAGATGTGTTTGATGACATCCTTTACTTAGCTCCAGTTTTGTCTGAAAAAAAGAATTACCTAACCCTTGATGAACTGGTTCAAGATTTAATGAGACTTCTTGTTAGCCCAAGATTTAACTTTCCCGTAAAATTTACCGAATTTTTAGCTCAAGATGTATGTTCAATAATCAAAGGTCCTAACAATGTTCAGCCAAATTATTACACACTTTGTGCATTAAGTGACCTCCAGACTTTAATATCAGACTTTTATCAATGCATAAAATCATCATCAATTTCTAAAGAACTGAAGAAGGGTAAAAAAACTTGCATTGTTTGCAAGCAGAAAAATTAATTTCTTAATGAGCTGGACCAGAGAAAATGACCAAAGGTTGAAAGACATATCATCAGAGTTGCAATTGTTACTTCTTAGTGATGCTGTACAAGATATTCATTTAGAAAGACTGAGTCTTTAGTGAAGTAGTATGTTCTGTTGTAAAGAAAAGGTGCCTTAAAAAAGTCATTGATCAAGATATTGCACTCCTACATTCTTTATTATATATTAGAGTTTGCTGCAATAATACAAAACATGCCATCTGCATTTTATATATTGTGCAGATGCTGAATAGGTCAGTAGTTAGAGGTGAGTACGAAATCATGTCACAGTTACTTTGTAACATTACTAAAATGTCACTGTCACGGTTTGTGATCAGCGACAAAAATCACTGTTCCAAATTCACAAGAACACTTAGGTTCCTGAATTGTTCCAAATTTACGCTACTTTTGTGGTACGACAGGTATGTTGCAAATCAAGCTACTTTCGTTAACGCACCAAAATCACTGGATATTAAATACAGATATTTCCAAGCTTTTTAACTCGGTAATCTTACTTTTAAATCAAACTACTTTTATTAACTGCTCCAAATTCACTGATATTAAATATAGATATTTCTCAGCTTTTCACTCAGTAATCTCCCTTTTACAGCTATTTATGTGACAGTGTTTTTTTTTTTTTTTTTTTTTTTTAAGTGACATTTATGGGGTAAACCTTCAACGTTCGGCCCGGAAATAGTTTTGTGAAGCGACGATAGATGGCGACACCTTATCGCTACATCGTGAAGTGTTTCGTTACGTTGTGAAAGTGGCAAAGGAAGTGAATGATATGGATTAAAGGTGGTCCTTAAAAGGACCTTTTTGAGTGTTGATTGTGGCATATGTGTGAAATATTTATTTTCACAGAAGAATTGTTTTTCCTCATGAATACAGTGTAGCTAGCAGAATAAAAGCAAGAAAAGTTTTATTTGCCAGGGAAGAACTGTCTGATGGCAGGAATCAGGACTTGAAAGGAATGTTCATAGGAAAGACGGCAATTCCGTCGGAATAAATATTCCAGAATATGGTCTGCCAAGTACATTTACATTGTGAAGCTACCATAAACTCTTGAGACTAGTTGTCTGCAATACGAATACCAGTCACTAACTGTCTCAGAGGATGTGGTAACATTGCCATGTGAGGTTTCTTCAATGTCCTCATCGTAAGACAATCCTTTGGCGAAACAATACGTCAGAATCATCACTCTATCAATAGGAATATGAGCATAAAAACAAAACAAAAAAACATAGCAAGTGTACAGGAAGAGTACTCATCATTCCCTAAAGTGTGCTTCTTCCGACACGTGAATTGTCCTAAACGATGAGACGCATCAACATGTAGAGTCATGAGATGGCCCTCAGAACATCTTTTAGAGGTGGAAAACAAATCCTGTCCTTCCCACCAGGAAATAGACGTTTCTTTATCCTTCCCAACTTCATTAAAGAACATTTTCCAATTCCACATGTCACAGGAGCACAGATCAAAAAATAAGTTACGTAACACAGGAGCAGAGACAGACAACTAACTTACGTAAGTAGCTATAACGATTAACGAAGAGCGGAGGAGAGGTGAAGTGCTACCGTGGCGCCGTCTATTATTGCTTTCGGAACTAGGTGCGGGCCAAACGTGGAAGTTTAGCCTTTATATGTGTTATTTTGCACCCAAACCGCCGTTCAGTGAAGTTCTAGAAGATTTTTATGATAGCACCCAGATTTTTATTTTAGGGCTAGAGCACAAAATTTCAGAAAAGTGCAATTATTGGCTAAAAATATTCCGGAATAAAACTCTTTTTTATGTTTAGACCAACAGACCGAATAAATGAATTGTACATAATAATTTGTTTATCTTCCACTTGAAAATTTTTCATATACGAACTTGACTACTATCTGCTCTTCGGGAGTTAAAATGGTTTAAAACTCAGGCTTCACGCGACAATAACATGTAAACATATCAAACAAGCAAAACGTACAGAGTCACATAAGGTAAAAGGTTCGTTTAGCGGTTGCTTTCGGTCGTCCTACGACCTTGATCACCCGCGATCAACTGGATGGGCTGGTTGCCAGAACTACAAAATAGAGTTGGGGTGTTGGAAATGTTGCCAGATTTTAGAAGAGAGATCTCTCTTCTAAAATCTGGCAACATTTCCAATACCCCAACTTCAAATTGTAGTTCTGGCAACCAGCCCATCCAGTTGATCGCTTGTGATCAAGGTCGTAAGACGACCGAAAGCTACCACTAAACGAACCTTTTACCATACGTGACTCTGTGTGTTTAGGGAGTTAAAAGATTTAATATTTAATGTTTCTCCGTTACTTACCTATGAAAAGTAACTAAAATACGTATGAAAACTAACTAAAATGCCTATGAAAGGTAACTAAGAATACAAGTGCCTAATTAGTCTGTCAGTGGAAATAGCACGAACACGAATCCTCTTGAGAACTCGGAATGAGAACTGTGAAGCGAAGTGACGATTAACGATTAACAAAAAGTTCGTGTGGATTGGGATTTCGCCACGTGACTAATTTGAACATACAGATACAGGTGTTCATTCTTGTCACAAACAGTGACTTTGTCACGGTTACTTTTTTGGAACGTTACCGAAAAGTCACTGTTAACCCATCCCTATCAGTAGTTTATAATCTTTTGAATGTAACTTTTCTTTGAATCAGGTGCTGGTTAGTCATCTAAGCTCAGCCTGTGTTCAAATTCCAGGTGGAACATTGGTGGCATGTTTGTCAGATGATGCTGGCTTTGTCCCTTCCCTGGAACCAGTGACCCTAAATTAGGGACGGGTGACTGCTTATGGCCCCAGAAGTTGCTCATGGTGGCCATTAAACCTCAAAACAATACCAAAGATTAGTTATCCTTTAACTGGCACTCTACTCATCTTTAATGATATGAGAAAATGATGAATGGCAACACATTTGTTTTCTAGATGGAGAAGGGATCACATGTTCTGTCAGTTGGTATGAATATTTACTAACATTATTAGTGTCGTAAATTTACCTATATAGCATATATTTTTTCTCTCTTAATTGTTTTTAATTATTTTTTTTGCTCCATAGCTGTAAATAATAGTCTGTATTTTTTAATACTGTTATAAGAAGACCAGGTTGCTTCTTATAAAATGTAATGAGGACAATTTGAGTATAGGTAATTTTCTTTCATAAATTCATATGAAACTATTTAGGATATGTAGGTAATTCTTTTATTTTTATTAATAATTCAAAAAGAGGAACTGAAGATGACAGCGCAGTGGTCTAAACGATGGCGTCTGATCATTCGTCCAAGATGGATCTTGGTTTGAATCCCGGTGAGACATGGATGTTGTGTTTCTCTTACGGCACTAGCTCTCTCTCCCTTCCCTGGAACCAGTGGCCCTAAATTAGGGATGGGCAACTGCTTATAGCCTATTGAGTTGCTCATGGTGGTCATTAAACCCCAACAATAAAAAAAAAAAAAAGGTTGCCAACACACTTTCTTTATCTATAATTTAAAATTTAACCTGCTTTTCTACTTGCACAGACTCCTTACAGAAACAGGCAATGTTGTATAGTTACAGATTAGCAATCTTCACTTTGCTGCACTTGGACATGACTGCCATCTGTTCTTTATCCACATTTATGCTCCTCCCCCCCCTTTTTTTTTATTTCAGAGTGTATAAATGGTGAAATTTAAGCCAAAGTACAATCCTTATAAGAAAAATTTTCTGCCAAAAATTTGGACAGATTGTACAATTCACCGCAATTTTGTGGGCATTCAAAATTACAAAAAATCTATAATTTTAAATGATCATATGTAGAGGATTTTAAGAAGGGAGTGTCTGACCCCAGGTCTTAAACAACCCTTAGAAATAGGAAGCTAGGAGATTTGGGCTAGAGTGCCCGATAGGAAAGTGACACGGAAGCGAAGGAGAAAGGGGTAGGAAGACGCCCTTATTTATTACGGGGGCAGTACCCGGGGTCTGACGACTTAACGTGCCCATCCGATGCACGGCAGATATTTAGTGGATCGAGCGTTCGTACCTGCCTGGGATCGAACCTGAGGTCCCTCTCGCGGCAGTCACGAACGTTGCCCACTAGGCCACCCGCGGCAAACTGAAATTTTAAGTGTGCTATCTTGCCTTTTTAATAAAAATACCTCATCCTGTATTAAACATATAGCTCTAAAATTGGTCTTAAGTTTTGAAGCATTTGCAATGAACTTTTGAATCTCGGTGCACCAGTTCTGTGTACAATTTCTTTGCCCAATGATGACGGCTGTGTCTGTGCACAGCCATCATCATTGGGCAAAGAAACTGGCTACACCACTGCATTCATGTGGAGCATTTTAGCATAAAAATAACTTAGACTCTGAAATAACACATTTTTATATGAAATAAAAAAACGGCTACTGTTATATGAAGAACATGTAAAACAACAATAGCACACACCCGAAACATTGAGTCGAACTGGAGAGCACTAAAGCAAACGCTGCACTTGTATGCCGAATATTTGGCTGAGAAGTAGATTTTTCTTCATATCTCAATTTTTTATCCATTTTATACATTTAATGTTTTAAATATGTTCTGTTTGAAAAGCGAAAGCTCCAAATATATTTTGGTCTTATATTTTCTCTCTTTCTTTAGCGATGAAGTTAGTTTGTTTGCTCTCTGTGATAGTGACATATAGTTTTGTGACATTCTGTCAGTTTTATCCTCAAGTGTAACATTATTTCTTGGGGAACTGCCAAATGATGCATAGAAATACATCAGGACAGTGTTACGACAAAAAATATGTATACAGTAGAGTCCTAATCACAGAAAGTAAAATATAAATCTATTAAAAATATTTTAAATCATTAAGAAAAAATATAAATATTGTATTAAACAATGCAGTATAATATTAAAATATACATTGCATTAGCAATGGAAAAAATAATTAAGTGCCATTTGTTTTCTAGCAGAACATCTTTTTTTCACAGTGCATCATTTCTGCAATCTGCTTTGTATTTCGCTGTCTTTTTATAGGAAAAGAACTCCAGATGGTGATGGTGGCTGCTCTATGCATTGTATCTAGCTGTTTCTAATACCGCAATTCCTTCAATACAAGTGATTCGTTTTTCTTGTACACAGGCATAGTCTTCTTCAGGAAAAAATTCCTAGTGTTGTTGAACTTTATCATTGATTGCTTCATCTGTAACTTCATCATCACAGTCAAGCCAATCTTTTATGAAGTTAAACTAAGCTGACCAGAAGTCTTGAATTCTTGAGGACAGTCCTCGAATTTAGTTTACTGTCCCCAAAAACGTCTGATACCTATGGGGACAAAAATTGTCCTCAAATTTTGATGTTTATCCGCAAGTGTCCTTGAATTTACACTTCTTCATCAGCTTGTTAGATTTCTAATGAAAAATGTTTTTAAAAATAGTTTTCGACTAATTTTCCAACATGTTTCTCGTGAAAACAAATTTTGACTGTTTTTGTTTTTCCTTTTCCCGAGTTTAACGGCCATCGTGAGCAGCTCTAAAGACTATAAGCAGTCACCTGTCTCTAATTTGGGGACATTCGTTCTAAGGAAGGGAGAGAGCAAGTGATGTAAGACAAATACTCCACCCATGCCTCATTTGAGACTCGAATTTGTACCATCTTGTACGAATGATCAGTGGACAGCACTAAGAAGCACTGGGGCAACCAAATTTCGACTGTACTCGTTCTAAGTTCGTCTAAAGACGTTGGCAAAATGAAAAATTCGCCATGTGATTTGTTCATCACTGCAGCTTGATTTTACCATAATTCAGCAGATATACCTAAGGTAAAGTATTTCACTTTCACTAATATGTTGTCGCCATCATAGCTCTGCTTTGTTAGTACAAATTACCAACAATACAATTTTGTGACAAAACAAATTTCATGTTTATTTTGAGTATGTACATGTCCTCAAATGATCTGCTGATTTGGGGACACTACACCATTTTGTCCTCAAATCAGTGCTCCAATATCTGGTCACCTTAAGTTAAACCAATGAATCACATCTTTGATCTTTTTTTTTTTTTTTTTCAGATCTATCAAAAATTCTTAACCTTCTGTTTAACTTAATCCAAAATGTGAGCAAGTAATATGTTCTGAAATTAATTTTTTGGAGTTTCTGTGGCCTCATTAGCTGCATAAGGCTGAAAACATTCGAAGTAAAAAACATTGCTCTTGTGTCTCCCTAAGCAAATCTTTTACTTTGAGATATGATAGTGTATTGCAGATTGGCAGTATTGTTTCGTGAGCAATTTATTTTGTTTTCAGTTTCAGCAGTGAATTCAAGAAAGAACCACTATTAGGTTTTCAAAGAGTAACGAGACTGATGTTATAGCGCCAAAACAAACCCACACAGAAAAATGCAGCTGCCTGTGTTGAACACCTGCAAGGTCAGTCATGTGAATGTGCCATTACAGTGCTCCATTAGTTCATTCTTGCAGTAGATGGCATAAAGTTCAGACATGTTTCTGTAACCCAGTATGGATTTAAAACTGGAGCCAAAGAGCAGCTATAAAATGTTGCGTGCGTTTGAATAAAAATGCCACAGAAATGCACGAAAATTATTAAAACAGCCTATAAAAAAGATGCTTTGTCCCATGCAAGAGTTTTTGAGTGGCACAAGAAATTTGTGAATGGTGATTAATGGAAGTTCCACCACACTCCGGTAGGCCTTCGACATGAGCTATGGAGGTTAATATCAATACCAGAGTTGTATAAAAATAAAATGTATCTGCATACACAACTACTAAAACAGAAAACTTGCTGCAAACCCGCAAGGTGCCGAGCACGATAATAAAATAAGATAATTTAAACAAAAATTCATCAAACAATAAATAATTACTAAAACATTACGGATTCCAATGAGGACAAAATAAGTACATTATGATTAAATGGCCAGCAGTGTGTGTGAAATGGACCTTTATGGAAAAATATTAAAATTGACTATGAACTTCATAAAAACAAGATACTAATTAAAGTTTTTATACCCAGAAAAACAGTTTCATCAATGAACCTTCAAGAATTATAAATAGCATTTTCAACACCTGAATTCAAAGATAATTGACTTACAAAATAAACGAGGGAAAGGTTGTAACCTAATAACTGGCAGCTGCAAGAAGAACCTGACAATAAAATATAAATTCTTACTGTGTAAACAAAACTTTTGATACAGTTCCTGTACATTCACAACAGGCCTTGATAAAATCTGGAGGCCAGAAATGTCTCTAAAAACAAAAGAACTCAGAAGACACAAAAAGTAACTGGAAGTTCTTCAAGTTAAAATAGAATGAAGTATATTAATCTCAGTAAAGCCTTGAGTAAGTGTTTTAATTCCTCTAAATATTTTTTTTAATCTACAAGGAAAAACTATCTGCAAAATCTGCCAATAATTTGGAAACGATCCGCGTACGTCTACATTCTGCCACTCTGATTAATACTGTTACGACCCAACCCCGCCATTAATTTAGTAATTAATGGGCGTGGTGGATGTATGAAATTAATTAAGTATTAATTATGTTCGAGACTTGATTGGAGTTTAAAAGTGTAAACAGCAGAGAAAGTTTTATCTGGGGGGTTGGAAAGAAAAGAGGCAAAGAATTCTCCCTCTGGCTGGGTGGTCTCAGAATAGCTCTGTTAGGTCATAAATCGAAGGTTTCAGCTGACGGTCAGTTTAAACAGGGTACATTTCGAAGAGGGCCACTTGAGTAGGAATAAATGAAGACGGGGGAACCAAAGGTTTAGCGAATAATCGTAAATTCGTCGATTGTTTGGGGCATTTTCGAGAACAATTGCTCTCTGTGTGATCCGTGCAGAAAAATAAGATTTCGCACTCAGCGTGAAAATAAGGAAGAAAGTTTAGTTGTCTGTACGCTCTCCGATGTGAAAGGCTGGATGCCTTGGATCTGCTATATGAATTGGGCGATGAAGAGCGAAACTCCCCGCATTGGGTAAGAAATGGAGACGACAACTCGAGGCAGCTGTATATGCTAGTTTGCCATAAAGACAGTGGAATGTCTAAATCCGGGTGATAAAGCAGCAATTTCTAGGCTGGGAGCCTAATGGAAATCGGCGACTGGTTGGCCCAATGAAAGCAAAGTTACAGAGGAATTAAGAAGTCTGCGAGTAGACAGTGGTCATTCCAATGAGAAGCAAAGCTCGGGTTCGAGTCCAACTACGGCAGTGTGCAATTATCATCCTCTCCCTGAAGCGGCGAAGGAAGCCAGCTGGTCCTGCAGGGCGAAGCGAGGCCCAATGTGTGTGTGTGGCTACGTAAGCAGCGCAGCCTCTACATGTAAGAGCGACGGGATAAAGCCGGCGAAAGAAAAATATGAGCGTAAAAGCGGTGGCTTGGATACCTAACGAATACACAGGTGAAAAGTTAAATCACAGTTTGGATTTATTCTTGACAGCATCCATGTAAGTAGAAACATTTTGTTTTTATTGTTACATCTGTTATGCAATTAGTTGAGGAACTGAACTAATATATTGCAAGAACTGAACTGAGAAATAGTAAGACTGAACTGTGGAATTTAAGTTCATTAAAACTATCTCGCGAGAACTGATTTAGGTCAAAGTTGACCCAATACTTATGTTCAGAAGACAGCTAAATTTTATTCGTATGTGTGCCATTGTTATGTTTTCATAGCTAATTAAATATTTGTTTAGGCAGTCAGTGCAGTCATAGAACACATTATTTATGTGTACGTAGGTGATTGGTTCAAATTGTTTAAGTGTATGCCCATAGAACACAGTTTTCGCGCCAAGAACTCCGTCGAAAGAGATCAGTGAAGAAATATACTTATACCGCTCGACACGTTCTGATCAATTGGTGGCGAGCGGTGGGATGATTAACCCAGCTCGGTCCGGCATCGGATCAATACCATTGAAGCACTCTCATGCAAAGACTACCAAATGACCATTCCAGAGGTTTGCTAATGTGATGCAGATGTCCATTGATGACCTTGTGAAAAACCTGTTTGGGTACCGAAAAGTCGCCAAGTGGATTCTCTACTCCCTACTTGCTCACGGATGAACACGAGACAAATCGTGTTATCATTTGTCGCCAATGGAAGTGCTGGCTGCTACATGAGCTACACTCTTTGGATTGAGTTGTCACGTTCGATGAAAATGTTTTTCACCATTTTGATCCAGAAACAAAACAACTGAGCCAAGAAACCAAAGGTTTAAACAAGTGCAGGGGAGATCATGCACCTGGTTTTCTTTGATAAAAAGGGAATTGTGTATGACTGTTATTCCACAAGGTATTACTGTTAACAGTGCCACTTTTTCTGAAGTTTTCAAAGGTCCTGTAAAAAAAAAAAATTCCCAAAATGCCCAGAATATGCACAAATTGGTTGGATTTTGTGTCAGGATAATGTCCCTGCATGATGCTTTACTTACCCAGCAGGTTATTCAAGAACTAGGCATCATAATGATGGTGCATTTATTTTGTTTTCAGTTTCGCTGTGTGACTTCCACCTATTCCCTGAAGTAAAAAAACAACTTTGTGGGTGTCGGTTTGCATCAAATACTGAACAGGACAATGCTGTGATGGGTATCCTGATCCGCATGTCGAGGAAAAGTACCTTCTGGAAGTGGATAGAAAGGTGGGACCAGTGCATTCCCATAGAGGGAGAATAATTCAGAAGTATGTTTACTGCATTTCGCTTCTGTCCCATGGAAAATCAATATTGTTATTTCTTGAATAACTCTCATAATGAAAACAGTATTATAATTGGAAATAAATCTTCTACAGACCCAGCAGGCCACTTGAATTTGCAAACCCTGTCAAAATTCCCACTGGTCCGTGAAAGAAAAGCCCTGCACATTTGCAGTATATGCAAAAATAACGTATCATTTCATGAAAAAAACCATTAGAAAGTACCACGTACTCACCATAAAGATCATGGTAACCTCCAATGACAACACACTTCCAACACGTCATTCATCGTGATGTAACTGGGCTTCCAAGGTTTACAGACTTCTTGCTTACACTTCTTACTTCCGGGTGTGAAACATCGTATTTTTTTCCTTAGCCTTATGAGATGTTACTCTAAAGCTTGTCAATTCTATAAAAATCACACATACAACTCATTCATACAATTCAAGTAAAAACTATGTACATAACCTTACATTCATAGGTGATTAAACCTTGGTCAACTGTAATTATCAAACTCCTCCTCCTGTTTCACAACCTCTGCTACTCCCACTGCAAGTGTCACACCCATTCAGCCCCTCACATCCAATCCTCTAGTACTTTCAACAGGCCTCTGTCATCTTCAGGAGGCAGGTGTGTCTCACCCGCCCACCACAGCTCAAGTGAGCAGAGCCATCGAGGCATGGGCCCCAGTCGCTATCTCTGAATCGTTGTGTCTCTGGCGCCATCTATTGTCCCTGCTGCTCTTTTTCCCTCTTTCTTTTTACGCTGCTGTTCAATGTGAGGGGCTGAATGGGTGTGACACTTGCAGTGGGAGTAGCAGAGGTTGTGAAACAGGAGGAGGAGTTTGATAATTACAGTTGACCAAGGTTTAATCACCTATGAATGTAAGGTTATGTACATAGTTTTTACTTGAATTGTATGAATGAGTTGTATGTGTGATTTTTATAGAATTGACAAGCTTTAGAGTAACATCTCATAAGGCTAAGGAAAAAAAAATACGATGTTTCACACCCGGAAGTAAGAAGTGTAAGCAAGAAGTCTGTAAACCTTGAAGCCCAGTTACATCACGATGAATGACGTGTTGGAAGTGTGTTGTCATTGGAGGTTACCATGATCTTTATGGTGAGTACGTGGTACTTTCTAATGGTTTTTTTCATTTATGAATTGCACATAAACTATGCGCACTTTGCAAGAGGTTAATACCTTAAAAGTGCAAATATAATAAGTATCATTTCATTCGAGCTGTGTTTCACAAATTATGAGTAACATAATGTGTGCATGTATGTCATCAAACAAATAATATTAATAAAACTCAAAGCATGGTAAGTAGTCGCAGAAATCTGAAAAAGAAGAAAAACAAAAAAAGTCACTGGTCAACAGGGCCAGCATATACCAAAATCTGGTGGTCCACTCCAGGGATGTGCCAAGAGCACTTGCCATCCGGGTGCAAGCCCAGATTTGCCGGCCACTTTTAAGAGAATATTTTTCAATTTTCATTCATTTTTACATGCAATAAATGTCTAGTAACATTATTTTCTATTCCCCATAAATTAAGAGTTTTCATAAAACGCAATTGCCTCATACAAAACTGAAGGGAAAAAAATCTGTAAAACTCTAGTTCAGATGACGGCACGAATAATCCAAAAAGTCACCTCCCCCTCTCTCCGTCTGTCTGTCTGCCTCTCTCTCTCTGCATCAATTTACGCAAATGTCCACCTTGCCAGTAAAAAAATGTTTCGTCATGTACGATGATAAACATATTACAGCTTACTTCATGAAGGGAGGACTGGGCAATTGTGATATATATACAAGGTTTGTCCGGAAAGTAATGAGACCACTTTTCTTGGGCCAATAAAAAGGGCCGGAGAGTGGAATCTCTGTGTGTGACAGGTGGCGGGGTATGTTAGGTAAACGATCGATGTCTCGTCAGTTGGCTCTGAGCTTTTACAGAGTGAGGATCGCTTGCGAAGTGGACAGCTGTGTGAGCGTTTTTGTAACGGTCAAAATGCAGAAGAGTGTCGAACAGCGATACGTGGTAAAGTTCTGTGTTAAACTTGAAAAATCCACGACCGAGACGCTTGCTATGATACAGAAAGCCTACGGGAAGGACACTTTATCGAAAGCACAAGTGTTTCGGTGGCACAAAACATTCACAGAGGGAAGAGAGAGCGTCGAGGATGAGCCACGCCCAGGGTGCCCTTCAACGTCTCACACTTCGGACAATGTGGAAAAGGTGAAAGCGGTTTTGTACTCTGACCGACATCTGAGTGTTAGATTGGTAGCAGAGCACGTGGGACTCGCGAAATCCATTGTGCATGAAATCATCACACAAGAATTGCAGATGTGGAAAGTTTGCGCCAAACTTGTTCCTAAGGTTTTGATCAATGAACAGAGGAACAACTGTGTGTCGATTTCTCGTGAGCTTGTAGACCATGTGAGGAGTGAACCTGGTTTTTGGAGAAAGTGATAACAGGTGATGAAACGTGGGTCTTTGAGTACGATCTGGAGACGAAATGTCAGAGCTCAGAGTGGCACAGTCCCGAGTCTCCTTGACCAAAGAAGGCTCGAATGTGCAAATCGAAGATGAAATCGATGCTCATTGCCTTCCTTGACTGTAAAGGTGTTGTCCATAAGGAGTCCGTACCACCCGGACAAACGGTCAACGCTGCATTTTACATGGAAGGGATTCATCGGCTGAAGAACAGAGTTGCGCGCATCCGCCCGGAAATCAGCAACACTTGGGATCTTCACCACGATAAGGCGCCGAGTCATGCGTCGGTGAGTGTGAGAGAGTTTCTGGCGAAACACAACGTGTCAACGCTGCCCCGACCCCTAAAGTCTGGACTTGGCCCTGTCTGACTTCTTTTTGTTTCCCGGCTCAAATCCAGCCTGAAAGGACACCATTTTGGGACTGTTACAAACGTGCAAACTGCCGCGACGAGTGCTTTGAAAGCGATCCCTGTTTCCGACTTCCAGGCAAGCTATGCGGCGTGGCAGAACCACTGGCAGCGGTGTATTGATGTTCAAGGATGTTATTTCGAGGAATTTTAATGTTATGTAAGTATAACTTTAATTAAACGTCTGTTATTAAATGAGTCTCATTACTTTCCGGACAGACCTTGTATATAACCAAGAATGGTAAAAACAGGAACTTGTTGATAACGAAAATGACAAGAATGGAAGACATCATGATCAGAGTAAAATCCCTGAAATGTTAATGGACTGGATATATTGTCTTGAGAACGGATCAACGATGGACAACCGAAATTTTAGAATGAATTCCAAGGGACAGGAAAAGACCCAGAAGAAGAACACGTGGGAGATGAGTGGGTGGAATCGAAAGCATGCGAGAGTGAAATGGAGGAGACTGGTCCAAGACAGACCGTTGTGGAAGAAACTTGGGGAGACCTTCATCAAACAGAGGATTTATAATAGTTGATGATGATGATGTTACTCTTGTTGCATCGATCCTTTTTTTTTTACCACCTTATTTCAGAGCACGGTTTTACGGTCAACGCTGGAAGCTCTTTCTTTAAAATTTGCCAACGGCAAGGTAATTCAGAAAAGAAAGCATATATTTCTTCAACAATGCTAAAAATGTTCACGATCTGTAGAGAATTTTTTTTTGTCATTATTTGCGACCAAAGTTAAAGTATGAGCCACTCAAAGTACGTAAAATGCATAAGAGTTTTAGGATGAAAAATGATGTTTTCTGAAGTTCATTGGTTTTTTTCTTCATATCGGCCCAGTTGTCATAGGGGTGGCCACGCAAATTATGAATGTTAATATCTTCAAGATTTTAAAAAAAAATTTTTAAAGAATTCTTAATCCTTTGCCTGCGATATCAGTTACTGAACAAAACAATAAAAATTATTCTCTGATTTCAAGATGTTTTCTATTGAATTATATAATTAATTATTTTTACTAAAAATGTAAACGTGCCACGTAGCATTACGATTCCTCACAGTAAAATGTTTTCTTAACTTCTCCCATGCCTTAGTCAAATTTTAATTTATCAGCTGTAAAATTTAATTGAGGCATCCTGCAGCCCCTGGAATCTAGCGCCCGAGTGCTTCGCACCTGTTGTTCCCCTGCTTGGTGCATCCCTGGTCCACTCATTTTTACAAATCCAGAAATGGTACAAATGCTAATACATTTAGTAAACACATGGTATTAGTATCAAGGATGGTACACTGAAGCATAATACATAGTTAATTTCAAATTATTAAAGTTTACAGTACATATATTATGAAATATTTTTATTGCCATTCACAAATGCAAAAGTGACATGGGTTGCTTGTTTTAAAACTGCCACCTCCTAGTCTGCCACAGCAACAAACTTTTCTTGATTTAATTCCTTACATGTTTTAGTCTCACAGGGAATACATACATATCACTAAGCTGTTCTCTGAGATTCAGAGGTTAGCTCCAAAAAAAATAAAAAAATACAAACTACCAGATAATTTTTACTTACTGTTGCCATATCAAACTTCTCCATTTACAGCGATCTTGACATACAACTCAGGCTTCACTCACATCCATCAATTCCTGAATCTGATCCTCCCATGACTTCCTTGGCCTTCCTCTGCCTTTCCTTCCTGCCACTTGGGCTAAAAAAGATTTTCTTAGTAAGTATCTCATCACTCTTTCTTTCAACATGGCCAAACCACCGAAGCATATTAGTCTCCACCTTGCTAACAACATTTTGCTTCACTTTACAGAACTGCAACACATCTTCATTCCTCACACAATCAGACCGTGTCTTGCCACAAACCTTCCGTGAGTAACGCATTTCTCCAGCACAAAAACGACTCCTATGTTTCTTCTGCAGTATCCAGGTTTCACTGCCATACATCAGAGTAGAAACACTTACACTCTCATACACAGCCATGTGGGACTCTCTTGAGAACCCATCATTCCTGTGAAAACCTCCCAGAGCAGCCATGACTTTCAATGAAGAATTCACTCGCCTACTAATTTCACTATCCAATTTGTTCTCTCTGTCAAACATGCTTCCTAAATGCACAAACACACTCACCTGAATGCTAATGTTAAATGCAAGGTGCTGTTTTACAAAATAGATCTACACATCCATTTGACCTCTTCTGCCAGTCTCTCTCCCTGGGTAAAAAAACAAAAGCTCGCTTGCACTTGGTTTCAGGAGGAGAAGACACATAACTCCTTTTATGTGGCTTTCCTATCACTCTCTGTATCTTCAGAGTTTTGCCTTTGTTTTGCAGCACGAACAGAACAGGTTGCATCTAGTTTTTATTCTGGTATGTATTTCTGCAAAATTTTGATGTTGAATGATTAAATTAAGAATTTATCAATCGGATCATGATATTTACGCAGATATTTTTATTTTCTAATAGTAAAATACATGGAGTAAAAGTTGATAAAAAATCAAAAAGTTTCTCTTTTTTTTTTATAAAAAAAAAAGTATGAGATTGAATGCATGCATGGGAACGAAGTTGCAAAGAAGAAAATAAGTAAAGAGAAAACCATACAGTGTACTGATTATGAAGCACTTTGCAACATGCCAAAAGCCACCTGCATTAAATACCTTGCTTTAATGTGAAAGGCAGGATGTTGCTTCATGTAGACAGAAAGACAGATGGACAAAGCCAGAGCATAAATGGTTCTTCAACCTCCAGTTAGAAAGTATTTTCAAAGACCCATATTCTGGGGTCACTACTTGGGCAAACAAGTAGTGCTTTCTTAACCTAAATATTTTGATTCGGACTTCGACTTCCTACAGTCCAAATTTTTCACAAAACTAAAGCATGGTTTGAAATTCTGATATTCAGTTTTTGAGTTGTAAATATCTGAATTAAAATATATATATATATCCGAAAATTCATTGCCAAACCTGAATATTTTAAAATTTGGTTGAGTTCTTTATAAACTTGTAAATTCCAAATAAAACTGGGGATGAAAAAAAATTTTGACCACCTGGGCTAGTAACATAAACAGTTCACTGGCCTGATGGAATTTTTACTGGCCAATTGCCAGAGGGCCGCTGGAAAATAACTTACTCTTGCAGGTACTTTTTTTTTTTTTTGTAGTTTTATACAAAGCCTTATTTGCTTACTTGCAACATTTTTAAATGGCCACTGGTTCTTCAATTTGGCAATAAACACCAAGCACAATTTAGGAATACTAGATATATTGGAACAGGACAGTATGATTATCCTTTCTTTGCCTTATAACTTTTCTGACTGCAACACTGAGAAAGATTTCATCACGTAAATAAAGTTGATCATCTGTAATATTTTCTCATTTTTATTATTTTTTTGAATTTAGTTTGAAATCAGTAGCAGGTTACTGTCCACAAATATTCAGTTGTGATACTTCATACCTTTTTTCTTTTTTTCACCTGTCAAACCATTCTGAATATTTTACAAAATACATCATCATTCCACCTGCAATGGTGGACTTAAAATTGGATTGACATTGACATTTAGCCATTGCTGCAAAAATTCAAAGAATCCCCCCCCCAAGAAAAAACATCCTCTGCTGAAGAGTTTCTAATGCTATGTTTCTACCATTACTTTCTGGCATGGATGCCCACAGTTTAGTTTTCAGAAAGGGGCAAACAAATTGTGTTGCCACAAAGAGCATGAACAAACACCATGTGCAAATTGCTACTGTTCCTTTTCCTTTCACATAATTTTAACTGAAAACTGGAAGATCCAAAACTGGTCTATGCGATGGCCTCTGATCATTCGTCTGAAAGGGGAAGGCGCACTGGTCTAAGCGATGGCCTCTGATCATTCATCCGAAAGAGGTCCAGGTTCGAATCCCGGTGAGGCATGGATGTTGTGTTTGTATTATGGCACTGGCTCTCTCCCTTCCCTGGAATCAGTGACCCTAAATTAGAGACGGGCGACTGCTTATATATAGCCCATTGAGTTGCTCACGGTGGTCGTTAAATCCCCAACCAAAAAAAAAAAAAAAAAAAAAAAAAAGATCCAAAAATTACATAAGAGAGATGGGTAATTGAAATGTGAGATCTTGCTGAGACAATAAGGAAAGACAAAGTTCTGGAAAAAACTTCAGGACATCCTTATCAAGCATCAAATGGCTGTTGCAGAAAGTAATGCGATGCTTTTCATTCCTTTGCCTTTCATGCTTTACCATACTGTACATATGTACAATGTGTTTCAAAGTTCAAGATAATTTTTTGATCATTTGGGGATTTAACAGCCATTGTGAGAAACTCAGTGGGCTATAAGTAGTTGCTTGTCCCTACTTTTGGGGCACTGATTCCAGGAAAGGAGGAGACAGTGCTTGTAGTTCCTTGTCCCTACTTTTGGGGCACTGATTCCAGGAAAGGGGGAGAGACAGTGCTTGCCGCCCCAATGGCACAGTAGTCTATGCGCATGCTTATGATAATTCGTCCACGATAGATCCGGTTTCGAATCCCGGTGAAATATGTATGTTGTGTTTTTCTTACGGCACTGGCTCTCTCCCTTCCCTGGAACCAGTGGCCCTAAATTGGGGCCGGGCGACTGCTTACAGTCCATTGAGTTGCTCACTGTGTACTTTGGTCGTTAAACCTTTGCCGCGTGCCGCCCCGGTGGCGCAGTGGTCTAAGGCACTGGCCTCTGATCATTCGTCCGTACGGGGTCCGGGTTCGAATCCCGGTCTGGCATGGATGTTGTGTTTGTCTTACGGCACTGGCTCTCTCCCTTCCCTGGAACCAGTGACCCTAAATTAGGGACGGGCGACTGCTTATAGCCCATTGAGTTGCTCACGGTGGTCGTTAACCCTCCAAAAAAAAAAAAAAAACCTTTGCCGCCCTGTTGGCGCAGTGGTCTAAACGAAGGCCTCTGATCATTCGTCTGAAAGGGGTCCGGGTTCAAATCCCGGTGAGGCATAGATGTTGTGTTTGTCTTACGGCACTGGCTCTCTCCTTTCCCTGGAACCAGTGACCCTAAATTAGGGACGAGCAACTGCTTATATCCCTTTGAGTTGCTCACGGTGATCGTTAAACCTCCAATTTAAAAAAAAATTGGAGGGACCCACATGGGATTCAAACCCGGATGAATGATTAGGAACAAGTGCTTTGTACCACTCAGCCACCAGGGAAGTCAAGGCAAAAATTCAATAATATGGCTTTTTAATGCAAATTTCCATTTTTTCTACTGTAAAATCCCATGGTGTTTCCCCCTAGTTTTATTCCATATGCATGCATCCAGAAGCTCAACAGAAAAATTACTTAATCAGAAGTTCTTGTGAGAATCTTTTTTAGTGGCCCCTCTTGTCCTGTTCCCATGTAATCCAATGATCTGTGACTTTACCAACACCAAATTCAGTAGTAGCATTTTTAATACTCTTGCCAGTATCTTTTGTTTTAAAAGCCTTTATCTTTTCATTCAAAAAAATGGATGTTTGTTTTTCTTTACCACTAATTTCAGTTTAAACAGTTTAATTGTTCACAACAAGTTCTTGCAACTCAGTGTGGAAGATATAAACATATGTGACATGTACATAAACCTCATGTTGATAGATTACAGATAAATTCATGTGGACTCTAGAAAACAGCAAAATGAATTGCTATGCAGCACTTATTATCTCTGAACATTATTCCACTTCTGCTCCGAAGGAAAATGAAAGCATGCTGGGTGAAAAATGGATGCCCTTTGGAATTACCTAGGATTAAGCAGGACACAAATCTGTGGGACTCTACTGTACTTGTTCAAAAAGAAAGAAAAGAAAAACAGTAAGAGACCACCTAATATTGTCCACAAAATATATTAAAAATTATATGTATAAAACTTGTAATTGAAATTTTTCACTGTAGATTAATAACTAGAAGTGCCGTGATGTCATTAATTAGGTACTTATAATAAGAGATGTAGAACACTATGTAGATTTATTTATGTAGAGCACTTTGGAAAATATTGGCACTAATATGTACTAATAAATAATCTAGAAATGCTGATAATATGTGACAAAGGTAGTTCTGCCTGCCTGCATATACAGAGTAATTTGGGAAACATAAAGTAACAAATAATTTGTAAGTAATAACAAAGATAATTGTCAGGCCTCCCTCCCTCCTGCATTTATACTTTGGGAAATACAAAAATATAATATTTGCATTGGTACTAATAAATATTTCAAAAATGCTGATATAATAAGTGACAAAGTAGCCATGTGCTGCAGTTTGGAAAATGCATCAGATAAGAGTGGTGCAACTGCTGTCAATACATGTTTCGTAATATATATAAACACCCAGATCTCTCTGGAATGCTGAACGTCACAGCAACGTCTGCATTGTTGCGCCATCACTTATCGATCAATTCATGTGTGCTCTCACGACGTCAAACTGATTATCTGCTATATAATAGCACTCTCACTTTTAGATGTCAAGGTGATCTCGTGCTAATTCAAAAACATTGGATTGTTAACAGGGGCAGATTGGCGGTCGCAAAAGGGCCCGTTCTGTTGTAGTTCTGCGATACTATTGTATCACAACTCAAAACCATTTAATTTTATTTAAGAAGCAAAACAAAAAATACAGTTGCTCTGGAAACAGTGGCAAGCATAGTAGAGGGGGGTGTTGCGGAAAACTTTTCATCGGCTCATGCCAAGATTTTACTTCAAAAAAATTGTACTGCAATTTTTCTGTTGTTAACAATCACAGTTAGAAATTTCAAGATATTTAAATATCGTGGCAAACTCAATCGACGTGGGAAAAGCGAATAACCAGGTTTAAATCACTAGTTTTGTTAGTTATGTATGTAATTGCGCTAGAGAAGCTTCTAGTTTTGGACACACTCAATATTTATATTTGTTTAAAATTTTCTCTTAAGAACGCTGAAGTAAGAACACCATAATTTTTAAAAAAGAAATTGCTTATATCGCCTTTTCATGTTTGACAGGTCGTAAAATAATCTTGATTTTCATACCTTTGAGCTTCCAGTTCTTAAATTTTCAATGAAGTGGGCTGAAATTCCAGCAAATATTTGAGAGAGAGAGAACTGCTACTACCAAAATTATGTTGGAGTTGCGCCAAAAATCCTTTCGTATAAGACATGACTTTTAAATTAAAATAAATGAAGAAACAATACAAAACTTTTACGTTGTCTATTTCTACTGCAATTTTTCTATTGTGGACAATCACTGAAATTTAAAGATTTTTAAATATCGTGTATTAAAATATAGTGATCATATATTCATATGTGTTTCAATTACTAAATGTGCTTTTATGCTGCGGTTATGTATTGTAAAGACACCTTACTAAATAACATAAACAAAACATTTCGCAACTTCATGTTGAAATGATATTTCTGTAAATGCCTTCATCTGCAGCAATTGTCAGCTATCACAAGGAGCGTAGGCTGCCTAGGTAGGACATTTCGGGGGAAAGGGATCGTATATGAACACCCCCACAAATAATCTTACAGTTTCAAACTAAGTTCTTGATATTATTAGCTTTCACTCTGAATTCTGTGTTGTCACATAGTGGATAGTACCTCCCATAATAACCATTATGTAGTGCTGTTTTATCAAACATGGGTGAATGAATATTTTCACTACTTTAACTAAAGTAGTGAAAAAAATTAAGCCTTGTTCAGCCCCCACCCCAATGTTGTTTACATGCGTAGATTGTTGTGCCTCCCGATTTTTCCAGATACCAGGCCCCTCGAAAGATTTCAGGATGAAATGAATGGTCAAAGAAACTATACAAATAGATAGACATTCCTTCCCACTCCGCAGTTGAGAAAGACATCTGTTAATTGCATGGGAAGGAAGGAGTGGAAGTTTGGAAGAGCAGATTTTTTTAATGCCTAAACAGATTAATCATAGTTTTCGGGCCCGAGCTCTGTCTTGTAATATAAAATATGGGCTTAGGAGGTCTAGGGCTGACATACTGCGGCCTCGGGCTCTTAAAATTGAGCTCGAACTCAGCTCTTCTGAGCACAGCACTAATGCCGCCTACAATCAACGGGAGTAAAATCAACTACCCCCTCCCCTCTTTCCTTGGGGAATATATAGAACATCTTGCACTCCGCCCTTCCGCAACATACGGTACATACATTCTCATTCCTCAGCTAAGTGAACCCAGAAGTTCTCAAACACACATGGCCCATCTATTGTAGTTGGGAGTAGTTGCTTGGTGTGGAGAGTTTTTTCCCTAATTCAAAATAGAGGGTTTTTTTCCCACTTGTTATAATTACATTATGTGTGCTTCGTTTATAAAAAAAAGTGTTGTGGTTCAGTTGTGTGTTTAAAACGACTGAACCGAAAACATTTTTAAGAAAGAAAGAGACAAAATATACGGAAGGGTCCACCGGGAAATGTCACGATAGGCCAATCCGCCCCTGATTGTTAATGACTCTAGTTCTATTTTTCCAATCTACAAAATTCGAGTTGAATTCTTAATATCACAGCAAGTTGAGTTTGCGCGCGATCACATTGAGATGTCAAAATGATCGCGTAGTAGTAATAAAGGTTATGTTCTAGTCCTCTTCACTTAACATTGTGCACATCACGGTTGCACATCACGGGGGCCGCAGCAGGGAGGGAGGGGCGAAGCACCTCTCGAGTGAACCTACCGGAAATGTCTTATCTCTAGAGATAAGACCTTTGACAAGTATTTTTGGGAAATCTTTTCATGTTTTAATATCTTTTTAACAAACTTAGGAATTTTTTTTTTGTGCTTTGAATTCTGATTTATTAAGATTTTTATAAAACATATTTTTTAGAACTTGAGTGAGGTGTTAGGAATTTTTTTTATAGGCGTTGCATTATTGCTCAAGTATTATTTATTGTTTACAACAAATATTTCCTCCATGTCCCTTAGTCAAGAAATGTTTTATGTAAAACAAATGAATTATTCCTTCTTGAAAAGTTTTTCCCCCTCATAAAGCGTTTGCACGGTGATCATGATTAATATTTAGTAATTTCATTTCTGAAAGAAGAAAGAATTCTTTTAACATCGTCAGTGATACATGCCATTTGTTTCTTGACGGGAAAGATAAAACCTTGAGACGTTATCTTTGTTTCCTGTTAGCGATAGTGCAATCTCCCCACCAAGCGGACTTCAATATCTTGTGAGTCAAATAAGATCTATTCCAGAATTCCTTTGTGTGGTTAATTGTTGACCTTTACTAATCAGTTCCTCTGTCCAATTTCTTATCTTTTCACCCCGATTTGTTAGAGAAGGTTATCTGATTCCAGTACCACAGGAAGTTGATAACACAACTTTTGGAAGGAAATACTTTGTTTCGTAAACAAACAAACACTTTCTCCAGAACAAAGTTTTCTGAACCGCTTAATCTTTATATACAGATAAGATGACTTGTTTTTCACACCATGCGTTTAACAACAAAGGAATATTGAGATAACATATTTCTTGTGTCAGACTTAATTCTTTTAATGGGGAGTTATTTTTTCCTAACATAATTCTTTTTTCTGACCTACGTTACTCTTTAATCTAGCATATTTTTATTTTTTTCTGCTTTGAGATTCATTTCTGAAGTCAGATTGTCTTTTAGAATTCTGTTCCCCTCCTCTGACATAGATAAGCGATCAGATTACTTCTATACGCGAAGGGAAAACTGAACCTTTTACTCGTTATCGCCTTAGCATTGATTGGGAGACTGAAGTGTTCACGCAGACATTTAAAGGAAACAGATCATTTTCCTTCTGCTTAACAAGTGTATATGGGTATCTACAATTTTGTCCTGTATGTTGACATTTGATAAATACCCTTCCTCCGTTGTCATTACAAAAAGTCTTCTGCATGTTAGATAAATCCATTCCCAGAATATCTTCGTGTATGCACTGCTTGACCTTTACTAATCAGTTGTTTTTGTATTTCCTCTTTGTCCATTGTCCAAACTCTTATCAATTAGTTTTCTCCATGATTTGCTTCAGAAAGTAATCTGATTTCTAGCATTCAATATCATAGTTTCCTCTGTCACAGTAAATTTGTAATCTGACTTTTGGTAAACAACTGCGATGGCTATGCTTTTAACACGCGAATATATTATTTACTTGAGAAAGGAAATGCTTTGTTCTGTATCTTTTCTAAACAAACATACACTTTCAACGAGCAAAGTTTTGGTAGAAAACTTCTGTTTGATCGATGTATACAGATAAGATTACTTAATTTGATAGATGGTTGTTCCAACAAACATCGACGAAGGATTTCCACAGCTGAATTCTTAATCTTTCTTAATGTATTTTTTTTTAATTATTTTATTTATTCCCGGTCAGAAAATTTTATTTTTTCTTTGGAACGAAGTGAACATTGCTTTGTGATTCCGCTATTTTATGGGATTACATGATTTTTTCAACGGATCATTTATATTTTTCTTTAGGGTGACTTAAATTTTTTCATGAATATTCTACGAAATGCATCTTTTATTGTATGTTAGTTTATTTTTCTCTCTCGCTTTTTCATGTAGGTTCAAAAAATATTCCGGTCTATTACAGTTAAAATTAGATTGTAGCAGTATTTTTTTTCTTTATTTCGCATGTTATTCTATCAAAGGTTTTCTTCCAATTTCACCCTATTTTTCTTCTATTTTTGAAATTTCATTCTATGTTCACGCTTCGTACATTTTAGTCCATGTCCCCATCCCATGAAATGTTATTTTGTAATCTAATTTTTGTTCATAAATGGATCTTCTGTTAGTCGACAGGTAGGATTTTGTTAAATAACAGATGCCAACAAAAGAAACGTTAACTGACTTGGGCAAAGAAATGAAAAAAAAAATTCTGCCAAGCAAAGAGTCTGGCGAAGTGAAAGTGAAATTATACAATCAAGTCTTGAATAAACGCATTCATGTTTCAAGCTTTAATCCTCCATTTTCTTCCCATGAATCCCTCCCACGAACTGAAGAACCAGCAAATGAAGAACTTGTCAAGAAAGAAAAAGATGTTGTAGAAGACCTTGTCATACAGTCCGTTCCAGCTAATTTGAAACGCTATGCAAGAAATGTTTTAGACGTCTTTAAAACAAACTCAGATATTATAGTTTTTCTTTAAGATCATTTCAGAAAAGTTCATTCATTCCTAGGGTCAGAAACGAAGCACTTCGTTTTTTTCTAAGATACGTTTTGGAATCTTATAAAAGTGCATAGGGTCAAAAACGATTTTGTTGATTTTCCAAAGAGGACCGTTTTCGGATTTCTTATGATAGAAAATTCAGGGAAGTTCCCATTGAATAACATGGGAAACTGCGAAATTTAAGAAGCACGTTTTCGTTCAAGTAAAATATTTTAAAAGGTCTATTTTCGATTCAGTTGAAAACAGATAGGGTGCGTTTCTGAACAGTTTATTTTTTCCTAAGATCAAAACGAATCACTTCGTTTTTCCTAAGGTACGTTTCTGAAAGAAGCAAAAATAGATAAGGGAGAAAATTGGAAAGAAATTTTATGAAACCCAGAGTGTTTATTTTCTTATAGCTAGAGGGGTCGTCAGTGAAAGCACTTATTCTCTTCAAACTAAGAGAATGAAGTGTAGTCAGTTTGAAAAAAAATTTCAAACTCCCCAAAGTTTAACCTTTTGTCTGGTTTCGACTCAATACTGTAAAGCATTGCTCTCAGACCAGTTGAATTCCTGGCCCTTAATGAAATACATTAAGCCTTTTCCTTAAAAATAACAAATCACTTCTTCAATACCAGATCCCCAATAAATTTCTTTAAGAGTTATGCATTCACACTTTTACTTTTAAAACTTGAAATTCATTATTATTTAACTCCTTACAAAAATGAAATACATTCACACTCGATTTCAATCGAAACGGAAATGACAGAATCAGCGTGATGACGAAGCTGAATTAGATCCTTTGTCTTGTATTGCCTCAGTATCTCTCGGACAGGAAAACGACTTTGTTTTCAAGCGAAACGGGTTCTGAGGAAACACACATTATCAGAGATTTTCACTGTACTGGTCAGTTGGGTGATAGATATTTCGGTGTTGAGTTTAAGAAAATGTAATGATTCCCCGGCCTTTCCACTTATCTATACAAACACATCATATCATGGTTGTTGGAAAGGTTACCTCTCAACCAGATGTGTGTACTTCAGTTTCAAGATAAAGGGAATCCTTTGTTTTCAGTCTTAAGTTTAAAAGCAGCGTCTTGTTTAACAGGGTCAAATGTTATCCGAGTAAACACATCTTATCAGAGATTTTCACTGAAATGGTCAGTGGGTGATACGTATTTCGGTCTTGAGTTTAAGAAAACGTAATGATTCCCCTGCCTTTCCACTCATCTATACAAACATATATCAGGATTGTTGGAAAGGTCACCTTGATGACCAGATGTGTTTATTTCAGTTTCAAGATAAAGGAAAATCCTTTGTTAAAGAGCTACCACAGCCCATTATCTTTCCTTCTGTAAGAATAAAAGGGTTAAGAAAAATCGTAGAAAGTCATACAGTATCGAAGATCTTTCTTGAAAACAAATATTACTCTCCCTTTGAATGTGCAATCTTCTGGACCTCCATCATCTCCCATGGGTTATGATTTGGTAGAAATACATTTTTAATTTTCTTTTTTTGATTATGTATGGTGTAAGATTTTATTTATTTACTTTATTTTTATTACTATTTTTTTTATGGGTGTATGTATCCCTTTTAAATGAATCGTAATTCTAAGTTCCTTTTTAGTGATTAGAATCTTTTCTTCAGACTAATCCTTTTTATTTTATTTTTTTCAGGAAACTATAGACAATTTATATATTATACGGTGGTTGATGGGACTCCCTTCGTCATCACAGTGAGAAATTATTGATAACAAGCCAGACCTGGTTGATCTTGTCATGGATAATGAATCAAAACCGGAGCTTGAGGAAATAAATATCAATTCGGAGACAGAGCTGATTGATCTCGTCATAGAAAATGATTCAGAGCCTGAGCTTGAGGAAATAAATATAATCAATTTGGGGCCAGAGCTGATTGATCTCACCATGGATATTGATTCCGAGTCTGAGCTTTAGGAAATAAATGTAATCAATTCGGAGCCGGAGCTTATCGATCTCACTTTGGATTCTGAGAGTGATATCGAACATGGAGGGGCTAGTTATTTGAGCTCTCAACCTTCGACAATTATTGCACGACTGGACGATAGATGGAGGTTATTCCCTCCATCTTGACTCCACCGTGCAGCTCAGTTAGTACCCTTTAATTTTTTATTTATTTATTTAATTATTTATTTACGTATTTTTTATTTTTGTATGAATGAGTGTGTGAATGTGAAGTGAACTTATGTTTCGTATACATGAAGGTCACTGGTAAAAACCCCGTAAACCTGAATGATTTTTACAATATTATGGATCCATGTTTGGTGAAGTTCAACACCTCCGTACGTTACATGAAGGCAACGATGAGGGATAGTGGCTTTCCTGACACCCCCATTCTTTGAATGGCTAATACGAGTATTGGTTTATGAACCCGCTCGGGGGACCTTCAGCCGTAGCGAATTCTAATGCTTTTTTTCATAACATGTATCTTCTTTCTTTCCAATTTTCAACCCTATAAAAGAATAATTTCGGTCTTGAGTTTAAGAAAACGTAATGATTCCCCTGCCTTTCCACTTATCTATACAAACATATCATATCAGGATTGTTGGAAAGGTCACCTCTAGACCAGATGTGTTTATTTCAGTTTCAAGATAAAGATCACTATCAAACAGTAAACAATTGACGAACTCCAACCTCTTCTCAGTTTTGCCTGAACAAATCAAAGCTAACTCATTCTGTTCTCCGTCTTCGAACTGTCAGCACGTTCCCTGACTCACCGCTTCCATCAAACTCCTTCGTTTCTCTTCCTCCAGCTGTCAACATGAAGCGATCATCTTCCTCTTATGAAGTTTCCGATGCTGTATCAAAGAAGGTATGTGTTCCTTCCAAGTCATGTGTTGAATTGGGAATTTCTTTGAATGATATCCCACCTCATCATTTCCATTTAGGGGTTAACGCATTCATGAAAGTGTCTGATTTCCATAACACAATCAGAGTTCATGTAAGAAGATACAGGAATGAACAGGAATCTTTTTTCCCCACCAAGAATGGAATCACATTGACAGCTCTGACCTTCCTTTAGTTTATGAGAAAAGTCCGTTGGATGCATGGAGAAAATGAAGATATGTTAATCAACAGAGAACTAATTATTTCTGCCTCTCCTTCTTTGGACGGACCTCACAGTTATATATTTGAGGTGCTTTCCCCTCGGATCAATGGATTTCGTCGACTAAACCCTAATTCCATTAAACTGAATAGTGAACAATTTGAAGCTCTCGCTGATCAATGTGAGAAGATATGGACCAGCATTACTATTCTACTATTTGGTCCAGTTTTTACAAAGACCGTTTTGCTTCATCAGAGGATTTCACTCCCCGTTCCTTCCTCTCCACTAACGAACGAAGAGTATTACTTCATGCTTATTGAAGTGGTGTTGGATCTCGTTCAGGGGCATGCTGAAAAATTATTCTATTGTATTCAGTGTCACCTTAATCCGGATCGCATGCTTGAAAACATCATGGGCCACAGATGTACTGATGCCACCCCCCAATCTAAGTTTAAAGAACACTTCAAGGAGGCTGTAGCAATGCTAGACCCCAAGACTTTAGCGGAATCTTTTGCTGAAACCGTTGGGGAGAATATCCCATCCAAAGCCTTCTTGGAAGGAATATATGTAAAGGACTTGTTGCGTTCTGTGAAAAACATGTATTGAGGAGGTAGCAGAGAAAAAAAGTTATTTTTAGAACTTCCTTAAATTGATGGTTTAAGGAAATGGTGAGGGAGGTAGGAAAAAAATTATAGTGTGAGAATGCATCTATTTTTCTATAATTTTAAAAGTAAAAGTGTGAATGTGTTTCATTTTTGTAAGGAGTTAAATAATAATGAATTTCAAGTTTTAAAAGTAAAAGTGTGAATGCGTTTCATTTTTGTAAAGAGTTAAATAATAATGAATTTCAAGTTTTAAAAGTAAAAGTGTGAATGTTTTTTTCATTTTTGTAAGGAGGTAAATAATAATGACTTTCAAGTTTTAAAAGTAAAAGTGTGAATGCATAACTCTTAAAGAAATTTATTGGGGATCTGGTATTGAAGAAGTGATTTGTTATTTTTAAGGGAAAGGCTTAATGTATTTCATTAAGGGCCAGGAATTCAACTGGTCTGAGAGCAATGCTTTACAGTATTGAGTCGAAACCAGACAAAAGGTTAAACTTTGGGGAGTTTGAAATTTTTTTCAAACTGACTACACTTCATTCTCTTAGTTTGAAGAGAATAAGTGCTTTCACTGACGACCCCTCTAGCTATAAGAAAATAAACACTCTGGGTTTCATAAAATTTCTTTCCAATTTTCTCCCTTATCTATTTTTGCTTCTTTCAGAAACGTACCTTAGGAAAAACGAAGTGATTCGTTTTGATCTTAGGAAAAAATAAACTGTTCAGAAACGCACCCTATCTGTTTTCAACTGAATCGAAAATAGACCTTTTAAAATATTTTACTTGAACGAAAACGTGCTTCTTAAATTTCGCAGTTTCCCATGTTATTCAATGGGAACTTCCCTGAATTTTCTATCATAAGAAATCCGAAAACGGTCCTCTTTGGAAAATCAACAAAATCGTTTTTGACCCTATGCACTTTTATAAGATTCCAAAACGTATCTTAGAAAAAAACGAAGTGCTTCGTTTCTGACCCTAGGAATGAATGAACTTTTCTGAAATGATCTTAAAGAAAAACTATAATATCTGAGTTTGTTTTAAAGACGTCTAAAACATTTCTTGCATAGCGTTTCAAATTAGCTGGAACGGACTGTATGACAAGGTCTTCTACAACATCTTTTTCTTTCTTGACAAGTTCTTCATTTGCTGGTTCTTCAGTTCGTGGGAGGGATTCATGGGAAGAAAATGGAGGATTAAAGCTTGAAACATGAATGCGTTTATTCAAGACTTGATTGTATAATTTCACTTTCACTTCTTTTTTTTTTTGATTGGAGGTTTAACGACCACCGTGAGCAACTCAATGGGCTATAAGCAGTCGCACGTCCCTAATTTACGGCTACTGGTTCCAGGGAAGGGAGAGAGCCAGCGCCCTAGGACAAACACAACATCCATGCCTCTCCGGGATTCGAACCCGGACCCCTTTCGGACGAATGATCAGAAGCCATCGCTTAGACCACTGCACCACTAGGGCAGCCACTTTCACTTCGTCAGACTCTTTGCTTAGCAGAATTTTTTTTTTCATTTCTTTGCCCAAGTCAGTTAACGTTTCTTCTGTTGGCATCTGTTAGTTGACTGGTAGGAAAATCCTACCTGTCAACTTACAGAAGATCCATTTATGAACAAAAATTAGAATACAAAATAACATTTCATGGGATGGGGACATGGACTAAAATGTACGAAGCGTGGACATAGAATGAAATTTCAAAAATAGAAGAAGAAAAATAGGGTGAAATGGGAAGAAAACGTTTATAGAATAACACGCGAAATAAAGAAAAAAATATACTGCTACAATCTAATTTTAACTGTAATAGATCCGAAAATTTTTTGAACATACACGAAAAAGCGAGAGAGAAAAATAAACTAACATACAATAAAAGATGCATTTCGTAGAATATTCATGAAGAAATTTTAGTCATCGTAGAGAAAAATATAAATGATTCGTTGAAAAAATAATGTAATCCCATAAAATAGCGGATTACATGATTTAAACGGGGGCCTACGAGGAGAGTCATGTGAGTGAGACATGTAAGCTTTGCTGCACACGCCATATGCCATTTTAATGTTCGGGTGTTTTCATTGCGACAATGGTTAACCCCATTTGTTTTACCCGTACAGTCGGAATGCGACAGGAGGTAAATTGAGAGTGTACTTTATTGGTAGGGGAACTTTTGAGTTTTTATATCAACATGACTTCATGGACTTGTGACTTATCTTTGATTAAAGTGATTAAAATGGGATTTTTCATTTCTACAAATTATAAACTGAGTAGTACAATTCCTTTAATATTTAAGAAAATATTAAATGGTGTTAGTACATTCGACGTATTGTTTAATTATTAAAAATATTAATTCATTTTAAAAGTTAATTCAGTGTGACTCAGAAGTCCCCGAGGAAGTTATTTCTTCCAGCTTCCTAGCAAGGTCAAACCCACAAGAGGGTGGAGAGGGAAAGCAATTCCTTTACAGAGCTCGCAGACAACGGGGAACAAGAGTGGGAGGCAAGGGGAGGGGCACTGCACTGCACGGGCGCATAATTTTTACAAGGCATTGAAAAATCTGAGCTTGAGGACAGCCCTGAGACGTAGGTTTTTTTTTTTTTTTTGAGGTTTAACGACCGCCATGAACAACTCAACGGACTATAAGCAGTCGCCCGTCGCTAATTTAGGGTCACTGGTTCCAGGGAAGGGAGAGAGTTAGTGCCGTAAGACAAACACAACATCCATGCCTCGGGATTCGAACCCGGACCCCTTGCGGAAGAATGATCAGAGGCCATATCTTAGGCCACCGGGACGGCGGGGATGTTGGCAGTGGCGGCTTTTCAGGTGAAGTAGGTGAAGTGCCTCTTCACCTGTTTTATTTGAAATAAGGTTTTATTTAATAATTTCGTATAATATATTCTTTTTTTGCCTTTATTGCGTGCTAAAATACCCAAAATTTTGATTAGATATCAATTCACAATGCGCGTCCAATAGGGAAAACAAGTCCTTATACGCAAAACAGTTCAAGTGAAGAGCTGAAATGAGAATGCTTAGAAGTTTGCAGTTTTCGTTGGAGTTGCCATGGTAACAGTGACGTCACCCTTCCCTATCTGCCGGGCAAGTGAAGTGTTTTAGCTTGAGACGCCAAGCCTCTGCACCTGAAGTCGTGACCTTCCGAAGAGATCGCAGTGGACCCTTGGCAATCCACTGTAGGGCTTTTTCTTTGCGGTGTTTCGGGACATACTTTCCGAAAGAGATTTGTTTTTTTGTGTTTTGTGTTTGTTTGTTAAAAACTTCATTAGTTACTTTAGTTTCGTGTACAGTTTAACTGATAGTTTTAGTTTTCAGTATGTATCCTGTGAACGACATTGTCTGTAATTTATTGCAAACTCCGTTCAATCGGTGGAAAGATGAAAATAAAAGAGACATTTTACTTCAAGGACGACCGACGGATTCACTGACAATTGTCGCCAAGAAAGAAATCAAGAAGAGCGGCAAATCTTAGAATAATAATTTAAAAAATTGTTGGTTTACTGAATATAAATGGCTTTGTAGCCCTTCTGTGTTACAAAAATTATTTGGTTGGCTCTGCTTATTTTTTAGTAATATAATTCGGCGTGGAATAAAGACAATTTTCAGATTTCTTAAATATAAAACGGTCACTTCACAAACGTGGTGATTCTAGCGAACACCTGAAATACGAATTAATGCTAAATAATTTTGAAAAGAATCAGAATACCATTGCCGATGCCCTGTGGGAGAATGCTAGGCTTTTAAAAATGCCTTTCAGCGAAAGCGTTCGTTTAAATTGAATTTTCCTGCAGACAATGATTGATGCAGTACTATATTTGAGTAAACAAGAACTAGCATTCCGTGACCATGACAAAGGCATTGACTCGATAAATCGTAGAAATTCAAGGAATTGCTTTCACTGTTGATATCAAAAACCCATTTAAAAATTCTAAATCAATACGAAACGATAAGAAATGTCTTCACAGGTGACTCAAAAACTATTCAAAACGAATTAATTGAATGCATTTCTGAATATACAAACGATTACGTCAAAAATGAAATAAAAAGTTCAATGCTTTTATATTCAAGTAGATGGGAAGACATAACCAGACTTCCGAGTGCTCTTTAATAATAGAATCTGTTGATTCGGAAGGTGTATCGGTTGAGCGATTTTTGGGTTTCCATGGTGTGAGTGAAGATAGAACGTCAGAAGCTTTATACAAAATGCTAGACAAAATTTTGGATAAACTTCAATTGCCTGGCTTGCTGACACAAACAAATTCGACCAATTTAATTCAGGCTTTCCCTCTCACGCGTTTGAAAATCTACAACATTTTTACGGAAAATTTTTTACTAAACACCAGCGCCTTAAAGATGAACTGAGTCTTGTATATGCTGATAAAAATTTAAGGAATATATCGACTCATGAACTTCTTCGAGTGCTTCATGGAGATAAAGGCATTTTTACAGAAGCTTATAAATTGTTTTCCCTGATTTTAACAATTGCATCTGCAAGTGTTTCAGTGGAAAAAAGTTTTTCTTGCCTTAAAAGAATACAAACTCACTCAAGAAACATTATTTCTCCAGATAAACTCGCTTCTTTGGCAAATATTCCTATTCAGAAAGACATTTTCTTGATGTCACGAAGAAACAACCATTTTCTGACGACATAATCGACAAATTTTCATCTTTAAAGGGAAGAAGAATTGATCTAATATATAAAAAAATAGATAAATTCTCATTAACTGATTCTCATTAAAGACAGTAGATATCTTTTCATATTGCTCTTGTAGCTCTTCACCTATTTTTCCTACCACGAGCCGCCACTGGATGTTGCTTGAAAGACTGGAATCTGACTCCAAGAATTCAAGTCCCCAGGGTATCGTGGGTGACAAAAAGAGAAGACAGAGTACTGGTTAGAATGCATTCCAATTCAGCTTATGACACCAGCTGCCTCCTTTGGGATTCCCCCTCTGCCCTCCTGTCAGTTTACATAAGTGTTTTCATTCTCGCTTTGTTCTTTTGGGGGAAATCATTACTATTAGTCTTCACCGTCAGCGAAAATATCGACTACGAAGTTTTCTGGATGCGAAAATAGAAAAAAAGAAGATTGAAAAAGAAGGGCATCTTTTAAAACAAATACCGAAACTTAAAAAACTTTTTTTAATCGGCAGAAGATGACACAGTAAGTAAAAAGAAAATGCAGTGCTTTGTTGCAAGATCTACCGATGAAGAAGTGAAGGACCCAACTGAACAAGAACTAAAGGCTCAGGGTGAAGATCAAATTTGTGAGTCTTCCGATGGTGAGGATGAGGAACGTAAGTCGAACACAAATCTTGGAGGAAATTTTCAAGCTGTTGAATGAAATGATCTTTTGTTACATCTTATGATATTAGATTCTGCTAAGCGGAAAGTAGACGATTCATTTGTTGATTATATTACAAAAAATCCTCCGAATCAAAATTTAAACGAAATATATTTTACAGTGTCAAAAAAATCTTATAGTAATTGATTTAGATCTGCCTCAAAAGGATTATTTTATAACCGTCTGCAAAATGGTAAAATTAAAAGAAGAGAATGGCTATTGTATTCTGAGTCAACTGGACACGTTTTTTGTTTACCATGTAAACTGTTTGCAAAGCGAGAGAGTTCTTTCTCAAGTATAAGTTTCTATGATTGGAAACACGAAAACATTATACGAACACACAGTGCTTCATTTGAGCCTGAAGAGTCTAACACGCGCAAAGAATAGTGGAAAAATTTATTCTGCTGTAATTAAGCAACTGATGAATGAGAAAAATTATTGGAAAGAAGTACTTCTACGGATTATCGAAGTCATTAAATTTCTGTCTTCCCGTGGATTAGCATTTCGTGGAAATGGAGCGAACGACAAGTTAGGGAATAATAATAATGGCAATTATCTAGGTATCCTTGAACTGATAGGAAAATTTGACCCTTTTCTGGAGCAACATTTGAAAAATTTTGGAAATAAGGGAAGTGGAAATGCTTCATACCTTTCGAAGAATGTATGTGAAGAATTCATTTCATTAATTGCCTTATAAGTCACTGACGCAATAAAGAGTTGAAGTCGAGCAAATATTACCCTATTATTATAGACTCCACTCCAGATTTGTCAAAAGTTGACCAGTTGACTGTTATTTTTCGCTATGTTCTGAAAAATGGATAACCAGTGGAACGATTTATTTGCTTCTTGCCCAACTCTGGTCATAAAACAGAAGACATGGGAAAGGCTTTATTGAAGCTGTTACAAGATTTAAAAATCGATGTTAAAGACTGCAGAGGCCAAAGTTATGACAATGCGAGAAATATGTCTGGTGAATATTCAGGTCTCCAAGCTCGATTAAAAAGTCATAACAGTTTAGCCTACTATATTCCATGTTCAGCAAATTTGGTTGGGAAATCTGCAGCGGGATGCTGCTTTGAAGCTACATCTTTTTTATGTTCGTACTTCGTACAGGAAATATACAACTTTTTGTCATCTTCATCACATAGGCGGCAAATCTTGAAGAGAAGTCTTCAAGATAGTTATAAGCTCCACAGCGAATCTGGATCGCAATCGCCACTTCTTGTACCCAAAACGTTATGTGAAAGCTGATGGTCAGCAAGGGTTAATGCATGCAAGACCTTACGCTCTAGTTGTTCTTGCATACCTTACGCTCTAGTTATTCTTGCATGCCTTACGCTCTAGTTATTCCTGCATTACAGATGCACTTCAAGACTTCGCAGAAAACACCGGTGAAAAATTAGAAGCAAGCGTAGAAGCAGGGGATTATTAAGTATAATGAATTTGTTAGAAATGAGCCTTCTCTTAGAGCTTTGGAGTGATATTTCACAAAAAATTGATAGTTGCAATAAAACACTGCAGAAAGTCAATATTGACATTTCAGTTGCTGCAGAACTGTACAATTCACTTATTAAACATTTAAGTGATCTCCGGAATAAATCTGATAAGTATGAAGAAGTTGGAAAATTTTTGTCTCAGTGCGACAAATATAAGAAAAATGTTACTAGAACCCGTTGAAGAAAACTACAATTTCAAGAGATGAATGGCAATAAGGGAACTGTTTTCACTGGAAAGGAACATATGCAAATATGCATTTTCCATACGTTCATTGATAACTTGGTGCAGCAGTTGAAACGTCGACGAGATGCGTATTCCGATGTGGAGAGCATCTTTGAGTTTCTAACGTAATTATCAGATGTTGATGAGACAACAGTATCTCAAAAAGCAAAAAATCTATTGACAGTTTACTCTCAAGATTTAGGCCCAGAATTTGAACAAGAATGTCTTCATTTCTAGAAATTTTGCAATAATTTAGATAGACAAGCAGTGACAGATTCAAGTGTTAGTGTTCCTGTTGAGGATATGTTGAAACTGATTAGGGAAAAAAGAATTGATTCAACTTTTCCGAACATTGATGTTATCCTAAGGATTAACCTATGCATACCCATCACTAAAGCCGCTGGAGAAAGAAGTTCTTCTCTTTTGAAAATCGTTCACAACTACACTGGCGGAAAGTGAAAAAGAAAACCAAGAAGGAGACGTCTGATACCAACGAAATTTATACAGCATAATAACGGAATACAGAAGATAACGTGATCAAAACATTATGGCAAAATACAGCTGTATGTGCTGGTAAACTGAAAAATAACATTTCCATGTAACATGGTTAGTACGAGGTTGAACCGCCATGAACTGCGTCACACTGTGCAATTCTGGCATGGAGTCTGTCGTACAGATGTTGGATGTAAGTTTGGGGTATTGAGTTCCAAGCGTCCTCAACCTGGACGCGTAAATCGGGGATGGTCGTGGCTGGCCGTGGAGACCGGATAAGTGGTTGTCCCATAAAATCCCACACGTGCTCAATGGGGGACAAATCCGGTGAACGTGCAGGCCATGGAAGTTGTCTCACACCCTGAAGTGCATGTTGCGTTGCACGTGCCGTGTGTGGGCGTGCGTTATCTTGCTGGAAAACACCACGATGGACCGGCCTTACAAATGGCTAAACAACAGGCTTAATGATGTTGTTGATGTAGGAGGTGATGTTTACGGTACCCGGTACAGACACTAGTTGTGTACGGGAGTGATAGCTGATCGCTCCCCACACCAGGAGACCAGCTGTAGGCCCTGTGTGTCGCTGGCGAATGCAAGAAGGGTGGAGACGCTCCCCTGTGCGTCTGCGAACACGCATACGGCCATCGGAGGTTCCAAGCAGAATCTGCTTTGATCGCTGAACACGACAGATCGCCATTGCGTTCCCCAGTGCATACGTTGGCGACACCACTGCAGCCGTTCCTGACGGTGGGCTGGAGTCAGAGGTACACACGCCAGAGGCACACGTGCACGTAGTCCTGCATCCAGTAGACGGTTGCGGATTGTTCAAACAGTCACCTCAAGTGCAACGGCAGCTCGGATTTGCGTCGCAGTGGATGTTCTGCTTGACAACGCCGCTCTTCTTATGCGTCGATCGGTCCACTCATCAGTCTGTCTGTGACTCCCGGTTCCACGTCTTTTCGTGTGGGAATGTTCCTCGGACCATCTACGCCACCACCGATACTTCCCGGCCTCGCGGAGTCCGACAAGGCGACCTCGCTCAAAGTCCGATAACTTCTGAAATCCTACACGTCTTCCATATCCAGGCAGTGCAGCTTCTTCAGGATCTTCGCACGTGTCCGTACGCAGACGACTGCTTACATTCACTTCGTCGTACTCCTTAAATACCACCGACGATAATTTGCATATTATGCCGTGCTGTGGTATAAGCGCTCACCGGTTGGTCCCGAAATTAACATCACACCTGCGTAAACTCGACCCCATTAACATATGTAAATTTCATGATCGTCCGCCAATTCCTCCTTGGTGTTCTTTTTTCACTTTCCGTCAGTGTATTTGAGGACATCTAGTTCTGAAGAAAGAACAAGTGCATAACTTTGTCACTTAATTCGAACATTATAGAAACAGTAACATTTTATGATATAGTAGAGGATTTGGCCACAAAGAAATCGAGAAAAAAATATTTTAGCGGTGAGTAATTTTACTATATATAAGATATGTTCATTCATTTCTTCTATCTCTCAGTCACTTAATCAATGCACAATGAACATTGGTAGCAGCACTGTCATTATATGTTTTAAAAAATCTAAAATTAATATTGCATACATTGTAAATTTAAATCCAAAATTTTGCAAGCAAATGTTTCAGAAGTGTGTTAAAAAAACAATTTCACTTGTAAATAAAAAAATTTACTGTGAAATGATGTTTTAAAATTATGCAAATTAAACTTGTGAGAAAACGACATTTATAAATTTTTATTTCAATGCCCAGTTTTAAATAACACATGTGTTAAAAATTTTACAGGGTTGGGTTGTTCTTGAGAATATGCTGATTCTTTTTGTGATAAAAAATCTATATGTAATATGTAATTTATATATGAAATTCTAATCGTCCTCAAATTTCTTACAATAAGTTTGCTTAGGGGCGTCTGAATTTTCTTGGCCCAGGGCGCTGTAATGCTTAAACCCGCCCCTGTTATTATTTGGTATTTATTTATACATTAATACATGTTATATTATTTATATATACATTAATACATATAACAAATTTTATGAAATCTATGCATGCAAGTGATTAAAATTGTAAAAAAAGTTCTACTTTTATTTTAATTCAGTAATGGTCCATGGATTTCACCATGGTGTAAAATATTAAAGATACTAGTAAGATAACGCTGCTGTGCTGGAGAAAATTCTTCCTCCCCCACCCTAAACATTAGGAGTGGCAAAAATATTTTAGTCTTACAGCAAGCGTTTTTCGGATTATTAAGGAATCATTACAGTATTAGCTGAAAACGTATGGTGCAAACCATTCCGCTGCCACTTGGTTTCAGCCCCTTTAGATTCTTTAGGTTAGCACCACAGATATCATATAAGGAACTAGATTGGCTGCCCGCTATTTGTGTAACACTCTTACGACGTGGCATCAACGAGCCACATTGAGCGGGTCAGTTTGAGAGAGTGTTCTGCGATGTCTATGTGTGTTACGAGATATCAAAAATGGTGAAAGCTTGTTCTGCACTAAATTGCAGTGCCCGAGACAATGAAAACAGCAAACAAAGTGGGATTTCATTTCACAGGTGAGTGCTTGTAGTTAATTTTACGAATTTAAAGATTTCTGTCCAATATTAAGTTGACCCAATGGTAGTGTGTAAGATTCATCTGAGTGGAATATACCACCTGTTAATTTGTAATAGCGTTAAAGTCTAGTTAATTAATATTAATTACAGTCTGTAATGAATATTGCAATAGTTCGAACAAAATATTGACAGTTATTTTATTAAATGCAAGACATGCCACTTCACACAAGTAAAACATCTTTCCATCACGATGAATGCTCAATACAATTTGACCATAAAAGTGGTCTTTCAACCCATATGCTTCTTCACACAGGTGAAAAACTTCAGGATTGGATGAATGCTCAAAACAATGTGCTCAGAAAGGTAACCTTTTATGGTATATGCTTCTTCACCCAAGTGAAAAGCATCACCAATGTGCTCTATTCGTTTTACTAATAGATTTCAAATATATCTATGAAGAGCATATTTCTGTTGAAATTGTGTAGGTATAGAACGTTTTAAGTTAACTTCTGCGGCAAATAAATTGTGTAATCTAGACAAACTGGAAGTTGTTCTGTTTTTATGCTACTACAGGAGACTGGGAAAAAGTAAGTACCTGTTATTTATTTTTAGCGACGTAGTGTAAATACGTATGGGGCAAAAGCGAACACGCGAAGTGTTTATTAACATTACAATAAGTTTGAAAATTTATAACATTGAAGCTTCCAAAAGTATTCATGAAGGCACCCTTCCCTCTTATTTGACTGATGGCACGACGTATCGCGAGTAAGCAGTTTTCTGTGAATGTTTTGCTGTTAGATCGTTGCCCTCAAACAGTACTGAATAATAATTCTTCTCATATTTTTTTTAACTATTCAGAATATTATTTATATCTGAAAATTATTATTTCTACAGTAAATGAAAGTGGTTTTTAAGCATATCACTAAGGAATAAAATTTTCTGTTTGTATGAGTCGCAACGCTGCTATGTTTCTCAGTGATGGAAATGCCGTGAATCGTTGCTGCCTGACCCGCTGATAATGGCGCCATGCTTTACATGCGTCAGCAGCTCCTCGGCCAATCTAGTCTCTTATATGATATCTGTGTTTAGCACATACCCAGCAAAACAGTCTTGCGGGGCCAGCAGTGGGCCATTGCTGGCAGCCAGCTCTGCCAGCAATGGCCCAGCACTATGTTGCCGCTGCCGAACCGTCAATAAAATGTCCGGGCGGCCCACAAAAGGGCCAGCAGTTCAGGCCAACAGCTGGCCAACAGTTGGCACCCCATCAGTTGTCATATGCCACAACAGGGCCATCAGTGGTCCATCACAGGCAGTAGCTGCCACAAGTGGCCCTTCAGTGGCCCTGCAAGTACGTGCCAGAAATTATGGCTAGCCTGATGTGGTCCGCTAGTGGGCCGTTAGTGGCAGCCAGCAACCACGTGACGTAGCTGGTGGCTTGCCGAATCTTGTCCGCCAATTTCCCAGTAGTAGCAATAATAATAAAAAAAAAAAGCAAGGATAACCGCAGTTTCTTAAAGCTACAAATTTTTTCTACCCTTACAAAGCTTGTGAATTAACGCACCGCGTTGTGGAAATTTTCTCGAGAGACCGGAAAAACGCCGTTTGCATCTGATTAGATTCGATCCTAGGCCGTTTGCATGGAAGCCGCGCTCGCTACCTACCGGACTAATTCACAACGTTCATTTACGTGCTGGAAGCTATTTGTTTGGCATACAAATTGTAATCGAATGCTTCCCTCTTTCATTTTATAATATTGCGAGGTGTTTTTCATAAAAGTCAGTTTCATATAATTGATAAATTAATTTTTTCAACGTAACGATAGTTTTTTTTACCTTAAGGGAACTTCACTCATTTTCAAGGCGTGTACATACTTAGAGTCGCTTTCCAAAGTTTTGTACTGTCCTTGCCGTCTTGAAAAGAGATTGTTGAATAAATATATATTTACCCGGGTTCATGTCACATTCTGTTACATTTTTAACGTTGTATCTTTCCCTTCCGTTTTCCGTCCGAAGCTACATTTGTTTTAAAGAGTAAAAGATATTTTATTTTACTTCTCGTTATTTTTAGAAGCGAATTCCTCCCAGTCTTGTGTATTCAACCCATGGATGAGTACACCACATAGCGTTGCTTTTTTTCTTTCAAATAATTAATAAATTTTGTACGCGTATATTTCTTTTTTTCCCCAACAAACGTTGTTTTAATGGTTTTCCAGGATATTTGTTTCAAGCGGTTTCAAATTTTTTCTTGTTATTCATCCACTCCATTCCATGAATTGTTATTCATGGGAATGGAGTGGGTGTATTTCATGGCTGTAATCTAGTATTTCACGGCTTAATTTGATATCTTCGTTGACGTAAAATTTCATTAGGAAATTAATTCGCCTATCCACATATGGATTTTTTTCTTAACATCCACTAAAATAACACGATGGCGATAGCGTCGTCTTCAACTGTGCCATGAGAGACACAGCAAGTGTTGCTTCTGCGCATGCGCAGTCCCGATGCTTCCACCTGCTGTTGGGTGTTATTGGTTGCCAGCAGCGGGCCACTAGTGGCACTTGCTTGGAGGCCCACAATTCACGGCGATGCTGCAGGGCCATCAATGGCTCGCCAACTGATATCGCTGCCACCAACGGACCACTACCGGGCCATGAGCGGCAGATTTCAGCCAGCAGTGACCCATCACTGCCAGCTGGTGGCCAGCAGTTTCCCAGCACTTGTGTTTTTGCTGGGTAGTAGTAAAAAAACAACAACTTATTAATCGTTTGAAATTCCTGGATTTTCTTTTTGTCACAGAGCGTAAAGACATACCGCCAGTAAAAAAAAATATGGGAGTCATTTTTAATAATTTGCTATCGTTAAAAATTAGGTAGCGCAAATATTTTGTGGTATTGGAAGCCCTAACGTCACGTTCAATGAGGCTTACTTACCATATACATGGGAAGTCGGCATCCAGAAGACTGAAATAAAGCTGAATGCCAGCTTCCAAAATATGATGATGTATTGCAATGCAAGCAGCATGTCGTTGGTGATTACACATCCACAGTAAACTTAGCTATCAAATACAAAGGCTCAAAGAAATTTACCGAATTGTGAAACAATGCTTGGTTTTCTTGTTTGCCCCTCTTGCATATGTGATTAAGATGAACTGGTCTTCTTCTACACTCCTGATTTTTATCCGAAGAAAGTATTGAGTAATTTTGGTAGGACTTCATAATAGATTTTTAACATGGACAATTGTTTCATTTATAAAAAAAAATTACAAAAGCATGCTCATCTAGAGCAACAAAATTTTTCTATAGAGTATATATATTTTCATAACTACTTTGATTTCAGAGCTTAATTTAAAAAAAGTTATTTAAAGTGTTAACACTTTGTGTGAAGTCATTTATGGCTCTAATTAACAACGAAAATTCCGTTTTTTCTTTTTTCTCGAGGTATTGTATAGATTATTGGCTGCATTGACTCGTCAGATTTAGAAAACGTAAATATACATGCCGATGGCAATTTTAGTTTTAGTGTATAAAACAAAGCAATTAATTTAATACTTAAAATAATCTTAATGCTACTGAGATATGAAGTCCATGTGAATGAGTTTTTTTTATTATAATATTTCCCCCGTTTTCTTAAATTTTTTAAATTAATTTCTCCTAATTTTCATCTATAAACAAAAAATTAGACTAAAAATAAAGGGTGATCACTCATAAACCTACGGGGGGGGGGGGGGGGGTTCCATGGATTTTCGGGGGCTAAGACCCCCCTCCCCGAAAAGATGCCTGAATACATCACTGGTCGTAATTCGTGCCATTAGGTAGTTCTTTGCTAATACAAAATCACTCTATTTGATTTTATTTTCTAGCTAGACCTCACATTTATGAGGAAAAAAAAACTTGGTCGTCAGAATATTTCGTTGTGTAGACATACTTTTCATTGTACAACAGCACAAATCGTGATGGTTAGTGGACGTGCTGCCATCTATTGGTCAATACGGAGTATGGTATTCAATTAGTTAGTTATTAAAGTCGTCCTCAATTTTAATATTAAGATAGATTTCGACTTGTATTCATCTGAGAAACTGCAGATATTCCTTCTGATATCGTGCACAAAATAACTTTACCGTATTATTCAATATGTCACATTTGTTAAGTAACCTCACTAAATTTCTTAAGAAGCAGAACTTCCCACGATATAATTCAGTATGAATTATTTGGCACATATGTTAAGTAACCTCACAATGAATTTCTTAGCAAGCAGAACTTCCCCAAATGACTCTCCTCATAGGCCCCGCCTACTCGCAAACTCGTCCCCAAATGACTCTCCTCATAGGCCCCGCCTACTCACAATCTCCAAAGTAGCTCTGAACCAATCGCGTGGCGGAAATGGCTCTATTGCAATTTCCTACATTCACTTGTGAAATACGCTTCCCGGGTAACGAACGCTGAGTAAGACACGCAGAGCGCAAATGCTGCGCAAAATTACGTCCTATTCTCGCTTTAAAAATTTTTAATTATCGAGATGTCGCGGAAAAGTAGTTAAAATAAAATTTTCGTATTTATTCGCTTATAGTGGCAAATTTCGCATTTATTCGCATCTATTTCGTAAATACGAAAATTACGTATCCCTACTTACAACCCATTGAGTTGCTTACGCTGGTATTTAAACTGACAAATGAAAAACAAAAACATATTTGTGTTTCAGACTGTCGATGCTGGGTCCCCAGGTTCAAGCCTGGGCTGATCTTTCAGAGATGGTGTGATTTACTAACAATCGCTGAATATCCGCCGTGCATCGGACGAGCACGTAAAGTGACGGCCCCCAGGCTGGACCCACTGGTTAAATGTGTATCCTTTCCTATGTCCTCCCTGAAATTCTCTCACCCATCTATGTGCAATATCGTACTTGTACGGTGGCGCCATCTACTGTACTCTAATCTCACTACAAACTGTTCTGTCAAAAGTCGCTAGACTTGCTCTCATTCCTTCCGTTTCTGTGTCCTGCCCAAAAGGCGATCTCGCTGTAGGTGGCTGGGACCTAAACTCTACTACCTGTGGACAGAAGTCCTACATGAAAATGACAAATTCTCCTGATTGTACAAAAACATATTCAGTAAAAGTAGGGTTTGACGATGCTCCTTCCAAAACTTCTCTGGATCACTTGGAACTGCCGATCTATCGGTGGCTATTAGTGTTCTGAAAGTTTGTTGGATTTTTAGGAAGTGCTTGTGTATGCTCTGGAAGGATTCACATGGTTTTGTTTACATTTCGTCAGTTTGAAGACCCCAGTAAGACGGTGCGGTGGGTCTAAACTTATGGCCGTTCGTCTGAGTTGGGTCCGGTTTCAAATCCGTGCGAGGCATGTATATTGTGTTTGCTTACTGCGCTGGTTCTCTCTCTTCCCTTGAACCAATAGCCCTAAATTAGGGACGGGTGACTGCTTATAGCCCAATGAGTTGCTCACGGTGGTCGTTAAACCTTCAATTAAAAAAAATGGAAAAGTGAAAGAGACCCTAGTAAATGTAACGACTGTATTGGGGGACTGGGACAGGAAGTCACGGTTTTAAATTTTTTTCCGCTTGCTGTAGGAAGGAGAAAGGACCCATTCGTGCCTCAACTGCCAGAGAAACTCAGAGGATTTGCCAGAGGTTTGCATTTTTGCCCACTTGGCCGCTGAGGAGAAAGAATGATACAAAACCAATCGTATCTCAGGGATACCAAATCGCGATAAAGTGTTGTCTCCGACAGCCTAATGGCGTGAAACGTGGTTTCTAATCATTCGCCAGAAATAGGGCCCGGGTTCGAATTTCGGAAGAAATATGAACTGTGTTTGTTACAGTAATGTCCTTCTCCCGTCTCTAGAACAAGAGACCCTAATTTTGAGGTGAGCGACTGCTTATACACGGCTAACTGGGATCATTCACGATGATCAATAATCCCTTCAAAGAAACATCAACAACAGAAAAAAATTTCCTCCGCAGGTGGCGCAGTGGTCTCAGTGATGGCCTCTGATCGGTCGTCCGAAAGGGGTCCGGGTTCGAATCCCGTGAGGCATGGATGTTGTGTTTGTCTTATGGTACTGGCTATCTCCTTTCTCTGGAACCAGCTACCCTAAATTAGGGACGGGCGATTGGTTATAGCCCATTGAGCTGCTCACGGTGGTCGCTAAACCTCCAATAATAATTAAAAAAAAATCATGCAAGATAAAAACACGACTTGAAACTTTACTTCATTTAGTTGTGTGTTAACACAGGAAATGGCTTATGATCATTCATCCATGAAGAGACCGGGTTCGAATCCTGTGAGGCATGGATGTTGTGTTTACCTTACGGCACTGGCTCTCTCCCTTCCCTGGAACCAGTGTTTCTAAATTAGGGACTGGCTGCTTATAGCTCATAGAGTTGCTCATGGTGGTCGTTAAACCCTTAATCAAAAAATAAATAAATAACACTAGTAATTAACAGCGATTCGGGAGAAGAAGAAGTTTCTGTAGAGTTGCTGTGACGTATGAAATTACCCACGGTTGTGTTTTGTACTCGACTTCGACTACTCGTACTCCTTCTGTGACCCTTGTGTTCCCGACAGAAACTTCGAGAAACGTAATTTCGTTGTTTTCGGCCTGTACTTAGTTGAAAGTTGAGTATCGTCTCTGGAAAAGGTTTCATTTGCACATTTTTGAGTTTTACAGAGTTTCTTGTTAATATGCCACGACGAGGACGTTCACCTTCTCCTTCTAGGTTGGTAGTTTTGTGGTGTTGCATGGGATAAAGGGAAATTATGTGTAGATTTAATTTTGGGTAACTGTGTGAACGTAATGAAATCCATTCAGCCGTTGATAATGAAATGGATTTAAGTTAACTGCAGGTTTCTAAAAAATGCATTGCTTATCATTAAAGTGACCTAATTAATTTCACTTTTACAACTCTCATTGTTATGTAATGTACTTGTGTAAATTATGTAATCATTTCAAAAACGCATTTCACAACGAATGGGGGAGTGGGCTTTTCTCTAACGAGCGGTTTTTCGCAGGTGCAGTGAGTGATTAGACATATTTCAAACTACTTGATTAATACACAAAACATATTAAACCCCCAATGGAAAGTACGTATTTCCCGGTGAGGCATGGATGTTGTGTTTGTCTTACGGCACTGGCTCTCTCCCTTCCCTGGAACCAGTGACCCTAAATTAGGGACGGGCGACTGCTTATAGCCCATTGAGTTGCTCACGGTGGTCGTTAAACCTCCAATCAAAAAAAAAAAAAAAAAGTACGTATTTAAAAAGTTGGGTTTGTCTCGTAGTCCGATGTATGTAATTTGCTTTGACTTTAGTTGTAATTGCCATTGCGAGACTAGTTTTGGGCACAGTTAAAACTGTTGCAGAATTCTAAAATGTGTAACAATTATCGTATAGTGTAGGTTTTTTAAATAGTGAAAAAATTGATTGTTGCCTTGAAAGCTGGAGTTGAAATATCTGCAGTTGATTCTGCAGTGAAATCACTGTGTTATAGCTATTGAGTTACTTATATGCCTAAACAAATATAGCATCCATGCCATCAAGCTGTGGCATAAAATGCCCGAATTACTTCAAGAGTGATGAACCAAGTGCTTTATAAGACTGAAAAAACAATCTTATGGGTGAAAAGTATAAACTGTAAAGTGTGCCTGTTGATGGTCAGATGTGCTAAAAGGCTCTTATAAGAAGACTTGTAAAAAATGCCCAACTGCCTATGACATTCTCAAAAAAAAAAAAAAAAAAAAAAAATGTGCTTGCTTCAAAGCAGCTGAAGACTTCTGTAGCAATGTGGGAGATCATGTAACAAAGTTAAACTTGCTTATATAGGCAGGGGTAAAAACATGGTGCTTGTCCTTCAGTCAGCCAGAAAATGTCACTAGTCAGAAATTTTGGCATTTCCCACCTCAGTAACAAGACTGCCCTACCCATCCATCAACTTCTTGCATTCCCTAATTTTCCCATGACATCTCCCTTCCCCACCTTAACGTTCCATGTTCACGCCCCTTGTTCTATATTTTACAATTGGCCCTCACCGTTTCACGCCCGCCTGCACAGCTCAGGACGCTGGGCGACTCGCAGGCTCTCCTGCCGCAGCTGTTAGCATTTGTGGAACAAAGCTTGCACTTTTGTTCTTTACTTTAACTGCCTGGAACGAAGTAACGCGGGTTTAGGGAAATGCGCTGAAATCAGCACCAACAAATATGTTCACTGTCTAAAAAGAGACTACAATAAATGATCACTTGCATCAGAAAATAATTTCCCCTCTGCTTTGTTCAAAGAAAATGGTCATTTATGGGATGATTGACACTAATCCTTTCCGACTGATTATCTACTATACTAAGGTGACACTAAAAGGGAAGGTACGCAAAATCCATCAGCGCGACTAAAAGTAGTTCCCAAAATTTTCCATGAAAACCAGCGCATTTATTGCCCAGAATTATACTATAAATTGTCCTAGCTGTTTACTTAAAAGTACATAGTTATTTTAGACAAATCTAAAAATGATATATTTTCCGAAATTAAGTTTTAAAATTAGACCAACACACGCATGCATAGATTCAGTGTTTGGGAGACAAGAATGCCAACAAGTTGATGGGGGAAGTGATTGGCAGCTGCTAAACAGCAGAGCACAGTGGGGAGTGACTTGGATGAACATAGTTCTTGGCCGTCCCCGAAGGCTCTGTGAGTGTGTAAGCTCTTGTGCCTTAAACTAAACTGCAGTGTCATCTTAGGGTGAATCAAAGTATAAAACGGTTACAACAATGGTGACGGACCTGCAAAAGGAGCGAGATGTTTCAATTACTTGTTTTGGCCTAGTAGCAGGATGTCCATGCAAGGGTGCTTATTTTCCGGAATTTTTGGCAATTTACACCAAATTTTTTTTTAAATAATTTTCTTGAAAATTTTTTTTTAACCAAAGTCAAATTTTTTGTATTTTTTTTTGTATTTTAATCTGCATCCACAGAAGAGAAAGAAAGACAGAGGTCCATTATGTGCCTACCAAATTCCACTGGGAGAGATCCCCTCATACCATGTTATATTTCTCTTCTGATAGTGTGTTTCAGTGTTAACTGTTTTCTTTCCTTCATGATTTGGTGCTGTGTTCCCCCAGAGCTACTCCTAACAAAAGTTCCTCACCCCTTTCTTTTCCTGGCAAGTGCCTCTTTGCTCCTGTCCCACCCTAGGGCTTAGTGGCCCACCCACTCTGCTACAGTAGTCTATTCCCTTGCCTGCTGCTTTTGACCTTCAGGACTTCCCATCTCATTTGGTGAGATCTAGGAGGGTCTATGTGCTGACTAGATTTTCACCCCTCCCTCTTCCCTTTCCATGCATATCTGTTGCTGCTCAGAAAATCTGTCATTGGTTTCAATGCACTCCTTGACTTACCCTACCCCCTGCCACATTAGTTATCCTTGCTGCCACTAGTCTTGATGAAGTGCCATTCTACAAAATAGGCTCTGTTCCTGACATTGCATGTAATTCATTGAAAACATTTTATTCAACTGCAACTACTAGTTTATTTCATAGTTTTACTTACACCAAAAACTTCACTGTGACTTTATAGAGGCTGTGACTTATGTGCATATATAAATTTTTCAAAGTATAAACAACAAACTCTGTCATATACATTTCATTGCCTTTTCTGCACAAGAAAATACACCGTTGACATAAGCAGGGTTATTCCATGTCAAATCAATAAGTGGACCAAGCTGCCCCACCCCAGATTTGAATGATTATTTTTATGTCGGCAGATACATCAGAAAAACTTTTTCCCCAAATTGCAGAAAAAAATATATTAAAATTGGTTGGGGAAAAAAATATTTTAAAATTATGCAAATTAGGGCCCAGAGGACACATGTTTTTGTTTTTTCTGCCCTAACTTCTGATGTATTAAAGATAAAACCATGAGATTTGGATGTTTAATGTAGTTTTTGTTGCTGCACATAAAAATGTAATTCATGTGACTACATCAAATAGTTTTAAAGATATGGCAACTGTATGGAGATTGCTTGGGGTATGTGGCAGAACCCTTCTCAGAGGAAGTTGGTATTTTGAAAAATAAAGTTAAAACTATCACTGTGTTGATACAGAAGTTTCAAGAATGAGAATTGCTGTCTTATATTGTTTCATATTTTTTAAGGGGGACCGACCGGTATGCTCCACTGGAGCCCATGTTAAACAGGCCTTTTTTTAGGTACATTTTTCTCTAAAGCTATCCAATATTTTTTAGCAGAAATTTTGGCAGTTATTATAGCAAACTTGTACACATTTTATCGAGAGCTTTTATCAATATTTTAATTTTTTGAAAATTAAATTTTTTTACCGTGCATTTCATAATCTTACCTAAAAATGACCCATTTAAATTTTTTAATGTTTAAAAATGAGTTACTTTTAATCTGCCTTATCTGTTTGTACAAATACATAGTATTTATATGTGGCAAAAATATCAGATTGAAACCTTTGATGGATTCTGAGAGAAATGTACCTAAAACATTGAAAAAGTAAGTTTGACTCTAGTACTTAAACTTCCCTTGATGTGACTCATCCTGTACAACACTGGTATGTGGATAGTCAGTTTTCAGGCTTGTGTTGTGGAGGGATGTTGTCAGCAGGGATGGGAGTTATCTTTCTAAGAGTCACAAATAACTTTATGGCCCTTTAAGGGTCATAAAAGGGAGTGTCCAGTTCTAGTCTCCCAGAACAGCTCTTCACCATGTAAAAGGAGAAAATTGTCCTTTCCTCTCATTGGCATCATTTGTTCATTGTTGCATTCCCAAGTGTTTGAAAGAGAGGTCCAACTAGAGATGAGCTTTAAGGCCCCTTTTATGCAAGCGTTTCTTGCCGCGCGTTTCGGCGATGGCAAAAAAGTCAGTTCTGTAAAGCAATAGGGACAAGCTGTTCCTTTTATGCACTGACGTCGCGTTTTCTTGCGGTCGCGTCGTGAAAAACGTGCCATTGTGTTCTAGAGGACGCCGGTCAGCAAAAAGATGCTCAACTTTTCCAAGTACATGGTGGTGAGTGGGACTATTTATGCAGATGATGCGTTTCCTGCCGTTGGCTTGTAATAAATCAACGTCCCCCCATCTGCAATCCAAGGGTCGCTGGCAACCGGTCTGCAAGGTGTCTACTGTCCATCAGTGTTCATCGTCGTGGGATTACATTGTGCTAGTTGAAGTGACATTGTTATATTTTATAAGAAATGGATGATGTTGAAACAATGTTTTATAGATGCTATTAAAAATAATAGAGCAATTTGGGATTCATCATCGGAGGACTACAAAAATAAAAACCTTAAAAAAATCAGTGGATCGAAGTATGCACTCTATTTAACCCGGAGTTCGAAGGATTGGATGTTGAGGAAAAACAGTCTTGGTTAGTTCAAACTGTTGTTATTATTGTTTAATCTTAATATTATTTATTACTAGCTTTTAGCCTCTTGCTTTGCTGACGCTGTTTCAGCTTTGAATAAAAAAAGTACACTATTGCGAATGATGCAACTGTACTTCTCTTTTGATTCATCCAGCGTTCGAGTATGATTTCGGTGCAAATTGCGAATGAAAATTGCCGTTTAAGGAATAGCTTTCTCATCTTTTACATGCAATGTGTATGTAAAAGGTGAGAGAAAAATCCGGGAGAGTCAAATTAGTTATTCTACTTGTGACCATACCATGTATAATGAAGATATTATACACAATAAGAATAAAAAAAAATAATTCGTATCGGTTGGGGGTAGAAAATTCGAAAGTACCCAAGACGTGCATCACTGCAAATTTTTAAGCCTTAAGCCTCGAGTGCCCCAGTGGCATTGGGGGGAGTTTTGCGTCTTTTACAAGAATTTTTGCAAATTTGAAATGCCCCGGTAATAAAAATCGGAAATAAATCAAAATTTTTAATTGAAAAAGAAAAAAATTTAAAATTTTGGGCATCATGTTTCAGGTGTTTTGAAAGCACAGGTTTTGAAAAATTTTGAAAAAAATAAATTAAATAACTGCTGAAAATGTTATTGTCTTCGACAACAGATTGTGATATTTTGTGCTGATACAAACAATACATCACACACGGATCCATCTGCCACTCTGCATAGAATGCAAAGAGTCACTGGCAGAACTGACCACACCATCTGCCGTTGTCGAAGCGCGCAGCACGAAACGTCCGCATAAAAAAACAGGCAACGACGGCAAAAAACGCGCCGCAAAAAAGTCTGCATAAAAGCGCTCTAACTGCTACTTCGTGATCAGGGCGCTAACTGTGACAGTTACTCAAAAGTAAGTGATTTTTAACTGTTATTGGAATCGCAGTTTAGGACCTCTTCTTTCACTTCTGTGAACCAGTAGGCAGTAAAGTAACTAATAGTAGAATCCCCTAGAAGAACGGTGAGGGTGTGTGTGCCTTGGCCATATAAAGCAGATACTGAGTTATGTTTTTAACTTTTATATGTAATTATGCACTTTCCCGATTTTTTGCTGTAATTTTTTATGGCTTTTTCAGTTAAATTGTGCATAATTTTTTGTTTTTTTTTTGTGATTTAAGGTTAAATTCTGAATTCAGACTCAAAGATACTGTTCTTTTATACCTAACATGGTATGTTACAATTTTGAAAAAAAAAACAGTATTTTTTTTTCCAGCCTTGAAATGGATGAAGCAACAAAAACTTGACTTAAGTAACATTCACAGTTCACTATTTTCTCCTAATTACAAAAAAAAAAAAAATTAACCTCACTCACTGAGAGCGCGATGTAACGGTGAGCTCACAAACAAAGCTGTGAAAAAGTCACAAATAGCAGGCTGCTAAATCGCAACAGGAGATAACAAGTAACAGCCAATTATGGTAACAGCTACAGGAGCAGAATTCACTCTGGAACGATTAACACGGAGCTGTGAAAAATCGCAAAGAGCATGATGTGGGTAGCAATGACAAAGTGAGGAACATTTATTGGACGATCACTGTTACTCACAGTTTTCAGTAGCAGGCTCTACCTGTGATTTTTCGATAACCGTGATCAAATCACAAGTAGGGAAATAACACTCATCTTTAGGTCCAACTCTGAATTCTGCAGTTTCTTATGTTTTTCTGATCAGTTGAGACATAGTTTTTGTTCTCCCTAAATATGACTGCCATGATTTTATTTTCATGCATTTTGCTAAAATAAATGAGTAGAAGCATTAAATAATTTAACAGTATCCTCAAATGTGAAATAGTTTATTTGAATAAGAAGGAAGTTACGTGTCTCAGTTTTCATGAAATAAGAAGTCTGAAGTACTAAGTTCCACATCTGAAATATGCTCTATTGGTCAATTAACAAATACTAGTGCAGACTGTAATAAGATAGTATACACTCATTGAAAAACTGCACTTCTTCAAATTAGTGTATTGTCAACCAGAAGCAGACATCTTTTATCACAAAGGAAAAATTTACAGCTGAGAATGATACTTATTCAATAATTTGCTTTCATCACGAAAAGGTATATTTAACCAAATTTAGTGAATGCCAAATGGAGATGTTGTGATCCATACAACAGACATAAGTCAACAATTACAAAAGGCCTGAGAGTAATTTCTGCTGATAAAGCATGTGAACTTTCAACAAAATAAAAAAGCCGTATAAAACCTGGTTGGAAAATCTGTCCAACCTGTGCCACTTATGAACCTGAGCCAGATTCTGACTTATCAGATAGTGACCATGATTTTGTCAACATGGAATTTGAAGCAGAAACTTTAAATGAAAGTTACCCTTTTGAAATGTTTTTCAGTGAAGGCTTCTAAACTTCCAGTTGAACATAGAAAGTTTCTGCTTACTGTAAGCAGAAACTTTCTATCGGTGAAGAACCTGAAGTTTTCTAAAGCACATCTGCAACAAATGCATGTACAAAATGTTTAGATCTAGACATTACAATAAATCAGCTAAAAAAAAAAAAAGCTAGCTGTGTCATCAGTGTTCAAATTCTGACTGTAGCTCCTCCAAGCTGGTCAATTTCAAAAGTAGCACAAGAATTAAGGGTAGCCAGTTATGGCAAGAAGAGCCAAACAGCTCAAAAACATACAACAAAAAACAAACAAGGAATATGTTACTTTTGGTCAGAAAGGGAAGACAAATGAACAAGATTTTTTTTAAAGGAGTAAAAATACTCCTTTAAAAAAATTTTTCCCCCGGCAAACTCTGGTTTAAAAAACTTGAATGTGAACCTTGTGATACAGATGCGTAGATAGCACTGTGGATGCTGATCAGCATTTTAATGTGGTGGGGTGTTACAGAAGTCATTTACAACATTGCTGATTGCATTATTCATAGAATTCTTTAACTGGCTAGAATGAGATAACTTGGGGTTAGTAAAATGGGCTGAAATCAGCTCAAACAAATATATGCACAGTTGGAAATGTGGGCTGAACGATGATGGAGTTAGTGAACCAACACATCACAAAGCATTGCTTTCCACTTATCTTGGTTATTCAAATTGGTCATTTAAGGGGATGACTGACACAAATCCTTTGACTGATTAGTTTCTGAAAGTGTAACAATGGCAACGAACCTAAGAAAAGGTGTTTGAGTCGCTTATCACCTGTGACATGAAATCTGGTGGCCAGCTAAATTTTTTAGTGGCCAGACATTAGACCTGTGTGTGTGTGTGGGGGGGGGGTTATATAATATCAAAGCTATGTACACTTCTGTGTCCAAAAAATGCTTAACCCTCAGTCTTTAGCTTATCTCTCCCTGGGAAAAGAAAATTAAATTAGCGTAATTTTTGTCATATTATCCTCAAACCCTGGAATTTGAACAATTTTTTTTTTTAACCTTTGTATAATTTGCACTGGCGCATGACCACAACATTCAGGAAAAATAAATAAAAAATCGTATAATCTGCACATCGTAAATGTTGATCTGGAAGCAGAATTTCTGACAGAAAAGTTGGTCACATAAAGACACCGAAGTCTGAAGAAGTAAAAATCTCTTATTAAATAAAGAAATTCATTTTTAAAGGTCACTTTTTATATATATTTTCATTTCCGGACGCAAAGCTTTGTGGCGTTGCATCCATAGAGCAAAACATTTTATTACGCCGATGCAGTTCTAGAGCACAGTTGTACAAAAATAAAATGCATCTGTGTACACAACCATTGAAGCAAAAAACTTGCTGCAAACCCACGACCAGCTGCCCCGGTGGTGCAGTGGTCTAAGCGATGGCCTCTGATCATTCGTCCGAACGGGGTCAGGGTTCGAATCCCGGTGAGCCATGGATGTTGTGTTTGTGTTACGGCACCGGCTTTCTCCCTTTCCTGTAACCAGTTACCTTAAATTAGGGACGGGCGACTGCTTATAGCCCATTGAGTTGCTCAGTGGTCGTTAAACCTCCAATCAAAAAAAAAAAAAAAAAAAAAACCCGCGACCTGACATTACTAAACCACATGGTGCCCAAAATTTTCTTTGCCCCCCAAACAAACCTTTTGTAGTGGCTGGGCTTTACAAAAGCTACAGTAAAACAATTTTTTTCCCCTCCCATCTCAGCAATAATAAGTCCAGGGGCCAAAAAATGCAGTTGCTTGGTCCCCTGCGGCGATAAAAAAAAATTGCCCACACCAACATGGAGAAAACACCACTGAAAAATATGTACCATAATTTTTGCCATGTGATCTGTGGATTAACTGCTAAAAAAAGTTTGAAATTCAGGTTCTACAGATAAACGCTGATTAAAAAAAGTTCTTGCGGCACTTTGATCTCTAAAAAAATCTGCAGGGTAATTATGCAGGAGAAGGAGTAACTCGAAAAGGAACTCGGAAAATTTTTTTTTGCTGTTCAGGAGTTTCTATGGAGAGGAGGAGAGGGAAGGGGTGTCATAATGAAAGATCAGAGAAGTTGTGGGTAAGGACAGCGGGAGTCACTTCATCTTCGTATTGTTGAGAGAGAAAAAAAAAACCCCCGGCTGTTGTGCCCTCTCTTGTCAACCAGCCAATGAAAATGTATGCACAGCACCTGCTGCATGAACCTACATATGCATGTCTCCGTTCAAAGTTTCATGTTCTCGTGTGCGCTGTGCCTTGTGTTTAATTCGTCCTTCACTGTTTTGACCCGTCTTTGCTTCTATTTTCTTTAATTGCTATTTATGATGTCTTCAAAAAGGAAGCATTTAAGTTACACTGCAAAATTTGAACTTAAAGTGGAGGGCATAGGTGAGGATATGATCGCGTTACTATGTGATTGTTTTCAAAAGGTCGTCAGACACTAGCGTGCAGTGACATGCAAAAAGCCAGTCTAAGACATAAACAAACCCATCAGTAAATTAAAATATTTTCCTTATGTATTTTGTCTATTTTTGAATTTAAGTTGTTGAAAATGCTATTTATAATTTTTGAAGGTTCATTGTTGTAACTTTTGCTGGATCTAATTTTTTTTATGAGGTTCATAGTCCAATATTTTGCCATAAAGGTGCATTTGACACACATTGCTGCACATTCAATTTTAATATACTTTTGTCCTCATTGGAGCCTGTAATGTTCTAATAATTGTTTTATTAATTTTTCTTTAAATTATCTTATTCTATTGTTATGGTTTACAGGTCTGGTTTGCAACAAGTTTTCTGTTTCAATGGCTGTGTATGTAGATACATTTTATTTTTATACAACTCTGGTAATATCCTATTTTTAAGCACCTCTGAAATCCACCAAGATGCTTTCACGAATCCTAGTGTAGAACAAACGACATGCTGAGAGATTTCATCAAGAGCCAGAGCCTAACTGGCACTTTTGAAAATATAACAAACCTTGAAAATGCAAACATTGTTTCTCAGTAAAGTGAGGGGAGTTGTTAAAGGACGGTTTACAAATTGAAATCTGCCTTACCACCTGCATCCTAAATGTGAAGCAACAGATTTGCACAAAAATGGTTGCTCCCTGCTGCGGTACCACCTGATCTCCATGAGAAATAATTCCAAAAATCTTGTCTCAAAAGCATCCATCTTCATTGCAAAGCAAACTTTAAAGCATCCTGGATGGTATATATCTTCACTGCAGAACACTGGATTTGCACAGAAATAGTCTTCCCACTCGTATGTATCAGCTCTAAGAAAATAGAATTATGTTCTATCTGTCAGTCCTTTCTGTGCAGATCAGGAGCTTTGCAGGAAAGAAGTTAGTAAGGAAGATTTCAATTTCTAGAGAATGTACCTTAACACCCCAAGCCTGTCTCCAGAACAGCATCATTTTCAGAGTTTGTTACAATTCACAGAAATGCACCTTAAGGGCTCACACCCTCGACGGAAGTTAGCAGATTCTCCCAGCCGGCTATGTTCCATGCTGACGGACGTTAGCAATGTTCACTCCCAGCCTGCCAAAGGACAAATCCATTGACAGATAGGAGTGATGACTGGATCTCTCAGTGGACTATGGAGACTCCTGTGTACGTCTCCATCGTTACGCGAACACAGAACGAATGATGAACAACCGCGACCTACAGCTCACTGAGACGTGGACATGACACACCTAGCCCCATCTATCCGCAAACTTTAGGATACACTAAGACTCATCTGCATTTGAACTGGTAACTTACAATTAATATTTCACACATAATTCACTTACGAAATTGCCCAACTAATTTGTGTTCACCCTGTATTACTGTATAAGGTAATGTGTAATAAAAACATTCAAATTACATTTTTGTAGTAAATTAATTTTGTGTTTTGCAGAGCTGCTCCACGTGCTGCTCCAAGAGCTGCACCTCCAATGAGACAACCTGTTCCTGCTGCTCCTAGTCCACCACCAATGGTGGCACCACAGCCAAGGCAACCTGGCATGTTTGCACAGATGGCCACAACAGCAGCAGGAGTTGCTGTTGGATCTGCTGTTGTAAGTCACAGATACTTAAAGTTAATTTACTTGTTTCGGAATGCTGTGTTCAGATCTGTGATTTGATATGCTATGCACACCGAGCTAACTTTTTTTTACATGTTGTGGTTACATGTTGGGCTGAACTTTTGAAGTGCTGTGAGTCGGGGGGGGGGGGTGTCGTGGTTGTTTATGTTTGCCATTATGAGGTATAAATTGTTACCCAAGGAAATGGAAAAGAATGCATGCACGCTTGCGAGTAGAATAAGACGGCTTTGTTTGGACGATCTTGAATACACAGTTGAATTGACTTCCTAAACTTGTTTTGGTTTAGGAGGTCATAAAGTGAATAGCATTAGCTTATGGCATTAGTGTTCATTTGTTTGGATGGTCTTTACTATACAGTGTAATGAACTGATAAATATAATTAAAGCAACTGAATGGAAGAAAAAATAAGATTGCTATTTCTGATATTTGTAATGTTTGTTCATTTTTATTTGCTTTAAAATGTTTATTTTTTTTTTCAACTTTTCATAATAAGTTTTTACGTTTTTGACTCGCTCTCTATTTATATCCTCTGCTTTGATCTCCTCCTCCATGGTGGGGCAGCGGCTGAGAGTATAACCCATCTCAAAATGAATAACCCGTAGTCTGAAATCGTAAATAAACCTGCCAGTAACTGCAAAGGTAGAATTATTGAAGTATTTATATCTGTGATGGTCCCAGCAAAGTCATGATCTCAAAAGTAAAAAACATCTGCAAATGCAGCTGAGTGATACCCACAGCTCTATGGAAGTACTTCCACATGTTGGACTGGATGGTTTGTGTCCTGGAGTTTAGAATTAAATTGAAACTCAAATAAATAAACGTGTATATAATCTGCTATTTAAACTAGACTTATTTTTGCAGTTTTCATGTGCTGCTTTGTTTATACTGCATATAGGTGTTAATACAAATTTCTGTTAAAAAAAGGTGGGTGGGATGATTCATAAAAGGTTTGCTGGTCTAGTTTTTGAAATGCAAGATTGCTTTTGGCAGTCTGCTTGTTTATTGATTTGAACACATTTTTGTTAAACAGTAGGGAACAAAAAGTAAGTTAAATCTTGAATAAATAATTGTCTGATAGTGGTTTCCAAAGTTGACAGAACATAATCAAAAGATGTTGGCTTTCCTGCTGTGCATATCACAACTTGATGTGTGTGATGAATCCATATGGTAAAAAAAAAGAAATGGGAAGTATTTCCAGTCTAAAATAAAAAGAAATCTGATATCATCATTAATAAATAAAAAAAATCCTGAAAAAAAAAAAAACTAAAAACAAGTGCATCCAACATATGAAAAAATTGGTAATCTTTTAGAAGACGGGCATACTTGTTTTTATGAATTCCTTAGTAACACTGTGCATCCATTTTGGCATTTTACTTTGCTAACATTTCCATTAGTAGAAATAGCATTTCATGCTATTTTATTCATGTAGCTTCGTTAATAATATGCCCAGCATGCTCCTCTGCAAGAAGGCCAAACTCTGGTTAGTAGATGTTTGACTAGGGTGACAATTATCCATTGCTGCACCCCATGGATGGGCGTATCTTGTAGTTCCTCATATAAATCTGCATTGTTGACACAAACCTGTACTTGTCCACCGACACAACTCAAAGTATTGAATGCTTGTAGTTTATTCTGTGTAAGGCTAAATGGCTCCTATTGCCAGAGTATCAAGTACTGTGTACAAATTGGTGGGTGTACTTCCAATTATGATGACACTTGCATAGTTTCCAACTTTCTGTGCATCACTCCACTGTTTATAGCCTGCTCAGTAGTAACTAAAGAAAGACAAAAACATAGGACAAAAGGAAATCTTACAATTTGGAGAATTTTTTTTAGTATTTACTGTCCTGATAATGACATCCCAGAACTGTAAAATCCATAATGGATTAAAACTGGCATATATGATCAATACTCAAAATAAAATTATATGTAAACCACACGACTGAATTAATTACATTTGAATTACATTAATTCAATTTCCTAATTTAAATAGATTTAAATAATTTGCTATAGTGAAATTTAATATTATTTGTAAATCAAAAAGCTATAATACTTAGAAATATAATTTATCCTACTTTATTGTATGAATCCATATAACTTTTGTACACATTTTCCTCCTTTGTGAAAAAGCCTCTCATAACCAAAAACGCAATTCCAACAAACTTTTTATAGAAATTGCAGAACTATTATTAAAAATTATATAACCTTTTAAAATTCTCAAAAACCCTTTTAAAACAACATATTATTTTTTACAATTCTTTCAATTTGTTTTAGTCCTGTTATCTTTCTCCATGCCAATGGTTTCCATGAAATAAATGAATTTTTATCCTCCTTCAACTTAGTATTTTACTCCTAAATTTTTTACAAGGAAAATTAAACTTTTACAATATTAAGAACACATAAAAAGTTTGAAAGGTTTCATAAGGCTAAACTCCTTCCCCAATGTGCAGAAATGTCAGTGGTAGGAAACAGCATAAATTCATCTGGAATGTTACAGGTGTGGGAGAGAACACTTTCTTCTCTTATTGCAATTTACAAAATATGGGCCAGAACCTACAAAGCAGAGCTGAAATGCGATCTGACGAGTGGCACCACCTATTGTCACCACAATGAAAGAAACTGGGCAAGAGCATGAAAATCTGATGGTATTGGTCATTGTGTATGATATCAAAGGGATACTTTTGTCCCATACTGTGCCATAGAGTCAGACAGCAAATGCTGCTGCTACTCCCACTTCTTTAAATGAAAAGGTAGCTGTGATTGCACTTGATTGTCTGCCATGAAAATGTGTGGTATCAACAGTGAAGACATGCTGGGCTAATGACAGCAGAAATTTTTTGAACAACCACCATATTCACAGGACACTAGTCTGTGTGGTTTAAACCTGTTCCAGAAAATGAAAGAACCCTTTGGAGGAAGTGTTTAAACTGCCACTTGCATTCTCACTAAATTGCAATAGAAATGGTTACTTAGTGACAAGAAGTCCACACTGAATTACCAAAAAGCGAATGTTTCCTGTCATCCCGCACACCCCTGCTTCGCCCTTCATCCCAGTCATTTTTTCATTTCGTCATCGCTGCTTCGCTTCGCCGACTTGGTATCCTTCCCCGTCATTTTTCTCTCTTGTCATCCTGTCTGCCCCCTTACTTTATTTTTTATTATCCCCATCATTTTTTAATTCCGTTGCTGCTGCACTTCATCCTGCCGACCTGGTATCCTTTCCCGTCATTTTTTCTTTCAATTATCGCTGTTGCACTCTGCTTCGCCCTGTTGTCATTTTTCCATCCCCATTGTCTTTTCTTCTGTTACAGAAAAGCACCGGTGAGCCTCACTAGCCCTTTCACAAGAGTTTTGCTACGGTGGATGAGGAAAGTAATATATATATATTTTTTTTTTGGCAGTTTGCCGCCGCCACAGCAACTGCGATAGCAGTGCACACTGTTTCGGTTTGGGTCGTTGGTTGTGGCTTTGTGCAGTCCTGATCTTTGTATATATATATTTTCACAAACTGCATGCATCAGCAAATGTAAGCATTTAAGGAGTGTAAAAGCCTATTTGTTTTCATTCTTGAATTCTATAAAGTAAAAAAAAATATTTAGCCAATGCATTGTGCTTGTATTTTCGTGCATACATATAGCAAAATATAGAACCAAACATTTTGCTAATCTGCACATCATTTTGCTGCAATTTTTGCTGACGAAATAGCCAAATTGCTACTAGAAAAAAAAAAAAAAAATTCCAGCATAAACACTGCTAAGAGGTAAGTGCCTCTACGATTAACATCATTTGTATATTAGGGCAATCTCTGTGAACATATTTTCCCAAAATGAAACAAACATTTGATTCCTTTTTAAATATTCAGAAACTGGTTGTTCACAAAGATGCAGAACATGGCAAGGAACTGTAATTGGTATGTTCCCTTTAAGTATGTAGTAATTAAGTGTTACCACCGCAGGAAAAATGACTTCTGTACAAAGCTTCTGAAGCTTCATTCCTCTGTACATTGTTTGCATAGAGTTTTCTTGTGTCTGCAGAAAGCTCGTGAAGATACAGGGTGTGCACAAAGTCTCTTTGCAACTTTGCACATTTATTACAGATACACTGTATGAGATAGACAAATGTGGTTGAGCACATAAGTAAGATCAAAGACTTAAGTTTTTTTCTACCTCATTACAAAAGCTCAATATGCGCACCATTTGCTGCACATAGAACATCTAGCCAAAACTCCAGTTCCAACCATTTTCATTACAGAATGTCCTCAGTAATGGTCGAAATGGCATTGTTGATCCTCGATTTCAGGTCATCAATGTCCTGCACCTTTGTCTGATACACTATCCTTCACATACCCCCATACAAAAAAGTCCAGAGGTGTGATGTCGGGGCAACGGGGTGACCATGCAATTGGACCATCTGGTCTAATCCACCTCCCAGAAAATGTTGTTTAAAAAGTCCCAAACCGTCTCCAATGTGGTGGTGTACCGTTCTATTGGAATATCATGCTTGATTGATGATCCTCCAACTGTGGCATAACATACTCACGCAAAACATCCAGGTAAACGTCTGCAGTAACTTTTTTCACTGAAGAAAAATAGTCCAAGGATTCGGTTATGCATAACACCACACCACACATTCCCTTTAGAACAGCCTCTCGCAGGTTCCATAAACGCATAAGGATTTTCAGACCCCCAAATCCTGACATTGTGTCTGTTTAACTGCCCAGAGACATGAAAAGTTGCCTCATCCGCAAAAAAAAAAGTGCGAGAAACTCGGGATCTTCACTCAGTCTATCCTTATCATTACTGCAAATTCTTTTCATAGTGGTCTATTGTTTTCCCCAAGTGCTTGTAACAGTTGCACTTTGTATGCATATAAGCGTAGATGTATATGTAGCACCTTGTGTACTGTGGACCCAGAGCATTTGTAGTTCTCTAGCAGCGGAACGAATGGACTTCTTCGGGCTTCATGAAAATTAATCACAAACACGTTCGACATCTTCATTCGATGTTTGTGGGCAGCCACTATGATCTTGATCCAACACGAACCCAGTCTCCATGAATTTCTGGTGCCATTGGCAGATACTAGGATGAGATGGTCGGGTTTTCCCATACTTAGTCCGGAAAGGTCGTTGCATTTGTGTATCAGATTTTGTTTCGATGAACCAAGCGATGCACTGCACTCTCTTGTGGGGACCACATTTTCATAGAACAGGACCTGCTATATCAGTAAGGGACCTATTACAAAAAATGATGTTAATTAAAATTTTGATATTTACAGTATATTTAACAACAAATACTATGGACTTACATAGTACAGGGTGTCTCTAATAAATGTGCAAAGTTGTAAAGAGACTTTGTGGACACCCTGTATGTGTGTGCCAACTTTTTATCTGTCAGCTTCCTATGTTTTTAGCGATCATTCTGAGTGGTAGGTATTTGCATTTGAATATGCTTCTTGTGGTCTTGGTTCCTGTTTTTTCTGCAATGTTTCCACAGATCAGGTCCCACTTTCATGGGTACATTTAACATCTTGTGATCTTAGCAGAGGAGTATCCCACTTCACATCTCACAGTTCTGTATCATGAGAAGCTGCCTGAATGCTGAACAGTTGATGAAATGTAATTGCTTCATAGAGGTAAAACATATTATCTTCATGGTGACAACAGCTTCAAATGATGGGTCAAGAGCATATCATTTACCCATGCTACAGAGATTGTAATTTGGCTGGGATTGAATTGTTAACGTCCACACATTTAACTGTTGCTTATATCTGCTATATACATTTGTTCTTATCATTTGGTTTCATAGTTTTGGGTATGAGTTTAATCTAATAATTTTATGTAAGTTGACAATGAGTACAATAGGGCGTCAAAAATCCAAACAATCTTTCCTCCACTCTTTGGGGGAGAGGGGGGGGGGTGTGTTGAAGGAGGAGTTGTCTTCTGATACTCAGACAAAATGTGAAAACTTCCCCAGCTCTTGTTACCTGCGGGGCTAAGATTTTACGACCCATTATCACTGCGGTACCACCCCATTGTTCATTGTGAGCTGAGAGGAAAGTTATTCTCCCTGTACTCAGGCATATATAAAGTACACCCGTTGGCAATCGAAACCAGCTTGTAATGATTGGTAAGTTTTGGAATTTGTACTTTGCCATTTTTACCACTGCTGTAAAATTTTTAAACAAACTTGTTTTGTATTGCATAATAACAAAAAAAAAATTGTCTCATGCAGTATTTTATGTATACAGTTGCTTATTTTTGGTACATGTGTTTGGACAATATAATGTAAAAATGTTAACTTATTTGCATGTTTGATAATCCAAACTCCTAGTGGTCCCAATTACACTTGCAGACAATGAAATTTGCACACCTAGAAGAAAACCTGCTACAACCACGAAACTTTCAAATAGCAAGTGTGTGTGCTGGTATGCAAATGATTGACTTTTGGTGCAATTGCGCATGACCGCACACCGTGTGGTGGTGCTGCAAGCACGAACTGGCAGCCTTATAAACCGGCGTGTAGGCGATGCTCCATGAAAGCGAAAAGCACCGCCCAACACAAGCAAGAGTACACAGTGACAAGAATGGCGGGTAGACGCCAGAGACATTGTTTTATGCAACTTACAGACTTTGAGAGAGAGGCCTGATCATCAGGCTGAAAACCGCAGGATGGTCGGCGTGCCACATATCCTGCCATTTGGATCGTTCTGAGCATACTGTCCGACTGTTAGGAGCAGTGGACATGTGATTGGCACTGTCACATGGCAGAGCTGCTTCGGACGGACCTGGAAGACCGCCAGTAGAGAGGATCGGCGGATCGTGTGCCAGGCACGAATGGATCCCACGGGGACCCGGTCCACTATACAGGCAAATGTAGTGCCTCCTATGTGCCCACGAACCATTTCTCGACACCTCATAGAAGAGAATCTGCGATCCCAGCGCCCCTTACGTGTGCTGCCATTAACACCGGAACATCGCTGGCTCAGTTTGCAATGGGGCCAGGCCAGAACAATGTTAATTGTCACAGACTGGCAACGTGTGGTGTTTAGCGATGAGTGCCGCTTCGTTTTGGGGACAGATGATCGTGTCCGGGCGTGGAGGTCCCCGTGTCAATGGCACAACCCCAACCTAGCTTTCAAGCGCCACACTTCCCCCTACTGCAGGCATTATGGTCTGGGGAACCATAGCTTACAATAGCCAATCAGCTATAGTAGTGATATGTGGATCATTGATGAGCCATCGGTATTTGAACGAGATCCTACGCCCCCATTCCTGGCTGGGATTCCAGGTGCGCTATACCAGCAGGATAATGCCCGCCTGCACACGGCTCGGGTTGCCCAGGGCTGCCTACATCATGTCCAGACACTTTCATGGCATGCCTGCTCCCTGGACATGTCCCCTATCGAGCATGTATGGGACCGGTTGAAACGCCAGCTGCCACCATGACGCGCTGTCCGGGATTTGAAGCACACCGTCCTACATGTGTGGGCCAGTCTGCTGCAGGACATCATCAGGCGTCTGTTTGCCTCCATGCCGGACCGTATTGCAGCATGTATCGCTGCATGAGGCGGTGGGACACTCTATTGAAGATGACCGAACTGCGTGCCACAGATCCCTCTGTAATTGTTCTGCAGCTCTGTTTTTGCCATGTATCATTCATCTGTATCATTACATCCATAAAATTTCAGTTCAACCTGATGCTTCCTTCTTGGTGTGCAAATTTCATTGTCCATGAGTGTAGCTAGGTTTTTCGATACTGTACTTGTATTAATAAAAGTATAGAATCCTATAGCACAAGATGTAGCCAAATTGTAAAAAAAAAAAAAAAAAATTAATAGTTGTTGCAACTCAAGGTCACATGTTCCGTGAGCCAGATGCAGCTTAATTAACGTATTGATTTTTTTTTTCTTCATTGCAGGGTCATACAATTGGTCATGCTTTTACTGGAGGGTCTGGTGGGGCAGCTTCAGAAGTAGCTGCTGCAGATCCAGCAGCACCATTTCAGCAGCAACAACCACAGGCCCAGAATTCATCTCCTTGCCAATTTGAATTTAAACAGTTCTTGGAGTGCACCCAGAATCAGAGTGATATTAGTTTGTGTCAAGGTTTTAATGAAGTATTTAGACAGTGCCAACAAGCTAATGGTTAGCATGTTTTCTTTCTCTTATATGTATAATATTCCTTCATCATTTTTTTAAAACTGAAGATGTACAACTGATATGTAATAGTAATTTGTGTACTGTATGACTGGTGTATCACATTGTAATTATGAGAAAATTAATCAGGTGGGCATTTGAAAGGAATAGGATGTTTACAGACCAGATGAACATTACTGATGTTTCCATTTGGAACATTAGTGTAACTCTGAGTAGTGTCATTTACGAATTTTGAAGATGTGAATTCGTATTTTGGTGTAAATATGACATGGATGGTAAGTCAGATAATATCCGAAAACTTGAACATTTCGTCGTCCTGGAGTGGGAATCAAACCTGTGTCTCCCGGATAGCGCCCGAGTATGCTAACCACTAAACCACCAAGAGTCTCAAGCTTCCGATAAATTTTAATATAACCATCACAGGATTCGCTAGTCGAAGCAACTGGCATTAGTGTTTAGTGAATCTCGAGGTTAAGAATTCTATCCCGTGATTGCCCGGAGAAGCGGATAAACCGTGAATGGAATACGGGATTACACCGTACAATACAAATTTGGAAGATGTGAATCCGTTTTTTGGTGTAAATATGACAAGGATGTTAAGTCAGATAATATCTAAAAACTTGAACATTTCGTCATCCTGGAGCTGGAATCAAACCCGCATCTCCCAGATAGCGCTAAATTCAGATTTATCGGAAACTTGAGACTTGGTATAGTGGTTAGCATACTTGGGCGCTATCCGGGAGATGGGGGTTCGATTCCCGCTCCAGGACAACAGCATTTTCAAAAGAGTACAAGATCTGTGTACTGTGGTGGTATTGTTATCAAAACAGCATGAGGAGTAAGTGCTGAGGCCATCTGGTAATAAGAAATGTAATGCTTAGTTAAAAGAACTAATTACATGTTAAAAATGCAAATTTATTTTGCTACTATGAGCAGAGTAATTAGTTGTTGAACTTATAAAGTCTTCTGGGGAAGTTCTTGAGCTTTTTGTGAGGGAAGTGTATTAACTCTTGGCTTAGAAGAGGTTAGGTCCTGTAATATTGCCAAGTGCATGTGCAGCAGCAGTGAAAAATGAATGCAGCAGGGATGGAGCTTCCAAGTTGGAGTCAAAATGGGAAATACAGCTGTTCATGTGACAACTATGACACTGGAAGGGCTTGACCACATTGATTGCACATGAATGGATGTGGAACAAAAAGGTTGCAAATAGGTTGTATAGGATTTGTTAAGGGACATTAAATGGTTTGAGTATCTTTAATTTTAGTTTTTATCAAGTGAAAAAAACATTAAACTTTCGTTAGCACGTTTGTTTCATTGAAGTCAGACTTTAGAAAAGGACTGTACATCATTGGAATCTACAGATGGAAATGTCAAAATAAGAATCTACATTTTGTTTTGAAAAAAGTAGGTAACATACTAAAATTATATACTAGATGGATGGCTGCCGATACACAATGAAAGAACTAACAGCTGTGTAACAACTACAAAAAAATCAGTCTTGTTTTAAATGTGCGCATAGGTTGTACTATGTAAACGACACATGCTCAACTAGATAATGGGAATGCTATTTCCTAGTTAACTGAGAAGTAACATCCCCATGATCTAAGCTAACCTTTGTAAATTTTGACTGTAACTGACATTCTGTAACTAAGTGCAGAATCTGTATAAAAAAAAAAATACACTGAAGTGCCAGAAAAACTGGTACACCAGTCTAAACTTGGTAGGTCCCCCATGGGAGCGCAGGACTGCAGAAATACGACGGGACATGGGCTCCACTAGCTTCTGGAAATATGCTGTAGGCAATGCATACCATACTTCCTGCAGTGTTCCACAATTCGGGTGTATTCCGAGGTCTCGGATTCCTGTGTTCCATAGCGCATTGCATGGCATCCCAAATGTGTTCTATCACGTTCATATCTGAGAACTTGGGTGGGAATGGCAACACCCCAAACTTAGATGAATGCTCCTCTAACCATAATGTGGCGTCCTGACACTTGTGTTTTCCTGGTGGAACAGGCCCAACCCATCAGCATGAATGCAGGACATGAACGGGTGTACCTCGTCAGAAAGGATGCGCACATAGCGTTGGCCAGTCACAGATGTTTGTAGACGTACCAGGGGTCCCAGTGAAGTCCAGCTAAACACACTCCATACCATTACGGGGACCCCCCACCAGCCGGTACAGTTCCCTGTTGACAGGCGGGATCCATGGCTTCATGGGGTTTGCGCCACACACAAATCCTTCCATCTGCCCGATACAGTTGGAAATGCTACTCGTCAGACCAGGCTACTTGTTTCCAGTCAACAAGTGTCCAGTGGCGGTGTTGCAGTGCCCAAGCGAGGCGCATAGCTTTGTGTTGTGCGCCCATCAAGGGGACTTTTGGGCGTCTGCTCTCAAAGCCCATATCGTGCAGAGTATGTTGCACAGTCCGGATGCTGATGCCTGTTGAGGCTACAGCATTGAATTCCGATTATATGTGCGAGAGTGTTGCACACCTATCGCATAAAACAATTCTTGACAGCTGACGATGGTCACGTTCACCCAATGTCTTTTTGAGGCCTCACTGTTATCGTAGGTTGGAGGTTTTGCTGAAATCCTTGTAGTCACGGTAAACCCTTGCAATAATCGTCTGTGAAGATCCGAACTTTGTTTCTACCTTCGAAATACTATGGCCCATCTCACGAGCGCCAACTACGACACTGCGTTGAAAATCCCTTAAATCATTATTACTTGGCATTCTCATGCCGAAAACAGCTCTGACAGCTGGCAAGGATGTCTATCGCTTTATATAAGCACTGGTGGACACAACCGAGTACGCGCTTAGATGACGTTGCTATGTATTTTGCGTAAGCTCATTTTTACCAGTTTTTCTGGCACTTCAGTGTAATATTCACCATAGTAAAGGTTGGTAAGGTAGTTATTGAAAAAGTACGGGGTCTTACATGAGATAAAGTGTGGGATATTCAGAGAGGTTTTATGCCTGGTAAAGGGTGTACTAACCAAATTTTTGCATTACGCATGATGATTGAAAAGTATCTGTTGGTAAGAAAATTTTTGCTGTTTTCATAGATCTAAAGAAAGCTTACAACCGTGTAAATAGGACACTTTTGTGGAAGGTATTGAATGAATATGGTGTTACTGGGAATCTACTTAAGTGTAAAAGCCATGTATGCTGGCAGTAGAGCTTGTGTACGAGTGAATGGTGTTCTATCAAAATGGTTTTCTATTAGTGCAGGAGTCAGACAAAGTTGTGTAATGTCACCATGGCTGTTTAATATATTTATGGATGCATGATGTGAAAAAAATTGCATCCCCCTATTTCTGCTTCTAAAAGTCCGATTTAAAAAATTGTTCCTGCATAAAATGCAACTCCTACTGGGAAATGTTTTGTGTATAATTTCTAATCTTTCATAAAGAATGGTTTGGCCACAGGGTGTGTTAAGTGTTTCAAATATGGCAGTTCATATACAGCATTTTATCTGTCTAGTTCCCTTTAAAAATGGATGTGTGACTGCTTATAGCCCATTGAGTTGCTCACGGTGGTCGTTAAACCTCAAAAAAAAAAAAAAAAAAAAAAAAAAATTGGATGTAAGTTAACACTATTTCACACTATTGCTCAGAAGGTAGAGATTCAGTAGCAGTTTTACTTTTTTTGCACTCAATTTTTTTCTTTCAGTTTATTTATCAGCAGTGTGTAATTTTTGCTTTTCTTAATGAATTTACCCATAGCAACAGCGGCACATGTACAGGGTGGCGAAAAAAACGGGAAATCAAGGATTTCTCAGGGAAAACTGATTTTCTGGAAATCTCGGGGAATTTGTTTCTAAGGAGAGTAAAATCCGGGAAAATGTAATTGTTCTGGTAATGGCCGTTTGCAAAAACCAATGTAGGAATTTATTCAATGAAAAACTGCATTTAGACATCAGATTTAGCTTGGCCAACTACTTCGTGCCGCATGGGCAAAATTGCAGCAGCAAAGCTCACCCTGCAGCTTAAACATTGCCGTCGCTTACATTTAACTTAAGTGAATAGGAAGACCAATCAGAGGTCATGGGAGCACGTAATGTGAACTCCCAATGGATTGTCTGGCGGAGCACATCCCTCACCTGCAAGCCTATTCTATTGGCAGTTGTTGACGTTATTCTCTTTCTCTGGCGCGGCAGTTGCAGTCCCCCCCCTTCTGAAAGGTCACGTGTTGTGAGCTTCATCGCTGAAAAAGAAAGTACATGTAGTGCGCCCCTGAGACGTCATTTACTCCAAAAATCGAGGACGATTGTATTCCATAATTTTTTTCTTTTTGTTAATTTTTGTGCATATTTGTGTGAAAGCTTAGCATATACACTGGCGTGCAAAAATTAAGGACGAGACTGTTTTTCGAATGTAACGTCGTGCCGTGCAGAAGTGCTCCACATTGACTCAGATCATACCATAAGATCCCCAAGATGTAAGAATATGGGACAAGTGAGCAAAACTGTCCAAACAAGGAATCCAAAGGATACAAAGGCACTTTATTGAAAAGGTAGCTTCGACCACAACTGGACAGAAACGTCCATGTGACAGGCGGCTGCCAAGAAAAATCCAGTCTTTAGTAGGGGATATGATGACCCCTGACAGTGTTGCAGGATTTACGTCTGTCCATGCTGAGGACGAGGTTGTCAAGGAGCTGTTGAAGCATCGCGGCCCATTCCTCTTGTAGCGCCAATCACAGCTGCAGAATCGTTGCTGGCGGCTGGTGACGTGCTGCCAAGCGTCAGTACGTCGTCTCCCGAGAAGGTCCCACACGTGTTCGATTGGATTTAGGTCCGGGGACCTTGCAGGCCAATCCATGCGTTGAATATCTTCACTCTCCAACAGCTCTGTGACAGCCATTGTACGATGAGGTGTAGCGTTGTCGTACATGAAGAGGAACTCAGGACCCACAGCACCTCTAAACAGACGCACGCACGTGAGGCAGGAGAACCTCAGTACAATAGGGGACACCAGTCACTGAACCTTCTTTGAAGATGTGGAGGTCAGTACGGCTACCAAGCATGATACCGCCCCAAACGAGAACTCCGCCACCTCCAAACCGGTCCCTTTCGATGATGTTGGAGGTGTGATTGCGTGTTCCCTGCTCTCTCCAGATGTGTATACATCCAGAATTGCTCGTCAGACTAAATCGGCTCTTATCTGTAAAGAGAACTCTACCCCATTGCTGATGTGTCCAGTTCTTGTGTTCCTGGCACGACAGAAACCGCCGTCTCTGATGAACAGGAGTTAATGGTACACTCCGAACTGGTCATCGTGCAAATAGACCACCTTCGTGCAGCCTCCTGGCCACGGTAAAACGCGATAATGGACGTCCAGTTGTCTGTTGCATGTGCCTTGCGATTTCTCCCGCTGTCTGACGTCTGTCTCTTCTCGCCTGTAGGACAATATACCGGTCATCCGCTGCTGTGGTTGCTCGTGGACAACCACTGCTTAACTCTCGGACAGCTGTTCCTGTCGTTTGAAATGCTCTCCAAGCTCGTGAAATGATGCTGTGAGCGATCTTGAACTCCTCGGCCACACTGGTCACACTTCGACCTTCTTCCAACTTCCCAATGACGCGACCTCAGGTAAAGTCGTCCAGATGTCATCTACTGGATTGCCTGTTGGCCATATCACACGGTGGCAGCAACTCGACGTCGTTCAAACCGATGTACACCATGCAATAGCTTTCACCGAATTGCTGAGCGTACACCACCGGTGTTCTTTATACCCTTCTGACCCCTTCCCCCCCTCACGCCATGCTGCATATATGCTCATGCCCTACCGTACCGGACCCTAGTCTATGTCCTGAGTGATCTTTCGGTCCATTCTGCCTGCTCATTCCGCTGTCATGCTAATTTCTCCTCTTCGTCCTTAATTTTTGCACACCATTGTATTAAAATTGAGATTTGGGTTTTCGCTTCACTTATTCTTTCAACTAATTACTTCCATTGTCTCTAGTCTGTCCAAGGACGTAAAGGCATAAAAATAGTGCCCATGGCCTCTTAGGGTCCAGAGGTGGCACTTATTGTTATTATTTATTATTTAAATATTTAATTTCGAATTAAAAATTTCTGCTTGGTCTAAATTTTTCAATTAAATTTAGGTTTTTCAGCATGTGTGAAAGAGACTAAAATTTTGACGCTTTTCCGTTCTCGCTTGGGAAATGCGTTAATATTGGGAGATGGTAGTGACATCTTCAGTAGCTCTTATACAAGTTTAGCCATAACTTTCAACGAATAATGTCGTCGATTAAACTTACATATTTTTACTGTTTCACAAAAGTTATTGTATTAAAAAAAATATAATAAAAAATGTAAAATTAGCCTACTGCTCAGGAGTTTCATGAACATCAGTATTTGTTTTTATTTAATATTCTGCATATTTAGTATTTAAAGATAATGTAATTACGCCATATTTTTCGGCATATAATCTGGAGACAAAATTAATAACAAAAGTTACAGTTGTGTAATCCACAACTTTGTCTAAAAAGTATATATATATATTTACTTTCCATTTAATGAGTTTTTGTTGTGAAGTGTGTATTAGGTCTAGGTTTCTATGGTGTTCATCTTATTAGTTTGTTTTGCTGAGCTTTATGCGGTTGCAAATTATATGAACTGCAATGAATTTTGTATTGCAACCAAGCCTTATTTATATTTGAAGTTTTTAAACATGTGTTCATGAGCTCAGCAAAAAAAAAAAAACAAAAAAAAAAAGTTTATTAATATTGACTACTTGCAAAAATAAGTATTTGCAATATGCTTATGTACATTACCTTGTTTTACTTGATATAATTTTATTCATCCCCCCCCTTTTTTTTTGTTTCTTTTGCAGGACTTGCTGCACAGCCATATTAGGAAATCATTAAAATATTGTGCTTTTCCTAGACTCAGTAATTGTGCACACCCTTTTCGAAATATGTAAGTGCAGAACGTAGGAATTAATGATAATTCCCATTTTGTACATTAAACATTTTGTTTTTCCTGCAGGTAGAACAATAATGTAAAGGATGTGGATATTACTTTAGGTAGAACAACAAGAATTAGAGGATTACTTTTTCCCTCCATACAAAAGGGAATGTTATGTAACTTGACTTTTCTAGAATTTTGAAAATAAACTTTGATTTATTCTTGATGGTAGTTTTTTTTTAAAGATGTTTTTGAAAATTATGTAATCACACTTCTACTTCAAAATTTTATCATTTAAATGATTGCACAAAAATTTAATTTTGTTCACAATAATTTCACGTATTACAATAATAATAATAGTCCCTAAACTTGGGTTAAGTCCTTTACAACTAAGCCTATGGTCAGGCCTTTAAAAAGGGGAGTGGGTAATCCTCATGGTTTGCTGACACCTATACAACTGGTTATTTGACAGTTGTGCCTTATGTTGCTTGAACTGTACACAGAGAAAGAAGGGAACAGGGAAGGGGGAAAAAGTTAGTTGGAGTACACGCTGAAGCGACAAGAAAAGGAAATTGTAAGCTCCTACAGGTGAGCATTGGCAAGTGACCATGGTGCTAATTAGTTGGTACACAAGACCTAGCTGTCAGTTAGTGAGCACAGGCCGGATTAAGTGCAAGGGGGGGGGGGTCAGGTGCTGTTCAAAGTATGCAAGGTGACTTCTCCAAGGTTCCAAGATATGCCAGTTATATACAAACTGGTTATTTGACAATCTGCAGTTTGTTTGTTCATTGGGCTCTTCTAAATGTGTAATGAGTTAAGTGCAAGAGGGGTGGGTGGGTGGGTCAGGTGCTGTTCAAAGTATGCAAGGTGACTTCTCCAAGGTTCCAAGATATGCCAGTTATATACAAACTGGTTATTCGACAATCTGCAGTTTGTTTGTTCATTGGGCTCTTCTAAATGTGTAATGAGTTAAGTGCAAGAGGGGAGGGGGGGGGTCAGGTGCTGTTCAAAGTATGCAAGGTGACTTCTCCAAGGTTCCAAGATATGCCAGTTATATACAAACTGGTTATTCGACAATCTGCAGTTTGTTCTTTGGGCTCTTCTAAATGTGTAATAGTTATTTCTATTATTGTCTATGAGCTTTTCCTCTGTAAAATCTGTAATTAGTTATTGTATAAAGGGTGGGTGTCAGGTGCTGTTCAAAGTATGCAAGGTGGCTTCTCCAAGGTATACCAGTTATATATAAACTGGCTATTTGACAATCTGCAGTTTGTTCATTGGGCTCTTCTAAATCTGTAATAAGTTATTTGTTATTGCTATTTGTGATTTATTATTTTTTATTAGGATCTTCAAATTATTAGGCTCTTTCTAGATGGACCGGTTGAATTACCGATATTGTTGTAGCATGTGTTGCAATTAATATTATTAGTGTTATTGTTTACTGGTGTTACCAGTTGTGAGAGCGATCAAAAACTGTGGACGTTTCTTCACCATGTAGGGGTTTCTTGTAGCAAGACCTGAAGATTCATGTTGATAGCACGGTAGTGACAAGTACATAGTCCAAGACAGTGTTGGGTTAGGTGCCTTTTGTGAGGATGTAACAGATAACTCGCTGATCGTGAGTAGTGACACTCGTGTAAGGGTGCAACATGTATAGAGTATAGAAGGTTGACGTGCTGAAATGTAGCAGCTTTGCATTCTGAGTGAGCAGTTACAGGGTTGGAGAAATAAAAGTAAGTTATGACATGTGAGTTTTTGGCTGAGAGCCAACACAGGTTGGTAAGGGAGGTTAACATTTGTTGGTTGATACTAATTTGCATTAATTGCTGTCTCAATTCCATATTTAATGGTATTGGTTAGTAATGTGACGAAAGATGACTCAAGTCTGGCAGTTAGTGATTTTTTAGGAGACTTTCTAGGGGACAGTCTTTGGTGATCTCCAGTGTTCAACATATGGTGGTGTAGTTGTACATTACATTTGTTAATCCTGTTTTGCAGTTTCCCAATGGCATGTTTAGGGCTGATGTATTTTGGGGATTGTTGTTCGTTATATATTGGAGTGAAGAAACAATTAGTCTGTTAAGGTGTTGTTTTGCTTTTTTATAGTATTTGGTAGTAAGGTTGAATAGGATTTCATCAATGGATTTTAACCCATGATTTCTAAGTACAGTCAAGAGATTGGTTTTTAGCAGAATGTTGAAGATCATGCATAGAATTTTGTTCTGGAATTTGGGCAAAGAGTCAAGATGAGAATTATTAGCCCATAAGTTGCCTCCATAGGTCAAGCATAAGGACAAGATATATATGAAGTCCACAATCTGAGTTTAAGTTGAAGAGCAAATTTGCTAATATCCTATGAAAGCAAGAAATTTGCTTTAGTGGTACACGATTTCATGCCAGTCTGGTTGAAGTGTGGAACCCCTAAGTAATTGACGATCCATAGTGACACCTAAATATGCGACTGTTTTCTTCCAGAATATAAAATCTCCATAGAGCACCAAGGGCACTTTAGGGTTTGATGAATGAAATCTCTGGCTAAAGAGTATAGCTTGTGTTCTACTTGTGTTGATCTTGCTTGATATTCCAACATTTGAAAAAAAGTCTTTAATCATAGGAAGTTTTGTAAATGATAAATAGCAAGTAAAGGATCCTTGGATGTACTGATCAGAGAGGTATCATCATCATACAAGTATGTTTTAACTGTACCTGTAGGATCCATGGGAAAGTCTGATGTAAATATACTGTACAAGATTGGTCCAAGAACATATATCCTTGCGGGCACCCCTGCAGTGGCCACTTTCACATGTTACCAAATACATCACAATATTAAGAAAATATGTTAAGTTATACTGAGGTGAACCTTAAGAAGCCAATGAATGGACCAATGATTGGTCAAGTTATGTACTGGATTTATGAAGACATTTTTATCACATGGAAATGGTTATTAGCTATTACAAATGTAGAGTTACTATTCAACTAGAATGTGGTTGAGTGTACTGTAAATATTGTACATATCATTAGTTAGGACTCTAGAGAAGATCTGTATTCATAAACATTCAGCAACAGAATCGTGGGCTATTGCTAGTTGGCTTTTGTTTGTTTTACTTTAGTTATAATCAAGCTGGCTTGCACATAAGTATGCAACTGTTGACTATTATGGCAGGAAAGGGGGCTGTGAAGAAAATATGTGTGATACAGAGTAGCAGAATGTACACGTACGTGTGTACGCTGTATGTGGATAGTTTCCAAATTATTAGCAGGTTTTGCAAAAAAATTTTCTTGCAGATAAAAAAAAAATTATTTACAGCAATTGAAAACACTTACTCAAGGGTTTAATCAGATTAATATACTTAATTCTATTTTAACTTGAACATACAATTATTTTTCACATCTGAGTTCTTTTTTTAGACTTTTCTGGCTTCTAGATTTTATCAAGGCCTGTTCTCAGTGTTCAGGAACTAAATCAAAAGTTCCATTTACACACAAAGAATGTTGCCAGGTTCCATTTGCAGTTATTAAATTAAAATTATTCCATAATGTACTTTGTGAATCTACTATTTTTGAATTAAGTTATTAAAAATACTATTTATAATTTTTGAAGGTTCATTGACGAAACTTTTTCTGGATGTAAAAAAACTATTTGCTGTTAGTTTCTTGTTATTATGAGGTTCATAGTCCAATATTTTGCCATAACGATCCATTTCACAAGCATTTCTGCACAGTCAATTTTAATGTACTTATTTGGTCCTCATTGGAATCTGTAATTTTCTAATATTTGTTTTATTAAATTGTCCTTAAATTATCTTATTCTATTGTTATCGTGGTTCGCGGGTTTGCAGCAAGTTTTCTATTTCCATAGTTGTGTATGCAGATACATTTTATTTTTATACAATGCTGGTGTGATATATTTTCTTTGGGTTTACAACCCTTCCCCTCTTGGAATTTATACTATGAAGAGTAATAAACTTGAATCTTTTACTGTTGTGATTATAACTAGCTTTTTTGTGTATCTATAAGGGTTGTTCAATAAGTAGTGAGACTCTGGCTGGAGTACATTTGCACTTCCTAATTTTGTCAATGGGTGGCACTAGTGTACAGGCGATTTAAATGTTATGCAACTGCATCGCAACTTGTTTGTTACAGGCGCTGTGCAACACTTGCTGGACTAATTTTTATTGTTTTCTCGTAGGAGATGGATAATACGTTACAATATTAAGAAACTATGCTGTAATTCAGTTCTTTTTCTTCTTAATATTGTGACATATCATTCAACGTGCTGTAATTCAGTTTTTGAAAGCAGAGAAAACGCCAAGTGAAATTCACAGATGAATGATGGTGGTGTATGCGTTTGCTTGTCTTCCATGCAGTACTGTAATGTGGTGGTGTCAGCTCTTTAGAAGTAGACGAACAAGCTCTGTGCCGCCCCGGTGGCGCAGTGGTCTAAGCGATGGCCTCTGATCATTCGTCCCAAAGGGGTTCGAATCCCGGTGAGGCATGGGTGTTGTGTTTGTCTTTCGACACTGGCTCTCTCCTTCCCTGGAACCAGTGGCCCTAAATTAGGGACGGGCGACTGCTTATAGCCCATTGAGTTGCTCACGGTAGTCGTTAAACCTCCAATAAAAAAAATAAAATAAAAAAAACAAGCTCTGTAGACCAGCCAAGATCAGGAGCACTACGTTGTGCTGTTTCGGTGATGACAATTGCATGTGTGGATGCTGCAGTAAATGCCAACCGAAGAATCGCTATCCGAGAACAGGCAAACAGTGCGGGTGTGAGCATTGGATTCTGTCAATTATGATCATGCATTCGCTGCTTCTATATCGTAAGGTTTGCGCCACTTGAGTACTGAAACATCTGTCCGATGAACAGACGAGTCGACAAATGAGACTATCGTTATTGTATCTGTTACACTACCATGAAGAAGGTGAATGTTTCATGCTACACATTATTGCTGGGGACGAAAGCTGGTGTCATCATTTCGAGCCAGAGCATGCAGTGGAAACGTTCATCGCCACTGCCGAAGAAATCACAGCCCACCATTTCTGCAGGCAAGGTGATGTTAACCCTATTCTTTGACCATCAAGGACCATTGCTTCTTCAGTGGCTACCAAAAGTATCGACCATCAATGCCGAACGTTATTGGCAAATTTTAATTTAATAAAGCTTCAACAAGCCATCAAAAACAAGAGACCTCTGGCAATCTCATTCAGTGTATTGTGCTTCTGCATGATAACGCCCAGCTGCATATGACTATTACCATGCAAAGGACATTGCAGCGCTTTTGCTGGGAAGTCCTTCAACATCCAGTGTATAGTCCTGACCTATTGCCCTGAGATTTTCACATTTTTGGACCCGTGGAAAAGTTTCTCAAAGGCAAACGTTACTTTGGATGATCAGGTGCGTGCAGCTTGTAGATAGCTTGTTGCAGTAGCAGCCTGCCTACTATGCCGCTGTAATACAAGAACTTGTGCAACGATGAGACCGCTGTCTAAATGCTGGTAGCGATTATTTTTAGGTATGTCATGTTTTGACTCTTTCAGGCAGAAAGTCTCATTATTTATTGAACAACTCTTATAGTTTATCAATTTATTTTATTCAAATTAAAAAAAAAAAGTTTGAAGCCACCCTTTTTGTAAAACTTAAATCAGTAAAGGTATGAATCTTCTATTTAGTCCCTAATCTGTGGAGCATAATGCTATTGTTCCTCTTTCTCAACATTCTGTCTTGTGACTAATTGTTCCTTGGCCTGTTCCAGTTGCACAGTTCTTCCATCTCAATTTAGGTCTTTCTCTAGTTCACTTTCCAGGAAGTTCCATGTCCGTAACTAGCACTTCTTGTCCCATCCTGAAACAGGAACATTACAGTGCAATTCTGCTTCTTGAGCCTTCTTTGAAACTTTGTCATTTTAACCAGTGCTTATTTTCTCATTCCTAATCTTACTCTTTCTGGTCACACCACAACATCTTCGTTTCAGCAATATTTAGCTCTTCCTTTAAACATAGTCATTTGTAAAGTATCGATGCTATTACTGGTCTAACTACATGGCCTTGAGAACATGACTTTTCAGTCTTGGAATCTTTCTGTTGTACAACATACATATCATTTCCCTCTTCCTCCAGTTACGCTGTCCTGCTTTGCACTTTGTTCAAATCTCCTTTCAGATCTCCATCTTCCTCCAAACCCCTCAGTGATCACTTCCTGGAAATAACAACCTCAATTTGGGTTTTTTTCATTCTAACACTTGTACTGTGATTGTACTTATTTTCAATTCTGTGCCTTTTAACACTTCAATCTTTTATTCTTTCTCTCTTTTACTTGTGGCACATTGCGTTCAAGCAGCATGGTCCACAGTGCTTCTTCCTTCATTTCTGCTGCTGTTCCATCTAAAATGACAAGACTGGCTTAAAGCTGATCTGTGGTGTACTCAAAGTCCCACATAAATTTCTGTTGTCCGTTTTATACTAATCAGTGCAAGAAATGCTTCATATTTATCAACTGCACATATTTTTCAAATACCATTTTCTCTGAGACAATTCCATATTTCCTCTATACTTAACAGCAAGGCTGACCTGGCTAGGGAGTGGAAGGTATTGAGTGCATACTTCGACTTCATAATATAGTTCCAGTTTACAAGCTAGTGTTCAAGCTTGAATAGGGACTTGAAAAGTACATAGTTGTTCAAAAGGTTTTGCAAAATCAGGTATTTGCATTTGACAATGCTATCATCTGCCAGCCGTTTGTGTGTGTGTTAAGAGCTATACCCAGTGGATATTTATGCTGGTGGGAGGGTGAGTGGACAGTCAAGTGTTTTGAGGTGTGTAAGCTCCTTTCTGAGGTGGAAATCGCTGATAAAATGAGAAGAAAGTTTTCTTTTGTTGTGCCTCCCGTAACTGTGGCACACCTTCAGGGCTTGTGGGGTGGTCTCAGACACTTTGCTTTCCCCCATTAGTATGGAGAAATACTGAAACATCACAAGATCCCTTAGTGAAAAACCTTTTTCAGCTTTCATCCAGTAGTTAGCTTTGCCCCTAGTATAGTGTGTACTTTCTCCAAATGTATATAATTATGAAGTGCAAGAGTGTCTTATTTGTGCTTCTCCATGATTTAAATATGACATCTCTTAACATTTTGTCCCAGCTTAAACTCATTTTGGGCATTTTTTTTTTCCACGCGAAAATGTAATGTCGAAAGAGACATGAAAGCAGATGCAATCAAAATTGGTTTATCATAAGTAGTTCTCTCACTAGAGCGTTTTTAAAAACCAGCAGTGATGTCCCAAGACTAGTCTCTCAATGTTTCTGCTCTAAATTGCATATTTTCCCGCTCCAAGAATTTCTCCGAAACATGGTAGGGGCACTAACACCCCTGCTACTAGAATATTTTGAGTGCGTTTCCTGTCAAAATTAATGCGTACGTTCGCTGCAAATATTTTATATGTCTTGGTTTGGGTTTTACCACCATCTTAACTCGATGGAATATATAAGCAGTCGCCCATCCCTAAGTTAGGGCCACTGGGGAAAGTGAGAGAAAGCCACTACCCTAAGAAGGAAAACATCCATGCCTCACTGGGCATAGAACTCGGACCCACATCAGACGAATGATCAGAAACACGTGCTGAGACCGTTGTGCCACTGGAGCAGCATGGGGTTTTTTTTTTTTCTGTCTCTGCTTTTAAAAGTTTGATTAAAAAAAATCTTGTTACTCCAGTTACCATGTGGTACACTTTGCATGCACTGCGAGGTTTTTTGTTGCTCATTTCTGGTGCAAGTGTTGCTAATGTGTATTTATGGTTGTAACCATCTCTCTTTCCTTCTCAAAATCCCATTAAAAACTTTCTTTTTGTACTGCATGCCATTCGCTTTAGTGGAGAACCTTTTCCTCTTTACACAATGCACAGTTTTCCTGCTTGGGGGTGTAAATGTCAAAACTGCTTTCATACTATTTCTGCTTCCAAGAGATGTATTTGAAAAATCATTTTTCCTTAGCAAAGCTTTTGCTATGAAGAATATTTTTACCATATTTTCTACTTATTCATTGATTCAAAATTCTTCCACCAGGGGACGGCAGCATATATTTCTATTTGAGAATTAATTTGATTCAAAAAATCTGTTTTTGGTAGGATGTTCTTCATTATGAAAAATGTTTTGAGCCCATTTTCTTTAGATAATGCAAAGCCTTTTTACTAGGTGGCGTAAAGTTACGTTTCCTCTACATTTTTTTCTTTTAGCCAGTCGATTTGAAAACCTCCTTACCTCTGATATTCTGATATCCTCCTTCCACTTTGAAAAACTTTTTGTGCACAATTTGCTAACTTTCATAAGACACTGCATATTTATAAATAGTGGGAACACTCAATTTATTTCACACTTGCTGAGTGAGGACACTGTACCTAGGCATTCATACTTCAATATGCTGCAACAATGATTGATGCCTCAAGTTCAGGACGACAATGATGACTTTATTTACCAGCAAGATGGGGCTCCTCCCCACTTTCATAATGATGCTACCTTAACACCGAACTACACAAACGCTGGATTAGACGTGAAGCCAAGATCACCAGGCTCAACTCAGTGCGATTTCTTCTTGTGAGGCTACATAAAGGATCGTGTTCATGTTCCCACCACGGTCACACAGGGTATGGCAGGAGTTCAATTACTGTGTGGACATTTGCTGTGTCACATGTGGTGGTTCCCACACTGAATCGTTGTGATGTGATGTGAAGTGAAGTGAAGTGAAGTGATGTCATGTAAAAAAAACTTTGACATTTTCTTTCACAAGGTATGTATATTACACCTGTCCTAGTCTTTGTGCAATAAACCATTTAAAGTGTTCCCATGATTTATAAACACCATATACTTTTCTGCCGCTAGTTGGTATAAGTAGCTATTTCTAAATGTCTTATTGATTACAGAAATCTGGTTGACTTTTTTAACGGGTTTGTGTTCCACTTGCCATGAAGAACCCTGCTCACATTTACATACTTTAAATTATGCATAGTTTTTTGCTAGGTAGGTGGTGTAATTGTATTTTCTGCTGAATTTTTAGATTTTCTAAAACTCTGCTTTGAAATATATTTTTCATGTCTGAAAGGATTCAAAACATGCTCATTGCAACTGAAAATTCGATGTCACCTTTCTTTTTATATATATATGTTAACTTGTTACTTAAGCTATTGATGAGGTGTTTGCATCTCCCTACATTATTCTTTATGAAAAATATTACCCAATCATTGTGTTCTACAAAGAGAGGAGTCCTGCCAAATTATTGCTAGTAAATTAACCACGCAACAGTTATTGAGACTATTAAACACCACAAATAGACAAATGTCCAGCACAGACAGAAGAAAGGGAAACTAAAAGTGTACCACATTCTGAGATGATATTCTGAATCAATTTCTTCATAAATTAGGAAGCTAAGATCCTGCAAGTTATTGATAAAATGGACTGACATGTTGTACCAATGGCTTCTTAGGGGGTTGAAAGTTCAGTTTCTTGTATTATTTCTTAAACAGAAACAATAAAAAGTACATTATTTGCACACTTATTAACCGAAGATAAATGACTGCACCACAAAATGCCTATAGATACATATCTGCACTTTATTTAAGTCCTACAAATCTTGGAACAAAGATTTTGTTTTTGGTAATGCCACAAATTTGCCGCCCCGGTGGTGCAGTGGTCTAAGGCGTTGACCTCTGATCATTTGTCCGTAAGGGGTCCGGGTTCGAATCCCGGTCAGGCATGGATGTTTTGTTTTGTCTTACTGCACTGGCTCTCTCCTTCCCTGGAACCAGTGACCCTAAATTAGGGACGGGCGACTGCTTATAGCCCATTGAGTTGCTCACTGTGGTCGTTAAACCTCCAATCCAAAAAAAAAAAAAAAAAAGCCACAAATTTAACTTAATTATCCCGAAACCTTTTGTACATAATAAAAATATGTATTACAGAGCAACATGAGTAGTCTTAGGGCTTGAAAAAAAAACATGCCCAGGGCATGTAAATTATTGGCCTGGGCAGGTAAATATGGTTTGGAATGGACCATTAAGTAAAAAATGCATTAAATAAAGTTTGGAATAGAATTTCCTACTACAAGGAAAAGGACAGTTCTTGCATGTCACGTTTCATTTCACTGCAAGTTGTATTATTGTTACAGAGTGCTAAGGATAGAAGAAATTCACTTCTTTAATTATATAATGCAGGTTCCAGAAATTGGAACCACGTGTAGTTTTGCTTCAAATGTTGTTTATAGTCAGTGATGGGATGTATGCCTCTGGTGTTCAGTGACAAAGGGCCAAAACTTCAATGAAAGGAACATGGCAGAAATTATTAAATTTATCAAATACCAATTTCATCATGATACCATTTCATACCAATTTCAGAATCATCTTAAAACTTGAGATACATGCTTTTGTGCATTGAACATGTTGAATACAGACCCTTAAAATGGAAATGATATATATATTTTTTTTAACTTAACAAATCAGAACACATATTAGTGTTCTGATTTGTTATATAAAAAGATAATTTTTCCTGGGCATCCAGCTTTTACTACATGGGCAAGGAAATGATTTCCGCATAACATGTTACTTTTCAGATATTTTTCAAGCCCTGAGTCTATACTCCAAAAAGATTTTCTGGTCAAAACTAAATAAATGTAATTAGCAAACCCCTATTAAGGGCACCTGTTACAGGGTGTCCGAGAATTATTAGACACATTACAAAATTATATAAAACAAAACATTAAACAGATAGAAAGAAACTGACTATACTAACTTACAATGTAACTACACAAGTTAATAAATTTCGATGTGAGATCCCTTGGTTGCTCGTAGTACGTGTAAGTGACACTCAATTTCATGCCATGTATTGGCAAGTATCTGAGGAGTTATGAAATTAATAGCAGCTGTGATACACTGCTTCAGTTCCTGCAAATCAGTACAAGGTGTCTGATTAGTCACAATCTTTCACATAACCCCACATGAAATAATTCAATGGAGTTAGATCTGGAGAGCGAGGAGGCCACGGAATGGGACCACCACGCCCAATCCATCTGTTGGGGAAATGCTCCTTTAGGCACTTACGTACACACATTGACCAATGCGCAAGTGCACCGTCTTGTTGGAAAACGACGTCATATCTTTTGATCTGGGGTATAGCAAAAGTTTCTAGCATATCCAAGTAAATGTCGCCATTTATGGTTTTTTCACAGAAGAAAGGGCCAATCACTTACTTCTCTTTTGATAGAGCACACCACACATTAACTTTTGGAGAATCACGTTCCAGTTCAATCACAGCATGAGGCGGTTCACTGGCCCATATCCTACAGTTGTGACAATTCACAATACCTGATACATGAAATGTGGATCCATCACTAAAAATTACAGTACTGAGAAAGTTTTCATCGTTTTCCACTCGATTCAGCATATCCACAGCAAAATCGTATTGCAGAGTGTGATCATTTACATGCATCTTTCGCACTATTTGAATTTTATGAGCATGAAACTTTAATTTCTTGTGCAAGATGTCGTGAACTGTCGATTTCAGAATGCACAGTTCTCTGCTTGCTTTACGAATGGATTTCCTGGGGCTTCGTCGGAAACTTTCATTAACTTGGTCAACCGTCTCAACGCTGACGCTAGGCCTACCGGCTCCTCCACGATGTTCCACATTGCCAGTTTCTTTAAACTGTTTCATCCACCGCTTAATTTAATTCGTTGACGGAGTATTACAACCATACTCTAAACGGAACCGTCTTTTAACTTTAATGACAGCCATAACACACACATCGCCTTCTGTTGTACGGGTGACATGACTACTGATTGCGCATTTCTCATACATTCCTCATCAGGCCACACCTAGCGCCATCTATCGGATTCTGGGAATAACAATTCTGCAAAACAAAAATATAGAAACTGTGTTAGTAATATGTGACATAGAAAAACAGACAATGCTCATAGTTTTTTTTTTCGTACATAATTTTGTAATGTGTCTAATAATTCTCAGACACCCTGTATATGTATATGGTCAACTCAACTCACGAGACCCTGTCATACAGCTTGTGCTAGAAAAAAAAACCCAAAAAAAAAACCAGCAGGAGTGCTCACATTTATTGCAACAACAATCCTCTTATTACAATGCCCAAATTAGACCATGAAAAAGCATTGAGATATTGTTGCAATTTATTAACATTTGCTGTGAGGCTTTGACGACTAAGATGTCAGTTTTGCTAAGCACAATAAGTGCTGCTACGGAACATACACCAAAGAGACAAAACATTATGACCACCTGCCTAACATGCAGCTAAAACAGCTCAACCATGTAACTTCCCTAGTGAGGCATGGATGCTACAAGATTTCTATAGGTGTGGTATCTGGTACCAACACTTTACCAGCTGATCTTTTAACTTTAATACATATTAAGTGCATTATATTGCTGCATTGTAATATCCTTATACACTATATTTACATGGTTGTTTCACTACATTTATATCAGTTTTATACCAACTTTTGTTTTTTTCATTGCTAATTTTTTTGTTACGCATGTTAAACGTTAGATAATGTGGCCATACCTCTCATTTGCAATTTCCATACCTTGATAAATTAAGTAATAGCCGAGTAAAAAAAAGGGGCATTTGCATTTTGCGTAGTTTGGCGGTTGGCCTTCATTTAGTGCTGCTTCTTCGTCTTTAATATACCATTGAAATTTCATACCGAAAATTGGACCTTTGCTTTATTCTCTGAGTGACCTCATACGATATTTACCGTATGTGTTTCCATTTTTTGAAACCTTAGCCCATTTATACATAATACAGTTTGGACGAATGACAAGCTAAATTTCAATGGTCAGTTATACGAATGACAAGATAAATTTTAATGTTCAACGTTATATTGAACATTGAAATTTATATGACAAGATAAATTTCAATGGTCAGTTTGGACGAATGACAAGATAAATTTCAATGTTCAACGTTATATTGAAGACAAAGAAGCAGCACCAAATGAAGACCAACTGCCAAACTACGGTAAGCGCAAATGCCTTGCCTTTTTTTTTTTTTTTTGAATCAACTATTAATATATCAAGGTATGGAAATTGCAAATGAGAGGTATGGCCACATTATCTAATGTTTAGCACGCATAACAGAAAAATTGGCAATGAAAAAACCAAAAGTTGGTTGTTTCACTACATTTATGTGATCTTTTAACTGTTGTAAGTAACATGGTTGAGCTACTACAGATCAGATTTGCTGTTTCAACATAAACCACATATGCTCAATTGGATTATCTAGAGAATTTGGAGGCCAGGGCCCTACCTAGAAGCAGAGTTTGCTGAATTTTTTTTTAAAGGAGTATTTTTACTCCTTTGGAAAAATTTAGGGAGAAAAATTAAGAGATGAAATAAAATACTTAAGAAAATGCTAGGCAATTCTGAAAAATCAATCTAGATTTTTCATATAAAAATATTTCACTACTCCTCAATGTATTTAGAATTTGGATCCATTTTGTTTCTTGTTTTTAAGAAACAAATATAATTTGTGTTTCAAAACAATAACATTAAATTTATCATTTTTGTAATGACCACATTGAACAGCAATGTGTTCAAGAAATAGAAGTGCAAACATTGCACTTTTGGGGTTCTTACATAGGCATCTAATCTAATAAACTTTTCAGCAAGTTCCACAGCCACATTTGTTTTTCTGCAGCTGCACAGCATCCAGTGCTTAAATTTTCATTTTGCTGGTATCTTTGTTTCCCTTGCCATTTCTTCATTGTCATTTTTTTAATGCCCTTGGATGACAATTTTATCCATCATGAATGCATGATATGCTTTCATTAATTTAGATAAAAGATGAATAGTGTAACTTTGAAAATATAAATACTTTTGAACACCATGCATCAATTTAAAATTTTTTTTGGCTTCGTCACTTTCGTTTTCGGACCCCCCCCCCAACACACAGATACCTCCTTTATCAAGCTGAAATGCAAAACTCTTTTTGGGGGTGGGGGGATATTAAGAATACAGGATACATGTTCTTATCATCGGTGGGGAGGAAAATGCATATTTTTACATGTCGAGAAAAATTCTCAATGCATATTTTTATGCGTCGAGAAAAATTTCCGATGTGTACTTTTATGTGTCGAGAAAAATTCCCCATGCGTATTTTTACGCGTTGGTAAAATTTCGATTCGTACTAGACACGTAATTCCGCATTTTGGTGAACTCTGCCTGGAAGTCTTTCTCACATTCCATGAACCATTCCCAAACTTGTTTGAGATGAGCCCAGGTTCAAATCCTAGATGAGGCATCGGTGTTGTGCTTGTTTTATGGCAGTGGCTGTGTCCTATTCCTGGAAGCAGTGGGCCAAAATTAAATGCAGGCAATTGCTTATGGCCCAGTGAGACTAATGGTGGTCATTAAACTCCCCCCCAAAAGGGGGGGGGGGTTGGAAGCTGAGAAGGTAGCCCTTTTGCTGATACCTATACAGTAAAACCTCAAAAATCTGGCATCGACGGGACCGGACGAGTGTCGGATTTATGAAGTTATCCAAAAATTGCCTAACGCGTGTTATGTAAAGCACGTACTTACACGCAACAGGTTACGTTAACGAAAATGTGCTCACCTACGCTTTATAAATATGCAGGGGTTGCTCTGCCGATCTCATTCTTTGCAATTTGTTAAAAAATAAAAGTTGTCGATGGAAAAAAAGTTTTGGCGAAAATATTGGTGATTACCGTTTTGTACTATTTATTATAAAACTGTTGGGGAAAAAAATTAATTTGGCGAATGGTTGGGCAAAAACTTGAAAAAAGCCAGAGCAACCGCTAGGGCTGGGCCATATATCTATACATCGTGAAAACCCGATGTGATTTTACGATTTTTAGACTGACGAAACTGTGATACATCGGAAGGCGATTACAGCGATGCATCACGAAGGCCGATGTAGATGTCATTACATGATCGAATCCACATACTGCCTCCACCAAGCACAGATCACCACGCCTTCGACTTGCATTTCAAGTGTACACGGCAATTCGTCGCCTCATTGGTCCGCGTCACTTCAGCTCGGCCCAATGAGACTACAAATTTGAGAAACCTCCCAATGTTACACGTAGGCGGCTATCGGTAATTCACACGCTGAGATCGGATGATCTCGCGATGTGTTGTTGACGCGGCACATCAGGAAATTTCCACGGTTATTGGTGAAACATCGAATGTTCTCACGAAAACGAAATCCGAAAAAGTACCGGATTTCTGAAGTTGCCCGTTTTCTGGATGCCGGATTTTCGAGGTTTTAATGCATTTGGAATTTTCCAATAATTCTAAAGCGTGTGCAAAAAACAGCTGGTGCCAGACATCCTGCTACACCCTGTATACACATGTGCACATACACTGTGTGGCGAACTTGTTAAGCAGACCCGCAATCCAATTCAAGGTTGGCCACCTTTGGCCTTTTGAATAGCTGGGATTTTCTTGGCATTGATTCATTTGCTTTCCTATTATACCTTTAGTGATATACTCCAGACTACTACTGGGAGTACTGCTAATTTGGTTGTGTGGCTATAGTAATATAACAACAAATGAAGTAATTCCCTATTTACATGAAATTGTCCATATACAGTAAAACTTCCTTAACAGACACTCCCGAATAGTGGACACCTCCATTTAGCGCAGTTTTGTGATCCCCAATCCTACAGAACAGAGCTGACCTGGCATGATGGGGCTCATGCTGTCGACGCCACACCTGCACCATCCATCAGCTCGGCACAGCTGAAAACCAGGTTCATCTGACTACGTGATGCGGCATCACCCGGCAGAGGTCCAGTTTTGATGCACCAGGCGAGACATAATGTCCAATGACGAGCAGTCAACTGTGGTACACGAGTAGAGCATCAGCACCCGTAGCCCAGTGTATTCAGCATGTGCCGTACTGTTCACTTGCTGATGCTGTTTGAGCCTCCAACATTTAACCTGGATGCCATTGCCATGCAGTCGGTCCCTGCGAGTCTGAATAATCTACGTCAATCCTGGTCACCAATGGAATGTGGTCAGCCACCGCTTGCTCTCCGGGCACTGGTATGTCCCTCGATACCGTTGCCCTCAGGAACCCTAGAATTCCTATCAGTTAGGTGATAGAATGACACATCTGTGTAGCGCCGACAATGCATCCATGATCAAAACTACTCAGATCACGTTTACCCATGCTCATTATTGTGATACACTGTTGGGAAGCCCTACTGTTCACCTATTTATCACACCTGCGGTCAGTTTGGGCCTGTTCCATTCTGTACAGGGGATGCCTATGTCAACTGCCCATCACCTCTATGTTTTGTCTACTGAGTGTGTGTATGCGTGTATATATATTTATACACTAAACAGCAATTGAATTAGAGTCAGCTGGCGTTATGCAAATGTGGTGCTGTGGGCGGCCCTGTAAACGGAAACAACATGACGTATACAGGGATCCGACAATATAAGGAGTGATGCGACGGGAACCAGTAAGAGTCGGACGCAGTATGGGTAAGACGAAGGATCTAAGCGCATTTGATCGTGGGCAAATTGTCGGGGCCTGATGAATGGGTCACTCCATCTCGGAAGTCGCACAGGCACTGGGATTTTCAAGAGCCACTGTGTCACGGGTGCACCGTGAGTACATCGAATCCGGTAAAACCATTCCTGCAAGGGCCAACTGCTGTGGACAACAGTGTGTGGATGAGTGGGGTCATCGTCGGCTAGCTCGCATTGTAACAGCGGATAGACGGGCCACAGTGCAAGAAATCAACACTCGGCAATTTAACGCTGGTGCACAACAGCGTGTGGATGAGCTGGGTCATCGTCGGCTAGCTCGCATTGTAACAGCGGATAGACGGGCCACAGTGCAAGAAATCCCTTGGCAATTTAACGCTGGTGCACAAAAACGTGTAAGGAGCCACACCATCCAGAACCACCTCCTTGCTATGGGGTACAGAAGCCATTGTCACAGGAGGGCATCGCTGCTGACCGCACATCACAGGGTGCAAAGATTAGCATGGGCGTAGGAACATCGCCACTGGACCCTAGACATGTGGAAAAATGTTGCCTGGACTGATGAGTCGAAATTCACGTTGGTACATGCGGATGGCAGGATAAGAGTACGGCGCAAACCACATGAAGCGATGGATCCTTCTTGCCAGCAGGGTACTTTTAAAGCTGGTGGGGGTGGCATTCTCGTCTGGGGACTGTTTACGTGGACTGAAATGGAACACCTGGTACGTGTGACATCATCCCTCACAGGTCAACGTTACCGGGATATCCTGGACAGCCATTTGCTCCTGTTTGTGCATCTTCAACATCCCACCTGGAGACCTCATCCTGCAACAAGACAATGCGCCGTGCCATCACTCCTGAATTCTATCCGAATGGTTGGATGAACACTCCACCGACGTGACCTCGCTTCCTTGGCCAGCTAGGTCACCTGAGCTCAATCCCATCGAGCACATCTGGGATGCCATCGAGAGAGATGTTAGAGGCTCTGACCCCCCTCCATCAAATCTTCGTGAACTGTGGGAGCTTGTTCAGGGGTCGTGGATCCGTATGGCTTCCCAATGCTTCCGGTGTCTTGTCACGTCCATGCCGAGACAAATTGCCGCCATCATCAGGGCAAAAGGTGGTGCTACATGTTACTAGACAGGTATCTCTAATTCAGTTGCTCTTCAGTGTATATTTAGTAGTCTTTAGTATGCGATTTTTAGCATTGTAAGCTTGGGTGGGCTCTGAAACCAACTTCCTGAATTTCGGAGAAATGGTGAGGCCCAGGGTGTCTGCTGTGTTCAGAGGTTTTACTCTATACAAATATATCCTAAAGGGGTAAAAAACTGATTTGGCCGAAGTTGATTTGCCCACTGTGCTTAAACATAGAAGTATGTATGCCCTGATCAAATTGTGAATGCTTGGCATTGGTAGTTTGGGGTTTCTTGGGTCCACAAATTTCCTGTTCTGCCACTCTTTTCGGTTTCCGTAGCTCCTTTCTGCGCTCAACTTTGCATTTTCGTGGCATTTTGTTTTTCCCACTAATTCTATAAATCTGAAAAAAAAAAAAAAAAAAAAAAATTGTAGTTGTAAATGAATTTATTGCACCTCTATTCATAGTGTACTATGGAATTACTTTTTTACGGGTCTTATAGAGGTTATTATTTAAAAAAGTTGGTGATCACTGGAGTAATTTACTACTTCAGTGACATAGTCCTGATGACGAACTAGGATTTAGTTCAAAAATTTGACCACTAACTTTTTTGAATAATAACCTCTATAAGACCCGTAAAAAAGTAATTCCACAGTAAAAAAAAATTCTGATTAAAATTGTTGCTGTTGGTGGTAGTGGTTCCACCTTTATGATATATGGAACATCAATGATATAACTGAAGTGCAAGATCACTGGATTTGGTGCGATTGTTTAAAAGTATTTAAGCAGAGCAATAATAATAAAATACAGTTACATTACTGTTTGTTCTTATTGTTAACCGTTGCAATTGTAATTTTTTCAATTCACATGACTAGTCCACTCTGTTAATATTAATTACATACCAAAATCAATGTTCAGTCACCTTTAGTTCAGAAGTATTGAAAACAAAAGCATACTCGCGACGCACAGCACAAAAATGACCATCCACTTTGACACACTGTCATGAACTGTTACTGATCCGCCAGCCCTATCACTTATAATTGCCATCCACTTTGGTGCACTGTCATGAACTGTCATTGATCCACCAGCCCCATCATTTATAATTGTCACTAAATGTCATCTTGACCATCCACTTTGGCGCACTGTCATTGATCCACCAGCCCCGTCACTTATAATTCTCACTAAATGTCATCTTGACCATCCACTTTGGCACACTGTCATTGATCTGCCTGCTCCATCACTTATAATTGTCACCTTGATCATCCACTTTGGCGCACTGTCATTGATCCGCCAGCCCCATCACTTATAATTGTCACTAAATGTCATCTTGACCATCCACTTTGGCACACTGTCATTGATCCGCCTGCCCCACAACTTATAATTGTTGCTAAATGTCATCTTGACCATCCACTTTGGCGCACTGTCATGAACTGTCATTAATCCGCCAGCCCCATCACTTATAATTGTCACTAAATGTCATCTTAATCATCCATTTTAGTGCACTGTCATTGATCTGCCTGCCACATCACTTATAATTGTCACTAAATGTCATCTTAACCATCCACTTTGGCGCACTGTCATGAACGTCATTGATCCGCCAGCCCCATCACTAAATGTCATCTTGACCATCCACTTTGGTGCACTGTCATGAACTGTCATTGATCTGCCAGCCCCATCACTTATACAGTATATATGGCTGCTGTTTGCTGTTCATATAAAATAATCTCATTTAATAAACTTTATATTTTGTTTATTACTTTTTATGCACAATAGAATTTATACTAATAAGTTTATGAGTCTTCTGGAATTGCACCAATTTTCACATTCTCATGATACCAGGGGTAATGCAAACTTCGTTATTCCCAGGGCACATCTAAATATTTTATATTACAGTGTTATTGCAGCCGGTCCGCGACAGTGGAATGAATTACCCTTGCACATTAAATCAATTGTTAACTTCAGGGCATTCAGGATGGTATTAACTACTGAATTATTGGCTGAATGATATGATTTGAATTGATGCCTTGATTTCTTTTCTCGGATATAGTGGCACATTATTTTGTCTTGTTGATTTTGGTTTGTTTATTGTTGCATGATTGTTTAATGTGCTATACAGATATTCTTGGGATGTGTATTTTCCGGTTGCATTGGTTTGGTGTATATATAAATGTCCTAACTAAATCATTCATTATTTTTTATACTTTTTTTTTTTTTTGATTGGAGGTTTAACGACCACCGTGAGCAACTCAATGGGCTATAAGTAATCGCCTGTCCCTAATTTAGGGTCACTGGTTCCAGGGAAGGAAGAGAGCCAGTGCCATAAGACAAACACAACATCCATGCCTCACCGGGATTCGAACCCGGACCCCTTACGGACGAATGATCAGAGGCCAGTGCCTTAGACCACTGCACCACCGGGGCGGCTTTTATACTTTACTTATCAGTGGTTATGTTGGCATGTGTTAAGATTACTACGTATTGTAACTGTACTGTCTATATGCCACCTAATTTTTAATTACAGTTGGATATCATCATGTATTCCTTAACTTACCTGTACTATTATGATGATTCATGTCTCACTGTGAATTTCTGTGCATTGTGTTCTTGGCCTGTCACACACTTCTTAGGGACCGGGGGCTCGCCAGGCTTTTTCTTTAAAGACTTTTTCCCTGGCTCCATGTCATCCACATACAGTGCTATATGTAAACATAGATTATTCTTTTACATTTCTTAATATCTATTTCATACATTTTGGTTTAATTGTGCAAGTTCTTTAATTGTAATTAATGGAATGTTTATTGTAATTGTGTTATAACATATTACGGAAACATTACTGAAACTGTATTTTGTTTTGTTTAACTACTTAGCACAGATTTACTGTAATAATGTATTGTTGTGTTGAATTCTGTCATGTATGGTATTGCTATGATGAATGATAGAATATTCAATAAATTCAAATTCAAATAATTGTCATTAAATGTCATCTTGACCATCCACTTTGGCACACTGTCATGAACTGTCATTGATCCGCCAACCCCATCACTTATAATTGTCACTAAATGCCATCTTGACCATCCACTTTGGCACACTGTCATTGATCTGCCTGCCCCATTCCTTATAATTGTCGCTTAATGTCATCTATGCACTATCAAATGATACTAGTGTCCTTGCCACACCCTCAATAACCCTGGAACTATTGCGAGTTGAAATCGGTCACACAATTATGTTGTATTCACTGTTAATCTGTATTGTACTATAAGATGTAGTTCTACAAAAAAAAAAAAAAAAACAGTTTTGATATTTATAGTTTGGTAAACACACAGTATCAGAGACTAAGGTATTATTAATAGAAATTTCAAAATAATCTGTACTTCCTTCAAAATGTGTTGATAAAAAAAAGTGATACTGAAAATAGTTTTCTTTACTCAAAGAAAATGCACGGTTTCAGTCAATGTGATGAATGTGCAGAGTGGAAAAGTTGACTGAAAAAGTGACACGAGGGTAAAATTGCTTTACATTGGGTTAGGCAGGCTTTGCTGGAGCACTGAATAATATTGTTTTAGATGTAGGTTAAACACAAAATGTAAGAAAACATTCTATCATAATATCAGAACTTTAATATCTTAGCACCACATCAGCTACTATACTCAATCCATATCTCATAAAAAAAAAACCAACCATGCCATATGCCATTCTCAAGCTTAGAATCAGGCAAGATAGGAAATGCATCCAATGCTGTATGTAATTATATTGCAGAATATGTATAATACAGAAATTAAATGCTTCAGTGTAACAAATTCAAATTATTAAAACAGATTTATTACTAAGTGAGAATAATTCTCACAAAGTGCCAGAGTATGGAATTTATCTCAATTCATTTAAAATATCTGTTTGGAAGCCATACTGAGGCATTTTTATGAAATAGACCAGTAAAGGCGTAACTAATGCAACAAGTAGAATAACACAGTTTTCATTTTTTTATATTTCTTAACAGGCTGTTTTAAACATACTTCAGGATTTTAAAATCAATAAAACAATTTGCATAATGCTTATTCTGTCAACTAATCACATAAAAACATGAACAAATGATATATTTAGACATAAAAACAAGAACAACCTTTTTTTCATAAGTAAAATAGATTATACAAACTATACAGTTTTAATGTTATTTTGACTAGAAGCTAGAAGGTAAGTGATTACATAATAATTCCCATAAACATTTTTTTTTTCTAAATAGTTCCCAAAGACAACTTACTGGAAGTTTTTAACTCAATGTAATTTATGCTCACTAACATTTACAAGATAATAAAAATGCGTAATGTTTGAGGGAACATTCTGTTAACTGGCACGCTTACCCTGATAAAAAGTAGCAAACAGTTCTCAAAAGCAGTGAAATTTGTGTTTGTGTGTGATCCCACCAAAAGCATACATACACACACAAATAAATCTGTCCAATACTAACATTACTACAGAAAAAGAAACTTTGTAGATTTTAGATATTTTTTAACTTGTACTAGAATGGCTTACATAAGTATTATCATTGATATTTAAGCACATTTTTGTAATGCTTCAGTAAAAAAATAAAAATAAAAAAATGTGCATTAAGATAATTGGAATACAGCTGCTTAGAAGGAAAATTTGATTGTTAGTGTAGTGAAGAAACGCTGTTCTTAACTTGTACTTCTGCCATTTTTTATTTTGAGTTAATTTAAATTTATTGTCAGAAAGTTAGGAAATACTGGCCATTCATGCCTAAATCACAGATGCATTATCTGTCAACCACAGTACGAGTTCTGAAAAATCTACTTTAAGCAATATATTCTACATCAAGAGAATTTCAACTCTAAATATCTTTATTTTGGCTTCATAGCTTATATCCTAGAAAGTTGTAATCTTTATATTTGAGTGGCCTTGTGTGTTTCTGGTTACTGTTATAAGAGATGGGCTAGTGGCATGAGCGATGGTTAAAATGTGTGAGTGGTGTATTTGTTCAGTCTCCCTTTTAATATGCCTCTGGGACATGCAATTCCAGTTGTATACATCCTTAGAAATGAAACCTTACAGAGTTTGCATCAACCAAGGAGTGGGTGTTGTAGTCATGAGGTAGCACCTAAAAGGTTATCCAAAACTGCTGTAGGAAAAAAAAATCTTGAAAGTTAGTAAAAAAGATATATCTGTATCTGAAATTTATAATTATTCCATAACTGCCAAGAAAAAAGCAATTTTAAATTTTAATGCACTCTTTGATTTGTATTCCTTTTGTTAAGTAATCTGGTGAAACTGTGTTTATGATGAGCTAGGTATAATTTCACTAATAATTAAGAACACATTTACAAAAAAAGTTAGTGTGAAATTACTAAATAATGCATGTATATGTTGCAAACTAAGTTTTTTTAGGCATATGATTTTTATCTTTATTACAAGCTTTATGTTTGCAGTGCTGCAGCTGCTATGACAGAAATCTGAAATCATAAAAGTCATGCTGAGAGTCTAATGAGCTCAAGTGATTTATCTAATTCTTCTGTTAGAATCCATTATCTGTGCCTTTTTCACAAATAAATCCTTACTCTATATGATAACTTGTGTTGAATGACAGTCAAAAATGTTTTCAGAATTTCTCTTTCTTAAACTAACAATTTTTTTTGTATCCCAGTGGTCTATTTTCATAATCATAGTTAACTCCATTTTCATTAAGGAGATTCACTAAGAAAAAAAATTCTTGAACTTGTTTCAACAAAATTTGGATAGACAACTGTATAAATATAAAGTTAGCTGGTTCTGGTCAGAGAACCTTTTTTAATCCTATTTTTATAATCAAAGAAAGGCTTATCGATTAACAACAGCAACAATGGAACATCATATTTGTGCTAAGACTTTTATTATGTTAAATTTAAAAATACAAGTAGCAAGATTTAAACCCTGTCACACTGAGAATGAAGTAAAAATTTGAGAGACCACATGGTGGAATTTTTCTAGTCAGTTCCTGAAGAAACTTCTGAAGAATGGGGATGTAGTAAAGTATGTTTGCATTGCATACACCAGAATTCAGTAAAATGTTGATTCTTTCTGATAGTAAACTGCACCTTCGACAGTTTTAGAAGTTAAGCTGAGAGCAGTGTCATCGAATTTTAAAACAGCCAGAGAGCAAGTATAAGCTGCATCTCAACCATAAGGTAGAAGTTCTGAATTCACTAAGTATGTTGTTTTTCTTTGTTATCTGGACAACTGAAAAATTAATTATGCTACTGTTTTCTCTGAAATGGAAAATATGATGGAAGAAAACTTTGTACAATTTAAGGTGGTAAAGGCATGAAGATCTTTGATGATATATGATGGAATTACATCAAATCACAAATTTTTTGTATAAAGGTCTAACAGAAGGGTTGACCTACTTGGTGGACTGATTTGGGATTTTCATGATTATTTCTATTTAGAAGAAAACAGTTTCTTGATTCATTATGCCAACAGTGTGCACTTTGGATAATATCAGAGACTTCCTTGTCTTACCACTTCAATTTCTATAAAACTCTCTAAACCAGTAACTCTGCTAACATCTTCAATGTGCCCAGGTAACCTCAGAAAACAACCTTCATGGATCTTAAAGATGGTTTATTTTTGTTCAGGAAATATTCTTTTACCCAAGGTATCATTCATATATCTCTACAGAAAATACATACCTTCCAGCAACACAATCTTTTGTAACCTGAACATCTTGTGCCGATAAAATTTAAAACTGCAAACTTAAAAATCTTCTTCACTATGCAAATCTCAACTGAAGTAACAATTTCTTAAGAATGTGTGGAAGCTATCCACAAAATTCCTGCTAACCACTATTATCGGCAAAATTTGTTAACAAGTTTATTCAATTTTTTTTTTTACTAAAAATAGAGTAGTCTCTTCTTAGCTATTGGGCATAAGCTCAAGGAACTCTTTGATAATTATGGATACAAATTAGCATTCAAGACCACACCTACTATTATAAATGCAATAACCAAAGACGAGATTGAACCTTGATGCCCTGGAATTTCGTCTGCCCATCTTGACAGTTGCCAGTAATACTTACTATCTTGCTAGCACATAAGGATAGAACAGCTACCTTAGTGTATATAAGTTTTATGGGATTTCTACTATCAAGATTCAGTTATTTTTACACAAAATTTCAAATGAAAATCATTTCACATTTAAAGGTTGTGACAATTTAAGGCTAATTAATCTAGAACATTTCCTCGGGTAGCAACTCGCCCACATGATTATTGCTGACAGTGGAATCTTTTCCACTTCCAAGTGCTTTTAGTTTCGTTTTAATAACTTGTGGATTATGAAACCAGATTTTTAATTGACTCCCAGTTCATTTTGTGCTCCACAAAATTATAACAATTGCACCACTGAGAAGTTTAAACAGGATAAAAATCACAAATGAGACATGTTGATAGTCAAATGTTAATTAATACAGTTAACAGTGCAAAGGTACATATTTACTTCACATATAAACAAATTACCTCATTAATTCCCAATGGTTTGTGATGCATGAAACTACATATTATGGCATGGAATATTACTACTAGTATCACAAATATTGTCTTAATCATACCTGTAACAACTGGTCTCTCAGGGTACCTGAAGTCTGTATCAGACTGGATGAGTCAGCTCCTCACTAAGTACCAAACATATCAATGTGTAATAAATCTATATCCAATGAAAAGAGCTGATTAAATTGCACACATTTGCAAGTGATGCTAGTGGTACTCTGACCTAGTTCTTAGCTGGAAAAAAGAGAGCTAGGTACTCCCTGAGATGAGGGAGAGTCTCATAGGTTCCACTTCATCATTGATATAGCACCATGTAGCCAAAGTGCCTCAAATACACATATGAAATAATTAGATACTGTAATCTATTGTAGCACAAACCATAACACCTATTGACAATAGCCAGATAAAGACACTGTCAGCATCACCTCTGCACATTTACATGTGCAATAAAGAGGTGATACTGTAAATGTTCTCAAACATTGCTTCTTGAAACTATTGTTACTTGAAAGACTGTCTCATTATGTCTGCGATATCCTGTTATGCATTGGCTTGACCATCCAATCTGATGGAATTTAATAATCCACCCCTTCTTAAATGCTATATGTTAATTAATATGTCTGGTGTAACTGCATCTTTAGAAACTTTGTTCTGTGGGTTCTACTGGCAGCTAACTCATTTAGTGTAGTTGGTAACATGTTTTGCCTAGTGACACTGATTGTTTCCACTTGATTTGTCTGAAAATGGAATACTTTGCATAATCTGCCATACCAAATGCACATACAGATTTGAATAAAAATCAGATATCTTGGATGCTTTAATGTCTGCTCAATATTGATTTATCAAGCAGACTTTGGCCATCCTAGACTTTCCCAGGTATAAGAGTTCATAGCCAGAGTTAATAATATAAACTACTTATCTCCCCCCCCTCTCTTCCAGGTGTTTCACAGAAATTGTTGCTGATTTCCTGGAAAGGCCCAGTGTGGTAATTTTTCTTTCTTTTTTCATTGAAAGTTTAACGACCACTGAGCAACTCGGTGAGCTATAAGCAGTTGCCCATCCCTAATTTAGGGCCACTGGTTCCATGGAAAAGAGAGATCCAGTGGCATAAGGCAAACACAACATCCATGCCTCACAGGATCCGGACCCATCATGGATGAATAGTCAGAAGCCACCGCTTAGACCAGTGCGCCGCCCTGGTGGCACAGTAATGTTCATTTCCTTTTTGGGTGGTATTTATTTTCTTCTTTCTAAAATTATTTTGTAATAACTGGATATGGGTAAAATTGCCGCCCCGGTCGCGCAGTGGTCTAAGCCATGGCCTCTGATCATTCGTCCGAAAGGGGTCCAGGTTTGAATCCCAGTGAGGCATGGATGTTGTGTTTGTCTTATGGCACTGGCTCTCTCCTTTTCCTGGAACCAGTGACCCTAAAATAGGGATGGACGACTGCTTATAGCCCATTGAGTTGCTCACAGTGGTCGTTAAACCTCCAATAAAAATTAAAAAAATATGGATAAATTGATTCTCAAATAGCAGAACATGACAAAATTATATAAAACAGAGAGAATCCCTTATACATTTCTCTCTCAGTTCTTACTCTGATGATAACTAAACTTCAACATTCTAGAACAGAATAAAAGTTACTGGAACAGAATTAGATTTTTTTATAAACATTCTAGAACAGAATTAGTTACTGGGAAAGCATCAACACTTTTCTCAACTCTAAAATCAGTAGTACAGACAAACTTGACAACATCTCCATCATTTGGAAATCTTCCCCGATGAATGGTTAGAAAATTTCACTAAGTGAATTCTAGAATTGTTGCATCATTTACAGTGTGGTTGATGCTAGTGTCCACTTAGGAGTCTCACTCTTATTTTTTAGTTGTATAATTTTATTTAACAAAAAATTTCAACATGAATATGATGTTTGTCATTTCTCTGATTCATTATGAATTATTTTTATACTTCATTTCAGTACTATGAGTTCATTTTTACTGAACTCTGGTGTGTTTTGCTTTATAAACATAATTAACAACTGTTAACATTATTTTGTCTAGTGTCTGTACATTCTACTGAATAAGTATTATGCGCATCCTATGTACACACACAAAAAATTCATGAAAAACACATTAATGCTTCATGCATTGTAGGAAGGAGCTGCTCAGCATAGTACTCACACAAGTCTTGGAAAGGTTCAATGCCATCAGAATTCTACAAATACACAAAAAGCAAAGACCAGCAATAAACACTGGTTCACGTCAAAATATGGCCTAAAACAATAGCAGGATTGTGTACAGATGAATTGTGGGGCTCATTTTGTTCTGTCCGTCAGTTCAGAACTTTTTTCCTCTGTTTCAACACCCAAACTGTTTTGCAAGACAATGGGTTGAAGAGGTGGAGGTAGGTTCAAGTTTTCTCCCAAACTATCTGTTCCAGGAGACAATGGATCAAGGGGGTGCAAACCAGAGATTGAGTCCCCAGGAATTTCCAGCATCAATTGGTTGGTCAGAAATTCTGATGGATTAACAGATGGAGTGAGGCCTTTACACATGTCAAATTGCTGAGTTTGAGACGTGTGAGGGTCTTTTAACGTTACAGAATGACTAAAATACCCCTCTGAAACAGCAGTTTTTGGTGACTCAGAAGTGGAAAGCACTGGGATAGGTGACTGCAATGCTGAAGTAACAGAAATGCATTCTTGAGGTGTGACTTTTAAAGGCTGCAAAGTTAATGGATTTTCATCACAATGAGATGGTAGATCTGATGGCAAGGTAACATCTTTTGGTGAAGAACACTGTTCTGAAGGATTCTGGCCCTCATCAGATACTCTACGAAGTCCACCAACAGACTTTTGGCCTACTGTATCTATACCACTTCCACTATCAATGTCAACAAGAATTTCATCTGCACGTGCCTCTCGAACAACTGAAAATCTTGAGAAGTAAGGAACTAAATTTAAGTCGAGATCAGCAGGAACTGTGTACGGAGTAGCACGAAAAGAACTTTCCTCCATGCGGCTGACCTCCTGTTGAGCTGCTTCCTGAAAGTATGGTACAAAAAAAATTGATATATTTGTTATTGCACAACTAGACAAACAGATGAAAGTAATGTTATGTCATAAACACTATATATAGACTATGCACCTTAAAAATCACTGCTAAGTTCAAATGGGTAACAGCAACACAAAATAGACCAGATTTTGTCTTTATGTGATGTGCATTATATCAAGAAAAAACTTAATTGCAGCAATAATGAAAATGCATGTGCATTGTGAAAATCATCTAAATACGTGGCGTCAGTTGAATAAATAAATCCATCACTCTTTCCACGTTAAGCAACGCACAGCAACCGAAAAATTGTTATTCGGCCGCCTACGGGGAATCGAACCCCGAATCTCTTGATATCTAGCCGAGCGCGTTAGCCTTACACCACAGTAACCAATAAGTCTATGTATAGTGTTTATGACATAACAAACGCTGATACAGAACAAGTCGTAGAAATATTGTATGTACTCACATATAACTCGCAAGTTTTTAGAAGAAATCCTGCTTTCACAGTTGGGAGATCAGCCTTAATGTGGATCAGTAAAAAAATAGGGCTGGACTTCTGTGAGTTCTCCCCGGATTTTACTGATAGATTTATTTATGTTTTAATCTGTGGCACAGCAGCTTTCCGCACTGCACGATTGTTTTCTGACCTGAAAACTATCGTGCAGTGACTGAAACGTTTCCTTTCCAAAGACATCATCATGAATAGCAATGAAGGAAAATATCAGCAGCAAAGATATTGGTCAAAATGGTGAAGGATGAACTGAACACAAGGCACAGCATACACGAGATCCGAAACAAGGAACTTTGAAAGGAGATATGCATTGGTTCATGCAGCAAGCGCTGTGCATATGTTTTCATTGGCTGGTTGACAAAAACAGAGATGGAACAAGTCAGAGTTGGCACATGAAGGCAACTTACCTTTGAGGCTTGCCTCCCTCTTGTAACATTACATTTCTTGCATGCTAATAGCGGAGTTCCTGTAGCGTCTCGCAGGGCAAGTTGATGTTTTTCCTCTTCTTCTGTTCTCTATGTTACACACGCATATATTTGCAGGTCATACATATCTAGCATCCCCCACCCAGGCTTGTTGTTCTTTTTGAACAAGCCTGGGTGGGGGATGCTAGATATGTATGACCTGCAAATATGCGTGTGTAACATAGAGAACAGAAGAAGAGGGAAAAACATCAACTTGACCTGCAAGACACTACAAGAACCCCACTATTAACATGCAAGAAATGTTACAAGAGGGAGGCAAGCCTCAAAAACGTAAGTTGCCTTCATGTGTCAATGTACAATATGCACTTGAATTAAGAGATAGCATGGACATTAAGTGGTCCATTGAGCTATTATGGCATATAAAGTCAGAGTTGTCCTCAACAATACAAAATGACACCCGCCGTCCCTCCCCACAACTTCCCCAATCTTTCATTATGTGCATGTGCACATGCTACGCTACTCTCCGCTCCGTACAAACTCCAGAAATTTTTTCCCGAGGGAGTTCCTTTTCCAATCACACCCCCTCTCCTACATTATTACCCTGCAGATGTTTTTAAAAATCAAAGGGCCGCAAAAACTTTTTTTAAATTTAAATCTGTGTATTATCCACATAAGCATATAATCCGCAGAACTGATATTTTTAGCAGATAATCCATGGATTATACGGCAAAAATTACTGTATTTTAGCCTTCATTCTGTGTAGCTTCAATGATGAAGGCTTTCCTAATCAAAATAACATCATGACTTCTGAAATCAAATATAAAACAAAACTGATGCAATATGGATTGCATGTAGTGTCACAATAAAGTTTGTTCATCTTGATCACTTCTGCAGAGACTGCTTCCTTCTTTTGTTTTAGTTATTCATCAGTGTAACAATTAAAAACTCCACACAAAGTCTCATCCGTGACTATATTTCTTTCAGGACATTCATGGAAAAAGATCCACCCAAGTACACTTTGAATAATTACCAAGAATTTCACTTTATTGCTATAAGCACTTATTGAGCTGGGTGAGAATTAGAGAGAGCATTCACAAAATTAAGCAAAGTGCACACAAAGAGATGCAAAGAAACAAAACATATGGGTCATATAGTACCAAAGAGAAACTAAATGAAATGGTATATGAGTTCTTCAGAACAAAGATAAAAGAAATATTAATAGCCCATCACAAAGTACATGTTAACTTTTTTGATAATGACACATGTGAAACCATGCTAAAGAACCCATTAAACTGAAGAAGGGATTTGTGTTTGTGGCTGTATCCACAAAAGTTTTTGCTATAAGAATAAACACAGTGTATGAAAATAGCAAATTAAAAACAAAAAATACAGATCTTTGTAAGTCAAATAGCAATACACCAAAAATGTTGACTGCTAGTGACTATGACAAACACTGATTTGTGGGTAAAATAAAACTGATTTGACTTTTTGTTGAAACTATTAGGTAGCATCCACATATGAAATCATTAAAACAAATTCAGTCAGCATTTCTATTGTGCTTAGTTATAATGACCAGAGAAGCACAGAAGGGCATAAATTTAGTGCCAGGGCAAGGTTTGTACCCAAGCAAAATAAATTGAAGCACTTTTTAATGACTTTTTGAAACCAAATAATCATATGTGTGTGTGCTGTCAGTCAGTCCTCAAACCATTAAACTTAACTGGAACAGGCACATCTTCAATGACCTGCCCCCTGTTGGTTTATTTTATTAACTTTGAATTGCCCATCTGTTTTGGCGTTTTTTCAAATAATTTCATTTTGTGGAATTATTTTGAAAGGGTACATCATTTTTGCATTCACCCTCTGGCAAGAACGCATCCCTAACACCAGTCAACAGAAGTCCATCGCGATTCGCAAATACAGCATTCCACTTATTTTACTCCCATGGTTGGTGTTTTACTCCATAAGGATGTAGCCAAGGTACCAGCAGTCCACATACTCCTCTGAGTTGAAGGCAATTTATGTGCTGTTTGATCAGCTTGGTGTTTTTATCAGAACTACACATAAATTTCCTACACAACTTTTTAGCACAAACAATTATTTTACACATGCTCTTTCATATCATTACAATATATATCTTATATATAAAACACAAAACATCGGTTTGTCTGAAGCAGCAAAAACTCTTGAATGCCAAACTGTGGCATCGTGAAAGTTGTATAGCTTATTAATACTGGAATTTCTAGATCAACACAACTATTTTAAGATCTCTATGTTGTTCCGTTCACGAGTTATGAATTAATTAATAAGCTAATCAATACAGTCAGCATTGTTTGCTACGTCATCATTATGCTGTTCCAAATCTGAACGCACTTGACTGCATTCATCGCCGTGGCACATCCACTGGTGTTTCTATTCTTTGAGAACTGTGCATAAAAAAATATATGCAAAAACGAACTTGGCGAAATCTTAACGAAACGGGCTGAAATTTTTATCAACACCATGAATTGGTAATAAGAGGAGTCCCTCAAAATTTCACCGGAATCCAGTCAAAACTTAAAAATAGGCATGTAATTTTTAATTCATCGGTAAACAGAAATATATACGCAGAAACGGTTAACAAAATTTTGACGGCTAATTTAAAAAGTTATTTACCAATTTAGGCGAAATTTGGAGGTCATGTTCCTATTAACGACTTATGGTGTTCATTAAAATTTCAGTAAGTTTCATAAAATATTCACAAAGATACGTTTTTAACTTTTTTATCCCAGAGATTAGCCCCTCAAAGACATCTGAAACTGAAAGCATGTGATGCATTTGATCATCAATAACAAATTGTTAATGAATTTTGTTCAGTCAGTGTTCTAATGCAGTGGCTCCTGGACACGTGTTAAATAATTTGTAACACTTTTGGTCTGTTTGATTCTACAGACAGCTGTATGTTAGAATGTCAAGAGCAAAGGATCCAACAAAATTAGATATTCTTGCCGATGAAGGAGAAACCAAAAATGTTGTGTACAGCCAAGTGCTGAATAATCACACTATGAATAAATTATTTGTAATGACTGAATTTGTGAAATCAGCTTTTTCTTTCTTACAAGCATCAATTTTTTTCCTGATTTTTTTCAGTGACATATAAGGGAATATGAAATTAATAAGCCTAAATCCCGGGTAGTAAAGCTAGTATATATATATATACACTGGTGTGCAAAAATTAAGGATGAAGAGGAGAAATTAGCATAACAGCGGAATGAGCAGGCAGAACGGACCGAAAGACCACTCAGGAGATAGACTAGGGTCCGGTACAGTAGGGCATGCGCATATATGCAGCATGATGTGGGGGGTGGGGGTGGAAGGGTATAAAGCACACGGGCGTTGTACGCTCAGCGATTCGGTGAAACCTATTGCACGGTGTACATCGGTTTGAACGACGTCGAGTTGCTGCCACCGTGTGATATGGCCAACAGGCAATCCAGTAGACAACATCTGGATGACTTTACCTGAGGTCGGGTCATTGGGAAGTTGGAAGAAGGTCGAAGTGTGACTAGTGTGGTCGAGGAGTTCAGGATCGCTCACAGCATCGTTTCGTGAGTTCGGAGAGCATTTCAAATGACAGGAACAGCTATCCGAGAGTTTAGCAGTGGTCGTCCACAAGCAACCACAGCGGCGGACGACCGGTATATTGTCCTACAGTCAAGAAGAGACAGACGGCAGACAGCGGGAGAAATCACAAGGCACATGCAACAGACAACTGGACGTCCATTATCGCGTTTTACCGTGGCCAGGAGGCATCACAAAGGTGGTCTATTTGCACGACGACCAGTACGGTGTGTGCCATTTACACCTGCTCATCGGAGATGGAGGTTTCTGTGGTTCCAGAAACACAAGAACTGGACACATCAGCAATGGAGTTGAGTTCTCTTTACGGATGAGAGCCGATTTAGTCTGACAAGCGATTCTGGACGTATGCACATCTGGAGAGAGCAGGGAACATGCAATCACACCTTCAACATCACCGAAAGGGACCGGTTTGGAGGTGGCGGAGTTCTTCCTTGGGGTGGTATCACGCTTGGTAGCCGTACTGACCTCCACATCTTCCAAGGAGGTTCAGTCACTGGTGGCCACTATTGTACCAAGGTTCTCCTGCCTCACGTGCGTCTGTTTAGAGGTGCTGTGGGTTCTGAGTTCCTCTTCATGGACGACAACGCTACACCTCATCATACAGTGGCTGTCGCAGAGCTGTTGGAGAGTGAAGATATTCAACGCATGGATTAACCCGCAAGGTCCCCGGACCTAAATCCAATCGAACACGTGTGGGACCTTCTCGGGAGACGCTTGGCAGCACGTCACCAGCCCCCAGCAACGATTCCGCAGCTGCGATTGGTGCTACAAGAGGAATGGGCAGCGATGCCTTAACAGCTCCTTGACAACCTCGTCCTCAGCATGGACAGACGTCGTAAATCCTGCAACGCAGTCAGGGGTGATCATATCCCCTACTAAAGACTGGATTTTTCTTGGCAGCCGCCTGTCACATGGACGTTTCTGTCTTTTGTCCAGTTGTGCTCGAAGCTACCGTTTCAATACAGTGCCTTTGTATCCTTTGGATTCCTTGTTTGCACGGTTTTGCTCACTTGTCCCATATTCTTACATCTTGGGGATCTTATGGTATGATTTGAGTTGACGTGGAGCACTTCTGCACGACGTTACATTCGAAAACCGTCTCGTCCTTAATTTTTGCATGCCGGTGTATATCAAGTACTATTTATGGAGTCTTAAACTTTTCCAAGTACTTTTAAAGTTTTCAAGGAGCACACAAATAATGCAGGGATGGATTAATTAATGAAGGAAGAAATATTTCTCATAATACATGAGAAATCGATAGAATACTCAAAGCAAGCAGAACATAAATTCTGAATTTGCTTTGAATATACCTAGATTGGGATGTAAGGTCAGGTGATGCGTAACATCACAGCCTCTCCTTGACAAATGTCAACCCCGCCTTCTCGTGGTGCATCCTGTTCCCACTAAAGGGGCTCTGACGACCGCCAATAGCGGTATAACTATACCATCGGGATCAGAGGAAATGCTATCCCACACTCACCAACCCGCTTGGCCAGCGTGGTGAGTTATGGCCAAACCCCTCCAAAATGACTCCACAACTTAAATCTTGGCCCTCAGTCTCCGGCAGCTGGAATGTACCTGGCCAAGGCAGCGGCCAGTGCGACATGAAGGCAGAGGGTGCTAAGAATCCCCGGAGGACCGGACTAGGCTGCCATCTGATGCTGACCTTGGCAACGTACAATGGACGCTCCTATCTTCTGATTCAAGGCTTCTTGAATTGGAAGAGGAACTACAAAGGATCAAGTGGGACATTGTGGGGCTAAGTGAGGTAAGGAGAAAAGGAGAAGATCTCATCGAACTGAAAAGTGGACATCTCTTCTACTATCGTGGGACAGATACTGGCAGAACTAGTGGTGTTGGATTTATAATAAACAAGAAACTGAAGGATAAAGTGGTAGAAGTTGAAAGTTCCTCTGACAGAGCTGCACGACTCGTTATCCAACTATCGAGAAGATACCAGGCTCAGATTATTCAAACTTATGCACCCACCACAAGTCATCCTGAAGAAGAAATTGAAGAATTTTATGAGGAAATTTGTCATCTAAATAATAAAGGTAAGCAGCACTTCAAAATAATTATGGGAGATTTCAATGCAAAAATAGGGCAACGGCAACAGAATGAAACTTCAGTAGGTAAATTCGGTCACGGCAACAGAAACCAGCGTGGAAATACTCTCGTTGAGTTTGCAGAGGCAGAAGGGTTTTTCATCTTGAACTCCTTCTTCAAGAAAAAGCCACACAGGAAATGGACATGGAGACATCCAAATGGGATGACAAGTGAAATTGATTTTATTATGTGTAACAAAAAATTCGTCATAGAAGACTGCAGTGTGCTAAACAAGTTCAACACAGGTAGTGACCATAGATTGGTGAGATGTAAGATGCACCTCAACACTAAACTTGAACGTGGCAAGCTCATAAGACAAACAAAATCTATTGACATAACCAACCTTAAAAAACACCATAATACCTTCAAGTTGGAACTGAAGAACAGGTTCTCTGCTTTAGAAGGCCTAACATTGGAAGAAGTGGACATCTCTGAAGTTAACAGAAAAGTAACCAAAGCTCTTATGGAAACAGCAACAAAATTAGCTGGGTCTAAGAACAAGTTGCATGTAAATAAATTATCAGGAAAAACGAAAATGTTGATGCAAAAAAGAAGAGAGATGAGGACAACTAAAGAAGATGTGACTTCCAAAGTGGAATATATAGAGCTATGCAAGACAGTACGAAAAAGTATCACTGAAGACGTAAGAAAATTCAACTGTGAACTAGTGAGGAAAGCAATTGAAAACAACCAAAGCCTAAAGATAGCAAAGGGATATCTCAGTAAGGGAAGAAAACAGATTATGGCACTGAGAAAAGAAGATGGTTCTGTAACAAGAAATAGAGGCGAAATTTTGACAAGAGTGAAAGATTTCTACTCCAAATTATATGAAAGGGATGATACATGCACTCCAGACATCATGAAAGATACCAGTACCAGAGTTCCTCCAATCCTTCCAGCAGAAGTTGCACATGCAATCAAGAACATGAAGCGGGGAAAAGCTCCAGGAGAAGATGGAATTACTGTAGACATCATACAAGAAGCAAGTGGAGAAATCGAAACAGTACTCGCCCAAATTTTCACTCGATGCCTTAATGAAGGAAAGATTCCTGAAGATTGGAACACCGCTACAATGATCCTGCTACATAAGAAAGGTGACATTGAGGATCTCGGAAACTACAGACCTATCAGCCTCCTATCCAGTAGTTTATAAAATCTTCACTAAAGTTCTTTCACACCGCTTGAAGGTAACACTGGACATGGCTCAACCGAGAGAACAAGCTGGATTCAGGAGTGGCTACAGCACAATAGATCATATCCATGTGCTGAGAGAACTAATTGAAAGAGCAAAAGAATATGAACTTCCATTGTGCATGGCTTTTATCGATTATGAAAAAGCCTTTGATTCGGTGAAACCATCAGCAGTTACAATGGCTCTGAAAACCTGCGGTATTGAAGATGCATACATTAATATTATTTATAACATCTATGAAAATGCAAGTGCAAAGATTAGGCTGTTTGAAAATACAACACACATAAAAATTGGAAAGGGAGTGAGACAAGGTGACACCATATCTCCGAAGCTCTTTAATGCCACATTGGAGGGTGTTTTTCAGTCGCTGAGCTGGGAAAACAAGGGGATAAAGATTAATGGAGATTATCTAACCCACCTTCGTTTTGCTGATGACGTAGTCATTTTTGCAACTAGCCCATCAGAGCTGCAGAGTATGATCCAGGAACTTGCTGACAAGAGTAAAGAAGTGGGATTAAAAATGAACTTTCAGAAGACAAAAGTGATGTTCAATGCTTTTACAAGAAATGAAGATTTATCGATTGATGGAGAAAAGCTGGAGATAACAGACACGTACGTTTATCTTGGACAGCAGATATCAAGTGAGGGTCACATTGATGAAGAAATTAATCGGCGTACAAAACTTGCCTGGAGAGCTTTTGGAAGAAACAGCATAATTTTTCAAGAGCAATATGCCATTATGTCTTAAAAGAAAAGTGTTTGATCAATGCATCCTTCCAGTGCTTACGTATGGTGCAGAGACGTGGACCTTAACTAAAAGAGACATACAAAGGCTGCAGACAACTCAAAGAAGCATGGAGAGGTGCATACTTGGTGTAACCAGGAGAGATAAGAAGAGGAACTCGTGGATCCGAAAAATGACAAGAGTGGAAGACATCATGATCAGAGTTAAATCCCTGAAATGGCAATGGGCTGGACATACTGCCAGAAGGACAGATCATCGATGGACAGCCGAAATTTTAGATTGGATTCCAAGGGACAGGAAAAGACCCAGAAGAAGACCACATGGGAGATGGGTGGATGAAATTCAAAGTATGCAGGGGTGACATGGAGGAGACTGGCACAAGACAGACCGTTGTGGAGGAAACTTGGGGAGACCTTCGTCCAGCAGTGGATTGATAATGGTTGACAATGATGATGATGATGATGATACCTAGATTAATTAATCGCATGTTTGTTCAGCAATACTGTGTATGACTGTAACATTAACCGCAACCGGTCAGCTCCTACAAACACATGACCCCACATCACAGCTGCTGCCGACTCTTCTATAGGCATGCTTTTCACAAGATGCTGGAAGATCTGTATCAGAATTTTCCTCCAGCAGAGCTTCTGCCAAACCTGCCGCAGAGGAAGGTCTTATCAAACTGATATTGGATTTGGCATTCCAGCTCGTTCCAAAGATGTTTTGTTGGATTTAGTTTGAGACTTTAGGCTCACAAATTCAACACCTTGGCATTCTACTCCTCAAACCAGGCCTGGACAGACCTTCCACTGTAGCAAGGTACCTGCTGAAAAAGGCAAGTATCTGGGCCGAAGAACTGCCACATCATAGGTAGAGTGGAATTGTTCAAAATGTTTTCATACCTGCTGGTTGTTAGGCTGGAGAGCACCACACCCAAAGGACTGAGCCTTTTTTAGAAAAAAACAGCTTCACACCATCATATACCCCCTCCAAACTTGACTTTAGGAACAATGCAGACTTGACAACGTTCCCTGGGCAAACGCCATCACATCCAAATACATCCATCTGAATGAAAGAGTGAACAGCATGATTTTTCACTCCACACAACCCTCTTCCACTCTTCTGTTGTCTATAGATAGTGAGTGAGGCACTGCTGCAGTTGTTGCCTTACATTGCTTGAAGTGATGTAGTATTCACGTGCAGCTGATGTGGCATGATATCTCTGGGCATGCAGTTCCTGATGGACGTCCTGGTGCAAATATTTGTTCCAGTGGCTTGTGCAATGTCAATTGGCACGTCTGTTATGTGCACCAACCTTCATTTAGCATGATCACTCAGTTTGTAATGCCTTACAGAACACGGGTTCGCTGTAGTGGCACCATTTGCTTTCCACTGATAAACAGCAGTGACAGTAGATTAAGCAAATCACAGAAGTCTTTCAAGTATCATCATCATCATCATCATCATCATCACTGTCAACCATTATCAATCCACTGCTAGACGAAGGTCTCTCCAAGCCTCTTCTACAACGGTCTGTCTTGTGCCAGTCTCCTCCATGTTACTCCCGCATACTTTCGAATTCCATCCACCCATCTCTCATGTGGTCTTCTAGGTCTTTTCCTGTCCTTTGGAATCCAGTCAAAAATTTAGGCTGTCTATCGATGGTCTGTCTTTCTGGCAGTATGTCCAGCCCATTGACATTTCAGGGATTTTACTCTGATCATGATGTCTTCTACTCTTGTCATTTTTCTGATCCACGAGTTCCTCTTCTTATCTCTCCTGGTTACACCAAGCATGCACCTCTCCATGCTTCTTTGAGTTGTCTGCAGCCTTTGTATGTCTATTTTAGTTAAGGTCCACGTCTCTGCACCATACGTAAGCACTGGTAGGATGCATTGATCAAACACTTTTCTTTTAAGACATAATGGCATATTGCTCTTGAAAATTATACTGTTTCTTCCAAAAGCTCTCCAGGCAAGTTTTATACGCTGATTAATTTCTTCATCAATGTGACTCTCACTTGATATCTGCTGTCCAAGATAAACGTGTGTATCTGTTATCTCCAGCTTTTTCTCCATCAATTGGTAAATCTTCATTTCTTGTCATTGTACATCCCTTTTGTCTTCTGAAAGTTCATTTTTAATCTCACTTCTTTACTCTTGTCAGCAGGTTCCTGGATCATACTCTGCAGCTCTGATGGGGTAGTTGCAAAAATGACTACGTCATCAGCAAAACGAAGGTGAGTTAGATAATCTCCATTAATCTTTATCCCTTTGTTTTCCCAGTTCAGTGATTGAAAGACATTTTCCAATGTGGCATTAAAAAGCTTGGGAGATATGGAAAATGGTAATTTAATTGACATTAACTGATATAGAAAAAAGGACTCTGTTAATAAAATGGAGCAAATCAACAAAATAAAAGTCTTAAACGACAGCACTTTCATTTTTGTGTACAAACTTTTAGCACCTCTTGGGTTTTCTTTGAACAAAACAGATATACACTGTTTTTCATTTCTTCAGAGAAGGAAGAAAGTGAAAGATGCATTGGCAGAGGTGACAAGTAAGATAGCCTGTGGCCAAAGAGGGAGGCAGGATAAATTGATCAGTACCGTTATTGCATGGGTAAATCTTCGGGACTGAACTTTTACAGGTGCTCATAAGATATAATTGGGGGGGGGTATAGTGACATACATGAATCTAAAATTTGAAGCAACGTACATAAATCGTATAATGTACATATAGTGATGTACATAAATCTAAAATTTGAAGAATGTACCTATATAATTTTTTTCTTTTAAAAATGTACAAATTAACTCTATTTCAGGGTTTTTGCACTGTATGGAATTCCCAAAAAGGTAATGAAGGCTCAATTATACAAATGCTAATGTTATACAAATATGTAACTTGCAACACCACTTACTAGTCAGGTCTTGAAAAACTGCTTTATATTTGGCTGGATTTTGGCTTTTTGGTCTGCACTTTTTCATCTGCTATCTTCCTTTTTGCTGGACTGGCATGCTCACTAATATGGAAGTGACTATTTTTACCTCCCATGGGTTTACAGAATGCCTTATGTATTGGCAAGCTTTTTGCCATATTTACTGATTGTGTTCCCAAGTATGCACTCATATTTGTTTGTTCAGTTTGGGGGGGGTTAAGGTTTTTGGAAATTGTTTTTTATTAGTAGGCTCAGACTCTGATTTCCTTACTTGTATTATGGTTAGTTTACCCTGTTTTCTTCGCCAGTTTTGGTTGTGGCGTAAGTTTGCAAGCACTTTCTTTGCTCCTCTACAGCATTTAATTTTTTCCTTTTGGAATATTTTTGGAATTCAATAAATGCCTTGAGACATGATTTTCACACTTCATCTGATACTTCAAGTTTTACCCTAACACTTCAGCATAAATACACAAGATACAGCTTCATAATTGTGCACCCTCAACCTTGATCTGTCACAGGTAAACAGGTAATGATATTATACATTACGTTAAATAAACTTTCAACTACAGGGCCAGAAAATATACTTAAAAAGGCTTTCACCAGTCTTGATATCATTTTATACCAGGGGCCACTGACATCTTAATCCAAAGTCACATCCTGCAGGGAAACTTGCACATACACTGAAGTGTCAGAAAAACTGGTACAGACGAGCTTATGCAAAATACATAGCAATGTCACCTATGCACGCACTCGGTTGCGTCAGCCAGTGCTTATATAAAGCGATAGACATCCTTACCAGCTGTCAGAGCTGTTTTCGGCATGAGAATGACAAGTAATAACGATTTAAGCGATTTTCAATGTGGTGTCATAGTTGGTGTTCGTGAGATGGGCCATAGTATTTCGGAGGTAGAAACGAAGTTCGGATTTTCATGGACGACCATTGCAAGAGTGTACCGTGACTACAAGAATTCCGGCAAAACCTCCAACCTACGATACCAGTGTGGCCATAAAAAGACCTTGGGTGAACGTGACCATCGTCGGCTGTCAAGAATCATTTCATGTGATAGGCGTGCAACACTCTCACAGGTATCATCGGAATTCAATGCTGGAGCCTCAACAAGCATCAGCGTCTGGACTGTGCAACGTACCCTGCACGATATGGGCTTTGGAAGCCGACACCTAACTAGAGTCCCCTTGATGGGTGCACGACACAGAGCTATGTGCCTCGCTTGGGTACGGTAACACCTGCACTGGACACTTGATGACTGGAAACTAGTAGCCTGGTCTGACGAGTCATGTTTCCAACTGTATCAGGCAGATGAAAGGATTCGTGTGTGGCGCAAACCCCATGAAGCCATGGATCCCGCCTGTCGACAGGGAACGGTACTGGGTGGTGGTGGTGGTGGTGGTGGTGGGGAGTCCGTAATGGTATGGGGTGTGTTTAGCTGGACTTCGCTGGGACCCCTGGTATGTCTCCAAACATCTGTGACCGGCCAACGCTATGTGCGCATCCTTTCCGACGAGGTACACCTGCTGATGTCCTGCATTCATGCTGATGGGTTGGGCCTGTCCCAACAGGACAATGCACCTCCACACAAGTGTCGGGACGTCACATTATGGTTAGAGGAGCATTCATCTGAATTTGGGGTGTTGCCATTCCCACCCAAGTCCCCAGATCTGAACATGATAGAACACATTTGGGATGCCATGAAATGCGCTATCGAACACAGGAATCCGAGACCTCGGAATACACCCGAATTGTGGAACGCTCTGCAGGAAGTATGGTGTGCATTGCCTACAGCATATTTCCAGAAGCTAGCGGAGTCCATGCCCCATCGTATTTCTGCAGTCCTGTGCTCCCGTGGGGGACCTACCAAGTATTAGACTGGTGTACCAGTTTTTCTGGCACACTTCAGTGTACTTTAATCTTTTTGTGGGATACACTTGCATCCTTTTTTGTCAGCTTCCTTCAACCAATCCCATTTCCACTTATTTTTCACACCAGCTGCTTCAATATCTCAGAGTTATCTTCTGTGATGAATTCCATCATTGCAGTGTCATGTTTCAACAGGGTGTCTACTGATTTCCAATAAACCAAATTCATGACTTTTTTCATGACCTTTTCATGACATCTTCAGTTAAATTCATGACTTCTCGACAATGCGTGACACAATGACAACCATTCTAGACTCATAATCTAGTACCCTTGGCTTGAGATCCCAGGTTATTTTTAGCACGTCTTTGGTAAAAAAAGATTGTGCTTATGTTATCGGTTTGTCCGTCCGTCTGTACCCACGGTATCTCTGCAACTATTAGTCTGATTTGAAAAATTCTTTTTGCATTGGGAAGCTTGAAATATGCAAATGATGATCCTTTATTTCGTTTTTTTTTACGATGTACAATTTCGCCGCTAGAGGGCGTAAATGCAGATGATGTCGAATTCTAAAATACGTTTTATTCCACATATTTGCTTCTAAAAATCCGATTGAAAAATTCTTTTACTTTCGATTCCATTTATGTCGAAGAGTATTTTAGACCTAGTTGTAAATGCATTTATGGCACCTCTATTCATAGTGATTGTGGAATAACTTTTTTACGGGTCTTATAGAGGTTATTTTTCATGAAAGTTGGTTGTCAAATTTTTTAACTAAAGCCTAGTTCGTCATCAGGACTATGTCACTGAAGTAGTTGCTGCCACTCAATTGGAAGAGTCCATCCGCAATTATCGTTAATTGTGGTACTTCTTCTTCTTGCTATTTCGATCCCTTCTTCTAGTTTCCTCTTTACTAAGTTTGACTGGTGGGCGATTATTTTCACTGAGTCCCAATTTATGGAGTGTCCACTTGCTTGTATATGTCTGTCTAGCCCTGTTTTGTTCCCAATGTTCCTAATAGCTCCTTGGTGTTCTTTCATTCAGACCTTAATACTTCTCCCTGTTTCTCCTATATAGCTGAGTCCGCAGTTACAGTCGATGCAGTAAATTACTCCTTCCTGCAATTGGATGTCCAATATTTTAGATATAATTACTTTTTCAAATTATGCATAGATTTTCCGCTAGGGGTCGTAAAAGTAAATTACATTTTCCCCGATAACTTTTCTTCTAATACTCCGATTTGAAAAATGTTTTCTTCAGCGGATACACCTCTTGATGGAAAATCTTTTGCATATAATTTCAAATTTTTGGTAAAGAATACTTTGGTCCCCAGGGGGCGTAAGTGTTAATTTTTACTTCTGATGTATTTGCCATAAACTCTGAGCTTCTAAAATATCGATTGAAAAAAATTCTTTCGTGGACTGATGCCACTCAAATTGATAAACGTTTTCGGAATATTTTCTTCTCAAAATATTCCACAGTTTCTCTGCCAGGGGGCGTAGATGTACATTTTATTTTTGTCAATATCTGTACTTCTAGGAGTCCGATTTGAAAAATTCGTTCTTTGTTGGATAGTGTTTTCCGTGTGACATGTTTTTCATATAATTTCAAAATTTTTAAGTAATTAATAGACTTTCCGCTAGGGGGTGTAGCGGTAAATTTCATTTCCCCCTATATCTCTGCTTCTAAATCTCCGATTTGAAAAATTCTTTCTGCACTGGATACAGCTCCTGATGAGAAATCGTTTGCACATAATTTCAAATTTTTGTAAAAACATGGTTTGGCCACCAGGTGGTGTAAGTCTTAATTTCCACTTCTGATGTATTTGCAGCAAAATATGAGCTTCTAAAATCTTGATTGAAAAAAGTCGTTTGCTGACCGATACTACTCATGTCGACAAACCTTTTAGGAAAATTTTCTTCTTGAAATAATGCATGGTTTCTACGCCAGGGGGCGTAGATGTATATCTTATTTTTGTCAATATCTCTACTTCTAAGAGTCTGATTTGAAAAATTCCTTCTTTGTTGAATAGTGTTTCCGATGCAAAATGTTTTCCCTATAAATTCAAAATTTACAAGTAAATCATAGACTTTCCGCTAGGGGGCACAAAGGCAAATTGCGTTTTCTGCATTATTTCTGCTTCTAAAGCTCCGATTTGAAAAATTCTTCCTGTATCGCATACAGGACCTGATGGAAAATATTTTTCACATAATTTCTAATGTTTGGTAAAGAATGGTTTGGCCACCAGGGGTCATAAGTGTTAATTTCTGCTTCTGAAGTATTTGTAGCAAAATTTGGGCTCCTGAAAACTCGACTAATTTTTTTTTTTTCTTGGACCGATACCGCTCATATGGATAAACCTTTTGAGAATACTTTCTTCCTAAAATAATGCATGGTTTTCCCACCAGGGGACGTAAAGTCACATCTTATTTTTGTCAATATCTCTGTTTTTAAGAGTTCGTAAGCTCACGATTCCGTTTACAGCAATATCTGAGGGATTAGAAACCCAATTTAAAATCTTCTTTCTTGCGTTTTTTTTTTTTTTTTTTTTTTTTTTTTTTGATTGAAGGTTTAACGACCGCCGTGAGCAACTCAATGGGCTATAAGCAGTTGCCCGTCCCTAATTTAAGGTAACTGGTTCCAGGGAAGGGAGAAAGCTAGTGCCGTAAGACAAACACAACATCCATGTGCCTCACTGGGATTCGAACCCGGACACCCCGTTCGGACGAATGATCAGAGGCCATCGCTTAGACCACTGCGCCACCGGTGCGGCTTCTTTCTTTCGTCAGATCTATTGTTTTTCATACCGGTTCCACTGACTTTGAATAGCTTTGATAAATTTAATTTGCGTTAGTACGGATTCAAAAGACGTGCTTATTACACCCGAAAATTCGGTGTCATCTTTCTTGTTTATTTTTATAAACACTGAAATTAATTCCATGCAACAATAGTTTAGGCAAAACTGATGTGTCTATAATATTGCTGCTAAAATGGCTGTATGGAGGTGGTGGTGGTGGGGGATGCTTTTTAATGAACCTCTACCCGAAAGCTAGTTGAGATGAAAGCTGAATGTAATTCTAATGTCACTAAAATTGCTTAACATGAATAATGTAATTATGTATGGCTTGCACTATGCCATTCCCCAAATTCCATGTGTTTAAAGAAAAACACTCAACTGTCATCTAGCATGGGGTATGGCTATTTTCAGAGATATTTATCATTACATCTATTAATACACAATTTCTTTTAACATTTTAATGCTGTAAAAACTTACAAGTTTTTATTAAGGCGATATAAAAACTATGAATGTACAAAATTTATAGAGACTGAAATTTCACAGTAAAAGACTCAGTGTTTAAGTATCTTAGCTAAACTTCTCATCTCAGAATCTAGAACTTCACTTCTTCTTTTGCCTTTTCTATAAGCTTTCTTTTCTTATCTTTGAGTTCTTTTAGTTCTTGGACTGCTCTCCTTTTACGATTGGCCACTTCATCTTCGTCAGATTTCTTCTTTAAGGCTTCTACTCTTTTTGATGAAGCATTTTTGACAGCTAATATCATTGATTTTGTGATGTCCACATTCAGTTCTTTCTCACTATTAGCTAAAGAACCTAACGATTGTATTGCACTGTAAACACTTTTTTCTGCAACAACTGCATCTTCTTCTAAGTTTTCAATTAAAAGTTCTTTGTTAAAGAAAAGCCTCTTTCAACTGCAGCATTGCCATGAAACATGCATAGCAGCTTCTGTAAGAACTTGATAAAGTCATGGTTCGCACTTTATAGTAAATTCATCAGGAAGTGATCAAGTTTGTCCTCCTTAGGATTGAACTGTTTCAGTTGTTTTTTAGAAGATTCACAAAATTGTAAATATTCCCTCTTCACAACATCAGCTTTTGATGAAGACATATGTTTACATATATATATATGTATGTCATGGGGCATCGACTACACAGCGGTTTATAAGGGTGCCGGTTCGTGTTTTCTTCTAGGTGTGCAAACTTGTCTTCATTTAGGTGCTGATACAAAAAATAAATGAATAAAAATTTCATGACCACCTACTCAATTTCATTACTTTTTCATGACCACCTGCTCAATTTCATGACTTTTTCATGACCAGTAGACACCCTGCTCAAGAACAAGTAATAATAATAATAAAAAAAAAACTCACATAAATAAAAAAAAAACACACACACACAAAAAAAAAAACTCACATAAATAAAAAAAAAACACAAAAAAAAACTCACATAAATAAAAACAAAACAAAAAAAACTCTCACATAAATGAAAAGCTTACTTGCAAACACATGTTGATGCAAAATGGCAAAACTGGAGGATGCATAAATTCGTAATGTTCTTTCAACACATTCTTGGAAGAGTAGTACTTCTTACTATACTAGCCTAATAATAGCACTGCAACTGCTGAGTTACAATACAGTGCACAAACGGTAAATAAAGAAATGCAAGCGGAAATGGAAACACGTGCTGCATGCGCCGAGAAACAAATAGCTCCTCCTTCCGGACTCTCCTCAGCGGCACTTGGTAAAGCCGAAAATGCATGCACATTGCTGGGTGATATCATCTCACGGGCTTCACAAACTCAACAAGGTGCCGGAGTCCAAAGAGAGCTAAAGGAATTACTGGGTGACATCACGCATCTTGGCACAGCAAAAGAGAACGGAACACCATCCAAATTCATTTGAAGATTGTTGAGGCACAAATGCGTACTTACGATCCCTCCTCACCATGCGGTGAATTTATTTTACGTTTTCAGTACAAAAAATAAAAAGACAGAATCTGAAGTTTTTTTGTTATGGCAAAGAGTTTGATGGAGACGGAGTGTGTCTGACAGAACAACGGATGACGGAGTTTCTGTCGTATGACGGAATACTTTTACCCATGCGTTATTGGGTTTACTCCTTGTTTTTCCCGGGTATTAAATTAAATAAGGCAACAGGAGCTCAAGAAAAAAAAATCCTACTTAACATTTAAAAAAGTTGCCTTATCAATTGTATCTCTTCTAGACATGGGATCCTGATGCTTTGCTTACAGGTTTCAGCTGGCCCCACTCAAGTGGCAACAAGATGAACATATTGCTAGAACTGACCACCAATCCATTAGACAACTTAAATACTAGACTGAATTCCAAAGAATAGAAAAAGACCCAAAAGACTACATGTAAGATGGGAGGATGAATTTTTATTTATTTATTTATTTGATTGGGGGGTTTAACAATCACCGCTAGCAACTCAATGGGATATAAGCAGTTGTCCGTCCCTTATTTAGGGTTACTGACTCCAGGGAAGGGAGAAACCAGTGCTGTAAGACAACCACAATATCCATACCTCACTGGGATTTGAATCCAGACTCATCTTGGACAAATGGTCAGAAGCCATACCACTACACCACTGGGGCAGGAGGATAAAATTTGAAAGAATGCTGGAATGACATGGAAGAAAATTGTCAATGGCAGAGTTTTGGAAGAGACTTGGGAATAAATTCAAACAACAGTGGATTGAGAATAGCTGATGATGATGACATACGTAGACTGAGCAGTAGCAGTAAGTGAAGGGAGGAGAGCAAAACAGCAATTGCAGGGAGAGACAGCATAAACATGTACAACACAATTTAATATTTTCAAAGGCAGCAATAAATGCAAAACATTCATTTCCATGAGGGGCTTTCACAAGCACATCTGGTAAAATTAATTAATTTGGTAAAAAAATATGAATAAATTAAGAAGACAACTACTCTGTTCCATTATATCAATCACATTACCTCACTCACACCACTGATCATACATAAATTTTTGAGCCACCAATTGTCATCCAAACTTCTGTTTCCCACTCACCATAGATTTAATTATTTCTTCTCTAAGAGAGACAGCATCTGCAATGAGTTTGGCCTGTTTCTCCTGAAGCTCAGTAATCCTAGCTAGATTCTGATATATCAGTCGCAAGTCTTCACTCATTGTGGCAGTTTGGTCACTAGCTCCAGGTGGTACAGCTTCACCAGATAAATATCTATCATATTCCTCTTTGCTAACATTAAGGGATTCATCAGAAAGATTTTCAATATATGAAACAGCACAACACTGAAAGAAAAAAAGGAGATGTATTAGTACTTGGCACTCATTACTAAAACGTCACAAATATACAAAGGTTTAAAAAGAAAGTAACAACATAGAACTATGAACAACAATTTCATGGAACATTATGGTATAGTTGGATTTTTTTCTTGGCACTTGATGACAGTGGAATTCCCTGATTTTCGGGGTGCAGCAAGCACTTCCTGGGTCTAAACAGATGTGATTTGCAGCAAGAAGAGAGCAGACGAAGGGTTCTGTAGTAATATCACCCTAGAGCAGAATTCTTGTGGAAAGCATGGCAGTAAACATTCTTGATCTGAAAGGAGGAAGAGGGCTTCTTTGTCACTTGATTCTTCTTAAGGGTACATTGAGATCTCTCTCCCCGGCAATTATGTCCCCAGCAAGCAATGGGGGAGACAACAATGGGTGGGGGATGAACAAAAGAGTGGGGCTGTCGTGGTAATGGGCCTTAAAATTTTAGCCCTGCAGGGAACCAGTGAGTAGGGAAGTTCTCACCTGTTGTCTCTTAGCATCGGAAATCACCTCCTTCGACGCGTCATACCTAAAAATGCTTACATACATACACATCACTAAGCTGTTCTCTGAGATTCATAGGTTAGCTCCAAAAAGAAATACAAACTACCAGATATTTTTACTTACTGTTGTAGTATCAAACTTCTCTATTTACAGCGATCTTGACATACAACTCGGGCTTCACTAATATCCATTACACACCATACACAATATCTTTTATACTTCATACTCATAATCTTTTTCTCATGCAGACACTCCTGAATCTGATCCACCCATGTCTTCCTTGGCCTTCCTCTGCCTTTCCTTCCTGCCACTTGGGCTAAAAAGATTTTCTTAGTAAGCATCTCATCACTCATTCTTTCAACGTGGAGAAACCACCAAAGCATATTAGTTTCCACCTTGCTAACAACATTTTGCTTCACATCACACAATTGGAACACATCTTCATTTCTCATACCATCAGACCATGAACTATACAGGGTGTTTCAAAAATAATGGAACAAACTTTAAGGGGTGATAGAACACACCGAAACATGCACTTTCCATCCTACAATGCATGGCCGCAAGTTACGCAGTTAGGCGCTTTCCGTTTTCCCATATAGGCTGTTTTTCACAACGCAAAGACAAGAATGGCACAACAAATCGAAACAAAGCTTTATTGCAGATGAAATAAAAACAAACCGTGACATCACAAAATTACATCAAATTTGCAAACAAATAAGTAAATACTGAAATTAATTACATTTACAAAAGCTGCTCAAAAGGGCGACAGCCACTCCTGATACACACTTCACATCATCGACGTAAAGATGCCCGTATGTTGTGGAAAATACCAGGCATTTCCTGGATAGCTGCTGCAGCGACTGAACATCTGGCGACTAGTGTCTCATTGGAATCAATGGGAGTGTCGTACATTACGGACTTAAGATGTCTCCATAAAAAGAAATCTAGAGGGGACAGATCTGGCGATTGTGGGGGCCAAGCGATAGGTACACATCGGCCAAACCATTGGCCTGGAAATGTGGCATTCAAGTAATCACGCACCTGAGTGCTGAAATGAGCTGGCGCTAAATCAGGCTGGAGCCAAATTTCACGGGGACGGCTGCTGGTACATGCTGGATCAATTCAGGCAAAATTTGTTGAAGGAAAATAAGGTACGTCCTCTCATCCAGACATTCCGGTAAAGATATGGGTCTTTGCGTTGCGAAAGACGGTGTGTGTGGGGAAATGGAAAGCGCCCTCCAGCGCCTAACTGCGCAACTTGTGACCATGCTTTCTATGATGAAAAGTGCTTGTTTCGGTGTGTTATATCACCTCTTAAAAGTTTGTTCCATTAGTTTTGAAACACCCTCTATTGTGAATTGGAGGTGCAGGAACTGTTGCCAGTTTCTGCACCTCAAATTCACATTATGAATGCCTTGTGTGCACAGACAAATGTGCACAGATTTTCATAAGCCTATACAAGCTGTCAGCACGATGAATGAGGTGATTGAAGAGATGAATATGAAGAGATGAATAGAGACGTCTCAGTAGCTGAGTCCATCGTACGGATTTATGATGTCAGAAGCTGACTTAAAAATACACATAGCACCGTGGATTGTTGGTCACCGTGGCGTAAATGTAACGTGCTCGGCTAGTTATCGAGAGTTCCGTGGTTCAATTTAAAGGCGGCGGCTGAAAAACAATTTTCCGGTCGCTATGTGTTTCTAGAACGTGGAAAGAGCAATGTATTGAATTATTTACTGACGCCATGTATTTGGAGGATTTTCACCTTGGATCTCGCCCTTTGGATTTAACTGCTTATAATATATATATATAGCCAGTGCCGTTAATGCCCATTAAATGGAGACGTCTCAGTAACTGAGCCCATCTTACAGATTTATGATGTCAGAAGCTGACTTAAAAATACACATAGCACCGTGGATTGTTGGCCACTGTGGTGTAAATGTAATGCGCTTGGCTAGTTATCGAGAGTTCCGTGGTTCAATTCCACGGCGGCGGCTGAAAAACAATTTTTCGGTCGCTATGTGTTTCTGGAACGTGGAAAGAGTGATGTATTTAATTATTTGAATAAGTATAGATTGGATGTGCTGTGTGTAAATGAAACCAAAAAGAAGGAAATTGGTATAGAAGAAGTGAATGGAACGGTGAGTGTGTGATCCGGAGTATTAGATAATGTGAGAGGACAGGCTGATGTATGTGTGATTTCAGATGAAGAACAACTTGATTCACTATAGTTGCATAAGAGAGAGAATTTTTTCGATACGTTTGAAAGTGAAACTTCAGATAATAGTAATTGTTGTAGTGTATGCTCCTAGTGACTCTGAACCCTCTGATAGGAAGGATGATTTCTGGAATGAGCTAAAAGCTGTTTTGAGCCAGTTTGGTGCTAAAGAGAAAGTTATAATAGCAGGGGATTTCAATGCTAGAGTAGGTGTGCAGAATGCTATTTCTGACAATGTTCTGGGTAAGTTTAATGATTATTGTGTGAATGATAATGATGAAAAATTTATTGAACTGTGCATTGAAAATGGTTTGTATGTATCCAACACATTTTTTAACCACAAGTATATCCACACATATACTTGGGAAAATCGTACTCTTGTTCAAAAGAGTGCGATAGATTTGTCTATGATCAGCATCTGAAACACTTGTTGACACTCATGTGATGAGAGGTGCGAATGTTGGCTCTGATCATTACTTGGTAGTGTCACCAGTGAAACTAAATATTGGTTGGAGGGAAAGGAATAGGAAGAGGCCCAGGATGGAAAGAATAAAGGTTGAAAGGCTCCCTGAAAATCATCAGTGTTATTCTGATGTACTCAGAGAATGACTGAAGGAGCTGAAGTCTTATGAGAGGGATGTAGAAAAGAAGTGGGAATGTTTTAAGAACTGTGTAGTCCCTGCTGCTGAAGAGGTCTGCGGCACCACAATAGTGGGTAACAATAGAGGTGATGTTTGGTGGAATAGTGAGATTGAAGAGGCAGTAGAGAGAAAGAAGGAAGCCTATTTGGGGATGTTGCAAGGTAGAGTTTCTGTGGATGAATATCGCTGTAAGAAGCGTTAAGCCGCTAAACTGGTTCACCAGAGTAAGGCAAAAGACAAGAAGAAGAAGGTGGAAAGGCATGAATTGGCTTTTTGAAAAGATAGAAATCTTTCTGGAAGTACATGAGACTCAGGAAAAATTGGAGAAACAATGTGTTAAGTTGTGTGAAGAATAGGGTTGGGAAAATGATATGGGAGCCCAATGAGTTAAGTGAAAGATGGGGTGAATATTTCTAATATATATTAAATACGTGGAGATAATGTAAATGGACGATGTCATCGCTCTATCCACGTTATTTCATAAAATTAAATCAGGAAAGCAAAGATGATTCTGAGACAGATGCAAATGATGGCACAGTGAAGGATAAAAGCACAGGAGAGATCTCAAGAGAAGAAGTGTGTAAAGCTCTAAAGTCTCTTCAGAATGGCAAGGCTCCGGGAGTTGATGGCATAACTGCCGAGATGTTAAAACATGGTGGTGACTCTGTAATTGATTGGTTAACTGAAATTTGTCAGTTGTGCTGGGAGTTTGCAATGGTCCCTGGGGATTGGAGGGATGCTATCATTGCTCCCTTGTATAAGGGAAAAGGTGGTCAGATTGACTGCAAGAACTATTGTGGTATTAGCCTATTAAGTGTGCCAGGGAAAGTGTTTGGTAAGGTTGTTATTGAAAAAGTATGGGGTCTTACATCAGAAAAAGTGTGGGATGTTCAGAGTGGTTTTATGCCTGGTAAAGACTGCACTAACCTAATTTTTGCATTACGCATGATGATTGAAAAGTATCAGGCTGTTGGTAAGAAAGTTTTTGCTGCCTTCATAGATTTATGGAAAGCTTATGACCGAGTAAATAGGACACTTTTGTGGAAGGTATTGAATTAATATGGTGTTACTGGGAATCTACTTAATAGTGTAAAAGCCATGTATGCTGATAGTAGAGCCTGTGTACGAGTGAATGGTGTTTTATCAAAATGGTTTTCTATTGGTGTAGGAGTTAAACAAGGTTGTGTAATGTCTCCATGGCTGTTTAATATATTTATGGATGCGTGCATGTGTGAAGCCAAAATAGATAATACTGGTTTATGTCTTGGTGATATCTGTGTGTGCAGATTGCTGTATGCTGATGAAACTATCCTGTTGGCAGAGAGCAAAAGTGAGATGCATGGTATGTTGTCCCAGATGTACGAACTTTGCATGAAATTCAAACTGAGTATAAATAAGGGAAAAACCAAAGTTATGGTTTTTGAGAAAGGAACTGGTAGCACTGAATGTAATGTAAGTGTAAGTGGCACAGTGATCGACCAGGTGAGTGAGCTTGTGTATTTAGGAAGCATGTTTGACAGAGAGAACAAATTGAATAGTGAAATTAGTAGGCGAGTGAATTTGTCATTGAAAGTCATGGCTGCTCTGGGAGGTTTTCACAGGAATGATGGGTTCTCAAGAGAATCGCACATGGCTGTGTAGGAGAGTGTAATTGCTTACTCTGGTGTATGGCAGTGAAACCTGGGTACTGCAAAAGAAACATAGGAGTTGTTTGTGTGCTGGAGAAATGTGTTACTTACTGGGGGTTTGTGGCAAGACATGTTCTGATTGTGCGAGGAATGAAGATGTGTTGCAATTGTGTGATGTGAAGCAAAATGTTCTTAGAAAGGTGGAGACTAATACAGGGTGTCCACAGAATTATCAAACCTGATTTCCCTGACTTTTCCTGACCAAATATATAAGAAATCCCTGACCTTACACAAATAGGGTTATTTGAGTGTTTCAATATATGTGCCATGATAATAAATAAAATTGAATTGGATAATTGAGAAACTTATATTATTTAAAAGTGTTTCTGTTTGACGTATAAAGTTTCCCAAATAAGATTCATTTAATTTTTTTTTTCTTATCGACCTCCATCTTCCCCATAGCTGTCCAACTCACACCTTTTTAATTTTAAGTTTACTCTTTTTTTCATGGTTGTACATTTATTGAAGAAACACTCAAACAAACCCATACACAATATTCAGAACAGTTACTATAAAAATATTACAGTAGGAACACAGTCACTGTTTTTATATTACACACCACTTTTCTTCTTTTCCCAATCTGAAATCTTTGTCTGCAATGCTGCTTCTTCCAACTCTAGTTCCTTCCATACTCTTTGTCCTTTTTCCTTCAATTCCTTTATTTCATGATCAATTTTTCTTTTTTCCTTCAGTTTTCGTTCTTCTTCGTTTTGAAGAACATTTTTTTTTTTCGCAAGATAGTCTTGATATCTTCGTTTGGAGGCTCTTACAGAAAGAAGAAGATTTCTATTGATGGCAATGTGTTCTACTCCTCCCACATTTTTAATGGCATCAAAAACTGTTCTCTGACAAATCAGGGATTCTTCCAGGAGATTTTCCACACGAAGAGATTTATTGACAGAAAATCCACCTTCCACTGAAGCATTTCCATAAGACAAAATGAGACAAATTTTTATTACATCCCAAAGTTCACCAAATTGTTTTTGGTTGTCAAGTAGAGCACTGTAAAATTTGACTAATCCAATAGAATCATCATGACTGTCTAAAAATTCATCAAACTGAGACTCTAAAGCAGATTGAGCTTCTACACACAATGAAGTGCACTGTTTATTAGCTTTTTCAGCACAGTCATCTGAAATCCTCTTTTGCACTAAGTAAAACTTCTAGCCCAGTTTTCACTCTCTTCTTGCCTAGACTCGGCTGCTGCACTATAATATTTGGGTCCAAACAAGTTATCCACGAAGTTTTTCAATCATACTGGTCACAAGTTTCCTAAATTCAAGCTTAAACTCTAATTTCTCCCTTCCTGAACACTTCACTTCTTTTAATAGCTTTTTAGCACTAAATCCAATATCAACTTTCTCAATTGAGAGAAGATTTTCACTTTTTGATACATCTAAAGTTAACAGTTTTGAGACATTATCAGCTTCACTTAATTTGTCAGGCTTCAAGCTTCGTGCCATCAAATTTTTCATCAGATCCAGCAAATCAGTGTGTAAGAAAAGAATTAAAGGCTTTGGGATCTGGAACCTTCTCAAAAAGATTCACACTCTGAAGCTATAGTCCTAAATGCAGCCAATTTGCATTTCAACAGTGGACTTTTCATGAATTCTGCAAGAAACATGTGCTGTTTGCTGGAAACCAATGATTCTTGAACATATTTCTTGATATGATGATAGACAAGCAATGCCCTAGTCAAACAATTAATGTTTTCCAACCACCTTACAGTGCAAAATTTCAAAGGGAAATCTTTACATCCAGTAATCATAGTATAATTTGCAGGGCGAGCAGGACTATCTTTTAAAAGGTAGTACAAGTTACGCAGAAAGTGATGTATATCCCATTTCATTGCTTCAAGTCCAGTTTTCGTAGATCCATTGACCACGTGAAGACCACATGCTCCAATGTCAACTAATAATTTACCATCTGGATTTTCAGTTGTAAGTTTATCTTTCAGCTTTTGAAGAAAGCTGAGATAAACGTTAGGTCCATCCATTGATCCTTGTAGCATGCTATCCAAGAGAAGAGGTGCACCTTTAATGAATTTCTCTAAAAGGTCATTAGCTGTTGCCCATCCTAAAAACACACTACTTAAGTATCTAGTGGAAACTTTTTGCAGATTGACGTCCCAGTTACGAACAAACTGATCCATTTGCTCACGCTGAGCAATTTTGTTTGGTGATTCATCAAAACAAATTACAAAGTCAGTGCACTGTTTCAGATTATCCATTAAACACTCTTTGAAATGTGGTGCCAATCCATGGTTTATCACATAAGATGCTTTGCTTTTGCCTAAAGTAAATTTTGAAGCTATCGCACTGTCAGGAAACATTAACTGAAATGTTTTGTTAATCTGTGTACAAGAGTTCAGACATTCGCTTGGACAACACTTCCATGGCCCATATTATTTCCGACTTTGTTACATCACCTTTCGCTACATAAGCATTAAGGTCAGTGGGCTTCACATTATCTTTCATAACATAAGTATTTGAGTCGTAAGACTTAATATTTTCTAGAAGTACTGATTCCACATTTCCTGAGCTTGTTGATGGCAAGAGTTCATTATTACAAAGAGAGTTCATTTTCACAGAGGAAGTGAAAGAAGCAAGACTGGGCTGAGACATTTTAGCACGGACGTTTTTCAAATGATTAGGGCCATTTCCGTGACTGGAGACTGCCCGGCATCCCATGTTGCTAAGCTTGAAAGTTCTAGAGCGCACTTTACAAAATGCTGATTCATTGTCGCCGTTCACAGCAGCTAACCAACCAGAAAACTCAGGATTTAATTGTTCGTCCAACCATTGTTCATTAAACACACAACGCTTTGACATTGCTGCAGTCTTAATTGCCTTTTAACAAGGTATAACTTATATCACAAATTTTCTTCTACTTGCTTTGACCTAAAACAAAAAGAGAAATGTTAACAAGTAATGTAACACAACTTACAATAATAGGTAGGAAATACAAGGTTACATTAGTAGGAAGGGGAAGTTAGTGACTGTCTGCAACACCAAGTGCAAGTGTGTTGGGTGATGAGGGCGTCACTCCCTGACACCGGGTTAAAACTAGTTGTACTCTAACTGTGATTGAAATTTCCCTGACTTTTTTTTTAAATATCACTGATTTCCCCTGACTTTTACCAACATTTCAGGCATTTCCCTGACCAATTTTCATTTCCCTGATTTTCCCTGACTTTCCAGAATGTGGACACCCTGTAACATGCTTCGGTGGTTTGGCCACGTTGAAAGAATGAGTGATGAGATGCTTACTAAAAAATCTTTTTAGCCCAAGTGGCAGGAAGGAAAGGCAGTGGAAGGCCAAGGAAGTCACGGGAGGATGAGATTCAGGAGTGCCTGCATGAGAAACAAATTATGAGTATGAAGTATAGAAGATCTTGTGTACGGTGTGTAATGAATGTCAGTGAAGCCTGAGTTGTATGTTAAGATTGCTGTAAATGGAGAAGTTTGATACAGCAACAGTAAGTAAAAACTATCTGGTAGTTTGTATTTTTTTTTTTTTTTTTTTTTTTTGGAGCTAACCTTTGAATCTCAGAGAACAGCTTAGTGATATGTATGTATGTATGCATTATTTACCCTTACATTACATTTTTCAATGTTTCTCATGCAGCCATCTCTTCAGAAACTTGAAAATTACATTACCCTTCAGCAAGAATTGAACTTGTCTTTCCTGATTTCAGTTCAAGTAAGCTACTGTTTCATCACTCAGGAGAAAGAAGTTCCAAGTAACTAAAGCTAAGCAGTTGTACCTTAGGACTGCATACCTTTCGTATTTGAACTAGTAAAAGCAATCCAATGCTTCCTTATAGGGCGGGTGCCATATTTCTCATCCAGATACAGATATGGGTCACAAATCATCAGTACTCAAGTCAATGTTATCTGAAGCACTGTGCTCGTAAGACATTTGAATGCAATATATACATTACAATCTGATGAGTTCACTTAAATACTGGAATAATAAGATCATAAAATGTCATATTTTACACAGACTGTGTGGCATGCATTATGACAACAAAAAGGAACTTTTACATGAAGTGACATCTAATGAACAAATGCTACATAGGCAAAATTATGCATTGCCTCATTTTGAGTTTCAGCTGACACAGAAACCTGATCAGTAAAGCCTGGATGTTCACGCACTAAAAACCTCTGAAATAAGCAAGCATTTATGCACTAAAAATAGAAGAAATATGTATTCAAAATTCGTGAAACTTTTACTGTAGGATTCACATACACTATTGGATCATAAATATCCAGACACTTGCCTATCTACAAATTCCCTGTAATTGGAAAGGAATTAATAGGGAGTTGGTTCATCCTTAGCTGCTATCACAACCTCCATTCTGCTGGGAAGGCTTTCCACTAGATGTTGGTACGTTGCTGTGGAAATTGCCTTCCATTATGACATAGAAACATTAGTAAGGTTGGTCACCGATTTCGGCATTTCAATTCATCCTAAAGACGTTCCATGGGGTCGAGATCAAGGCTCTGTGTAGGACAGTCATCTCAACAACCATTCCTGTACAGATTTCGCTTTGTAGGCAGGGGCATTGATTGTCTTGTTAATGAAGGAAAGGGCCTTCACCCAGGTTGGAGCCAAAGAAGTTTGGAGGGGACAACCAATTATAAAAATCCGGCAAAAGATAATAAAGAGGATGGGCACTAGGATGTAGTTTGAATCGTTAAGCCGAGCAAAAGAAATGCAGGTACAGTGCTGCCCGACATGGATCTTCTCTGATTACAGGCCTGTCTTCACTGAACTGTTAACATAACTTTGGGAGCACAGAATTCTTGAGAATGTTATTTTAGGCTACAGCATTAAGATTCCTAAGCGCTGGGATTAGGGAGCCCAACCCTAAAAAAAAGAAAAACAGCCGGAGAGCATGCCTTCTCCTTGTTGAACGGAGAGTAGACTAAACATTTCTCTTTTGATTGAAAATGGATTCATTTGAGTGTTGCCATTCCATAATGAAGGAGAAATTTTTAACAAGTGGTTTTGCTGTTGTGCTAAAATGCTGCTATGCTAAGAGTTAAGTCTAAAAACAATACTTTCATTTTTCAAAGGTGCTTTCCAAGAAAATTTTCAGGATAAATGCAAAAATATGCACTAAATGTAAAAATATGCTTTTATTCCTCAAAGTGGCCAAATATGCAATATAAACATTTTGCATGAACATTAGGGCTTTATTGATCAGGAATGAAATACGAAAAAGTTAGATCCCTAAACCAAAATGAAGTTGTGTTTAAAATTTCATCACAATCAATTACACACAAATACCTTGAAAAAAAAATTAATTCTTAGACTGATACATTCTTAAGCATAAATTATCACCGTTTATTCACAATTAAACACTTTATTAGCATCGACTATAGTTTCGCAGAGCATTTGGTTTGGCATCATCAGGACGAATGGAACGTAAACATTAAAATCATTGTGACACCATCTGAGTTCTAACGGTCACGCATTTTGAGGAGTTGTTTTCACGCGCCTGAAAGAAATGGCCTAGATGTCATGTCGTTGACAAATGGTGAAGAATTCCGGTAAATATGGAAAGCTTCTGATATATTCAGCTTGATAGTCGAATCAAGTTTATCAATAAGCATAGCATTTCCAAACAAAAATGTGTTGTTATTTTCGTGACAGTGTTGGGCTATTGATGACTTCTTCAGTTCATAGTTCCATACGTAAGTCTTGTGTTCCTTCGCACAGAAACTTAAAGCCCAGAGGGTCTGTCCTATATATGAAAGTCCACATTCACAAAGTATCTGATAAATTCCCCAGGAATTTATATCTTTGACATAGTCTTTTGATCCGTAAAAATAAATCTTGTTAATGGGTTTGAAAATAACTGAAATTAAAACTTTTGAGAATTTTTGAAATTCCAAAGCAAATCTGAGGAGCAAATGGCATAACTGCCCAATTCGTTCGTACTGGGAGGTACATTGGCGTGAGCGAGCAGACAGGCTTCGGTTTCCTAAATGTTTGTACAGCTTTGTCTATCACAGAAGGGCTATATCCTCTGTGTACCACAATTCGTTTAAGAAAATCAAGCTCTTTCTGTAAGGAATCCTCAGTTGAGCATATATGTATTGCACAATATATGTGCGTGTAGAAAGCAGAATTTTTTTGTTTCCATGGGTGATTTGATTTTGCATGTGGAGGTAAAGAACAGCAAATGGTTTTCGGTAAACTGTTGTACTAAAGGAACCTTCAGAGCGTGACACAAGGACATCCAGAAATGGTAAGCAGACATTATTTTCAGTCCCACATGTGAACTGTATATGAGGATCAATTGAATTGATAAGTACAGCAAATTTAGGTATTTCCGAATTCCTGCCATTCCAGAGGACAAAGGCATCATCTACATTTCGAATCCACAGGTTGAATGTAATGAGCCAAAAGAGTTTGTCCTCAAAGTGACGCATGTTGACTTAGCGTAAAACAGGCGACAGTGGGCTGGCTACCCATTGCAAGGCCTTCATTCTGTAGGTAAAATCTTCCACGGAAAAGGAAACTATTTTGCTTGATACAAACTTCCACCAGTCTCACAATTTCTTCAACTTCTGGTTGGCTGAAATGATGTTCAATGAGACTTGCTTTCAATGATTCGAAGGCTCTATTCACTGGGATACTTGTGAACATGGATTTCACATCGAAGGATAACATGAACTGATCATTGTATGGATGTTGTTTAAGCAGATTGAAAAATTCAATGGAATTTTCTAAAACAGTTTTGTTTGAAAAAGTAGCTAAGATGGATAGTTTCGAAGATAGAAATTTGGCCAACTTATGTGTAGCAGAGCCGCTATTGCTGACAATGGGACGGAAAGGGACGCCAATCTTGTGTATCTTCGGAAGTGCATAGAAATGCGGACAATGGGCATATGAGGGTTTCAGATAACTTTTTGAGTTTTGGTTAAGAGTAACAAAACTTGTTACCACTTTCCAAACTTCTTTTAAATGTTTCTCTGACGGATCATTTTTTATTTCTTTATATGGTCTCTCAGAAATAAGTTTTTCGACCTCTGCCTCATAATGTTTCTTTGTCTAGAATAACAACTTGTCCTCCTTTATCGGCTTTAGTAATGATATCAGATTTTAACCTCCCAGTACGAACGAATTGGGCAGTTATCCCATTTGCTCCTCAGATTAGCTTGGGAATTTAAAAATTCTCAAAAGTTTTAATTTCAAAGTTATTTTCAAACCCATTAAAAAGATGAATTTTTACGGATCAAAAGACTACGTTGAAGACATAAATTCCTGGGGAATTTATCAGATACTTTGTGAATGTGGACTTTCATATATAGGACAGACCCGCAGGGCTTTAAGTTTCAGTGTGAAGGAACACAAGACTGACGTATGGAACTATGAACTGAAAAAGTCATCAATAGCCCAACACTGTCACGAAAATAACCACACATTTTTGTTTGGAGACGCTATGCTTATATTGATAAACCTGATTGGACTATCAAGCTGAATATATCAGAAGCTTTCCATATATACCAGAATTCTTCACGACTTGTCAACGACATGTCTACACCATTTGTTTCAAGTGCGTGGAAACAACTCATCAAAATCCATGATCATTAGAACTCTGATGATGTCACAATGATTTTAATGTTTACGCTCCATTCGTCCTGATGATGCCGAGCCAAACGCTCTGTGAAACTATAGTCGATATTAATAGAGTGTTTAATTGTCAATAAATGTTTATAATTTATTCTTTATCAACATCACAAGAGTGTAGTCTTGAATTATATGATACATTCTTATTTTTGGCCCCTTGTTTATATGGAATAAAGTTTCCACAAAATAAAATTCACAGTTGATTACATACTCAGACATTGTTTTCATTCATTTTTTTTTATATTTAAGATTATATAAATATTCATATCACACTGTTTACCACTTACCAAGTTAGTGAAATAATAACCACCTTCACCACTCATAAGACGATCAGGAATACTATAACTTGTGATAAACTTAATATTGGACTGCAATAGTGGAGGATTTCCTTTGAGGACTATGTACACCATAGCAGGGAGGAACTCATCAGCACTTGCAGGTCCTCCTCTACAAATGTGTAGAATGCTGAAAATGTTTTTGCTACAATTAACAATGCAGCTCAACTTTTCCTGAGGTGCTCGTTTTGAATCCATTTCAATAATATCTATGAAATCATAAAAAACATGTGCAGTTATAAAATTATTCAAACAAATATTGTATAATTATTTTTAGCTTGCAAGCATTTTTTAAACATGCAACAACATACTGATATGTTTTCAACAATTTTTGTTTTGGATTTTGACTGAATCAACTGGAAAGCACGATGCATTTAAATAGAATTCAAAATACAGAAATTTGATCATTTAACTGAGGAACTAAAATTACAATCCGTTGTGATGGAATGAAAAAAACTATCATTTTTAATTCGAATGACAAAAGTAACCTATTGCAACACATTTCTTAAAAGGTAAAGGAGAAAAGAATACCTCTTAAAAACATGACACAAAGCAAAAATCATAACCTCAAAATTTTCTTGGAAGTAATTACTAAAAGAATGGTGCTTCATTGGAGTTATTCAAGGTGGAAAAAAATTGCCAAAACCTTTTTGCAATTGAGATGCATCTAAAAAACTAACTCCAACTTTGAGGTCCCAGTAAGTCTCTTTCTGTTTGGTTTCTGCCATAATCACGTTACGTTTCTTTTCATTTCCCACTTGTAACAATTTGATTTTAAAACTGTACAAGGTGCTGATTTACAGCCTCATCTGAATTGAACGTTATACCACGCAAGGGCTGTTGAAGAGAGCAAAAGAAGTGAAAGTTTGACGGCACAAGGTCAGGCGAGTATGCTGGGTGTGGCAACACATCCCATCAAGCTCCAATAATTTTTGGCGGGTGATCAAACTTGTGTGTGGTCTCACGTTGTCGTGATGGAGCACAAAACCTTTACGATGAACGAGCTCTGGACGTTTCTGGATGATGGATTCATTCAAACTGTCCAATTGCCGACAGTACACATTCGAATTGATTGTTTGGTTCCATGATAGGAGCTCGAAAAACACGACACCTTTAAAATCCCACCGCACTGAGACTAGAACCTTCTGCTGATTAATGTCTGCTTTGGTCGGGACCAAGACCGTTTGCGAAGCAGCACGTCGGGACCAAGACTGTTTGCGCAGCACATTATTGTACACAATAAACTTTTTATCACCAGTTATCAGCAACTTCAAAAAAGTATCGTTTTCCTCACGTTTAATGAGCATATTGCAGATGTTTATACGCGCTGTCAATTGAGCTTCTTTGAGTTCATGAGGAACCCACACATCGAGCTTGCTTACGCATCCCAGCTTCTTCAGGTGGTCGTGAACACTTGAATAATGGATCTGTAATGCGTCTGCAATCTCTTGTGTCGTGTAACATGGGTTTGACTAGATCAATGCCTTGATTTGGTCGTCATCAACCTCGGTGAGCCTCCCCAACCGAGGAACATCGTTGAGGTCAAAATCATCAGCACCAAATTTTGCGAACCACCGCTGGCACTGACGTTCTTGTAGAGCATTATCACCGTATACTTTACGCAACTTTTCACAAGCTTGATGCACGTTCTTCCCTTTACGGAAGTAAAACAGTAAAATATGGTGAAAATGCACAGTTTGGTCTTCCATCTTCAACTTGATGTCAAATCTCCGCAAATCAACCAAATCACTCAATATTCCTTTTAGACTGCAGTTAGAACTGGCACCTGTCGAATGAGATAGCGATAACAGAGCTGCGCATGCCTCTAGTACTTCCAAAATTGCCCAACCGCCATCAGGTGTCAAAATATATAATGACTTTTTCAACAACTCCATAGATAGCGAAGAAAAAATTCTAGACTCATTCAATAATTTGATTTTTAAATAAAATATTTTCTAGAAGAACAGAACCCATAATAGATGTTGGATTAAGTGGGTTTTTTTTTTTTTTTTTTTTTGCCATATACCTCAATCCACATTCAGTATTGTTCCCTACTTTGACATAATCCCTAAAGCAGAGATCTTTGACTAAGTTAACAGAACAATGCAAGCCAGTGAAAAGTGATTTGTTATCATCTCTAGACAAACAGCAGTTATGGTCCAGTACTCCAAGAAAATAAATCCAGAATGTCTGAAGTTGTCGGAAACAACTTTTGTTATTCAGAAGTTGTTTCTTTTGTTATTCAAAAGACCTTAATATGCAGGAATTTTATTTGTGCCCTGGAGAAAAGCACAAATAAAATTCCTGCATGATATTAAGGTCTCAATCTTTGCCATGCTGGTGCAGTTGGCACTGCTGGTTAACATTAATCTGTTGTAGTGCTTTTGAAGCACTGCATTAGACCTGCAGAATCAAATGGATGAAGAACCCATGTCACAATGAGCAGCAGAGATCCTATTGTAATCATACATAAATCATTGACCCAACAGTGAAGTATGCTTGCTCAAAACAAGAAGCATTTTTTCCTCACACCCATTTTTATTGTCTGAACTTTTATCTGCTCCACAGATGTTTGATATCATTCAAGTTAGGCACAGCATATCATATAGATACCATCTTTAACCTTTTAAAATAATGAGGTTTATGATACTTCCCAATTACCAAGGAAGATAACTCCTGTTTTCTAGTTATACTTGCAGAACAAAGAACAGTGTGTGAGATCTACTTTCTTTTTGTTACCACCGCAAATCTCACCTTTAAATGCTAGAAACTTATCATGCAACAAATTGTAAAAAGAAAAACAGGCCTGTGTGATCTGCTGTACTATCATACACTATTCAAGTCCAATATTAAAAGAAGTGCCACATTATGCTCTTCTTTGTGAATCTTCAGAGATCTGAACACCAGCTACACTTTCTTCACACATCTTTTGTAAGAGACAGCCCATAACATCACTATCAAACTACACTAGATTTTGATACACATACATTTTAAGCATTTTTCATAGAGAAGTGTCATCAAAAGAAAGAGGTCTAGTGAGTTTGACGGGGATAGATCATTGGTCTCTTGGAGATGGGGTATTTCAAAAGATACTGCCAGAAGACATGCAATGTATTCCTATTCACATCATCATCATCATCTCACTAAGCTGTTCTCTGAGATTCAGAGGTTAGCTCCAAAAAGAAATACAAACTACCAGATAATTTTTACTTACTGTTGCCATATGAAACATCCATTTACAGCGATCTTGACATACAATTCAGGCTTCATTGACATCCATCACACGCTGTACACAAGATCTTCTATACTTCATACTCATAATCTTTTTCTCATGCAGACACTCCTGAATATGATCCTCCCATGACTTCCTCTGCTTTTCCTTTCTGCCACTCGCGCTAAAAAAGATGTTCTCAGTAAGCATCTCATTACTCATTCTTTCAACATGGCCAAACTACCGAAGCATATTATATTAGTCTCCACCTTGCTAACAACATTTTGCTTCACATTACACAACTGCAACACATCTTCATTCTTCACACAATCAGAGCGTGCCTTGCCACAAACCCTCCATAAGTAATGCATTTCTCCAGCACACAAACAACTCTTATGTTTCTTCTTCTATTCCTATTCTTCACATGCACTGTAATTCTGTCTTATTGAAATCACTAGGTACCCAAAGGTAAATTTCTTGACTGGCAGGAGCATTTAAGATCATGCAAAAAAAAAAAAAAAAGCTTCTAATTTCTTATAAGCAACATGTTTGATTCATCATCACAAATTTACTTTATCTCCAAGGAAGGAAACAAACTCTACGAAAACCATGCCTGGATAGGCACAAAAGAGGGTGATTTCATTGCCACAGTGATGTTCCAGGAACTCATCTGATTGCTAAAAACATAGGAATCTTGCAGTCTGTTCATTGATTTATCTTTACAACAACAGCTGGAATTTTTTCTTCAGAAAACCACATATCACAGTGCAAACTTAAAGAACCCCAGCAACAAAACACAAAGATGTTTGTTGTAACATATTCAGTTCTTGTACTCTCTGCTTAACTAGCAAATTGTATGAGAAGCATTCTTTAATTCATGAACTATTCTCCACAAAGAACATCTTTCAATAGCCAGTTCTTCTGTTATTCACTAATTACTTTTCCTTGGTGATCTGATAATTTTGTCAAGCACTTTCCCCACATGCTACTCCTGCTGAGGTACCACTGTTCTAGTATCTTGAAATATCTCTACTAGCAGGAAAATCAGTTGCTTAAATGAGAGTGATTTTTAAAGATTTTCCTCAAAATGCTCACATGCCATTTTCTCACTTGCCTTCTTTCAGAGCTCTTGCCTATGTATGAAAACAATGCCCAACAATGAAGGTTTTTTCTTGAACCCTGAATGCAATTACAATGCAACCATTCACAAAACATTCCTATTCAGAGTACAAAGCCAAACTTTGGTACAATTTATTTTGGGGTCATACTGTATGTAATAAGACATGATTTAGTAAGACAGTTTGGTTATTATAAAAAAAATGTATTTGTAACTGGTGGTATTCCAGCGATTGTAAATTAGTACAAAGTCCATAGGAAATTGTCTGTGATCTTTACCACCACTGATATAGCATGCTCAGGTTTACAGAAGTACATAATAATAAAGTTCCACCATGTAAAACAAAGAATAATAGGGTTGGGTGAAGATGATGTGTGCAGTTCAAGAAGTGGTTACTGACTGGTCAGTAGTGCACACAGGATTTCCTTAAGTCCAATAAAAAATCCACAGCAGAAAAAAAAAAAAAAAAAAAAAGAAAAGAAACCAATTATACTATATACACAAAGGGCATCCTGAAAGTAATGCCTCGTCCCTCATAAGATTTTTATTTGTAGCAGCAAAAATGTAAAACTTGGTGGCAAAATACTTGGACATATTAATAATAATGCTAGCATATAGTCCTTTACTTTCTATATACACTGAAGTGCCAGAAAAACTGGTACACCAGTCTAATACTTGGTAGGTCCCCCACGGGAGCGCAGGACTGCAGAAATACGACGGGGCATGGACTCCACTAGCTTCTGGAAATATGTTGCAGGCAATGCACACCTTACTTCCTTCAGAGCGTTCCACAAATTGGGTGTATTCCGAGGTCTCGGATTCCTGTGTACGACAGCGTGTTGCATGGCATCCCAAATGTGTTCTATCACGTTCAGATCTGGGGACTTGGGTGGGAATGGCAACACCCCAAACTCAGATGAATGCTCCTCTAACCATAATGTGGGGTCCCAACACTTGTGTGGAGGTGCGTTGTCCTGTTGGAAGAGACCAACCCATCAGCATGAATGCAGGACATGAACGGGTGTACCTCGTCAGAAAAGATGTGCACATAGAGTTGGCCCATCACAGACTTTTGTAGATGTACCAGGGGTCCCAGTGAAGTCCAGCTTAAAACACTACATACCATTATGGACCCCCCCCCCCAGCCGATACAGTTCTCAACAAGCATCAGCGTCTGGACTGTACAACGTACCAGACACATACCAGATACAGTTCCCTGTTGACAGGCGGGATCCATGGCTTAATGGGGTTTGCGCACACACGAATCCTTTCATCTGCCCGACACAGTTGGAAACGCGACTCGTCAGACCAGCTACTTGTTTCCAGTCATCAAGTGTCCAGTGGCGGTGTTGCCGTGCCCAAGCGAGGCGCATAGCTCTGTGTCGTGCACCCATCAAGGGGACTCGAGTTGGGCATCTGCTCCCAAAGCCCATATCGTGCAGGGTACGTTGTACAGTCCAGACGCTGATGCTTGTTGAGGCTCCAGCATTGAATTCCGATGATACCTGCGAGAGTGTTGCACGTCTATCATGTGAAACGATTCTTGACAGCTGACGATGGTCACGTTCACCCAATGTCTTTTTATGGCCACACTGATATCGTAGGTTTCGCCGGAATTCTTGTAGTCACAGTACATCCTTACAATGGTCGTCCGTGAAAATCCGAACTTTGTTTCTACCTCCAAAATACTATGGCCCATCTCACGAGCGCCAACTATGACACTGCACTGAAAATCTCTTAAATCGTTATTACTTGTCATTCTCATGCCGAAAACAGCTCTGACAGCTGGCAAGGATGTCTATCGCTTTATATACGCGCATAGGTGACGTTGTTATGTATTTTGCATAAGCTTGTCTGTACTAGTTTTTCTGGTACTTCACTGTATTTCCGCCATTTTTGAACTCATTGGTAAAATCCATTTTGGAAAAATTCCCGAGGCTATTGTTTCACCCATGAGTTCACAGCCAGTTAAACGTCTGTCCCATCATCCAAACATTCCCCATGAAGGGTGTTTTTCAAAGGGGCAAACAGGAAAAAGTCTGGGGGAGCCAAATCAGGACTGTAGAGTGGTTGGGCATCACTGTCCACTCCACTGAGGTATGGGGACGTGCGCTATCATGGTGTAAAACAACACTAGGAAGTGGAATATCACGTCTTTTCCTTCTGATAGCTGCCTTTAGCTTCTTCAATGTCTGCACATAGTGAGCACTGTTTATTGTTATACCCTGTTCAAGGAAATCAGTCAAAATGACACCATGTTTGTCCCAGAAAATTGTCACCATTACTTTTCCTGCAGAATGAGTTTTTTCACCTTTTTCTGTTGAGATGAGATTGTGCAGTGCCATTCCATTGGTGCACATTTTGTTTTTAGGTCATGAAAGAACACCCAGGTTTCACCCCCTGTCACAACATTAGAGAAAAACACCTCACCCTCTCTCTCATAACAGTTTAAGAGGTTACGGCGCATGTCTACCCTTTGTTCACATTGTTCACCACTTAGGTTTCTTGGCATCCACTTTGAACAAATTTTTCTGTAGCCCAGATCCCTAATTAATGTTTCCACAGCACTATGGCCACAATGAATTGCATCACTCAGCTCCTGGACGGTGACATGACGATCAGCTGTGATGAGTTTCTTTTGCTCATTGCCTGTTGGCATGTCACTGCAGTTGCAGGTCTTCCACTCCATTGTTTGTCCGACACTGAACTTTCTCCCTCTCAAAACCTCTTTACCTATCTTTGAACATTACTGATATCGATTGTGATATCGATATACACCACCAGGAGTCTTCCGTGGACTTCTGGAGCCTCAGATCCCTCTTTTTCCAGGAATTTAATTATGACTCGCTGCTTTTCTATGGCATTCATGATCTTTATTTCCGATTCTGAAAAAAAAATTGTTCCCACATTGGTAACATTTCATAATACATGTCAGTGCAGTTTCATTAAAATCACTTAAAAATTTCAAAAGTTATTAAGGAGGAGGCATTACTTTCAGGATGCCCCTTGTATATATACTTTATTTTGACAAAGGCTAAATTTATTTTGACAAAGGCTAATTAAAACATCCACCCACCCAGATACATAGGGATGCAAGGTCAGGGGATGTGCAAAAATATTATAGCTTCTTGGCAAAGGTCAACCCTGCCTTCTCACAGTGCATCCTGTTCCCACTGAAAGGGCTGTGTGATTGTCACATAGTGGTATAACAATACCAACAGGATTAGAGGAAATGCTATCCCACACTCACCAACACACTTGTGGCCAGTGTGTTGAAGTATGCCCCCCCGCCCCCCAATGATTCCACAGCTCAAAAACTGGCCCTCAGTCTCTGGCAGCTGGAATGTACCTGGCCAAGGCAGCACCCAGTGCTACTTGAAGGCAGAGGGTGCTAACAATCACTGAAGGACTGGATTAGGCTAGCATCTGGTGCTGACCTTGGCTACGCTGAATGGACGAACTCTATCTTCTGATTCAAGGCTCCTCAAATTAGAGGAGGAATTTTAAAAATTCAAGTGGGACATTGTCGGGCTAACTGAGATATGAACAAAAGGAGAGGATCTTGGTGAACTAAAAAGTGAACATCCCTTCTACTAGGATGTGACAGATACTGGCAGAATTAGTGGTGTTGGATTTATAATAAACAAGAAATTGAAGGACAGTGTTCTAGAAGTTGAAGGTTCCTCGGACAGAGCTGCATGACTTGTTATTCAACTCTCAAAACGATACCAGATTCAGATCATTCAAGCTTACATACCCATCACTAGTCATCCTGAGGAAGAAATTGAGTTTTACAAGGAAATTCAGCTTCTAAATAAATAAAGCACTTAGGGATCATTATGATTTCAATTATAAGGAAATTCAGCACTTAGGGATCATTATGATTTCAATGCGAAAATAGGGCACAACTGCTACAGAATGAAATTGCAGTAGGTAAATTTAGTCATGGCAACAGAAATCAGCGTAGAAATATTCTCGTGGAATTTTCAGAGGCAGAAAGGTTTTTAATCATGAACTGCTTCACACACACACACACACACACACAGAGAGAGAGAGAGAGAGAGAGAGAGAGAGAGAGAGAGAGAGAGAGAGAGAGAGACATACTGAAAAATAACAGCCATTATGTAAACTAGAACTAAGATGTGCAGGAAATCATTGATCATAACAAATATATAAAATTTATAAAACCATGCACAGAAAGGTATTTTTTTTAAATTTTACCATAATCAGAACAATGTATTTTAAGACATCATTTGTTTCCTTCATCTGATGAGTGAAGGGACAGGCTGCAAGGCGGATAATTTAATTGTACTTTTTTTACCATAAAAGCATCAGCTCTTAGCCCACAAATTGTGGTAAATACACTACACATAATATCTGTGGTAAGTCATTTCTATTACTAAAATACAATCTGTAGCAAAAAAATCCGCGTACCTGGAAAAATGGTCCGATCATGATGAAATTTGACATGAGCAATGAGGAGACTAAGAGGACAAAATTATTTAAATTTGAGAGCAATCCCTCCATTTATTGAGCAGATATAGGTTCAGAATAATTACATCTTAGTAACGTGTATGGCCACCTCTGGCAGCAATGCATGAGGAAATGTGGTCCAGCGTGGACTCATACAGACGTTGAATGCTGTCCTGTGGAAGTTTCTGGCAGATCCGCTGTAATTGCGCAGCCAGTTCACTCACACTGTGCGACGGCTGGAGCCAGCATCCTACGAGGTCCCAAATGTGTTCGATTGGGGAGAGGTCCGACGATCAGGCAGGCCAAGGGAGGATTGTGACACCACACAAACAATCCGTGGAGACGCTCGCCATGTGTGGACAGGTATTAATCTTGCTGAAAGATAGCCGCCGACAGACTTGACAGCATTCGCAATACCACAGGTCACAGGATCTCATCAACGTATAGGCGGGCCATTACACTGTTACGAAAGATCACTAATGATGAACGGGTATCATAGGCTATGGGCTCCCCAAACTGAAACGCCAGGTGTTATGGACGTATGCCTCTCCACAATGTTGGGTGAGCAGCGTTGGCCAGGGCTCTTACACACACGAATTCTCCGGTCATCCGAGCCCAGGGAAAACCGGGATTCATTGCTGAACACAATACAGCTCCAATCCAATACATTCCAACCTGCGCAGTTGCAATACCAGACAAAGCGTTGCTGGCGATGTCTAGGCGTTAGTAGTATCCGACGCAACGATCGCCGACAATGGAGTCCAGCCTCTGCGAGCCTTCTTCCAATGGTGCTACATGACACTAAGCATCCAGGAAATGTGGGTAGGTGCCTCTGAATGGCAGATAGTGAAGCGCCATTGTGCGTCTGGCAGCTCACACTATTGCACAATCCTGACAAGAATTCATCATTCGAGGAGTGCTGCTGCCCTCTTGACAGTTATCGATGTCCTGCTGAAACCACTGGTAGCGACATCGTCTGACTGCATCATCGCGCCGACACTCGTGGCGGGCGATACATCAGTATGACCAGCCTGCTTCTGGGAGTGCGGTGATGCGCCCTCTCTCGAGCTCCCTCAACTGGTTGTAACGTCGTCGGGTGGGTCTTCGAGGCCTTCTCATTTGCTACTACTAACAACTGTACCACAGCAGCCACACAAATTGATGCAGCGGCCAAGCAATGGACCTTATTTGTGTGCTGGGGTGCGTATTTCCGATGTGCGTTACACACGCTCTGTGTGTTCATTGGCTGTGCATTTTGTATCATATGCATGTCTGGCTCAGAGGTATTTGCATGTTAAGTTTTGCGCTTGTCAGATGATTATTCATGGTGTGCAGATTTTTTGCTACAGCATGTATATGTTGTGTGATCAAAAGTTCTGAGACTAGCTACATAGCGCACCAACAGATGGCAGTACGCAGGTGCGTGAACAGCTGGTCGAGGGCAGTGACCTTCATGAGTCATTGTGCCGAGTGGCATCGTTCTATGAACATCGAGAGCTGTGCTACACGATATTTGGTGACCACGTGCAGAACACAGCTGCGATTTCGGTATGGACTGCAAACTAGAGCAGTGAGCGAACATCAAATTCTGCGTCAAACTCGGCAAATCGGGAATGGAGACACATGAAATGTTGCGGCAGGCTTATGGCAATGAAGCAATAAGTTGTACGAGGTGTTTTGGTGGCACTCGCACTTCAAGAGCGGCAGAAAGTCACTGGAAGATGACGAGAGGTTAAGGCGACCGTTCATTAGCAACCCCCCGAAAATGTGGACTAAATTAGGAAACTGGTGCATGAGGATCATCGGAGAACCATTCAAGACATTGCTACCATCGTCAATGTGTCATATGGAACAGTGCAAGAAATTCTGATGTCGGTTTTGAACATGCACCACATTACTGAAAAGTTTGTGCCAAAGATTCTGAACCCCGAACAGGAGGCGCTCCCTGTCGAACTCTGTCAAGATTTTCATCAGCAGGTGGTGAATGAACCAACGTTCCTGTTGAGGGTCATCACTGGGGACGAGACTTGGGTCTACGGCTACGACCCGGAGACCAAACAACAGTCATTGTAGTGGAAGAGCCCAGCATCTCCACGACCCAAGAAGGCCTGAAAGGTCCGTAAGGACAACCAAAAGCATGCTTATCGTGTTCATCAACATTCGTGGGGGTTGTGCACCATGAATTTGTCCCCCAGGGCCAGACCGTCACCGCCCTGTTTTTACTGCAGTGTTCTGTAGCATTTTAGTGAGGACATTCGCCGCAAACAACCTGAAATGTGGCACAGGGGCGATTTCCTGCTCCATCATGACAATGCAGCAGCTCACAGAGTATTAGCAACACCCCAGTTTTGCAGCCGCAACAGCATGGCTACTCTTCCTCACCCACCTTACTCGCCAGATTTGGTCTCCTGTGACTTTTTTCTGTTCCCGAAGATGAAGCTTAAGGGTTGCCATTTTGAAACAGTGGATGAGATCCAGCGCGAATCGCAGACAGTGCTTGACATAATTTGCAAACAGGATTCCCAGGGAGTGTTCCAACAGTGGCAAAAATTCTGGCAGCAGTGTATCGCTGCCCAAGGAGACTACTTTGAGGAAGATCATAGCCAGACTTAAGTAACATAAGTACTTTGTTGTATATTGGCCTAGTCTCGGAACTTTTTGAATGGACCTCGTATATTCGTTCATGTTCATCATGCTCCTGTGGGTGCATGATGATCATGAATGGAGGCAGATGGTCTACAAGGATGGACACATAGTATGGACCATTCACAGATGCATCTAGGTATACCAAAGGTTCCAACGTGTGCCAGTTGAACACATCCCAGACCATCACCCACCAGCCTGTACAGTTCCTTGTTGACATGCTGGGTCCGTCACTTCATGCAGTTTCCACCAGTCCACACCCTCCTGTCTATACAAAATAACTGGAAATGGGACTCATTGGACCAGGAGAACCATCTCCAATCATCCAAGGTCCAGTGCTGATGTTCTTTTGCCCAGTTTAGGTATAAAGTCCAGTGATGTTTCGTTAGCAATGAGACTCTGGCTGGCTGGTGGATCCCATAACCTACTGTGGCTAATGACTGCCTGATTGTCATCATGGAGATATTTCTGGAAGCTCCCTTGTTGAAGTTGGTGGTGATTTGTGTCACTGTTCAGGGTGTCACCAAATTTGGGAAATGCAATTTCATAACCAATTAACAATTTTCATGACTATTATTGAAAGCTGCATGCACACTCGTTTGTGTATTACATATATCCATGTATGCATACATGCGTACATACACATATTAAAGATGGGAGACATGATGCATCCCCCTTTTCTACGGGAAAAGTAGCCCCCGCTCTTCTGCTGATAACAAAAATCTGACTCACCATACTTTGACTGCCCTGAAGTAAGTTGAAATACTGAAACATTGTGCTAAACGACACCGTTACACACCTTTCTTCAACATTTATATTTGAAAATGTCATGACCTTATATTAGCAGTATAATTTAAATTGCTAAATTGACCACACAATTTTTAAAATATTTTATACATATATTTCTATGCTAAAACATTTTTTGCCTTAACGGTTCTTTGTTAGGGAGCATAACTGCCCTTTTCTTTTTTTCAACACTTGCGCCATTATATAACGTAGAAACCACATTTACATCTTATGTGGTTGGTGCAGGGAGAATTACTTAGATTGCCACCAGAAAATGAACAATTGTTAAAAATAAAAATAAATTCATGACCCCAAAGCAAAATTAGTGACTTTTTCTTGACTTTCATGATCCTTTTCTGAATTCATGACTTTTTTGTGACTTTCATGAACCTTTTCGGAATTCATGACTTTAATGATTTTCATGACTAGTAGACATCCTGCTGTTGCTCTCTGGTTAGCTGCAACTATGTGAGACAGACATCAATGGCAACCTTTCTCTGCCATGTAAGACAGACATTCATCCACAACCTTTCTGACAGACATTTCTGCCATGTAAGACAGACAATCATCCACAACCATTGACAGACATCAATGGCAACCTTTCTTGTCTATGTGAGACAGACATTCATCCACAACCTTTCTCTGCCCACAGTTCTGTCCATAATGCAATGTTAATTCGGAAATGGCGTATTCCTGAAACACCCTTAATACTGTTGAATGGGGTTACTGCAATTTCTGTAACACCTCATGATAGAGTGACCCATGCATCGGGTACGCACTATCATCCCTTTTTCAAACTCTGTTAACTCACAACATTTATCCACAATGACACTGAATTACCGTTTACATGAATGCAGTGATGTTCCGAAACCGATATACAGAGGGTGAGTGGAAAGTTTTGCACTATTTGGATCACTTTATGTCTTCATACGTACTTTTATGACGAAAGCTGAATAGCATTCAAAGTATAGGCCATCGTATTGCACCGTCTTTAGCTATCTATCTACCAGTTCTTCGATTCCACAGCGGTACCAGTTCTTGTCCTTCGAGGTGATGAAATCCTTCACCCCAGGTGCCACCTCTTCCTGGCTGTTGAAGTGCCGCCCACGAAAGAAATGAGCCATGGACCAGAACAAGTAATAATCTGATGGGCAAGGTCCACACCATATGCTGGGTGTGGCATCAGTTTGATGCCCTCAAGTTTCTGGAGTTTCGCCCGGGTTGTTTGTGCGGTATGAAGCCGAGTGTTGTCCTGCTGTAGAAGAGTGCGCTTTCTGTTGACCAGTGCCGGATGCTTCTCCTCCAGAACAGGATACATCCACTCCAGCTGTTCAGAGTAGAGGTTAGCGTTGATGGTCCGACAGTCTGGAACAAATTTGTAATGGATTATCCCCTCGAAATTCCACCAGACACAGAGCATCAGTTTGTGCTCGAATAATGTTTGGTAACAGGTTCAGGAAGCTGGCGCGGGCTCAACCACTGCCATTGTGTGTTAGGATTACAGATATAGACCAATTTTTCATCACACATAACAATTCTCTTGATGAAATGTATAACGCTCTGGTTTTCTAGGAGTTTTGTGCACACTTCCACTCGGCGGTTTGCTTCAACTGGCGTCAGTTCGTAAGGGACAATGCGGCAGCTCTTGTAGACCTTGCCAAGGTCCTGAAGGTGACAAACCATGGTGGTCTGTAATATGCCCCCAGCTTGCCTGATAATCTCAGAGTGCTGGTTGTGTGATTTGCCCCTATAGCCTGGTGCATGGCTTCTGAATCCACGGTTCTTGGCTTACCTGAACGTCGCTGATCATTGAGGTTTCTGTCATCTGAGCGAAATTTCTTGAATCATTTGGTTGTGGTGCTGTGGTCCATGGAACTTTCCCATTTTACATGACAAATGCTTTGTGTTGCTTGAGAAGCTTTATCGCTGAGTTCAAACTCGTAAAGCAGAAGTTCCCTAATTAGCCGGTTGTGGCTGTTCATCTTTTAGGCGTCCCAACCACAGACAGAATGACGACATGCAAAGCTGTTCACAGCAATGGCTACCACTTTATATCCCTTTCGACTGACTGCAGCGAGCGACTTGAACTAGTTTAAACAGGGGTGACATACCCGCCGCAACACATGCGCTTATGCAAATATTGCAAAACTTTCGACTTACTCTCTGTACCAGTGGGTTAGTCCACTAGCGTGAGGGGTGACAGCAATGCGTTGCCCAGGAACCAGGTATCCCATGATTTCTGTCCTCTCAGTGCCTCATAACTCAAGTGAACACAGCTTGTGAAGATTGAAGGGCAAAACTAACTGTGTTAAAAGAGGGTTTATTGTAAATGTCCACACTCCAGTGATTAATCCTTACAATTTAAAATGCGGTAGGAATTTCACATTCAAAAAAATATTCCAATGCCTTGCAGATTGGCAAATTATTTCACACAAATATTTCACTGCACTAAAGAGTTTTATGTAGAAGTATTCCTAATATGACATAGCGAATGAGCTCTATGCTTTCAGTTGCATTCATAAAACTATAATATGGGATGTTTTGGTAGCGAATGCTACCTTCAGCTAGGAAATGTATGCAAACAATGTGAAGTGGTAACGTGTTGATTCATATCCGGTCACATTTCAGAATGGTTTCATTCTTATGTCTGGTAACATTTGGATCAACACTTCAGAATTTTTGAATGAGTCTATTCTCAAATCTTGCAACACTTGAATCAACATGTTACTACCTCATGTTGCTCACATTTTTCAGCCACAGAATGTATGCCAACAATGTGAAATGGTAACGTGTTATTCAAATGTCGCCCAATTTGAGAATGATTCTATTCTCAAATCTAAAAACATTTAAATCAACACATTACCACTAGAGATGGGTTGTTTGCAACTGATCCGTTCCAAGTGACCTGGTTGACAGAATGAACAAAAAAATCTGTTCAAGGTTCTTAGATGGAATCTGTTCAGTAGTTTCAGAAGATCTCACTCACTTGACCCAGTCGCTGGCCATTTGCTTCAGTTCTCAAGTCGTGGATCTGAAGGTCTTACTCATTCCTTTCGTTCCTGGGTTGGAGCTGGTATTTTATTGCCCATTGATCAGTTACTGGATCGAAAAAGATTTCATGTTACTATAACCATCTTATAACCATTTTATCTTCAGTTTTATCTAATAATTTGCAGTGAAATGAAGATATATCATATTTAAAAAAAAAATATTTGATTTAGATTTTTTTTCATTATGGTTTCACTCACAGGATGGGGACACCAGCTTAGAACTCTGACCGCACTTGCTGTTCTGTAATATATAGCTTGTATTCAGTAATATTTAACTTGGAAATGTATATTAATAAATATGAAAGGCAGTATTTGTACTGCCATAGAGTGAAACAATTAATTATAAAAATCATCACACACCACTCGAAGACGTTTAATTTATGGACAACTGCTAACTTTATGAACATACACCAACTGTCACCAACAGGAAGAGACCACACACTACTTCCTGTTTCCAATGAACGGGTCTTTTAAACAGATCACTTTAGTGACCCTGATCTGAAAGATGTGGGCAGCATAAATGATCGAATCTTCCCACCACTAATTACCACCTGAAGTTGTTTGCACACATTCCAAAACTAAAGAACATAGCAGTTACTATCAAAACATCCCATGAAATGATTTTATTTACATAACTGGAAGCATCGAGTTCATTCCCAGTGTCATATAGGGATAATTTTTCAAGAATCTCTTCAGTGTCACCTTGGTCTGTGGATTCCTGTCATTCCTTTGATGGAACGAAAGCTTGGAAACACTTAAAAGTAAAAGACATAGTTTCTAAAATCCCTTCACTGCAAAAACTATAGCAATGTAAAGAAAACTTAAGGGAAATTACTAACAACATACCTGTAATGGCTTTGTCGATAAGGTCCCTCACTTCAGGATGATTTTCATTCATCTCTGTGTAAAGGTGCAGAGGAGTGATCCAGTTTAAGTTCCTTATCCTGTTCTGCAGAGCTAAGTCCTTTTCCTCATATTCTGATGATATTTGCTGAAATACTGACCTGTACAAGTAAGAAGTCATCAATGTCTTTTCCACTAAATCCATCAGACTTTCCACTTGTTCTGGAGTCATGCCTATTTCAAGAAATCACCACAACATCAATCTACATTTTTTCTCAAACCAAAGTTTCATAAGAAACCTATTATTTTAACAATTATGGAATAAAATGATATTTAACAAAACAGAGCATAGTTAGCATAAAAAAACAAAAATAAAATAAGATTACAGGAACATTTTTGGTCTGTAAAATTTCTGTTTTTGGAAATCACTGTCTTTATTTTGAAGCTTAAATACAAGCTTTTATGCAATAAAGATACTTAATAACAATACAGGGGTGAGGAAAAGCCATGAGAGAAAATGTCAATAGGAGAAATTTTTGCTTCAAACAACTTCAGTTTTCAGAAAACTTTCCTCCATTTTCAAGCTGAGATACAAATATTAATGGGATAAAATTACATTTAACAACAATACAGGGCTGATGGAACACTGTGAGAAAAAAAAAAAATTACGATTACAGCAGAAATCTTCACTCTCTCTAACTTCTGTTTTCAGAAAGTTTTGAAAGATGGAATTCTGTCCCCAGACAGAAAAACTTGCACCCATGCCATGGAGTTTAGATTGAAATTTCCTTATAAAATCAATATTTCTCTTCTGCAGTCATTGTGATGTTGAACTTAATTGTTACAAGAAGTATCATTATCTTGTTGGAATATATCTATCTTCAAGGTCAAGCAACTCACTGAAAGGAAGAAGGGGATATTCAATATTATGATATGTATTCGATGAATGATGTCCCTCAAAAATAAGCATGTTCCTGGTATTAAATTAAATATAAAAGCACCCTGTACAACAATAGTTGAAGTTGATTACTTGGTATGGCATCAGAACATTTCCATCTCACTTTAGACTGAGCACATAAAACAATTCGTACATGAGTAACATGGGCTGTATGTATGACAATTTATTTTCCAAACATATTAAAAATGATGGAAACCTTAAACTGAACTCACAAATTCCAGTAATTCAGTAAAGTATTGTATGCTGTTGTGTAACAACATGTCAAAAGGAGAAACTGCTTGCACACGTCAAATTCTGAAATATTTTTAGTGAGTTCCAAGATGAATAATAAATTATGCCACTTAAAAATGAAGTATTAAAACTACTAAGTATAATATTCATTCTACATACTGCTGAACTATATTCTCTGTGTTCATGTTTTCTCTGTTCATAATATTAACAAAATTTATGTGAAGAACAAAAAACATGAATACACAGGATATCACTCAAATATGCAGCACTCAGACTTTTTTTTTTTATCTGAAATAGTGTGTGCAAAAAAAGTACTCAAATAACCATATGAGTGAAAATGCTTGTAAAGTAAGAATTTAGTTGAAAAATTACTTTTTAAAACAAGACCTCAAGTACATGCTAACCTAGCACAAGAACATGGAAAAACACACACACAAAATCGTGTCTGAAGTCCTAATATTTTTGCACTTAAACAAAGTAACATATGCAAATGCCTTTTAACTCAGTGTCTCTCAAAATCATGGACAAGTGAAAGCTTCTTTTACATTGAATCTCTGATAATACAACCATGTCAGTTAATACCTAAACAGACCCAACTATGAACCCAGAAAGAAGTACTAGCATCACTTGCCAATTTCTACATCAAAAAGAGAAGCCATCACTCAAATAAAGCTTTACCAGGAGACAGCAAAAGGGTGAATAACATAAAAGAAATTGCCTCTAAGATTTAAGCAAGTAGTTCACATAGACTTTGAGCACCAGCTATAATTTCTTTGATAACTAGTTTGCAGACTGATATTTATTAGAAGTTGATGTTTGTTGTCTCCACAGCTGGTTTATTGCTGGTAAAGAAGATAACCAAGAGGGCAGACTACTGTTGTGTAATGACATAAACATGGGCTGACTGCAGAAACTTGACAATGCTTCATTCCTGAGAGCAGCCAATAGCATTATATCTATCATGGACATCTATTGGGTTGTCAAAAAAGTCATGACGTATTTTGGCACCCGATGGCTGTTGGGCGGTTTTGGAAGTACTAGAGGCATGCGCAGCTCTGTTATCACTGTGGCATTCGACAGGTGCCAGTTCTAGCTGCAGTCTAAAAGAAATAGTGAGCGATTTTGGTTGATTTGCAGAGATTTGACATCAAGTTGAAAATGGAAGACCAAACTGTGCATTTTTGCCATATTTAACTGTTTTACTTCCGTAAAGGGAAGAACGCGTGTCAAGCTTGTGAAAAGTTGCGTAAAGTGTACGGTGAGAATACTCTACAAGAACGTCAGCGCCAGCGGTAGTTCGCAAAATTCCGTGCTGGTGATTTTGACCTCAACGATGCTCCTTGGTCCGGGAGGCCAACCGAGGTTGATGACGACCAAATCAAGGCATTGATTGAGTCAAACCCACGTTACACAACACGAGAGATTGCAGACACATTGCACATCCATAATTAAAGCGTTCATGGCCACCTGAAGAAGCTGGGATACGTAAGCAAGCTCGATGTGTGGGTTCCTCATGAACTCAAAGAAGCTCAATTGACGGCGCGTATAAACATCTGCGATATGCTCATTAAACGTGAGGAAAACAATCCTTTTTCGAAGCGACTGATAACTGGTGACAAAAAGTGGATTGTGTACAACAATGTGTTGCGCAAACGGTCTTGGTCCCGACGTGCTGCTTCGCCTCAAATGACATCCAAAGCAGACATTCATCAGTGGAAGGTTCTGGTCTCAGTGTGATGGGATTTTAAAAGTGTCGTGTTTTTTGAGCTGCTACCATGAAACCAAACAATCGATTCCAATGTGTATGGTCGGTAATTGGACAGTTTGAACGAATCCATCACCCAGAAACGTCCAGAGCTCGTTCATCGTAAAGGAGTTGTGTTCCATCATGACAACGCGAGACCACACACAAGTTTGATCACCCGCCAAAAATTATTGGAGCTTGGGTGGGATGTGTTGCCACATCCAGCATACTCGCCTGATCTTGCGCCGTCAGACTTCCACTTGTTTCGCTCTTTTCAACAGTTCTTGCGTGGTATAATGTTCAATTCAGATGAGGCTGTAAATCAACACCTTGTACAGTTTTTCGCTATGAAAGACAGGTCCTTCTATGAACGGGGCATTCTGCAGCTCACTGACAGATGGTAAAAGGTTATGGAACAAAACGGGCATTATATTATTGATTGATCTTTGTTCTTTCTATCAATAAGTGACCTTTGCAAAACATGGCTAAAATATGTCATGACTTTCCCGACAACCCAATAGGTTCCATACTTTTCCATCATTACATAACACTGTTTAGACACTGGTACATCCAGATCACATGATAATGAATTAAATTCAAAATGTTTTCACCATGCATTTAAAGGAGTTAGATGAGAGATATCTGAAAACTAAGTATTGCACCACACTTATATAAAAATTTTCTAATGAACACATTATCAGTTGGAGCTAACCTGACAGCTTTTTTTCATTTTAGGACATTGTGTATCCTGGTCTGCCACATCTCTTTCTCTCTCAAGGTTTTATATACTGTACAAAGTTACTTTATCAGAATTTGCATCTGATGCAATAACTTCACATATTCTAAATGTAGATCTGCATAATTTTTGTTTTTTGTATCTCAAATAAAATGAAACTTTTAATTTTTAAATCTAAACACATTTTATTTCTCCTGGCATTGATGAACTCTTGGTTTACATCCATTTTACAGTTGACTCACCTCTTCCTAAAGAACGACCTACATACCATCCATTACACAACAGATAAATACATTGCCAGTGGTTTTGACAAATCGCTTTCAAAGGATTTCTTTTCATATATCTTATCTTCTGATACAGGTGATGCATGTTAAATTTAATCTTTGTCATTCCTCTGAAGCTTTTGATTTTAGAATTCTACAATAAAGTGCAAGGTGCAAACAGTGTTAATAACCTGTAACACCTGAAATTTTCATCATTTCAGCTAAGCATTTTTCACTTATTGAAATTCACTTGAATCATCTAAATTCCAGAGACATGACTTCATGCAAAAAAAAAAAAAAAAAAGAAAAAAAAAAGCCTGATGCCACATTAAATAATTTTAACTTGCAAAAACGTACTGAAAAAAAGGGACAAAAATATTTACTGTAATTTCAGGTAAATAAGCCACACTGGTGTATATGCTGCAGTGATACAAAAAGGGTGGAATAAAAAAATCACCAGAAACGCTGCACTTCAGTATATGCCACACCTTCGCAGTAAGGTGGGGTAGTACCATGGAGGAATCTTGAAAACATTACATAGATAAAAATATAGTAATTGATCTTTCAAATAATAAATAAAAATATCAATTAAACATGATTCAATCTTCAGGATAACACTTACCCTACTACCTATTTTATAAAAATTTACTCGAAGAATTCATGGCGCTTAAACCAATTATAAAACATTTATACCTCAAGAATTTAAAAAAAAAATACATACACAACATTATTCATTCCGAAAATATGTAGTACACATAGTTTTTCAATCAAATCCATCAAAATCAAAAACTTCACTGTCTGCATTAAAAAGTTTTAAAAGCTCATCATCTAAAACTTTGGGGTCGTCCGCATCACTTCTGCTGTCTTCTGGCGTTTCACTGCAGTTTTTAGAAATAATGTTTGCTTCAGTGAAGCCTGAAATAATCTTCGAACTTTTGATGGTTTTTCAGGATTCAGATACCCATTTTGCGACTTCCTTGTAGGTAGCTTTTCTCATTCTGCCTCTATTCGTGAATGAACGTATTCCTTCACGCATCCATTCCTCCCAACGCTTTCTCATTTCACTTTTAAAAGCTTTGTTTGTGAACAAGTCAAAAGGCTGCAAAATCTTAGTCAGCCCTTCAGGAATCACTGCCAGTGTAGCCGAGACTTTTTACACTCCAATTTCAACAATTCCATCAAATGGGCACGCATGGAATCAACAATCAACATTCCACGTGGCTGGGAAAATGCGCCTTTCCTCTTGCGCCACACTTTGTTCAGCCAGTCCAGCAATATCTTTTCACGCATCCACCCCTTATTATTTGCATGGATTAGCACACCTGTTGGATAATTTCCTTTAGGAATAGTTTTTCTCTTAAATATCAAATGGGGTTTCAATTTATATCCACTGGCTGTGCAGACTGACACGCACATAAAACATGTCTTCTCATTTCCCGTGGTTACCACTGTAATTGTTTTATATCCTTTATTATCTACAGTTCTATTTGGGGGCAATCAAAGGTTAGGGGTACTTTCCATGTTAATGATACTACCTTCCATAAATTTCTGCTCTTTAATAACTTTGTGCACATAATCCAGAAAAGAAGCTTGTTTCTGTTTCCAGTTCGTCGGTAGTGTCTGCTCTATGGTAGTAGTCTTCATTCAAATGGAAAACTTCTTTCTCTTCATAAATCTGTAGAACCAGTTAGGGTCACCGTTGAAGTTACTGAAACCCAACTGCTCAGCAATTAATTTTGCTTGCAGACGAATTCGAACTGTAGAGGCTGGCAGACCTTTGTCTCTCTGTTCCTTTATCCACTTTTCTAAATTCATCTCTAACACTGGCCAAGCTACAGCTCCTCTCCTTTACAACCTTTTCAGTCTTGGCCTTTTCTTTAAAGTCTCTTTTTTTTTATCTCCACCTGCAAATGCAATGCTCATCAATGTCATACTCTCTGGCTGCAGACCTATTACCTATTTTTTCTGCCCTTTCACATACCATTAGCTTAAAACTAGAAGTATAACTTCTGCGTTTTGTCATTTTACTTTCAATGATAACGTAGAACTACGCATACTCGAGAAAATGCGATTTGATGAACTGAATACAACAAACGCACACGTCACTGACAAAATTTGCACGTGCTGTCCTGGAGTCGTTGACCAATGACAATCGATCTTGGATGGTAGTCGAATATCCTGTTTCAAGAGGGGAGAGAGAGAGCGAAGCTGATGACGTCATGAGTTCAAAGAGAGTTACTGTATATACTCGCGTATAAGTCGAGAAATTTGGGACAAAAAAGGAGCTCCAAAGTAAGAGGGTCGACTTATACGCGGAGCCTAAAAAATCTTAAGCCCAAAAGTTCTTCCTGTGAGGCAAAAGGCAATCCATCCCAAAAGAGAAAAAAATGCCGATGCAGTATTAATTACGAAATTGCGACTCAGAGAAAAAAAAAAAAAAAAGAAAGAAAGAAAGAAAGAAAAAACACTGATGCGGTAGTAATTACGAAATCGCAACCCTCCGTATTTCTCCACGCTTTGAAAAGTCTCCGGGCTTTGCGTATCCACAGCGCAGTCGCAGCCACACATCGAAAGCTCCGCCCTCCCAACTACCAGCTTATTGCGCTGACCTACAACTTCGCAGCCATGTGACAGCCATTGTTAGGTGTTGCTTGTTCTTAATCACACATGTTTTTGTCTCGCTTCTCCTATTATGGCTGACACGGATTGTGTAAAGAAGCGGATGTCCTATAACACAGGATTTAAGTTGAAAGTGGTTTCTTTTGCAGAAAATACTAACAACTGTGCTGCTTCACGTCAATTTGGCATTAACGAAAAACTGATTCGAGATTGGCGTAAAAAAAAAAAAAAAAAACCGGACTTGGGGAAAATCGCAAAGGCGCTGCGCCGTGGAACGTCATCTTTTCCAGAGCTGGAAAGTGTCTTGAATGATTGGATTGTGGGCTGCCGACAAAATGGTTACATTGTAACGCAAACTGGTATACGTTTGCGAGCAATGAAGCTTCGCAAAAGATGAAAAGTTTGCAGCCGCAAATTTTTTGTGCCTCACCAGGTTGGTGCACAAGGTTCATGAACCGCTATGGGTTGCGTCTACGCCAGCGCACCAAAATTGCACAAAAGTGACCTCGTGACCTCGAAGCAAAGATAATGGACTTTCAAAAGTATGTAATTCAAAAGAGAAAAGAGACTGCTTTTGAACTTTCCCAAATAGGGAACATGGATGAAACCGCCATGAGTTCCGACCTTCCTGGAAATAAGACGGTGAACCAAAAGGGCTAAAAAAATATCTTCATTAAAACGACTGGCCACGAAAAAACCAGTTTCAAGTTTGTTCTTTCCTATTTGGTTGACGGCAGGAAGCTATCTCCGGTAATTATTTTCAAACGCAAAACTCTGCCGAAATGCGTCGTCTTTTCGTCTGGTGTGCTCGTTCGTGCCCACGAAAAAGGACGGATAAACAAATCCGGTGAACCAAAAGGGCGAAAAAAATATCTTGATTAAAACGACTGGCCACGAAAAAACCAGTCTCAAGGTTGTTCTTTCCTGTTTGGTTGACGGCAGGAAGCTACCTCCGGTAATTATTTTCAAACGCAAAACTCTGCCGAAAAGCGTCGTCTTTCCGTCTGGTGTGCTCGTTCGTGCCCATGAAAAAGGACGGATAAACAAATCCGGAACAATTCACTGGTTAAAGAATGTGTGGAACAAAAGGCCAGGCGCACTTTTGAGGAAACCTTCCCTTTTGGTGTGGGATACGTTTGTTGCACACCGTTGTGCAGAAGTGAAAAAACTGCAGAAAATTAAAAAACACCTCTTGCTGTCATCCTAGGTGGATTGACATCATGGGTTCCATTTCAACTCAGGCAGGGTCGTACCATCATGGTCTCAGATTTCTCTAAAAAAATTAAGGGGTGTTCCTTGACTAAAATAAGGAGACCCATATTTTTTCTTTCGGCAAGAAAAATTTTCCCTTCGAGATAGAGGGTTTCAAATCTTGCACCGTCAAACAAGTTTCTTTAGAAAACGGTTATTTTTCCTAACTTCAGCGAGTCATTGCAACAGAGTTAAAAATGATACCGTGTTCTTGTATTTTTTTTTACATTGTATATATAACATATAATAATATATGGTGCTAATATTTGCTACACATCGTATGATTAAAATTTAAAAAAATCGCAAACTTTGTGATTTTTAAAAAATTCAATGTTTTAAGTTTTTTTTTAACAGGTTTGGATGGAGTTTTTTCTCATTCGTTTTTTTTTCGTTGAAGACATACAAATGTGCACTTTATTTGTAATTTTTTGTGTGTCTGTGAAACTGCTAGTTTCCGCGTTTCGGCAGCGTTAAAAAAAGCCGATTTTGAAAAATCTCTAACTTTGCCAACGATTTTCTCAAAAAGGCCATTTTTTAAAATTCTGAAAATTAAATCCCTGTTTGATGATCAACAGGAGAATATCTGTGTAAATTTTCACGGACCTAAAAACGCCCGTTTCCGAGTTAGACGCGTTTGAATTCGGTTTGAAAGCCTACGATTTCCCGTGTTCTAATGGCGCCATTTTGGAAAAATCTCAGGCGCAAAGTACGTACGTTATCTCTTACCCGAATCAAAGCGTTAGATATTCTTTGCCCGAATGATGGAATGAGAGCATTGGGTCAGCTGGCACAGGTTGGATACATCCACCTCACCCTTCCCCGAGTGATGACACGCCTATAAAACTGTCAAGGGGGTTAACCAATACATAAAGAAAATTCTTGCTGCTTCACTAACAAAGTTGAGTTACGAAAGACAGCAGCAGTTGTTTGTTTGTTTACGTTATATACTTAAACATCGCATAAGAAAAGACTATGAAAGAGTAGAAAACTGTTGTGAAATAATTTTAAGAAAAAGAGTGCAGGCACGTGTACCGTAAGTTAATTTTCGATGGCTAAACACCCTTCGAGTTTTTCTGGGAGTTGCTAATTGTAGGCTACTGTCAGAAGAGCAGTTGCTGTTTTGTTATAGTTGCTAAAGTTAACCTCAGTTTTTCGTAATAGTAAAATATTCGCTCAGGAGAATTTTGTCCTCTGCGAACCGGGGGAGAAGGTGCAATACTCTTGACCTCGCTGCTGGGTTGTTAGCGCTGGTCGCTACCGAAACTCTGCTTACCTCCTCTCCAAAACGTAATGGCAATTGTCTAATCTACTAAATAAATAACAATTAACACATACGCGCATGCTTATTCATAAAATGTAAGTTGAGTATATTTCCTGTTCAATCAGCTGATTTTACAAGTAAAATTCATATACAAAATATGCGCTTATAATGGTGTAAAGATTTTTATCTATTTAAAACATATTCAAAGATTTCAATTTTTTAAAGGGGGGGGATTGTGTTCGTAGTGATCTCCACCTGGGCCACGATAAACCATGCACTGTCCATGGCTTCTGTTCCCTTAGAAGATAATCCTGGATCGATGGGAGACCAGCGGAGTTTTGACCCCCTCACATGTTGGTGAGGTGTCTCAAAGCTAGGTAGCTTTCAAAAATGTTTCAACTTAGTTGGCTGGTAACAAGAGAGGGATTCCATTTCAACTCTGGCAGGGTCGTACCATCACGGTCTCAGATTTCTCTAAAAAAATTAAGGGGGTGTTCCTTGATTAAAATAAGGAGACCCATATCTTTTCTTTCGGCAAGAAAAATTTTCCCTTCGAGACAGAGGGTTTCAAATCTTCCACCGTCAAACAATCTCTCTAAAAAACGGTTATTTTTCCTAACTTCAGCGAGTCATTGCAGCAGAATTAAAGATATTTTGTTCTGGTATTTTTTATTACATTGTGTGTATAACGTATAATAATATGTGATGCTAATATTTTTTACACATCGTATGATTAAAATTTTAAAAAATCGTAAACTTCGATTTTTTAAAAAAAATTGAAATTTTTAAGATTTTTTTTAACTGGTTCAAATGGAGTTTTTTTTTCTATACTCGTTTTTTTGTTAAAGACATACAAATGTGCACTTTATTTGCAATTTTTTATGTGTCTGTGAAACTGCTAGTTTCCGCAGCGTTAAAAACAGCCGATTTTGAAAAATCTCCAACTTTGCCAACGATTTTCTCAAAAAAGCCCTTTTTTAAAATTCTGAAAATTAAATCCCTGTTTTATTATCAACAGGAGAATATCTGTGTAAATTTTCACAGACCTAAAAACGCCCGTTTCCGAGTTAGACGCGTTTGAATTTGGTTTGAAAACCTACGATTTCTCCGTGTTCTAAAGGCGCCATTTTGGAAAAATCTAAGGCGCAAAGTACGTTTCTCTTACTCGAATGAGAGTGCTGGATCCGTCCACCTTACCCTACCCTGAGCGATAACATGGCTAAGAAACGGTCTTGGGGAAAAAAAAACAAATCTCTATATATAGAGAATTGAATGTATGTCAATTTAAAACCATCAAACTTGGTATACTATCTCATGGTACCCTAACTTAGATCGTAGATGGTTTTTGGAAGGGGGAGCCCGGGTCAAAGGGCCCCACGCAAAATTTCCGTAAATCTAGTTTTCAATTTAGAACCATCAAATTTGGTATACTTTTTCTTGGCACCCTAACTTTGACTAGACGGTTTTGGGAAGGGGTCGGAACCCGGGTCAAGCCCCCCACCCCTACAAAATTTTCGTAAAATATTTTACAAAGTTAGGGTGCCAAGAAAAAGTATACCAAGTTTGATGGTTCTAAATTGAAAACTAGATTTTACGGAAATTTTGCGTGGGCTCTTTGACCACGGGCTCCCCACCCACCCAGGGCTCTACCCCCCTTCCAAAACCATCTACGGTCTCAGTTAGGGCACTATAGTTTACAAGTATATTTTACGGAAATTTTGTGTGTGGGGGGCCCTTTGACCCAGGGCTCCGACCCCTTCCAAAAACAGTCTGTGGTCTAAGTTAGGGTACCATGCTATAGTATTGCAAATTAGGTGGTTCTAAATTGAAAACTAGATTTTATGGAAGTCTTGTGGAGCCCCTTGACCCCGGGCTCCGACCCCTTCCAAAACCGTCTACGGTTTAAGTTAGGGTACCATGAGATAGTATACCAAGTTTGGTGGTTTTAAATTGAAAACTGTAAATTTGTTTAGCAGACATACATTCAAATCTATATATATAGATTTGTTATTTTTTTTTTCCAAGACCGTTTTTTAGGCGTGTTATCGCCCAGGGTAGGGTCAGGTGGACGGATCCAACGCTCTCATTCGGGTAAGAGAATACATACTTTTGCGCCTGAGATTTTTCCAAAATTGCCCCTTTAGAACACGGAGAAATCGTAGGTTTTCAAATCAAATTCAAACGTGTCTAACTCGGAAACGGACGTTTTTAGGTCCGTGAAAATTTACACAGATATTCTCCTGTTGATAATGAAACAGGGATTTAATTTTCAGAATTTTAAAAAGGGCTTTTTTGAGAAAATCGTTGGCAAAGTTGGAGATTTTTCAAAATCGGCTGTTTTTAACCTGCAGAAACTAGCAGTTTCACAGACACATAAAAAATTGCAAATAAAGTGCACATTTGTATGTCTTTAACAAAAAAACGAGTATAGAAAAACTCCATTTGAACCAGTTAAAAAAAAATCTTAAAAATTTCAATTTTTTTAAAAATCAAAGTTTACGATTTTTTTTTAATTTTAATCATACGATGTGTAAAAAATATTAGCATCAAATATTATTATACGTTATACACACAATGTAATTAAAAATACCAGAACAAAAGATCTTTTTTAATTCTGCTGCAATGACTCACTGAAGTTAGGAAACATAACCGGTTTTTTAGTGAGCTTGTTTGACGGTGGAAGATTTGAAACCTCTGTCTCGAAGGGAAAATTTTTTTTTCTTGCCGAAAGAAAAGATATGGGTACCCTTATTTTAATCAAGGAACACCCCCTTAATTTTTTTAGAGAAATCTGAGACTGTGATGGTGCGACCCTGCCAGAGTTGAAATGGAATCCCTCTCTTATTACCAGCCAACTAAGTTGAAACATTTCTGAAAGCTGCCTAGCTTTGAGACACCTCACCACCACGTGAGAGGGGAGGGGTTGTCAAAACTCCGCTGGTCTCCCATCGATCTAGGATTATCTTCTAAGGGAACAGAAGCCATGGGCAGTGCATGGTTTATCGTGGCCCAGGTGGAGATCACTACGAACACAATCCCCCCCCTTTAAAAAATTGAAATCTTTGAATATGTTTTAAATAGATAAAAATCTTTACACCATTATAAGCGCATATTTTGTATATGAATTTTACTTGTAAAATCAGCTGATTGAACAGGAAATATACTCAACTTACATTTTATGAATAAGCATGCACGCGTATGTGTTAATTGTTATTTATTTAGTAGATTAGACAATTGCCATTACATTTTGGAGAGGAGGTAAGCAGAGTTTCGGTAGCGACCAGCGCTATCAACCCAGCAGCGAGGTCAAGAGCATTGCACCTTCCCCCCCCGTTCGCAGAGGACAAAACTTTCCTGAGCGAATATTTTACTATTACGAAAAACTGAGAAGTTAATTTTAGCAACTATAACAAAACAGCAACTGCTCTTCTAACAGTAGCCTACAATTAGCAACTCCCAGAAAAACTCGAAGGGTGTTTAGCCATCGAAAATTAACTTACAGTACACGTGCCTGCACTCTTTTTCTTAAAATTGTTTCACAACAGTTTTCTACTCTTTCATAGTCTTTTCTTATGCGATGTTTAAGTATATACGTAAACAAACAAACAACTGCTGTTGCTGTCTTTCGCAACTCAACTTTGTTAGTGGAGCAGCAAGAATTTTTCTTTATGTATTGGTTACCCCCCCCCTACCCCCGACAGTTTTTATAGGCATGTCATCACTCGGGAAGGGTGAGGTGGATGTATTCAACCAAGGCCAGCTGACCCAATGCTTTCATTCCATCATTCGGGCAAAGAATATCTAACGCTTTGATTCGGGTAAGAGATAACGTACGTACTTTGCGCCTGAGATTTTTCCAAAATGGCGCCATTAGAACACGGGAAATCGTAGGCTTTCAAACCGAATTCAAACGCGTCTAACTCGGAAACGAGCGTTTTTAGGTCCGTGAAAATTTACACAGATATTCTCCTGTTGATAATCAAACAGGAATTTAATTTTCAGAATTTTAAAAATGGCCTTTTTGAGAAAATCGTTGGCAAAGTTAGAGATTTTTCAAAATCGGCTTTTTCTAACGCTGCCGAAACGCGTAGAAACTAGCAGTTTCACAGACACACAAAAAATTACAAATAAAGTGCACATTTGTATGTCTTCAACGAAAAAAACGAATATAGAAAAAACTCCATCCAAACCTGTTTAAAAAAACTTAAAAAATTGAAATTTTTTTAAAAATCACAAAGTTTGCGATTTTTTAAAATTTTAATCATATGATGTGTAGCAAATATTAGCACCATATATTATTATATGTTATACACACAATGTAAAAAATACAAGAACACGATATCTTTTTTAACTCTGCTGCAATGACTCGCTGAAGTTAGGAAAAATAACCGTTTTCTAAAGAGCTTGTTTGACGGTGCAAGATTTGAAACCCTCTATCTCGAAGGGAAAATTTTTTCTTGCCGAAAGAAAAATATGGGTCTCCTTATTTTAGTCAAGGAACACCCCTTAATTTTTTTAGAGAAATCTGAGACCATGATGGTACGACCCTGCCTGAGTTGAAATGGAACCCATCACATCTGTTCTTCAATCACTAGATGTCTGCCTTAATAAGCCTTTCAAGGACAATGTGCGGAGGTATTGGGCGGATTGGATAAGTTCCAATTTGCCAACTGAAACCAAGGGCGGAAATCTAAAGAAGCCGGATATGGTTTTGATTGCGCAATGGGTCAAAGATGCTTGTGATGCGATACCTGCGGAAATGGTCGTGAAATCATTCAAGAAATGTTGCATTAGTAACGAACTTGATGGCACAGAGGATGATGAGATTTTTATGAGTGATGATGACAGTGATTCTGATGACACAGTCATTGATGGGAATACTGATGTTTACAATGATGCGCCAATGATGGAGAAAGACTTTTTGAACTGTTGGCGAGTCTGACTCAGAATCGGATTTTGAAGGGTTCCGATGAAGTTTTTGGGTATGCAAATTAAATTTATTATTATATATAAACATTTTTTTTTCGTTTTCAAATGTTTTTGAATAAATTCATTAACATTTTTTTTTCTCATTCCGGGATCGACTTATACACGAGTTTTTGATTTTTACGATTTCTTTACTCTGAAAGTGGGGAGGCTGACTTATACGCGAGTATATACGGTAGTTGCTCGGAGCATGAAGCAAGGGTGATCCTTGCTAACAAGATCGATTCCCTGCAAAGTTTCTCCCGCTACGGATTTCTTTTCGAGTTTTATCGGACGTCACCTCTCTCTTACCTGTCCCACCTCAATCAAATAACCTATTATTGTCATGTCTTGTTTTAAGTGGGGGTGGGTGGGATTTATTGCACATGGCTGTAACATCGTTAATCTATTCCCTCTCTATTGAGATATCTTTCTGCAAAAAAAAAAAAAAAAGAACGGAACAGGCCAAAAAGTTTTTTGTTATGTAATTTTGTTCCACCAGAAGAAAAAAAAAAGCTGTATATGCTACCATGCTGCATAAGCCACCCAGGCCAAAAATTTAATTTTGAACTCATATATGCTGTGGCTTATTTACCAGAAATTACGGTACAAAAAATCAGAGTAACTGTTAAATTACCCTGGTATGCAGAAGTTTCAAACTTGTTTGACATCATGTGGTAGAAATCTTGCATAAGTTCAGAACGGTTATCAATGGATTTGTTACTAAGTTGACGCATCTTCTCACACTGAGCCTGAAGTTATTTTCTAAGGTCAGCACCAGCTTCAGGATGGTTTTTTACAAAGTCAACAAAGTCATTCATGTAAACCTTTCAAAGCACTATTTACCCGAAATTATGGTACAAAAAATCAGAGTAACTGTTAAATTACCCTGGTATGCAGGAGAAGTTTCAAACTTGTTTGACATCATGTGGTAGAAATCTTGCATAAGTTCAGAACGGTTATCAATGGATTTGTTACTAAGTTGACGCATCTTCTCACACTGAGCCTGAAGTTCTTTTCTAAGGTCAGCACCAGCTTCAGGATAGTTTTTTACAAAGTCAACGAACTCCTTACAGGAGAGGAGACCTTCATTACGCTGATGATACTCTTTCAACGATGACTGAGAAGGACTTTCTACAATACATAAGATTCTGTTAATTCATTAAACTGAGAAAACATAATACTTGCAAGAACAAGAACTATTTATACAATGCCACTACATTCATGTAAACCTTTCAAAGCACTAACTGTATAATAATAATTTTCATTTTGCAGCATTTCAAACACATTACAAAAATCAATGAAAAATTATATGCAGGATTATGCTACTGAATACTCAGGAATACTACAATTATGTATAATCTAGAAGCTCCACAAACAGGCAACATCTGCTGCTGATGAAACTAAATAGAGGCATCAGAACTAAAGTTTAGGGGATGGGGCTGGAACTTTATGCCTCCTAAATTTCTAAGAAAAAGCAAAGGCTGGCAGGGTGAACTTTGAAACTACTGAATTTTCCGATTTGTGACTTGTGCTGCTTCAACACTTTTTATGTTCCAGTATCCCTAATGCTTTACAATTTTTGCACAATGACCCACAAAGGAAATTCTACAGTAAAAAAAAACTGGGAAATTTAGACCATGACTAACTCTACCTAACATATAACTTTTCGTCAACCTGTGTCTTAGAAACAAGAATCTAGAGAAAAATAAATGTGAATACAACAGTCCTTAACAAACTGCAAGCTTGAGTATATCAAAATAGTTCTTGGAATATCAATAGTAGCATGCAATATATACATACATACATATCATTAAGTTGTTCTCTGAGATTCAGAGGTTAGCTCCTCAAAGAAAGACTATGTGCCAAGTACACATTTAACAGATAGAACTAAAATTTACTAGTTGTAAATGCATTTATGGCACCTCTATTCATAGTGATTGTGGAATAACTTTTTACGGATCTTATAGAGGTTATTTTTCATGAAAGTTGGTTGTCAAATTTTCAAACTAAAGCCTAGTTCGTCATCAGGACTATGTCACTGGAGTAGTTGCTGCCACTCAATTGGAAGAGTCCATCCGCAATTATCGTTAATTGTGGTACTTCTTCTTCTTGCTATTTCGATCCCTTCTTCTAGTTTCCTCTTTACTAAGTTTGACTGGTGGGCGATTATTTTCACTGAGTCCCAATTTATGGAGTGTCCACTTGCTTGTATATGTCTGTCTAGCCCTGTTTTGTTCCCAATGTTCCTAATAGCTGCTTGGTGTTCTTTTATTCGGACCTTAATACTTCTCCCTGTTTCTCCTATATAGCTGAGTCCGCAGTTACAGTCGATGCAGTAAATTACTCCTTCCTGCAAGTGGATGCCCAATTCTTTCTGCTTTAAAGCTGGCAGGAATTTCTTTATTTTGTTATTAAGATCTGGAGCTAGCCTGATATTATATTTTGCTCCAATCCTTTTCAGTTTCTCGAAAAGTCCCTTGTGGTACGTAATTTTGCTGGTGAATTTGAAGTTGGTTTTTTCCTGCTTCTTTTTTGGCACTGTGTCTTAGAAACATATTAGGTAGAGTTAGTCATGATCAAAAAAGAAGCAGGAAAAAACCAAATTCAAATTCACCAGCAAAATTACGTACCACAAGGGACTTTTCGAGAAACTGAAAAGGATCGGAGCAAAATATAATATCAGGCTAGCTCCAGATCTTAATAACAAAATAAAGAAATTCCTGCCAGCTTTAAAGCAGAAAGAATTGGACATCCAATTGCAGGAAGGAGTAATTTACTGCATCGACTGTAACTGCGGACTCAGCTATATAGGAGAAACAGGGAGAAGTATTAAGGTCCGAATAAAAGAACACCAAGCAGCTATTAGGAACATTGGGAACAAAACAGGGCTAGACAGACATATACAAGCAAGTGGACACTCCATAAATTGGGACTCAGTGAAAATAATCGCCCACCAGTCAAACTTAGTAAAGAGGAAACTAGAAGAAGGGATCGAAATAGCAAGAAGAAGTACCACAATTAACGATAATTGCGGATGGACTCTTCTAATTGAGTGGCAGCAACTACTCCAGTGACATAGTCCTGATGACGAACTAGGCTTTAGTTCGAAAATTTGACAACCAACTTTCATGAAAAATAACCTCTATAAGACCCGTAAAAAAGTTATTCCACAATCACTAAAATTTACTTACTGTTGGTGTATCAAATGTCTTCATTTGCAACAATCTCTGCACACACCACACGAGCTTCATTAACATCCATCACACGCCACACACAAGACCTTTTGTACTTCATACTCATAATCTTTTTCTCAAGCAGACATTCCTGAATCTGGTCCTCCCATGATTTCCTTGGCCTTCCTCTACCTTTCTTTCCTGCCACTTGAGTTGAAAAAATTCTCTTAGTCAGCACCTCACCACTCATTCTTTCAACATGGCCAAACCACCAAAGAATATTAGTCTCCACCTTACTAACAATATTTTGCTTCACATTACATATCTGCAACACATCTTCATTCCTCACACGATCAGCATGTATCTCAGTACAAAGCCTCCATAAGTAACACATATCTCTCCAGCACACAAACAACTCCTATGTCTTTTCTGCAGTACCCATGCTTCACTGCGGTATATCAGAGTAGGAACAATTACATTTTCAAACACAGCCATTCGGGACTTCCTTGAGAACCCACCATTGAAGAATTCACATGCCTATTAACTTCACCATCTAATTTGTTCTCTCTGTCAAACATACTTCCTAAACATACAAACTCATTCACCTGGCTAATCTCTGTACCATTAAGGCTTATCTTGCATTCAGTATGAACAGCTCATCACCCAAAAACTATAACTTTGGTTATTCCCTTATTTATGCTCAGTTTGAATTTCTTACAAACTTCAAACATCCGGGACAACATACTCTGCAACTCACTTTTGCTCTCTGCAAACAGGACTGTGTCATCAGTACAGAGCAGTCTGTACACATGCATATTACTAAGACACAAACCAGTATTATCCATTTTGGCATCACACATGCATGCATCCATAAATATATTAAACAGCCAGGCTGACATTACACAACCTTGCCTGACTCCGGCACCAATAGAAAACCATTTTGATAAAACACCATTCACTCGTACACAAGCTCTATTACCAGCGTACATGGCGCTCACACGATTAAGTAGATTCCCGGTAATACCACATTTAATCAGTACCTTCCACAGAAGAGTCCTATTTACTTTGTCATATGCTTTCTCTAAATCTATGAAGGCTGTAAAAACTTTTTTACCAACAGACAGATACTTTTCAATCATCATGCATAAAGCAAATATTTGATTAGTGCAGCCCTTACCAGGCATCAAACCACTCTGTACATCCCACACTTTCTCTAACGTAAGACCTCATACCTTACCAATAATGACCTCCCCCAAAATTTTTCCTGGCACACTAAGCAAGCTGATATCACGATAGTTCTTGCATTCAATCTGATCGCCTTTTCCTTTGTACAAGGGAACAATGATAGAGCATCCCTCCAATCCCGAGGGACCATTCCTAGCTCCTCACATAACTGACAAATTTCAGTTAAGCAGTCAATCACACAGTCACCACCATATTTTAGCATCTCAGCAGATATGCCATCTACTGCCAAAGCTTTACCATTCTGAAGATATTTTAGAGCTTTACACACCTCTTCTCAAGAGATCCCGCCAGTGCTTCCATCTCTCATTATGACATCATCTGCTTCTGCCTCAGAATCATCTTTGCTTTCATGACCTAATAAATCACAGAAGTACTTACCCCATTTTTCACTTAGCTCATTGGGCTCCCATATCATTTCTCCAACCTGATTCTTTAGACAACCTAGAATTTCATTTCCCCTATTTTTCCTATGTCTTATGCACTTCCAGAATGTTTTCCTATCTTTCCAAAAAGCCAAATCGTGCCTTTTGTACTTTTCCTTCCTATCTTTTGTTTCACTCTGGCAAACCAGATTTGCTGCTTCATGTGTCATACAATGATATTCATCCTCTGAGACTCTACCTTGCAACATCCCCAAGTATACTTCCTTTTTCTTTTTACTATAGGGTTGTCAGAAAAGTCATGACGTATTTTGGCACCAGATGGCGGTTGGGTGCTTTTAGAAGTACTAGAAGCATGCGCAGCTCTGTTATCACTATGGCATTCGACAGGTGCCAGTTCTAGCTGCAGTCTAAAAGAAATAGTGAGCGATTTTGGTTGATTTGCGGAGATTTCACATCAAGTTGAAGATGGAAGACCAAACTGTGAATTTCGCTATATTTTACTGTTTTACTTCCGTAAAGGGAAGAACGTGCGTCAAGCTTGTGAAAAGTTGTGTAAAGTGTACGATGATAATGCTCTACAAGAACGTCAGTGCCAGCGGAGGCAACAAAATTCCGTGCTAGTGATTTTGACCTCAACGATGCTCCTCGGTCCGGGAGGCCAACCGAGGTTAATGATGACCAAATCAATCAAGGCCTTGATTGAGTCAAACCCACGTTACACGACACGAGAGATTGCAGACACATCACAGATCCATTATTCAAGCATTCACGACCACCTGAAGAAGTTGGGATACGTAAGCAAGCTCGATGTGTGGGTTCCTCATGAACTCAAAGAAGCTCAATTGACGGCACGTATAAACATCTGCGATATGCTCGTTAAACTTGAGGAAAACGATCCTTTTTAGAAGTGACTGATAACTGGTGATGAAAAGTTAATTGTGTACAACAATGTGCTGCACAAACGGTCTTGGTCCCGATGTGCTGCTTCGCCTCAAACGACATCCAAAGCAGACATTCATCATTGGGAGGTTCTGGTCTCAGTGTGGTGGGATTTTAAAGGTGTCGTGATTTTTGAGCTGCTACCACGAAACCAAACAATCAATTCGAATGTGTACTGTCGGCAATTGGACAATTTGAACGAATCCATCATCCAGAAACGTCCAGAGCTCGTTCATCGTAAAGGTGTTGTGTTCAATCACGACAACGCAAGACTACACACAAGTTTGATCACCCGCCAAAAATTATTGGAGCTTGGGTGGGATGTGTTGCCACACCCAGCATACTCACCTGACCTTGCGCCGTCAGACTTCCACTTGTTTCGCTCTCTTCAACAGTCCTTGTGTGGTATAACGTTCAATTCAGATGTGGCTGTAAATCAGCCCCTAGTACAGTTTTTCGCCACGAAAGACAGGTCCTTCTATGAACAAGGCATTCTGCAGCTCACTGAAAGATGGCAAAAGGTTATCAAACAAAACGGGCATTATATCATTGATTGATCTTTGTTCTTTCTATCAATAAATGACCTTTGCAAAACATGGCTAAAATACGTCATGACTTTTCTGACAACCCAATACTTTTTAACCTCACTGTTCCACCAAGCATCACCTCTAAAGTTACCCACTGTTGCAGTATCGCAGACATCTTCAGCGGCAGTGAGAATTCAGTTCTTAAAACATGTCAACTTCTTTTCTACATTGCTCTCGCACGCCTTCAATTCATTCAGACATTCACTGAGTAAATCAGAGTAACGCTGATGTTCTTCAGACAGCCTATCAACCTTTATTCTTTTCACCACAGGCATACATCTTCTTATACCTCCTTCTCCAACCAACATTCAGTTTCACCCGTGACACTAACAAGTGATGATCAGACCCAACATCTGCACCTCTCATCACATGGGTATCAACAACTAAGTGTATTACACTCTTTAATCCGAGAGTAAAATTTTCCCAAGTGTATGTGTGGATAAACTTGTGGCAGAAAAACGTATTAGATACCCACAATCCCTTTTCGATGCAGAGTTCAATTAATCTTTCACCATTATCATTCACACTAGAATCATTAAACTTACCCAGGACGTTATCAAAAGTCCCATTCTGCACACCTACTCTAGTATCGAAATCCCCTGCTGTTATAACTTTCTTTTTAGCATGAAACTGGCTCAAAACAGCTTTTAGATCATTCCAGAAATCTGTCTTCCTATCAGAAGGTTCCGAATCACAAGGAACATACACTACAATTACTATTCTCTGAAGTTTCACTTTCAAATGAATCCAGAGAATTCTTTCGCTTAAGCATGCAATATATAGTTAAACAAAATAGTAATTTATGCAGATAGAGTGTAAATCTATAATTTTAAAAACTGGAAACTCGCTATAAAGTTTTTAAAAGTATTTTTAAACCTACTCTTTATGTTACAACTTGAAAATCAATTCTGATGCCTACGTGTACATATTTAGTTGTGTCTAGCACACTTCAAAACATCAAACTTAAGAATTCAGCTTTGAAAGTCACATTTGCTTTAGGGTGATTTCACAGGACCGATGGGCTTTCAAAAAAGCTCCTAAATGGCTGCACATGAAAGTATGATCATACCTACTTTGATGTATAAATCCCTGAATGTTTTTTTTTTTTTTTTTTTTTAATTTTAAACTGCATAAATCTCTGAACATTTTTAGAAACTTACTTAAAACTACACGTACAGTAATACGTCCAATGTGTGTTATATTTTTCTTGACTTTGATGTTGATTTAGTTTAGGTGAATAAAGGTTGAGAGGGGTTTTGTGTGTGTGTCTTTTGTATACATTTATATCATGTAGGAAGATAATTCTTCATGAATACATGTGTCATGGCGAAAATTTTAACCTCTGGTAAATTTCAGAGAGACCTGATCAATCTTTCTGTTGGTTTATCAGAGATTAATTAATGCAAAAATTTTCTCCCATGACATACGTTAGAAGAAAATTCCTGGTTGAAAGGCAGGGAAATTCGTGCGCAAAATTCGCTTGTCTTAATCACAACCAGGAAAACAAAATTTCATGTTAATGAAAAAAGAGAATAATATTTGATTTAACTGACTTTGGGGTTTTGGAAATAATTATTTTATCTGTTCTTTTATCGCGATAGGAAAAGATAGTAGGTGTGCAGCTCAGAGAATCAAAATTAATTTTGGTTTAACATCACGGAACGAGAGAAAAAGAAAATTAAAATTAGTGATTTTCTGCAAAGCAAGAATTCGCCATTTTTGCGTTCCTCATTTCCCAACGTCGTGAAAAATTGCCCAAAAGTGCAACATCTTTTCGTCTTTTGGGTAAGGAATTCAGCAACAGAATCTATTTTTAGACCTCAGGGTCAAGAGGCTTGGTCCTTACGTGTGAAGGTCAGAGGTCACTTGAGGCGTGGGAGAGAATTGCTGTTACTAGGGAAAAGGTCAGTCAATCAGGGGTCAGCATTTTTTTCCAACACGCGAGACTTCTTTGACACTTTGAGACGCTTGTCTCAGTGACTTTTGTTCTTGTCCTCTTGCTGGCCGGGAGAAAGAGGGGACAGCCGAGTCTCTCCTTGCCTTTTGGTGGGGAGAGCATTTGCTGACCACCATGATTTGACATCGAGGTAAAAAGCTTAAAGGAGCCTAGTAGCGACGGTCTTCTAGCGTGGGGACTTGTCAGGTTCATGGTTAGTTACAAAAAAAAAAAAAAAAAAAAAGAGGAAAAAAAGGAGCTCAGGGCTTGCGATGAATTGCTCACTGATTCCACCAAATGAAAAGAGGTGGAAGAAATTATGAAGAAAGGACAGGACCACCGTAGGACGAGACCTCCTCGGGGCGCAGCGAAAGATGATCACCGATGCACTCCTAAGCATTCTCGTGAGAGCTGATGGATAAAGAAAGGGGAACCTCCGAGCCTTTGCCGTCCACCTTCCAATGCAGCCGACCAAATTCCTACCAGGGGAGAGCCATGGGCATCGAAAAGGACAAGGGAGAATTACTCCCTCTGAGAGGGTCCATCATCACCAGCTTCGGGATGTCTTTTGTTTTCCCTGTGTTCAGGTGAAGTGCTCGGGCACATTGTGTCCAAAAAGAAAGAGAAAGACATTGTTGGAGGCGAAGAGAGGATCAACAGTGACAGTGTGACAAGAAGATTTTTTTTTAATTTGAAACAAGAGTTGTTCATGCCCAGCCCAGAAGGTAAATTCTTTCTCGATTTTTTTTGTATAATGTTGTGACCGCTGCGGAATTGTTAAACGAGTGGGTCAGCAGTGTGAAATCAAATTTATAGTTCTGCGAAAAAAAAAAAAAAAAAAAAGAAGAAATTTTCTGTTTTTTTTTTTGAGGTTAGCTGGATGTGGGACAGATGTCCCCATATTGTTGTCGTTCAGTTTTCAAAATTAAGATTTATTAGTTCCTCCGGCATGAGTTCAGGAAAAAAAAGAGAGGGGAGTTGAAAATGCTTTCATTTATGTTTTTTTTTTTTTTGTTGTTGTCATGTCTGGTATTGTAGCAACTCCCCAGGCCAGTAAATTTTAATGTATCGGAAAAATTTAGTTTAATGTTTGGGCACAGTGAATTTTGGTGCATCGATAATAGTTTAGTTGGGCATGTGATAATTGAAAAGCAGTGTTATTGTGATGTCGTGGGTGATAAAATAATAGTAAACATTTCTCTCTAGTCTTTTACAGCGTTGAGTTATTTTTTTTGAGTGAAGATAAATTATGGGATGATTTATATTGGAATTTTGGGAACATATTATAGTGTGATGAAATTGGAAACCTAAAGTGTTGTTTACATTCTTGGAGTGTTGAGTGTCGAAATTGAGATGGTAGGAGTGTTAATTGAGGACCAGTATTTTACATGCTCCAGATAAGTGTTAATCTCCCATTGGAAAGGGGTGATCTTAGGGCAAGCCGGGAACTTGTCCTAGGGCAGAGGGCTCTGAGTAGGGAATTTTCACCAGGATGCGATATGTGCAAAATAGAAGTTGAGGTATTTGGGTTCTCAAGTTTTGTATTTCACAAAAATAATGAACATCATGTGTTGAGAAGACACACTTTTGCTCACCAGTTCCAGTATTAATTGTTCTTTTCTTTGGCCTAAATTTTCTTGATTTTACAAAAAGAGTCTAAATTGTAATTTTAATTTTCAATAAGGTGAAAATATTTATTGGGTTATGTAAATGGTCAGTGTTATTGTCTGAAGTGGACCTGCGCATTGCCATGGTACAGAGGAATTTCCTTGCTAGTGATTTTTCCTGGGATATATGTGGAGAGAGATAAGTGATTTTTCCTGGGATGTATGTGGATATAGAGATAAGTGAATTTTCCTGGGATATATGTGGAGAGAGATAAATGGATTTTCCTGGGATATATGTGGATATAGTGATTTAGGATTTCTTGGGATATAGAGAGATAAGTGAATTTTCCTGGGATATAGTTGTGTTAGTTCTGGGCCGGATGTGCCTGGAGTATTTAGGGTTGAAGTACGATAGGCTCTTGCAGGCGTAATTGATCAAGGTGGGATCATGCATTGGTTCGAAAAGGGGGAGCCCTGAGGACGTGGTTTTTTGGGGAAAACTTGTCTTCAACCCCCCCCCCCGTAGTTTCGCTGCTCACGGAGATATGTACTGCCGGCGAGGGTCGGTCGGGCGTTGCTTCAATAATTGGCGAGATCATGTTAGAGGAAATTCTGTACCTGATGATGATGTGTCACACTTGAGGATTTTTTCCTTTCCCTTTGCCTAGGCTGAAATTGGATTCACGACCCAATTTCACGCCTTCAGCCTGACTGGTATTTTCTTCCTGTGTTGGTTCTCAAAAACCCACAGTAGTGTCTGAACTGAGAGTATTTGCCTCACCGCTACCTCAGTAATTCACTGCAGGTGTTAAATTTAAGTTTGTTTGGTGATTTAAAGTATCTAAATTTATTTGTTTATGATTTGCTGTAGTGCTAGGGATGTAAATTCTAAATTCTGGTTGTTGGTGTTAGTGAACTTGATATTTGGTTTGGAAATTTAGTTAATTGGTATTTTGAGCTTTTGTTTACAGTATAGAGTTATTAAGTATCTTGAGCTATTATGTGAAGTGCAGGGTGAGGTGATTTTTATGAGCAAGCTAGTGCAAGAAGATTGTTTGAATTTCTGAATTATGGTGATGTTATGAATAGTGATAATTTTTAAGATTAGTTAGTGAGGTTTCTTTATAAGTGAAGTAGGTTCATTCAGGGTAGTTCTATAGGTTATGTAATGTTAATTAATGCTTGTGCTCAGTGTAAATTCTGTTTTGAGGATAATTTACTTGGTTTGTTTACTTTCAGATAGTAGATTTGGTTAATGTATAATTTGTGGCTCTTATTATAACTGTAAATTTAAATTGAAGTCTTCGAAGCTGGTCTGGGAGATTGCAGAGTGTGCTAAGATTGTTTAGGTGCTGTAAATTTAAATCAATAAGTGTAAAATTGTAAATTTGTCATTGAGCTAACTAGGTGAGAGAGAAGAGAGTACGTTTCAAAAGAACAGAACTTGTCCACCTGGTGGAATTAAAAATAATCCAGTATCTTTTTTTGTGTAAGCTATGTGAATCATGGTATAATTTTGGATGCATAAAGTCAATGCCTAGTGTTCAAACCAACTGTGTTGAAATATGTAAAGTTGTGCTGTTCATAAGGCCAGTGGCCAAAGAGAAATAGAAAAGAAATTGAGATTCTGTAACGTGGAAAGAGTGATGACATCGTCCATTTACATTACCTCCACGTATTTGATATATATTAACTGTTTTTATACTGCTGTGTTTTAGCAAACAACAAAAAGGAAATGCCATCTGATTGTCCACTAAATGACCTTATTAAGTTTTTAAAGAAAAATAATAAATACAGGCAGTAGCCTTTCAAAAAAAAAGTCCAAAATTAGTGCAGTGTGAAAAATTTTGTGTGCTGTTGTCTTCCATGACTTGGTCCCATGTACCCCACCTTAGCTTGACTAAGGCTATTGATCCGAATCCTGGTATTATAAGGTATTTCATAACTGCAATTTTTGTCCTATCCTTTTAAATTGACTTTCACCGCCTCCACAAGTTGTTATTGAACGAGTACATTTTATCCTATGACTTATAGTGACACCTTTTCATACACATGCAACAATATTCACTTATTTTTGCACTTTCAGGTGACTCAACTCTGCGTGAACACAAACAACGCAAACTTTCCAATAACTTCTTGTGGAATGTAAATTTTCAGATGCATTTTTGTTTAGGATGTTCATGGCCTTCTAATACTTAGAAAATATTTTTGTTTCGAAATGCATCCACCCATCTCCCAAATTTAAATTTTCTATAATTTCCATATCAATTTCAATACCAGCATAAATATAGTTTCTTTTGATAAATAACTTCAACCTTCAAAATTTTTTCACCATAACACATGTATATGTGTGTGTCTTCTGTATATATATTTATATCATGCAGGAAGATAATTCTTTATGAAAAAAAACAAAGATAATTTTTCTAAACATGCAACAGTAACAGAGTAAATAAAATCTGTTTCAAATTCTGCTTGAATTGAACTTGCTCAAAATGAAAAATATTTTCAATCCCAGCAAAGTATGGAGAAAGTGTCATGCTGTATTCCTTTCATGATATGGAAATTGCATAATGCAGAACCAAGCGCCATATGTAACATCCTTTGCTTAACAGGAACCCATCGTAATGGAAAGTTCTTACCTATCACTTTGTTAATCTCATCAGCCCTTCCCAAAAAAAAAAAAAAAAAAAAAAAAAAGTACTTCACACTCATCAGGCATAGCATGAAGAAAATAGTTCTGCACTATTTATGTGCCCACACTTGACCTTTTCATTCTTTGGAATGTATGCAGGTAATACAGAATGATGCAAATGACATCACTTGTGGGAAGAAGGCAGAAAACTTTCCTCCTGAGCTTTCTTCTGCCATGACCTACTAGGAGGTCACTGGCTAACCAATAAAAAAGGCAGTAATTTACAACAGTATTTCTCACCTTCTTGGTAGCACAGAAGCCTGTGTAAAGTATTGCTAATTCCATAGAACTTCTGAAAAAATTGAAAGCAGTATATTTCTGTGTAAGAGGACATGATTACTTCAGCAACCTTTATATCATCCAACACCTTCTATATAGATTACTGACCTAACTGCTCTTGAAATTAATTCAAAGAGAAAATCATGCATAACTGGAAATGTTAATAATTTTTCATTTTCAATGTAAGGATGCCCCTAAAGAGAAGATAAATTAAAATGTAAGACTTTTTAATGAAAGATTGGTTGGTTATTGAATTTTAATGATGGAAGAGCCTCCAAAAGCTAAAGAGTGTGTAACATAAGGTGTAATGAGAAAAGACAAAACATCTAATGAATGACTACGCTGAAAATGCTGATAATCTTGCTGAGTAAACAAATAACTTCCATGCTTATTATTAGGGACAATTTGGAGATGCACTTTGAAAGGACATTTACACCATCAGAACCTTCATCAAAGAAAATTCAATTTACTTTCTTTAATGTGGAAACAAAACTGCATCTGTTTTGGAGACAAACTGCTTGGGATGAAGATTGTTATAGTGCTAAAGAGACATCATGAAAGAGCTAAAGGTAACAATATCATAAGGAAAAGCTCTTTGTTCTAAGCACCACATGTATCTATTCTAAAGCATCAAATTTGAAAGACAAGTATTTTAACTGTAAAAAAAAAAAAAAAAGCTGTAGCCACATGTCAATGAAGCTACCACCATCACAGAACATGCAATCTCATAGAACAAGTACCTATTCCACACATATCAAAAATTCTTTGATCAGCCTTTTTATTTTAAGGAATTTCAGTTTCATGTCTGTCTTACTTTTGTAATGAGCATCAAAAAAGTACTGAAAGAATTACTGAAAGTTGCTGGACTCAATCTGAAAATCTCGCATTTTCAGTGTGGTCAACTGTATGTTGCTTACTTCTGAGTAAGTAATGAAAAAAAACAACAACTTCTTCTTGGCCTATGATGAAAAACAAACAATATTTTACATAAATAAACCTTGCATGAATAAAAAACGCAAGGGTTTAGATCTCTTACATTACCTAATGTTGATCATATGCACAAAAATCACTGCAGATTTTCATGTTTTTATTTTCTTTTAATTACACCATTGTTACACCTATCTGGAACTAGGCAATTCCAGATTTTTCTGCTAGTAATAATAACAACAATAATAATAGTGAACTAACCTTTCAATGTGTTGCCTCTCTTAATTATACTTTTAATTGTTTTTGTTCGCTTTTCTGTTTGCTGCTTCTTCTTCTCTTCAAATTTTGAAAATGCCAATGTTAAGGAGCTATCTTGGGACTCTGCATTACTCTTAGATGATCTACAAGAACATACATGGAACTAAAATAAGCACAATATATACTGCATTACATAATATGAATAAGAAATGACAGTTTTAAATGAGCTTTTGTTAAAATTCAAAAACATCAGTTAACACAAGATTAACTTCCTACATTTCATCAGCAAAAAATTGTAACTACAAAGTGGTTGACACTAGAGTAGTCCTTCAGCTTGAAAATACACTGGCGTGCGAAAATTAAGGATGAAATGGTTTTTTTATGTAACGCCATGCAGAAGTGCTCCACATCGACTCAAATCATACATAAGATCTCCAAGATGTAATAATATGGGACAAGTGAGCAAAACCGCCCAAACAAGGAATCCAAAGGATACAAAGGCACTTTATTGAAAAGGTAGCTTCGAGCACAACTGGACAAAAGACAGAAACGTCCATGTGACAGGCGGCTGCCAAGAAAAATCCAGTCTTTAGTAGGGGATATGATCACCCCTGACTGCGTTGCAGGATTTACGACGTCTGTCCATGCTGAGGACGAAGTTGTCAAGGAGCTGTTGAGGCATCGCGGCCCATTCCTCTTGTAGCACCAATCGCAGCTGCAGAATAGTTGCTGACGGCTGGTGACGTGCTGCCAAGCGTCTCCCGAGAAGGTCCCACACATGTTCGATTGGATTTAGATACGGGGACCTTGCGGGCCAATCCATGCGTTGAATATCTTCACTCTCCAACAGCTCTGCGACAGCCACTGTACGATGAGGTGTAGCGTTGCCGTCCATGAAAAGGAACTCAGGACCCGCAGCACCTCTAAACAGACGCACGTGAGGCAGGAGAAACTCAGTATAATAGCGGATACCAGTGACTGAACATCCTTGGAAGATGTGGAGGTCAGTACGGCTACCAAGCGTGATACCACCCCAAGGAAGAACTCCGCCACCTCCAAACCGGTCCCTTTTGATGACGTTGGAGGTGCGATTGCGTGTTCCCTGCTCTCTCCAGATGTGTATACATCCAGAATCGCTCATCAGACTAAATCGGCTCTCCTCCGTAAAGAGAACTCAACCCCATTGCTGATGTGTCCAGTTCTCGTGTTCCTGGCAACACAGAAACCGCCGTCTCCGATGAGCAGGCGTTAATGGCACGCACCGTGCTGGTCGTCGTGCAAATAGACCACCTTCGTGCAGCCTCCTGGCCACGGTAAAATGCAATAACGGACGTCCAGTTGTCTGTGCCTTGCGATTTCTCCCTCTGCCTGCCGTCTGTCACTTCTCGCCTGTAGGACAATATACCAGTCGTCCGCCGCCGTGGTTGCTCCTGGAGGACCCCTGCTAAACTCTTGGACAGACAGCTGTTCCTGTCATTTGAAATGCTCTCCAAGCTCGTGAAACAATGCTGTGAGTGATCCCGAACTCCTTGGCCCCACTAGTCACACTTCGACCTTCTTCCAACTTCCCAATGACGCGACCTCGGGTAAAGTCATCTAGATGTCGTCTACTGGATTGCCTGTTGACCATATCACACGGTGGCAGCAACTCGACGTCGTTCAAACCGATGTACACCGTGCCATATCTTTCACCGAATTGCTGAGTGTACACCGCCCGTGTGCTTTATACCTCCCCCCCCATCATGCTGCATATATGCGCATGCCCTACCATACCGGACCCTAGTCTATCTCCTGAGTGGTCTTTTGGTCCGTTCTGCTTGCTCGTTCTGCTGTTATAATAATTTCTCCTCTTCGTCCTTAATTTCTGCACACCAGTGTATTTAAATGAAAAATTGGAACATGCTATTGCTGAACTTCTGCAAATGAGATTTTTCTACCGATTTATATGAGGTTTTATTTTTTCTTCAAGTCCTTTACACTCAATATCCACATCTGGAAAACACTCACCATCTTCAATCCTCATAAAAGTTCTTAAATATACGCTGGACACCATCATTCACTGTCAGCAGTGATCGAAGAGTAATGAAAAACAAAAATTGTTTGTTACACACTTAAAAGACCCAAATTTTGTGATATTTATGAAAAAACTGTTTTCAAGAATAGCCTATTGTTTGAATTCATGCATTTCTCAAAATGCACAGACTTGTCAGTTCAGTTAGAAATTAGAAGGACATGTTTACATCCATTTACCAAGTTTTTATCATCTACATTACATGCGTCACAAAAAGCTACAACATATATATTTTAAAGGTATTATCAGTGTACAAGAATTACATTTAAACAAACCATAAGCAAGTTTTCCAGACATTTTCTTATGTACGTGTTTTGCAAATCAAAGATTCATTCGTGCTTTAAATATGCTCACCAAAATATTTCTAAGCATCAAATTTTGCAACTGGTAGTCTAAAAATTTGATGTTTACCTGGAAACTAAAGTAATCCACATTTTCAGTTCCTTTGTTAATATTTACGTTCATTATTTTTTTCCACTGCTAAAAGTATAAAATTGAAGTATTGAAGCAACTTCATAATTCAGTTATACACTGCCTTCTTTTCTAAGTAGTAATTATACATTCTGGATAGTGAGTTCATCTAACAGATGTAATTTCCCACCAAATTTTAATAGTTGGTTTTGCATCACAGTCAACCAAACTTGGATCTTAAGTTTTATTGTAAGAATACCATTGTTAGACATCACTTTCAATTTGTTTCTAATGCTTGCTTTTAGACTGCACTGAAACCATGTTCATAAATTGCTATGCTCAATGGTATACATTGAAAAAATGCAGCTATTGTCAGTAGGTTCTTGGATTTTCTTAATGATTCATTATACTAAACATCATTAAATGGAAATAAAAAAGCACATCCAATCACAGCTAAGATTCATTACAATATATTCGACACTAATGTAACTTTAAACTGTCAAATATTTATGCTTTTCTTTATAACCTAAATATATATTTTTTTAATGAATGATGTTTTGTATTGTTTCTTATTTTTTTTTTAATTGTAAATTTGAAAACTTTTTCTCATCAGCTAAAGCATAACTGTATTCAGAAATACAATCAATACTTTTGTTGAACAGAAAATTCCTTAATAGTTCAGTAGTTATTTGCTAAAAAAATGTACATTTGTACGTTCAATGGTATTTTTTGCATGTGAAACAGAAACATCTACAAGTACCAGGGAATCAATATATACCTAGTAATGAATTAAAAATCAGTTTGCTTTCAGTAGCTTCATCTGATTAGACAGCAGAGAAGGGTGCAAACTGCTCTGTACCTTTCTTTATGCTACATCTTTCTGAATGCAACACTTTGGCAGGCAGTCCATCTTAGGAACAGGTAATAAAAATTTTTTTAAAAGTATATTGTTGAAACTTTCAAAAAAAAAACAAAAAAAAAAAACATTTTGGTGTTTTTCATGTGCTATGACCTGCTTATCACTGATGACCCTAAATTTTGTATTCCTAATATGAAACTTGGGAAATTAGATCTTTTAAAAAAAATTTAAAAGGTGCCATAAGTTTTGGGCTTTATGCCACACCTGACAAAAACCACGATTAGAAAACAAATTCACTGTAACAGCAATACCTGCATCAATGCTACACCCAAAAATTTTATAATCTCTTAGCCATTGATGTAACAGCTTTGACACAACATTGTAACACATTTGTGTCACTATCTGAACAATCCATACACTTTTTAAATCCTTTTTCCATAATTTTACACTAAGTTATTTCTGATAATTTAATGAGCTAATAACAAAATTAAAATTGATGATGGCATTGAAAATTTTCGAATTTTCTTTCCTTTATTATCTCATTTAATTTATCTGTGGCTAATAATTGTTCTTAGAAGGTGATATTGATTATGAATTACAGTTTGTATACACAGTTTCCACTGCATAGTGTTATTTTTAATTGAAAACACTGATTAGTGCTATCAAAAATATGTGAATAAAAATAAACTAAGATATATTAAATAGACATTCCTTATATAAGAATTTTTATGTAAACGCGCAAATAAATGGATGGATGAAGCAGAAACGTGCTGGAAAGAAAAAATAAATATCAATTCTGTTTTTAATTTCATGTATTGCCCATGTAAAAACCATGAATGCTATTTTTTTATATAATAGTGTTAACCCTGTTTAGTGGAACAACACTAAATTCTCAGAAGTGCTGCATGTTGTGACATGAAAGAAACATGAGATCACTACCTAAAAAATATTACTATCTATTATGAAGATGAAAAAATTCCTCACTAGTTGGTATAAAAAACCAATGAATACTAAAAGACTACTGGATTTCAATTCGTATCATCCAGTTTCTATTAAGAAAAATGTAGCAAGTCAGTTTTTAGAAAAATTAATAAAATAGTTTCTACTGCAGATAAAAAAAGAAGCCCAAAAAGAAGAGCTTAAAGTCATACTTGCAGAGAATAACTATCCTAAAGAAGAAATTGAGAAGCTTCTGAATTTTAATGGTACGAAGAACCCACAAAAGCAACAAGTAAAATTCACTAGAAAAATTTCTTATCACAAAGGTTTATTTGAGGCTTTAAATAGAATTAGTAAAAAATACAATATTAGGCTAGCTCCAAGTTTAGAGAACAAAGTTAAAAAAAATTTTCCCTAAAATAGTTCAAAGAGAAGAAGATATTTTAAAAATGCAAGGAGTAGTTTATGAAGTAAATTGTAGTTGTGGACTATCTTACATAGGTGAAACAGGTCGCAGACTAGAAACTCGTATAGCTGAGCATAAAGCAGCTATAAAAAATTGCTCCAACAAGACTGGATTAGATAGGCATGTTAGAGAAACTGGGCACAGCATGGATTGGAATTCCCTTAAAGTAATCAGTTTCCAAAGCAATTTCTAAAAAAGAAAACTGAAAGAAGGAATAGAGATTGAGAAAAATCAAAATTCCATCATCAATGACTGCAAAGGATTTTCCCTGCCTAACATCTGGCAGGATTTGTTGAAAAATAACCTAAACCGTCAAGGTTAACCGTAACCGTCAAGGTAAACCGTAACCGTGATAGTGACAAGTAAAAAGTGACAACAACAAGACAGCCTGAAGAAGGAGAAGAGTTTTCTCCGAAAATTTGCTATTAATGAAAAAATTTCCTAGTAAAATCCCATAAGTTGCTTTAGATTATTAATTCAATTAAACTAGGAAGCCATTTCTCAACATGAGCTTTATTCAAAGAAAAAAATCCTGTTATATATATTTAGCTCCTAAGTTACTGATGACCTCCTATGAGAGAAATGTACCTCAACTCCATCATGAATGGTAGTTGCCGTCCTTGGCTTTAACATCTCATCTGGGGAGGGGACAAAAGACAGAATCACCAGAGGGTCAGCAAGGTTGTGTGTTAGTGGAAAAACGAGAGAGAAAGTACCCATAAAAACAGAGATATCCAAATTTATCATACCACTCCAAGAGGAGAAAAGCAGGCAGGAGAGAAAACAAAGACTCAAAAACCATGGCACACAAGTAGAAGATAGATCGTCCTATGAAGTTCGCACATCCAGATGAGACAAGTTACTGTGAAGTAGTAGTGGTGTGATGGGTCATTTTCTCATTTTCAATAACCCAGCAGGAATAAATGTATGGTTCAGAATGGGGAATCCAAGGCTATTTGCTGAGAAAATAATATTATACACAAACTTACAATTCCTGTGTACCAAGCAGTTGTTTACAAAAAAATTATTCATCAGCATAAGAGCTGCAGGGCAGGCAAACCACATTTTTTTTACTGTAAGAACTGCTGCTCCTAGGCTGAAAATTACAGTATATTTTAATTACATATCTGATTTTCAGCTGTGAAAGCAGAATGCAACTTTTGATTAGGCACTTGAAATTATTTATTTCATCTGTCTTTTTTTAAGGGGGAGGGCGAATGCATTATTGTTCCACTCAATCAGAAGAATTCTTAATTGTGGAATAACTTTTTTACGGGTCTTATAGAGGTTATTTTTCATGAAAGTTGGTTGTCAAATTTCCGAACTAAAGCCTAGTTCGTCATCAGGACTATATCACTGGAGTAGTTGCTGCCACTCAATTGGAAGAGTCCATCCGCAATTATCGTTAATTGTGGTACTTCTTCTTCTTGCTATTTCAATCCCTTCTTCTAGTTTCCTCTTTACTAAGTTTGACTGGTGGGCGATTATTTTCATTGAGTCCCAATTTATGGAGTGTCCACTTGCTTGTATATGTCTGTCTAGCCCTGTTTTGTTCCCAATGTTCCTAATAGCTGCTTGGTGTTCTTTCATTCGGACCTTAATACTTCTCCCTGTTTCTCCTATATAGCTGAGTCCGCAGTTACAGTCGATGCAGTAAATTACTCCTTCCTGCAATTGGATGTCCAATTCTTTCTGCTTTAAAGCTGGCAGGAATTTCTTTATTTTGTTATTAAGATCTGGAGCTAGCCTGATATTATATTTTGCTCCGATCCTTTTCAGTTTCTCGAAAAGTCCCTTGTGGTACGTAATTTTGCTGGTGAATTTGAAGTGGTTTTTCCTGCTTCTTTTTTGGCACTTGTTTAAATATTTTCTCAACATATGGGGAGGGGTAATTGTTTTCTGCCAATATTTCCTTTAATTCTTCTTTGTGAAGACCTTTCTGAGTAGCTGAAGAGACCAGGATTTCAATTTTTTCCAAAAATTGTCTCGCCGTATTCGATTTAATATAATCAGGGTGGAATGAGCAGAAGTCTAACATCTTCCCTGTGTTGGTGGGTTTTCTAAAAAGCTGAGTGAATATTTTCCCTCTCTTGAGGTCAAGGTTAAATCTAGGTAATTGATGCTATGGTCTTTTTCCTGTTCCAGGGTGTACTACAAGGTATTCTCTAGTAAGTTAAATTCTTCCAGAATCTGAGAGGGTAGAGATTGGTCCACAGTATCTACTATAATTAGGACATCATCCATGTACCTTACATAGAGAGCAAACAAGGAGGGTTGTATAAGGATTTTTGCCTCTAGTTTACTTATATAATAATTTGCTAGCAGAGGTGCTAGTGGAGAACCCATTGCAAGTCCTGAAGAATTCTTAATATCATCATATCATGCATAAGTTACATTAAAAACTGTTAGTGGTGGAATGTTTCGGTAGTGACTTCTACCCTCATCAGCCATGGAATGAAACACGTGGAATGAACCATGTGTATAAGCATCAGTTGTTGCCAGAGTCATCAGTGTTGCATGTGTTACATGTTTCACTGCCAATCCTTCTCACTATGATTCTTCCACTCTCTACGGAAGGGCACAGGAGTGTGTAAGGTTTGAAGAAAGGGAATTACATCTCTTTTGTTAGTGACCAGGTCTTTTTGATCACCTTTCTTAACCCTGCACAAACACTTATCTTTATACTTTCTCTTCAGACTTTCACTCCTCCTTCTTTTCTTTCACACACAACACCCTTGACAATCACAGTGAAGATTTTGTCTCACACAGCAAACAAAACATCCTGCAGTGACAGAGTTGTAATTACGAATTTTGTAGAAGTAATTTGCTTATATTTATTGGGGTCAAATTTTCAATCTGGAACCTAGTTCATCATCAGGACTACATCAGTAGTTGTAGCAATTAGAGCCCTGCAGAGGCAATATTTTTAGGCCCGAGCCCACCAAGTTAATGCTAGGCCCAACCCAGCCCGTTCCCACCCAATTAATGTCAGGCCCGACCCGGCCCGGTTCTTTTTTTTTTTTCAAGGCACGGCCATTCAGGTCCGGCATAGGTTTAATTTGCGTAACTGTCACTTGCTTTAACACGGACGGTATTTGTACTGTAAATTTTTGGACTAACTTGAACTCGTGTAAAAAGAGGGCATAAGTAAGTTAACTAACCCACCAGTAACCGGAAATATGGCAAATGCAATAAATAGTATTCAGTGAACTTAAGTAAATTATCGTCATTTCATAATCGAACCCTTTGTAGGGTCAGATCACTGTTTATATGAGTCAAGTACTGTCTTCTTTGACACTATTCCCAGAACATAACATAAATTGCATACCTGCCAACACTGGCACGAGCCTTGTCAGTAGTAACTAGTATTACTGCGTGGAATATATAAATGCAGGAGAAAGGGAATATCGCGGATTACGAGAAAAATCTTTGCTCCGTCCGACTTCCGGTTTTGGAATTTTTCCCCTATTTTCAAGATGAAATACAAATTCTTATGCAGTAAAATGTTATTTAACAATAATACTGGACAGAGGTAACACCGCGAGAAAAAAATTACGATTACGGAAAAAATCTGAATTCCGTTGTCCTTCCATTTTGTAAAGATGGAATTCTGTCCTCCAAACATCCTTCCCCATCACCAACCAGCACCCCCCCCCCCAATTCTGCTCACAATAATGAAAAAGGCTGAATTCCTCGAATTTGCGGAAGAATCTTATGCTTGAAGATTATGGGGAAATTTTTGTGGCGTATAATTTTCCTTTTTGCAAATTGCTGCCTACAGTCTCAAGCTGAAATAAATACAAACATTTATACAATAAAATGATATTTAACAAGAATAGCGGACACAAAGGCAACACCAAAAGAAAAAAAAATTATGATTACGGCAAACATTTTTCTCCGTTTAACTACACTTTACGAAAGTTTGAGACACGAAATACCGTCCCCAGACGGAAAAAGACCCCCCCCCAAATTTTCTTCAGTTTTGCATCGATCTTAAAAATAATCTAAATGCTGACAAAACAAACAAACAAAAAAAAAAACGTAGTTCCGCGAATCCGCTTAAGTATTTCATGTATATCATAAAATAATAGCAAAATTAAAAAAAAATTAAAACTTAAAATTCATAGAGCCCATAGTTTTGACAGTGAGTTCCGTAGTCAGACAATTAAATCAGTAGAAACTTGGCAGGTATGAAATTGATGCTTAGTTACACACAGGCACACACAATAACATGCTTAATGGTTAATAGTTAATACAACAAACTCTCGTACACAGAATATGATTCCATTCTGTTGGCCGGACATCTTTGATTTAATTCTTCAGGTTTAGGATATAACTCCCAAAATCCAAATGTAACACAATTTTCCATTTGTTTTGCTCCTCGAACCTCTAACTTACCCAACCCAATAAAGCAAGTAACAAATCAAAATTATAGAGAAAGAGCCTAAATAATAGTTTACTAGCAAAATTTATATATTTCCACTTGTATAACTGTTATGTACTTAAACTCGACTCATATTTACAAATCTAATACGAAACTCCACTTTTTAAAATAATACATGACATTTATCCGTACTTCCATTTTTTACATAAACCTCACCTCAACTGTATACGCAGAAATTAAAGTAATAGTTATTCCACTATCACCTTACATAGGTAATATACTTATGGATTTGCCAGTTTCACATACACAGTAACACATTATATATCCAAATTCCAAAATTGTTTTGGAATATTACTATGAAGAAATAAAACAGCATTCACTGTGTCAGGATGTGGGCAACTTCGTCTTTCTTCAATAACCCGACCCACAGCACTAAAATTTATTTCGCTGCTCACACTTGTTGCTGGAATGAACACACAGTACATGTCTTGCTAACATGGAGAGCAAAGGAAAACATTTGCCATTTTCTCTACAAAACGATAAAATATCTGACGGCAAATCAGTGTGCCGAAAATCAATGTACCTCCTGACCTCATCTGGTTGCTCTTGAGCAGTGGTCTTTGTCATCCTCCCAATCACTAAAATTTGATATACGAAAGCACTTGGTCAGTTGCTGTTCTTCGGTATTTGGGTAATCTACATCGTTTTTAAGTTCATGTAGTAACATACTTCTCACTTGGCTAATTACTTCGTCCTTTCAGGCGAAGACAACAGCTTCAACTGGCGGAAAGGTGGCCATAAGAATGTAGCAATATGGTGCAATTTTTCAGTTTTAAACTTCTTTTCGATGTACTTTTTTGCCCTTTTGGTGACTTTTTCCATGCCTAAGAAGCTGCTCTCAAAGACAGATAAATGCGTAAGTAGTTTTTTCCACCACAAAATCACGGCCGGTACAGTACATGCTTTTTCTTTTTCCAAATCTTCACTCGCTTCTTTGAATGGCTTCAGAAAAGTGATCATACTTTGTAAGTTTTCTCTTTCAATAGAAGCTAGTCTAGTATCCCCAGGGTCTTCTAGTATTTGGCACATTTTCTGATACTGCTCTTCCACTGATTTTAACATGAAATATTTTGAGTTCCATCTCTTTTCAATGTCCTGATGAGCTGTTTCCTTTTAAGCATTGTATTAGGCCACTTTGCTTCAGATATGTAACCAGAGCCTCAGTGGATACCAGAAGATCTAAAATTTGAGGCGCTTCATTACTTATAAACTCGTTGCTTTACTGAACTTCATGAAGAAATGGGATCTGAACATAAGCATCTGCTTTTTCATAGTGGTGGCGGTAGGGTAGCAGTAGCGTGGAAACGTTCCACAGCGTCTTTTCGAGTTGCGTGATGAAATCAGAATTTTTCTGCTTGGGAAAATGGAATTAGCAGAACATTTATGTAAAGTCAAATTTTTAGCAACACTGGCCTATTTGGCAGACATTTTTAAAAAACTAAGCAGTTTGAATGTATCACTGCCAGGAAAGAACTCAAATATTCTGGGTATGCAGGACAAAATGAAAGGCTTCATGACGAAGTTAAATATTTGGAAAGGTCGTATTGACTGTGGGGTTACTGAAATGTTTCCATTGTTTACAAAATTCATAGCAGAGGAAGCTGGTGATAGCTCTACTATAAATTATGTTGTGAAAAGAGTAGCGGTGCACCTATCAGCACTGAAAAACCAGTTTGAAGACTACTTTTCTCAGATCGACAGCCTCACCCACAATTGGATTCGAGACCCATTCTCTGTAACAGCGAGTGATATGCCAGAATTAAGCGTGGTTGGTCAAGAGCAATTACTTGAACTTTCGAGCGACAAGACACTAAAAATAGCATTTCACAAAACACCACTTCTAGAATTTTGGCTTTCAGTTCGAAGCGAGTATAAAGAACTTACAAAAAGTGCTCTGGAAGTGCTCTTTCAATTTACGACAAGCTACCTGTGCAAAGCTGGATTTTTGGCAATGGCTGCAGTTAAAACAAAGTACAGAAATCGTCCTAATGTGGAGAACTACCTGCGTGTGGGACTGACACACTTAGAACCAAACATCGATTGTTTGTGCAATTCAAAACAAGCCCAAGTTTCACATTGATGTGTACAGTTTGTGAAAATATGAAAAACGTTTTTAATTTACATTATTATAACTTTATTTAGGAGGAATATAGTCCTGGTTGTATACTAGGTACAGACATTACCCACTTTATTTGTGCAAAATGCTGTAGGTAGTAATATTTGTATTTTTAGTAGTGCAGTTGTAATTTTGCTTAATATTTTCAATCAAGCCTTAGTGGTATCATTGAATTTATAATAAAAGAAAATAAATATTGATTATAGAGCAATGGATACCTGTGCATATGCTGGGAAAGGGGGGGGGCACCATTGTAGGTTAGCCCCGATTGGGGAGGAATACTGTAGAAATGGTTGGGAACTGCTGGTCTAGAGCAGTGCTTTTCAACCGATGGTATGCATACCACTGGTGGTACTTTGGCACCTGGCAGGTGGTACATGGCGTCATCCTAGAGAAGATAATGCCATTACACTTTTCTCAGCGTTTTGAATGTGAAACGTAGTCAAATGCATGGGTCATCATGTATTATTCATTGGATTGGACTTGCCGTGGACTTGTTTCCACATTTTCCGTGGAGGAGATGAAAGGCTTTCAACCCATGACTCATCATTCCCTGTTGCGCTCAAAATAGACGGAGAACATATAAGAAAAGGCAGAACACTTCAAGGTCTAAGTGTCTATTCTGGACTGATACGTCAGCACCACCCCTACCTGCCTACATTTCACCAATCACGACATGTCATCGGGTTCCTCCTTGTCGTCTGGCTTGTCGTTTTTCTCCTTTCCAGTTATTCAATTTTGCTACCGCTGTGTGTGACGGTGTGAGACCAAGGTAGTGGTGCATATTAACAAATATGGATAAATTCGTCATACATTCGTCAGTGTAAAGGGAAAGTGATTCAGTAAAGGAACTGCCACCGAAGAAATTAAAACCGGCACCGAATAAAAAATACAGTGAAGATTATTTGAAGTTTGGATTTTATTTCACGGAAGAAAATGATCAGCAGCTTACTTTTTGTGTTATCTGCAAAGTAGTACTATCCAAAGTATTCCATGAAGCCTTCTTTGCTCCAGGGACATTTAACAACAAAACAAAGAGCACACCGAAATGCCAGTAGCATTTCTCGTTAACAAGAGAGGCGAATTTATAAAACACCGTGCTGCTTTCGTGAAGTCCATAACCATCTTGAAAAAATGTCTGGAAGCATTTTATGAATTGTCCTTGATAGCAGCTACATGAAACAAGCCTCACACAACTGTTGAAGAAGTCGTGGCTCCCTCTGCCATTGCAATTGCTTCAATTCTCTTTGATGAAAAAATGGCTGATGCTATTCGTAATATTCCATGTTCTGACAACACCGTTCAAAGACGAATACAAGATATGGCCACAGACCTTACTCAACAAGTGGTGGAAAAGATCACAGCAGCAGAAAAATTTGCATTTCAATTGGACGAAAGCACTGACATCGCTGGTGAAGTGCAATTAATTGTCTTTGTGCATGTTCCTGATTCAGAAGATATACTGGAACACATATTATTTTGCTGCCCACTACCTGGCAGAATGACTGAGGAAGAAATATTCACAATAATCGATAATTTTGTCAGTGAACATGGAATATTATGGACTTGGTGTGTAGCAATTTGTTCCAATGGTGCAGCAGCTATTACAGGAAGAGCTTTGGACGTGATAGCATGAGCTAAGACAAGACACAATTCAATTGTTTCAAATCATTGCATCTTGCATAGACATGCACTTGCTTCTAAACAGATGAGGCCATTGTTACTTGAGATTTTAGAAGATGCTGCAAAAATAATAAATTTCATCAAAAGCTGGCTATTGAATGGACAATTATGCAAGGATTTGGATTCTGAGTGCAGCACTCTCCTCTTTCACGCAGAAGTACATTGGTTGCCAAGAGGTGAAACATTATCGAGATTATTCGAGCTACGAGATGAAACGCACCTGTTCCTGACAAATGTTTCATCACCCCTAGCAGAAAAATTTTAAAATGTCTTCTGGGTGTTCCTTGGCTATTTGGCTGACATATTTAAAAAGCTAAATGAACTTAATTGGTCGCTGCAGGGCCACGGTCATAACATGTTTATCACGGAAGACAAAGTTTGTGCATTCTACAAGAAAATCTCTCTGTGGTTAGGCCAAGTAAAGAAAGGAAATATTGCATCATTTCCCAATGTATCAGACTTTATTGAACTAAATTCTGTTGTTGACACTGAAGATATTGAAACTGCCATCAAAAGTCACTTGGAAAAACTGCATACCGAGTTTGCGTTGTATTTTCCATTCGTGTCAAGAAGATGTGATATTGAAATTCGTTGGGTTGCATCGCCCTTCATTATGAACAATGCTATGAACTCTGACCTTTCCTCTCAAGACCAAGATGCACTTCTGGAATTGGCATCAGACCACAATTTGAAGGAACTTTTTAATGAAAAAACCCTGACCAAGTTCTGGAACCAAGTTGCAAACCTGTACCCGGAAGTTGGAGAAAAAGCTATCATAGCGTTACACTATTTGGTTTCACATACTTGTGCAAGAAGGTGTTTTCTTCACTGACGTGTATAAAAACTATGGAAAAGAATTGTCTTTAGCTGGAATCTGACTTAATTCTATCAGTAAACACTCTCCAGCAATGAGTGCAAAGATTAATGTTCGAGAAACAGGCAAAAGTTTCCCATTAAAAATGTGGTAAGTGGGCATACTTTATCACTTTTTTCCTTTTTTTTTTTTGGTCATCAAGTTTTTGACACCTTGCTAAGCCACTGGTGGTACTCGGATATTGCCATGTCCTAAAAGTGGTACAATCTGTGAAAATGTTGAAAAGCACTGGTCTAGAGCATAGTCTGTTCCTGCAAACTAAGCTACATAGGTAAAACAGGGAGAAGTACAAAAGTCCGTATGGAATAACATAAAGCAGCTGTTAGAAGTATTACAAAAAAGACAGGGTTAGACAGATATACAGAGGTAACTGGACACTCCATAAATTGGGACTCAGTAAAAATAATTACCCACCAATCACGGTAAAGTGGAAACTTGAAGAAGGGGTGGAAATGGTGAGAAGAACCACCATGCTAAATGATATAATTGCAGTTGAGCATCCCTGACTGAATGGCAACAACTACTCCAGTGACATAACCCTGATGATGAACAAAATTCTAGTATAAAAATTTGACCATTATATAAATACAAACAAATTACCTCTAAGCCCTTCCTAATTTCATTTCTTTCCCTGTAATATAGATAATTAGAAGTGACATGATGTAATTAATTACTACCTTTGGCGATATCATGTCATGTATGTAAAACAAACCTCTTTAGTTAGGGAAAATGAAGTTTTGAAACTTCCTCCTACAAATATTAAAAAAACAAAAACAAAACGAAATTTGTGCAATCACAAATTTGCCCAAGCTCAAAACGCTTGTTGACACAGAGCATATAATTAGGGGTGCATTTAGTGCACTGTGACCACTAATTTTCCACCCTGATCAATAGTAAGTATTAAAATCTATCATTATCAGTAACTTTGATCTGGCAGACCATCTTGATCATGATTTGAAGAGCTAACTGCTGAATCACAGACAACAGCTTAGTGATGTGTGTGTCTTTACACTGAATTGATAAAATTGCAAATTTTACCATATTACTTTTATTACAGATATAACGATAAACAAAAATTCAGAATGCTGATTTTCTAATGAACTTTAATTTTACTAGAATGTATGTATGAATAAACAAAATATGAGCATAGGGTCCACATATTACTATTGCTGGCTGGAAGCGAATGTTTTAAATATTCTCATGGCCAACATTGCTGACTTTGAAACCCGTCTTTCAAGAAAAAATTTGCATCAGAAAAAGTGGGGAATAAATATTATATTAAAAAATATATTTAGCATGTTTACAGCAATAATATGCTAATTTTAGCATGAAATGTGAAAATTTGAAAAATCAGAAAATATGATTAATAAAAATACACTAACTGTAGTTAAGGCAAGTCAATGTAAAATTATGTTCTACACTCTCATGATTACAAACAAATGACATCACTGACCAACAATGAAATTTTACTTCCCCTAACAAAGAAATTTAACAGAAAAGCTACAAAAAGCAAAGAAATTTTGGTTGTAGCTAAAGCAAGTGGATGCAAAAAATAATTTTTTGAATTAAGGTCAGTGCAGTGTCAGATAACATGCAATATTACACCACACTGTGGAACCACTGGAATTAGTTTGTGTGAAAAAAAATGGAAATTTCAGCTGCATTAATAGCTAGCTAATGCAAAACAAATTTATGTGATCTAGAACAAGAACTGTGTACCATACAAAGCAAGAAGCACAAAAAGTTTTAGTTTTGCTCATAGTTCCTGATAGCCACTGCAAAAATATTTTTTTTTTCAGTCAGACTATCAGAAGTGCACATGTTACACAAAAAGCAAAACTATTCTTGCACTATGAGTGAGAAACTGTGCTAATTAAAAAGCAAGTAGCAGGGTCATCATCCTCAAGCAGGGCCATAGTCAAAAAGAAATTTTGGGGAAGGTTTGTGAATTTGAAAATTAATTTTCACCCAATGTTTTAAATGTGTTGAGTTTTTTTCTCTGTCATATTACTTTTGGACACGAAATTCTTCTAATTAACACTCCCCATTTTTCAAATACTGACTTATAAGCTGTACTACTTACACAAGTATATGGAGCTATCTATCCTCTCTTTATTTAAGTACAGGATATGCCCCAATATCTTTCGTTTTACTAAACTGATATGTGTATAGAGTAAGTAAAGAATTACAGGATTATATATATTAAATTCCTTATGGTTTCTTTACTTACACGTAATCCAGCTGCCTCTCATGAAGTGCAGTAGCACAAAGTTCAAAGTAGTACTGTACATGTCTGTCCGCTTATAGCACAAAGGCTAGCCATCGTTCTTTTTCTTCAACAAATTTATTGACGACATCTTTGGGACTGATGTACACTCACTTCCAAAAGTTAAGCACGCAGAGGGAGAAGTTAATTTCCAGAAGCCAATCCGAATTGGAGAGGCTGCAATTCGCCGAAGCGGTAGACGGAAGTATGCAAATATGGTAGGTAACAGCGAATCACGATGTCTTGCCGAGAAATATGCAAAACAGGTAGTCGTATAAGAAGCCAGCACACTGAAGGGGTACAGGAGTTGCATGCAAGTGCTGCTACAAGGTGTTGAGAACTGTCGGAGGATTTGTTTTGAAGACAGACTTGATTTTATGGCTTCCAGAAGACGATTGGAAGATTCTGAGCGCTGGTGTGTCGTCGGACGCATTGAAGCAGGACAGTCAGTCACAGATGTTGCTGGTTTCTTTGGCGTGAATCATTCCGTCATTTCACCTTTATGGAAACAATTTCTAACCAGCCAAACAGTTGTCCGCAGACCTGTGGCCGGTCACCCAAGGGTTACGACCCCCGCGGAAGACCAATATATTGCTGTTGTAGCCAAGCGGAATCGAAGAGCGACGTCCACACGTGTGACATCTACGGTTACGGCGACCATTGGTAAGACGATATCTGCCACTACTGTGCGTCGAACGCTACACATGAAGGGACTGTACACCCGGGTACCACGGGTTTGTGTTCCTTTATCCGTCCAATCCAGAGGGGCACGATTAAAGTGGTGTTGCCAACATGTCAATTGGACTGTGTTTGACTGGGGCAACGTTATGTTCACGGATGAGTCCAGATTTGCCCTGCAACCCGATGGCAAGCGTGTACGGGTGTGGAGGGAAGAACGCACACGCAATCGACCCAAGAACATCACCGAACATAATGCATTCCGAGGTGGAAGCATCATGATCTGGGCAGGAATTTCCTTGGGATATCGCACCGACCTCCACATCTACAGACGGGGTTCTGTGACGGCTGTACGGTATCGAGATGAAGTCCTAGACCCCACTGTGCGATTGTACACTGCAGCAGTTGGTTTTGCCTTTGTTTTAATGGACGATAATGCGCGTCCCAATAGAGCTACCATCATTGACGACGACCTGGAGAGTGAGGGGATTGCGTGTATGGAGTGGCCGGTGTACTCGCCCAACCTTAATCCTTTTGAAAATCTTTGGGATGACCTCGGCCGTGCTGTGTGTTCACGTCTCCCGCACCCAACCACTCTCACAGCTTTGGAAACTGCTCTACAGGAGGAATGGCGATTACTGGACTCTGCGGTGGTTGATCACCTCATAAAATGCATGGTCAGACGTAAACTTTGTATGCAGATGAGGGGTGCTCACATACCCTATAAATGTCAGGTTTAGTTGTTTGTTGTGACTTTATTACTCACTTTGTAAATGACTCCAATTTGACGTCATCTTATAATTTCTGAAATTTCAATATTATTTTCATCTCTGTCTGTATTTCTTTATTTTGATTCATTAATAAAAATATTTCCTACGTTCCTGCCGCATTTCGTGTCAATCCAAGCAGTACTTCTCCATTTTTTCACTTCTTACTGCTCTGTGCTTAACTTTTGGAAGTGAGTTTATATTTCCCTGTGGATGTTCATAAGAGCCAAGACTTCTCTTGCCCTGTAGAGTTTTGTAAGCATGTTTTAAAATGCCTGGAGGATGAAAAGGTTTGTTCTGGAGTACTATTTGAAACAGGAAGAGTACTGAGCAATTTTAACAGGAAATGAGCATTCATGAAAAGATTTTTGTTACAATAAGACAATGATGCCAAAGGTAACACTAGAATGTTTATTTCTCGGTATGATGGTCCATTTTCTTTTCCACAACTCTATAACTGACGTGACAGAATCATTATCCAAAGAAATCATCCGGGGACGCCGGTGGTTTTGGTGATTGGACATGTGCATGTAAATGAAAGAGCTCTGTCGATTTGCTAGCAAAAATTTGTAAAATAATTATTTTATTTTTGAGACATTTTAAACATTTTGGGGAGGGTTTAAACCCTCAAAACCCCTCCCTGGCAACAGCCCTGTCTGCATGGAACCTGCTATCAAAAGAAAAAAAGAAAAAAAAACAGGTCTGACTGACAGATGTACAGAGATGTCTATAGGATGATGTCTGGATAGACAAAGTGATACTACAAGCAATATCATTCTTTAACATACATTCTTATGTTTCAAGACATAAAAATACAAATTCTCAGCATAGCTTTCAACTTTCTGTGGTTTGTAAACTCCTCTCGTTGCCAAGCATTTTTATTTTTTCATTAATTTTTTTTTCTGCACAAAAACTATTTCATAAAAATATAAGTACATGACGAATAACTCATAAACAAAGCTGTAAAACTTTACACAAAAACTGTGAACTAATTTCATATGTGAAACAAATATGTTCAGTTAAATGAAATTTGTATACTTTTTTGATGACTGTTTGGAATCGTGCTTTGTTTTGTGATGCAAATCTCGATGGCACTTGGAGCAATAACCTTGCCACTCAGGATTTCCATAGTAACCGCAGCCATTCTTGCACTTCAGTTCTTCAACACCCAGATGCAAGAAATTCACTTTCCTCTTTGTTTTTTTGCTTGAATGCAGTGAAGACATGATGTAGAGCTAACAAACAGAAGAAAACATATAAACATTTTAATAAAAAGCAGATCACACTAGATATATGCATTTTTTCATAAAATGACATGGTTTCACACACACAAAAGTTTTAACCTAAAAAGTTCACCTGACATTTCTTACAAGTTCATGTGTGTCACAGCACTGAAAAATGGCTACTAGACCAATACATTTTCAGTAACCTGAAATTCAGAAATTACAGCATAAAATGTTCAAGAATCTCTTTTTTCCCAAGGTAAATCAAATTAGATCTATGTTATTTGCTAATAGGAAAATTGAAAAATGATTAATTAAAATGTTTGTTTATCTGAAAAATATATTCTATGTCAGCACTGACTAGACGTAATGCCGGAAATATGAACTCTTTGCACGTTTGTTTCAGGAGCTAATTCGCTCTCCCGCACTCGAGTGCAACAGCACCGCTCTGTCTTCGAGTGTTATAAAGAAAATACATATCTATATTCTATACGGAAACTGTAGTCTCCATTTTATATTTAATTTTCTGAGAGCTAGGGGTTATTCATAGTCGTATTAATGTGGCCTGTACATATATATTACCTATGTATGCAAGCAAATCATTGACATTGACCAAATTGCAGAATTGAAATAATATTTATAAGAAGGAATGTGAACATTACTTAGGGGGTGAAACATTGAGTAACCTCTCACTAGTTGAATAGAGCAATATATCCAAATTCTTGAGTTAATCCAGATGTTTACACAACTTGACCAACGATACTGCACAAGGTTGAGACAGAAGTATGGACAAACAAGGATTTTTTCATATGATAATTAAAAATGTGAAATGTCACGACTTCTAAAATAATTGAAAATGACAATAAAACAGTTTGGTAACTATGACACACGAAGACTAAAGACGCAGAATGGAGACACGAGAAGAAACAGAATACGAATAACTCAAATGTAAATGCTAAAAACAACATTGAGTACTAGCCGTCGTTCTTATTGTGGCAATGCATTTCGGTGCCTCTGCACCATCTTCAGGCCGGTGGAACTCAGCTGCTGTTCACATGACAGGCAGCTACGGAGTCTTCTGGTAGCTGGTGATTAGGTATACTGGTTGTCTATTCAACACAACACATGTTGGGCGAATCAACAAACAAAGGAGGGGAGGGGGTTGCTATCTCCCGCATGGCTGCAACTTAGTTGTTGGTGTTTTCCTCAATTATGGTTGGAGCAATGTGTTTCCTATTTTTTCTTGAGTTGTTTTTTTCGAGATCTATCAGCAGTTTTCAAGGTAGAGGAAGATCAATGCCATTGTTCTTGTTACAGTTCAGTTCACTAGTTTTTTCAATTAATATGGCCTCAGCATATCGCAAACATTTTTCAGGGTACGCTATCTGTTTATTATTTTAATATTTTTAAAACCTGGTTTACCTGGTTGCTTCTGCAATAATCTATTAACGCTATGCCCCACACGTATCTAACATCATTTAATAATCTCCCGATTGCCGAACTTGCATAACGTGTGAAACAGTAATGACGGACATTTAATGCCAATCAAGTTATATCTATTAACGCTGTTTTATTTTCGTTCTTGCTCTTTATACTCCAGCTCTTTCAAGCATTTTACTGTTTTCTTTATTTTTTAAAATAATATCCTTGTGTGTAACAACAGATGTACCGAAGTCTTTCTTTTCATTTTAACATTCTTTCTTTAGGATTTTGTTGATAGGTGGAATGTATGGTAGTTGTCCATGATATTCCATATCTTTGTTGGTCTTAGGTTTTGAGTGTTTGTAGTCGTATATTAATTTCCTGATTATTGCCGTCTTATATCCGAATTCTTTAGCTGTTTGTATGATCCATGTTAACTCTTTGTTTTTGTATTTATTATTGCTGCATAACATATGAGCTCTTTTGATGTACACTGAAGAGCAATTGAATTAGAGACAGCTGGCATTATGCAAATGTGGCGCTGTGATCGGCCCTGTAAATGGAAACAACGTGACGTATGCAGCGATCCGACAATATAAGGAGTGATGTGACGGGAATCAGTAACAGTCGGACGCAGTATGGGTAGGACGAAGGATCTAAGCGCATTTGATCGTGGGCAAATTGTCGGAGCCCGACGAATGGGTCATTCCATCTCGGAAGTCGTGCAGGCACTAGGATTTTCATGAGCCACTGTATCACGGGTGCACCGTGAGTACATCAAATCCGGTAAAACCATCCCTGCAAGGGCCAACTGCCGTGGACAACAGCGTGTGGATGAGCAGGGTCATCGTCGGCTAGCTCGCATTGTAACAGCAGATAGATGGGCCACAGTGCAAGAAATCACTTAGTAATTTAATGCTGGTGCACAAAAACGAGTAAGCAGCCACACCATCCAGAACCATCTCCTCGCTATGAGGTACAGAAGCCATCGTCCCACGAGGGTACCGCTGCTGACCACACATCACAGGGTGCAAAGATTAGCATGGGTGCGGTAACATCACCACTGGACCCTAGACATGTGGGAAAATGTTGCCTGGACTGATGAGTCGAGATTCACGTTGGTACATGCGGATGGCAGGATACGAGTATGGCGCAAACCACATGAAGTGATGGATCCTTCTTGCCAGCAGGGTACTCTTCAGGCTGCTGGGGGTGGCATTCTCGTCTGGGGACTGTTTACATGGACCAAAATGGGACCCGTGATATGTGTGACATCGTCCCTCACAGGTCAACACCACAGGGATATCCTGGACGACCATTTGCTCCCGTTTGTGCGTCTTCAACATCCCACTGGGGACCTCATCCTGCAACAAGACAATGCACTGTGCCATCGCTCCCGAATTGTATCCGAATGGTTGGATGAACACTCCACCGACGTGACCTCGCTTCCTTGACCAGCTAGCTGGGTCACCTGACCTCAATCCCATCGAGCACATCTGGGATGCCATCGAGAGAGATGTTCGAGGCTCTGACCCCCTCCATCAAATCTTTGTGAACTGTGGGAGCTTGTTCAGGGGTCGTGGATCTGTATGGTTCCCAACGATTCCGGTGTCTTGTCGAGTCCAGGCCGAGACGAATCGCCGCCGTCATCAGGGCGAAAGGTGGTGCTACACGTTACTAGACAGGTATCTCTAATTCAATTGCTCTTCAGTGTATGTTTGGAATGCTGCTATTTTTTGAGGCCATGGATGAAATGATTCTTTGGGGATAAGTACTTGTATGTTGGTTTATGGTATACATAAAATTCGAGTTGATGCTGTTTCTTAGTCACCATTACATCCAGAAAAGGAAATTTCTGCTTGTTTTTCAACTCTAAAGTAAGTTCTATTGTAGGATATATAGCTGAGAATTTTTTTTGTATTTCATAGATACATTCTCACTCGGACTCATTTTCGAAGCAGCTGCTGAAAAATATAGGAGTATACAACCGTAGATATTAAAAGAATGTATCTTACTCATTTATAGAATGAGAAATTCCACTTTATAGTTACAGAAATATGCAGTTGATTCAGTGTAAAAGATATGGTTTATATTCTTAATTAGTAGAGACTGCATTGAAAAAAAAATCTGAATGAGAATAAAGCATGATAAATTTAGACATAAGCACATAACCATCAATAATACACCTGAAAACTTCAAGAACATGCTTAAATCACATAAAACTTTAAGGTATATAAGATATATAACACAATAATTGGTCTAACAGAATAAGAAGTTGACATCTCTGAAGTTGAAAGAAACCTCTTACCAAGGCCATTATGGAAACAGAGACAAAAACAGGAAATATTAAGAGCAAATTGCATATGAAGAAAATTTCAAAACAAACAAAACAGTTAATGCAAAACAAAAAAGGAGATGAAGATAAAGAAAATGTAATTTCCAAAGTGGAATATGAATACATAGAGCCAGGCCTTTGCAAAACTGCTGAAATTTCTACCAGCCAAATGTGGCTAGTGGAATAAAAACTTTACTAGCCAAATGACAAAATCTACTGGCCATGCAAAATTAAAAAATAATAATAATTCAGTGACTTCTCTACTTACAATTCTATGAAATTAAATGGGTGAATGTTTTTTTTTTCTTTCTAATGAGAGACTCCTTCCCCATTAACTTGATAAAAACAGATGCATAGCAGTTACTACAAAGCATCATTAGATTGACTGCAAATATTTCATATGCTTTTGTTCCAAAATGATTGATTTTTGAAATTTATTTTCAGTGCTGTAATATCATTACTCTTACTATCTTAATTTACACATTCATAATTTATTTTTAAGAGGCCACTAAAGTTAGATGTCTAATTTCTTTATTATTATTTAAAACAAAGGGACAAAAGCTAGGATACATAAAGTGGCACTAATAATGTTGATGCAGTTCAATGCTGATATGTACTGTGTCTGATCTTCCCATCAGAGGTATCTGCCCAACACAATTGAATAGCATTTTGAGGATCAAAATCTTCAATTGAAGGGCCATTGCATCTAATCACCATTGACATTTAAAGTGTCACTAATCAGACATGCCTGATTACTCGTTTTTATGAGATTCATTGATGAAGAGCCGTGGTCTCACAGAGTAGTACTACATGGCACTTGATGCAGCAACTGCATCGTCTTAGAAACATTGCCATAAGTTTGTTTCTTTTTGTTCAGCACATATGTGGCTAAACAGAGATCCAAAGATAATTCTTTTACCTGTAGATGACGATTATGGGCAAAACACGTAACAATATTAACAAAGAAAGGTAACTTGATCACGCTAGTTACGTTAACTGAAAACTTTTTGTAAAAGTTTTCAGTTAACGTAACTAGCGTGATCAAGTTACCTTTCTTTGTTACCTGTAGATGACATTATGCTTTGTGCAAGGTATACTATGCCAAAGGTTGGCACGGTAAAGATCAAATATACCATGGCAAAGGTTGTTTTAGTAACCTTGACTCTTTGGTCGCTCCAAGCTGATCTGTCAGCAGATTAAATTACTCTTGGAAGCCCACCTTCACTTCCATTCATTTTCGAAGCAGCTGCAGGAACACAGACGAGAAAACTGAACTCCACATTCATTCACAAGTGGGGGGAAAATTTGGACAAAATAGTTGCTCACTTAAGGAAAAAATTCTGCGGGCCATCGTTGGCTACTATATTAAAAAATTTACTAGCCACTACAAAATATCTGGTCGCCATTTGGCGACTGGCTACCAACATTCGCAATAGCTGCATAGAGCTATGCAAGACATGTGGAAAAGTATCACTGAAGACAAGAACTTCAATTGTGAGCTAGAGAAAAAAAAGAAAAAAATGAAAACAACCAAAGTCAAAGCAAAGGGACATCTCAATAATGGGAGAAAACAGATTTTAGTATTAAAAAAAAAGAAAAAGATGGCACTGTAACAAGAAATATATGAGCAATTCCATGTCAGATCAATCACCTTCTTGACTCACCATTTCTGATTTTGATGAAATTTGGTATGAAGCACACATATGACAAGGTAAGTAATTCTGCCGATTTTCAGATTTTATTTTGAAAATTGTCCAAGATACACACATAATAAAAATCGAAATTTTCGTAAGAAATGACAAACTCGCGCACTTATAAATGGCTGTAAATTTTTTCCTAATTGTAGTAGAGTGACAATTCAAACACAGTTGCAAAGCTAAAGGATTGAGCTTTCTATAGATATCATACATGACCTTCATACAACAGATTAAAGTTTCAAGGTCATCCACTGTGACCTTTGACCTTGAATATCTCAAAACATACCATCTTAAAAAATTACGAAAAAAATATATTTTATTGCTACAACATTCTTCTACCCATGTGCCAGATATTAGGCTGGCACCGCTATGGCAAGGCAGTGTAAGATTAATAGGAGTGTCACGTTGCACCCTTCTGTATGTAAGGCACAGAGACATACCATGCAATAAATATTTCTTACGTTGAGGATTTGTGTTTATTATACATGAAATGTGTATATGTTATAACAGATCAACAGATTTATCAGAAATATGCTATGTGACAGCAATTTTACTTGATAGACACAATTTTCAGCAGTAAATAATGTCAACAAATCTTTGAGATCAGAGATTGAAACTCCACCCATTTTAGCCAATGACAAAGCTTCTTATTAGAGCCAATGACAGGGTTTCTTATTAAAGCCAATGGCAAGGCTTTTTATTACAGCCAATGAGAAATCTTACTGGTACACCATTTTACATTTGCTGTTATTTCAATTCTGAGCTTGTGAGTGTGTGGTTATCAATTTATCTGTAACATTGTTGACTGTTTAATTGTTATTTTATTTTATCTTTATTGTTATCTTTATTTAATCAATTTCTTTTTATCAAACTATATTTATTTATCTTTTTTTTGCAGGTGCAGTTTCATTAACCAAAATGGACTTTAAAAGTCAAATTTTTTGTTGCAATCCTCTGGGTAAAAGTGGACACACAAGGTTTAGAAAGAATCTGAGAAAAGTACAGCCTTGGATGGTTCAGAAATGTCCAAATATAACATTAGAACAGAAAATATGTAGTTCATGCAGAAAATCTATCTCTGAAATGCCAGGTCCTTCATGTATAATTGAAACAGATGCAGAGGCAGAACAACCTCGGTTAAGTGAAGATAATTCAGAAGGAGTGGTGAAGAGTGAGATATGGACTGACAGAGACACAACTTTGGATAGTCTGAATGATAAGTTACTTTCTCTAGGCAAATCTCCTGTGAAAAAAAAAAAAGATTAGGTGTTGGACAGTACAGCAAGAAGAAATATCAGAAAATTGGTGAAGTGATAAAAGGCTACATAGGTGTTCCAGAATGTGATAATCCTGTGACAGTGTCTGATGAATCGGTCATGATTTCACAGTTGAAAGAAAAATTTCAAGAAACAGACTCTAGCAGTGTTAAAGTCCAACTACTAACAGTATTACCTAGAACCTGGAGTATTCGTAAAATTCAGGAAGAATTTGGTGTAACATATTACATGGCACGAAAGTTTAAAAATCTTGTGGAAGAGCAGGGTATTTTAGCGACTTTCGTGCCATGTAATATGTTACACCAAATTCTTCCTGAATTTTACGAATACTCCAGGTTCTAGGTAATATTGTTAGTATTTGGACTTTTTTTTTTTTTTTTTTGAGTGGAGGTTTAACGACCACCGTGAGCAACTCAATGGGCTATAAGCAGTCGCCCGTCCCTAATTTAGGGTCACTGGTTCCAGGGAAGGGAGAGAACCAGTGCCGTAAGACAAACACAACATCCATGCCTCACCGGGATTCGAACCCGGACCCCATTCGGACGAATGATCAGAGGCCATCGCTTAGACCACTGCGCCACCGGGGCGGCTATTTGGACTTTAACACTGCTAGAGTCTGTTTCTTGAAATTTTTCTTTTAACTGTGAAATCATGACCGATTCATCAGACACTGTCACAGGATTATCACATTCTGGAACACCTATGTAGTATTTTATCACTTCACCAATTTTTTTATATTTCTTCTTACTGTACTGTCCAACACCTAATCTTTTTTTTTTTTTTCACAGGAGATTTGCCTAGAGAAAGTAACGTATCATTCAGACTATCCAAAGTTGTGTCTCTGTCAGTCCATATCTCACTCTTCACCACTCCTTCTGAATTATCTTCACTTAACCGAGGTTGTTCTGCCTCTGCATCTGTTTCAATTATACATGAAGGACCTGGCATTTCAGAGATAGATTTTCTGCATGAACTACATATTTTCTGTTCTAATGTTATATTTGGACATTTCTGAACCATCCAAGGCTGTACTTTTCTCAGATTCTTTCTAAACCTTGTGTGTCCACTTTTACCCAGAGGATTGCAACAAAAAATTTGACTTTTAAAGTCCATTTTGGTTAATGAAACTGCACCTGCAAAAAAAATGATAAATAAATATAGTTTGATAAAAAGAAATTGATTAAATAAAGATAACAATAAAGATAAAATAAAATAACAATTAAACAGTTAACAATGTTACAGATAAATTGATAACCACACACTCACAAGCTCAGAATTGAAATAACAGCAAATGTAAAATGGTGTACCAGTAAGATTTCTCATTGGCTGTAATAAGAAGCCTTGCCATTGGCTTTAATAAGAAACCCTGTCATTGGCTCAAATAAGAAGCTTTGTCATTGGCTAAGAAGAAGCCCTGCCATTGGCTAAAATGGGTGGAGTTTCAATCTCTGATCTCAAAGATTTGTTGACATTATTTACTGCTGAAAATTGTGTCTGTCAAGTAAAATTGCTGTCACATAGCATATTTCTGATAAATCTGTTGATCTGTTATAATATATACACATTTCATGTATAATAAACACAAATCCTCAACGTAAGAAATATTTATTGCATGGTATGTCTCTGTGCCTTACATACAGAAGGGTGCAACGTGACACTCCTATTAATCTTACACTGCCTTGCCATAGCGGTGCCAGCCTAATATCTGGCACATGGGTAGAAGAATGTTGTAGCAATATATATATTTTTTTCGTAATTTTTTAAGATGGCATGTTTTGAGATATTCAAGGTCAAAGGTCACAGTGGATGACCTTGAAACTTTAATCTGTTGTAAGAATGTCATGTATGATATCTATAGAAAGCTCAATCCTTTAGCTTTGTAACTGTGTTTGAATTGTCACTCTACTACAATTAGGAAAAAATTTACAGCCATAAGTGCGCGAGTTTGTCATTTTTTACGAAAATTTCGATTTTTATTATGTGTGTATCTTGGACAATTTTCAAAATAAAAATCTGAAAATCGGCAGAATTACTTACCTTGTCATATGTGTGCTTCATACCAAATTTCATCAAAATCAGAAATGGTGAGGTCAAAAACTTATTTTTTGTTATTGTTCTGACGTGGAATGTCCCATATGTAATTTTTTTTACTACAGTTGAAGAGTTCTGCACTAAAGTGTATGAAATATCTATTCCAGATATTAAGAAATGTACCAGCACCAAGGGTCTACCAGTCTTCCCAGAATAAGTTGCACATGCAATTAAGAATCAGGGACAGCAAAAAGCTAAGTGGCAACACCAGCAGATCAGAAGGGGGGCTCTTAGGAGGCTAAGCATCATACACGGAGGGGACACAAATTTTGAAGTGCTGGGTAGAAATTTTGGCAAAGAAATTCTGTTCATGTATATTTTATTTGACGCTGAGGATGTTATTTCCAGTAAAAAAGATTTTTGAGTGCATACTGTACGTAATATATATTCAGTGTATGTAGTACTAGGAACCATGGATATGAATTTATGGCCAATAACAAGTTACTATTTCTTCACAATTTTAGCTTACTTAGGTTTTTAATGCTCTTTTAATATTTGCTGTCATAAGGCTGCTTGTGAATTTTAGTTTGTAGATTAACATGGAATATTGAATATTTCCTTCTCTCCCTCAGTTTTAAACAATAATTAAAAAAATAGTGTACGTCTATTACTCTCTTAAACATTCATTCAGAGGACTCCTCCAGTTCACAAAATAATACACCACCACATTTAACAAATTCATTTTGTATAACATAATTTCTGTGAATTGGAAAAATCCACGTAAGTTTATCCAGGTTCCCTAAAATTTTCAATGGCACTCGCCATGTGTTCTAACTACTTAAATTTTTTTCTTGGGGGGGGGGGGAGCTAAAGGTGAGGCTCAAAGAAAAGTTGGGTGAGCCTGGCCCACCTGTAGCATCACACTTGGAAGAGCTCCTGAAGAAGATAGAATTACCACTAAAATTGTACAAAAAGCCAATACAGAAATAAAAACTACACTAACTGAAGTTTTCATTAGAAGTCTCAATGAAAGGAAAATTCCTAATAATATATATAAACAGCCAGATCCGTCTGTCTCTCTGGAACGTTTACATTGTTGCGCCATCATTTATCAAACAATTCACGTGTGCTCTCATGATCTCAAAATGATTGCCTGCTTATAATACCACGCGGTCGCTTTTAGATGTCAAGATGATCGCGTGCTAATTTAAAAACATTAGATTATCAATGACTCGAGTGCTATTTATCCGATCTACAAAATTCAAATTAAAATCTTAATACCACGACAAGTTGCGTTTGTATATTGGGTTCATGCATAAGTTTGTGCCGTTTTAAAACTAACTAACTTTCCAAGTTCAGTGCTGATTATATTATACATTTTGCAAAATATTGATCTATCTAAATGCTCTAACCTACAATAAAAACTGAAATCTTGAGATGTCGAAGTGAGCAAGATTGCATCTAAATGCAGATGTCGTCCCAATAGCACATTGTCGAGAATTTAGATAGTTCCGATTTGTAATACCAGATGTTGCATTATTTTGCAGAAAAAAACTTTGTTATGAAGTTTAAAACTAACTGTTGAATAGAACAGTCTAAAACAAGTGTGCCAGAGAAAAAGTAATTTAAAGCGAAAGATCAAAGAAAAAGTTATTAAGGTAAGCTTACACAAAAACAACTTTCTGAGTTTAGTGTTGATCATATTACACATTTTGCAAAATATCAATCTATCTAAACGCTCTAATCTATAATTGTTAAACAACAGCAAATATTTTACACATATGTTATTTATCACGTGGTCTTTTGAAAAACGGAAATAAATAGCATATAGTTTTTAGTTTTAACATGAACAAGTTCTTACTATATAAGTTTTTACTATATTTCCTTATAGAAATCTGGCGTCTATTTGATTTGTTTTCAATCTGTTTCAATTAAAAATTTCACTCCGTCATAGGACGGGCAACATCCCCTATATATTAATATTTATTTAAAGCTTAAAAACAACCATCTTAGGATGAGCTATATGCTAGTAATTGAAATAATGCTACTATGACCCTGTTGCATAAAAAAAGGGACATTGTGGATCTCAGGAACTACAGACTCATCAGCCTCCTATCAGTTGTTTATAAAATTTTCACTAAGGTAAGTTATCACATTTCTTAAAGGAAACACTGGACATGGCTCAACCAAGAGAACAAGCTGGATTCAGAAGTGTTTTCAGCACTGTAGATCATATACATGTACTTAGAGAACTACTTGAAAGAGTAAAAGAGTATGAACTTACATTATGCATGGCTTTTATTGATTATATAAAGGCTTTTGATTTTGTGAAACCATTAGAACTTATAAGGTCTTTGAAATCTTGCAGTATTGAAGATGCATGCATTAATATTATTAATAGCATCTATGAAAATGCACGTGCAAAGATTCAACTGTTCATGGACACAGCACTTATAAAAATTGAAATGGGAGTGAGACAAGGTGACACCATATCTTCCAAGCTCTTCAATGTCACATTACAGAATATATTTCAATCATTGAACTGGGAAGACAAGGGGATTAATGTATATTTTTTAACCCACCTTTGTTTTGCTGATGACAAAGACATTTTTGCACCCCTCAGAGCTGTAGAGTATGTACCAGGAATTTGCTGACAAGGTCAAAGAAATAGGCTTAAAAATGAACTTACAGAAAACAAAATTGATGTACAATAATTTTACAAGAACTGAAGATTTAGCAATTCATGGAGTAATTCTAGAAGCAACTGATGCCTACATTTACCTAGGACAAGAAATATCAAGCAAGGGCCACATCGAAGATGAAATTAATAGGTGCATACAACGTGGTTGAAGAGCATTTGGTATCAGGTTGTGAAGAAAATTTCTGGAAAAAAGTCATCATATGTGGTGTGTGTAATGCAAGATACTGCAGTCCAGTGGTGATGTAAACATCCCAGAGAGCTATGCATGAAGGAATAGATTCTAAGGACAGAACGTATGCTGTTGCAATGAAGATTAGTTGCATGTGGTGACAATACAATAGCAATATCGAAGGAAGGTGTATGTGGCAACACTGCTCTATGAATATTGAATCACGTGAAAGTTCTGGAAGCAAGCGGAGAATTGCTAAATGTGTTTGGTGATGATACTATCGGACAGAGTGCTAGCTATAACTAGTACATGAAATTCGACACTAGTGTATAGGGTCTGTCTGATGTGCCCAGAAGAGACAGACCCAGTACAGTTGAAGATGATACACTGAAACACGTGCCATCGATCAAGCCTGACGAAACACTATAGGAACTGGCAGAAGAACTGAAGACCTTCCATACGACCATCAAAACCTAACTACGGATGATGGAATATTTGTGTTAACTGTGCAAATGAGTGGTGCCTCATGCTTTGTCTGACCAGAATCAAAGGCAACACTATTACATTGCTGTTGCTTTGCATGAAAGAGATAAAAACGACTTTTTGCATCAGTTGGTCACGGGTACAAAAAAAAATGGAAAATGTTATGTGACACAGAGCATGGACCAAGCAAGGACAACCTGAACAGAAGGTCGTTAAGCCACCCCTTCATGGATGGAAAGTGATGCTGAGTAGCTGGTGGAATTGTTGTGGTGTGATTCACTATGAACTCTTACCGTGGAACAATACCATCACACAGGATGCTTACGTCTAACAGTCGGACCGTCTCCATGCTGCACTACAAGAAAAGCGCCCAGCATTGATTAATCTCCATCACAGAGTTGTTTTCACCAAGATAACGCTTGTCCACATGTTGCTTTACGAACCCAACAAAAATTGCACGAGCTGGAATGGGAAATATTGTCACCCCCATTCCCTGGACATTGCACCCATCCGACTTTCATCTCTTCTGGTTTTAGTCAAATTTTCTTGCTGAGATAAACTGCTAATGACGATGATCTGGAACGTTGCATGGATGGCTTCTTCAACTCCCAGTCACCAGACTTCTACAATGGCATATTTCAACTCTTAGATCGGTGGAACAAGGTCATCAATTTCACTGGGGACTACCTGGACGATTAGGTGAAGTGTTTTGTATGATTTTTTTTAAGCTTCAAATGCATGCTCTCTATTTTCCAGATCCTTTTTTTTTACCCGATAGAAATAATAAAGTTTTCAAGAGCAATTTACCACTACATAACAAAAAGTGTTTAATCAATCAATGCATCCTTCCAGTTCTTACTTACAGATCAGAAACAAATACCTTAACTAAAAAGGACATCCAGAGGTGCAAACTACCGAAACTAGCCTGGAGAAGTGCATGCTTGGCATAGCCAGGAAAGATAGGAACTCATGGATCTGGAAAATAAAGAGGGCTGGTGACATTGTGATCAAGGTAAAATTGCTGAAATGGCAATGGGTTGGACATATTGCTAGAAGAACTGCCCACCATTAGACAAGTGAAACACTTGACCAAATTCCATGGGAAGGAAAAAGACCCAGAAGAAGACCATGTGGGAGATACATGGATGAAATTTGGAAGTGTGTCAGAGTGACATGGAGACTGGCTCAAGACAGAAAGCTGTGGAAAAATTTGGGGAGACCTTCATCCAGTAGTGTATAGATAATGATGATATATATGGAAGCTTTCGTATGTAGAACTTAAGCATATTTTAAAAATTTTAATACTCATGATATATAAGGAAGCTTTCATACATAGAACATATACACGTTTTAAAAATTTTAATACTTATGAGGATAAAGCATTTAAAGACTGAAAAATGAATCAGTAGTTTTGATTCAAACTATAAATAAAATGAAGTTCAGAGAAAGGGTGTTACAACACAGTTTGATTCAAATATTGAATGATTCCAATAAAAAAAATGTTTTAAAAAAGCACTGGCTACTGACACATTAAAAAAAAAAAATTTTACTGGATGACTGTCTTACATGTAATTAGTCATTTTCCCATAGGCAGTCATATAAGGAAAAGAATGATAAAGTTCTTTTTTCTAATGCCATTATCAGTGCAAAGGTGCTGCATTTTTACTATTTCCCATATACCTCTTCCGAAAAATTGAAAATTACATTGCCCTGGAGAAGGAATCAAAACAGCATCTCTTGATTTCTGTTTAAGCATGCAAATGGAAATTAAGAGATGCGGTTTTCATTCCCACTTCTGGGTAATGAAATTTTTAAAGTTTTCTGAAGAGGGCACAAGTTCATTTCCCATTACTATCTACGATTTTCTTTTTTTCATTTTGCCACTGACCTATTGAAATCTAACTCTGCAAGCATATTTACTTTCTAAGTTACTCCCTAAACAAAGGAGATAAATTTTCTTCAAAATCTACTAAACTGATACTACTCTGAACTGCAAAATGAGCTACTAGGAATTCATAAAATCTTATATGTGTATTGTGCAGCAGAAAAGTTCCAAAACATCATTTAGAAAAAAACAAAAACAAAAAAACTGGTAGGAATTTAACTCGATGCTATTTGTACCAGTTCGTTAAATTTAGAACCCTGCAATTCCTGACTGATACAGAACTAAAAATGAATGCTTCTTTATCTTTCTATGTTTAATACTTCTAAAGATGACAAATGATTTTGGGTCATGCTTGATCATAAATGAGTTCAGTTGTAAACATTTTTTGTTTGCTAAATGATGTTTTAGAACTTGCAACAGTTACGGTCAAAAATAGTTGCAAAACAATAATAAAGTTTAGGAAAATATTGCTGTAATTGCAATCAGTTATGCATTGAAGCTCTTTAGGACCTTGAATTTTTTTTTCTTTTGTCTTCCAGTAGATTTTTATAATTTGTAGCTCATCTAAAAGATCACCTGACATGGGGGCACTAAATTTAATTAATTTTGTAGCTGATGTTAATATAGCTTCAATAGGAGCACAGCTCATCTGAGCATGAAATGCGTATATATACTGTTATCTAACTACACAAATAATACATTTATAAGAGCTCAGAATTCAAAATGGCAGCCTAGCAAAAATATCCTTAATAAGTTTTGTTTAAAAATAGAATTTTAAAACTTTTCAATAGATAATTTAAATAATACTTCAGAAAAGAAGAATTTTTAGGGCCCCTTAGCAGCAAGGCCATAGTGCACTGCAGCCTCAGTACAACTGTTTTAATTGAAATTTATGCTATATACAGTGTGGGACCTGCTATTGCATGTCATCAGATTCCATTCGCCTGACAGTTAACTAAAAGAGCCCTAACATGGAAGAAATAAATTGGCCTATACCGTCAAGCCAGCTTTTCTAATACCAATTTACTCATATGGTAACGTATTCTGATTATTTCTTAAACTAGGCTGAATAATGGAAAAGAAACTTTAAGAGATACATAGGCTCTTGTATTAAATTCAGAACTAAATAGCAAACGTTTCAAAATATTCAGAAATCTAGAATAATAATAGGTTATTTATAGATTAAGATAATACAACGTAGTTGTCACAAATGTTTATTTTGTCAAGCCGACCATGGTTTCGCTGGGTATTGACCTAGCTTCATCAGGACGAATGGCACGTAAATATTCAAATTGTATATGACATCATAAATGGTGTTAACAGTCATGTTTTGGTTAGATGCTTCCACGCGTTTGATAGAAATGGTGTGGATGCCATGTCATTAACAAAGTTGCGAAGACTTCTGATATATATGGAAAGCTTCCAAAATATTAAGTTTGGTGGTTGAATCTGGTTTGTCAATAAGTTTTGCGTCTTCAAAGAGAAATTTGTGGTCCTTTTCGTAACAGTGTTTAGCCATCGATGACTTCTTCAGGTCACAATTCCGAATGTAAGTCTTGTGCTCCTTCAATCGAAAACGTAAGGCTCTACGGGTCTGTCCTATGTACGAAGCGCCACATTCACATGGAATTTGGTAAATTCCCCACGAGTTTTTGTCTTCAATATAGTCCTTTGATTCTAAAAATCTCATTTTGTTTATGGGTTTAAAAATCACCTTAAAATTAAAGGTTTTGAGAATTTCTGTAATTTTGAAGGCAATGTCACGGCTTGAGAAAATAAACATTTGTGACAACTATGTTGTATTATCTTAATCTATATATAATCGTCACAAGACTGTAGTCTTTGAGATAAAGAATCTTCAGTTTAACAGACTTCCAGACTACACCGGTGCGTAAGTGTAGGTCTGTGCATCTTAAACGGAAGCCATTTTAACATCCTATTGGCTACTTCAAATTCAACTTTAAACATAAGTGAAATATAGGAATGTTGTACAACTAATGTTCCTGAGAAGATATGGCCACTTTGAAAAGTACGATCAATCGTTTTTCGAAACTGAGAATAAAGAAGTTCAGATTGCTGAACCATTTGAATTTCTTACAACGATGCAAAAGACATCGCATCTTACCGAACTTTATATCCTTGAAATGTAACCTAATACCTACTCAGAACGTAGCAAGAGCAGTGAGCAATGCTTCTTTTGCGATTCTTAGAGCTGTTATTAAGGACACTCGGAAGGACATTGCGAACAAATAAAGGTAACTTGATCACGCTAGTTACATTAACTGAAAACTTTTACAAAAAGTTCGTAAGTTGGAAGCTTTCGACCTTATCTTAGGTCTTCATCACGCCAATGGAGGACTAAGATTGTTGCCAGATTCTACATTTAAATTTTTCCTATTTTTTTTGCCAAAACTTAGAATTGATCTCCAGATCAACGGAATGTAGAGAGGAGATTCGGAGTTGCAAGTCATTGAGTTGAAAATAATTTCTATGCTTTCACGGTAACGGAGGGCAAAACGATTGTCAAAAGAAGCAATTCGTTTTCCTTCGTTCCAGTGGGGAACTGCAGATGTGTCTTCCATTGTCAAAATAGACAAGGCAGTATTAGGATTGGCTTTTGAAACATCTTTTCTATGTTCTAAAATTCTATGGTTAATGCTCCTGTATGTGCTTCCAATGTATAAGTTATCCCCAGTAGAAGAGATACGAATGCAGTAAACTCCTGGGAGGTTCAGGCTTTCAACTTTGTCCCTATCCCTTTGTAGAAGTTTCAAGATGTTTGGGGTAGATTTAATGGCAAGATGGTAACCAAAACTTCTAAAAAGAATCTGTAACTTATAAGCATAGGAAGGATGGTAAGGAACAGAACCACAGAATTTCAGGTCTTCTTTCTTGTGAGGAAGGAGGCATTCGATTTTCGAATGGTTTTCATATTTCTTTATGAGGGAGTTGACTGTAACAGCAGGGAAACCATGGGAGAGGGCTATTGTAGAAATTTTGGAGAGTTCTTCTTGAAGAGAGAGTTGGTTGTTGCAAATGATATGAGCCCTGTGGATGTAGGACTTCAATGCTGCAAGCTTGTAGAGATGCAGGGTGCAAGATTTGTAGGGAATGATGTTAGTGGCCGCAGAAGGTTTTCGATAGACGGAACGAGTAATGGAGAGATCAGCGTTTCTGCAGATAGATACATCCAGGAAATCAATTTTGTGATTTACTTCCTTAGATATAGTGAGCTTAATGGAAGGAAATTTTTTCGTAATGGAGTTGATCAGTATCTGTAGTTCAGACTCGGAATGTAGCCAGCTAATGAAAATGTCGTCTACATATCTTAACCATAGGGAAGGTTGAAAAGGGTGTAGAGGAATGATGGAAACTTCAATATGTTGCATGTAGATTTCAGCAAGCAGAGGGGAAAGAGGTGAGCCCATGGGGAGACCAGATTGTTGCCTATACACATTGCGAAGGTGGAACATGAACTTTATGATATACATCTTTGGTTAGCTAACAAATTAGCAGATTTTGATACTTTAGACATGAACACTTCAGTTTGTAGTATCAACATGTCATCGAATCACAGAATTTCCCTCAAAAGAAAATTCCAAAATTTGATAGCAGGTAATAAGAATAAGCAGGCTTATACCAATAGTAATAATAAGAAAATACTGTATCCAGATAATGAAGTGTTTGTCAACTTGTCCAGTCATAGTCTCACTGAAATTGAGAAGAGGACTTTACAATATAATTCTAATTTTGCTATCTCACGAAAGATACCGGTATCAGACATAGTTGCTTCAGTTGAGGAATCTCTAATACAAAGCAGTCTCAACTTTGAAGAAAAAGAAATAGTTAGACATTGTATCAGCCAAGTGATAACCGCAAATCACGCTACATTACCTAGACCAAATATAACCACCAAAGAAATTAATGCGCTTAAAGAATTGCACTCAAATTCAAATTTAATCATTACTAGAGCTGACAAAGGAGGCCAGGTGGTTGTGTTAGACAAAAATCTTTATGATAACAAAGTCAAAAATCTTATTTCGGATGGACCTTAACAAAGAAATAAAAAATGATCCTTCAGATAAACAATGGAAAAAAAATACAGAAATTGATCAAAAACTCAGAAACTCTGAGCCAAAACATAAAAAACAAACTTAAACCTTCATACACCCGTTGTGCAAGATTCTATGCTCTCCCTAAAATACATAAATCTGGAATTCCTTTCCGGCCTATAGTAAGTAATATCGGCACAGCAGCATATAAGTTATTGAAGTTCTTATCTTCAAAATTATCTACCTTGGCCACTCCAAACGAAACATCTGTGAAAAATTCCATTGAGTTTACCAATCGACTTAAACTACACCCATACGTAGATCAACTAATGCTATCTTTTGATGTGGTATCTATGTTCACCAATGTTCCAGTAAAAGGAGCTCTGGAGTCCCTAAAATCAAGTCTTGTAGAGCATCATTACTGCCAACCTTAAGTTGAGGAAATAACAAGACTAGTGGATTTTTGCATAAAACAGAACAAATTTACTTTCCGTGGAACGTTTTATGAACAGACGGAAGATCTAGCCATGGGCAGCCCACTGTCACCTCTATTTAGTGAGATCTACATGCGTCGATTTGAAGAAAAACTTTTCAAACTCGTGAAATTTGACTTATGGATACGATATGTAGACGATAATTTTGTTCTATGGAAGGGAAAACATTCTGAAATTCCGGAATTAGTCAAATTTATAAATTCCATTGATCCTCACATTCAATTCAGCTACAAGACTGAAAACAACGGATGCCTACCATTCCTTGAAGTCCTGGTAACTCGCCTAAATCAATCGCTCGCAACCACAATTTATCGGAAGCCTTTCGCTATTTTATCACCTACACATGCCAAGTCTAATCACCCTTATCAACAAAAACTCAGCACCTTTTACAGTTGCGTATATCGCGCGATACATACATGTTCGGATAAGGACAGTTTGGAAAAAGAACTTTATTTCCTTAAACGTGTTGCAGTACAGCAAGGATACAACCCTTCCATTATAGACAAGGCTCTAACAAAATTCCGGAAACCGAAGCCCATCTCCACATTAACTCCTGTGATGCGCTCATTGCGAGAGAATTTTGCCATTATTCCATTTTCCCGTGACATTGCTTTCAAAATTACAAAAATTCTTAAAACCTTTAATTTTAAGGTGATTTTTAAACCCATAAACAAAATGAGATTTTTAGAATCAAAGGACTATATTGAAGACAAAAACTCGTGGGGAATTTACCAAATTCCATGTGAATGTCGCGCTTCGTACATAGGACAGACCCGTAGAGCCTTACGTTTTCGACTGAAGGAGCACAAGACCTACATTCGGAATTGTTACCTAAAGAAGTCATCGATGGCTAAACACTGTTACGAAAAGGACCACAAATTTCTCTTTGAAGAGGTAAAACTTATTGACAAACCAGATTCAACCACCAAACTTAATATTTTGGAAGCTTTCCATATATATATCAGAAGTCTTCGCAACTTGTTAATGACATGGCATCCACGCCATTTCTATCAAACGCGTGGAAGCATCTAACCAAAACACGTGACTGTTAACACCATTTATGATGTCATATACAATTTGAATATTTACGTGCCATTCGTCTTGCTGAAGCTAGGTCAATACCCAGCGAAACCATGGTCGGTTTGAGAAAATTAACATTTGTGACAACTACGTTGTATTATCTTAATCTATATATAATTGTCACAAGACTGTAGTCTTTGAGACAAATAATAGCTTAGTCTCTGAGCTCAGTTGTAGTGCATCAAGTAACATTACTATAAAAATGATTTTAGTACAACTGCATTTAATCTAGTAAATTATTACCTGTAGACAGTAGCGCACGCAGAACTTTCCCAAGGAGGGGGCACGTGGCACACAGAATTTTCCCAAGGTGGGGGTGACCCCTACCCCCTACATTTACCAGGAAAAATAGTCAGGTGCTATAAACAATTAAGAAGGAAGTTGACTTTTGTACATTTATTCTTGTCCAGTTACTAATAATGTTACAGTACCAGAAGTTAAATGATCAGAAGAAGCAGAAGATGAAATTCTTTTCCTGGTTAGATTTTTCTAAATTTATTTAACAGAACTACTCCTTTATAATTATTGTATGTTTTAATTATATGGTACTTGATTAAGAAGTATATGTAGATCATGATCGTGACTTTTTGTTTCAAACATCGACGTAATAATTTTACGCTCCATCAGCACAAGAGGGGCCAAGGCCCCTCCCGTGGTTGCGCCACTGCCTGTAGATGACACTTGGAGTAATTTGGGTAAAATCGTGCTACCAAAACCCATAACAGTACATTTATCTTTCACTCTATGCCATTTGGAAGAAGGGGGGTAAGGGACAAAACAAAAGAAATTAAAATATTTTTATTTGGGGGACTCTTTAGTATTGCGATGCCCCACGCTTCAATGTAAATCCACTTCTGCAAATGTAACCAGGGGAGTATATAGAACTTTTGTTTTTATTGGAAGTTTAACGACCACAGTGAGAAACTCAATGGGTTATAAGCAGTTGCCAGTCCCTAATTTAGAGCCAATGGTTCCAGGGAAGGGAGAGAGCCGTAAGACAAACACAAGAACCATGCCTCACTGGGATCGAATCTGGACCCCTTTTCAGACGAATGATTTAGAAAACATAGCTTAGACCACTTCGTCACCGGAGGGGTGCTTGGAGGTTCTTCGTTCTGGGTGGTGTAATGGTAACATACCTGAACATAAATCCGAAGCTGCAGGTTCGATTCCCATTCCAGGACAATGTAATTTTCAAGTTTTCTGAGGCATGCATGGGCACTTGCCTGATTAATTTGGCATCCATCTGCCTGCACATTCATTTGTTTATCATTTATTTATGAAGAGTTATTTCTTCAGGGGACTCATCTTCTGCTCGTGTGCTGCTAAGATGAAGAATCACATATGCTTCAATTTGTGCACGACAGAACGTTTCATCTGGCTCTTGAAACACACCCTCAGTTGCTTGGAGGTTTTCGTTCTGGGTGGTGTAATGGTAACATACCCGAATGTTAATCGGGAGCTGCAGGTCCGATTCCCGTTCCAGGACGATGCAATTTTCAAGTTTTCTGAGGCATAGGTAAATAATAACAGTATCCGTTTTTCTGGCATAAAAACAGTAAACGAATGGTTGCAAGCTTTTAGCACCTATAGGTGCCTTCTTCAGGCTTAGACATGGTTTAAGTACAATGTTAGGAACCTGAATGAACAAACAGAAAAATATAAAATATGCATGTGAAATGTATATAAACGAGACAGCACTTCACGTGCTGAAACATAAGAAGGTTTGAATAATCAAATACTTTATCAAAAAGCATGCAGGAACATGCGCCATACCAAAGAGCAGCTCCAATGACACTTCTTTTTTTTTTTAATAGAAGGTTTAACGACCACCGTGAGCAACTCAATGGGCTATAAGCAGTCACCCGTCCCTAATTTAGGGTCACTGGTTCCAGGGAAGGGAGAGAGCCAATGCCGTAAGACAAACACAACATCCATGCCTCACCGGGATTCGAACCCGGACGAATGATCAGAGGCCATCGCTTAGACCACTGCGCCACCGGGGCGGCACCAATGACACTTCATCATTGCTGAACATAATCTCCAATGATTCCCTAATGGCTGTACCTCTGGCAGTAGTGTACGGTGTGATCTGTTGTAATTCGGCCCACTGCAGGATAAGATCTTATTACCTCCCATAAGAGGGCAGTGGATAATTTATTGCCCAAGAAGTTTCTTTTGTGTTCAGTCAAAAACAAATTCCAAATGACCTCTTTGTCATACCTATATAAAATTTGGTAGTTTCATCTTGGTATCTAAGCGGTATGGAATATACCCCTGCATTAGCAAGCGAAGTGCTGCGGCTTCCGGATGAAAGAAGGTATTGTGATATTGACCTTGGCTGACAAATTCCAACTCCAAGTCCTAATTTCTTAAACGCATTCCGGATGAAATAAGTAAGCTCTGGCATGTACAGAAAAGAGCCAATGAACCTCTGACTGGGTTCCTTGACAACGTGACATTGATTAGTAAATGAAAGATCAGCACTCTTACAGATGTCATCAATTACATGCTCTTTATAGCCTGCAACTAAGGCCAACGACCTAATATTATTGATCTCCGCAATCCTGGAAGCATCATTTGAAGAGTGGGAAAACGCTCGCTTAGCACGATGTCTGAAAAATGCCAACTTGTGGGTAGCCAGCCCATAGGTGTTGAAAGCTTGCAACCATTTGTTTATTGTTTTTATCCCAATAAAACATATATTGTTATTATTTACCTAGTTGTTCGGCATACCACTACCCACTTTTATATAGTTTCTGAGGCATGCATATATACTTTCCTGATTAATTTGGCAAACATCTGCCTACAAAAATAAACAGGTGGGTAGTTACACCAGATGATAACGATTCTTGTGAAAATCCGTTTCTTTACTGTATATTACGCCAAAATAAACGGATTTTCACAAGAATCGTTATCTGTCAACAAATTTATTGGATTGTCATTTATTTCTGAAAAGTTATTTTTTCAGGGGACTCGTCTTTCGCTCATGTGCTGCTAAGATGAAGGATCATATATGCTTCGATTTGCGCACAATGGAGCATTCATCAGAGTCTTGAAACACACTTCAGTTGCTTAGAGGTTCTTTGTTCTGGGTGGTGTAACGGTAACATACCTGAACGTTAATCGGCAGCTGAAGGTTCAATTCCCATTCCAGGACGATGTATTTTTCAAGTTTTCTGAGGCATGCACATGTATTTCCCTGATTAATTTGGCATCCACCTGCCTGCACATTTATTTGATTATCATTCTCCAACTTCATTCGACAAGTTATTTGGTGCATGTTTACCAGATAGTATACTAAAATTGCAACCATATGCATGCTTCCAGTTATTTCTGCAGAAAGTTGTTAAGTAGAAGAATACACAAGAAAACTGGATTTTAAAAAATGTAGTTAACATGATCTTACTTTTTTGCAGCTGGTTAATACATTGATTTCTCTCTCTCTCTCTCTCACACACACACACAAATAGAAACTGCTCAGAACAAGAGTCGATATTTTACAGTTTCATAACAATCTGCACAATTACTCTAGAAACTTTCCAAAGATTTAATTCAATACAAACTTTTATCTGTTTTTTTTTCAGTGTTCAATAACACCATGAGCAGAACTAAGTGCTATAAGAAGCTGCCATGGCTAATTTACAGCTACTGGTTCAATGAAAGGAACAGAGCTAGTGCCATCTGACAAACACACCACACGTGCATAATTTGGACCACTTTCAATGAGTGCTCAGAAGCCAGATTACTTGATATCCCTGGGAGCCCACAAACTTTTAGCACATACATACTCTTCCATTGAAATATAACATCTGACGAATTCATTCTGGGAAGTAAATGGAGTGATGTGGTTTCAACTGAAACTGTTGAAAAGCTGTTCACAAGTGTAATTTTGTTCCTTTACTGCACTTTTTTACGTGAATTTTCAAATAAAAAATCACGCAGGAACCAAAGATGGTAATCGTCAGAAACTTCACTATCGTACCAATGCAGACATTTATTAAAAAATATCGCATTTGAGAAATAAAAAATGAAAGAAAATACGTGAGAATCCAGGAAAGAAATAAAAAAAAACGAATGCAAATTACAAATACCTATTAAATAATACTGAACTCAACAAACTTCTCCCCATCGATCAGATATATTACTGGTACCACATACAGTTCGAACATAATTTCTATATTTAACAACGTGTTTAATGGTTACTAATATCAACTTCTGGGAAACATTTTCTACTTGGCAAAAGCATTACTTGAAGTGAATAAAAAATCAGTGATATCATACCTTCTTTTTAACTATAACAATATCAAGAGCACCCTAAATCATAATGAAGGAGATTAAATTTCCCCAACCACGGAAAAAAAAGCGGTGAATCATTAACAATTGAGTCACGACACAACAGTAAACATCGTATCAGCTGACATCTGATCCGCAAGGTAAACGGAAACAACAAAAGATGAGGCTATTTGCAACAACATATGTTTAACTTCCGAATTGTGAACGCAAATGTGTGAAAGTCAGATTTTTTTTTTTTTTTTACTTTGATTGGGAGTTTTCTTTTTTTTTTTAGATTGAAGGTTTAACGACCACCGTGAGCAACTCAACGGGCTATAAGCAGTCGCACGTCCCTAATTTAGGCTCACTGGCTTCAGAGAAGGGAGAGAGCCAGTGCCGTAAGACAACCACAACAGCTATGCCTCACCGGGGTTCGAACCCGGACCCTTTTGGACGAATGACCAGAAGCCATCGCTTAGACAACTGCGCCACCGGGGTCTTGGGGATTTAACGACCACCGTGTTCAACTCATTGAGATATAAGCAGACGCCCATCCCTAATTTTGCATCTGGTTCGATAGAAGGGAGAGGGATAGCGCATTAAGACAAACACAATATCCATGCCTCACCGGGTTCCGGGCGACTGCTTCATGGAGCTTGTATTAGGTGGAGACAAGGAGGTTATATTACACTTAGTAATATAACCTCCTTGGGTGGAGCAGAAAACGGTACTTAATCTTTCCTTTTTTTTTTTTTTTTTTTAATGTGAAGAACAACTTCAGGTAAAAGTCAGATTGACAAATTTGGGATTTTTTTTTTTGCTAATTATCAGGAGCCTATTCGTGGAATAACATATATAGTACTGGTACATATTGATTCAGTGCATATTGATATGGAACAGATAAATGTAAATTCTGTATTTCAAATATTGTATGTTTGAAAGTGAAAATTTGTAGTAAATTCATACATTAATACTTACCTTATTTAATAACTGATATATAGGTTGGTTTTGTATGGTGCACATACGGTTAAAAATCACAGTTTATTATGATTTTCAGGATACATTACCTGTTGTATATTTATATTTAATAGCGTTTCAGTTATAGTTTTAGACAAACTTGAGAAAACAACAATATTTCATTAGATCTTAGGATCAGTTCTTTTTTGCCCTCCCAAGGTTCACCTGCTTTAAATTAACGTGGAACACATTTAAACCGTGCATCGTGTGTATTATTACTATTATTTATTTGTGTTATAACATTTTGTTTGTTGGCACTGGTAAATGTAAATGAGGTACACATTGGTATAATATATTTATTTTTAATGAAATAATAAATTACACTTGAGCTGTACCATTATTAATGGTAAAAGCAATGTAAAATTATTAAAAAAACAGGTCATTGCTTTAAGGATTATATATTATCTATCCATTCTGGTATAATTTTGTCCGTAATAATGAAAATTCATGATAGTAAAAAAAAAAACTTGCTCTTTTTAATTAATGTGTTGTGTGTTTTTTTAGAAACACATAAATCTAGGGACTGCATTAATGCGATAAATCTGTGACTAATAGAGAAGTAAAATTTCAAAAATATGTTCTTTGAGAAATGCATCACTGTAATCTAGGGCCTTTACATTGTCACTAAAAACTACAATTTCCTAGTGGGGCTAGAGAGTTCTTTTGCATGCGATTTTTGGAACAACTTTTCCTTACACACTTTGCTAAAACCAATGGGACCGCCCCGGTGGCGCAGTGGTCTAAGGCACTGGCCTCTGATCATTCGTCCGTAAAGGGGTCCGGGTTCGAATCCCGGTCAGGCATAGATGTTGTGTTTGTCTTACGGCACTGGCTCTCTCCCTTCCCTGGAACCAGTGACCCTAAATTAGGGACGGGCGACTGCTTATAGCCCATTGAGTTGCTCACGGTGGTCGTTAAACGCCCAATCAAAAAAAACAAAAAAACCAATGGGTCTTTCTGTGGATTCTAAACTGCCACATTTGTGGTAAGACGACGGCAAAATGACCTGAGAATACTGGTTCTTTGTATACTCGGGGGTGGGGGGTGGGGTGTGAACAATGAGCAATAGTCTTTGTAGAAATCGACTTATCCACAGGTGGCGGGAGAAATTCCTTAACAAAATAGTCACCAGTAATGCTCATTTACTGCAATGACTTCTTTGCTAATGCTCAAGCAGGAGTTGTTGCTTGTTTTGTTTTTGAGGTTTAACGACCACCGTGAGCAACTCAATGGGCTATAAGCAGTTGTCTGTCCCTAATTTAGGGTCACTGGTTCCAGGGAAGGGAGAGAACCAGTGCCGTAAGACAAGCACAATATCCATACCTCACCGGGATTCGAACCTGGACCCCTTTCGGACGAATGATCTGAGGCCATCGCTTAGACCACTGCGCCACCGGGGCGGCCAAGCAGGAGTTCAATGTGTGCTAAGCACCCGGGCGCCAGATTCCGGGGGCGGAAGGACCCACAATCAATTTTTTCGGTTGATAAATTAATATCAGTGACGTGAGAGAAGTTATGAAAACGTTATACTGTGAGAAATCGTAATGTTAAGTGGAACGTTTACTTTTTTTTAGTAAAAATAACTCGTTTATAATTCAACAGAAAACGTCTTGAAATCGGAGAATAATTTTTACTGTTTTGTTCAGTAACAGATACCGCGGGCAAATGATTGAAGCCGCCCCGGTGGCGCAGTGGTCTAAGCGATGGCCTCTGATAATTCGTCCGAATGGGGTCCGGGTTCGAATCCCGTGAGGCATGGATGTTGTGTTTGTCTTACAACACTGGCTCTCTCCCTTCCCTGGAACCAGTGGCCCTAAATTAGGGACGGGCGACTGCTTATAGCCCATTGAGTTGCTCACGGTGGTCGTTAAACCTCCAATCAAAAAAAAAAAAAAAAAAGGATTGAAAATTCTTTTTCTAATTTTTTTTAAATCTTGAAGATTTCAGCATTCATGAATGCGACAAATGGGACCAATATGTAGGAAAAGCACAATGGACTTCAAAAAGCATAATTTGTCGACTTAAGACCCTTACGCATTTTATGTACTTTGAGCGGCTCATACTTTAAATCTGGTCGTAAATGACGACGAAAAAATTTACCTACTGATTGTGAACATTTTCAGGCCGCCTCGGTGGCGCAGTGGTCTAAGGCGTTGGCCTCTGATCATTCGTCCGTAAGGGGTCCGGGTTCGAATCCCGGTCAGGCATGGATGTTGTGTTTGTCTTACGGCACTGGCTCTCTCCCTTCCCTGGAACCAGTGACCCTAAATTAGGGACGGCGACTGCTTATAGCCCATTGAGTTGCTCACGGTGGTCGTTAAACCTCCAATCAAAAAAAAAAAAAAAACATTTTCAGCATTGTTCAAGAAATATATGCTTACTTTTTGAATTACCTTATAGTTGGCGATTTTTCAAGAAACAGCTTCGAGCGTTGACCGTGAAACAGGGTGGGAAAATATTATAGGATCAATGCAATACGGGTAACGAGCACTGGGGTACAATTTCCATGTATTCCACGATATCTGATATTTTGGTTAGAATAGTTAAAGAGATGCCCGTCATGTTTAATATTACATGTATATATACCATCATCCTCCTCAACCATTATCAATTTCTGCTGGATGAAGGTCTCCCCAAGGTTTTTTCACAACGGTCTGTCTTGGACCAGTCTCATCCATATTACTCCCGCATGCTTTCGAATTTCATCCACCCTTCTCCCACGTGGTCTTCTTTTGTGTATTTTCCTGTCTCTTTGAATCCAGTCTAAAATTTCGGTTGTGCATCGATAGTCCGTTCTCTTGGCAATATGTCCAGCCCATTACCATTTCAGGGATTTTACTCTAATCATAATGTCTTCCACTCTTTATCATTTTCCTTATCCACGGGTTCCTCATCTTATCTTGCTTAGTTATATGCGCTGTATATGTGTGTATCCACCGAGCAGCTGTAATATGTTTTTTTTTTTTGATTGGATGTTTAACGACCACCGTGAGCAACTCAATGGGCTATAAGCAGTCGCCCGTCTTTAATTTAGGGTCACTGGTTCCAGGGAAGGGAGAGAGCCAGTGCCGTAAGACAAACACAACATCCATGCCTCACCGGGATTCAAACCCGGACCCCTTACGGTAATATGTTTATCATCGTACAAGACGAAACTTTTTTTTTACCGGTAATGCCGACTTTTGTGTAAATTGACAGAGAGTTAGAGGAAGCTGACTTCTTAAATTATTCGTAGCGTCATCTGAACTAGAGTTTTACAGATTTTTTTTTTCTTCAGTTTGTATGAGATAGTAGTAATTTATGCAAGCCGCCCCTGCATAAAGACCACTGCCCCTTAGACCACTGCCCCGGTGGCGCAGTGGTCTAAGGCGCTGGCCTCTGATCATTCGTCCGTGAGGGGTCCGGGTTCGAGTCCCGGTGAGGCATGGATGTTGTGTTTGTCTTACGGTACTGGCTCTCTCCCTTCCCTGGAACCAGTGACCCTAAATTAGGGACGGGCGACTGCTTATAGCCCATTGAGTTGCTCACGGTGGTCGTTAAACCTCCAATCAAAAAAAAAAAAAATTTATGCAAATTCTCAATTTACCGGCAATAGAAAATAATGTTGCTAAAGATATTTATTTCATGTAAAAATGAATGAAAATTGAAAAATATTCTCGTACAATAGGGCGGCAAATCTGGGCTTGCACCCGGGCGGCAAATGCCCTTGGCGCACCCCTGATCAAAAACATCCAAATGCTAAATGAACTAACAGTAAGCTGACCAGAAGTCCCCAATTCTTGAGGACAGTCCCCGAAATTGTTTACTGTACCCAAAAACGTCTGATACTTTTGGGGACGCAAATTGTCCTCAAATTTTGATGTTTGTCCTCAAATGTCCTCGAATTTACACTACCTCATTAGCTCGTTAGATTTCTAATGAGAAATGTTCTTAAAAGTAGTTTTCGTTGTATGAATTTTTCGACATGCTTCTTGTGAAAACAAATTTTGACTTCTTTTTTACGCTTTCCAACCGTAGGTTGAAGAAGCGTATGTGCTCCAGCTTTGTTCGTCCGTCTGTCCGCATGATAACTCGCGTAAAAATGGTTTCATTTCGATGAAATTTTAGTATGTGGTAGGGGACCACCTGGGGATTAACCCTATTGAAAATGGGACAAATGTGGTTAAAGGTCATGACATAGGAGCGGGATTTATTCCATTGCCCTTATGCGTCATAACTTGCGTAAATATGGTTCGATTTCGATGAAATTTTAGTATGTCGTAGAGGGCTACTGGGGACCAACCCTTTTGAAAATGGGTGAAGTGGGGGTCAAAGGACAGGACATATCGGGATGCATTCCGTTTCCCTTATGCGTCATAACTTGAGTAAATATAGTTCGATTTCGATTAAATTTTAGTATGTCACAGAGCGCCGCCTCGGTGGCGCAGTGGTCTAAGGCGTTGGCCTCAGATCATTCGTCCGAAGGGGTCCGGGTTCGAATCCCGGTGAGGAGGCATGGATGTTGTGTTTGTCTTACGGCACTGGCTCTCTCCCTTCCCTGGAACCAGTGACCCTAAATTAGGGACGGGCGACTGCTTATAGCCCATTGAGTTGCTCACGGTGGTCGTTAAACCTCCAATCAAAAAAAAAAAAAAAATATGTCACAGAGCACCACCTGGGGACGAACCCTATTGAAAATGGGTGAAGTGGGGTCAAAGATCAGGACATAGTGAGCGGGGTGCATTCCATTGACCTTATGCGTCATTTAACGTGCGTAAAAATGGTTCGGTTTCGAAGAAACTTTAGCATGTGATAGGGAACCATCTGTGGATGAACCCAATTGAAAATGGGGTCAATGGTCAGGACATAGGATCGGAATCCTTTCCATTGCCCTTATGCGTTTTAACTTACGTAAAAATACTTCAATTGAGACAAAACTTTTCATGTTGTTCCGGAAGCATACTTTACCGGCTCTGTTGAATATCATCGAAATGGGGTCAAAGGTTGGGTCATAGGAGCGAGATTTATTCTACAGCCATTATCCTCATAATAACTTGAGTAATGATTTCTGGTATGTTGGAAAGCGTATCATAATCAATGCATTGCATGATTTTTACTAACTTGTTTCTTCTTTCCGAGTTTAACGGCCACCGAGAGCAACTCTAAGGATTATAAGCAGTCCCCTGGCCCTGATTTGGAGACATTCGTTCTAGGGAAGAGAGAGAGCAAGTGCTGTAAACCAAACACAGCATCCATGTCTCAGTCGGTACTCGAACCCGTACGGTCATACCCACCTGTACGAATGGTCAGTGGCCAGCACTAGGACACTGAATTATTGGTGCGGTCAAATTTCGACTGTACTTGATCTAAATTTCTCGAAAAACTTTGGCAAAATGAAAAATTCGCCATGCGATTAGCTTGGCGTGCTGCTTGATTTTAATTCGGCACATGTACAAGGTAAAGCATTTTACTTTTGCTAATATGTTCTCGCTTTCATAATTCTACTTTGTCAAAATAAATTACCAACATTCTACAAGATATATCCTTTTAAGACACAAATGTTCATATGTAATATCACACTTATTGAAGCAATGCAGTTTTGTGACAAAACAATTTGCATATTTATTTTGAGTACGTATATGTCCCCAAATGAACTGCCGATTTGAGGACGCCACGCCCTTTTGTCCTTAGATCAGTGTTCCGATCACCGGTCACCTTAACTAACAGTGAATTTAATGCCAAATGACCTATCATTAATTTATTATTGTACATTTTATTGTTTATTTTATTTAGTGGTTGTGAAATGTGCAGGAGGATATATTGCTGTTCATATCAGTGGCAGCTTTTCAGGTGAAGTGCGTCTTCACCTATTTTTTTTAAAATAAGGTTTCATTTAATAATTTCGTATAATATATTCTTTTTTTGCCTTTATTGCGTGCTAAAATACACAAAATTTTGATTAGATATCAATTCTCAATGCACGGCCAATACGGAAAACAAGTCCTTATACGTAAAACAGTTCAAGTGAAGAGCTGAAATGAGAATGCTTGGAAGTCTGCACTTTTCGCCCGAGTTGCCATGGTAACTGTGATGTCACCCTCCCCTATCTGCCGGGCAAGTGAAGTGTTTTAGCTTGAGACGTCAAGCCTCTGCACCTGAAGTCGTGACCTTCCGAAGAGATCGCAGTGGAACGGGAATCCTTGGCAATCCACTAGCTAGGGCTTTGCGGTGTTTCGGTACATACTTTCCGAAAGAGATTTGTTTTTTCGTGTTTTGTGATTATTTGTTAAAGATTTCATTAGTTACTTTAGTTTCGTGTACAGTTTAACTGACAGTGATAGTTTTAGTTTTCAGTATGTATCCTGTGAACGACATTGTCTCTAATTTATTGCAAACTCCGTTCAATCGGTGGAAAGATGAAAATAAAAGAGACATTTTACTTCAAGGACGACCGACGGATTCACTGACAATTGTCGCCAAGAAAGATATGAAGAAGAGCGGCAAATCTTAAAATATTAATTTTAAAAATTTTTGGTTTACTGAATATAAATGGCTTTGCAGCCCTTCTGTGTTATAAAAATTATTTGGTTGGCTCTGCTTATTTTTTAGTAATAAAATTCGGCGTGGAATAAAGACAATTTTCAGATTTCTTAAATTTAAAACGGTCACTTCACAAACGTGGTGATTCTAGCGAACACCTGAAATGCGAATTAATGCTAAATAATTTTGAAAAGAATCAGAATACCATTGCCGATGCCCTGTGGGAGAATGCTAGGCTTCTGAAAATGCATTTCAGCGAAAGCGTTCGTTTAAATAGACTTTTCCTGCAGACAATGATTGATGCAGTACTGTTTTTGAGTAAACAAGAACTAGCATTCCGTGACCATGACGAAGGCATTGACTCGATAAATCATAGAAATTCAAGGAATTGCTTTTCACTGTTGATATCAAGAACTCCTTTAAAAATTCAAAATCAATAGGAAACGATAAAAAATGTCTTCACATGTGACTCAAAAACTATTCAAAACGAATTAATTTGAATGTATTTCTGAACATATAAACGATCACGTCAAAAATGAAATAAATGAAGTTCAATGCTTTTATATTCAAGTAGATGGGAAGACATAGCCAGACTACCGAGTGCTCTTTAATAATAAGATCTGTTGATTCGAAAGGTGTATTGGTTGAGCGATTTTTGGGGTTCCATGGTGTGAGTGAAGATGGAACGTCAGAAGCTTTATACAAAATGCTAGACTAAGTTTTGGAACAGTGTGATTATCAACACAAGTCAATAGGACAATTATAAAGGAAGAGGATAATGTTACGATGGGGCAAACGTAATGTCTGGACACTTGACTGGACTCCAGAAAAAAATGAAGCATAAAGCTTTTCAAGCTGTTTTTGTTATTACTTAGTACATCGTTTGAACCTTGTATTACCGCAGAGTTTTCTAAAATTTCTAAGTGTCGAATATTTTTTGCAAGCCTCAGTGTAATTCCTTTGCTTTTTCACCACTCAGCGAAGCGATCGCTTCGCTGAGTGGTGAAAAAACAATATACTCACATCAACAACCGCGAGATGCATGCCAACCATAACGGAAACTCGATGGTCCTCCACTTCGAAGTTAGTACGTGTAATAGTTGAAGATTGGGATAAATTGAAGGAAGTATTTGAATCTCTCACAAATAGTGACCAATCAGAAAAAAATCAATTCGACTTGCCCAAGGGTTTTAAAATGATATGAACACTTTTGAATTTACATTTTTGGGAATAGTAATTAATTAAATATTTGACTTCACCGATCTATTATTCGAAATTTTGCAGAAAAAATCAATAGACATAAACTACTACTGTGTTACTCAAATTAAAAACAACTTATGAAATTTGGAGCCATAAAAGGAACGATGAGGTATTTGGAACACTGTTTGGAAAAGCTAGCAAAATCACAGAAATAAGCAGATCTAAACGGGAATATGCTGCTCTTACACCAGAAACAATTTTTCAAAATTATAAGCAATTGTATTTTGAAATTTTGTACCACATTCTTATGGAAATGGATATAAGATTTCAAGACTGTGAGAAACTTAAACTTCAGTTTGCCTGGCTTGCTGACACAACCAAATTTGACCAATTTAATTCATGCTTTCCCTCTCACGCTTTTGAAAATCTACAACATTTTTACGGAAAAAGTTTTACTAAACACCAGCGCCTTAAAGATGAACTGAGTCTTGCATATGCTGATGAAAAATTAAGGAATATATCGACTCATGAACTTCTTCGAGTGCTTCATGGAGATAAAGGCATTTTTAGAGAAGCTTATAAATTGGTTTCCCTGATTTTAACAATTGCATCTGCAAGTGTTTCAGTGGAAAGAAGTTTTTCTTGCCTTAAAAGAATACAAACATACTCTGGAAACACTATTTCTCCAGATAAACTTGCTTCTTTGGCAAATGTTTCTATTCAGAAAGACCTTTTCTTGATGTCACGAAGAAACACTTATTTTCTGACGACATAATCGACAAATTTCCAGCTTTAAAGGGAAGAAAAATTGATCTGATATATTAAAAAATAGGCAAGTTCTCATTAACTGATTTTCATTTAAGACAGCAGATATCTTTTCATATTGCTCTTGTAGCTCTTCACCTATTTTTCCTAATACGAGCCGCCACTGGTTCATATGAAAATAATATGGTTGGCAAGGTTTTATGGTTTAACAGTATTAATCTTCTGTCATTGTATTTTTATTGTTGAATTAACAGAAAGTACAACTGTATGTAGGAACTACAGACCTATCAGCCTCTTATCAGTGGTTTATTAAATTTTTACTAAAGTTCTTTCACACCGCTTAAAGGGGACACTGGACATGGCTCAACCGAGAGAACAAGCTGGATTCAGGAGTGGCTACAGCACAATAGATCATATCCACGTACTGAGAGAACTAATTGAAAGAGCGAGGGAATATGAACTTCCATTGTGCATGGCTTTTATCAGTTATGAGAAAGCTTTTGATTCGGTGAAATCATCAACAGTTACTATGGCTCTGAAGTCCTGGGGTATTGAAGATGCGTAGATTAATATCAATAATAACATCTATGAAAATGCAAGTGCAAAGATTCGGCTGTTTGAAAATACAACACACATAAAAATTGGAAAGGGAGTGAGACAAGGTGACACCATATCTCCCAAGCTCTTTAATGCCACATTGGAAAATGTCTTTCAATCACTGAACTGGGAAAACAAAGAGATAAAGATTAATGGAGATTATCTAACCCACCTTCATTTTGCTGATGACATAGTCATTTTTGCAACTACCCCATCAGAGCTGCAGAGTATGATCCAGGAACTTGCTGACAAGAGTAAAGAAGTGGGATTAAAAAAGAACTTTCAGAAGACAAAAGTGATGTTCAATGCTTTTACAAGAAATGAAGATTTATCGATTGATGGAGAAAAGCTGGAGATAACAGACACGTGCATTTATATAGGACAGCAGATATCAAGTGAGGGTCACATTGATGAAGAAATTAATCGGCGTACAAAACTTGCCTGGAGAGCTTTTGGAAGAAACAGCATAATCTTCAACAGCAATATGCCATTATGTCTTAAAAGAAAAGTGTTTGATCAATGCATCCTTCCAGTGCTTACGTATGGTGCAGAGACGTGGACCTTAACTAAAAGAGACATGCAAAGGCTGCAGACAACTCAAAGCAGCATGGAGAGGTGCATGCTTGGTGTAACCAGGAGAGATAAGAAGAGGAACTCGTGGATCCGAAAAATGACAAGAGTGGAAGACATCATGATCAGAGTTAAATCCCTGAAATGGCAATGGACTGGACATACTGCCAGAAGGACAGACCATCGATGGACAGCCCAAATTTTAGATTGGATTCGAAGGGACAGGAAAATGCACAGAAGACCACATGGGAGATGGGTGGATGAAATTCGAAAGTATGCGGGAGTGACATGGAGGAGACTGGCACAAGACAGACCGTTGTGGAGGAACTTTGGGAAGACCTTTGTCCAGCAGTGGATTGATAATGTTTGACAATGATGATGATGATGATGACAACTGTATGTAATTATAATAGGAGTTAGTTGGGCAAATGATTTCCATATCTTGAATGAGATTTGTAAAGATTTATCTTAGGGACAATTATATTGAATCCAACACTTACAGGTTCAATAGTTTGACCCAACTATTGAATATACTTTTATAAAATAATTATTATTATTTGGTTTTCTTGTAAAGGGTAATTCTGGTTATGTTATTTTTTTTTATTGTAGTTGAACTGTGATGGAATTTAATGTAATGATTTTTGGATATATAATAATCTGTATGGGTACATATGCTCATTACGCATTGTGGTTCCACTCTGGAGTGATATGTATGTTGTTTTTTATTTATATTAGGAGCTGTGTTTCGGATGTTTTTTTGTGTGAAAACGTGGAGTTTATATTTATATCATATATGTATACACAAAAGTGTTGAATCGTTTTTTAAAGCTGTTTTCCTTATTTATATTTATTATTTGTTGTAAGTATAGCATTGGGCATAAACAGATTTGATTCTATGTTCCTAGATACTGAATGAAATTTTAAATGTAATGAAAAATAGGTGACCTGTTAAGACACCTATGCATATTTTGTGTTATAAGGTAATATCTTTGAAAGCTGATGTGATGTGAGCATAAGAGTAACTTTTTAAGGAGAATATATGTGCATGCATGTTTATTATTCGTTTTGTATTTCTACATTTTTTCCTTATTCTAGTTGAATACAGTGATTTATCTCGCTGCTGTATTATGATTTAATACAGCAGCGAGATTTCAAAAACACGATCACTTAATAGCGACCCTTCACTTACTGTAAAATTTGAAGTAAGGAAATATATTCGACTTCAGAAACTTAAATTAGTGAGATTACTGAAAATATTAAATTATCTGCACATATCAGGCAAGTAATTTTATTCTTTCAGCACCTAACCTTCAGTGAAAAAATCGCATTCCGATTTTTGTTTCATAAAGTCTCCAAGTTTAGATTCCCGAAATGCTGGTTTTTTCTTTCTTTCTTTTTAAAAATCTTGTGAAATTATGAAGAAAAAACATTCTTATTTACACAGTTGCTTAAATAGTAAGGTTGTATAATTGATAAATCACTCATTTTATCTGTTTGAACGTCTGGTAGATTCAGCGGTTTCTGTAGTTTCAAAGCAGCTTTCGCCTGCTTGTGACGTCGCGCGCAGCGCGGGCAATGACTTACGGCGACCAATGCTGCGTTGATAGGAGTGGTGTCTCCCTCTAATATAAGCTCGATGTACTGCTTATAGCCCACAGATATCACTGGTCTGTGTTTGTTGATATAAGCAGACGACCGTCACCTTAGTGCAAGTTTTTTGTTGTTATTTTCCTGTTGTGTTTTTTTAACTTTTGTTTGCGCTAAATTTGGATAGCAACTTCCCCGTTTAAAATGCCGGCCTGCGCTGCCTACGGGTGCAGCAATAAGCCAGATAAAAAACTACCAGGAATCACGTTTCACAGGTCAGTCTTGAATTTACAATGTGTTTTAAAGTTTAATGCAGGACGGTAGAAATATGAAATCAATATGAGTCCCTGGTAGTTTCAGCTGACAGCAATTAGTAGACAGTTACTGCAATCTAAGTGATCTTTTGCGTGTTACTTTGTGAATGATGTGTTACATTTCACTCTTATTCATTTAAGATGATGTGAAGTTCAAGTTGTAGTTTTTATTTTATTTTTTATAAAAATCGGGTATCGGAGAAAATTTGTTGAATTGAAGCAATGGATAGCTAACCATCGGTCTTCCACAATTTGAATACGTTTAGTCACAGGTAGGGGCGTATTTAGAGGGGGAAGCCTTGGACTCCCCCTTCCCCGAAAGTGTTTCATTTCAAGTTTTTGGTTAAATTAGGACTTACAGTATTAAAAAAATGCCTAAATTTAATAAAAATGCATCAGCTCACATCAGAAAAAAATGCTTTACTTTCCCCCTCTATTTTTCATTAATTTTGTTTTGGTTGAATTCAAAAACTTCCATTTTTCCTTGCCTTGCTCCCCAAAGTTCTATATGCTGCAGCCCTGGTGGTGCTGTGGTCTAAGTGATGGCCTCTGACCATTTGTCTGAAAGGGGTCCAGGTTTGAATCCCGGTGAGGCATAGATGTTGTGTTTGTCTTACGGCAAATAGACGAAACCTTTTTTTTAAATATTTTTAAAAATAATAAGATATTAATGATTGATTGTAGCAATTATTTTTGTTGTATTTTAGTATCTTGTGCATTTACTAAAATGTTTGACAACCTTGAAGGAGGTAAGAATTTTTCTCAGCCCCCCCTCCCCCCAAGTACTCATATGGACGCCACTGGTCTTCGTTGCTGTCAAGTAATTCGTCAAGGGAAATTTCTTCCCTGATGAGACCTTTGGTCTGCAAGTCCTTCCAGCAGTGCTTAACTTGTGGCAACACATTTTTTTCTTCAGTTTGAGGTGATTCCATGAAGCCAAGCTTTTGTCTTATACTGTCGATTCTAAATTTAATAAAAATGCATCAGCTCACATCAGAAAAAAATGCTTTACTTTCCCCCTCTATTTTTAATTAATTTTGTTTTGGTTGAATTCAAAAACTTCCATTTTTCCTTGCCTTGCTCCCCAAAGTTCTATATGCTGCAGCCCTGGTGGTGCTGTGGTCTAAGTGATGGCCTCTGACCATTTGTCTGAAAGGGGTCCAGGTTTGAATCCCGGTGAGGCATGGATGTTGTGTTTGTCTTACGGCAAATAGACGAAACCTTTTTTTAAATATTTTTAAAAATAATAAGATATTAATGATTGATTGTAGCAATTATTTTTGTTGTATTTTAGTATCTTGTGCATTTACTAAAATGTTTGACAACCTTGAAGGAGTTAAGAATTTTTCTCAGCCCCCCCCCCTCCCCCAAGTACTCATATGGACGCCACTGGTCTTCGTTGCTGTCAAGTAATTCGTCAAGGGAAATTTCTTCCCTGATGAGACCTTTGGTCTGCAAGTCCTTCCAGCAGTGCTTGACTTGTGACAACACATTTTTTTCTTCAGTTTGAGGTGATTCCATGAAGCCAGCTTTTGCATTGCAATCTTATACTGTCGATTCTAAAACATCGTTTTGCCACACCTTAGATAGTTCAGTCACACAAATCCTGTAGATTGCTTATTTTTTAAGGTGGAGATAGGTCTTCTGAGAATGCTTTTCTGATGATGAATTTCCAAATTTTTTACAACTCCCTGGTCCATTGGCTGCAATTTTGAAGTTGTGTTTGTGGGGAGGAAAATCAAGTTCACATTTGATAGTTTTGATGCGACATTAGGATGGGCCGAGCAATTGTCAACAACAATTATTCTTTTCTGCCTGATCATTTTTTTATTTAAAGCCCACTCCTGAAAAATACCACTTGTCATCCATGCCTTCCAACATCTTCAAAAGTTTTTATAACAAACTCCTGGTTTTTTTTTATTATTGTCGGCACTGTATTTGGGGAACACCAAATTTGACCTCAGTATCTTTTTGTGTATTCCCATGTCCACATTCTTTGACAATTCCACCTTTTCCACAGCACTGAGAGATTTTCTTGTAGATATTGTTATTACACATCATTCGTTAGTGAGACTGAAACAAACTGAACCTGTTTTACAGAGAAGGAAAGTTACTTGAAGAGAGAGAGAGAGAGAAAAGTGAGAGGAGTGTGGGACAATATCTTCTCCCCCTGCTAGGGCACCCGTTGGCATCGCAATGACAGACCCTTTTCTTCTTCCTCTCGCGACATCTCCGTTCTTTTTTTCATGTATTTTTCTTATAACATTGTTATTACGGGTAGAAAAATCCGAATTTATTTTGAAAAAAAATTCGATATATAGAAATTTTTTTCGATACATAGAAACAGTTTTTCTATGTAATGATCACGGGGATTAACAAAACTTGGATATACGAGAATTTCGCTATACGAAAGTTTGATATATGGAGGTCTGACTGTATTTTCAAACTCCATACATTTAAAAAAAGTATAGCAGGTTGAAAGAATTTTCCTTTAGCACTTGTAAATTCCACAGTCGTAAAAAATTATAGAGTGCATATGAAAAATCTGTTAGTAGTAAGTCCACAACTTACATGGTTAATTCATTTTTGCTGCCCCGGTGGTGCAGTGGTTTAAGCAATGGCTTGTGACCATTCGTCCAAGATAGGTCCAGGTTCAAATCCGGGTGAGGCATGGCTGTTGTGTTTGTCTTACAGCACTGGCTCTCTTTATTCCCTGGAGTCATTGGCCCTAAATTAGGGATGGGGGACTGCTTATAGCCCACTGAATTGCTCAAAGTGGTCATTAAACCCCAACTCAAAAAAAAAAAAAAAAAAAAAAATCAATCAAATAATTCATTCCTAAGACTTCCGCATAACGCAAAAGGTAGGTAATTATAGTGAATCACTGAGATCAACATTCGTTTCAAGAGACAAAGCTAAACTATTACTATAGTGTATGAAAAGATCAATGAAAATGCGCAAATTAATTTTGAAATATAAGAGCACATATAATTGAAAAATAACTTGTGTGCCTGCAGTGATTTATATATATTATACAGTATATACAATATATTTTTTTTTTTTTGATTGGAGGTTTGACGGCCACTGTGAGCAACTCAATGGGCTATAAGCAGTCGCCCTTCCCTTATTTAGGGTTACTGGTTCCAGGGAAGGGAGAGAGCCAGTGCCGTAAGACAAACGCAACATCCATGCCTCACCGGGATTCGAACCCGGACCCCTTTTAGACGAATGATCAGAGGCCATCGCTTAGACCACTGCACCACCGGGGGGGGGCTATATACAATATACAAGGACATATGTATTTGGACATTATGCTCTTACAAACTACGTATTAATATGCTTCCAGCTCCACCTATGTTGAGGAAGCTTTCAGATATCTGCCCAAAGATATTTGTACAGTCGCCTTTTTTCTCTCGTCGTAAATCACTTTGTAGCAAACAAGGGCACTGCTCTAAATGCTTTCGTGAACCTGGATCCTGAACCTTAAAACCAGCCAGTGATTTGTCAATCATTCTGAAGCATTCTTACAGCCACTTAGCTTCAAATCATTTAGGTGATCCAGCTTCTTTTTCCTCCTCTGAAATCTTGTCTTTGTTTCTGTGCTCTTCAACATCTATTAACTCTTTGGTGCTTAGGTCTCTTGTTTGACTTTGCAACAGTTCAATGAAATCCTTTTCTTCTACATTCAATTCCAAGTTTTTGGTAATTTCCACAAGTTCTCTGATTATGTCCTCATTTCCTTCAGAATCTGAAGCATCTTGAACAAACTCTTCCACATCTTCAAACTCTCCAACTCTTTTCAGTTTCTTCCATATGGCATTCATTGTTGATAACTGTAATTTCATTCTAGGCAGTGACAATATTTTTAACAGTTTTGCCGAGCTCACCAGCGCCATCTCATAGTCGTAGTTGTAAGAGGAAGATGCACAACAAGATACAACTGTGTAAGTCGGGGACTTACTGTATTGGTGTAAATATATAAACACAATGTAATCTTTCACCGCCGGTCTGGTGGCACAGTGGTCTAAGCGCTGGCTTTTGACCATTTGTCTGAGATGGGTCCAGGTTCAAATCCCAGTGAGGCATGGATGTTGTTTTTGTCTTATGGCACTGGCCCCGTAGTTGTAAAAAAATTGTAAAAATTCTTTAATATATGAAAAATCCATTTGTTGGCATAAATACAGGGTATTCTAAAAGGGGGTATGCAACTTTGAAAGACAATAGAAAGGAAATAGTGACAGATAAACTGGTCTTACTATTGTTGAAAGTTAAAATATTGACCGAACACGATATACATATGTAGCACAGATACACTACACGAACTTAAGCTTTACTGATGAAAACACATACCACATGAGATCTTTCGAGGATCACAACGTCCCCATCCTCAGATGTTACATTCACGAATAAGACCAAGATATATATACACAACACCATCTTTGATTTACATAGTGCATTTAAAATAAATCATGAAAATGTTTAAATAAAACAGTCCATGGTTCTGATAGAACTTTAGGGACATAGTCATTACAGCAACGAGATCTGAATGATGCAATATATAGGCTCTCCATAAATAATAATAGTGAGAGCTTACCTGGAGAGTTTATAATGGATACCTCATTCCATCTTGGAGCATAGGAACCGGTTGCAACCAGACGAGACAAGGCGGTGGTTAACTTGCCATTACGGACATCATATTTATGCTCCCTGACTCTGGTACTCAAGTTCCTTTTGTAGAACCAATATATACAGTATCCTTAGTGTCTGGAACTCCGGCTTGTGGAGGAATGGTGTATACGCCATGTCTAGTATGTGGATGCACCTTGTCCCGATCCTTCTTGATTAATGTATAAATATTTCTAGTCGTGAGGCCAAAGTCAATAATTGATGGTTTACACTTATTTCTTAGAACATTAACAATCCTGGGCACATACGGAAGTGATCCCACAAAACGGGATTTACGAAAGTCTCTAGAAAGAGTTGAAACATTAGACTTCTTAATTTGCCAGAGCAAGTGATCCACCACCGAGGGCTCATATCTATAATGACAGGCAATTTGTTTAATCTTGACCAGTTCCAAATGTCGTAATCTAGGACTGGATGAGTGTGAAAATGCTCTACGTAATAAAAACCGAATAGACGCAAATTTGTAATTAGTCAGGTGATGAGACCAGAAGGGTATAATTTCAACACTGGAAGACGGTTTTCTGAATACAGAAAACTGCAAATGATTCGAGGGAGTCCATTCCAAAATAAAATCCAAAAAAGGTGAATTCCGGTTTTGTTCGATTTCTATCTGGTTTTATTTTCTGAGTATTGTTCCTTTGAGGAACAAACAATACTCAGAAAATAAAACCAGATATGAAACGGAATATGTCCAAAACAACAAAATATCATCCACGTATCTCACAAATAATAACAAAGTTTGAGGGTAGACAGATAAGATGTCCTCCTCCAAAGACTGCATCAATATCTCTGCAAGAATGGGGGAGAGGGGGAGCCCATGGGAGCCCCACTCTCCTGACGGTTTTACTATGCTAACGTAGAGTAACACTTGAAGTTCACAGAGTCAAATTTCGATGTGACTGCCTTCAGTAATTCTGCAGATGTCCCACCTGTAGTCAGTTTCCTGCCACATGCAGCATAGCATATCAGGCATAATAGCAGCAATGGTGGCAGTAATTTTGTAATTTTGTATGCAGTTCATCGATATTGGTGCATAGTGGTGGTACATAGATATGGTCTTTAGTAAAGCCCCACAACAAAAAATCTAGTGGTGTAAGGTTGAGGGAACGAGGTGGCCATGCTACAGGTGCACCTCTACCAATCCACCTACCTGGAAAATGAGTGTTTAGGTAATGAGGAGGTGCTCCTTCTTGCTGGAAGTGTAAGCATCCATCATGGTTATCGTCTAATTGCAGGATGAGGTACTGTTACATCATGTCAAGATACACAAAACTAGTACTCAGCACAAAAAGAAGGGTCCGCACATTTTCTTCATGCTCATGGTGCAAAAAACTTGTCATGAACGTGTTCTGTGATGGTGTGTGGATGTTTGCTTCCCCAAATGCTACAGTTATGGGTGTTGACTTTGACCACTTACATGAAAAGTGCATTCATCACCAAAAATGATAGTCTCCAGAAAGTCCTCATTTCTTCTATTTGACATAATTTCCATAAGGAGATCTTTGCGTATCTTGCCATCATCTGTCTTCAGCTGGTGCACGATGGTAAATTTATATGACGAGAAATGCAGACGATGTAGCAGAATGCACCACAGAGTCACATGTGGAATGCCAGTTTCCTGAGACTTATGTCTCATTGACTTTTGGGGACTTCTAACGAAGCTCTTGCACACTTTGTCCACAACAGCATCGGAGATGTGGCTGTCCGCTAGATATTAAATGACATATAGAACAGTTTGTTTCCACAAAATTATTGTGCCACACATCGATCGTACCCTACTCGAAGGTTCTTTGCCGTATTGCATGCGAAAATTCCTCTGAACTTGTGGCGAAAATTTTGTTTCTTTGAACCAAAACACAAATTGTGCTTGCCCTGCACCTTTGAAAGTTGCCATTTTGCAAGCGTTTAACGTGCAACTACCTTCCATGGTGGAATTCAGTAATCTAGCAATGTTGCAGAAACTTGTTGTGTTCCACTACATTATGCAACTGACTCAGCTTCTCTATGTCTTAAGTTATTCTCTGCACCCTGTAAAGTTGTATACCCCCTTTTGAAACACCCTATATGCCGCCCCAGTGGCGCAGTGGTCTAAGCGATGGCTTCTGATCATTCGTCCGAAAGGGGTCCGGGTTCGAATCCCGATGAGGCATGGATGTTGTGTTTGTCTTATGGCACTGGCTCTCTCCCTTCCCTGGAACCAGTGACCCTAAATTAGGGACGGGCGACTGCTTCTAGCCCATTGAGTTGCTCACGGTGGTCGTTAAACCTCCAATCAAAAAAAAAAAAAAAAAAAAGAAACACCCTATATATAAGAAAACAATGTAAGCTCTTATAGCCACCCTGGTGGCGCAGTGGTCTAAGCACTGGCTTCTGATAATTAGTCTGAGATGGGTCTGGTTTTGAATCCTGTTGAGGCATGGATGTTGTGCTTGTTTTACGGCACTGGCTCTTTCCTCCCTTCCCTGAAGAGAAAATGAACAGAACACTCCTTTCATGTGCCAATGGTCCTAAATTAGGAATGGGCGACTGCTCATCAAGTTGCTTATGGTGATGGTCAAACCCGAAACAAGCTGTCAACACAAGACAGCTATGGCTTTATCAGACAGTCCCTGCCTCTAAATTCCATAGTTGTCTTATGTTAAATTAAAATCAAAGAGTAGTAGCTAGTTATCAAATTTGTTGGTTTAAAGTATACTGGCCTCTGTGGTGATATGGGAATTCTAAATTAACTTATATGAATGTGTTTCAAGATTTACAATTCATGTGAAAAGAATTACATATTTTTATTCCTTTGAGACTCCTCCCTTTTTTCCACATATCTTTGAAATTTCTGTATGCAAGTCATGTATTTTGTATTCTGTGCACTCCTGCTAGATAGTGCTCATAATAAAGTCCACAAATTTTTATCATGTGCAAATATATTATTATTTTTACAAGTGTGAGTAACATACACTATATTGACAAAAGTCACCGGACACCTAGAAGAGAAACACAACATAGCATTTATTTACATACGTTAGTATGGTGTCGGTCCACCTTTGACCTTAATGCATGCACTGACCCTTCGAGACATGCTTTCAACAAGGTTTTGTAACACAGCAATAGGTATGCGCGTCCATTCAGTACATAATGCTGCCGCTAACTGTTGCTCAGTAGTAGGCCTTGGTTACAAACTTCTTATGCGGCGCTCTAATTCATCCCATAGGTGCTCTATGGGATTACGATCAAGGATCTGCGCAGGCCAGTCCACACACGATACGGAATTATTGTCAAACCACGCTGTAACAGTCCTTGTTTTATGGCTTGGTGCATTATCCTGCTGGTACCAACAAGGCTCAGTTCCATAGTATTGCCACAGAGTTGGTATGGCATAATTGTCCAGAATATCGAGGTAGATGTGCTAGTTAACAGGTTTGTCCACGATAACCAATGGGCCGAGGCCATACCACAAAAAACACCCCCACACAAGTACACTGGAAGCTCCAAACTTGACCATAGGAACAGCACACTGTGGTAAATAGTATTCCCCTAGCTGCCGCCATATCCACACACGGCCATCAGACTGATGGATCGTGTATCTGGATTCATCAGTCCATAGGACCCGTTTCCATTGATCTCTGCGGTCCACAATAAATATTCTTCACAGCATACTAAACGACAAGTAGTATTCCGAGTGGAGATGAAAGGCTTATGAGCAGCTGCACGACCACAGTAGCCCATGGAATGAAGTTCTCTGCTAATGGTACATGTACATATCGAGGTTTCAGCATTGTAACTCACCTGTAAACTGAGGTCTTATGCAGTACTCCGTCGATTAGCTTAATGACTCTCCTGTGGCTTCGACATCCTCTATCACAGATTTTCTTTGATCTGCCGGTACATATTGCTGCTTCAGGCATGCCATGTGTCTTCCACTTATTCAGCACATCCAAAACAGTTGACTTGGGTATGTTTACACGCCTCTCAATTTCTCTTATGGACAAGCCACTAATATAACACCCAACAATCTTTCCTTTCTCAAAGTCAGTTCTCTCCCGCCGCGACATTTTCACTCAACCTCACAGTGCGATATGATCGCGGTCCGCTGCAGTCTTGTTTTTATACTGTTTGCAGCTGTACTGCACATCTTAACAACACAGCGGATCTGTTTATTTGCTGTTGAAGACGTGTCCGGTGACTTTTGTCAATATAGTGTATTTACTATAGTGCGTTTTCTTGTGCAACTATAATATTATTTTTGCAAGTGTGAGTAACATATTTACTATGGTGTGTTTTTCAATTGATGTATAAGGTTTGTTCAACAACTAGTGATCCTCTTTGGCTGGAGTGCGTTCACACTTCCTAATTTTTGTCAATGGATGGCTCTAGTGTACAGTTAATTTAAAGGCTAGGCAATGCAGTGCAGCTTTTTTTGTTTAGGAAGTCCTGTAAAGTGCTGGACTCATTTTATTGTTCTCTCGTAGGAGATAGATATGTCCAAAGTTGCTTAACATACTGTAAGATGCTGACCGGGTAAGAGTTCTCTGTGTGTGATTTGGTTGAGCAATACTGCAGTGACAAGCAGAACTGACGATTTCAACCGCGAGACGGGTTTCATCCCGATCTTGCGATTTTTTCTTTTAAGAATAGGTGTAACTTAGGTTCCCTATCAATTAGAGGAGTGACGGGACTTAGTGAAAACGCCCTTGTGAGGGCGAAGTTCCGTTCAGCCCGCATAGAGACTCTGGCATGAGTTTCGGGTACGTCGACGCCGTTCCGGTCCCGCTGACGAAGGGACTCTTTGATCCCTTGTCAGCCCAAAGCCCGAGCACCCGGTTTCTAAGGTTAGACTCGAGTGGGAGAACCCCAGGGTGCCCATTCAGTACTTAGAAGAAATTTGTGTTTTGCATCTCTCTCACAGAGATGTCATCTACCCAGAAGGGTAAAGTGAAACCTAAGGGGTCAGCCCCCAAATCGTCCGGGTCAACCCGGACGCAGAAGGTAGCGGCAGAAGCACTACCAAGCCCTGTCGGCAGTGCTAAAGGGCTTAGCCCTTCTTCCGAGAACAGCCGGAAGGTAGAGCCCAATGCCAGGAGGAAACCGTCAAAAACGCTTCCCCCAGCGAAGGGCTCTAAAGCCGCTACACCCACAAAGGGAGCCTCGACTGAGCCTTCTCAGTCAGCTAGTGGTGTAAGCACGCCCTTGCCAGTTCCGCCCATGGCAAGAAAGGGTAAAACACCACCCCAGCCCGAACCCTCTCGGGATCCTGAGGGGTCGTCCGCTAGTCCCCCAGAGATACCTTTGGTGGGATACAAGCATCCCAGGACACCCCCGGTTCTTACACCTGAGGCTTTCATGAGCTGCATTTTCACCCTCATTGGGGAAGTTGAGTCCGTTCTCTTGGACTCGCGGGTCACTTCCTCAGGGAGAGAAAAGGTGAAAGTGGCCCTGAATAGTATCAATAAGGCTTGTTACGAGCAAGCCGATCGGGTAGCCTATATTGAAGGCAGGCTGTCCGTTTGGCAGGAGTCGAGCTGCGAAGCCGACGCGAAAGTGGTTTCCTATGCCGAAGTGGCTAGGAAAGGGGCTAGCACGGTGAAAAGGTCTTCGCCCGCCGTGATTGAGAATAAAAAGAAGAAAGAGACGGGAGACATGTGCTTTTGGTCTACCCGAGAGTCGAGAGTGCGTCCTCAGAGGACACGAAGAAGATCCTGAAAACTGCAGTCAACCCAACTAAACTGCAGATAGGGGTCAAGAGCTTTCGGAGCATCAGGAAAGGAGAGGTCACGGTGGAGTGTTCCCATCCCGGGGAGCTCGACCGCCTTGCCCAGGAGTTGAGAAGCAATTCGCTGACCAAGGATTGCACACTCCCCACGGCCCCACGAAAGAGATACCCCCGGTTGATAGTTTATGGGGTCGACGGAGATCTCTCAGGGAAAGAGTTCGAGGAGGCGGTTTGCGGGCAAAACCCAGAACTCGAGAACGGGTTTAAAGCCTGTTTCCCCATCAAGGGCAAGGGAGGTAGGGTCCACTGGGTGGCAGACGTGGAGCCCAAGGCCTTCAAGCACTTGGTGAGGCGGAAGACACTGAACTTGGGTTGGTCAGTGCTCCGCCTAAAGGAATTTTTGAAGGAGGTCAGGTGCTTTCGGTGTAATGGCTTCGGTCATTTCCGAGGCAACTGCCCCGAGTCAGAAGCAAGGTGCGGCAATTGCGGTGAAGTTGGGCACCAGCACCACCAGTGTGCAGCAGCACCAAAGTGCAGCAATTGCACTGCTGCGAATGCCAAGTTCCGCCTGAAACTGGACGTCTCTCACTCCAGCTTCAGTAAGATGTGTCCTAGTCTTATTAGGGAACTTGAGCAAAGGAAGAGCCGGGTCAACTATGGTTGACAGATGGTTGTACCCTCGGAGGTACGCTGCTCTCGATGTTGAGCTTTTGGGTCTATTGACCAAGGTATTTTTGATGACCCTGGCCCGGGGTCATCACCACAGCACTGGCACTAGCGCTGTGGACCATGTTGATTTTGTGATGTGTTTTTATTATTTCTCAGTGTTTGAATGTTTGTGAGAGGGGTGCATGGGACCCTCATAGTGAAATGTGCATGTTTGTAATCCGCTTTGATACCAAATAAAGGACTTTTGTCCCAAAAACTCGCGTTGGCGGGCGATCTCCCGGCCACGAGATGGGATATTTTTGAAAAAGTTGCTTGCCCCAACTGCCCATAGCACGTCGCACACACGGGTTGTGACAGAAGGGTGTAAGGTACCGGTCCCATGGGGGAGGCAGATCCCCACAGGTCTCTAGACCAAATATGTCCGAGTGGAAGACTGTGGTTTCCGGTGACTGACAGGCTAGCTGTCGGAACGCCGTCAGGGATCCTATTAATCCCAAACTATTCGAGAGAGTTCCGCATTTCCCTGTGAGGTCTACACTAAGACGGTGCAGGTAAAGTCATCAGCCTAGGTTAACATACTGTAATCCAGTTTTTGAAAGTGTAGAAAACACCACCAAGTAAAATTCACAGACAAATGAAAGCAGTGTGTGGGCCTGCTCGTTTTCCATGTAGTACTGTAATGTGGTGGTACCAGCTCTTTAGTGGTGGGCAAAAAAGCACTGCAGACCAGCCAAGATCAGGAGCACCACGTTGTGCTGTTTCAGTGATGACAAGTGCATGTGTGGCTGCTGCAGTAAAGGCCAACTGAAGAATCACGATCTGAGAACTGGCAAACAGTGCAGGTGTGAGCATCAGAACTGTCAATATGATCATGCATTTGCACCTTGAACATCACAAGGTCTGCGCCATGTGGGTACTGAAACATCTGTCCGATGAATCAATGAATGGGACTATCCATCTGTTCTACTACCATGAAGAAGGTGAAGATTTCCTGCTATGCATTATTGCTGGGAACGAAAACTGGTATCGTTTTGAGCCAGAGTCAAAATGCCAGAGCATGCAGTGGAAACATATGTCATCGCCCCCCCCAGGAAATCACGAGAGCCAAATGGTTCTTGAGGGGCTATCAAAAGGATCAACTATCAATCAATGCCAAACGATATTATCAAACTTTAATGAAGCTTCAACAAGTCATCAAAAACAAGAGACCTAGCAACCTCACTCAGGGTATTGTGCTTCTGCATGATAACGCCTGGCCGCATATGGCAGTTACCACATAAAGGACATTGGAGCACATTTGCTGGGAAGTCCTTCAATATCCGGCGTATGGTCCTGACCTATTGCCCTGCAATTTTCACATCTTTGGACCTATGAAAACATTTCTTAAAGGCAAACATTTCACTCTGGATGATCAGGTGCATGAAACTGTAGATAACTGGTTGCAGCAGCAGCCTACCTCCTCCTAATACAAGGACGTGCAATGATGTTGCCACTGTCTAAGTGCTGGTGGCGATTGACTTTTTCAGGCAGAAAGTCTCACTACTTATTGAATAATCCTTATAATTATGTAAGGTTCTCTAGGAAATGTTAAAAATGGTTAAAAATGGGCCATTATCAGAACTTGAATGTTAACATTTTACCATGTATTGCTTCAATCTAAAGGCCGGTGTATGCTGATGGGAAGTAAAACTTACAAACATCTTCCATTCAGATTCCCATCTAATCTAACGCGAAGAATAGAATGGATAAAAGCTGTGAAAAGAAAAAATTGGAAGCCGTCTTCATCTAGTGTACTATGCTCTGAGCATTTCAGTGAAGAGAAGATGGACAGGACGTCCCTTTCATGTGTCAGACTAAGAGAGAATGCAGTTCCTGATACATTTAAGGCATTCCCAAGTCACCTTCAAGTAAGTTGTTTTAATAGTAATTGTTTGTAGTTATGACAACTAAACTTGTCTTGTGCAAAATGCATTCCTTGTATTGGTCTAGTTACATTTCTTTTGTTTGTAAAATTTTTGTGCGATTTGTTTTCTTCAGGTTTCAAAAAACTAGGCCTATGTTAGTCCATGTGCTTTTTAACAGTATGTTGCTGGATGTACAGAGTCCAAAGGCACATTAAAAAATTGTGTACAACTTCTCTACAAGGATCACTTTAATTCCAGTTCCAACAGAATATTTTTTGCAGTACCAAGTTCAAAAATAAATTTGAGTGGACTTCCAAATCTCGATGTTCTGTGCATCTGAATAATAACATCTCAACCAAAGTAATTGAGAATGTACTAATTTCTCAGGTCCTAAGAATTTCAAGAATTTGCAGCAACAATTTGGACTTCAATTACCACATAAATATACTATTAGACAGTTTTCTAGAGAACGAAATCCCTTCTTCTTTCATCAAAAGAACTTTAAGAAAAATTATTCTGAATAATAGAGTAAGGTTGGCAGATCTGCTTTAATTTTCTACACAGTTAATAATATGATTCTGACCAATGAAAGCCGTTTGGAAGTTGGCTAGATGATGCCTATAAACTACTAAAAGGAACCTTAGTGCTATGGATATGAAGGTCCTATTAAAATAAAAAATTAAATAATATAGACAAAATCACAAAAAAAGCTTAAAAATCTGTTTATAAAAGAAAATAAAAACAAATAAAAAAGAAAACTAGTTATTCACTCACTAGAATAGCTATACTAAAAATAGTAAAACTAACATTAAAATTAATAGGATTCTGAATAATCTATAGAAGCTCACTAAGGGGATTAAATACATGCAAAGATTATTAAATACACCACTTGTGTATTTTATAATATTTCTCATGTATTCTGGAGAGTTAATTCTGCTCTTTCTGATCATACAGGTCCACAGTCTTAAGTATATATATATTTTTTTCTCTGGTTAAAATCTCCGCGAGTTGGATTCTTTCAGTGTGTGGAGGCCTTCAGCCTCACCCACACTGCCCCCAGGGACTAGGGAGTGGCAGAGGAGTTTGGAAGTTTGAGGAAAAGGTCGGCCATGTTTCCTCTTGTGTGGAGAAAGTTCAGTTGCATAAGAGGTAAGCTCTCTTCATTGTCTATGGGTTTTAGGTTTTCCAAGTTCAATGTTTGTACTTCTTGTACCTTTTTTCTCTGTTATTTTTTGCTTTTTAGCATTTAGGCACTGGCAAGTCTGTTAACTTTTTTGCGGGTTTTAACGCTTTCTTTTCTTGGTAACTTTGCGCGTTTTTAGGAAACTTAGGCCAAGCAGCTGGCCAATCATAGTTCTTTTACTTTGCGCTGTGTTTTCAAAGTAGTTAAGTTCTTAATAACTACTTAATTATGCACTTAAAGCACTGCTGAAATACTTTGTACATATTGCAACTAATTGTTTATGTCATATAACCTTCACAAAGCATTTCTTTAGTTAATTATTGTCTTTAATTTATTCTCGTGTTTGTGTTGTCAGAAGTTGTGGAGTAGGGGGTTTTAGAATCAAGTTTTCTTTCAAGAATCTGAGTTTTAAATAATTAATATTTCCTTTTTTAATTGCAATGTAAGAATTTGGAATACTTTTGCATTGCTATTCAGGTTTAAATTCTCTCTCAGGCGAACTTGGCATTTCGTTATTGCTGAACATTATTTCTAATTATTATGTCACTCTCACAACTTGAGTTTTCTTTAATCTTCTTCTTTCTGTTTAATAGTAACAGATGAAAGCATGGGTCGGGCCATGAAAGTTATGGATGCAAGCTAAATTGTTAACTAAAGCTCGGTCATACAACTCTTCGGAGGTCATGACATATGTATATATATTTTTTAAAACATTTTTTGGTGGGCTTATTACTTGCATCTATGGCTTTGCAGAAACCCATTTCCAACTAGGTCTTTGTGGAAGTGAGAAAATGCAGAGTTTTTGCTGGTCCTTGATAAAGCCAAGGCTCAGTATTCTCGACACTTTCTACATTCAGTTGTTTTATTTTATTTTGTTTTTTTTCTGTTTACTCACACCGGTAGATACATAACCTTTTCTATGTTGTACTTGGTATGAGTCAAAAATATTTTTTTTGCTTTGGTCTCTTCTTAATAGAATATATATATATATTGCACAGATCATTACTTGATTATTCACAGCAATCAGATTGTGTTACCAAATTACTTGTAGTTCTGTGGTCACCATTTATCATCTCTCAGAAAATTTGAAAATTACATTACCCTAGAGCAGAAATCAAACCCACATCTTCCAATTTCTGCTGCAAGCATGCTATCTGTTATACCACCCAGTACAATGAAGTTGTAAGTAACTGAACCTAAGCAACTATAGCTTAGGAACCTGAACAACTGCTGCTGAAGTGATCCTATGCTTCTGTGTAGCATTAACAACCCTTTCAAATCTAGAAACAGGTATATGCCACAAGTCACCTGTACCTCAGATGTAGAAATTAGGGAAGAAATATGTCTCATAAATACATGGGAAATTCACTGGATTATTCACAGCAGTCAGATTGGGTTACTGAATTGCTTGTAGTTTACTGGTCACCATGAAACATCTCATCAGAAAAAATAAAAATAGTTTACAGATAGCATGCTCGAATGGAAATTGGGAGATGTGAGTTCAGTACATACCTCAGAATGATTTAATTTTCAAATTTTCTGAGAGATGTCACATGGTGAGTAGTAAACTACAAGCAATTCAGTAACGCAGTCTGATTGCTGTGAAAAATCTAGTGAATTTCTCATGTATTTATGAAGAATATTTCTTCCTTAATTTTTATAGATGGTTACTCATTAAAATAAATGTCTTCAATTTGTCATGTAACCATTTGAATGAAACTTACGTGGAGCTAGTTCCATTGTCCCCTTTATGTTGGATGTGAGCAGGCTGTATGTAAACAAGGAAAGTGATGTACATGGGTTTGAGAACTACTTGAATGGCACACCTAGGATTTCTTTATGGGAATGGCCCAAAATATTGAAGATTTAAATTAAAAATACCCCAGAGAAAACTTCTCTCAAAATATAGGGAAGCTGCAAAAATAACTCTGTCATATTAGTTTCCAATTATTCCTGAAATATATATTTATAAGCATGTACAAATATATTTAAAAATGAACAGCCAATAATAAAGAACAAAGGGCCAAGAGTGATACTTCATGAACAGGGCCTGGGCCACCCTTATTGAGTATTCCACTGTCTTGAAAGCACTGAGGTATGCAAGTCCAACCATTATTGGTTCCTGAATAATTTTATCATAATGTTCCTAAATCATTTTGGTTGGATTTCCAAATCTTAGTCTATCACATAGTTCTGTGTATCAATCCACTTTGTTTACATAAATGGATTGAATCACAATTTAGTATCACTGGGCATGAAAATAGCTTCATGTAAATTTTGCGTGGGGTATTTATATATAAAAATAATTTCAATACTGCAATAGCATGGACTTTTTTTATTCATAAACATATGTTAAGGCTGCTTATTTAAAGCACAACAGAATATAAAAACAAACATACTGAAAATTTTGTTTATGTTTGTTGTGTAGAAATCCTTTTGTTTTTGTATATTTGTACTATTGTAATGTTGTCACATACAATTCTAATTTTTGTTTTTCATGTTACATGTGTAAGCAGTATGTTACACTTACACTAGCAAAAGAAAAGTGGTTATTGTATACATGTACACAACTTATGGCCATTATGTATCTTTGGAATGATAAAATAGTAATGTGTGCAAATTTCCCAAGTTCGTTAATCCTATGACCACAGTCAGAGCTGTGGCAGGTGTGTGCATGATTCAGAATTTATGACAAACAGAACAGAATGCCAAATAATCTTAAATAGGTTTTTGAAAGGCTACTGCCTGTATTCAGTTGAAACACAATTCAGAACAGTAAAAAAACACACACACACAAACAAACAAGCGGAAGTAGAGTACTGCAAAATTAAAACAAAAAAAAAAAAAGAAAGAAAAAAAAATGTACCATTTTCAGAATAACCAATCAAATTCCCTTTGCCACAACACTGGTACAGGGTGTGGCAGAAAAACAAGCGTTTTTGATTTATGATGTTGGCAACTTGTATGGATTGTCATTCATAAATGAGTGGTAGGCAGTGCACATAACTTACAAACAAATTAAGAAGGTAGTGTAGAACACGCTAAGTTACGTGTAAAAGTTTAAGGCAAATATATTTCAGCCATTACTATGGCCTTCATCAGTGCGACTACGATTGGTTTTCGTTGCCAGATTATCACTCTTGGCCCTTTGTTCTTTATCATTGGCGTTGCCAATTTTTGCGACTACGATTGGTTTTCGTTGACAGATTATCACTCTTGGCCCTTTGCTCTTTATTATTGGCGTTGCCAATCTGACAACGAAAACCAATCGTAGTCTCACTAATGAAGGCCATAGTAATGGCTGAAATATATTTGCCTTAAACTTTTTATATGCAACTTAGCTTGTTCTGCACTACTTCTTAAATTGTCATTCATTTCACCAAATGATGCCATTTGCAGACAAGGTAGTTAGAATGAGAGAGGCAGGTCAAAGATTGTAAACAAACAACGGGTGGTCTCCCCTCGCGGAGGCCTGTGATGTAGTTGGTCCCCAGCAGTCTTCTTTTGTAGTGGTAAAGAATGGTAAAATTCAAATTAGAAGCTTTTAAGAATGCATGGGCAGGATTTTTTTAAAATAGGAATTACAGAATTAAAACAAAACTTGACACTTTCCCTCCATGTTTCTTTTTTTTTTAACTCCCTGACATTCAATGCATATGCTTGATTTTTTCTCTTCCTTAAGTTTTGTTGGTTGACGTCGTTAATATATTTAATACGATAAATGTCCTTGCTCTCGCATATATATGTTTTAATGACACCCATGTCAACTTCGGGAAAGTTTAATTTCAATTTTGACTGAAGTTTGTTTATGGCCTCTTGGGATTTATATATGCTAGCTCCATGAAATTCTGAAAAAACTGCTGTTTGACAGTTTGTATCCAAATGTTGTTTGATGTCATTAGCCTACCTTTTGATAAAGTTTCAATCCAGCCTTTATTTTGGTTCCCCGTTAAGTAGGAAAATGTTTCCAATTCTTTATCCTTTGAAGAAAGGCTAAATATCCAGCAAAATAGCGTATGGCTTCTTCCTCTTCAGGATTAGCAAAATTGCAAGTATAGACATATTGTCCATCTCACAGGCGTTCAAATTTTCTGCCTCGTCTTGTGTTTCCATTAAATTGAAAAATAAATTGGCCCTTATTATTTTGTCTTCGTTGCAGGGCCAGATGGAGCTTTTGCGGGGCCCGTGGCGAAATTTCATTGCTGGGCCTGGAGCAAAATTTCATTGCGGGCACTAGAAAATAAATCTCATATTTTAATAAAATCGTTACGTGAAAAATGCCGTTCGTAAAGAACACACATGAAAACTGTCCTAAAACATAATGATTATCTCACAGAAATATGTATTGGCTTTAAGCTTAAGAAAAAGACCATAAAATGGATTGAAAATTCTGAGAGAGAGAGAGAGAGTAAAAAGTATCTACGATTTTCTTTCCAGGTCGAGGGCGGTCGAGGTTGTATTGTGACTTTTTATAAAAACTTCCTCACAAAATGATAAAAAAGATACCTGCATAGCGAATATTTTTGCATTCCGAATATTTTTGTGTAGGAAATATTAAGGACTTCTAAAATAAATTCATAAAAATAATTTTTTTTCATATACATGTTGCAGTGATTGATTTTCTTATTTTGTTGAATTTAAGTATTTGGTTTATACACAAATTGTTGAATATGCTGTATAAAAGTAGGGCCCACAAAATGGTGAAATTTAATTTGATATTTCATGAATGTAGAAAACATTAAGGTGGTCATAAAAATCATTTGAAATCTGAAAATCTCAGTATCTGTCTGTACAGTGAAGGGCAATTACCTATTCAAAAAGGGGAAGGGGAGGGAGTTGGAAACAAAAAAAATTAATAAAAATCTTTTTAAGGGCCTTATGCTTCAAAACTTACAAATATATATATATATATATATATATATATATATATATATATATATATAAAATTCTAATAAGTGACAACAACAAAAAAAAAAAAAAAAAAAAAAAGACAGCCTGAAGAAGAGTTTTCTCCGAAAATTTGCAATTTAATGAAAAAATTTCCTAGTAAAATTCCCATAATAGTTGTTTTAGATTAGTAATTGAATTAAGAAACTAGGAAGCCATTTCTCAACATGAGCTTTATTCAAATGATTTTCTTTTTATCTCTTTAAGTGTGGGGCCCTGTGCGACTGCCTCGGTTGCCCTTATGTTCCAGCCAGCCCTGCTTTGTCGTTTTTAATGTTGTCATTTGCCAGCAGCAGAAGCTTTTATCCAAGCAATAGAATTTTCAGCCTGTGGTTGAAATCAGTTGGTAATGAATGATTTTAAAATTATCTGTTGATTCAAAATGAGTTCACGATACCGAGTGGACGTTTGAACTGTGGAGAGAGAGCGTAAGACAGCTCCAAGAGGGTTCCACTGACATCACTGATTCCTGGAACGAACTCATTGACCAACTTTATCTCATTCTAACTACCTTGATTTGCAGAGACATGAATCGGTGGAGTGGATCTCATTGTGCTGTAGCTGTTAAGGCATTTTGCAAAAATGGTGACTGTGCTGCCGCTGCTAGATGAGAATATTGGCATTATTTTAATCTCGGGAGGCAGGATTCTATTCTATCAGAACATGACATCAGGTTATGGGTGAAGACTTTTAAAGCTACGGGAAGTGCATTGAAGCAGAAACCTACAGGTAGGCCTAGGAGCATTCGAACACGAGAAAGAATACAGGAAATGCAAAATGTAACACGAAGTTCAAAACATTCTGTGAGATTAATTTCTTCAGCAGTGGGGATCTCAAGCCATAGTGTCCATAGAATCTTACAGGACGAGTTAAAGTTACAACCCTACAAGATACAGGTTGTGCAGCAGTTAAATGATGAAAATGATTACGAACACCAAATGGCTTTGTATGTTGAGCTTTTGGCTAAAATGCAAGGCAGTGAAGCTTTCTTACGTTTACCGTTGATGAGTGACAAGGCCCACTTTCATCTTAGTGGTTTTGTGAATAAACAAAACTTTTGCTACTGGTTAGAGGATAATCCCCGTCAACTGCATCAATGGCTGTTACACAGTCATCGAGTTACAGTGTGGTGTGTGGTCTCTTCAATGGTAATAATTGGCCCTTTCTTTTTCGAAGATGAGCAAGGACAAGCTGGGATAAGCTAGCTTTTGGTTTCAGCAAGCCAGCGCTACATCTCACAGTACAAGAATTTCCATGGAAGCCGTACACCAACTTTTTGGAAACCATATCATATCCTGGAATGGTGACATTTTGTGGCCCCCAGGTCATCAGACTTGTCAGTTTGTGATTATTTAAAACTAAGGCATATGCTTGGTGCACACACACTATTGCTGAGCTGAAACACAACATCTGTAGAGAAGTCACAAACATTCCTACTGAGATGTTGGAACATGCGATGGACGATTTCTATCGCAGAATGTCCAAGTGCAGGCGTCGAAATGGTCGTCACCTGCTGGACATAATATTTAAAACATGAATGTTACTGTGCATATTTCACAAATGGCAATGTGTCAGGGTGCAATGGATGTGTTTGTCATTTTTTTCTCATTAAACGAAGTATCAGTTTTGTTGCATCCAAAAATGCCTGTTTTTCTGCCACACCCTGAATAACAGGCCAACATCATTTCAAATAACATAGTAAGTTCATGCTTTTAATGACCATTGTAGAAAGGCCAACTGATCACTACCTGGGGTTAACAATATTTCACCTCTTAATTTTCATAAGATTTTTTCTACATTCGAAAGAGATCAGGATACTTTACTTCGAGATAAGAGATATGTTCTTTGAGATAAGAGATAAGTTCACTTTACTTCGATGGTAAGTTGTTTTCTTTACGTTGCGATAACAAATAATCCCAATAAGTTAAGTTAATTCATCTTCTGTAAACGACAACGTGCTTAGCTGGGCCAGAACTAAACCAAGATAACACAATACTATAAAGTTTACATTTTTGTCTAGCACCCCACCTTCAGACAAGATTAATATTCATCCCTAAGGATTGGTTCTTACAAGTTATTTGTTATTTCTTTTTTACAAAGTCATGAAGTAATGCTCTGCCTGCCTACACCAATACTATTCTTTACATAAATATTACTTCCATTGAAAACAACAACAAGATTTCACTTTAAAGCTTCAGTTGGAATAATATTTTCCTTAATTGAACAAAACAATATACAAATTTATTGACTTAACAACTTTTACAACACTTGCTTAAACTGCCAAAATGATAGCAACAAAATTCAGGTGATTATAACTGTTCCTATATACTCCTACTACATCAGACAGCTGCTGGAGGGTGCGTGGTGGAGAATCCATAGAGCGAACAACTAATTACATTTACTAGAAAGTACTATTTCTGTACATCAGGGCATGGATATATCATCATCATCATCATTGTCAACCATTATCACATCCACTGCTGGACGAAGGTCTCCCCGCCTTCTCGTGGTGCATCCTGTTCCCACTAAAGGGGCTCTGACGACCGCAAATAGCGGTATAACTATACCATCGGGATCAGAGGAAATGCTATCCCACACTCACCAACCCGCTTGGCCAGCGTGGTGAGTTATGGCCAAACACCTCCAAAATGACTCTACAACTTAAATCTTGGCCCTCAGTCTCCGGCAGCTGGAATGTACCTGGCCAAGGCAGCGGCCAGTGCGACATGAAGGCAGAGGGTGCTAAGAATCCCCGGAGGACCGGACTAGGCTGCCATTTGATGCTGACCTTGGCTACCTACAACGCACGCTCCCTATCTTCTGATTCAAGGCTTCTTGAATTGGAAGAGGAACTACAAAGGATCAAGTGGGACATCGTCGGGCTGAGTGAGGTAAGGAGAAAAGGAGAAGATCTCATTGAACTGAAAAGTGGACATCTCTTCTATTATCGTGGGACAGATACTGGCAGAACTAGTGGTGTTGGATTTATAATAAACAAGAAACTGAAGGATAAAGTGGTAGAAGTTGAAAGTTCCTCGGACAGAGCTGCACGACTCGTTATCCAACTATCGAGAAGATACCAGGCTCAGATTATTCAAACTTATGCACCCACCACAAGTCATCCTGAAGAAGAAATTGAAGAATTTTATGAGGAAATTCGTCATCTAAATAATAAAGGTAAGCAGCACTTGAAGATAATTATGGGAGATTTCAATGCAAAAATAGGGCACCGGCAACAGAATGAAACTTCAGTAGGTAAATTCGGTCACGGCAACAGAAACCAGCGTGGAAATACTCTCGTTGAGTTTGCAGAGGCAGAAGGATTTTTCATCTTGAATTCCTTTTTCAAGAAAAAGCCACACAGGAAATGGACATGGAGACATCCAATTGGGACGACAAGTGAAATTGATTTTATTATGTGTAACAAAAAATTCGTCCTCGAAGACTGCAGTGTGCTAAACAAGTTCAACACAGGTAGTGACCATAGATTGGTGAGATGTAAGATGCACCTCAACACTAAACTGGAACGTGGCAAGCTCATAAGACAAACAAAATGTATTGACATAACCAACCTTAAAAAACACCATAATACTTTCAAGTTGGAACTGAAGAACAGATTCTCTGCTTTAGAAGGCCTAACATCGGAAGAAGTGGATATTTCGGAAGTTAACAGAAAAGTAACCAAAGCTCTTATGGAAACAGCAACAAAATTAGCTGGGTCTAAGAACAAGTTGCATGTAAACAAATTATCAGGAAAAACCAAAATGTTGATGCAAAAAGAAGAGAGATGAGGACAACTAAAGAAGATGTGACTTCCAAAGTGGAATATATAGAGCTATGCAAGACAGCACGAAAAAGTATCACTGAAGACGTAAGGAAATTCAACTGTGAGCTAGTGAGGAAAGCAATTGAAAACAACCAAAGCCTAAAGATAGCAAAGGGACATCTCAGTAAGGGAAGAAAACAGATTATGGCTCTGAGAAAAGAAGATGGTTCTATAACAAGAAATAGAGGTGAAATTTTGACAAGAGTGAAAGATTTCTACTCCAAATTATATGAAAGGGATGATACATGTACTCCAGACATCATGAAATTGTACCAGAGTTCTTCCAGTCCTCTCAGCAGAAGTTGCACATGCAATCAAGAACATGAAGCGGGGGAAAGCTCCAGGAGAAGATGGAATTACTATAGACATCATACAAGAAGCAAGTGGAGAAATTGAAACAGTACTCGCCCAAATTTTCACTCGATGCCTTAATGAAGGGAAGATTCCTGAGGATTGGAACAATGCTACAATGATCCTGCTACATAAAAAAGGTGACATTGAGGATCTCAGGAACTACAGACCTATCAGCCTCCTATCAGTGGTTTATAAAATCTTCACTAAAGTTCTTTCACACCGCTTGAAGGTAACACTGGACATGGCTCAACCGAGAGAACAAGCTGGATTCAGGAGTGGCTACAGCACAATAGATCATATCCACGTACTGAGAGAACTAATTGAAAGAGCGAGGGAATATGAACTTCCATTGTGCATGGCTTTTATCGATTATGAAAAAGCCTTTGATTCGGTGAAACCATCAGCAGTTACCACGGCTCTGAAATCCTGCGGTATTGAAGATGCATACATTAATATTATTAATAACATCTATGAAAATGCAAGTGCAAAGATTCGGCTGTTTGAAAATACAACACACATAAAAATTGGAAAGGGAGTGAGACAAGGTGACACCATATCTCCGAAGCTCTTTAATGCCACATTGGAAAATGTCTTTCAATCACTGAACTGGGAAAACAAAGGGATAAAGATTAATGGAGATTATCTAACCCACCTTCGTTTTGCTGATGACGTAGTCATTTTTGCAACTACCCCATCAGAGCTGCAGAGTATGATCCAGGAACTTGCTGACAAGAGTAAAGAAGTGGGATTAAAAATGAACTTTCAGAAGACAAAAGTGATGTTCAATGCTTTTACAAGAAATGAAGATTTATCGATTGATGGAGAAAAACTGGAGATAACAGATACGTATGTTTATCTTGGACAGCAGATATCAAGTGAGGGTCACATTGATGAAGAAATTAATCGGCGTACAAAACTTGCCTGGAGAGCTTTTGGAAGAAACAGCATAATTTTCAAGAGCAATATGCCATTATGTCTTAAAAGAAAAGTGTTTGATCAATGCATCCTTCCAGTGCTTACGTATGGTGCAGAGACGTGGACCTTAACTAAAAGAGACATGCAAAGGCTGCAGACAACTCAAAGAAGCATGGAGAGGTGCATGCTTGGTATAACCAGGAGAGATAAGAAGAGGAACTCGTGGATCCGAAAAATGACAAGAGTGGAAGACATCATGATCAGAGTTAAATCCCTGAAATGGCAATGGGCTGGACATACTGCCAGAAGGACAGACCATAGATGGACAGCCGAAATTTTAGATTGGATTCCAAGGGACAGGAAAAGACCCAGAAAAAGACCACATGGGAGATGGGTGGATGAAATTCGTAAATATGCGGGAGTGACATGGAGGAGACTGGCACAAGACAGACCGTTGTGGAGGAAACTTGGGGAGACCTTCGTCCAGCAGTGGATTGATAATGGTTGACAATGATGATGATGATGATACACAGTCGAGTCACATTATTGTTACCACCTCCTACTTTTGACGTCAACAGCACATAGCCAATGAAAGAAGGCACGTGTCTTGAGCTGGCTTAGAGGTTATATAAGGTGTGCTGTAGGCAATCCCGAAAACATATCACTCGTTGCTGTCATGGATAAAAGGAGTGATTTATCAGATTTGCAAAAAAAAGGATGATTATTGGCTTTCGAGCCAAAAGTGGCAATGTTTTCGAAACAGTGCAGTTTGTGAACTGTTCGTGTGCTGCTGTGGTTAAAATGTATCATGATTGGAGAAATAGAACCGTTGCAAATAAGTGATGTGGAAACTGCAGAGTACCACAAGCCATTGACGTGAGCCATTGTCGTCGACTTCGGAGCCATTGACGTCGACTTCGGAGGTGCGCGAGGGCTGATCAACACGCTACAGTGGAGCAACTCACTGGCTGAATGAACGGGGGGGGGGGGGGCTACTGGAAGTGTGTCTAAAATGATATTTCAGCAAATTCTGCTGCTTATGGGGCTCCATTGCAGATGGAGGGTCACTGCACCTATGCTAACGAAGAAAAGGCTTACATTTAAAGGCTTACATTTGCACAGCAGTATCGGAATTAGACCTCTGCTGAATGGCAAAGGATTGCCTTCTCCGATGAGTCACTTTTCTGCTTCATTGAACAGATAGACATTGGCATATAAAGCGAAAAACATCGAAGAACAAACACTCTTCAACCTTTGCTGGAAGAACACAAGCTGATGGGAGCAGCGTTATGGTCTGGGGAATGTTTTCGTGGCATTCTCTGGGTCCACTCATACCTGTGGAAGACACTATGAACTGAATTCATTATGAATCCATCCTTGCAGACCATTTACACCTATGCATGATGATTGTTTTCCCTGGGGCGGATCGAATCTTCCATCATTTCTAGCTGTGCCATGAAACTGTAGATAACTGGTTGCAGCACACAGCTGGCCCCCTAATTCCCCAGACTTAAAACCCAATTGAGCATCTGTGGGACCACCTTGATTGTGTTGTTTGCCCTATAGATCCTCTATCACACACCCTCCAGCAGCTTTCAGATGTACTGCAGTCAGAATGGCCCCATATACCTGCAAACACCTTCCAGCACCTTACTGAGTCAATCTCAGCCTGTTTAGCTGCTGTCCGTGCTGCACACGACGGTTACTCTGGATATTAGCTGGTGGCCACAATAATGTGACTTGACACATGATTGTGACCACCAGCTAATGTTATATATACACACACACACACCGATGAACTGTTACATTATGACCACCTACCTAATAAACTGTAGGACCCCATTTAACCCGCAAAACAGCAGCCACTTGCCAAAGCATCGGTTTAATGAGGTGGTGATAGGTATCTTGGGGTATCTGGTACCATAATGTCAACAGCAGGTCCTCCAGTGTCCATACATTTTGGGGTGGTGGTGATTTAGCACGAACCCACTTTTCCCGAGTTGAACCAATAATGTTTGATTAGGTTCATGTCAGGGAAATTTGGATGCCAGGGTATTAACAGAAAGTCCCCAGCACGCTCCTTGAACCACTCCTTGATGATTCTGGCAGTGTGGCATGGTGCATTATCCTGTTGGTAATGGCCATCACCAGCAGGGAACACAGTTGTCATGAATAGGTGAACTTGGTCCGCAACGATGTTCAGATACCTGACAGCTGTCAGGGATTGTGCTATTGGGATAATGGAGCCTAAAGTGTCCCAAGAAAACATCGCCCACAGCATAACACCACCGGCCTGTTTCCGCCCAATTGGTAATCGGTGTATTCGCGCTCGGGTGTCTACGTGGTGCACCCGGAATCTTGATTGGTCAGACCAGGCCACTTTCTTCTAATCATCCACGGTCTAATCTGGATGATCTTGGGCCCATTTCATGCGTTGTTGGCAATGACGTGTAGTGAGCATGAAGACCCGGCTGGGTTTTCGGCTTCGCAGGCCCATGCGCAGAAGATTGCAGTGAACTGTGTGCTGTAATATATTGCCCTGATCACCACTGTTGTAGCTGCAGGTGATTTGTTGCACTGTGACTTTGCAGTCACTGTGAACAATGCACGACAGTCTCCACTCTCCTCTGGCATCAATGAGCTGTGGACGACAGTTCGTTGTGTGGCCATCTGTGCACCACTGTTGATACATACTACAGCGGCACATGAACAACCCACAAGCCGTGCTGTTTCCAAGATCGTAGTTCTGAGGCGCCGTGCCATCACAATTTGCTCTTTATCAAACTCTGATAAATTGGCAGCTTTTCTCATTCTGACTCTGAACACTCTACTAACCGAAAGCTGGTCCTCAGGTTGTATATATTCTGCTCTGTGAACTTCACCTGTGCCACCATTTGGTCTTCAGATGCACTCATTTCTCTAGTCTGGGGGGGGGGGTCATAATGGAATGGCTCATTGGTGTGTGTATCATCATCATCATCATCATCATCATCATCATCGCCAACCATTATCAATCCACTGCTGGACGAAGGTCTCCCCAAGTTTCCTCCACAACGGTCTGTCTTGTGCCAGTCTCCTCCATGTCACCCCTGCATACTTTCGAATTTCCTCCACCCATCTCCCATGTGGTCTTCTTCTGGGTCTTTTCCTGTCCCTTGGAATCCAATCTAAAATTTCGGCTGTCCATCGATGATCTGTCCTTCTGGCAGTATGTCCAGCCCATTGCCATTTCAGGGATTTAACTCTGATCATGATGTCTTCCACTCTTGTCATTTTTCGGATCCACGAGTTCCTCTTCTTATCTCTTCTGGTTACACCAAGCATGCACCTCTCCATGCTTCTTTGAGTTGTCTGCAGCCTTTGTATGTCTCTTTTAGTTAAGGTCCACGTCTCTGCACCATACGTAAGCACTGGAAGGATGCATTGATCAAACACTTTTCTTTTAAGACATAATGGCATATTGCTCTTGAAAATTATGTTGTTTCTTCCAAAAGCTCTCCAGGCAAGTTTTGTACGCCGATTAATTTCTTCATCAATGTGACCCTCACTTGATATCTGCTGTCCAAGATAAACGTACGCATCTGTTATCTCCAGCTTTTCTCCATCAATCGATAAACCTTCATTTGTTGTAAAAGCATTGAACATCACTTTTGTCTTCTGAAAGTTCATTTTTAATCCCACTTCTTTACTCTTGTCAGCAAGTTCCTGGATCATACTCTGCAGCTCTGATGGGGTAGTTGCAAAAATGACTACGTCATCAGCAAAACGAAGGTGGGTTAGATAATCTCCATTAATCTTTATCCCTTTGTTTTCCCAGTTCAGTGATTGAAAGACATTTTCCAATGTGGCATTAAAGAGCTTCGGAGATATGGTGTCACCTTGTCTCACTCCCTTTCCAATTTTTATGTGTGTTGTATTTTCAAACAGCCGAATCTTTGCACTTGCATTTTCATAGATGTTATTAATAATATTAATGCATGCATCTTCAATACCACAGGATTTCAAAGCTATTGTAACTGCTGATGGTTTCACCGAATGAAAGACCTTTTCATAATTGATAAAAGCCATGCACAATGGAAGTTCATATTCCCTCGCTCTCTCTATATAAATACACTCACGGACAATGAAATTTGCGCACCAAGTAGGAATCATCAAATTGAACTGAAATTTTATGGATGGAATGATACATGTTATGGCAAAAACAGAGCTGCAGGACAATTACAGAGGGATCTGTGGCACACAGACCGGTCGCCTTTAATAGTGCGTCGCACCACCTCGTGCGGTGATATGTGCTGAAATATGGTCTGGTATGGAGGCGAACAGACGCCTGATTTCCTGCGGCAGACTGGCCCACATGTGTTGGATAGTGTGCTCCAAATCCTGGATAGTGTGGCACGGCGGCAGCTGGCGTTTCAACTGGTCCCACCCATGTTCAATAGGGGACATGTCCAGGGAGTGGGTGGGCATTATCCTGCTGGTATAGCACACCTGGAATCCCGGCCAGGAATGGGATCACATGGGGCCGTAGGATCTCATCCACATACTGCTGGCCTGTCAGTGATCCACATATCACTACTAGAGCTGATTGGGTATTGTAGACTGTAGCTCCCCAGACCATAATGCCTGCAGTGGGGAGGTGTGGTGCTCAACAGCGAGGGTGGAATTGGGCCGTTGACCCGGGGACCTCCACATTCGGACATGATGATCATCTGTCCCCAAAATGAATCGGCACTCATCGCTAAACACCACATGCCGCTAGTCTGTGGCATTCCCTATCGCTCTGGCCTGGCACCACTGCACACACAGCCGTCGATGTTCAGGTGTTAATGGCAGCACATGTAAGGGGCACTGGGATCTCAGATTCACTCCTGTGAGGCGTAGGGAAATGGTTCATGGGCGCACAGAAGCCACTGCATCTGCCTGTATAGTGGACCTAGTTCCCGTGGTATCTGTTTGTACCTAGCGCACGATCCGTCGATCCTCTCTACTGGTGGTCCTTGTGGTCTGTCCGGAGCCACTCCGCCATGTGGCAGTGCCATCACATATTCACTGCTCCCAACACAGTTGGACGGTATGGTCAGAATGATCCATGTGGTGGGCTATATGGCGTGCTGCCCACCCTGAGGTTTTCAGCCCGATGATCAGGCCACTCTCAAAGTATGTAAGTTGCGTAAATCGATGTCTCTGGCATCTACCCGACATTCTTGTCACTCTGTACTCTGGCTTGTGTTGGCCGGTGCTTTTCGCTTTCATGGGGCATGATATGATATGATATGATATTTGAAGAAGTTTTAGGAAGGGAGTGTCTGACCCCAAGTCTAAAACTGCCCTTAGAAATGAGAAGCTAGGAGATCTGAGTAAGTGAACTCAATAGGAAAGACAAACAGAAAAATGTAGTGAAAGGAGAGGGTGATCCGTGACACCACTCCGTGTGGAAGGGGGGAAGGGAATGAAACACCGCACAACATCACAGAGAATCACAACATTCATGCGGCATCGGCTATATCAGGCTGCCAATTCGTGCTTTCATGTGCAATCACACCAAACGTGGATCATTTGCATACTACCACGCACTCTAGCTATCTGCAAAGTTTTGCAGTTGCAGCATGTTTTCTTCTAGATTCGCAAATTTCATTGTGAGTGTATATATACAGTAGCGAACAAAAGTATTTGGCGAAACACTTTTTCGACCATAATATTTTTTCTGCTGGACCAAATTGGGTCATTTTAGGATATGATATGTGTTATTCAGTTGTAAACATGACCCATATGCAGATGGATTGGAAAACTTTGCACAGATCAGGTACCGAGCTTAATCGCAAAGATCATACAAATTGACCAACAAAGTAGGTGTGTATCACATTCATTTAATGCAACAATGACAGAAAACAAGTACGAGAAAACGAAAAAAACAATAACTAATACTTAATGGGATAACCACGAGACTTAATAACAGCTGCACAACGGGCCGGCATCGAGTCCACTAGCTTCTCGACGATGACCTGCGGAATTCGCGCCCATTCTGCAGACAGCTGGTCGAACTTCTGGGCCCTATTCCGGCAGGTTTTCTTTGCACATCATCTCTCCAGCTCCTCCCATATGTGCTCGATGGGGTTGAGGTCTGGAGATTGGCTTGGCCAGTCTAGAAGTGTGACCTGTTGCTGCTGGAAGGCTGCCTTCGCTACTCTGGAGGTGTGCTTTGGGTCGTTGTCTTGCTGCATGATCCATCCGGGTGGCATGTTCTGGTTTGCCCATGGGAAGACATCGTTGATGAGGATGTTCGTGTAGCTCTGGCCGGTCATTAATCCACCAATCTTGATGATGGGGTCCATTCCATTGCAAGAGAAGGCACCATAAACCATGAGCAATCCTCCTCCGTGCTTTACAATCGGCTGAATGAACTGGGGGTTGAATCTCTGTCCCCACGGACGTCGTACATATCGGATGCCATCACTTCCGAACAAGTTGAACTTTCTCTCGTTAGTGAAAAGCACCTTACTCTAGTCCTCCGCGGTCCAGTGTCGATGACGGCGTGCGAACGCGACTCTGGCTCGTCAATTCGTGACTTCGATGAGTGGTTTCTTGGTGGGGCGTCTTCCATTCAATCCACCAGCAATGAGACGACGGGAGATGGTCATTCGGCTGATGTTCAGGTCTTCGCTGTCGCAGAATTCGGTGGCGATGTCCACAGCAGTCAAGGTGGGATCAGCATGAGATCGACGGAGGACTCGTATCCTGACGCAATGTAGTGGAACGAGGCCTACCACATTGCGAACTGTTCTCGACGGTCCCAGTCTTCTTATAACGTTGCAGGATAGCTGAAATGGACTGGTGTCGGATCTTCAGGGCCCTCGAAATGTCGGTGACACACATTCCGGATTTCATCATGTTCACGGCCGCTTGGCGAGCTCCAACAGGGATCTCCGCCTTTTTACCCATTTCTGAAAACCTAAGATCGACTTATTATCACACTACACATCACAAAACCCACAAAAATAACAAGAAAAACATTAATAGCAGCAAAGAAATGGGTAATAATTGGCGATTATCGAATATGGCCCATTTTAAACGACAAATTCGCTGTGAGCGAAATAGAAACTTTGCGGCATTATAACCCACAAATCAACACATATCATATCCCAAAATGACCCGATTTGGTCCAGCAGAAAAAAATTATGGTCGAAAAAGTGTTTTGCCAAATGCTTTTGTTCGCTACTGTATATATATATGTGTGTGTGCCAAATTTGAAGATGCAGTTTCTTCCTTTAACAAATATATTCACCTTAGTGGAGTAGGTACATAACATGAAAAAAATGTTTTGTAACAACGAAATCTCCCTCATAAGATGTCAAATCATTCTAAAATTTTCTTTTATCACACCCAGAAAATATAATCATTTTAGCTCTCAGCTATGCTCATTTCCAGAGGGGAAACAAAAAAAAGAAGAAAAAGAAAAAGGAAGACAATCCAGGTAGAAGCTGAATGAATAAAAGTTCAGGTGTATGTTCATTCTACTTTATTTTTTTTTCTCTCTGAAGGAATGATTCTGATGAGTAACTGAGTAGTCGTCATTAGCTCCTTCTTGGATAGGTTTGTATGATGCGATTTCAAGACATCCCCCCCCAACAGAATAAACAAGGTGGATTTACCCCAAATTCTCCAATGTACCTCATGTACCTCATTCAACAATAAATAAAATAGGGAGGGGGGGGCATATCACTTGTAAAAGTTCGGGGTGCTATTTCAGAAGAGAACTTCCAAGGCCGTTTGCTTGTTGTTCCACTTTCCCTTTATGTTTATGTCTCTATCTAGGGCTTCACACTCGCTACTGGTGGTCCCTGATGTTTTTGGTCTGTGTTCCACACACAGTGATAGGGTTCTTCAAATCTTGGCCGATGACCGGTCCCCCACTCAGTCGAGGATACTCAAATCTTGGCTCACCATGCGATGAAGTAGAGGCAGGCTTAGGGCCTTTGACACTGCCTCCTTATCTGAAAAGTTTTTTTTTTCTTTTGGCACAAATGGGATGGAAACTTCATTAAAGTTGTTGTGGAGAGCAAGAATTACTCTACCCAATTTGCAGGAAAGGTGTTATGTGGCTGCTCGAAATGGCCGGACCTAGTTGGAGTTTTCCCTCTGACTCTATCTTATCTTTGGGGAATCAAACCAATCATTGAAGCAAAATGTGAATGCTTTTTTGTGGCTTCAGGGAGCCATACTAACTTCTTGGAGGTGAAATTGTCAAAGCCCATCTGAAAATCAACCACATTTTTTCTTCTCTCAAAGAGACCCCAGGAAGAAAGAAACTTTCCACTCCTTCACAAGGCAAGCCAAAAGGAGGAAGCCAACTTTGCGAACTATTGACCAATTGTAAAGGAACCACGTAACCCCAGCCTCTGATTCTCTCATCAATCACAGGATGATATCACCCTCTCTCTCAAAATGCACGAGAAGTGAAGAAAAGGGGGAAAGAGAGACCTCACATTTGGCCACCTGCAATTGCAACGGGAAATGATTCTTGCTAACCAAGTAGCCACACACAGGGATTATAATTTGATACCTAGAACTGAGCTTTGTCACTTGGATGCTATCAGTGCACATAAGTACTGGCATTACTTCTGACTGAGAAACTTGGTCCAGGATGTTGGCTTCCATGGGAAAGAGGGGAGGGGGAGTAGGACGATAAATCTAGAAGGAAAACGATAAATCTAAAGGGGACTCCACATTCCTCAAAGTTTCGCCTAACAAGAGGCATTACTTCTGACTGAGATACTTGGCCCAGGATGTTGGCTTCCAAGGGAAAGAGGGAGGGGTGGGGGTGGAGTAGGGCACTAATGAAGATCACCAATGGTCACTTTTTGTTGGATAGCATCTTTGTTTTCCAGGCACAGAAATGTTTCAGAAACCAGATGTGACTGTAAGGGCAGTTAAGATCACTAGGATGGGAAAAGAGAGCGGGGTGTTGGTGGGGGTTGGGGGTTTCGGGGGTGGGGTGGATCACAAGGTCGAAATACACTGGCTAGGCAAATACAGAAAAATGCAATTTCAACATTCATACATTTCAAATAGAGCATTCACCAGATTCCTTTTCTACTTTCTAACTCAGGAGGTGAAATAAATGAAATTTATTATATTACATGTTAAGGGGAGAAGAAAGATACCAAAATTTACTCCAGATGTTTGTTAAGGCCTTGCCTTTCATGGTTAAAATTACAGAGAGTATCTCACTTCAATAACTACTAAACACATCATTTACACAGCGAGTAATAATAATAATAATAATAATAATAATATGCTAATAATAGGTTAGTATACAAAAAAAAAAAGAAAAAAAGGAAGAAATATTATTTACACTGCTTCCATAATGCGGTAAACAAAATATACATGCCTTTTCCCCCTCCTGCTGGGGATGAATATAAAAAAACTGCACCTACATGTTCTAAAGTATACACACATTGCACAAGTTAATACTCCAACTCTAGCTGGAAAAAATGAAAGAACAAATTTCACTTTCACCACACATCTTTAACATGGAAGTAGAAAAAAAAAAAAAGTTGTTGCGCTACAAAGAGGGAGGAAAGAAAAAAATAAAAGAGAAAGAATTTCCTTTGACTTTTTCCTGACTCCTACCACTAAAGTGTGTATCCTAGGGAGAGAAAATTAAGCTTAGAAAACAAAAATCATTCAAGGATAAATCGTCGCCCTTTCTCGAGTTGATCTCATTTTTTTTTTTTTTCAAATTTCTCAAGAAACTGCATGGATATCTAGATGGAAATTTGGAGACAGTGATCAAGTGCCTACAAATTCCAGCAACATATCACATACAGATATTTTTACAAGGAAATACAGAATAGTAGAATGGACATTTCCCCCTGTTAACCTTGAACTGCCAGCCTGCTTATCTTCTGCTGTAAGAAAATGAACAACATTTAAAAAACAAGAAAGACGACACTGAATTTTTGGTTGTAATGAGTACATCTTTTGAATCCTATCTGACACAAATTAAATTTATCAAAGTTATTCAAAGTCAATGGAACCGGTTAGAGAAAATTCACAACCAAATTGCTACAATGGGTAAAACATCCAGAAGTAGAACCAGCTACTTATTTTCACCAATGACTAAAAATAATGTTAATGAAAATTAAGAAATGGTGCACAAAAAGTTTGTCATAGAAGAAGGAAGGTATCAGAGACAAACAGATTTTCAAATCGAACTGTTAAAAGAAAACACGATATAACTCTACGCCTTCTAGTGGGAGAATTTTACATAATGGAAAAGTTGAAAAATAGGCAAAATATATTCTTCATGGAAAAAGTTATATGCTAAGGAAAAAGAACTTTTCAGATATGTCTCCTGGAAGTGGAGATAGCGAGAAAGAGGTATTGACCTTTATACCAGCTAGCAGGAAACCTGTGCATTATTTAAATAAGATAATGCTGCACATTTCTATTGTAGCGAATGACATACTGTGAAAAAGAAATTTCTCTATAGGATTTTTAGAAGCAGAGATACATTTGCAAACAGAGGTACAGAAGCACCACCTAGTGATAGAACTGTGAACCACAAAACTCCTCAAATACTGACATTAAAGTGTTCCACAAGGTTAATAGCATCCAGTGTTGAAAGATTTTTAAATCACACATTTAGAAACAGAGATATTAAGAAAGAAATTAAAAGTTGGTGCCCCTAGTGGCGAAATTGTGAATTATTTTGGAAAGAAAATATACATAAAGAGTTTTCATAGTCAGTAGTATCTGACCAAAAAAGAACTTTTTAATTGGGTTTTAGTCCCCCAGATATTGCTGTAAACCGGAACATGAACTTAAACCCTCCAGTGGCAAACTTGTGCGTTAAGAAAATTTGAAATTGTATGAGAAAAACTTCACAGAAGAAATGCTATTCAAAGAAGAAATAATTTTTAAAATCAGACACTTACAAGCAGAGATATTGACAAAAATATGATATACATCTATGCTCCCAGGCAGAAAAACAGTGCATTGAAAAAAATGAAGAATTTTTTCAATCTAATATTTAGAAGCAATCATATGCAATAAAATGTATTTTGAATTCAATATCATCTGCATTTATGCCCTCTAGTGGCGAAGTTGTGCATCGAAAAAAAAAACCCCGGAATGTAAGGATCATGATTCACACACCTCAAGCTTCTCAATGCAAAAAGAATTTTTCAAATCGTACTAATAGTTCCAAAGATATAGTGTTCATAGACTGACAAACAGATAACATAAGCAAGATCTCTTTTACAAAAGACATGCTAACAAGGACGGCATTGATTATTCGGTTGTAATGAGCATGTTTTTTAATTCTTCCAGATATAAAGTAAATATTGAAATCTGATTTTTATACAACCCAAAAATTCAGCTTAAAAAATACTGCTGCAAATGCAACAGAAATGTAAACATACATTTAATGACCCTAGTGGCAAAGCATTTTTTCACCAAAATTAGAAACTATAAGCATAATGTTTCTCCACAAGGAACTCTATCTGATGTGGAAAAGATTTTTCAAATCAGACATGTAGAAGCCGAAAGATTGGATAAGTCAGAAATTACCTTTATGCCTCTAGTGGAAAAACTATGCATTACTTGAAAAAGAAATGCCATCCAAAATACTCTTTGTAATGAATGTTATCAAAGGAAGAAAAGAAAGGATTTTTTCAATTGGATGTTTAGAAACAAGGCTATGGAATAAAATGTATTTTGGATCCCATTGCATCTGCACTTACATCATCTACTGATGAAGTTATGCATCGGAAAAGGACAGGAAAGCAAGTATCATTGTTCTTACATTTAAGGCTTTCTAACGCAAAATGATTTTTTTCAAATCAGACAAATAGTGCAGAGATATGAAAAAACCATTAGGAAGAACCATTCACTCACCATAAAGATCATGGTAACCTCCAATGACCACACACTTCCAACACGTCATTCATCGTGATGTAACTGGGCTTCCACAGGTTTACAGACTTCTTGCTTACGCTTCTTATTTTCGGGTGTGAAACATCGTTTTTTTTTTTTTCTCTTTTGCCTTATAAGATGTTACTATAATGCTTGTCAATTCGATAAAAATCACGCATACAACTCATTCATACCAAGTAAAAACTATGTACATAACCTTACATAGTTTTTACTTGGTATGAATGAGTTGTATGTGTGATTTTTATCGAATTGACAAGCATTATAGTAACATCTTATAAGGCAAAAGAGAAAAAAAAAAAAACGATGTTTCACACCCGAAAATAAGAAGCGTAAGCAAGAAGTCTGTAAACCTGTGGAAGCCCAGTTACATCACGATGAATGACGTGTTGGAAGTGTGTGGTCATTGGAGGTTACCATGATCTTTATGGTGAGTGAATGGTTCTTCCTAATGGTTTTTTCATTTATGAATTGCACGTAAACTATGCGCACTTTGCAAGAGGTTAATACCTTAAAAGTGCAAATATAATAAGTGCAGAGATATGTTTTGCACAGACAGATGAATAAAGGTGATAATTATTCATCTGTCTGCCAAGCACATATGTTTTTCACAAAAGAGGTACTAATTATAACTGAACTATGAAGTTTACTCATTTTGAGTACTAATCATATGTGCTAGTTATTATCCATAGCTGTTGCCATCATTCTGCAAAAAACTAGCTCCATTGCTAAAGAAAGACAATGAAAACATAGGGCAAAAAAGATTAAGAACTTTAAAAAAACAACAGAATATATTTAAAACATTAAATGCATAAAACAGAGAAAAATATACATGAAACAGAGAAAAATATCACATTTAAATTCAGGCCTATGCAAGAAGAGAGAAAAATGCAATTTTTTTATACCTTTCCATCCTCAATGAAATTGCTGCACCAGTATCAATAAAATCTACTCACCACCTTTGGCGATCCCATTTCAAAATTTGCACAATCAAATATTACATTTTGCAAGAAAATGTGAGAAGGAAAAGTAGATTAGTATCAAACAAAAAACATAATGTACTGATTATAATAAATTCTTATAAATGTTTCTATTTGCAGGTTTCTAATAAAAGTATAAAAAAGAAAACTATTCAAACAAGTGGGAAATCAGAACTGAATAATGATCTGGTTGTAAAAGAAAAAATTCTTCTGTTGTTCTGCCAAGTGATACTGGTGTAGAGGGAATTCATTATGCTGAACTGGATATTACAAACTCATCAGGTAATTGGAATACATTTCCTTTGCTGCACAGGATAAATGATAAAGTACTACATTTAAGCAGCTTTGGAGTAAAAGAGATTGAAAATATGTGCATTATGCTTTTGTAATACGTGAATGTGCAACTCAAACTAATATGCATGAAAAAACTGTTGTGTTGTATTGAGTTGTTCCCCCTCAAAATACTTCCCTCTTTTGTTTATACACAATTTATTATACTACTACTAAGATCCAGAATTGTATAAAAAAAATGTGTCAGCATAAACAATCATCGAGACAGAAAACTTGCTGCAAACCATGATAAAACAATAGCATAAGATAATCTGAAATAAATTAATAAAACAATAAGTAATTATTAGAATGTTAGAGATTCCAATGATGGCAAGAGAAGTATGTTATGTTTGAATGTGTAAGAAAAAAATGTTGATTCATATTTTACCTTGTTGTACAAGAAGAAATTTTATCTATCCACCTCATTTTCTTCTGAAAATAAAAGAAAATGAGGTGGATAGGTAAAATTTAATTTTGCTCAAAATGCAGGCTTTTCATTCCTCAATCTTTTCCTTGCTATATCAAGAAACACACACACACACAGCAACATCTTTCCTTTTGTTTAAAAGAAAAGTTCAAAATTGGCACTCTCTGTCACCATCTTTCATTACCCGTAAAGTAATTTTCTCTGCAAATTGGCCAGTCGTTATCATTCTTTGAACTTTAATTTCACTTTAAACAAAACGAAACATTATTGCTCTGTACCTTGATATAGCAAGAAAGGACTAAGGAATGGAAAAATTTGCGTTTTAAGCAAAATGGAAACTCAAAAATTGGCACAGTAAAACCTCTCATTTAGAAATGCTGCAGGACATTTTTTTTTTCTGTAAAGAAGAGTTGTCCTTAAAAGAGTGTTTTGTACCATTTCTAGGTTATTGGTATGTTGTCTTTTATACTAGAATGAGTTTCTCGCAAAAGTTTTTTTGGCTTCTGCTCACATAGATTCTATTCATCACACTGTTGGATGTCTTGCCTCGAACAGCTCCCCAGCGTATAATAATAAAACAAAATGATGAATAAAAGCCAAAGACTTTTGTTAGAAACTCATTCTAATCTCCTTTGCACTTAATTTCTTGGCACCCTTTTTTATGCTTACTGCCTGAAAGCTTTTTGCTTAATCTACTACATTAGATTCCAGTTAATTAGGACACATTGGGGCTAGTACACTTAGTCCCAATTATGTGAATCTTTACCCAAAGAGCTAAAACATTCACATGACATTTATATTGAATCAGTATCACAAAATGGTTTTAAACAAAAGACAAATTACCACTTACTGAAGAACAAAGTACATGTGAATGTATGTATTTAGCTGAATTTTGGTACAAATATTAAAAAAATAACTTATGCTAAAAACGATCTTGATGTACATATCTATCACACAAGCAAGTGGATTCTAATGATCATATATTTTAGAGAAATTCTTTGAGAGTAACTATGATGTGTTCTCTTTATTGACTGTAAATGAATAAAATCAGCACATATGTCTAGTGCAGATAAATGACTGCCTTCTTGCATATAGAAACATCGTAATTCTGCAATAAATTTTTTGGCTTTCTGGTTACTATCATCCTCATTAACTTTCCTGATCTTCTGATCCCACTAGGTGTTTTGCTATAATTTGTTCAAGAATTGTGTCCTCACAATTTTCGTTTCCATTACGACATTGAAGACTATTGTCAATGGATGAAAACTCTTTGTAGTTTCTGATGTGTTGCAGTTCCAAAAAGTTTTTGTTTCAGTATCAGCTGTACCTATTGTAGCATCTTAAATCCACAGTAAGCAAAGCAGTTTTGAATCATTTTGCTGCTTACTTCTCACTAGCTGTCTGCAACAGATTGTAAAATGGTAAACCTTTGCATGCTGATTTCTTTGGCTGTTGGAGATGATGTCAGTAGATTTTTTCAGTTGCTTCAAAAATGTAATGTACCAACCTTCCATAATACTGTGTCTTTAGATTTTTTTTATGATGCCATGTCCAGTGGTTGTTCCAAGCATATAGCAGAAAGAAATTCCAGTAAAATATTTTTCAAACAATACAAATGAGGGTGTGTCACATAATTGTCCAGAAGCAGCAACATTTTTCTTGATTTCCTTTGCAATTCTGCATCCTAATTTATTAGAAATAGTAAGTTTTTTATGTTACAAACTGTTCTCACAAAATCATCCCACAATTGTTGAAGATCTGGGAATTAATGGGGCCATTTTAACATCTTGAAGTCACTGTCATTCTCTTGGAACCACTACTGTGTAACAATCCAAGCCTTGTGGTATGACACATTATCCTACTGGAAGTAGCCTTCTCCATTAGGGAGCACCATGCATGGGTGTGTCTGGTCTAGGGTGATGTTAAAATATCTCGTAGCATCCAAATGCTATTCAGAGGATATTAAGGAACTCAATGCACACCATAAAAACAGATCCCAGACCATATTACACTTGCCCCCACCAGCTTGTACAATGAATGCTATGCAGATGAGATCCATTGATTCATGATGTGGACACCATATTGTGGCCCATCCATTGGTGTGTATTAACTGAAAACATGATTTATCAGACCAGGAAAACTTTTTCTAGTCCTGAAGGGTTCCAATTTTGGTGCTCCCATCAAAAATATATTTGAGGAGAGACAAGTGGTACATGGAAGAGGACGTCTGCTGTTATAGCCCATTCATGCCAATATGCAGTGGGCTGTATGTATGCTGAAATTCTCCTCTCGGGGATGCTGTTGTACTGCATGGCTACTTGTCAATAATGAAGCCTTTCTGTTGATTCCAAACATCGACCATTTGTTTCCACCCACAGAAAGACTGCTTGTTTTATTTTTGTGCTCCAGTCATTCATTTCAGTGTTAGAATTAGAAATAAATCTTTTATTGGCCCAGCAAACCACTAGAATTTGCAAATCACTAGTCCACCAAAATGTCCACTGGTTCATATAAAAAAAATAATAATAAATAAAAAAAAATAGACATTTACAATATATGTAGAAAATAACGTATCATTTCAATGGAATTATCTCCAATATTTGTTTTTAAAACATCTAATTTGAAAGTGTAATTGACAGGACAAAGGATGTTTCCAGAATAAGATTCCGATGGATTGGTGATATGGCAGAGTAAGAGTGCATTCCCAATTTGTTTTTAAGTAAGAAGGAAATGAGGAGACTCCAAGGGTAAAAAAATTCACATACATTAGCAGCCTTTTTTTTTTTTAATGTTTTACCGTTCACGGTTTCGCTTCCTTTTTCTTATTTTAGTTGTACTGCTCATCCCACCTACTTTCCCATGAAATTAGTTTCCGTTCCCCCCCCCCCTCCCCCTGAACCACTGTTTCATGTGAATTGCTGTTTTGCAAAAATTACCTTCACACATCCAATTGACCTCCTCCGCTAGAATGTTTTCTTGAGGCAGAAACAAAAGCTGGCTCGTGTCTGGTGTGACAGTATCTGCTACATTCACTAGGGTGGGCAAATCCAAGGAAGAGCAGGGCATTTGTTTTGCTTACTTCTGCTCATTGCAAATGGTGAGGGCGAAGGTAACACAAAATGGCTGTTGTTGTTACAAGACATGGACTGGGAAACTGCCTTTCTGCATTTGTTGCTTCTTCCATTCTTTACAAATCACGAAGGATAAAAACAAATAGCTGTTACCCAATAGCACTTCATGAACCTATCACTAGTTTGCAGCCTAAAAAGAAAACCATACAGCAAGGTAAAGGAAATAGAAATTCATTTTTAACTTGTGACAAATAAGAAAAAAACCTGGCCATCTAGGCCAGTAAATTAGTTCATTGGTCCGACGGAAGTTTTACAGGCCAATGGCCAGCGGATCACTGAGTAATTCGAATGCTGCATTGTACACTTTTAATACACTTGTTCTTGCATTGGCAATAAGGCTTGCCATTTTGAGAAGTTAGCTCCCACTATCATTCCTCTTTTAGTCACTTAAATCAAGAGTCTTTCACATATCGCTACTATATATGCTTCGTAAACATATGAATCTTTTGCAGTGAGCCATTTATAAAGCCACATCATAGTTTTCTATGTGAGGATGGCAGATGTCCGATTGCTATTACGTGTTCCTAATAATTTGCTACTTCAGTGTGTAAAAATAAAATAAACCGGAAGCCATGAAATTAATTTTTACTGGGGAAAATAACTATAAAAATTCTAAACCTAATTTATTTTGTTAAATAGAAAGCTTAATTTTTTTTTTATCCTTGTACATAAAGAACTTGAAGGAACATACTTCATCCTAGCCCTTCACACCAGACACCACTAATGCTCATTCTAAATCCACTGCTTCCATACTCCACACCATAACCATGGCAGGAAAGTTGAGTTTTTGTGTCCACCTAACCAAGCATATTTAATGCTGGAAGGAGAGTTCAGTGGTAGTTGGTTTCACTATTGCAATTTGTGTAGATGTGTAAATGTTTCAGTGCAGCATTCACTTATCATTAAGCATAGTATAAATGAATAAACTGTCTGTATCATGTGACTGTCTTCTTTAGTTCATAATTTTTTTTTTTTTTCTGGTGGAGTGCATCGGAGTGGAGTTCCAACACCTCTTTTAACAAAAATGTTTGGTTTTGAGTTTTGGAATAATTATTTAATTAAAATTTCAGAACATGCAACACCACTTAATTATAGTGTAACTTATGTAATTCGAACTTGGTTAAATCGAATTTGTAGATAATTGGAAGTTCAAAAATTTCCCTGAAATTGTAATTACAAATAAATGCATTTTGATAATTCCAATCGCTTCATATATGAGTTAACCAAGTTCTGCCATATTTAGTTCTGATATTTCTCTTCTGATATGAATTAACTAAGTTCTGCTGTACCATAATGTGTCAAAGAAAGAGATGCTGGGAGTTAAGCCATTGCGTTTGCTTTTCTCCCCTAGTTATACACAGAAAAGTATCTTTCTTGTACATAATGCACTTGTATGGGGAAGTATACTATGGAGTAGGATCCAAAAGTTCTTGGACTGCGCCTGTATGGCAAAGTACATGTATTGCATACCCGTGGTAATTGTTGGATTACATTATGACATTATCCCCCTCAGAGGGAAATTGGTTTCGTCCATCTACATCACACACTCGCTGTGGTACAGCTGGGTATTGTGAGCAACTTACACAGTGTTCAGTGATTGATGAAAATGGTGTTTTCTGAGCAGTGAATTAACATTAACTTTTGCGTTCATTTGGGTAAAAGTCCAACAGAAACTTACGAGATGCTGAAGCGAGTTTATGGCAAAAACACCCTGTTGGGGTCACAAACATTCAATTGGCATTGTTGCTTCAGAGAAGACAGACAGAAAGTTGAAAACAATGAATGAAGTGGGTGGCCAGTGACAGCTAGCATGGCTGAAGACATTTCGAAGGTGGCAGCCATTGTACGTGCCAACAAATGATTGAGCAAATAGCAGAGGCTGCTGGGATATCGGAGACTGTGTGTCAACAGATGATCTGAAGATGCACCGAGTATGTCAACACATCGTCCAACACATGTTAACTGAAGATCAGTTGGCCATATGGATGAAAATGATAGGCAACTATCATTCTCATAACTGCCACCGATCAAGACCCGCACTATCTCAGAAGAATCATAACGGGGGATGAAAAATAATGCTTCCTCTTCAACTCACAGACTAAGAGGTTCTCGTCTCCAAACAAGCTGAAGTGCCGCTGAGATCGCAGCAAAGGCAAGATCATGCTAGGGGTCTTCTTTGACATCCAGGGTAGTATTAATCTTGAATTTATTCCTGAAGGATGCACTGTCAACAAGGAGCTCTATCTGGACATCATGCAATGTCTGCGTGAGTCGATCTGCAAGAAGAGGCCTCAACTGTTGGGCGATCAATTGTGGGTACTGTTGCACAACAATGCACTGGCACACAGGTCACTTCTCTTTCCCGAGTTGCTCACCAAAACAAGAACTGTTGTCATCCCACACCCATTTTACTCACCTGACCTCATCCCCTGTGACTTCCACCTCTTCCCTGAAACGACACATCAACTTCAGGGTTGTTCGTTTTCAAGTGCAGAAGAAGTGAAAAATGCATTGCTGGTTGCACTGAAGGTCATTGCAAAGAATGGGTTCCAGAAGTGCTTCGGTGAACTCTACAGCCGCTAGCAGAAGTGTGTTGTTGCCAGAGGGTCTTATTTGGAAGGAGGATGTGCTTCAGCTTTGTAACTCTATCTGTGGACTTACGAACCCAGTTCGGGAAATTTTGGACCCTACCTTGTACATTGTGAACAAGAAATCAGAAAGTTAACAAACAGGCTTAAATTTTTAATGAAAGGGACATGATTTGTGGTTTTAGAGAATACCTACAACATCAAGGAAAAGGCAACTTTTATAGTATCTTGCAAATATGAAAGGGTATTTTCTCAGGCAAATGTGACAATCACCCCGGTTTGGTCTTTTCACTCAGTCATAGCAGTAACCTCATTGTTATTCATAAAAATTGTTGGGCCTCCACCAACACAGTTTGATCCTGTAAAAACTGTTACAGAATGTTGGTAATTTAATATAATATGAACATGTAAATTATATTTTTCCATTTTGTACCATGCCACAGGTATAAGGTTTAAAGAACAATGTTCAACAAAATTGATTTGTTTTTTTTTTAAGCACCTATTTTTCCAGAAACAAGCATCGAGTGTGTGCTTTTCTTCCATGTATACTAGGAAGGAAAAGACAAAATACTCGCCCAAGATAAGCCCGGGTTCAAATTCCGGTGAGGCATGGACGTTCCGTTTGTCTTACAGCAGTGGCTTTCTCTCTGTTCCCTGGAACCAATGGCCCTAAACTAGGGATAGGTGACATAGCTGATTTAGTTGCTCAGTGTGATTATTAAACCTCCAGATTAATAAAAAATACAAACAACAAAAAACTTGAAGAAGTGTGACAAGAATAAGGTGCAGACAGGTTATGAATCCTTATAACTAACAGCTGTGTAAAATTTCACATTTTTGTGAATTAATATTGTCTACTCCATCAAAAGCTATGCAATTTAAAATAATCTGATCACAACAAATTATTGTTGCCTGTGCAAGTGCACTTTATTGGCATCCAGTCTTAAATATTTTATTAAATTACAGTTTGGAATAGGCAATGAACACAGTAAATATCGTTATGCTTTATTGATGTTCTGCTACTTTTTCTTTTCATTGTCCTTTTTGCATGACATATGAACTGAATACTGCTCTACAACAAATCAGTTGCATAACACTCCGAACCCAGTTTATTCCCCTTTACCTGTTACTGACCCAAAACCAAATTGTTAGAAAAAAAGCAAGAACTCAAAAAGACCTAAAAATCAGTGAGCCACACTTCCCTCAGCATTATTACTTTATTTATTTTTTGGTGGCAACATTGGCTTGCGCAAGAGAAATATTACACCACCACCATTGTGGAGGCACAACTATCTGGTAAAAGATTCTGTCTCTGAATAAGTTATACACATGACTTCCAAGTCTGGTTCATCGTTAGGCAAAACTGAAAGTGCTTTGAATATGGTGCCCCTGGAGACTTGAATGATCTTCATGCCCTTGGTTGTGATGGAGTTCCTGTTAATACCAGCATAAACAATATTGCCATTTGCCAGATGTGGAAGTGAAATATTTCAAGCCTGTGTAGTTGGTTATCTGCCTTATGATGTAACAGAAAAACTGTAGGAAGTGGGATTATAGAGCCCTGAAGATATGGATAGAAAACATTTTTGCTTCCTCTCATATAGTTTTTTATACATGTACATGTTAAAAATGGTCAACAGTATATAGTTCTTTGGAAGCACAATCTATTAAATATTAACCAGGATGTAATCAGATTTAAATCTTTTGATTGGCACTCTTCAGAATTCTGCTAAATCACTTCTTACCCAAAATCTAAACTTCATTCCACCTATACATTCTAAAAAGTTCTGATGTTTGCGTTCATTCACTTCTAACTTTTTTCCATTTCTGTAGGTATTGTATTCAACTAATCCAGGGGTGGCCAATCCACGGCATGCATGCCACTTCTAAGCAGCATGTGTGTGCAAAGTAACTTTTTGTAATTTTAATAATTTATTAAACAAACTGGCTAACTGGCTGATCAATACCATTGTTGTTACTCAAATGCGCCTAGCTGTTTCACAGTTTTCACTCGAAAACACTCGTCCATCCCCCTCCCATTCCCTGCAAGGTCAAGACGACAAAGGTCAGGCGATCGCAACACTTGCAGGTTTTTTGTTAGTCTGCGCAGCTGCAGGAGTGACAACACGCTTCCCCTTTATTCAGCTTTGGTTCTCACCCTCAGTTTTCTTCGAACTGTAGTGCTTGTTGTGTTGTGAATATGGCTCTGGGCAAGCAGTGTGGTTCAAAAAGGGAGTATGAAGATGATATTGCTCTGCAGGAGTTTAAATCTGAATTGGAAGAACATTACTCTTCTATGAAGGGAAACTTGTCAAAGTCTGTGCGAGTGTGGAGTGTGTGTTGCAATTCCGAAAAAATTTACTTTAGAGCGGCACTTCAAATAGATGCATGCCAATATAAGCTCACAGTATCCGATTGGTTCAGTAATGAGAACAGAATTTTTAAAAAGAAGATACTCTCTGAGGGGACAACAAACAATTTTTAAGAAAAAAAAGTGATCAGTTGACGACAGTGGTGAAAGCATTATAAGAAATTGGCCTCATTATTGCCAGAAAAAAAAAAAGCCTTACTCTGATGGAGAAGAAATAATAAAGCTGAATCTCACGACCTTCGCAAAAGCTACTGGAGATTTGAAGGTCATTAAAATTGTGGATGACGTTGCTCTTTCAAGAAATACTGTCATGAGGTGGGTCGATGAGATGTCCGAGGACGTTACCAAACAAATATAGTCTTGCATCAGCACGTGCAAATATTTTTCCCTCGCTATAGATGAGAGTTGTGATGTAATTGACACTGCCCAGCTCTGTGTATATGTGAGTTGTATCAGCAAACTATTTAATGTGTCAGAAGAGCTTCTCTCTTGACTTGCGTCAGTTGGTTTCTACTGGAGGAGAAGATGTTTTTCAAGAAGTAAAAACAGCTATTGAAAATAGCAATTTAGACTGAGGAAAACTAGATAGTGTGTGTGCACAGATGGAGCTCCGGTTATAATTGGCAAAGTAAATGGTTTTGTGGTTTTATTGGAAAATTATTTGCAACGCATAATTTTTAAATACCACTGCATTATTCTTCAAGAAGCCCTCTGTGCCAAAGACATGAACTTATCTTCTGTAATGGACCCAGTGGTTCGATGTATCAATAAAATCCGCGCACGAGCATTCAACAGAAGGGAATTCCGCAAACTCCTGGAAACAGAGGAACACCAAGGGGAAATTCTTCTTTATTGTAGTGTCTGTTGGCTGTCACAGAGAACTGCACTGGAAAGATTTTGGGAACTAAAATATAACATGCTGAAATTTTTCAAAGACAATGATGAACTTCCTGATGAATGCGCATTTTTAAAGGATAGGATTTGGCTATGTGATTTAGCATTTGTGACGGACATTGTGGGCCACCTTTACAACTTAAATCTGCATTTGCAAGGTAAAAACAATCTTTTTCCCCATTGTTATTCAACTCAGTTGAGGCATTTAAAGCAAAACTTGTTTTTCTTGGAATGCATTTTTCAGAGCATGATCTCTCACATTTTTCTCGAATGAAACAACTGTCACAAACTGAGTTCGGTGGGATTCTAAGCTTTTCTAAATATCAGCAACATATTTATGATTTAAAAAACTCTTTTGAAGCCAGGTTTTCAGGCTTTCAAAATTAAAAACAAAATCTTCTTTACACAAACCCTTTCTATCAAGGATATCATTCACTATTCTACTGATATGCAGACTGAAATTTTGGAGCTTTAGAATAACACCGTAATTCACAGCAAGTTCAAGGAGGTGCTTGGAAATCCACCCATCCAGGACTTTGCCACTTTCTGGAAATCTCCCCACCCCCTTTTCTACACTACAAGACATGGCCCTGCAATATTGTTGCATGCAGGTTCAGGTCGACACACATATGTGAAAATACTTTTTCTATCATGAACTTGGTGAAAAATAAGAACCGTTCAGCATCTCAAAATTCTGCTGGTTCTTGCTATTTAATCTCTGAATCCCAACATTGAAAAACTGGTGAAGAGGAAAGACATCTTAAAGCCTCAGTAAGAACTAAGCTGGTTTGTTTCGTGTGAATGGAAATGTAATCATACATTTGTACAATGTTGGAATATGTTTTTTTCTTTGCAAGCAATTTGTGTTTTTAATACACTAGTTCTTTAATGATTATTAGCATACTGTTAAAATAGTATTAGTTTAACAATATTTTCTCTTCTTTAGTACCATTTTATGTGAAGTGTACATAATTTTTGTATCCTTTCTGGCAACTGTGGAGGGGGGTTAAGGTGGAGTGGCACATTCAAGATTATCTACATCAAAAGTGGCATGTGGCGAGCCGTGGATTGGCCACCCTTGAACTATTCAAATGTAGGCAAACAAAGTGCATCACTACTAAGAAAAAAGTGGCCAAAATTTATACTGAAAACCATGTTTTTATTGTTTTACTTTCCAGTTGGTACAAGTAATGCAAGACCTGAACTAACAGCTAATGCAGAACTGTATTCTAGCAATGGTGACATTCTATATAAAAATCAGAGTGTAGTTTTTCAGTAATTTAAGAGCACTTAGATGACTGGGACTCTTTAAAGGAAAGAACAGTTCACTGGACTGATGGTTGCCAATAATAATTGCATGAAGCTGTCAGCTGATTCCTTATATCAGGACACACACAAATTGCTGTGGAGTTTTTTTGTGGAATGCTATCAGCTACTTGGTGACCACAAGTATTGTGAATTATTAGAAACACGTTCCACCAGAATTGTTTCAGGTTAGAATTACAAGTAAATAAATTTTAATATTGCCAAACTTTTACATGTTTGTATTTAATTCTAGTTCCACTTGAAGAATCTTTAGTTAATCTTCATTTCATCTAGAGTTAAATAAATATATCTGGGTAAAGCCTTGAGTAAGTGATTTTTACATGTAGTTCTGAGCAGTCAATGCTTTTACTAAAAATGTGTGTGCCTTAACTAAACTTCCTTACAGACATTTCTTTTTTACTGATATAGGATTGCGAAGGAAAAGAAGAAAATATGACCATAGTGGTGAAACATCTGAGCAACAAGTTTTAAGTACTGAAGAAGTAAAGGAACAGTTCCTGAATGATGTTAAAGATACTTTAAATGAGTTGCTAAAATCACACGATGAGTTATTAATATCTCATGATGAACTATTAAAAGTACACAGTGATTTACAAAAACTACGGGAAATGAAATACACTTGCCTCTATGTGATACCAAGGTAGCTGTATAGAACACTACAGTAAATTGTTTCCTTTCCTATGCATTTTTGAGTACAATACTTGTGGTTTTTCTTAAATTATCTGCATAAAACGCTTCTTCTTCCCTGTGTTAAGTGTTGCGACTCATGCTAAATTTATTTGTAACATGAGCCATTACAAATTTTTTGATGGACCTTAAATTTTCAGAGTTGTACTATAAACAAGAAAAATGTTATGGTCTTTTACATTGGCAAGCTTACTACCATAAAACTTTAGTTCTTATTTTCACACTGTGGAATGTGGCAAGACAGAACTAATTACAATTCTACTAACTAATAATTGGTTCTAAGTGTATTTCATTGTTTGTGATAAGATTCTTGCAATTACAAAACTGGATATATTGTGCTTTCAAAATCCATTAATGCAGATAATTTAAGTAATTTCTGTTATGTAGAAATATCCCAAATGTAAAACATGTCTGTTCTACAGAAATTGTTCATGATAATTTTTTTATTTCCCACCAAAATAATGTTAACTTTGATTGGAGCTCTGGAGGAAGTAGTTGCTTTGAGTACCTTCAGTGTACAAAAATATTAATGAAATTAATGTAGTTAGATAATTTTTCTCAACAGATATGCATGGTGTGATGCAAATCTCAACACGCAGCATATTACTTACAGTTAATTATAAATGCTACATCACATAACAAAAAGAAAATATCAAATTATACGGTAGAACTTGGCTATACATATTTACTTAATGTCAGTTAAACACGGTTTATCAACCTATAAAATCCTGAAGAGAGGAAGATTTAATAAGTTGGGAATGCAAAGTGCAACATCAATTAAATTCTCAACTGGAAAAAAAAAAAAAAAAAGAAAAGTAGTGTCTTGAGTTGCAGATCCCCTACTTCACACAATCCAAGTGAAATATAGCATGCTTTCTCATACTGATTTCAGCAAATTCAAGAGTGAGGGCATATGAGTGTATTTGCATTCATTTTTGCACACCTTAATTATTATTGTAACAGTCAAGCTTACGAGTCATGAAACACCCATTTGCCATGGTGATTATAAAACTGTTAGAAAGATCACTGACCTTTCTCTGTGCTTCGAAGAGAACATGTTTGTTTACACCGTTGCAAATTATCTCAACAAGTGACAGTTTTCAAACACATGCTTTAAACAGTTTTCTAATGCACACTATCATCAGTGGCAGCTTTTCAAGTGAAGTAGGTGAAGTGCCTCTTCACCTTTTTTACTCAAAATAAAGTTTTATTCAGTATTTTTTAAATATATTCTTTTTTGCCTTTATTCAGTTCCAAAATACTCCAAATTTTGAATAGATATTAATTCACATGGCGCACTCAATACAGAAAACAAATCCTTATACGCAAAACAGTGCAAGTGAAGAGCCGAAATGAGAATGCTTGGAAGTCTGCAGTTTTCGGCCAAGTTGTCATGGTAACCGTGATGTCACCCTCCCCAATCTGCTCGCTCAAGTGAAGTGTTTCAGCTTCAGGCGCCTTACCTATGCATCTCTGTTTTTGAGCGCAAAGTCGTGAGAGATCATGGTGGAGCGGGGCGGACTACCAGGATACCTTACAATCTACTAGGGCTTTTTTTTTTTTGTGGTACATTATTATTCCGAAAGGAATTTGTTCTTTCAGGCTTTGTGATTATTTGTTGAAAGCTTTAGCTGATATTTTAGGTTTGTGTACAATTTAACTGGCAGTGATAGTTTTTAGCATGCATCCTGTGGACAACATTGTTTGTAATTTATTGCAAACTTCATTTAATCGGGGAAAGATGAAAATAAAAAAGCACATTTTGCTTCAAGGACGACCGACGGTTTCACTGACAATTGTTGCCAAGAAAGAAATCAAGAAGAGCGGTAAATCTAACAATATTAATTTAAAAAAATTGTTGGTTGATTGAATATAAAGGGATTTGCAGCACTTCTGTGTTAATTTTTTTTTTTTTTTTGGCCCTGCTTACTTTTTTGTAATAAACATTTGGCATGGAATAAAGACGGATTCTCAGATTTATTAAGCGTAACACAGTCACTTCATAAACATCGTGATTCTTGTGAACACCTGAAATGTGGATTAATGTTAAGGAATTTTGAAAAAAATTCAAAACACCATTGCCGATGCCCTGAGGAAGAATGCTAGGCTTTTGAAAACGCATTTTAACGAAAACGTTCCTTTAAATAGACTTTTCTTACAGACAGTGATTGATGCAGTATTAGTCTATACTGTATTTGAGCAAACAAGAACTAGCATTCCATGGCCATGACTAAAGCACAGGCTCGATAAATCGTGGAAATTTCATTGAATTACTTTCATTGTTGATATGAAGAAGTTCTTTAGAAATTGAAAATCAATACGAAAGGATAAATAACTATTCAAAATGAAATAATTGAATGTATTTCTGAATATATAAGCGATCACGTCCAACATTAAACAATTTTTTATTATTGATTCGGAAAGTGTATTGGTTGAGGAATTTTTGGGTTTCCATGATGTGAGTGAAAATAGAACGTCAGGAGCTTTATACAAAATGCTAGACAAAATTTTGGGACAGTCTGATTACCAACACAAATAAATAGGATAATGTTACGATGGGGCAAGTATAATGTCTGGACACTTAAATGGACTACAGAAAAAAAATTCAAGGATAAAGCTTTTCACGCTGTTTTTGTTCATTGCTCAGTTCATTGTTTGAATCTTGTATTACACCAGACTTTTTCTAAATTTTCTAAGTGCCGAATACTTTTTGCAAGCCTCAGTGGAATTGCTTCGTTTGTTCACCATTCTGCGAAGCGGTCTTATACACTTATATCAACAACCGCAAGACGCAGATCAACCATAACAGAAACTCGATGGTCCTCCACTTCGAAATTGGTAAGTGTAGTTGTTGAAGATTGGGATAAATTGAAGGAAGTGTTCGGATTCCTGACGAATAGGGAACAATCAGACAAAAAATCAATTCATCTTGCCAAGGGGTTTTTGAATGATATGTATACTTTCGAATTTACATTTTTTGCTCCACCGGTCTATTATTCGAACTTTTGAAGAAAAAATAACTAAACATAAACTACTGTGTAACACAAATAATAAAAAAAAAAAAAAACCTCGTGAAATTTTGAGCCATAAAAGGAACGATAAGGTATTTGAAACACAGTTTGGAAAAGCTAGCAAAATCACAGAAATAAGCACGGAAATATGCTGCTCTTACACAGGAAACAATTTTTCAAAATTATAAACAATTGTATTTTGAAATTTTGGGCCACATTCTTACGGAAATGGATATAAGATTTCAAGACTGTAAGAAACTTTGATTTGTCCGACTTGCTGACACAACCAAATTCGAATAATTTAATGCATGCTTTCCCTCTCGCGCTCTTAAAAATCTATATTTTACGGAAACATATTTACTAAACACCAGCGCCTTAAAAATGAACTGAGTCTTGCATATGCTGATAAAAAATTAAGGAAAATATTGACTTAAGAACTGCTTCGAGTGTTTCATGGAGACAAAGACATTTTTACAGAAGATTATAAATTGGTTTTCCTCATTTTAACAATTCCATCTACAAGTGTGCCAGTGGAAAGAAGTTTTCTTAAAAGAATACAAACTTGCTCAAGAAACACTAGTTCCCAAGATAGACTTGCTTCTTTGGCAAATATTTCTATTCAGGAAGACATTTTATTAATGCTCACGAAGAAACAACCATCTTATGATGACATAATCGAAAAATTTGCAGCTTTAAAAGGAAGAAAAGTTGATTTAATATGCAAAAAATAGGTAAGTCCTCATTAAGGGATTTTCATTGTAGACAGTAGATATCTTTTCATACTGCTCTTGTACCTCTTCACCTATTTTTCCAACCACGAGCCGCCACTGACTACCATCATGCAGTTTGGAAGAGTGCAGTCTACACCTAGCTTTTCTGTTGTAAAGAAGCTAATAAAAGCCATTCCTTACATTTTTACTTTGAATACTGCAAAAATTGTATCATTTTCTCACTTATATTATTTGTGCCACATCGTAGGATTGTAACAATCTTGTGTGTGTTATATTAAAAGTGTTCCATTATTTTTTGTATTACACAAATTCTCTTGGCAACCAAAGTCCATTACATTTTATTTGTTTTATTTTGCACAATGTGAAGTCACTATGATAGATTCATGCTTCACCATTCCACTTTAATTTTTACTCACATTCACTGCTGGAATTGTTATTATCTGATAGTTATTAGGCTCAAGTTGTGAGAATCAGCGTATTTGAACTACACTGAGGTGCCAAAAAAAAAAAAAAAAAAACTAGTAAGAGCACTACCGTTTCCATTACATGCCACAACACCCATGCAGTTAAAGGTATCACTTGCAAATGGCGCATGTATAGAAGCATATCTCTGCAAGCTCAAATGGTAGCATGATAGTCGGTACCCGGGAGATGGTCACTCCATCTTGGAAATTACCACAAAATCTGGATTTACATGGTCAACAATTTCAAGGGTGTACCTGGACTACACAAACTTAGCAGAAAAAATCCAGAGTGCGAGACTGGTGTGGCCATAGAAAAGCCCTGGACTGAAGCATCTGGCATGCATCGTAACATTTGGCTGGTGTGCAACACTGCCGCAAATCATAGTGTAATTCAATGCTGGGGCCGGTAGTAGCATCAGCATTCAGACAGTGCAACATCACAGTGTTCTGGCTATTGTTGACCCGACAACACGAGGTTGTGTGCCTCGCCTGGGCTCGGGAACAGTGCCATTGGATGCAAGATGACCAGAAACGTGTAGTGTGGTCCGACGAATTGCGCTACCAACTGTTTCGGACAGATGCCCGACTCCACGTGTGGCAACAACACCACGAGGCAATGGATCTCGCATATCTACAAGGGACAGTGTAGGTCGACGGTGCTGTGTTATGGTGTGGGGTGTTTTCAGCTGGCATGCATTAAGATCCCTCGTATGCCTGCAAAACGCTCTGACCAGTGGAGACTACGTAACCATCCTTGGGGATCATTTGCACCTGTTCATGTCATGCAACCTCCTTCAACATGTCCACAGTTGCCTGATTATGGCTGGAGGGACATTCCATGGAGTTTGGCATCCTGACTTGGTCCCCTTCATTCGCTGAATTTAAATGCCATCAAACACATTTGAGATGCTATTCAACGTGCCTGCCATCAATGCCAGGATTCCTCCTCCGGCGAATATTAAGGAAATGTCGGATGCTCTTTAGGAAGCTTGTGGTGTCCATGTCTCATCATGTTGCTACCACTATCAGATCGCGAGGAGAACCAACGTGGTAGCAGAGAGGTATCCCAGTTTCTTTTGGCACTTCAGTGTATGTTATAGAGATGTGTTATTTGTGAAGAATTTATTAAAAAAGAACGAATCAGCAAAGTAAGTCATTGGTAAACAAATCTTTCCTGAAAAGAATTGATTATGCAAAAGAACCAATTCCCTGAATGAATCAGTCAGTAGTACTTTTCACCGGACATCAAAAACTTACCATTGTGTCTCAGGGAGGTTCAATGTTCTGTTCAGAAGTATATGAAATGCAATATATTATGTGAACATTTTTAAACAAACTTGCACGAAAACCGAGGAAATCCCCCCCTGAGAATTAAAAACAAATTTATTTAATAATCTAAAGTAACTTATGGGATTTTACTAGGAAATTTTTTCTTTAATAGCAAATTTTCGGAGAAAACTCTTCTCCTTCTTCAGGCTGTCTTGTTGTTGTCACTTTTTCCTTGTCACTATCACGGTTACGGTTTACCTTGACTGTTTAGGTTATTTTTCAACAAATCCTGCCAGATGTTAGGCAGGGAAAATCCTTTGCAGTCATTGATGATGGAATTTTGATTTTTCTCAATCTCTATTCCTTCTTTCAGTTTTCTTTTTGGAAATTGCTTTGGAAACTGATTACTTTAAGGGAATTCCAATCCATGCTGTGACCAGTTTCTCTAACATGCCTATCTAATCCAGTCTTGTTGGAGCAATTTTTTATAGCTGCTTTATGCTCAGCTATACGAGTTTCTAGTCTGCGACCTGTTTCACCTATGTAAGATAGTCCACAACTACAATTTACTTCATAAACTACTCCTTGATTTACGCTTGAAATTTTTTTCACTAAACCAGAAGTGTCAACGAACAAAAGGATCTGACACAGACTTTATTCCCGAGATCTATCCCATGTGTAAATTGTTCACTAAACTCGAAGTTTCAAGGAACGAATGAATCCAACCTAGAACTGATTTGTGAAAGTCATTTCTTTACAAAATTGTTCACTAAACAAAAAATATCACCAAACAGTTTTTAAATTATTCAAATCAAGAGAATAGATTCTTTCGAAAGAATCGGTTTGTCCATCTCACCATGTTGGTGTATGATAGACCATTTATTCCTAATCAACCAAAGCTTCAAAAAACGAATGCTTTTCCATACAACAATACAAAAAGAGAAGTGTAAAATTACATCAAAAGAAACAAGTTGTGTATTTGCATTTCAAATGCTTATTACTCGCCTACTTTGTTGTATTTGTCATCATTGCAGTCCTTGCATATTCTTGAATGTCTGGAGTAATGACTTGAAATATTTTAGGCATCATGTGAGGCTTTTTTCTTTTTTTGCAATGTTTTTAGTCTTGGCATTAGCCAAATTGTCCCTAAGCATTATTTTCTCAACAAAAACCAGACTTTCTGTTTTGAATGTTAAATGTTTTCTTTGTTTCAGTCACAGTGGATTGATATACTGTTTTTTTTTTCTTACCTTTTGTCCTGGTTCACTCTTTTTCACAAATACACTCATTGTCATAAAAATCCGCGTACCAAGAAGGAAGCGTCAGATTGAAATGAGATTTTAGTAGTGAGATGGTGCATACCAAGGACACAAATGATTACAATATCATAGCAGCAGGGTGATTTCCCGCAGACATACATTACACATTCCGGTCATCGTTAGTACCACGTCGGAGTGCTTCGTGCTCGGATACATGCAGTGATACGGCCCGACATGGAGTCAAAAAGATGCCGTATGTTATCCTGGGACAGATTGGCCCACACTTTTTGCAACTGACGATCTAAATCACAAACATTGGGACATGGAGAAAGCTGGCGTTCCATCTGGTCCCACACATGCTCGATGGGCAAGAGATCAGGCAATCTGGCAGGCCAGGGAAGTGTTGAAGCATGAAGTAGACAGTCCTGGGAAACCCGAGCCATGTGTGGACGGGCGTTATCTTGTTGGAAAATGGCTCAGGGCCGCAGGATCTCCTGTACGTAGCGCTGGGCTATCAACGTCCCTTGGATCACTGCGAGGGAAGTTCTGCTGTCATACGCTATGGCTCCCCAGACCATTATGCTGCACTTTGGGATGTGTACAGTGAGGTTGGGATTGTAGCACTCATCTGCAGTCCTCCACACTCTGTCACGGTGGTCATCCGTTCCCACACAGAAGCGGGATCCATCGCTGAACACTATATGTCGCCAGTCTGTAGCAGTCCATGTTGCTCGCTGCTGACACCGCTGCAATCCACGCCGACGATGGTCAGGTGTTAATGGCAGAAAACGTAAGGGCCATCAAGAGTGCAGATTCGCTTCTGTCAGGCGTCTGGAAATGGTTCTGGCGGACACAGGAGTACAGCCGCCACATCTCTGGATATTGGGCAAGGATATCGTTGCATCTGTGTGTGCCGCTCTAAAGATCCTCTCTCTGGTGGTGTTTCTGGATCATCCAGAGCCAGTCCATCATGTCTAGGTGCCTTCCCGTGTCCATTTGCTCCCAACACAATTGCACCGTACTGTCCAACCAGCCGATTCGGCATGCTGGCCACCCTGCTTCTCTCATCCCGATGATACGGCCTCATTCAAACACTGTCAGTTGTCCCTACACACATCTATGGCGGCTGCTCGGCATATCCAATGCTGAGGGATCTCACCTGACTTACCGTGCACTTCGGCACGAAAGTGGAGTCGCCTGTGCAGTGCCTTATAAGCACCCAGAATTGAGATTGCAGCGCCGGTCCTGGACGCGCGGGCATGTGGAATTGCACAAAACGTTAATTATTTGCATGTCTGCCCTCCCCATAGCTATTTGCAGAGTTTCGCATTAATCGCACATTTTTTTCTTGGTGCGTGAATTTTTATGACAATGAGTGTACAAGGGCCATCCAGAAAGTAAAGCTTTGGTATGAAGTTTCATACTAAACTTCGAATAGGACAGTCTAAAACAAGCTGTGAACAGAATAACATGTGCCAGAGAAAAAGTAATTTAATGCAAAAAATCAAAGCAAAAGTTAAGGTAAGTTTACACGAAAACAACTGGACTACAAGGAAAATTGTTAAACAACAACAAATATTTTGTACAGAATGTTTATTTATTGTGAGGTCTTTTGAAAAATGGAAACAAATAACATATAATTTCCAGTTCTAACATGAATGAGTTCTTACTACACTGCTGGCCACCCAAAATGTAACACGAAGAAGGAAGCATCCGATTGGCCTGAAATTCGCAGCATGCGTCGCCCACGAGAGGACATGCAAACGATTAGCATTGCAGGGCATATGCAAATCACGTGCGCCCGGCATGCCACCGAAAAGCACTATCAGAAGGGTGCACAGAAGGCGGGGTGTAAGTAGTAGAAGTGTGTTGTGCTGCCGGACCTGTGCGTGGGAAGCTTCCTGATGCCTCGTCGCAGAATACGGTAGTCATTCCAGCACGTTTCGGAGTTCGACAGAGGACGAATAGTGGCTTATCGTGACAGCGGTTTATTGTACCGGGACATCGGCGCCTGTGTGGGATGACATCCAGCCACAGTGAGGCTAGTATGGATTCGGTGGGTGCAGGACGGACCGACGTGAGCGACTGCCGCAGGCGCGGCACACCACCGAACGAGGGGACTCGCATGTTGTGCGGCGGGCATTGACGGCTAGCACCGCCACATCACCAACGTTAGAGCAGGAATTAGGGTGTATGTTGCGCAACAACCTGTGTCAGCAAGTACTGTTCGACGTCGTCTGCAGGAGCGGGGACTTGTCGCACAGCGCCCATTGCTCCAATTACCATTGACGTTACACCAGCGGCGAGTGCAGCGGCAGTGGGCCATTGAACGCCGCACCTGGACTACAGAATGGCATGACATTGTCTTCTCTGACGAATCCCGCTTCTGCCTGCAACACCACGATGATCGGATTCGCGTGTGGCGGCACTGCGGCGAGAGACTGTATGATGCCTGCATTATGCATTGCCATACCGGTCCGTCGCCTGGCGTTATGGTTTGGGGCGCAATTGGATACGACACGCCTGATGAACTGTGGCAACGTGTGGAAGCAGCCTGAACCGACATACCCCAAGCCCACATCCAAAGCCTCTTTTGTTCGATGCTGCGGCGTGTAGCGGCCGTTATTGCCAGCCATGGGGGCCACACGAACTATTGATGTCTGCGTGTTCAGCAAGTCGCACGGGCCTGTAAGCTCAATCGTTTCATCTTTGTATCTGTTGTTATGTGTCCAGTAAATCTGGCTTTGCTATCTCGTGTCCTTCTTGGTGTTGCATTTTGGGTGGCCAGCAGTGTATGTAAGTTTTTACTATATTTCCTCACAAAAAAGCCAGTGTCTATTTGATTCATTTTCAATCTGTTTCAATTAAGAATTTCACTGTCTTAGGACGGGAAACATTCCTTATATATTAATATTTATTTAAAGCTTAAAAACAACCGTCCTAGGATGGGCTATAGGCTAGTAAATGAAGAGTTAAGCTGCACCAGTTATTTTGATCAGTTCATTTAATACCAACACAAAGTACACAGATTTAGCAATAACACATCTCAACGTTTTAGAAATGTGGGAACCTATTTCTTCTATTAAGTTAAAGTCACTCTAATGGGTAGATATCTATGTGGTTTCAAGTTTTAACAGTTTTGAATCCTATTTGAATTCATATTATTCCTGTTTATTATGTTAATTGTTCTTTTAGCCATAGGGGTTACATGAAGCACATCCTCAATTGTGCCTATTAAAGTAATATTTTTTTTAATACTGGCCAGTATATTGTAACATACCTTTATTAAGTTTTGGCTCCTTTCTTGATTTTTGAATAAAATCTTTAATTTTTAAAAACCTATGTTCAATGTGAGGTTACCTTGTAAAAGGGTTGAGTAAAATTATAATGAAAGCTTAAAATGGGTGATTACTATAAAAGGCTAAAAACGTGATCAACACACTCCTTCTTGGGATATTCCACATACCAAAGATCTATGGCAAAAAAAGAACAATTAATATGATGAACAGAAATAATACGAATTCAAGTAGGATTCAAAAGAATGAAAACTATTATATTTCTTCTGGTAACAATTTGTGTTGACAAAGGTACATTTCTTAGTTCATCAGCAATTTTCCCTTCTCCGAATGCTTTGGCCTTTTCTAGACTTTTTGTATAAATTCGTTTTCAAACATTTTACTTAAACCTTTTTCTTCAGATTTGCTACAACTGAATTACTTGCTTGTCCAACACATGTTCTGTATTTTTTTCTGCGGTTCTGCTAGTAAGGTTGTATTCTTTGTGATATGAAAGTACTCTTAAGAGTAAGCACATGAGATGCTGTGGTGTGTTGTCTTCATTTGTTTGTAAGGAGAAACATTTCCATTTATGCAGAAATGTTATTATGAACTTCAATGTGCAAACACTGTATAAAAGATTCACCAGACACAAACCATAAGCACCAATAAAAACCTCAGTTCTAACCAAGTTAATAACTTGCAACAGACTAGTGTGTGACCATCTTTTTTGAGCAGTGGGATTGGACAGCCAGCAGCCTCATAGGCGACCTCTGCACATGCTCTTACCTTTGTCACTTTGCCTTGTGAAACTCACATGAGGCAGATTGATAATGCTCTTTCTGTACCCAGGCTTGCTCCCTCCTCCCCACACACATTGTTTCTCTTAATGTGGATAGTCCTGATACCACTGAGTAGTAAAGTGACTAAGTAGGAGAGGCTCTTAGCGGTTTGCAAGAGGAAATCCCTGGTAGAAGTTTCCTATAAAGTTAGGATGGCCAGTGGACATTTTATTGTGCTGTATTAAATGGCTGTTGATGTGACAGTAAGTGCTTCTAAAGTAGCATGTTTCAGTAGAAGACACTGGAATGAGATAAATTACAGGAAGATTGAGGAAAGGTTATTTTAACTCAATTGTCCAATATTTTAATTTGATGATAGAAGGGTTAGAACTGATGGCTAAATGATACCCATACTTTCGGAAATTTGTTTGAGCTTGTGGGCGTAAGATGGATGGTAAGGGATAAATCCACAGAAATGCAGATTTTAAGTGTGGAATTCTTTTGTATTCCATTAATATGGAAATAAATTTTAAAGGAAAAATAATGATAGCAACAACTTAACATCAGTATTTTTCAACTTAGGAAAGGATTGACGGTGGTATCAGTTGAAAGCTTCCTCATTTAAACTTTTTTTATGTAACTTACGTATGTTTTTAAAGAATTTATATTTGTTATTACCAGGAAAACTAACATCTGATTCAATGGTTATCTCAAGGCAGATGTAAAAAAATCTATGGTGCTAAACAATATCTATAACAAAACTGGAGATGTTGCATATCACATAGTTAAATTACTAAGAAATATAAGCTTACAATAAGTTTGAAAACTTGAAAAAGACAACAGGAAGATCAGGCCATGTTAATTAACACAGCAATCAGACATCGCTGAATTGACCGTAATTACTGTTTCACATATAATGTCAATCACATAAAAAAACTTGGAAAATTTCATCACTCTATAAGCGAGAATCGAACCCACATCTCCCGATTGCGGTTTGAGCATGTTCAAGCATGCATCATGTTAATTATCATGATGTATTGGCCACATATTATGAGAAGGATATTTCTTCCACACTGTATAGGAAGATCAGGGTTCATATACATTTACAGAAAATAAATTCCTGTTCATCCAAAAATTCCGAGAGCTTACATTTTTGCTAGAATCATAATGCTCTGTTTTATATTTTGCAAACTCAGGTGAAATTTACCATGCATTTAGAATTCTCATAAATCATATGGGTTCTGCAGTTACATAGTGATCTTCAGTGAAGTGGAAAAATTTTCCTGTATAAAACTTATATGAAGCAATCTGGAACTTAGCACAATGGTAATAATACAAAACAATTTTGCCATTGTACTGAAGCTTCTTTATTGCATAGCCATCTGTTCCCAAGCACATTGGCAGCAAGTAGACCAGATATCAATCTCCTTCAGTGAGAAAAGTGTGTGCTAGGAGGAATGGCCATCTTGGACTCATGGGAAGGTTTCCATATACTGTTGTGACTTCAACTGCTATACAAGCCAAGGTCACTGAAAATATGGCATTCAAACATCTTGCACTGATGTGTCACAGGAGATGACATCATGTGTCCACACTCCAAGGAAGGAAGTGATGTCATCATGAGCACATACCACAGGTAGTGAGAACAAAGTGACACAATCAATCAAAACATTTTGACTGATCTTTTTCTGTCCTTGCAAGAAAAAATTCCAGGACTTTTCACAAAAATATGAAAAATCAAGAACTTTTCACACCTGGGAAAAAGGGAAATCAAATTCTAGGGGCTGTCCAAACCTTGGAAGACACAGCAATAACTAGTTAGGTTCTTGGATTGGTAACACAATGGTGATGCAACAAGTACCAAGAATAATATGCTGTTGCCAAATCATATTAAAAAAGGCTAACAAACATAAAAAAATAGAGAAAGATTTCAAATCGTTTTATAATGGATGCCATCTGATCCTACCAATGTGTAACAGAAACAGTAGAGGGCTACTTTTAGTTCCACTGCTGTTAGGGGATGTACTAATCCCACATAAAGCAAGATTATTTGATATTGACAACTTTTTCTTTTGAACAGTGTTGACTTTACATCTCAAACTGCAGGTCAATGATTACCAGCTGAACAGCCTGTAATTTGTTTATGTAAAACAACCATTTTAAAAAACAATACTTCAAATCATTTTTCATTTACTAATCAACAACTTCTTTTATGGAAATTCTTACTAGGAAATTTTTTATTTTAATTGCAAATTTTTGGAGAAAACTCTCTCCTCCTTCAAGGCTGTCTTTTGTTGTCACTTTTTGTTCCAGAAAGAATTCTTTACTCATTCAATGAATTAGATGATCCCCTTAAGTTCACTATTGAACTTCAAAAAGAAAGAAGAATTAACTTTTTAGATATTACTATCTATTATGTAGATGGAAAATTCTTCACTAGTTGGTATAAAAAACCAATGAATACTAATAAACTATTGGATTTCAATTCCTATCATCCAGTTTCTATTAAGAAGAATGTGGCAAGTCAGTTTTTAGAAAAAAATAATAATATAGTATCTACAGCAGATAAGAAAGAAGCCCATAAAGAACTTAAAGTCATCCTTTGCAGAAAATAACTATCCTAAAGGAGAAATTGAGAAGCTTCTAAATTTTACTGGTAAGAAGAACCTGCAAAAGCAACAAGTCAAATGCACTAAAAAGATTATCACAAAGGTTTATTTGAGTCCTTAAGGAGAATTAGTAAGAAGTATAATATTAGGCTAGCTCCAAGTTTAGAGAACAATGTTAAGAAATTTTTCCCGAAAATAGTTCACAGAGAAGATATTTTAAAAATGCAAGGTGCCTATGAAGTAAAATGTAGTTGTATATTATCTTACATAGGTGAGACATGTTGCAGACTAGAAACTCTTATAGCAGAACATAAAGCTGCTATAAAAAATTGCTCCAACAAGACTAGTTTAGATAGGCATGTTAGAGAAACTGGTCACAGCATGGATTGGAATTCCCTTAAAGTCATCAGTTTCCAAAGCAATTTTCAAAAAAGAAAGCTGAAAGAAGGAATAGAAATTGAGAAAAATGAGAATTCCATCATCAATGACTGCAGAGGATTATCCCTGCCTAACATCTGGCAGGATTTGATGAAAAATAACCATAACTGTCAAGGTTCACCGTAACCACGATAGTGATGGGAAACGGTGACAACAAAAGACAGCCTAAGGAAGAAGCGTTTTCTCTGAAAATTTGCAATTAAAATAAAAAAAATTCCTAGTAAGAATTCCCATAATAGAAGTTGTTGATTAGTAATTGAATTAAGAAACTAGGAAGCCAATTCTCAACATGAGCTTTATTCATTTTTCATGTTTAATGATTTCACAGTGGAATAGAAAGGGGGACAAAAGTGTTTACTAGTAAAAACTACGTTGGCTAAAAATAAATTCCACAAGGCCAAAACTTTAGTTTTTATTATGTTATCTTACTGAAAAGAAAACTTTGCTGTTAAATCAAACAGGTAAACTATCTTCTTGTGATTTAAAAACCTTCACATAGTTTCTACCCCCCCCTTTTTTGGTTGAGGGTTTAATGACCACTGTGAGCAATTCGATGGGCTATAATCAGCTGCCTGTCCCTAATTCAGGGCCAGTGGTTCCAGGAAATGGAGAGAGCTAGTGCCATAAGACAAACACAACATCTACGCCTCACTGGGATTCAAACCTGGACCCTTCTCAGACAAATGGTCAGAAGTTGGCGCTTAGACCACTGCACCATCAGGGTGGCGTTCTACCTTAAACACGATTTGCAGTAGCACATACAACAATGGCTACTCTTGCTTATTCCAAACAAGTCTACTGATAACTTCCAATCCAGCAACTTTAAGGCAATTTTATTAAAAAAAAATGTATATAATACTAAAAGTTTTTTTTTTTTTTACATTTTCTGTAGTAACCTTTTTAAATTTTCAGCTAATGTACTATGCACTTCAGTAGATTTTAATATTGCTGCAGTTTGTTTATCTAATAAATCACATATTTTTTGGTCTGTTTCTTGTGCAAGTTTATAGAAATGTTCTTGTCGACGATCCATTCTGCGCAAAATCTTAATGTATTCCTCACTAAGTGTAGGCATCTGTTCACCTGAAAAATATAAAAGCATACAATTAGGTTGTTATTTACACATTAATTTGGATTTTGTATGGCATATTATTTTTATGAAACACAAGCTGTTTTTGTATTAGGCTACTGGATGACACAACTCTGTACATAAACATTATAAAAAAAAAAAAAAAAAAGCCGTTGGATCTTTTAACTACTTTTATTTTTGGTTAGCCATTTCATCATGCAGTCCTTTAATAATTTTCAATGTGTAAGTATTTTGTTCTGGATAATATTTTCATTCTCCACATTCTTAAAATGAAAGATGCCACAAATTCCTTGCACATAATACATTTCACTAGCACACAGTCAATTCTTGTTGTATCACTAGAAAGATACCATAAATTCCTTGCATGTAATATTATGTTGATGCATAAGTTCAATGCAGTTTTTTCCACCGCACTATAGGAATGTATTACATCAGAAGGGAAAACGAAATCAATCAACTATGTATTCCCCCCTATTGTTTACGATGGTGTCCCATCATCTGGATAGGTCTGCAATGCCATTCTTGAAAAAACGTGCAGGTTTTGCTGTGAACAAATCATCAAGGAAATTCTGGAGATCAACATCATTGTTGAATGTTCTGCCACGGAGTGCATTTGACAGAGATCGGAAAAGGTGATAGTCTGAAGGGGCAACATCTGAGGAATAGGCCGGATGTGGAAGAATCTCCCATTTCATGTCCCAAATGGCCATTTTGGTCATGTTTGCACTGTGAGGGTGTGCGTTATCATGTTGGAGAAGGACACCATGGCACCGATGTGGCTGTTTCTGCTGAACTGCTCCCTCCACATGGTGGAGTTGCTCACAATAGAGTGCAGCATTGATGGTCTGATTCCTCGGCAGCATTTCCCAGTGCATAATGCCTTCCATGTCTCACCAGACACACAACATGATCTTCACAGGATGATGGTCATGTTTTGGATGTGGTGTGGGCGTCTCGTTTGGGCTTAACCATTCCCTCCGATGCCTGAAATTCACGTACAGGCACTACTTTTCATCTCCAGTAACAATATATGACACAAAGGGTTTGTGTTGCTGAGAACATTCGTGATAACGGGTGAGCAAGGAACCATATATGACAACACGCTGATTCTTGTTGTTTTCGGTGAGAGTGTGAGGCACCCAAGACCCCAATTTCTGGACCTTTCCCATACATTCCAGGTGTCGTACCACTGTGGCCTGATCACAGTCCATCTCAGTGGCCAATTTGTGTGTGGTTTGACACGAATCCAAGTGGATGAGATGTTTCAAACGATCCTCATCAAAGTGAGATGGACGACCTGAGCGTGGAGAGTCGTTGAGGTCAAAATTTCCACTTCGGAACCGCTCAAACCATTTGCGGGCTGTCCTCTGAGCAATAGCATCCTACCCTACACAGCACAAATTTGCCGAGTAGCCTTGGCGACTGTGGATCCCTTGTTAAACTCGTAGAGGAGCAGATGTTGGAAATGTTCATTCCTCTCTACTTGACACTCCGTGCTTCCGGACCTGAAAATCAAAAAACCATTAGCCACAATCACACAACGCAATATGATTTAGATATGCGATATTACTGACTACATTTTGATATACAACTGACCATCTGCACCGTCCCTACTGACCTGTTAAACACTTGTGAAATAAAAAGGCACGAACTTATGCATCCACCCAATAACTGATTTACATGCACTATATTACTGGCTACATTTTGTTATACAACTGACCATCTGCACCGTCATTACTGACTTGGGAAACACTCGTGAAATAAAATGGCATGAACTTATGCATCAACCCAATAAATATGATTTACATGCACAATATTACTGGCTACATTTTGTTATACAACTGACTATCTGCACTGTCACTACTGACCTGGAAAACACTCATGAAATAAAATGGCATGAACTTATGCATCAACCCAATTAAATATATAAGCTTTGACCTGGGAAACACTGATTAAATAAAACAGCATGAACTTATGCATCAACCAATAAATATTTACATGCACGATATTACTAGCTACATTTTGTTATACAACTGACCATCTGCACTGTCAGTACTGACCTGGGAAACACTTGTGAAATAAAATGGCATGAACTTATGCATCAACCCAATAAAATATGCCAGAAGCTTTGACGTAGGAAACACTCATTAAAGAAAAGTACTGACCTGGAAAACACTCATTAAAGAAAACTACTGACCTGGGAAACACTCATTAAAGAAAACTACTGACTTGGGAAACACTCGTTACATAAAACGGCATGAACTTATGCATAAACCCATTAAATATTATTTACATGCACAATATTACTGGCTATATTTTGTTATACAACTGGCCATCTGCACTGTTACTACTGAGCTGGGAAACACTCGTGAAATAAAATGTGAACTTATGCATCAACTCAATAAAATATGCCAGAAGCTTTGACCTGGGAAACTCATTAAATAAAACTACTGACCTGCGAAACACTCATGAAATAAAATGGCATGAACTTATGCATCAACCCAATAAAATATGCCAGAAGCTTTGATCTGGGAAAACACTCATTAAATAAAACTACTGACCTGGGAAACACTTGAAATAAAGTGGCATGAACTTATGCATCAACCCAATAAATTTTACCAGCACACAGTCAATTCTTGTGCTATTAGCAGAAGTCATGAAGCAACACATTTTCGTAATACCTAATGTAATATACACTTCAGGGAACAATTTTCTGACTAAGCAAACCATACAGCAAATAAAGTTTTAGTCCTTTTAGCATATTTTTTAAGGAATCTTTCTAACAATGAATGCACTTTTGGTATTAACTGATGACTTCAATGCTTCCACTACAACTACAGGAAAGCAACTTATTTTCCTCTACTTTATAACATTGCAATCTCCATGTTGAGCCAATGTTAACACACACACACCTTCTACTGTTTCCATCACAGCAAAAACTACACCAGAGCCTGTAAAAATATTCTGATATTTTCTTCTTTATTTTCATGTGACAACAGAAACTTTTACTTAACTATGCTATACTTACCAAACGCAATTTACTGTGGAAGTTCACCTTGTACACACAACTAAAAGACATTCAAACATACATGAAGGGGGGTTAAATTTTTTTAACCTAATATAGTTTGCAAAGGTTTTTGTGAAAGATATGACGTCTGTGATATGACTTTCTGTGAGTTCACACTGAATTTCAGATTTGCACCTATTTTACTTTCCTATATGGAGGGCATTGCAGTAAGGAAGGTGAACATAGATGGGGAATGTTGAATTAAATGCTGTGTGGACATAGAGTACCTCCATTCACAGGGAATGCCACCAAAAGTAATTCATGAGGACAAGCATCAAATGTTAGGCAAATGCCATGGGAGAAATGGTGCTGAAGATGCACTCTGAAGTGGGAGGCCTATTACTGTGTTGACACCTCCCAATGCAGATGCCATTCATGAACTTATCATGCAAGACTGCAGAATAACTTGGAAGTACCCTGAGACAATATTCAGCATCTCCATGATGCAAGTTCACAATACTGCAATAAATGTTTAATGGATGAAAGTTTCTTTGAGGTAGGTCCATACAGTACTGAATACAGATCAGAAGCAGGAAAGAGTTAAAGTGTTGTCACGAGATTGTAGAGGATTTTGTTGCTAATGGAGCTTAGTGTTTGAAGAGGTACAACCCTTCAACCTTGAAGCAAAAGAACAACTGAAACAGTGGAAACAACCCTCTTCTAAAATGTTTTGAGCACAGAAGTCGGCTAGGAAAGTTGTAGTATTCATCTTCTGGGATGCACAATGAGTGATTACGGCTGATTTTCTGAAATGAGGTGTCAATGTAGATTATAATTTTAACCTTCTGAGATGTTATCATGAGGCACTAAAGATTTAAAAGTGTGAGACCTTGTCAAGAAGAGTAATCTGTCAAGATAATGCACTAGCACACATGGTGTTTGTGATTCATGCAACACTAGAAATTGCAGAACAGTAGCTTGCTGACAAGTACCCATGCTTTCTTTCATGTGTCTTAAAACTTAAAATAAAAGACACTCCATCATTTGTCTTCTCAAAAGATGTGATTAAAGAATTTTCAGCAAAACAGTGGTGGAAGGTTCAAAGCAAAATCAACAACAACAAAAAACCCAACCCACTCCCAGAACATTTTTACAAATTCCTCATAAAGCTTCATAGCTGCCCACTTAGTTCATTTCAGCCTCAACTGAAATAATTTTTTTCACTTATGGCCTTGTTTGAAACAAACTGAGAAATTGTTTAGGGGCAGACAAGGCCTATAGAAACTAGTAAAAGTATATCGTTATTTTAGAGCATAACCAAAGGACTGGAAAAAGGATATTGCCTTCTTCAAGAAATCTTTAGCATATGAATACTTAATTAGAAACTGTAGATAGTAAGGACCAGATTAATAATTTTTTTACTACTGCCAGAAAATGTAAAAAAAAAAAAAAAAAAAAAAATCTACCCTTTTCAAATTGTTTAATAACTTTTGTTACAAGGTGAGTTTAACAACTAAGCCTAATCAAAGCTCACTGTTTTTTTAACAACTGCAGCATTTCACAGTTTGATATGTACATATAAGGAAATAAAAACTTCAAATATAGAAAGAAATATTTGTAATGCATAAGAAATATCCTTTTGATGTAGGTTTTCTTAGTATCTCTTTTCAGTTTATTCAAGGAGGTTAGAATACAGCAAGAGGCGCCCTGTCCATTAAGCGCAATGTAAAGTTGATGAAGCCGCTTCTTTCACCCTTCCATCAGCCGCTAGTCGGTGTCGGCCATTTGCATTGGTACAAGAACCGAACCATTCGCATGCTACTTAATGCTTGTTTGACTCATTTCTAGCTAGTGTTGCAACGTCAATAACGATCTGCACATATTTTATTGAAGTGGTATGGCATTTAGCTTCACTTGTATTTATGTATACCGTCCAACCAGAAAGTTTCCAGTTGTTTAGAATTTAAATGAAATACATATTAAAGCCTGAAGGGTAAGCGAAAACACTGAAAAACGGGAAGAAACGGCGGTTTGTTTACAAATATAGTGGCTTATAAAATCCAAACTACTGTGCTGATTTAAATTCTGCAAACAGTTATTTAAAGATCATGAACTAAAGTTTCTTCCAGTATATATGTTACAGCTCCCTCGATTTTTACTCCGATTTTTAAGGTAGCTAACCAAAACACAAATCCAGCGTAAGAAACATATGAAAATAGAAATAAACTTATGACGCATATATATATACACAGAAGAGCAATTGAATTAGAGATACCTGTCTAGTAACGTGTAGCAACACCTTTCGCCCTGATGACGGTGGCGATTCGTCTCGACATGGACTCTACAAGACACCAGAAGCGTTGGGAAGCCATACAGATCCACAACCCCTGAACAAGCTCCCACAGTTCACGAAGATTTGATGGAGGGGGGTCAGAGCCTCGAACATTTCTCTCGATGGCATCCCAGATGTGCTCGATGGGATTGAGGTCAGGTGACCTAGTTGGCCAATAAAGCGAGGTCACGTCGTTGGAGTGTTCATCCGACCATTTGGATACAATTCGGGAGCGATGGCACGGTGCAGTGTCTTGTTGCAGGATGAGGTCCCAGTGAGATACTGAAGATGCACAAACGGGAGCAAATGGTCGTCCAGGATATCCCGGTAACGTTGACCTGTGAGGGACGATGTCACACGTACCAGGGGTCCCATTTTAGTCCACGTAAATAGTCCCCAGATGAGAATGCTACCCCCACCAGCTTGAAGAGTACCCTGCTGGCAAGAAAGATCCATTGCTTCATGTGGTTTGCGCCGTACTCGTACCTGCCATCCACATGTACCAACGTGAATCTCTACTCATCAGTCCAGGCACCATTTTACCACATGTCTATTGTCCAGTGGCGATGTTCCCGCACCCATGCTAATCTTTGCACCCTGTGATATGTGGTCAGCAGCGGTACCCTCGTGGGACGATGGCTTCTGTACCCCATAGCGAGGAGATAGTTCTGGATGTTGTATCTGTTTACACATTTTTGTGCACCAGCGTTAAATTGCCGAGTGATTTCTTGCACTGTGGCCCGTTTATCCGCTGTTACAATGCGAGTTAGCCATGGAGAGATCTCCATGGCATTGCTTGTTGCCTGGAGAAGGCACTAGAATTTAAGGAGGTGGCATTAGCCACTTTCCTTGATATTGAAGGTGCCTTTGACAGGGTCTCTACGGAGACCATTGTGGGACCTGTGGAAAGACATGGTGTTGATAGAACCTGTTGTCATTGGATTAAGGCCATGCTCACAAGCAGAACGGTCGTGGCCTCGCTACTCGGGAAGACTGTCGGTCTCCACCTGCTGGGGCTGCCCTCAGGGAGGAGTTTGTTCTCCCCTGTTGTGTTGCCTGGTGGTGGATGAACTGCTAAGGATCCTAGAGGGGTCTGGTTGCGACTGTTTTGGCTATGCAGATGATGTGGCCATAATTGTCAAGGGAAAATTCCCTAAAACAGTCTCGAGTGTAATGCAAAGAACACTGGGACTTGTTGAGGATCGGTGCAGGAAGGTTGGTCTATCAGCAAACCCTGACAAAACCACCCTTAAGTCTTTCACTAGAAAGAGGAATCTTGGAGACCTTGGAGGTATTACTCTCTTTGGAAAAACAATTCCTCTCATCACACAGGTTAAGTACCTGGGAGTCATTTTGGATGGAGGCTTAACCTGGAAACAGCACCTAGATTACTGTATTGCCAGAGCCAAGAAAGTGTTCTGGTCATGTAGAGGTGCTATTAGCAAATCCTGGGGTCTCAACCCGAGGATCTTGCACTGGATATATACTATGGTCACTTATGGCTCAACGGTGTGGTGGCGCAAAGTTAACCTCTGCACGGTGCAGGCTGAACTTAACAAGTTACAAAGGCTGGCCTGCATAGATATATCAGGAGCAATGAGAAATACTCCAACAGCTGCATTGGAGTTGCTTCTTGATATTCTGCCACTTCACCTTCATATTGAGGGTGAGGCCATTATGGGGGCATATAGATTATGCCACAATGGCATGTGGAGACCCTTGTTGTGGGTTGGCAGCCATACCAAGCCTATTCAGGAGTATTTTTGTAAGGAGCCCATCTTTCAAATGGGAACCGACAACATGCTAGTAAAATATCATTTCCATAAAGCATTCAGTGTGAATTTTCCCAGTCGCAGTGAATGGGAAACGTCCTTTGTCTCTGAACGGCTCCAGGACAAACGCAGGGGTTGGAGCAGGGGAGTATTTCCTATCCAGAGGTTATGGTTCATGCCAAAGCCTTGGAAGGCATGCTACCGTGTTCCAAGCTGAGGTGTATGCTATTCTGGCATGTGCCTCAGAATGTCTGATCAAAGGGTATCACAATGTGCGTATCCAGATTTGTTCAGATAGCCAGGCAGCTTTACTGGCACTTTGTCAGTGCCGCATTTCATCCAAAATTGTTTGGAACTGCCTCCAGACCCTAACTGAACTGGTAAACTGGAACAAAGTGCAACTGTTCTGGGTGCCAGGACATAGGGGTTTTGTAGGTAATGAGAAAGCTGACCTTCTTGCTAAAGAGGGGGCAGAGCAGGCTTTTTATGGTCCAGAGCCTGCATTAGGGCTCGCCTCTGGTGTGGCCAGAGGACTAACTAAAAGGCTGCTGAGGACTAAGCAGTTTGACCTCTGGCATGCTACCAGGGGTCAGAGGCAGGCAAAGGAACTTAATCAAGGACCCTTGCCTCATAGGGCTAAAGAACTCCTTAAACTGCCAAAAAAGGATATTGGACTGAATGCTGGCCTACTTACAGGACACTGTCGTCTTAATAGACACCTTAATTTGATTGGGGTGAAAGAGGATCCACTTTGTAGAGGATGCCATCTCGAAGAGGAGACTTCCTTGTATTTTCTTTGTGACTGACTTTTTTGCAGCACTCAGGCTTGAACACTTTGGTACTCACAACTTGAGACCAAGTGATCTCTCTTTAGTACCAGTCAAGAGCATTCTTGCTTTTGCTCGTGCATCTGGTCTCTTTCGAGATTAGGGCTGGGGATGCACAATAGACCTTAGGTTGCGGTGCTGGGTCAATGTACCCCCCCCAATTGGTACAAGTAACAAGTAACCCTGCTGGCAAGAAGGATCCATCGCATCATGTGGTTTGCACCATACTCGTATCCTGCCATCCGCATGTACCAACGTGAATCTCTACTCGTCAGTCCAGGCAACATTTTTCCACATGTCTAGGGTCCAGTGGTGATGTTCCTGCGCCCATGCTAATCTGTGCACCCTGTGATATGTGGTCAGCAGCAGTACCCTCGTGGGACGATGGCTTCTGTACCCCATAGCGAGGAGATAGTTCTGGATGGTGTATCTGCTTACACATTTTTGTGCACCAGCGTTAAATTGCCGAGTGATTTCTTGCACTGTGGCCCGTCTATCCGCAGTTACAATGCGAGTTAGCCGACGATGACCCCGCTCACCCACACACTGTTGTCCACGGCAGTTGGCCCTTGCAGGGATGGATTTATCGGATTCAATGTACTCACGGTGCACCCGTGACACAGTGGCTCATGAAAATCCCAGTGCCTGCAAGACTTCCGAGATGGAGTGACCCATTCGTCGGGCCCGACAATTTGCCCACGACAAATGCGCTTAGATCCTTCGTCTTACCCATACTGCGTCCGACTCTTACTGATTCCGGTTGCATCACTCCTTATATTGTCGGATCGTTGCATACGTCATGCCGTTTCCGTTTACAGGGCAGCCCACAGCGCCACATTTGCATAACGCCAGCTGTCTCTAATTCAATTGCTCTTCAGTGTATATATATATATTTACAGGTTTCAACTTGTTAAAGTAAAGGTTAGTGGATCCCTCCCTTGCCCAATCACTGGCCATCAATCAAAATTAGATCTTCATATCTTGGCAAAGGGAACTGCTAAACTGAATTCATTTTTTTACTCCTCCCCAAATCTATCCATAAAATCTAGTATTTCCTTCATGTACTAGATTTTACATTTTCTTCTGCATTAGAGGAGAAAAAAACTTTTTCTTTTTTTCTTTCCCGAATTAAATTTTTTGAAGTTTGTTTATGTGTAATACAACCAATTTTTTGCCAGAATTTCTACCCTGGGTCCATCTGCTTAATGTTAGTAGTTATGAATTTAGAGATGCAGGAAATAAAAATTCTGAAAAAAACAACATCAAACTAGGATTCTTATATTTCCATACGCAAAAAAAAACGTATGGCGCGATATTACGTGGCCGAAGACTTCAATATAGAACTGCTATATTAAGCAGCGATAATACTGTTCATCACGTATATTTTGTTTAAGTATGCAGGGTGGAGTAGCTAGGTCCATATAACGCTATGAAATACAAAAAACGAACTTTAATGGTAAAATTTTTTTTTACTTACTCATAGTAATTTCGGCATTTTTTTCACTATTGCAATTCCTCTGCTCATAGAACGGATATTTGCTTATTTTGATGAGATACTAGATCTGCCTGAACGGAAGATTCACGGATTAAAAGTACTATTTCAAGTTAAAATTCTATACCTTTAAAACCCAAAGGAACAAAGATGGACCCAAACTCAACCCACCACCGCAACACACTTCCAAACATGTTTCGACAAGAATTTTGCTTTCTTCAGTGGAACATCAAGTTATACGTGGGCACCAAGTTCTCGTCAACGATTCTTGAAAGCCTGATGTAATGTCTTGTATCACTCTGCCTGATGTAATGTCTTGTATCGCTCTGTGAACACAATGCCATAGATGCCGCCACTAACAGCTTGCGCAGTGATACACAGTTGGTCTGCGATGACGTAGGTTGAAGGCAGAGTGATACAAGACATTACATCAGTCTTTCAAGAATCGTCGACGAGAACTTGGTGCTCACGTATAACTTGATGTTCCACTGAAGAAGGCAAAATTCTTGTCGAAACATGTTTGGGAAGTGTGTTGCGGTGGTGGGTTGAGTTTGGGTCCATCTTTTGTTCCTTTGGGTTTTAACTTTCCTCATTTGGCTCTTATTCCTCATTTGGGTTTTTAACTTTCATTTTTTAATCATCATTCCTTGCAAACACCTATACAAGGGTATAGAATTTTAACGTGAAATAGTACTTTTAATCCGTGAATCTTCCGTTCAGGCAGATCTAGTATCTCATCAAAATAAGCAAATGTCCGTTCTACGAGCAGAGGAATTGCAATAGTGACAAAAATGCCGAAATTACTATGAGTAAGTAAAAAAAAATTTACCATTAAAGTTCGTTTTTTGTATTTCATAGCGTTATATGGATCTAGCTACTCCACCCTGCATACTTAAGCAAAATACACGTGACGAACATTATTATCACTGCTTAATATAGCAGTTCTATATTGAAATCAAGCTAGGATGCACACAAGTTCACTTTGTAGGAAGCTGATAAATTATAAGCCAGCTTGCTGTGGAAGATAACTTTTAAAGGAAAAATATACTCCTACATTAGCGCATTAATTGTGCCCTCAAACAGCCAAAAATTACAAAGCAGAACTTTGTGCGGTCGATTTATTTTGCATTAACTTCAAATTAAATCCTCGTGAGGACACCCAGGAATTTGTTACTACGAAAAATGCATTTCCAAATTTCCACCGCTGCTTGCTCTTAATCAAACATTCATACCATATTTTAATCTAATATAAGAAATATGAGTATATACATGTGAACAGTAATCCCTGGCATTTTTTTGGAAGATCGATTAGTGCCGTCTATAGCAACACAACCCGGCATTTTGCGGATAAGCTACTCAAATGTGATCCTGAGAATTATTCATACATCAGAACGTCCTAAACTTAATTACCCAGGTTATCTATTAATGCAGCCAATAACCGCACAACTTTGCTTTCTGCAAATAAAATTTTTATTTGATCCCAAAATAATCGCAACGTGTAAAAAACAAGACAACAGGCTCTCACACATGCAGCACGACAGAATGCTTTGTACCAAAGAAGATGGTCGCTGGGTGGGGGAGTCGCAGACAATCGGCTTCACGGGAAACGGCTTAGGGAGACTCCTGTTGTATTCTAACCTCCTTGAGTTTATTAGTAACTCTGAAAGAGAAGTTTATGTACCTAATTTTATCCAAAAAAGACCAGACTTTTTAAGTGTACGAACCCCCTCCCCCTCCCCTCCAAACAACAACAAAAACACATCCGGATTTTTTTGGGGCTGGATAAAATTCAGCAACCCTGGTTTAAATTGGGTGCACATGCATGTGAATTGGAGTCCAAATCAGTGGAGATCTGTACTGTTCATAAACAAATCAAAGTATGCTTTATACAGTGATTATCAGCAAATGTTCATTTTGAGAGGGCCAGAGACAACATATCCCTCTTATATTTGTGAAAGGTGGAGGTAGTATGCTTATATGGGGAGGCATCCCTTTAGGCATAACCTCTACGTGCTGCCAGGTGGCAACTTAATGCTCAGAGGTATAGAGACGATATCCTGGACCTCTTTGCATAGCCATATGCAGGTGTAACTGGCGACACATTCATAATGCAAGTTGATAATGCTTGCCCACACACAGCACGGCTGGTATAGCAATACATTGAAGAGGAGACTATTGTTCGTATAGAGTGGCTAGCATGCTTTCCTGACCTTAACCCAATCGAGCACATGTGGGATGCTCTAGGTTGACATGTTGCTGCCCCCAACCTTTCCTCCCCAAACCCTGCAGGGGCTTCAAACTGCTTTGTTACAATAATGGGCATTGCTACCTATGGATCTCATAGACACCATTATTAACAGCATAGGGCATCGCTGTTGGGTCTGTACTGCTGTTCATGGTGACCACACTCCATATTGAGATACTTTTCAAAATACTGATTTGTTTTTTTTTTATTTTTATGGGAAATACAAAATATAAATACCTGGTATAAAATGTTCTTGTGATTTTCTGTAACATACGGTACATTGAAGATTTTCATCAAATTTCATTCAAATTGGTTGCATATTTTTTGTCTTATACCAATTTTTTAATTTGTTCTTTAATTTATGGAAACCAGAGCATGAAGTTAGATAATAAAGCTATTGAAGTAATTAATTCTTACATACGTGTATATTTGACAAAATTAGCAGTTACTAAGGTTACAAAGAATAATTTGGATCGGCGGCATTTAAAAAAAAAACATAACGAAAAGTGAAATCTGTCTTAAAGAAAAAGCATTTAATACGTGCTCACTTTTCCCTTTAAAGAATGCGTGGAAATGTAACTTTGTCACCCAAATTAATACATTAAGGATTGTTCGTGGGAGAATGGAAATAGATATTTTGATTATTATACTTTACAACGATGCGAAATGTAATACTTGGGTCCTGACACAAATATATTATTGAGCAAGTACAGTTGTCAAAATGGTGTTGAGACAGACAAACTCAAAGTCAAAAATTGATTATCATCATGTGTCAATTTCAAAGCAGACGCAAGACTGGTTCCCCAAAAAGAGACTATTCACAGCACTATTTTGGTCCTGCATCATTTAACTATCAGGATAGTGCTGTACCACATAAGTCTTGGCCTAAGTATATCCCAGATCAGCCAGCCAACTGGTTTAGTGGTTCTCCTGTTTAATGTCTGTGCCTTAAGAAAGAGGTTCTTCTGCACTGCGAGAAGGCAATGTAGGACACCAGGTGATAGGACACAGTACACCAGTACAGCACAACTTACTCAAAGTATTTGGATTTCTTTCCAGTCTGTGTAACTATCATCAACACTTTAGCACTTGATCTGTAGAAAGGCTGATATGTATCGAAAGTGGAAGGGCTGAAAGTTACTGAAACTGGAAGGGAAGACACAAAATATTTGATAACTCGACTGTTATACACTGAAAGGACAAATTATTACACACACACACACACACCTAATAGTGTGTGGCACCACCTTTTGCATGCAGGACAGCATCCAAGCGTCGTGGTATGGACGCAATGAATTTCCGAAACGCAGACTCGGGTAACACTGACCAAAAATCTAAGAGTGCTTGGTGTAGAGCAGGCAGAAATGCAGGTGGGGATGGTTGATCACAAACAGCTAGTTCCAATATGTCCCATAAGTTCTCTATGGGGTTGATGTCCAGTGAGTGAGGGAAGCCATGCGAGTGTGGTAAGCTCATGGAGCCAGTTTGTCGCCAGCTGGGACCGATGGGGTGGAGCGTTGTTCTGTTGAAAGATCGAAACTTGGTTCGGACAGAGGCACGCAATGAAAGGGTGGAGATGATCAGCCAGGAGCTGCACATAGCTGGAACCAATGACTGACGACTCAAGGGACCCAGGCCGGACCACGTGAAAGCTGCCCAAACAGTTACACCACCTCCACCGGCCTGTAGTACCCCAACTTCGCATGAGGGTTCCATAGCTTCGTGTGGTTTACACCACACATGCTGCCTGCCATCGGCATGATACAGTGTGAAACAGGATTTGTCAGACCATATGATGCGTTTCCAATCATTCATGCTCCAGTTCCGATGGGCCTTCGCAAACTGCAGCCGAATCATGCGATGCTGTGCCATTAACCCCGGGACACGATGTGGTGATCGACTAACCCATCCAAGTTGTGCCATGTGTCGACGGATTGTCTTTGAGCACAGGCTTGTGGATGCTCCTTCATTAATTGTAACCTATTGTTTCTTCTGAACAATGCGGGTCAATCGTTGTCACCCTCGATCATCCAATGCACTTTTACGGCCACATTTAACCCAACTGTTAGCAGTTTTAACAGATATCACCTACTCCTGGTACATACTTGCTATGGTTTGTCACGAAATTCCTAACAGTTTCGCCATTGCACTGATTGAACATCCAGTCTTCCTGGCTCCCATGGCTTGATCAAACTCGCTTAAGTCTCGTCCTTGACCCATGCTGGCACTTGATGGAATGCATTCCTGTGCATACCGACCCACTCTATTTATAGCCCCAACCGGTTTTCCTACACACCGCTATTTGCTGCTTTGTGTATTTTTACCAGGGTGTACGTAATAATTTGTTCTTTCAGTGTATGTCTGTCAACAATTTTCATTGACAAAAGTTTAAGACAACAATTAATGTCAAACATTTCATTTCACACATGACAAACACAATACAACTTCAAGGGTGAATTTCCCTTACATCCGAGAGTTCTTGGCTGCTTCTCATGTGGGTCTACAACACTGTCATCAGTGGCTGAATTGCTAGATTTGGCATCACATTCATCATAGTGAGCCTCAGAAAAGATAGGCTGTACATAGAAAAAATTAATAGTTTTAATAACTCATTACTGAATGTGGATAACAAAGCACATGCACATACAAAACTTGCATTCGCTTATTCAATATAACAATACGAAAGTGATGCAATCACTTTGATATAAATTTGTTTTGGCAGAAATATGACATGAGTTAGGCAATCCACTTTTAAAACTACAACTGTGAGTATATTTTTTATATTGCTATGGCTGAAGCAGCATGTGGTAAGTAGACAGGCTAAGACACACTTCAGGACAGTACAATGGAAGGTAACTCATAAGCTATCTTACACCAATAAAGGGAGGAGGCAATTTTACACCTCTGAAGCTAAAGAAACATACAGCCACATCAGGAATAGTTGCACAACTTGCATGGAATGAATGATATGTGGGAAGTTTTTCTGTGGACTGCAGAACTCACAAAAAAAGAAAAAAAAGGCATTACAGAAGGTGGAGTGAACTAGATAAATAACTGACAATGCAATGGAATATTCTGTGTGTGATATTTCTGTCCCTTGGAATCCAGTCTAAAATTTCAGTTGTCCATTGGTGGTCTGTTCTTCTGGCAACATGTCCAGCCCATTGCCATTTCAGTAATTTAACTCTGATCATGATATCATCCACTCTTGTCATTTTCCTTATTCACAAGTTCCTCTTCTTATCTTTCCTGGTATATATATATATATATACTTAAGAGCAGAGCTGAAAACATAAGAAAAAACTCGAGAATTTAAACCGAAAGTTGCAAAATAACCTGAAGATCAAAACGCACAACGCAGCAGTTATGAAAATTCAGAACTCACATTCTATTAAGAAGAGACTGAAGCAAAAATATTTTTGACTCATACCAAGTACAACATAGAAAAAGTTATATATTGACCGGTGTGAGTAAAAAGAGTATAAAATAATAGAAAAACAGAATGTAGAAAGTGTCGAGAATACCGAGCCTTGGCTTTATCAAGGACCAGCAAAACTCTGCATTTTCTCACTTCCACAAAGACCTATTTGGAAATGGGTTTCTGCAAAGCCATAGATGCAAGTAATAAGCCCACCAAAAATTTTTAAAAATTATATATTTTAAAAAATATATGTCATAACCTCCACAGAGTTGTATGACGTAGCTTTAGTTAACATTTTAGCATGCATCCATAACTTTCCTGGCCCAACCCATGCTCTTCATCTGTTACTAATAAACAGAAAGAAGATGATTGTAGAAAACTCAAGTTGTAAGAGTGTCTTAATGAATCAAAAGTAATTTTCAGCAATAACACATTGCCTAGTTACTTAGTTGCCTAAGAGAGAATTTAAACCTATATAGCAATACTAAAGTACTACAAATTCTTAAACTTTGCAATAAAAAAAGGAAATAATAATTTTTTACTAAAGCACAGATTCCTGAAAGAAAACTGGATTACAAAACCCTCTAACCACAACATCTGACAACACAAAAACGAAAATAAAATAAAGACAATAATAAACTAAAGAAATGCTTTGTGAAGGTTATATGACATAAACAATTAGTTGCAATATGTACAAAGTATTTCAGAAGTGCTTTAAATGCATAATTAAGTAGTTATTAAGATCTTAACGACATTGAAAACACATCGTTAACTACAAGACCAAAAAAAAAAAAAAAAAAAAAAAAAAAACGGCCAGCTGCTTAGCCTAAGAGCCCAAAAAAAAAAAAAAAAAAAAAAAAAAAAACAGTCAGCTGCTTAGCCTAAGAGCAAAAAAAAAAAAAAAAACCGCACAAAGTTACCGAGAAAAGAGAGAGTTAAAAACCGCAAAAAAAGTTAATAGACTTGTTAGCGCCTAAATGCTTAATGCGAAAAAATAGAAAAAATGTTTAAAAAGTTCAAACATTGAACTTGGAAAACCCAAAAATCAAGACAATGAAGAGAGCTTACCTCTTAAGCAACTTAACTTCTTCCTCTCTTGAAGAAACATGGCCGACCTTTTACCCCAAACTTTCTTCCACCCCTGCCACTCCCTAGTCGCTGGGGGGCAGTGTGGGTGGGACTGAAGGCCTCTACATACTGAAAAAGATTCTACTACTCGCGGAAATTTTAACTAGAGAAAAATATAATTAAGAATGTGGACCTGTTTGATCAGAAAGAGCAGAATTTACTCTCCAGAATACATGAGAAATTTTATGAAATACGCACGTAGTGTATTTAATAACCTTTGCATGTATTTAATCACCTTGGTGAGCTTCTATGGACTACTCAGAATCCTATTAATTTTAATGTTAGTTTTACTATTTTTAGTATAGCTATTCTAGTGAGTGAATAACTAGTTTTCTTTTACATTTAGTTTTATTTTATTTTATAAACAGATTTTTAAGGGTTTTTTTGTGATTTTGTCTATATTATTAATTTTTTATTTTTAACAGGACCTTCTTATCCATAGCACTAAGGTTCCTTTCTGTAGTTAATATGCATCCTCTAGACCAACTTCCTAAAAAAGGCTTTCATGGGTCAGAATCATATTATTAACTGTGTAGAAATTAAAGCAGATCTGCCAACCTTACTCTATTATTCAGAATAATTTTTCTAAAGTTCTTTTGATGAAAAAGTTGGAATTTTGTTTTCTAGAAAACTGTCTAATAGTATATTAATGTGGTAATTGAAGTCCAAATTGTTGCTGCAAATTCTTGAAATTCTAAGTACCTGAGAAATTATTACATTCTCAGTTACTTTGGTTGATATGTTATTATTCCAGTGTAGATATTTAATTATCTTTGTGGAAGTGAGAAAATGCAGAGTTTTGCTGGTCCTTGATAAAGCCAAGGCTCGGTATTCTCGACACTTTCTACATTCTGTTTTTCTATTATTTTATACTCTTTTTACTCACACCGGTCAATATATAACTTTTTCTATGTTGTACTTGGTATGAGTCAAAAATATTTTTGCTTCAGTCTCTTCTTAATAGAATATATATATATATATATATATATATATATATATATATATATATATATATATCAGGGATCATAGCATACTTCTGGAAAATTTTAGGTAAGAATTTTAGGAATTTTAGGAATTTTTAGAAAAATTTTAGGAAAATTTTAGGAGTGTATTTCAATAAAAACTAGATGTATATTTGTATACATCTAGTAAAGCAACTTTGTATACATTGTAAAGAGTTTGCTTCACACCCTTCAACCATATATACTGATAGACTGCGCATGACATCAAAATTTCTGGCTCCAACATAAAATCACATGACAACAGTCAAAAAGATGGGTTACACCTGCTGTGCTTATGGTTGCTCTGACCGATATAGTAAAGAAAGTTCTATGATTTTTCATGGGTAAGAAACGAATTAAATACCTAAGTCAATAAAGTTCAATTACTTAACAAGAAACTTGCAGCTATTGATATAAAAATATAGTAACTTAAGAAAAAAATGGAATGCATGTTCCAAATTCTTCGCAAATGTTCATCACATTATAAATCACAAAATGTAAACAACACGATCATGCATGTATATAGCTCATAAGTAAACTTACCTGAAGAGTTTTCATTATATATGAGGTGCATTCACATAATACACTGAAAACACTGAAGTTCTGCAGCGTAAATTAGTAATCATAACAGCATTTGTACACGAAATTTGGAGTCTGATGATGACGTGCCCAATGTTTGAGCCATGGCGGCTTTGATGCAGCTATTGCCAATGCGCAGTCCATTAGTATATATGGTCGAAGTTCACACCCAAATTTTTTGCATAACGTCTAATGTCTAAAGTTTAAGTATGATTTACTTCTAATGTTCAGTTCTTATCTTTTCACGTGTTATTATCATATTCAAGTATATTTACCACATTCAAGTTTCACTTTGAACATTAATATGCTGTTGAACCAGAAGCAATTCACGATTTTCACAGTAAAGTTTTCAGGTTTCACATTAAACTATAATATCCTAAAAAGGTAATTGAAAACCAAGAACTATGTACAATTGTTCACTGAATTACTTTTTTCATATTATTGTTTTAACCTTTTCCTGATTAGCCTATCTTTTTCTGCTTCCACCACAATTAATTTACTTTCAGTTTTCTTTATTTCAGCTGAACCTTGTATGATCAAGTTAGAGGCAACTGCTATTTCAACAGTATTTTGTTTTTCTACAGCTTTTCTCATTCTTTCTGTTCCCTCTTGAATTACTGCTAGGGAGGCTTCTTTATCTTTTTTAAGCCTATTTATTTCTGCATCATTTTCTTTTATTTTGTCATCAAACTCAGCTTTTCTTTTTTTCTCTAGCTGCTTTTCCTTATTTTCCCTCTCTTTCTTCGAAAATAAAAGCATAACAAACAGCGCGAAAACTAGCTCATAAATAGAATATTTGAAACACTCTCAATGTATGCACTCTCAATTATTAGGGATGGTAGAGGGGAAGGGAATAGAACTGTCCAAAATTAGCATGTTTTCGTTGCGCTAGGGTGCTTAAGCATGGCTGAATTCCTTCAGATACCCCCAATGTTCAAATGATTGAAATGTGCTGATGTTCATGGAATGAAATGGTTGATCAGCTATGATGACCGCATAAAAGTTCGGGGGGGGGGGGGCTTTATTTTTTAATTTTTTTAGTTTATGCAACATTTTACATCACTCCAGTATTTATCTTGTCATCATCAACAATCGCAATGCAACTACCGCTTACGATCGCGGATATCAGCAACCGAAAATCTGCCATATCTCTAAGTGATATAACACACAGTATCCTGTTACAGTGTATTGTAATTGAAAAAAAAGGATGTGGAAAAAAGAAACTTTCAGAAATTAAGATCATCAAGTCATGCGTTTCAAAAATCCGTTTTCCTTTATAACGTTTAAAAACATGTTTTTCCTTTTTTACCTGTAGTGTAAATAAAAAAACTATGTTGATTTTTTTATGGAATCAGACGTCCGTATGTCTGATTGTCTTCATCTGAGTTCACACTTTAGCTACTGTGTACAAGTAGACCTATTTTTTCAGCTCAAAAATATGTAGTTTTGTATATATTCACAGTATAAGTCATTCCTTATTCCCACAGAACTGAATTCAGCATATGCAAAATGAAGATCATCAAGACCCGCCCAACACTATGTTTCTGATTGTCTGCTGTTTATATTCAAGAAATGCAAACATGGATCAATGGTGAATGCAGCAACTATGATTTTTATTTATTACCAAGAAAAAAAAAAAAAGAGCCGTGAAAGCTGTAAAGCTGAAACGGATATTTCTCTCGAACCCCCCCCCCCATGCACAAAAAACATTCCAATTAAGATCAAACAGCAGGAGGACGCGTCCACACAACACAACCTTTGGAATTACCTGATGGAATGGCTTCTTTTCATTTGGCACATCGCCATAAATCACCACCTGCAGCTCACTGAACTGTCAAGTTGCACCCTTCCTCCTTCACTTTAACTATAATAGAAACTGTAAAAAAAAAAAAATGCTCCCCAATTTTCGACAAAATTAAATTACCAAATTTACGTCATGATGTTGCAATTTACTAAAATACGTTTGTTTATCTGCTGAATATTGCTTAAATCCATTGAAAACTTTTTAATTATAGATGATTTTTTTATTAAAACAGTAACTCAGACGTCTGAATAAAAACGTGTTTGTAATTAAAATAGAGTCCATATCATCACAGAAAAAAAATTTAAGGATCACTCTGTTTAAATAAACCATGGCATCTAAAAAAATAATTCACTTGCTTTTCCCGTAATTTATAATTAGTGTTTCTTTTTTCAATCCGATTATGCAACTTTTTTTTTTTTTTTTTTTTTTTTTTTGCATCTGCTAAAGTTCCTAACGGAATTTGGCGAAATCTGCACTAGAACTTTATTGTGATTTATCTTAACTACTGTAAAAATTTTACTGTGTTATTTTCAAAATTCAGAAAAATGGATTTCTGAAAATATTCTCCTAGTCCTTTTGTGCTGTGGAAGTGATAAACAGGTGTTTGCTTTCTTCCCAACCAAGGGCTTCAGATCAGCGCTCCCAGCTGTCAATCAACCGTTGCTATGGTAACCCCCTTTCTGCTGGAGGCTCACTCTGTCCAAAGAGGCACACATACTTGTCCATAATAAAAATTACCAATGCTCACTTTTAAAGTTTTAAACCGATTCAACTGGAATTTTGGAAGTGAGCTTCTGTAATCCAATTACAGTGAATGTAAAAATTTCAGCCACTTTCGTGAAAAATTCGCAAAGATAGTTTTCTTATTTTTTATCATAAGTAGTGGAAGTCTCTTGAGGGGAGGGAGGGTGGCATGCACATAAACAAGAAGAAGATGAATGTGTTGTTCAGGCATACTCCTCACTGGTGGATGCCAGCTGACTTGGTACATACGCGACCCCCTGCAAATGCTAAATGCCTCTTCTTTCCCCTTCTGTTCTGAATTGTCGGACGGACATCAAGCTCCCCTTCGACCTACTAGTAATCATCCAATTTTATTGCACTGGAAGTAGTGCCTTTTTTTTTCTTTTTTCCCCCCAGCCAAATTAGGATTTGGTGCACATCGGAAACCGCTGCCGGTGGTTTCTTTGAGAACAGAGAAAAGGAACTTTAAAAAATGAAGGGGTAACAGTAACACGATTTCCTAAAAGGGCATTTTTTAAGCACTAATTTCAAATTTCAAGGCTTTTCAAGACGGCATTAAAAAAACACCGTTTTTCCAGGATATTCCAGGCCTTGAAAACGTAATCATGATTTTCCAGGACTTTCCAGGTTTTCAAGCACGCGTGCGCACCCTGCGTAATGGTAAATTTATTGGCGTTAATAACGGTTGTGTTTTTAATAAATAAGCTTACGAAAATTTTAGGATGAATAGCAAATTTTAGGTATAATTTTAGGAATTTAAGGAGGGTCACAAAATATTAGGAATTTTAGGAGGAATGCGATCCCTGATATATATATACCATCATTGTCAAACATTATCAATCCACTGCTGGATGGACTCCTGAAGTTTGCCCTACAACTCTCTGTCTTGAGCCACTCTTTGATGTTACTACCACAAGTTTTCAAATTTCATTATATACAGTATATACTGTAAATATATCATCATCATCATTGTCAACAATTATCAATCCACTCCTGTTCAATGAAGATCTACCAAAGTTTCTTCCACAACTGTCTGTCTCCTCCATGTCACTCCGGCATGCTTTCGAATTTCATCCATCCATCTCCCGTGGGGTCTTCTTCTAGGTCTTTTTCTGTCCCTTGGAATCCAGTCTAAAATTTCCAGTTGTCCATCAATGGTGTGTTCTTCTGGCAACATGTCCAGCCCATTGCCATTTCAGTAATTTAACTCTGGTCATGATATCGTCCACTCTTGTCATTTTCCTTATCCACAAGTTCCTCTTCTTATCTTTCCTGGTTACACCAAGCATGCACCTTTCCATGCTGCTTCGAGTTGTCTGCAGTCTTTGTATATCTTTTTTAGTTAAGGTCCATGTCTCTGCTCCATACGTAAGCACTGGCAGGATGCACGGATTAAACACTTTCCTTTTAAGACATAACAGCATACTGCTCTTAAAAATTGTACTGTTTCTTCCAAAAGCTCTCCATCCAAGTTTTATACGGCAATCAATTTCTTCATCAATGTGACCCTCACTTGATATTTGATGCCGAAGATAAATGTAGGTATTGGTTGTTTCAAGCTTTTCTCCATCAATCAATAAACCTTCTTTTCTCGTAAAAGCATCTGAAAGTTCATTTTCAATCCCACTTTTGTACTCTTGTCAGCAAGTTCTTGGATCATACTCTGCAGCTCCAAAAGGGTAGTTGCAAAAATGACTATGTCATCAGCAAAATGAAGGTGAGTTAGATAATCTCCATTAATATTTATCCCTTTGTTTTCCCAGTTCAATGATTGAAAGGCATTTTGCAATGTGGCAAAGAGCTTGGAAGATATGGTGTCACCTTGTCTCACTCCCTTTCTAATGTTTATTAGTGCTGTATCCTCAAATATACGAACTTTTGCACTTGCATTTTCAAAAATGTTATTGATAATGTTAATGCACGCATCTTCAATACCGCAGGATTTCAAAGCCATTGTAACTGCTGATGGTTTCACCGAATCAAAGGCCTTTTCATAATCGATAAAAGCCATGCATAATGGAAGTTCATATTCCCTCGCTCTTTCAATTAGTTCTCTCAGTACGTGGATATGATCTATAGTGCTGTTGCCACTCCTGAATCCAGCTTGTTCTCTCGGTTGAGCCATGTCCAGTGCCACCTTCAAGCGGTGTGAAAGAACTTTACTGAAGATTTTATAAACCACTGATAGGAGGCTGATGGGTCTGTAGTTCCAGAGATCCTCAACGTCACCTTTTTATCATGTAGCAGGATCATTGTAGCATTGTTCCAATCCTCAGGAATCTTCTCTTCATTGAGACATCTGGTGAAAACTTGGGCGAGCGTAGTTTCAATTTCTCCACTTGCTTCTTGTATATTGTCCATGGTAATTCTATCTTCTCCTGCAGCTTTTCCCCATTTCATGATCTTAATGGTAAGTGTAACTTCTGCAGGAAGGGCTCGAGAGACTTTGTTACTGGTACCTGTCGTAATGTCTGGAATAGATGTATCATCCCTCTCTTACAGTTTTGAGTAGAAATTTTTCACCCTTGTAAAAATTTCGCTTCTATTTTTTGTCACAGTCCAATATTCTTTTCTTAGTGCCATAATCTGTTTTCTTCCCTTATTGAAATATCCCTTTGCTCTCTTCAGGTTTTGGTTGTTTTCAATTGCTTTTCTCACTAGTTCATATATATACATATGCAAGTACATCATGATATGGCTTACATAATATGGTCACACAAGGGAGGCAGCCCTAACCTTCTCAGGACTTTCAGTATGTTAGAGAAATCTATAAAAATAGTATTTTGATATTTTTAGTTAACTTATTTGTCACTTTTGTAAATGGGTTTTTAAAAAGGACTTTTAAAAATTACTGAGTATCCAAAAAAGATTTATTTAAAAATTTTATAACACATGAAATTGTATATTAACTAGTAGTTTATATATTAGTAAGACATACTTTGTTTGTTTGTTTTTTTACAATAATTGATACACTTCCAACATGTACTCCCTTGATTGCACTGAGGACATTTCTCTAATTAATAATTAATTTCTCTCAATGTATCAGCAATCATATCCATGGTAATGATGGCAACTGCATCCAATATTTGGGTTTGTAGGACTGTCACATTTGGTACTAGTGTCTGGTAAACAATGTTCTTCATGTAAGTCAAGGAGAAATCCAACTGGGTTATGTCTGGTGATTGGGAAAGCAATACTGCCAAAGACAATCATGTCCAATCCATTGCTCAAGGAATATTTTATCCAAGATAAAATGGATTGAAACACTCCAGTGTGGTGGAGCACCTCTGAGTCAAAACTCAATTTCAGGCTGAAGGTGATTCAGTTGATGTATCATGAACAACTCCAGGATATTCTGAAACATAGTTCTGGTAGATTCTGTAAGCTTTCACTCAGCAAAAAAAAAAATTGGTGGTAGTGAAACACAACTATAATGTGGACTTGTTCATGAAAGAAAGTAAAGTGTTCAACTAGACTACACAGAGATAATCTAGTCTTGCTCAATGAAAAAAGTACATACCTCTTCATTTACCGTTCTTTCACCATTTATTTCAAAAGAATCACTAGTCGAAAGAAACTCCAAGACTTGGTGAACTGCATCATAAAATTTCCATGAAGAGGTACCCATTTCACTTTCTTCAGCATTCTTTTCTTTTCTGAGAAAGCACAAATAATGGTTAAGCTAGCTAAACAAAAATTATGGTAGCTGCTTAAGAACTTGAAAATGCCAGTACTTATTTAGAAAAATACCTGCTCCAAATTATGCATTTTTCAAATGTAATACTAACACAAATTTCAAAGTCTAACACTTAAAAGTTTCTTATTTACATGTGCAATGCATTTAAATGCAACACTTTATTTTGTACTGAAACAATTCTACACTACAGTATAGAAACTATAAGAGATAAATAAGTGTCACTACAGAAGTATACTGATAAGTAATCACAGTGGAAGATAACTCACTCACTTCACTTCAGGGAAGATGTGTGAACTAGCTGTGCTTCTCACCCAGCATCAAGTTCTCTGTTAAGCAGAAAAACAAAAGGGCACTCTAACCAGACACTGGACTGTTCTGGGATAAATTTAGTATAAAATAATACAAATAAAATGTCACAAACCTGCCAAGCTCGCAACTCATCCATGAAAAGAATGAAACACTACTACTTGTGTCTCAACCTCAATAGTCTTCATCCCACTCTGCCAGGGTTTAAAAATCCACACAAAACTTTTAAAAATCCACACAAAACTTTTAAAAATCCACACAAAATTTTTAAAAATCCACACAAAATTTTTAAAAATCCACTTTTTTATGAATATTTTTAATATGATTAAAAATAATCACATTAAAAAGCTGCCCACCAAGTTCAGTCTCAACTGAAAGTCTTTTTTAGTTTATGGTCTTGTGTGGAACTGAGAAATTGCTTAGAAGAAGACAAGGCAGAGAAATTAGTAAAAGTATGTTATCATTTTAGAACCGAACCAAAGGACTGGTATAAGAATATGCCTTTTTCATGCCATCCTTTAGCACATGAATACTTAATCAGATAGATAGGACAAGATTAATAAATACTTTATTACTACCATAAAATGAAAAAAATATATTCCATAGTTCTCACATTGTTTAATAACTTATGTCATAAGTTAAGTTTAGTAACTATGCCTAATTAAAGCTTGTACATAGTGCAATCAAAAAGTTCCGAGACTACGTACGTAGTGTACCAACAGATGGCAGTACGTGGATGGGCGAGCAGCGGTCAAGGGCAATGACCTTCATGAGTCATTGTGCAGAGTGGCATTGTTCTGTGAACATCGAAAGTTGTGCTGCACGATATTTGGTGACCACGTGCAGAACACAGCTGCGATTTCGGTACGGACTGCAAACTAGAACAGCGAGCAAACATCAAATTCTGCGTCAAACTTGGCAAATCAGTAACGGAGACGCATGAAATGTTGTGGCAGGCTTACGGCAATGAGTCGTGTGAGGTGTTTTGAGTGGCACTCTCGCTTCAAGAGTGGCAGAATGGCACTGGAAGATGACGAGAGGTCAGGGAGACTGTCCACGAGCAAAACCCCCAAAATGTGGACAAAATTAGGGAACTAGTGCATGAGGATCATCAGAGAACCATTCAAGACATTGCTATCATTGTCAATGTGTCATACAGAACAGTACAAGCAATTCTGATGTTGGTTTTGAACATGCACTGCATTGCTGCACAGTTTGTGCCAAAGATTTTAAACCCCAAACAGAAGGCGCTCTGTGTCGAACTCTGTCAAAATTTTCGTGAGCAGGTGGTGAATGAACCAACGTTCCTGTCGTTGGTCAGCACTGGGAACAAGACTTGGGTCTACAGTTATGACCTGGAGACCAAACAACAGTCATTGTAGTAAAAGAGCCCAGCATCTCCACGGCCAAAGAAGGCCCGAAAGGTCTGGAGCACAAACAAAAGCATGCGCATCGTGTTCTTCGACATTCATGAGTTGTGCGCTGTGAATTTGTCCCCCAGAGCCAGACCGTCACCGTCCTTTTTTACTGCGATGTTCTGCAGCATCTTAGGGAGGACATTCGCCGTAAACAACCTAAAATGTGGCGCAGGGGCAATTTCCTGCTCCATCATGACAATGCAGCAGCTCACAGAGCATTAGCAACACACCAGTTTTGCAGCCACAACAGCATGACTACCCTTCCTTACCCACCGGATTTGGCCCCCCTGCGACTTCTTTCTGTTCCCGAAGATGAAGCTCAAAGGTCACTGTTTTGAAACCGTGAACGAGATCCAATGCGAATCACAGACAGTGCTTGACACAATTCGTGAACAGGACTTCCGGGGAACGTTTTAACAGTGGCAAAAACGCTGGCAGTGGTGTATTGCTGCCCAAAGAGACTACTTTGAGGGAGATCCTAGCCAGACTTAAGTAACATAAGTACTTTGTTGTATATCGGCCTAGTCTCGGAACTTTTTGATCAGACCTCGTATAATATAATGGTGCAATTGTTTTTTTTGGAAATTTTATTTCCCAGTTTCAGATGAGCATATAAGGAAAAAAAAAACATTAAATTTAGAAAGAAATCTTTGTATCGTAATTTTTGTTGTATAATACGCTGATTGTCTGCTAAAAAAGTTTAAAATATAGGTTCTGTGGATTATACGCCAATAAAAAAAAAGTTGTTATGGCCCTTTGATTTTTAAAAAAATTGGCAGGTAATTGTGCAGGAGAGCGGGTGTAATTGGAAAAGGAATTCCATTGGAATTTTTTTCTCAATTTAGGAGTTTGTATGGAGCGGAGGGTAGGGGTGTCATAATGAAAGGAGAACTTGGGAAAGATGGCAGGAATCGTTCTGTATTAATCAGGAGGGAAACTCCGACTGATATGTCATGTGCTTTTGTCCACCAGCCAATGAAAACATAAGTACAGGACTTACTGCGTGAACCTGTGCATGCCTTCTTTCAGATCTCGCGTGTGCTGTGTCTTGTGTTGAGTTCGTCCTTCGCAGATCAACATATCAACATCTTTGCTGCTGATTTTTTCCTTCATTGCTATTCATGATGTCTTCAAAAAATAAATGTTTCAGTTACACTGCCGAATTTAAACTTAAAGTGGAGGGGGGGGGGGAGCACAGTTGAGGATACAATCGTGTCACTGCGCGATAGTTTTCAGAAGGTCAGAGAACAATCGTGCAGTGATACATGGAAAGCCACTGTGCCACAGTCTAAAATGTAAACAAATGTGTCAGTAAATTTTGCGAGCCCTTTTTTTACTGGACTGCATATAAGCTGATCTCCCAAATCTGAAAGCAGGATTTCTTCCAAAATCTTTCAATATGCGAGTACATACGGTATTTCTACGATTTTTTCTTTATCAGCGTTTCATTATTGGCAAGGTGTAATGCAATACTCTGGAGCTGCATTCGGGTGTGATCTATGGATTCCATGCCACTGAGCTTTATTTGTCCGGTGATAAAATATAAAAAAAGTAACCTTTAAAAACTAATTTATTTATTTAATAAGATAATTTTTTTTCCTTCTGGGTCATTATGTGACCGACTTTTCTGTCAGAAATTCCACTTCTGGATCAACATCTGTGATGTGTGGATTATACAGTTTTTTTCCTGAATGTCACGATCTGTGGATTATACGGCAGTGCAGATTATACAAAAGAAAAAAAAAATTGTGCGCATTTCATGGTCTGCGGAAAATACAACAAAAATTACGGTAATATATAAGAAATACCCTTCCAAAGTAGGCTTTTTAGTAGGCCTATCTCTTTTCCGTTTATTTTTATTAAACTAACCTTTGAAAAAGTTTATGCACCCAATCAAGGTCCAATTTTACCCAAATAAGACAGGATTTTAAGTGGATTAATCACCTTCCCCCCCCCCCCCCAAAGAAAATCGAGATCCAGCAAGCTTGCTCTGTGAAGGCTCTCAGATGATGTGCATAGAAGGGCAAATAAACCATCGGTCAACATGCATACAGTCCTTTTTGGTGGAGTCAATTGTGTACGGTCTGTGTGGATATGAATCATGCTATGGTTGCAGTAAGCAGATGTTGCAGTTTAGTTGAACTTAATTGGCAGTTCCTATGAATTAGTAAACTTAAATACCGTACATACTCGTGTATAGGTCGACCCCCGATTTTTATGTGAATATCTGCCGTTTTTGTATACATACCTATCTTGTGCATAAATTAAAAAAAAAATCTTTTCCGAGGATGCCCCCGCATGCGGAAATGTGAACCTACTATTTACTGTTGTAGCTAGCTCTAGCAATGTTGCTTGCGGCAGTTTCCCGCAAAACGTGGGTGGAATTGAGGCACAATTCTGGGAAGATTATAGGGCTCACCACCCTGGTTAGAGAGTTTTCAGGGGAAGGTTACACATTTTAACAATTTATGAACCCACCTTTGCACATAGGTCTCCCCCCTTCCCACCTTTTGCGAGCAAGTTTTCTGCAGTTACTTCATTCATGGAGAGTAAAGCATTTGTTCCAGCAGCAAATGAATTGTGATGCATTTACCAACCAAACGTCATAAGGCAAGCACATCGTTATTCAAAAAGAAAAAAAAAAAAAAAAAACTTCCTGAAACATATTTGGAAAGCGCAAATAGGTCTTGATGTCAACCTGTAAAGAATATGCATGCCGTGAAAAATAAATGTGTAACTTTTGAAGTTTTCAATGGATTTCTTCGAAATTTAAAATGAGTCTTTATTTTGATGCATTGCGGACACTAAAGTTTGCACGCAACTATTTGTTCTATAAAATTTTCTCCCACTACCCTGTGCAGCGAAACAGCTGTAGGTGAACTGCTGAGTTGTACAAGTGTGTGATTGACAGAGAGGTCGTTTATCTACTCTGAAGTTTCATACCCCTTCTCCACCGTGTTTGTGACAAACAATCGGCTTTAGTGATAAAACCAAACATCGCCCCTTTCAGTAAAGATACAATCCTTTTTTTGCTCGCTCTTAGTCTTCAAAAAAGGTTACTGTTTGTTTGATTTTTAGAGCCGGGGCACACTCAATTTCATAACAAACATAAGTAGGTGGTTAAACTAATTCACTTTTTTTACTATCAATGGCGGTGTTATTCTGAGCGATCGGCCAAGTTTTAACACTTTCATTTTCGGGATGCATTGATCAAGTTGCCGCTGTTCTGTAGATTGCCACACCTCTCTTCGCCTTCGCTAAGCAGGGGTAGCAGTCGCCTTTTGCAATAGTATGTCCTTTTCCGTCTCCCCCCCCCCGGTCGAGAATGGAGCACGGTCGTAAGTCACGGCACAGTGCAACCAACTTAAACTACTGGCTGACGCATTCACTTCTTTCCTCTGGGTGATTTAGCATTTACCAGCTGGGCAGTCCAGGCCATATTGACAGATCTAAAATGGACTTTGAGACATCCTTGCGAAATGAGTTTTTCTATCAGGGAATAAAAAAAAAAAAAAACTTGTACATATAAAATCAAGAAAATTCTTAGCAATAATTTTCTCCTGTACCAGTAACACCCAGAAAATGACTAAATATACAACTGCAAATGAACTGATGGTGCAAAGGGCTAAGTATGCACATTTCCATAAGGCATCAAAATTTTGGTTTTCAACCTAACAGATTTTCCGTGTATAGTTCGACCCCTAATTTCGACCTAAATATTTCATTAAAAAAAGTTGACCCATACACGAGTATATACAGTACTAGTTGTCTTGTGCTATTGCTGAAGCTAGCTGACCCTGACCTGGTCTGGTCTTCTTTGTAATGTTCCAGGTCTTCTGGAAATACCTCCATACTCTACTGAAGAAGCTTTGAGACTTAACCATTTCTGTCCCTATCTTCCGTATCTCAACAGCTTCCACCCTTCCAAGTACTCTCCAAGCTGTTTATTCTGGCAAATCATGTTGCTGAGACATACTTTAACTGAAAAACACCAGTAACTTCCTACTGAATGAGAATGACTTAGCAAGCATGATACTTATAGCTGGTTCACTCTGTACTTCAGTAAAGCATGCAAATACTTCAGCACTGCTCATTTGCATGTTCTAATTATCTTCTTGCTCTCAATATGTGCCACTCGGAGGTTGATCTTTCATCACAGACTTGCAGCTTTCCTGTCACTTTATGCACACTTTGTAATATCCCCTAATTACTTTTAGCAGTGTATTAATGTGTCAATTTTAGATATGAGACTCATTTTAGTAGGTTAGGTTTTTATTCCATCTTTGTGCCACACCTGCATGCCAAAAAATGAGCTGCTACTGAATTCCACAACTTCAATGTGGTACAAATAAACAAGCTGATATGGTTAGTGTAGCACTGATTGAACTAAACATAAAATGGGTGCTGAATAGTCATGCTTCTTATGCAGTTATGGGTAAGAAGCATGAACACTGCATGATATGAAACAAAATAAACAAAGACATTGCTCTTTCCACGTTTTACCAACACACAGCAACCGAAAAAGTATTATTTGTCCACTGCTGGGGAATCGAACCCTAGATCTCTCTATATCTAGCCGAGCGCGTTAGTCTTACACCACGATGGCCAACAATCCACGGCACTATGTGTGTTTTTCTGTCAGCTTCTGACATCATAAATATGTAAGATGGGCTCAGCTACTGAGACGTCTCCATCTGGTGAGCATTAACGGTATTGGGCTATATATTAATAATAGCAGTTAAATCCAAAGGGTGAGATTCCAAAGTGAAAATCCTCCAAATACGTGGCGTCAGTGAATAAACAAAGACATCACTCTTTCCACATTTTACCAACACACAGCAACTGAAAAATTGTTATTCGGCCACTGCTGGGGTATTGAACTCCAGATCTCTCGATATCGATATCTATATGAGCGCATTAGCCTTACACCAGTGAAAGGCTAACGCGCTTGGCTAGATATCGAGAGATCAGGGGTTCGATTCCCCAGCAGTGGTCGAATAACAATTTTTCAGTTGCAGTGTGTTGGTAAAACGTGGAAAGAGCGATGTCTTTGTTTATTCACTGACGCCACGTATTTGGAGGATTTTCACATATGAAACAAAGGTTGACAGTTCTTGAAGTCAGTGCTCATGGCAGTACAAATAAAAGACAGAGATACCACTAAGCTCTTGCTTGTAAAAGTAATGGGCTGAACAAATTCAGTAAGTGTCACATTGCTAATCAGGTAAAATATCCTTTTTTGCACATCATGAAGAATGTTTAATGTTGACATGGACACACTACCATGAATCTGGAAATAGTCCTCCACACTTCAGGACTGGATAAACTTGTGTTTCATATAAGATCAAAATCTATCCTGAAGAAAAACAATGTCTGGCTCAAAATTGAAGCCCTAGCTTTCTCAAAGCAAAGTTAGCCACAGAAGAAACACAAGCAAAGATAAACAGGAAGAAAAATTCAGATCTACAAGCAGTATTCTCTGTAAGTGACCATGGGTAATATGCATGCCTAACCTAATGAGCTGTACAGGCATCAAAACCACTTGGGCAAACATTTTAATTTTCTCAGCTCCTCTTAGTACTGTAGTAGAAGTTGGAATTTGGATTGGAACCCTTATTTCTTCTAATTCCCACATTTTTATCACAGTTCTTTCCGCAATTGATTTTAAATAAAAAAAGAAAAAAACATTTCATTAATTAATTTTTATTTTATTTTATAAAAAGTGAGAAGCTCAAACTTACTTCTAGAATAAAAACGCTAGAAATTAGGAAAAGCATGTTTACGTATAATACACAGTTTCTTTGCATATCAAAATACAAAGGAGAATAAGAAACAAAATAACAACTAAACGCAAAATAATTAGTTCAAATAGAACAAGTGCAAAATTGTTCTCATCTGACAGTCTTTTCAAGGAAAAAAATCGCCCCTTCTACCAGCGGCTTGCAGTTTAACTGACCGGAATGCTTTTCCTCCACCAACTAGCATGGGTGCATTAGTTAGTACAATGAAATTGGTTATGGTTTACTGTGATTGGCTGGTGCTGATGTGTTGTTTTGAGTAAAGGCTCAATATCTGCCTCTTTCTCAGCATGGGAAAATCACTAATCTGCATTCTCATGTTTACTATCTGCTTGCACAAGGCTACTTTGCAAGAAGCCTTTGAGAATGAAGAGGATAATAAGATGAACTTCGAAGGAGGCGAATGACATTTAAGAAAAGTGTTGTTTTGACTTTTGAGAGCCCAAATTTTATTTTATTATTATTTTTGCAGGTAATTGGTTTTAGATTTATGAAAATTAATCAGGGATATGGGAATTTTAATCTAAAATGCGTACTGCATGGGGGAAGTTAAGTCGCTGTGCAGCTTAGAGGGAACATATTGCCTACAAGGATAATTTTGATTTCCGTTGCTTTTACAGTACCGCCCAAGGATTTGCATAAATTAACTACAATGTTATCATCACCCCAATTACAAATTGTTTTAATATATAACAGTTCAAGTACAAGGCAAAATGGCAGTGCAATTGCTAACTCATTTGCACAACATGCACAATCCAATACATCAAATGCATGTGGAGTACTACTGTCAGCAAAATGGCAAACTGGATTACTGCAACCAGATTACCAGAAGGAAAATAAGTGACAGAATTTATCACTGATGCAAGACTACATTAAAGAAAAGTGAATAAGAATGTGCATCTAAAAAAAACTAGATGTTGCAATCAGAAATGAAGCAAGAGAGCCCATGATACAATGCAAGATCACAAACATGGTACTGAAATTCACTTCAGTTTCAGTGAAGGACTGAAACAAAATATCACTTATAACATCGTGCTACAATTTCAGTTCCACTGAACTTGACCGTAGCCATTTTGCAAACATGGTTAGTTCATGAAACTTGTTGTGGGTTGATATCTTAACAGTAACTCAACTAAGAGTTACTAGTAAGCCTCAATGACTCCAGATCAGATAGTAGGTGCTCATGAATTCTCTTTTCAATTGTGTTAGCTAAAACAGATGCCAGAGTTATGGGACATAGTTGAGGGACAGGTTAAATCATCTTGTTTTAAAAAACAGTTTACACAAAGGCAAGTTTTCAGTCTGCTAAAAACAATTTATTTATATGGAATGGCAACTGGAATAGATGACAAAATAAATGTTAGTTTAGGTGCAAATTTTTTTTAAACAATATGAGATAAACACTACAGCCTTTATTAGTTTCAAACATCTGGAGCATTCCATTCTGTCTTCCACGATTAAATACAACCATAAGTATGTTGGCAGAAGCATGCAAAAGTGGGAGTAGGGAAGAATTTACTTGCGTAGCGATTTTCTCACAAAGAAAAAAAAAAGAAAGAAAGATAAGAAAAAAGGGGGAGGGATACAAGGAGATCAGCTTTGCCTTAGAGTAATATCATGTGGAGGAAGAACAGTAACAAATGTGAAAGAATTTTGGCCAACAGCCCCTTGGCAAGCAATCAAAATGAACAATTACTACAAATTCTCTTCCCCACCAAAAGGGAATTAATGAGCCAGATGAAATGTACCAGCCCACCAATTAGTTCAACACAAGAACTGACAGCAGAACAGAAGAGTACTTGTCCTGGGAGCACTGGGCACCTGTTATTCTTGGTTGCAGATGTATTTCAAGTGAAAGCTGTTTTAATTTGCCAATCCCAACTCTCACACAGAATGAAGACATTGAAATTATACTGATTAACTTAAACTTATGAAAATGACTGAAAAGGTCATGAATTTATTAAGGTCAAGTTATTCTAATTGGTAGAGAGTGATGGGGGAGGGGGAGGCAAAGTAAAACTTGCTCTGAAAACAGAAACGCATTGGCAGCAAAACAACGATTTCCGAAAAATATCTAGGACCACAAAGTTCTCATTTACAGCTCTTTTGCTTAGACACTAACAGTTTTGAATTTTGCATTTTATGTTTTTAAATAAAAGATTTGCCAACTTTCAAGAATTGAAATCAGTAAAAACAACAACAAAAAACCCTGCAATGAATGTTTAATCGATATGTTCAATTGAATAATGTATTGATTAAAATGCAATCGATACATAATTATCTGATTAGTATGCTATCATTAGGCTACATATACAGATGAACATTCCATTTGTAATTGTTAAATTACAGCAATTGCAGTTAGTTTTTACTTTAACCAAGGTTTTGATCATAATTTGTTGTAGAATTTCTTTCAAACATGCAATTTTTAAGTACTATGCTAGGTTTATATTTTTCATTTCTGCCTCAATATCTCTTTTTTGAGCAGTCATTGCCAATCTTACTTGTACAGCATTTTTACAGTTCTTTCTGCACACAGGCTACTAGCACAGATGCTTGGGGACAATGAAGTGTGTGAAATTGTGATCAGGGAAATCAGAATATACAGGTCATTGGGGTTACTTATTCTTCTCTCAAAACTGCACTAACCTGGAAACAACAACAGAAATCCGAAATACATGCAAGTCTGTAAAATAAGTGTAAAACCAATAGAATTTCTGGAAATTTTACAGGTAAACTGCCGAACTTGGCAGGTATGTACTACCTGAATACAATTATATCAATTTTAGCTTGTGCATCACATTTTTCTAAATTTTAATAAAATCAAACTTTTAGCTGACTTCTGGTCAACCAATTTAAGAACTTAATGAAAGTAATTTTTTAGAAAGAGGAAAATGATCAAAATTTTAACTTCATATTAATTACAGTGTAACTTGTCTAATTCAAATGTTTTTAATTCGAATTCTTGGTTAATTCGAATTTTTCATTTGGTCCCTTGAATTTTCTATATAAATAATGTTTAAAAAACCCCTTTAATTCGAACCTTTTTTGTTTAATTCAAAGAAAATTCCATTTTTGTAATCTCATATTTTCAACAATTACCTTTTAAAATTGGTAAGTACTGTTCTGGATGAAGTTCCAAATGTTTGTTACGAGGTCGAGGTCACAAGCGCCAATAGCTGTTGTCATGCAGCTGGTTAAGAATGGTGGGAAGGGGAACCGAGCCGGTGTCAAGCTCACAACACTTCCACTGTAGGCTGTAACTGTTTAGTTTGTTCGCATTTATGCGAGATGAATAATGTAACTTGCTGCTCCGGTTGTTTTGATATCTGCTTGTGTTTATGAGTAGTGCTGTAACCTGCTGTACAAAAGTTTTTTGATCATGTCTTGGTGTAAACCAACCCGTGGTGAGTACAAAACATTGACATTAGCTCAAAAGGCGGAAGTTATTCATGAAATTGATAAGGGATTAAAAAAAAAGGCTGGGATTGTAAAGCTCTTTGGGATTCCTCCTATGCGTTATCCACTTATCTAAAAAATAAGGAAAAAAATTTGAATACTCTTGGGACTCAGCATAGTGGTGGAGAAAGGAAAAAGGTAACAGGACTGGACAATCCTGATGTTGTTGAGAGCGTGTTAAAGTGGTTTAAGTAGGCATGTGGTAAAAGCATTCCACTAAGTGGCACCCTGATTAGAGCTAAAGCTGAAGAATTTGCCACTAAATTGGGGAAAAATAATTTTAAGGCCAGTACTGTCTGGCTTGATGGATTTAAGGAAAGAAATGCCATTTCTTCTAAATCTATTTGTGGGAAAAGTGCAGATGTTAACCTGGAAGCAGCTAATTAGTGGAAGGGAGAACTGTTAGAAATGATTGGGAACACAGCCCCTAAAGACATTTTCAATGTCGACAAAACAGGTTTATTTTTCAAATGTACCCCAGAGAAAACATTAGCCTTCAAAGGTGAACGCTGCAGTGGTGGAAAACTTAGCAAGGAATGGGTAACGATTTTAGTCGGAGTTAATATGGATGGATCGGAGAAACTTCCTTTATTAACGATTGGCAAATCAGCTAATCCACGCTGCTTCAAAAGTGTAAAAACTAAGCCATTTGAATGTGAAGCAAATAAAAAGCGTGGATGACGAGTGACGTCTTTGAAAAATGGCTTCTAAAAATAAATAAAAAAATTCATAAAGAAAACAGAACGATCTTGTTGTTTATTGACAACTGTACAGCACATAACACCATACATCAGCTGGCAAATGTACAGGTTTTGTTCTTTCCGCCAAATATGACTTCAGTAGTTCAACCTATGGATCAGGGTCTAATTAAAAATTTTAAGCACTTCTACGAACGCCATGTAGTCCAAGAAATTCTATCAGGTATGGATACACAAGATCGCTTCAAAATCAACCTTCTACAAGCTGGTCGTATGCCTCGCAGTGCATGGCAAAAAGTTAAACCTGAAACTATAGCCAACTGTTTCCGAAAAGCAGGCTTCCAGCACCCCGATGATGAATCTCAACTATATCAAGATAATGGTGGTGAGGAGATCATACCCACTGTAGAGTACTAGGAAGACACAGGCCGTGATGCACCGCGTGAGGCTTTTGTGAGCGTTGATGACAATTTAGCTATTTGTGGTGAGCTCACAGATGATATCGTGGCTGATGTTATGAATAAGAAGACCAGCTGTATATCTCCAGATGAAGAAGTGGAAGGTCGATAACTTTTTGAAGAGCACCTTCCAAATTCAGTAGAGGCCTTGCTTCACCTCCAACAGTTAAGGCAGTTTGTGGAGGGACAGCAGAATGTGACTCTCTATTTCATTTACTCGATAAACTTGAGGAATTTACACTTACCCATAACATAAATTCTAAGAAGCAGGCCAAAATTTCACGTTTTTTTACAAAAAATACGTAAATTTACCGTACTGTACTTTTTTGTGTGTTATGAATAAATATGTTGTTTTTTACAGTACTTGAAGTGATTTTTGAATGTGCCCATATTCAAACTTGCCTAATTCGAATTAGTCGATAATTCAAATAATTTTTGTAGTCCCTTCAGCTTCAAATTAACCATGTTACACTGTATAAAATTCTTATTTATTTATTTTGCTTATTTCTAAATCCTGTGGATTATTTATCAGAAATTACAATATCAATAGGAGAGGATACAAGTTTTTTTACATTTCCTCTTGCCAACATCTGCCTTCGTTCAATAAATCATTTGCTTGCATGTACTGAAAAATTCACTAACAGCTGACTATTTGTCAGATAACACATAGTTTTTCGATTGCGTAAAGTTTTTATTTCTTGAACCACAGCCAGGAAACATGTCTTATTGAATCCAGATTTATTCACAGATTTGTCAAGAATATCAGAGAAGGGGCTGAAAATTTTTCATTCTGAAAAGCAATATACATAGTTACTTCCTGGATATTAGTTAAACTTGAAACCCGTAAAACTTGAATGAAAATTTCTGAGATCATTCCACTTGATACACTTGTAGTGCCATATTTGATATGGTATAGCAGAACATAGTTTTAATGATATTTATGATGCATATGCCAAGATACAGGAACTACCATATAACTTAAAGGAAATGCAATACAAAGTTTACAATGCAGAGCTTCACTGTGAAAAGTGAGGTCGATAATAGGTGACTATGGGTAGCTGCATCAGGAACCTTACTGAAGTTGCAGATGCATAATGTGAAGTAAACTGTTGTTAAGATAGTGTGGGGACAAATATTCTGAGGTAATGGGACCACTAGGGTGGAGCAAAAAACACTTTTTTTTTTTAATTTGAAACGTCACCACGTGCAATAGTTACGATTTTATTACTGGAATGACCCCCGAAATATGTATGACATTATTCGATATCTTAGGCTTCCCCAAGAACCCTCGAAGTTTGAAAGTTATAGGGAAAAATGGTTTTAAAACACCCGCTTCCTCCATTTTGTAAATATAAAAAAATACTGTGTCACCACATTATTTAATATCACCTTTGAGTGTATATAAAAATTCAGCAGACATGAGTTAGTTTCTTAGGCTTGCCCCAAAAGCTCAAAATTTGTCATATTTCTCCAAAAATGGCATGATAAGTTATGCAAATATGATAGACACCAGCCTTACCTAGTAGCATAACTTGAGGAGTGAGTTTATTTCACTTGGAAATCAGACTTTTTCAAAACTTGGAATCAGCTTCCTATCCAAAATTTTTGCTCTGATAAATCCATCTCTTGCAAGAAGGCCGCACACATGAGCAGAAGAATCTGTTATGATCTTAACCATCCTCTCTACTGCCTGAGAATGGCAGAGTATTTTTGTAAATTCGTGGCAAGAACTTGGATATTTATCTGACTGTAGAAATTCCAGAAGCTTATCGTCTTTCCATTTCGGTGTGATGAGAGGCTCAGTCACAATACACTCTTGCCAGTCGATTAGGTCGATTGTTCGGAAGATTTCCTGGCCTTCATGATGCATCGAACAGCAAGCTCACGGACATACCTTCTGTCGTCAAACAACATGGCAGCGAGCAAGTTTTCTGCATAGGCAAAATACGTGTTGTCTTGGTCGACTTTTTTTACAATATCCTTTAAATTATCTGGAAGATACTAAAACCGAGTTATAAAAAGCTGCAAATTTCTTGGAAAATCTTTACAGGTACCATTACATTTGATCGTGAGTCATGATGATGCATATACTTTCATTATGAAGATGGCTAATGAGACAAGTTGTGGTGTTGGATCACTAGTTCCAACATACAAATGCAGAATGTGATTTGCGAGGGTAAGTCAATGGGAATGTCCAAGTGTTCCAGGATCCTGATTAGCCAGATCTTGTGGGCAATCACCTGCCGAGACCACCTTACAAATTTCCCACAAATAAAGTTGATCCAAGCTAAGATCTCCATAGTTAATGTCGGACTGAAGCAAAAATTCTATTTTCTGGAAATTAATGACAGGAAGATTTGTGCACATTATCAGGCACTTTGCAATCAATCCACTAAATCCTCTTGGACTTGATGTTTTCCCGTCGGAGTGCTTCAGTAAAATGAAGTTGGCATATAATCCAGTGCACTGGAGAATTGAGCTTCTCTTCAAGGCGCCTAATTATACCTGCATTTGTGCCGGTATTAGTCACTTCCCCGTCACTTCCAATAAAGACTAACTCCGACAAGTCGAAGGCCTTCTGGTCCAATAAGGTGAAGATACCATCGGAAATGTCCTTTGCACCCTTGCTCTTCGGTGCAAAATGTCCCAAATAGACCAAACTCGGTTTTTCAACAAGTGAAATATGCTCCTCCCATTCTTTTTGCTTGTGCCACTTGCCATCATCTGTCTGTGTATTCGTAAGAGTTTCATCCCTTCTTCCGTCCAAAAATAGAGCTACAATCTTGCGACCAGTCAAGTTTACCTCATCTCGAATTGTTTGACGGGTCTTTTTCCTTTCTAATCTTACTTTATGAAGGTCAATAACAGATACATTACATTCTTTCGACTGAACCGGTTCACTTACATCATGAAGCAATGCAACGGAAGATCAGCTGCCGCTTGATCGCTGATGCCTCGCCTATCGCACTTTCTAGAAAATGCAGACAGTGTCATTTTATGCCTAGGTTTTGAAGTGCAACGTGGAGTGAAATCGTAATCTTTCTCCGAGGCCAACAAATGACTAGGACTCGGCTCGTCTGGTTTTCCTACAGAATTAGTATCCTCTTCTGAAGGATCATCCTCGACTCACAGTGCCGATTTCAGTGATGCATTTTTCTGTAATTCCTATGGCCATGCTCTTCTCTATCACTCTTTTGAGCTGATCTTTTCTTCAGTACACTGGTGGTTTTTGCCTCAAGCCCACCTACTATCATTCTTCTGTTTGTTCTCTGGTCCATTAGAAAGTCTCGCTCTTTCACTGGTACCTTTTTTTGCAGAGCTGCATTTGCAGGTTCTAAAACATTTGCACTTGCATGAGCATATGTCAAAGATACGTTGTGAATCTGCACAAAATTGTTCAACCTTCTTTCGATAGGTTTCATCCATTCTTGCAGCATGTTTTTTCAGCTTTTGGATTTCAGTGTTGTATGCAGTAACAGACTTTACAACTGATTTGTGGAGCGATGTCGGAAGAGATGCTTTCTTCCATATACTCAGCACTTTGTCCGTGACAATACTTGTTATTTCTGCTGCAGCAGGCTCATAATTTGCACCTTCCTGCCTAAGAGTATTCCTCACAAGGCAATAATGGCGCATTACATCTTCATACATAGGCAACACATTTTCATGCATTTCCTTCTAACTCCCGAGGATAGGTAAATCAGCTTTATTTTTTTTTCAGCCATCTTAAGTAATTGAATGACAAAACGAAAATGCCGGTAGGCTCCAATCAATATCACTAGGAGTGAAAGAAACTGTTGCATCATTATGACGCAAACCCGCCAACACTCTCTACCAAAAGGATCTGTGCGACTGTGATGAGAAGATTCGGCGAGTTCACAAAGAGAGCTCGGCTGTGAGGAAGAGGGTGGGGTGAGGTGAAGAAAGGAGAGCAAGGCCGCAAGCTATGCTTCTGAAAATCAACACGAGGTTTCCAGAAAGTATGATTGGCAAAAAATTACATACTTTAAGGGATCTGGGGAAGCCTAGGAAATTAACTCATGTCTGCTGAATTTTTACCCATGTTTATACACTTAAAGATGATATTAAATAACATGGTGGCACAGTATTGGCAAAATGGAGAAAGCAGGTGTTTTTAAACCATTCTTCTCTATAACTTTCAAACTTCAAGGTTCTTGGGGAAGCCTAAGATATCGAATAATGTCATACATATTTCGGGGGTCATTCCAGTAATAAAATCGTAACTATTGCACATGGTGACGTTTCAAATAAAAAAAAAAAGTGTTTTTTCGCTCCATCCTAGTGGCCACGTTGAAAGAATGAGTGGCGAGATGCTAAGAGAATTTATTCAGCCCAAGTGGCAAGAAAGAAAGGTAGAGGAAGGCCAAGGAAATCATAGGAGGACCAAATTTAGGAATGTCTGTAAGAGAAAAAAGATACTGAGTATGAAGTACATAAGGTCTTATGTGAGATGAATGTCAGTGAAGCTTGAGTTGTGTGCCAAGATTGCTGTAAATTGAGACTTTTGTTACATTATTAAGAAAAATCTAGCACCATTAGTTATGAACTTTAATTTAGCAGATGAGTTTCTTTGAAGAGCTGGCCTCTAAATCCCAGAGAATTGCTCAGTGATATGTATGCATATATTTGATATTTGTTTGAACTGTGAAAACGCAACTAAAGTGATAAATGTTACAGTAGCGCTAGTGCTAGTACACTGGCATGCAAAAATTAAGGACGAGACGGTTTTTCGAATGTAATGTCGTGCAGAAGTGCTCCACATCGACTCAAATCGTACCATAAGATCCCAAAGATGTAACAATATGGGACAAGTGAGCAAAACCGTCCAAACAAGGAATCTAAAGGATACAAAGGCACTTTAATGAAAAGATAACTTTGAGCACAACTGGACAGAAGACAGAAACGTCCATGTGACAGGCGGCTGCTAAGAAAAATTCAGTCTTTAGTAGGGGATATGATCACCCCTGACTGCGTTGCAGGATTTACAACATCTGTCCATGCTGAGGACAAGGTTGTTAAGGAGATGTTGAGGCATTGCAGCTCATTCCTCTTGTAGCGCCAATTGCGGCTGTGGAATCGTTGCTGGCGGCTGGTGACGTGCTGCCAAGCGTCTCCCAAGAAGTTTCCGCACCACATGTTCGACTGGATTTAGGTCCGGGGGACCTTGATAGCAATCCATATGTTGAATATCTTCACTCTCCAACAGCTCTGCGACAGCCACTGTATGATGAGGTGTAGCATTGTCGTCCATGAAGAGGAACTCAGGACCCACAGCACCTCTAAACAGACGCACGTGAGGCAGGAGAACCTCAGTACAATAGGGGACACCAGTCACTGAACCTTCTTTGAAGATGTGGAGGTTAGTACGGCTACCAAGCATGATACCGCCCCAAACGAGAACTCCGCCACCTCCAAACCGGTCCCTTTCGATGATGTTGGAGGTGTGATTGCGTGTTCCCTGCTCTCTCCAGATGTGTATACATCCAGAATTGCTCGTCAGACTAAATCGGCTCTTATCTGTAAAGAGAACTCAACCCCACTGCTGATATGTTGCTTGTGTTCCTGGCACCACAGAAACCGCCGTCTCCGATGAGCAGGCGTTAACGGCACACACCGTACTGGTCGTTGTGCAATAGACCACCTTTGTGCAGCCTCTTGGCCACAGTAAAACACGATAATGGACGTCCAGTTGTCTGTTGCATGTGCCTTGCGATTTCACCCGCTGTCTGCCGCCTGTCTCTTCTTGCCTGTAGGACAATACACCGGTCGTCCGCCGCCGTGGTTGCTCGTGAACAACCACTGCTAAACTTTCGGACAGCTGTTCCTGTCATTTGAAATGCTCTCCAAGCTCGTGAAACGATGCTGTGAGCGATCCCGAACTCCTCGGCCACACTATTCACACTTCGACCTTCTTCCAACTACCCAATGACACGACCTTGGGTAAAGTCATCCAGATATCGTCTACTGGATTGCTTGTTGGCCATATCGCACTGTGGCAGCAACTTGACATCGTTCAAACCGATGTACACCGTGCAATAGCTTTCACCGAATTGCTGAGCGTACACTGCCCGTGTGCTTTATACCCTTCCGACACTCCCCCACGTCATGCTGTACATATGCGCATGCCCTACCATACCGGACCCTAGTCTATCTCCTGAGTGGTATTTCAGTCCATTCTGCCTGCCCGTTCCACTGTTATGCTAATTTCTGCTCTTTGTCCTTAATTTTTGCACACCAGTGTATAATGTGTAATCTATGCGGCATGAGTTATGACGAAAGCTCCATGTTAAGGGTTCCTCTTAAAAACTAGAAGCCCTACGGATGTGTTATAAATGAGTCCTGAGCACAGACAGGTTATGGCTATGATGCAGTGGGGCTAAGAAGATTTTGAACCATGAAAGAAAAAAATAGTATTCCTACTCTAAGTCAACAAAGGAACACCAGCCCTAATGTGAGTAGTCTTTGTGACTAAAATTATGGTGTACTGTAACCAGAACAAAGAGGAAGCATAACATTTAAGTGAATATATGTGTTTGCACTTTGGGAAAAAATGAACAGTGTAATGTACGAGGGTAAATCAAAAAGTAAGGTCAATGTTGTTGTATATTAAAGAAGCTAAGAGTCATACAGATAACAATTACGTTATTTTTAACATAGTTCCTTTGTCATTCAACGCATATTTTATATGTCTACAAGCTTCTGGATTTCTGCAGAGAATAATGTTTTGGGCTGTTCCTGCAGCCACGAATGCACCACTCTCTGTACCTAGACATCACTTTCAAAACGGTGGCTTCGCAAAGCGTCTTTCACAGGCCCGAAGACATGAAAGTTGGACCGTGCCAGATCGGGACTGAAAGCAAGATGTGGTAACACCTCAATCTTCAACTCGGTAATTGTTGTTGAGTTGCCAATGCCGTATCCAGAATACGTGCTGCCGTAAGTGCTGTTGTGCAGCAACAGCACTTTTTTGGTATCAGGTGTTGTTGTACATCAACAGCATTTCACCGTCGTTTTGTGTGAATTGCTTGTTTCAGTTTGTCTTTCAGCAAGTCACAATATGACCGACTGTTAATTGAGTCACCCTGTGTTTGATAGTGTTCAACGATGGGTCCTTTCATGTCAAAAAGAGAGTCAGCATTAATTTTCATGCAGAAGGGACAACCTTGAACTTCTTTTCGCATGGGGAGTCCGGATGTTTCCTCTCCATGTTTTGCCTTATGCACTTGGGGTAGTAATAATGGACCCATGTTTTGTCACCAGTGACAATCCTCTCCAGAATACTGGGATCCGACTCATACCGCTATAAAAAATTTCTGCCAATTTCCAGGCGCTGCTGCTTGTGCGCATCAGACAACTGTCGTGTCACCCATCTGGCACACACTTTATGATATCCAAGATCATTATGCACTATTGAGAATGAAGAACCATAGCTAAAGTTTACCTTTTGGGCGATCTGAGACAGAGTAACCCAGCGATCTTCTTTGATGAGCACATCAATAGTCGAGATGATCCTTCGTGCGCGAGGTGGCAGATGGCCCGAGCGAGCTTCACCAAACACATTCGTTCTACCGGTTTGAAAATTTTCTATCCACTGTACACATATCTCTGGCTCATACACTTGTCCTCCCCATGTTGCACAAGCATCTTATGATGAATTTCAGCAGGTTGCACGCCCTCAGCCCATAAAAATCTCACTATACTTCACTGCTCGACGATGGATCATTCCAACAAACGAGTGGCCATGTTTACGCCCTTACAACTGCTGGGTAACTGCAGTTAGAAGATTAGCAATAACATCCACCACCTGACAAGGTTATGTGCCTCCCCCCCCTAAATAGCAATCTGCCGGAGCTCTGCTTGTCTACGTAACAAGAGCCCTGACCTTACCTTTTGATTCACTTCGTAAATTGACATTCTTGTAAAAGACCACCTGTGACTGAAACTGATTGGTTATAATAAAATGCCATTATACTACAGGGAATTTTTTCTATGCCAAACACTTAAGTGCTAAAGCAGATGTGTAATGCTATAAGGCAGAGAACAATTGTTTATAATTGCTAAAAACCCATTAAAACATAAAAAATATGTTAATTTATAATTACTGAAAATCTGTTAAAAGAACATGAAAGGCATACATGAGACAGACAAAGAAAAAAAGTTCAACTTTTTAACTGGGGGGGGGGAATCAGTATGCGCTGCAAAACAACTCAGCATGAGCATGACAATTGTTCACCGAATTTTATGTATGTAAATAATAAACTGTAGCACGTTACCTTATTCAAAATAAAAAAAAATACTGGCATTTAACAACAACATAGGATAGAAAGAACATCTTAGGGAAAAAAATTACAATCAGAGATTAAATCTTTGCTTCACTTGACTTTCGTTTTCAGAAATTTTTCCTCCATTTTCAAGCTGAAATACAAATATTTATGGAATAAAATTATATTTAAGGTGGACATTTAGGGATTTTGCTTCCTATACTTCCAATGGGCAAACTTCTGTACACATTTTCTTTACAATGAATGCATTCCCAAGGATGAAAATTTGAACATCGTTTAAAATAACTTCATATTATAATTTGGAATACTTAATATTTTTTTAAACATAGTGATAATTAAGCAATCCAACATTTGTTTATCTACTGACATCATCAATGTACAGGTTGCACCATCATTTTTCTGGTCTCAACACCACTAAAGGAAAAGTTATTGATTTTTAATATAATTATGGTTATGATTTAGAAAATATTAAGTATTCCAAGTTATAATATGAAGTTATTTTAATTGATGTTCAAATTTTCATCCTTGGGAATGCATCAATTGTGAAGAAAATGTGTACAGAAGTTTGCCCATTGGAAGTATAGGAAGCAAAATCACTAGATGTCCACCTTAACAACAATGCTGGGTAGAAGAAGCATTGCAAGAAAAAAATTCCAATTCCAAGAGAAATTTTTACTCCATCTAACTTTTGTTTTTGAAAGTTTTAGAAGTCGAAATTCTATCCCCAGATGGAAAATGTCCCCCCTCCCCTCCCTCCAACTAATCCCACCAAAATTTTGCATCAATTTCGAGTATAATTCGAATGATGACAAAAAAAAGGAGGAATTTCGCAAATGAATCTCATGTATGAAAAAGTACCTACTGTATGTTAAAAACTTTTTCAATATCAGAAGTCACAACAAAATTGCATAACCTATACAGCACAGTTTCTATTCAGGGAAAAATTTTACTTTCATGAATGTCAGACAGTAAAACAATATATGAAATAACTTTTTAAAAGTTAATACAATAAAGTAAACTTAATATCAAAAATAACTTTTTCTTTGTGAAGGAAAGAGTGTAAAAAATTTCAATAATGTCTTAAAATTCACTACCTGTACATAGAGGATAGATTCTTAATTTTTGTTTTAACATCACTAGCCCTTTTGTGCACTCCATTTGCCTTAAGAGCTGTTGTGATCCTCTGATACACAGGAAAATTTCTCCTTTGGCCTGAAACAAAGAAAACGATCATATTAATCCAAAGACAGCTAAAATAATAAAGTAAGGAAAGAATCAGCAAGAAAGCCAAATATTTGTAACAATAAAATGGGCAGTCTGTCTGTTGGTTGTGTACTGGAAAAACTGTTTATACAGGTTTGAAATTTGACCAACTTGCAGATAAGCCCACCAGCACATGTCGAAATTTAAATTTCTAAGATTTTTATTAATTTTTTGCTAATATTCATGGGAACACTGAAGACCTAAAACAGATGTAACTGATAGATGACAACACAATCTTTCACTTGGAAAACCAGCTTAATTTGTCTGGACAAAAGTCCATTAACTATTTATTTATATATTTTTTTTGTTTATTTTAAAACAAACATGCATGTTCATTTAAAAAATCCCAGCGTATTAACACATAAATTCATTGGGACTGAGTGGTGTAGTTGTGGTATGTCATACTATACAAACAACATAATTGTTTTATTTGTTTTTTCTGTATAGTGGGAGTCAGGTAAGAGACTTTCAGCTTGATTAGTCGAATTTTTTTTAATCCACCTGGATTAAAAAAACCTCGACTAATCAAGCTATGTATAAAACTTCCTGGTGTCTGGCAAACGTTCCACAAAATGCCAACAATTTAGCTTTTTTTTTTTTTTCTAATTTTGCATAGGCCTTACTGGAAGGCACTACTTGTGTTCAAGTAAAAAAACTGCCTCCTGTTAATTTTAGGATATTATAAGCCAAATCATGCATTTTATTTAAACCTAGGCAACTCGGGGGCCCTGTGCTTTCTTGTGGTAGATCAATCACACTGTATGAACAATTTTTTTAAATAATTTTCACTATGCAGCAGAAGTCAGGAAAAATGTTGGCTCTTAGGTTAAAAAAATGAATAAAACTCACTAATGAAGCTGTGCATAAAAACCTGGCATCATACAAGTAGCTGATAAAAAAGTGCTTTAACACATTTTGCATATACACTGAGTAGAGAAATTATTATATGACCATCTGGTTAGTATGATGTTGGGCCACTTTTTGCCTTTAATACTGCTTGATTTCATCAAGGTATGGACTCTTTAAATGTTGGTAAGTGGTTGGGGTATTGGTAGTCCAAATGCAATGAATTGCACCTTCCAGCTCTTGAACATTTGATGGTAGCAGATCCAGCTGACTGAGGAGACCAATGTAGAAGGGAAAAGTCTTCATGATGCTCCTAAAACCATTTGTGTACAATGTAAGCACTATGACACAGAGCATTGTCCTGCTGGAAGTATCTGTCTCCATTTGAATAAATCATCAACACAATTGGATGAACTTGATCAAAAATGATATTTAAATACTTTGGGTGGTCAGACATTGCTCTACACTAATCAAAGGGCCCAAGCACTCCCATGAAAACATGCCCCAGACCATTTGCCAGCTTGAAGAGTAGTGACAATGCAAGATGGGCCCATGCTTTCATGCTGCTGTCTCCATATCCTCATCCTTCCATCTACATAGTGCAGTTGAATCAGATCACATTACCCTTTTGCACTCATTTGCTGTCCAATTCTTTCTTGAGCAAACTGGAGGAGTTACTTCTTGTTCGTCACAGATAGCAATGGCTTACGGACAGGACGTCTGCTTCTGTGGCACATACGATGAACTGTATGTTGAGAGTCCATCGAACTTGGTCCCTGATTCAGATTATTATCTGTAATCTGATGAAGTGTCGCCTGTCTATTGGACTGAACAAGTTTACCTACTCTCCGCTCATCTCGAGCATCCATTGAAGACAACATGCATTGTGCTCAGACTTGTGGTGGTACACTCAGAGTTCATACTCATTTTTAAAGTCCATTTAAGGAGTTTTCCAGGAGTTTTTAAGGAGTCCAATTAGTAGTTTGAAGGAGTCAATTATGGCATACGGGAATGAGAGAAAACCATACTTTGTTAAATGCATTTTTTCATACCTAGCTAACTGAAATTACTATTGCCATAGCTATAGGTGATTTAAGTACTTTTCTCCTTTCTTTGAAATTCTAATTACATCTGAGAATAACTTTGAATAAATTATTTTATATCCAAAAGTTAGCTAAAATTTGACGATGATGGGCAAAACATGTAACAATAATAACAAATACTTGATCACGCTAGTTACGTTACATGAAAAAAACTTTTACAAGAAAGTTCGTAAGTTGGGAGCTTTTGACGTTATGTTAGGTCTTCATCACCCCAATGGAGGACTAAGATTGTTGCCAGATTCTACATTTGAATTTTTTCTATTTTTGTTGCCAAAACTTAGAATTGATCTCCAGATCCTCGGAATGTAGAGAGGAGATACGGAATTGCAAGTCATTGAGTTGAAAATAATTTCCAGGCTTTCACGGTAACGGAGGGCAAAACAATTGTCAAAAGAAGCAATTAGTTTTGCTTCGTTCCAGCGGGGAACTGCAGATGCGTCTTCCATTGTCAAAATAGACAAGGCTGTATTAGGATTGGCTTTCTGTATTAAGATTGGCTCCTCTCTACATTCCGATGATCTGCAGATCAATTCTAAGTTTTGGCAACAAAAATAGAAAAAATTCAAATGTAGAATCTGGCAACAATCTTAGTCCTCCATTGGCGTGTGAAGACCTAAGATAAGGTCGAAAGCTCCGAACTTACGAACTTTCTTGTAAAAGTTTTTTTCATGAAACGTAACTAGCGTGACCAAGTTACTTTTATTTGTTAGCTAAAATTACTACCAGTGCTACTATATGTAATTTTATATAAGTATGGTATCTATTTTTATCCTTCAAATACAGCCTGACATTTTTTTTTTTTTTTTTTTGAATGGAGGTTTAATGACCACCGTGAGCAATTCAATGGGCTATAAGCAGTCACCCGCCCCTAATTTAAGGCCACTGGTTCCAGGGAAGGGAGAGAACCGATGCTGTAAGACAAACACAATATCCATGCCTCACCGGGATTCGAACCTGGACCCCTTTCGGACGAATGATCAGAAGCCATCGCTTAGACCACTGCGCCACCGGGGCAGCACCTGACATTTGACAACATGAGAACTAGGATATCATGATGATTAACAATTCAGTGCAACGCAGACAAAACAAATACACACACACAGCGATAAAAATATGGAGCAATGCCAAAAACTGCTAAATAAGTGCATTTCCTTTCACCACATGCAAATTTCTTTTGCTATCTCACTGTCAGGAAACATTAATGTAAAAACACTTTGCATATCTGCACATGACGTATACGAGTAACTAGACCTAACTACCTTTAAGGTCCACAAAATTTCACCTCTAAGGTGATCACTATTGCTTACGTACGCTCCTAGTTCAACTTTGGGTTTTGTGACGTATATTCTAATTTAACTTTAATTTTTAGTTCCTTTTCCTATATAAATTTGAGTTTGTTCTCTTTTACACTTTCCAAACTTAACGTCATATCTTCTCTCTCACATGAATGAGGTTGGCAACACCTTTCAGGTCAGAGAAAGTGACATATGAATGTGATAAGAATAAAAGGACGATACAGCAGTTGCTATGTGTATGTGTGGGTGTGGAGATGTTCGCTCTGTGTAAAAGCTAGGTCATACGATATTTATATGTGGCTATATTGTGGACTTCTTCAATTTGCTGGACCAATAACAGGTTATCATAAGTTGATTTTTGTTTCATGTTTCATCTATTGCATCGTATTCTCATTTAGTTCAACATTTCCTTAGTCATGGTTTTAGACACAGTGTAACACCAATCTCGCCCACGAAAAAGGGGTTACGTTATAGTTTATTTGCATGGTGTACTTCGTCTCAATTTTTTCCATAAAATGCACAAAAAATGTGACATTTTGCAAGACATGTGGCTCTTAAGAGCTGCTTCCCCCATGTTTGTGATAGTAAAATTGTGGTCGTATATCTCACAACGTGCTTGGAATTTCAATTTGTCTTCAATGAGCCATCTCACATACTCCTTCTGCTCCAGCCAAGCAGAATTAAAACCACAGTTTCCTACAGGCATCTCACCGATTATTGGAAGAAAAAAAAATAGCGCAATGTAGCAAAATCATGAACTCATCACCGGTCTCCCTGAGGGCAGAGCAGAACTTCAATGCCCCGCCCTCTTTGAGTAACAAGCCAATACCTCATAATACCAGTTAAAGTCAGACCCCGGGTACTACCCCCTCCTCCCGTAATAAACAAGGGCGTCTTCCTCCCCCTTTCTACCTCGCTTCCCTGTCACTTTCCGATCGGGCATTTCTAAGGGTTGTTTAAGACCTGGGGTCAGACACTCCCTTCCTAAATTCCTCTACATATGATCTGATCTGATCGTTGGCTGCGAATGCTGGCATTATTTCCGTGATTGTGATGTCATTCATCTGTTCGCACATTAATTTTGGCCGCAAGGGAAAAACAGCTTCCCAAAATCTAAACACACAGGAAAAGAAAGAAAAAAAAATTCATGAAAACTTATAATTTGAAATTAATAATTTAAGGAGTCAAATCATTTTCTTTCATGAGTGAGGTTTAAATTTAAGGAGTTTTCCAGGGCCCTTGTGAAAAAAAAGTTCATTTAAGGAGTATATCCTTAATATCCAGGAGTAGTACGAACCCTGTACATTCTTTCTGAACTTGAACTATTCCTGCCTCTCAAATGATTTACAAGTGCAGCCATTTTGCTAATGCTCGTACTAGTGCTTCGAGCACCCGTGACCATTTAACATTCGAAGTTTGCCAGACTGTATCTTTCACACATTATTTCTTATGCAATGCACTTCATTAGTCCCTGCATGCCTTCAGTGTTCCCTTTTTATGCTGATTCAGTCATCTTGTATATGTAGGATAGCTACTATGCATAAAGTGCTCTGGTGGTCATAATTTGGCCACTCAGTGTTTATCATCATTAACTTGTACTGTGGGGATGCTAACCCTTAATCTACTGCAAAACATAGCTGATTTTGTGTGGTTACAGTGCTGTATTACAGCAAAATTTGCATTTACACTTCCTTCATTACACCCATCGTGATATTAAAACTTCAGCATGTTCAGTAGTTTGTTTAATATTCGCTTTATACCTAATAACTGAGCCAATAATTCCAGTCTATCGAATTCTTCTATGGTTGCCAAACCACTGAATATTAACTTTCCACATAGCTAGGTATAAATCTCAACCATCATGCATCGACAGACTGGTAGAACGCAGGATTGGTAAATAAACCTGCAGCTGTGACTGGCTAAATGGAATCATTGCCAGCTTTTAACCTGAAGATTTTATAAAATACTGATTGATTGAGCAAAAACACTTTCATGAGGGAGCACACTACCCTGCAACTCTCCCACATCTGCCAGTGTCATAAGGTACCTTAGCCAGAATTATAAGTAATCTCCTAGACCAGTGGTTCTAAAACAGTGGAGCGCAAAGGGCTTGAAAGGGGCGTGCATCATACTTTCCTACAGATAAAAATTAAAACTGCCCTAAATCAATTAGAAAAATAACAAAAAATGAAACTACATATACAGGGTGGGTGAGAAATAACTCCCTATTAAAAAGTGTAAATAACTTTTTGAAAAATCACAGCATTTGGATGAAATAAAAAATATCGTGATTCCTAAACAGTAGAATTGTATTGCTAATTTCTGTTTTGATTTCAGAGTGATAACAGCAGCCCAGAATGACCCAACGCCTGACACTGCGTGAACGTGCCCAGGTTGCATGCCGTTACGAAGTGTGGCAGTCTTTTGTGCAGGTGCAAAGATTGTGGTGCAGTGTTCACAGACCTCATGCTTCAGTTAATGCCAAAACCATCAAGCACTGCCATTCCAAACTCATGAATACAGGATCTGTTAGAGATACTCACAGAAGCGGTCGTCCCTCAACATCCAGACTGGAGGAGAATGTGCAAGTTGTGCAGGAAATGTTCATCCGAAGTCCTCAAAAGTTAACACACCAGGCCGCTCGTGAAAGTGGTCTCTCCCATCACACAATACGAACTGTTTTAAAGGAGTTACACTGGCATCCTTGGAAGCCACATTATTGCCAGGAATTATCAGCGGAAGACTGTGATCGTCGGATAGAGTTTGGGGAGACCATGTTTGCTTGGTATGCTGACTGGTCCCAGTTGTTTCACAACATCCTTTGGAGTGACGAAACCGTCTTCCATGGTAGAGGATTTGTGAACCACCACAATTGCCACTACTGGGCGCCAGAGAATCCCGGAAACATTGTTGAAAAGATGCAAAATCGGCCCAATGTCACAGTGTGGTTCGGCATGACCTCCAGTCAAGTTACGGGGCCATTCCTTACGCGGGGCACAATGATTGCAGATCGTTTCCTAACCATGTTTCAAAAACATGTGTGGCCTACAACATCCACTTGGGACAACTTCAATGACCTCATATTCATGCAAGTTGGTGCCCCTCCACATTTTGTACACACTGTTTGTGAGTGGCTTGACATCCAATTCCCAGCACGTTAGCTGGGTCATCGAGGTCCACATGGATGGCCAGCAAGAAGCCCTGACCTCATCCCATGTGACTTTTTCCTGTAGGGGTGGGCGAAGGAAGAAGTTTATCGAACAAAGCCAAGAACTTTGGATGAATTGGAGGAACGCATTCGGCATGTTCTGGTAGACATACCACATGAATTCCTGCTGAAGTCAATCGAAGATGTTCTCAGACGACTGCAAAAACTTGTGGACAATGTTGGTGGCTATGTGGAATTTTAACACTTGTGCCTATGTGAATTTTAAACACTGTAGTAAAGTTGTACCACTCTACTGTGCAATTTAAAACTTGTTCCATTAAAATCGATCCATTAGTATTAAATATTTCTAATGTTACTTTGCACCCACCCTGTAGAAAAACTTTTGATGAGAACAGGCTTTAACTATCATGAATTTCAAAATAACTAATAATTATTCTCTTCACCAGCAGTTATAAAACGTGTGTGTCAGAGACAGCGTTGATAGCTCGAAAGTGGCCATATCCTCTTCCCATACCTGTCAACCTCTTGAGGTGATAACCTGTACACTGGACCAATAAAAACCTTACAAAGACTAAATAACCCTTACACACAAAATTTATTACACAAATTTTACAAGCTCAACAGTTTTATAACAGCAACTGATGTAGGTGTATTAATTTTTTGCATATTTAAGCAATTTAATCTTAGTGTGTTGTATTGTATTCAACACATGTATGTTTTGCTTTTTTCCAAAATATAATCGGTGGGTTTAAAGCCAATGAAACAAGTGTCAATGTTTATTTTACAATGTAGAAAAGATGTCAGTGTACTGCATTCAGGGACTTCCTACAGCCTGTATGGATTTTCTTCATCATGGAGAAAAATCTTTTACAGCCAGCATTATTGTGAGGCAAAGTAAGTAGTCACTGAATACTCACTTAAGATTTGGGAAGCAGATGCCACCAATACTTGTTCTCAGGCTTATAATATCCAGCTAGTAGCTACAAAAGCTCTTTTTCTGGCCACTGTCTACAAGTACAGGCACACAGTCATCAGAGATCATATAATAGTTACTAAATTCATCCTTTAGAGCTTCCTGATCAAAGTGTGGAGCAAAGGTGTCTGCTAATCTACAAATATGTGTGTATTTCAGGCTGTTTTTGAGGGTTGGGTCAAGTACTTCAGGTCTTTCAGCACCTGATTTTCAAATGGAAATTTATCTACCATCTTTCTCACTACTGCATACCTGCCAACCTGAGAAAATTCAAATGTGTACAATTGCGCGCGAATGACATTTCTAATGATTTTTTTTAACTATGCGCAAACGAATTTAGCTATGTACAAGTAAAAATAAATGCAAATATTTCTGTATTTTAAAATTTTTAAATGTTTATATATAAACAAATTATATCACATTTTGATACCATACTCAACGTTTTCCGTCCCCGTAGCGGACCGGCGATTTCCATAGCATACTCGACGTTTTCCGTTGTCCGCAGTGGACCGAAAATTTCCATAGCACACTCGATGTTTTCCATCGTATGTAGCGGACCGACGATTTCCATAGCATACTCGACGTTTTTTGTCGTCCATAGCGGACCGACGATTTTCATAGTATACTCAACGTTTTCTGTCGTCCATAGCTGACCTACGATTATCATAGCATACTCGATGTTTTCCGTCGTCCGTAGGGGACCGACTATTTCCATAGTAACTACGTAAAATCTGCAGTAGTTGGAGTCTCTGAACCTTTCTTCCACCACATAATCTTTATTCAGCGTCAAGCATAACAGTGTGCACGAAGAATTTACTGTGCCGAAGTCCCGACGATGACGACAGGGCACAGGTGTTTTGGCGCACAAAGGCACAAAACTCCCATCTCTGTTATATATTTTATTTATAGGGATATTTTTAACAAAAAATTTTAAAATCCAGAAGAAAAGTTCTTCCGACCAGAAGACCGTGTAAAAAAACGGAAAACTTCCGCAAATTCCGGAAGAGTTGGCAGGCATGATTTAACTGAAACATTAACATATATTTCTCTAGGAAGATTTAAAAAAATGTTTTTTAAATATACGGAAATGCGTAAAAAATAGCGATCCATGCGTAAAATCGTAAAGAACAGTTAAAATGCGTAAATTTTACGCGTAATGCGCAAAAGTTGGCAGGTATGCTACTGCTACAGAAAAGTTTCTCACATCTGCGAAAAATAACTTTTTATCTGCACCATTAAGTTTCATTTCTTCCATTAATATCCTGTTGGAGAGGCCTACTGCTAGTGTGATGTCATCGTGCTGCAGCTCGCGATTATTGAATTTGATTTGCCTCAAATCAGCCGCTTGTTTTGATTATGGAATATAATTATGTTAAGAGATTTATGGAATAACATTTTATTTAAAAATAGAGGACAAAGGAACATCGCTAGAAAAAAAAAACTGCGATTAAAGGGAAAAAAACTTTCACTCCGTCCTACTTCCATTTTCGGGACAATTTTCATTTTTGATCTTATATATTAAACTATGTTTAAATAACAATACAATGCAGGGAAAACACCTGCAAAAAATACGAATTCGGAAGAACTCTTCGCTGCTTTTAGCTTCCTTTGTCGAAATTTTTTTGTGCTTCCAATTTACGATTATGGGATAAATTTCTGTTCCGTTCAACTTTCGTTTTCGGAAAATTCTCCTCCGTTTTCAGTCTTAAATATAAACATTTGTGTAACAAAATTATACTTAACCATATGGGACAGAGGGAATATCGCGGAAAAGGAATGTAAGATTACGAGGCTGCGTCTAACTTCCGTTTTCGGAAGTTGTTACCTCCGTTTTCAGACTGAAACACAATGGAATAAAATGATATTTAGCAATATCGGAAAAAGAAACATGGCGAGAAAAAAAAAAAAAAAAAAAACATTACGGGAGAAATCTTCACTTCGTTTCTGGAAAGATTTGAAGACTGAATTTCGTTCGAAGACGAAAAACTTGCATCCATGATCGGAAGTCCGCAAGAGAAGCTTCAATTGGGTTCTAGAGATATCATTTTTGTCTGCAGAACCAAAATAAAATATGCGACGTACATCGCCCGTCGCCGTGATTCTGCTACGGTTGCGCGAGCCATGGAATGAACGTAAAATGTTTGGTATTATACCCGCAAAAATGTTTTAGAATAGGGCCAGTTAATGTAAATAATTAACAAAAAAGCTTTTCAGAGATTAAAAAAAAAACGTACAAAACGTTTGTACGGCCGTACAGGAACGAAAATGTAAAAAAACCGTACAGGTTGACAGGTATGTCTTCCAGGCAGCACTGTACATGCGCAGCTGAAAACAGCAACTTATGACATTGCATTGCCGCCTGTTGGGCAGGCAGTTTGTCACAAGAGGCCAGAGTTCAGACCAGGGAGCAATTTTGACCGGTAGTTAGTACTTAGCAAGCAAATGCATTTTGCTAGTGATAAAAAGTGGCTCTAGCAAAAATTGCTAGTGGTAAAATCTTGACTGTTTTAGTGTGAAATGTAAAGCGCCAACTGCATTGCACATGTGGAATAAACGTTCGCCCCGTGGAAAAAAATGTGGTGGCGGCGTGCTGGTAAAAAAATCAACACCTGGGCATTTCCAAAACTTGTTGAATAACTAACTCTAACTCACTCCTGGGAGGCATTGCCAAGACTGAATTTTATTTTCACTCTAGAACCTCCCCTACCCCATGGTAAACCGTAACAAATTAGGCACTATGCCCGCCCGCATTTGCCTCCTTTATCTAAAATGTGGCAAATATTTTAGTTCCTTTTTCTGGAAGTAAAACATTTCAACTCTGAAAGCATTAATTCTCCTCCGCTTCCAACCCTGTCTACTCACCTGCCAGAATCGCATCTGCTGTTCTCTTTTAGTAGGAATAAAAATGCGAAAATTTTATTTTCTCGAAAATTTAAGAAAAGTATGCGAATTTTTTAAAGACACTATAATTTGCTTAAAAAAAACAACAGATTCCCCAAATTTTGCTAAAAATCCAACGATAACTTTTACAGCTACACTTAATTTTTTTTATTAGGAAATCTGTATCCTTTCACCTTAATAAAAAAATTCAGACTTAATTTTAAAAGGTATCAACACATTTTGGCAAAATTTGGAGTATCTTCTTTTCTCAGCAAATCCCAATATCTGCAAAAAAAGTTGCATAAGTTGCTTAACTTTTTGGGAAAATAAGTATTCACATTTTAATTTCCAATTGAAGAGGTCCACAAGCTTTTGCTACTAGGAGTTAGCAATCGCCCGGAATGTGCCAGCCCAAGGCATGGGAATAACGCAAAGAGTGGGTGGGATGATGAGACGCAGACGTTGCCAGGCACCAGTTACGTGTTTTCTTATTTTAAATGAAAATCTGCAATTTTGATGTACAACTAAAAAAGGAGGCGGAAAACTTCCACTCATGCTGTAACTGTACAATAGTACTTTACAAACTTCCTGAAAAAAATACTTTTTTTCGCTTTAATGCTCTCGTCTCCCATGACCGTGGTTGTACCAAGCCGTAGGAATCGTTAATGAAAACATATCATCATCACAGATGCTTTGTTTTTTCAACATGAGCTTTCAAGGTGCTATGGCTACCCATTGTTTTGTTCCTTTGTTGAATGAATCATGTCGTTCTGTTTTAGGTTTTTAAGAAAACTTTTTTAAACAGGTAAACATGTTTTAATGTTAAGTATGGATCAGAGAACATTACTTTCATTTTTTCGCAAACGATCGCTATCAGAAAATGTTAAAAACGATGTTTATGTGAAAATTGATGATAATGATGTGAGCCATAATGTTCCCAGCAAACCCATTCAGTGTGACGACTTGTCCACGAAGAGAAGAAAAATATCTGCGTTAAAAAAATGCTAAGGTTGCCACAGTAGAAAACTGGAGATCAGCAAATAAATGGGAATGGTTGAATTTTGAAAAGATGGAAAGTTCTCCTAGTCATGTGAAAGAAATATGGTGCAATGCATGCATATGGCCCTACGGAATTTAAAACAGAAAAAGTTAAAAAGGAATCTGTAGTTGTACATAACCACTCAGCTAATCACATGGAGGCACTGGTCAGTAAAGCAGCTAAGGAAGGCCAATTGATTAATTCGCCCCTTGTAAAGACTTCTTAGAAATGCAGACGAAGAAACATTAAGAAAAAATGGACAACTTATTTCACATAGCATAATATACTATGGCTAAATCTGAAGTTAAATTTTAATTTTTTGAAAAATTTATTGCTTGCCACGGCAAGATCTGTGAAAATTTTAAGTTAGGTGTCACTTATCATAATGACAAAGTGTGCAGTGTTTTCACTTGCTATATTGGGGATGATATAAGGAACACATTGATGACAAAACTAGGAAATGCACTTATTATATTTGCACTTTTAAGGTATTAAAACCCTGCAAAGTGCGCATAGTTTACGTGTAATTCATAAATGAAATACTATTAAAAAGCACCAATCACTACCCTAAAGATCATGGTAATTTCTATCGACTACACACTTCCAGCACGTCAATTATTATAATTGACGTGCTGGAAGTGTGTAGTCGATAGAAATTATTATGATCTTTAGGGTAAGTGATTGGTGCTTTTTAATAGTATTTCATTTAGAAAATGCACATTTTTTTCTTTACTTGTTGATGAGTCAACAGATAAATGCACAAAAAATTTGATAATGTATGCCAAGTTTTTGCATGAAGGTTAAACAACAACACATAATTCCTTAATTTGATTTATATCAAAATGGCAACAGCCAATGAAATTATAATTGATATCAAAAGTGAACCTGTACAAAAATCTAGCGGATAATGCTTACCTTGGCATTCCTTTCTAGCGACGGAAACATTTCACGCACATGTTTTCCGGTCTTTGTTGATGTTATTGTCCTAAAGTCCGTTGTATGCGATGACTGGCTTTACTTCTCACACTTTTCGCTGGGTATACTCATTGGATCTTTGCCTTAGGATTCAAACATCAATTTTTACCGTTCTTTATACTCGCAATTTTTGCCCATACTCTGGGCATCTTCAGGAGCGTGGCGACTTTACCACCGATGTTCGTGGTTAACTTCGCGCTAATGGAGTCCGATACTCCTTGTTGCCATTCGTCGGAAATACTTTCCTGGATATATTTCGTTATCAAGCCCGGCTGGCGCCATCTATGTTTCGTTAAAAACACCTTTTTTTTTTTTTTTTTTTTTTTAATTTTCTTCTCCTATTCTGGTTTTCTTGTCTTTTTCCCCCGGTTTTTCTTTTGTTGTTGTTTTTCTTGTCTTATTAGTTCTTTCCACAGGCCCGATAATGTGCTAGGGTCATTCTGGTTACATACCCTTGCTTTATTTTTGTAGATTAATATTGCTTCTTCCCTCCTCAATTTGCCTTTCCGATTTTTTATTCTTTTTTAGCATTTTAATTTCATCGAACTTTGGGAATGTCCGGTTTTCCATGCAGAATTGCACTAAAGCAGTTTTGGCTTCTTTTTTTTGCCAGTTAGATATGTGTTGTTTAAGTCTTTTTTTAATCTGTTTTTCGTACTTCCAATGTACGATATTGGGGGTATGTGTGCAATTGGAATTTCGTAGGTTCCTGATTCTTCTAGCAGCATTTTTTCCTCTGTTTTTTTGTTGACAGTCATACTTTTCACGGTGTGCACTGAGCTTCCTAGTTGTAAGTCATATTTAGCACAGTGCCTATTGATTTCTTTACAGACTCCTTCCAGGTATGGGAAAGCTCCAATGTATTTCAATATTTTATTCCTCATCTTGCTTTGGTTGTGCACTTCTTGGCCTTCTTTACTCTGAGTCATATGCTTTTTACTCTCATGTATCCATTTATTAATTAGCTTGCTCGGGTACCCATACTCTTGTGATATTTTCGAGATAAACTCTAGCTCTTGATTTTTTAGCCTGTTGTTAGATGTGTGTGTGTACGCTCGCCGTATCAAGTTTACTATGCTGGTTTTTTTTTGTATCACTGGATGGTGCGACGAGTATGGTATCAGTACAGGTATGTAAGTTGCTTTTCTGAACACAGAGTATTCAAAACTATTTTTGTTTTTCTTTAGTTGAATGTCCAGGAAGGATAGGCGATTATCCTCTTCAAACTCAATAGTTAGCTCTATGGTGTTACAGATTTTGCTAAACTGCTGTGCTAGATCTTGTAGCTCGGCTTTGTTAAGTTTAGACATTATAATAATGTCGTCTACATATCGAGCATAAAGTATTGGCTTTTCAGGTAAATTTTGAATAATTTCTTTTTCGAGGTATGCCATAATCACTTCTGCGTATAATGCCGATAATGGGGATCCCATAGGGCCACCTTGCGTTTGTTTAAATATATTTCCTTCAAAATGGAAGATGTTGTTTTCCTTGATGAAATATAAGGTATTCTTTAGCTCTTTCAGTTGTGACAAGTTTAGTTCTTTGTTGATGTTTAGTTGTTGCATAATCAATTCGATGGCTAGCTCGACAGTAGTGTTTGGGTATAACGCCTTAACGTCCATGGAGGCCATAGTTATTTGCTCTAGGTCTTGATTAATTAATTTGATTTTTTCTATAAACTCATAGCTGTTCTTTAATGTATATTGATTCCTCATGAATATTGGGGATAGATAGTTGTATATCTTTTTTTCTAGGTTGATGAGTGGCGAGTTTTTTTCGATAGAATCAGTCTTAAAGGTGTGTTTTCTTTATGAGTTTTAATTTTTGAGAATATTTTTGGCATCCCTGCTCCCATTGGAGGGTTTGCACTTTTTATTTCTGTTGGTTAACGTGCTGTGGTTCCTTATATTAGCCAGGAAGGTAAGCTGTTTGTCGGTGGGATCTTTGTTGATGCTATCGCATTGTAGCTCTGAGATGGCCGTCCGCATTTTATCATTATATTTCAAAGTGTCCATAATAACAATTTGCCCTGTTTTGTCCGCTTCGCAGAATTTGATTGTGGGGTCTTTGCAAAGATTTACTAGTTGTTTTCTGTCATACTTTATCCGCTAGATTTTTGTACAAGTTACTTTGAAATATCGCACGTAAAAGAGAATAGTAGAATAATTAGAGCTATATAATAGTCAGAATTAGAACTACTAAGTGGAATTGAAAACTGAACCTGAAAAAAAAATTGAATTTTCCATTGTGGGAGGACAAAATCATTGGCCTTGGAACTGATGGTGCTTCAGTTATGACCAGAACACTGTCAGATAAGAGCACCATCAGATGAAACAGAGTTATCCTTAGATCTTGACCATTCACTGTTTAGCACATTGTTTAGAGTTTGGCATAAAATCAGCATTTGCAAAAACTTACATTATGAAATTAGATTGTTATGAAACAAATCCATAGTTTTATGCTCGGTCACCGAAACAAACAAGTGCACTGAAAGATGTTGCTCCTCTATATGAGGAAACTGTTGTCACCCCTCAACGACTTGATGGAACACGGTGGATTCCTCATCATTTCCGTGCTTGTAAAGGCCTTAGTAGAAACTGGAAAGTAATTGTGGTTCATTTAGACAACACCGCCACATGTTCTGAGTCTTCTTCAGATGAAAAAAAAATGCTAAAAATATTGTGGTCTTGTGTAACCTACAATTTTCTTCTGAATATGTTTTATCACCGATGTTTTAGGAGAATTGTCTCGGCTTTCTTTATGTCTACAGGAACATGATGTTAACTTGCAAACTGTAATGAGTCGTATCAGTAGTGTGAAAAAAACAACTTAATACACATGAAATTTAATGAAGGCTCAAACCTAAAGGATTTCAGAAACGAGGTCCAACTAGAGAGTGGAACTGGGCAATCTAAATTTATAGATATAAATTTAAGAGCTAGAGGAGATGCAGTGTGTTCATTTGATAAGTCAAATATAATAGATTCACTTATTGGAAATATTGACTTTAAAGTCATTCACTTCCACAGGCACTACTTTAGCAAAAAATCTTTAGGGATTCATTGTGCAAGAAGAATTTCTCCATGTCAGACATCAACACAATCCAAAAATTTAGTTTGCAACAACTGCTTGACAAACCTTTCACAGACAAAATCATTGGCCTTGGAACTGATACAGAGCATTATACCCATTAGTCATTTTAACAGTGGCTGTCAACAAGCTTAATAAGCTACAGAAATGCTATATGCAAATAGATCTTGTTTGCTTAGAAGCAGTCATACATCTGTTATACAAAGAGCTGATAATTTCTTACTTGGATGCCTATTATTAGGATGAAAAGTGCTGTTGACAAGTGAAGCAAGTAGCTAAACTAGCACACACTAAATGTTTCTTTAGATTTATGCACTTCAACTGTCTAGAAACACATGTGATGTAATGGTAATTTAGACAGATTGGTGGGAGACATGTCTGATTCCTGTTTCATATTTTACTCAGTTCACCATATGGCTGATTGTTAGGTATGAGGAACAAATGCCCATAAAAATATTGCCCGCTTCTTGTATATAGGAGATGTCCACATCTTGTAAATACGAAAATGTGCAGCCGTTGCATTTTGATATCCATTAGAAACACAAGGTCTTTTATTAATTATGTAAAGAAATGCCTTAATTTCAACTGAACAATAAAAAAAATGACGGAACATTTCTTCCGCTCAACCACAAAACATTACCTAACATTATAAAGCCATTGTATAGTTTGTTCCCAAAATAGCAGATGAGACTCATTGTTTAAAGGAGCACAACAATTTTAATATTTCATAAGTATGAACATGGAATAAAATATCAAGAGCCAGTAATGCATTAAATAAAATGCTTACAAAGTCCCTACGCCTTTTCAACAAAATTTAACTTTTATATAATCTTGAATTATAAGGTGAGGAGCATGCAAGTATACATACTAAATTTAACATACGAAAAGCAGCACATCAATCCTTATATGCTTACAAGGTAAAACCTTAGGTCCTTACATTGCCCTGCAGTTTTTCAATTAAATGCTTAATATATCATTTATATACATGGGTGATAAATACAAACAAAAAATATGCAACACATTGATCAACAAATATATATACGATCGACGAAGAAACGGGTTTCTGTAAGCCCAATTAATGTGAAAGCCGATAAAAAGTGAACTCCGTTTATTAGGCGTATAAAATAAAGGAATCAAGATATGCTAGCTACGAAAAGCAGCACATCAATACGACATGATCACAATCGACCAAATAGTCAGAAAGGCTGCAACAACTGCTCTCGCACAGCCTCGTGCCAATCCAGTTCGTGGGTTCGATTCCCTACATTCCTAGGCTAACATACTTCCTGAAGAATGTTCTTCGAAGACTAGGTTATCATATCAGCGTGAGGGCACCTAGACCTTTGTCAGATATCCTCGCAGCAGACCAGCGCGCATCACCTTCTACGCTCACTGAAGCCGGAGTCTATGCTGTTCCTTTGGATTACCCTGACACATCCGTTAAATCTTACATCGGGATCACAAAAAGATCGTTCCAGATCCGTATTTCTGAACACCAAAGAGATGTTAAGGCCAGAAAGCTTACGACGACACTAACCCGTGATGTTGCATCTGAAAGGGCAGTTCCCAGATGGAGAGATTTTAAGAAACTAGTGCCTTACGTCAGTGCAAGAGCTACTGCGCTTCGCGAAACCATTGAGATCATCACGCGACAGAATGTGTGTAACAAGGATGTAACCACGAGCCTTCCTTTCATATGGCACCGGCTTCTTGAAGTTATACGTGACCGTCCCTGGGATCAAACAACCCGCAACATCGTGCAAGTGTTTTACTTATTTTGAATTTAATTATATTCTTAGAAATATATTTTTTCCAGTTGCTTCTGCGATCTTTAGCTACTAAATGCCTGACAAAGCTACCCGGAGGTAGTGAAAGCTATCATCTCCTGATCACTTTATTTTATACGCCTAATAAACGGAATTCACTTTTTATCGTCTTTCACATTGATCAACACTCGTGCAAAGCACATAGGCCTCAGGCTTTTTCAGTAAAATTTTTGTAAGTCATATTTAGTATATTTATATAAGTAATAAATAGGTGACAATATATCAATCATCAGGTGTTTGAAATAGGACCAGGTTGAAGACCTTTGCTGTATTTATTTTGCAATTTTCTGGTTTGAGTTACTGAAAGTTGTACAGTAGATGCACTGACTTTTTAAAAGTTTTTGTCAAATTCATTTTTTTCTCCAAAGTGTTATAATATAGGGTGTCCCATAAAGGTGTAACCAATTTCAAATAATCATAACAGTTTTAATATAAATGAACTCAATACACAACTTGTGTTAATCGACAGAGCAGATCATGAAGTTTTGTAGATATTCAACATGGGCACCATTTGTCACCCGAACTAGGTCTAAACAGTATTTCAGTTCCAACCATGGTCATTTTAGAATGCCCGTATTAACTTTCTGCAGTGTGTGTGTAACTCTCCTCTTTAGGTCAGCAATGTCTACAACAGGGATAATGTAAACCACACCCTTGATGAATCCCCATAAACAAAAAAGTCACAGGGTGTTAAGTTCGGCGAACGCTGGGGCCGTTCAATTGGACCACTACGCCCAATCCATCGATTGGGAAATTTGGTATCAAGAGACCAACTCACAATCAAAGCCCAATGAGGTGGCACCCCATCTTGCTGGAAAATTACCGGAGTTGCAAATTCATTCAACTGGGGATATGCAAACTGCTCAATCATGTCCAGGTAATTACCATAACACAGTCGACCATTATGCAAACCAAACATTCACTTTCGGGCTGTCTTGTTCATGTTCCATTGTGCAATGTGGGTGTTCAGTTTCCCAAACTCTCACATTCTGTTTATTAACTTTTCCAGAAGCATGGAAAGTGCACTCATCTAAGAAACAGATTTGTCTCAGGAAAGATTCTCCATCTTTTCAGCAAACTGTTTACGTTTCACATGGTCATATGGGGTTATGTGATAGGCTATCTGCAGTTTATATGGGTGCATTTTCAATCTCTGATGTAACACTCTATGTACTGATGACTTAGGGCTGACCAGCTGTCATGCTACTTGACTTTCAAGGGCTACGAGTGAATGTTTGTCCCCCTTTCTGAAACTAGCGATGGTTGTCCAGGGCTTTTCTTTGCAAGGATGCTGCCAGTTTCCCTGAATGACTTGTACCACTTTCTGATGTTACGTGTGGGCAGTTTGCTCCCATACTTTGTTCTGAAATTCCGCTGAACCTGCATTTCGGATTGGGTTTCAATAAAACACTCCACAATCTGTGCTTTCATTGCAGGATCTACTTCTAGAAAACTCGAGGGTATTCCTTATCACCTGCAACAAACAGAATGCTGATATTAATTTTGTATCCAAAGTTATCATTTCAAATTGGTTACACCTTTTTGGGACACCCAATTGTACAAAAAGGCAATCCCCAGAATGATTTTTGTTTTCGCAAATTGCGAACGGCAGTGCGCCCGTTATGCATTTACAAAATGCCTTTCTACATATAGCCTTGTTACTCTGGTGCACCCTCACACTAGAACTTACATGATAACTCGTTTGTGAGGTGGGAGTTCTTTTGATATTACGTATTCAAGATTAATTCAGTTAGGGGCTTAGTTAAAGTTGCTTTTCCTGAGGAACCACCTTCTAACTTCCTGTCAAAAAAATTGTCTTTGGCATAGTTACTGCTGGTGGATGAATGAATCATGCATGGTTCCAAAACTGTGAGCCTCTTCAACCTATGATGCACTGTAATGATGCTAGGTAACATTATGTGGTTCAGCAGAGGAAACGTTCTGACTAGTTGCGTCAATTGATTAGTTTAAGATATTTCTTTATCAAATTAAAGACCTCATGCCATATCTTCTATTTTCAAAAAGTGGGAATTTATTCAGTGATTCAATTGTCGATGACAGCATTTCTAACCAAAAAGTGACTCTACATTGTGTTTTCAAAGTAGAAACTACACTATTTAAAATACCCCCACCCCTTCCCAACAAAAGGATAACTACTTAACAAGAACACTCAAAATTTTTGTTGGGGTAGGAAATGAAATTTTATTCTGAATTTTGAGAATCTAAGTGCACAGAAAATTGCATTTCTTGATCCACTTCTTATTGTTACAAGAATAGCACAGGAAAGAATTAACATCTTATTCAAATTTCTTTTTTTTTTTATTGGAGGTTTTAACGACCAAGGTGAGCAACTCAATGGGCTATAAGCAATCGCCCGTCCCTAATTTAGGGTCACTGGTTCCAGGGAAGGGAGAGAGCCAGTGCCGTAAGACAAACACAACATCCATGCCTGACCGGGATTCGAACCCGGACCCCTTACAGACGAATGATCAGAGGCCAGCGCCTTAGACCACTGCGCCACCGGGCCGGGCCGGCTCATATTTCTTTGCATATTGGAGTAATAAGTCAGGTGAGGTGCTTCTATCCATCTTGGGATAGAAGCATTCTTTGAGTCCCACCATAGAAGAGAATATCACAGCACAGAAAAAGATAAAAATGAAAGTTAAATATTTCTAAACAAGAAGTGGTAATGTAACCCATGATTATAGTTTCAGTCTCCCTCCAACAAATAAAAATCCTGGGTGTCCCACAGAATTTCGTATAGCCTGTCTTTGAATTTATTTTTGCTTGAAATTGCTTATAATTTTTTTTTTTTTCGAAATTCACAGTGTTCCACCTTCCCGTTCCGTTCAAATACGCTCCAAGATTTGCTCAAGCCGACACGTACATTCACTGCAATTAGCCCTTTGCGTCTAGTAGCTTCCGATTAGAGCAGGAAGCAGGGCGGGTGGAGTATTGACGTCGCAAAGATTCATCCTCCGCAGTTACAAGCTTCATACGAAAAAAATAATACAACCCAGAACCGCAGGACAGACGAAAAACCTACGTTTTGCTCAGGCTTCCAAAGTAGATGCAATCCCTAGCCCAGCACTCACTGCGGACATAACTAAAAATTCAAATTTTCCCATGAACATGTATTGTATATATGAGTTATAACACGTTCACTATAAAATTCTCAGCTTACCCCTTAAATCTCCGATATGCTCCTGCCACACGCCTATTAAAGCAAACACTTCTCTATCACTCCAGTTATCAGATCTCTTTTTCGAATAGCCAGCATTATCATTTGTTATATTTGTTTTAACACTTGCCATTTTTAGATCCCATGAAAATTAAAATAATATGTAACATCCAACTTTCATCTCAAATGTTTAAACCTTTTCATGTTAAACTTGATCGCTATCAACTCTTAACACTACTTCGCGATTAACTAGTCAGTCTACCTGTTCCCATCTGGCCGTTTAATCCCTTCGTTTGATCCCGGTTAAGAATGCGTTCCGAATAAGACTCAGGACACTAGGTAAAGGCAGAGGTAAAGGCAAAACCAAAGACCTTAGAGAGAATAGACTGGCAACCTAATGGGGGCAACGAGCAGCAATTGAAACAGCAGCGCCATCTGTTACCGCGAGGAGTTGGTGAGAAATACATAACTATTGGAAAGGTACATTACATACAGTGTTTGATTCAACGCATAATATATCGTATAAATAGGGCAGAAGTAATATTCGGGCGCGAATGCGAACAAACAAATTTTTAGATCCAAATTTAGGCCGAAGCTATTTCCACCGACTGTGATGTCACAGTTCTAACCTCCTTGGTTGAAATAGACACTCCGCAAAATTTAATTAGCAAGTCTTCAATTTCGATGAAAATCAGCTATGAAATAGAAAATACGCCGCTATATAAAACGAACACCTGATACGTGAACAACAATGCGAATTTAAAGATACCGCATTATTTTTCCTCAAATTGTTTTATTGAAAAATATTTTCACCACATATGCTCATGAAAAATGAAAATCGCATAAAACAAAAAGGGGGTCTACAGATATCATGTTTACAAAACTTTCACTACTTTTCCTCAGACATGCAGAGCTCTTTATATCTATTATTAATTGCAGTGCTGTATTCATACTCAATAAACTAATTTTAAAGGCTATTCTTTTTTTTTTTTTTTAGGTTTAACGACCACCGTGAGCAACTCAATGGGCTATAAGCAGTCGCCCGTCCCTAATTTAGGGTCACTGGCTCCAGGGAAGGGAGAGAGCCAGTGCCGTAAGACAAACACAACATCCATGCCTCACCGGGATTCGAACCCGGACCCCGTTCGGACAAATGATCAGAGGCCATCGCTTAGACCACTGCGCCACCGGGGCGGCTAAAGGCTATTCCTGCGTATAGTTTGAAAGAATAACACAGCATTTTATCTCATCTAATTTTCTAACCAAGCACTTCTATGCTTCAGTAAACACATGTTCTTATGAAGCAAATGAACAATTAATACATCACTCCCTGTAACTGATACATGCATACAAAAATCTTTTCCTTACCTTATTTTTTCTTTGACTACAGACCTGTGTGAACTGTTTTTTTTTTGTTGTTTTTTGCACAGAAAAGATGGCTATATGAGCATTTTTTTTAAAATTATCTTGTAAAAGATCAAAAAGAAGAACATAGCACAAGATAGGCACTGAAATAGTGGTAAACAAGCTTTATTTTTCTTCCTGTAATTATTATTTAATCAAATGATAGCTTTAATAGGAACTAAATGTCAACAAACTGTTCTGTAATCAAATGATGTTTTAACCCACTCAGCACGGAATACGACGATACCCATGAGTGTAACTTTTACCGATGAGATTATAGGATATTTATCTCGATAGCCAATCTGAGAATGTGTTGAGTTATTTTCAATCGTACACCTTGTATGCAACGATTGTGTAGCAATATTTGAGAAAATTCACTTCGCCAAGCTGTTACCCATTGGCACCTTGTATTCAACGATTTTATGCTGTAAGCAAGAACAGAATAGCTGTGTTTTTAACAACCACAGCAAACTGAATGGGTGAAAATACAGAAAATTCACCTCACCCAGCTGTGATCGAATAAAATGAGAATTGTGTGACAGTTTGACCTGAACACATCTTCAATTTGAAATTGTTCTGCTTGTTATACAACACAAAATTTCCTTCTTCCAGCTGTGATCGAATGAAATGAGAATTGCATGACCACCGGACCCTTTGACATGAGCTCACCTTCCATTTGAAATTGTTCTGTTAATTGATACCTTGATATTGTGTTGGCGCAGTGTTATTTGGTAACCATATCACATGGGCTTACAAACCTGACATAATGGGTCATTAAACCAAAGAATCTTCCACGTCACATAAAAATTAGCTTTCAAGTGTCACAAATACTGTGTATTTCTAGCTTCCGAGGGGAGACGAACTTTGAAATGTTCAATGAACGTTGTTGGTATACTGTCCAGAGAAGCGGATAAAGTTTCCGCATGTTTTTTGCTAAGTTACGGGCAATTGAATTCAAAATATGATTAAAATTTTGAATCCATATTTCATATCAGTTTCTAACTGTTGTGTTTCACCAAATTAAAAAAAAACAAGGTAATAATTTATATAATCTTGTCAAAAGAGCTGGAGCATACAAAAGATATTCACGCAGTGAACCTTGGAGGCTTTTCATAATGTTTTGGCAAACTTATTCAAAAAATGTGATTAAAAATTTAAATTCATAGGAGAAAATAGTTTCCGACTGGTGTATTTTAGCAAATAAAAAAAAATCAAAGCAATAAATATATTTCTTCTTTCCACAGGGAAGGAACAGCATGGCGCTCTTGGCGCAGTGGTCTAAGCGATGGCTTCTGATCATTCGTCCGAAAGGGGTCTGGGTTCGAATCCCGGTGAGGCATGGCTGTTGTGTTTGTCTTTCAGCACAGGCTCTCTCCCTTCCCTGGAGTCAGTGGCCCTAAATTAGGGACGGGCGACTACTTATAGCCCGCTGAGTTCCTCACGGTGGTCGTTAAACCTCCAATAGAAAAATATGACTATTTGGATGTCGAACATGTGCTTCGAGGTTTGATTTTTTGAACAATGAATACAAAAAAATTGAAATGAACAAGAGAGGGTGCTCAAAAATTGTTAACAGTCCTATATTCAAAACAAAAAACATTGTTCTATGGATAATTATTATATTTTGAACATGATGTAATGTTCATATATATGGACATTACATCATGTTCAAAATATTCCTTCATACTTAAAACATATATTCCTTCATACTGGTAAAAAGCATAATCTATGCAACTATAGCCAAAGACGTTATGAACAACAATGAGCAGAAAATTTAACTTACTTGTGGAAATATTCGTTTTTTGTCAACAGTTATGTTATATCCAAGTGTAAAACAATACCTGACCGTGGACACCACCTGACCCAAACCTGACATTTATTTTTTATGAAAACTATTCAAAGCACGATTTGCAACACGCACGCGACCAGCATATGATCAGGAACAGCTTTCATTCCTCGCTAATGGCGGAACATCCGGTTTTCAAATACTGACGGAAGTAGCAAAAGTACTTACCAATTTATTCTCTCTGCAGGGAAAAACGTAATCCCTCCCCACTAACGTGATCAATGGCCTAACGGTACGTATCTAACAGTTAAGCACACCAGGCAAAGGCTTGCGGAATCGAGCATCCATCTTGTCTTCTTCGTCACAGCGCGAAGCTATCCGCTTACGGTAAGATCACTTACCTTGGCATCTGTTCGAGGAACAGGTAATCCTAAAGGTCGAAGCTTGTAATCCTGCTTAAATTAACGTCCTTCTGTTAACAAATAATCCAGTGGTGCACAACAGGAAACACAAACATCATGTCTTGTAGGTAACTATTTAATTACAAACACGACCACAAACACATAATTCTATTATTCTAAGATATATTTTCAACGAAACCCATCTTTCATGTTTCATCTTGCTACCTGTCTCCGTTCCACTCTCTCAGCTACGCTGCTGCCATCTACCGAGAGATTCGAGAAATAGTTCAGTCTGAAACTTTACACCATCCCACCTTTGATTTGGTAGGGACAAATCAAACAAATAAAGTGGATCAGCAGGTGAAGTGCAGTTATAGATTTAGCCGTTCCGGCTGTTTACGTCTTTGACCAGTTCTTGAACTCCCTGTCAGAGATTCACGTACTGTCGGATCATCGTCAGAGCACACTTCTAATGGATAGAGTTTCGGAAGTGGCCGGAGCAAAGTACCTCCTTGCGTCTTAACTTGAGCCACCCGGGGATGGCCGTCTCTTCCAGGAAAGAGTTTCTCAATCCTAGCCATAGGCTAGTGTATCCGTTTCTGATTATCCAATCCGACCAAAACTACATCCCCGACCTTGAGATCCAACTTCTTCTCAGTCGTTTTCAAAATCAATTGTCCCAGGTATTCTTTACGAAACCGACTGTGCAGTTGATCACAAAGCTTTTGGCAGTAAGCCACTCTTCCTTGCAGTCTATTACGACTGATATAGTCCAAGTCTGGCACACCAATCTCTCTTACTTCTTGTAGGAACATGGAAGGTGTTAAAGGTGCCAAATCTTCGGATCCGGTAGAAATACAAGTAAGGGGCCGACTATTAATGACAGCCTCCACATCACAGATAACTGTGACTAGCTCTTCATAATTCCCGGACGATCGTCTCAAAACTCGTACTAGTAGAGCCTTGATGGAGCGGATCAAACGCTCCCACCATCCACCCCACCAGGGAGCCGCAGGAGGATTAAATCTCCACTGAATGGGTTTTAACTTATCACATGCCATGATCTTCTCCCAGTTCAAGGCTTTGAGGGCGTTTTCCTTCCCTGTAAAATTCGTTCCGTTATCAGAATAGAAGATCGTTGGCCATCCTCTTCTAGCTATAAATCTTCGGAGAGCTTGAATGAATGCTTCTGTGCTAAGCGAAGTAGTGACTTCCAAGTGGACTGCTCTGTAAACGGTACATGTTTATAGCACCACCCAAACTTTTAATCTTCCACGGAGTAGAAGAGGACCACAAAGATCGACTCCGTAGACTTCGAAACCTGCCGCATCTTTTACACGGTCTAGTGGTAAGTCAACTGGTAATGTGGTAGGTGCTTTAGCCGAGAACCTCTTGCACTTTACACACTCAGAAATGACGCTTTTAACGGTGCGGCTAAATTTGAGAATCCAGAACCTCTCTCTAAGGTTGGTAATGAGCGTCTGAACGCCTGCATGACAATTGGACAGATGACAGTCTTTAATTAAACAAATAACTACATGATGTTTACTTGGTAGCAAAATAGGGTATCTAAATGATAACTCGTCCTCTCTGGCAATAATTTTACTCTTGCCTCGTATTAACTCGTTGTCGTCTTTGATCACTGCGAGACCTCCCAGCAAAAACACAAGTGCTGGGAAACTGCTGGCCACCAGCTGGCAGTGATGGGTCACTGCTGGCTGAAATCTGCCGCTCACGGCCCGGTAGTGGTCCGTTGGTGGCAGCGCTATCAGTTGGCGAGCCATTGATGGCCCTGCAGCATCGCCGTGAATTGTGGGCCTCCAAGCAAGTGCCACTAGTGGCCCGTTGCTGGCAACCAATGCAACCCCCAACAGCAGGTGGAAGCATCGGGACTGCGCATGCGCGGAAGCAACACTTGCTGTGTCTCTTATGGTACCAGTTAGTTGAAGACGACGCTATCGCCATCGTGTTATATTAGTGGATGTTAAGAAAAAAATCCATATGTGGAGAGGCGAATTAATTTCCTAATGAAATTTTACGTCGACAAAGATATCAGATTAATAAGCCGTGAAATACTAGATTACAGCCATGAAATACACCCACTCCATTTCCATGAATAACAATTCATGGAATGGAGTGGATAAATAACAAGAAAAAATTTGAAACCGCTTGAAACACATATCCTGGAAAACCATTAAAATAGCGTTTGTTGGAAAAAAAAAAAAAGAATTATACGCGTACAAAATTTATTAATTATTTGAAAGAAAAAAAAAAGCAACGGTATGTGGTGTACTCATCCATGGGTTGAATACACAAGACTGGGAGGAATTCGCTTCTAAAAATAACGAGAAGTAAAATAAAATATCTTTTACTCTTTAAAACAAATGTAGCTTCGGACAACGGAAAGGAAAGACACAACGTTAAAAATGTAACAGAATGTGACATGAACCCGGGTAAATATATATTTATTCAACAATCTTTTTTCAAGACGGCAAGGACAGTACAAAACTTTGGAATGCGACTCTAAGTATGTACACGCCTTGAAAATGAGTGAAGTCCCCTTAAGGCAAAAAAAAAAAAACTATCGTTACGTTGAAAAATTAATTTATCAATTATATGAAACTGACTTTTATGAAAAATACCTCGCAATATTATAAAATGAAAGAGGGAAGCATTCGATTACAATATACGTACCAAACAGATAACTTCCAGCACATGCCTGAGCGTCGTGAATTAGTCCGGTCAGTAGCGAGCGCGGCTTCCATATAAACGGCCCAGGATCGAATCTAGTCAAATGCAAACGTGGTTTTTACGGTCTGTCGAGAAAATTTCCCCATCGCAGTGCGTTAATTCACAAGCTTCGTAAGGGTAGAAAAAAAATTGTAGCTTTAGGAAACTGCGGTTATCCTTGCTTTTTTTTTTTTTTTTAATTATTGCTACTACTGGGAAATTGGCGGACAAGATTCGGCAAGCCACCAGTTACGTCACGTGGTTGCTCGCTGCCACTAACGGCCCACTAGCGGACCACATTAGGCTAGCCATCATTTCTGGCAAGTACTTGCAGGGCCACTGAAGGGCCACTTGTGGCAGCAACTGCCTGTGATGGACCACTGATGGCCCTGTCGTGGCATATGACAACTGATGGGGTGCCAGCTGTTGGCCTGAACTGCTGGCCCTTCTGTTGGCCGCCCGGACATTTTATTGACGGTTCGGCAGCGGCAACATAGTGCTGGGCCATTGCTGGCAGTGCTGGCTGCCAGCAATGGCCCACTGTTGACCCAGCAATACTGTTTTTGCTGGGCTGTTTTCATCAAGTCTTTTGCGAGCATGGATTCTCGTTGCACAATACGCCATAAGGGAATTTCGGCGTCTGCAGTTTCGGGTGCACTCAATGTCTTTGACGTTTCAAATAAATCACACCGACTTCTCTTAACAAATCTTCGGATCCAGGCTAAAATTCTAATAATGTGGGAGAACCTTGAAAATTTCTCAAAAATCGTCGAATTCTCTGGTTGAATAACCAAGGTCGTTGTTTTTCGCTTTCGCTGTTCAGAGCTAACCAATGCTTCTTCAACAGTATCATCACCGCTTGGCCAATTTTTGGGTGGGCTCTTCAACCATTCGGGACCCTTCCACCATCTGGACCTTATGAGTTGATCAGAACTGCAACCCCTCGACGGGAGGTCAGCAGGGTTCCTGCTTCCAGAAACGTGTGTCCAGTCATCAGAGTTGGTGAGCTTCCGAATTTCTTGAACTCGATTATGTACGAACGTGCCCCACTGATCCGTTGTATTTAATCCAAGCTAGGACAGTCGTAAAGTCCGTGCAGTATCTCACCAGAACTATATTGCTGTTTAGTGCTTCTAACACAAATCTTGCAAGACGAGCTCCCTGTGTGCAGGCAAGTAGTTCCAACCTCGGGATAGTCATTTTCTTTAGGAGAGAAAGGCGTGATTTAGCTCCCAACAACTGGACTTCCACTTCCATGGGCGTCTCACAACGTAGGAAGATTGTAGTCGTATAGGCATTCTGACTGGCGTCGCAAAACACATGAAGAGACCAACTTTCGGGATCCCCAAAACCTACTCTTCGAGAAAATGTTAGTTCATTTAGTGAGTTCAATTCCTCAACCCATTTGAGAAATTTAAGTTGCAATTCGTTCAGCAAGGGGATACCCTAGTCTTCCTTGTCGGCCCATGCCTGCTGCACCAACAATTTGGCAGGTAACATCACTGGAGCTAAAATTCCAATTGGATCAAAAATTTGTTGTGTCATAGATAAGATTTCTCTCTTAGAGACAGCAAGAGATCTTGATTCAATTTTGCATCGGATACCGAGGGTATCTTCGTTTCGTTTCCACAAGAGTCCCAAAAAAGGTACCGTCTCTTTAAAATAAATATCAATGTGAGGTTGCTCAGCTAGGAAGTTTTCTGCAACTTCATTAATGGGTCCATACATCCACATTCGCAAATCCAATCTGGCTTCTGTAAACAACTTTGTAGACTTCAAGATGAATTCTCCTAATTCTCTCGGATCATTCACCGAGGTGACACAGTTGTCAATATAGAAGGTTTTGCTAAGAGTCTCCGCAAATGATGCAACTTCCTCCGATACATTAGAGAGAAGATGTCGTATCACGGCTACCAAGAGAAAGGTGCTGCATGTGAGTCCAAAAACCACTGTTCTGTGTCGAAACACCTGGATCCTATTGCTGTCATCCCACCATAGGAACCTCAAAAATCCCGATCCTTCTTCTTAACTTCAATCTGCAAAAAGACACGTCTGATATCGGCGGCGTCTCTAATGGCATCTTTCCTAAACCTCAGTAAAATAGACGGTATCTGTTCCACTAAATTGGGTCCTCGGATCAGACAATCACTAAGGGAAGGAGACACCTGCCGCTGACAGGAAGCATCAAATACTGGTCTTATTCGAGTCGTGGAACTATCAAGTTTCACTACGGGATGGTGCCGAAGTTAGTGGTTCTTCTCCAACTCTTGCAAGGGTACCCTCTCTATCACCTGTTCATCGAGCCACTCCTGGAATACTTGATCGCACTCCCAATACTGAATCATAGCTTTAAGCTTCTTCGTCGTATTGAAGAGTCTCTTTTCTGCAAGATGTCGATTGGAAACAAGGTATTGTCGATTATTCAACTAAGGCAGACTTACACAGTAGCGTCCATCTTTCCTTCTGTCAACGGTGCTCAAAAACTGTTCTTGGACTTCTTTCGCCAAAGCAGTTTTGTTGACACAGGCATCTGGCTCTCTTATACCTATAGTCTCCAGATCCCAGGGTTCCTGAACGTTCAAGTCTTAACAATCATGCAGGTCACTGACCCGACAGTGGCCTTAGGTTCTTCATCATAGCAGGTTGATCCACAAATCGTCCAGCCCCAATTTTGTTTCGATCGCTGTCAGGCCTCTTGGAAGCTGATTGATTCCACCTGTCAAAATTTGACCATAAATGTCACTGCCAATCAAAAGTTCGATCTTCGGACAGCCAGGTCCCCAATCAGAGATCCATATCTCCCTCTATTTTAATTCGTTCAATATCCGACCGTTAGGGTGGCGGGGAATCTCTCCGCAAATCAGTTTCTGATTTAAAAATTCTAATTCCAAGACAGATTTCGAACAAAAATCGGTATCCTGCAATTCGACACGGTAAATCTTGTGTTCCTTTGGCGCAGTGCGAACCCCTCCAAAAAGTGAATGTGCCAGATGCATTTTCCTTGAAACTTCCATACCCAATTCTTCAGCAGTGGCCTCTAATATGTAAGATTTCTGGGAGCCACAATCTAACAGCTCACGTACTCGTTTAGTTCTGCGTTCCCCAACGATCTTCACCAACAAAGTCATAAAGGCCACTTCTGTAGTGCACTCCTGCTGTGAGAATGCATTTTGAACCACTGGTTCCTCCACTTCACTTTTACGTTAATCGTTCATTGGCTTAGAGGGAAGTTCTGGACACATTATAACTGGGTGCTCTTTGGAACAAACATGGCACCGCACAAAACTCTTGCATGAATTTGCGAAGTGACTGGGCTTTAAACATTTAAAACGGCACCTCTTTTCACGTATTTTTCGACATTTTTTCTTTCAAGGACAGAGACTATACATTCATGCAGTCTTTACTAGCATGAGACTTCCCACAAAAAATGAAAATCGGTTCTCCTTTCAATAATAAACCCGCAGCAGAAGGTGCGTTAAATTCCCTCTTCTTAAACTTGTCCCTTGAGACCTCTTTAGTCGTGGCTCCCCCAAAACCTTTTCGCGCTAAGGCAAGTCTTTCGTCACCCTCAACTTCTCCTTTCAAAAATTCTAATAATCTGGAAAGACGGGATTTATTTGAGGGATCTGGAGCCATATCCGCATTCAATGAATATCGTTGCCACGCCTTCAAAACCTCCTCGGACAGACAGGATTCCACCATAGGATAGAGCCACGCAGCGTTCGTATCCAAGCTAATACCCATAGACTCCAAGACTCCCAAATGAGCTTCGATTTTGTCAAAAGTTTTGATAAATGCACTCGATCCGTCTCACTGGAACGTACATTTTTAATAATCAATTTCAACAATTCTCTGACATATACCTCAATGAGCAACTCATTTTCCCCAAAACGTTCTTCCAATGCTGAGCCTGCTTTGGAATAATTCTCTGAAGTTAGCGGATAACTATCCACGAGTTCCCTCGCTCGGGTAATAGGTTGCATGGATTGATAAAGATACTGAAACTTATCACAATCATGTAATTCTTCATCCTCATGTATCTTCTAAGCTTCCTGAATTGCGACCAGAAACTTAACCAATTTATTAATTCACCATCAAATTTCTTAATTTCGATTTTAGGTAGTTTTTAACATTTTCCCTTCATTCCAACATTCTCTATGCTGTTAGCCTCAACTGCCACAACTTTATCTGCGACATTCAATTTTTCATTAACTAGACGCGTCATAGTTATGCATGTGTCAGAATAATATTCGACACTCTCAACTTCAATCGATAACTGCTCCTCACTAACCTCTGAATCCAATAAATTTTCTATCATTTTATCATCTATAACGAAGTAAATTTCTCCGTCATTTTTGGTTTACGCCGGGATTCGAACCCGAGGCCGCTTATTCCGGAACAAGTCGCTCTACCAACTGAGCTACGCAGATGTTTATTCTGATTCCTATCTGCCTTTATGCCGTGTGCGTCCTGCTGGCAGGTACGTCACATCTCCCCCGAAAGAGGGCCGGGGGCATGGCCCACGGGTCAGCCGTGACCATGAATCGTTGCAGGCAACCATACACTGTAGAACGTGCACTTGAGAACTCCCAGTAAATCTGCTGTGTGGAATGCAACATCACACATTTTTATTTTTCGAAGCGCTGGAGAAGGAATTCTCTGATTTTTCCTGTCTCGCGGTGTGGAAATAACATCACACCAATGCGAGATTTTGAACGGCCGGGTCATCCGGATAGTTCGGGCGCCATTATAACGAAGTAAATTTCTCCGTCATTTCTATCCGCGCCAGGATTCGAACCCGGGTCCCCTCATTCCGGAATAAGTTGCTCTACCAATTGAGCTACGCGGACGTTTGTTCTGGTTGCTATGTGCCTTTATGTCGTGTGCGTCCTGCTGGCAGGTACGTCACACATCGAGCTCTTTTAATTCTCTCATTAAATTCTGCAGTTTGGCGAATTTGTCTCTGAGAACACCGCCATCAAATTCTTCTTTAGTAATTTCTTCCTTCAATACATTAGCAGTCTTCGTGAAAGAACTTCGAACGACCGCACGTTTTGTTTTTATACGTTCCATAGTAATGTCATACAATCAATGATTCAATATATAATCTATCCTCAATTCCCACGAGTTCTGTCGCGGACGCCAAAATTCTGTAAGGAAAAACTTAATTTCTCTCCACTAACGTGATCAATGGCCTGACGGTACGTATCTAACCGTTACGCACACCAGGCAAAGGCTCGCGGAATCGAGCATCCATCTTGTCTTCTTCGTCACAGCGCGAAGCTATCCGCTTACGGTAAGATCACTTACCTTGGCATCTGTTCGAGGAACAGGTAATCCTAAAGGTCGTAGCTTGTAATCCTGCTTAAATTAACGTTCTTCTGTTAACAAATAATCCAGTGGTGCACAACAGGAAACACAAACACAATTTCTTGTAGCTAACTATTTAATTACAAACACGACCACAAACACATAATTTTATTATTCTAAGATATATTTTCAAGGACACCCATCTTTCATGTTTTATCTTGCTATCTGTCTCCGTTCCACTCTCTCCGCCGCGCTGCTGCCTTTTCCCCAGAGATTCGAGAAACAATTCAGTCTGAAACTATACACTCTCCAAGGTTTTTGGGGAAAACTAGGTGAAGGCGTACACAATTGTTACGAAAAGCTAGGTAAAGGCGTACAGTATTGTTAAACAAAATCCAGTACCACCTGCAGAAGGAGAAAACTGACGGCATTTATTATAGAAGTTCAGAAGCTAAAAATGTTAGTCTTTTGAGTTTGGGAATAGAACTTTGACGAAGGTATTTTTTGATAATGATGAATCAAACTGTCGGAATTCAATAACTGCAAAATTGTGAAGTAATCTTTATTATTTTTATTTTTTGGAAATTCAGTAACTGAAAATTGGTAGAAATTCTTAACTGAAGATATACCATACAGCGTGATTAACTGTATCTGCGACTATTACTTCTGTAGCTACGGAGAGGTTGCAAGGCTCTCCCCTGTATACAGGACCATTCCCTTTGTTTTCTCTAACGGTACTACTGAGGTTTTCACGATGACATGATTCTGATTGCTAATGTATCTGCAGAACTTCTGGATGCGTGCGCATGCCGTAAATATAGGATAACCATTGGAAAATTACAGTAGAAAGAGCGAAAATTTACAGTGAAAAGTAATAAAATTTCCCGTTGCATGCTGGAAAACAACGTGCATACACACAGTATAAAAGGTAAAGAAATGATAACTATATTGTTACGAGGGGTCAAATTGAGCTGGGAGAAGATGCAATTTTTGGGAAGGCAAATAAGACGTCGTGGATGCCTTATTTCCCCATTCGGGCCTTTCAGTGGCGACTTCGCAAAGTGGCGAAAACACGGCAATAAATTGCCTTGTCTTCGCTCTCTCGGCGTTAAACGAATCCCGAGTAGTATTTTTTTCTCTGGTAGAAACTTCGGAGACCGCTCTTTGGGGTGCGAAACTGCTGAGTACAGATAAGGCAACGCACCTTTTTAAGGGGCCCATCAAAAATCAACAGTTGCATGGAAGAAAAACATCATGAGAAAGACCAGATGACATTCAACAACCTTGTGCGGAGACAGACAGCTTTACGAGTATGAGCCATGGACCAAGAAAAGAAGGGTTCTTAGCAACAGGGAGAGACCGGGGTACACACGTTGGGGCGGACAGACGCGGATATTTCGCTCAGATCGCCGTGCTGCCGGAAAGAGAAGGAATAAAGGCATATATAGATGACTCCATGTCTGAGATGACAAGCCAAAAAGGACAAAGTGGAATAACAGCTAATTCCACAACTTTGTTGTGAAACAGAAACTGAGGAGAGGTGAAACCAATGCCGTCCGATCGCAGTGAAAAGGCGCATATTGAACCTGCGTATTTCGTCAATCCGAAACGTATGAACAGCGGAGAGAAGAGCCGCTTTCGAGACCAGCAGCCTTCACGGGTCCAGAAGGGATCGTTCCTATGCTCCTCCACCCTCTCTCCCTCGCAATCAGTGAGAATAAGAAAATAGGGGTGAAATCGACTCTATCTCTTGGGCTAGGCCATCAGAAAGAGGTTGCTCACATAGGTGATACACAGAGAGTGCGTCATCTCACCGTGATTATTTGTGTGTGCGTGTGTGTGTTTCTCCAAAGCGCTAAATTGGCGCAAAGGGCTAAGAACCATTGGAAAATTACAATAGAAACCCTAAGGGAATGTAAATACATTTTTTCTAACTGTAATCATTCAGTGAGTGGATCTCCGGGAGCCACACGAGGCGATTAAAAGTAACGCCGGACAAATGATGTGTGAACTCTTGCGCAGATTGGTTCATGTGGTCAGAAATGATGAAGGTTCAGATTAGTACATCTAGTTAATAATGGTTCAGGCTATTTCTTCTGTTTAAGTCGTTTCTAAGCTGTTAAGCGTATAATTAAATGTTGTGTTCGTGCTAAGTCCTTCTGCTCATTATGTGTTGCCTGGTTTCCTGCCAATCAACTGAATCCAAATTGCCTCCTTTAATTCTTGCTGTATCGCAAAGAATTCATACTCAGGGACGCAATCCTAGTATAGGAGGGGAAAGCGTAACAATATCATCTTCTGAAGCAGCTATTCACCGAGAACTCTCGAATTTTTTTCCAGAAATTTGTCTCGATCTGTGGTGTTTCGTGGCCAATGTGACCGAAAAGATCTAACGGATTACAAAGAAATTTCCTTATTGTCCTAACGTGCTGTCTAATTTCATTTACTCATCTTTTTCTATATATACACTGAGTGGCCACTTTATTATGACCACCCCCTCAGTACTTCGTAGGGCCACCTTTTGCCTTTAATACTGCGTCGATTCTTCGTGGCATGGACTCCACGAGATGTTGATAGGTAGTTTGTGGAATCTGAGACCATGCTTGATGAACAGCACTTTCTAGGAGTGTGAGACTGCAGGGTTGTGAATCCAGCTGTCTGATGGCTCGTTCAGCTTCATCCTTCAAATTCTCAATGGGGTTTAGATCTGGAGATTGTGGGGGCCACCTAAGCAAAGTAAACTCATTGGCATGTTCCTGAAACCAATCCTGTACAATACGAGCACTATGGCAGGACGCATTATCTTGTTGAAAGTAACCATCGTCATTGGGATAAACCATCCATGCACATGACAGGACGCACTTGGTCCGCAACGATGTTTAGATATGATGTACCAGTCAGACGTTGATCAACACAAATTAAAGGGCCCAAAGCATGCCAGGAAAACATTCCCCAAACCATAACGTTGCCTCCACCAGCTTGAAGGGTTGTAGCAATGCATTTGGGGTCCATACTTTCGTGCTGTTTCCGCCAAATTCTCACTCGGCCATGGGCATGGAGCAACTGAAAACGTTATTCATCGGAACACATAATTTGTTTCCAATTATCGACTGTCCAATCTTTGTGCTCCTGTGCGAACTGGAGACGTTTTCTCCTGGTAACTGCAGACACCAAAGGTGTTCGAACAGGCCTACGGCTGCCATATCCCATCCGATGCGGTGTACGGGGAACAGTGCGTGCAGAGATCATTTGAGGGGATCCTTGATTAATATGGTCTGTAATTTGTTGCACTGTTGCCCTTCTGTTGTCTGTTACCAGTCTGGACACTCTCCGTTCCGCCAGCGCAGTCACTAGTCGATGACGACCACACGTTGCACGTAGAGACCCAGTTTTTTGGCTAACAGTCCAGTCTTTAAACACTTTAAACAGCTGCTCTGGAACATTTCACGAATGCGGCGGTTTCGGTGATACTTGCTCCATGGCTCTGAGCTCCTAAAATCATTCCACTTTGAAAGTCCGTCAAATCGCATTTTTTACCCATCTCGTTACCCAAAAATCACTTTTACTACTGTCGGAAGTACTAAGTTTTCCTTTTTTCCTTTTTTTATACTAGCCTCGCCCTCTGGCGGCAACATCGTGCAGCCGTAGCTCATTTGCTTAAAACTGTCAGGTGGTCATAATAAAGTGACCACTCAGTATATATAGATTTGGAGACTTTTGGTTTTCAATTTAATTCATGTGTTGAGAGTGTGGCAACTGTCAAATAACTGCAAGGCACAGTGCAAATTTGCATATTGTGTTTGTACATGTTATTCGGCGTTACAATTTCTGTTTACTCCCTCCTGAAAACTAAGTTGTGGGCGCCGATGTCCAAAATTAAAGTCCGGAAGGCATTCGTAGGGATAAAAAGGAAAACATGTGAGAGATTGTAGAGATGTTTGCCATGTAAATTGACACAACCGTAAGGGTAATAAACATTTTATAACAACAGAAAAATACGTACACATTTTGCGCATACAGGAGCCGCAAATGTCACCAAGGTGAGATATAAGAATGTAACCTAAAAATAGCTTAATAAGAAATGTGATCACCTCGCGTGACGTATACTCTAATTTAACTTTCCTTTTAGGTCAGTCCACGAGAAATCACCAAGAGCTGGTTGTTTGACCATTTATTTATATTTTTTATTCTCACCATAGTTAGTAGACCAAAACAATTTTTAGTTTTTTTTTTTCGTGCCGCTATTTTGGATGTGGACCTATTTTTACTTGTCGCTAGGCGAAAATTGGTGTTTTCAAGGGTTCACGGAAATGGCTGTAACTCTTTAACTGCTTAAGATAACTTAACAAACTTTCATTACTATGAAAGTAGACATCTTGAGCTTTCAGAAAAGGTGCTTAAGTCGTGTGTAACTTTTAGTCTGAGTAGACTGAAATGGACATAAGTTCGGCAAATGTGATTTGCAAAATCGCCATTTTTAGGCAGCTATAACTCAGGTAGGGATGAAAACTACAAACTGAATTTCTTTTCTGACCAACTGTGGAAAGCCAGCTTTTAGCCCATCAGGAAAAAAAAATCATGTTTTAAATCCCTGCCTAAAACTTTTAACCCTAAATTTGTAAAAATTACGTATTTCAAGGTCAAATATCTTAAAAGAGCTACCTATAAAAAATTTGACAGTTTTTACATAAACTCATCTATTGATCATCAATGGTATGAATTTCATTTTATGGTTCAGCGTGTTTTCAGAAGTATGAGTACTTAAACTCTGGTAAAAAAGCACTCTTATTCCCAAATTTGCAAAAAATTCTATATTTCAAGGTCAAATATCTTGAAAGGGTGACCTGCAAAAAATTTTACAATTTTCCTGTAAACTCACCTATAAGTATCCTATCAGTGGTATGAATTTCATTTTGTGGTTCAGCGTGGTCTGAGAAGTCTGAAAACTTAAATTCTGATAAAAACAAATTTTCATTGCCGAAATTGTAAAAATTACATATTTCAAGGTCAAATATCTTGAAACCTGATTTTTTTTTTCTGTAAATTCATCTATTGATATCCTATCAATAGTACAAATTTCATTTTGTGGTTCAGTTTGGTTTCAGAATTATGAGTACTTACACTCTGGTAAAGCTACAGACAAACGCTGGTGTTGTTGAATTGCTACGATAACCATGAAACCACTCTGAGGTGGATATTGTAGTTCCTTTTGGTTCCTTGCGACCTAGGCCTGAGAGTTGCCTGTTTGTAGTCGTCCTATCGCTCGCCACTGTACAGCGCGGGATAGACGTGTACCAGAAATAAGGACAGATGCATAATGTGGCCGTTGTAAACCATAAAATATTGAGCTCCCATCTGCCTTTTCATCTTATAGGTAGATAGATTGATATTACTAATTTATTAGTTATCGTACACATAAGAAGTGGTGCAATCTTAAAAAAAAAAGTGGTCTGGCGCTCCAAAGATCGGCCCAAGGGTTATCTACTCTAGCGGGGGGAGGGGGGGGGCAGCAAAACTTTGAAATCAAATACTACATACTTGCATATACACTGAAGAGCAATTGAATTAGAGACAGCTGGCGTTATGCAAATGTGGCACTGTGGGCGGCACTATAAACTGAAACGACATGACGTATGCAGCGATCCGACAATATAAGGAGTGATGTGACGGGAATCAGTAAGAGTCGGACGCAGTATGGGTAAGACAAATGATCTAAGCGCATTTAATCGTGGGCAAATTGCCGGGGCCCGACGAATGGGCCACTCCATCTTGGAAGTTGTGCAGGCACTGGGATTTTCACGAACCACTGTGTCACGGGTGCACCGTGAGTACATCGAATCCGGTAAAACCATCCCTGCAAGGGCCAACTACCGTGGACAACAAACATCGTGTGGATGAGCGGGGTCATCGTCGGCTAGCTCGCATTGTAACAGCGGATAGACGGGCCACAGTGCAAGAAATCAGTCGGAAATTTAACGCTCGTGCACAAAAACGCGTAAGCAGATACACCATTCAGAACTATCTCCTCGCTATGGGGTACAGAAGCCATCGTCCCACGAGGGTACCGCTGCTGACCGCACATCACAGGGTGCAAAGATTAGCATGGGTGCGGGAACATCGTCACTGGACCCTAGATATGTGGGAAAATGTTGCCTGGACTGATGAGTCGAGATTCACGTTGGTACATGCGGATGGCAGGATACGAGCACGGCGCAAACCACATGAAGCGATGGATCCTTCTTGCCAGCAGGGTACTCTTCAAGCCGGTGGAGGTGGCATTCTCGTCTGGGGACTGTTTACGTGGACTGAAATGGGACCCCTGGTACATGTGACATCGTCCCTCACAGGTCAACGTTACCGGAATATCCTGGACGACCATTTGCTCCCGTTTGTGCGTCTTCAATATCCCACTGGGGACCTCATCCTGCAACAAGACAATGCAGCTCCCGAATTGTATCCGAATGGTTGGATGAACACTCCACCGACGTGACCTCTCTTCCTTGGCCAGCTAGGCCACCTGACCTCAATCCCATCGAGCACATCTGGGATGCCATCGAGAGAGAGATGATCCCCCTCCATAAAATCTTCGTGAACTGCGGGAGCTTGTTCAGGGGTCGTGGATCCGTATGGCTTCCCAACGTTTCCGGTGTCTTGTCGAGTCCATGCCGAGACGAATCGCCGCCGTCATCGGGGTGAAAGGTGGTGCTACACGTTACTAGATAGGTATCTCTAATTCAATTGCTCTTCAGTGCATATCTCACTGGTACCCCTGTGTGCAAACACCATACATACATTTCCTCTGTGCCTTCTTCTTACCTAATGTCGATTTTCACGGGCGACGACTGAATAAATGAATATAAAAAAACTTCGATTCAGTTAGGTAAAAAGTAGCGTGGTACCGGGGGGGGGTGCTTGCCAAAAAGTGGCCTGGTGCCACTTTTTGTCAAGCACCCCCTGCCCTGCACATAGGTACGCACTGCTCAACAAAACAAGGTTTACGTCGCATCAAATTTTGACTGTTTGTACTGTTTTTGTCAGCTGCTTCGGAGTTTGAACCTTCGGCAGCGAATCAGCTGGCAGTCGTGGGTCGCAGTCACAGTAATAGTAGAATAGCCCCAGGAGGATCTTCAACAATGTGAACGACATCCTTATCTTTCATCGTCCAGCCAACTAAGGAAAAACCGCAGGCCCCATTGCTGTCGACGAAGTCCGTGCCTCTTCTTGAGTTGGACGGACTCAAGAAGAGCTGAAACCGCGCTTTCACTTCTGAATGTGAGCAACTAACATCTCTTGAAATTTTTTAATAAAGAAATTCAAATTTAAAGCTGCCAGGCTGTTGATACTGACGAAACACGTTAAAAGCAAATTATGTAAATGGACAAAAGACGAAAAAAAAAAAAAACCAAAACAGAAACTGGTGGTGCAAAAGTTTCATTTCCAGATTTTATCAGATTGCAATCAATGATTTTTGCGCCCCTCTCTTAAGCTACGCCCGGGGAAGCAGCCCAGACTGTCCTCCTACCCTAGTTACTCCTCTGCATAAGGAAAGCATCTGCAGCCACCGGAACGGTCCTTACACACGCTCTCAACAAGAAATGCCGTTAGCTTTAAGTATGTAACTTAATTTACATATTAGACAGCATTTTGCTCACTGATATGCAAAATCCACTGTGGTTTTTAGTGTATAACGAAGTAAATTTCTCCGTCATTTTCGGTCTACGCCGGGATTCGAACCCGAGGCCGCTTATTCCGGAACAAGTCGCTCTACCAACTGAGCTACGCAGACATTTGTTCTGATTCCTATCTGCCTTTATGTCGTATGCGTCCTGCTGGCAGGTACGTCACATCTCCCCCCCCGAAAGAGGGCCGGGGGCATGGCCCACGGGTCAGCCGTAACCATGAATCGTTGCAGGCAGCCATCCACTGTAGAACGTGCACTTGAGAACTCCCAGTCAATCTGCTGTGTGGAATGCAACATCACACATTTTTATTTTTCGAAGCGCTGGAGAAGGACTTCTCTGATTTTTCCTGTCTCGCGGTGTGGAAATAACATCACACCAATGCGATATTTTGAACGGCCGGGTCATTCCGGATAGTTCGGGCGCCATTATAACGAAGTAAATTTCTCCGTCATCTTCGGTCTACGCCGGGATTCGAACCCGAGGCCGCTTATTCCGGAACAAGTCGCTCTACCAACTGAGCTACGCAGACATTTGTTCTGATTCCTATCTGCCTTTATGTCGTGTGCGTCCTGCTGGTAGGTACGTTACAAGTGTTCATTTGCATATGCCAGTGAAAAACCAAAACTTTCATTGAGCACTTTGGATTATTTGCTCCGCTATTGCCTTCCGAACTTTAATTTTGGAAATCATTCTAATTATCGTGCGTTAAGGCGCTTGTCAGGTTGAATCAGTTATTTTCATTATTTCGAAAACAACTACGAGAACGTATGTTCTTCCTGCCTTTTCTCTTTCTTGTTTAAGCAGTATTCCACGATAAGGTTGCTTATGTGAGATGTCAAGCCTTTAATCTTGACAACTGTCAGAGACGATGTTTCGTTCTCACGCTCTGTCTCATCGATTATTCACGTATCGCCATACGTTATAGTCGGCTACATAGTTACTGGGCTACTGGCTGTCATATTAATAACAAATATCTGAATAACTGTGTGTCGTTCAATGTTGAGAAAACTAGGAGGAGATCCGAATATTAATGTGAATAGACAACCTTGTATTCTGCATTCAATGCTTCCGATTGCATGATGTGATACCTGTACACTATATGCGAGAAAATGCTGTATGTAAAATGAAATTCGTGTATATTTATGTGAGGTATACTCCTAGGCATACCGCACATAAATATACGGCATTTCTACAGAACAGTGGGGCTTACTGCACGATTCTGCACCAGGGTCTCAACATTACTAACTATGCTACTGGTTCTTCGAGAGAAATTTCTGGGTATCCTAAACTTTTTGTTTAGACCCTCCTCGAGAGTTGCGCAAGTCAGATTAGTGATATACAGTATTTCGTTGATTACGTTCAACATGAGATAACACGATAAATTTCGTGATGTATCGATATGAGGAGGGTTTTCGTATATAAACACTATCAAGAATTTGATATATATATATATATATATAAACACTATCAAGAATTTGAAGGATAAAGTTGTAGAATTTGAAAGTTCCTCTGACAGAGCTGCACGACTCGTTATCCAACTCTCGAGAAGATTCCAGGCCCAGATTATTCAAACTTATGCACCCACCACAAGTCATCCTGAAGAAGAGATTGAAGAATTTTATGAGGAAATTCGTCATCTAAATAATAAAGGCAAGCAGCACTTGAAGATCATTATGGGAGATTTCATTGCGAAAATGGGGCAACGACAACAGAACGAAACTTCAGTAGGTAAATTCGGTCACGGTAACAGAAACCAGCGTAGAAATACTCTCGTAGATTTTGCAGAAGCTGAAGGGTTTTTCATCATGAACTACTTTTTCAAGAAAAAGCCGCAGAGGAAATGGACATGGAGGCATCCCAATGGATTGACAAGTGAAATTGATTTTATTAGGTGTAACAAGAAATTTGTCATGGAAGACTGCAGTGTGCGAAACAAGTTCAACACAGGTAGTGACCATAGAATGGTAAGATGTAAGATTCACCTCAATGTCAAACTCGAGCGTGGCAAGCTCATAAAACAAACAAAGTGTATTGACATGACCAACCTTAAAAAGCATCATAAAATACCTTCAAATTAGAACTGAGGAACAGATTCTCTAGTCTAGAAGGTCTAACACCAAAAGAAGTGGACACCACTGAAGTTAACAGAAAAGTAACCAAAGCTCTTATAGCAACACAATTAGCTGGGTCTAAGAACAAGTTGCATGTTAACAAATTATCAGGAAAAATCAACTTGTTGACGCAAAAAAAAAAAAAAAAAAAAAAAAAAAAAAAAAAAAAATAAAAAAAGAGAGATGAGGACAACTAAAGAAGATGTGACTTGGCCAACGCTCTGTCTAGAGCTATGCAAGACAATACGAAAAAGTATCACTGAAGACGTAAGGAAATTCAACAGTGAACTAGTGAGGAAAGCAATTGAAAACAACCAAAGCATGAAGATAGCACAGGGACATCTCAGTAAATGAAGAAAACAGATTATGGCACTGAGAAAAGAAGATGGTTCTGTAACAAGAAATAGAGGCGGAATTTTGACAAGAGTGAAAGATTTCTACTCCATGTTATATGAAAGGGATGACACATGTACTCCAGACATTATGAAAGGTACCAGTACCAGAGTTCTTCCAGTTCTCCCAGCAGAAGTTGCACATGCAATCAAAAACATGAAGCGGGGAAAAGCTCCAGGAGAAGATGGAATTACTGTAGACATCATACAAGAAGCAAGTGGAGAAATCGAAACAGTACTCGCCCAAATTTTCACTCGATGCCTTGATGAAGGGAAGATTCCTGAGGATTGGAACAACGCTACAATGATCTTGCTACATAAAAAAGGTGACATTGAGGATCTCAGGAATTACAGACCTATCAGCCTCCTATCAGTGGTTTATAAAATCTTCACTTAAAGTTCTTTCACACCGCTTGAAGGTAACACTGGACACGGCTCAACCGAGAGAACAAGTTGGATTCAGGAGTGGCTACAGCACTATAGATCATATCCACGTACTGAGAGAACTAATTGAAAGAGAGAGGAAATATGAACTTCCATTGTGCATGGCTTTTATCGATTATGAAAAGGTCTTTGATTCGGTTAAACCATCAGCAGTTACAATGGCTTTGAAATCCTACGGTATTGAAGATGCATGCATTAATATTATTATTAACATCTATGAAAATGCAAGTGCAAAGATTAAGCTCTTTAAAAATACAGCACGCATAAAAATTGGAAAGGGAGTGAGACAAGGTGACACCATATCTCCGAAGCTCTTTAATGCCACATTGGAAAATATCTTTCAATCACTTAACTGGGAAAACAAAGGGATAAAGATTAATGGATATTATCTAACTCACCTTTGTTTTGCTGATGATGTAGTCATTTTTGCAACTACCCCATCAGAGCTGCAGAGTATGATCCAGGAACTTGCTAACAAGAGCAAAGAAGTGGGATTAAAAAGGAACTTTCAGAAGACAAAAGTAATGTACAATGCATTTTCAAGAAATGAAGATTTATCGATTGATGGGGAAAAGCTGGAGATAACAGATACGTACGTTTATCTTGGACAGCAGATATCAAGTGAGGGTCACATTGATGAATAAATTAATCGGCGTATAAAACTTGCCTGGAGAGCTTTTGGAAGAAACAGCATAATTTTCAAGAGCAATATGCCATTATGTCTTAAAAGAAAAGTGTTTGATCAATGCATCCTTCCAGTGCTTACGTATGGTGCAGAGACGTGGACCTTAACTAAAAGAGACATACAAAGGCTGCAGACAACTCAAACAGGCATGGAGAGGTGCATGCTTGGTGTAACCAGGAGAGATAAGAAGAGAAACACGTGGATCCGAAAAATGACAAGAGTGGAAGACATCATGACCAGAGTAAAATCCCTGAAATGGCAATGGGCTGGACATACTGCCAGAAGGACAGACCATCGAAGGACAGCCAAAATTTTAGATTGGATTCCAAGGGACAGGAAAAGACCCAGAAGAAGACCACATGTGAGATTGGTGGATGAAATTCGAAAGTATGCAGGAGTAACATGGAGGAGACTGGCACAAGACAGACCGTTGTGGAAGAGGCTTGGAGAGACCTTCGTCCAGCAGTGGATTGATAATGGTTGACAATGATGATGATGATATACACTATATTGACAAAAGTTACCGGACACCTAGAAGAGAAACACAACATAGCATTTATTGACATACATTAGTATGGTGTCGGTCCACCTTTGGCCTACACGTGTCTTCACGAGCTCCGTGTTTGAGTGCTTCTTCTGTGTGTGTGCCGAAATTAAAGGTCTGTGCTTTCGTTTAAGATCCCTCACGAGTGGGTGAGTGCTCATATTTTTTCATTATCACTGTTTTAATTTAAACACCGAGCTGGTCGTTTTTCTACGTTAACCCTTGCCATTGATTATGACATCTGCCGATGAGGGCGCTGTTCCCACCCGCATAGCTGCAGCTCCTCACGTCGGCTCTACAACGACAGACGCATCCGATCAATCATCTTCGCTTGTTAGTGGAGAGCCTCTTAATTTTCCTCCTGTCATTTGCACCTTTTCTCCTGCTCAGGTCTCCGACTCAGCCATTGAGAACGTGGATGTTACGTCTCTGGCCTCTGCTGACGATGATGAATTCATGGACGTCTCTGATAGCGTCGCTAATCTGCCCTCTACAGTTTCTACTGCCTCTGCTTCCAGAACATTGTCTCATGCTGCGTCAATGCCTTCTGAGCCAGAGGAGGCGCTTTTGCACACACTTATTCTGCGGCTGCCTCTGGTACTTCACCGGCTTCCTCCTCGTCTCGTCTTTCCCCTATAGATTCTTACGTTACTCTCAACGGTGACACCATCTTATTAGACATTCCCGAGAACTCTCCTGCTGGTCAACGTCTTCATTCGACCCTCGAGTTGGGGGTTTGTTTTGATGAGCTGCTCAACACTCTTTTGAAACAGTACCGCTCCGCTCTCAAGAACATGCTTCCTTCCGGTGCCATCACCCATCTCACCCGAAAGCCACGAACTGTGATTGTTTATTTTTCGAAGAAAGAATATGTTGAGCTTGTCTTGTCTCGGGGCCTATCAATTGGCGATCGTCACCTCTTAGCCGAATACGTCGTCCAGCGTCCTGTTCTGGTCTCTCTACATCCGGTACCCCCGGAGATCTCTGATGAGATGCTGTGGGCTGCACTTACTCGATACGTCAGAGTAGTCGGCCCAGTAGAGGACTCTCTCCTCTTCCCCCTCTGATCCCGATGATAAACATATCTGTGTCTTCCGTAGAACTGCTCGTATCACCTTCCCGTCGGAAGAGCATCTAATAAAGTTTCCACTGTTCCTCGATGTTCGTTGCGGTAACAAGCGCCACCGGATTGATCCTCACCTCTGCTCATTGCTCACGCTGCAAGGGTTACGGCTATCAGCAGGCTCATTGCCCCCATGCAGAGCCACTGACTCCTGGAGTTCCTAGGCAGCATTCTACCTCTTCCTCCGTTTCTGCTACCATGCCTTCTCCTGCGTCTGCACCTCCTGGACCCAGTTCTGCCGAAAATCTGATTAAAGCCTTCGATCCACTCGCGTCTTCCGATGTTGCTTTCTCCACTCTGTCGGATTTTCCTACGTTTGACTCCTCCTTGCCTTCCCGTGTTCTCTCTCCAATCAGATGACATCACGGCTGTTCTTCAAGCTTCATTCATCGTAGGCACTTTTGCTCCTGGCGATGAGGTGGACCTTTCCCCTGATTCCACATCTCGTGTGTCATCGATCCACGGCAAGCGTCGTTCTACTACCAGTACCGAATCCCGGAGGAAAAAGAAGAAGTCACCTTCTCCGACTGGCCGCCCACATCGTTCCACCCATCTAGCAGGCTCTAAGTCACCCCTGTCGCGTTATAGCTCTTCCTCTTCAAAGTCCAATGGTCCTCTACCGACGTTTGAAGATTTCTCGACTCTTCTTACCAATGCCTCCCTTCCATCAGAACCTGTCTCATTTGAAGATCTTTACGAGTTTCTCACTCATAAAACAAATCGGGAGGCTTCTGTCATCTTTTTACAGCAGTTTGAAACAGTTCTTCCCGAGGTCTTTGACCAAGTAACCTCCATCCTCAAATACCTCCGGCATAATGCCACGCAACCTGACTACGTCTTGTGGTGTCGTGGTATTTCTTATCAATCGCCGAGACACATTCCAGAAAGCTGCCATAGTTACCCTTCATCCGACGTCGGACTTACCCATTCAAGGTCGCCACTCTGAATTGTAGAGGTTTGCTAACCCCTCGCTAACGCTCTCGTTCTGGAAGATCTGTCGCCTCTTGAGGCCAACTTACTCCTTCTGCAAGAGACGAACTGCCACTCCTCGACACTTTTTCATAGATGGAGCACTTGGGACTTCCCCTTTCACCATGCTTTCCGTTACTCTGTGCACGGTGGTACAGAAGGGACAGCAGTCTACCATCTCCGCATACCGTGAAAGCTCCTTTTATGCTACGTGGTCACCAGTGACCCCGTGGTTCGCTGTTACACCAAGTCCGTTACATCTCAAGGTGAGTTAAGATTCTGCATTAACTTTTTGATGTTCTTTCGCACAGCGGTGCCCCGCCTGTGATCATTTTGTTCTTCCTAAATCATTTCTCTGTTTGCATCACGTTGTAAATTGTCATTACTCATTCAATGATCGTCGCTTTTATCAGTTTGTATCATTCCTGTTCTTTTCTTTCTTTGAGACGATTCCATGTAGCTCGTCTCCTCTGTTTTGTTACATTAAAGCGATTCTGAAACCACCTTTGGCTTTAATGCATGCACTAACCTTTTGAGACATGCTTTCGACAAGGTTTTGGAACACAGCGATAGGTATGTTCTTCCAGTCAGTACATAATGCTGCAGCTAACTGTTGCTTAGTAGTAGGCCTTGGTTCCAAACTTCTTATAGGGCGCTGTAATTTATCCAATAGGTGCTCTATGGAATTAAGATAATGTCTCTGTGCTGGTCAGTCCACACACGGTATCGAATTATCGTCAAACCCCGCCGTAACAGTCCTTGCTTTATGGCTCGGTGCATTATGCTGCTGGTACCAACAAGGCTCGGTTCCATAATATTGCCACAGAGTTGGTAGGGCATAATTGTCCACAATATCGAGGTAGACGTGCTGGTTAACAGGTTTGTCCACGACAACCAATGGGCCGGGACCATACCACGAAAAGCACCCCCACACGAGTACACTGCCAGCTGCAAACTTGACCGTAGGAACAGTATACTGTGGTAAATAGCGTTCTCCCTGATGCCGCCATACCCACACACGGCCATCAGACTGATGGATTGTCTATCTGGATTCATCAATCCATAGGATCCGTTTTCATTGATTTACGGTCCACGATAGATGTTCTTTGCACCATGCTAAACGACGAGTAGCATTCCGAGTGGAGATGAAAGGCTTATGAGCAGCTGCACGACCACGGTAATCCATGTAATGAAGTTCTCTGCGAATGGTACGTGTACATACCGAGGTTATAGCATTTTTACTCACCTGTACACTGAGGTCTTGTGCAGTACTCCGTCGTTTAGCTGTAACGACTCTCCTGAGGCTTCGACGTCCTCTATCGCTGATTTTCTTTGGTCTGCCGGTACGTTTTGCTGCTTCAGACACGCCATGTGTCTTTCCACTTATTCAGTACATCCAAAACAATTGACTTGGGTATGTTTAAACGCCTCTCGGTTTCTCTTATGGACAACCCATTAGTATATAACACTCCACAATCTTTCTTTTCTCAAAATCGGTTCTCTCCCGCCGCGACATTTTCACTCAACCTCACAACGCGATATGATCGCGGTCAGCTGCAGGCTTGTTTTTATACCGTTTGCAGCTGTACTGCGCATCTTAACAACGCAGCGGATCCGTTCATTTGCTTTTGAAGGGTGTCTGGTGACTTTTGTCAATATAGTGTATATACGATATATATACACTGACGGAAAAAAATCCCAACACCACGAAGAAATAGTTGTAGAGGAATGAAATGGCGGCAATACATTTGTATAGGTAACATATTTAATCGATTAAGGTTTCAAGATCACAGCTTATTGTAAGTGCGAGAAGATCCATTTTAAATGTGAAATGCTGATACATTAATAACCGGTGTAACCGCCAGAATGTTGAATGCAAGCACGCAAACGTTCATGCATTGTGTCGTACAGGTGCTGGATGTCAGTTTGTGGGATGGAGTTCCATGCCTGTTGCACTTGGTCGGTCAATATAGGGACGGTTAATGCTGGTTGGGGTGACGCTGCAGTTGTCGTCCAATGATGTTCCATACGTGCTCAATTGGTGAAAGATCTGGTGATCTACCAGGCCACGGCAACATGTCGACACTCTGTAGAGCATGTTGGGTTACAACAACGGTATGCGGGCGAGCGTTATCCTGTTGGAAAACACCCCCTAGAATGCTGTTCATGAATGGCAGCACAACAGGTTGAATCACCAGACCGACGTACAACTGTGCCGTCAGGGTGCGTGGGATAACCACGGGAGTGCTCCTGCTGTCATAGGAAATTGCTCCTCAGACCATAACTCCAGGTGTGGGACCAGTGTGTCTCGGCCGCAGACAGGGTGGTTGCAGGCGCTCACCTGGCCTCTTTCTAACCAACACACGGCCATCACTGGCACCCAGGCAGAACCGGCTTTCATCAGACAACACAACAGATCTCCACACCATCCTCCAATGAGCTGTAGCTTGACACCACTGACGTCGCAAACGGCAGTGGTTTGGAGTAAGTGGAATGCACGCTACAGGGCGTCTGGCTCGGAGCTGTCCTTCAAGTAACCGATTTGTAACAGTTCGTTGTGTCACTGTGGTGGCACCTGCAGCTCGAATCGCTGCCGCAGACGCGGTACGATGCGACGGCCATACGCCGTACACGGCGGTCTTCCATCTCAGTAGTACCACGTGGCCGGCCGGAACCCGGTCTTCTTGAGGCAGTACCTTCCCTTGACCACCGCTGCCAACAATCATGCACAGTGGCTACATTCCTACCAAGTCGTTCTGCAATATTGCGGAAAGAAAATCCACCTTCTCGTAGCCCTATTACACGACCTCGTTCAAACTCCGTGAGCTGTTGATAATGGCTTCTTCGTCTTCTTAAAGGCATTCTTGACTAACATCAACACCCTACGTCAAATCTCAACGATAACTAACGCTCACGAACGTTACAGCGCGTATTTACAGCAAACCTGCTTTGCATGTTCCTAGGGGCGCTACTAGCGCCACACCTATGCGCCGAGCGCGAAATTTGCATAGACGTCATCTTACAGATGTACTCTCACCGCTTACCAACTGTCGTTTATCTAACACAACCCCTTCTTGGTGTTGGGATTTTTCCCCCGTTAGTGTATATATATATATATATATATATATATATATATATATATATATATATATATATATATATACCGATATATACTGTATATAATTACGATATGTGATATATTTCATTGATTTCGTTCAACATGAGGCAATACGCATTACCATTAAGTTCTCAACAGAAAATTTCAAGCTTTTATTGCAATCGATTTCCGTGTTGTCACACATGAAACCTATTTACCAATTTTGATTTAAAAGCTCATAAATGTATTGTCTATTAGATGATCCATTGAAAATTATAACATGCGCTTTTATTACTACGACGTTTGTTAATACAAGGTGAGTCAAAAAGTCTCAGGACACCCTTGTATTTCAGAAACGGGAGGGAAAATGAAATATATGAATAGCCCAGCAAAGAATCGGTGAGGGAGGCCTATCTTTTAGGCTATTTCCGGAACATAGCCATTATCTTGAAACCCGCCATATTGGATTAAGGTCAAAGTTTTTCATATGGTAAGGGATCATGTTGCATATCAAACAAGACCAGAATTTTCTCAGAAATTGATTGCCGTAATCAGATTTGACATATGTGTTGTGACTCACAAGTTATCAACACAGAAAGTTGAAATACCAACCTCTAAAGTACCATGTGATGCTCAGCCATTTGACGTGTTCCATGTGTTTTCCCTGTTGCTGAACACAGAGCTGAATGCGCTTGATCCAGTCGCTATGCACCAGTACGAGAATATCCGGAGAAATGCGATTACAGGCCTCCAGGATGCGTTGCTGAAGGTGGTGTTGGTCACGAATTTTCTCAGCATACACCAGGTGTTTCAGATGACCACGCAGATAAAAGTCGAGTGGTGTGAGGTCGGGAGATCTGGGTGGCCATTCCACAGGATCATGCCTGCCGTTCTAATGACTAGGGAATTGAACATCTAGCCACTGAAGAACAGTTGCTCCGTAGTGTGGTGGAGCCCCATCGTGTTGGAAATAAGAGGAGAAACTGCCATCTTCATTCAGAAGGGAAGGGAACATTGTTTCCTGTAGAATTTCCAGGTAGCGCTGAGCATTTAGGTTATTGTCGATGAAAATGGGTCCGATTACACGAATGCTCCACATTCCGCACCACACCTTAACCTTTACATTACCAATGACGTTGGATGTTTCCATACAATGAGGATTCCTGTCACTCCATTACCTGTGGCTCTAACGGTTAACCTCACCACTGACATAGAAATTAGCCTTGTCACTGAACAATAAAAAATGCCCTGTGCAAATGAGAGATCCCGTTGATGTTGGTCTAAAGCCAAGGTGCAAAACTTGACACGTCTATCAGGGTCATCCTCTGATAGTTGCTGGTGAATCTGGATCTTGAACGGATGCCAGTGAGCGGTGTCAAGAATCCGTGCAATGGCTGATTGGCTGATACCAACCACATTCTGCTGCGAGACGTCGTATGCTACGTTGTAGACTCTTTGCAAAGGATGCCAAGATAATTGTTGAGGTTTTCTCGACTGTAGCAGTTTTTGACCGGCCACTACGTGGCTTGTCATCCACAGTCCCAGTTTCTCGGAATTTGGGTATCAGTTTTCGGCCGGCCACAACGTGGCTTGTCGTCCACAGTACCAGTTACTCGGAATTTGGATATCAGTTTTCGGCCGGCCACTACGTGGATTGTCGTCCACAGTCCCAGTTTCTCGGAATTTGGATATCAGTTTTCGTCCGGCCACTACGTGGATTGTCGTCCACAGTCCCAGTTTCTCGGAATTTGGGTATCAGTTTTCGGCCGGCCACAACGTGGCTTGTCGTCCATAGTACCAGTTACTCGGAATTTGGATATCAGTTTTCGGCCGGCCACTACGTGGATTGTCGTCCACAGTCCCAGTTTCTCGAAATTCCGATATCAGTTTTCGGCCGGCCACTACGTGGATTGTCGTCCACAGTCCCAGTTTCTCGGAATTTGGATATCAGTTTTCGCCAGGCGACTACGTGAATTGTCGTCCACAGTCCCAGTTTCTCGAAATTCCGATATCAGTTTTCGGCCGGCCACTACGTGGATTGTCGTCCACAGTCCCAGTTTCTCGGAATTTGGATATCAGTTTTCGCCAGGCGACTACGTGAATTGTCGTCCACAGTCCCAGTTTCTCGGAATTTGGATATCAGTTTTCGCCAGGCGACTACGTGGATTGTCGTCCACAGTCCCAGTTTCTCGGAATTTGGATATCAGGTACGCCACAGTGTTGTGTGAAATTTGTAATCTTTCTGGGTGTCGGTTGTTGAAGTCTGCGGCTATGATACGGCAGCTACGTCCCCCAGACATTACGATCACCTCAATCTTATCTTCTTTCGTCAATGTCATCTTCAGTTGCTTGCAACAAACAATGGTTATTTCAAATTTCTGTGTTGATAACTTGTGAACCACAACACATATGCCAAATCTGATTGCGGCAATCAATTTCTGAGAAAATGTTGGTCATGTTTGATATGCAATATGACCCCCTTACCACATGAAAAATTTGATCTTGATCAATATGGCGGATTTCAAGATGGCGGCCATGTTCCTGAAGTAGCGTAAAAAGATAGGTTCCATCACCGATACTTTGCTGGGGGTATTCAGATATTTAATTTTCCCTCCCGTTTCTTAAATGCAAGGGTGTCTTGAAACTTTTGACTCACCGTGTACAAATAATTACAAAACAGAATAGCTCAGAATCGATAGTTTTGAATGCCATGCTAAAGAACCCCAGTATATGCTGCTCGGCTTTGAAAATGCCATACAATGAGGTATTTGTCGGAGCGCCGTGCGAACTGGAGGGTACGTGATTACAATGGGGTTGCGTAAATAATTGCAGTTATAAATAGATGAGGGAGAAAAAAAGTGCAAAACGACTCGCATATAGCTAAGTTCGGTAGTCCATAACTGGGCGTGTTGAGCACTCCATCGGAGTGACCTCAGTGACGAAAGCACCTGTAAGGAATAAGAATGCCTGCACGATTTCAATAGGATTCCTACCATCACTATCACACGGACACACTTACTAAAGGCTTCATCATAGGGTTACGGACTGCTGGTTCATCCCTGCGTTGCATCGCTGCGGAAACGAATCGAGATGCAATAATTGTCGCCCGAATGTGCCGACAGTGGTTAAAGGAAGGTAACGCACGTAGTCGTAGTGGAACTGGTGCACGTAGGAGGATGCCCGAAAGCCTCAACAAGAGCCCCGGTGGCGTAGTGGTCTAAGCGATGGCTTCTGATCATTCATCCGAGATGGGTCCGCGTTCGAATCCCGGTTAGGCATGGATGTTGTGTTTGTCTTACGGCGCTGGCTCTTTCGCTTCCCTGGCACCAGTGGCCCTAAATTAGGGGCGGGAGACTGCTTATAGCCCATTTAGTTGCTCACAGTGGTCGTTAAACCTCCAATAAAAAAACCAAGTTAGTAAAATCATGCAATGCATTGATTACGATACGCTTTCCAGCATACCAGAGCCGCCCCGGTGGCGCAGTGGTCTAAGCGATGACCTCTGATCATTCGTCCGAAAGGGGTCCGGGTTCGAATCCCGGTCAGGCATGGATGTTGTGTTTGTCTTACGGCACTGGCTCTCTCCCTTCCCTGGAACCAGTGACCCTAAATTAGGGACGGGCGACTGCTTATAGCCCATTGAGTTGCTCTCGGTGGTCGTTAAAACTTCAATAAAAAAAACAAACAAACAAAAAAAAAACATACCAGAAATCATTACTCAAGTTATTACTCGAGATATGAGGATAATGGTTGTGGAATAAAACTGGCTCCTGTGCTCTGACCTTTGACCCTATTTCGATGATGTCAAACAGAATTAGTTCAGTCCAAAATGCGTAAAAATATACTAAAGTTTTGTCACAATAGAAGCATTTTTAATCAAGTTATGATGATAATGGCTGTGGAATAAATCTCGCTCCTGTGCCCTGATCTTTGACTCCATTTTGATGACATTAAACAGAATTGGTTCGGTATAACTCCGGAGCAACATGATAAAGTTTTGTCGCAATCGAAGCATTTTTAAGTAAGTTATAACGCATAAGGGCAATGGAATAGATCCCGCTCTTATGTCCTGAACTTTGACTCCATTTCTCCGGTTTTCAATAGGGTTCGTCCACATGTGGTCCGCTACCACACTAAAATTTCATCGAAATCGAACCCTTTTTACATACGTTATTACACATAAGGGCAATGGAATGGATCCCGCTCCTATGTCCTGACCTTTGACCCCACTTTGTCCATTTTCAATAGGGTTCGTCCCAGGTGGTTCCTGACCACATACCGAAATTTCATCGAAATCGTACCATTTTTACGCGTAGTTATCGTGCTGTCAGACGGACAGACGGACAAAGCTGAAGCATATACTGTTCTTCAACCTACGGTTGGAAAGCGTAAAAAAAAAAAAAAAAAAAACAAGTTAGTAAAATCATGCAATGCATTGATTATAATACGCTTTCCAACATACCAGAAATCATTACTCTAGTTCTCACTCAAGTTATGAGGATAATGGCTGTGGAATAAATCTCGGTCCTGTGCCCTGACCTTTGATCCCATTTCGATGATATTCAACAGAACCGGTTCAGTATACCTCCAAAATAACACGATAAAGTTTTGTCACAATCGAAGCATTCTTACGTAAGTTATGATGCATAAAGGCTATGGAATAGATCCCGCTCCTGTGTCCTAACCTTTGACCCCATTTCGCCCATTTTCAATAGAATTTGTCCCCAGACAGGACCCTACAACATACTGACATTTCATCCAAATCGAAGCAATTTTACGTAAGTAATGACGCATAATGGCGATGGAAGTGATTCCGCTCCTATGTCCTGACCTTTGACCCCATTTCACTCATTTTCAATAGGTTATGTCCCCAGGTGGTCCCCTACCACATACTAAAATTTCATCGAAATCGAATGATTTGTACGCGAGTTATCGTGCGGACGGACATACGCACACAACGCGTGGCGTAATGAGGCAGATGGGAATCGCGACCATCTGCTCGCAAGAGTGTGACGTCATAAAACTTTAATAGGATCCACACACAACGCGTGACGTAATGAGACAGATGGCGTGACCGCGCGCCAACTTCTCCATCGCGAGATTGTGACGTCATAATATTTCTAAGCATGGGTAACATTAATGGGACGACGCCATGATATTAAAAACGTGGTAATTCGGGGTGGTTATTTAGCGCACTAAACGAATTTTTGTAAAGTCGAGATCAAGCTAAATCGATTTCTAGTACCAGAAAATGGTAGGTTAACGACTTTCATCAAAATCCTTAGACCCGTTTTCAAAATAAAATTTACATACACACAAGAATTGCTCCTTTAATAGTATGTGATAAAGGCGATGGAATGGATCCCGATCCTATGTCCTGACCTTTGACCCCATTTCGTCCATTTTCAATAGGGTTCGTCCCCAATGTTCCCCTACCACATACTAAAATTTCATCGAAATCGAACCATGTTTACGCAAGTTATGACGCATAAGGGCAATGGAATGCATCCCGCTCCTATGTACTGACCTTTGACCCCACTTTACCCATTTTCAATAGGGTTCCTTCCCAGGTAGTCCCCTACCACATACTAAAATTTTATTATCGACATCGAAAGATAGTTACGCAAGTTATGACGCATACGGGTAATGGAATGGATCCTTCAACCTACGGTTGGAAAGCGTGAAAAAGCCTCGATAGCCGGATTCGACGGCAAGCCGTAGCAGCCCTACAATCGATAGCGAACGACTTTCGACGAGGTGTACAGTTCGCTATGGACATCCTCGTATCGACACGGACTATGAATGACAGCTAGAATGAGGCAGGTTTGTGCTCCAGCCAACCATTGCGACGATCGCCCCTCCTCGCATCACATAGTCGCGCGAGGTTAATTTTTTACGCTTTTCCAACCGTAGGTTGAACAAGCGTATATGCTTCAGCTTTGTCCATCCGTCCGTCCGTCCACCTGTCCGTCCGTCAATCCGTCCGTCCATCCATCCGTCCACCTGTCCGTCTGTCCGCACGATAACTCGTGTAAAAATCGTTCGATTTCGAGGACATTTTAGTATGTCGTAGGGGAACACTGAGGATGAACCCTATTGAAAATACGTGAAGTGGGGTCAAAGGTCAGGACATAGAAGCGGGATGCATTCCAATGCCCTTATGCGTCATAAGTTGCGTAAATATGGTTCGATTTCAATGAAACTTTAATATGTCGTAGAGGACCATCTGGGGACGAACCCTATTAAAAATGGGTGAAGTGGGGTCAAAGGTCAGGACATAGGAGCGGGATGCATTCCAATGTCTTTATGTGTCATAATTTGCGTAAAAATGGTTTGATTTCGATGAAATTTTAGTATGTGGTGGGGGACCACCTGACGAAGAACGCTATTGAAAAATAAGCGAAATGGGGTCAAAGGTCTCGACATAGGAGCGGGATCCATTCCATTGCCCTTATGCGTCATAACTTACGTAAAAATGGTTCGATTTCCACGTGCCCTAGCGTTTTGTGTTTTCCAGTGCATTATTCTTGCTCCTAGTTCCTGGGTATTGTTGTTTAGTGTTTATGAAAGTTCGGTGCATCCAGTTTTTCCGGAAAGTTGTCCGGTAAGCGGTAAGCGTTTATTTTTGTTATAGTGAAGTGTTTGATTTCATCAAAGTGCTAACGGGCGTGTTGGCAAACAGCTATAGATGACTTTTTCAAGTGTTGAACCCTAATTTGTTCTGCATACTTCTTACTGCATTTACTTGTTTAGCGGAGCTTCCTTCCTGTGGTTTTACACCATCACTGCTTCTTGTGTATGCTTCGAAGTGCTTCAGTGTCATAGAATCAGCCATAATATTGTTTGTTTATATTTGCTGTGAGGCTTATCCGCTCCATGGCTGATTCGCATGATCAGCAAGATGCTGCCCAGCGAGTGGTCATCCGCTCGCTGCGTGCTAAGCGAAAAGCGCCTTCCTCACTGCCTTCCCCTCGACGTGTAGATGCTGCTCGCACGGATTCTACAACGGATCTCATGGATACTTCAGCTACTGAGTTGATTTCATCCAATGGTGCTGTTTCATCATCCTCTATTCTCATTCTTGAACAGTCTGGCATTGCTTCGATGCCTTCTTTGCAACCAACTTTGGTTAATGCCTTTAGTGATTATGCCTCTGCTGCGTCTGGTCGTCGTCGCTCCACCCTTACGTCTAATGCTGGCTTTGATGTGGATTCTCGTCTTTCCTTCTCCCAAACAAAGGATGTTCTCCGAGTGATTGTTTCTGAGAACTCTTCTCGAGGTAAGGATCTTTTTCTGTGTCAGCATTCAGGCCTTGTATTTAATGCGCTTCCTGACACTCCCCTTAAGTCATGCTCCTCAGGCTTAAAACGCATACCTTTTTTTTTTTTTTTTTTTTTTTTTTTATTGGAGGTTTAACGACCACCGTGAGCAACTCAATGGGCTATAAGCAGTCGCCCGCCCCTAATTTAGGGTCACTGGTTCCAGGGAAGGGGGAGAACCAGTGCCGTAAGACAAACACAACATCCATGCCTCACCGGGATTCGAACCCGGACCCCGTTCGGACGAATGACCAGAGGCCATCGCTTAGACCACTGCACCACCGGGGCGGCATACCTACTTTGGGTGCAATTACTCATATGGCATGGAAACCACGGTCTGTGGTTGTATAACTTGTTAAGATAGAGTATGCTGATCGTGTTCAATCAACGGGCATTGCTGTCCGTGATCGCACTCTGTTTGGTGTGCCCTTATCGCAGAATCCTGTGCTGGTTACTTTGTATCCAGTAGCCCCTGATATCTCTGACGTACTGTTCCGGAGTGCACTTTCACAGTGCGGTCGAGTTGTTGGCCGCATCATTTCTCTTTCAGCTGCGCCTGCTGACCAGGATGATAAAGGAATTTTGGGCCTGCGCAGACGAGCACGCATAATGTTTTCATCAGAGGATGTTGTATCAGATTGCGCAGCCCCGGTGGCGCAGTAGTCTCAGCGATGGCTACTGACCGTTTGTCCGCGATGGGTCCGGGTTCGAATTCTGGAAAGCCATAAATGTCGTGTTTGTCTTACGGCACTGGCTCTCTCCCTTCCCTGGACCCAGTGGCCCTAAATTAGGGACGGGAGACTGCTTATAGCACACTGAGTTGCTCACGGTAATCGTTAACCCCCCCCCCTCCAAAAAAAAAAAAAGATTGCCCTTCAGCTATTGATTTCATTATTGGCAGTCAGCGATTTCGCATGGACGTCCTTAAAGCTCTTCAATACTTCCAGTGTAAGGGCACTGGTCACTTTCGTTTCCGGTGTCCTCACCGTTTATCTGTTCCAGCTCCTGTTCCCTCGCAACTTCCTACTGGTTCTCGATTTTCTGAACTCAAATTCTAGCTTCACAGCTCTCTACATCGATTCCTCTTAGTGGTACAGATCTATCGCCAGATGACACGTCTGCTGCAGTGATCCCATGCTTCTCCAACTAGTGTTTCTTTAGCCCTGCATAATGTTCCAGCGCAGTCGTGTCTCTCCACGTGAGTTCATATTGTTTCTTCTCCTCCTCCAATTGCTAGTTCTTTGCCGGCCAGCGCTCAGACACTGCCATCACCATCTGCTATTGTGCTCCAGGCTCAAGCTACAGTGTCTCCACTTGTTCCAGCTCTCAGATCTCCATCTGCTACTCCAGAGACTGTGATTCCTGGCAATGTGACGCCTGGTTCAATATCTTCACAAGATTCCCCTGGCTCTGGTACCCAAAGCTGGGCGGATCAAGCTCTTCTTGTTGACGCTGAATCCCAAGATGTCTCTGAGCTCGACTCTGCATCTAGTTCTTCTGACACCACGGCCCTAGACGAGGATGTTGCTACTGACCCTGATATCCCTGTGCCTGCATTTTCACCGAATGACCCTGTCTCTTCCTCTATCACAAGACTTTTAGGGAATCCTCATTTTGCGTCGGCTGCTGACTATTTCTTGCTCGCACGTTCCTCTCCCGAATCCTGTCGGGATTCATCCTCTCGTCAGACTCGCCGTCGGACCGTCTGGCTTGCCAGCAGCTCCGATTCAGCTTTCTTTACCACCACTTGCAGTGGAATTCCTTACAGCTGACTTTATCCTTCTCCTTAGTGCCGTTTTCCGTCTGTGTTGGCAGGATCTTGTTGGCACTGAGGATCTTGTTGGCTCTTTTGATGACACTGATGTCCGTATCGAAACTTGGGCTAACTTCGCTATCAAACGATATTGGATGGTTCATCAACGCTCTCGACCTAAATGTGTGGAGCTTCCTGATTTTGCACTTCGTTATTCTGCTGACTTATTTCTAGACTACTGTAATACTGTTTATTATCTTGATGATGAGGATTATGAACTTTTCAATGATGTTGACAAAGATCGTGCCTCTTCATGCAAGAATTTTTGGAACTTTTTGTATACTTTCCGTAGAGCGCGCATATAACTGCCGTTTGTGTGAATTTTCCACCGCATTGCTTCTTGTTGGCAGGTCTGGATACTAGAATGTACTGTGAACGCCATTTAGCTCTGATTTAGACATACACTACCCTTTAGCTTATAGACTCTTTGTCTTACTCTTTTGTCGTGGTGTTCCCGGCAAAACTACAATTAAAGTTATCCCACGTTTGTACATCTATGCCTGTTTATTTCAACTTCTTGTACCTATTTTAAATTTTTTTCGTGTCGGATACTGTGTACACCCCTTCCGGATGCACATATAAGTTTTTAGTGTCAAATAAAATAAAAAATAAACCCCCAATAAAAAAAAGGAACTCAGTGCGTTAAAAGCATTTCATCTTTGGAGGCATGTCAAAACAATGTCATTGATCGCCAACATGCGAGTTCATCTACAAAGGCACGCTTCACTAGGAAAGTTTTCACGCCAGCTGCTTCAACTTGGTAATGGTAAAATTCCAGCTGAGCCAGAAACTGGACTGATTGCATTCCCAAATGGATTTCGCAATGTTTTAAAGACAGTCGAAGAATTTGTGGGAAATGTTTTTCCAAACATTAAACTGAATTAGATGAATCAGTAAGTGGTTGTGTGAAAGAACAATTCTAGCTCCCAAAATTACAGCTTGAACAATATCAATGCTCACATTCAAAATTTACTTCCTGAAGCCACCACATCCTACAAATCAATTGCCACCGTCGCAGAAGCAGCACAGGCAGTTCTCTACCCGATAGAGTTCCTGAACTCATTGGAGCCACCAGGTATGCCCCCCCCTCCACAATTTGCTCCTCAGAAATGGGGCGGCAATTATGTTGCTGAGCAACTTAGACCACCAAGACTTTGCAATGGAACCAGGCTTTGCATCAAGAATTTGTTCAACCACATCATCGAAGCAACTGTTCTGACTGGCTGTGCAAAAAGGGAAGACGTCTTCATGACGAGGGTTCCACTGATTCCTACAGATATGCCGTTTGACTTCAAGTATCTGCAATTCCCGATTCGTCTGGCCTTTGCCATGTCCATCAACAAACCGCAAGGGCACTGGCTGGCATTAATTTGGAGGAACCCTGCTTTTCACACGGACAACTCTACGTCGCCTGCTCAAGGGTTGTCAATCTTAAAAGTCTCTTTGCTCCCAATAGGAAAACCAAAAATATTGTTTACCAAAAAAGCAAAAAATAAATTTACTGGAAAATTACAGGAATATCTTTTTCATCCATTAACTTTCACCCGATGAACTTGGTGATTCCACGAATAGTAATATTTACCCGGGAAATACTAGGAACCCTTGCTAGTAAACCCTAAAATTGAATTTTTCAAACTGCGGATGGCTGCATTCTCTAGTGTGGCAGGTGTTGAGTCCAACCGTAGTGTTAAATGGTTGTATAATACCGTGTGTTTCGCTTTTCTGGAGACCAAGTGCATCTTTGTATGAGGCAGTTTCAACCTGACGAATCGGGATGATTCAAGGACGACAAAGCACCCATCCATCGCGTTGCTCCATTTTATTTCGCTGGTTATTGATACAATAAAAATCTGAGAACTTTGCATTCTTATCGTAGCCTTCTTCACCCCTGGACCATGGGCGTAATGTTTCTTTTTCGAGGGGGGTGATTAAACGAAATTTTTAAAGTAGGTTAATCTGTGTGTGTGTGTGTTATGTATGTACGTCATTCAAAAAGTGACGAGACTGACGTCATAGCGCCAAAACAGACCCACGGAGAAAAATGCAGCTGCCCGTGCCGGAACAACTGCAAGATCAGTCACATGACGACGCGTCGGTACAGCGCTCCGCCAGTTCCTTCTTGTAGTAGACGGCGTAGAGTTCATACGTGTTTCTATAACCCAGTATGGATATGAAACTGGAGCAAAGAACAGATATAAAATTTTGCGTGCGTTTGAATAAAACCAACGCAGAAACACACGAAAGGATTAAAACAGCCTACAAGGAAGATGCTTTGTTTCGTGCAAGAGTTTTTGAGTGGCACAAGAAAACTGTGAATGGTGAAGAGTGTTTGGAAGATGCGCTATGCTCCAGTAGGCCTTTGACATCGACTACGGATGTTAATGTCAATACCATCTAGACACTCCTGTGCGAAGACCGCCGAATGACCGTTAAGGAGATCGCTATTGTGATGCAAAACGTCCGTTGATTCCGTTGACGACATTCTGAGAAACTGGTTGGGGAACCGAAAAGTCGCTGCGAAGTGGATTCCCCACTTGTTCACGGATGAGATCAAGGCAAATCGTGCTATCATTTGTCGCCTATGGAAGTGCCGGCTACGACGTGTGCCACACTTTTTGAATCGAGTCATCACATGGGATGAAACATTTTTTCACCATTTCGATACAGAAACAAAACAACAGAGCACCCAATGGAAACAACCACAGAGTCCCCGATCGAAGGAAACAAAGGTTCAAACAACTGCAGGGAAGGACATGTACTTGGTTTTCTTCGATAAAAAGGGAATTGTGGATGACCATATTGTCCACAAGGGAAAATAGTTACAGGTGCCTATTATTCTGAAGTTCTCAAAGGTCCTCTAAAGAAAAAAGTTTCCCCAAAGCGCCCAAATTATGAACAAACTCATTGGATTTTACATCAAGATAATGCACCTGTACATTGTGCTTGCTTACCCAGCAAGTTATCCAAGATATAGGAATTTAAATGATGGCGCACCCACCGTATTCACAGGACCTGGGGCCGTGCGACTTTCATTTATTCCCTGAAGTGACAAAAAAGACAGCTTCATGGGCGTTGGCTTGCATCAAATACTGAATTGAACAAAGCTGTGATGGATAACCTGAACAACATGTCGAGGAAGGGCTTAGACCATTGTGAGAAGTGAATAGAAAGGTGTGACCGGTGCATTCAGGTAGAGGAAGAATACTTCGAAAGTATGTTCCGTGCATTACACTTCTTCCTCATGTGAAATCAGACTCGTTACTTTTTGAACGACCGTCGTATGTATGTGTCCATATATAAAAATATATATGGGATGTAAGGTCAGGTGATGCGTAACATCACAGCCTCTCCTTGACAAATGTCAACCCCGCATTCTCGTGGTACATCCTGTTCCCACTAAAGGGGCTCTGACGACCGCCAATATCGGTATAACTATACCATCGGGATTAGAGGAAATGCTATCCCACACTCACCAACCCGCTTGGCCAGCGTGGTGAGTAATGGTCAAACCCCTCCAAAATGATTCCACAACTTAAATATTGGCCCTCAGTCTCCGGCAGCTGGAATGTACCTGGCCAAGGCAGCGGCCAGTGCGACATGAAGGCAGAGGGTGCTAAGAATTCCCGGAGGACCGGACTAGGCTGCCATCTGATGCTGACCTCGGCTACGTATAATGGACGCTCCCTATCTTCTGATTCAAGGCTTCTTGAATTGGAAGAGGAACTACAAAGGATTAAGTGGGACATCGTCGGGCTAAGTGAGGTAAGGAGAAAAGGAGAAGATCTCATTGAACTGAAAAGTGGACATCTCTTCTACTATCGTGAGACTGATACTGGCAGAACTAGTGGTGTTGGATTTATAATAAACAAGAAACTAAAGGATAAAGTTGTAGAAGTTGAAAGTTACTCTGACAGAGCTGCACGACTCGTTATCCAACTCTCGAGAAGATACCAGGCTCAGATTATTCAAACTTATGCACTCACCACAAGTCATCCTGTAGAAGAAATTGAAGAATTTTATGAGGAAATAATAAAGGTAAGCAGCACTTGAAAATAATTATGGGAGATTTCAATGCAAAAATAGGGCAACGGCAACAGAATGAAACTTCAGTAGGTAAATTCGGTCACAGCAACAGAAACCAGCGTGGAAATACTCTCGTAGAGTTTGCAGAATCAGAAGAGTTATTTATCTTGAACTCCTTTTTCAAGAAAAAGCCACACAGGGAAATGGACATGGAGACATCCAAATGGGACGACAAGTGAAATTGATTGTATTATGTGTAACAAAAAATTCGTCATAGAAGACTGCAGTGCGCTAAACAAGTTCAACACAGGTAGTGACCATAGATTGGTGAGATGTAAGATGCACCTCAACACTAAACTCGAACGTAGCAAGCTCATAAGACAAACAAAATGTATTGACATAACCAACCTTAAAAAACACCATAATACCTTCAAGTTGGAACTGAAGAACAGATTCTCTGCTTTAGAAGGCCTAACATCGGAAGAAGTGGATATTTTTGAAGTTAACAGAAAAGTAAGCAAAGCTCTTATGGAAACAGTAACAAAATTAGCTGGGTCTAAGAACAAGTTGCATGTGAACAAATTATCAGGAAAAACCAAAACGTTCATGCAAAAAAGAAGAGAGATGAGGACAACTAAAGAAGATGTGACTTCCAAAGTGGAATATATAGAGCTATGCAAGACAGTACGAAACAGTACTAAAGACGTAAGGAAATTCAACTGTGAACTAGTGAGAAAAGCAATTGAAAACAACCAAAGCCTAAAGATAGCAAAGGGACATCTTGGTAAAGGAAGAAAACAGATTATGGCACTGAGAAAAGAAGATGGTTCTGTAACAAGAAATAGAGGCGAAATTTTGACAAGAGTGAAAGATTTCTACTCCAAATTATATGAAAGGGATGATACATGTACTCCAGACATCATGAAAGGTACCAGTACCAGAGTTCTTCCAGTCCTCCCAGCAGAAGTTGCACATGCAATCAAGAACATGAAGCGGGGAAAAGCTCCAGGAGAAGATGGAATTACTGTAGACATCATACAAGAAGCAAGTGGAGAAATCGAAACAGTACTCGCCCAAGTTTTCACTCGATGCCTTAATGAGGGGAAGATTCCTGAGGATTGGAACAACGCTACGATGATCTTGCTACATAAAAAAGGTGACATTGAGGATCTCAGGAATTACAGACCTATCAGCCTCCTATCAGTGGTTTATAAAATCTTCACTAAAGTTCTTTCACACCGCTTGAAGGTGACACTGGACATGGCTCAACCGAGAGAACAAGCTGGATTCAGGAGTGGCTACAGCACAATAGATCCTATCCACGTACTGAGAGAACTAATTGAAAGAGAGAGGGAATATGAACTTCCATTGTGCATGGCTTTTATCGATTATGAAAAAGCCTTTGATTCGGTGAAACCATCAGCAGTTACAGTGGCTCTGAAATCCTGCGGTATTGAAGATGCGTACATTAATATTATTAATAACATCTATGAAAATGCAAGTGCAAAGATTCGGATGTTTGAGAATACAACACACATAAAATTTGAAAAGGGAGTGAGACAAGGTGACACCATATCTCCGAAGCTCTTTAATGCCACATTGGAAAATGTCTTTCAATCACTGAACTGGGAAAACAAAGGGATAAAGATTAATGGAGATTATCTAATCCACCTTTGTTTTGCTGATGACATAGTAATTTTTGCAACTACCCCATCAGAGCTGCAGAGCATGATCCAGGAACTTGCTGACAAGAGTAAAGAAGTGGGATTAAAAATGAACTTTCAGAAGACAAAAGTGATGTTCAACGCTTTTACAAGAAATGAAGATTTATCGATTGATGGAGAAAAGCTGGATATAACAGACACGTATATTTATCTTGGACAGCAGATATCAAGTGAGGGTCACATTGATGAAGAAATTAATCGGCGTACAAAACTTGCCTGGAGAGCTTTTGGAAGAAACAGCATAATTTTCAAGAACAATATGCCATTATGTCCTAAAAGAAAAGTGTTTGATCAATGCATCCTTCCAGCGCTTACGTATGGTGCAGAGACGTGGACCTTAACTAAAAGAGACATACAAAGGCTGCAGACAACTCAAACAGGCATGGAGAGGTGCAGGCTTGGTGTAACCAGGAGAGATAAGAAAAGGAACTCGTGGATCCGAAAAATGACAAGAGTGGAAGACATCATGACCAGAGTAAAATCCCTGAAATGGCAATGGGCTGGACATACTGCCAGAAGGACAGACCATCGAAGGACAGCCAAAATTTTAGATTGGATTCCAAGGGACAGGAAAAGACCCAGAAGAAGACCACATGGAAGATGGGTGGATGAAATTCGAAAGTATGCGGGAGTGACATGGAGGAGACTGGCACAAGACAGACCGTTGTGGAGGAAACTTGGGAGACCTTCGTCCAGCAGTGGATTCATAATGGTTGACAATGATGATGATATGGGCACATTCATACGACGGTCACGGGTCATGAGCCACTGGGTCGACAATTTCTTGAGGGTCAAACGGGTCGGATCAAGGTGTTCCTGACCCAATTTCGACCCGGTTTTATTTCCGTTTTATTTTTGAATAGAAAAAAACAAATTCAAAGAACCCTTCAGAGGCCTTTGAAGTAATACTTCAGAGCTGCAGAGTATGATCCAGGAACTTCCTGAGAAGGATAAAGGAATGGGGATTGAAAATGAACTTTCAGAGGACAAAACTAATATGTACAATGCTTTTACAAGGAATGAAGATTTATCACTTGATGGAAAAAAGCTGTAAACGACCAATTCCTACATTTACCTTGAGCAGCAGATATCAAGCGAGGTTCACATCGATGAAGAAATTAATTGACGTATAAAACTTGGTTTGAGAGTTTTTGGAAGAAACAGTACAATTTTTACGAGCAATATGCCATTATGTTTTAAAAGAAAAGTGTTTAGTCAATGAACCCTTCCAGTGCGTTTACATATCAAGCGAAGACATGGACCTTTACTAAAAAAAAAAAACTTACAAAGACTGCAGACAACTGAAAGAGGCATAGAGAGATGCATGCTTAGTGTTACCAAGAAAGGTAAAAAGAGGAACTCGTGGAAAAAGAAAATAACAAGAGTGGATGATCAGGGTAAAATCCCTGAAATGGCAATGGGCTGGACGTATTGCCAGGAGAACGGACCACCGATGAACAACCAAAATATTAGACTGGATTCCAAGGGACTGGAAAAGACCTAGGAGAAGACTACGTAGGAGACGGGTGGATGAAGGAGACTGGCCCAAGGCAGTCCTTTGTGGAAGATATTTTGGGAGACCTTCATCCAGCAGTGGATTGATAATGATATGACGATGATATATTCGAGTTTGTAGCTCAATGCAGATTTGTTCGGGTCGGGTCCAGTTATGTAACTAGCCGGGTCCAGGTCTAAAATTTTTGACCCGTTTCCAACTCTAACACAGGGCCGGCCTTAGAAGTTGCAAGGCCCGATTGGAAATTTTTTTGGGGGCCCCAGGTTCACAGCCAAGGTCGTCAGAATCAATACCGGTAAATAAAGTTTATTATAGACATTATACAATACCTACCAACAAGTAATTGGACACCTGTGATAGCAAAGGAAAACGAAGTTTATTCACTTTCAATAGTTGGTGGAGCCTCCACGAGCGGTGATTACAGCTGCGACCCTCCGGGGCATACTCTAAACTAGGCGTTGTACGACGGCTAGCGGTATTTTCTTCCACTCGGCTTGGAGAAGACAGGTCAGTTCCTTTACCGATTTCGGACGGTGGGGGCACCCCTTAAGTCGACGCTCCAACTCGTCCCAGAGGTGCTCGATAGGGTTAAGGACCGGGCTCTGCGCAGGTCAGTCCATTCGATTAACCCCATTGTCACCATACCAAGCCATGGTGGACCTCGCAACATGACAGGTGGCATTGTCATCCTGAAAGTAACATGGGTCCACCCCATAAAACTGCCGCAACGTAGGAAGCGCATGGTCATCCAAAATGGTGCAGTAGGTCTCGGCGTTGAGTCTACCAGGAATTGCGACCAAGGGTCCCGTGCCATAGCAGGAGAAACACCCCCATAGGATAACCCTACCGCCGCCGAACTTCGCAGTTGGCACAATACATTCCGGCAGGAGGCGTTCTCCAAGCAGACGCCAAGCCCAGACCCTGTCATCCGAACGGTAGAGGGCGAACCTTGATTCGTCGTTCCAGAGAACCTGTTTCCACTGTTCAACGGTCCACTGTCAACGTTCTTTGCACCACTTTAGTCGAGCAGCGCTATTGGACTTGGTGATCAAAGGCTTGTGGGCGGCAGCACGTCCATGATAACCAAGCAGATGGGCTTCCTTACGGATAGTATTCATCGAAAGAACACTCCCGGATTCCTGTTGAAACTCCTCGCGGATGTGGCCCATCGATTTGGTGCGGTTCTTCCGAATTTCTCTGGCCAGCACCCGTCGGTCTCTAACTCCCAGTTTTGTGGGTCTGCCGGGTTGGGGCAAATTTCGACAGTCACCTTTCATCTTCCACTTGCCAATCACGTAGGCCACTGTCGATTTTGGGTACTTCAACTCGCTGGATATGTCACGTATGGATGGGCCATTTCTGTGATACCCGACGTGTACACCTTTCTCGAAATCAGAGAGCTCCGAACTTCGTGGCATCTTGCATGCGACTGGTTGCGTTGTTGTTTCCCACACGAAATTTAACGGCGGCGGCCGTGACGTGTATCAGGACCGGAGATATCGTCGATTGCCGGGGTGTCCAATTACTTGTTGGTAGATAGTGTATCTCTATTATGCAACCGAAGTCCATCAAAATGAGCGTTTAAAAGGTACATGTGATTTAATGGACCAAGGATCTAAACACATTTTAACATGAAATTGCTCACACGTAAGCCTCCAAGTAAATATACAAAATAAAGTGGATTATCCTAGCACGTGCGCTCAGGCGCCGGGCCCAATTGGAAGCAATCGGTCCAATCGGCTTAAAGCTGGCCCCGCACATACAATAGAATTCGCATATAACGAAGATGAAGAAGGAGTATAGCGTAAAAGCCATTTACCGGTGGCGACAATCGAACTCGCATCCTTCTACTCCGGAGTCGAATGTTTTCCCAATCAAGCTACATCGACGAAGTTTGTCGCTGTAATTATGCCGTCTTGACATGTGCGATGCCACTGAGGTAGGTAGGTCATAGGAGTTAAAAACATTCATCATGTATCCGAACTTCGTAACATCCCAACAGATCGGAAAAAGACTAATTATGGAATATTACATAATATTAGATTAACACTCGTTAATCAAAAACTGTGGGAATTAAACGGAAGTAAATAATACTTGTTAAAAAACTACAGTAGCAATAAAAATATGAATGAGATCTACAATAAACAAAAACTTTAATTAATGTAAAAATGAAAGTGACTGCAAATATTTGAAATTTCACTCGTTAGATTCGCTTCAGTGTCAAAATGTTACGCCGTCAATCAATTGTTTATTTCGTACTTTACGATATGTCATGTTTAATTTTTTTGATAGCACATGTTTAATTTTTTGCAACTTCCCCCAGCGCAGTGGTTGAGATGTTTCTAGATGCAAAATGAACTCTACAAATTTTTAAAAATTCAATAGCAAAACTGTTAATTCTTTTCTTTTATATAGTGATTACTTCTTCAGCACTTGATTAATCTCCATTCTTACCCTGAATTACTTCCACTATGTCCACATCGGTATTTAGCGATTATACAGAGAAATTCCTCGTCAGATAATATTGAAAAGAAACGTCTGGGGAGATAACTACTTTTCCATTCATATGATTCCCAAGTTTCATCATCTGTACCCAGGATGCAGTCGAGGACGGGGTAGGGGGGGGTAGTCGGCGTCGCAATAGGACGATCAACTTCGCGACCCATGGGTCTATTTTGAAATTAAAAATGCTAATGTAATAATATAAATGAATGTAGTAGTAGGATTCTATTCTTGTCATAGGATTCTGGGGGTGGGCTAGTGTTGCCAAGTTCGGGGTTTTCACGTTAAATTTAGGGGGAAATTTTGCAATGCTGTGACGTCCTAAAAATTTCCACGATCCCAGTGACCGGAAGTAACAACGCTGATGGTTCCCGTGATGTCATCTCCAGAAATTCCAGGGCCTTTACCACGTCTTAAACACAAAGAAGGTCTAAAATTAAAAAAAAAAATAATAACACTTTAATTTTTTTTTCTGGGAAGCTATGGCGACCCATCTCGGAAGCCCTGATGAACCAAGTTTGGGTCACGACCCATATAGGTTAAGAACCCCTGACCTAACACAATCAAAGTTTTTTAAATTTACAGTATTTATCAATTGTCTCCCATTCAGATCGACATATTTTTAACACAAAGAATGGAGTTTTCTTCTTCTTCTTTCTCTCTCTCTCCCTCTTTATTTTTTATTTATTCCGCACCCCCTCCCCTTGCCGCGTATCTGCTGGAGTCGACAACGCCTAGGCTGGTCTTCGGAGCGCAAGGGCATTTCTTTTTTTAGGACTGCATCATTTCCTGTCTTAGATCTCATTTACACCACCCCGGTGGCGCACTGTACCCTGAAAAAAGACCATTCGTTCGAGATTAGTCTGGGCTCGAATCTCGGTGAGGTATGGATCTTGTGTTTGTGGCACTGACTCTCTCCCTTCCGTGGAACAAGTGGCTCTAAATTAGGGACGGGCGACTGCTTGTAGCCCATCGAGTTACTCACGCTGATATGTCTTCCGTACATATAGCATACAAGTAAAAATTTGAGGGCCTTTAGATAATTTCTTCCGGCTTTCCTCCGTAATAATTTGCAAAAAAAAAAAAAAAAAAAAAAAAAAAAAAAAAAAAAAAAAAAAAAAAGAAGAAAAGAAAGAAAGAAAGAAAAAGTCCAAGTGAAAATTCCAGGGTTATCTTGAACTGCGTGTTAAGAATCTTTTTCCCAAAACGAAAGATTTTTCTTTTTAGCGAGGAAAGCAGTAACTCATATGATCCTATTACGGTCAAACCCAAATCAGCACACCGGACAAAAAAACAGTCATCACTGGCAGAACTTACCAACTAACGGGTGACGGTTCTTCTTGCCTTGACAACAGCAAGAATTCGGTGTGATCAGATCATATGTAGAGGATTTTAGGAAGAGTGTATTTAACCACAGCTCTTAAACAGTCCTTAGGAATAGGAAGCTAGAAAATTTGGGCTAGAGTGCCCGATAGGAAAGTGACACGGAAGAGAGGTAGAAAGGGGAGGAAGACGCCCTTATTTATTACCGGTGGGGCCGGTACCCGGAGTCCGACGGCTTAACGTGTCCATCCGATGCACGGTTGATATTTAGCGTTCGAGCGTTCATACCTGCCTGGAATTAAACCCGAGGTCTTCTCCGTGGCAGTCATGAATGATGTTGACCACTAGGCCAACCGCGGCCCTAAAGAATTCAGTGGGGTAGAGACTCCACGAAGTTGGTCCCGAAGTTCCGCCAGAGTGCGTGGGTGTCTATTCCGGCATTTCACTTTCTGTTCCAAATGATCCCGCAGATTTTCAATAGGATTTAAATCTGGGGATTTGGTGGGACAGTCTAGGTAAGACAGAGTTTTGCTGATTGCTTGTCGTGCCACCCCTGACACAGTTTCAGCTCTGTGCACACGGAAAATGTCGTGTTGGAAGACAGGAGGAGTGGCAGTGTGATGCTGCTCCTGAGGATGTATGGCAAAGGGCAACACTTCATCATTCAGAATGCGGAGGTACGCATGTTGGTTAAAATTCATCGTCACTCCAACAAGAGGGCCCATTTCGTTTTAGGAATTAACATCCCCAAAACATCACAGAATCCTCTCCAGCTTGCACAATCAGGATTAAAGGCTTCATTGGACCTGCGATGCACTCGTCAACTTTGATCATTGGAGTACAAACAAAAGTGAGACTCGTCAGACCAAATTACTCGTTTGGTCTGATGAGTCTCGTTTTTGATTTGGTGCCTCTGAGCCCATTGATAACGTGCGATTTCGTGACTTGCTGTTAAAAGAGGCCTCTTTCGTGGTACTCTGATCCAGATGTCCATCGCATGCAGTTCTCGTCGCAGTTTCCTTTCGGGAATTGGTTGGAACAGACTTTCATTGACTGTTTGGAGCAATTGTTGCTTGGTTTGAAACCGATTTGCAGTTACTAGGCGTGAAATATGGCAGTGGTCACCTTCCGGCCACAGTTATGTCGCCGATTTTCAGTTGAATGAGAACCACACCACTGTTTGTATAGACACGCTGGACAGTACGCTTCGACACACCAACAAATTGGGCGACTTCATTCTCTTTGTGTCCGTGGGCAAGGCTAAACACGATGGCTCCTTTTTGCCACTCAGTAACGTCTCTCTTGCGACTCATATTGCAGACTAAATTTAACACACACGTTGCTCTTCACCACTGCACGAGACAGAAATGATCCCGCAGACCACGTCAGTGCTATTTATCTCCCAACAATGCTATCACGGCGCCCTCTGTGCAACCGGTAACTTCCTACTGTCATTTCTGCTAGGGGTGACTAATGTTTTGTCCGTGTGCTTATAACGAAGTTGAAGGAAGAGCAAGAACAGTCGATATATGTAAACTTCTTTGTAATCGAACAGATAAACAAGTTAGTAAAATCATGCAATGCATTGATTATGATACGCTTTCCAACATACTAGAAATCATAAAATGGCTGCGGAATAAAACTCACTCCTACGCCCTGACCTTTGATCCCATTTCGATGATGTTCAACAGAACTGGTTCAGTATACCTCCGAAATAACATGATAAAGTTTTGTCGCAATTGAAGCAATTTTACGTAAGTTAAGATGTATAAGGGCTATGGAATAGACCCCGCTTCTGTGTCCTAACGTTTGACCCATTTCGCCCATTTTCAATAGGATTCGTCCCCAGGCAGGCCCCTACAACATACTAACATTTCATCCAAATCGAAACATTTTTACGTAAGTTATGACGCATAATGGCGATGGAAGTGATTCCGCTCCTATGTCCTGACCTTTGACCCTCATTTCGCCAATTTTCAATAGGGTTTGTCCCCAGGTGAACTCCTACGACATACTAATATTTAATCGAAATAGAACTTTTTACGTTAGTTATGAAGCATAAGAACAGTGAAATGGATCCCGCTCCTATGTCTTCACCTTTGACCCCATTTCGTTCACTTTCAATAGGGTTCCTTCCCAGGTGATTCCCTTCCACATACTAATATTTCATCGAAATCGAACGATTTTTACGCGAGTTATCGTGCAGACGAACATACGCACACAACGCGTGACGTAATGAGGCAGATGGGAATCGCGGCTATCTGCTAGCAAAAGTGTGACGTCATAAAACTTTAATAGGATCCGCACAATTGTTTGACTGCTGACGTCATGAAAATACAGGTCGCGCCATCTTTTTTCTTCCCAATTAATGCGTTCCCAAAGATGAAAATTTGAACATCGATTAAAATATCTTCATTTTATAACTTCCAATACTTAATATTTTCTAAAACATAACCATAATTATGAAATTCAACATTTGTTTCTCTACTGACGTCATCAAAGTACAGGTCGCGCCATCCTTTTTCTGGTTTCAACACCACCAAAGGAAAAGTTATTGATTTTTAATATAATTATGGTTATGTTTTAGAAAATATTAAGTATTCCAAGTTATATTAAGAAGTTTTTTAATCGATGTTCAAATTTTCATCCTTGGGAACACATTAATTGTGAAGGAAATGTGTACAAAAGTTTTTCCATTGGAAGTATAGGAAGCAAAATTACTTGACGTCCACCTTAATAATATGGGTTAAGGGCGATGAAATGGATCCCGCTCCTATGTCCTGACCTTTGACCCCATTCCACCCATTTTCAACAGGGTTCGTTCCCAGTGAGTTCCTTACCACATACTTAAATTTCATTGAAATCGAACCATTTTTACGCAAGTTATGATGCATAAAGGCAATGGAATGGATCCCGCTTCTATGTCCTGACCTTTGACCCCATTTCATTTATTTTCAATAGGGTTCGTTCCCAGGTGGTCCGTTACCACATACTGAAATTTCATTGAAATCTAACCATATTTACGCACGTTATGACGCATAAGGGGAATTGTATGGATCCTGCTCTTATGGCGTGACCTTTGACCTCACTTCACCCATTTTCAATAGGATTCGTCCCCTGGTGATCCCCTACCACATACTAAAATTTTATCGAAATCGAACCATTTTTACGTGAGTTATCGTACCGACAGGCAGACGGGCGGACAGACGGACGGAAAAAGCAGGAGCATATGCGCTTCTTCAACCTACGATTGGAAAGCGTAAAAAAAGGACTGTTTTCAATGTATTATAAATGTATTATGTCAGGCTAAAACTGGTGAATCATAAATTGCTTGTCAATTAACCCTCCAGGTGGCAAGAGCCTTGGAAGAGACAATGCGAAATTTTGTCACATGTATAACAAGAGTCCCATAAAATCGTCCTGTCTTTCTGTAGTATTCGTCGTCGTCGAGATGCGCGCATATGCGTTCTCGCCACTACGAGCCTGAAAATTTGTTTCAACGCAGTATTGCGTTCTCGCCGCTTTTGAACAGGTTTCCGATAAACGGATGAACGTATTATTGCGTCGTCGCCGCATTGGGCATAAATCTCAAAACGTATATATGCGTGCTTGCCACCCGGAGGGTTAATCGAAGGTAGTAAATAATGACTGTTAATTAAAAATCGTAGTTAGAAATAAACGTGTAAATGAGATCTGCATTAAGCAAAACTTTTCATTAATTTTAAAGTAACTATACAAAATTTGAAATTTCATCTGTTACATTTGTTTTGCTTTTAACACGGCGTGGCATGAACGCAATGAGTCTCTGGAAGGTTGCCCGAAGCACACGTGCCAATTAGGACTGCAACAGAGCACGGAGGTCCCGGAGATGACGTGCTTGTGGGTCGGCACGTCGAAACTGAATATCCAAATAGTCCCACAAGTGCTCTATGGATTGAGGTCGGGCGATTTTGCCGGTCAAGAGAGAACGAAGACATTGCTGTCGTGTTCCTGGAACCAATCACGCACTCCCTTAGCGACGTGTCAGGACGCATTGTCTTGTTGGCAGACACCATCGCCACCAGGATAAATTTCCAACATGAAGGGATGCATGTGGTCAACGAGGATGGACAGGTAACCATTGGTGTTCAGGGACCCATCCATTGGTATAATGACATATCCTGGGATATCTGGTAAGCTATCCCAGATCATACCAGGAAAACGCCTCGCAGACATGCACACTGCCACCGTCGGCCTGTACTTCACCAGTAAGCGTGTCCGGATGTTCGTTCTCGTGTGTATCATACCGTAACCACCACCGCCCGTCACTTCTGTGGAGTAGAAACCTCGATTCATCGGAGAAGGCAACCTTTTCCCACTCTTCCAATGTCCAATGACGGCAATCCCATGCCAACTGCAGGCGTCGCTGCAGATGAATCTGGGGTTAACATGGGCGTCTTGACCTAGCGTCGACTCCGGAGACCCATGCGTAAACAGGGTTCGCTCTACTGTTATCAGGGACAAGTACCTGGGTGCCCCAGAGTTCATCTGCGTGGTCAGTTGCTGCACTGTTACACGTCAATGGCCCTTTATCAGTCGACCGGAAGTGACGTTCTCCTCTGAGGTCGATGGTCTTCGGATCCATAGTTATGACGTCACGAGGTACTTGGTGTGCCAGTGGTCCATTCTCGGTACCCACCCCCTTACTACAGCATCTCGTGTACAGGCCACGAAGCCTGCTGTTTTTGAGGTGCTTCCACCCTTGGCCGCGGTAGCTGATGATCATTCCTTTTTGAACGTCCGTTAGATCACTACCTCTGCCCATTGTTCTCAATTAACGCACTATGGCTCATCTGTCCTGACCGGCTGCTTATATCACCGTGTGATCGACCTTGTCACAGGCACTCTGTGACGCGCCTGGGCGGATACACTGTGATTTCGGGGGTGGACATATTATTCTGATCCGACCGTGTACAAATTTCGGGAAGGATATAGGAGAGGTTAAAACATATGAGGAACAATGCTTTAGAAATCCTGTTGTTTACGGTTCTTCACGAAATTTAATACTATACCCGTGTTCCACGTTGAGAGGCTAAGCGCTGGATTATTCAGTAGCTCAGAAATTAAGTAAGGTGAAAGGATATCAAGTTTAAAGGACATTACTTAATTCCATCGACATATTTAGACGTATGCGAATTTGCCGCTAACAAGTATCAAGACCAGGAATGAGGATTCGCTCGGTATTACCAGCCCATAAAAAGGAATCCTAGTGATCCTTAGATAGGATTGACGTTAAATGGAGGGAGGGATTCCTTATCTGTCTGTCCGTTTAAGAAGCAAATAATTTCGACATTTCAACAGCTACGTTCTAATTAGCAAATAAAAAAAAGAAAGAAAAAATAATAATATTCAGGCCCTGTCGACATCATGACCGTATCGACATTTTAATTGTCGCCATTTTGATTGTCCAGATTTTTCTGACCCTGTCAACACATGACCATGTCGACATTTTGACTGTCGACGTTTCGACCCTGTCGGCATTATGACCGTGTTCGACATTTTAATTGTAGTCATTTTGATTGTCGATATTTTTTCTGACCCTGTCGACACTATGACCGTGTTGACATTTTGACTGTCGACGTTTTGACCTTATCGGCATCATGGCCGTGTCTACATTTTGATTGTCGAGATTTTTCTGACTCTGTCGACACTATGGCCGTGTCGACATTTTGACTGTCGACGTTTTGACCTTATCGGCATTATGACCGTGTCGACAGTTTGATTGTAGTCATTTTGATTGTCGAGATTTTTCTGACCCTGTCGACAGTATGACCGTGTTGACATTTTGACTGTCGACGTTTTGACCCTATCGGCATTGTGACCGTATCGACATTTTGATTGTCGAGATTTTTTCTGACTCTGTCGACACTATGACCGTGTTGACATTTTGACAGTCGAGATTTTTTCTGACTCTGTCGACACTATGACCGTGTTGACATTTTGACTGTCGACGTTTTGACCCTATCGGCATTATGACCGCCAACGTTTTGACTGTCGACGTTTCGTACCATACCCGAGGAGAATAGACTGGCAAACGTAATGCTAGCGGTTGTGAAACGACGGAGACAAATTGAACGTGCAGCGCCATCTATGGGGGCTGGAAGTTGGCTGTGAACAGATGTCAGGTGGAAAGCAATCATGTTTGATTCAATTCATAATGTACTGCAGAAATTACGTAGAAAGAATGTTCGCGTATGACCCGAGAACTTTCTAAATCAAAGTGTAATGGTCCTTATTCATGTGACGTCAGAAGGATTATTGCGGACCAAGATGGCTGCTGATTCAATGCTGTTGCTATTTGATTACCCCTTACTGTTGGTCAATTTTTAAAATCTTAACGTCTTGGAGTATGCCAACGAATTAATAGAGCTACAGGGCGAAGAAGAAGAAATTATCCAAGATTCCGTTTTTCTCATTCGTGCCAGTTTATATACACCAAAACTCAATGCTGTCGAGACACGATGCAAAAAATATGGAAATAATTGCAGATTTTAAAAGATGAACTTTTATTTACAATTAAAACCAGATTAAAATCGTCGCGAGATCTTTCAGATCCACTATGGGTCCGTCATCAGGAAATTTTTTGCATCGTGTCTCGACAGCATTGAGTTTTGGTGTATAAGAAGAAATTAATTTCTTAGGAGAACAAATCAAGGTTGCAAAATATACTAAGACAATTTTGTGTTCGATGTTTATTTCTCCTGACCCAGAAGAACATCGACATTAGTCCTCATGAAGTTTTTAATGAAGCATTTCTTCTACACGGTATATTAAATTTTCATGTTCTTATTGTCAGACCTTGGCGAAATATCTGAAATATAAACTTGGGAACCTTTTTTTACAAAACAAAATATTTAGAAGCCGAGACAAATACGTAATATGGAAACAAATAGGGTTAAAAACAACAACAACAACTAAAAACTTCCCACCATCACACGCTAGACAATCTGCTTAAAACTTCAATGAATGCTTAACATTAAATAAAAAAAATTATAGATATGTTTTTTTCATTCTTTGGGGAAAGACCGTAAATTAATTCGTAATTTACCGATCCAAATATGCCATTAGTTTTCTCCCATTCTACTTTTTTCTTTTATTTTTGAAATTGAAATTCGAAGGAACACTACGAAGTTTCATTCAACCGCCTTTGATTTGTGGTATCATAATATCCAAAATATTTTTCGTTAAAGTGGTCAGAACATATTGAAGAACGAACATGGAAATCATCGCGTTTCATTTTATACAGCCATTCTTTTGATTGATTCGAGGTTTAACGACCACCGTGAGCAACTCAATGGGCTATAAGCAGTCGCCCGTCCCTAATTTAGGGTCACTGGTTCCAGGGAAGGGAGAGAGCCAGTGCCGTAAGACAAACACAACATCCATGCCTCACCGGGATTCGAACCCGGACCCCTTACGGACGAATGATCAGAGGCCATCGCTTAGACCACTGCGCCACCGGAGCGGCTTATACAGCCATTCCTTTAACAATTTCGGCCTTTTCAAAGGAAAAGTAGGGAAAGTTATTCCTTCCTCTGTAAAATTTAGGTGGCTGGATTTATTAGCTAGCACAAACATACGATGAGCAAAAGTTAGGCATATCATTAATTAATTTACGAAAATCGCGCTTTTCTTTCGTGAACCCCTGCAACGTAACGCCATGTTAAGGCGGTTCCACTTAAAATCTCTGCCTTATGTTTCCAATGGTAAAATTTCTGTACATATTTTCTTCGCAATTAACATATTCCTAAGAATGAAAATTTGCACATCGATAAAACTAACTTTAGGTTATAGCATGGGGTACTTAATACTTGTTGAAACATAACCATAATTATATTAAAAATCAATCATTTTTCTTTGAGTAATGTTCAGACCTGTTAATAGATGGCGCGACCTGCACATTGATGACATTCAGTAGACAAACAAATGTCGGATTGCTTAATTATGGTTATGTTTTAGCAAGTATTAAGTATCCCATGCTATAACTTAAAGTTAGTTTTATCGATGTGCAAATTTTCATCCTTGGGAATACATTAATCGCGAAGAAAATATGAAAAGAAGTTTTACCATTGGAAACATAAGGCAGAGATTTTAAGTGGAACAACCTTAAGCAATGGGAAAACGCATGTAAACAAACTATTGTTGGTCCGCAGACACGGAGAAGTTTTCCCATGACGCACAACGAGGTGAATAAGGTCCATTAGCAAGTGTTCGTATCCGAGATAAACGCAAACAAGACCAGAACACAGGAAAATACGTGGCTATATCGCGGTCTGCCATACACACACCAGAAAAATAAGGAGCAAAGAAAACATTTAAACACGAAAATTTCGTGTCACACACATTAAAACATTAAAGATATTAAAATCTTAAAGATTTAGAACTGAAATACTCGCTAAACACGTCAACACACTCCTTACAATGGCGGTTTTCTATGTATGCCAGAAGTGGCATTCCCTTTGGCAGTCTATTCTCCTCTAATGTCTTTGTGTATAGGTGTGTGCAGCCTTCATGATTATGCATTACAACGAAGTAAATTTCTCAGTCATTTTTGTACACGTCGGGCATTGAACCCGAGTCCCCTCATTCCGGAATAAGTCGCTCTCCCAACTGAGCTACGCGGACGTATGCTCTCGTTGCTATCTGCCTTTACCTCTTGTGCGTTGTGCGGTGCAGACACGTCACAGCATATATGAGTTCGTGTGGATGTAAATTCAACTATCCACACGAAAACAGCACTAGCCACCATCGAAGTGGGAAGAGAAATGTCGGTATGTGACAACATGCAAGAGGATTTCTGGCAATCTTTGATGTCTTTTAACTTAATCGTCATTATAATGAATACATTAATTTTGTGCACATTTTACATATTTTTTTTGCCATCACAGAACAGAATTTCTGTTGCCTAATATATAAGTTGTCTATAAATGAAGAATACAACTTCAGTACGCTATTAAAAAAGTATGATAGAAAAGAAAATTTAAACGTCAAGAAACGTGGCAAGTGTTAAAGTTTGTTAAACCAAATGATAGATGGCGTCAAATGTCTTATGTAATGAAAAACTTCGTCAAACACGGAATACAGCAGACATGGTATCTCCAGTGGAGAAAGCAGCTTGTGTGTTTTTGTTTGCGGAGTCAAAATCTCTAACAACAGTTCAGTGTAAGTTCAGAACGGAGTACAAGAGACAGCCGCCAACACGAAGGAGCATCGAACATTTGGCAAATAAATCCAAAGCAACAGGAAGTGTCTTGAAAGGCAAAAGCTCCGGGAGACCTTCCATTTCGGACGAAAAGGTGGAAGACGTGCGTAAGGCTTATCTAAGGAGCTCGAAGAAGTCCGTCCGCGTCACCAGTCGTGAACTCGCGAGCAATCGTTCACAAGATTCTGCATAACCGTCTCCGCCCATATGCGTATAAAGTGCAGTTAGTGCAAAAACTTTGACCAAATGATCAACCACGTCGAAAAGCATTTGCGGTAGACATGTTTAATCGCGTTGGCGAAGACCCCACACTCCTTTCACGGATCTGTTTCACCGATGAGTCGACATTCCATATTTCTGGCAGAGAGAATAGACCTGACCGCCGAATCTGGGATATGGAAAATCCCCATGCGGTCGTAGCACACGAGAGAGACAGCCCGAAGGTTAATGTCTGGGCTGGCCTAATAGAACACAGAGTGATAGAGCCCTTTTTCTTCGCTGAACCAACCGTTACTGGCATACCGTACCTGGACATGTTAGAATAATTTGCAACCCTAAACTCCACGTTATCCAAGACATCATTTTCCAGTAATATGGTGCGTCTCCGCACTGGTCTTTGGATGTATGAAGATCTTTAGACCACAACTTTCCAGAGCGTTGGAATGGACGTGGGGGTCCGACCGAATGGCCACCCCGTTCTCCTGATATTACCCCATGCGATTTTTTTCTTTGGTGCTTTATTACGAACATTGTGTACAAGAGAAAGGTTACATCTATCGCTGAGCTCAAAGACCGCATTACTGCAGCCTTCCATCTTGTTACACCTCACATTGTGCAGCGTACGTGGGTGAAATTGGACTATCGTTTAGAAATCATGCGAGCAACCAACGGAGCACACGTGGATATCTACTGACATTAAAAAAAAATAAACTTTCACGGTTACCATGTGTTTTGATCAGATCAGATCAGATCATATGTAGAGGATTTTAGGAAGGGAGTGTTTGACCCCAGGTCTTAAACAACCCTCAGCAATATGAAACTAGGAGATTTGGGCTAGAGTGCTTGATAGGAAAGTGACACGGAAGCGAGGTAGAAAGGGGGAGGAAGACGCCCTTATTTATTACCGGGGGGGGACAGTACCCGGGGTCCGACGGTTTAGCTTGCCTATCCGACGCACGGCGAGTATTTAGTGGTTCGAACGTTCGTATCTGCCCAGGATCGAACCTGACGTCATCTCTATGGCAGTTACGAACGCTGACCACTAGGCCACGCGAGGCCCCAATGTGTTTTGACACTAAAAGTAAGTTATTTATTGTAGTTTTTTGCAACAACATTATGAAGTTATATACTTCATTTATGGATACCCTGTACGTCATTCAAAAAGCCTAAACATTGCTGAATGTATTCCAAACAGAACCGACGGAACTACGAAGGTTGTGCCGAAAGTAATGCAAAAGTAGGCATAACGTTTTTATTAACTGACAGAGGTCGTTCAAATTACACATTTTTGTAGAGTAACCCTTTCTCTATAGTAACCCTTCTTCTTCATTGCAGCTAAATAAGGTATTCCAAGTAGAAGCAACCTGCCGTCATTGAGTTCTTGATGAAGGAAGGGTGCAGGCTGTTCGACATCCACAGAAAGCTGCAGAGTGTTTACGGAGATGACACCATCGACAAGATCAATGTGCACAGATGGATAAAAAAGTTTAAAGAAGAGGAAACCAACATTGATGACAAATCACGAAGTGGGAGACCATCATCTGCGACCACTGAGACGAATCGTCAGCGAGCGGATGAATTGATTCGCGCGGAGAGACGAGTCACAATCCGTGAGTTTGCTGTTCAACTGGACTGTGGTCACAATGCCATACAGAAGATGGTGGAAGACTTAGGTCATCGGAAAGTATGTGTAAAGTGGGTACCTCGGCAGTTGACACCTGATTTGAAATAGAGAAGGGTGGAAGTCTGCTCTGATCTGCTGGAAGCGTTTGAAAAGTAATGAAGACACGTTTTTTTATTCGATCTGGTATCTTTACGATTCGGAAACGAAGAACCAATTCATGGAATGGCGTCACACCTCTTCACCAAAGGCTCAGAAGTTCAAGAGCCAACAATAAACACAGAAAGTCATGGTGACTGTTTTTTGGAATGACAGGGGTGTCATTCTCCTTGATTTTCTGGAACGTGGCCGTACCTTTACCAGCGAGTGGTACATTGAGACACTGAAGAAGCTTAGAAAAGCCATAAGGAGGAAGAGACCGAACAAGAAGCGGTACATTGAGAAACTCAAAAAGCTTAGAGAAGCCATAAGGAGGAAGAGACCGAACAAGAAGCGGTACATTGAGACACTCAAAAAGCTTAGAGAAGCCATAAGGAGGAAGAGACCAAACAGGAAGTGGTACATTGAGACACTGAAGAACCTTAGAGAAGCCATAAGGAGGAAGAGACCGAAAAAGAAGCGGTACATTGAGACACTCAAGAACCTTAGAGAAGCCATAAGGAGGAAGAGACCGAACAAGAAGTGGTACATTGAGACACTGAAGAACCTTAGAGAAGCCATAAGGAGGAAGAGACCGAACAGGAAGCGGTACATTGAGACACTCAAGAAGCTTAGAGAAGCCATAAGGAGGAAGAGACCGAACAAGAAGCGGTACATTGAGACACTCAAGAAGCTTAGAGAAGCCATAAGGAGGAAGAGACCGAACAAGAAGTGGTACATTGAGACACTCAAGAACCTTAGAGAAGCCATAAGGAGGAAGAGACCGAACAAGAAGTGGTACATTGAGACACTCAAGAACCTTAGAGAAGCCATAAGGAGGAAGAGACCGAACAAGAAGCGGTACATTGAGACACTCAAGAAGCTTAGAGAAGCCATAAGGAGGAAGAGACCGAACAAGAAGCGGTACATTGAGACACTGAAGAAGCTTAGAGAAGCCATAAGGAGGAAGAGACCGAACAAGAAGCGGTACATTGAGACACTCAAGAAGCTTAGAGAAGCCATAAGGAGGAAGAGACCGAACAAGAAGTGGTACATTGAGACACTCAAGAACCTTAGAGAAGCCATAAGGAGGAAGAGACCGAACAAGAAGTGGTACATTGAGACACTCAAGAACCTTAGAGAAGCCATAAGGAGGAAGAGACCGAACAAGAAGCGGTACATTGAGACACTCAAGAAGCTTAGAGAAGCCATAAGGAGGAAGAGACCGAACAAGAAGCGGTACATTGAGACACTGAAGAAGCTTAGAGAAGCCATAAGGAGGAAGAGACCGAACAAGAAGCGGTACATTGAGACACTCAAGGAGCTTAGAGAACCATAAGGAGGAAGAGACCGAACAAGAATCTGAAACGGATCCATATTCACCATGACAATGCGAGACCACACACATCTTTAGCAACAAATCGGGCAATCAGAAGATTAGGCTGGTCAGTGGTCCCCCATCCATTCTCCAGCCCAGATCTGGCACCCTCAAATTTCCACATGTTCGGTCCAATGAAGGACGGTCTCCGGGGACAACGATTTCATGACACAGATGAAGTGAAACTGGCTGTGAAGAAGTGGGTACAACAGTCCACACCTGAATTTTTTCAAAGAGGATTGGAGAGTTGGGTTCAACAATGGCGCAAATGCACCGCTTGTGATGGAGACTATGTTGAGTAGTACCTTTGTACAGAGAAAGAGTTACTCTACCAACACGTGCAATTTGAACGACCTCTGTCAGTTAATAAAAAAGTTATGCCCACTTTTGCGTTACTTTCGGTACAACTCTCGTATTTTTTGACAACAGGGACAAGATGTTCATTTTTTGATCAAATCGTAAAACGCGTTGGGTATTGTAAAACAGGACGCGATGATCATTTGAACATACTATAGGTAAAACGATTGTATCTATCAAGTCTAAATTAATATAAAACTTTAATTTTATATCTAGATGACCGGGCTTTTAGATATAAAACATTTTACTCACATCATAAGCGATATTAAACTGTATTGATTTGAACACCATCACATTCGCATGAATTCTGCAAGAATCGCAGCCCCATAAACACGGCGTGCTGAAAAAAATAAAAAAATAAAATAGATATATACATGGGGAGGGGAGGCACAAATAAGTATAAACTGATGTTTTCCTTTTAGGGAAGGTCATTCTTGGGAACAGTTTTTCCGTAGATAAAATAAAATTTGGGTCTTTTAAGTGCATAAACAAATATATTTTGTTATGCATTACTCTTCAATCACTACTCATAATGAACGATGATGAACAGTACAGCATAGTTTTGACAAGATGTTAAGTTTTCTAAAAATAAAGTCTTCCTTTTTTACAAATTCTTTTAAATATTACACATTTTTTTTTTGCTGATACACGAATAATGTTACATGAGTTCAATATATTGGTAGCATTTTGCGGTGATTTTACTTCCTGCCAAAAGAAAATTAAAGCTAAATGTAAAAGGTGAGAATAACTGTGTGTATGTATAAAGTTCTTGGTTCTTCCTCTTGGAACTTCCTGGCGATACCATTAAACCTCCATTCACATTTGATGCCTTATCGTAGGCTTGCCCTCACATATAAATTTTCTAAAGTTCGGATAACCCGCTCTTCCTTGCCCCCCCCATCCCACGACGCCACATCTTTGTGTAGCTCTTTCGTTATTCATCAAGCAGCATACGTGTAAAAATATCTTCTTTTTATCCCCATCCTCCTTCTATTTTCTTTCTTTAAAGAGAGACCGATTTTATTATACTTAAATAAGATAGAAAACGTCCATGCTTTTCTTATAAAAACTCTACTTTTCACGAATTTCGGGGTAACTGTTTTTTGATAAGGCTAGTACTTCGTGAAGCTTTTTTCCCCCATAGTGGATAAACCAGGCTAGTTTAACTGACGTTTCAGGAACAGTATTAAAAATATTCAGAGTTCTAGATCGCTAATAATTAAAACAGAAGGTAATATTTAGTTTCATAAGAAGGAATTTTAAATGAAGGGAAAAAAATCCAATTGTTTATCCGATTTCCGATTACAAGCATAATTAAAAAAGAAGAAAAATGAGGAGGCGAACATGACGGTTCGCCCCAAGTACGCATATGAATACGGGGGCAGCTACCCCCTCTGCCTCAACGCCACTGATTCCGGAAAAGTAAGAGAAGCAAAAAAAAAAAAAAAAAATGATAATTTTTCTTCTCTCTCAGTTGGAGCTCGATTTTATTTCGCATTTCGCAGCGAAATCCAACTACGAACTTTTTATGGATATATGGAAAGGGATTAAAACTACGTTCTTTGCCGTTTAAAGGGGGAAATGAGCTTTGAAGAAGAGGATACCGCACGCCCCCCTGCTGGATGTTTAGGTAAGCAGTCAAAAAGAAAGCGGAAATGAATTTAATATTTTGTTAACAGGAAATAACGTAAGAAGCTTTTTTTCTTTTTTCACTCAAAATTTTCAGAAAAGCTTTCAGTCAAAAGCAAGATCATGAAAAAAGAAAAACAAATGCAGCAAGAAAAAGAAAAAAAAATGCGTTTCCCAAGTAGTAACATCTGCGTGTGAGCATCGTAGGTGGCGCTGACACAGAAAAAGCCACGTGCGTTTCGCAGCATGAGAGGGCTTCGGATCAGAAAAGAGGGAACGAGAGAGAGAGCGAGGAAAACAACGTGGAAGATGCGGCTGAAAGTGTCATTTGGAAAAGGCACGACACGACGTGAGTGCGGCGATGGCAAATGATTCACGCAAGTCAAAAATCGCGAAGTGTCGCTACTACCTCCGAATATTCCTCACCCATCTGTTTTCGCACGTGGGACTGTGCGGGCTCGTCGTGGGCTACGCTATCGTGGGAGCATTTATTTTCGAGAACCTCGAGGCCGACTACGAAATCTCACAACGGTCTCATATCCAGAGCCATCGTGAGGAATGCCTAAAGAAATTGTGGGATATCACATACGAGCTGAACGTGCTATACGAAGCTAATTGGAGCACTCAGGTTGGATACGAACTAAAAGCCTTTGAACAGGCAATTGTGAAAGCTGTCAAGAACGAAGGTTACGATGGCAAAGAGAGTTCGGACTCAGAACGCCAGTGGTCTTTCTCAGGAGCCCTACTCTATTCCATCACTGTCATCACTACTATTGGTAAGTTATGCATGGACAACGCTGGGGGGGGGCACAGTAGCGTCTGAGCCGCAACTTACAACGTGGAACTACGGAAACTGTCCCTATTTTACGGCACTATCTCACTAGTTCTACGTCCTTAAAGTATTCAGTGCTACAGTTGCTACTGTACCCCTTCGATTTTTTTCAGATATAAAATTTTTAAGAAATTAAACAAAAGAAATGTTTTACTTTATTTACTGCAAAGCAACTTATACTATATGCAATTCATAGTAACTTATATTGATTATAAATTAATGTTAGTAGAAATCGTAGTATCATCGTTGTCAGTAGTTATTGCTAAAATTGTTTTTGAAGAAAACAAATGTTTCTGAAGAAATCGAAACAATTTTTCAAACTCCTTAGTTGCCTTGTTATAAATTTGGCGATACGTCTCGGGCCTAATGTACTCTTCTTGTTGTTGCTCTTGTTCTTGTCTAGACTCAGAATACATCGGAGGTGTAAAGGACGTAATTTGAGACGTAATACATTCATTATCCAGCGAAGTTGTGAGGACTGGAGATGTACATTGGTATTCCATGGTGAGAAAATTTGAAAATTTGGTTCGAATACATCAATCTCCATCTGCCCAGGCTCAATTTGTGCAACTGAAGTGGAAGGTTGCGGCTTTAGAGTCGAACTCGAGTGAAACGCATCCTGGTGCGCAAACTTCTGACGCTTCGTAAATTCCGGTGACCTTTCGGTTGATGACTGAGCGGGCCTTTTCGGAATCCTCTCGTTCTCCTCTAACTGTTTCTTCAACTTTCGTCGGTTATTATAGTAATTTCCCTGGATTTTCGCGCATTTCTAAATTTTCGTCACCAAATTTTATTTTATCTAAAAAATAAATACATTTTAAATCCCCTTCATTTCGATTTATCATATACGTCCGCTATCTCTGATCGTCTGCTATGGAATGCGGGGCTGAAGTCATCGATATCATTATCTATTCACTAGTTCTCAACCTTAAAACAGCGTGCGGAGAAACAAAGGCACGCGAAATTTAGCTTAAATTTCTAATACTACTGTATCGGAGGGTTAAAGGTTGAAACTTATTTGTTATAAATGAGACTATATAATCAATCTAATGATGTATTATTTACTACTCTACGATTATTAGTTTCGAAGATATAAGCGTTCGAAGTATGACATGTTTTGGTTGCATCCGTCCTTACGATGTTACCCCCTACCCAGCGCGGAGGAAGACGTACTTCTACGTTAAAAATGCTTCTGACGAGTAATTAGTTAAAAATTTAGTTTCCATATCCAATAAAAGAAGTTCGTTCTGATTTAAAAAGTAATAAATCAAAATCATTTTTTGAATATACACGCGCAAACGAAAGTAACCAAGTAAATTCCAGATAAAAATCAAAGTAATTAAATAAGATGTTAGACAAGTTAGTAAAATCATGCAAAACATTGATTATGATGCGCTTTCCAACATACCAGAAATCATTACTCAAGTTATGAGGATAATGGCTGTGGAATAAATCTTGCTCCTGTGTCCTGACCTTTGACCCCATTTCGATGATATTCAACAGAACCAGTTCAGTATATCTCTGGAACAACATACTAAAGTTTTGTCGCAATCGAAGCATATTTACGTAAGTTATGACGCTTACGAGCAATGGAATGGATCCCGCTCCTATGTCCTAACCTTTGACCCCATTTCGCCCATTTTTAAACGGGTTCGTCCCAAGGTAATCCCCCTACCACATACTAAAATTTCATCGAAGTCGAACCATTTTTACGCGAGTTATCGTGCCGTCAGACAGACAGACGGACAAAGCTGAAGCATATACGCTTCTTCGACCTTCTGTTGGAAAGCGCAAAGAACAACGAGTTTAACATAAATCACTGACTACAAACTTTGTAAAGCATATAAGATTGAAGAAATGATGTTTAGTCGCAGTTAAACTTGTTTTATTTTTTTGTCGACCGCAGTTCCATATTGCTTTTAGCCCATCTTCTTCACAGCGAGTGGCACGCTAGTTTGTCGCGAAGAAGCTGGACTAAAAACACAGCGAAACCGCGGTCCACAAAAATAGTATTAATTGCGACTAAACTTTGATTTCTTTAATTTTACAACAAGTTGATTTTTAAAATGTAAGCCTAAAAACTCAGGATTCAAAATCTGTTGCTGTTTATCATTATAATGCTGGCATTGGGGAAACATTAATTGCAAAGCTCCCTTATTTCTCTTCACCGCAGCAAAGAAACTGGGAGTCATCTCTATATTCTCAAAACCCCACCGAAAATGAAGAAAAAATCCGCATTTAAAAAATATTAATGCTGCGCAAAAATGTATCCTAAAACTGAAGCTCTTGGTGTTATATTAGTTGTAAGTGAAAATTAATTAATTCATTCATTTAATTTGAAAGAGCGATTAAAATAAAAGTGACAACTATCAATTTTTTAAATTCTGTGAAAAAATTTAAGCCCTGTTCACTCCCCTGAATGTTCTTAATCTAGAAACCCTTCCTGGTTATGGAGCCTGCATTTAAGAAAGCGAGATTTGTCTCCGGAATATAACATGAAATGTTATGCAATGACAAAAGAAAACATTTCTTTTAAATTGCAACAAATATAAGAAAATTATTCTGTGCAGGATCTCGAGGCTCCAGGTCATCGCCCCCCCTCCCCCCATCGCTTGATGAGCTGGAGGCCCAGCCAGCTCTTCTGGTTTGGCAAACACTTTGATTTGCAAACAATGTGCTGCATTTTGAGACTTTTTTCCCTTTTATTTTTTTCTTTGCGTTTTTACATGAAATCAGTATGGTAAACAAATAGGAATCTGTTTAAGTGAAATAGAAATAAAGGATATGCTATTACTATAAGACAAAACAAACGGATTGCTCTGCTGATTTTCTACTAAGCTGTTCCGTAGATATTTTACTACCCAACATTCAGTCAGAGAATGTCATAATTTTTAATAGCTTGGAAACAAAAATTCTCAAAATTTAAGAATCTATGGGATATTTAAAATTATCTCAGCTTTCTTGTACTGCAGAATTGGGAAACGAAACTGCTCCCATGGCCGAGTGGTCAGAGACGTAGGTTTCTGGCTAGTCGTCCGAGCTAGGTTCGAGGCACGTGTGGTGCGTTTGTCTTAGGGCGAAGCTCTCTCTCTTCCCTGAAACCACTAGCATCAAATAAGGGTAGCTGCCCCGGTAGCGTAGTTATCTAAGCGATGGCTTCTGATCATTCGTCTGAGATGGGTCCGGTTTCGAATCCCGGTGAGGCATGGATGTTGTGTTTGTCTTACGGCACTGGCTCTCTCCCTTCCCTGAAACCAGTGGCTCTAAATTAGGGACGGGCGACTGCTTATATCTCATTGAGTTGCTCACGGTGGTCGTTAAACCTCCAACAGAAAAAAAACAAACAAGTTAGTAAAATCCTGCAATGCATTGATTATGATACGGTTTCCAACATATCAGAAATCATTGCTCAAGTTATTACTCAAGTTATGAGAATAATGGCTGTAGAATAAATCTCGCTCATATGTCGTGACCTTATTTCGCCCATTTTCAAAAGGGTTGGTTCCCAGGTGGTCCCATACCACACACTATAATTTCATAGAAATCGAACCATTTTTACGCAAGCTATGACGCAAAAGGACAATGGAGTGGATCCCGCTCCTATGTCCTGACCTTTGACCCCATTTCGCCCATTTTCAATAGGGTTTGTCCCTAGGTGGTCCCCTACCACATACTAAAATTTCATTGAAATTGAACTATTTTTACGCAATTTATGACGCATAAGGGCAATGGATTGTATTCCGCTCCTATGTCATGACCTTTGACCCCATTTCGCCCATGTTCGATAAGGTTCGTCCCCAGGTAGTTCCCTACCACATACTAGAATTTCATCGAAATCGAACCACTTTTACGTAAGTTATGACGTATAAGGGCAATGGAATGGATACCGCTCCTATGTCGTGACCTTTGACCCAATTTCGCCCATTTTTAAATGACGTTCGTCGCCAGGTGGTCCCCCACCACATACTAAAATTTGATCGAAATCAAACCATTTTTACGCAAGTTAGGACGCATAAGGGTAATGGAATGGATCCCGCTCCTATTTCGTGACAGTTGACCCCATTTCGCCCATTTTCAACGGCTCGTCCCCAGGTGGTCCCCTACCACATACTAAAATTTCATCGAAATCGAACCATTTTCCCCGCGAGTTATCGTGAGGACAGACAGACAGACAAAGATGGAGCATATACGCTTCTTCAGTTCAACACAATTTTATTAACAAGGTTGGGTTCAGGAGGCGAACATGGGCGTCCTGGTACATATATTGTACGGTAAAATATACAAACTCTAAAATTCTATGTACATTATATACAGCACGATGTATTGATTCACAAAGGAGCCTCGTGGTAAGAGGTACAGGCATTTTGCACAAGAACAATAAGAGAGATTGTCGAAACATTTCGTCTCGAAGCAAAAATATATTATAGTGCGGACAAATAACAGAACGAGAATATTATAATGAAGCACTGTACAAAAGGTGAACTGTGGATGACAAAGTAGACAATGTGAAACCTAAGGCAAACGGAATTACGATGTCTTAGTACTGGTAGAAAAAATTATAATCAAAGAGAAAACAAGTAAGACTATATACCTTTGTACAGTATGGTGCATATTATATTCACATTTGTTAGAAGATATAAGCTGTATGTTGAAGTTTGATTCCGAAAACCAATGGTGAGCATGCACGTTGAACTGAAGTTCAACAGAGCTAGGAGCAACGAGGTTATAAACTACCGACAGTCAGTTGTAACGTCGCTGGCATGCCGGCGAACCAGGAAGCGGCCGGAGACCAGGTGGAACGGAAATGTTGTTCTCTCTGTTGGGCGACGGCCACAAGGTTCTCTAGACGAAGTCTTGAGAGGAGACGCTCCCGAAAGTGGCACAGTAGTTCCACAGAAGCTTGGTGGATGGTATAAGGAGATGAGATATCTCGGCAGCGCTGATGAAATACCTAAATGACATGTTTCACCAGTATGAAAATATATGAGCAAATGGGTGGAAGCTTGACTGGCGGAGAGACCTGCAGGAGGAGTGTCTTATAGACATCGAAAGGAAGATCAGTTGTGGCTGAACGTTGAGCAATGGAAAATGCAAGATGGAGTAGTGGAAGGAGGATGACACAATGTAGATAAACGTGAGAGACATCAGCTTCTTGAGCACAGAAGGGGCAAAGAGGTGAGTCAAGAATGGCCATGCGGTGGAGGATGGATGGAACGGGAAAGCGGCGGTGGAGAAAAAGCCAGTGAGTGTTTATTTCAAGAGGAGCTGAAAGAGGAGAAAGGGTGGCAGACCAGACAACGGTGAGAGAGGATTGGGAGACATCAGGGATGTGAAGGGGAGAAGGAGAGTGGGATTTTAAAAGTAACCGATAGAGAACTGAGGTTGAAAGAGAGGATAGTGGAAGTGTAGATCTGCCGACTGAAAGAAAGAAAGGAAGGGGAGGGAGGCAGAAGGAACAAAGGTCAGGCCGGTGGTGGTTGCGAGATGAGGAAACTTAGCAATGATGGTAGAGAGTAGGGAGTCATAGACAGAGCGAGAGGAGGGTGAAAGTAGAACGGTGGGTGGGAGGCTGGCGTAGGGTCGCCAGGGCAGATCTGAGGTTACAAGGTCTTTGACGGTTACAACTCCGACTCGGAGCCAAGAAGGATAGGCGAAGCATGAAAGATGAGGGGTGAAGAAGAGAGGAGAAGAACAGGGGTTCGGCAAGGAGTTCAGTGGTGGAATCGGGTGGGGATCGAGTGAGCGGGAGAGAGCGGAGAAAGGTAAGAGTCTCCCGTAAGGCAGGAGGAAGGCGAGAGTGAGTGGTAGTACGGAGGTCCATTAGAATGAAAGAAGTGAAAGTGAAATTAGTGTTGCTCGAAGAGGTGATGACATTCCTTGCGGTAACGGCGTCGGCAACAGGTGAGGTATGAAGACGGAGGAACGAAGTAATCCGGGGAGCTTGATAGTACAGTCGTGTATCAATTAGGCCAATGCCACCTTGGTCAGGAGGAAGGCTGAGCTTGGGGGCACTGAGCCAGTGGTGTCCGGTCCAGATAACTGAGGTGAAGCAGCGAGTGATATCATTGAGACGAAGAAGTGGGGATTTAGTAGCAAGCCAGGAATGTGTGCACATGGAGAGAAGATAGGTTTGCGCAAGACGTGCACGTTGAAAATATGAGGTGCAGAATTGCGCTTTTCGCCAAAACGCAGTTGACCGATGAAGACGTGGCTGGATGGTATTCCACGTTGTGCTGGAGGCTTCACCTGGGACGCCAAGATGTACGCCAAGGAAACGTTGAGAGGCTGAAGACCAGTGCGCTCCCCATGGGGAATCCAAACGGTCAACCCATGAGCCGCACCACAGGCCTGTGCTTTTGGTTGCATTAATCGCAGCTCCGGAGCAGGAGGCGTAATCGGCGAAAAGACTTTGGAGCAAAGAGAACTGTGAATCCAGGCGTATACAGAAGGTAACGTCTGCATACGCCACGGAAGTGGTGACATGGTGTCTCGTGCGGGCGATGAGTGGCGGCAGGGTGGCTTGAAAGGAGCGTTGAACTGAGCGGAGAAAAGGTTCTAAGGCTATAGCGAAAAGTTGACCGGAGAGTGGGCAGCCTTGCCTCACTCCACGGCGAAAGAGGATTGGTGCTGTAAGAAAGGTGGGCAACTTGACCTGGAAACTGGCGTCCTGGTAGAGGGAGGTGAGGAGAGAAATAAACGGAGATGGAAATCCAAATCGGAGAAGTGTGGCGGAGAGATAAGTGTGGGAGATATTATCAAAGGCGGACTGTTGGTCTAAAGAGAGGAGGGCGAAGGGTTCAGAGCGGGAGCGCGCAAGGTGAATTAGATCAGTCAGGAGATGGATGTTGTGAGATAGGGAACGGCCGGGAACTGTGTAAGTCTGGTTAGGGGAGAGGATGTAAGTGAGGATGGGATTTAGTCGTTGTGAAAGAAGCTTGGTATAAAGCTTGTAGTCGAGATTCAGTAGGGAAATTGGGCGCCAGTTCACCAAGTCAAGGAGATCACCTTTTTTGGGGAAAAGGACAACGTATGCATTTGTGAATCCCCTCGGGAGAGGAGAGTAAGTAAAGGCAGCAGAGAAAGCGGATAGGAGAAACGGAAGAAGAAGAGGCAGAAAAGTTTTATAAAAGCTAAAGGTTAGGCCGTCCGGACCCGGAGCGACACTAGAATTCAGAGAAAAGAATGTAGTGTTTAGTTCAGAGGGCGTGGGGAAAAGGAGTAGAGAAGAAGCGAGATGGGAGGGGGGGAACCTGAGGTAGATTAGAAAGGAGAGAATCCATTGCTGCAGAGGATGGTTGAGGAGGTTCACTGAACTTCATGGAGAAGTACTGACGGACATGGGAACAAAGCGCAATCGTCTCATCTGATACCTCTCCAGAAGAAAGGCGTAGATGATGAAGTATGGACGAAGCTCGTCGGGTGTTTTCCACCGACGTCAGGAACTCATAGTTGTGAGCATCCGGCGTCAGGTGTTGCAAACGAAGTCGGCGGAGAGCTTGTTGCTCCAGAGGAGTGAGAAGAGATCGAAGCTTTTCTTGAAAGGAGGAGAAGAGAGGATCACTGAGACTGAGCATGGATAGCATTGAACGAACATAGTCTAGGCGCATGTTCTGGAGTGTCTTTAGTTGGAAAGAGTAGTTTCGGACATGCAGAACGAGCTGTTGCTTGATCTCCAACCAAGAATTTAATCCGCAGAGTGCAGATTGAAGCTGCAGTCGTCTGTCAATCAGGAATGACCGGACCGAAGAGCAGAATGCCGGGTCGGAGAGAAGTGCACCATCAAATGTCCACGGGCGAATTATCCTGGGTTTGAATGGTGCAGTATGGACTATGATGGCAATGGCGCAGTGGTCAGATGAGAACGTGGGATGCACACTCGATTCTGTCACTGCAGGAAGTAGAGTAATGGAGGCATAAAACCTGTCAAGGCGGGCTAAGAAAGGATTTTGCGCATGAGAGGAGCGCCAAGTGTAATTAGTCGACCATGGATGAATATGCCGATGTACATCATGAAGAGCGTTGTTCGTGACAACTGTCTGGAGCAGGTTCGCCAGGGCATGGCGGCGCTCTCTATTTGTAGAAGACCTATCCAGAAGAGGATCCAGGGTACAGTTAAAATCCCCACCAACGAGAACATGATCTGACGGTGGGATACGGTCGAGTGCTCTGCGAAGACGCGTGAAGAGAACTGATAAATGTGTTGTAGTGCTTGGAATATAGATATTGAATAAATGATATCTCGAAGACGCGATGGTAAAGGATGCATGCTGTAAGAGATCTCGACAAATATTTCGCACAGAGAGGGATGTGATAATAGAATTGAGAGTATGACTAATGCCGATCGCAAGACCGCTATGAGATGTTAGTCCATAGGCGTGATGAAACACAAAGTTCCACTGGCGCCATCGAGAATAGACGGTAGATGGTTTGCAATTTGTCTCTTGAAGGAGGAGAATATCAGCCCCCAACGGGTTGAGGTCTTCATATGCTAGAGAGTTGCTGAGGGGGGAAGCGAATCCCCTGCAATTAAGTGACACGATCTTGAATTGTGGGGTTCCTTGCCTCTAGCTGAAGATTTTTCAGAGCTGGAGGAAAAGACTTGAGACGATTATAGGAAATTTGTGCCCACGGATGGGTGGGAACATTCTGGCGGCAGAAATGCGACACATTGAAGATCTGCTCCGGCACAAGTTGGCGAAGCGATGGATTCTTGACTGCTAAGGCACGCGCTATTGCGTAGCTTGTCGGATTCGTTAAGTATGTATGGAGATCAATGTATGAGAGTGGTACGGGAGGTATATTGGCTGTCTGGAGAAATGCAGCGAACTCTTCGACCGTGGGAAAGGAGACTTCGGCTGGCGAGGTGGGTCGAGGAGAACTGCTGGAGAAGGAGGTTGAACGAGGTGAAGTAGAGTTTTGCTTCTTCGCTACTCGCCTGCTGCGGTCAGAGCCGCGGCGCTTCAGTGGAGGCTCGGTCGTCTCATCCTCACACTGCGTCTCTGGACCAACAGACTCCACATCAGCTGTTTCGGAGGTTCCAGTGGTAATAGCTGGTTGTAAACCCTCTGAAAGGGACTCAGTGGTGGAGCGACGACGTTGCGGGAGTGAGGAGGCAATTGTAGGAAAGTCCTCTAGTGAAAAAGAGGAAGCGGCTGTGGAAGCGTTGCGTTGACCAACGTCTGTAAGCGGACTTTTTCATCATATCTTGGCTCCGATGCCTGCTGTGCTGAAGTAGATGGTGTAGTACGCTTCGAGGTAGGAACAGTACCTGTAGGAGCGCCAGTCAGAGTCGGTGGAACTTGATGTGGGCAGTGCACGCGAAGATGGTTTTCGCCATGGCAAAGCGTGCAGTGCAAGGAGGTAATGACGTCGATTCTCCGACGTTGCTGGCCACATCGTACGGTTAGGATCTTCGGGCACGCAAGCAGATGATCGTCCGACGGAAATATGACACGGGCACTTCGACGAAACCCTGCAATGGATTTGTCATCGGGATCTCTGGGCGCCGCCGAAAGGGTCGTTATTGGTCCAACCACTCGGCCAAATTTGCTGAGTAAAGTGCATAGAGCGACATCTGAGACTTCAGGTGGGACTGGGTGAAAAGTGACCTGGATAGGTCGCTGTGCCACAGGTTCAGCCAGAAGGTGCACATCCTTGATGGATAAGCCCGCAGTCATCACAAGGTCTGCATGTTCTTTACGGGCAAAATACACTAATACGGCCCGTGGCTTTCGAGCCATATGAGTGATATAAGCTCCTGTAGGAAGCATCTTCTTTAGGGCAATACTATATTCCTTGAGTTTCGTGTCTGGTAATGCATCAAACAGACACCGAAATTCATTGTGGAGAAAAATTGTTTCCCGGCTGGGGAATCCTCTGGGATATCGATGGTGGCAGAACTACCCTCAACACTGACGTAAGAGTCAGGAAAAACGGGAGCAATAAACTTGGAAGGAACTCTTGCTCCGGAGGTCACTTTGGAGTAAGTGAGAGACATAGAGTTGGCAGCGGAAGGATACGACACAGTGCTGATTGCTGGTAGCGGCTTGGTAAACTGAGTTGAGCCAGTAGAAGGCAACGCAACCGTGCAATCGGTCACATCCATAGCTTCGGCAAATGAATCAGGGACGTGCGTCAAGGTGACGTCACTCTCCTGGACAGGGATATCAGCTTGAGCTTTTGCAGAGGAGTCGCGCGTCACATCTTGAATGCGTATGACGTCTCCGACAGGCATAAATGCTGATTGGTCTCCTGAGAGTGAGGAGGAGGAGGAGGTTGAATGAGCATCACTGATGTGGGCGTGGACATCACCCTTCTCAGTGCCTGCCATTGAAAATGGCGAAGACTAACTTAAGGATCGATCAGCTTGATCGAAAATAATAAAACGCTGAATGCAAACAAAATATGCAACTCACCGACTTGGGAGCTGAGCTAAAAGAATGTACAGATCTTCTTCTTGAAGGGGAACACAAAAATAGGAACAAACACTCACTATATACTTTCAAAAACTGGGCACAAACACAGAGCTCGAAAGGAACGTGACTATATCGGTTATACGCTTCTTCAACCTACGGTTGGAGAGCGTAAAAAAATAATAATAGGGCGACTGCTTATATCCCTTAGAGATACTTATGGTGATCGTGAGCTACATATTTCTTCCTCATGCTCCAAGAAAAACCTTAGCCCCCAACGATAAACTTTTAAATGCTGTTCGTAACCTAAAATATTACAGTAGAAGCATTATCCTTAAATTATGAAATAAAAATTTTCAATTTTTGTTTTCTTCTAACGAAGATAACTATAAAAATTGCAGCCCACTCGTAGTAAATACTAATACTGTAATCAGGAATTCAGGTCTGAACGGAATGTACATAGTACGAGATTTCATGAACAACTACGCATTTTTTCAACGTGCTTTAAATGAAGCTACTTTATTTTTCGTGTTATGGTTATAATATCAAATACTGGAAAACTGACGTGCTACCGTATCGGGAAGTGGTCCTTATTTCACAGTATTGTACATAACCATAAGTTTTCGTCAAAATTTGGGCTTCATATGACTTTCGTCAAAATATTGTGCTTTATCTTCACAATGCTAAACGAGTAAGAAATCCACAAGCGCGCGAGCTCACACACACACACACACACACACGCGATGAGTGGAAAGTTTCCTTCTTTTTTTTTGCCTCTTTTTTCCACCTCTCAAACAATATGTCTTGGCTAAAAGCAAATTTCCTTCGTTCCGAGAAAATCGTGAGATAGTATCTTAATTTAAAAGAATAATAAATCAACACCGAAATACAATACTTGGACACATTTTAACAAAAAAAAAAAAAAAAAAAAAAAGGGTTAAATTTTCATGATTACAGATTCCCCCAGCACTAAATTTATAATGCTTCAACTAAGTGGATTTTCTTGAAATTAAGTATATAGGATTATTTTTGAAATTTAAGCCGAAGTTTTATTGACTACTGATAGCAAGATCGTCATCAAATTGTGAAGTTCGGATTCTTTTCTCGTTCAGCAACGCTCTTCTACTTAACGAATTCCCCACTAGATGTGGGTATTTAGCACAAGCGTTGCTTTATGGATAACAAAAGGGGCATTGGTCGGTGCATCGGTATTATTGGCTTTCTCCTGAATGATGAAATGAAGCAGGTGTCTACATAAACCAAATTTCTAAGCAAAAAATAAAACAGGAAAAAAGTCATAGGTGAGGCAGGTGAGCTGAGCTCTTCCCTAGTGGTTCCTTAGCCTGTTTAAATTTTGAAACTTTTAAATTCTTTACTAAGATATAAAAGCAAATCTCATTTGGAAGAAACCATGCAAGTTAAACAAAACATTTTCTAACTAATAACTAGGAACTGCGCACCAATTACACTTAAAATACACTATCTACCAACAAGTAATTGGACACCTGTGATAGCAAAGGAAAACGAAGTTTATTCACCTTCAATAGTTGGTGGAGCCTCCACGAGCGGGGATTACAGCTGCGACCCTCCGGGGCATACTCTCAACCAGGCGTTGTACGATGGCTAGCTGTATTTTCTTCCACCCGGCTTGGAGAAGACAGGTCAGTTCCTTCACCGATTTCGGACGGTAGGGCACCCCTTAAGTCGACGCTCCAACTCCTAGAGGTGCTCGATAGGGTTAAGGTCCGGGCTCTGCGCAGGCCAGTCCATTCGATTAACCCCATTGTCATCATACCAAGCCACAGTGGACCTCGCAACATGACAGGCGGCATTGTCATCCTGAAAGTAACATGGGTCCACCCCGTAAAACTGCCACAACGTAGGAAGCGCATGGTCATCCAAAATGGGGCAGTAGGTCTTGGCGTTGAGTCTACTAGGAATTGCGACCAAGGGTCCCGTGCTATAGCAGGAGAAACACCCCCATAGCATAATTCTACTGCCGCCGAACTTCACCGTTGGCACAATAAATTCCGGCAGGAGGCGTTTTCCAGGCAGACCCCAAACCCAGACCCTGCCATCCGAACGGTAGAGGTGAACCTTGATTCGTTGCTCCAGAGAACCTGTTCCCACTGTTCAACGGTCCACTGTCGACGTTCTTTGCACCACGTTAGCCGAGCAGCGCTATTGGACTTGGTGATCAAAGGCTTGTGGGCGGCAGCACGTCCATGATAACCGAGCAGATGGGCTTCCTTACGGATGGTATTCATCGAAAGAACACTCCCGGATGCCTGTCAAAACTACTCGCGGATGTGGCCCATCGATTTGGTGCGGTTCTTCCGAATTTCTCTGGCCAGCACCCGTCGGTCTCTAACTCCCAGTTTTGTGGGTCTGCCGGGTCGGGGCACATTCCGACAGTCACCTCTCATTTTCCACTTGCCAATCACGTAGGCCATTGTCGATTTTGGGTACTTCAACTCGCTGGATATGTTACGTATGGATCGGCCATTTCTGTGATACCCGACGATTACACCTTTCTCGAAATCAAAGAGCTCCGAACTGCGTGGCATCTTATATGCGACTGGTTGCGTTGTTGTTCCCCCACACGATATTTAACGGCTGCGGCCGTGACGTGTATCAGGACCGGAGATATCGTCGATTGCAGGGGTGTCCAATTACTTGTTGGTAGATAGTGTAGTATAACTATATCAGTAATACGAATTTCTTGGCGTAGGTTATAAATCAAAGTTTTCAAGCTTTCGCATATCAACCATATGGCTTTTTCAAGGAAAATAAACAGCAAACTGAATGGAATTTTCAAGCAAAGCAAATTCAGTTTGCTTTGCTTGAATATTCTGTGAAATTTCCATGTATTATGAAGAACATTTCTTCCTTCATCACAAACTGAATAATAGAAAGCTTCAACAATTTGAACGCGGTGACTTGACTTGACAATAAACGAACAGATGCTAAGTAATTATTCATTCAAAGACTCGAGGCGTCATGCTCGTTTAGCATGTGGAATCAGGGAAGGAAAACAATAGGCGTTCACTATTTGAAAAACTGGTTCCAAACTCGTGGCAACTCCAGCGAGAAGCTGTCGTTGCACGATTCGCTGTTGGTGAGGATCTCCAAATTTTCGCTAATGGCAGTAGATTTTGGGGTGGAGTAGGAAGCTAATTTCTTTACGTCATTCCATGTAGCAGTAGCGGACTTGAACTGGACCTCTCTGGATAGGGCCGTTGTTACTTTACCGTTCTTTATGTCCATTTTATGCTCGTTCATTCTAGTTCTAAATGAACGTTTGGTCATTCCTATGTAGTATCGCTTGAAGCCGTTCGGATATTGTAGAGAAATGGCATAAACACCTGTCTCATTGGAATGCTGGGGCTTGTCAGGGTTTCCCTGAAGCATGGGGCAGGGGCGGATTGGCCCATCGGGACGTCCGACATTTCCCAGTGGACCACTCAGGAAGTGGTCCACTTTCTCGTATCGTTTTCGTCCGGATGTGTTTTGGAACTAACTAATGATCATGTTGGTACTTATGAACATATAATAACTGTTAACTTCATTTGAGGTTTCTGTCTAAAACGTTATTTTCTTCAAAATAACAACAGCAAAAATATTTTTTTTTCCTTTTACCTGTATGTTGGGTGTTTTCTCTGAAACGACATAGCAAAATTCTCTGCTTATGTGAGAAAGCACCGCAGGACCAAAACACGCTCTTATAAGTTAATTAAGCAAAAGTTAACACTACAGTTAGACGTAGGTCGTTGGATTTGGATCCCAGGATCATTGCCATACCCTACTGTTCTTTCGTAATCTTGGAGGATACACTACTACCCATTGTAACGGCCCATCATCTTCACCCTCTCATCGTCAGACTGACACAAAGCACAAAATGATTTTCCGGCAGAGATATTTCGAAATCCGTGTCCTGCTCACACTTATACGTATCTTCGAAAGAACCAGTATGAGTTCATGGGTCAAAATAATTGGCAAAGGAGTCTACTCAAGAAGGAACCCATTGCGCAGTAGGCGATCCGTGACGAAATAAATGTAAAAAATCAACTACGTAGGAAAGTTGTTAGGCAGCATCGGTACATTTGAACTTTCAGAATAATATTTTTATGGTGATTTAGTAGGAAATTATTTCTTCAGGAGACTCATAATGTTTCTTCTCAAAAAACCAAACGTTTCAAAATAAAATGGTTATTAATACACACAATTGACGTGGATGAGGAACACCGAACAGAAGTCATCGATCACTCTTTCCACTTTTATAAGAGAGACTCAATTATAAACGTGGAAAGAGCGATGACTTCTGTTCGATGTTCCTAATCCACGTCAATTGTGTGTATTAATTATTCATTCGTCTCTTAGTTATATGTTCAGTTTCTGCTCTCCGTCTTTGGTGAATCCCCAGCAATGTGCTGGGCTCCCAGAAGCAACCTGTCAAGTGTCTTGGAAGTTAGTAGATGTGAGTCTGTTGAATTCGAAGCCGTTGTGGTGCCGCGGTAGCATCTCCGGCGCGTAACTGGAAGAACTTGGGTTCTATCCCCGGTGGCGACCGATGAGAATTTTTCCGTGACTCCCTTATAAACGTGGAAAGAGCGGTGACTTCTGTAAATTGGTTATTTTGTGCAACACACCGTTTTGCGCGTGGTTTAATGTTACATTCAATCAAGAGAGGACTTTTAAAATTATTTCACCACTAAAGTCTTATTGAAATTTGTTCACGATTGGGTTCCTTTTACAAAGCATATTCCGACAGTTTCCTTTCATTCAGGATCCAACAAAAACCTTTTTAAGAGGGAATTTAGGAGGTATTTCTCTGTAGGTACATTTTTCTTTTATATTGAACCGCAAGACAAAAATTCCCGGCCTGATTTGGTTGTCCCAATCCGCCCCTGAGCATGGCATATAAAGATGTCAGAGACCTGATGCCAACACCGAGGTTCATCTTCTTGAGCGCGTTCTTGAGCTGATAAGAAACATTTGGTATGTAGGGAATCAAACCCAGGTAGTGCAGTTGCTGCATAGAAAGATTAATATGACTGGTACATAACTACAACGAGAAATTCAGAACCAGTCATATTAATATTTCTATGCTGCAAGTGCACTTTCTGGGCTTGATTCCCTACATACCAAATGTTTGTTCTATAGCCATCCTCGCATCCTTCTGCTCCGGACGCCGAATACTTTCCCAATTAAGCTACACCGACGGAATTTATCGCTGCCACTTTGCTGTCTTGACATGTGCTTCACCTATGTTGTACGCAACACATATTCCCCATCTCCTCCTTGAGACAGGGCAGGGGCGAAATTATTAGTTTTCGGGTCAGCCGACAAACTATGCATAAAGTAACTTGCTGAAGAAGAAGAAATTCTGATTGATTCCAGACGATGTGTGGAACGAACATCACACATTATTTTCGAAGCAAAGGTGGAATTATCGTTAACTCCTACGATGTGTGGAAAGAACATCACACATTTTTCAAAGAACTCAATGGCCAGTATATCCATTTCTACAGCGCCTATGTGAAAACACAAAATTGCCGGTGGTGAAGATGGAAACCGCATCCTTTTGCTCCGGAGTCGAATGCTTTACCAATTAAGCTACTCCGACGAAATTAATCGCTTTAAATTTGCCGTCTTGACTTCACATCTGTAGTACGCCACATTCCTACGCATGAAAAACGTCTAACAAGAGTGTTACGTCCAAATTGATGAGCTTTTGAACGCTGACTTTTATTGTTTTGGAAATCTGGCAATCTCCTATGGTTTCAAAATCAAAATTGTGTTTTCAGTTGAGAACCAACTTCAACAATCAACTTTATATGCGCAATGAAATGAGAGCTTCCCTGAATGCCTGGCCCTAGGCAGTAGCTGTAGCTTCAACCCCTACGCAAATCGAACTCTATTACATCGCGCAGTGTTCTCTGGGAAAGAACGCAAGGGCATTCATTACTTCTACTTTGTGGTGTTTACACTTCACCTCGATTACACACTGTGTTGATCTGCTTCTTCATTTGTGACTTGAAATCACTTTCTTCCTTTTCGCCACCATTACCTCTTTCTTTTCAATACTCACTTCAGTTGCTAGATTATTTTGAACACTAAGTTAATGTCTTTCAGTGTTTTCCGCCTCGGAGTTAAAGTACTTCTAGATACAACTGAAACCAATCTTCGTTTATTAAACGTTTTTCTACATAAGTGTGAAGTTAATTCTTTAATTATTCAGTAATAACATCGTGCTTAAGACATGTATGCCGCAGTTGTTTTAAAACCTTTGCGTGCACACCGTCGAAAAATATCTACCATTCATTTAAACGAAATTTCTTTTTTTCTGAAAGTGCAAATGGAGAGTGTTTATTGCGAAGGAATGTGCTTTCCGTGCTTTCACTTTTTCGGCGAGAGCATGAAAGATAATTTTTTTTTCTTCAACGGTGTTGTTCGTCTCTGTGGGACCTCGATTTTAAGGTCTTTTAAGATCTGAATGAATATTTGAGCGAACCGGAGCACTTACTTATGGAGGTAGGTAACCAGTCGTTCGAGAGTATAAGCAACTTACTGAATGCAGCAATAAAAAAAGGGGGTGGGGGCAGAAAGATTTGTTACTTTCTGTTGGAAAATAAGAAAACTGGAATTATTTTACTATGAAATAAGTGTAGAAAAGGAACACTAAGAAACAAAAAATGCGCTGCCCTATTATGTTAAAATGTTCTCTAATGTTTTACGGTGCATTAACTGTTTTGCAGCATTTTAAAGATCACAATTTTCGCCTTTAACAGTTAAGCGAGAGATCGGTTTAAAAAACTGACGGATTGGCTTTTTTCCCCTTGTTGGACGTCGAAAAAAGTCTCCGTTTAGTGTTTTGAAAATAGTTGTTTTGTTACTTCGCAGAAAAAAAAAAAAAAAGTGGAAAACAATTTTCAGCACACCGATTTTTTTTTTTTTTTTCGAATTCGTCAAAACGAAATACTATTTACATTGGAAACGGAGACTGATTTAAAACAAGTTAGTAAAATCATGCAATGCATTGATTATGATACGCTTTCCAACATACCAGAAATTATTACTCAAGTTATGTGGATAGTGGCTGTGGAACAAATCTCGCTCCTGTGTCCTGACCTTTTACCCCATTTCAATGATATTCAACAGAACCGGTTCAGTATACCTCCGGAACAATATCATAAAGTTTTGTTGCAATAGAAGCAGTTTTACGCAAGTTATGAGAATAATGGCTGTGGAATAAATCTAGCTTTTGTGCAATGACCTTTGACCCCATTTCGTTGAGATTCCACAGAACCGGTTCACTATACCTCCGGAACAACATGATAAAGTTTTGTCGCAATCCAAGCATTTTAGGTAAGTTATGATGCACAAGGGCAATGGAAAGGATCACACTCCAGTGTACTGACATTTGACCCCATTTCGCCCATTTTCAATAGGTTCGTCCCCAGTGGCTCCCACCACATACTAAAATTTCATCGAAATCGAACCATTTTTATGCAAGTTATGACGCATAAGGGCAATGGAATATATTCCGCTCTTATGCCCTGCCTAACCTTTGACCCCATTTCGCCCATTTTCAATAGGGTTCGTGCCCAGGTGGTTCCCTACCACATACTAAAAGTTCATCGAAATCGAACCATTCTTACGCAAGTTATGACGCATAAAGGCAATGGAATGGATCCAGCTCCTATGTCCTGACCTTTGACCCTGCTTCTCCCATTTTCAATAGGGTTCGTTCGCAGGTGGTTTCCTACCACATACTAAAATTTCATCGAAATCGAACAATTTTTACGCAAGTTATGATGCATAAGAGCAATGGAATGGATCCCGCTCCTATGTCCTGATCTTTGACCCTGCTTCCCCCATTTTCAATAATGTTCGTCCGCAGGTGGTTCCCTACCACATACTAAAATTCCATTGAAATCGAACAATATTTACGCAAGTTATGACGCATAAGAGCAATGGAATGGATCCCGCTCTTATGTCCTGACCTTTGTCCCTGCTTCGCCCATTTTCAATAGGATTCGTCCCCAGGTAGTCCCCCACCACATACTAAAATTTCGTCGAAATCGAACCATTTTCATGTGAGTTATCGTGCGGGCAGACGGACGGGTGGACAGACGGACGGTCAAAGCTGGAGCATATACGCTTCTTCAACCTACGGTTGGAAAGCGTAAAAAGGGTGGGGAGAAAGATTTGTTACTTTCTGTTGGAAAAGAAGAAAACTGGAATTATTTTACTATTAAATAAGTGTAGAAAAGGAACATTAAGAAACAAAGTGAGATGCTGGCAAAAAATGCGCTGCCCTATTATGTTAAAATTTTCTCTCATGTTTAACGGTGCATTAACTGTTTTGCAGCATTTTAAAGATTACAATTTTCGCCTTTAACAGTTAAGCGAGTGATCGGTTTAAGAAACTGACGGATCGGCTTTTTTTCCCTTGTTGGACGTCGAAAAAAGTATCCGTTTAGAGTTTTGAAAATAGTTGCTTTGTTACTTCCAAGAAAAAAACAAACAAGTGGAAAACAATTTTCAGCACACTGATTTTTTTTGTCGAATTCGTCATAACGAAATACTATTTACATTGGAAACGGAGACTGATTTAAAAAAAGTGACTGATCAGGTATTTTCTCTTGTTGGGCGTTCAAAAAAAATCTTCGTTTAGAAAATAGTAACACTGTACTAGTAATCCGATTTACTGGCGTAAGAAAAATATAAATAAGCGTTTCCATGCTCGGATTACTAGTGTAGTTTCATTATTTTATATATAGTTGGTGCATAGTATTTCGTTATTAATGTCTTCGTTTAGTGTTTCTAAAATGGTTGCTTTGTTATTTCTCAGAAAAAACAAGTGGAAAACAATGTTCCGTATACTGATTTTTTGTAATTCGTTAAATGAAATACGACCTACATTAGAAAAGGAATTATATACACTATATTGACAAATGTCACGGGACACCTAGAAGCGAAACTCAACATATCATTTATTGACATACATTAGTACGGTGTTGGTCCACCTTTGGCCTTAATGCATGCACCAACCCTTCGAGATAGGCTTTCGACAAGGTTTTGGAACACAGCGATAGGTATGCGCTTCCATTCAGTACATAATGCTGCCGCTAACTGTTGCTTAGTAGTAGACTTTGGTTTCAAACTTCTTATGCGGCGCTCTAATTCACCCTATAGGTGCTCTACTGGATTAAAATAATGGCTCTGTGCTGGCCAGTCCACACACGATACGGAAGTATCGTTAAACCACGCCGTAACAGTCCTTGCATTATGGCTCGGTGCATTATCCTGCTGGTACCAACATGGCTCGGTTCCATAGTATTGCCACAGAGTTGGTAGGGCATAATTGTCCACAATATCGAGGTAGACGTGCTGGTTAACAGGTTTGTCCACGATAACCAAAGGGCCGAGACCATACCACGAAAAACACCCCAACACGAGTACACTGCTAGCTCCAAACTTGATCGTAGGAATAGTACACTGTGGCAAAGAGCGTTCCCCGGCTGCCGCCATATACACACACGGCCATCAGACTGATGGATCGTGTATCTGGATTCATCAGTCCATAGGACCCATTTCCATTGATCTACGGTCCACGATAAATGTTCTTTACGCCATGCTAAACGACGAGTAGCATTCCGAGTGAAGATGAAAGGCTTCTGAGCAGCCGCACGACCACGGCAACCCATAGAATGAAGTTCTTTGCGAATGGTACGTGTACATACCGAGGTTCCAGCATTTTTACTCATCTGTACATTGAGATCTTGTGCAGAACTTCGTCGATTAGTTGTAACGATTCTCCTGAGGCTTTAACGTCCTATATCACTGATTTTCTTTGGTCTGCCGGTACGTTTTGCTGCTTCAGGCACGCCATGTGTCTTCCACATATCCAGTACATCCTTAAACGCCTCCCGGTTTCTCTTATGGACAACCCACTAATATAACACTCCACAATCTTTCTTTTCTCAAAGTCTGTTTAAACGCCTCCCGGTTTCTCTTATGGACAACCCACTAATATAACACTCCACAATCTTTCTTTTTTCAAAGTCGGTTCTCTCCCGCCGCGACATTTTCACTCAACCTCACAGTGCGATATGATCGCGGTCAGCTGTGGGCTTGTTTTTATACCGTTTGCAGCTGTACCGCGCTTCTTAAAAACGCACCGGATCCGTTCATTTGCTTCTGAAGGGGTGACCGGTGACTTTTGCCAATATAGTGTATAATGAAGCAAAATTATATTTATAAAATTCACCTAATATTTTGTTGCCTAGCCTTTAGCTTTAATCACAGCTTTGTATCTTGATGGCATACTGTGTGACGTACCTGCCAGCAGGACGCACACGACATAAAGGCAGATAGGAATCAGAATAATCGTCTGCGTAGCTCAGTTGGTAGAGCGACTTGTTCCGGAATAAGCGGCCTCGGGTTCGAATCCCGGCGTAGACCAAAAATGACGGAGAAATTTACTTCGTTATAATGGCGCCCGAACTATCCGGATGACCCGGCCGTTCAAAATCTCGCATTGGTGTGATGTTATTTCCACACCGCGAGATAGGAAAAATCAGAGAATTCCTTCTCCAGCGCTTCGAAAAATAAAAATGTGTGATGTTGCATTCCACACAGCAGATTGACTGGGAGTTCTCAAGTGCACGTTCTACAGTGGATGGCTGCCTGCAACGATTCATGGTCACGGCTGACCCGTGGGCCATGCCCCGGCCCTCTTTCGGGGGGGGGGGAGATGTGACGTACCTGCCAGCAGGACGCACACGACATAAAGGCAGATAGGAATCAGAATAATCGTCTGCGTAGCTCAGTTGGTAGAGCGACTTGTTCCGGAATAAGCGGCCTCGGGTTCGAATCCCGGCGTAGACCAAAAATGACGGAGAAATTTACTTCGTTATAACTGTGAACAAGGTTTTGTGAAAGATTAAGTTGAAAAATACGATTCCAAATTCGAATCACATTTTCAGTGAGTCGAATATTGGTTGTTGGCTTCTTTTTTTACGCTTTCCAACCGTAGGTTGAAGAAGCGTATATGCTCCAGCTTTGTCCGTCCGTCCGTCCGCACGATAACTGGCGTAAAAATTTTTCGATTTCGATGAAATTTTAGTATGTGGTGGGGGACCACCTGGGAACGAACCCTATTGAAAATGGGAGAAATGGGGTCAAAGGTCACGACGTAGGAGCGGGATCCATTCCATTGCACTTATACGTCATAACTTGCGTAAATATGCTTCGATTTCAATGAAATTTTACAATGTGGTAGGGGACCACCTGGAGACGAACCCTATTCAAAATGGGTGAATTGGGGTCAAAGGTCAGGACATAAGAGCGAGATGCATTCAATTGCCTTATGCGCCATAACGTGCGTAAAAATGGTTCGATTTCTATGCAATTTCAGTATGTGGTAGGGGACCATCTGAGGACAAACCTTATTGAAAATGGACGAAATGGGGTCAAAGGTCAGGACATAGGATTGCGATCCATTCCATCGCCCTTAATGCATATTATTAAGATGGACGTCAAGTAATTTTACTTCCTATACTTCCAATGGAAAAACTTTTGTACACATTTCCTTCACAATAAATGTGTTCCCAAGGATGTAAATTTGAACATCGATTAAATTTACTTTATATTATAACTTGGAATACTTCATATTTTCTAAAACATAACCATGATTATATTAAAAATCAATAACTTTTCCTTTGGTGGTGTTTAAACCAGAAAAAGGATGGCGCGACCTGTACTTTGATGACGTCAGTAGACAAACAAATGTTGGATTGCATAATTATGGTTATATTTTAGAAAATATTAGGTATTCCAAGTTATAAAATGAAGCTATTTTAATCGATGTTCAAATTTTCATCCTTGGGAACGCATTAATTGGGAAGAAAAAAGATGGCGCGACCTGTATTTTCATGACGTCAGCAGTCAAACAAATGTGCGGATTCTATTAAAGTTTTATAACGTCACACTTTTGCTAGCAGGTGGCCGCGATTCCCATCTGCCGCATTACGTCACGCGTTGTGTGCTATGTTCGTCCGCCCGATAACTCGCGTAAAAATCGTTCGATTTCGATGAAATTTTAGTATGTGGAAGGGAATCCCCTGGGAAGGAACCCTATTGAAAGTGAACGAAGTGGGGTCAGAGGTGAGGACATAGGAGCGGGATCCATTTCAGTGTTCTTATGCGTCATAACTAACGTAAAAAAGGTTCGATTTCGATTAAATATTAGTATGTGGTAGGGGATCACCTGGGGACAAACCCTATTCAAAATTGGCGAAATGAGGGTCAAAGGTCGGGACATAAGAGCGGAATCACTTCCATCGCCATTATGCATCATAACTTACGTAAAAATGTTTCGATTTGGATGAAATATTAGTATGTTGTAGGGGCCTGCACCTGGGGACGAATCCTATTAAAAATGGGCGAAATGGGTCAAAGGTTAGGACAAAGAAGCGGGGTCTATTCCATAGCCCTTATGCATCATAACGTACGTAAAATTGCTTCGATTGCGACAAAACTTTAACATGTTAATTCGGAGGTATACTGAACCAGTTCTGTTGAAAATATCATCGAAATGGGATCAAAGGTCAGGGCGTAGGAGTGAGATTTATTCCACAGCTATTTTATGATTCCTAGTATGTTGGAAAGTGTATCATAATCAATGCATTGCATGATTTTACTAACTTGTTGATAGTTCATACGACACTTTGAACCACAAATTTCCGATCGGGTTTAAGTCAGTGGCGGCTCGTGGATGGAAAAATAGGTGAAGTGGTACAAGAGCAGTATGAAAAGATATCTACTGTCTACAATGAAAATCCCTTAATGAGGACTTACTATTTTTTGTATATTAAATCAATTTTTATTCCTTTTAAAGCTGCAAATTTGTCGATTATGTCGTTATAAGAAGGGTTGATGGTTGTTTCTTCGTGAGCATCAATAAAATGTCTTCCTGAATAGAAATATTTGCCAAAGAAGCAAGTCTATCTTGGGAACTAGTGTTTCTTCAGCAAGTTTGTATTCATTTATGAAAACTTCTTTCCATTGGCACACTTGTAGATGGAATTGTTAAACTGAGGAAAACCAATTTATAATCTTCTGTAAAAATGTCTTTGTCTCCGTGAAACACTCGAAGGAGTTCTTGAGTCAATATATACCTTAATTTTTAATCGGCATATACAAGACTCAGTTCATTTTTAAGGCGCTGGTGTTTAGTAAATATGTTTCCGTAAAAATGTAGATTTTCAAGAGCGCGAGAGGGAAAGCATACATTAAATTATTCGAATTTGGTTGTGTCAGCAAGCCAGACAAATTGAAGTTTCTTACAGTTCTGAAATCTTATATCCATTTCCGTAAGAATGTGGTCCAAAATTTCAAAATACAATTGTTTATAATTTTGAAAAATTGTTCCTGTGTAAGAGCAGCATATTTCCTTGCTTATTTCTGTGATTTTGCTAGCTTTTCCAAACTGTGTTTCAAATAACTCATCGTTCCTTTTATGGCTCAAAATTTTCCGTTTTTTTTTAATTTGAGTTACACAGTAGTTTATGTTTAGTGATTTTTCTTTAAAAGTTCGAATAATAGATCAGTGGAGCCAAAAATGTAAATTCGAAAGTGTTCATATCATTCAAAAACCCCTTGAGAAGATGAATTGATTTTTTATCTGATTATTCGATATAAGTCAGAAATCTGAAGACTTCCTTCAATTTTTCCCAATCTTCAACAACTACACTTACTAATTTCGAAGTGGAGGACCATCGAGTTTCTGTTATGGTTGGTGTGCGTCTTGCGGTTGTTGATATAAGTTTATAAGACCGCTTCGCAGAATGGTGAACAAACGAAGCGATTTCCCTGAGGCTTGCAAAAAATATTCGACACTTAGAAATTTTAGAAAAACCTGGTGTAATACAAGATTCAAACGATGAACTAAGCAACGAACAAAAACAGCTTGAGAAGCTTTATCTTTACTTTTTTTCTGTAGCCCATTTAAGTGTCCAGACATTATACTTGCCCCATCGTAATATTGTCCTATTTATTTGTGTTGGTAATCAGATTGTTCTAAAATTTTGTCTAGCGTTTTGTATAAAGCTTCTGGCGTTCTATCTTCATTCACTTCATGGAAACCAAAATATCCCTCAACCAATACACCTTCCAATTCAACAATCAAAAATTATTTCATTTTTGACGTGATCGTTTATGTATTCAGAAATACATTCAATTATTTCGTTTTGAATAGTTTTTTATCCTTTCGTATTGATTTTCAGTTTCTAAAGAACTTCTTCATATCAGCAATGAAAGTAATTCAATGAAATTTCCACGATTTATCGAGCCCATGCTTTCGTCATGGCCATGCAATGCTAGATATTGTTTGCTCAAATATAGTATACACTAATACTGCATCATTCGTAACCAATAGTCCAACGAGGGCATAAACAGTGGTGTAAATTCGATTCGACCGCTAATTGTGGACGTTACTTTAATCGACAGCAAATGTTTACAGACACAGATTCCCGTCGAATTTCACGCCAAGTGACTGCAAGCCACCAATTTCAATCAGATAGGAGCTGCTACAGACAGTCAATGAAGGACCGTATCATCCTAACTCTGAAAGAAGGAACTACATTGCTGGCCACCCAAAATGCAACACCAAGAAGGAAGCAACCGATTGGCCTGAAATTCGCAGCATGCGTCGCCCCGGAGAGGACATGGAAACGATTAGCATTGCAGGGCATATGCAAATCATGTGCGCCCGGCACGCCACCGGAAAGCACTATAAGAAGGGTGCACATAAGGCGGGGTGTAAGTAGTGGAAGTGTGTTGTGCTTCCGGACTTGTGCGTGGGAAGCTTTCTGATGCCTCGTCGCAGAATACGGCAGTCATTCCAGCACATTTCGGGGTTCGACAGAGGACGAATAGTGGCTTATCGCGACAGCGGTTTATCGTACCGAGACATCGGCGCCCGTGTAAGACGATATCCAGCCACAGTGAAGCGAGTATGGATTCGGTGGGTGCAGGAGGGACGGACAGACCGACGTGAGCGATTGCCGCAGCCGCGGCACACCGCCGAGCTAGAGGACCGGCAGGTTGTGCGGCGGGCATTAACGGCTCGCAAAGCCACGTCACGAACGTTAGCGCAGGAATTAGGGTGTGTTGCGCAACACCCTGTGTCAGCACGTACCGTTCGACGTCGTCTGCAGGAGCGGAGACTTGTTGCACGGCGGCCATTGCTCCGATTACCATTGAAGTTACACCACCGGCGAGTGCGGCGGAAGTGGGCCGTTGAACGCCACACCTGGACTACGGAATGGCACGACATTGTCTTCTCCGACGAATCCCGCTTCTGCCTGCAACACCACGGTGGTCGGATCCGCGTGTGGCGGCACCGAGGCGACAGACTGTATGACGCCTGCATTATGCATTGCCATACCGGTCCGTTCCCCGGCGTTATGATTTGGGTCGCAATTGGATATGACACCCGCACCCCTCTGGTACGCATCGTCGGTACACTCAACAGCCACCGCTACATCTCCGACGTTTTGGAGCCTGTAGTCCTCCCTTACCTGCAGGACCTGCCAGAGGCCACGTTTCAACAGGACAATGCACGCCCGCACGTGGCACGCATCGTGCAAAAATTCTTCACGGCCCACCAGGTGTCACTGCTGCCGTGGCCCGCCTGTTGTCCCGATATGTCGCCCATCGAACACGTCTGGTCGCTGATCGGCAACTGAGTGGCCCAGCAAGCACCACCCGCGGCTACGCTTGATGAACTGTGGCAACGTGTGGAAACAGCCTGGACTGACATACCCCAAGACCACATCCAAAGCCTCTTTCGTTCGATGCCGCGGCTTGTAGCGGCCTTTATTGCCAGCCATGGGGGCCCACACGAACTATTAATGTCTGCGTGTTCCGCAAGTCGCACGGGCCTGTAAGCTCAATCGTTTCATCAGCCGATTGGAAAAGACCCCTGCTAAAAGCTGCGCATAATGTTGTTTGTTTGCAATGGCTAGGTGTTGTAGACATAGAATACAGACCACTACAAAACTGTTATCTGGCTAAATGAATCTCATTTCTCTTTGTATTCCAATGATTTAAGGCGTAAAGGGCACCGCAGAAATAACGAAACTTCCCATCCGGGCCGTATCCAAGGTACTATTCTAGACCAAAGTGTGTCTGTAATGCTCTGGAGATTCATTACGTCTTCTGAATTAAGCCCATTGGTTGAGGTATCAATCCGTCTAAATAAGGTAGGCTATATACAGATTCTAGATGATCGGGTTTTTTTTTTTTACTGCAATTTGAAGGCCGAATGTTACATAGGAATTCGGTGTTCCTGAGTGATAACTGCAGGATGCATAGGGGTAAAACTATTTGTAACTGGCACGAGATGCATGAGGTAACAGTGCGTCACCTGAACTGGCCCTGGAAGTCAGAGAATTTTATTTCCATTAGAAACCTTTGGGACTATCTGGAACAGAAGGTGAAATACCGATACAGGCATCCACGTAACTCAGAATTAATGTAGACTAAATCCGACGACTTGTGTCATCCGTACCTGACAGGGTTACTGCTGTAATTCAAGCAAAGAGAGGTGTTACATGGTACTAGGTGAGAAATTGCATGGATAAATAATTTTTCGCCAGGGGAGTTTATAATCTTATAACAATAATCGAGAACTTATAGATACATCATTTATCAACATAGTCTCCTTGCACTACACGAGCTTATTTATGGCGCCAGAAAGAATTTTTGCCGAAAGATGAGCCCGTCATGCACTCTACAGTGAACTTTTTTATTTAGGATATCCCCATTCCAAACTCTTGACATTTAGTCTTTAGCTCATAACGGTAGGAATGATTCTTTTCAAAAAGCCACCTTCGTTGCCATAGTGGTCAAAAAGACATTGGCAGATGTTCAAATGATTGCGTTTGTGCACTTCTGTGAGAAGGTTTGGGGCTCACGAAAGTTATGTTGTATGATTGCGTAGGCAGAAACATAGTTAATTTGCATATGATTTGTCACCTCATCAATAGTCATCCATCTACTTACCAGAGCAAGTGCATGAACTTGTTTAGCGTTGTCATCAGCAATGAACGTTGACTACCGTGGTGTTATTTCTTTATGCAGTGCACTTGTACGACCATTTTTGTACTTGGAACAACCAGCTGTAACAGAACACTATTCCTATACTGTGCTGAAAGTCTTCCTCCAATTTCAGGACCTGGTACATCTTATACCCACGGAAAACGGATCATTGCTCACTGTTCTGCTTTGGTGCATACAGTAAACGGAGTGGCCTTGTTAAGGGCACGATAACAACAAAACAAACTGAACGATCAAGGTCAAACCTACACGACAAAGACATCAAGCCCACACATGCACTCATGCAGTGCAGCCAACCGAAAAGAAATTTGACCTACGTTGCGGATAATACGTAATTTACTCTTGTTGCAATTATATTTCACCATTAAAAATTCACCTGTTTTTTCTTTTACCACCAGAAAGCTTTTCACTTTGTACCCAAATTTCTTCTACAGAGACCTTCACTTTTTACCAAAATTTCTTCTACAGAGTCCTTCACTTTTTACCAAAATTTCTTCTACAGAGTCCTTCACTTTTTACCAAAATTTCTTCTACAGAGTCCTTCACTTTTTACCAAAATTTCTTCTACAGAGTCCTTCACTTTTTACCAAAATTTCTTCTACAGAGTCCTTCACTTTTTACCAAAATTTCTTCTACACAGTCCTTCACTTTTTACCAAAATTTCTTATCGGAAGGCGGGGTACGTCTAAATCCTGCAGTACGCACAAGTTTAGTTAGTTCTTTGGCAAAACACTTTGTTAGTGAAAACATTTTTGTGGCTAATAAGAGATTTTTCTTGCTTTGCCAATTCTGTTGTGCGTATTTAAAGGGGCCTTGCCCCCGATAGTGTTTAATGTTTTTGTGTTTGGTTAAAATGCGACTTATATTAAGAAAAAAAATAAATGCCTTAATTTAATAAAAATGTATCAACTTACATTAGAAAAAAATGCTGTAATTTTTCTTCTATTTCTCGTTAACTTTAATTTTGTTCTGGTGGATTTCAAAAACTTCCATTTTTTCGTCGCCTTTCCCCTCCCGAAGAAAATTCTATATATGCTCCTGATATAGTAATTACTTCTTCAAACATTTCAAGAACAAACTTTCGTCAGCCAAACGAGGAAGGGGGTGTTCACGGTGTGGGTGTTTGTTTCGGCAGGCTTGAAATTTTTATCTCTTAAAATGCATTCAACACACTCCTAATCCTCAATCGCGATTACCTGACTATGAGGTATGATTAGTCTACTTATTATATTTTGTAGAATGGCATGCGTCTTAATACACTTTTTAGCAAAACAAACTATAATACTTGAACAAATACTAAGAAAAATTATAATTGGAGGAAAACTTGTAGCGTCAAAAGGAACGAAACTTCAGTTTTCATTAAAGCCTGAATTTATTAACATTTGGCTGTGTAACATAAAATGTCTCGAGGGGGGTCATATCCGGGAGGGCTTAGTCCCCCCGGATGTATGCCTGAAAGAAACACTTTTAGGTATACATCCAGATCCTCTATAGGTGACCTCTCCAGAGAGAACAAATGGCACTAATTTCGTCCATAATTAGTGTTGTTTATTTTACAGTATGTATTTCCTTCTCCTTCTCTATTCCTTGTTATCATTGTGGCTTTTACAGGACAAAACACTTTCCTCATAATTTAATTCTCAAGACGCTGTAGTTTATATATTTTTTCTTTTCTGTGGCGTACTCTGATTATAGGACTGCTCCTCGCAGTTAAAAATTGTTCGAGTTCATCACTAGGCACGCGCATGGGACAGAGACAAACTACTGATCTCTGAATCACATAATTCAATGTCTTAAATTAAGTTCATTAAACAAACTAAGTTCCATTTTTCAAGCAGTTTATCAATATGAATCGCAATAAAAAATGGAAAAAATTTACGTCCCTGTTTAACATACGGTATAAGTTTTAAGTATTCAGCTCAAAATGAATAATTAGAGTGAAATGCCATTTAGATAACAGACCCACGGGTCTTTTCCCTTATTTGATCAAAAACAAACTGTTGTTAAAACCACACCCCCACGGAATTTATTTTGCAACGGAATATGCCAATTAGTGCGCAATTAGTGCGCAATTAGTGGGCCTGTTCTGACACGTTCACAGTGAACGCTTTGAGTTGACACCGTGACTTATCGTTATTTAAACGTTCACAGTATCTCAGCGACAGACAATTCTGTTAGTATCATTCTAGCGTGGATCTCAGTTTACCCTTTCCTTGGCACGCATTCTTGGCACAATGTCTATGTGATTTTCTTCTTGTTGGAAAGTTTACATTAAAGATTACTCGGAGAAGCATAATTAGTGCCTGTTAATCTAAGTGGACTATCGATGACGTAGGGTGTGTTTAGTATTTCTTTTGTACTTTTCTTTTTCACCTTTTTTGAAAAACTTAGGTTACGGCGAAATGTGATTGAAAAACTACCCTACTAATCAGGGCTGGAGCAAGCTTTTCTTATCTGGGAGGGCGAGCTTTGAAATTACGCCCTTTCGAATTAAAAATTTCCCACTTCCACTCAAATAGTATGCATTTTTTTTACTTTCTCATACTTCCATTATTATTGCGCACAGTACTTAAGTAAAAATATATATCTACACTGTACAGTTTGTGAAAACACAAGTTTGCCCTTGATGAAGATCGAAACCGCGCCCTCTCACTCCGGAGTAAGTTGCTCTCCCAATTAAGCTACACGGACAGAATGTATCTCTGCAGATTTGTCGTCTTGACACGTGCTTTACCTCTGTAGTACGTCGCAAATTATTAGATTAATTAATACCTTACTACAGCTTTACAAAAAGCTGGTACGTTATTTTTACTAGATTAAAATATGAAAGTATAAATTTTGTTTCTCTGTATTATTTCAGATCGTTTTTTGGCTATAACGGCCATTATTTTTAAGTACCATGAAGGACGTTATAACAGAGTTCCACTGTTCTTTCAAAATACTAGCAAAAATGTGATTTATCCTTTTCGTAACAAAGGGAAAGGCTCTCTGAAGCTGTTGTGCATTTTCTCCATGAACTTAGGGCTGCTGCGATCGCCGAGTGGTAGAGCCACGTGCATTTGGCTACTTTTCGAAGATGCACCTGAGTTCGAGCCCCGGAAGAGGCATGGGTGGTGTGTTTGTCCTACGGCGCTGACTCTCTCCTTGGTGGAACCAGTGGCTTTAAATTAGGGACGGGCGACTACCCACAGCACAAGATGCTGACCTGGACCCTCAAAATCCAGAAAATAAACAACAAAAAGTGGAGTATCCTTTATAGCAAAGGATGGAACCGATACAAAATACAACCTACGTCCGAAAAGTTCCAGACTGACGCAATAAAAAATATGAAAAAGTACCATACTCACAATTAATGCTGGTCACCTTCAAAATACGGCCCTTCTGAATCAACACGGTTTCCAGCGTTTCTGAAGACAATGAAAACTGTTCTGGAAGATATTTTCCGGGATGTCCACAAGTTGTTTTGTCACGACCGCTTAGACAGATGTAATGTCTGCATGATACTGTCCTTTTAGAGCCCATTTAATCTTGGGGAAAAGGAAGAAGTTGCAGGGCGATAAATCAGGGGAATACGACGCATGTGGCAACTCAGTGATTTGATGGTGAGCCAGGAACTGTCGTACTGACAACGCGGTATGTGGTGTAGCAAGAACCGACTTTCGTATTCCTATAACTGGGGACAATGGTGACGAGTACTGCTGTGTAAACGTCGCAAGACTTACTTGTAGAAATCCTGATTTACCGTTTGACCCACTGATACGAATTCCTTGTGGGCTGTTACTTTCGAATCGAAAAAGGCTATCAGCATCGTTTTTCTCTTTGATGGTTGCATGCGGGCTTTCTTCGTCGATGGTGATTGGGTACCTCTCCATTCAGCGCTTTGTCGCTTGGTTTGTGTTTCATACTGCAAGTACCATGTTTCATCTCCTGCAATAATTCTGGAGCAACAATCAGGATCCTCGGCTGCAGTGCCCAACAGATTGGAACAGATCGATGAACGAGCCTTATTTTCGTCATTATACAGAATGCAGGGTACCAGTCTGGCATTAAGCTTTCGTTTTCCCAGATTTTTGCCTAGAATCTCTTGGCAGATAGACTTACCACCGCCCACCAACTCAGCCAAAAGTCTCACTGTGATTCGGTGATTTTTCTTAAACTGATTCTGCACCTCTTCGATTTTTTCCGCTGTCCGCACACATGACTTCCAGATCTCGGATCATCATCAAAGGATTCCCGCTCACGAAACCGTGCATACCATTCGAGAACTCTGCTGCATAATAATGATGTGTCTCCATACGCTTCTTTTAACATTCCATAAGTTTCGGAAGAAGTGGACATCTCTGAAGTTAACAGAAAAGTAACCAAAGCTCTTATGGAAACAGCAACAAAATTAGCTGGGTCTAAGAACAAGTTGCATGTAAATAAATTATCAGGAAAAACAAAAATTTTGATGCAAAAAAGAAGAGAGATGAGGACAACTAAAGAAGATGTGACTTCCAAAGTGGAATATATAGAGCTATGCAAGACAGTACGAAAAAGTATCACTGAAGACGTAAGAAAATTCAACTGTGAACTAGTGAGGAAAGCAATTGAAAACAACCAAAGCCTAAAGATAGCAAAGGGACATCTCAGTAAGGGAAGAAAACAGATTATGGCACTGAGAAAAGAAGATGGTTCTGTAATAAGAAATAGAGGCGAAATTTTGACAACAGTGAAAGATTTCTACTCCAAATTATATGAAAGGGATGATACATGCACTCCAGACATCATGAAAGATACCAGTACCAGAGTTCCTCCAGTCCTTCCAGCAGAAGTTGCACATGCAATCAAGAACATGAAGCGGGGAAAAGCTCCAGGAGAAGATGGAATTACTGTAGACATCATACAAGAAGCAAGTGGAGAAATCGAAACAGTACTCGCCCAAATTTTCACTCGATGCCTTAATGAAGGAAAGATTCCTGAGGATTGGAACACCGCTACAATGATCCTGCTACATAAGAAAGGTGACATTGAGGATCTCGGAAACTACAGACCTATCAGCCTCCTATCAGTAGTTTATAAAATCTTCACTAAAGTTCTTTCACACCGCTTGAAGGTAACACTGGACATGGCTCAACCGAGAGAACAAGCTGGATTCAGGAGTGGCTACACCACAATAGATCATATCCATGTGCTGAAAGAACTAATTGAAAGAGCGAGGGAATATGAACTTCCATTGTGCATGGCTTTTATCGATTATGAAAAAGCCTTTGATTCGGTGAAACCATCAGCAGTTACAATGGCTCTGAAATCCCGCGGTATTGAAGATGAATACTTTAATATTATTAATAACATCTATGAAAATGCAAGTGCAAAGATTAGGCTGTTTGAAAATACAACACACATAAAAATTGGAAAGGGAGTGAGACAAGGTGACACCATATCTCCGAAGCTCTTTAATGCCACATTGGAGGGTGTTTTTCAGTCACTGAGCTGGGAAAACAAGGGGATAAAGATTAATGGAGATTATCTAACCCACCTTCGTTTTGCTGATGACGTAGTCATTTTTGCAACTAGCCCATCAGAGCTGCAGAGTATGATCCAGGAACTTGCTGACAAGAGTAAAGAAGTGGGATTAAAAATGAACTTTCAGAAGACAAAAGTGATGTTCAATGCTTTTACAAGAAATGAAGATTTATCGATTGATGGAGAAAAGCTGGAGATAACAGACACGTAAGTTTATCTTGGACAGCAGATATCAAGTGAGGGTCACATTGATGAAGAAATTAATCGGCGTACAAAACTTGCCTGGAGAGCTTTTGGAAGAAACAGCATAATTTTCAAGAGCAATATGCCATTATGTCCTAAAAGAAAAGTGTTTGATCAATGCATCCTTCCAGTGCTTACGTATGGTGCAGAGACGTGGACCTTAACTAAAAGAGACATACAAAGGCTGCAGACAACTCAAAAAAGCATGGAGAGGTGCATGCTTCGTGTAACCAGGAGAGATAAGAAGAGGAACTCGTGGATCCGAAAAATGACAAGAGTGGAAGACATCATGATCAGAGTTAAATCCCTGAAATGGCAATGGGCTGGACATACTGCCAGAAGGACAGATCATCGATGGACAGCCGAAATTTTAGATTGGATTCCAAGGGACAGGAAAAGACCCAGAAGAAGACCACATGGGAGATGGGTGGATGAAATTCGAAAGTATGCAGGGGTGACATGGAGGAGACTGGCACAAGACAGACCGTTGTGGAGGAAACTTGGGGAGACCTTCGTCCAGCAGTGGATTGATAATGGTTGACAATGATGATGATGATGATGAAGTTTCAATACCAAGTTTCTGATTTATGATTTAAAAATCATTTACCAAGTTTCCAACAATAAAAGGATGTTTACTCTTTGCTCTTCCGTGGCTAAACGGAAATGAGACGAGAACGCTTGCTATGGCTTCCTTAATGCTCGTCTGCCGCTTGTCGGTTCTGGTAGAAACCGGTTTCCAGCTGTTCGCTGATTGGCCAAGGACTGCTGTCTTCTGGCATACACGTGATATTTTTATCCCACTACTGTTACGTCAGTGATGCGGTCAGCCTTGCAAGTTTTCAGACTTAGGTTGCGTGGTTCAGCTCGTAGTCCTCCTAACTGGATGCAGAGTTCATGTCTATTTACGATAGTTGTTGTGAAGACGACAGTCTACCGCGCTTCATCCATACGGTAATTGTAAATGAAGAACGATATTTTGTAAACACCTTCATTCACAACTGATGATGTCGATCATACAGTGTAAAGGAGAGCCAAAATGGAACACCGCTGTTTTTCACATGTAGCACTGTCAAGCCACTGTCGTACAACCGTTCTAATAAACGACAGCTTCTCACAAAGAGGGCATGGCAGTCTATCGTTAGGCCATGAAGTTACACGGCGTGGTGTCCTTTCGATTGCTGTGAACCGATTCAGAAAACAAAACAAAACAGGTAAGTTCAGTTCTGATTGAGCCATCAATTTAGAACGTAGGACAGCGATTGGTGTGTTGGATTTTTGTTTGGCGGCGGCTGCTTTCAGGCGTTCTCGATACTCTGTGGTTCATTGGGCTGCAGTCTTCTTGGGCTTCTTACATTCAGCATCACTTGCTCTTGCCTCTCGTCTTGATTTTCTCCACTTTTGCTTGCGTTCATTCTGCGAATTCCGCGGCATTGTCGAAAATTGTAACCCGTTCACAGGAAAACAACTTTTTTAAGATTTTTCTTTAAGCCACCGCAATGTGTTCTTTATATATTTGAATAGATTTCGTCGAGAGCTTTAAAACGATACCACGCACGGTCTCTTTGCCCTCACGGTTGTCCAGATAAACCGCGATATTGTCAAAAGTGTTCACCGGTTCACAAGAAAAACAATTTTCAAAATGTTCAGTTCAAACCACAGCGAAATGTTCTTCGTATATTTGAGTAGATCTCGTCGAGAGCTTTAAAACGATACCACGCACAGTCGTGTTGCGCTCACGGTTGCCGAGATAGACTGAGTCAAATGCAGCGGCACACCCTGAAAGATTCCATCATCTCCCCAGCGCACAGGGAGCCAGGGCAGTGTCGCGCGCACGATGTATTGCGCAGACGCGAATTGGACTCCATGCTGTTTACGAATATGCTAACACGATTAGCACGTATTTTTAACGCTATAATTGTTTCAATTGGGGCCTATTTTTGTCACAGGCGGCTGGCCGTAAGTCGCCCCATACTATCCGCAGAGTTAGACGTAGTCCCACGTCAAAAACGTGTACTGATACTGCCATCGGCATTGTATCGCGACATGGGTCTCTGTCTGGCCCTGTGGCTGCTTAGCATTATTAAAATACCTCAAATTTATGGAACACGAGAACGGCACGTTGAATTCTCGCTCATTGCACAAGATACCTAATTTAACCAACATTTTCTATTGCACTCGTTGTCTGATTACGGCTGAACTCATCTCCTTGTTCTTTTTTTTTAATTTTCTCCCTGAATTCTGTTTGGCGCTTTATGACCATGCTTGACTGTTGCGCTATTAAATTATAACTGCCTTGCTGAGGGTATTTTTACTGCTTTTTGCTCATTTAATAGCCGAAGACATCCCCAGAATCAGGATTAATAAGCTTTCAAACCTTATTTCCGCCGCGTACCTTTTAAGGATGACAGTTTATTGAATTAAAAAAGAAAACGATAAAGGACAGATCCTGGATTTAATAGGATTAACATTAGCTTCGGCCGTCAGTGCCTTCCATTCCGCTTGCACTTCGGTGTTTCATTCTTGGGTTTAACATAAAATATGATGATCTTTCTGTGCCGGTATTCTGTGCTCAGATAAGAGATCTACATCGAATTCCAGTTACTTAAAACACCACGGAAAGTGAATGAGATCCTAAAATAATTCAAACCTCTTTGCAGGAAAAAAATTAAGAATGGGCACAATCAAAAAGCGCTTATAGCGTTGTATCAGGTGAACACACAAGTATTCGCCGTTTTCGGAGATTGAGACAAAGCATGAAACATATGTAGTAGAAAAGCAATTTATTCAACAAAATAATTACTATGGGCATCAACAAAGTTCTGCCAAAGTGTTAACAACTTATACATGTACATTGCTGGCCAGCCAAAATGCAACACCAAGAAGGAAGCATCCGATTCGCCTGAAATTCGCAGCATGCGTCGCCCGCGAGAGGACATGCAAACGATTAGCATTGAAGGGCATATGCAAATCATGTACGCCTGGCACGCCACCGAGAAGCACTATAAGAAGGGTGCACAGAAGGCGGGGTGTAAGTAGTGGAAGTCTGTTGCGCTTCCGGACCGGTGCGTAGGAAGCTTCCTGATGTTTCGTCGCAGGATACGGCAGTCATTCCAGCACATTTCGGAGTTCGACAGAGGACGAATAGTGGCTTATAGCGACAGCGGTTTATCGTACCGAGACATCGGCGCCCGTGTGGGACGACATCCAGCCACATTGAGGAGAGTATAGATTCGGTGGGTGCAGGAGGGACGGACGGACCGACGTGAGCGATTGCCGCAGCCGCGGCACACAACCGAACGAGAGGACCGGCATGTTGTGCGGCGGCCATTGACGGCTCGCATCACCACATCACGAACGTTAGCGCAGGAATTAAGATGTGGCAGCACGTACCGTTCGGCGTCGTCTTCAGGAGCGGGGACTTGTCACACGGTTCCCATTGCTCCGATTACCATTGACGTTACACCACCGGCGAGTGCGGCGGCAGTGGGCCGTTGAACGCCGTACCTGGACTACAGAATGGCACGAAATTGTCTTCTACGACGAATCCCGCTTCTGCCTGCAACGCCAAGATGGTCGGATCAGCTTGTGGCGGCACCACGGTGAGAGACTGTATGACGCCTGCAATATTCATCACCATACCGGTCCGTCTCCTAGCGTAATGGTTTGGGACGCAATTGGATATGACACCCGCAGCTCTATGGTACGCATCGCCGGTACACTCAACAGCCACCGCTACAACTCCGACGTTTTGGAGCCTGTAGTCCTCCATTACCTGCAGGACCTGCCAGCTGCCACGTTTCAACAGGACAATGCGCGCCCGCACGTGGCACGCATCGTGCAACAATTCTTCACTGCCCACCAGGTGTCACTGCTGCCGTGGCCCGCCTGTTCTCCCGATATGTCGCCCATCGAACACGTTTGGTCGCTGATCGGTAACCGAGTGGCCCGGCAAGCACCACCTGCTGCTACGCCTGATGAACGTGTGAAAGCAGCCTGGACCAACATACTCCAAGCCCACATCCAAAGCCTCTTTCGTTCGATGCCGCGGCGTGTAGCGGTTGCTATTGCCAGCCATGGGGGCCACACGAACTATTGATGTCTGCGTGTTCCGCAAGTCGCACGGACCTGTAAGCTCAATCGTTTCATCTTTGTATCTGTTGTTATGTGTCCAGTAAATCTGGCTTTGCTATCTCGTGTCCTTCTTGGTGTTGCATTTTGTGTGGCCAGCAGTGTATATAACCCTACGTATAAAGTGTCGGGTAATGGGAAGAGAAAAGGTTTTGGAGAGCAGCGAACGACTCATCAAAGTTGGAGAAGTCGTGTTCACGCAAATGGTAGTCTGAAGGAGAGATACCTGGTGAATAAGCTGGATGACATAAAGTCTCTCAACCAAGTTCTTTGATAATGTTTCTGTTCAATGAAGCGGAGTGGGCACGAGAGTTATTTTGAAGGACCAGGATTCCCTTTCTGTTGACCAGTACTGCTTCCTTCTCTTTCAGGTTCTCATGCACACGTTTCAGTTGTTCACAATATACTGTAGTGGCAATCGTTTGGCCGCTTTGCAAGAGTTCATAATAAATAATACCACGTGATGTCCACCATACACACAGCATAACTTTACATAACTTTACCTGGATGCAGTGCTAGCTTTGATATGTGAGGAATTGAGTCACTGGTGGACAACCAATGTCTGGAACGTTTTGGGGTGCTGCAGTGGACCCACTTCTCATCACACATGAGAACCCTATCCAAAAATGGCTCCTTGTCATAGCGAGACAGCAATGCAAGACAAGCTAAAAGACGCTGCTATTTGTTCACTGCATACAACTCGTGAGGGACCCACTTAGACAATTTGTATGCCTTACCTGTTGCACGCAGATGTCTTCGGACGGTTTCATCACTAACACCAAATGTCTAGTTCCTGGCATGTTTGGCTACTGCCCTGTTCAATTTGCAAATTTCAGGGCTTCTGTGTCAAGGCTGACAGGACGATCACTCCAGGACTTGTCTTGAAGGGATTCATTTCTGTCTCTGAACTTCCGAAACCGCGGCTAGTACCTGGCATGTTTGGCTACTGTCCTCAATAGAAACTTTCAGGGCTTCTGTGTCTAGGACTTGTCTTGAAGGGATTCATCTCCGTCTCTGAACTTTCGAAACCTGGCTAGTTGCTGGCATGTTTGGCTACTGTCATTCTCAAAAGCAGCTTTCAGGGCTTCTGTGTCAAGGCTGACAGGACGATCACTCCAGGACTTGTCTTGAAGGGATTCATTTCTGTCTCTGAACTTCCGAAACCGCGGCTAGTACCTGGCATGTTTGGCTACTGTCCTCAATAGAAACTTTCAGGGCTTCTGTGTCTAGGACTTGTCTTGAAGGGATTCATCTCCGTCTCTGAACTTTCGAAACCTGGCTAGTTGCTGGCATGTTTGGCTACTGTCCTTCTCAATAGCAACTTTCAGAGATTCTGTGTCAAGGCTGAGAGGACGATCACTCCAGGGCTTGTCTTGAAGGGATCCATCTCCGTCTCTGAACTTTCGAAACCACGGCTAGTTCCTGGCATGTTTGGCTACTGTCCTTCTCAAAAGCAGCTTTCAGGGCTTCTGTGTCAAGGCTGACAGGACGACCACTCCAGGACTTTTTTTGAAGGGATTCATCTCCGTCTCTGAACTTTCGAAACCAATTCCGAAAGTTCTGCGTTCCTTCATCACATGTGCTCCGAATGCTGAGAAAATGCGACGAGTTGTTTCTGCAGCAGATGAACGGAGTTTATATTCGTACAACAAACATCCATGAATAATTTACACAGATACCACCATTGTAATCTCACGCCTTTCCCCTACCAAACTGCTTACTCCTCTGATTCACATGCGCAGGGCATCTTAGGGTTTCAGCTGACGATATACCGTGGGAGGAACGTACGCCATCTCTCCGGCAATTCCATTATTACAAGGTGCTTCTTTTGCTCCCTCGAAAAAACGGCAAATACTTTTGTTGTTACTTGATGAAATCTGTTTATTTACTGGTGTGAGAGGTATATAGATTTGCTAAGCTTTCGCTCTCCACTGAGAGGCTTTCTCAAGGCAATAGGTAGACGTAAAAATTAAACGAATCTATACACGTCTTACGCCAGTAAATAAACGGATGTTACAACGCTATAAGCGCTTTTTGATTGTGCACAGTCTGGTGTACTTTGAGCTAATATTAGTTAAGAATGGGTTTTATTCTCTGCATAATAGGGGGAAGAAGTAGTTTAATGTGATGTGAGTGTAGGTCAGCACGTTCTTCCGAATTTGGATATTAATTTTTACATATGAAAACGTACCCAGTCGTATCAGAATAACATGACCACCTACCTAATAATGGGAATAATCACCCTTGGCCCGGATGACTGCGGCTAGACGGCGTGGCATAGACCCAATGAGGCCCTGGAAGATTGCCCGAGGTACACGTTCCCATTCGGACTGCAGCAGAGCACGGAGGTCCCATGGTTGTGGGTCGGCACGTCAAACCTGTCGATCCAAATAGTCCCTCAGGTGCTCTATGGGATTGAGGTCGGGCGATTTCGCCAGCCAAGAGAGAACGGAGCAATCGCTGTCGTGTTTCCGGAAGCAGTAGCAACGTGGCATGGCGTATTATTCTGTTGGTTGCCACCATCACCACCAGGGTAAACGTCCAACATGAAGGGATACATGTGGTCAGCGAGGATGGACAGGTAGCCATTGGCGTTCAGGGACGCATCCAGTGGTCCCAGGTCATACCAGGAAAACATTTCCCAGACATGCACACTCTCACCGCAGGCCTGTACTTGACCAACAAGGATTTCCGGGTGTTGGTTCTTGTGTATCTGACGCCGTATCCATCACCGCCCGTCACTTCTGTGGAACAGAAACCTCAATTCGTCGGAGATGGCAACCTTTTCCAACTCTTCCACTGTCCAATGTCAGTAGTCTCGTGCGAACTGTAGGCCTCGTTTACGATGGACCTGGGTTAACATGGGCTCCTTGACTCAGCGTCGGCTCTGGGGACCCATGCGTAACAGGGTTCGCTTTACTATTATCGGAGACACGTATCTGGGTGCCCCAGCGTTCAGTTTCGTCCTCAATTGCTGCACTGTTGCGCGTCGATTGCCCTTTACCAGTCGACGTTCACCTCTGGGGTCGATGACCATTGGGGATCCAGAGTTATGACGTCATGAGGTACTCGGTATGCCAGCGCTCCATTATTGGTACACCCTTACCACAGCACCTCGCGAACAGTCCACGAAGTCTGCTGTTTCTGAGATGCTTCCACCCTTGGCGCGGTAGCGGGTGATCATTCCTTTTTGAACGTCCGTCAAATCAGTACCTCTGTCCATTATGTTCACGTGTCGCACTATGGCTCATCTGTCCTGACATGCAGCTTATTTCTCTGTGTTGTCGACCTTGTCACGTGCACTCTGTGACAAGCCTGGGCGGGTATACTGTGATTCCGAGGGTGGACATATTATTCTCATACGACCGTGTATGTTTAGGACCGACTCAAGCCGGAAAGCAAGGCATCGAAGCGCGTTCTGTATGGGTGCGTGGTTGACAACGCAACTCTTGTACACGATTTTGAATATTGAACAGTTTCCTATAGCCTTATTCTGTTTTATAGCCGAGAACAAGGAGTCTTTTCACCCAAAAGTAGTACTGGCCGCGTTATCTACCTCCCTCTTTTGATACAGGCTATCTTGCTTTGTCAGATAGCCTTTTACTTCTTTCTATTTTTGAGGACACTAAACGCAACGTTTATCTGCCTGAAGTCCCCTTCCCTCTCAGTCCTGTATTTCCCCTTAAACAAAGGGAGCAGCTGCTTGGAGCGGAAGGTAACGGATGGGCGGAATTTCGCTTTCCAAAAATTTCACAAAGCGTTATCACCCCCCCCCCCATGAATAAAATGTAGAGGATATTGATAACAAAAATGCTGATATCTATAGAATGAAGATAAATAAAAATAAGACAAAAATAATGGTAATAGGGAAGGATCCTAAACAGGCTTTCCTTAAACTTGAAGGGCAATGCATCGAACAAGTTAAATCATTCCGCTATTTGGGTCAAATTATTACTGAAGGTCGAGATGTGAAAAGGGAATTAGAATGCGATTGGGGATTCCAAAAACGGCTTTTAGAGAGAATCAAAGACTACTGACATTCAAAATATACACTGCTGGCCACCCAAAATGCAACACCAAGAAGGGCACAAGACACTAAAGCCAGATTTACTGGACACATAACAACATATACAAAGATGAAGCGATTGAGCTTACAGGCCCGTGCGACTTGCGGAACACGCAGACATCAATAGTTCGTGTGGCCCCCATGGCTGGCAATAACTGCCGCTACACGCCGCGGCATCGAACGAAAGAGGCTTTGGATATGGGCTTAAGATATGTCGGTCCGGGCTGCTTCCACAAGTTGCCACAGTTCATCAGGCGTAGCCACGGGTGGTGTTTGCCGGGCCACTCGGTTGCCGATCAGCGAACAGACGTGTTCGATGGGCGACATAAATGAAGAAGAGGCGGGCCACGGCAGCAGTGACACCTGGTGGGCCGTGAAGAATTGTTGCATGATACGTGCCACGTGCGGGCGCGCATTGTCCTGTTGAAACGTGGCCTCTGGCAGGTCCTACAGGTAAGGGAGGACTACAGGCTCTAAAACGTCGGAGATGTAGCGGTGGCTGTTGACTGTACCGGCGATGTGTTCCAGAGGGTTGCGGGAGTCATATCCAATTGCGCCCCAAACTATAACGCCAGGCAACGGACCGGTATGGCGATGCATAATGCAGGCGCCATACAGTCTCTCGCCGCAGTACCGTCATACGTGGACCCGACCATCGTGGTGTTGCAAGCAGAAGCGGGATTTGTCGGAGAAGACAATGTCGTGCCATTCCGTAGTCCAGGTGCGGCATTCAACGGTCCACTGCCGCCACACCCGCCGGTGGTGTAACGTCAATGGTAATCGGAGCAATGGGCGCCGTGCGACAAGTCCCCGCTCCTGCAGACGACGTCGAACGGCACGTGCTGACACAGGTTGTTGCGCAACACATCCTAATTCCTGCGCTAACGTTCGTGATGTGGCGGTGCGAGCTGTCAATGCCCGCCGCACAACATGCCGGGTAATCTCGTTCGGTGGTGTGCCGCGGCTGCGGCAATCGCTCACATCGGTCCGTCCGTCTCTCCTGCACCCACCGAATCCATACTCGCCTTACTGTGGCCGGATGTCGTCCCACACGGGTGCCGATGTCTCGGTACGATAAACCGCTGTCGCGATATGTCACTATTCGTCCTCTGTCGAACTCCGAAACGTGCTGGAATGACTGCCGTATCCTGCGATGAGGCATAAGGAAGCTTCCCACGCACAGGTCCGCCCGCACAACACACTTCCACTACTTACACCCCGCCTTCTGTGCACCCTTCTTATAGTGCTTCTCGGTGGCGTGCCGGGCGCACATGATTTTCATATGGCCTGCAATGCTAATCGATTGCATGTCCTCTCGCGGGCGACGCATTGCTGCGAATTTCAGGCGAATCGGATGCTTCCTTCTTGGTGTCGCATTTTGGGTGGCCAGCAGTATAGATTTAGAACTGAGGAAGATAATTTTAAAGGCATATGTTTGGTCAGTAGCTCTTTACGGTTCTGAGACATGGACATTGACCAAGAGGGAAGTGGAGAGACTGGAGGCATATGAGATGTGGAGCTATAGAAGAATGGAGATAATCAGCTGGCTCGATAGAAAGAATAATGAGGGGGTCCTGGAAAGAGTGGGAGAACCTAGGAATTTGATCAATATGTTTAAAAGAAGAAGAATGTTATGGATGGGACACACATTGTGCCATGAAGGCCCGATTCTGAAAGTTTTGGAAAGTAAAATTCAAGGCAAGAGAGGAAGAGGACGACCAAGGAATGGTTTTGTGGCACAATTACTCCAAGACCCCAATACTAGGACATACTATGATTTGAAGAGAACGTCGGTGAATAGAGAGGAATGGAGAGACAGAGTACAACTACTGAACAACCAGTCCTTGGACTGAGTAACCAAAAAGAAGAAGATTGATAAATTAACTGCGCATTTTTATCTCTGTTTCCTGTGCAGTGAGAAGCATTATAGGAGCTGATCTGGTTAGCTGAATATAGTAAACCCAATAATTTTACGAGGGGGAAGTTCCTATCTAAAATGTTTTTGACTTGGATCAATCACCATTTACCCGTGACAATTTCTGTTACTAAGTACTTGAAGGATACTAGAGAACCTTATCCCTGAATTTTCGGAACTGGAATGGGGAACAGCCAAATGCATATGAATATGTTAAACTCGAAAACATTATGTAAATCTTGACGAGCAAAAAGCTCACAAAGGGGCTCCGAAGTGACATTTTTCATCAAGGCGCAAACATGCCTTGTGCCGGTGTTGGTATGTATTGGGTTGGTGCGATTGAAATGTCCGGTAAAGGACCATCGCATGTGGATAGCGACAACGGAAAAGTAGGACAACTTACCTAGGCAGAATAATCTCCTCGGCATCGACACATAGTTGCCATCTGTCCGGCAAAGCCATGATCCCGGAACGAAGACCGTCTTGCGGCTGTGACCGGTAGAAGACATTAACTGCATGTTGAACTTCGATGTCTGTCGTGAGTTGTTTCCCGGACAGGAATGATCCAGGCGACGAAACAGATGATAGTCTGTCGGAGACAAGTCCGGAGAATAGGCAGGATGAGCCAGTGCTTCATAGCCCAAGACACTTAGTATCAGCATCGTTCGTTGTGCGACATGAGGGCGGCTTTGTCCTGGAGCAGAAGAACACCATGCCTGTTTACCAAAACCGGTTTTTTCTGCAGAAAGTTTTGGTGCATCTGGTGTAATTCAGCACAATAACTTTCTGCAGTGATGGTTTGGCCTCATGCCAAGAAACTCCGATTAAGTATCCGTACTGTTGACCACCACACAAGAAGCATAGTTTTTTTGGTGTGTAAATGTGGCTTAGGATACCGTCCAGTAGGCTGTGCCTTGCTTAACCGTTGTGCAGATTATCAGAAAGGATCCATTTCTCGTCGTAAGTGACGATTCGATGCAGTAGAGGTTCCTGTTTATTCCTGGCAAGTTGGCAATTGTCAACTCACGCGGCAGCCATATGTCCAGCTTTTTGACCTTACCCAGCGCCAAGGTAAATAGATAGAACAGGTAGGTCCATAAGCCGATCAAACGGTATTGGCTACTTGGTACCACACCCCTGTGACGTCAAAGGTGCACAGAATCCAAAGGATCGAAGTTTTCTGCTTAGCGTTTTATAAACTTTTGAGAACACTTTGGGATTAAAACAGTCAAGTCTTCTTATGACAAACTCTTATTTTAAATATTTCAGAATATGTTCCACGGCATTAATGGGCAGTATCTTCAAATACATGACAAAAAACTGTATTTCGATTTACAAAAGAAATCTAAATATATTGAAAAACTAAATGTTGAACAATCAGAATTTGCGCTTAGAAACTTTTTAAAGTCAAAAATAAAATCGCAAAAAAATGAAGTATTTAAGTAGACAGTATAAAAGACGCAATTCTGCCATTTTGTAACGTAGCAGGAAATGTGACGTACCTGCCAGAAGGACGCACACGACATAAAGGCAGATAGGAATCAGAATAAAACGTCCGCGTAGCTCAATTGGTAGAGTGACTTATTCCGGAGTGAGGGGATCCGGGTTCGAATCCTGGCGTGGACAGAAATGACGGAGAAATATACTTCGTTATAATTTATTATAAACCATGCAAATACTTTTGCCACTTTTTTTAAACTAAAGTTTAAGAGTTGTAAACGCTATGAAAGTTGATAAGTTTCGTGTTTGATTTTCAGGTATGTACATGAAATATATAGCTGTTTTCAAACCTTTAGCTGGGCGTTGGGTGTTGAACATTAAAAAAAACATTTCATTCTGTGAACGCGTTATTAAAGAAAAAGAATATCAAGTACTAGAGTGTTATCTACAGATAGCTGCAAATAATGAAAAACATGAGTTTTACATTCCGAATAAAAAAGAAATTCTAATGTTTATTTTAAGATGCTGTATGATATTATTTGTAACATTTAGCAACTGAGCACATATTCCTTCATTCTCAGTAAAAAAAATGCCATATTAATGTAACAGAAATGCAAAGCACATGCCATTTTGAGCTTGAAATACTTCTCAGTTATGAGTTCGTTTTACTTTTATGGAGAACTTTTTGCCCACTGTTTATTTTTGTTATTTGTTCTTATATTTCTCACTTTCGTCGTACAAGTATTAAGGAATTTAATTCTAATAAAAATCCTCAATTTTGCGTAAAGATGTACAATTTTTTCATCTACTTCTGGAAACACTTTTTTGAGTTCCAAAGACAAATGATTAACTATACCGTGATATTTTACAAGTTGTACTCCGTAGATTTTCAAAAACAGTTTCGAATTTTTGTACAGTTTCCATCCAAGAGCTTGCAGGATAGGTAAGCCCACCTCTACTGATATGCTGGATCCAGTTATTAAGTTCCAGAGACTCCGGATTATCACATTTTAGTTGCGGATTCCCAGAACGAAATGCCAAATAACCAGCTATGTATTGGAGAGCATCTTCTTCTGTTTCTGAACTCAAGGATGAAGCAGGATGATTGTGTTTTAATACGCTGCAAATTTTTTGTTTCACAAATTGATGATTTGTTGACAAAAATCCATTTTCAATTTTCTCAGCTTCTGATTCGTCGGATGATGGTAGAGGTGATCCACGTAAGTATATGGAAGTCAAACATTTTATTCCCTCATCCCGTACGTTGGAATCACACGACGGTTCTGGAAGCTGCCCGCTCAATAACAGTAATCTTAACCTGTATTTGAATTCGCACGGAATAGGGTGATCATATCCACGTCCCATACCTCGAATTTGTGAAAATAAATTTTCAAGACAGTTCTGGTTGAGACGGCAGGTTAGTATATATTTAATTCCTACATTTTGTAAATAAGCATATAATTTTTTTAAAGATATGATAGAAACAATGAAGCCCTGCTGGAATGGCAAAATATTTTTTTTTTCTCAAGATGCGCATTTCCTCCACAGTTTCTTTCATTCTGTTTAATATTGCAACCTGTTCATATATATGTTGTCCATACCCCCTTTTTAATAAGTTATCGTCAGAAGGGCAACGTGAATTCAGGACGTCAAACGCGTTATTCACCAATTCAATGAAATCTGCTGTTGGACTTTCATTAGGAAATAAATATCTTATAGCTTTCGCAACATGCAAGAAAAATGCCTGTGCAGCAAAAGCAACCTTCATCCTTTCTGCCTTTTTAACTAAAAGATGTTTTTCTGAAAACTTGTGACAAATTTTCAGTTCGCCTTTATCTTTTTCAATAAGCTGAAAAAGAACTTTGCTAGTGATTACTTCACTAGTTGGGAGTTTAATGCCTCTGTCCAAAAAATGATTCCTTAGCAGCTTCAGCAAATGTGGAACATCAGCAAACACAAAAAATATTCCTGGAGTTATCCCAAATATTAGGAAAGCTAGTTCTGTTAATGCTTATTTCTAATTCCTTCCACAAAGCCTGATTTCCGCCTCCTAAATCCGAGTTAAACCAACCACTTGGAGTCCGATCTTTTCAATTTCCAAAATTATTTTTCCCAACAAATATTTACTCATTTTACAGTCAAAGTCCTAAAATACAGGCTGCTTCCATGAATTTGTTAAGCTACGTAACATTACAACTTGTACTGATTTATATGATCCCAAAATAGCATCTTTAGCATGATCGTATGAAATTTTCGCATCAGTACTCATCTCATCCATCACTATAATGCAAATTTTGTCAAACATGGAGCAAGTTTTTGCATTTTGGGCCAGTAGTACGAAAACATCCCGTAAGAGTCCTGGGGAAATTTTCATTCCAGACAACCAACGCTTCAAAGTGGTCACACCAGGTAGTGGAATGTTTATCTGATTTCTAATAAAACTGTAAGCTTATTTTGACAAGCCTCGTCATGATAAAGCTGTCACTATATCAGAAATTGACCATCTGACATTTTGTTTCCTTGAAAGGGAAGAAATATGAGCTTTTGAAAAATTCTACTCAAAATTTCTTTTGCCTTTTCACCTTTTTCTTCAGCAATAATACACAATGTGTTTTTTTTTCTTCAAAAATGCATCTTCAGATCGTAAATTTCTAGTTTTCAAATAATTTATTTTAACTTTGCTTTGCCAATACTGAAGTTTCGATCGTAACTCAGAATTTACTTTGTTGAGCTTTTCTATATAATTTCTTAAGGATGAAATTTCCTTTTCCTGGGCTTCTATTTCGGTTTCCAAGCTAAATAATGTAGCAGAATCACGTTCAGTTATCTCGTCAGCAGGTTGAACTTGCAAATCTGGACTCAATCTTGCCTTCTTCGATGTAAAATTCTGCGTTACTTCCGACAAAAACTGCTGAGATTTTCTTTTTTCAGCACGTTTTGATCTTTCTTGATTTGTGCTTGAAGTACAACTGCCAAATATATTAACGTGAGGAATCGCACCTTTTTTCAGTCGACGGCGAGAACTGCATCCTATTAATTCGCTTTTTAAATCTCTCTCAAAATCCTCATCATCAAAATGGGCAGAGCATATTTTGGCGTTGTGAGGGTTAAATGCGTCTTTTCGTCGACATGAGTTAATCCAGGCTTTTCTCAAACTGCCCTTTGGGATTCGATGAAAAGTTAAATTGGAATATGTAGATCTTTCGCTGTTGGCACAACACGCAACAGCGCTTCCATGCATATCTATTAAAAAAAGCTGCTTTTAACAAATATGTTAATAAAAAATATTTCTCAACTGACCATTAACTCACAGCAAAACGTGTATCACTTGCAAAATACTGGACAAAAGTCGCTGAAACTTTGCATAAATAACAGAAAGAACGTGCACTATAGATAGGTTGGGAGTATGAACTTTGACCCCACTGCTAACTCCGTTTGCACCTTTGACGTCACAAAACTCACCCCGCCTCGAGCGGCAATTCCTTCAGAATGGCCTAGTTTGAATTCATATAGGAATATGACTCTCAAATCCAGCTTCTGCAGGTTTCCTTTGCAAGCCACGTTACGTCCAAACAAACCACGCCTGAACCTTGTTCTTCACACACGTGCTAGCTATTTATAGTAACTCTGTGACGTAATAACCGCAACACCTGTGGGTGGTTCCATTCCACTGTGGTGGGGGCCTGTCTCCACTGCTCGTTTGCGCCGGACATTTCATTCGCACCAATCCAATATTATGCATGTGTGTATTGAAGAATTCCTTCTCTGTCTTTTTATTTACTTCGTTTGCTTTTACTTCTTGAAAAAAGCAGCTTTCTTTTTGTCACATTATTTAAAGAATTTTACTCGATTCCTTGCACCCTGTGACGTACACCTCTAATTTAACCGTTCTTTGAGTTCCTGTGTTCTTAAGTAAATTTCGTTTCTTCTCCTTAAATATTCTAAACTTAAAGCCACAAAGTTTCTCGCGACGAATTTGATGTTGGCAGTACTGACAGCAGGTCAAAGGGCAAGCAACGCAGACAAAGTCTTCTGAGATAAGAGCTCGTGTTGCAATGTTAGTTAAGAGATTCTTCGAAATGTAATGTTGAGACGAGCCCATAGCGAGCAAATCTTGTAAGAACGTTTTGTATTGAGAGAACCGATTGATTTTAAAGAGTGATAATTGTCAGATTGTGAAACAATTGTTGATTGAAGTCTCGTATTTTGAAAGATTTGTTTATTAACAGACTGCTGATTATAGCCTTTAGACGTGCTTGATTAACGACGATAGAAAGCAGTTCGGATACTTGTAAGTAGACTTGAGTTATTGAATTTTGGCCCCGTAATATTGAAAGTGAGTTCTATGTGTAATTAAGATGTTCAGCTACACGCGACTACAGCACAATTCAATATTCTGGACATCGTACATAGGAGGCAGCCCCCAATATCAATACATTATTTGAAGAAAGTAACGTTAGTGAGCGCAAGACACAACATTAATTCGCTAAGTTCAATGATATGAGCTTTGCAAATGAACCGCGCGGTAGACCTTGATTGAATACGAACTATGTCAAACGGTACGAGAACTTGGTAAGAAACTCAGAGTACACTATGCACCCACTTCCCGACATTGAACTGCTATAGGCAAAGTGTAGAAAATAGATCAGTGGGCCCCACATGAGTTGACGGAACAATACAAAGTGCGACGACTTGATGTCTGCACTTCTCTGCTTATATGCAACCAAACGAACGACATTTTGAGGCGCCTCGGCATGTGCGATGAGGAATGGATGCTGTATGACAATTGCCAATGTTTGGAACAATGGCACGACCTTGGTGAAGCCGCGAAACGCATCCAAAATCTAATAATACTCCAACCGAGGAAGACTATGGTCGGTGTTTGATGGTCCGCATCTGGTGTAATCCACTCCTTCTTCTTACAACCAGGTCAGACCATCACAGGTATTTTTAAGAACTTGACACTACACATGGAAAATTGTCCACCGAATTGCCGGGGCTAGTCAGTCGCCATTGACCTAAACTTCCCCATAATAACGCGAGACACTACTTCACATGCTAGGCGATCCGGAAGATGCATGCATACTGGTTAAGGTACGAAACCTTACCTCATCCGTCTTGTTCACCAGATCTCTTCCTTACGGAATGTCACTTCTTCAAGCACCTGGATGCCTTTCTCCCGGGTAAATCGTTTCCCATTCAAATATCTGTTGAAACCGCATTCCGTGATTTTCATAAAGCTCACTATTTTATCACAACGAAGTTCGGAATATTTTCATCCGGAAGTTCGGCATTTTTTTTTTTTTACGAAGTGTGACGTACTAAGGAGGTGAATCACGTGTCAAGACGACAAATCTGCAGCGATACACACCGTCGGTGTTGTTTAGTCGGATAGAGTAGCATACTCCGTAGCGGGGAGACGCGACTTAGATCTTTGTCACATGCAAATTCCTGTTTTCACATTGGCGTCCAAACGTAAAAATGGATTTACTGGCCGTTGGGTTCTTCGAAAAATGTGTGATGTTCGTTCCACACATCGTCTGGAATTAATGAAAGGTTCCTTCGCTTCAAAAAAGAAAGGGAGGGGGGGGGATGATGTAACGTACTAAAGAGGTGAAGTACGTGTCAAGACGACAAATCTGCAGCGATACATTCCGTCGGTGTAGCTTAGTCGGTTAGAGCAACTCACTCCTGAGCGAGGAGACGCAGTTTCGATCCCCGTCTCCGACAAATTCCTATTTTCACTGAAGGCATACAGAAGCTTGCATCTCATTGGGGGAAATGTGTTCCTACTGGTGGTGATTATTTTGAGTAGCAAAATTTATTTTCCACCGTATTTTGGGTGTTTGAAGTTTCTATGAATATTTCCGCATTTCATCTGCAGCAACCTAATGCAACGTGAAAACAACAAATGCGTCTTAGCATGTAAGGATACGGCTCTGAAACTCAGTAATGATAAAACAGGGTGATAACTGAACAACATTGATTGGGGTCTTTTCATGTGTTATGGCTCGAGTTGGAAATCAGTATCATTAATCCTCTTTATGACTAGGACAAGCTGCTTGGGGAAAAGTTGCTACCAACTCTTCTTTTTCTTTTGGATCAAAGGAGAAAAGGGACTGAGAACACTGGAGTGGAAGGGAAGATTATTGCTACTTCCTTTAGTTGACGGCAGCAGGTGTTAACACTAATACTGCGGAAGCCAGAATCTGTTTTTTTTTCCTGAGGGTGTCAGTTTTTATGACCACGCACGCTAATTTTTAGAAACATCCACCCTCGAATTCTGGATTAGAAAACGTCATTATCGTGGCGAAGTACCTACGTCCTACATGCTTACAACCAGAAAAAAATATTTGTTGAAAACTTTGCTAATTAAAAATGCCGTCTTCATTTTAAAATATATTAAGAAAATTTTTTATGTTGTAATATCCGTCTTCGGACATGATGTTTCCACTTTTCGAAATAGGATTGAAAACGTGGTGTGTGACGTCATTTGTAAATATGTGGCACCATTTTTAGTAAGTTACTCATTTGTAAATGCTTGATTTCATTTCTGTAACAAAACTCGCATTCCAGCTCTTGTCGGAGTAGACGTATGTCGAGGAATCTTGTATAGCAGCGGTCGTTTATAATATTACGTTTTTGAAATAAATAAGTTATATTTACAAAGGCCCTTCCATAAAAACTGAGATAATTTTTTTTAGTTGGCAACAGTTCGAAGGGGAAAAATAACCACAGAGGCGACTAACTGAATTAAGGAAGTATCTATGGCAACAGTAATTAGCCGTGGCAGACGAATCTGTTTTTTTTTTTTTTTCTTTGATTGGAGGTTTAACGACCACCGTGAGCAACTCAATGGGCTATAAGCAGTAACCCGTCCCTAATTTAGGGTCACTGGTTCCAGGGAAGGGAGAGAGCCAGTGCCGTAAGACAAACACAACATCCATGCCTGACCGGGATTCGAACCCGGACCCCTTACGGACGAATGATCAGAGGCCAGCGCCTTAGACCACTGCGCCACCGGGGGCGGCTCTGGTTTTGTTATTACGCAGTTGTTTAAGGTGGTTCCACCTAAAATCTCTGCCTTATGTTCCCAATGGTAAAACTTCTGTACATATTTTCTTCGCACTTAATGTATTCTCAAGGATGAAAATTTGCACATCGATAAAACTAACTTTGAGTTATAGCATGAGATACTTAATACTTGCTAAAACATAACCATAATTAAGCAATCCAACATTTATTTCTCTACTGACGTCATCAATGTACAAGTCGCGCCACTTTTTTTTTTTTTTTGGTTGGAGGTTTAACTACCACCGTGAGCAACTCAATGGGCTATAAGCAGTCGCCCGTCCCTAATTTAGGGTCACTGGTTCCAGGGAAGGGAGAGAGCCAGTGCCGTAAGACAAACACAACATCCATGCTTGACCGGGATTCGAACCCGGACCCCTTACGGACGAATGATCAGAGGCCAGCGCGCCATTTATTAACAGGCCTGAACATTACTCAATGAAAAATGATTGATTTTTAATATAATTATGGTTATGTTTGAGCAAGTATTAAGTATCCCATTCTATAACTTAAAGTTAGTTTTATCGATGTGCAAATTTTCATCCTTGGGAATGCACTAATTGCGAAGAAAATATGTACAGAAGTTTTACCATTGGAAACATAAGGCACAGATTTTAGGTGGAACCACCTTAAGGTGCGCCTGCATTTCTCCATAGAGCTATGGAGGTGAGTGATTCAGAGTTAAGAAGTGAAAAGCGTTGTGCGATAAGATGTTGCTATCGTTTGGGTAAATAACGGCTCACGCCGTGCCTGCCCCACAGTACGCACATGAGATAAAGGCAGATAGCAGTGAGAACACATGCCAGTGCAGTATAGTGGATAGCACTCGGAGCTCCGGAGCCAAGAGTTTCGAATTCCGCCCCTGGCATAAAAATGAAGAAATTTACTTCGTCATAGGCTCCAGAGGCAGTTGATTTAATAAAAACCGTTTACGAAGATAAATTCTTGGGTGAGTCAACGATTTTTAGATACCACCATGATTTCAAAAAAGAACGTTTGTCGGCAGATCTCGCTCCTAGGCCTGGTTAACCTGAAAGTGTTGTTACGGAGCATATTGCTAACACTGTTTGGGCAATCCTGCGAGAAGATCGACGAATGACGTGTGAAGACATGTCGGCATTCCGCATTCTACGCGACAAATTAATGCTGTATCGTATGTTCCAGATGGATACATCATCACCTTACGGGAAAACAATTGTTAGCCAGAGTTCAGGTGTGTCATGAGTGGAAACAAATGATTGCAAAGGATCCAAACTTTGTAAACACAGCAATAACTGCCGATGAAACGTGGGTCTATTATTTCGACCTCCTCTCGAAGCGCTCAACGAGTGTCTGGAAACATACAAGTTCGCCTCCTCCGAAAAAATTCCGCCAAACCAAATCAACTGGGAAAGTGATGATGATAATTTTCTTTGATCATAAAGGTGTACTTTACCTGCATGCCGTTTCTCCACAAATAACTGTCAATGCTGAGTATTACATTTCCGTCTCGAAGCGTCTGCGACGACACATATTGATTAAGCTGCCTCGGAACTGGTGGGCAAGTAGACCCTACACCATGATAACGCCCGCCCACATGTGGCTGCTTCTGTTCAGCAGTTTCTTACGAAATGCAGTATTGAAATCATGCCACAGCCTGCCTACAGTCCTGAGGTCGCCCCGTGCGATTTCTGGTTGTTTCCAACAATGAAGATATCCATTTATTAGTACAAGATGGGAGATTGATTGACAGGGATTATTCGACTAAGGGGAAAATGCGAGGGACTTACCAGGTGAAGATTTAGTGACCAAGGGTCAGGGGTCTATACAATGAACATTGGGGGAGGGGGGGGCAACTCATGTTTTTCATTATTTTAATATTATTTCCCCCTTGATATGATGTTAATTCAATATTATGATTAGAAATTTAATTTGATATTTGTTTCCTTTTTTAGCACGTCTTTTGTACAAAAAGATCGTGCTTATGTTACCGGTTTGTCCGTCTGTACCCACGATATCTCTGCAACCATTAGTCCGATTTGAAAAATTATTTTTGCATTGGGAAGCTTAAAATATGCGAATGATGATCCTTTATTTCGTTTTTTTTTTTTTACGATGTACAATTTCGCCGCTAGAGGGCGTAAATGCAGATGATGTCGAATTCAAAAATACGTTTTATTCCACATATTTGCTGCTAAACATCCGATTGAAAAAATTCTTTTATCTTTCGATTCCATTTATGTCGAAGAGTATTTTAGGTATAGTTAATTTTTCAAATTACGCATAGGTTTCCCGCTAGGGGGCGTAAAAGTCAATTACGTTTCCCCCGATATCTCTTCTTCTAAAACTCCGATTTGAAAAATATTTTCTTTAGCGGATACAGCTCCAGATGGAAAATCTTTTGCATATAATTTTTAATTTTTTCTAAAGAATACTTTGGTCACCAGGGGGCGTAAGTTTTAATTTTTACTTCTGATGTATTTGCCATAAAATCTGAGCTTCTAAAATCTCGATTGAAAAACTTCTTTCGTGGACCGACGTCACTGACATCGATAAATTTTTTCGGAATATTTTTTCTTAAAATATTCCATGGTTTCACCGCCAGGGGGCGTAGATGTATTTCTTATTTTTGTCAATATCTCTACTTCTAGGAGTCCGATTTGAAAAATTCCTTCTTTGTTGGATAGTGTTTCCAGTGTGACATGTTTTTCATATAATTTCAAAATTTTCAATTAATTCGTAGACTTTCCGCTAGGGCGCGTAGAAGTAAATCGCGTTTTCCCCTATATCTCTGCTTTGAAAAATTCTTTCTGCACCGGATACAGCTCCTGATGGGAAATCGTTTACACATAATTTCTAATTTTTGTAAAAAATGGTTTGGCCACCAGGGGCGTAAATCTTAATTTCCGCTTCTGATGTATTTGCAGCAAAATATGAGCTTCTAAATTCTCGACTGAAAAAACGTCGTTTGTAGACCGATAGTACTCATGTCGACAAACCTTTTAGAAACATTTTCTTATTAAAATAATGCACGGTTTCTACGCCAGGGGCGTAGATGCATATCTTATTTTGCCAATATCGCTACTTCTAGGTTCAAAATTTTCAAATAATTCATAGACTTTCCGCTAGGGGGCACAAAGGTAAATTGCGATTTCCGCTTTATTTCTGCTTCTAAAACTCCGATTTGAAAAATTCTTCCTGTATCGCATACAAGACCTGATGGAAAAGATTTTTCACATAATTTCTAATGTTTAGTAAAGAATGGTTTAGCCACCAGGGGGCATAAGTGTTAATTTCTGCTTCTGATGTATTTGTAGCAAAATCTGGACTCCTGAAAACTCGACTAATTTTTTTTTCTTCGACCGATACCGCTTATATGGATAAACCTTTTGAGAATACTTTCTTCCTAAAATAATGCATGGTTCTCCCACCAGGGGACGTAAAGTCACATCTTATTTTTGTCGATATCTCTGTTTCTAAGAGTTCGTAAGCTCACGATTTCGTTTACAGCAATATCTGAGGGATTGAAAACCCGATTGAAAAACTTCTTTCTTCCGTCAGATCTATTGTTTTCCATACCGGTTCCATTGACTTTGAATAGCTTTGATAAATTTTATTTGCGTCAGAACGGATTCAAAAGACGTGCTTTTTGCACTCGAAAATTCGGTGTCATCTTTCTTGTTATGTTTGTGCTTAACTATTCAGAATTACTAATTTTAATATGTAACAGCAAGATCAATAAATGAAATGAAATGAAAAAGAATGAAGAAGTTCGGTGGCGCAAAATTCAACACAGATGCTGACGTCATTCAAGCTGTACAGGGGTCGCTAAAGCAGCTTCCACAAAATGCCTTCGCCACATGCTTTCAAAAGTGGACTGACCGATGGGACCGTTCGTTGCCTATCATCCGAGGGAAGATACTTTGAGAAAGAATAACATATATTTTGATGTAACTGTATTTCTTCATTTTGTGTGATTTTACTCTCAGTTTTTTTTTATTGGAGGTTTAACGACCACCGTGAGCAACTCAATGGGCTATATGCAGTCGCCCGTCCCTAATTTAGGGTCACTGGTTCCAGGGAAGGGAGAGAGCCAGTGCCGTAAGACAAACACAACATCCATGCCTCACCGGGATTCGAACCCGGACCCCGTTCAGACGAATGATCAGAGGCCATCGCTTAGACCACTGCGCCACCGGGGCGGCTCAGTTTTTATGGAACGGCCATTGTATTAGGGTCATATCAACGATTATTTTGGTTACCTATCACCAATGAAATATTTATTTTTTTAAATCAAGATAGTTCACCTGGACAAGATTTTTCGTATATTTTCTTATGTTACTTTTGTCAACGTGTTTCAGTTAAAAAAAAAAAAAAAAAAAAAAATCGACAGCGTACTCTGATGCTCTTTGTGCATAATTTATGCTATGCATCTTTCGCATGCCAAGATCTTTGTGGGTATGAAATAAAACGAGTGACTCGAGAGTATACATTTATTTACGCACAACACACTGCATTTATCCGCCTCACTCACGATAACACCGATCCACAATCCGGTATATACAGGGTACGCCATATAAAAGAGGCTCCGTGTCTAGATGTTGTTAGGCGGGTGTTAAAGTTGTTTGGCGGGTTTCCAGTTAAAACCACTTTTTGTTCCACTTCTAACCGGTCTCTGCGTGTACAGCTGCAAAGGAATTCTCCGGAGTGGTTAGTCACAGCCAGAGCAGTGTAGTACGAGGTCATAAGTGTAAGTGAAGACAGAACAAAGGCAACGGAAATGGTTTTAAGTACGGAACAGCGGATTTTTATTGTAGAAAAGTATTTCAGGAATAACTCAGACAAGTTTTTAAATGAGTTCTTTACAGAAAAATGAGTTCTTTACAGAAAACTAATCAGCACACCCTTGATGAATTCAAAGTGAACATTACAGATGCCATTAGCCCAGATTACTGCCTTTGAGTTGTGGCGCGTTACGAACAACATGTTCCGCCGTGTGCAGCTATGTCTTGATGTCGGAGGACAGCACTTTCAGCAATTGCTGTAAACGCAGGTAAACTACTCCTGTTTTTCGTCATTGCAACTATTCCTTACCATGTATAGTAACATTCTCTGACTGTTGTCGTTCATTATAGTCGGGCCTCTTTTAAATGGCACACCGTGTAATAATTGGAATGAAAACATAACAACAAACAATAAGGTTTACTAATTCCTGACATTGAGTGGTACTTAGGTAGGTGGATTAATGAATATTATTGTCGTAAAACCAATGAAAGAAGATATGTGAGTTATAAAAATAAATATGTATAAAACTAGCGGCGGCAATAGTATTTTGACTGTATAGTTTTTCAAAACAATATTTCTTCTTATTATTATTATTATACAGGGTGTCCCACTCGCTACAGAACCAGGCATTTCTTTAATAATATTAACACCAATGAAGATATTGCAACGAAATTTGAAGTGGATTTACCTCATTTTGTGCAAAATGGGATGACATCACAACATGTGCTGGAAATGGCCATCATTTGCGTCCAGACAGCATTGAACCCGACGCTATCCGCCAGCCAACCGGAGTGCTCCTTAGTGGCAGACACATTCCTAAGTGTAGCGCCACTGAAGCGCAGTCCGCGAGCCAGCCGGACGCGCCTCTCTGCTGCTTTGTTATGCCATTCGCTGAGTGTGTCTACACAATACGATTGTTGATAGTGAGTGCTGGTGCTCGTGGCTGTTCGCGTACGCGTGAAAATATATCGATATACTCTGGAGGAGCAAGTGCTTATTGTTCGCACTTATTGGAAAACAGGATCGATAAAGTCTTGTCAACAGCAATTCCTGCAGAGATTTGCAGGCATATTCAGGATTTAGAATGAAGGGGTTCTTCATGTATCCCAACGCGATACATGAAAAACCCCTTCATTCACAGAAAATTGGTGTTTGGTGTGGGATGACCGGGCGTCAGACAATTGGTCCAATCTTCTTCGATACAACCACCACAGCAGATGCATATATGGAAATCTTCAACACCTTTGTAAGTCAATTGGACGACAAAGAAATCTCCATTGAATATTACCAGCAAGATGGAGCGACATCACACACACATCACACACCAGTATGGCCGAAATTCAGTCCTTTTTCGGCGACCGCGTCGTTTCGAAGGGTCTATGGCCACCGCGCTCGCCCGATCTAAATTCGCCTGATTACTTTTTATGGGGACATCTAAAAGGGAGAGTTTACCAAAAGAAACCGCGAGCCATTAATGCCTTGAAAGCAAACATCACCGAATAAATTCAGGCAGTGACGGCGGACATACTGGCAAGGAATTTCCACAATATGGTGCCCCGGGTTCAATGCTGTCTGGACGCAAATGGTGGCCACTTCCAGCACATGATGTGATGTCATCCCATTTTGCACGAAATGAGGTAAATCCACTTCAAATTTCGTTGCAATATCTTCATTGGTGTTAATATTATTAAAGAAAGGCCGGGTTCGGTAGCCAGTGGGACATCCAGTATATTATTAAGATTTAGACGAACGAAAGAAACGACCCTGATACCCATGAAATGTAATGTAGCAACGAAAGTCTATCTGCGCATGCGTCTCCATCTTGAAGTCCAAATCTGACTTCAAGTTGGAGAGAAAAGCTGAATCACAAGTGTGTTAGTGAGGGGAATCGGTAACTTTTTGTCTAAGATACCAACAGGTTACACCCCATCGTGTTATACATAATTTAAAAGCTCTCGTCAATAGCAGGTACACCCCCCCCCTTGGGAGGTCGAGAGGAAGCCAAATCTCGCTGCAACGCATACTTTACAACTACCGAGAAAGATGCGTAGCATCAAAATGCATTTTTGTAATGTGTGACGTACTACAGAGGTGAAGCTCGTGTCAAGACGACAAATCTGCAAATCTGCCGCGGTACATTCCGTCGGTGTAGCTTAGTCGGTTAGAACAACTCACCCCGGAACGAGGAGACGCAGGTCCGATCCACGTCACCGATAAATTTGCGTTTTCACATTGGCGCCCGAACGTAAAAATGGATCTACTGGCCATTGGGTTCTTCGAAAAATGCACACATCGTCTGGAATTAATTAAAGGTTCCTTCATCGCTTAAGAAAAAAAAACAAATTAAGAGAGATGATGTGACGTACTACAGAGGTAAAGCACGTGTCAGGACGACAAATCTACAGCGATACATCCAGTCGGTTTAGCTTCGTTGGTTAAAGCAACTCAGTCCGGAGCTAGGAGACGCGACTTCGATTTCCCTTATCTTATTTCATCGAAATTGATGTAACGAAAATGGGTAACGGTGGGAAAAGATGCATAGCATCAGAAAAACGGATCTAATTTTCGCTTTGCTTGGCATACAGTTAGCATTTAGCGAGACCGTTCAATTTTATTCTATTTTCCCACTAAGGGAAGTCGGATGGTTCCAAGGGTCAAAAAATTCGAATTCCAGGTTTTAAGCTTTTTTTATTCTATGCACCTTTAGGTTTTTTTGATATCAAATTTATGTGATTCTGTGTCGTAGATCACATTTTATGAGCATTTGTATGACGGAGCGCAACAGTAATTTTACAGCTATCACGTCCAATTTCGCTGGTGCAAGTTCCAGAGGGCAGTAGATAAGAATGAACCATATGACTATAATAACCATACACACCTACCATGAGTTGTTATGGAGGAAATTAAACCAATTTTTAGAGATTTAGCTAATCCACAGCTCCTCCAGAAATGTTTACATGGTGACACTCAAAATCCTCCCGAGACCTTGAATAGCACAATTTAGTCAAGAATTCCGAAATCTACTTTTGTAATGAAAACAACATTAGAATTAGGTGTTTATGAGGCTGTAGCTACTTTCAATAAAGGAAAGATAGTGAAATGTGAACTTCTGAAAAAATTGGGAATTTCTCCTGACACAAGTTGTAAAGACACAATGAAAAAAACTGATGAACGGAGAATTGCAAAAGATGAAAAGGCAATTCAAGAAACTGAAAAAAAGTGTCACCAGAAGACCAGCCTAGCAAAAAGAAGTTGGATGACATGTACCAAGAGAAAGCAGACACAGAATATCCTTCATATGGAGCTGGGATGCATTAAGGTAAGATTAGCTGCATTAATTACCTAAGTGTTAGTTTTCAGAGCATTTCCTGAAAAAAGCATTTTTTGAACTTATAGGTACACTTTTCTCAGGAACCATAGTGGATACCTGCATGCATTTTTTGTACCTCATACCTAGCTCTACATTTTGAGCAGAGGGATTTTTAAAATTCCTACTAATTTTGAAAATATATTACTTTACAATTTATTTTTTTGTAGTTCTTGTTATATAGTAATTTTTAAACAAATATCAAATTTTTTTCTAAACCTTTTTAAAAAAAATTCTCCTTAAAAGGCTATTACAATGTGTATTTTACAATTAAAAAAAAAGCTATATCTGTTTTAGTTTCTGAGATAAATGTACCTAAAGTTGTGTAAATTAACATGGGGAAGATAGGTTGATCCGACTCCCCTAAAACTTTAATGTAGTTGAAATGAGCTCATAATATTGTCTGTTTGCTTGTGAAGCGAATATCTCACGTGATTTAGGAATATGTATTATGGTACGTTCTAAATTCGAATCTTTTATTTTGTTGAAAAGCGTCGTAATTTTCCTCCCACGTCTTTAGTTGTATCCATTACAATTACCGCTGAAATGACGAATGAAAATTAACTCAAGAAATCGATGAAAACGCAGCCTGCTTTTTTACGTATGTGTATTAAAAATTTTGAAGACAGCTGTTTGTCTGCTTGAAAATTTGTTGGGATTTTACAGAACACGAAGGGAGAAGTTTACATATTACTTTTGTTCTAGATATTAGGAAGTTCAGAAACTGAGAAAAGCCTTACTACCTCTTCTTACCATTTTTTTCCCACCGTAACGCTCAAAATATCCGTGGAATGGCCAACTTAGCTCGGTGAAAAGAGGCTTGAGGTTTCTTTGGGAGTAGCGGAAAATATCTTCGTTTCCTGAGGAGCGCATGCGGTTGAGATACTTTGTTTAGCTGCGACTTATCAAGCTGTGCACCTCAGTTTACCTTGCAACGCCCTACTAAACACAGTTCGTTGTGTCTGCAGATCGGAACGAGGATCCATCGCCGGCGACGAAGGATTTTTCTTTCTCACCTGAAATGTGGCTTCTTGTCTTTCATTTCGCTCATTTATTAGGCAGACGAAAAGCTCACGAAACACAATCTTCGCTGTGTTTATTTAGAAAAGAGAGAAACGCAGTTCCTTTTACAAAAAGGGCTCCGTCTATTTTAAGTTTTTTTCTTCAGAATCGTAACGCTGATTTTACAACTCAGCTTACTTTAAACAGAACTTCCTTGCTGTTTTACGAGCTCGTATCGTTTGCGTGTCAGCTGCTCAGATCTGAGTGGGCTACTAGTGGGGCCAAGCGTGATGCGAGGGGGCCACAAATTTTGAAGTGTTTGGAAAAAATTTTGCCAAAAAATTCCGTTCATTTTACCCGACGCCGATAATGTTATCCCTAGTAAAAAAAAGTTTTCAAGTGAATATTATACGTAGTTCTTTTTTTTTTTTTTTTTTTTTTGCTTTTGTAATGCTGTTATGAATTTCATGTACAGGGTGTCCGAAAAGTCTTTCCCTGATTACAAACGTCATTCATATCCGCTGTATGTACGTTACAGATGTAAAACTGGTGCCAAAATGTTGAAAAACTAACCAAGTTTTTTTCGTTGCAGGTTTCCGCAACGTGGCTGTAGTGTAGCAGTGTCAGTGTCCAGGAAACCGGAAATGTTCACAAATCAGGAAAAAGGTCAGTGTGTCCTCTGGTATCACGACACCCGGTCACCAATAACAGTGCAGAGAAACTTTCAAACAACGTATGGAAAGAAGCCGCCCGATGTCAAGAGCATTAAGTCGTGGTACGACAAGTTGAAGACTACAGGATCTGTTGCTGACTTACCGAGAAATGGCCGACCATCAACCTCAGCTGAAAGGGTGGAAGCAGTGAGACAGTCTTTTGTGCGAAGACCCAAGAAATCAGTGCGTAGGGCCTCACGTGAATTACAGATGCCAAAAAGTTATGTTCATGATAAAAAGTTCTGTTCATGATTTGTGAACATTTCCGGTTTCCTGGACACTGACACTGCTACACTACAGCCACGTTGCGGAAACCTGCAACAAAAAAACTTGGTTAGTTTTCCAACATTTTGGCACCAGTGTCACATTTATAACGTACATACAGCAGATATGAATGACGTTTGTAATCAGGGAAATACTTTTCGGAAGCCCTGTATATCATCATCATCATCATCATTGTCAACCATTATCAATCCACTGCTGGACGAAGGTCTCCCCAAGTTTCCTCCACAACAGTCTGTCTTGTGCCAGTCTCCTCCATGTCACCCCTGCATACTTTCGAATTTCATCCACCCATCTCCCATGTGGTCTTCTTCTGGGTCTTTTCCTGTCCCTTGGAATCCAATCTAAAATTTCGGCTGTCCATCGATGATCTGTCCTTCTGGCAGTATGTCCAGCCCATTGCCATTTCAGGGATTTAACTCTGATCATGATGTCTTCCACTCTTGTCATTTTTCGGATCCACGAGTTCCTCTTCTTATCTCTCCTGGTTACACCAAGTATGCACCTCTCCATGCTGTTTTGAGTTGTCTGCAGCCTTTGTATGTCTCTTTTAGTTAAGGTCCACGTCTCTGCACCATACGTAAGCACTGGAAGGATGCATTGATCAAACACTTTTCTTTTAAGACATAATGGCATATTGCTCTTGAAAATTATGCTGTTTCTTCCAAAAGCTCTCCAGGCAAGTTTTGTACGCCGATTAATTTCTTCATCAATGTGACCCTCACTAGATATCTGCTGTCCAAGATAAACGTACGTGTCTGTTATCTCCAGCTTTTCTCCATCAATCGATAAATCTTCATTTCTTGTAAAAGCATTGAACATCACTTTTGTCTTCTGAAAGTTCATTTTTAATCCCACTTCTTTACTCTTGTCAGCAAGTTCCTGGATCATACTCTGCAGCTCTGATGGGGTAGTTGCAAAAATGACTACGTCATCAGCAAAACGAAGGTGGGTTAGATAATCTCCATTAATCTTTATCCCCTTGTTTTCCCAGCTCAGCGACTGAAAAACACCCTCCAATGTGGCATTAAAGAGCTTCGGAGATATGGTGTCACCTTGTCTCACTCCCTTTCCAATTTTTATGTGTGTTTTATTTTCAAACAGCCGAATCTTTGCACTTGCATTTTCATAGATGTTATTAATAATATTAATGTATGCATCTTCAATACCGCAGGTTTTCAGAGCCATTGTAACTGCTGATGGTTTCACCGAATCAATATATCATTACAAAAATGGTGTGTTTCTACTATCTTAGAAATTTGTTCAGAGGACGCTCTCCATTTTCCGTAAGTACAAACACTAAATTAAACAAAGAATTCATTTTTTACAACAAAATTTCAATGAAATTTGAGAAATTCACTTACATTTATCCAAGTTCCTTAGAATCACAGATTGTTGCACCCACCATATGTTCTGACTGCTTTTTTTTTTTTTTGCTTTTTTTATTGAGAGTTTGACGACCACTGTGAGCAACTCGCCTGTCCCAAAGCAGTCGCCTGTCCCTAATCTAGGGCCACTGGTTCCAGCGACGGGAGAGAGCCAGTCCTATAAGACAAACACAACACCCATGCCTCACCCCGGGATTCAAACCCGGACCTATCGTGGACGAATGCATTCTGACTATTTAAATATTTTTTGGGGGGGGGGGGTTAAATGGTGGGCTCAAAGAAAAGTTACCCTCTCCATCCCAACCTTAACGTCGCGCCTGCTGCAAATGCTGTTGCTATGAAGGAAGAAGAGAGAGAGAAACAACAACAACAACAAAAAAAAACAAAAAAAAACAAGGCACACGGGGTAGTTAATCATTTGACAAACAAAGGAAAAAAATCAAACTTAGAACGCTCACTTTCTTGGAGTTTGGCAACGAGTAATGCGCGCCACCTTTAGATCCAAGAAGAAATTTTTCTATCTTAAGAACTTCCAGTTCCTGACCAAATGTACCATATTCTTGTGTGACGGCTAGTGTTCTGTTAAAAGCAGGTTTAAATCAGTTTTAGCTCTCAAATTCTAGTAGATAATTTAAAATTTGTTTCAAATCGACCAAAAGTAAAACAAAAATAGTATATGCATATTTTAATAACGAATCTAAAAATCTCACATCTGCGTAAATGTAATATTTAAATTCGTGATGCATCTAAAAAAAAAAATGCCTTCCAAAATTAGATGTGTCGAACGAGGTTTACATTTATAAACAGCATACGCTTCGCAATTTTGGATGGAAAAACATTTAGTATACATTTAATGTATCTATTAGAAAAATGTTTACGCCAAATGTTTTTCGCACCGCGCTAGATTTTATCCCGTCGTTTGAAAAAGTACATATTGTATAAATTTGTCAGCCCGTCAGTCTATCTGTATGAATACACAATTACATCTGTTGTAGAGAGGGAAGAAGTCCTTTTGCATAAGAAAGCCTGTAACGTATACTCTATATTCACTTTCCTTTTGATTTTACTATCTCTGGTTATTTTATTTTACTATGTAAATTATCTTCCTACTGAACGAAATATTATTTCACCCGCTGAATGAGATCTGGCAATGAGTGTAAGTCATGACGTGGTGGTAGCTCGTATATAGGCGCGTTCATCGAGTGGTGTGTTGAAGGTGTTGAGTTGGGTGTGAGGTTGTTGTTGCGTTGTGTGGAGTTGTGTTGTTGAGGTTGAGTTGTGTTGGTTGTAAGAGGAAAGTTATTCATTATTATGTACAAGATATATGAGTGCCTTAGTTGACCAAGAGTCTTGCCAATAAACAAGTTTGTCAGTAAGTTCAGTCTTTCTCAATTCTTAGTTTTGTCAGACCTCTGTCTGGCTGTTAGGTTTATGACTTTGATTACTTAATATAAATAACCAGCGTTGAGACTTTGTTTGAGTTCATAATTAACGAGTAACAACACCCTTTTGGGAATTCATTATTTTGAAGCTTAGAGCATTATTCATTCATAATAATTAGCTTAGCAAAAAGATTACAAAGCTAATTCATTATAAGCCCTAAATATGAAGACAATCGTTTAGATTCTCTCTAAAAATCATACTAAAATAATATGCAAAAATGTAATATTTGACATATTTGTTGAGAACTATACTGAAATAATGTTCAGCTACATCTATTGTTCGGAGACAAAAAAAAAAAAAAGAAAAAAAAAACACTTTTGCACCAGAGAAATTAGATATATCAAATCTAAAGAAAAACCGTTTTATTTGACAAATTTTATCAACAACTGCACCAAAAAAAATATGCTTAATACACTGAGGTAGAAAATTATTGTAAACACCTAATAGCAATCACACCGTTGTCACGCTCTCTTGCGTACACAACTGCTAGTCCGAGAGCCAGGAAGGATTTATTTACCCGAAGTGTGAAAAAGCTTTGTGAATATTTCTTGTTTATGTATGACATAAGAGTCTAAGAAAAGTGAGTCTTACAAAATTCCAGTGGTGGGTTGCTGCGTGATGACGTCATCAATATGGCTGCCGGCTATTACGTAGTTGCCACATTTAAATATGCATAACTTCTCACCCGTTAATGTCACAGGCATGAATTTTTTTCTGAAATGTTTCAAATTTAATGACAAGTATTTTTTATAACTACACATTTTTGTTTACTCCATTAGTTTTTGAGATAATTGCATTTCAAAGTGTAAAATCAGTGTTCACATTGGCTATGTGTGACATTTAACCATGATTTACTCAAAAACTATACGACTTTCAAAAAAATGCTCCGGAACAAAAAAAATTGCACTTTTTAATGAGGATTCCGAAAATGTATAAAAACATGTGGTTTACCCCAACCCTTAGAGAAATGTACTTGCTAGACCCAAAGAATGTTGAAAAGCCTATACCCCGAAAATAGGTAGCTAACAGTGCGTCTTTTGTTGCACCGAGCAACCTGAAAACAGAACAAAAGAAACTAGAGGTTGTCAAATGTACTTCAGATGCTTTCGGTAAAGTAATTCATATGGCTGCTGTCCAAAAATGTGATGTGAAAAAAGTCATGGAGAATCCTTTAACATCCGTGCCTTTCTCTCTTGTCTGTGACATGTACGGACACCCTTGATATTCCTTTGTGAGTGAAGTAAGATAGTCTATTTATGAAGAAAACAGCACCTAAGATCCAGTCTAAGGCATTCCCTAAAGTTAAAAGAATTGATCTAACGATGATGCGACTAACTAAACCTACTCTGATCCAAAAGATTAAAAGAAGCAATTCAGTGGCTATGGAAACGAGCCCATAGCAGAAAAACTCTCAAAAGCTAATGGAGACAACAAAAATTTATAATTACAAAAAATATTTGTCATTAGATTTGATACATTTCAGTAAAAAATATCATCTCCGTAGCATAAACGGATGAGAAGATTTGCGTATTTAAATGGGGTAACTACATAATAGCGCGGGAGCCGTATTGAGGAGAAAGTGGATTTATAACGAGTTATCATTCATAATTCTCTAAGGGTTGGGGTAAACCCAATGTTTTTATACATTTTCGGAATCCTCATTAAAAAATACAACATTTTTGTTCCGGAGCATTTTTTCGAAAGTCGTATAGTTTTTGAGTAAATCATGGTTAAATGTCACACATAGCCAATGTGAGCACTGATTTTACACTTTCAAATGCGATTATATCAAAAACTAATGGAGTAAACAAAAATGTGTAGTTTTAAAAAATACTTGTCATTAAATTTGAAACATTTCAGAAAAAAATTCATGCCTGTGACATTAACGGGTGAGAAGTTATGCATATTTAAATGTGGCAACTACGTAGTAGCCGGCAGCCATATTGATGCCGCCATCACGCAGCAACCCACCACTGGAATTTTGCAAGACTCACTTTTCTGAGACTCTTATGTCATATATAAACAAAAAATATTCACAACGCTTTTGCACTCTTCGGGTAAATAAATCCTGGTCTGGCTCTTGGACTTGTCATCGCTTAACAGCTCGCTGCAAAGGATTCAGACGTGTACTAAGCGTGCATAGTGGCCATATGGAAAATACTCATAATTTAAGAGACTTCGAAAGAGGCATGATAATGCATTTGAGTCAATATTTCATTGATTATGCATTATGTTTAATTTCAACACTGCATTGTTCCTTATTGCATTTAATGCGAATGTATAGGGGTTGGACAGAATAACGTGAACACATAGGAAAAGATCGTTTTACGTACCAAATAGGCTGTGGGACCACCTTTGGCATTTAAAACCGCCCTGAATCCTCCTTGTAATGGACACATACAAATCCTGGATGGTGGTTAGTGGGATGTTACACCATTCTGCTAAAACTCCTCCAGGTCCTTGAGAGATGTAGGAGAAGGATAAAGGGATTTTACTCTGTTTTTCAACACAGACCACAGTGGTTCGATAATGTTTAAGTCTGGTGATTGGGACGGCCAACGAAGGTGTGAAATTCCGTCTTTATGTTACTCAAACCATGATTAGACATTCCGAGCTCTGTGGATTGGGGCGTTATCATCTTGACAGATGGCATCCCCTGCAGGAGGAATGCCTGCGCCATTGGATGGACGTCGTCGGCCAAAATGATTTCACACGCCCTGCCGGTCATCCATCCTTTCAAGGTGATCAGAGGATCTGCTGAAAACCACGATGTGACCGCCCAGAGCATGACAGAACCACCACCATGCTGCACTGTTGGGAGCAGACAGACTGGGTTGTACGCTTCTGACGATGTTCTCCAGACGGAAACACGTCCAGCGGTAGGAAATAATATGAATGTGGATTCATGCGACGACATTACACGCTTCCATGCATCGGCAGTCCGCGTTATATGCTCCTGGAACCACTGCAGTCACCGTTGTGCATTCATCCGGGTCATCAAAGGTTTTGCAATAGCAGCTCTGCCATGAATATCTTGTTTATATACAGTTCCCTGCGCACCGTCAACTTTGATACTGGGGTCTGGAGATGCAGATTGAGCTCCCCACTAATTTTCGGCGCCGTGGTCTTCTTTCCGCTCTTGTGTTTCGCCGACGAGGTTTTGCCAAGAACACAGTATGCTGTCATGACGCTAAACACAGTAGTTCTCGATACCACCACTACCCTAGTAACTGTTGTCACAGAGGCACCAACTAGCAGGCCGCCAACAACTAATCCTCTTTCGAAGTACGTTAGGTCGCTCATTTGGTCGACACCCTGAAAGAAATTTTGCAACAAGACACTTTAAATGCACTTAGATCATATGTAGAGAATTTTAGGAAGGGAGTGCCTGACCCCAAGTCTTAAACAACCCTTGGAAATAGAAAGGTAGGAGATTTGGGGTAGAGTGCCCGATAGGAAAGTCACAGGGAAGCGAGAGAGAAAGGGGGAGGAAGACGCCCTTATTTATTACCGGGTGGCCAGTACCCGGGGTCCGACGGCTTAACGCGCTCATCCGACGCACGGCAGATATTTAGTGGTTCGAGCGTTCGCACCTGCCTGGAATCGAAAATGAAGTTTCTCCGTGGCAGTCACGAACGTTGACCACTGAGCCATCCGGTGTCCATTAAATGCACTTAAACAGGACCTTGAGGTTCTAAACAAAGCTATTACAACAAAAACGTGGTGGACACTTTTGCATATTGCGACGTACGCAACTGCATTAAAAAAAACTGTCTCTGAGCGTAGTGTTCACATTTTCCCGTCCAACCCCTGTATATTTGCTTTTCTGCTTGACGTTGCGTCACGTATTAATCTATTCGATTGTATGAACTATGATCCCTTTCCTCTCTTGGAGGGATTCTATTGTAAATATTATAATTTTTTTGTGGTTCTTGTGATCCTATCCTCTTGCTACGACTTTATTGTATAAAATGTTGTAAGCACTGTAATCCAGTGCCCACCGGCCCCTGGCCGGTTAATTATTATTAGGTGTGCAACTTAATTATCGGCCCCTAACCGCAAGAGATCATAGAACGTTGGCAAATGCAAATAGCTGATTGCAGCGCCATCCAACAGCTTTCTAGGCAACCGTAACCGCTCACAGCTGTAGTGACAGAAGGGACAAAAGTTGACGGTGAAAGCCATGTCGTTCAAGAAGCAACATTTGAGACACTGCCTCCTATTCGCATTTCAGCTAAAAAAAGTGCTGCGGAAGCACAGCAAATGATCTGTGTGGGACAGCCACAGAAAGTTGACGATGAGGAACTAGAAGAACTGTTGGACGCGGATCCCTGTCGTACACAGTCAGAGCTCTCCCAGAAACTCAGAGTAACACGACAAGCCATTGCAAAGCGCCTGCACAAGCTTGGACGGATTCACAAGAAGGGCCGTTGGGTGCCCCACTAACTCACAGCTGCGAAGAAGTCTAGGAGCTACGATGTTGCTTTGTCCTTGCTCTCCAGATTCAAGAAGAGGGATTTCCTCCACAAGGTTTTGACCTGTGATGAGAAGTGGATCCTCTACGATAATCCTAAGCGACGCAAATCGTGGGTTTATCCAGGCCAGCCTACCACCAGTACTGCCAAACCGAATATCCATGCCGGGAAGTTGTTGCTGTGCATATGGTGGGATCAGCGCTGCGTCGTACACTGGGAGCTGCTCAAACCTGGTGGAACGGTCAATGCTGAGCGTTATTGTCAGCAAATCATTCGTGTAAGTATTATTTCAAAGGCTTCTGAAGGGCTCTTTAAATTTTAATTTTTTTTATTTTCAAAAATAAAACGGAAATAAAACCGGGTCGAAATCAGGAGAGGAACACTTTGACCCGATCCGTTTGATCCTGAAGAAATTGTCGACCTGGCAATCCGTTGACCCGTGACCCGTTTCCATCTCTGCTTTCTAGGCGGCACAGAAGCAACAGAATTAAACTCTTGAAAACTAGAAAAAGGTCGTCTGGTCCGATGAAATATGTTTTCAGTTAATACACGCCGATGGACGGGGAGCAGCACTATGGTATGAACAGTCCCAAACCATGGGTCTCGGCTGCCTAGCGTTAACTGTAGAGGCTTGTTGAGGTGGTGAAATGATATGGAGTCTGTTTTAACGGAGGTCCTTAATACCCCTGAAACAGCAGTTGGATGTTAGGAGGTGTCTTAGGATCATTATGAACCAGGTGCACTTACACATGTGCATGGTGTTACCTGAAGGAGCGGGCTACTTTCAGCACGATAATGCGCCATGACACAAGACTCAAATCGTCACATAGTGGTTCCAGCAGCAGGATAGTGACTTCAAAGTGAAAAATAGGCAGTTATAGTCCTCCAGATTTCTACCCTGTTGAATAACTGCGGAATGCGATTGAGGGAGCCACTCGTAACACAGATCTTTCTCCAACGAACTTTCGGCAATGGACAAACGTTCGAGCAATTGGCTGAACATGCCCGTAGAAAGATATCAGTACCTCGTTGAATCCATTCTGCATCAAATCGAACGCCAAGGACGGCTCACCACGTTATGAGGTAGATGTTCATAACAGGAAAGTCGCCAAAGGGATGCGAAGGTGGGTGGGAGCCCACCCTGAAATTCTTCTTGCCCACCCTGAAATTCTTCTTGCCCACCTAGTTCAAGACGTGCCATTTTTATTTATTTTTTTAACTTTAGAATACGATCTGGACTTTGCTAAGCAACAATGAGTCTCGTGTTTTTCTTTGTGTAGCCCAAAGTATTTCCCCTAGGAAGTGCGTTGTTTACTACTCCGTAAACAACGCACTTCCTAGGGGGAAATACTTTGTTATCAAAACAGCATCCACATGGCCAGGAAAATGCAATTGTTCTCCGCTCTCCAAATTTTTTTGTTTTAGCCTTTATTTATGGCTACGGCTGAATTAGGAGAGTGGATCGGAATTCAGTGAGAGGAGGTCATTGCTAATTGATCTGCTGTATGTTCTGCTCAGAAGGGGATTTCAACACAGAAAGTGAAGTCCAGAGCCGTACCAGCGCACGTAAACTTGTACAGGGACTGTGAGAGAAAGGGACGTAGTTGACGACTGCTTTGACGGTGAGGAGTGCTAAGCAAGGTCGCTGGCTTGAAAGAAGGGAGTTAAGGAAGGGGAAAGGCGCTGTGTTTGCGTGTCACGGCGTTAAAATATGATTTAGGTAAATAAATAGAACATTTTTCTTCAAAAAAATGTTCAAGAACAGTACTATCTTCATAAGAAAAAATGAAAATTTTTGAAAAGGAATTAACATAATGCATTCACAGCATGAAGAAAAAAGTTAAAGGCGACATTCTAACACTTGTATCTTACACCACTAACTTACTAGTCACTGTCATGTTATCCTGTTGGTTTACTAATGTTATAACTTGTCAGATCCCGAAGGGGGGGGCGTCATCGAATATCGAATTCCTTTGTATCCTGTAGTAAAAGACATTAAAACTTCTTTTTTTCAGTGCCTTGTAAATAAAGTTGCTATTAAACCTTCCCCAGCAAAAATAATATTCGCCCACCCGTCGTCCACCCTGATTTCAAACTCTAACGCCGTTCCTGGTTCGTAATGCTTATGTTTAAAATATTTCCATTTATAATTAAAATATAGGTTTATAAACATGCACTCATTGTCATAAAAATCCGCGCACCAAGAAAAAAATCTGCGGTTAACGCGAAACTCGGTGTATAGCTACGGGGAGGGGAGGCATGCAAATGTTTAAAGTTTCGTGCAATTCCGCATACCCGCGCGTCCAAGACCGGTGCTGCAATCGCAATCCTTGGGGCTTATAAGGCGCCACGCAGGGGACTTGACATTCGTGCCGAAGTGCACGGTAAGAGTCAGGTGAGATCCCTGAGCGAAAGACATGCCGAGGAGCCGCCGTAAATGTGCGTACGAGCAACTGACGGAGTTTGAATGAGGCTGTATCGTCAGGATGAGAGAGGCAGGGTGGCCGGCGCACAAAATCGGCCGCCATTTGGGCCGGTCGGACAGTACGGTGCGATTGTGTTGGGAGCAGTGGACACGGGAAGGCACCCAGACACGGCAGACTGGCTCTGGACGACCCAGACACACCACCAGGAGAGAGAACCGTGGGATCGTGAGAGCGGAAAGCACCGATGCAACGACGTCCTCGTCCAATATCCAGAGACATGTGGCGGATGTACAAGGGGCTCCTGTGTCCTCCAGAACCATTTCCAGACGCCTGACAGAGGCGAATCTGCACTCTCGACGGCCCTTTCGTTTTCTGCCATTAACACCTGATCATCGTCGGTGTCGATTGCTGTGGTGTCAGCAGCGAGCAACATGGAATGCTACGTACTCGCGACGTATAGTGTTCAGCGACGAATCCCGCTTCTGTATGGGAACGGCCGATCACCGTGTCAGAGTGTGGAGGACCGCAGGTGAGCGTTACAATCCCAACCTCACTGTACACGTCCGAACTGCAATCGTGATGGTCAAGGGAGCCATCGCGTATGGCAGCCAGACTTCCCTCGCAGTGATCCGAGGGACGTTGACAGCCCAGCGCTACGTACAGGAGATTCTGCTGCCCCATGTGCTGCCTTTCGTGGCGGGGAGGCCCGGAGCCATTTTCCAATAAAATAACGCCCGTCCGCACACGGCTAAGGTTTACTACCTCTGTTTACCTCATGCTTCGACGCTTCCGTGAGATCACCTGATCTGTCACCCATCGAGAACGTGTGGGACCATGTCCGAGTGTTCGATTTTTCCATGTCCGAGTGTTCGTGATTTAGAGCGTCAGTTGCAAGAAGTGTGGGCCAATCTGTCCCTGGATAACATACGGTGTGTCTTTGAATCCATGCCGGACCATATCACCGCATGTATCCGAGCACGAGGCGGTCCGACGCGGTATTAACGCTGACCGGAATGTGTACCGTATGTCCGCGGGAAATCGTCCTGCTGCTGTGATATTGTAATCACTTTTGTCCTTGTTATGTACCACCTCCCTACTAAAATCTCATTTTAATCCTACGCCTCCTTCTTGGTGCGCGGATTTTTTATAACAATGAGTGTATCTTCTGAAAATCATAATCTCGAAGTTAACTGCTACTTCTTAATGTGTGTCGAAATCACAGACCAAATAAACTACCATTTCCGTTGTCGCATCATTATATGCGTCCCTTTCAGTATCAGAATTCGGTCCTGAACATTCGTGATCCGATTTTCGAAAAAAAAAAAAATGCTCTTCTCCATGCGTCAAAATTCAAAGTTTGAATTATTTTAACACAGTTTCGATTTCAGCGTCGTTCCAAGACTTGAAAATGAAATAACATAAAGCGTCAGTTGCAGCAGCGTTCCAAACAGGGGTCCGGGTGCAAAAAAAAACATTTGGGTTCCGAAAAAAATCTGAATAATAAGAGACATAAATAAAATGAACAAAAAAAATTGTATTCGAGGAGACTCGTTATCACTTTGGATGTATGAAGAGGAACTCGTAAAAATAATGTGCTGTTATTAATACATATATATATAGTCGGTTTGTTAGGTTTGCTAGTAAACAGGAACTTTAAAAAGCCCATAGAATTAAGTTTCTAACAATATTAACTGATTCAGTTTCGTACAGAGATTTCTGTAAAGCACGATAAATAGAAAATGCTATGTTAGCTATTTGTGACCTCGGTGACGAAAGCTCATACTCTTCTGCAGTTGTTAAAAAACTAAAACAAAATTCGAAAAACATCAATAAAAGTGTATTATGGCCAGCCTAAAACGCTTATTATATATTCCCTAATAATCGCTAGCTTTTTTTTACTGATCCACATACTGAAATTTAAATATATAGATCGAAAAAGGCAGCCACATCATCACTACTCAATGCGATGTTATGATCTCAGTCGTTTCACTGCGTCTCACCAACTTGGCGGCGAAGGCTGTGACGTCAGAATCGTGACGTTTCGCTGGCTTCATTTTGATCACACATGGGGAACGGTGGACCCTTACTGCATCTATTCTAACCTCCTTGGCTCACCCTACATAATTTCAGAAGAAAGTGCATGGGGGCATTAACAAACGCCAGTTCGGTGTTACAACAATTCAGATTGAGTTTATAACTTAATTTTAAGTTATGAACTTAATTTTTAGTTATAATCAGTTTACACATCCAAACTGAGAACGATTCTCCACGAAGATAATTTTTTTGTTCATTTTATTTATGTCTCTTATTATTCAGATTTTTTTAGGGCCTCAAAATTTTTTTGCACTCGGGCCCCTGTTCGGAAAAGGCCGGGCCTGTCGCCAAGCCTAGCAAGAAAAATGTCTCAGCTTCGCTAAGGCTCTCCTACATCACAGCGTGGTAGTCATATTGTTACGACTGATGAGTGCAAAAATTTAGACCTTTTAGCTTAAACACTGCTCGGATTCATAGTAGAGATGTTGTCACCTGTGATTTTCAATTCCATTTTAAAAACGCCTCTTTTGTTAGACTTTCACTGGGATTAAATCTGTCACGGTTCCTCTGCCGCATTTCAGCGTCTCTCGCACTTTTACGAAACGAAAAAAATATATATAGATAATACTCTTAAAAGGATTAAAAACAAAGAAAGACTCTTTTAGACTACAGCAACCTAAGAGAAACTGGTAGTATTTCCAAACGTGGAGCTAGCTTTACCATTAGGATTTCCCCTAACCATTTCTTCTGAATTCCGTGCGCCATAAAACCTTGCAAAAAAAAAAAAAGAAAAAAGCGGGTGGGAGGGGGTTAGCACGCACTTGTAATATTTGAGTGCATCTCACCTCCAGGATAATGGAATGAATAAAAAAAAATACTGGCAAAGAGAAAAGGGGGAAAGTGCTGCTTACTGATCTGGAGCTTTTAAACGGACTTCATTTAGTTAACTGCCAGGAAAAAGAGAAAGGATAAAATATAATACATTGTCACGCAATAAGAATTCCATCGGGGTTGGGTGGTTGGGTTTAATCTACGGCGACGCGGTTAGTAAGCGGATTGTGCTCCACGACCACATAAAACGAAAATCTCTCCCGAACAACCAGATGTCTATGTTCCACGCAAGCACATCTACTGATAACTTCGCATTTTTTCATTGTTTTCTGACATCGAAGTACCATGAACTGCGCAGTCAACGGAACATATGTTCTGAGAACCAAAAAGGAAGGACAAAAGACGAAAAACGGTGCCATTTGTACAAATGTATCTTTGATTCACTTCAGTTTGATATCGAACTTCCAGTTCACCCTTATAGCATATCCAAGAAAATAATAATTATTTGTTTATGACATCACGAAGTAGCCAGCAAAAATTCCCAAGACGCCAAAGTAAGTTACCGCCGGTTCGGTACATAAAAACTGAAATTAGCGGAAACTGATGTATTATCACCTTTTCGGAAATGTACGTGAACTTTCTGAAAAGAATATTACAGAATTTACAAGCGCAACATAGCATAGAACACTTGATCCTGGGGTTTAACACGTCTTTTGCAAAATAAGATCGTGCTTATGTTATCGGTTTGTTCGTCCTTCCATCCGCCTGTGGACATGTCTCTGCAACTATTAGTCCGATTTTAAAAATTCTTTTTGCATTGGGAAGTTTGAAACGTGAGAATGATGATCTTTTATTTCGTTTTTTTTTTACAATGCACAAGTTCGTCGCTAGAGGGCGTAAATGCAGATGATATCGAATTCAAAATATATTTTATTCCATATACTTGCTCCTAAACAACCGATTGAAAAAATTATTTTGCCTTTCGATTCCATTTACTGCGAAGATTAGTTTAGGCATAATCACTTTTCCAAGTTACACATAGATTTTCCGATAGGGGGCGTAAAAGTAAATGGCGTTTTTCTCGATATCTCTACTTCTAAAACTCCGATTTGAAAACTTCTTTCTTCAGCGGATACAGCTTCTGATAGAAAATCCTTTGCGTATAATTTTCAATTTTTCGTGAAGAATGGTTTGGCCACCAGAGGGCGTAGGTGTTAATTTCTGCTTCTGATGTATTTGCCACAAAATCTGAGCTTCTAAAATCTCAATTGAAAAACTTCCTTCGTGGACCGATGCCACTCACGTCGATAAACCTTTTGAAATATTTTCTTCTTAAAATATTGCATGGTTTCTCCGCCAGAGGGCGTATATGTATGTCTTATTTTTGTCAATATTTCTGCTTCTAATGGTCCGACTTGAAAAATTCCTTTTTATTGGATAGAGTTTCCGGTGTGACACGTTTTTCATACAATTTTAAAATTTTCAAGTAGCTCATAGAGTTTCCGCTAGGGGGCGTTTAGGTAAATTGCGTTTCCCCCGATATTTCTGCTTTTAAAACTCCGTTTTCAAAAATTATTCCTGTATCGCATACAGCTTCTGATGAGAAATGTTTTTTTTTATAATTTCTAATATTTGGTAAAGAGTGGCTTGGCCACCAGGGGGCATAAGTGTTAATTTCTGCTTCTGATGTATTTGCAGCAAAATCTGAGCTCCTGAAAACTCGACTGAAAAAATTCTTTCCTGGACCGATACCGCTAACATCGAAAAAACTTTTGAGAATACTTTTTTAAAATAATGAATGTTTCTCCCGTCAGGGTGCGTAGACGCTACTCTGTATTTGTCGATATCTCTGCTTCTAAGAGTCCTATTTGAAAAATTATTTCTTCGTTGGAGAGCGTTTCCGCTGCAAAATGTTCTTCATGTAATTTCAAATTTTTCTTAACGAACTAGTCTGCAACCAGAGGGCGCACGTTCACGTTTACAGGAAAATCTGCGGCATTAAAAACTGAAAGAAGTTTTTCGATTAAAAAATTTCTTTCTTCGGTCAGATACACTGCTTTCCGTACCTGTTCCATTGACTTTCAATAGCTTTGATAAATTTAATTCGCGTCAGAACGAATTCAAAAGACGTGCTGGGACGTATATTCTAAATTAACTTTCCTTTTTAGTTTCTTTCCCTATGTAAAGTTTGAGTTTGTTCTCAGTTATACTTCACAACTTAAGTGACATCTTCTCTCTCAAACGAATACTGTTGGCAACACATTTGAGGTCAGAGTGAACGTGACGTATGACTGTATGAGATAAAAACGATAGATAAAAACTACGATACAACAGTTGCTCGGGTGAGATGTTGGATGTGTGTTGGAGATGTGATATGTGAATTATGTTGAAATGTGATATCTGATTTATTGATATAGTCCTGGAATAAAGCTAATTTCCGTAAGTTTGACTTCTGCTTAAATGTTTCGTCTGGCCGTAAAGGTTTAATTGAGGAAGTATTCCATCGTATTCATACCTAATGACATAGACATAACATAACGTAAGAACGACAATATTTCAACACGAAAAGAAGATTACGTTATAGTGCTCATTACACTCTAAAATTCGGTGTCATCTTTCCTGTTAAAATATGTATTTGAAAGACGGAATAGTAATGCTGATCCAGACAAGGGCGGATTGGGTGGACAAAACTAGACCGGGAATTTTAGTCTTGAAGTGCACTATAAAAACGTATGTACCTGTTAGGGAATCCCTCATAAATTCCCTCATGAAGAAAATTCTGTTAGATCGGGCCGCGAGTGGCCTAGTGGGCAACGTTCGTGACTGCCACGGAAAGGACCTCAGGTTCGATTCCAGGCAGGTACGAACGCTCGATCCACTACATATCCGCCGTGCGTCGGATGGGCACATTAAGCCGTCGGACCCTGGGTACTGCCTCCCCCCTTCCGGTAATAAATAAGGGCGTCTTCTACCTCGCTTCCGTGTCACTTTCCTATCGGGCACTCTAGCCTAGATCTCCTAGCTTCCTATTTCTAAGGGTTGTTTAAGATCTGGGGTCAGACACTCCCTTCCTAAAATCCTCCACATATGATCATATTCTGTTAGATCCTCGATGAAAGAAAATCGTCGAAATATGCATTGTAAAACGAATTCAGTCGTGAACAAATTTTCACAACAATTTAACGAATTTTTTTTTTTTAAATCCACCCTGTCTGAGTGTGACGTCGAAACTATGCTACATTCAATCATGATAGGATATTTAAAATTCCAGATAATTTTTTTCACTTTTTAAAAGTTTGGTTTTGCCAACAAAAAAAATAAATAAATAAAAATAAAGAAAAAATCACGAATCTTTTGAAGACCTCATTTCCAACAAAATCACCATAAGATCATTCTGAAAGCTGAAATATGCACAGCCACATAAAAATTTTCCTACGCAATTAATTTTTTTTATTTATTGTGTCGCTGATCACCGGCTGCGCAATGACATTGGTACCTTCCCCTTGGTAGACGCCTTTTTAAAGTCTGCCCAATATTTTAGCCCACGAACCATCATTTTGACCCATGAGCCAGTACTGATATAAGTAGTTGTTTCTTTTATGATACCTGACTTACTACAGAGATGAATCACGTGTCAAGACGGCAAATCCGCAGCGATATATTTCGTCGGTGTAGCTTACTCGGTTAGAGCGACTCACTGCGAAGCCAGGAGGATGGATTGGATCTCCATCACCAACAAATTCTTGTCTTCACATTGGCACCCGAACGTTAAAATGAATCTACTGGCCGTTGAATTCTTCGAAAAATGTGTGATGTTCGTTCCATACATTGTCTAGAATTAATAAAAATATTCGTTCTTCGCTTAAAAAAAAAGAGGGAGATGATGTGAAGTACTACAGAGGTGAACACGTGTCAAGACGATAAATCCGCAGTGATACATTCTGTCAGAGTAGCTTAGTCAGTTAGAGCAACTCACTGCGGAGTCAGAAACGCAGATTCCATTTCCATCACCGACAAATGCATGTTTTCACAGATAAATACCTATGGGACACGGATTCCGGAATATCTCTGTCGAAGAATCGTTTTGTACTCTGTAACAATCGTGGATAACTGGGTGGGGATGATGAGTAATCACAATGTATACTAGAAACTCCTTCAATCACATAAAGGAAGGTAGGGCTTACCAATGATCCTGGGTTCCAAATCCAACGACATATACCTAACTATAGTTAGCTTTAAGCTTATCCAATTTATAACAGTGTTCTCGGTCCGAAGGCACTTTCCTCACATAAGTATAGAGAATTTTACTTGCTATTTCAGAGCAGACGCTCAACATATAGATAGAAGGAAACGACTTTTTTTTTCTAAGGAAATAACGTTTTAGACATATATTAAACTGAAATGAAATTAAAGATCAATATGTATAAGTACCAAAATATTTATTCGTTCGTTCGAAAAATTCGAAGTGTGTGAGAGAGAGAGGGGAGAGAGAGAGGGGGAGAGAGAGAGAGAGAAGTGAGACAGAGAGGGGAGAAAGAAGAGAGGGAGAGGAGAGAGAGGGAGAAGAGAGAAAGAAGAGAGGGAGAGGGAAGAGAGACGGGAAGAGAGAGGGAAGAGAGAGAGAGAGGGAGAGAGAGAGGGAGAGAGAAAAGACAGAGATGGGGAGAGAGATGAGAGGGAGAGGAGATGTAGGGAGGGAGAGAGAGGAAAGAGAGAGGGGAGAGAGAAGAGAGAGGGGAGAGAAGAGAGAGAAGAGAGAGGAGAGAGAGAGAGAGAGAGAGAGAGAGAAGAGAGAGAAGAGAGAGGGGAGAGATAGGGAGAAAGAGAAGAGAGAGAGAGAGAGAGGAGACATAGGGAGAGAGAGAGAGAAGAGATGGAGAGGAGAGATAGGGAGGGAGAGGAGAGATAAGGAGGGAGAGAGGAGAGTTAGGGAGGGAGAGCGAGCGAGGCGGGAAAGTGGGCCATTTCTGACGTTGTCCACCGTAAAATGTCCCGGTGGACCAATCCGCCACTGGCTCCAGACACTAGAAATAATTTTCATAAGAGTTGCTGTCCCACTGGGCGCATTAGTTTTTATGAAACGATTGACCAGTAGATAATAAAGCTATTAAACCGAACCACGAAAATAACAGATGCTTTTCTCTAGATCAACGATTTTTATCTGAGGTCATATGAAAATTATTTCTAATCTTTTATAAAAAATACGTTTTAATCACCCTCTCCTCTTGTGCAGGGCAAGCCAAATCTTATTTTAGAAGGTAAACATTATAAACAAAAACACAAAATAAGCACATAAACATAAATAGAAACCGCAACTCTGTTCAATCCCAAACCTATGTATTTATTAACATCATACATTTGTAATAACTACCGTTATTAAAAAAAAGTACTGCTTCCGTTTTTAAGCAAATTGTAGTGAGTTATCTCCATAGAGAATTTAGTACATCGCACACAGTAATACAAAGTACTTGATTAGAGGAGCAGTACACTGTACACGGTGGTATGAGAATAATACGACCACCTACCTAATAATGGGAATAACCACCCTTGGCCCGGACGTCAGTGGCAAGACGACGTGATGCGGATGCAATGAGACCCTGGAAGGTTGCCCGAGGCACACGTGCCATTTCGGACTGTAGCAGAGCACGGAGGTCCCGGAGATGACGTGGCTGTTGGTCGGCACGTTCAACCTGTCAATCTAAATAGTCTCACAAGTGCTCTATAAGATTGAGGTCGGGCGATTTCGCCGGCCACGGGAGAACGGAGACATCGCTGTCGTGTTGCTGGAACTAGTCACGAACCCACTTATCGTCGTGGCAAGACGCATCGTTCTGTTGGTAGACACCATCGTCACCAGGGTAAATGCCCAACATGAAGGGATGCATATGGTCAGCGAGGATAGACAGGTAGCCATTGCCGTTCAGGGACCCATCCAGTGGTACCAGCGGTCCCAGTCGTACCAGGAAGACATACCCCAGGCATGCGCACTGCCACCGCCGGCCTGTACTTGACCGACAAGCGTGTCCGGGTGTTGGTTTTCGTGTGTCTGACGTCATATCCGCCACCGCCCGTCACTTCTGTGCAATAGAAACCTCGATTCGTCGGAGAAGGCAACTTTTTCCCACTCTTCCACTGTCCAATGACGGTAGTCTCGTGCGAACTGCAGGTACCTGGGTTAACATGGGCACCTTGATGCAGCGTCGACTCCGAAGACCCATGCGTAACAGGGTTCGCTTCGCGGTTATCGGAAACACTGCCAACTTTCATTTGCGTGGTCGATTGCCCTTTACCAGTCGACGGAAGCGACATTTTTTTCTGGGGTCGATGGACTTGGAGGCGCCACAGTTATGACGTTGGAAGGTACTCAGTGTGTCAGCGGTCCATTCTTGGTACACCTTTACTATAGCACCTCGCGAACGGCCCACGAAGTCTGCTGTTTCTGAGATGCTTCCAATCTTGGCGCTGTAGCCGATGATCATTCCTTTTTGAACGTCCTTCAGATCACTACTTCTGCCCATTGTGCTCACGTTACGCACCGTGGCTCATCTGTCTTGGGCGGCCGCTTATATCTCCGTGTGATCGATCTTGTCACGTGCACTCTGTGAAGCGCTTGAGCGGGTACACTGTGATTCCGGGGACGGTCATGTTTTTCTGATACGACTGTGTAGTTGTGTTTGATAAAGGGTGTGGAAAATTCTTTTGAGGATCGAAGGGATGAATAGATGTATTTAGAAATTACCTGTGTGATCTCACATATCTGAATTAATTATACAGCTACAGTCAGGGTCGGACTGGGTATAAAGGGCCCCGGCGGCGTATTGATGCGAAAGGGCCCGCGAAAAGTACGAAACGTGCAAGGGAGCCAGGAGCGGTTATTGCCACCCCCGCCAGCCGAAGGCGAAAATTTTTTAAATTTCAATACGGTTTTCTTACGTTTTAGCGCATTTTAAAATTATAATTGTTAGATGAAAAAAAGTATGTAATTAGGGCTCGGGGCATACGCAGTAAATAATTTTTACATATTCTGATATTCACATATTAACACAGGTAATCGTTAAATTAAAATTGCAATGTAAATTGTAATTTAATGATTAAATTATAAAATACAGTATATAGAACTCGTTATTACGTGTTATCACACCTGGTAAATTTTATTAGCCTAGTCTTTATACTCTTTAAGCCTAGTCTTTATACTCTTTAAAGCAGAAAATGTCCTTTCGCACGTTACTTGTGTAAATGCAACCATCAGCAAAGTGCAAAATATGCAACATAGAGATTGCAGTATGCACTAGTGTGTAAATTATACTGAGAGAACAGCTTGCAAGCACAAGGCACTCAATTTTTACAATTTTGATCCGTCGATAAACAAGTCATGACGCTCTCGTCCTGGTTATTATCCTCAAGTGCATCATTTTCATTCGTCTCCATGTCGATATCATATTCGCAGTCCCGTTCATATGTTTCACCAAGTGTTTGGGACAGATCGTCATAATTCGCTGAAAACGATTCAAGTTCCTCTTCCAGCGTATACCTGTCGATTTTGCACAACTAAGCAATTGCATGTAGTGCACTCTCAGGAACTCCCTTAGCGACTATGTTTTCAAAATTTCGTGGATCCAGAAATGCTGCGTCTTTCATGAGGCCTTCATCGCTGTTAAATTTATCGATGATTTTTACCATCGCTGTGTTCATGACAACTTTGTAAACTTGTATGCAAACCTTTGTCTTAGGATCGATGATTAGCACTGACTCATCTTCGCATAACTCATCAAATTGTTTCTTTTTCTTTGCAATTCTTCGCGAAGGCAACTCGGTTTCCACACTAATTTCCTCTGCCAAAGTAGTGTCAGTTTTGAACTCTAGCAGGTTCTAATGCAAACGCACTTGTTTTCTGAAACACGTGCTCAAATTCTTCTACTATCTTTAATATTGTTTTCTGCAAGCCCTTTATCAAGTACCAAGCTTTAAGGTAGTCCATTTTTGGAGTCTGTAGGTACTTGCAAACTACAGTTGTGACGGAAAAAAGGTCTTTGAAAACAAATGCAACGAGAATGGTTTCAAACTTTAAAAAGGAGTCCAGAAGTGATTTTGCTTCGAATGCCACCTTTGACTCAAATTCCTTGCTGGTAGAGATCTCATGAAGAGTTTTGATCAGCACAACATACCGCGTTTTATCAAGAATAGTTCGTAAGGCTTTTTCTTTCGACCACCATCTTGTCTTTCCTATATTTTGGAGTCGTCTCAGCTTCTCTCTCCCATTTGTCATTGCCGCTAGTGTCTCAATCCAGACGGAAGTACGTTTGTATGATTCAAGACCAAATAAATTCCTTGCTTGCACACAGCTCGCTTTTGATTCAGTTATGACAAGATTAAGGACGTGTGCATAACAATGCGTGAATATTAAATCCGGCACTTTCTGCTTTAGTATGGTCTGTGGACCCTTGTATTGCCCAGCCATATTTGCGGCGCCGTCAACCGATGCACTAATCATATGTTGCATATTTAGGCCTAAGTCCACCAATTTTGTTTTTATAAAACTGTGGTAACCTGCACCAGTGGCTCTTCTTACAGGCAACATGAATACTTTTCCATATTTAAACAGAATGTTTTTCTCTATATTGACAAAACAGCCAAGTTACTAGAATATACATGTCGTTTTGTGGCTCTAAGATATATCTTGACTCTTTTTAATGCAGGGAAACTTTGTGACGTACCTGCTCTGCAGGACGTACACGAGATAAAGGTAGATAGCAGTAAAAGCACATGTCCGCGTAGCTCAGTTTGGGAGAGCTACTTACTCCGGAGTGAGGGGACCCGGATTCGATGCCGGCGTGGACAAACCTGTGTTTTCACAACTTCTTTCGGCAGTTGTTGATGGAAACTTTAATATTAGGTTTGCCAATTTGTACACCTCACTAAACACTATGTCCAATTTACTGAACTTTATGTAACAGCCTCTTACTGATTTCTTTTTGTGTTCATCAAGGGAATAAAAACATCTTCAGTTTATTTTTAAATCGAGGTGTACCAAAATTTGGAGCATAGAGTTCTTTAAGTTCTGACAGTAGATGTTGAGGAAAACTTTCACAAAATTTATCAAAACAGTTCGAATCCAACAAAGCGACGAATTTAAGATATAATATCACTGATTTTAATTCATTGACACTTAACACAAACTGGAACAACTCTCACGAAACACGTGATCTTATGAGCAGGAGCATACGAATGACTGAGGTAGTCTAAGTCTTCTCTTTTCTGAGCAAACCGTTGCCCAAAGCAATGGCCCATTTCCCTCCACCAACTCATTTATGTTGTCATGGAAACTCTAGCAGGCGATCGTATGGAAGGTCTTCGAATCAGAACAACGAAGAATCTGGAAGAGCTGGTTGCGTTACGCCTGGAAGAGCTGGAAGTGCTGAAAGAGCTAGTTGCGTTACACCGTTGGTCTTCTCTCGCCAGATTGAGTCAAAGAAGCGAATCCGCACTTGTTTTTTTCGCAGCGAAAGCATCAACATATCTTAATACCGCTGATAATTGGCATTTATTTGTGCATATTTAATTGACTTTTATATGTGCATTCTCTGGGCTTGGTAGCTAGATAATGGAAATGTGTCACAGTCAGGGTAATGCTTGGGGATAAATGGGTAAGGGAAATGTGTTACAATCATGTGTCATAATCAGGGCAGTGCTAATGGATAAGCAGGTTATGAAAATGTGCCACAATCAGAGCAATGCTTGGAAATAAACTGGTATTACAGCTATCCTACATGCCTGAAAATTTTCCAGTCGTACTTCCATCAGCAGAGAAATTGCGCCAAATCAAACTAGCCCAACTAGCCTTGAATATACGCCAATGGTTAAAGTCCATGTCTTTGATTCGTATACAGTTATATACGAGAGAGCAATTTGGAGAAAAGACTTGGGAAGAAAAAGACTTGGGAAGACCAGCAGTGGGTTGTTAATGGTTGTTGTTGTTGTTGATGATGATGTATATCATCATCATCATTGTTAACCATTATCAGTCCACTGCTGGACAAAGGTCTGCCCAAGTTTCCTCCACAACGGTCTGTCTTGTAACTCTGATCATGATGTCTTCCACTCTTGTCATTTTTCGGATCCACGAGTTCCTCTTCTTATCTCTCCTGGTTACACCAAGCATGTACCTCTCCATGCTTTTTTGAGTTGTCTGCAGCCTTTGTATGTCTCTTTGATGTATATATTACTAATTTAACAGTGCATATTAGCAAATACAGTACATACATAAACATACATTGCTGGGCAAAAAAAAAAAAAAAAAAAAGTCACATCCCAATGTTATCTCTATCAAGCAGACACATTCAAACTGTGAGAGTGTGCATGGCTTTTCCCAACTGCTTCGGATTTCGAACCTCGGGTATCACATCAAATGAACCTAATGGAGCTGGAAGTCGAGGCTCGAAATGGCAGTAACGATCACATGGGCCCCAGAGAATCTTCAACAATGTGAATGCCACCTTTTTTTCTGTAACATACGTTTAGCCTCGCCTTGAATTTTGAATGCGAGAAACTAACATGCTCTAAACCAAGGCTACCAATACGGGTGAAACATTAGAAACAAATTCTGTGAATAGGCAAATGGCAAATTATGTCGAAAAAAAAACTGTACCAGAAGCTGATGCAAAAGTTTCAATTTCAGTTTTAATCAGATTGTAAGCCGTGATCTTTGTGTTCTCTCTTGAGTTGCGCCATGGGCAGCCTCCCCGTCAGCCGCATTCTAGTTACGCCTCTGGACAGGTAAGGTATTGATGTGTGTCACACTCATGGTTCGCTCGGCTCATGGGCTTGACACCCATCAGTTACTAATTCAGTTATTCAGCAACTGAACAGAAACACAAATTTTGAAGTCATTTCTGCTGTGAAACAAAACTTATTAGCATTGGGAGGCATGCAATAATTTTAAAATGCTAGAATCAGCACACTGCACTGAAACCCCACATCGATCCAACAACTAAAACTCCAAATTTATCGCAAACATTGCTTCCTGCAAATGCGATTTCACTCTACAACCGATAAACGTCAGAAGCTCAGACAAGTGACATTTTTCTCTTATCTTTCAGCTCGGAAAATAGAATGTTTCACGCAAAATAATTTAGAAAGAAAGAGAAAGAAGAACCATAAAACCGCTCATATGTAGTTATAAAAAGTTAAGAGATTTCCTTTTTTTTCGTCTCAGATGAGTGACTGAATATGTCTGCCACATGCGTAGGTCTTCATTCGAAAAATCTTCAAAAAACTGCGCTTCCGCCGTTAACTTTGGTTGTGGGCATCGGCGCGTGCTAGAAATTCACGCCCCCATCAACGTTTCGCGATTCATCTTCATTAAGATTGGCGGTTTTTGTCAAACAGCTGTTGGCAACCAGTCAAGGTAAATAGCCGCCATTAAACGCTGTCGTAAGAAGTCTCCGGAAAACGTACATTTTCGCTGTTTCTCGACACTGCTGGGGAATTCTAAGGCAAGGCACTCGAAGTTCGGTTTTCCTTTAGTTTACAGTAAACTTATAATGATCTTTTCTTGTCATTCGTTGCCTCATTTTTCTTTTTAACTTTTTCGGGAGGTAGGAAGGGAGGGAGCAGAGATTTGAAGTAGCTGTGCCTTCACTCTTTTTTTAACAATGTATACATTGCAGCCTTCTTTGACGGAAACAGCGTTATCTTTCAGTGTTCTGATGAACCGAATTGCAACTTTACAATGATCTTGTTTCACCTTTATGTGCAACAAAGAGCATAAGCTTGAATGCCATTTTGCTCGCAATAAATGTTTCATGCTCATGGGCAGAGACGTAATCAGTGTTGACAACTCACTCATTCTGAAAGTCTCCAAATTAGCCATAAAAAGTCTCCAAAAGTGAAAAAAAGTCCCTAAAAATCAGATTTTTTTGTTATGTTAAATTTTCGTACTTATCTGTGCGCCATTTTAAATTCAATGACACATTGCTATTATTATTATATATTTCATACTTTAAATTAATAATGTAAAAAGAAGTGAATGTGACGCCTTTGTTACTTAATATGGCTGCGTGGGTGATAACGAACACCATGAGCAACACGATAGGCTGTAAGAAGTCACCCATCTCTAATTTAAGTCCACTGTTCCCAGGGAAGGCAGAGAACCAGTACTGAAAGACAAACACAACAATCATGCCTCATGAGATTCGAACCCGGACCCAACTCGGGTGAATGGTAATATGGCCTTAATAGTACACAGACTTATGGGGGAGAGGATACAGAAACAAGTTTTAAATGGCTAAAAAGATTAGCTAAAAATACTTAGTATGTAAAGCATGGTGAATCAATAAATTATAGCATTGAAGATGAAATTTAAGGAAGAATAAACCAAAAAGTTTTGTATAATGATAGAATATTTCAACAAGTGGATAAACTGTAGTAACCACCATCACACTCGCTGTCTAACGGATTCCAGGCAAACTCATCGATCATCGGCAAGCTTTCTGTGACTGATGGAAACACAGGTGGGAAGGAAAGGGGATTGCATTCTATAAGCATTAGAATTCACGGTTATGGCTATTAGATCTGCGGAATGTGAAGAAGACATTTTCCTGATTCCAAAACCGTATTTAAAATGCTTAAAACTGTAAATCTTAAAAAGAAATAGCTGAAATTGTTAAAACAAAACAAAATCCCATAAAAAAGTCGCTAATCCCAAACAACTGTTTTTGTCGCTAACGCCAATCCAGAGTCCCCTAAATTTAGCGACTTTCCCCCAAATTGGCAACACTGGACGTAACTATACTCCGAGTCAACCTAAGAGTGTACCACTATGGAGGGTTCGAAACAGCTACCTCCGCTACGAAAAATAGTCCCTAGCGTTTAGAGCGAAATGTAGTAGAATTATTGCTTAGAATCCATTTTTAGTTTGCTCAGCAGTTTATCCGACAAAATTGCTATCTAAAAAGAATTCCAGAAAAAAGTTTGAGCGCTTTTAGAGATAAATTTGATATGAGAAGTTCCTCAATCAAGAGCTTCGCACTCTTGGCTGTTTCTGCTCATTTCGGATACAACTCAGAAGGAGGGTGTGTGTGTGTGTAGAAGACTTCTCCCACCATTCACAGCACAGAAGCAATAAATTGACAATCGGGGAAACTCGAAGGGTAGGTTACTTAAACAGGCAGTAGGGGGAGAAGTTCGGACTCCATCAGACCCCCATTCACAATCCCTACTGTTGCGTGATGTGTAGATGGGTGAGGGTATCAGAAAGGAAACAGCAGGAGAGCACGTTTACGTGAATGGATACCGTTCTTGTGTTTCACAACGAGTCGTGAAAGGCTCTATATGGCCTTTAACAGCAATACACTTTTAGGTGACTCGGAGTATAGGGTAGGGCAGGTGGGGCGGCTGTCCCCGGGCGTAGCTCAAGAGAGGGAGCAAAAACCATTGCGTACAGTCCTATTTAAATCGGAACTGAAACTTCTGCTCCAATTTTTGGTACACCTTTTTGTGCCGATACTTTGTCGTTTGCACATTTACAGATTTGCCTATAATATCTTTCGCCAGTTTCAGTAGCTTGGCAGCCTAAAATGTCCGTTTCTTCCTCAAAATGTCCAGGGGACGTAATTTGCTCACAATCAGAAATAAAGCGTGGTTGTTCTTCGCAGCAACGCAAGAATGTGTTTCGCATTGTTGAAGGTTCTCTAGGGGCACTTCGATTATTACTGCTCTATGGCTGCATTCGGTCCATTTAATGTGATACCAAAGGTCCGAACTCCGAAGCAGTTGGGAATCTCATCGCCTTCTTCATCTTTTGCATTTTACAGCCGTAAATGGGCTGTAAAATACAAAAAGTGATGTACGTAAGGGTAAGAGAAATGTACGAAACTTTTCGGCTGAGTGCTGCCTTCCATTTCTTCCCTTCTTTTGACGCAATTAAAGAGGTGTGAAAACACAAGTTTGTCCGTGACGGCGATTCTGCCCCCCCCTTCCCTCACTTCGGAGTAAGTTTCTCTCCCAACTAAGCTACATGGACGGAGTATATCGCTGCAGATTTGCCGTCTTGACACGTGCTTTACCTATCTAGTACGTCACAGAGGGTAAAATGCCGTTCGGGATAAGAAATGACACATAATTCCATAATACCCTATTTAAAAAATATTTAAGTGTTAGGTTATTGAACTACAACGAAAATGGCAATGAGTAACTTCACGAAGTTCTTTCCTTAGTCCGCAGAAAAAATAACTGGTTCTTAAGATCTATTGCACAACCATTAATGATTATTAGTTATCAATTAACTACAAGAGAATATGATGAAAAAAATAAGATAGCATGAAATTCAGTGTGAAGTGAAACGTCAAAAGCAACTCCGGTGGCCAGCGTTATTTTGAAAAATTGCAATTGTTATTTTGAAAAATTGTTATTTTGAAACATTGCAATTGCATATGCCTGTGGATACTAAATACTGCAAATATGTGCGTAATTAAGATACAAGACCAGTTTTACTTCCCTGAAAACTCATGAAACAAACATGATTATAATATTTCAAGCACAAAGCTTTTTTGTCTTAACAATATCGGGGAGAGGGCACAGTACTTGTGGTTTACCCCGGGCGCAGAAATGCTTAGTTACGCATCTGCCCATGAGCGCCCTTATAGAGCGGCAATAGGGGGATTTACCAGCCCCTCGAAATTTGACTATACCATTTCAGTACTCGGGAGGTACTACAAAGTTTTTCGCGACGACACTAGTTTTGCTAATTTTTCAGTTTTGATAATAATCAAAACTAAAAAATGTCAAAACTACTAAAATTAGCAATTAAAACTCTGGATGCGTTGTATGAAGTAAAAATAGGAAAAACATAAATTTTACGGTAGAAAAAAAGTGGAAATCTAGAGTAAAAAGTAGTAATATTGAATTTTCGCATTAAATGTCAGAGCACAATGTGCATACACTGAAGAGCAATTGAATTACAGACAGCTGGCGTTATGCATATGTGGCGCTGTGGGCGGCCCTGTAAACGGAAACGACATGACATATGCAGCGATCCGACAATATAAGGAGTGATGCGACGGGAATCAGCAAGAGTCGGACGCAATATGGGTAGGACGAAGGGTCTAAGCGCATTTGATCATGGGCAAATTGTCGGGGTCCGACGAATGGGTCACTCCATCTCGGAAGTCGTGCAGGCACTAGGATTTTCACGAGCCACTGTGTCACGGGTGCACCGTGAGTACATCGAATCCGGTAAAACCATCCCTGCAAGGGCTAACTGCCGTGGACAACAGCGTGTGGATGAGCGGGGTCATCGTCGGCTAGCTCGCATTGTAACAGCGGATAGACGGGCCACAGTGCAAGAAATTACTCGGCAATTTAACGCTGGTGCACAAAAACGTGTAAGCAGCCACACCATCCACAACCATCTCCTCTCTATGGGGTACAGAAGCCATCGTCCCACGAGGGTACCACTGCTGACCGCACATCACAGGGTGCAAAGATTAGCATAGGCGCGGGAACATCCCCACTGGACCCTAGACATGTAGAAAAATGCTGCCTGGACTGATGAGTCGAGATTCACGTTGGTGCATACGGATGGCAGAATACGAGTACGGCGCAAACCATATGAAGCGATGGATCCATCTTGCCTGCAGGGCACTCTTCAAGCTGGTGGGGATGGCACTCTCGTCTGGAAACTGTTTACGTGGACTGAAATGGGACCCCCGGTTCGTGTGATATCGTCCCTCACAGGTCAACGTTACCGGGATATCCTGGACGACCATTTGCTCCCGTTTGTGCGTCTTCAACATCCCACTGGGGACATCATCCTGCAACAAGACAATGCATCTTGCAATCGCTCCCGAATTGTATCCGAATGGTTGGATGAACACTCCACCGACGTGACCTCGCTTCCTTGGCCAGCTAGGTCACCAGACTTCAATCCCTTCGAGCACGTCTGGGATGCCATCGAGAGAGATGTTCGAGGCTCTGACCCCCTCCATCAAATCTTCGTGAACTGTGGGAGCTTGTTCAGGGGTCGTGGATCCGTATGGCTTCCCAACGCTTCCGGTGTCTTGTCGAGTTCATGCCGAGACGAATCGCCGCCGTCATCAGGAAGCAAGGTGGTGCAACACCTACTAGACAGGTATATCTAATTCAATTGTTCTTCAGTGTACATACAGTACGGAAAAGTATTAAAGGCGGAAGAATGAAAAATATGCTATCATTCTCCACAGCAGCCATTCACTGCTTCACTGCTGATCTTCCGAAGTTTCTTCCAGAACTTTGTCTTGAGGATATTTTTTCCTGCTTGAGGACCAACTGGGTGATCGCTGGCGTTTCGTGGTGCATAGGACACAAATGGCCAAAAGGAGAAAGGATCATTTAATACTAATGAGAAATTTCCTTATTGTCCTAATAAGATGTCAAATTTCATTTATCCATCACTTTTCTGTAGATTTTGGATATTCTGTGTTTTAAATTAATATATCTGGTGTGTGCGTATGTGCGTGTGTGGTAAAAATGGCTTAGCCGCCCTGATTTCTCAGTGGTCTGAACGATGGCTTCTGATCATTCATCTGAGAAGGGTTCTGGTTCAAATCCCGGTGAAGCATGGATGCTGTGTTTGTCTTACGGTGCTGGCTCTCTCCCTTCACTGGAGCCAGTGGCCCTAAATTAGGGACGGGCGACTGCTTATAGTCCATTGAGGTGCTCACGGTGGTCGTTAAACCTCCAATAAAAAAAAAAAAAAGATGACACCGAACTTTCGGGTGTAATAAGCACGTCTTTTGAATCCGTTCTGACACAAATTAAATTTATCAAAGCTATTCAAAGTCAATGGAACTGGTATGGAAAGCAATAGTATCGACGGAAGAAAGAAGTTTTTCAATCGGGTTTTTAATTCCTCAGATATTGCTGTAAACGGAATCGTGAGCTTACGCCCTTTGGTTGCAGACTTGGGCATTAAGAAAAACATGAATTTATATGAGAAACATTTCGCACCGGAAACGCTCTCCAACGTAGAAATAATTTTTCAAATCGGACTCTTAGAAACAGAGATATCGACAAAAATAAGATGACTTTACGTCCCCTGGTGGGATAACCATGCATTATTTTAGAAAGAAAGTATTTTCAAAAGGTTTTTCCATATGAGCACTATAAATCAAAAAAAAAAAAAAAAAAAAAAAATTGTCGAGTTTTCCGGAGCCCAGATTTTACTACAAATACATCAGAAGCAGAAATTAACACTTATGCCCCCTGATGGCCAAACCATTATTTACCAAACATTAGAAAATTATGTGGAAAATATTTTCCATCACGTCTTGTATGCGATACAGGAAGAATTTTTCAAATCGGAGTTTCAGAAGCAGAAATAACGCAGAAAACGCAATTCACCTTTGTGCCCCCTAGCGGAAAGTCTATGATTTACATGAAAATTTTTAATTTCTAGGAAAAACATTTCGCATCGGAAACACTATACAACAAAGAAGGAATTTTTCAAATCGGACTCCTAGAAGTAAAGATATTGACAAAAATAAGATATATGTCTACGCCCCCTGGGGTGGAAACCATGCATTTTTTCAAAAAGAAAATGTTCCTAAAAGGTTTGTCGACATGAGTAGTATCGGTCAACAAAAGACTTTTTTTTTCAGTCGAGATTTTAGAAGCTCATATTTTGCTGCAAATACATCAGAAGCGGAAATTAAGACTTACGCCACCTGGTGGCCAAACAATTTTTTACAAAAATTTGAAATTATGTGCAAAGGATTTCCCATTAGCAGCTATATCCGGTGCAGAAAGAATTTTTCAAATCGGAGATTTAGAAGCAGAGATACGGGGGGGGGGGGGGCAATTTACCTTTACGCCCCCTAGCGGAAAGTCTATGAATTACTTGAAAATTTTGAAATTATATGTGAAAAACATGTCACACTGCAAACACTATCCAACAAAAAAGGAATTTTTCAAATTGGACTCCTGAAAGTAGAGATATTGACAAAAATAAGATATACATCTATGGTGTAGAAACTATGCATTATTTTAAGAAGAAAATATTTCTAAAAGTTTTGTCGACATCACTACTACCGGTCTACAAACGACGAATGTTTTCAATCTAGAATTTAGAAGCTTATATTTTGCTGCAAATACATCAGAAGCGGACATTAAGATTTACGCCCACTGGAGTCCAAACCATTTTTTACCAAAATTAGAAATTATGTGCGAACGATTTCCCATCAGGAGCTGTATCCAGTGCAGAAAGATTTTTTCAAATCGGAGATTCAGAAGCAGAGATATAGGGGGAAACGCAATTTACCTCTACGCCCCCTAGCGGAAAGTCTATGAATTACTTGAAAATTTTGAAATTATATGAAAAACATGTCATACTGGAAACGCTATCCAACAAAGAAGGAATTTTTAAAATCGGATTCCTAGAAGTAGAGATATTGACAAAAATAAGATACACATCTACGCCCCCTGGTGGAGAAACTGTGGAATATTTTAAGAAGAAAATATTTTGAAAATGGTTATCGATGTGAGTGGCATCAGTCCACGAAAGAATTTTTTAATCAATATTTTATAAGCTCAGAATTTATGGCAAATACGTCAGAAGCAAAAATTAACACTTACGCCCCTGGTGGCTAAAGTATTCTTTACTAAAAATTTGAAATTATATGCAAAAGATTTTCCATCAGGAAATGTATCCGCTGAAGAAAAATTTTTTTAATCGGAGTTTTAGAAGAAGAGTTATCAGGGAAAATGTAATTTACTTTTACGGCCCCTAGCGGAAATGCTTTGCGTAATTTGAAAAAGTAACTATATCTAAAATACTTTTCGACATAAATGGAGTCGAAAGATAAAATAGTTTTCTCAATCGGATGTTTAGAAGCAAATATGTGGAATAAAACGTATTTTTGAATTCGACATCATCTGTATTTACGCCCTCTAGCGGTAAAATTGTACATCGTAAAAAAAAAAACGAAATAAAGGATCATCATTCGCATATTTCAAGCTTCCCAAGGCAAAAATAATTTTTCAAATCGGACTAATAGTTCCAGAGATATCGTGGGTACAGACGGACCGACTGACGGACAAACCGGTAATATAAGCACGATCTTTTTTTACAAAAGACGTGCTAAAAAAGTTGGGCGTATATAACGAAGGAACTGTAGAAATCTGCCCAGTGGTGTGTATGTCATTGTATATAATTACAGTTTCTGTTTGCACCCTTCTGAAAACTAAGCTATGGCCGCCCATATGCATGCGTAAGAAGAATTACTGAACGACATTGAAAAAGGTATCACACAGACTCGATATTTATTTTTCATGACAACTTGAAAATTGTAGAATGAAAATTTCGAAGCGTGCAAATAACTTTTAAGTTGTTTTTCTACTCAAAATACCTGATTATACACAGAGACAACCCTGTGGTGTAGCAGTGTCACATCGTTCTGACGAACGGGAGGGGTGATCGGCAACAGGGTGGGCATCCCTGTTAAGATTAGGAAGTCACGATTTTAGGTCGTGAACTTTTCCATGCAATTAAAATGCATCCACTCGTTTTCAGTATTCTGCGTGTGGATTATGTAACCACCCGGATGAACGAAATGTTTGTTGTGTTTTACAGTAGAATCCCTATTGATGTCACCTGGAATATTGCTTCAGTTGTTGCTGACTGTAATGCCGAAAGATCTTCGAAAACACCTTCTGTGTATCGGAAAGATTCTCACTGTTCTGCTATATTACAGGTTCATCTGTTTTTGTAATGAGGTAGCATGAGTTAAAAAAATAAAAAAACTTAAAATTATTTGCTAGTTTTGAAACAGAAAAAGAAAACAATACTGGCATAAAAGACTTGGTCTTTAAAAAATCACATAGAAGTATTGCGCCCAGATTACGTAAAGATATGTGATGATTCAGATTTTACTTCTTTGCTAACAAAACACGCACAATAATTGCGCTTATAACTAAATCCTTAGAGTAATAGGTTTGTTCCTTAACTAAGTAAAACACCACTACAAAGTATAACCGACTTAGTTCACTAATAAATCCACTAGCTAAGCGTTGACGGCATCGAAGAAAGAACATTCGCAGACGTACTGAACACTGACGTGAGCAGGGAGTTTAATCAGTCAGATCTACAGTATGTAATATAATGCGTGAAGTAGTTTTTGCGCGGACTGTGTTCCCTCAGATGTAAAACTGCCCTTTTAGAAAAAGGAAGCCAAGAGTTTTGAGTAAGGGAATTCAATAGAAAACAAAAATGAAAACGTTTCGAAACTGGGCTTGGAGGCATCTCGACTAAAGGCTCTCCATCTGAATAGATCCAAAGGAAGGAGGCAAAGCACACAGAAGAGGGGGGAACCAAAAAACTCCAGAACCACCACACCATCAATTCCCCCCTCGGACGGCAGGGGGAATAAAACCACTGGAAACTATGGGAGCCGTAGCAGCATCTGGTACTCAGTGTCACACACCAACCCGAAAAAAATGGAACATCCGTCTAGTGTATGCACTTGTTTGGTAGTCTGTCTATCACCCACCCTGCTACTTCACAAGGACTTATCATCTGATCAAATTCTATTTTCAACATAAGAACAGCGCTCAGTAGTGTGATTCGCCTTTTGCTCCTATTAGGCCCGTTTCACACAGACGGAAAAAATTCACCGAACCAATAAATCTCCCGGCTGTCTAACCGCCCGTTTTCAAGCGGACGATGAAATTATACCAAGACTTTCAGACTCACGGAAGCGGTAGCAATTCCAAAGCGGCAGCTGCTCAATTTTGCGAGGTCAACCACAAACCGGACTGAGAAAATGTCGTCCAAATTTAGATAAACGTAAGGCAAGATGTACTCATGGGCTGCCAGCGGATCGTCCTTTACAGCAATAAAACAATCACTCCTGTGAGAGGGGTGAAGAAGAAAGTGCTGTTGCACAAAGAGCCACCGATCTGATTCTAGCTCATCCGTCCGGCGTTTTTTTATCCGTTCTTGCAATAAAACCACTTGTGTAAAAGCTATCCAAAAATTGCACTGCGGGACGGTTTTATTGCTTCAGGGGATTTTTCCGCCTGTGTGAAACAGACCTTAGGGGAAACTTTGACTGTCGCCTTGGGTCTCCGACGCCTAAGGACTGCCCTAGGGTCATTGTCGACCGCACCCATAAAAAGTTCAATGGAATGAGCAGCCGCTTTCTTGAAGAACGTCTTGTTGGGACTCATGTATAGTTTCAACACCAAGTTTTTCTCTCAAATCGCGAGTAGGACTTCATCGCAGAGCCCGAGTAATCATTTGAAGTATTCTGTTCTGTACCACCTCGAATCCTTTTTCCTGAATTTTACTTACTCCTGCCCAGATGGGAGCAGCGTATGTGAACACTGGCATGACAATCGTCTTATACAACAATATTTTGTAGCGTGTTGTAAAGAAGTTTCTCTTGTAGAGGAGTGCAGATAGTTGCCCGATGCTCTGTCTAGCTTCCTTCGTGGGGTAGTTGGTGTTGGCTACCCCATGAAAGTCTTAGCATCAATATACACGGTGGAGTCACATTATTGTGACCACCAGATAATATCCAGAGTAATTGCCGTGTGCAGCGCGCACAGAAGCTAGAAGGGCTGGGAGTGACTCAATAAGGTGCTGGAAGGTGTTCATAGGTATGTGGAGCCATGCTGACTGCAGTGCATCTGACAGCTACTGGAGAGTGCGTGGAAGAGGATCCATAGAGGGAACAACACGATCGAGGTGGTCCCATACATGCTCAATTGGGTTTAAGTCTGGGGAATTAGGGGGACAGGGAAGTACTTTGAAGTCTTCATCGTGCTCTTCCAACCACTTTCGGACATTTCTAGCTGTGTGACACGTCGCATTGTCGTGCTGGAAGATCCCATCCACCCCAGGGAAGACAATCAGCATGTATGAGAGTACGTGATCTTCTAGGATGGATTCATAACGAATTTAGTCCATAGTGCCTTCCACAGGTATGAGTGGATACAGGGAATACCGCGAAAACATTTCCCAGACCAAAACGCTGCCCCCACCAGCTTGTGTTCTTCCAGTAGTGGTTGAAGAGTGTTTGTTCTCCGATGTTTCTCGCCTTATACGCCAACGTCCATCAGTTCGATGAAGCAGAAAACGTGACTCATCGAAGAAGGCAATCCTTTGCCAATCAGCGGATATCTAATTCCGATACTGCTGTGCAAATGTAAGCCTTTTTCTGGCGATGCACCTTCGTTAGCATAAGTGCAGTGACCATCCATCTGCATCGGAGCCCCATGCGCAGCAGGGTTCGCGGAACTATTGTTTTAGACACACTTCCGGTAACCTTTTGTTCATTCGGCCAGTGAGTTGCTCCACTGTAGCGTGTCAATTGGACCTCACGCACCTTCGCAGCCGACGTTCACCTCTCACATCAATGGCACGTGATGCTCCGCAGTTCCCACGTCGTTTATTCGCAATGGTGTCATTTCTCCAACCACGATACACTTTAACCACAGCAGCACGCGAACAGTTCACAAACTGCGCTGTTTCAGAAATTCGCCCACTCTTGGCCCGAAAGCCGATAATCGCTCTTTTTATCCATGACAGCAACGAGTGATATGTTTTCAGAATGCTTATAGCACATCTCATATACCCTCCAAGCCAGCTCACGACACGTGTCTTCTTTCATTGGCTACGCGCTGTTGACGTCAAAAGTAGGAGGTGGTCACAATAATGTGATTCGACTGTGCGTTTAATATTGATTTTGAAAAACTAAACAGTCGAAATACTAACTATTGCTGCCTCCATAGTTTGGTAACTATTATATCTATTTTCATATTTTCTATTTTCATTTTCTATTTTCATATCATATTTGCTATTTTCATTCACTCACATATCTATTTTCATTGGTTTCACTAGAGTGACATTCATTAATCCACCTACCTTGGTACCTCTCAGTGTCAGAAATTAGAAAACCTTATTGTTTGTTGTGGTGATTTAATTTCACTTAGTATGTGCCAGACTGTGGCTGGATGTGGTAAGGAGTGACGCGAATAAATGCGATGTGTTTACGTAAATATTTATGCACATTCTCGAATCACTCGTTTTATTTCACACCCATAAAGACCTCGGCATGCGAAAGATGCATAGCATAAATTATGTACAAAGAGTCTCTCGATTTTTTCCCCAAGGGGTTTCTACGATTATTATGCCTAATTAACTATGTGTATCGCGAAAAATCGATGTTCGTAGTTAAGTGTAAGATAAGCATTAATTGCTGAAAACGGCCTAAAGATAGTCACATAAAACTCGAATACTGCGTTAAAAAATGACGAACGGAAAGTCAGGAGATTTTATGAGAATTCAAGAATTACCAGAAGTCGGCATTAGCAGAGACCATGTCGTCCCGATGAGGGCGAAAGTCCTTTTTTTGAGCCGTCGTCTGTTTTAGCAAAATGGTCAGCTTACAATTCAGTCATGATCTTAAACGTACGAATTTCAGACATTGGGGTGAGATAAGCAGTTATTCTGAACACACCCACTCCACACTGTCATCAGGTGTGTTCAGAAGGAACAACTTAAACGATATAACGGTCGCTGTTGAATGACTTCACACAAGTAGAAAAATATCTCCACTTTGGAAGCACGAAGCCATCATATTTAGCACAATGCTACCCGTAGAATCGCTTTCCAGTTTTCAGTTGGTCCATGATCACTAGAATATGTTGCAAATGGAAACACAACATTGTTACCATATTTATGCGTGTTTATGGGATCATTTCTTCAGAATGGAATGTATGCGTGAAATTCATAAAGGAAAGGGAAAGTTCCACTGAACTAAAGTTGCCATAATATCTAGAGACTAAAAAGGCATTCCTCCTCTTCAGCATTTTAACTTACGTTTCATATGAAATCAGATAGAAATGAGTATGCGCATAATGACCGTCCAAGTCCCAAGCATGTCCTATTGTTGACAAATCTGGGGATCCGGCTTGCCACGGAAGAGTATCGAAAAGCAGCAGACTGCAAGCAGTATAAAGGGTGATTGTAATCTCCTTCAACAAAACAAAAGGGCTCATAGTACACATCAAGACGAACAATATTGTCAATGGAACCTATGGCCGCATTCCACTCCTAGTGCCAGAAACCAATACGTTCGAAAAACGTCTAGCAGGCACACCGAGTTCCAACCAGTACATGAGAAGCACAAGATGCAAATCAGATGCGCTGAACACGTGCGTAGACGATGAGGAACAAACATTTAAAAACGCAGCCGAACCCGTTCAGCGATATTACCTTGCGAACATCACATGAGAATTGACGTATACATCTGACCGGCGCAGCGTACCGTGTGTTCCTGAGCAGTACTTCCCGGTCGGTTGCAGGATGTTCCGCTCACCGTACGGAGGGACATGTGGTTCATGCATGATGGGGCCCCAGCACACTTAGCCACCGAGGTTCGATACTTCCTAAATGCGACATATCCCGGGCGGTGGATTGGACGCGGTGGACCTGTGGCTTGGCCTCCACGCTCCCTGGACCTTAATCCACTGGACTTCTTCTTCTGGGGGCACATGAAAACATTGGTGTACGAGACACCTGTGGACTACCTGGAAGATCTCGTCTCGTGAATCGCTGTGGACGAGATCAACACCACACCGGGAGTCTACGAGAGGGTACGACAGTCCTTCATTCGCCGGTGTGGGCTGTGCAATGATGCCCTTGGAGGCCAGTTTGAGCAGCTCCTTTGAGTCTTTTGTGATGCGATTGGAATTGTGCAACTCATAAGTTAGGTATGTCTCTTTGTTTTTACTGTTGAAGGTTCAACGTGGTTATGTAACTTTACTCTTTTCTGGCACTAGGAGTGGAATGCGGCCCTAGATTCCGTTGCAAATATTGTTCGTCTTGATGTGTACTATTACCCCTCTTGTTTTGTTGAAGGAATTTACAAACACCTTGTACAGCTTGGTACACTATTCTCAAATAGAGTGTAAGCCCATTCTATGGATCAAGGGACATCACCATCATAATGTCATGAAACCAAAGTGTCTAGGAAATGCATTAGAGACGATTAAGTATCATAATTTCTGGCACCCAGACCCCAACGCGTTCTACCCGGGCAGTGTTCCGTTAGGCAGTGACAGATAGATCAGAGTATAGAGGCTTATTATGCACACGTTAAACGGCGAGCTTCTCCATCAAAAATAGACCGGGATTCACCGGTAAAGGTGACGCAACTCCTTCATATGATTGCTTGAGATCATCACTGACTGAGGTGCTGTTAACAATGCCTGGAGGCTGTGGAAGGCGAGGCAATGGATGGCAAACATGCAACCTTGACGCTGCAAGTTATCAGGAAACGGTCCGTAATGCTATGAGCTGACGCAAACTTTGTGAGGATTGTGGATAGCTGCGTCGTTGATACGGTGGAAGCCTGTAAGGAAAGCTGTGGGTCAGCAGCATGTGCACTAGAACCTTGCTGGCAACTGTGCGTGACTACTCGCACCAGTCTTGCCTTTATACTTTTGGTCGACGTGATTCACTATCCACTCTGGCTTGACCACCTCGCTTCATGCAGTTCTGCCCTCCATTCATTCTCCCTTTCTCAAAGGCCGCAAGCTGTCTTACATAGCTGTACTTCATGCAGTTCTTACGACTTCGTTTTGCAGCATCACTCAGGATATTTCTTGTGGAGGTGTTCAGTGGAGGCCGCATGTTTTACCACAGGAAAGTTGAATCAGTCTACGTGCGTTGCTTGAAAATGGAATCAATCGTAATTTTCATATCCTGCCAAATAACGCTTAAAGATATAGGGTCTCTGTTTCCAGGAGTGGGATAGATCCAGAGCAGTAGGGCAAACACACCGCACATGCTTCCTCCGGGTATTAACCCCGGACTCAGCTCGGACGATTGTTCAGAAACCCGCACCTCTCACCACTTGGCCCGATGGGTGACACTTATGAAAAAATAAGATCAATTTTTCAGTGTGGTGTAATCTCAAGATATACTGGTCTTCGCTTTCATTGTTATCACTGTTTTAAATATTTGTACTTAGTTTCAGTGTAAAGTTAGTGTGAATAATTCTATTTACTTGGACACACAGTAAAACGTCGGTTGGGAGTCTTCTAAGGAAAGCTTTGAAGCGATGACCAGAATTGGAAACGGGTAAAAAATTTTAGACCCGGACCCGTATGTCACATAATTGGACCAGATCCGGATCAATAACTAACCCTGATCCGACCAGGACAAATCTGCTTTGAACTACACTGCTGGCCACCCAAAATGCAACACCAAGAAGGACATGATATAGCAAAGCCAGATTTACTGGACACATAACAACAGATACAAAGATGAAACAATTGAGCTTACAGGCCCGTGCGACTTGCGGAACACGCAGACATCAATAGTTCGTGTGGCCCCCATGGCTGGCATTAATGGCCGCTACACGTCGCGGCATCGAAAGAAAAAGGCTTTGGATGTGGGCTTGGAGTATGTCTGTCCAGGCTGCTTCCACACGTTGCCACAGTTCATCAGGCGTAGCCGCGGGTGGTGGTTGCCGGGCCACTTGGTTGCCGATCAGCGACCAGACGTGTTCGATTTGCGACATATCGGGAGAACAGGCGGGCCACGGCAGAAGTGACACGTGGTGGGCCGTGAAGAATTATTGAACGATGCGTGCCACGTGCGGGCGCGCATTGTCCTGTTGAAACGTGGCCGCTTTAAGATAAGGGAGGACTACAGGCTACAAAACGTCGGAGATGTAGCGGTGGCTGTTGAGTGTACCGGCGATGCGTACCAGAGGGTGCGGGTGTCATATCCAATTGCGTCCCAAATCATAACGCCAGGGAACGGACCGGTATGGCGATGCATAATGCAGGCGTCATACAGTCTCTCGCCGCGGTGCCGCCACACGCGGATCCGACCATCGGGGTGTTGCAGGCAGAAGCGGGATTTGTCGGAAAAGACAATGTAGTGCCATAATTACTTAGAGGCGTGCTGTCTCCGTACGATATCATCAAACCAACATCTCTGACTGTACAATAAAAAACTTTATTTACAATAAAAGACATGATTTTAAAAAATTTAAAAAATGGCAAGATCTTTCGTGGCTACAATAGCACCCGTCCTCAGGCCACCCAACAGTGCCACAAAGCATAGGGAAGTGCCTCAATATATAACCAGTCTCCCCCGCGAGACCCACAATACATTTGTTCAAAACCGCAGGTGATGCCAATTGAGAAAAACAGCAGAACAAAAGTAATATGTACAAATAATATAATCGATTAATTAAGGTCCTCTTCTTCAGATTTTTGAATGGGAGAAGTAATTATTTTTCTCCATTGTCTAGGAACAAAAACAGGTAAGTCCAAGTTACAACAGGTATTACCATAAGAGATTATATACAGACTCTCGGTAAAAAAGACGGTTTGTTTGTTCACATTGGAGGAGAGTACTATTGTATTAGGCCAATCGGGAGAGTAACCTCCCTGGCGAACAGCTGTAGTAAATGAAGTAGAAATGCAGTCAGTTCGAAGTGCATATTTATGTTCAGACAATCTAATGTTCAGACTTCTAAGGGTAGAACCTATGTAGTATTTGATATCTTCGTTAGGAGCTGAGGGAAGCAATGGGATACGATATATTCCTGCTTTATTCAAAGTGGCAACTTGATCTCTGTCGTTACGTATGGTAGAATCTCTGTCGTTACGTAGGGCTGAGGACGGGTGCTATTGTAGCCCCGAAAGATCTTGCCATTTTTTAAATTTTTTAAAATCATGTCTTTTATTGTAAATAAAGTTTTTTATTGTACAGTCAGAGATGTTGGTTTGATGATATCGTACGGAGACAGCACGCCTCTAAGTAATTATCTCCTTTACGTACGAATTTTTAACAAGTATTAATGTAGTGCCATTCCGTATTCCAGGTGTGGCGTTCAACGGCTTACTGCCGCCACACTCGCCGGTGGTGTAACGTCAATGGTAATCGGAGCAATGGGCGCCGTGCGACAAGTCCCCGCTCCTGCAGATGACGTCGAACGGTACGTGCTGACACAGGTTGTTGCGCAACACACCAAAATCCCTGCGCTAACGTTCGTGATGTGGCGGTGCAAGCCATCAATGCCCGCCGCACAACATGCCGGTCCTATCGTTCGGTGACGTGCCGCGGCAATCGCTCACGTCGGTCCGTCCGTCTCTCCTGCACCCACCGAATACATACTCGCCTCACTGTGGCTAGATGTCGTCTTACACGGGCGCCGATGTCTCGGTACGATAAACCGCTGTCGCGATAAGCCACTATTCGTCCTCTGTCGAACCCCGGAACGTGCTGGAATGACTGCCATATTCTGCGACGAGGCATCAGAAAGCTTCCCACGCACAAGTCCGGCAGCACAACACACTTCCACTACTTACACCCCGCCTTCTGTGCACGCTTCTTATAGTGCTTCTCGGTGGCGTGCCGAGCGCACATGATTTGCATATGCCCTGCAATGCTAATCGGTTGCATGTCCTCTCGCGGGCGACGCATGCTGCGAATTTCAGTCCAATCGGATGCTTCTTTCTTGGTGTTGCATTTTGGGTTTACAGCAGTGTATAATATATATACCGGGTGATCCAAAAATAACAGAAAATTTTTAAATTCAATAATTCGCAAAGTATTTACAGTAATCAGATGCGGTTTTCACAGAAATACACAGAAAGGCGTGGGATTTTTTGTTCATAATGCAAAAATTTAATACCAGAATATTTGCATTTCAGACCACCAGATGGCGCTACAGGTTTTTGCGTAGTTGGTGTTGTGATGTAGTACAGTTCACACCAAAGACACAATGGCACCAGATGTTCGGGGTCTTCCGCTTCTTGGACTTGCTGCCAAAAAGCCGGTGTCCTCAAACTTTTTCATCATTTGCTTCAGTGCTGAACAAGACATTGGTCCCTTTCCACGTCTCATACCCCGCATTGAACGAAAAGAGCGCAATGCTGAACTTGCACTTTGCGAGTTCTGATAAAACAGTTTAACTAACAGTGCTTTATCACGTAATGACAACATGCTTATGCGAAGCAGTGGCAACTTACCTGGCACCCATTGTTCCCTTTAACATGCAGCTCGCCGTTTTCACCAACAGCAGGAACTTTACTCACAGCCCAATCAATCACACAACATTGATAACTGACTATACCCACAGGGTGGGTCCACGCACGGGGCATAGGTAGGTAATTAGAGAACCCACACTGATAAGTCGGTCGTAGATTCTATTTAAATACCGCCGTTAAGTAGCTCTCGGACCCCTACAGCGCCATCTGATGGTTAGAAATGTAACTATTCTGGTATTAAATTTCTGCATTATGCACAAAAAATCCCACGTCTTTCTGTGCATTTCTGTGAAAACCGCATCTGATTACTGTAAATACTTAGCGAATTATTGATTTTTTAAAATTTCTGTTACCTTTGGATTACCTGGTATGTACTGTGTGACGTACTACGTGTCAAGACGACAAATCTGCAGCGATACATTCGTCCGTGTAACTTAGTTAGGAGAGCAACTTACTCCGGAGTGAGGAGTTAGTTGCACAACAGGGCGTTCAGAAATTCTATCTACAGTGAGTATCTTAGTTTACATGGAAATCCAACAAACGTATATATTTTGGGACGCATAATTAACTCACTCTCTTATTTGACCTAGATTATCACAGTCGTCCTACATTTGCAAAGGCAACCTGACGGTTTTACACATGTTTTCAAACATCTGCGAGAGTCAAAATGTCCCTCCGCAGTGATGTTAAGGCTGTTCCATTTAATTCTGATGGCACTGCCGTCAAAATTTTGAATTAAGTAATTTGTTGTATGTTTAATTTAACTTTTTGCTGTTTTCTTGGTAACATAGCAAACTTTAGACTATGTTTCACAGCAACACCAATTTTCACAAGTTTATGATGAGTTGAAAGTTTCCAAAATGTGGATCTTGTTTTCATCATTGCCCCTTAGAAGGAAGGGTCACTCTTCCTTCATAGTGCATGAAAAATAATTTTTCAGTCCGCAGGCATCAGTATCGAACACAAAATTCCAGAGTGTGCATTTTTTCCGCAATTTTTTTTTCTTGCTTTTCAAAATTAAAATGTGAATAAAACCGGGTTGAAATCGTGTCAGGAACACCTTGACCCAACCCGTTTAACCCGCAAGAAATTTTCGACCCGCGACCCGTTACCATCTCTGGTGATCACTAGTACCCCTTCCCTGATGATTTATTCCTAATAAGTATTTGCTAAGGTCTCATTTCCTGCGCGCATGCGTATGTATGTATAAGACAGAGATAGGACAGCCTGGATTGTCATCCCGGTGCCGGAGTGGTCTGAGGCGCTGGCTTCTGATCATTTGGCCTATAGATGATCCCAGATTGATCCCCAGGGGAGACACGCCCGACTTTCCTGTCCTGTGGCTTTGGCTTTTCCGCTCCCTGGAACAAACGGCCCCAAATTATTGACGGACGATTGCTTACAGCTCTTACATACAACTTTGAAATTCAGCAGCCATTTTCCGCGAGTCCATTCGTGAATTAATGAAGCTTATTTCTGACACAAGCTTTTCCGTGAAATGAGGAAAAAACCCCGAATTTCACGGATTTTTCGTACGTCAGAAAAATTTTAAGCTTTTAGAAATCTTTCCGCAATTCCTTTTTTGCATTGACGGTAAATTGTAGTTTCTAAGGGGTGTTAACGGAAAATTCTGAATTTTCAGGAACTTTATCGCAATTCCTTTCGTATAACAACGAAAATTTCTGTTCTCAACTTTTCTGTATCCATATGACGGAAGAATTTCATTAATACGAACGATTCGCTGGAATAATTGAGGTTTGATTAACTACTAAATTGATTGTACGATGTCTATGTATCAATCTGTGGAGTCTTTCCGACAAAAGCAATTATACGAGGGTTATACTGAAAGTAATGCAAAAGTGCGCATAACTTTTTTATTAACTGACAGAGGTCGTTCAAATTTCACATGTAACTCTTCCTCTATAGTAACCCTTCTTCTTCATTTCAGGTAAATAATGGATTCCAAGCAGAAGCAACGTGCCGCCATTGAGTTCTTGACGGAGGAAGGGTGCAGGCTGTCAGACATCCACAGAAGGCTACGGAAGCTTTACGGAGATGACACCATTGGCAAGAGCAATGTGCACAGATGGATGAAGAAGTTTAAAGAAGAGGAAATCAGCATTGAAGACAAACCACGCAATGGGAGACCATCATCTGCGACAACTGACACGAATCATCAGCGAGTGGATGAATCGATTCGCGCGAGAGACGAGTCATAATCCGTGAGCTTGTTGTAAAATTGGACTGTGGTCACAATGCCACACAGAAGATGGCGGAAGACTTAGGGTATCGGAAAGTGTGTGCAAAGTGGGTACCTCGGCAGTTGACACGTGATTTGAAGGAGAGAAGGTTGGAAGTCTGCTCTGATCTGCTGAAAGCGTTTGAAGCCAATGAAGACACGTGTTTTGTTCGATCTGGTGACAGGGAATGAAACGTGGGTGAATCTTTACGATCCGGAAACGAAGAATCAATCCATGGAATGGCGTCACACCTCTTCACCGAGGCTTAAAAAGTTCAAGAGCCAGCGATCAGCACAGAAAGTCATGGTGACTGTTTTTAGGATGATAGGGCTGTTATTCTCCTTTAATTTTCGGGAACATAGCTGTACTGTGACCAGCTTGCGGTGTACTGAGACGCTCAAGAAGCTTAAAGAAGCCATAATGAGGAATAGACCGAACAAGAATCTGAAAAGGATCCACATTCACCATGACAATGCGAGACCACACACATCTCTGGAAACAAATCAGACGATCAGCAAATTAGGTTGGTCGGTGGTTCCCCATCCACCGTACAGCCCAGATCTGGCACCCTCTGACTTCCACCTGTACAGTCAAAAGAAGGACAGTCTCCGGGGACAACGATTTGATGACACAGAATGATGATTTGATGAAAGTGGCTGTGAAGAAGTTGGTACAATAGTCCACACCTGGATTTTTTCAAAGAGGATTTGAGAGTTGGGTTCAACGATGACGCAAATGCATCGCTTGTGATGGAGGCAATGTTAAGCACTACCTTTGTGTAGAGAAAGAGTTACTCCACCAGAATGTGCAATTTGAACGATTTCTGCCAGTTAATAAAAAAGTTATGCCCACTTTGCATTATTTTCAGTACAACCATCGTAGCTATCAAGAGTAATACGAGTTTTGTGAAATAATACTCTAAAGCAGTACATTTCCCTTTTCTTAGAGATCATGGAAAGCCATTGTCAGTTTAAAAAGATCTCGAGTTCTAAAGCATTCTATTACTTCGAAAAAATGAGATGAAAAAATTCGTAATTTGCAATAAGACCTCCTACAGAAAAAATAAAATTATTATAAACGTATTCATAAAAATAATAAGCTCGAGCAGAAAATAAAATGACTAATTCACCCACATGAATAATAATAAAAAAATCATCAATGAGCGATTAGAATTGTACCTTACATGCGAGAGGCCTTGACGAGAATTTTTAGCTTAGTGGAGAGACCCCGCGTTTCCCGTTCAGAAAAACGCTGGTTCAACTCCTACCAGGGGCAAATTTAGGAAGGGCGTATCAACTTAGTTTCGCTGGGGAAGAAATTGACCGAAAGAATAAGAACTGACGATTTCGTGATGTTTCAGTAAAAAATACGGGAAAACCCAAAACGAACTTTTCCGAAATAAACGGAAATGCTGACTACTGAGATTCGGTCAAGATACTGAAGTCACAAAACACGGAAATTTCGTTAAAAAGAAAGATACCTACCGGCAACTTTGCTGCACGTTATTTTCAGAAATTTCACGAGAACCACTTATTTTTTAGAGTGTGTCCTCATCTTACAAATTGAATCATCAAAAATTAAATTTGGTTGGAGCGTTGTCAGCGCACTTCAATGGAAATTGGGTAACATGGAAGGCAAGACAACAGATCTTTGACGCACTTATAACATTTCAGACGGGTACAAAGTCAAGGACTTGAAACAAAGCAAATGAGATGAGGGACCGTGGAAGAGTGTACTCAAGGAAACCTTTTTGCCAAATAGCTCTTTAGAATGGTGTGATTCATTCGCAGTGCAATGCCCAGATACGCAAGATTTTTGTTCGTCGCGCATGGCTGCTGTCTTCGCTTACTCAACCTTACTTACTAACGTCTCCTCACCTCAGTCGAGAAACGGCTGCTGTCAGCAGGCGGAGTGCTACCAAAATAACTAACTCAAAAGTCTTGCCAACCCAAACCTTTGCCAGAGCAATGTCATTGCCATCACTCGATGTCATAATGATTGTTTCTGGCTTTGGTTTTCAGAACGTGCCTAATTGATGAACTAGCAAAAACGTTTTTCCGGGAAAAACGGGAGATTGCTTTACAGACACCAAAGATCAAGGATATGTAAATTTAACGAGATTAAAATAAGTCTTAAGATCATGCCGTTAAGCAACAAGGTTAGGCTACTTTGTATTTATTTTGAACACACTATTACAATTGCGCTGGGGCTTCGTTGACATCTCTGGGTCTGACACAATTGCTTGCAAGACACCAATTGACTGCCTGAATTTAACGAAGGTTTAGTTTTTGTTTTCCTATAAAGCAGAACACTAGAAAGATAAAAAAAATAGTGGACATTTCATAAGTGAAGATGTATTTGCAGAAAGTAAGACAAATGTGCACTGTAAAAATTTCTGAAATTCACGAGCCACTTTCCGTGAATTAACGAAGCATATTTCTGATACACCCTTTTCCGTGAAATGGCGGAAAGAACTCTGAATTTAACAGTTTTTTTCGTACGAAAGGAAAATTCTGAATTTCCAGAAACCTTTCCGCAATTCTTTTCTTATATTGACAGTAAATTGCTGTTTTTAAGATGTCTTAACGTAAAATTCTGAATTTTCAAGAACCTTTCTGCAATTCCTTTCTTGTATTGACGGTAAATTGCCGTTTTTAAGATGTATTAACCAAAAATTCTGAATTTTCAGAAAACTTTCTGCAATTCCTTTCTTATATTGACGGTAAATTGTCGTTTTTCAGATGTATTAACGGAAAATTCTGAATTTTTATGAACCTCTCTGCAATATCTTTCTTATATTGACCGTAAATTTTTCTTTTTAAGATGTGTTAACGGAAAATTCTGAATTTTCAGAAACCTTTCCCCAATTTCTTATATTGACGGTAAATTGACATTTTTAAGGTGTCTTAACGGAAAATTCTGAATTTTCAAGAACCTTTCTGCAATTCCTTTCTTATATTGACGGCAAATTGCCATTTTAAAGATGTCTTAACGGAAAATTCTGAATTTTCAGAAACCTTTCCGCAATTCTTTCCTTATACTGACGGTAAATTGCCGTTTTTAAGATGTTTTAAAGGAAAATTCTGAATTTTCAGGAACCTTTCTGCAATTCCTTTCTTATACAGACGGTAAAATGACGTTTTTAATATGTATTAACGGGAAATTCTGAATTTTCAGGAACCTTGCTGCAGTTCCTTTCGTGTATTAACGGAAAAACTCCGTTTTCACTTTTTCTCTATCCATATGACGAAACTACTCAGGTAATAGGAGAGATTCTCGGGAATACTTGAGGTTTAATTACTTGTTAAATTGCAATCGTCTCTCAAAGCAAATTGATTTTGAAGTTTTGTAGCGAGATCGCATATTGTGGATTTTCAGAAACCTTTCCGCAATTCTTTCCTTATACTGACGGTAAATTGCCGTTTTTAAGATGTCTTAAAGGAAAATTCTGAATTTTTTATCGCATGAATTTCGGGTTTTTGTGACACAGGATATTTCTTCTCTCCCGCATTTTGTGCACCAACTATTTTAAATTGCGTTACGGTAAGAAACCGGGTATTTAAATTATATGATTGTACAGGTGATTGTACAATGCCTATGCATCAGTCTGTGGAGTCAATAGCGTACCTGACAAACTCGGGGCCCCCTGCAAAAAAAATTTTAGAGGCTCTTTTGCGAAAATCCATTAGTTTTCAGTTACTTAAAATTTTAACTTCTATATCATTAACTAGGCTTTAAGGGTGTTTTAATCAATCAAATTGTTTGGAACTTACGAGTATTCTTCATAAAATCAAAACTACTGCACTTTATTGCGTGAAACACAAATATGTACGTTGTAATTAAAACGATTGCCCTGGTTTTATATCGATACAAATTATTACAAAATACTTATAGGTCAAATTTAATTATATCATGCAAAATTTATTATTTTAAGGAATTAAGGTCTTCTTTGAAATGTCACACGGTTACGCACACAAAACATACAACTGTTGTGTGACAGTGTTTAATAACTTTTCCGATTCATAAGAAATATCACAACATAAATAAGCAAATAACTAAGTAGCGATTAAGAATTATAGCACAAAAAACGTAAAACTACTTAAAATATGTACTCTGGAATATAAAAATTACACTTGACACAATGCCACAATGTTTTGCACAGTAGTAAAAAAAATCTTTTGACTCTGTTATATATATCATCATCATCATCATCATTGTCAACCATTATCAATCCACTGCTGGACGAAGGTCTCCCCAAGTTTCCTCCACAACGGTCTGTCTTGTGCCAGTCTCCTCCATGTCACCCCTGCATACTTTCGAATTTCATCCACCCATCTCCTATGTGGTCTTCTTCTGGGTCTTTTCCTGTCCCTTGGAATCCAATCTAAAATTTCGGCTGTCCATCGATGATCTGTCCTTCTGGCAGTATGTCCAGCCCATTGCCATTTCAGGGATTTTAACTCTGATCATGATGTCTTCCACTCTCGTCATTTTTCGGATCCACGCGTTCCTCTTCTTATCTCTCCTGGTTACACCAAGCATGCACCTCTCCATGCCACTTTGAGTTGTCTGCAGCCTTTGTATGTCTCTTTTAGTTAAGGTCCACGTCTCTGCACCATATGTAAGCACTGGAAGGATGCATTGATCAAACACTTTTCTTTTAAGACATAATGGCATATTGCTCTTGAAAATTATGCTGTTTCTTCCAAAGCTCTCCAGGCAAGTTTTGTACGCCGATTAATTTCTTCATCAATGTGACCCTCACTTGATATCTGCTGTCCAAGATAAACGTATGTGTCTGTTATCTCCAGCTTTTCTCCATCAATCGATAAATCTTCATTTCTTGTAAAAGCATTGAACATCCCTTTTGTCTTCTGAAAGTTCATTTTTAATCCCACTTCTTTACTCTTATCAGCAAGTTCCTGGATCATACTCTGCAGCTCTGATGGGGTAGTTGCAAAAATGACTATGTCATCAGCAAAACGAAGGTGGGTTAGATAATCTCCATTAATCTTTATCCCCTTGTTTTCCCAGCTCAGCGACTGAAAAACACCCTCCAATGTGGCATTAAAGAGCTTCGGAGATATGGTGTCACCTTGTCTCACTCCCTTTCCAATTTTTACGTGTGTTGTATTTTCAAACAGCCTAATCTTTGCACTTGCATTTTCATAGATGTTATTAATAATATTAATGTATGCATCTTCAATACCGCAGGTTTTCAGAGCCATTGTAACTGCTGATGGTTTCACCGAATCAAAGGCTTTTTCATAATCGATAAAAGCCATGCACAATGGAAGTTCATATTCCCTTGCTCTTTCAATTAGTTCTCTCAGCACGTGGATATGATCTATTGTGCTGTAGCCACTCCTGAATCCAGCTTGTTCTCTCGGTTGAGCCATGTCTAGTGCTACCTTCAAGCGGTGTGAAAGAACTTTAGTGAAGATTTTATAAACTACTGATAGGAGGCTGATAGGTCTGTAGTTTCCGAGATCCTCAATGTCACCTTTCTTATGTAGCAGGATCATTGTAGCGGTGTTCCAATCCTCAGGAATCTTTCCTTCATTAAGGCATCGAGTGAAAATTTGGGCGAGTACTGTTTCGATTTCTCCACTTGCTTCTTGTATGATGTCTACAGTAATTCCATCTTCTCCTGGAGCTTTTCCTCGCTTCATGTTCTTGATTGCATGTGCAACTTCTGCTGGAAGGACTGGAGGAACTCTGGTACTGGTATCTTTCATGATGTCTGGAGTGCATATATCATCCCTTTCATATAATTTGGAGTAGAAATCTTTCACTCTTGTCAAAATTTCGCCTCTATTTCTTGTTACAGAACCATCTTCTTTTCTCAGTGCCATAATCTGTTTTCTTCCCTTACTGAGATGTCCCTTTGCTATCTTTAGGCTTTGGTTGTTTTCAATTGCTTTCCTCACTAGTTCACAGTTGAATTTCCTTACGTCTTCAGTGATACTTTTTCTTACTGTCTTGCATAGCTCTATATATTCCACTTTGGAAGTCACATCTTCTTTAGTTGTCCTCATCTCTCTTCTTTTTTGCATCAACATTTTGGTTTTTCCTGATAATTTGTTCACATGCAACTTGTTCTTAGACCCAGCTAATTTTGTTGCTGTTTCATAAGAGCTTTGGTTACTTTTCTGTTAACTTCAGAGATGTCCACTTCTTCCGATGTTAGGCCTTCTAAAGCAGAGAACCTGTTCTTCAGTTCTAACTTGAAAGGTATTATGGTGTTTTTTAAGGTTGGTTATGTCAATAGATTTTGTTTGTCTTATGAGCTTGCCACGTTCAAGTTTAGTGTTGAGGTGCATCTTACATCTCACCAATCTATGGTCACTACCTGTGTTGAACTTGTTTAGCACACTGCAGTCTTCTATGACGAATTTTTTGTTACACATAATAAAATCAATTTCACTTGTCTTCCCATTTGGATGTCTCCATGTCCATTTCCTGTGTGGCTTTTTCTTGAAGAAGGAGTTCAAGATGAAAAACCCTTCTGCCTCTGCAAACTCAACGAGAGTATTTCCACGCTGGTTTCTGTTGCCATGACCGAATTCTACCTACTGAAGTTTCATTCTGTTGCCGTTGCCCTATTTTTGCATTGAAATCTCCCATAATTATTTTCAAGTGCTGCTTACCTTTATTATTTAGATGACAAATTTCCTCATAAAATTCTTCAATTTCTTCTTCAGGATGACTTGTGGTGGGTGCATAAGTTTGAATAATCTGAGCCTGGTGTCTTTTCGAGAGTTGGATAACAAGTCGTGCAGCTCTGTCAGAGGAACTTTCAACTTCTACAACTTTATCCTTCAGTTTCTTGTTTATTATAAATCCAACACCACTAGTTCTGCCAGTATCTGTCCCACGATAGTAGAAGAGATGTCCACTTTTCAGTTCGATGAGATCTTCTCCTTTTCTCCTTACCTCACTTAGCCCCACGATGTCCCACTTGATCCTTTGTAGTTCCTCTTCCAATTCAAGAAGCCTTGAATCAGAAGATAGGGAGCGTCCATTGTAAGTAGCCAAGGTCAGCATCAGATGGCAGCCTAGTCCGGTCCTCCGGGGATTCTTAGCACCCTCTGCCTTCATGTCGCACTGGCCGCTGCCTTGGCCAGGTACATTCCAGCTGCCGGAGACTGAGGGCCAAGATTTAAGTTGTGGAATCATTTTGGAGGGGTTTGGCCATAACTCACCACGCTGGCCAAGCGGGTTGGTGAGTGTGGGATAGAATTTCCTCTGATCCCGATGGTATAGTTATACCGCTATGGGCGGTCGCCAGAGCCCTTTAGTGGGAACAGGATGCACCACGAGAAGGCGGGGTTGACATTTGTCAAGGAGAGGCTGTGATGTTACGCATCACCTGACCTTACATCCTGTTATATATATATATATATATATATATATATATATATATATATATATATACGGGATGTAAGGTCAGGTAATGCGTAACATCACAGCCTCTCCTTGACAAATGTCAACCCCGCCTTCTCGTGGTGCATCCTGTTCCCACTAAAGGGGCTCTGACGACCGCCAATAGCGGTATAACTATACCATCGGGATCAGAGGAAATGCTATCCCACACTCACCAACCCGCTTGGCCAGAGAGGTGAGTTATGGCCAAACACCTCCAAAATGACTGTACAACTTAAATCTTGGCCCTCAGTCTCCGGCAGCTGGAATGTACCTGGCCAAGGCAGCGGCCAGTGCGACATGAAGGCAGAGGGTGCTAAGAATCCCCGGAGGACCGGACTAGGCTGCCATCTGATGCTGACCTTGGCTACGTATAATGGACGCTCCCTATCTTCTGATTCAAGGCTTCTTGAATTGGAAGAGGAACTACAAAGGATCAAGTGGGATATCGTCGGGCTAAGTGAGGTTAGAAGAAAAGGAGAAGATCTCATTGAACTGAAAAGTGGACATCTCTTCTACTATCGTGGGACAGATACTGGCAGAACTAGTGGTGTTGGATTTATAATAAACAAGAAACTGAAGGATAAAGTGGTAGAAGTTGAAAGTTCCTCTGACAGAGCTGCACGACTCGTTATCCAACTCTCGAGAAGATACCAGGCTCAGATTATTCAAACTTATGCACCCACCACAAGTCATCCTGAAGAAGAAATTGAAGAATTTTATGAGGAAATTCGTCATCTAAATAATTAAGGTAAGCAGCACTTGAAGATAATTATGGGAGATTTCAATGCAAAAATAGGGCAACGGCAACAGAATGAAACTTCAGTAGGTAAATTCGGTCACGGCAACAGAAACCAGCGTGGAAATACTCTCGTAGAGTTTGTAGAGGCAGAAGGGTTTTTCATCTTGAACTCCTTTTTCAAGAAAAAGCCACACAGGAAATGGACATGGAGATATCCAATTGGGACGACAAGTGAAATTGAATTTATTATGTGTAACAAAAAATTCGTCATCGAAGACTGCAGTGTGCTGAACAAGCTCAACACAGGTAGTGACCATAGATTGGTGAGATGTAAGATGCACCTTAACACTAAACTCGAACGTGGCAAGCTCATAAGACAAACAAAATGTATTGACATAACCAACCTTAAAAAACACCATAATACTTTCAAGTTGGAACTGAAGAACAGATTCTCTGCTTTAGAAGGCCTAACATCGGAAGAAGTGGATATTTCGGAAGTTAACAGAAAAGTAACCAAAGCTCTTATGGAAACAGCAACAAAATTAGCTGGGTCTAAGAACAAGTTGCATGTGAACAAATTATCAGGAAAAACCAAAATGTTGATGCAAAAAAGAAGAGAGATGAGGACAACTGAAGAAGATGTGACTTCCAAAGTGGAATATATAGAGCTATGCAAGACAGTACGAAAAAGTATCACTGAAGACGTAAGGAAATTCAACTGTGAACTAGTGAGGAAAGCAATTGAAAACAACCAAAGCCTAAAGATAGCAAAGGGACATCTCAGTAAGGGAAGAAAACAGATTATGACTCTGACAAAAAGAAGATGGTTCTGTAACAAGAAATAGAGGCGAAATTTTGACAAGAGTGAAAGATTTCTACTCTAAATTATATGAAAGGGATGATACATGTACTCCAGACATCATGAAAGGTACCAGTACCAGAGTTCTTCCAGTCCTCCCAGCAGAAGTTGCTCATGCAATCAAGAACATGAAGTGGGGGAAAGCTCCAGGTGAAGATGGAATTACTGTAGACATCATACAAGAAGCAAGTGGAGAAATTGAAACAGTACTCGCCCAAATTTTCACTCGATGCCTTAATGAAGGGAAGATTCCTGAGGATTGGAACAATGCTACAATGATCCTGCTACATAAAAAAGGTGACATTGAGGATCTCAGGAATTAGAGACCTATCAGCCTCTTATCAGTGGTTTATAAAATCTTCACTTAAAGTTCTTTCACACCGCTTGAAGGTGACACTGGACATGGCTCAACCGAGAGAACAAGCTGGATTCAGGGGTGGCTACAGCACAATAGATCATATCCACGTACTGAGAGAACTAATTGAAAGAGCGAGGGAATATGAACTTCCATTGTGCATGGCTTTTATCGATTATGAAAAAGCCTTTGATTCGGTGAAACCATCAGCAGTTACAATGGCTCTGAAATCCCGCGGTATTGAAGATGAATACTTTAATATTATTAATAACATCTATGAAAATGCAAGTGCAAAGATTCGGCTGTTTGAAAATACAACACACATAAAATTTGGAAAGGGAGTGAGACAAGGTGACACCATATCTCCGAAGCTCTTTAATGCCACATTGGAAATTGTCTTTCAATCACTGAACTGGGAAAACAAAGGCATAAAGATTAATTGAGATTATCTAACCCACCTTCGTTTTGCTGATGACATAGTCATTTTTGCAACTACCCCATCAGAGCTGCAGAGTATGATCCAGGAACTTGCTGACAGGAGTAAAGAAGTGGAATTAAAAATGAACTTTCAGAAGACAAAAGTGATGTTCAATGCTTTTACAAGAAATGAAGATTTATCGATTGATGGAGAAAAACTGGAGATAACAGATACGTATGTTTATCTTAGACAGCAGATATCAAGTGAGGGTCACATTGATGAAGAAATTAATCGGCGTACAAAACTTGCCTGGAGAGCTTTTGGAAGAAACAGCATAATTTTCAAGAGCAATATGCCATTATGTCTTAAAAGAAAAGTGTTTGATCAATGCATCCTTCCAGTGCTTACGTATGGTGCAGAGACGTGGACCTTAACTAAAAGAGACATACAAAGGCTGCAGAAAACTCAAAAAAGCATGGAGAGGTGCATGCTTGGTGTAACCAGGAGAAATAAGAAGAGGAACTCGTGGATCCGAAAAATGACGAGAGCGGAAGACATCGTGATCAGAGTTAAATCCCTGAAATGGCAATGGGCTGGACATACTGCCAGAAGGACAGACCATCGATGGACAGCCGAAATTTTAGATTGGATTCCAAGGGACAGGAAAAGACCCAGAAGAAGACCACATGGGAGATGAGTGGATGAAATTCGAAAATATGCGGGAGTGACATGGAGGAGACTGGCACAAGACAGACAGTTGTGGAGGAAACTTGGGGAGACCTTCGTCCAGCAGTGGATTGATAATGGTTGACAATGATGATGATGATGATGATATATATATATACTAAAACTCTAAATGAAGAGACTGCATATACCAAACTCACAAGAAAATGACATCAAAAATTGCAAAAAAATTGCAAAAAAATATATATTACAAAAAATTGTCATGTCGAGGATTCATAGGCTGTTTGAGATTTGCAATAAAGTAGATGTACTAATTAAAGAACTCATACAGTTGTGGAACATCTTGAAGGAAAACGAATACCCACTGCAATATGTAAAAACATTATTTTTACAGCTATTGTACGACTCCAAAGCTCAAAAGTTTTATAAGGCATACAACATATCCCCATACATATTTAATTATACAAACCATGGCCCTACAATACTAAATGGTTAGTTCTTTAAGTGCCACTTGATGGGCCTCTTGTGGCTGAAGACTAGATTAACATCTATCTATCTATCTATAACCTTTCTCGTCACTCACTATAGATATATACCTCACTGAAACCACGGCATTATGCGTCATTCTTCCGCTGCATATTTGTCACATATTTGGTCATTTGGATTTCTATCACAGGCTGTTGAGTTGTCCGGAGGTCTATCTGCTGTTTCTTAATGTGTCTCTGGATTGCTACCTTTATTTACTTATTTGTTTTGTACTATTTGTTTTTTCTCTTACCTGGGTTTATCGTTATTCCCATTTATGGCTTAGGGGACCCACACAGCAGGTATTGACTTTGTCTGCCTTTTCTGTAGTTCTGAATGGCCATATATTTAGCTGGGGTCTTCCTGATGATGACAGCTGAATCTTCGAGATGATTTGTTATTTTTGATATTTTTGATACTTTTTCTTGGGCTGGTTATTTACTTTGGCTGTTGCGTTTCATTTGATGAGGTAAGTGAGTTGAGTGTTTTTGGATTTGTGATTTTGATATATTTTATATCGTATATATATATATATATATATAAAGACACATATCTCTGATTTTTCGTTCCCACGAGAACACAGTTTAGTTTATTATATTCTGAAGGATGCGTAGTTATATGCAAACAATTGTAACACATAACACCTTATCTTCACTGGTATAAAATTCCAATCATTGAACTGATATTTCTTTCACGTTTTCTTGTTAAAATACATGCATAGAAACTATTGCAAGGGCTGTGAAAAAGGGCCCCAAGTTCTCTTGAATAGGTGCTTTCCAGTCATTCAGTTTTTACGAACTAAAGCAACGAAAATAATGTTTAAACATTTTACTTATTTACTGAAAAACAAAACAAAAAGCAAAAATTGATCTTCTATTTAATACTTTATTCAAAACTTCCTTAATTCTTGGCTATTTCTTTAACCAGTTTCACACGAATTTTCCTCAAATAAATTTGTAAAATCTTTCTGCCGAGGCTATAGATGTAGAGGCCTTTTTAACAACAAGCCCCCTTCCCCCGCAGTGCGGGGGTTGCGGGAACTATCAGTACGCCCCTGTGTGGAGTGCTTAATACAAAGCTATTGTTTGAAGAGTAAATTTAATATTAGAAGTTTTGTGAAATAATACCATAAAACAGTACATTTCACCATTTCTTAAGGTTACATGAAAATTATTGACAGTTAAAAGAAGATTTCAAGTTCCAAAGCATTCTGTTGCTTCGAAATATCACGATGAAAAAAATACTTAATTTCTAATTTTGTATCCCTTCTTTCTCAAGGAAGATCCCAACAAAATTTTCGTTTGGGCTGACACAAACGACTCTGCTGCTGTTAGAAATAAGAATTTTGTATCCTTCCTTTCTCTAGGAAGATCCCAACAAAATTTCAGCATGGGCATGACTCAAACGACGCTGTTGCTGTTAGGAATAAGAATTTTGTATCTTTTCTTTTTCTAGGAAGATCCCAATAAAATTTCAGTTTGGGCATGAACATTGCGTGCGGACTCTACACAGCAATGTTGCATTTTCCCCCAAATGGCGACGGTGTTTTCCAAGACGACAATGCGCCAAACCACAGATCTAATGTGGTTCAATGAGGGACAACAGGTCTAATGTTGCGGTCTAATGAGGAACATAGTTCAGACGTCCAGCATATCGATTGACCTTCGAACTCTCCCGATATCAATCCCATAGAGCACTTGTGGAACACTATGGAACGGCATATCCGGCGTCTGGATACATCAATCACCTCCATACCTGCACTGAAGGCTGCTTTACACACAGCTTGATTGGCCATACCTCCCAATCGCATGTTATTTGAATCGTTGTCATGTCGGATAGCTGCTTTACTGAGGGCGAAAGGATGACCTACGAAGTATTAGGTAGGTGGTCATAATTCAGTGATCACTCAGTGTATGTTGAATCGATGCCACGTCGAATAGCTGCTGTATTGAGGGAGAAAGGAGGACCTACGAAGCATCAGGTAGGTGGTCATGATTCAGTGATCACTCAGTGTAAATACATACATACTACACCCCTAAGAGTGTGAGATAGGATCCTCTCTTCCCCGCCTTAAATGAAATTCATTGCACATTAAGACTCGAGTTCAGAGAACAAATTTAAAAATTGTGGGTGATTAAGCCCCCCGCATTACCTAATAAATTTTTGCTAGAACAAATACTCACATTTCACAAGTCCGAAACCTTTCCACAAAAAGCCTTCTATTGAAAATCGGCGGAAGGCAATCAGTAGGTTGTTCTTAAATACAAGATAGTTTTACAATCATTTTAAAGTAAATTCTTACTGGTAAATGTCCTATACGAGTACATACGGTGAGGCCTCGTAAACTTTGTTGGAAGAATTAATGTTGATGTCTCATGTGAAAACAAGAAACTAAGCTGTGTTGTTATATGAGACACTCATATAACGCCAGAAGAAAAACGTTTTATTTGTTTTGATTTCCTTGTCAATTGTTGCGACAAGTTCGTGCTTATGTCAACTCCGTTTGTCTCGAACTCTATCTACTGTTGCAGACGTATTTCTCTGCATGCATTTCTTCAACAACCTCCTACAATTCATTCTGAGTCAATGAAAAGTTTATTTATCGGGGCAATCAAATGAGAAACTTCCGCTAAGCACACACACAGTGGCAACGTCTTCTGTTTGACGTTTCTTTAATACATGCTGTAATTATGTCACCTGGTTCCTAGCGATGCGACTTTTTTCTTCTCTCAACAGCTCTTGGAATTCGCAGTACGTGAATCTATATTCACTAACACATTGACGTTTTAGATTGAATTCCTAGTAAATAGAAGCCGTCTCGTGACACTTGAAACACAAAACTATCTGTCCATTTTAAACGGGGAGTGTTTTCCACTCCACTGCTTATTAAAAATTTAGCACTAGAAATAGAATTTCCCTTCCTAGACACTTTTATCTACTGATATCATTACTAGTTTATTTTACAGAACTGTTTATCGTTAGCAACAAAAGGGAGTTGCAGTTTTCCAGGGATTTTTTTTTTGGTTGGAGGTTTAACGACCAATGTGAGCAACAAGCATTCGCCCGTCCTTATTTAGGGTCACTGGTTCCAGGGAAGGGAGAGAGAGCCAGTGCCATAAGACAAACACAACATCCATGCCTCATCGGGATTCGGCCGCCTTTCAGGATAAAAACTTAAGGAAACAGAAATATTACAGTGAATAACTTACAAAAGCAAATCCTTGCGACGAGTAGTTTATTTTGTCAAATACGAACCAAGGGTCCAAGCATAGGAAACGTGCTCTTACAATAACATCATATCCGTACTTGCAGAATCATCAAACACATTGAACTACAGAATAATCCTCAAACGGTAATAACTAACAGCACTTAGAATGCTGGTAGTATAAAAACGTAAGGCAACGTCGAACTCCGTTAACTAGATAATCGTAAATCTCAGCGACGTGCAGATAGCATTAGCCCATCTCGTCAAATGTTCGTATCTCGCTGATAATTCTTAAACCTAACATGCTTTTTCAGCTACAGGGCCAGTTCTATCAAAATCTGCTTGACCTGACTGCCTGCCAGGGTAACCTAAAGAAATAGTCTTGGGAGTTATCCGCCGTGACGTTCAGTGCATAAAACATAACAAGAGGCGACCAAAGTTTAAAGAAGACGAAGTAAGCAAATACGGAAGGTTAAGTAGGCAGTATATACGAAACAGAATAATGATAATAACACGCTTGAATCCGTCTGTTTTTCCCTCAGTGAGCTTTGGTTTCGGTTGGCAAAATGCCATTAGCTCCTTGCCTCTTTGGAGAAGACCTTAGGCCGTGACATTACAATTACCGCTGCCTGCCTATTCTCTTAATTTTTCTCGTGGAATATGTGAATTTGTATTTTGTGGATTATAGTGTACGTGTTTTGGATTTGCTGCTTTTTTTCGTTTCATTTCTGTGAGATACATTAGTTTTTGTGTCACTCACAATCATTTTCAGTATGATAAGATAGGAAACACAGAAAGAAATGTCTTTTCTTCTGAAATTCATTCGAGTTTTGTTACATTTTGTCGGGGCAATAGTTGGTAGGGGGGATAAAAGGGGATCAGCCCCTCGCCGCAAGATAAATACACCCCTTCCTGAAAATTGAATGTTATTGAACTTTTAATTTCGGAAGTTTGTGAAAAACTGCTTTTGCATTTCATTATAGTCATAAGTACTTTATCTGCGCTTTATTGAAATTGAAATGAAACAGCACGAACAATGGATAACTTAAAAAAGAAATTACTTCTCGAAATGAATGAGTAGGCTGCGCCAGTAATTTTCTCCCATGTATGTACAAGGCTTGTTAGTGTTAAGGATCACTGCGAAAGAAATACCCTTTTTTTCGGAGAAACGTAAAATTTGGAAGAGTATTACAATAACAAAAAATTAAGAAAATGAAAAAAATCTGGAAGTGTAGGCGTAGTTGCGTAAAAAAAGCTGAAATACCTTAATTAAGGGTATATAAATATACTTTAAAACTCTATGCACATTTTCCTCACTTGTGGCAAAATGAAGGTATTACACCACAGACAGTGGCAAATGAACTTTTGAATAAATGAACCAACTTCTTTTTAATCTATGAAACGCGCAGTTATCTCAATTATACATGGTCCATGGCGAAGTTGCGACATGGAAATATTATTAGCACTGCTGGTTCTGGCTTTCTCGATGAAGTTATGCTTCTGGTTCGAAGTATATCCTGCCTCAGTGGCCAATTCGACGAAGAACCAGCAGTGCTAATAATATTTCCATGCCGCAACTTCGCTATCTGGGCTCTATTCCCTACATACCAAATGTTTCCTGTCAACTCAAAAACGCGCTCAGGAGGATGAACTTCGGTGTCGGCATAACGTCACCGGCATCTTTATACACGATGCTTAAAAGAAATATTGACAAGACCCCTCTTCTCAATGAGACAGATGTTTATGCCATCCCACTAAAATATCCGGATGGCTTCAGACGATACTACATCGGAATGACCAAACGTTCGTTTGGAATTAGAATACGCGAACATAAAAGGGATACAAGAGACGGGAAAATAACCACTGCCCTGTCAAGAGAAGTCAAGTTTAAGTCCGCCGATCCTATATGGAGTGATGTAAAGAAATTAGCTTCATACTCCACACCCAAATCTACCACCATTCGCGAAACCTTGGAAATCTTGACCAGCTGCGAGGCTTGCGTTCTCTGGTGTTGCCGCGTATTTGGAATAAATTCTTCAAATAATGCTGAGGTCTTTACCATTGTACCGCGTGCCCAACCAACGTGACCTCGTTTCTTCGAAATATCACGGTTGCTCCTAAGCATTTATTGTCTAGTCAAGTCACCGCGTTCAAAGTGTTGAAACGTTCTATTATCCAGTTTGCAGTTAGCTGTCTACCTTCCTTGAGAAAGCCATCTGGTTGATGTGCGCAAGCTTGGAAAATTTTATCTTTATTCTACGCAAAGAATTTTCGGATTTTTAGTATAGTTATACTATTTTGAGTGTAATTTGGTGTACAGTTCCTACTTTTTGAAGTCAAATGAATTGCACATGTTATTGCAGTATATCAAACCAGTCTATTTCATTGAAACATAAAAGTTAGTTAGAAGCTATTAAACTACAAAAACCTCGTTCCTCTGGCTTCGGATGAACTCTCCGCATTTGATACCAGGTACCACAGCAGGTGTTCGAGTCTCTTGTTCAATAGGTAATCCGTGAATTTTATTCGTATAGTTGAAGTCTGTTGAAGAAATACAGTTACGCAGTGTCACCGACACCACTATGTCATTCCGTCACAAACATAATCGTGTGTCTATCTGCCACGCGCGATGCATTTCGGTATGTCTGCTATACCATTATCAAGCGGTTCTTAGTATTGCTATTGAAGCATTTGGCTATTTATGACCTCTCGAGGCATATCATTGGCTGTCATGTCCTGTCAACGCCACCTGTGATGTCGTAAGTTGATTTGTCATAGTGAGGAGCTTTGTTTACAATTTGCTGTAAGCCGACTGACTTTAATTCAGAATTATAGTTGTGCGAATAGGTTCCAATTTCTCTATTATTTCATAAGTTATATTGAAACCTCTTATTTTTAGCACGACTTTGGTAAAAAAGGATCGTGCTTATGCTACCGGTTTGTCCGTCTGTCCGTCTGTACCCACGATATCTCTGCAACTATTAGTCCGATTTGAAAAATTCTTTTTGCATTGAGAAGCTCGAAATATGCAAATGATGATCCTTTATTTCGTTTTTTTTTTACGATGTACAATTTCGCCGCTAGGAGGCGTAAATGCAGATGATGTCCAATTCAAAAATACGTTTTATTCCACATATTTGTTTCTAAACATCCGATTGAAAAAATTCTTTTATCTTTCGATTTCATTTATGTCAAAAAGTATTTTAGATATAGTTATTTTTTCAAATTACGCATAGATTTTCCGCTAGGGGGCGTAAAAATAAATTACATTTTTGCCCGATAACTCTTCTTCTAAAACTTTGTTTTGAAAAACATCTTCAGTGGATACACCTCCTGATGGAAAATCTTTTGCATATAATTTCAAATTTTTGTTAAAGAATACTTTATCCACCAGTGGGCGCAAGTGTTAATTTTTGCTTCTGATATATTTGCCATAAAATCTGAGCTGCTAAAATATCTATTCAAAAAATTCTTTCTTGGACTGATGCCACTCACATCGATAAACATTTTTGGAATATTTTTTTCTTAAAATATTCCACAGTTTCTCCGCTAGGGGGCGCAGATGTATATCTTATTTTTGTCAATATCTCTACTTCTAGGAGTCCGATTTTAAAAATTCCTCCTTTGTTAAATAGTGTTTCCAGAGTTACATGTTTTTCATATAATTTCAAAATTTTCAAGTAATTCATAGACTTTCCGCTAGGGGGCTTAAAGGTAAATTGCGTTTCCCCCTATATCTCTGCTTCTAAATCTCCGATTTGAAAAAATTCTTTCTGCACCGGATACAGCTCCTGGTTGAAAAACTTAATAATTTCTAATTTTTGTAAAAAAATTCTTTGGCCACCAGGGGACGTAAATCTTAATTTCCGCTTCTGATGTATTTGCAGCAAAATATGAGCTTCTAAATTTTCGATTGAAAAAAATCCTCGTTTGTAGATAGATAGTACTCATGTCGACAAACCTTTAAGAAATATTTTCTTCTCAAAATAATGCATGGTTTCTATGACAGGGGGAGTATATGTATAACTTATTTTTGTCAATATCTCTACTTCTAGGAGTCCGATTTGAAAAATTCCTTCTTTGTTGGATAGTGTTTCCGATGCGAAATGTTTTTCCTATAAATTCAAAAATTTTCAAGTAAATCATAGACTTTCCGCTAGGAGGCACAAAGGTAAATTTCGTTTTCTGCGTTATTTCTGCTCCTAAAACTCCGATTTAAAAAATTCTTCCTGTATCGCATACAAGACCTTGTGGAAAATATTTTCCACATAATTTCTAATGTTTGGTAAAGAATGATATGGCCACCAGGGGGAATAAGTGTGAATTTCTGCTTCTGATGTATTTGTAGCAAAGTCTGGGCTCCTGAAAACTCGACTAAATTTCTTTTTTTTTCTTGGACCGATAGTGCTATATGGAAAAACCTTTTGAGAATACAGATTTTTCCCTTCAGGGGACTTTAGTCACATCTTATTTTTGTCGATATCTCTGTTTATAAGAGTCCGGTTTGAAAAAATTCTTTCTGTGTTGGAGACCGTTTCCGGTGCGAAATGTTTCTCATATAAATTCATGTTTTTCTTAAGGCACAAGTCTGCAACCAAAGGGCGTAAGCTCACGATTCCGTTTATAGCAATATCTGAGGGATTAAAAATCCGATTGAAAAACTTCTTTCTTCCGTCAGATACTATTGTTTTCCATACCGGTTCCATTGATTTTGAATAGCTTTGATAAATTTAATTTGCGTCAGAACGGATTCAAAAGACGTGCTTATTACACCCAAAAATTCGGTGTCATCTTTCTTTTTTAGTTTATTTTGAGTTTCCTCTTCCAATAAAAGTTTCCATGGGTATGGAACTTCAACAGGGTTGACCTTATTACAATTGTCTTTCCATGTTTTCTCAATGACGAGGGCTTCAGAAAAAATACTGGCTTCAGAAAGCTGAAATACTGTTTGTGACTTGGTAGGTAACTATGAGATGATAAGTTGCTGTTAAAAATGTTAGTAGTTATTTGCCTACAAAATAGGTTGTAGGGATGTTTCAGCTAGATGTATACCTAGGCTTTGAAAAATGGTGTTAGCAGGAAATGCTTGTTGTGTGTGTGTCTGTGTGTGTGTGTGTGTGAGAGAGAGAGAGAGAGAGAGGGGGTTAGAGAGAGATAGAGTTAGAGGTAGAGAGAGAGTTAGAGAAAGAGTTAGAGATAGAGAGAGAGAGTTAGTGAGAGAGAGAGAGAGAGAGAGTTAGTGAGAGAGAGAGAGAGAGAGAGAGTTAGTGAGAGAGAGAGAGAGAGAGAGAGAGAGAGAGAAGGGTCTTCTAACGTGTATACGAGGGTTGTCCCAAACAACTGAAAATGTTTTTATAAAAGATATATGTGCACCTTAATCATCAAGGAAGTGGTAATCTTCTTTGAAATAATGTCCATTGCGTCGAATACAGGTGTCCCAACATTCTTCCCACTTTTTGAATGTCTTCTGGAATTCTTCTTCTGAAATGCTGTCGAAGCACCCCTGCGCAGCTGAAATAAGTTGTCGATCAGTCATAAATCGTCGTCCCCGTGATGTCTTTTTTAAAATGGGGAACAACCAAAAGTCACATGGTGACAAGTCTGGACTTTATATAGGTTGTGGCATCGACGTAACATTCATTTTCCCCAAATAAGAAACGACAGAACTGTCCATGCGCTGCCTTGCATTGGGCCGTACATGAAAAGAAATGGCGTACCCAAACTGAACAAACTCGTTTCATGCCTCAAATGTTCGGTTAAAATTTTGAAATGTGAACCATATCTTCAGTATCTCTAATTGATAGGTGCCTGTCTTCCCGTATAATAACACCTGTTGTATTGATGTTTACCTCTGTAACACTCGTTGGAGGTCTTCCTCCATGCACGATTAAAGCCGCCGACTCACGCCCATCCATAAATTCTTTATGCCATCTGTAAATTGTTGATTTTCCTAGACATTCATCTTTAAAAGTCTTTCCGACAGACTTCTTAAGCCGACCGCAAAATATATGGCGCATCTTTGTTCCTCTGTCACATACATCTTTTTGAAAAATCGCAGCGCGAAAACATTTGTTAGGGGTTCACGAAACAACGCTTATTAAATTGCGTACTTCCGACGAAGCATGCGTGATAAACAGGTGTGGTTGGTTGCTATGGTTACTACAATGGCTACCGTTTTTTCGAAACTCGTGACAAGGTTGAACGCAGTATTGCACATTTTATAAAAACATTCTCAGTGTTTTGGGGACAAACTATTTATGTGTACCAGACAGAAAGAATGTATGCATGTAAGTACACATAGTAGACGAATATATTAGTTTTGATATCTCAGTTTCAAGAAAATGTATTCCAAAACTTTATTTCAGATTTAGTAGACGTAAAAACAGTCACGATGCTTATACGTTCCATTGTTCCTGATACACGATATCCCCGTTAGATGGCGTTCGTTTGTATTTGCTATTATTACCATATCTGTTTCCAAAGGATGTAGAAAAATTCTTTTACCTCAGACAACCAAGACATTCTAATGTTTTTAATATGGAAATCTCGATTTGGCGTATCGCAAAGCGTACTTTAAGGAACAACATGGTCTATTACCTTATCGACAGTTTGTAGACCCAATACATCCTGTGCTTTGGCATTTTAAAGTGTTTCCAGGCAGTTTTGAAAAGCCACAGCAGTGACCGAGCGGACCACTGACCAATCGTACAAGCTGTCTCAGGCAGGTGTCCCGGATGCGACATGGTTGCTGCGTTTTCCCTACGATCCCGCTCCTTCTCCGGAACTAGCAGCCGCACTTTAGTGACGGAAATTTCTAATATCGCTAGGGGTCGTTAAAAGCGAAAAACTTTCTTTTCGAAGTATATTGCAGAAAGTTCAAAATTCGTTTCCCCTTCACAATTTTTGGAAATATGCATGAAATGTATCAACGACGAAAAAGGAATTTTATCTGTTGAGTTTTTGGACGCATAGATACGGGTGAAAAGTTGTTTTAAATGGAAATATGCGGCCTTGGTAGTGCACTTGTCTAAACGTTGGCTTCTGGGCTAACCTTCCAAAAGTGGCCCGCTCCGATAGATGGTGCCACGGTAGTACTTCCCCTCTGCTCCTTTCACGTCAAATGCGTTATAGCTACTTACGTCACTTTGTTCTCTTGGTACGTGCTTTTTTTGCTCACATTCCTATGGATATAGTAGGAAGGCTTGGTGGTGATGGAATCATCATCGAAGTGGACGAAGCCAAAGTGGGAAAACGCAAGTACAACTGTGGTCGTCTCGTCGAGGGCACCTGGATTCTTGGCATCTTGAAATCACGTCGAGCCAGGAACAACCATTATGACGGACCAGTGGGCATATTATGGAATATTTATTCCGACGGAATTGGCGTCTTTCCTCAGATCATTGCTTTGAAGTCCTAGTTCGTGCGGTCAGGAAGTTCTTCCCTGGCGGATAAAACTTTTCTTGCTTTTATTCTGCTAGGTAGAGTTTCATATTCATGAGGAAAACCTATTCTTCCGTCATAATAAATATTTCACACATATGCCACAATGTACATTCATAAAGGTCATTTTAAGGGCCATCTTTAATCCATATTATTCGCTTCCTTTGCCACTTTCACAACATAGCGCAACGCTTTACGATGTAGCGATAACGTGACGCCATCTATCGTTGCTTCAGAACACTATTTCTGGGCCACAATTGGAAGGTTTACCGGCTTCTGACCATTCGTGCGAATGGGCCAGGGGTCAAGTCCCTGATGAGGCACGGGTGGTGAATGTATGTCTTTCGGCATTGGCTCTCTCCCTTCCTTGGAACTAGTGGCCCTAAATTAGGGACGGACGTCTGCTTATAGCCCATTTGAGTTGCTCACGGTGGTCGTTATTCCCCTTCCCCTTCACAAAAAATGCGTTTACTCTTCGTAGCGAAAAAACTGTATATCATTTCAAGAAGACTATTAGTATAATGGTCGCGCGGTGAAAGATATAAAAGAGATAAGTTTCGATCTTCTTTTTAGAAGCAATAACGTGAAATATTTTTATTTTTTATTTTTACAGTCAGTAGCTTGTCAGCATTGGCATTCCATGGCGGCAGAATTTTGCATCGGAAAAATACTAAAAGGCAAGGATAATCGTTCTCGCATCCCTTGCTTCTCAATGCAAGAAGTGTTTTTCGAATCCGACTAAACGGTGCAGAAATGCTGTCCACGGACGGACTAACATAGTGGTACTGCAATATACATTATATTGACAAGTCACCGTACACCCCTTCAAAAGCAAATGAACTGATTCGCTGCGTTGTTGAGATGCGCGGTACAGCTGTAAACGATATAAAAACAAGACTGGAGTTGACCGCGATCACATCGCACTGTGAGGTTGAGTGAAAATGTCGCGGCGGGAGTGAACTGACTTTCAGAAAGGAAAGATTGTTGGGTGTTATATTAGTGGGTTGCCCGTAAGAGAAACCGAGAGGCGTTTGAACATACCCAAGTCAACTGTTTTGGATGTATTGAATAAGTGCAAGACCCATGGCATGCCTGAAGCAGCAAAACGTACCGGAATACAAAAGAAAATCAGTGATAAAGAACATCGAAGCCTCAGGAGAGTCGTAACAGCTAATCGACGGAGTACTGCGCAAGACCTCAGTGTACAGGTGAATAAAAATGCGGGAACCTCGGTATGTACACGTACCATTCGCAGAGAACTTCATTCCATGGGTTACCGTGGTCGTGCGGCTGCTCATAAGCCTTTCATCTCCACTCGGAATGCTACTCGTCGTTTAGCATGGTGTAAAGAACATTTATCGTGGACCGTAGATCAATGGAAGTGGGTCCTATGGACCGATGAATCCAAATACACGATCCATCAGTCTGATGGCCGTGTATGGGTATGATGGCAGCCAGGGGAACGCTATTTACCACAGTGTACTGTTTCTACGGTCAAGTTTGAATCTGGCAGTGTACTCGTGTGGAGTTGTTTTTCATAATATGGTCCCGGCCCATTGGTTATCGTGGACAAACCCGTTAACCAGCACGTCTACCTTTATATTCTGGACAATTATGGCCTACCAACTATGGAACCGAGCCTTATTGATACCAGAAGGATAATGCACCGAGCCATAAAGCAAGGACTGTTACGGCGTGGTTTGACGATAATTCCGTATCGTGTGTGGACTGGTCAGCACAGAGCCCTGATCTTAATCCCATAGAGCACCTATGGGATGAATTATAGCGTCGCATAAGAAGTTTGGAACCACGGCCTACTACTAAGCAACAGTTAGCGGCAGCATTATGTACTAAATGGAAGCGCATACCTATCGCTGTGTTCCAAAACCTTGTCGAAAGCATGTCTCGAAGGGTCAGCGCATGCATTAAGGCCAAAGGTGGTCCGACACCGTGCTAATATATGTCAATAAATGCTATGTTGTGTTTCTCTTCTATGTGTTCGGCGACTTTTGTCAATATAGTGTATATAGAAGCGAGTTCCTCCCCCCCCCCCAAAAAAAGACATGCAAAAATCAGTGTTAAAATCTGCGTGACAATGATGCCTTTTTTCAGCACACCGTAGTATGGGGCCACTATGGAGTTGAAAGTCGTGTCACAGATCAGCGTGGCTAACTTCCGGAAGTGACGTGGTGGATGTGCTTTCCCTGGGCGTCGACGAAGAAACTTTTCTTCCGGTTGCGAAGGTGAACGTGGCCCTACGTGTCCGCCATTTTATTGCATGACATCATTTCCCACGTCAAGCGAAGTATCCGAACAGATATCCACTAATATTTAAGTGTGCTTGTTTACTTTTCCGGTGGAAGGTCTACGGTTATTACGTTATTCGCATTTTCACACAACCAGAATTTGTATTGGGCCTCCTACCTACTTTAAGAACTACGTTTGAAATGAAACCGATATTAGTTTACTTCGGTTTGGAGGAATCTCGGTTCTCCGAAGTCAAATAATAAAATGCAGGTGAAGTAGCCCATTAATACTAATTAAGACAAACGCAGTTCAACGCATTGTGTCACTCCACCGGAGATGTGTCAGTTCAGCCCATTAATACTGATTAAGACAAACGCAGTTCAACGCATTGTGTCACTCCACCGGAGATGTGTCAGTTCAGCCCATTAATACTAATTAAGACAAACGCAGTTCAACGCATTTTTTTCATATTGGATCTAAGACTACGGTACTACTATGTGGACATTTCCTTTCCTTGAAACAATTGTGAAAACACAAATTTGCCGGTGACGAGGATAGACCCCTCCCCCACCAACCATCCTTCTGCTCCGGAGCCGAATGCTCTCCCAATTAAGCTACATCGACGGTATTTACCGCTGAAACTTTGTTGTCTTGACGTCACGTATATCCCTGTATATACTCATTCATTTTGGATATATACTCGTAAATATACATATATACATTAATTTTGGAACTGTCTGGAAGTTTTTGCACTTTTTGAAATACAAAATAATCCAAAGCTTGGGGTACCTTTTTGTTAAGGTTCCGTCTATCCATTCTTAATAAAATTAGTAAAACCTGAAGCATCAGATATAGTATAACAAACATGACACATTGCCACCAGAACCAGTAAAACGCACTAGTTAAAGGAAAAATTTATGCCTAGGAGAAGAGTCTGCAAAATGTCTCCGCCGCCCCAGTGGCTGAGTGGTCTAAGCGATGGCTTGTAGCCATCCGTCCGGAAGGGGTCTCGGTTCGAATCCCAGTGGCCGCCCCGGTGGCGCAGTGGTCTAAGCGATGGCCGCTGATCATTCGCCCGAAAGAGGTCCGGGTTCGAATCCCGGTGAGGCATGGATGTTGTTTTTGTCTTACGGCACTGGCTCTCTCCCTTCCCTGGAACCAGTGACCCTAAATTAGGGACGGGCGACTGCTTATAGCCCATTGAGTTGCTCACGGTGGTCGTTAAACCTCCAATCAAAAAAAAAAAAAAAAAATCCCAGTTAGGCATGGCTGTTGTGTTTGTCTTACGGCATTGGCTCTCTCCCTTCCCTGGAACCAGTAGCCCTAAATTAGGGACGGCGACTGCTTATAGCCCATTAAGTTGCTACTTGCGGTCGTTAAACCTTCAATAAAAAAATGTCTACGTGGATAAGGGTTGAGAGGAAGTAAAAACACGCAGATACACTACCTTACCCATCCTTAACTCCCATCCTTCAAGCCAGCAACCTTGTCTTGAGCTCATCTCTTCCAAAGCAGTCGTCAGCCCCGTCTTGCTCCCTCACCGCCCCAGGTCAGGGTGAAAGCGCTGGTATAGCTTTGGACTCCACTTTCCGTGTTGGAATCCCATACTTAGTCACACAAACAGACAGCAGAGCAATTAGTAATGGCTTCCTTCAGTGAATGTCTACCCATCCTACTTATTCGCCACTGGCCATATTAAAATGAAAAACGGCTTAAACTAAGCATTTTGGAGAGTGGAGAACAGTGAAATTTTCATGGCCCTGTGGATGCTGTTTTGATAACCGTCCTACGCAGAGGTAAACAAAGTACTACTTAGGGAAGGGCTACACGACGAAAAACACTAGGCTGATCATTATTTGGCAAAATCCAGATCATATTTTAAAGTTAAACAAGTTAGTAAAATCATGCAATGCATTGACTATGATACGCTTTCCAACATACCAGAAATCGCGCGCAGACAAAGCCTCCTCCCTACCCTAACTATTGATTCGTTCAATATAGCTCCGGAACAACATACTAAAGTTTTGTCGCAATAGAAGCATTTTTACTCAAGTTATTACTCAAGTTATGAGGATAATGGCTGTGGAATAAATCTCGTCCCTGTGCCCTGACCTTTGACCCCATTTCGATCATATTCAACAGAACCGGTTCAGTATATTTCCGGAACAACAGGATAAAGTTTTGTCGCCATCGAAGCGTTTTTACGTAAGTTATGACGCATAAAGGCGATGGAAAGGATCCCGCTCCTCTGTCCTGACCTTTCATCTCATTTCGTCCACTTTCAATAGGGTTCGTCCCCAGGTTGTCTTCTAGCACATACTAAAATTTCACCGAAATCGAATCATTTTTACGCGAGTTATCGTGCCGACAGACAGACACACGGACAAAGCTGGAGCATATAAGCTTCTTCAACCTACTGTTGGAAAGCGTAAAGAAATTAGACAATGGTACATCTTGAACTGGGTGAGGGAGAAAAATTTCAGGGTGGGCTCGCAGCCCCCCTTGTAATAATCTATCTAGTAATAGCGAAGATAACACATGTGATTTGACTTGAAGCAGTGCGTTGTCTCACTCGCACACACACACTTCTATACTTTTCACAGAGTGTGGCGTTTTGTTTACACTGACCCACTGTCAGCCGTTTCCAAAATGTGTTAAGAAACTTGGAGGTTCTGGTATGCTGTTCTGAACGAAATATAACGATGTGACGTAATTTACATAAGAAAACAAACTAAAAAATGGAAGGTTAATATAGAGATATGAACCAATGAGCTATTACATTATGACCACCTACCTAATAAGCTGTAGGAAACCCATTCAGCCCTCAAAAGAGTGGCCACTCGGTGATTTGATGAGGTTGCGATAGGTATCCTGGTGTATCTGGTACGATAGTGTCAACAGCGGGTCCTCCAGTTCCCGTACATTTCGGGGTTGTGGTGATTTAGCGCGAATCCGCTTTTCCAAGTCGAACCACAAATGTTCGATTGGGTTCATGTCAGGTGAATTTGGAGGCCAGGGCATTAACAGAAAGTCACCAGCGTGTTCCTCGAACCATTCCTTGACGATTCTGGCACTGTGGCATGACGCATTATCTTGCTGGTAATGGCTATCACCAGCAGGGAACACAGTTGTCATGAATGGATGAACTTGGTCCGCAACGATGTTCAGATACCTGACAGCTCCCGGGAACTGTGCTCTTGGGATAATGGAGACTAAAGTGTCCCAAGAAAACATCGCCCACAGCATGACACCGCCGCCGCCTCCCCCCCCCCTCCACAGTGCATCCAGTTGCCGTAGCCTACGTTGGTAATCGACGTATCCGCGCTCGGGTGTCTATGTGATGCACCAGAAATCTTGATTCGTCAGACGAGGCCACTTTTTCCCAATCATTCACGGTCCAATCGCGATGATCTTGGGCCCCATAACGTGTGTTGTTTGCGATGACGCACAGTTTGCATGGGGGACCCGGCTAGGTCTTATGCTACGCAGGCCCGTGCGCAGAAGGTTGCGATGAACTGTGTGCTGGATGGGGCACATTGCCCTGATCACCACTGTTGTAGCTGCGGGTGATTTGTCGCTCTGTGGCCCTGCGGTCGCTGTGAACAATGCGCGACAGTCTCTAATCTCCTCTGACATCAATAAGCTGCTGACGTCACACAAGGCTGGACGACGAGGGTACGTCGTTTGGCCATCTGTGCACCACTTTTGATACGTGCTCACTACAGCGGCATGTGAACAACCCACAAGCAGCGCCGTTTCTGCGATCGTAGTTCGGAGGCGCCGCGCCATCGCAATTTGTCCTTTATGAAACTCCGATAAATTAGCAGTTTTTCCCATTCTGACTCCGAACACTCTACTAACCGAAAGCCTGTCCTCGGGTTGTATATATACTGACCTGTGAACTTCACCTGCGCCACCGTTCGGTCTCCAGGCTCGCTGATTTTCTCTCGGCTCGGGGTGGTCATAATATAATGGCCCATCGGTGTACATGTACGTCACAAGGTATTGTGTATGCATCATGCTGCTGTTTCACTATGGAACGAAAGGCAACAGGTGGCCCTTTTCACCACGTTTAGGGGCACTGCAATCAGGAAGAGCATAGAAATACAGGGAGCCCCGAAAGTTCTTGACACATTTTTTAAATTTATTAAAAAAAAACTATTCGGAATAGGGACAAAAAAATTTCAGGTCTTGTAAACTTACTTCGAAAAGTTTTTTTCGTATAGTTAAAGAACTTCAATATGTGCACCTTTTGTTACGCGGAGTACATCAAGCCGATATTCAATCTCTACCCCATGGGCGTGCCAAAGTGGATTCTGTAACAGATGCAATTGCAGCAACTATGCAAGTTTTCAGTTCGTCAACAGTTTGCACTTTGGATGAATAAACTTTGTCTTTCACATATCCACACAAGATGAAGTCTAGAGGCGTGAGATCTGGAGAGCGGGGAGGCCATGGAATGGGTCCGTCTCGTCCAATCCACCTGGTTGGGAATTCCTTACTGGAAAAAAATTCGCACAGCCTTACCCCAATGCGGCGGTGCACCATCTTGTTGCCAAGTGATTTTAGGATGTAAATGGTAAATTTGAGGGGCAGCAAAAAATTGAATCATGTTCAAATAATTTCTTTTGTGACTATGGATTCTGTAAGAAAGGAAGATCCGATCACCCGATCAGCCATTAAGCCCCACCACACATTCGCTTTAGGATTATCTCCGACATGTTCGATGAAGTGATGTGGATTTTCAGAACCCCATAATCTGATTTTGTGGCGGTTGACTTCACCTAAGAAATTAAAAGTGGCTTCATCTGTAAAAACAATGTTTCGTAGGGGGCCATTACCTGCTTCTAAATAATTTAGCATATCCACAGCAAAGTCAAACCGGCCTGGCTGTCTTCCGGCTGTAAAGCTTACAATTTCTGCACTTTGCAGGCATGTAAGCAGAGTTTTTGGTGTAAGACTCCATGCACTGTTGCACGGGGAATTGCGAAATCCTTTGCTTCAGTTCATAGAGATTTGGATATGCTCCGTGAAAAGGCTTCACGAATTATTTCGACGTCACCTTTACCAGTGCTTGGTCTTCAACATCTTGGCTTATCAAGGACACTTCCAATTTCCAGAAACTTCTTGTGCGAAGTTAAGATGCTATTACGGCTTAGAAGATCTTTTCAAAATTTCGAACGAAAATTTCTTTGCACTTGGGTAACAGATTTCGTTTCGAAAAACCAACCAACACATATCTCTTTCTCTGCTGGAGTAAACACTTTTTCAACTAACCTTGCGATTGGATCAGTAACGCCACCGAGCGACCTATTTGGGAAACAAAAAACAAAAACTTTGTTACGTAAGTTAACAAAATATGCAAAAAATTATGTTCATATCCCAAACAGTTTTTTTTAATAAATTTTTAAAATGGGTCAAGGACTTTTGAGACACAATGTACTAGCAAAAACCCGGAGCGTGTAAATTGCGAACTAAAATCGGACCGCCCTCAACCCCTATATGTAAATGGCGAACAAAGGACCAAGACCCCTGTGTGTAAATTGGAAACCAACTTTTCTAGATCCTGGGTGTAAATTGCGAACCAAGTTTTCTGCGCCCATTCTGACGATATCAAAAAATAAACCAGTATGAAAAATAATGATTAAAACAACGTAAAACAATTTGAAGCAATGTATTCACGAAAACCACAAAACTAGTTTGTCATCCTTGCGCAGGGGCCATGTTAATTTTCTCTGTAATGTTCAATATTTAGTATATGTATTTAATTCAATGTACTCACGAAAACAACCTATGTGTTAAGTTAGTACACTGCAGGACAATTGCTAAGGACGGATGACAATAGCAACGATAGCAACCATAAAATGGAAGGCAGGAAAATGTGGAAATTAGCATAAGTGCGGGATACAGTAAGACGTGTTGTGCGTATGAAAATTTTGGATTGCCGAACTTGTTCGTGACGTCATAGCGCTGATAAGAGATATAAAGGATTTGACGCGTATTGACCGTTGTTGTTCAAACGCAAAGTTGAAAGGGAAATAATCAATTGACGAACTTGCAATTTTCAGTATGTCTTCCCGACATCACCTAGATGATTTTACGCGTGGCCGTATTATTGGCAAGATTGAAGAAGGGCGAAAAATAACAGATGTTTCCAGGGAGTTCGACGTCAGCCACAGTGTTGTTTCAAGGCTTTGGAAATCATTTCAAACAAATGGAGAGTGTAGCAAACGTCACGGGGGAGGTCGTGTTCGCAGTACGACACCTGCAGAAGATCGTTACATAGTGATATCAACAAAAAGACACCGGTACAGCACAGCTAGTAAGGTAGCAAATCAGTTTATGGCTGCTACTGGCAAGCGGATCTCCCGAAAAACTGTCGCCAGACGTTTGCATAAAGGAGGACTATACGCCCGCCGTCCTGTTGTGTTCATCCCATTGTCCAGACGCCACCGTACTGCCCGTTTTCAATGGTGCCATCAACATCGCAATTGGACTGATATCGACTGGTCTGCTGTCCTCTTCTCAGATGAGAATAGATACAGTCTATCGTCTGATTGTCGACGACAACTGATCTGGCGTGATAGTGGTACTGCATATTGTCCAGCAAACATACAGGAAAGGGACCGATATCCGACATGTAGTGTCATGGTATGGGCTGGCATCATGATCAATGGCCGTACGTCCCTCTATCTGCTTCCAACTGGGACTATGACTGGCCAACGATACATTAATGATGTTCTGCTACCTCATGTTCGCATGTTCCGTGGTGCTGTCGGTGATAGATTCATTTTCATGGACGACAAAGCAACATGTCATCGAACAGTCGCTGTCCAGGAGTGTCTTGAGAGCGAGGATATTCAACGCCTCGTATGGCCAGCACGTTCTCCAGATTTGAATCCCATTGAAAATGTGTGGGATGCTTTGGGGAGGAGTCTTGCTGGTCGCCAATGCCTTTCAATAAACAAGGACACCCTCATCCGTGCACTGACAGAGGAATGGGATAAATTACCCTAACAGCTGCTTGATAATGTTGTGCAAAGCATGACACGACGTGTGGAATCTTGCATCGCCCTCCATGGTGGCCATATCCCGTATTGACATCTTACGCCGGAACGCCTGTGGACGGTAATTGCATTTTTCACGTTTACGTATTCTGCACAAAATGGCCTGTTTGTCCCTTGAACACGTTCCAAAGATTTCTGGATTTGAGAGCACAATAAATTGTCTTTCTTGTAATGTCCTGGCATTCTGACATTCATTTATTTCACTTGGCATCCAACCACACTTACTTTTTTATGCGCTATATAGCCGTTTATGATCCGTCCTTAGCAATTGTCCAGCAGTGTATATATGTACTTAAACAGTATCAAAAGTAAACACATAATGATGAAAACTATTTAAAACAATGTATTCACGAAAACAAGAAAATCAGATTGTCATCCTTGCGCAGGGGCCATGCTAATCCCCCCTCTTTTCAGAAACAATCAAATTTTATAATGATGCGATGCAAAGTTTACACAAGAAACTCTTGAAATAAGTCCTCTTTTCTGCGCCCATTCTGACGATATCAAAAAATAAACCAGTATGAAAATTAATGATTAAAACAATGTAAAACAATTTGAAGCAATGTATTCACGAAAACAACAAAACTAATTTGTCATCCTTGCGCAGGGTCCATGTTAATTTTCTCTGTAATGTTCCAAATGTTGAATTCCTGCACATGTTCAGAGAAGTGGGTTCGGTATTTACATATAGCGGTCATGGGCCTTGATTCGCAATTTACGTACAGAATTTTAATGGCGGTCTGATTTTGGTTTGCAATTTGCACGCTCTAGTTCGGAATTTACATACAGAATTTTAATGGCGGTCTGATTTTTTTTTGCAATTTGAACGCTCTAGTTTGCAATTTACATACAGAATTTTAATGGCGGTCTGATTTTAGTTTGCAATTTGCACGCCCTAGTTCGCAATTTACATACCCCGCAAAAACCAACGTCTGCAACGGTCGTGTATCAGTAGCTCTACTTTCACTACGGAAGTACGTCATTCATGAGTATGACTTCGATCGATATCATAACCTCGTCTTTCCATATGTGACACCAAGTGAGTGCTAAATTCATATACTGATTTCCACGTTTATATGATTTCTAATGTAATTTGTTTCTATGGCTTTTAGTTTAGACTCCAAATGATTTCTGTTCTCATCTAAAGTGAGATTTCTTAATAAAGTCTCCCGTTAGCAAGCGAAAATAAATATTTTTATTGTTATAATATGTCATTTATGCATCTGCGAGACTTTGTCTTTCTAATATTTTGGTGTACTGTTATTCCTTCAAACCTATCTTTTTAGGTTTAACCATGTCACATTGATAAATTCGAACTAGTGGTCACGCTACAGAGAGAGAGAGAGAGAGAGTGCACGCAACTAATGCCGTCTGTTGACATGTCAGCAGAAAACACAATCAGCGGTGTTGGTTTTGGGATGATTAATCTCTCTTCATGTCATCAAAATAATTTAATTACGCAGACAACGGGAAGCTTAGATAAAGACCGTGTAAATTTCATCGCTGTAAGAGTATTTCTAAATGGGAATGACAAATACTCGGTTGGAAGAAACCTAGAAATCAAGTCTACTAAATACAGTAGGAGACCAAAAACATATATGAAACATTGTTATTATTTAGAAGAATTAACTGCTTGTAGTGTACTGCAGTGGAAAGAGACAAGAAATAGAAACTAATGGAAATCATCCGTTTGCGTAGAGCATATTCCCAGTTCTACACGATTCCAGTCTTCCCTGAGTACACTTCCTTTTTACTTCTTATGCTTAGCTCACTGAGAAAAAAGCTTGTTTGAAACAACAAATAGTTTTGTTGAGCTGTTTTATCGATTTATTTTGTTGCTTTAGCCAATCTCCATCGGAATTGTTTTGCAGGCAACACAAAATTATTTCGTTGGCTATATTTTTTAATTCAACTAAACGTTTTATCTCGATAACAATACATACTTGTTGGATCAAACAAATTCCCAAAAATCGATCTAGGCATTTTGTTAAATGAACAAACGTTTTGTCATTATAACAATAAATTTTGTTGAATCAACAATAATTTTCAGCAAAATACATTTGTAAATTCAACAAACATTTTTGTTCACTGCATATCGACAAAATGTTTTGGTTGATTCAACAATTTTTTTGCTGAATTAACAAAACGTTTTTCACAGTGCATGTACTGCCTGGTAAACGTAATTTCTATTATTTTCCCCCTCTTCGGCTCGATTCTGAATTTTACGCGTGATTTTCACTGTGTTCACCAAATTCTCTAAAATTTTCAATAGAAAAAAAAAATCTTTTTAGAGTATTGGTTTTTCGGTACAATCCCAATTCCATGATTGTCGTTATCTCGCCTCCTCGTCTTCAGTTCTTGAAATCCTATTTATCCTCCAGTCTATTTCCAGTGTATTTTTTATTTCTCAAAAAAAAAAAAAAAGGCATTTTTCAGGGTTGGTGTTCTTTTCAGATCAGTTCCAATCCTCAAAAAGCCGTCCTTCCTCTTGTTTTTCAAGCAGCTGTTAGTACTTGCTTTTACCAATGCTTTTGAACAGCCAACTGCCGTCCTGTTGCACAGTGATCTAAGCACTGGCTCCTGACCTGATCTAGTGATCTAAGCACTGGCTCCTGACCATGCTTAGTGATCTAAGCACTGGCTCCTGTGGTTCCAGAGAAGGGAGTGAGCCAGTGCCATAAGACATGCTTAGTGATCTAAGCACTGGTTAGATCATTAAGGGGCCGGTGCTATAAGACATGCAAAGAGAGTCAGTGCCATAAGAGAGTGAGCTAGTGTCATAAGACATGCAAGCTAGCGTCATAAGACATACTGAGTGAGCCTGTGGATAAGTTATGCTTAGTTATCTAAGCACCATAAGATATGCTTAGTTATCTAAGCACCATAAGACATGCTTAGTTATCTAAGCACCATAAGACATGCTTAGTGATCTAAGCACTGAGTGAGCCTGTGGATAAGACATGCTTAGTTATCTAAGCACTGGCTCTAGTGGTTCTAGAGAAGGGAGTGAGCCAGTGCCATAAAACAAACAGAGTGAGCCTGTGCCATAACTGAGTGAGCCAGTGCCATAAGACAAACACAAGGAAAGGAATAGTCCGCCAGAGTCCGGGTTCGAATGTCAGTGAGGCATAGATGTTGTGTTTGTCTTACGGCACTGGTTCACTCCCTTCTCTGGAACCACTACTCTAGATTAGGGACGAGTTGCTCACGGTGGTTGTTAAGCATAAAAACACACACACACACAAAAAGCCAGTATATATATACATATATTCATCCTTTAAGCGGCCGATGAATCTGAAATCAGTAGCTCGTAGTAAGTGCTCCCTTGTGGTCTTTAGTCCTATATCCTATAGTCTGATTCCCTTATAGTGTTTTATTCTCTGCTCCATTGTCCAAGGAATGATTCGGAAGGGCTAGTCCCCTTGACGCGAACAGCTTGCCGCTGGGTAGAAGCAAGTTGCTGAAATATATTTTCTCTCCTTTCTTAGGGTCCTCGCCATTTTGCAGTCCTTAAATGATCTCTTTCAATGACAAACTTAAAGAAAAAGTAACGCTCTCTGCTGTGCAGGTTCACTTGTTCCTGTCGAGTTCATAGATAGCGAATATATTTGTTCGAGCTGATTTCAAACCATTATGCTAACCCCGAATTAATTCGTTCCAGCCGGGTAAAGGGTTAAACTTGTTTTGGCTGATGTACATCTCCCATTTAATATATCTCCTTTTCCACTGCCAAATATGATTAATATGGTAATTTCAAGAATATCTCAAATTCTGTCTTTCAAAAAAAAAAAAAAAAGGAAAAAGATCAGATTTAAAAACAAATAAGAAAGGTGAGTTTTCAGAGCTATGCCCTCTTTAGATCAATTCCCATTCTTCCTTCACATCCCTGTCCAAAATTTTCCCATCCGTCTTTCAACTGCTTCTTACCATCACCGGTGCCAAAAATTTTAAATACCCCCCCCTTCTCCTTCCCTTCTGAATCTACATTTCGGGAAATAAGTGGGAAAATTTCCTTGAAACCTTTCTCTAGTCATATCACCGTTGTTAAGCAGCAATTACTCAGCCAATCAATTACAGCGTATATACCGTACAGACAGCATCCTCCCAGTCCATGAGAAAAGCCTATACCATTGCATCATCTTCCCAAACTAACTCGCAAAAACATATTATTCACAGAGTTGTCCTACCTAAAGCCCAAACGGCGGCTTTTTTAAATCCCTAAATCGGAGGAGGTATCTATCACGGTTTGACGTGAGTTATTTTGTTCTGAATCTACGTTTAGATCTTTGTGGGAAAATTTTGTCATTCAGAAACGCTCATAATTGTCCACATTTGGAAAGACAGCTTACTTTCAAATACGTGAAATTAAAAAGAAAGATTATGTTTCTGCTTTCTGTTATTGAAACAGATGCAACACTGAAAACGAATCACTAGAAATCACTTGAAGAAAAAACTTCAGCGACCTACTTCACAAGAAGAAATATCCGCTGGAGAAAATGGAATTGTTGATGCCTTTCCCCGCCCTTCGTCTTCCGCGGGAGGCTGTCGTTATGAATTTTCTTCGAAATGACAAGAGCAGGATTGTTGCCAAGGGTAACTTCCCGAATCCATCATTGCACTGTTTCCTCTGCCGAGCATCCCCAAGGGGCAGGTGCAAGAAACCCAAAAGCGTACCCTACTGACAGAGACCCTGAAATTTCTTTCTGGATAGCAGCCAAAGACATCAATGAAATTTAGTATGTCTTTTACGAGAGCAGTAGCTGCCCTTCGTTTGCATGAAGGATTTATGCGCTCTTGATTTGTTTGATTCAAATATGAAATGGGAGGGAGAGGATGGGTAATTGGGACCAATGGCGCGTTCACCTTCCATCGAAAAACAAACCAGATTTAGTACACAACTTGTTGAACTTACATAACACGAAGTATGTAAAGATGGAACAGGCATTGGTAGGGAGAAATAAATAGAATTCAGCTGTCCTGAATGTTCGTTTTCCTTACCTTCTAGAAGTTTCTATCGCTGAAGTTTGATCATTGATTGAAGAATCGGGTTCAGTCTCAGTTTTAATTTGTTTGTATGTGTGAGCAATATTCTTGTAACCTTTTATGCCAAATTAAGAAACACTTCCAAGTTTGGTCATTCCGTCCGTTTCGCGATTGATGGGAACCGGGTAAATTTGACTGGAACCTTACAGGATACCCATTTCTTTACATATTTAAAGTTAAAAATAAGATGTCAAAAATTTGTCCGCGTCTCCTTGCTCCGCAGCCAGTTGTTCTAACTGACTGAATTACACCGACGGAACGTATCTCTGCAGATTCGTCGTCTTGACACGTGCTCCACCTTTGTAGTACGTGACAATTTGTAAAAAGATCCCGATATTATCTGTCTGTGAACACGATATTTTTTAGGGGTATGCCTAGGAAGCCCCACGGCTGTGGCTACTGCAACCTGGCATTCTCTCATCACTCGACTCAGGACCATTGCAACACGGTTATCTTTCTGTCACCCATCACTCTCATATCACAGTATAGATGCGTTACGTCACACGATCAACTCTTTGGAAACAGGAAAACGTTACGTCAGGAATTTTGGTTCTACTTTGTCGTTCATAAACGACATACAGAATTTTTCACTTAGAATCGTAGTGTATGAAATTTAATTTTAAGATTCCCCTTACGAACTTAAAATAATTATTTTAGAATGTCAAACCAGTTTCTTTTCTCATTTAATTCTAAAAATTGAGAGTTCCAATACACCAGGTAACAGTCTGTTATTACTTCATAGTATGCTGAAGAAATATAATTTGGGAACTTCCTTTTTCCTTAAACCGCGAAATTCTCAGAATATAACTAATTTTTTTTCGCAGAATATGACCAGGTATTCTTTTATGTATATTTGTAGAAGAAATGAAAAATAAAGAAAAAAAAAGAAAAAAATACTGTGAGTGCTTCTTGGCCAAAATTTTTAACATTTGCAACTGCACAATTCTAATTTCACAAACAAAAAGAAAATACCCGGTTATTGAAAAAATACTCTACATATCGTATGTTTCCCCACAATATGAACGGGCTTTCACCTAGTAATCTCTCTATATAAAATTGAATGTTTGTTTGTTTGTATGTCCGCTATAGAAATCTACATTTTTCAATGTAGAACAACCAAATTTGGTACACTATCTCATGGTATTCTAAGTTAGAACGTAGACGGTTTTTGGGAAGGAGTCGGAGCTCGGAGTCAAGCTCCCCCCAAATTTCCGTAAAATCTACAGTTTTCAATTTACAACCAAAAAAATTTGGTATACTATCTCATGGGATTCTAATTTAGACCGTAGATGGTTTTCGGATAGGATCGGAGCCCGCGGTCAAGGGGCTCCCATACAACATTTTCGTAAAAAGTTCCATTTTTTACTTTTTAGAACTGCAACACAATTCAGCACTCCAATACACGATCTACGGTCTAAGTTAGAGACCGTAGATAACAATAAAGTGAAAAAATATCCGTTTAATGGTGTATTAAAAACACAAATGAATAAACGTTGGCTTTCACCACCAACGGGCGGCTTCATCAGGCAGAAATTCAATGTAATGTAAATAGAGAGTTTCAGATATTCAAACGGTAAACAAAAGGATGATCAATGCTAATGCCAAGTCGCATGCACGCGACATGACAGAAATTTCAGTGTCGCGGGATTCTCGAAAGCGCACGCCAGATGTACGGCAGTTCTATAAATGTCTCCTCGAAGGTAAGTATTTCCATTCCTCTTCCTTTCTTTTTTGTATCGTAAAAGTAAATTAACTAAATCAAATTTTTATTTTTCACATTTGCAGCCATCCGGCTACTTCTTTTTTGGCCAAAATATTACTACATCGGCCAGTCATTAGAAGTGGCTGGCATTAATTCGGAGGTACCCTGCGCTTTTCACACGGACAACTCTACGTCGCCTGCTCAAGGGTTGGCAATCCTAAAAATCTCTACATTTTTGCTCCCAGTGGGAAAACCAAAAATATTGTTTACCAAAAAGCAATAACCTAAATGAATTTAAATAAATTTACTGGAAAACTACAGGAATATCTTTTTCATTCATTACTTGGTGATTCAACGAATAGTAATATTTACTCAGGAAATACCGGGTACCCCTACTAGTAATAATAGTAAAACTCTTAAGGTACAAGAAGTAAACTTGTGTACAACTAGGTGACTGTATCCAGGAATCAAAAGTTCGACGTAACTTCCGAATCGCGTAGGGTGTTTGGGGAAAACATGACGCGAACCGAGGATCTCCCTATATCCCACCTGATGAAATATAAGCATATAATTTCCTCACTCTCACACTTCACCACGATGATGTGCAGGCCACGAGAAAGGATGAGAACTTTGATTCTAAAATTAGCGTGACTTTAATATTTCACTATATTAAAAAAATATACTGTCGTTCTCAAATAGAGCAAATGACTGCGTCTTTTAAAGACTTTACTAACTCCTTCATAGTTTTTTTAAGAACTCTTGAATCAGCTTATTCCTGTTATTCGCATAACCGTAAAGAGCCTGACTTATTTAATACTCCGTAACGAACACTTCTGGTACTGAAGCCATTTACTTAACTTGAGGATAACGTTTTGCTGAGTTGAATTCTTTCTGAGTAACAAGTCTTCCCTTGTAAGTAACAATAGACCACACATTTCTTCTTGGTATCACTCCAAGTAGCACTGGCAACAAATAGTTCTGGGTCTGTTCTTGTGCTGAATGCATCCTTGTTTCAGCTTGTTAGGGTTGGCCACGTTGTTTTGACGACAAAATATCATGGACCTATATTTCGGTAACTGATATTTTGTCTTTTATTCATATTGGCCCTAACATACCTCGAAGCTATGCCCTCTCATTACTAGGAGCTGTAGATCCACCCTGAAATTGCTTCGTGATTAGAGAAAAGAGTCTATCTGATTAAAAAAATCTGCATTACGTAACTGTTTATATTCCTTTCACATTGACGAGCACTGTGCAGCCACGAATGCAGTTTTCCATTGCAATACGGAAAACAAAATTATCTAGTACTGTGTTCAGCTAAGTACATATCGCACAGATGCTTTTGCAGTGTATTCATTACAGTTAGATCCAAATTTTGGAACTGATTCTCTACCAAGTAACGGAGATTGCAATCGAATCATGGAAAATAGAAGCTATATTTGAACTATTCCACGTTTAAAAGATAGGTAATGCTGCCGAATTGCCAATAAATTTTTTCTGAAATTCAGTAGCCATTTTCCGTGATCCCTTTCGTGAATTAACGAAGCATATTTCTAATACAACCTTTTCTGTGATGGCGGAGAAAAAACCTGAATTTTGCGGATGTTTCGTACATCAGGAAAATCATAAATTTTCAGAAACCTTTCTGCAATTCCTTTCTTATATTGACGGTAAATTGCCGTTTTTAAGAGGTGTTAACGCAAAATTCTGAATTTCCAGGAATTCTTCCGCAATTCCTTCCGTATATTAACATAAAAATCTGTTCTCACTTTTTCCTTATCCATATGACGGAAAATTTCCGGTAATAGGAGCGATTCGCGGGAATACTTGAGGTTTGATTAATTATTAAATTCTAACATCAGTCGGAGAACCTGATCTTGAAGTTCTGTAGTGAGATCACATATTGTGGATACCATATCGCATGAAATATTGGTTATTGTGTTACCGGATATTTCTTCTTCTCTCCCCATTTGGTGCACCAACTATTCTATATTGTGTTACCGGATGTTTCTTCTCCTCTCCCCATTTGGTGCACCAACTATTCTATATTGTGTTACCGGATATTTCTTCTCCTCTTTCCCATTTGATTCACCAACTATTCTATATTGTGTTACCGGATATTTCTTCTCCTCTCCCCCATTTGGTGCACCAACTATTCTATATTGTGTTACCGGATATTTCTTCTCCTCTCCTCCATTTGATGCACCAACTATTCTGTATTGTCTTACCGGATATTTTTTCTCCTCTCCCCCATTTCGTGCACCAACTGTTCTATATTGTGTTACCGGATATTTCTTCTCATCTCCCCCATTTGGTGCACCAACTATCTATATTCTGTTACCGGATATTCCCATCCCCCCCATTTGGTGAACCAACTATTCTATACTGTATTACCGGATATTTCTTCTTCTCTCTCCCATTTGGTGCACCAACTATTCTATATTGTGTTACCGGATATTTCTTCTCCTCTTTCCCATTTGACGCACCAACTGTTCTATATTGTGTTACCGGATATTTTTTCTCCTCTCCCCCATTTGGTGCACCAACAATTCTATATTGTGGAACCGGATATTTCTTCTCCTCTTTCCCATTTGGTACACCAACTGTACTATATTGTGTTACCGGATATTTCTTCTCCTCTCCCAAATTTGGTGCACCAACTATTCTATATTGTGTTACCGGATATTTCTTCTCTTCTCCTCCATTTGATGCACCAACTATTCTGTATTGTCTTACCGGATATTTCTTCTCCTCTTCCCCATTCCGTGCACCAACTATTCTGTATTGTCTTACCGGATATTTCTTCTTCTCTCCTTCTCTCCCCATTCTTCTCTCCCCATTTCGTGCACCAACTGTTCTATATTGTGTTACCGGATATTTCTTCTCATCTCCCCCATTTGGTGCACCAACTATTCTATATTGTGTTACCATAAGAAACCGGATACCTAAATTATTGTACAATTGATTGTATGATGTTCATGTATCAGTCCGAGGACCCCATAAGACGAAAGCTATTATAAGTATCAAGCATATTTTATATTCGGGGGTTTTGTGAAACAATACTATAAAGTAGTACGTTTTGCCTTTTCTTAAATAAAATTGAAAGTCGATAAAAAGATCTCGAGTTCCAATGCCTCCAAAAATTACGATGAAAAAATATGCTGTTTGTAATAAGTCCTGTTACAGAAAAAATAAAATTATTACAAACTTATTCAGAAAAATATTTAGCACTAGCAGGCAGTAAAATGATTAATTCACCAGCAATAATAGCGAATACATGTCATCATCTGACGACTCGAGATCTACCTTATACGTGACTGTGAGTTCCGCATCTCTCTGATTCATTGTGTAGCACGAGTGATTGTCACTGAAGACACACTCGGTGCTAACCTTATCAGAAGCAAGGGGAAATGATTTGTTGACGTCGTACTTTAGGGAAGAAGAGTCTTTGGTAAAATGTTTGAAAAAGCCAAAATCGAAATTTCTGTATAAATACGGAAAAACTGAAACTGCTTTCTCTGAAAAACGAAAACAGGGATTACTGGCAACGGAAAATCTAGCAAAATACTGAATTTAGAAGAAACGGAAACTTTTAAAAGGAGAAATTTCGTCAAAACACCGACAGCTTCACTGCTCATTATTTTCAGGAATTTTCGGTGAATTCACACAACTTATTGTTCACAGTGTGTGTATGTGAGGGTGGGGGGCGGGCTCAAAGTTAGAATTATCTAAAATATCCCACATATCAGACTAATAATCCCAGCTGTAACGATGTCGTCATTTTCCCCCAGCTGTATTAAATATTACTACCAGTTAGTGAAAACTTTTATGCAATAAATACAGAGGGGTGCCATTTTTGCACCAACGCATGTGCCGCGGTAGGTATGTCTCGTGTTTAAACTAGCTCAAGTAGCACACTGCAGTCAGTCGAAAGGGATATAAAGTGGTAGTCGTTGCTGTGAACAGCATTGCATGTAGTCGTTCTGTCAGTGGTTGGAACGCCTAAAAGATGAACAGCCACAAACGACTGATTAGGGAACTTTTGCTTTACGAGTTTGAATTCGGTTGTTACGCTGCTCAAGAAACACGAAACATTTGTCATGCGCAAGGGGAACGTTCCGTGGACCACAGCACCACAACCAGATGCTTCAAAAAATTTCGCTCAGGTGACAGAAACCTCGACGATCAGCCAAGATCAGGTAGGCCGCGAACTGTAGATTCGGAGGCCGTGCGCCAGGCCGTATAGAGGCAAATCCGACAACCAGCACTCGGAGATTATCAAGCGAGCTGGGCATATCACAGACCACCATGGTTCGTCACCTTCAGGACTTCAGGATGGTCTAGAGGAGCTGGCCGCATTGTCCCTCACGAACTGACGCCAGCTGAAGCAAACCGTCGAGTGGAACTGTGCACGAAACTCCTAGAAGACCCGCGCGGTGTACGTTTCATCAAGAGAATTGTTACGTGCAGTGAAAAGCGGGTCTATTTCTGTAATCCTAACACACAACGGAAGTAGTTGAGCCCGGGCTAGCTTCCTGAACCTGTTGCCAAACGCGGGCGATTCGAACACAAGGTGATGCTCTGCGTCTGGCGGAATTTCGAGGGGATAATCCATTACGAATTTGTTCCAGACGGTCGGTCGGACCATCAACGCCAACCTCTACTCTGAACAGCTGGAGTGAATGTATGCCGTTTTGGAGGAGAAATACCCAATACTGATGAACAGAAATCGCGCTCTCCTACAGCAGGAGATTGCTCAGCCTCACATCGTGCGAACAACCCGGGCAAAACTCCAAGAACTTGAGGGCATCGAACTGATGCCACACCCAACATATAGTCCGGACCTTACTCAGTGGAATTATTACTTGTTCCGGTCCATGGCCCACTTCCTTCGCGGGTGGAACTTCAACAACCAGGAGAAGATGGCAGCTGGGGTGAAGCAGTTCTTCGCCTCGAAGGACAAGAACTGGTATCGCCGCGGAATCGAGGAACTGGCAGACAGATGGCTAAAGACGGTGCAACACGATGGCTTATACTTTGAATGCTAGTCAGCTTTTGTCGTAAAAATACATATGAAGACATAAAGTGATCCAAATATTGCGAAACTTTCGACTCCCTTTCTGATGCTGTTACGTGTGAGAGGTTTGCTCTCATATTCAAGGAAACTGGCAAGGTCTTTACAAAAAGTCCTGGACGACCATCGCTGGTTCCAGAAAGAGAGGAGGTTGCGAGACAAACATTCACTCGTAGCGATCGAAAATCAATCAGACAAACAGCACGACAGCTGGCCAGACAAACATTCACTCGTAGCCCTCGAAAGTCAATCAGACAAACAGCACGACAGCTGGCCAAACAAACATTTACTCGTAGCCCTCGAAAGTCAATCAGACAAACAGCACGACAGCTGGCCAGACAAACATTCACTCGTAGCCCTCGAAAGTCAATCAGACAAACAGCACGACAGCTGGCCAGACAAACATTCACTCGTAGCCCTCGAAAGTCAATCAGACAAGCAGCACGAAAGCTGGCAAGACAAACATTCACTCGTAGCCCTCGAAAGTCAATCCGACAAACAGCACGACAGCTGGCCAGACAAACATTCACTCGTAGCACTCGAAAGTCAATCAGACAAACAGCATGACAGCTGGCCAGACAAACATTCACTCGTAGCCCTCGAAAGTCAATCAGACAAACAGCACGACAGCTGGCCAAACAAACATTTACTCGTCGCGCTCGAAAATCAATCAGACAAACAGCACGACAGCTGGCCAGACAAACATTCACTCGTAGCCCTCGAAAGTCAATCAGACAAACAGCACGACAGCTGGCCAAACAAACATTTACTCGTAGCCCTCGAAAGTCAATCCGACAAACAGCACGACAGCTGGCCAGACAAACATTCACTCGTAGCACTCGAAAGTCAATCAGACAAACAGCATGACAGCTGGCCAGACAAACATTCACTCGTAGCCCTCGAAAGTCAATCAGACAAACAGCACGACAGCTGGCCAAACAAACATTTACTCGTCGCCCTCGAAAGTCAATCGGACAAACAGCACGACAGCTGACCAGACAAACATTCACTCGTAGTCCTCGAAAGTCAATCAGACAAACAGCATGACAGCTGGCCAGACAAACATTCACTCGTAGCCCTCGAAAGTCAATCAGACAAGCAGTACGACAGCTTGCCAGACAAACATTCACTCGTAGCCCTCGAAAGTCAATCCGACAAACAGCACGACAGCTGGCCAGACAAACATTCACTCGTAGCCCTCGAAAGTCAATCCGACAAACAGCACGTGTGACGTACCTGCCAGCAGGACGCACACGACATAAAGGCAGATAGGAATCAGAATAATCGTCTGCGTAGCTCAGTTGGTAGAGCGACTTGTTCCGGAATAAGCGGCCTCGGGTTCGAATCCTGGCGCGGATAAAAATGACGGAGAAATTTACTTCGTTATAATGGCGCCCGAACTATCCGGATGACCCGGCCGTTCAAAATCTCGCATTGGTGTGATATTATTTCCACACCGCGAGAAAGGAAAAATCAGAGAATCACTTCTCCAGCGCTTCGAAAAATAAAAATGTGTGATGTTGCATTCCACACAGCAGATTGACTGGGAGTTCTCAAGTGCACGTTCTACAGTGGATGGCTGCCTGCAACGATTCATGGTCACGGCTGACCCGTGGGCCATGCCCCCGGCCCTCTTTCGGGGGGGGAGATGTGACGTACCTGCCAGCAGGACGCACACGACATAAAGGCAGATAGGAATCAGAATAAACGTCTGCGTAGCTCAGTTGGTAGAGCGACTTGTTCCGGAATAAGCGGCCTCGGGTTCGAATCCCGGCGTAGACCAAAAATGACGGAGAATTTTACTTCGTTATACACGACAGCTGGCCAGACAAACATTCACTCGTAGCCCTCGAAAGTTAATCAGACAAGCAGGACGACAGCTGGCAAGACAAACATTCACTCGTAGCCCTCGAAAGTCAATCAGACAAGCAGCAAGACAGCTGGCCAGACAAACATTCACTCGTAGCCCTCGAAAGTCAATCAAATTAGCAAAACGACAGTTGGCCAGACAAACATTCACTCGTAGCCCTGGTAAGTCAATCAGACAAGCAGGACGACAGCTGGCCAGACAAACATTCACTCGTAGCCCTCGAAAGTCAATCAGACAAGCAGCACGACAGCTGGTCATCCTCATGTTGTCAATGCACAGAATGTTACGTCAGAGATTGGAAATTTACCCGTATAAACTACAGATAACCCATCACATAACCCCAGATGATCATATGAAACGTAAATAGTTTGCTGAAGACATGTTTGAGAGTATTTCAAGTGCTGAATCTTTCCTGAGACAAATCTGTTTCTCGGATGAGCGCACTTTCCATGTTTCTGGAAAGGTTAATGAACAGAATGTGAGAATTTGGGTAACTAAGCACCCGCATTGCCTAATGGAACATGAACATGCTATCCCAAAAATGAATGTTTGGTGTGGCATAATGATCGACCGTGTTATTGGATCCTTTTTCTTTTAGGAAGCGACCGTGAGAGCTGATAATCACATGGACATGATTGAGCAGTATCCCCAGTTGGATGAACTTGCAACTCCGGTCATTTTCCAACAAGATGGGGCGCCACCCTATTGGGCTTTGATTGTAAGGAGGTCTCTGGATATACCAAATTTCCCAATCGATGGATTGGGCGTGGTGGTCCCATTGCATGGCCCTCACGTCAGACGGACCTAACACCCTATGACTTTTTTTATGGGGATTCATCAAGGGTGAGATTTACAGCACCCCTGTTGCAGACATGCTGACCTAAAGAGGAGGAATACACACGCACTGCAGAAAGTTAATTCGGACATTCTGGAACGAATATGGTTGAAACTGGGATGCAGTTTAAACCTTGTTCGGGTGACAAATCGTACCCCTGTCGAATGTCTATAAAACTTCATGATTTGTTCTGTCAATTAAAAAATTGTGTCAAACACTAGTTGTGTATTGAAATCATTTATATCAAAACTGTTATGATTATTTGAAATTGGTTACACTTTTATGTGAGACACTGCATATTATCCCAGCCACACTTGTAAAGCAGGAAATTAAGCACTCCATTTCTTGCCCTCCTACACTGCACGTGAAGAGACATGCTGAATTCCAAAGTGCGGGATTTCAGCAGAAAAATGAAATATAACAGCGAAGGAATTGAAGATATAATGGATAAGTTTGAGGAAAACTGCAAGTCAAATGTAAACGGGGAAAAAACTCACCGATTTTAGGTCAGAAAATAAACTCAATAACACTGTCTTTTGAAACGAAAGCATCTAAAAGTTTATTTGGTGGCAAGAAATACGACTATTATGAAAAAGTATATTTGATCACGTTACAGTGAAGAAGTCTTTAAGAAATGAGATTAAAATAGTAAAGTTTTCATGAATTTTGAAATACGTAATGATAATTTTTTAGTAGCATCCACTTTTAAAGTCAGTTTCGTAATGTGTAAGAAAACAACTAAGATATTAAAGACACATCAAGGATTGATAGATTGAATAATATAAAAGTAGGACTGGATTTTCCGAAATGAATTACTGAAGGTTATAACTAAACGAAGCCTCGCCTGATGAAAATGTTGAGGTAGAGAGGAACAAGTATAAAAGGTGAGCTATTGAGACGGGAAAGAAAGCATGTGGTGTAGCAGTATGTAAGAACCCTTTTGGTGAACAGCAAAAATAAGTAAAGCTTTCGAGGAAAAGAAAAAAGTTAATGATAATAAACTGAGCTTGTATAGGCATGTGTGTCGAATGAAAGATGAAATATTATCTGAACAGGTGTTAAATTCTGTGGTTCCACGTTTCAGACCAAGATGAGAACAAGATAGACTGAAAGTGGGAAATAAGGTGTTAATGAAAACGGAGAGGCACAGAAAGTCTTGAGATGTAGAGGAAGAAATGCGAAAATTCATTATTTTGTATTAGGATTAATTAATAATTTTTATGTGATCTATAACGACAGCACGCTTGTACTCTGTGCAGGTGTACATGCGTGAATTAATGATAATAATAATCATCATCATCATTGTCAACCATTATCAATCCACTGCTGGACGAAGGTCTCCCCATGTTTCCTCCACAACGGTCTGTCTTGTGCCAGTCTCTTCCATGTCACTCCTGCATACTTGCGAATTTCATCCACCCATCTCCCATGTGGTCTTCTTCTGGGTCTTTTCCTGTCCCTTGGAATCCAATCCAAAATTTCGGTTGTCCACCGATGGTCCATCCTTCTGGCAGTATGTCCAGCCCATTGCCATTTCAGGGATTTAACTCTGATCATAATGTCTTCCACTCGTTCCTCTTCTTATCTCTCCTGGTTATACCAAGCATGCACATCTCCATGCTGCTTTGAGTTGTCTGCAGCCTTTGTATGTCTCTTTTAGTTAAGGTCCACGTCTCTGCACCATACGTAAGCACTGGAAGGATGCATTGATCAAACACTTTTCTTTTAAGCCATAATGGCATATTGCTCTTGAAAATTATGCTGTTTCTTCCAAAAGCTCTCCAGGCAAGTTTTGTACGCCGATTAATTTCTTCATCAATGTGACCCTTACTTGATATCTGCTGTCCAAGATAAACGTATGTGTCTGTTATCTCCAGCTTTTCTCCATCAATCGATAAATCTTCATTTCTTGAAAAAGCATTGAACATCACTTTTGTCTTCTGAAAGTTCATTTTTAATCCCACTTCTTTACTCTTGTCAGCAAGTTCCTGAATCATACTCTGCAGCTCTGATGGGGTAGTTGCAAAAATGACTATGTCATCAGCAAAACGAAGGTGAGTTAGATAATCTCCATTAATCTTTATCCCCTTGTTTTCCCAGCTCAGCGACTGAAAGACACCCTCCAATGTGGCATTAAAGAGCTTCGGAGATATGGTGTCACCTTGTCTCACTCCCTTTCCAAATTTTATGTGTGTTGTATTTTAAAACATCCGAATCTTTGCACTTGCATTTTCATAGATGTTATTAATAATATTAAAGTATGCATCTTCAATACCGCAGGATTTCAGAGCCATTGTAACTGCTGATGGTTTCACCGAATCAAAGGCTTTTTCATAATCGATAAAAGCCATGCACAATGGAAGTTCATATTCCCTCGCTCTTTCAATTAGTTCTCTCAGTACGTGGATATTATCTATTGTGCTGTAGCCACTCCTGAATCCAGCTTGTTCTCTCGGTTGAGCCATGTCCAGTGTTACCTTCAAGCGGTGTGAAAGAACTTTAGTGAAGATTTTATAAACCACTGATAGGAGGCTGATAGGTCTGTAATTCCTGAGATCCTCAATGTCACCTTTTTTATGTAGCAAGATCATCGTAGCGTTGTTCCAATCCTCAGGAATCTTCCCTTCATTAAGGCATCGAGTGAAAATTTGGGCGAGTACTGTTTCGATTTCTCCATTTGCTTCTTGTATGATGTCTACAGTAATTCCATCTTCTCCTGGAGCTTTTCCTCGCTTCATGTTCTTGGTTGCACGTGCAACTTCTGCTGGGAGGACTGGAAGAACTCTGGTACTGGTACCTTTCATGATGTCTGGAGTACATGTATCATCCCTTTCATATAATTTGGAGTAGAAATGTTTCACTCTTGTCAAAATTTGGCCTCTATTTCTTGTTACAGAACCATCTTCTTTTCTCAGAGCCATAATCTGTTTTCTTCCCTTACTGAGATGTCCCTTTGCTATCTTAAGGCTTTGGTTGTTTTCAATTGCTTTCCTCACTAGTTCACAGTTGAATTTCCTTACGTCTTCAGTGATACTTTTTCGTAATGTCTTGCATAGCTCTATATATTCCACTTTGAAAGTCACATCTTCTTTAGTTGTCCTCATCTCTCTTCTTTTTTGCATCAACATTTTGGTTTTTCCTGATAATTTGTTCACATGCAACTTGTTCATAGACCCAGCTAATTTTGTTGCTGTTTCCATAAGAGCTTTGGTTACTTTTCTGTTAATTTCAGAAATATCCACTTCTTCCGATCTTAGGCCTTCTAAAGCAGAGAATCTGATTTTCAGTTCCAACTTGAAGGTATGTGACGTACCTGCCAGCAGGACGCACATGACATAAAGGCAGATAGGAATCAGAATACATGTCTGCGTAGCTCAGTTGGTAGAGCTGCTTGTTCCGGAATAAGCGTACTCGGGTTCGAATCCCGGCGTAGACTGAAAATGACGGAGAAATTCACTTCGTTATAATGGCGCCCGAACTATCCGGATGACCCGACCGTTCACAATCTCGCAATGGTGTGATGTTATTTCCACACCGCGAGATAGGAAAAATAAGAGCAGCACTTCGAAAAAAATAATAATAAGGTGGAGATGATGTAACGTACCAGGAGATGTGACGTACCTGCCAGAAGGACGCACACGACATAAAGGCAGATGGAAATCAGAATAAAATGTCCGCGTAGCTCAAATGGTAGAGCAACTTATTCCGGAATGAGTGGACCCGGGTTCGAATCCTGGCGCGGATAAAAATGACGGAGAAATTCACTTCGTTATAGGTATTATGGTGTTTTTTAAGGTTGGTTATGTCAATACATTTTGTTTGTCTTACGAGCTTGCCACGTTCAAGTTTAGTGTTGAGGTGCATCTTGCATCTCACCAATCTATGGTCACTATCTGTGTTGAACTTGTTTAGCACACTGCAGTCTTCTATGACGAATTTTTTGTTACACATAATAAAATCAATTTTACTTGTCGTTCCATTTGGATGTCTCCATGTCCTATTCCTGTGTGGCTTTTTCTTGAAAAAGGAGTTCAAGATGAAAAACCCTTCTGCCTCTGCAAACTCAACGAGAGTATTTCCACGCTGGTTTCTATTGCCGTGACCGAATTTACCTACTGAAGTTTCACTCTGTTGCCGTTGCCCTATTTTTGCATTGAAATCTCCCATAATTATCTTCAAGTGCTACTTACCTTTATTATTTAGATGACGAATTTCCTCATAAAATTCTTCAATTTCTTCTTCAGGATGACTTGTGGTGAGTGCATAAGCTTGAATAATCTGGGCCTGGTATCTTCTCGAGAGTTGGATAATTAGTCGTGCAGCTCTGTCAGAGGAACTTTCAACTTCTACAACTTTATCATTCAGTTTCTTGTTTATTATAAATCCAACACCACTAGTTCTACCAGTATCTCTCCCACGATAGTAGAAGAGATGTCCACTTTTCAGTTCAATGAGATCTTCTCCTTTTCTCCTTACCTCACTTAGCCCGACGATGTCCCACTTGATCCTTTGTAGTTCCTCTTCCAATTCAAGAAGCCTTGAATCAGAAGATAGGGAGCGTCCATTATACGTAGCCAAGGTCAGCATCAGATGGCAGCCTAGTCCGGTCCTCCGGGGATTCTTAGCACCCTCTACCTTCATGTCACACTGGCCGCTGCCTTGGCCAGGTACATTCCAGCTGCCGGAGACTGAGGGCCAAGATTTAAGTTGTGGAGTCATTTTGGAGGGGTTTGGCCATAACTCACCACGCTGGCCAAGCGGGTTGGTGAGTGTGGGATAGCATTTCCTCTGATCCCGATGGTATAGTTATACCGCTATTGGCGGTCGCCAGAGCCCCTTTAGTGGGAACAGGATGCATCACGAGAAGGCGGGGTTGACATTTGTCAAGGAAAGGCTGTGATGTTACGCATCACCTGACCTTACATAATGATAATAAGGCTTTCTAAAATTGGTAATGGTGCTAAATATATTATACTAGCAGTCATGCCCGTTCTCTGAACGGTGAATCTATAAAATAATGTTTTAACATAAAATTAAAGAAAGAGAGAAGTAATTAAGGGAAAGAAAAGTAATTTAAGATCCGTAATTGTTTTACGATTTAGAACAGTGTCGTGAAGTCAATGCATACGGTTTGACGTAAAACGGTAGCAAGCTTTGGCGCCCTTTCATTTTAAGTCAACATTTCATTGAACGTTTTACAGCATTTCAACATTTTTTGCATTATCATCTTTAAACCTATCAGCATTTTGAACAGTAAGGCTAAGTCATTACCCTTTTGAATTTTTTGATTTTCAGACTTTTGTAGGTGTGGAAGTGGTAGAAAAATTCAAGAAGACAATATTCTAAAGCCACGCTTTTGAATTTTTTGGTTTTCGGACTTATCCGGATAGGTATCCGGATCTTAAGACCTATAAGCATACTAATTTTCAGATCTCCAGGTCATTTAGAAGTGGTTGAACAATTCGGTGACGGAAACACTCGCGTTTTACCGTCTTCCCACTTTGCTTTACGCATATACACTGAAGAGCAATTGAATTAGAGACAGCTGGCGTTATGCAAATGTGTCGCTGTGGGTGGCCTTGTAAACGGAAACGACATGACGTATGCAGCGATCCGACAATATAAGTAGTGATGAGACGGGAATCAGTAAGAGTCGGACGCAGTATGGGTAAGACGGAGGATCTAAGCGCATTTGGATCGTGGGCAAATTGTCGGGGCACAACGATTAGGTCACCCCCTCTCGGAAGTCGTGCAGCCACTGGGATTTTCATGAGCCACTGTGTCACGGGTGCACCGTGAGTGCATCGAATCCGGTAAAACCATCCCTGCAAGGGCCAACTGCCGTGGACAACAGCGTGTGGATGAGCGGATAGACGGGCCACAGTGCAAGAAATCACTCGGCAATTTAACCTTGGTGCACAAAAACGTGTAAGCAGCCACACCATCCAGAACCATCTCCTCGCTATGGGGTACAGAAGCCATCGTCCCACGAGGAAACCGCTGCTGACCGCACACCACAGGGTGCAAAGAATAGCATGGAAGAGGAAACATCGCCACTGGACCCTAGACATGTGGGAAAAATGTTGCCTGGACTGATGAGTCGAGATTCACGTTGGTACATGCGGATGGCAGGATACGAGTAAGGCGCAAACCACATGAAGCGATGGATCCTTCTTGCCAGCAGGGTACTCTTCAAGCTGGTGGAGGTGGCATTCTCGTCTGGGGACTGTTTACGTGGACTGTTTACGTGGACTGAAATGGGACCCCTCGTACGTGTGACATCGTTCCTCACAGGTCCACGTTACCGGGATATCCTGGACGACCATTTGCTCCCGTTTGTGCGTCTTCAGCATCCCACTGGAACCTCATCCTGCAACAAGACAATACAGCGTACCATCGCCCCCGAATTGTATCCGAATGGTTGGATGAACACTCCACCGACGTAACCTCGCTTCCTTGGCCAGCTAGGTCACTTGACCTCAATCCCATCGAGCACATCTGGGATGCCATCGAGAGAGATGTTCGAGGCTCTGACACCCCTCCTTCAAATCTTCGTGAACTGTGGGAGCTTGTTCAGGTGTCGTGGATCCGTATGGCTTCCCAACAACGTTTACGGTGTCTTGTCGAATCCATGCCGAGACGAATCGCCGCCGTCATCAGGGCGTAAGGTGCTGCTACACGTTACTAGACAGGTATCTCTAATTCAATTGCTCTTCAGTGTTCATAGGTAGACTCCACTTTTCGTGACCAACATTCTTCAATTAAAAAATAACGTATGTTTGAGTATGATTTTGGTTTCATGCTTAAATGTATTTTTTGTAATATAATCATCATCAACCATTTTCATTTCATTGCTAGATCAAGGTCTTCCCAAGTCTCTTCCATGTCACTCCGACATACACTATATTGACAAAAGTCACCGGACATCTAGAAGAGTAAGCGCTTCCATTCAGTACATAATGCTGCCGCTAACTGTTGCTTAATAGTAAGCCTTCGCTACAAACTTCTTATGCGGCGCTCTAATTTATCCCATAGATGCTCTATGGGGTTAAGATCATGGCTCTGTGCTGGCCAGCCCACACACGATACGCAATTATCTTCAAACCACACCGCAACAGCTCTTGCTTTATGGCTCGGTGCATTATCCTGCTGGTACCAACAAGGTTCGTTTCCATAGTATTACCACAGTGTTGGTAGGGCATAATTATCCAGAATATCGAGGTAGATGTGCTGGTTAACAGGTTTGTCCACGATGACCAATGGGCCAGGACCATACCACGAAAAACACCCCCGCACGAGTACACTGCCAGCTCCAAATGTGACCGTAGGAAGTACACTGTGGTAAATAGCGTTCCCCCGACTACCGCTATACCCACACACGACCATCAGACTGATCGATCGTGTATCAGGATTCATCAATCCATAGGACTCGTTTCTATTGATCTACGGTCCACGATAAATGTTCTTTACACCATGCTAGACGACGAGTAGCATTCCGAGTGGAGATGAAAGACTTACGAGAAGCCGAACGACCACGGTAATCCATGGAATTAAGCTCTCTGCGAATGGTACATGCACATACCGAGGTTCCAGCATTTTTACTTACCTGTACACTAAGGTCTTGTGCAGTACTCCGTCGATTAGCTCTAACGACTCTCCTAAGGCTTCGACGTCGTCTATCTCTGATTTTCTTTGGTGTGCCGGTACGTTTTGCGGCTTCAGGCACGCCATATGTCTTCCACTTATTCAGTATATCCAAAACAGTTGACTTGAGTATGTTTAAACGCTTCTCGGTTTCGCTTATGGACAACCCACTAATATAACACCCAACAATCTTTCCTTTCTCAAAGTCAGTTCTCTCCCGCCGCGATATTTTCCCTCAACCTCACAGAGCGATATGATCGCGGTCAGCTGTAGACTTGTTTTTATACCATTTGCAGCTCTACCGCGCATCTTAACAACGCATAGGATCCGTTAATTTGGTTTTGAAGGAATGTCCGGTGACTTTTGTCAATACAGTGTACTTTCGAATTCCTTTCACTCATCACCCACGTGGTCTTCTTTTTATTTTATTTTTTTGTCCTGTGGTATCCAATTTAGTATTTCAGTTGTCCTTCGGTGGCTAGTTCTTTTAGGAGTATGTATAAGTATATGCATGCATAGCTTCTTGTCTTTTCGTGAATATAAATACGAAAAGCAAAACACAGTATACAAGTGTGTAAATTCCTGTGCTGTTTTATATAATTCAGAGGAGGGAGGAGAGGAAAATGAAATGACTGAAATATTACTCTCAAATGGTACAAATTAATTGGACAAGGACATGTGTTTAACGTTCCTGTATAGAATTTGCCAAATTCAGAATTAACGAAAAACAAGGATTTTCATTTTGGAAGTGAGCACTTAAAAATTAACTGCGAAATTAAATGCTAGTTGTGGGAAGGAGAATAAAAACGTTAAAAGTTGCTTCTAGATAATTAGGACAAAAGATACGAAACGAATTCCGCGGTTCAAACTACATGCCAAGGTTCAGCGTGTGAGCATTTGTTATCTAAGGAAAAACAAATGTATTTGCGTGAAATTCGGAATCAGAAAAAGATGCTTATAGAAATATAGCACAAGAAGAAAAAAAGGGAAATGAAGAAGACAAAGCAAAGATGGTGATCTGGAAAGATGAATTAATGTACGGCGCAAAAAAGAGTTTTACCAGGGAAGTCAACGACTAACTGAAGTAAAGGAAAATGGGAGATGATCTTCGTCCAGTAAACGGAATAGCAACTCGAGAACAAGAAAAAAACAGATTCCACGGTATTTCTTTCGGCGTCCAAATAACATTTAGAAGTGAATTTACGTAGAATAGCGACTAGATATTTCCCAGAATAAGTTTTATTTCTTTTTCTATGCAAAAGAAAAACCTATTTATAAAAGTTGAAAAGTGGCACCCGTAGGCTAATGAAAAGTCCTTGGCCGCATTTTGGCTTGTTATCAGGAAATCACTAAGATGTTTGTTGTTTCTTCTCAACCAGAGTTATCAGCACTGAAGCAGAAAATATTTCTGGATTGTAGAAAATATTTGAGGCTCAGCGTGGAAGGGAATGGACGGAAATAGAAAGTCACCAGAAATTCCTTAAATGAAATAACGATTTGAAGAGGTGTCTTTGGGTTTGGGTCAAAATTTAGTCAATAGCACAGGTGCGTGAACTTTAAGCATGTGTAAAAGCAGCTGTTCTCAGGGTAATCTCCTTACTCATTTGGCGCAAAGAATGCTCCAACTTTGATACAGATGCTTTCTCCCGGGTTTTTCCAAATAGAGAGGACATCGAGGCCTGTTTATTTCGTACACAGAATTTCTGACATCAGCAAAATAGTGCCATTAAAAATAATTTTTGCAAATAAGATGTAAAAAAGCCAACAAAAACAGAACAAAAAAAACGGAATCACATTGGCTTACACGTATTTTTCAACGCCGTCTTTTCGCATTTGCATATACCTTCATCAAGACCCACTTGATTAGATATGATCTGCCCGTTAGGGAGATCTCTACGAGAAAATGTGTCCGCGCTGTTGAAAGTTATGACTGCTAGGAAGCAGTAGAGACCGTAGCTAAAAATGCAAACAACGTTGAGAGCAGATGTGGTTTCACAAACGAATACCTCGTTTAAAATTAAATAAACCCACACTTTAATCAAAGATGAGCTGATATAAGTGACGCACAATATAAAATAATTATAAAAAGTGATTGAATTTATCTAATTATTATCGCAATATAGACCTTTCATTTTAGTAATCATTGAAGTATGCAGATGTAAACATCTGGCAATGGAAACACAAAATTTGGATTTTTGGTAGCTTTTCTACTGCCTTAATAATTTTGTAAGGTAAATTATGGTACGACTCGCGAGACTTACAGACACCTGGTTTTGAAGGACTCTAGCTGTTGCACTAAATATTTGTTACGAAACAACGAGCTTGTAAGACTTGCATAATGGAACACAGCAAGCCATTATTATTTTTTTTTCTTTAAAATAACTGATGAAAAAATTTAAGTGAAATACTCTAAAAACGATGATAAGGAAAGAAATCGAGGTCGACACACAATGCTTTCCTAATGGTTACCGCCGCAGCATTCGTATTTTCTATGCCCAACTACCAGCGCCACCTAGTGACTGTTTCCCCATCACATATGATATTTTCGTGCTAAAAAGGATCTAAGTTAGAAAACAATGCCGTCTTATGTACGATTTTAAAATTTAATATTAAAAAACATATATACAAATTAAAATATATACACATTAGACCTTTCGAGTTTACAATAAACTCATCCTCAGATGTAATAGAATGCACGTGTATATATATATTTTTAATAATAAATTTTAAAATCGTGCGTAAGACGGCATTGTTTTTAAACTTAGATGACAGTTTCACGTCGGATAGCGGACAAGCCAATCTGCGGCATGAACAAGTCATATCTATCACGTGACCTTGATATACATTATATGATGAGAAGTACCCAGCCACCCTTTTTGAGTAATGGATTTGCCCACATACATCACAGCCATACTCCATACAGGCATTAAAAGACGAACCTGGCCTAGCAAACATCATAGGCAAGCATGAATAGTAGAATAGGCCGTACAGTACAGCTCAGTCACTGTCAACATGGCATGGTCATAGGATACCATCTTCGCAACGAGCCAGTTTGGGAAATTTCGGCTTGCTGCAACTGTCCCGATCAAGTGTCAGTGGTGTTATTGTAAAGTGGAGAGGCCTAGGAGCAACAGCGGCGCAATCGCGACCTCATAGGCCACGTAAAATGACAGAGCAGCGCCACAGAGTGTTGAATCGGGTGGCGCGATATAATCGCCTGTCTTCGGTGGCAACACTCACGACCGAGTTCCAAAATGCATCTGGAAGCAACGCCAGCATCATAACTTTTCGCCGAGTGCTGAAAGGAATGGGTTTCCATGGACGAGCACCCGCGCACAAGCCTAACATCAGCAAGACGAACGCGAAGTGTTGGTTAGTGCTGAAAGGAATGGGTTTCCATGGACGAGCACCGGCGCACAAGCCTAACATCAGCAAGTCGAACACCAAGTGTTGGTTAGTGCTGAAAGGAATGGGTTTCCATGGACGAGCACCGGCGCACAAGCCTAACATCAGCAAGACGAAAGCCAAGTGTTAGTTAGTGTTGAAAGGAATGGGTTTCCATGGACGAGCAGCCGCGCACAAGCCTAACATCAGCAAGACGAAAGCCAAGTGTTGGTTAGTTCTGAAAGGAATGGATTTATATAGCCGAGCACCAGCGCATAAAATCAGCAGGACGAACGCCAAGTGTTGGTTAGTGCTGAATGGAGTGGGTTTCCATGGACCAGCACCCGCGCACGAGCCTAACATCAGCAAAACGAACGCCAAGTGTTGGTTAGTGCTGAAAGGAATGGGTTTCCATGGACGAGCACCCGCGCACAAGCCTAACATTAGCAAAACGAAAGCCAAGTGTTGGTTAGTTCTGAAAGGAATGGGTTTCTATGGCCGAGCACCCACGCATAAAATCAGCAAGACGAACGCCAAGTGTTGGTTAGTGCTGAAAGGAATGGGTTCCCATGGCCGAGCACCCGCGCACAAGCCTAACATCAGCAAGACGAACGCCAAATGTTGGTTAGTGCTGAAAGGAATGGGTTTCCATGGACGAGCACCCGCTCACAAGCCTAACATCAGCAAGACGAACGCCAAGTGTTGGTTAGTGCTGAAAGGAATGGGTTTCCATGACCGAGCACCCACGCACAAGCCTAACATCAGCAAGACGAACGCCAAGTGTTGGTTAGAGTGGTGTGAAGCTCGTTTCCAGTGTTCTGGAGCCGTGGAAATGCGCTCTCTAGAGTGATGAATCACGCTTCACCATCCGGCAGTCTAACAGACGAGTCTCTCTCTCTCTCTCTCTCTCTCTCTCTCTCTCTCTCTGTGTGTGTGTGTGTGTGTGTGTGTGTGTGGAGGTTGCCAGGTGAATGAATACTGCCTGCTTGACTGTGAAGTTTGGTGAAGGAAGCATCATGCTTTGGGGTTATTTTTCATGGTTTGGGCTGCTCCCCTTAGTTTCAATGCCCGGGAATCTAAACGTGTGACGTACTACAGAGCTGAAGCACGCGTCAAAACGAGAAATATGCAGCGGTACATTCCGCCAGCCAGTGTAGCTCAGTTGGGAGAGCAACTTACTCCGGAGTGAGGAAGTGCGAGTTCGATCCCCGTCACTGACAAATTTGTGTTTTCACATTGGCGCCCGAACGCAAAAGATGGATATATTGGCCATTGGGTTCTTCGAAAAATGTGTGATGTTCGTTCCACACATTGTCTGGAATTAATGAAAGGTTCCTACTTTGCTTCAAAAAAAGCAACAACAACAACAAAAAAGTTAGTAAAATTATGCAATGCATTGATTATGATACGCTTTCCAACATACCAGAAATCATACGAAAATGCCTTGGTTTTGAGGGGACTAAACTATGGTAGAACGTTTGAAGTTCACATATATCAAAATTAAATTTCTTTGTGCCCGTGTTACCTATTTCTATTATCAAGAACTGCCACACATAAGCCGTTTTATTATTAAAACTCCCATCTAAATCGGGCAATTTTCACGGAAGTTATCGTGCGAAAATAATGGCTGACGAATCTCACGCATGCGCACTGTTCGCAATTGCTGACAAAAAACATTTTTGGCCGAAGTGCTCCCAAAGTCGTTACGGAACAACGTATTGTATTTCGTCGCAATCGAAGCATTTTTACGCCAGTTATTACGCAGAAGGGCAGTAGAAAAATCCGTTAACATCTGTCGCGTGAAACATCTGCGCTACGTCGTGAGTGAAACATCTGCTGGTCTTAATGCTTTAAGAAAACGTAATGCTTCTCGTATGCTATGGGTAACCTAAGACAGTTTTTAGGCATTTTAAGTAAGAATTGTTACAGAATATACCCAAACGCCACAAATTGTGAGCTTCAAAATCGAATAATTTTAAGGAAGTGGCAATGCATGCAGGAGGACGGAAGTATATACTCCGTTCCTAAATCTTAAAATATATTGTATTGACTAATGATTCGATTTTGACGGTTTCTTTGCACTTCGCTTCGTGGTTCCCCACAAAAGCATACTGAACTGTATCGAAATCAAGCAATTTCTATGTGTAAGTTATCCTACGCGCAGACAAAACCTCCTGTCTACCCTGACTATTGATTATTTCGGTATACCTCCGGAACTACATATTAAAGTTTTGTCGCAATAGAAGCCTTTTTACTGAAGTTATGAGGATAATGGCTGTGCAATAAATCTCGCTCCTGTGCCCTGACCTTTGTCCCGATTTCGATTATATTAAACAAGAATTGGTTCAGTTCTTCTCCGGAACAACATGGTGAAGTTTTGTAGCAATCGAAGCATTTTTACGTAAGTTATGGTGCATAAGGGCGATGGAATGGATCCCGCTCCGATGTCCTGACCTTTGATCCCATTTCGTCCATTTTCAATAGAGTTCATCCCCAGTTTGTTCCCTACTACATACTAAAATTTCATCGAAATCGAACCATTTTCGTGCGGACAGATAGATAGACGGACAAAGCTGGAGCATATACGTTTCTTCAACCTACGGTTGGAAAGCGACCAGAAAGATGGCACCGAATTTTCGGATGTAATAAGCACGTCTTTTAAATCCATTCTGAGGCGAATTAAATTTATCAAAGCTATTCAAAATCAATAAAACCGGTTTGGAAAACAATCAACTGGTTTCAACAATCGATAAAACATCCAGAAATAGAAACATTTACTTTGTTCCACTAGCGGCTAAAAAGCATGTAACGAAAATTAACAAATGGTGAACAAAAAGTTTATCATACTACAAGGAAGGTACCAGAGACAAACAGATTTTCAAATCAAACAGTTAAAAGAAGAAATATAAAAAAAGGAAACATTGTATAAGTTTACGTCTGCTAGCAGAAGAATTTTGCATAGCGGAAAAATTAAAAATAGGTGAAAATTATTTTTCATGGAAAAAGCGTTCGACCTTTACGCAGCTAGTGAGAAATCTTTGCATTACTTAAAGAGGATACTGCTCCACATCTCTGTTGTAGCGAATGGCATACTGTGAAAAATAAATTTTTCAATAGCGTTTTTAGAAGTGGCGATACACCTGCTAACTGAAGTACACAAACACCACCTACCGACAGAACTGTGAACTACAAAATTCCTCATATACTAGCCTAAAGTGTTCTACAAGGTAAATAGCATCCGGTGTTGAAAGAATTTTTTAAATCGCACATGTAAAAGCAGTGATATTGAGAAAAACACAATAAGCATGTGCGACCCTAGCGGCGAAGTTGTGCACTATTTTGGAAAGAAAATACACACACAGTTTGCATAGTTAATAGTATCTGACCGAAGAAAGAAGTTTTTCAAACGGGTTTTCAGTCAGTCTGGCAGATATTGCTGCAAACGAAAACGTGAATTTACGCCCTCTGGTGGCAGACTTGTGTGCTACGAAAATTTGAAATCATATGAGAAACATTTGCCCAAAGAAACGCTCTCCAACAAAGAAAGAATTTTTCAAATCGGACTCTTAGAAGCAGAGATATCGACAAAAATAAGATATGTCTTTACGCCCCCTGGCGGAAAAGCCATACATTATTTTAAGAAGAAAGTGTTATCTCAAAATGTCTTTCGATGTGAGCGGTATCGGTCAACGAAAGAATCCGAATCAGATGCAAAAAAAGAATAACCTTTCCTTCCCTGGATCTAGTCTCTTCATATTCCATTTGTTTCCTTTTTCTGAAATGTTGTTCTATTTTTTTCAAATGCTGTTCTTTTCTTGCTAGCACCGAGTCAACATTTCCTCGCCGTGCTTTCTCTCGTTGAGCCATAAGAAACAATTTGTCTTCTTCAATCGTGATCATTTCTAAAGCTTTAGCGTGTGCTACGTCAGAAAGATCTTCCAACTTTTCTTTCCAAAGATTTTCCTTCTTAATCAAAGCATTTGAACACTTGGCTTTATTTTCTTTATTCTTTTTCAGCCCTTGCCATTCTTAAAAAAAGTTTCACTTCCTCAACAATATCATCTTTTCGTTTAGTAGGAATTCGAGCCTTTTCCCACATCTCTAAAATACTACATGCAGTTGATTCCGAAGATTTTTTATTTTATTTTATTTTTTTTTTTTGATTGGAGGTTTAACGACCACCGTGAGCAACTCAATGGGCTATAAGCAGTCGCCCGTCCCTAATTTAGGGTCACTGGTTCCAGGGAAGGAGAGAGCCAGTGCCGTAAGACAAACCCAACATCCATGCCTGACCGGGATTCGAACCCGGACCCCTTACAGACGAACGATCAGAGGCCAACGCCTTAGACCACTGCGCCACCGGGGCGGCCCGAAGATTTCCAAACACTTTGTTTCAAATCAAGTTTATAATGAAAATATAATGCCATTACCTCACTAATGGACGGAAGCTTCGAAGGATAAAGCGATGACGAATTTTGGCCAATTAATCAAACTTCTGTACTTCTAGTAGAAACAGAACTTTCATAAATTTTACACATGTTTGATGCCATTGCATACTATGTTGTAAATTTCTAGAATTGCAAAAACATTCCTACTAGAGCTCTGAAAAATACGAATACACCCACTCCGTGCAACATTCAGCCACTAACTGACTCAATTGGATAATGTTACAGTGCCATCTGGTGGTTTGACGGCAGTGCCATCTTGTGGTCGCTTAGCGCAACATGTTTTTGGCTGTATTGCCAGCTAGTGAGAGACTGCAGTGCCGTCTGGGGTGCAACAAAATTATCACACAGATTCATGTAATGAGTAATATAGTAATACTTTCGACCTTGGTAGCGACCTCTAAATCTAATCGATTTGAAAAAAAAAAAATAACTGATTTATTTTCTCACATGGTGAAACATTTTGAACAGTTGGGATAAACGAAATTCCAAACTTCAAAAATAAGACCCACCCTAACGGAAAGGCGTTATCATGTTGCGGGACCGCGGTAAAGAAAGGTCGTATGTCGGGATTGAAGTGACATCGATGTAGCATCTCTTTGTCACAGTGCCAAGAATATACTCCACATGCATAGTTGTTAACGATGGCGGCATACAGATGTGCAACCATCTGGAATCCGAAGCAGAGCCTAAATTCGTCCGTGAATTGCACGCCTCTCCATTCATCAGTCCATTGTCTTCTCCGCCTTCACTCTTCCTGGTGACGGGCTTTATGAAGTGGCAGCAACGGAAAGTTCCGAGACGGTAGTCCTATGTCGTGCAGACATAGTCTTGGCATTTAGATGGCCACCTCATGGCGCCAAACTCACCACACTTGTGCAGACTTCTTCAGAGGCTGACGCTTCCACTTTTCCGTGAGCCCCTTTTTTGTCAAATTTACAAAGCTTTTCGTAAGCGCTTGACAAAACATAAATGATGCTGAGATCGTTATAAATGGTATAACGAAGTAAATTTCTCCGTCTGTTTTGGTCCACGCCGGGAATCGAACCCTAGTCCACTTATTCCGGAACAAGTCGCTCTACCAACTGAGCTAGACGTTCGTTCTTGCTGCTATCTGCCTTTCTGTCGTGTGCGTCCTGCGAGGCAGGTACGTCACAATGGCGTAAAATTACTTTGCGCTCATTGAGAATGAGATCGCTATAATCAGGTGTTTGTTATATACGGGATTAACTAACATTATTTCAATGGGTTCTTTGTTGAGATCATTGAAAAGGTTCATAATAGGCAGGGGAATAGTTATATACATGGTACACACACCATACAGGGCTTTTACTATATTTGGACACAGTCCTGTTGGCGTTGTTCTCATTGTGTGAGAACAATACCAACAGTTTTGCAAAAGTGAGTTGCAGAGTATGTTGTCACGGATGTACAAAGTTTGTATGAAATCCAAACTGAGTATAAATAAGGGAAAAATCAAAGCTATGGTTATGGAGCGAGGAACTGTTAGTACTAGATGCAAGTAAGTCTAAATGGCACAGAGATTGACCAGGTGTATTTTTAGGAAGCATGTTTAACAAAGAGAACAAATTATATGGTGAAATTAGTAGGCAACTGAATTTTTATTTGAAAGTCATAGCTGCTTTAGTGAGATTTCACAGGAATGATGAGTTCCCAAGAAAGTCCCAAATGGCTGTATATGAAAGTGTAATTGTTCCTTTTGATGCACAGCAGTGAAACCTGGATATTACAGAAGGTACAGGGGTTGCCCAAAATAATGGAAACATCTTGAAACAATATGTGTTGCGCGCCTAATATGGTGTGGGAGCATCTTTGGTATTTAAAACTGCTTGAATCCTCCTTGGAATGGACGCATACAAGTCCTGGATGATGGTAAGTGGTATGTTGTACCCTACTTCCTGCAGAAAATGCTTAATACGCCTGAGGAGGATAACGGAATCGCACTCTGTTTTCCAACACAGACCATAGGGGCTCAATAATGTTTAAGTCCGGTGATTGTGCAAGAAGCCAGGGAAGGTGTGCAACTTCATCCTCATGTTCCTCAAACCATGATTGCACAGTTAGACTTCTGTATCGGGGCATTATCATCTTGAAAGGGGCAATGCCCTGACGGAAACAATGTCTGCGCCATTGAATGCACGTGGTCGGCCAAAAGAGTGACATAGTCATCGCTAGTGATCCGTCCGTGTAAGGCGATAACGGGACCGGATGCAAACCACGAGATCATGGCCCACACTATTACGGAACCGCCCCCATGCATCACTTTAGGAAGGAGATAGTCTGGGTTGTAGGCTTCTGCGAGGGTTCTTCGCACTTAAACCCGTCCTGTGTTGGGGAATAGTAAGAAACTTGATTAATCGGAAAACAAGACATGCTTCGATTGACCCGCAGTCCACGTTTTATGTTCCTGACACCACTGTAGTCTCCGTTTCATATTCACCTGTGACACTAGGAGTTTTGCAATCGCAGCTCTGCCGTACATATTGTGCTTATGCAATTCCCTTCGCATGGTATGGGTCGACGCTGGGTTTTGGAGATGTGCATTAAGCTCAGCAGTAGCTTTTATCGCCGTGGTCTTCCTTCTTGCGATCACAATCCTCTTTAATGTCCTCCTCTCTCTCGCAATGAGTTTTTTTAACACAGTTGTGTCTCGCAGATAATGTTGTGCCATGAACATTGTATGCTGTCATGACCTTCGACACGGTACCTCTCGATACCCCCAATACCTGTTCCACTGTGGTTACCGACGCACCAACCAGACGGGCTCCTACAATCAGCCCTCTTTGGAAGTCCGATAGGTCACTCATTGTGCCTTCACCTGGAACAAAATTATGCAAACACCGCTTTACAATGCAATCACACAGACTTTTGAGACCATAAGCAACACTTTCTTACGAAATATATTGTAGCTACATGTTCGTTTTACTCAAAAAACAGCACATACCAAAGTCACTGTTTTCAGCGAAGTGTTTCCATTACCTTGAACAACCTATAGCAGTCGTTTGTGTGTTGGGGAGATACGTTTATTACGGGTGGTTTGTATTAAAACACACGCTGATCATGCGAGGAATGAAGATATGTTGCAGATGTGTAATGTGAGGCAAAATGTTGTTAGTAAGGTGGAGACTAATATTCTTAGGTGGTTTGGCCATGTTGAAAGAATGAGTGATGAGTTCCTTTCTAAGAGACTTTTTTCAGCCCAAGTGTCAGGGAATAAATGTAGAGGAAGGCCAAGAAAATCATGGGAGGACCAGATTCAGGAATGTCCGCTTGAGAAAAAGATAGTGAGTGTGAAGAACAAAGGGGCCGCCCCGCTGGCGTAGAGGTGTAAGCGATAGCTTCTGATCATTCGTCCGAGATGAGTCCTGGTTCGAATCCCAGGGGAGGCATGGATGTTTTGTCTTACGGCACTGGCTCTCTCTCTCTCTTTTCCCTGGAACCAGTGGCCCTAAATTAGGGATGGGCGACTGCTCATTGAGCTGCTCACGGTGGTCGTTAAAACTCCCATAAAAAAAACCAAAAGCAAAAACAAGTTAGTGAAATCATGCAATGCATTGATTATGATATGCTTTCCAACATACCAGAAATCATTACTCAAGTTATTACTCAAGTTATGAGGATAATGACCGTGGAATAAAATCTCGCTCCTATAACCTGACCTTTGACTCCATTTTGATGATATTCAACAGAACCCGTAAAGTATACTTCCGGAACAACATAATAAAGTTTTGTCGCAATCGAAGTATTTTTACGTAAGTTATACGCACAAGGGGGATGGAATGGATCCCGCTGCTACGTCCTGACCTTTGACCCCATTTCGCCCATTTTCAATATGGTTCGTTCCCAGGTGGCTCCCTACCACATACTAAAATTTCGTCGAAATCGAACCATTTTTACGTGAGTTATGACGCATAAAGGCAATGCAATGGATCCCGCTCCTATGTCCTGACCTTTGACACCCATTTCGCCCATTTTCAATAGAGTTCGTCTCCAGGTGGTCCCCTACAACATACTAACATTTCATCGAAATCGAACCATTTTTACGAGAGTTATCGTGCGGACGGACAGACGGACAAAGTTGGAGCATATACGCTTCTTCAACCTCCGGTTGGAAAGCGTAAAAAAGAAGTACAAAAGGTCATGTGTGCGTCGTGTGATGGACGTTGATGAAGCTCGGGGTGTGTGCTGAGATTATTTTAAATGGAGACATTTGATACACCAACAGTAAATAATCAGTTAAAAATTTATCTGGTGGATTGTATTTCTTTGTGGAGCTAACCTCTGAATCTCAGAGAACAGCTTAGTGATATGTATGTATGTAACTATGATTCTTAAAGGTAAACCAGTTTACGCGTCTTTACTTTAGCAAATATACCAGGCGTAGTTGCACCTACTGGATGATAAGGAATTTGTAGGAGTTAGTAAGTAAAATGTAGTTCCATTAGTTAAACACTTATCCGGCAGCTTTCTTTGAGGAACTAACTTCTGAATCTCAGAGAGCTGCTTATTGATATGCATGTATGTAGTTCAACATAATTTTGGTCATGCGTAAGTCAAAAACATGGCTCGCTTATACAGTTATTTGTCTTCATCTTAGCGTAATGAAGAAGAGTGACTTAATTTCTTATTTTCAATATTCCTTAGAAAGAATATTGAGACTTAGGGTACCGATAAGTGTGTGCAAATTGGTTATTGCCTCGGCAGTTGACACCCGATTTGAAGAAGAGAAGGGTGGAAGTCTGCTCTGATCTGTTGGAAGCGTTTGAAGCCAATGAAGACGCGTTAAGTTTTCAATCTGCTGACAGGAGATGAAACGTGGGCGTATGTATACGATCCAGAAACAAAAAATCAATCCATGGAATGCCGTCACACCTCTTCCTCAAGGCTTAAGAAGTTCAAGAGCCAGCAATCAGCACAGAAAATCATGGAGACGGCTGTTTGGGATGACAGGGGTGTCACTCTCCTCGATTTTCTGGAACGAGGACCGTACCGTGACTAGCGAGCGGTATATTGAGACACCCAAGAAGCTTAGAGAAGCCATAAGGAGGAAGAGACCGAACAAGAATCTGAAAAAGATCCACCTCCACCATAACAACGCGAGACTACGCACGTCTTTTGCAACAAATCAGACGATCAGCAAATCAGGCTGGTCGGTGGTCCCGCATCCACCATACGTCCCAGATATGGCGCCCTCCGACTTCCACCTGTTCAGTCTAATGAATGACAGTCTCCAAGGACAACGATTTGAAGACACAGACGGGTGAAAGTGATTGTGAAGAAGTGGGTACAACAGTTCACACCTGAATTTTTTCAAAAAGGATTCGCGAGTTAGACTACGTTGAGTAGTATCTTTGTATAGAGAAAGAGTTACTCTACCAACATGAACAATTTGAACGACCTCTGTCAGTTAATAAATGCCCATTTTTGCCGTTATGCCCATTTTTGCATTACTTTCGGCACAATCCTCGTATAATGTTTCTGTCGAATGGAAATATCCGTTTCAGTAGCTTTTGAAAAAGTTCCAAATAGAAGTCATCGCTCTTTCCACGTTAATGAGTCACGGAAAAATACTCATCGGCCGTTACCGTGAATCGAACCCAGGGTCTTCCAGTTACGCGCCGGACATGCTACCACTGCACCACAGCGGCCTCGAATTATCCAGACTCACAAGTGATTAACTGCCAAACCACATGGCAGGTTGCTTCATGGAGCCCGCCCTGTGCTGGGGATTCACCAAAGATGGAAATGAGCAACAGAACGAATAACTAGGACGCGATTGAATAATTGTAATTCATACACTAGACGTGGAACAGGAACACCAAACACAAGTCATCGGTCTTTCCACGTTAATAAGTGAGTCACGGAAAAATTCTCATCAGCCGCCACCGGGAATCGAACCCAGGGTCTTCCAGTTACGCGCCGGACATGCTACCACTGCACCACAGCGGCCTCGAATTCTCCAGACTCACACGAGATTAACTGCCAAACCACAGCAGGTGTCTTCATGGAGCCCCGCACAATGTAGGGTATTGTCCAAAGATGGAAAGCAGCTACTGGATAAATAATTAGGAGGCGAATAAGTAATTAATCCATTCACTCGACGTGGATCAGAAACACCAAACAGAAGACATCTCTCTTTCCACGTTAATAAGTGAGTTACGGAAAAATTCCTATCGGCTGCTACCGGCAATCGAACCCAGGGTCTTCCAGTTACCCGCCGGACATGCTACCATGAAGCAACGTGCCATGTGGTTTGGCAGTTAATCTCATGTGAGTCTGGAGAATTCGAGGCCGCTGTGGTGCAGTGGTAGCATGTCCGGCGCTTAACTGGAAGACCCTCGGTTCGATTCCCGGTGGCGGCCGATGAGAATTCTTCCGTGACTTACTTATTAACGTGGAAAGAGCGATAACTTCTGTTCGGTGTTTCTGGTCCACGTCGAGTATATGAATTAATTACAGTATTACATCTCGCTTTTCTTTCAGCCTTTTGCTCGAGAATCTTTGGAGAAGAAATAATACGGCTTACGAATCATTCGTTGCTTTATTTTAAAATTCTTCTTAACTCAGTAGTTAATCGCTGAAAGGAAGCAAAACGGGGAGTCGTCGCACCGGGTGGAAGTATTTATAGAAAAACCGTTTCAAGCCAAGACAAGAAAGAATCATTGTTTACGATTTCGCAAACGCATGGGGAATTGGCTGCCGTGAAAGCAAGTTCATACTGATCTCAGACGTGATAGCAGATGAAATATTTCCCATATGTGATGTTTATCGGAGCGCTTATTTTTTGCACCTTCCGCTAGATGCGATATGTCTTCGTACAGATCAGATTAACTTTCAACAAGTTTAATTTGTAATCATTAAAATGCACTTAACGAAAATCTTTATTTTTATTCAGTGACATCGGAACTTTTGAAAGGAAGTAATGTTCAAGTTTTGTAATGCTGGTAGATACACATCATTGATGGAAATTTTCCAAAAATAAGTTTCCAGAGTATTTTGTCCTGATTTAATTCTGAGATAAAGCATGCGAAGCAGCTCCTTAGGATGGAGTATTTGTTTTATTAATCAGAATATTTAATAAAGCAAGCTTTCGTGCTAAATAAGAACATCAAAAGGAAATAGCCGTCGAAGCACGGTTCATGATTTTGAAATCTAAAACCATAATATATTTAAAACTTTAATCACAGTTGAAAACCGCACATAGGTAATAAATGTACATTAGATCTTTCGGGGTTGCCTGCAACTCCCATCTTCAGATGTGTGACTAAGAGAGCGAGACAACTTACAATGTTATACAGTTAAAGAATCAGTGACGTAGGGTAGGCTTCTTTCCTTGTAAAATGCTCATAGATCGTGATATATTAACATAATTTTTTGTTGCGCTTCCTATGTTTATGATAAGCTATCCATCTTTCTTTGCTGGTTTTGCGCATGTGTCAAATACCTACCACACGTCACTAATTCTTTAACTATATAACATTGTAAGTTGTCTCGCTCTCTTAGTCACACATCTGAAGATGGGAGTCGCAGCCGACCCCGAAAGATCTAATGTACATTTATTACTCATGTGCTGTTTTAAACTGTGATTAAAGTATTAAATATCCTATGGTTTTAGATATCAACTTCATGAATCGTGCATCGACGGCTATTTCCTTTTAAGGATCAGAATATTTGTTGCTTTGTTTCCGGGAGAGATTAAATTGGATGCGTCAGTGCAATTGGAATGTTCAGCTGCAGAAACTAATAAAAATTAAATTGCACAATTTGAGATATTTCAGTGAAGAAGAAATTATTAATATTTGATATGTTGTGGACGCCAGCCGGATTTCATTTGATTGTATCAAATGAATTTCATTTGTACAGTCAAATGAAATCCGGATGGCGTCCACAACATCTCACACAAATGGTACAAGGCATTAAGGTGGACGTAAAGTAATTTTGCTTCCTATACTTCCAATGGAAAAACTTCTGCACACATTTTCTTCACAATTAATGCGTTCCCAAGGATGAAAATCTGAACATCGACTAAAATAGCTTCATATTATGACTTGGAATACTTCATATTTTCTAAAACATAACCATAAAAAATGATATTGAAAATCAATAACTTTTCCTTTGGTGGTGTTGAAACCAGAAAAAAGAGGGCGTGACCTGTATTTTGATGGCGTTAGTAGACAAATAACTGTTGGATTGCATAATTATGGTTATGTTTCAGAAAATATTAAGTATTCCAAGTTATAAAATGAAGCTATCTTAATCGATGTTAAAATTTTCATCCTTGGGAACGCATTAATTGTCCAAAAAAAAAAAAAAAAAAAAAAAACATGGCGCGACCTGTACTTTGATGACGTCAGTAGACAAACAAATGTTGGATTGCATAATTATGGTTATGTTTTAGAAAATATTAAGTATTCCTAGTTATAAAATGAAGCTATTTTAATCGATGGTAAAATTTTCATCCTTGGGAACGCATTAATTGGGAAGAAAATGTGTACAGAAGTTTTTCCATTGGAAGTATTGGAAGCAAAATTACGCCGCCCCGGTGGTGCAGTGGTCTAAGGCGTTGGCCTCTGATCATTCGTCCGTAAGGGGTCCGGGTTCGAATCCCGGTCAGGCATGGATGTTGTGTTTGTCTTACGGCACTGGCTCTCTCCCTTCCCTGGAACCAGTGACCCTAAATTAGGGACGGGTGACTGCTTATAGCCCATTGAGTTGCTCACGGTGGTCGTTAAACCTCCAATCAAAAAAAAAAAAAAAAAAAAAAAAAGAAGCAAAATTACTTGACGTCCACCGTAAGAGTCATCGTAATGCCAAGCGGCTCAAAACAGGATGTACGTGGATTCGACCACTCACCCTTTGATATGTAGAGCTTCGGAGTATAAATACAATTTTCGAACAGCCTCCACTTCAACAGCTTTTTCCCGACTCTACTTGGAAGTCAGGCATACCCCTATATGGGAAGACAGTATAATGAATAAATTTCTCCGGCTGGACGTGTAGTGCAGGAAAGCTTACGTTAAGTCACGTTAGGGTTATTGAAAGGTTACTTGACGTAGCTAAAGTGTGCTTAATCTTCAAAGTGCTAGAGTTTGTTTAGGTAAGACACGCACGTGCAATAAATTCCAAGAATATGGAATTTATTTTTACTCAGCGTTCCTCATTATCTTGAATATCAGTAATATAACTTCGGTTTTAGTACATTAGTACCTTGAAGGCCCCTTATTAGAGCGGTAAACACAATATACCCTGAACTTAATGTAAACATTCAATGAAATAGACTTAACGGCCAGACAGAGGTCTGACAATAAAATGAACTAAGAAAACGTGCTCACTTTTAACCTTTTATTGGGAAGCTCCTGGTATTACTCAAATACACACTCCAAAATAACACAACTACTGATAGCCCGAACTTTCGTACTATCGTAATATCGTAGAAAAGTAGGTAAATCGCATATCAATAATCAGGAAGAACCTATCACATATAAAACGAAGCTCTCTGGTATACTTGAGCGCGCCTATATATACTGCATACCAATACGTCATGACTTACACTCGTTGCCACATATAATTCAGCGGGAGAAACAACATCTCGTTAAGTGAGAAAATAATTTGCATAGGAAAATAAAATAACAAGTGATAGTAAAATCAAAAAGAAACTGAATCTAGAGTATACGTTACAACAGGCATACCCTATATGGGAAGACATAACCATATTGAACACTCCAAGGACACGTTCAACTATTCTCCTTGCAGAAAGTTTGGTGATTTATAAATACAGTCACCTTTGCTGTAATGAAGAATACCCATACACCACCCCCGTGCTATGGAATCAAATAATGGATCGTGAGAAACACCCAGACAATCCAGAAGACGAGGACGCTCAATTGTTTCGGCGCATGCGTTAACCTTACCTTCGAACTGCGTCCTAGTGATCAAATGATCATATGTAGAGGATTTTAGGAAGGCACTGTCTGACCTAGGAATTGGGAACTTAAACAACCCTAAGGAATAGGAAGTCTTAAACAACCCTAAGGAATAGAAAGTCTTAAACAACCCTTAGGAATAGGAAGCTAGAAGATTTCGGCTACAATGCCCGATAGGAAAGTGACACGGAAACGAAGCAGAAAGGGGGAGGAAGACGTCCTTATTTATTACCGGGGGCCAGTACCCGTGTCCGACGGCTTAACGTGCCCATCCGACGCACGGCGGATATTTAGTGGATCGAGCGTTCGTACCTGCCTGGGATCGAAACTGAGGTCCTTTCCGTGGCAGTCACGAACGTTGCCCATTAGGCCACCGCGGCCCGAACTGCATCCTAGTGAATGCTCTCATGGTATTGTATATAACCGACATTGAACCACTTGTGATTAGTGAATTGTCAAACATCTAAGCATGAGCTTAAAGTAAGCTCGATAGGTCTCACGTGTGTATTTTAACTTGTATATAAGATTTTAATCTGTATATATGTTTTTTAACGTAAAGTTTTATAAAAAAATCGTACGTACGACGGCATTGCTTCTTTTAATTTTGGATTTCATAAGAGTCATCTTAGTGGTAAAAGCGCTTGTCTCACTACTGTATGTGTTCAGACGATGGATTCTGGCTTGATGAAACGATTTTGGCTGTGCATGGAATCAGCGATGAGCAATCACTGTCACGATGTCGTCCGAGGTGAATTTCTTGCCTCGTAACAATTCTTTGAGAGGCCACGAAAGTCACACGGAAAGAGATCAGGGTTGTACGCAAGATGTTAAAGCACCTCCCACCTAAATATATCTATTTTTTCTCTTGAAACTTGTGCGGTATATGGTTTGGCATTATCATGGAGAAAGATAACCCAAAACAGTCAAACGACCTGGGCGCTTGTTCTAAATCCCATGTCGTAACCATTCAGAATCTTAGAGTATCTGTTTATATTAATCAATTCACCATACTCCAGGGATTCAATGAGGGCAGGTCTAGGGTGGTCAAAGAAAAAAGGTGACCATCACCAGGTGGCGCACCCAGGATTTTGGTAGGGAGGGGTGGAAAATATCATCTTTGATTTCTACATACATCGAAGAGCCAAAAGTTTATAACTTGGTTAGTATCTTCGAAATGAGGTCCGAAGAGGGAAAAAAACAACAACATAAAAACACCCGGCAAAGGTGTAGGTCGACCACGGCTCATCAATGTCAGAGGTGAGGAGTGAGAGCTATAAAGTATGGTACGAGCCAACAGAAGGGGCGAAGCTCGGCGGTAATTTGGATGCTGGCGACGGGAGTAATGTGTTAGAATACACAGTGCATCGAACTCTACTGAAAATGGGGCTCCGTAGCCTCAGGCCGCTCCCAGTGCCCATGATAACCTCGGCTCACCGTCAAAAACGCCTACAATGGGCACGCGAGCATTAAAACTGGACCTTAAATGATCGGCAGAAGGTCGTCCGGTCCGATTAATCTCGTTTTCTGTTGCCCCATGTGGACTCCCGGGTACGTGCGCGTCGTTCACCTGGGGAAGTGTTGGTACCAGGATGCCCCGTGAGATGTAAATGAGCCGGAAGAGGAAGTGTAATACTTTGGGCAATGTGAAACTGTGGGTTCAGTCATTCACGTGCAGGGAACTATGATATCTACCACTTTCCTAAACATAGTTGCAGACCACGTACATCTTTTCATAGCAACAGTATTCCTCTCTAGCAGTAACTCCTTTTAGGAAGAAAATGCGCCATGCCCCACTGTCTGGAATGTTCGAGAACGGTTCGCGCAGCATGAGGAAGACTTCGATATATTGCTCAGGTCTGAAAATTCTCCAGACATCAATCCCATCGATCACCTGTGGTTTGTGTTGATACTGCAAATCTGTTCTGCGGAAGATCAGCCATGTAACTTACAAGAGTAAAAGGACCTGCTGGTAACGTGTTTGTACCAGATACCACAAGACCCCCTTTAGAAATCTTGTGGCTTCCACCCCTCGCCGCGTAAGAGCTGCTTTGGTTGCATGTGGATGATTAACATCAATTAGGCAGGGTGGTCATAATGCTTTGGATTTTCGGTACACCCACATGCAGATTTTGCTATTGACGAAGAAAATCTGGGCGTAATCGATACCTACATTTACCTTGGACATGGGCAGTAGATATCAAGCAAGGGTCACATTGATGAAGAAATTAATCGGCGTATAAAACTTGGCTGGAGAGTTTTTGGAAGAAACAGTACAATTTTCAAGAGCAGTATGCCATTATGACTTAAAAGAAAAGTGTTTAATCAATGCATCCTTCCAGTTCTTACATATGGAGCAGAGATATAAACCTTAACTAAAATAGACATACAAAGGCTGCAGACAGCTGCAAGAATATATGTAATGTTTTTCATGGAGAGATGTATGCTTGGTTTTACTAGGAAAGATAAGAAGAGGAACTCGTGGATATGAAAAATGACAAGAGTGGAAGACATCATGATCAGAGTAAAATCTCTGAAATGGCAATGGGTTGGACATATTGCCAGGAGAACGGACCAATGATGGACAACCGAAATTTTAGACTGGATTACAAGGGGGAGAAAAAGATCCAGAAGAAGACCACATGGGAGATGGATGGATGAAATTCGAAAGCATGCCAGAGTGACATGGAGGAGACAGGCTGAAAACAGACAGATGTGGATGAAACTTCGGGTGACCTCCATCCACCAGTGGATTGATATAATGGTTGACAATGATGATGATGATGATGATGATGCTATAATATATACAGTATATATAGAACATTGTACATCACTTTTGCCTTCTGAAAGCTCATTTTTAATCCCACTTCTTTATTCATGTCAGAAAGTTCCTGAAATGATCCAAGAACTTGCTGACAAGAGTATAGAAGTGGGATTCAAAGTAAACTTTCAGAAGACAAAAGTGATGTACAATGCCTTTACAAGAAACGAAGTTTTATCGATTGATGGAGAAAAGCTTCTGACAACTGATACCTACATTTATCTTGGGAAGCAGATATCAAGTAAGGTTCACATTGATGAAGAAATTTATCGGCGTATAAAACTTGGAAGGAAAGCTTTGGAAGAAACAGTACAGCAATAGGCCATTATGTCTTAAATGAAAAGTTTTTAATCAATGCATCCTTCCAGTTCTTATATGTGGAGCAGATACATCGACCACAACTAAAAAAGACATACAAAGACAGCTGAAAGAATGCATGGAGAGATGCATGCTTGATGTAACCAGAAAAGTTAAGAAGAGGAACTCGTGGATAAGGAAAATGACAAGAGTGGAAAACATTATGATGAGAGTAAAATCCTTGAAATAGCAATGAGCTGGACATATTGCCAGAAGAATGGACCACCAATAGACAACCGAAATTTTGGCCTGGATTCCAAGGGACAGACAAAGACCCAGAAGAAAACCACATGGGAGATGGATCGTTGAAATTCGAAAGCATTCCGGAGTAGCATGGAGGAGATCTTCATCCAGCAGTGGATTGATAGTGGTTGATGATGATGATGATATATGTATACCGAAAAGCCAAAACACACGTGATTCATTATTCTGGTATTACATACATGCTGAGTGGCAAAATTATTATGGACTGGACGCTTACTTAATACTTTGTCGGGGATTACAACGGGAGCTGGACGGGGTAGCTGGACGAGAGCTGGTCGGGGAGCTCGACGGGAACGGGGTAGCATTTGAAACCATTTCAGATAGAAATTTCCAGAATGTCTTTCAGGGACAGCAAGCAGCTCTTGCACACCATTGGCCGTCTGCCAGTTTGTCCGTATGTCTACCTGTTTTTGATAAACAACTCGGTTCTCGTGAACCATTTGTGATAGATTTGAAATTTCCTGGATGGCTTTTAAGTATCTGGCATAACTGTCGCAAAATGTTTGCTCTACGTGCGTCTGTCCGTTTGACTCTACGTCCGTCTGTCCTATGTTTTCGATGAATGTCGTCTCAGGAGCAGTTTGAGATGAAGACCTGAGAATTTTTGGACAGATGGCCAATCTTTAGGGACCAAATGTAACTCTTACTCCATGTACGCACTTTACCCGTTCGTCCACTGTCCACCCGTACGCATCAATTAATATTTGGGGAATTATTTCGGGTGAATGTTGTCCTGTCCATACAGAAGTATAATAATCAAAGGAGCGTTTTTTTGCAGTACAAAAATAATTTTTTGGGTTTTCTTTTCTCATTTCGTCCAACACTTCATAACACATAACCTTCAACCTTAGATCAATTATAATTATTTTAAGGGGGTCCAACTGTACGAACGCCACCCCTTTAAAATAATAGTAATTACCCTAAGACTGAGAGTTATGTGTTATGAAGTGCTGGACGAAATGAGAAAAAAACAAGAAAGATGACACCGAATTATCGGGTGTAATAAGCACGTCTTTTGAATCCGTTCTGACGCAAATTAAATTTATCAAAGCTATTCAAAGTAGATGGAACCGGTATGAAAAACGTCAGATACAATAGTATCTGACGGAAGAAAGAAGTTTTTCAATCGGGTTTCTAATCCCTCAGATATTGCTGTAAACGAAATTGTGAGCTTACAACCTCTGGTTGCAGACTTGTGCGTTAAGATAAACATGGATTTATATGAGAAACATTTCGCACCGGAAACGCTCTCCAACACAGAAAGAATTTTTCAAATCGGACTCTTAGAAACAGAGATATGGACAAAAATAAGATGTGACTTTACGTCCACTGGTGGGAAACTACCTAGGGACGAACCCTATTGAAAATGGACGAAATGGGGTCAAAGGTCAGGACATAGGAGTTGGATCTATTCCATTGCCCCTATGCGTCATAACTTGCGTAAAAATGGTTCAATTTCGATGAAATTTTAGCATCTGGTAGGGGACCACCTGGTGACGAGCCCTGTTGAAAATGGGCGAAATGAGGTCAAAGGTCAGGACATAGAAGCGAGATTTATTCTACAGCCATTATCTTCATAACTTGAGCAATAACTTCAGTAATGATTTCTGGTATGTTGGAAAGCGTAACATAAATAATGCATTGCATGATTTTACTAACTTGTTTTTCAAATAGGACTGTGCAGAGATTTCGAGAAAAATTAAGCATACATTTCCTCTTCAGTCATCTAGCGGAAAATCTGTGTATTATTTTGAGCAGAAAATATGTTTTTTTTTGTTTTTGTTTTAATTGGAGGTTTAACGACCACCGTGAGCAACTCAACGGGCTGTAATCAGTCGCCCGTCCCTAATTTATGGTCACTGGTTCCAGGGAAGGGAGAGAGCCAGTGCCGAAAGACAAACACAACACCCATGCCTCACCGGGATTCGAACCCGGACCCCTTCGGACGAATGATCAGAGGCCATCGCTTAGACCACTGCGCCACCGGGGCGGCCAGAAAATATGTGCAAAATATTTATCGTTGTGAGCATTATCAGATCAAAAAGAATTTTCCAGTGGATGTTGTAGGAGCGTAGGTACTGTTGCAAATACGAGGGTGAATCAAAAAGTTAGGTCAATGCTTTCGTTACGTAGACAAGTAGAGCTGTGGCAGATTGCTAATTGGAGAGGAAACGGCACGTGGCGGATGAAATCGCTAATCTTCTAAATGCAGTTACCCAGCAGTTGTAAGGGCGCAAACATGGCCGCTCGTTTGTCGGAATGCTCCATCGTCGAGCAGCGAAGTGTAGTGAGATTTTTGTGGGCTGAGGGTGTGCAACCTGTTGAAATTCATCGTAGGATGTTTATGCAATATGGGAAGGACAACGGTATGAACCAAAGACATGTGTACAAGTAGATAGAAAATTTTCAAGGCGGTAGAATGAATGTGTTTGATGAAGCTCGCTCGGGCCGTCCGTCGACCTCTCGCACAAAGGACCATCTGGATCACATCGATGCGCTCATGAAAGAAGAGCGCCGGGTTACTCTGCCTGAGATCGCCCAAAAGGTAAACATTAGCTATGGTTCTGCATCTTCAATAGTGCATGACGATCTCGGATATCATAAAGTGTGTGCCACGTCAGTTGTCTGATGCGCACAAGCAGCAGCGCCAGTAAATTGGCAGAAATATCTTGTAGCAGTATAAGTCAGATCTCAGTATTCTGGAGAGGATTGTCACTGAGGACGAAACATATGTTCATCATTCGGTCCATCATAAAGGCAAATCATGGAGTGGAAACATCCAAGCTCCCCATGCAAAAAGACGTTCAAAGTTGTCCCTTAGGTACGAAAATTAAAGCTGACTTTCTTTTTTGACATGAAAGGACCCACCGTTGAACACTATCAAACACAGGGTGACTCAATTGACAGTCGGTCATATTGTGACTTGCTGAAAGACAAATTGAAATCAGTCCTTCGCACAAAATGACGGGGAATGTTATTAAAAAAAGGGCTGTTGCTGCGCGACAACGCTCGTCCACATACGGCGTTGGCAGCTCAATAAACAAATACCGAGTTGAAGTTTGAGGTGTTGCCACATTATGCTTTCCGCCGCGATCTGACGCCGTGCGACTTTCATGTCTTCGGGCCCCTGAAAGACGCTCTCAGAGGCCGCCGTTTTGAAAGTTATGTCCAGGTATAGAAAGCACTGCATTCGTTGGTGCATAAACAACGCAAAACATTCTTCTCTGCAGGAATCCAGAAGCTTGTAGACAGGTATAAAATATGCGTTGAATGACAGGGGGACTATGTTGAGAAATGAGAGTAGACAGGTATAAAATATGCGTTGAATGACAGGGGGACTATGTTGAGTAATTTATACCTGTATGCCGCTTAGTTTCTTTAATATATGGCGACATTGACCTTACTTTTTGATTTAACCTCGCATACAGGAAGCAGAAATATACGCTTACACCTTCTTGTGTAGGACGAAAAGTTGGAAATTAAACTCTGTCCTAAGCCTACACGACGCAAAAATCATTTTTCCAATCTGATTTTTAGAAGCAGAGATATCGGAGGAATATGTGATATACATTTACTCCCTTAGTGGGAAAACTACGAGTATGAAGAATAAACTGTAAGTAAAATGGTATTCGATATAAATAGTATCTAAAGCAAGAAAGAAAGCCTCCCCGGTGGCGCAGTGGTCTAAGCGCTGGCTTATGATCACTGATCCGAGAAAAGTCCGGGTTCGAATCCCGGTGAGGCACGGACGTTGTGTTTTTCTTGCTGCGCTGGCTCTCTCCCTTCGCTGGAACCAGTGGCCCTAAATAAGGGACGGGCGACTTCTTACAGCCCAGTGAGCTGCTCACAGTGGTCGTTAAACCTTCAACAAAAGAAAGAAAGAATTGCTTAAATCGGACTTTTAGAGGCAACGGTATGGCATTATTCTATTTACTCCCCCTAGCGGCGAAGACATGCACCGTAAAATTGACCAAAAGGCAAAGATCATCGTTCTCACAGTCCTGGCTTTCCAATGTGAATACTACTTTCAAATCGGACTAATAGATGCTGAAGCAGATATACAGTGACCATAGCAGAAGGACATAACACAGGATCATCCAGAAGTAAATACCGTTTGAAGATAAAACAAACAAAAAAATATTGATAATTTATTTTTAATGTGCGATGAATTCTACCTACGTTAATATACTTTTCAACATATTACCCGTGGATGTTAAATCATTTGTCATATCGCGACACGAGTTTCTGGATAACCTCTTCATAGAAGTATGCAGTCTGGCTTTTGAGCCATCGCTCAGCCGTCGTTTTCAGGCAATCGCTGTCATCGAACTTCTGGGAACTGTTTTCCTTGCAAGGACTGCTGTTTCGATTCAGGTGTGATGTGAGAAGCCCAAGTCTCATCTCTTATCACTATACGGCTTAAAAGATCACCGCCTTCCTCCACGTACCGCCACAAAAATTCCAAAACAGATCCCATGCGCTCCGTTTTGTGCTCTTCCGTGAATATATTTAGCACCCATTGTGCACACACACTTTGGGGTAATGAAGTTATTCTGTAATGAATCCGTGCGTTAATGATTTCAAAACTCCAAGGAAATGTTCTCAAAGATCAGAAATTGTCAAGCGTCGGTTCTCCCTAAGGCTTCCATTCACTCTCTCCACCAAATCTTTCGCGAGACCAGAGGTCCATCACTGCGCAATTCGTAATGACCGCTGTGCCGTCTTTCATTAAACATTTGAACCCACTTCCGCACCATTCCTGCACTGATTGCGTTTTGCCCGTATGTTTCGCAAATTTTCCGATGAATCTCACTTTGTCTGACATTTCTCGCATTCAGAAACCTTATCACAGACCGAACTTCGCAGTCGGCGAGCCGTTCTATTAACTTAAACATTATTAATGTCCAGCACAAACCTTTAAGATAAGCACAACCTCACAAAATGGCGTCAGAACGTGGCTTCTAGATGAAGCAGCACAACTGCGCATGCGCACTCTGAAGGGAATACTTGCGCGGGAGTGGCGCGCGAACGGTACTTACTTTCTGGATGACCCTAGTCACATAGGAGAGACAGAGCTTGATTTGCGAAAGGGCACACGGGGACCGTGCACAGGGCCCCCACGGACTGGGGCCCCCAATTTAAGCACTAACATTTAATTTTTATTTTTATGGGCAGCAAAAACGGCGACGGCACTTCTGTATTAAGGCAGCACTTCTTGAGCTTTATACAATTATACGCGCAATTGTAGAATAATTGCGCGAAGCCCCAGGGGTTCTGCCTTAATACGTAGGTACCATTTTTAATTTATTGAGAGTACGATTCATGCCCGGGGATGGGGGCCCCCAAATTGTTTGTGCCCAGGGCCTCACTAGTCTTAAGTCGGGCTCTGAGGTCGAACATGAAACTACGATAGCAACTGTCACGTGATACGGGACCAGTGAAAAAAAGCAGACAGTTACGTTTCGATGTTTTAGTTTCATGTCTATCCACTAGTATACTGTTCTGTTGAGATCTTCGGGGCCAAATTGTTGCCATGAGTCTCTATGGAAGATTTACCTCTGAGTCTCCTGCACTGTGGTCCTAGTAACAAGTACATTTTTTTCTTTAAAAAAAAGTTAGAGAGACAGAGAGAGGGAATAGCAATTCCCCTGTCATTTTATTTACGTTGTTTCTCGTTGGATATCTATCAGTTCTTTTCCAAGTTTCACATATATAGAAATCCCGGTTTAACTCATAAAAAGGGAGAAAAACATACGTATGTATAAATATTTGATAATAAATTTGCTATTTTGGCTGCTTCTAGCGATGCGCAATTGTTTTTACTTAATTTATTTTTCATTACGCTTCCAAGTTTCATGTTTATTGTTCTTGTGCCAACTTTTCATGCGCACTGAAACAAAGGAATTCGTCGCCTGCTGAGTGACGTTGCAACTCCGTTCTTGTTTCGTATCTTACAATCTGAGACAGTGTGACTAATTTCTTCTTGTCACAAAATGAAAAATTGCCTTTCTGCGGCAACTAAAAGATTCCATATAACAATGACACCTGCTATTTTGAAAATTTACAAAAGTGAATTCATACAATTAATTATACAGCTTTCCATTTTTTTTTTATAATTTATATGTAGTTGAAGTACGAAGTCTAACTTCAACGCTAACAAGCTCTCAACCTTCGTTATTCTATTTAATCTTTAAGCGGTAGATGTAGCTGAACCAGATGCTGCCTAAAATTTTCTGTGCTTCCAAAAGGGACGTGTTCACACAGCGTCCGGATTTTACAAAAACTAGGACAAAACAATTCCTTTCTTCCTTTCATCTCAGCTGTGCCGACCATAAACCTATCAACAGGGATAACAGAGATTTATGTAGAGGATTTTAGCAAGAGAGTGTCTGACCCTAAATCTTAAACAACCCTTAGAAGTAGGAAGCTAGGAGGTTTGGGCTACATTGCCCGACAGAAAAGTCACACGGTAGCTGGGTAGAAATGAGGAGGAAGACGCTTTTATTAAGTGTGTGCAAAAGTTCTACCCGTTTTTTTAAAAGAGAAGAAAAACAAATTATTTTAAATAAATACCATCTTCATTTTTTTACATAATTGCCATTATTATCTGTGACCTTTTGCCATCTTTCTGGAAATAATTGCATTCCGCTTCTTTAGAACTTCTCCGTTTTGGAGTCGAAAAAAACTTTTGTAATGCAGTTTCGACATCTTCAACCTCATCGAAGGTTTTTCTAGCGATTGTTCCGAAAAGATCGAAAAAGGTAGTGGTCTGTAGGTGCAGGTTATGGGAAATACGGGGTTGAGACATGATTGCCATTATTATCTGTGACTTTTTGACATCTTTCTGGTAATAATTGAATTCCCCTTCTGTAGAACTCCTCCACTTTGGAGTCAACAATTGTAATGAAGTTTCGACATCTTCAACTTCATCAATGGTTTTTCCAGCGAAGTGGTTCCGAAGAGATCGAAAAAGGTAGTAGTCCGTAGGTGAAAGTTCTGGAGAGTACGAAGGGTTGGATCAAATTGCCATTATTATCTGTGACCTGTTGCCATCTTTCTGGTAATAACTGAATCTTCCTTCTTTAGAACTTCTCCGTTTTGGAGTCAAAAACTTTTGTAATGCAGTTTCGACATCTTCAACCTCATCAAAGGTTTTTCCAGCAATGGTTCCGAAGAGGTCGAAAAAGGTAGTAGCCCGTAGGTACAAGTTCTGGGGAGTACGAAGGGTTAGATAAAACTGCCATTAATATCTGTGACCCTTTGCCATCTTTCTGGTAGTAATTAAATTCCCCTTCTGTAAAACTTCTCCACTTTGGAGTTAAAAATAGCAATGCAGTTTCGACATCTTCAACTTCATTGAAGGTTTTTTCCAGCGAAGTGGTTCCGAAGACATCGAAAAACGTGAGAGTCCGTTGGTGCTAGGCATGGGGAATACAGCGGGTGAGGTAGCACTTCTAACCCAATGTTCAGTTATTTACTCAGAGTAGCTAAAGCTGTATGGAGTCTTGCGTTGTAATGTCGCGAGATGAGGTCTTTGCGACTAACGAGTGCTGGACATTTAGATTTCAGTTTTTCTATCAGCGTTTTGCAACTGTTGGTAGTGCAGATCAGCATTTATCGTTTGGGTAAGGGCAAGCAGCTCTCAGTAGATTATCCCCCTTGACATCACACCATAGGCTTAACAAGATCTTTATCGAATGCAGTACTCCTCTTGAAATCGATGGAGCAGGTTCTCCTCATCGGCGTAAAGTCCTTTGCCTCTTTACATTTCTGTAAAGAACCCACTTTTCATCACTGGTAACCGATCGTTCCAAGAAAGGTTCATTTCTGTGATGTCTTAAAAACAACAACAACAGAAGGTCATTCTGTCCGATTGATTTCTTGCCGATAGGTCATGTTTTACCCACTGGCGAAACTTTGGGATAAACCCAAGCCATACTTCCTTCTTTCTACTGTTATTCTGTGTACAGAAAGCTTTCTGATAATTTCTTCAACGGTTAGATGTTGGTCATTTGATATTGCTTGGTTGAGATCCTCTTCAGAAACATTTAATGGACGTCCAGAATGTGGTTGATCTCTGCAGCTTCTGTCTCCTTCACAGAATTTCTAGAATCAACGGCGACATATGCTTACGTCTACAGCATCCTCGCCATACACCTTACCAGAGCGCCTTTAAGGAGACAAGAGGCCCGGGGGCTGGCCAGTATTTTGGCGCCCCAGTATTAATAGCCCATTTAGGATTTCACTATGGGTGGCAGAATAAAACTATCCCGGAGAAAACATTCCCAAAATATGAGGAAGCCATAGAAATATCCCCGCCATATTGAAGTGTGTATCCGGGCTGCGGGTGGCCTAGTGGTCAAAGTCTGTGACTGCCACGAAGAAGACCTCGTGTTCGATCCCAGTCATGTACGAAAGCTCGAACCACTAAATATCCGCCGTGCGTCGGATAGGGACGTTAAGCCGTCAGGCCCCGGGTACTGGTCCTCCGGTAGTAAATAAAGGGGTCTTCTACCTCAATTCCGTGTCACTTTCCTGTCGGGCACTCTAGCCCAATTCTCCTAGCTTCCTATTTCTAAGGGTTGTTTAAGACCTGGGGTCAGGCACTCCCTTCCTAAAATACTCTACATGTGATCTGAAGTGTGCATTTAATGATTCATGGACGAATCAGTGTCAAGAAGAAAATGTAAAAATGCAATGGCTAAAAAATTGACACTAGTTCAATTCTCCTTTAACAGCCACCTCCCCTCCCCTCCCTCTTTCCCAAGTTCAGCTTGCTAAAATTATATCAAAGAAGTGGACAAAATAATATGACCCAAACGATTTTTCTTTTTTTTTATTGAAGATTTAACGACCACCGTGAGCAACTCAGTGGGCTATAAGCAGTCGCCCGTCCCTAATTTAGGTCCACTGGTTCCAGGGAAGGGAGAGAGCCAGAGCCGTAAGTCAAACACAACATCCATGCCTCACCGGGATTCGAACCCGGCCCCTTCTCGGACGAATGATCATAAGCCAGCGCTTAGACCTGACTGCGCCACTGGGGCGGCAACGAATTCTTAACGCATGAAAATTTCCCCCAATTACAAATGTGTATAAAACATTTGTAATGCTTTGAAAAGATTTGAGGATGGACTGCTGGTGACTATGCGTTTTGCGGGCTCCTTCTAAAAAGAGGGAAAGGAATAAAAAATGTTTTTTCACAAGGCAGTTCCTTATAGTTTTTGGTGTGCTAACCAAAAAAAAAAAAAAAAAAACTGTAGGACTCTGTCAATTCTTCAAGCATGCTGCATAATTCTGGGGCCCCTTGAAAATGCGGGGTCCCGGGCTGCAGCACCTACCCCCTATTCCTCCCCCACCTTAAATGGGCTCTGCACCTCAAAAGTTTTGCAGCAGGCTTCAGACGCATTTTTGCCTTTGTTGAACGCATAAAGTAAACAATGCCTAATGTGCTTTATTGCTTGACATGTTAACCCGCCGCGCAGGTGGCGCAGTGGTCTAAGGCGTTGGCCTCTGATCATTCGTCCGTAAGGGGTCCGGGTTCGTATCCCGGTCAGGCATGGATGTTGTGTTTGTCTTACGGCACTGGCTCTCTCCCTTCCCTGGAACCAGTGACCCAAAATTAGGGACGGGCGACTGCTTATATATAGCCCATTGAGTTGCTCACGGTGGTCGTTAAACCTCCAAAAAAAAAAAAAAAATGTTAACCCTTCTGTGTCTGTGACTTAGAATAAATTATATTATGAACGTTTATTCACAATTAAATGTTTTATTGACATCGACTGTAATTTCGCAGAGCGTTTGGCTCGGCATCATCAGGATGAATAGAGCGTAAACATTCAAATCATTGTGACATCATTAGAGTTCTGACGGTCGCGGATTTTGAGGAGTTGTTTCCACGCGCTTGAAAGAAATGGCGTAGACGTCATGTCGTTGACAAGTCGTGAAGAATTCCGGTATATGTGGAAAGCTTCTAATATATTAAGATTAACAGTCGAATCGACTATCAAACTTAACGACTATCGACTATATACCTGGTTCGACTATCAAGCTTAATATATTAGAAGCTTTCCACATATAGAAATGGCGTAGACGTCATGTCGTTGATAAGTCGTGAAGAATTCCGGTATATGTGGAAAGCTTCTAATATATTAAGCTTGATAGTCGAATGGACTATCAAACTTAACGAATATCGACTATCTACCTGATTCGACTATCAAGCTTAATATATTAGAAGCTATCCAGATATAAAAATGGCGTAGACGTCATGTTGGCAAGTCGTGAAGAATTCCGGTACATGTGGAAAACTTCTAATATATTAAGCTTGATAGTCGAATCAGGTAGATATTCGATAGCCGTTAACGGCTATGGCAGTCTGATTCGACTATCAAGCTTAATATATTAGAAGTTTTCCACATGTACCGGAATTCTTCACGACTTGCCAACGACATGACGCCTACGCCATTTCTTTCTAGCGCGTGGAAACAACTCACCAAAATCCGTGACCGCCAGAATTCTGATGATGTCACAATGATTTGAATGTTTACGTTCTATTCATTCTGATGATGCCGAGGCAAACGCTCTGCGAAACTACAGTCGATGTTAATAAAACATTTAATTCTGAATAAATGTTGATAATTTACTCTAAATCAACATCAGAAGTGTATAGTCTTGAATTATATATGACCTTCTGTAACTTGTTTATGAATGAAATGCACTTACTTGCATGCTTGTGCGATTTTATAGGCTATTCCTCGAAGCAATTTGGCCATCATCCGCGCTATCTATTATTATATTCGTTATTAAATTTTTTTTTACCTGGAATTAGCATCATGAAAAACGGGTAGAACTTTTGCACTCACCTAATGTTTATAAATGGGGGCGAGGGGGGTCATTCTGGGTCCAAAGGCTTAACGTGCTTATCCGACGCACGCCGGATATTTAGTATTTGGAGCATTCGTGCATGTCTGGAATCGATCCTGATACTTTTCCGTGGTCGTCACGAATGTTAACAACTAAGCCATCTGCCACTCTTCAAGAGTGAAAACGGCTCGCTTCTAGTCCTTTGTTCCCTGCTCCATGACCCAAGGCATTATGGGGAAGGGCTAGACCCTCTGACACGGACATCACGCCATTGGGCAGAAATAAGTTAATCAAACACATTCTGTCTCCTTTCTTAGGTTCATCGCTATTGTTATAACCATTACAGCAGGTAATCAATTAGAAAGGAATGGTGTCGATCATCCTCTCAAATTATCACTTTGAATAACAAAGCTAAGGGGGAGAACAACGCTTTCTGATCCGTAGGTACACTTGTCCCAGCCCCGTTCGGCCCACTTCTTAGACAGCGTTACTATAACGTAATTTCTTTTTCGTGCAGAGATATTGGTTCTTACGTTATGTCTAAACCATCAGATAAGAATACGATGCAATTGTTCGTAATTGAATTATTACGGCCAGACGAATCATAAAACAGAATTCAACTTACGGGAATTTTCTTTATTCCAGCAGCAACTCAGTATTTTTTCACAATAAGACAGCCGATATCAGATTACATACTTTTAAATGAACGTCTGCACCCACATATCCACCGCACAAGAGCAACTGTTGTATCGTTATTTTTATTTATCGTTCTTATCTCATACATTCATACGTCACGTTCACTCTGACCTCAAATGCGTTGCCAACAGTATTCTCGTTTGAGGGAAAAGATGCCACGTTAAGTTTGGAAGTATAAGCAGAACAAACTCAAATTTGCATAGGAAAGAAATTCAAAATGAAAGTTAATTTAGAATATACATCCCAATACACTCGTCCGAGTCCCGTTCGGCCCACTTCTTAGACAGAGAATATATTCGTTCGAGACGAATTCCGCCCTTTTTGTTAGCTCCGAGTTAGTTCGTTCTAGCCGGTCAAAAGTTAAGCAACTTACTTCTGTCGCTGGAAGTTCATTCCAGATTTCTGTAGCATGCCAATTCTATTCATTTACTACAAACTGCATTGATAACACTGAGCAAAAGTTTTGATCTTTGCTGTGTTTCGTTTCTTTTGTAAGTCGAGGTGCGAAAATCACAACAAAAATATTTGATTTGCTACGCTTTTCGTGTTAGAGTCACTTACCTGCATTGCGTTATTTGCTGAAGGCTGCACATCAGTCTACATGATCAAATGATCATATGTAGAGGATTTCAGGAAGGTAGTGTCTGACCACAGGTCTTGAACAACCCTTAGAAATAGGAAGCTAGGAGATTTGGGCTAGAGTGCCCGATAGGAAAGTGACACGGAAGCGAAGTAGAAAGGTGGAGGAAGACGCCCTTATTTATTACCGGGGGCCAGTACCCGGGGTGCGACGGCTTAACGTGCGCATCCTACGCACAGCGGATATTTAGTGGATCTCGAGCGTTCGTACCTGCTGGGATCGAACCTGAGGTCCTTTCCGTGGCAGTCTCGAACGTTGCCCACTAGGCCACCGGCGGCCTTATCAGTCTATATCAATTCTCCTGTCGCTTATATACCAAATTTTGAGAATTTCGCATAACATTCCTGATCAACTTCATTCACCTTTTCACGGCTCCAGTGGCTTCCGCAGTTCAGGTACGTGACGTTCTTGCCTCCTTGCGTAACCCACATTTTCCCTTTCTTTCTTTAGTTCTCATGGATTTCTGTCCTTCCCCCCTCCAAACTCCCACCTGCATATTCTGAAGCCCTCACTCACCTTCGCTCTCTCCCCCTCATTCGCTCCCCTCCCTCTTCAACTCTAGAGATTCTTTCTGAACCCCTCTTCTTCAACTCCCTTGTTCATCCCCCCCATCTCCCCTGTTTTTCATTCCCCTCTTGGCTCCAAGCAGATGTAGTAACCGTACAAGACCTCACTAACTCGGATCTATCCTGGCACCCTTTCTCTGGCCTCCCCCCTGCTATTCTCTCGTCCCCCATCCGCCCATTTGGTCTATGACTCTCTGCTAACTGCACTTCTTTCGCTTTTCCCTGATCTTGTCTCCCCCACCGGTCTCGTCTCTGTCTTTTCTGCCCGTCTTCCGCTGCCGTTTTTCCTCCGACTCACAAACTCGGTTCTTCCTCTCTCCTCTCTCTCCTCTAAATCTCTTTATCGTTTTCTAGTGCACCTTGCCACCCCTTCACCGCTTTCTATTCTGGAGGTTCCCCCTGCTTCTCTTCCTCTTGTCTGGGCCGCTGCCCGCTCACCCTTATCCGCCCCTCTTGAAATTAATACCCACTGGCTCTTTTTGCATAATCGCCTCCCTGTTCCGTATTTTCTCTTTCGCATGTCCCTTCTCTCCTCCCCTCTCTGCTCCTTCTGCGCACAGGAGGCAGACGTTTCTCACGTCTACCTTTACTGTCCCATCCTGATACCTCTCCTCCACCAGACTTTCCGGATTGCCAGTCGCTCTTGTTCTCAAGATCTTCCGTTCACTGCCTACAGATATCTTCTTCTGCGGGCTCATCCACCTACGCCTCTTCCGTCAGTATGTGCCTATCTTTTCGTGCTGGTTAAACACGTTATTTACGTATACCTTCAACAACTCCGCAGCGTTTCCTCGCCGGTCTCTTTACACCAGGCCAGCTCAGCACTTTTGTGCCATTTTCAAGATCGATTGCTTTCTCGACTCCGCCTGGAGTACCAGTCGGCTTCTTCCAGTCGTCGAGAAGCCACCTTCTATGCTACCTGGGCGCCGGCCGCTCCATGGTTTGCGGTTGATTCTGGACTGCTACACCTATCAGTACCCTAGGACATTCTACACCTCCTTTGCTGAGTTCCGTGGCACCCTGGTGCCCCTCCTCCGCTCTACGACTCGTGCAATCCACGCTACCGTTGAATTGTGTGAATTGTGAATGCTAATGTCATCTCAGTGTATTTTTATGCTTACTCGTGTACATTAATTACTTTCACCCCGCCTGTATTATGTTGCTTTGGTGCCCTCGTTAAATAACTTGCGCAATTGTGCACGCTGTGTTTTTATCTCATGTATGTAATGTTTTACCTTCACGGCGGTGTTTGTGCTGTTCTTTTTCTAATTGTGTACTATTGTTTCGCCTGTGTTATCCTGTAAATCATGCCCAGCCAATGTCATGTGACACGATGTGTATCTCTCTGTCACTTCTGCAATTTTTATGCAATAAGCTTTGCTTGCAGCATCTGTTATTCATCCCCATTGTCATTGCAGTGTATACACCATCATGTTTTAACAGTTTGTATTATTTCCCAGTGAGACGCCCAACGCTGTACGTCTCCCTCTTATGTTTTCTTTTGATGAATAATAATAAAGCGATTTTGAAACCTGGGGCAATCCGCTAACATTGTTCGGTCCTATCTTCCTCGCAAGAGTCAAGCCTCGGATTTTAATGTCACAATCATTTTTAGCGCCACGAAATTCGCAAAAAAAAACGGCTTTTCTTCATTTCCGAAACATTTTTAGTGTTGTACAATGTAATTTTACTTTCGTCTTCCATCTTCACTCTTCACGCCTTGAACCTCTGAAAATTCCAGTGGCGTAGGGTGACCTAAAATTTATCCGGGGCTAAATATTTAAAAAACTGCCCTCAACCTTCTTTCGCACTGTGAAATATAATATCAGTGGCCTGTGAGGTTTCCAAACGCCACGTGCTGAAATCATACTTAATTATATAGAATTAAGTAGACATTTTATTTATACATATATACTAACTTTACTACCCGACTTTGCCCGGGATTTAGGCTTATTAATTTCATATTCCCTTATATGTCACTGAAAAAATCGGGAAAAAAATTTATGCTTGCAAGAAAGAAAAAAGCTGATTTCACAAATTCGGTCATTACAATTTATTTATTCAAAGTGTGATTATTTCGGCACTTGGCCGTACACAAAATTTTTGGTTTCTCCTTCATCGGCGACAATATATAATTTTGTTGGATCCTTTGCTCTTAACATTCCAACATACAGCTGTCCATGTGAGAAGTATCAAGTGCATCACGTGCTTTTCGTTTCAGACGTCTTTGAGGAGCGAATCTCTGGGATAAAAAGGTAAAAAACGTATCTTTGCGAATATTGTATGAAACTGGCTGAAATGTTAATGAACACCATAAATCGTTAATAGGAACATGACCTCCAAATTTCGCCTGAATCGGTAAATAACTTTTTAAATTAGCCGTCAAAATTTTATTAACCGTTTCTGCGCATATATTTCCGTTTACCAATGAATTAAAAATTCCATGCCTATTTTTAAAAGTTTTGACCGGATTCTGGTGAAATGTTGAGGGACTCCTCTTATTACCAATTCATGGTGTTGATAAAAATTTCAGCCCGTTTCGTTAAGATTTCGCAAAATTCGTTTTTGCATTTTTTTATGCACAGTTCTCAAAGAATAGAAACACCTGTGGATGTGCCGCGGCGATGAATGCAGTCACGTGCTTTCAGATAACGATGACGTAGCAAACAAAGCTGACTTTACTGATTAGCTTATTAATTAATTCATAACCCGCGAACGGAACAACGTAGAGATCTTAAAATAGTTGCGTTGAGCAAGAAATCCCAGTATTAATAAGCTTTATATATAGGAATATATGCAGTGCTGTATAACATAAAAAAAACAGTAGCAAACAGTAGAAACAAAACAGTAGTAAACAGTAAATACAAAACTAAGTATGTTCTCCTTCGCTTCCAGTTAATCAGGATCTTTCGCTGTAACTCCACATTAAAAGTTGTAGACTGATTCTTATGTTTTCACATTGAGCAAATATTTGGTCGATGCTGCCCAAATCTTTAACGATTTGTTTCTTTACCCCTTAATAAACTAAAAGGGTGTTCCGATAAAAAGACCCTTTGTTCATTTTACTAACAGGAGTGAACTGTACAGCTTATTTAATTCCACAAATGAAAATCAGTCGCTCCTTGTCTGACGACGCGGAAGCAAAATTGCTATTGTATTAAAAGCAAAAAGGCGATCAGCCCCGAATAACAGTTTTACGCGTGACAGTTTTACTCATGCGCAGTTCAGCGCTCATCTGCTCATTCATTACTGTTCTCTGAAGCTTTGTCAAGGCAGCCAAGACGTGGCTAAGGTGACAAGTTGACGAATGTCGTCTTTACCACCACGTGGTATTCATTGAGCTCTAGTGAACGGATATGGAAGGCTGTAATGTGTTGCTGAGTACCTCGACTTATGCAGTGGCTCACATTTGAATTCAGAAAATTTGGGAACTGGTGCTAATACGGAATTTTTCCAATTAAAAGAAAAAACTTTTTTCCCCTCATTTTCATACGGGGCTTAAACCCGGATGCCTATAATGACCTGACGCTATTGGAAGATTCCTACACATTTTGAGAGTTTCACTACTGCATAATATCAGACATGTTTCATAACTTCTAATAGTTTAGCAAAACCAGGGAACATCAACTTTAATTCTTTTCTTGGGGGGGAGGCTTACCGACCACCAGCGGACCCCATACTTCGGCAGCCCTTGGGCCAAGTTGATTTGGCTGCCCCTAAAAGCATTTTTGACTGCAAAGCGTGCACCTCAAAAATATCAGTTTTCAATTAGATTTGAGAAACATATTTTTCCCTCAGTGACCTGAAATAAAAACCTGTAAGTGACTCAGTATATGAACTGTTTACCTTTTTAGTGATTTTATTTATTTATTTCAAAACTAATGCAGATTAAAATACAAAAAACAACACACGATTAAAATCCACGGCCCTTGCTCACTTACGATAAAGGCCAGCTCCGGCCACCATGAGCGGCTCTAAGAGCTATAAGTAACCGCCGGTCCCTAATTTCTGGCCACTGGTTCCAGCCAGGGAGAGGGGAGAGCCAGCGTCTTGTGATGATAAACGCACTACACATGCCTTATCTGGGCTCGTGCCTGTGACGGAAAGCCAGAAACCGCCGCCTCTGACCACCCGGCCACAGGGCGCTGAAGCGCGAGTTATTATATTTAAATCATCTGCTACATATCCTCAACTTTACTCTTCAAAATATAAATTAATTAGAATCCTATGCCTTTTATCCCTAATTTTGTAGAAATGTATTAAAGGTAACATAGGCGTAGAGTTTTGTAAATCTCAGGATATGCAAAAAAAAAAAAAAACCCAACGCAAGTGCGTTTATGCACTAATTTTCTTTAAAATGAATAAGAAAATGAATAAAAATGTGATATTTTAAATCGCTGTCCAGTTGTAAATTTTTGAAATAGTGTCCTGTTTTGATAATGCTCATGCGTATAAGTAAATTTAATATATTACCAACAAAAATGTGTTCATATTTTACTTCATATTTTTCTGATTGTTTCATTTCCCAGAGGATTTGAAATTTGTTATATTTAATTCACCATATAATTGAAAAGCTTATATTACATATCACAGAATGTATTTATACTAAAATAATATACTCAACATATTTCACTTCAAAAGTGTAAGTCGAATATATGTTAATTTTGTTTTCTTAATAATCTTTGGCTGATGTTAATTGAAACAAGAGAGTCAAAAATAAGCTTCACATAGAGGCGACTATCGAAAATGGAAAGAAGGAAAGAACGCGGCTACGAAGTGACGTCACATGTTTTGGTATCTTCTTGTGGAAGGAGCGCAGCACAATTGTGCTACGTAGTTTGTTCATTCACTGTCCTTTGTTACTGCGCAGCAGCTAGAGTGTTACTCGAAATTGGAAATTTGTGAAACAGTGCGTTTTTTTTACGGGCCAAACGTTTGAATCTAGCTGAAATCCATCGTGAAGTGTCGGCTGTTTATGGAGAAGAGGTAATATCTCGCCATGCAACTGGAAAATGGTGTAAGCAGTTCGAAGAAAGACGTACAGATTTGACAGATGAACCGGATAGTGACATAATTTCGACTTCGACGACTGTTGATTGCATTTTGCGCGTCGAGGAGTTGATTAGGTATAACCGCCGCATTAAAATTCATGATATTGTCGAAGATTTGGGGGGCGTCATATGGTAGCGTACACGTTATCATTCATGAGCACCTGCCTTTCAGAAAATTGTGCGCAAAATGGGTTCCACGATCTTTAACGGAACACCACAAAAATCAATGATATGCGTCTAGTCTTTCTTGCGTTCCTGCAACGTTATTCTGAAGAAGGCACAGATTTTTTTCAGCGCATCGTCACCGGCGATGAGACATGGGTGCATTACTTCGCAGCAGAAAGCAAATCCGCATCAGTAATGTAGAAACACCCTGGCTCACCAACTGCAAAAGAATTTAAATTGGTGCCATCTGCCGAAAAAGTGATGGAAACGGTCTTTTTTTTTTTTTTTTTACCACGAACGGCCGGTGTACACAGAGTTTATGGCAAAAGGTAACACGATAAACGTTGCAAAGTACTGTGAAACATTAAAGAAGTTAAGGAAAGCAATTAAGGATTGCAGACGAGGAAAATGGTCAAAAGAAATCATTTTGTTGCACGACAACTCAACCCCACACAAAGCCGCCGCCATGCAGGAGCTTCGCAATTTTAAATGGGAAGTATGGCCGCAACCCTCGTGCAGTCCCGATTTAGCCCCTTGCGATTACCACTTGTCCCCAAAAATGAAAAATGGCATTGAGGTTAAGTATTTCGCAAATGATGATGAAGTCCAGGAAGCTGTGAAAACATGTCTCCGTGAACTTGGAGCGAACTTTAACTTTCTCGGTATTAAAAAATTGGTTTCTTGTTTCGACAAGTGTTTACTAAAACTTGCCGATTACGTGGTAAAATAAAGGAAAAATATATGTTCCAGAAATTATGCTTTCCTCGGTTTTTCATTGTTTAATAAAAGTTTTGCGAAACATGTGAACTTTCTCTCTGAAAAACGAAATTATTGATCGGATGCTGTGTGGTATTTGGAGTGACATTTCGAAGTCTTGAAAAAAGATAAGTGATCTAACGCTATCCTCGTAAAAACGGCGGCCATATTTCACTGCGTGCTCCAATTTTGTGTCAACTCGTCGTCCATCTTATAAGAATGATCCATTTTGCAACCGCTAACCGTTTGCCATAAGCATGTTATCTCACGAACTTACGAAACGAGCAAGAAGGCTCCAAGGGAGTGAATAGATAACAGGAAAGTGGGGTGTGACGTCATTGTCAGATGCCCGAAATTTCTTTTAAGATGCTTTACGGCGTAGCCTCTTGATCACAGGAACTGCTTGCTTTTGAGTTAATAACGGTTAGTTTCTTTCACGTGCTACCGGTCCCTCATTTCTCTGGATATAATATGTTCTCCTGGATCTAGAGTTTTGAATTTACTTAAGCTGCCAAGCTTATAGTTCGCTAAATTTTTGCATCATTGCTCTTCTAGAAATAATAATTTTATGAAGTACTGAAACACGTTTTTGAGGAAAAGTTCTTTTTTTTTAATTATTATTCCTCTTTGTTTCGGGCTTTGTAGACCCCATGAGCATCTTAGATCATAGGGGCTATTGAAGATGACCGGACTGCGTGCCACATATCCCTCTGTAATTGTCCTGCAGCTCTGTTTTTCATTCATATGTGTCATTACGTCCAGAAAATTTCAATTCAATCCGATGCTTACTTCTTGATGCGCAAATTTAAGTGTCCGTGAGTGTTTATACAGGGTGCTCAAAAAGTATCTCCGCAGGGCCGCGGGTGGTCTAGTGGGCAACGTTCGTGACTATCACGGAAAGGACCTCAGGTTCGATCCCAGGCAGGTACGAACGCTCGATCCACTAAATATCCGCCGTGCGTCGGATGGGCACGTTAAGCCGTCGGACCTTGGGTACTGGCCCCCGGTAATAAATAAGGGCGTCCCCCTTTCTACTTCGCTTCCGTGTCACTTTCCTATCGGGCACTCTAGCCCAAATCTCCTACCTTCCTATTTCTAAGGGTTTTTTAATACCTGAGGTCAGACACTCCCTTCCTAAAATCCTCTACATATGATCACGTCTCTCCGCAGTGGGTATCTAATGCTTTGTGGAAATCAAACAAATGTATTATAGGAACGTATAATGTACTCTTTTTTTACAGAAAGTGTTGAAACTGTCGTTCTTCATTTTAAGACGTAACCTACCTACTAAACTTTAGCCACATGTTTTCAAACACATTTGCGAGAGTCAAAAAGTTTCTCGCAGTAATGTTAAGGCTGTTCCTCCTAATTTTGAGTGCGCTACAGTGAAAGTTTTGTAATTAAGCAACTTGTAGTATGTTTAATTTCAGTTTTTGCTGTTTTCTTAATAACATATCAAGCTTCAGAATATGTTTCACAGCAACACCAAGAAGAAAGAGTGTCCTCAAAAGGAAAGGGAAACCTTTCTTTTTAAGGACACTCTTTCTTCATATTGCATGAAAAATTATTAGGGGTATGCAAAAGTTTCCACCGTTTTAAGGAGAAAGAAGACAGGAACAATCAGGAAACCAGTACACATTTATTCAACGAAATATTGGACGTTAGCATCGATGACCTTTTGCCATTTTTCAGGCAACAAATGAATGCCCTTGTGATAGAAGGACTCGGGTTTTGAGCTGAGGGACGCAGTGACGAAATGTTCCACCTCTGGGACTGTGGTGAACCGCTGTTGGGCTAGGGCATTTTGCATAGAGCGAAACAGATGAAAGTCTGAGGGTCTAATGTCCGGGGAGTAAGCCGAGTGCGGTTAAACATCACAGTGTAACTGTTCAAGGGTTGATTTCTTGGTGGCACCGACATGTGGTCTGACATCGTGTAACATGATGACTGGGCGGCGTCCTTAACCTGTCCATGGGCGTTTTTGCTCGATTGCGGCATTCAGTTTTTCCAACTGATCGCTATACTGTTGTGCAGTGATTGTTTCGCCCAGTTTCAATAGTTCGAAGTACAGCATTTCACGCATATCCCACCACTCACCCAACAGCACCTTTTTCCCCGTGGATATCCTGTTTTACAGTGGATGTTGATGGCTGGCCTGGATCGACCCAGGATCGCTTCTGTACTGGGTTGTCTCAATAGACCCATTTTTCATCCCCAGTGACAACCTTCCACAAGAAATTCTTCCTTTGAAACCTCTTCAGCAAAGACCTGCAGATGCCCAATCATTGACCAATATTACGCTCCGTTAAAGTATGTGGAACCCACTTACCAATCTTCTGGATCTTCCCCAAGGCCTGTAGACGCCGTACCACCGTCGATTGAGCCACTTTCAAACGTTTCGCCAGTTGCGTGATCGATTGTGTGGCATCCTCTTGCAACAGCGATTCCAGCTCCTCGTCTGCGGGTTTCTACGGTCTACCTGCTCGTGGCTTATTTTCCAAGCTTAGATCACCTTTCTTAAACCTGACAAACCATTCTCGACACGTCCGCTCACCCATAACCGTTAAGTTAGGGATCAGTGACATTTTTTTTTGATTGAAAGTATAATGACAACCGTGAATAACTCGATGGGCTATAAGCAGCAGTCGCCCGTCCCTAATTTAAGGCCACTAGTTCCAGAGAAGGGAGAGAACCAGGGCCGTAAGAAAAACACAACCAGTGATGGAAACGGGTCACGTGTCAACGGGTCACCGGGTCAACAATTTCTTGCGGGTCAAACGGGTCGGGTCAAGGTGTTCCTTATCCGATTTCGACCCGGTTTTATTTCCCTTTTATTTTTGAAAAGAATGAGCTATTTCAAAGAACCCTTCCAAGGTCTTTGAAATAATACTTCAGAGCTGCAGAGTATGATCCAGGAACTTGCTGAGAAGGATGGGATTAAAAATGAACTTTCAGAAGACAAAACTGAAGTACAATGGTTTTACAAGGAAAGGAGATTTATCAATTGATTGGGGAAGAGCTAGAGATAACCAATTCCTATTTACCTTGGACAGTAGATATCAAGCGAGTGTCACATTAACGAAGAAAGTAATTGGCGTTTTTGGAAGAAACAATGCAATTTTTAAGAGCAGTGTGCCACTATATCTTGAAAGAAAAGTGTTTAATCAATGCATCCTTCCAATGCATACGTACGGAGCAGAAACGTGGACCTTAACTATTACGTGCTTGATTCAAAGTAGTGTCCGTTGGCAGCTACGACCCTTTCCCACCGTTGGGGTAAAAAATGGATTCCGCGGTAGAAAAATGCAGGTTCTTTCGAGGCGAACCATTCATCGAGCCATTTTTGGATATCCGCGACAGAAAGGAAGTGCTGCTCTGACAGGCCATGTTGTAGCGACCGGAACAAATGGAAGTCCGAGGGAGCAATATACGGGGAATAAGGTGGGTGGGGTAAGAAGTCCCAGCCAAGTGCCTCCAAGAATTCCTTCATGGATTTGGCAACATCAGGTCTAGCGTTGTCGTGGAGAAGAATTACCTTGTCATGTGGGATCCAGTTTCCGAGCTTCTGGATTATTCATATTGTCTTTAAACGCTTGCTAACCGTTGACTCATCGACCCGTAGTGTTTCAGACAACTCGTGGAGCGTCTGACATGAATCCTCGTCCAATAAGGCCTCCAATGCGCCATCTTCGAACTTTTTCGGCTGCCCAGGGCGCTCTTTGTTCTTCACGTCATATTCGTTGGATTTGAAGCATTGGAACCACTCTCTGCATGTTATTTCCCATAGGGCATGTTCCCCATAGACCTGCACTAGCAAACGATGACTTTCCGCCGCAGATTTCTTGAGATGAAAGCAGAAGAATAATGCTTCCCGCAAATGCTCCTTTTTTGGTATGAAACTCGACATCGTGAATGCGATACAAACTCGTGTTCTGTGTCCTCCGATCGCGTGTCACACACGGCTTCGCCCAGACTACGGACGGTACGTGCGTGCGAAACGGATGTCACGTGTGGCCCGGGTCACAGCTTACCACTGCTGCGCTCTATTGGGCAACAGCGGGAATTAATACAAGCACCTAATAAAAAAGACATACAAAGACTGCAGACAACTGAAAGCAGCATAGAGAGATGCATGCTTGGTGTAACCAGGAATGATAAAAAGAGGAACTCGTGGGAAAGGAAAATAACAAGAGTGGAAGACATCATGATCAGGGTAAAATCCCTGAAATGGCAATGTGTTGGAGATTTACCAGGATAACGGACCACCAATGAACAACCGAAATTTTAGACTGGATTCGAAGGGTTAGGAAAAGACCCAGAACAAAACCACGTGGAAGATAACCCTTTTTTTTAAGAAATTTAAAAAATCATCCTTTTTTTTAAATTTCCAGCCCTTTTTTAAAAGAAATAATTAAAAAAATCATCAACCAACTGCTGGATGAAGGTCTCCCCTAGTTTCTTCATCAATGGATTGTCTTGGGCCAGTCTCTTTCATCCACCCGCCCCAAGTCTAAACGCAACATCCATGCCTCATCGGGATTCGAACCCAGATCCTTCTCGGATGAATGGTCATAAGCAAGCGCTTAGGCCACTGCGCCACCAGTACAGCAGACGGGGACTCAGCATGACCCTTAGAATTGCTTGTAGTGGCCGTTAAACCCTTAAAAGAACTCCGCCATGACTGGATTCACACGTTTTTGTAATTCGGTAGACAACTGACGACAAATTTGAATGGTTCAAGTAGATATAGAGTTTTTTTCAAGCCTTTTTTTTAAAGAAAATTAAATAAATTTTGAAATAAAATCTGACATGTTCCAGCTTATAGGTCAAACAGAGAGATTCGTTCTAAATAAAACAAATGGCAAAAAAATTATGCTTATGTAAAAATTTCTCAACTTACCTTCTGCACACTACAAATCACAACGAAACCTCCAGTGATTTCTGTGTCTGCGCAAATACACGGCTAGCATGGGAAATCCCTGATATCTGCAAAATTTACATAATTCGATAAAGAAAAGTTGCATTCTTTTTCCTTCCAGAAGTGGCACGTTCATGAAAAGGTGAAACAACACACTACTTAGACGTAATTAGTAATTTGTGCTGAACGCTCATTTAATCAGCATTTTCATTCTAATGAAAGATAACGAGCGATATTGTTTCCTGCTTGGCGGAGTTCATGGAACTTCGGGAACTTTTTTTTCTTGTGATGCTCATCCATTAGTGGAAGCTGTTTGTTGTTTCTCTGCTTAATCATTAGCTAAGTGCAAAGAGGTAGGATGTCAGTTTAGGACTATGTCACCTGTCCGGGTTCGTGACGTTCGACAGCAGGAGGTCTGCAAGGTCCATTTATTTTTCCCACCATTCCAAGCGCCCGTTGACGTGCCCTGAAGTATATCTAATCAACAACTAACTTGCATTTGCATGAGTTTTGTTCGTCTTCTTCTATCTGCAATAATCTAAATGGCAGAAATTAAAGCAACTGCGTTTCGCTCTCAATTGTTTCCAAAATCACCCTTTGTTCTCGAGAAATTTTTCTACAACGTTTGGGAAGTCAAATTGCAATGCTTACAGTTAGTAATGCAGACATGCCACTGAACGCTCTGGAAATTAATTGAGAATAGTAATATTTTGTATTTCCTTACAGAAAAAAAGTAGTTGCGTCCCTTTGTTTGGAAACAAGTACACAGTTAATTCAATTATTGATTACATAGAGTAAAATAAAAACTTATATTAGGTAAGATAGTATAACTATACTAGTTATCCGAATTTATTGGCGTAGATAAAATCAAAGTTTCCAAGCTTCCGCACATCAACCAGATGGCTTTTTCAAGGAAGGGAGACAGCAAACTGCAAACTCGATAATGGAACACTTCAACAATTTGAACGCGGTGACTTGACTTGACTTGACTTGACAGTAAACGAAGAGATGCGAATGTAATTATTCAATAAAAACCACGAGGCTCATGTTCGTTTTGCACGCGGAATCCTTGGAGGAAAACAAAAGGCATTCACTATTTGAAGAATTGGTTCCAAATTAGTAGTAACTCTAGCGAGACGCTTTCATTGCAGGCCTCATTGTTGGTAGTGATCTCCAATGTTTCTCGAATGGCAGTGGATTTAGAAATAGAGTAGGAAATTAATTTCTTTATGTCATCCCACATAGGATCAGCGGACTTGAACTGGACTTCTCTAGATAGTGCGGCGGTTAATTTGCTGTTCTTTAACCCCTCTCTTATGCTCGTTGACTCTAACTCTAAATGAACGTTTGGTCATCCCAATGTAGTATCGCTCGGATATTGTAGAGGGATGACATAAGCAAGCACCTTCTTCGTTGGAAGTGGAAGTTTGTCAGTATTTCGCTTAAGCATAACATATAAATATGTCACAGATTTTATGCCGACACCGAGGTTCATTTTGGTGTTGGCATAAGATCAGTTACCACAAATTTTGAGTTAGAGTTACCCCAAATTTGAAAGAAAAGATGTCGGAGACATTATGCCGACACCGAGATTCATTTCGGTGTCGGCATAAGTTTCAGATATTATTAGTCTCTTGACTCTCGGCCCATTTCAGATATTAGACTCTTCTCTGCCCATGATGTGCCGATTTTGTATTATTTTGTCTTTCTATTGTATTTTATTAAATTGTGAAAATTAAATAATGAAATGAGATATTATTAAAAATATTTAGTTGAATGTGAGCCTACAAATATTAACTAAACTTTAGCAATTATCGAAGAATATGGCTTTAAAATATAGAAAAAAAAAAAAAAAGACTAAGCATGTTCAAAACAAATTTCCAAAATATAGCTCACTTTAAAGAAAAAGAAATTCATGCACTTTGGTGCACAATGAGAGAAAATAAAAAAAAAGGCTCTTCTTTGAAATCTTTCCAACCACTAGTCTAAACACTAGTTAATTCATAAACTTAAAGTTTTAATAAGATTAAATGATTTAATTTTTTTACACAGACTCCGGATAAACATTAGTATATTAACATATTGATACATGACTGCAGCGAGAAACATTTCCTTTTATGCAACAGATAACCTGGCCGAGGAACTTCTAGCAACAGAAACGAATTTATGTCTTTTAAGATAAGATGTTTCAGATTTTGAACTGTCATAGCTTAAAAAACTGTTGTACTTAATGCAGTGCACAAAGTTTTTTGGCTGAAAAATTCCTGCACTGCCACGCAGTTTAAAATGTGTCCAAATATCACTTTTCCCGCTTACATTATCTATTAGAATGTAATCTTCTCTGTGAAAATCCTCCAAATACGTGGCGTTAGTAAATAAAAAAATACATCGCTCTTTCCACGTTCCAGAAACACATAGCAACCGAAAAATTGTTTTTCAGCCGCCGCCGTGGAATTGAACCACGGAACTCTCGATATCTAGCCGAGCGCGTTAACTTTACACCATGGTGGCCAACAATCCACGGTGCTATGTGTATTTTTAAGTCAGCTTCTGACATCATAAATCCGTAAGATGGGCTCAGCTACTGGGACGTCTCCATCTGGTGGGCATTAACGCCACTGGCTATATATATTATAGCAGTTAAATCCAAAGCCCGAGATCCAAGGTGAAAATCCTCCAAATACGTGGCGTCAGTAAATAAATAAATACATAGCTCTTTCCACGTTCCAGAAACAGATAGCAACCGAAAAATTGTTTTTCAGCCGCCGCCGTGGAATTGAACCACGGAACTCTCGATATCTAGCCGAGCGCGTTAACTTTACACCACGGTGGCCAACAATCCACGGTGCTATGTGTATTTTTAAGTCAGCTTCTGACATAATAATCCGTAAGATGGGTTCAGCTACTGGGACGTCTCCATCTGGTGGGCATTAACGGCACTGGCTATATACACTATCTACCAACAAGTAATTGGACACCCCTGCAATCGACGATTTCTGTGGTCCTGATAAACGTCACGACCGCTGCCGTTAAATTTCGTGTGGGAAACAACAACGCAACTAGTCGCATGCAGTTCGGAGCTCTCTGATTTCGAGAAAGGTGTAATCGTCGGGTATCACAGAATTGGCCGATCCATACGTGACATATCCAGCGAGTTGAAGTACCCAAAATCGACAGTGGCCTACGTGATTGGCAAGTGGAAGATGAGATGTGACTGTCGGAATGCGCCCCGACCCGGCAGACCCACAAAACTGGGAGTTAGAGACCGACGGGTGCTGACCAGAGAAATTCGGAAGAACCGCACCAAATCGATGGGCCACATCCGCGAGGTGTTTCAACAGGCATCCAGGAGTGTTCTTTCGATGAATACCATCCGTAAGGAAGCCCATCTGCTCGGTTATCATGGACGTGCTGCCGCCCACAAGCCTTTGATCACCAAGTCCAATAGCGCTGCTCGGCTAACGTGGTGCAAAGAACGTCGACAGTGGACCGTTGAACAGTGGAAACAGGTTCTCTAGAGCGACGAATCAAGGTTCACCCTCTACCGTTCGGATGGCAAGGTCTGGGTTTGGCGTTTGCTTGGAGAACGCCTCCTGCCGGAATGTATTGTGCCAATAGTGAAGTTCGGCAGCGGTGGAATTATGCTATGGGGGTGTTTCTCCTGGTATGGCACGGGAACCTTGGTCGCAATTCCTGGTAGACTCAACGCCGAGACCCACTGCACCATTTTGGATCACCATGCGCTTCCTACGTTGTGGCAGTTTTTCGGAGTGGAGCCATGTTACTTTCAGGATGATAATGCCACCTGCCATGTTGCGAGGTCCACCATGGCTTGGCATGGTGACAATGGGGTTAATCGAATGGACTGGCCTGCGCAGAGCCCGGACCTTAACCCTATCGAGCACCTCTGGAACGAGTTGGAGCGTCGACTTAAGGGGTGCCCCCACCGTCCGAAATCGGTGAAGGAACTGACCTGTCTTCTTCAAGCCGAGTGGAAGAAAATACCGCTAGCCATCGTACAACACCTAGTTGAGAGTATGCCCCGGAGGGTCGCAGCTGTAATCGCTGCTCATGGAGGCTCCACCAACTATTGAAGGTGAATAAACTTCGTTTTCCTTTGCTATCACAGGTGTCCAATTACTTGTTGGTAGATAGTGTATATTATAGCAGTTAAATCCAAAGGCCGAGATCCAAGGTGAAAATCCTCCAAATACGTGGCGTCAGTAAATAAATAAATACATAGCTCTTTCCACGTTCCAGAAACACATAGCAACCGAAAAATTGTTTTTCAGCCGCCGCCGTGGAATTGAACCACGGAACTCTCGATATCTAGCCGAGAGCGTTAACTTTACACCACGGTGTAAAGTTAACGTGGTGTAAAGTTACCACGACCTTAACTTCACACAACGGTGTAAAAAAAAAAAAAAAAAAAAAAGTACACATAGCACCGTAGATTGTTGGCCACCGTGGTGTAAAATCAGCGCGCTCAGCTAGATATCGAGAGTTCCGTGATTCAATTCCACGGCAGCGGTTGAAAAACAATTTTTCGGTTGCTATGTGTTTCTGGAACGTGGAAAGAGCGATATATTTATTTATTTATTTTTTGTATTCTTCTGTGGTAATTTTTTCGCAAAATTCTTTTGATTTCTTAAATTCCATGGTAAAAGTTGCACTTGCAACTATGATTACATGAACACATAGACAAGGGCGGTCTGCTGCGGATACGTTTTCTGAGTGAAATGCTGCAGAAGGATAATAAAATGTCCCTTTCTCCGAACTAGCAAGCGGCAACATACAAAAATCAATCCCTATGCACAGCAGAGACAATCGGTGCGTACCACTCTCTCTCATACAAACACCCCCTCACCCCGCACCCCCCCCCACCGCAGAAACCTAACACAAAATTTTGCACTTAGGAAGCCCCAAAGTGTTTTTATCAGCAGATGGTAAAAACACTGTGAGTCCTCCCCTTGTCACTGTGATTACGTCCTGGGCTATGTCATGAAGTAAGTACAGTCAACAAAACAGTTAAACAGACCAGAAAATCGGGAATCACGACTTTTTTCTTCCTTTACCATTGCGATAAAACGAAATGAGTCAACTTGGCCCGGTTGTAAGTGTCTGGGAAAAACTCCGGCCCGGCGCTTTGTTCTCTAAACTTAAAAAGCTTGACCTAGCCCGCGGGCCGGGCTCGGTCTCTAAATTTGGACTAGGGTGCCCGACAGGAAAGTCACGCGGAAGCTAGGTTGAAAGCGGGAGGAAGACCCCTTATTTATTACCGGGGCGCCAGTACCCGGTGTCCGAAGGCTTAACGTGCCTATCTAACGCACGGCAGATATTTAGTGTTCGAGCGTTTGTACCTGTCTGGGATCGATCCTGTGACCTCTCCGTGGCAGTCATTTGCGTGACAGGTTTTCGCGATTTCGTTTTATTGTGGAATACTTTATATATATATCATTGTCAACCATTATCAATCCACTGCTGGACGAAGGTCTCCCCAAGTTTCCTCCACAACGGTCTGTCTTGTGCCAGTCTCCTCCATGTCACTCCCGCATATTTACGAATTTCATCCACCCATCTCCCATGTGGTCTTTTCTGGGTCTTTTTCTGGGTCTTTTCCTGTCCCTTGGAATCCAATCTAAAATTTCGGCTGTCCATCTATGGTCTGTCCTTCTGGCAGTATGTCCAGCCCATTGCCATTTCAGGGATTTAACTCTGATCATGATGTCTTCCACTCTCGTCATTTTCGGATCCACGAGTTCCTCTTCTTATCTCTCCTGGTTATACCAAGCATGCACCTCTCCATGCTGCTTTGAGTTGTCTGCAGCCTTTGTATGTCTCTTTTAGTTAAGGTCCACGTCTCTGCACCATACGTAAGCACTGGAAGGATGCATTGATCAAACACTTTTCTTTTAAGACATAATGGCATATTGCTCTTGAAAATTATGCTGTTTCTTCCAAAAGCTCTCCAGGCAAGTTTTGTACGCCGATTAATTTCTTCATCAATGTGACCCTCACTTGATATCTGCTGTCCAAGATAAACATACGTGTCTGTTATCTCCAGTTTTTCTCCATCAATCGATAAATCTTCATTTCTTGTAAAAGCATTGAACATCACTTTTGTCTTCTGAAAGTTCATTTTTAATCCCACTTCTTTTACTCTTGTCAGCAAGTTCCTGGATCATACTCTGCAGCTCTGATGGGGTAGTTGCAAAAATGACTACGTCATCAGCAAAACGAAGGTGGGTTAGATAATCTCCGTTAATCTTTATCCCTTTGTTTTCCCAGTTCAGTGATTGAAAGACATTTTCCAATGTGGCATTAAAGAGCTTCGGAGATATGGTGTCACCTTGTCTCACTCCTTTCCAATTTTTATGTGTGTTGTATTTTCAAACAGCCGAATCTTTGCACTTGCATTTTCATAGATGTTATTAATAATATTAATGTAGGCATCTTCAATACCGCAGGATTTCAGAGCCGTGGTAACTGCTGATGGTTTCACCGAATCAAAGGCTTTTTCATAATCGATAAAAGCCATGCACAATGGAAGTTCATATTCCTCGCTCTTTCAATTAGTTCTCTCAGTACGTGGATATGATCTATTGTGCTGTAGCCACTCCTGAATCCAGCTTGTTCTCTCGGTTGAGCCATGTCCAGTGTTACCTTCAAGCGGTGTGAAAGAACTTTAGTGAAGATTTTATAAACCACTGATAGGAGGCTGATAGGTCTGTAGTTCCTGAGATCCTCAATGTCACCTTTTTTATCTAGCAGGATCATTGTAGCATTGTTCCAATCCTCAGGAATCTTCCCTTCATTAAGGCATCGAGTGAAAATGTGGGCGAGTACTGTTTCGATTTCTCCACTTGCTTCTTGTATGATGTCTATAGTAATTCCATCTTCTCCTGGAGCTTTCCCCCGCTTCATGTTCTTGATTGCATGAGCAACTTCTGCTGGGAGGACTGGAAGAACTCTGGTACCTTTCATGATGTCTGGAGTACATGTATCATCCCTTTCATATAATTTGGAGTAGAAATCTTTCACTCTTGTCAAAATTTCGCCTCTATTTCTTGTTATAGAACCATCTTCTTTTCTCAGAGCCATAATCTGTTTTCTTCCCTTACTGAGATGTCCCTTTGCTATCTTTAGGCTTTGGTTGTTTTCAATTGCTTTCCTCACTAGCTCACAGTTGAATTTCCTTACGTCTTCAGTGATACTTTTTCGTGCTGTCTTGCATAGCTCTATATATTCCACTTTGGAAGTCACATCTTCTTTAGTTGTCCTCATCTCTCTTCTTTTTTGCATCAACATTTTGGTTTTTTCCTGATAATTTGTTTACATGCAACTTGTTCTTAGACCCAGCTAATTTTGTTGCTGTTTCCATAAGAGCTTTGGTTACTTTTCTGTTAACTTCCGAAATATCCACTTCTTCCGATGTTAGGCCTTCTAAAGCAGAGAATCTGTTCTTCCGTTCCAACTTGAAAGTATTATGGTGTTTTTTAAGGTTGGTTATGTCAATACGTTTTGTTTGTCTTATGAGCTTGCCACGTTCCAGTTTAGTGTTCAGGTGCATCTTACATCTCACCAATCTATGGTCACTACCTGTGTTGAACTTGTTCAGCACACTGCAGTCTTCGATGACGAATTTTTTGTTACACATAATAAAATCAATTTCACTTGTCGTCCCAATTGGATGTCTCCATGTCCATTTCCTGTGTGGCTTTTTCTTGAAAAAAGGAGTTCAAGATGAAAAACCCTTCTGCCTCTGCAAACTCAACGAGAGTATTTCCACGCTGGTTTCTGTTGCCGTGACCGAATTTACCTACTGAAGTTTCATTCTGTTGCCGGTGCCCTATTTTTGCATTGAAATCTCCCATAATTATCTTCAAGTGCTGCTTACCTTTATTATTTAGATGACGAATTTCCTCATAAAATTCTTCAATTTCTTCTTCAGGATGACTTGTGGTGGGTGCATAAGTTTGAATAATCTGAGCCTGGTATCTTCTCGATAGTTGGATAACGAGTCGTGCAGCTCTGTCAGAGGAACTTTCAACTTCTACCACTTTATCCTTCAGTTTCTTGTTTATTATAAATCCAACACCACTAGTTCTGCCAGTATCTGTCCCACGATAATAGAAGAGATGTCCACTTTTCAGTTCAATGAGATCTTCTCCTTTTCTCCTTACCTCACTTAGCCCGACGATGTCCCACTTGATCCTTTGTAGTTCCTCTTCCAATTCAAGAAGCCTTGAATCAGAAGATAGGGAGCGTCCGTTGTAGGTAGCCAAGGTCAGCATCAAATGGCAGCCTAGTCCGGTCCTCCGGGGATTCTTAGCACCCTCTGCCTTCATGTTGCACTGGCCGCTGCCTTGGCCAGGTACATTCCAGCTGCCGGAGACTGAGGGCCAAGATTTAAGTTGTAGAGTCATTTTGGAGGTGTTTAGCCATAACTCACCACGCTGGCCAAGCGGGTTGGTGAGTGTGGGATAGCATTTCCTCTGATCCCGATGGTATAGTTATACCGCTATTTGCGGTCGTCAGAGCCCCTTTAGTGGGAACAGGATATATATATATATATATATATATATATATATATATATATATATCTTTCTTTGTGCAAATAGGTGCTAATTACACCTGAGGCTTTAGTGGTGTTATCTCTCTTGTTATCAGTCGCCTTGGCGAATATTCGAGCTGTGTTTTCAGTCCTACAATTCGAAGGACAACTTCCTGAGATATCAAGCTGGTTGAGAGTTCCTCTGCATTCTGGCATTTACTTTGTAGTTGCATTGTGTGTCAGATGAGCAGGCGTCTTTCTTTTTAACTCCCACATTTCACGGTGTAGACAAGGAAGAGGAAAGGCAGTTGAAACTATGCTGGTAAACAAACACAGAAGAAAAAACAGCAGAGGTGTGGGACGAAAAAAAAAAAAAAAGTAAGGGAGGTGAAGGAAGACGGAGACTCTCAGAACGTTTAATGGGAATCGGGCCATGTGAAGAGCAAGTGAGGAGGGAGTGGGGGATTCGCAAAGTTTGCAGACATAAATAAAGCACCTACTTTGAGATCACGGTGTCAGCGTTCGAAGCTATTGTTAGCAGCATCTGAAAAATGCCGACCTCCAATGAGCAAATTTCACCGCAACAGACCTCTCAAGTGGAACATGACATGCTATTAGCTACTGCACCTTACCCTGACTACAATGAATACAGAAAGAGAAAGGAAGGGGAAGAAAGGGAAGGTGAATGAAGAAGAGAAAGAGAGAGAGTTCGGGCCAAACCCTCTAGAGAGGTGGATTGCTTATTTTATATACGTACTTTAATTGCTTCATGTGTTTATTCACCGACTGGAAATTGGCAAGAAGATCAACATTTCACTGATCATTAGTTAAAATGAATGTAATTAATGATCAGCACCTGGGTTTAAACAAAACATGTTTTTTTTTATTATTATTATTCGGACTACAATAATTCCCTCTAGTAATACAATGTTCCTACTCAGTGGCACACTGGGAAAATTCGCCTCAACTCCGCCAAAAATATCTTCCAAACTCTTTTGCGAAATCCTGTTAGCTTTCAATTACTGAAATTTAAAAATTCCATATTATTATAGATAAGTCTCATGGATGTTTTTAAATAATCAAAATTCACTTTATTGCACTTTATGCGCGTAACACAAATGTGCACGTTGTAATTAAAATGATTGCCCTGGTTTTATACCAATACAAAGTACTACAAAACACTTACAACAAAGTTAATCATATCATGCAAATTTAATTCTTTTTATTGAGAGTTTAACGACGACAGTGTCCCTAATTTAGGGCCATTGGTTGGTTCTAGGGAGAGCCAGCGCGGTAAGACAAACACAACATCATGCCTCACCGGGATTCGAACCCAGATCCATCTCGGACGAATGATCAGAAGCCACCGCTTAGTCCACTGCTCCACCGGGGCGGCTAGTTCTTTTAGAGAACTAAGGTCAGCATCTTTTGAAACGCTTGAGTTCCTTTTTTTTTTTTTTTTTATTGGAGGTTTAACGACCACCGTGAGCAACTCAGTGGGCTATAAGCTGTCGCCCGTCCCTATTTTAGGGCCACTGCTTCTAGGGAAGGGAGAGAGCCAGTGCCGTAAGACAAACACAACATCCATGCCTCACGGGATTCGAACCCGAACCCATCTCGGACGAATGATCAGAAGCCATCGCTTAAACCACTGCGTCACCGGAGCGGCCTAAATGTCTGAGTTCCCACACCAGTTGCGTAGTGCTAATTGAAAAAGCACAGTAACGTGCGGCGCCTTTAAGTCTCCAATACTTTTTTCTTCTCTTCCCCCCCATCCCACCTCTCCCCTTTTTATTTTCTTAAATTTATAGTATAAGAATGTATAGTTATTGACCAAAATCAGATTTCCGCTTTGTTTTGGCATTCATCATTTTGGTAAGAAAACCCTGAAATGTTGGGGTCCAAATTGAGGCCGCCTTGGGGTGCAAAAGTTAAATTCAGCCCCCTATTATCGAGTAAGATATCGTTGGAAGCGTTAACTAATTTAGAGTGCAATGATGAAAACCATTTATTACCAGGAGTCTTAGTTCTCGAGATATTTGGATGGTACAGTTTGGGTACAGCACGTGTAATTCTATAGTTCTCCTGAAAACGAGCGATAAAACAGCCGGGAGATTTATTGCTTCGAAGGAGTTTTTCCGCCTGTGTGAAACGGGCCTAAAGTTCCTGAGAGAAAACTAATCTCCTCTGCTTTCGACGTGATTAAGAGGCACTCGTAACTGCTAAATTCACTGAGATTCAAAACTAAATTCCTTAACAATGACTAGATTACTTAAATTCCCAATTACAATAATTTTCCTACTGCAAAATCCCTACCCTAACGTTCTTAACAACAGTAGAAAAAGGAGGAGTTTCTAGGGACTGCCAAGTGAGGGTGGATTTAGAGTGTGCGAGTGGTTTAGTCATTTTATTTTCTGTTCGAGCTTATTTTTCTGAATAGGTTTGCAACAACTTTTTTTCCCTGTAGGAAGACTTTTCACAAATTAAGCATTTTTCATCGTGATTTTTCGAAGCAAAACAAAATGCTTTGCAATTTGATTTTTTTTAAACTGACAATGACCTTCAGTTACCTTCAAAAAAAGGTGAAAATGTACTTTTTTATAATAATATTTCACAAAACTCCTAAATACAAAATTTACTCTTGATAGTTATAATAGCTTTTGCCTTAAGTTTTCCAAAGACAGATACATAAACATCGTATAATCATCTGTGCAACAAGTTAAATACCCGGTTTTTTACAGTAACGCAATATGTAATAAATAGCTGGTGCACAAAATAGGAGAGAGGAGAAGAAATATCCTATGCAATACAATAAACAAAATTCATGCGATATGCTATCCTTAATATCCGATTCCGCTACGGAACTTCAAAATTCGACAGACGATTGAAATTTAAAAGTTAATCAAGCCTTAAGTATTCTCACCAATCGCTCTTATTACCGGTAAGTTCTCATTATACGGATACGGAAAAAGTGAAAACGAAGTTTTTCCGTTAATATACTAAAGGAATTGCAGAAAGATTTCTGAAAATTCAGAATTTTCCGTTAACACATCTCTAAAACGGTAATTTACCGTCAATATGAGAAAGAAACTGCGGAAAGGTTTCTGAAAATTCAGAATTTTCCCGTGGTACAAAAAAAACAACTGAAATTCAGGTATATTTTTGTCATTTCAAGGAAAAGGTTGTATCAGGAATATGTTTCGTTAATTCACGAAAGAAATGACGGAAAGGGGCTCGTGAATTTTAGAATTTTTTTTACTGTGCCCCAAAACCCGTAACTAGGACAGTAGCTAGTGGAGGGGGGGGGCTCCAGTCTGCAGTGGAAGCTAGCCCTTCCTGGAGATGGACGATGTAAATTCTCTGAACTTTTATTTTCGGTGGCTTATGAAAATGTCTTTTGTATTTCATTATACTGTAAGCATAAATACTTTATCTTAGAGATTACTTCTGTCGGAAATGAATGAGTAGGAACAGCTCCGCCAATAATTCTTTTCTCTCTTCCACATGGGCACTGGACTTGTTGCTACGAAGGGGGTCAGAGAAAAGAGAAATTCAGTGTTTTCCTTTTCCTTCCTCCCTCCCTCCCTTCCTTCCTTCCTTCCTTCCTTCCTTCTTTCCTTTCTTCCTTCCTCCCTCCCTCTCTCTTTTTCTTCCTCCCTCTCTTCCTTCCTTTCTCCCTCTCTCTTACTTTTCTTTCGTTCTTTTCTCTCTCTCTCTCTTTTCCTTCCTTCCTCTGTCTCTCCCTCTCTTTCTTTTCCTTCTTTCTCCTCTCTCTCTTTCTTTTCCTTCTTTCTTCTCTCTCTCTCTCTCTTTCTTTTCTGTCGTTTCTCTCTCTCTTTCTCTCTCTCTCGAAACGTAAAGTGTAAAAGAACATTGTTGACGGGGAAACGGTTTAGTTAAAGTATCCCTCTAGGCCAGGAATCAGCAAACTTACTTATAGGAGGGCAAAATGAAAAAACAAATTTTTTTTCGGCGGGCCAAATACTTTTTTTATTAATTTTTCTTCAAAAATGGGTACTGAGCGAGTAACCCTGCGCATTAGAAAGCGTCTTTTCCCCCTTAGTTTGGTTATTCAAAGTTGTCATTTAGGAGGATGATTGACACTAAGTCTTTTGGACTGATTACCTGCTGAAAGAACTATAACAATGGCGTAGAACATAAGAAAAGAAAGGGGAGATGCCTGAGTCACTTGTTTCTACCTAGTGGCACGTTGTTCTTGTCAAAGGGACTAGTCCTTCCCCATCATCTCTTGGATCATGGAGTAGAGAATAAAGTAACAGAAGAGAACCTTCTGTTACTTTATTAAAAGGGAGCGCTATATTAGGGAAGGTTTATTATCAGTTACAGAGTTATGGTAGATTGGGATTGAAATTGTTTTATCGTAGCTTTCGTATAACCTGGCCGCTATGTGAACATTTCTGTTTGGGGAGCGTGAAAAAATGTGGGCACCATTTGGTTCAGGTAAAATGGCCGCTTAAAGGGTTAATACGAGTACGATAGAGTGTGAGAAAAGTAACTCTGTGTTTGAGCTTCCAGCATTTCTTCATAATCTGGGTTAAACTCTGAGGAGGTGATTCTCAAGAGGGAAGACAGATGCTCATCAGTAAGGCGGTTTCTAAGATCACTCATCTGGAAAAGTTGGCGAGGCTCAGCAACCAAGTCCCAACAAGAAATAATATTGTACATCGTCATCGCTGTCAGTCGGTCGGAGTCTTAACACCCGCATCCCCCACCCCCAATCAGTGGACATCTTCTCATCCAAAGTGATTGGTGTCTTTTTCGAGATTAAGTATTAAGGGGTTGCAACACGTGTCGTAAGCAAATTGGAAAGGACACTTTTGAAAGGTGAAATTGATCCAATCTTGAAACTGTACCCAGAAATTAATGAGGAACATTTCAGAAAAGAAGAAGCAATGTTTTCCAGATTAAATTATGTGTCACGTCTAAGAGAAGCAACACTTTTAAATTATTTATCCTGCGGGCCGGATTGAACACACCGGCGGGTCGTAGTTTACCCATCCTTGCCATAGGCAATGCCAAAACAGTGATGAAGAGAAATCTTTGTGCAACAGAGAGAGAGAGAGAGAGAGAGAGAGAGAGAAAGCTTTCAACTTCTTCCTGTTCATTGTTTTGCCATCAGTAGGAGCGATTTCGCTACGCATGTGTGGGATATGGTGTTTATTGGCGGGAATCTGAGGGCTTTTGCGTTTTGAGTGACGAAGGGAGGTTTTACTGTTGACCACAGTAAGAAAGGACTACCTCCGAGCACCAGGGAAGGAAAAAGCACGATTAAAAATAGAGAAGAGAAATCTGAAATTCGGCATCAATAACTCCTCGATGCTACTGCGTTGTTCCACGGAATGGAACTAGAAAAGTAAACTCAAAAATAAAGTGTGTTTTTGTCATGCTAGTTGGAAGTAATTTTTTCTCCAGAGATAGTGACCCTGCAAATCAGCCATCGTCAAACAGATTCTGATAATTCGATTTATTTTTTATATTTTTATATTTCAAGGTAGTTCAGTTTTATCGCCCCCCCCCCCTTTCATAATTTTGTTTTTTTTAAATTTTTTTTTTCGTTTCAGCAGGGCGAAATTGTTCACTAGAGAAATAAATTAAAAGAGGGAACGAAAATAGAAAGCAAGACTTTCTTCTGTATTCGTGGATGAATACAGTTTTTCGTTGAACACAGAGCCCCCTCATATGAATATTCAGCCCCAACCCACTTCTGAGTCCTAGCTACGGCCTTGCTCGTAACTGCTGTGTAGCAGCGTATAAAGACCTTTTCCGATTTGTACGAAAATACAGAACATAAGTCAGAAAATATTTAAGTAACAAATAAGAATTGTGGCACAAAAAAAGCAAAACTACTTAAACTATTTACTCTTGAATGAAAAAAAGAAACACTTAATGCAATGCCACGATGTTTTGCACACAGTAAAAAGCTTTTCTCTTGACTGTGTTATAAAAAAAAGACACAGGTCTCTGTTTCTTCGTTCCTGTGAAGAAACACTTTTAATTCATTACATTCTGTTGGGTGCGTAGTTGTATGCAAACAACTGCAATGCATAATACCTAATTTCATTCATCGAACTGATATTTCTTTCAACGTTCTCTTGCTAATACATACCTATATAGGAGGTGTCGCTGTGTCTGTGAAAAGAGGCTTCCAGTCCTGCTTTCCCGTCATTCAGATTTTATAAATTAGAACTGCGAAAATGATTTTTAAAGATTTTACTTCTTTACTAAAAAAAATTCGTGGCTATTTCCTTAACTATTTTTACGAAATTTGGAAAAATAAATTTCTAAAATTTTTCTGCTGCCGCTAGAGGCTGTCTTTGACGCGAGGCTCCATGCAAAGCGGGGGTTACGGGAAATTCATAAGCCCCTGTTCTTACTGTTCCTTCATGTTGAACAAGAGCTCGCTAGATCATTTTAAGGGGACTGAAGCGCACCCCAATAATCTTAAAACAATCTCGAAATAAATTTTTTGCTTAAGTTAAAAAAATAAATTTCTGAACCTAAGTTCGGAATATTATTATTAGTAGTAGTTAGTGGCGTAACTATGTTTTAAAATCTGAGCGAGGGGGGGGGGGGGGTCCTATCACACATACACAGTGATCGGAACCCCCAGATTATATGTATATATATATATATAATATACATACTGTATAAGATAGTTTGGGAGCCCCCTAAACACACCCACCCACACAAACACCCACGCAGGAGCAAAGCTGTTGCTGCGGCGCGATCTAACGGGCATGATATAGGCGCCTCTGTTGGCGAAATGTGAAACTTAGCGAACACAATTGTAAAACTATGTTAGATAGGGCAGAAATGTAAATTACAAAGTTGTAGAGCTGACTTTGCTTATTAGGAATCGATATCGCTGTTTTATTAAGTAAACATTATACACGTGTTTGCATTCTACGAAAAATCACAATCTTATATTATTAAATTTAGTTGGTTGATATCATAAAAAAGTGTGCATTATATCATTATATTCAGGAATTTTTTTTTTGGGGGGGGGGGTCCTTTACATTGGGGATCCCCGATTCTGAAAATCTGGAGGGGTCCTTGCCCCCCCCTCCCCCCAGAATTTACGCCTATGGTAGAAGTAATAATTTAAAATCAATGATCAGTCACCAAAAAGTAAAATAAGAAAATAAAAAGTTAACCGTTTTAGATTTGACCGTTATACGGTACCAAAGGACGCCTGAGAAACAATTTCTTGCTTACGAACAAACCCCGAGGATCTCCGGGTGTGTAATGCAGTTTATGTGTGTATTTCTTTTACTTTTTAGCCGTAGGCTCCTTTCAAGAGTTGGCAACACTTTATACGCCTGGTAGATGTGGACATCAATTGAACGCTCAGAGTTGTTTGGTCTGGTATGCTGAATGTGATGGTACAGGACTAGTTTGTGGGCTACCCATTGCAAGGCCTTCATTCTGTTGGAAAAATCTTCCACGAAAAAGGAAACTGTTTTGTTTGATACAGACTTCCACCAGTCTCACAATTTCTTCAACTTCCGGTTGGCTGAAATGTAGTTCAATGAGACTTGCTTTCAATGATTCGAGGGCTACAGTCACTGATATACTTGTGAACATGGATTTCACATCGAAAGATAACATGAACTGATCATTGTATGGATGTCGTTTAAGCAGATTGACAAATTCAATGGAATTTTTTACAACAGCTTTGTTTGAAGAAGTCGCTAAGGTGGATAGTTTCAAAGATAGAAATTTGGCCAACTTATGTGTAGGAGAGCCGATATTGCTGACAATGGGACGGAAAGGGACGCCAATCTTGTGTATCTTCGGAAGTGCATAGAAACGCGGACAACGGGCATATGAGGGTTTCAGATAGCTTTTTGAGCTTTGGTCAAGAGTAACGCAACTTGATACCACTTTTCGAACTTCTTTTAGATGTTTCTCCGACGGATCATTTTTTATTTCTTATACGGTCCCTCGGAAATCAATTTTTCGACCTCTGCCTCGTAAAGTGTTTTGTCTAGAATAACAACTTGTCTTCCTTTATCGGCTTTAGTAATGATGATATCAGAATTTGACTGTAATTCTTTTAGAGCTTTATACTATTTCTTGTTGAGATTGGGTTTAAATAGTGGAAAGAAATTTGATGTTATTACCTGGCTGACACAATGTGTAATCGTTTCTTTTTCATCAATGCTTAGATCGCTTTTTGTCAAGGACTCTTCAACTGACGCAACGACATTAGATACTGGTATCTTTTCTGAAATTGCGAAATTTGAATTGTAACGTAAAATTCGTTTTTGAATTTCGCTCGGATTAAAAGCAGAAAGGTTAGATATTACTTCCTTAACCGTACAGATTTCCTCACTTTGAGATAGGAATTTTCTTTATTGTTGCTATTATTTGATAATTTTTCAAATTTTCGTTCTAATGTTCTTTTATGAGTAAACGACATATTGGAACTCCTAGACGAAGTTTTGCCGTCTAGGTCCGAAAATTCTGGTAATATTTTAGCCAGTTCAATCTCAACGTTTGCTATATTCTTTCTCGTATATTTAATAATAGCTCTTAAGAGCGCAAACGAAGCATTAGATATCGCTTTCTTGACGTTATGGGAAGGTCTCAAGTTGCATTTCAAGGAGATAAATTTTGGCAATATGTGGCATCTCTTGCATCGAAATAAGAAGTTTAAGTGGTTCAGTAATTTGAACTTCTTTATCCTCAGCTTCAAAAAACGGTTGATTGTCGCAGATAGAGATTTCTTCATAATCGAGATTTTGAACTCGGAGTTTAAGTTCCTGAAGTAAAGTCGATATCGGTATTAGATGAGTCCACAAGATGGAAGCAAAGCAATATGTTATATTGCGGCTCCAGATGTAAGTTACATGAGTATACTTACGCACCAAATGCAGTCAAACTGAAGAAGTCGTCTATAGCACAGCATTGTCACGAAAACAACCATAAATTTCTGTTTGAAAACGCTGCGCTCATTGATAAACCTGATTCAACGATCAAGCTTAATGTAGTACTAGAAGCTTTTCACATATACCGGAACTCTTCACTGCTTGACAACGACATGACGTCGACTCCATTTCTTTCAAGCGCGTGGAAACAACTCACCAAAAACCGTGACCGTCAGAACTCTGATGATGTCATAGGCTTAGCCAAGGGGATGGTCCTCGGGTCCGGACCCCCCCCCTTGAGGGGAGATTTTGTATGAATTTAAAGCGATATATATGTATATATGGGGCTTTCACAATGAACCAAACCCATGGATCCCCCACGCCACTGGATGATGTCACAATGATTTGAATGTTTGCGCTCCATTCGTCCTGATGAAGCCGAGCCAGAAGCTGTGCGAAACTATAGTCGATACTAATAAAGCTTTAAATTGTGAATAGACGTTGATAATTTATTCTTAATAATTTGCAGTTTCCATTCACGGAACACCTGCCCGAAAACACAAAAAGCTAAGCGTGACGTCACAAATATTTCTTTCTCAGTTAGTGTTATAGCGATGACGTCACATAATTATATCCGGGAAGTAGTTTCCATTCACCGAACTATAACGAAGTGAATTTCTCCGTCATTTTTATCCGCGCCGGGGTGTGTGTAGATCATTCATATCAAAGTTAGAGCCACAGGCTTCTTGCAAATTTTCATAAAAAACACCATTACCCTCGGAACTTGCCTTGGGGTAGAAAATTGAAGTTGTCTCAGGTAAGGAAGACATGGATAATAAACGTCAAGATCTCGTGTTCGAGAAAAGTTCGGGCGCCAATTATAACGAAGTAAATTTCTCCGTCATTTTTATCCGCGCCAGGATTCGAACCCGGGTCCACTCATTCCGGAATAAGTTGCTCTACCAATTAAGCTACGCGGACGTTTTATTCTGATTCCTATCTGCCTTTATGTCGTGTGCGTCCTTCTGGCAGGTACGTCACATCTCCTGGTACGTTACAGAACACCTGAACGAAAGCACGATAACTAAGCTTGTCGTCACAAATATTTCTTTCTCAGTTGCTGCTAAGATAATGACATTTCATAATTTAATGCGGAAAGCAGTTTCCATTCACTGAACACCTGCACGAAAAGCTAAGAGTAAGTATTTCTTTTTCGGTTGTTGCTATGGTGGTAACTATTTGCATTGCGCTACCAATTTTTTATACAGACAATGACCTTCAATATGTTCAAGAAAAGATGAAATGTACTACTTCATAGTATTATTTCACAAACCTCCTAAATATAAAATTTTCTCTAGCTACTTTTAATAGCTTTTGCCTTAAGACGACCAGTCACTATAATACGAGGTTTGTACCGAAAGTAATGCAAAGGTGAGCATAACTTTTCTGTTAACTGACAGAGGTCGTTCAAATTGCACATGTTGGTAGAGTAACTTTTCCTCTATAGTAACACTTCATCTTCATTGCAGGTAAATTATGGATTCCAAGCAGAAGCCAACGTGCCATCATTTTCTTGACGAAGGAAGAGTGCAGGCTGTCTGACATCCACATAAGGCTACATAATGTTTACAGAGATGACACCATTAACAAAAGCAATGTGCACAGATGGATGAAGAAGTTTAAAGAAGGGGAAGCCAGCATTGAAGACAAACAGAGCAGTGGGAGGACATCATCTGCGAAACCTAACGCGAATCGTCAGCGAGTGGTTGAATTGATTCGCTCGAAGAGACGAGACACAATCCGAGAGCTTGTTGCACAACTGGACTGTGATCACAATGCCATACAGAAGATGGTGGAAGACTTAGGGTATCGGAAAGTGTGTGCAAAGTGGGTACCCGTACCTCGGCAGTTAACACGCGATTTGAAGGAGAGAATGGTGGAAGTCTGCTCTGATTTGCTGGAAGCGTTTGTCGACAATGAAGACACTTTATTTCGATCTGGTGACCGGGGATGAAACGTGGGTGTATCTTTACGATCCGGAAACGAAGAATCAATCCATGGAATGGCGTCACAGCTCTTCGCCAAGGCTTAAGAAGTTCAGGAGCAAGCGATCAGGACAGAAAGTTATGGTGACTGTTTTTTGGGATGACAGGGGTGTCATCCTCCTTGATTTTCTGGAACGTGGTCGTACCGTGACCAGCAAGCGGTACACTGAGGCACTCAAGAAGCTTAGAGAAGCCATAAGGAGGAAGAGACCGAACAAGAATCTGAAAAGGATCCACATTCACCATGACAATGCAAGACTATCAAGAAGCTTAGAGAAGCCATAAGGAGGAAGAGAACGAACAAGAATCTGAAAAGGATCCACATTCACCATGACAATGCAAGACTATCAAGAAGCTTAGAGAAGCCATAAGGAGGAAGAGAACGAACAAGAATCTGAAAAGGATCCACATTCACCATGACAATGCAAGACTATCAAGAAGCTTAGAGAAGCCATAAGGAGGAAGAGACCGAACAAGAATCTGAAAAGGATCCACATTCACCATGACAATGCAAGACTATCAAGAAGCTTAGAGAAGCCATAAGGAGGAAGAGACCGAACAAGAATCTGAAAAGGATCCACATTCACTATGATAATGCGATACCACACACATCTTTGGCAACAAATCAGGCGATCAGCAAATTAGGCTGATCGGTGGTTCCACATCCACCGTACAGCCCAGATCTGGTCCCCTCCGACTTTAACCTGTTCGGTCTAATACAGAACAGTATCCGGGCACAACGATTTGATGACACAGATGAGGGGAAAGTGGATGTGAAGAAGTAGGTACAACAGTCCACACCTGAATTTTTTCAAAGAGGATTCGAGAGTTGGGTTCAACGATGGCGCAAATGCATTACTTTTTTTTTTTAATTGGAGGTTTAACGACCACCGTGAGCAACTCAATGGGCTATAAGCAGTCGCCCGTCCCTAATTTAGGGTCACTGGTTCCAGGGAAGGAGAAAGCCAGTGCCGTAAAACAAACACAACATCCATGCCTCTCCGGGATTCGAACCCGGACCCCTTTCGGACGAATGATCAGAGGCCATCGCTTAGACCACTGCGCCATCGGGGCTGCAAATGCATTACTTGGGATGGAGACTATGTTGAAGAGTACCTTCGTGTAGAAAAAGAATTACTCTAACAACATGTGCAATTTGAACGACCTCTATCAGTTAATTAAAAATTAGGTCCACTTTTGCATTACTTTCGGTACAACCCTCGTACATAGACATTACACAGTTGCCCGTATGATATTTAAAGCACCCGGTTTCTTACGGTAAAACACGATGTTATACAATAGCTGGTGCATCAAATGTGTGGCGAGGAAAAGGAAGCGATAACCAAATTATCATGCGATATGCTATCCACAATATCCGATCGCGCAACAGAACTTCAAAATCAGGTCCGCCGACAGATGATTGAAATTAATAGCTAAACCTCAAGTAGCTATTCTCGAGAATCGCTCCTATTACCGGAAATTTTCTGTCATATGGATACGGAAAAGTGAAAACAAAAATTTTCCGTTAATGTACGGAAAGAATTTCGGAAAGGTTTCTGAAAATTCAGAACTCTCCTGAGGTACGAAAAATCCGTGAAATTCAGGTTCTTCCCGTCATGTCACGGAAAAGGTTGAATCAGGAATATGCTTCATTATTCACGAAAGGTTGGTTGGTTAGTTGGTTGGTGCATTTTAATGGCGCAAGGGCCAGGTCCGGCCAAAGAGCGCCAATCACGAAGCAATTAAAGAAAACAAGTTAAAAGCTAGGAAGAGTAATAAGAAGCACGGCGGAGTAGGACAACTGAAAAACAAGAACGATGATAATTTAGATTAGTTTAAAAAAGTCAATTTGCCTGAAAAATGAAAAAACTGCGAACGTATCACAACAGTCACCTAAGATTCTTTGAAGGGAAGCTGAATTGTCTTCCAATGAATAAGCTCGGAAATATTGAAAACGGTTGTCACGAAAGCGGACACAAGTACACAAGACATGAAGGACACTGAGACGACTGTTACACGTCTCGCACATTGGGGCAGTGTCGCCACACAGCAAGAAGCGGTGGGTGAAACGACAATGCCCAATGCGCAGCCGCGCAAGAACTACTTCCTCGCGACGATTCTTCCGCAATCCAGATTGCCATAGTCCGATCTGCGGTTTGATGGAAAGAAGTTTGTTGCTGCCCTGTCGAGTCCAATTCACGAAAGGAACCACGGAAAGTGGCTCGTGAATTTCAGAATTTATACAGTGAAAAATGGCACACTATTTCTTTTATCATCTTTGTCTGGATTGCTTAGAAAGAACGAATAATTATTTTGGTGTTTATGAATAAGAATCGTTAAGTTAATTCGAGCTTTGCATTATCTCTCTAAAACGTTATTGTCTTGAAAAAAAAAATTTGGCGTTCCATTCTATCTGTATAGTTGCTCTAAAATGACAAAGCAAAATTCTCTCTATATCAGTGAAAAATTTGTCGTCAGACCATGCACGCTGTTATGAATAAATTTGAAGGAGGCATTAGTAAACATTTTGATGGTCCATCATCCCCACACCCTTATCCAGGCAGAGCCATAGAGCATAAAGCAATTCTCCAGCAGAGACAGCAAAAAGCGATTCTCCGGCAGAGGGGTTCAGAAATCCGTGTCCCACCCGCATTTACCTTAAACAACGATTTACCGATACTGGTTCATGGATCAAAACGGCAATTCACGAGTCAAACTAATGGGTAGAATATTTAAAATGCGTCTATTCAAGGAGGTGGTACGAATACCGTTGCACAGGTGCATTGGCGCAATCACGGAGGGGCTTTGGGGGCTTAAGCCCCCTCCAAAGAGAATAAGAACGACGTACGTCACAAATTACACATTCAAAAATATTATTTTACATGTTCAAAAAATTGCATAGTGTCTTCTATTACATGGTGTCCTTTTCCCAAAGCCCCAAAGAGATTAAGAGCGACGTACGTCACAAATTAAACAAAAAATATTATATTCACATGTTCAAAAAATTACATAGTGTTTTCTTTACATGGTGTTTTCATCCCAAAGCCGCAAAGAAATTAAGAGCGACGCACGTCACAACCGTATATAAACTACAGGCATATATATATATATATATATACAGCCCCCACCCCCCAACAAAAATTATTGTTATATAAACTATGACTATATATACAGCCCCTTCCAACAAAAATTCCTGAGTGCGCCACTGCACAAGTGACAATCAGTTACCAAATAAATATATAATTATTTGGTACAACACTCCGTTTTGAGCATGGTTTGATATGTTATATTCAAACATGAGTGGAGTTTTAAAATTGTTTCACCCTTAAATTTCTACTTAAATTTGTTCACGACTGAATTATACTGAAGTGCCAAAAGTCATGGAATGCGTACCTAGTATCGAGTAGGACATCCTCTAGACCGGCGAAATGCAGCAACTCGACTTGGGATCGATTCCACAAGTGGCCGGGAGGCTTCTAGAGAGATGTTGAGCCATGTCGTCTGAACAGCCACAAGCATGAGTCATTTTCTTGTAGGGCTTCCGTCCACAGTGAGTAGAGTTTAGGTCCCAGCCACCTACAGCGAGATCGCCTTTCGGGCAGGACACAGAAACGGAAGGAATGAGAGCAAGTCTAGCGACTTTGACAGAACAGTTTGTAGTGAGATTAGAGTACAGTAGATGGCGCCACCGTACAAGTACGATATTGCACATAGAGGGGTGAGAGAATTTCAGGTGGGACATAGGAAAAAATACCCATTTAACCAGTGGGTCCAGCCTGGGGGCCGTCACTTAACGTGCTCGTCCGATGCACGGCGGATATTCAGCGATTGTTAGTAAATCACACCATCTCCGAAAGATCAGCTCAGGCTTGAACCTGGGGACCTTGCATCGATAGTCTGAATCACTAACCACTAAGCCATCCGCGGCTCACTGAACAGCCACCCACAGTTCCCTGGTATTTGTAGGTGCAGGATCTTGGGTGCGAATGGACATTTCCACCACTTCCCATAAGTGCTCTATTGGGTTCGAACGTGATTGCCACACCATCCGTCACAACTGTCCAGAATGCTCCTCGAACCAATTTTCGACAACTTGGGCCCGATGACAGGGTGCATTGTCCGCCTGAAAATCCCATCGTTGTTGGGGTACGTGAAGTTCATGCAGGGCTGCAAATGGTCACCCAGCAGAGCAACAAAGCGATTACCGGTTAATGACGTGTTTGCGAGGACCAGAGGACCCAAACCGTGCCACGTAAAGACACCCCACACATGTATGGAATTACTACCAGCTTTCACAGTACCTTGTTGACAGGTTGGGTCCATGGCCTCATGAGGTCTGCGCCACACCCGAACCCTACCATCAGCTCGTAACAACTGGAAGCGTGACTCATCGGACCACGTCACATGTTGTCAGTCTTCCAGGGTCCAATTACCGGGTTTACGATCCCAGGTGAGGCGCTGTGTCCGATGTCGTGGTGTTAACAAAGGCACTCTGGTGGGTCTTCCGTTCCCATACTCAATGGACGCTAAATTACCCTGCCCTGACCTGATGGATATGTCTCTCATACCTCCTGCATTAAATGTGGATGTTATTTGAGCCAGTGTTGCTTGTCTGTTAGCATGGACAATCCTGGTCAGACGCCACTGGTCACGGTCATTCAGCACCCGTGGTCGGCCACTGCGCAGTTCACACGGTGCGTGATAATGCCTTCCATGAGGTGTTCTCGGTACACACGTGACACAGTGGATCGAGGAATGTTGAATGTTCTCCCAACTTCGGAAATTGAATGTCCTATACGTCTGGCTCCCACTACCATGCTTTGTTGAAACTCCGGTAAATCGCATCGGTTTGCCATAATCCTACTGGCGGTTGTTCAACTTGATTCACGAGGTTACACCTCGCAACTGATAAAAATAATGGCGTGCGTCAAAGCTTTCATACGACGGCAGCGCCAGTTAAAAATTTGCATACTGTTACCCCATGACTTTTGGCACTTCAGTGTAGACTTACAATGCATATCTCAACAGTTCTATTCCATCCAGGAGTTAACAGAATTTTTTTCATGAGGGAATTTATGAGGTTTTCCCTTATGGGTACGTGTGTTTCTGTAGAGGACAACAAGCCTAAAATTCCCGCCCTGGTTTCGTCAGCCAAATCCTTGAGGTAACTTTCGTGAGCCCAATCCTTGAGGTAGCTTTCGTCAGCCCAATCCTTGAGGTAGCTTTCGTCAGCCCGATCCTTGAGGTAGCTTTCGTCAGCCCGATCCTTGAGGTAACTTTCGTCAGCCCAATCCTTGAGGTAGCTTTCGTCAGCCCAATCCTTGAGGTAACTTTCGTCAGCCCAATCGTTGAGGTAACTTTCGTCAGCCCAATCCTTGAGGTAGCTTTCGTCAGCCCAATCCTTGAGGTAACTTTCGTCAGCCCAATCCTTGAGGTAGCTTTCGTCAGCCCAATCCTTGAGGTAACTTTCGTCAGCCCAATCGTTGAGGTAACTTTCGTCAGCCCAATCCTTGAGGTAGCTTTTGTCAGCCCAATCCTTGAGGTAACTTTCGTCAGCCCAATCCTAGAAGTAACTTTCGTCAGCTTAATCCTTGAGGTCACTTTCGTCAGCCAAAAATTCAATGTAACTCTCGTATTTCTTCCTGTGACAGTAGATCCATATTTAGATCAAAACGTATCTTGGTCGTTATATTTTGTCAAGAGGAGAGAAAACTCTTGTAAACTTATTTAGATAATGCATTTAAACGCTGATGAACAAGTATAAAATATATATTTTTTCTTTTTTTCAGGCTACGGGAACATAGCTCCGAAGACAGACGTCGGTAAAGTGGTGACTATTTTGTACGCACTTCTAGGCATTCCTTTGATGCTACTCTGCCTCACCAACATAGGTGACCTTTTGGCCAGGTCGTTCAAGTTCGCATACTTTAAACTATGTAATTTCTGTATGCTGTTCCGAAATCCCCGAAGGCACAATGTCATGAGCCAGAAGCCACATGTCTCTCCAGTGGACATCAAAGGTAAACTGTCAAAGTTTTTTAGTTCTGCAATGTAAATTTTCGTTGTAATCGTAATAATCGTAATAATAATGGACCTTGTAATCGTAATGGACTTTAACTTAACTAAAAGAGACATACAAAGGCTGCAGACAACTCAAAAAAGCATGGAGAGGTGCATGCTTGGTGTAACCAGGAGAGATAAGAAGAGGAACTCGTGGATCCGAAAGATGACAAGAGTGGAAGACATCATGATCAGAGTTAAATCCCTGAAATGGCAATGGGCTGGACATACTGCCAGAAGGACAGACCATCGATGGACAGCCGAAATTTTAGATTGGATTCCAAGGGACAGGAAAAGACTCAGAAGAAGACCACATGGGAGATGGGTGGATGAAATTCGAAAGTATGCAGGGGTGACATGGAGGAGACTGGCACAAGACAGACCGTTGTGGAGGAAACTTGGGGAGACCTTCGTCCAGCAGTGGATTGATAATGGTTGACAATGATGATGATGAAGTGATGAAAGCAATACATTGTAGGATCACAAGTATAATTACGGTTTTTTAAAATCATTTTTCAAATATACGTTCAATGTGCAGCTGTACGCTTTAACATTTGTCAATAAGAACATCAAATTAAAATACACTGAGTTAGCTTTGCTTCAGGAACATCCCCCGTTTTGCACATTCAGAGCGATAACGAAATACCGCGTGATATCAACTGCACGTGCGGCTACTATAAATCCTGTGCATCTATCCTCTGTACGTAATAGCCGCGGATGGCCCAGTGGTCAACGTTTGTGACTGCCACGGAGAAACCTCAGGTTCGATCCCGGGAAGATACGAACGCTCAAACCACTAAATATCCCCCTACGTCGGATGGGCACGTTAAGCCGTCGGATCCCGGGTACTGGCTTCCCGTTAATAAATAAGGGCGTCATCTTCCCTTTTTCTACCTCGCTTCCGCGTCACTTTCCTACCGGGCACTCTAGCCCAAATATCTCCTAGCTTCCTATTTCTAAGAGTTCTTTAACACCTGGGGTGTCTTGCACTTTCGGCTACTGCTGTCCAGCTGGGAAATATCTTGGAGAAGGGGAAAGCGTGGAAGACCACTCCCAACATTCACAACATGGAGACAGTAAATTGACAGTCTGAGGGAAGGTTGTTTAAAGAGTCCGTAGGAGAAGAAGTTCGGACTCCACCACACCTCCATTCACAACCTAGACTGCTTGTGTGGGTGGGCGGTAATTGCTTGACAGAAAAGAAACTACAGGAATGCATTGTGACTCGGATGGATACCGTTCTTGCATTCCACGGAGAGTCGTGATAAGGCTCCCCGTCTTACACTGCACTCTTAGGGTGACTTAGAGTGCAGTTATCCAATCTTTAGTGGTTAATTTCTAGTAGACCACGAAAGAATCAGAGAAGAACGGATCGTCTTAAGAGATCCCATAGCCAAGAGCGATAGTTTCCGAATGCATTCCTTGGGTTTAGGTAGTCGTACCTCCCTATCAGTGAGATTTCGATGGCTGAAGAAATAAAATTTTAATGCGGGATATAACAATCTAACTGGAAATAATAACACAAAATTGTTAAACTAGTACAAGCCGCCAACGCTAACCGATAACTCGGGTACAGTTGGCAAATTTTGAGCAAAGCTATTGCAAAGCTCATTAAGGTGTCTATTACACTGGTGTGCAAAAATTAAGGACGAAGAGGAGAAATTAGCATAACAGCGGAACGAGCAGGCAGAAGAAACCGAAAAACCACGCAGGAGATAGACTAGGGCCCGGTACGGTAGGGCATGCGCATATATGCAGCATGACGTGGGGGGTGGGGGTGAGATATAGCACACGTCGGAAGGGTATGAAGCACACAGGCGGTGTACGGTCAGCAATTCGGTGAAAGCTATTGCATGATGTACATCGGTTTGAACGACATCGATTTGCTGCCACCGTGTGATATGGCCAACAGGCAATCCAGTAGACGACATCTGGATGACTTTACCCGAGGTCGCGTCATTGGGAAGTTGGAATTAGGTCGAAGTGTGACCGAGGAGTTCGGGATCGCTCACAGCATCGCTTCACGAGCTTGCAGAGCATTTCAAACGACAGGAACAGCTGTCCGAGAGTTTAGCAGTGGTCGTCCACGAGCAACCACGGCGGCGGGCGACCGGTATATTGTCCTACAGGCGAGAAGAGACAGACGGCAGACAGCGGGCGAATCACAAGGCACATGCAACAGACAACTGGACGTCTGTTATCGCGTTTTACCGTGTCCAGGAGGCTGCACAAAGGTAGTCTATTTGCACGACGACCAGTATGGTGTGTGCCATTAAGGCCTGCTCATCGGAGACGGCGGTTTCTGTGGTGCCAGGAACACAAGAACTAAACACATCAGCAATGGGGTCGAGTTCTCTTTACGGGCGAGAGCCGATTTAGTCTGACGAGCGATTTTGGACGTATGCGCATCTGGAGAGAGCAGGGAACACGCAATCACACCTCCAACATCATCGAAAGGGACCGGTTTGGAGGTGGCGGAGTTCTCGTTTAGGGCGGTATCATGCTTGGTAGCCGTACTGACCTCCACATCTTCCAAGGAGGTTCAGTCACTGATGTCCGCTATTGTACCGAGGTTCTCCTGCCTCACGTGCGTCTGTTTAGAGATGATGTGGGTCCAGAGTTCCTCGTCATGGACGACAACGCTACATCTCATCGTACATTGGCTGTCGCAGAGCTGTTGGAGAGTGAAGATATTCAACGCATGGATTGACCCGCAAGGTCCCCGGACCTAAATCCAATCGAACACGCATGGGACCTTCTCGCGAGACGCCTGGCAACACGTCACCAGCCGCCAGCAACGATTCCGCAGCTGCGATTGGCGCTACAAGAGAAAAGGGCCGCGATGCCTCAACAGCTCCTTGACAACCTCGTCCTCAGCATGGACAGACGCTGTAAATCCTGCAACGCAGTCAGGGGTGATCATATCCCCTACTAAAGACTGGAGTTTTCTTGGCAGCCGCCTGTCACATGGACGTTTCTGGCTTCTGTCCAGTTGTGCTAGAAGCTACCTTTTCAATAAAGTTCCTTTGTATCCTTTGAATTCTTTGTTTGGACGGCTTTGCTCACTTGTTCCATATTCTTACATCTTGGGGATCTTATGGTATGAGTTGAGTCGATGTGGAGCACTTCTGCACGACATTACATTCGAAAAACCGCTTCGTCCTTAATTTTTGCACGCCAGTGTATAACAAATTCTAAAAAACAAACGCGTAAAATTTATGACTTCCAGAACAAAAGTACGAAACATTCTAAAAAAAGAAGTGCCTAAAATTTATCATGAACTATTTTCCTTCGCGCCTTCACGTTGGTTATCAGGTTGCATGTAAACAAAGCGGTAAGACACACTTAGATCGGGAATCACGTTTTTCATCAAGACACAATGAACCAAGTGACGTCTCTTTCACGCCATTTGCTGGCCTCGACCGCGACTTGAGCAGTTACAGTTAGAAAAGAAACATAAAAAAAAAAAAAAGCTTGCCGGTGCCAATTCTAACGATTTTCTTCTGTCCACAATGTGCTCCGCTTCCTTTTTTATCAGTTTGAACCAAAATAATTTCAAATGGATGGCAAAAGAACTAAAAAACTCGAGCAAATTGCGTTGTGAATAATTGCGACTATCGAATGTAAACAAATGTAATGGAATGTTCGCGCGTGTTTCTTTAATTGGAAAAATCAATGATTAGTGACATGGGATTGACATCATGGTGATTGATTGTGTCCTATAGGAATAATGAATATTAAAAACGGACCAATATTAATCATTTTAATTGAAATTCTTCAATGACACGGAATTTAGGGAATCGGAAGGCGTCAATACCTGACAATGGACGATGTCCAATCGCATGCCAAAAATCACAGTGATCAAATATGTCATGTCGTAGCTATTTTTTTTTTATTTTTTTTTTTTTATTTTTTTTTTTTTGATTGGAGGTTTAACGACCACCGTGAGCAACTCAATGGGCTATAAGCAGTCGTCCGTCCCTAATTTAGGGTCACTGGTTCGAGGGAAGGGAGAGAGCCAGTGCCGTAAACAAACACAACATCATGCCTAACCGGGAATTCGAACCCGGACCCCGTTCGGACGAATGATCAGAGGCCATCGCTTAGACCACTGCGCCACCGGGGCGACGTCGTAGCTATGCCCGAACAACTAATTGTCCCGAGTCTCGTATAGAGAGCGGATTTTTTTAATTATTATTAAAATTGGTCAGTTTTTTAATGGTCATTATTTTTATACGACATGACCAATCACCATAATACCAACCACCTCTCACTCACCATGTCCTTCCCTTTCTCTGTGGCTGAAGATCTTTAGTGGAGATAGGTAACAAACGACCCCTTCTCAAAACCCGAAAAAACCCCAAAAAACGCAATTTTTTTTTTTTTTTTTTTTTTTTTGGACTATTATTCCTCAATGACACGGAATTTCGGGAATCGGAAGGCGTCAAAACCTGACCCTGGACGATGTCCAATCGCATGCAAAAAATCGCGGTGATCGGATGTGTTATGCCGTAGCTATGTGCGAACAACTAATTGTCTCGAGTCTCGTAAAGAGAGCGCCGCTCAACAAATGGGAGTTTAAAGAAAGAAATTGCCAGATGCTTAGCAAAGTGACCTGTTGTGCTAATGAGTTGGTATAATTTGATATAATTTAATATAATTCTAATATTCAGTAGCTCTGCTTAAGTTAATGGTTATACGCAGTAAAGATAGTAATGCGTTACTATCGCAATAAGGAGTTTTTAAGCCAAATGACTCAAAGCTTTTGTGATTACACTTTTGTTTAGATTAGACGATCTTGAAGGTTAGCCTAGGCGAAAACTTATTATGGCTGATAGAATGAGGAGAAGGGCAAAAAAAAAAAAAAAAAAAAACTAATTGTGGATGATAGGATGAGCAGAAAGATAAAAAAAAACTTATTGTGGCTGATTAAGCAGAAAGGCAAAAAAAAAAAACTAACTGTGGCTGATAGGATGAGCAGAAAGATAATAAAAAACTTATTGTGGCTGATTAAGCAGAAAAGCAAAAAAAAAAAAAACTAATTGTGGCTGATAGGATGAGCAGAAAGATAAAAAAAAACTTATTGTGGCTGATTAAGCAGGAAGGCAAAAAAAAACTAATTGTGGCTGATAGGATGAGCAGAAAGATAAAAAAAACTTATTGTGGCTGATTAAGCAGAAAGGAAAAAAACTAATTGTGGCTGATAGGATGAGCAGAAAGATAAAAAAAACTTATTGTGGCTGATTAAGCAGAAAGGAAAAAAAACTAATTGTGGCTGATAGGATGAGCAGAAAGATAAAAAAAAAACTTATTGTGGCTGATTAAGCAGAAAGGCAAAAAAAAAAAAACTTATTGTGGCTGATTAAGCAGAAAGGCAAAAAAAATAACTGGTTGTGGCTGATAGGATGAGCAGAAAGATAAAAAAAAACTTATTGTGGCTGATTAAGCAGAAAGGCAAAAAAAAACTAATTGTGGCTGATAGGATGAGCAGAAAGATAAAAAAAAACTTATTGTGGCTGATTAAGGAGAAAGGAAAAAAAACTAATTGTGGCTGCTAGGATGAGCAGAAAGATAAAAAAAAACTTACTGTCTCTGATTAAGCAGAAAGGCAAAAAAAAAAAAAACTTATTGTGGTTGATAGGATGAGTATAAAGGAAAAAAAACGTATTTTGGCTGACAGCCTGAGCAGAAAGGCAAAAAGAAAGTTAGAACTAATATGCGTAGCATGTCCAAAAAAATTGCTGGTAGATGCATGTGTGCCCATAGCTTAGCTTTCAGGACGGGACAAAAAAAAAAAAAAAAAAAAAAAATCAGAAATTATAACAGCGAATAATATATACAAACATCATATGTAAATATCCGCTATGTTTTCTTGTTATCTATCCGTTTTTGACATACTCTCAACACATAAATTTAATTGGAAACCAGAAGACCAAATGCACATAAAAAAGATAGATAAATAAAATTAGACAGCATATTAAATCAATAAGTAAATTTCTTTGTCATTCGTTTGAACTTTTTGGTCACTTGAGTCACCCCAGAGATTACTCAACTCGTCATCAAGAATGAAAAAATACACTCAAAGCAAATTTCTCGGAAAATTTCCGGAAGATCTCAGTCCTGTTGCAGAGGATGGTATATATTTTTCATTTATTCGCCTTTCATGCGTTTTCATACTGTACGTATATTTGCTGTTCTCCAACAAGCAATTGGAAATTTCATTATTGTTTTCTAATGTAAATTTTCGCGTTTTTACGCTTTACAATCGTAGGTGGAAAAGCATATATTCCAGCTTTGTCCGTCTGTCTGTCTGTTCGTCTGCCCGTTTGTCCGTCTGTCCGCACGATAACTGGCGTAAAAATAGTTCCATTTCAATGAAATTTTAGTATGTGGTAGGCGACTACCTGGGGACGAACCCTATTGAAAGTGGGTGAAATGGGGTCAAAAGTCAGACATAGGAGCGGGATGCATTCCATTGCCCTTATGTGTCATAACTTGCGTAAAAATGGTTCGATTTCGATGAAAGTTTAGCATGTGGTAGGGCACCACCTGGGGACGAACCCTGTTAAAAATCGACGAAATGAGGTCAAAGATCAGGACATAGGAGCGAGATTTATTCTACAGCCATTATACTTATAGCTTGAGTAATAACCTGAGTAATGATTTCTGGTATGTTGGAAAGCGTATAATAATTCATCAATGCATTGCATGTTTTTACTAACTTGTTCTACTGATAATTCCCAACGTTTTTCCTATTTTTATAGCATACATATACATACGTCCAGAAGTTCTGCAGAAAAATAAGCAATCAGAATGAATGTTACCGAGAAAATCTCTGTAGTATCTTTCCAAGAACAGAAAGGGCAGGGTCATATTTCCAGGCGAGGAGAATTATCCCTTCTCCCCTCCCCCTATATGGGCGCCTATGAGTGGATGCAGGAATAAGAATAAAGTGACGTTTTCTTTTGGTGGGGGCACGAAAAAGTGTCAACAAGTTTTTTTTTTCTTTTTTGGGGAGATGACATTCTTGGAAACTGTTTGTTCGCAAATATCATGAAACTTGGGACTTTTACGTGCATAACAAATTTTTTTTGTCATGCAAAAAATATTTGCATTTCTTCAGTCACTACAGATATGAACGATGACGAACAGTCCAGCGTATTTTTGACAAGATGCTAAGTTTTCTGAAAATAAGTCCTAATTTTTTTAACAAACTTTCTTCTAAATACATATTACAAATCTTTTTGTTGTTATACACTCATACACTCATCGTCAAAAAAATATTTGCACCCAGAACGAAGCAACCGACAGGAATGAAACTTGGTGGGTAGCTTTGACATCGTGAGATATGCAAATGATTCAAGTGTCACGTTCGGCGGCGCATGTGACGCAAGCATGGAGTGGTCGCATAGCTGTGCCTGACCGGCTATATTAGGTCGTCCCGTTGCGCGTGCTTGCCATTCTGACTAGAGCTGTTGTGTTGGTTGCATCCTTTGCAAGTGAAGTAAGTATACCTTCAGAGAAAAGTTCGGAAGCATTTCGAGCAGTTGGAGGAGTTCGAGAGAGGGAGCTTCGTCGGGCTTTAGGAAGCGGGAGGGTCTTATCGCCGTATTGTCGCCATATCTGTGGTACGGATATCACCATAGCACGCTGTTGGCAGCAGTGGATAGAACAAGGCACGCAACTGCGACAGGAAGGGCCTGAGAGACCCAGACAAACCACGGAGAGAGAGCACCGACGGGTTGTCCAACATGCGCGGAGTGACCCGACAGCCACGATTGCGGATATTCAGCGAGCAGTGGTGCACCACTGCTCGCTGAATATCCGCAATCATTTCGTACAGTATGAAAAAGCGTATTCGACGGACAGCACAACGCCAGAACGAACAAGGGAGAATGATAGTTCAAATTTTACTGCATCACGCTCAGCACATAGTCACTCTCGGCATGTATTCCACAGACAGCACAACGCCAGCAGGAACAAGTGAGAATGCCGCCCCTGTGGCGCAGTGGTCTAAGCGATGGCCTCTGATCATTCGTCCGAAAGGGGTCCGGGTTCGAATCCCGTAAGGCATGGATGTTGGGTTTGTCTTACGGCACTGGCTCTCTCTCTCTTCCCTGGAACCAGTGACCCTAAATTAGGGACGGGCGACTGCTTATAGCCCATTGAGTTGCTCACGGTGGTCGTTAAACCTCCAATAAAAAAACAAACAAAAAAAAAAAAACAAGTGAGAATGATAGTTCAAATTTTACTGCATCACGCTCGGTAGGAAGTCTTACACTTGGCAAGTACTTCATTCCCCATACAGCACAACGCCAGCAAGGACAGCTGATCCCTGGCTTCAGAGTTCCAACGGCCTTTTTTCGCAAAGAAGGAAAAACAAAAAACACGGACACACAAAACCAAAAAGATCCTGGTTACATGCTCTTTATCTCACTTTGAACAATCGCCAAGAAGCGTGCATCCAATGCTATGCACATGTAACGTCAAGACGATAATGAAGGGGTCCGGGTTCGAATCCCAGTGAGGCATGGATATTGTGTTTGTCTTACGGCACTGGCTCTCTCTCCCTTTCCTGGAACCAGTGACCCTAAATTAGGGACGGGCGACTGCTTATAGCCCATTGAGTTGCTCACGGTGGTCGTTAAACCTCCAATAAAAAAACAAACAAAAAAAAAAACAAGTGAGAATGATAGTTCAAATTTTACTGCATCACGCTCGGTAGGAAGTCTTACACTTGGCAAGTACTTCATTCCCCATACAGCACAACGCCAGCAAGGACAGCTGATCCCTGGCTTCAGAGTTCCAACGGCCTTTTTTCGCAAAGAAGGAAAAACAAAAAACACGGACACACAAAACCAAAAAGATCCTGGTTACATGCTCTTTATCTCACTTTGAACAATCGCCAAGAAGCGTGCATCCAATGCTATGCACATGTAACGTCAAGACGATAATGAAGGGGTCCGGGTTCGAATCCCAGTGAGGCATGGATATTGTGTTTGTCTTACGGCACTGGCTCTCTCTCCCTTTCCTGGAACCAGTGACCCTAAATTAGGGACGGGCGACTGCTTATAGCCCATTGAGTTGCTCACGGTGGTCGTTAAACCTCCAATCAAAAAAAAAAAAAAAAAAAAAATAGGAAAAAACCAAGAACGGCCGGAAAGGTGTGATCCGACCAGGGACGTCGCTAGACTTCGAAATCAGGATGGGAGACGGGTGGGCGAGCATTATTTTTGGTGGGGTAAGCTTCATAGCAACTTTTTTTTTTTTTTTTTTTTTTTTTTTACGAAACACTGAAAGAACAAATTTGTAATCCTTTTTTTTTTCTTTTAATTAAAGGTTAAACGACCACCGTGAGCAACTCAATGGGATATAAGCAGTCGCCCATCCCTAATTTAGGGTCACTAATTCCAGGGAAGGGAAACAGCCCGTTCCGTAAGACAAACACAACATCCATGCCTCACAGGGATTAGAATCCAGACCCTTCTCTGACGAATGGTCATAAGCCAGCGCTTAGACCACTGCGCCACCGAGGCGTTTTCAATTCTTTTCACTACCGGGTACAAAAGAATCCGTGCAATTCTGATCCCCTCCACCTGGCACGCATACATACATGGACCTGACTAGTTACACCACGAGTGTAAGCTACAAGTGTTGGTGCAATGTCGCCTTCGAATTTTTGCTTGCTCTGGATGCATTGTTTTAAATTTCTTTCCAAAATTTTTAATTTTTGCTTCCGAAAATAATGCTGTACTTGAACAATTTATTTAAAATAAAATGTTCTTGTTTAACTAAATCAAATTTCAACGTTCTGCCCCGCAGACACAATACCTCAGCCCTCCTTAATTTTCTTCCTTCCAGCGAGCGATTTGGCCTTACACTCCTCTCATACAAAGTAGTCGTCAACAACTTTCTGCGCTTTCACCTGCAGTCTAAAGGACGCTAGTGTAACTTTAGACTCAACTTCTCGTACTGGAATCCCCTATTTTGTAAAGAAAACAAACGGAACAATTAGTAGTGACCCCCTCAGAGAATTCCTAATCATCCCTCCTCAATAGCCGCCTGCCCACACAAACATGAATCAGAGGCTTAAAACTAAGGAATTGGAAGAGTGGAGAATAACTGAATTGCCATGGCCCTGCGGTGCCAGTGGCGTCGGAACTGTTTTTTTGACAGCGGGGGCAAGATGTCGGAGAACAAAATATTTCACCCTGGCATAAAATTTATCGCACTACTGTAAAAGACGATGTGCTGACTTCATTACGAAAATTTGCTGAAAAACATTTTTTTTTTCGATTAAACAATCTATAAAAGAAAAACATTTTTATATCCATATATAGTTACGCAATATAAACTTGTACACATGAACGGCATTAAACTATAGATCTTGATACTTCCGGATTGGTATGAGTTCCGCAGGAATTGGGGCCGTAGACGCTATAATGGAATATTGAAAGAACTTATATCTCATTCCACATCCTACTTCCATTTCCCTATTTATTTTTACTCATTTTTTTAAAGAAAGACTAATTTTGCACTCCTAATGAGACAAAACATTGCTGGTCTTCAAACGGGAACCAGCCCTTTGGACTGTTGAATAGAATTAGCATTTTTTGGCGTCTCAGGAGTGAATGACATTAAAAAAAATATATTAACATTTCTAAATAGTTCATGGTAAAAAATGAAGAGCAATACTCAATTTTTATCAAAATGAAATTAAAAAAAAAAAAAAAACGAAAAGAAAAACGAATGTTTCAGATCTCCAATCACGAACATATGTAATTTGAAAAGGAACAAAACTGAGGGGGCAAATGTGATGTTTCGCCCCCACACTCATTTGCGTGCGGGGGCAACTGCCCCCTTTGTCCCCGCGGTTCCGACGCCGCTGTGCGGTGCTGTTTTGATAACCTTCCTTGGAGACATAAACAACGCACTTCCTAGGGGAGAAATACGTGGGGTTACGTGAAACAAGTTAGTAAAATCATGCAATGAATTGATTATGATACGCTTTACAACATACCAGAAATCATTACTGAAGTTATTACTCAAGTTATGAGGATAATAGCTGTAGAATAAATCTCGCTCCTATGCCCTGACCTTTGACCCCATTTCAAGGATATTCAACTGAACCGGTTAAGTATACTTCCGGAAAAAAATAATAAAGTTTTGTCTCAATCGAAGCATTTTAACGTAAGTTATGACGCATAAGGGCGATGGAATGGATCCCGCTCTTATGTCCTGAGCTTTCACCCCTTTTCTTCCATTTTCAACAGGGTTCGTCCTTAGGTTGTCCCCTACTACATACTAAACTTTTATCGAAATCGAACCATTTTCACGCAAGTTATGACGCATAAGGGCGATGGAATGGACCCGCTCCTATGTCCTGACCTTTGACCCCATTTCCTCCATTTTCAACAGGGTTCGTTCCCAGGTTGTCCCTTACCACATACTAAAATTTCGTCGAAATCGAACCATTTTTACGCAAGTTATGATGCATAAGGGCAATGGAATTGATCCCGCTCCTATGTCCTGACCTTTGACCCCATTTCGTCCATTTTCAATAGGGTTCGTCCCCAGGTGGTCCCTTACCACATACTAAAATTTTATCGAAATCGAACCATTTTTACGTGAGTTATCGTGCAGACGGACGGAGGGATGGACAGACGGATAAAACTGGAGCACACACGCTTCTTCAACCTACGATTGGAAAGATAAAAAAAACACAAGACTTGTTTCTTGGCAAAGTGCAGATTATATTTTAAAGTTAAATATATTGAAAAATGGCACATTTTGAACTGGGTGGACGGCAGGGTGGGCTCAAGCCCACTCTCGCACTCCCTTGGCGTCGTCCCTGAGTCCTACCATGGCTCATCTATGTTAGAGGTGAGTGAAGGCTATCCCGTATGGTACGGGTCATCAGAAGGGATACTATGAAACAACCATCGGTAATTTGAATGCTGGGGACGGGAGTAGTGTGTCACAACACAAAGAGCATCGAACTCTGCTGAAAATGGGGCTACATCGCCACAGGCCGCTCCGAGTGCCCATGCCAACCTCGGTTCACCATCGAAGGCGCCTACAGTGAGAACGCAGGCATCAAAATTTGACCTTGAATGATTAGAAGAAGGTCGTCTTGTGTGAGGAATATCGTTTCCTTTTGCATCGTGAGAACGGCAGGGTACGTGTGCGCCATTTGTTTGGAGAAGTGCTGGCACCAGGATGCACAGTGGGATGAAAACCAGCCGGTGGCGGAAGTGCAATACTTTGGGCAATGTTCTGGTGTGAAACCCTGAGTCCAGTCATTTACGTGCAGGAAACTATGACGTCTAGCACCTACTTAAACATCGCTGCAGACTAGGTATATTCTTTCATGGCAACGGCATTCCCCTCCAATAGTGCCTTCTTTATCAAATAATGCGCCATATAACACTACCCGGATTGCTTGAGAATGGTTCTTCGGAACATGAGGAAGACTTCCAGGTATTGCTTTGGCCTCCAAATTCCCCGGACATGAATCCAATCGAGCATCTATGGTTTGTGTTGGAACGGCAAATCCGATCTGCAGCGGCCCAACCACTTAACTTACAAGAATTAAAGGATGTGCTGGTAACGCGTTGTTACCAGATACCACAAGACACCTTTAGAAATTTTTGTGGAACATGAAGAAGACTTGCGCCTCGCCGGGTATGAGCTGCTTTGGCGGAACATGGAGGACCAACATCATATTGGGCAGGTGGTCATAATGTTTTAAGTCAACGGTGTATATCACACTTTGTCAAAATCATAACCAAATGGCCGGGGAAGGAATCGACGCAGCTCAGGGGGCGCAGTGGTGTAAGCGATAGCTTCTGATCATTCGTCCGAAAAGGGGTCCGGGTTCGAATCCCGGTGAGGCATGGATGTTGTGCTTTTCTTACGGCACTGGCTCTCTCTCTCTCTCTCTCTCTCTCTCTCTCTCTCTCTCTTCCCTGGAACCAGTGGCCCTAGATTAGGGGCAGGCTACTGCTTGCAGCCCATTTAGTTGCTCAAGTAGTCGTTAAAGCCCATAAATAAAAAAAAAAAAAAGGGTCAACACACATGATAACTTACGAACAGTTCTACCACTTTTATTCGTCAACCACTGGAAAGTCAGCTCCCTCATACACTACATTTGTCAATGATTATATTCTTTTAATTGGTCACATCTGTTTCAATTACACTGTTTAATAATATACTCTCGTACTTATAAAGCTCGATACATATAAACTGATATATCTCCATCGTATATACCCGTAAATCTCTCCACAACGCCACATCAATCATATCGCATCATCTATTCCGCTCAACTCTTTCTCTATCTCTCTCTCAATTTTGGCATTTTTTTTTATCTAGCCTTGACTCACTGTCAGTGTCGTCACATTATTAAAGTTCTTCGAGGAAGTAATGTGTCGTTCAGTCAGAAAACTTTTAACGAGAATGAACTAAATTTACAAAATGAAACAGAAACTCAAAAAGGAAGGTTAAATAAAGGTACATTTAATACCGGGTGCGCCATATAAAAGAGGCCCCGTGGCCAGACGGTGTTAGGCGGGTTAAAGTTGTTTGGCGGGTTTCCAGTTAAAACTACTTTATTCCACATCTAACCGGTTTCTGCGTGCACAACTGCAAAGGAATTCTCTGGACTGGTTAATCGCAGCCAGAGCAATGAAGGTACGCGATCATAAGTGTAGGTGAAGAGAGAACAAAGGCAACGAAAATGGTTTTAAGTACGGAACAGCGGATTTTTATTGTGGAACAGTACTTCAGAAATAACTCATAGGTTTTAAATGAGTTCTTCACCGAAAAATTCCACATTGCGCATCACCGGCGAAATCAGTGGTACAGAAGTTAGTGAAGGAATTTCGTGAAACCGGCACGGTGTACAACAGGAAACGAAACAAACCCAGCCGCCCCGGTGGCGCAGTGGTCTAAGGCGTTGGCCTATGATCATTCGTCCGAAGGGGTCCGGGTTCGAATCCCGGTGAGGCATGGATGTTGTGTTTGTCTTACGGCACTGGCTCTCTCCCTTCCCTGGAACCAGTGACCCTAAATTAGGGACGGGCGACTGCTTATAGCCCATTGAGTTGCTCACGGTGGTCGTTAAACCTCCAATCAAAAAAAAAAAAAAAAAAGAAACAAACCCAAGACAATTCGTACTGAAGACAATATCAAGGATGTGTGCACAATGATGTTACAAAGCCCTTGTTTATTCGCCGATTATCGTCTGCAACGGGAATGTTTGCCACGTCATGCCAACGCATACTTAAGGTGGATTTGCATTTTCGGCCGTACAAAGTTATGGTACTCCAAGAACTTAAAACTCTTGATTATGCAAAACGAATGCACTGTAAGGGGTTTCAGGCGACCATTGTCAGCGGTGAAATGGACCCAACACTTTATTACATGACAGATGAAGCATGGTTTCATCTGTCCGGGTATGCCAATGCGCGAAACAGCAGGATTTGGACAGACACGAATCCCAGACGGACAATGGAGACTCCTCTGTAAGACCAAAAGACAGGCGTTTGGTGTGCTGTGTCTGCGAAGAGGATAGTCGGCCCATCCTTTTTCACTGACACTATCAACTCAGAGCGCTATGTTCAACAACTGTTCAACCCATTTCTTGCCGCACTTACAGAAGAACAGCAAACATATGCTTTCTTTCAGCAGGATGGTGCAACGGCACATACTGCACCGAACAGTCTACATGCTGGGCATGAAGTGTTTGGAGAGGACATAACTGTGTCGAATGGACTATGGCCACCCAGATCACCCGATCTCTCCACCTGTGACTTTTATCGGTGGAGAGCATTGAAAGGGAAAGTCTACGCAATTAATCCGCACACCCTTAATGAATTAAAAGTGAACATTACGGATGCCACAGCCCAGATTACTGCCGATGAGTTGTGGCGCGTTACGAACAACATGTTCCGTCGTGTGCAGCTGTGTCTTGATGTCGGAGGACAGCACTTTCAGCAATTGTTGTAAACGTAGGTAAATTACTCCTGTTTTCTGTCATTTCAACTATTCTTTACCATGTAAAGTAACATTCCCTGACTGTTGTCGTTCATTATACTCGGGCCACTCTTATATGGCACACCCTGTAGCATATAAAGCGTTATAAAGAAAAGGCCTTTGATTCTGTGAAACCAACTGCAGTTACAATGGCTTTGAAATCCTGCAAAGATTCGGCTATTCTAGAATACAGCACCCATAAAAATTGGAAAGGGAGTGAGACAAGGTGACACAATATTTCTCAAGCTCTTTAATGCCACATTCCTAAATCTCTTTCAATCACTGAACTGGGAAAACAAAGAGATAAAGATTAATGGAGATTATGTAACTCACCTTCGTTTTGCTGATGACGTAGTCATTTTTGCAACTAACCCGTCAGAGCCGCAGAGTATGAACCAGGAACTTGCTGAAAAGAGTAAAGAAGTGGGATTAAAAATGAATTTGTAGAAGACAAAAGTGATGTACAAGTAATAAAGATTTATTGATTGATGGGGAAATGCTGGAGATAACCGGCATCTACATTTACCTTGGACAGCAGATATCAAGTGAAAGTCACATTGATGAAGAAATTAATCGGTGTATAAAACTTGTCTGGAGAGCTTTTGGAAGAAACAGTATAATTTTCAAGAGCAATATGCCATTATGTCTTAAATGAAAAGTGTTTGATCAATGCATCCTTCCAGTGGCTACGTATGGTGCAGAGAAGTGGACCTTAACTAAAAAAGACATACAAAGACAGCAGACAACTCAAGGATGCATGGAGAGGTGCATGCTTGGTGTAACCAGGAGAGAGAAGAAGAGAAACTCGTGGATCAGAAAAATGACAAGAGTGGAAGACATCACGATCAGAGTAAAATCCCTGAAATGGCAATGGGCTGGACATATTGCCAGAAAGACAGACCATCGATGGACAACTGAAATTTTAGACTGGATTCCAAGGGACAGGAAAAGACCCAGAGGAAGACCACGTGGCAGATGGGTGGATGGAATTCCAAAGTATGCGGGAGTAACCTGGAGGAGACTGGCACAAGCAGACCGTTGTGGAAGAAACTTGGGGAGTCCTTCATCCAGCAGTGGATTGATAATGGTTGACAATGATGATGATGAACAGTAAATATGCACTAAATACTTGAGGCATAAAGGGGGTAAAATTTGGAAATAGGAAAACTTCGCGTTTCTAGAGGAACACTCTTGAATAGTAGCGCAATAATGATAGCTCATCACCTTGGGTTATTCCGATGTACATCTTAATCCACTCGCAGTAAATGATGCTTAAGTTGAAATGCGTATACTTCGCAGTCCAGTACTCAGAGGCGGATTGGGAATACCAAAAGCAGGCCGGGAATTTTAGTCTTGAGGTCCACTTAGAGTCACATATACCTACAGGGGAACAACTCAATAAATTCCCTAATGAAAAAATTTCTGTTAGATCCCGGATTATAGAGAGATTGATTAAGACCGAAGTGTTGTAACAGATAATTATTTTTTTTATTGAAAAATTTAGTTTTGACGAAAAAAGTAATAGTAACAAAAAAAATTAGTCCCTTGAAGACCCCACTTCAAACTAAATGACTATGCAAATGATTCTGTAGGTTGAACTGTACACATGCCACATAGCAATTTTCCTACGCAGTAAATTTTTGTATTTCTTTTGTCATTGATGGTCTGCTGCACAATAGTATTCATATCTACTCATTGAAAGTACGCCATTTTTGAGTCCACCAATTATTTTGATCCATGAACCATATACTGGATTTTGACTTGCCAATACTGGTAAAAGATAAGAATTTCGAAATATCTCTGCGGAAGAATCGCTTTGCACTCCATGATAGGCCATCACAGTGGGTACTAGTGCCTTCTTCAAGATTACAAAAAGAGGGTAGGGCATAGCAATGACCCTAGGCTCCTATACCAACTACCTATGTCTAACTATACGTAGCTTTAGCTTAATTGAGCGGAGCTCCCTTTACGAGACTCGAGACAATTAGTTGTTCGGGCATAGGTACGAGATCGCACACCCGATCACTGTGATTTTTTGGACATCGTCCATGGTCAGGTTTTGACGCCTTCCGATTCCCGAAATTCCGTGCCATTGAAAATTTTCAATTAAAACTAATTGGCGTTTTACTTGAACCGTTTCACGAAAGTCGGCTCACTAACATTAGTTTAAAAAAAATCGTTTGAATTGAAAAACAAAGAAATGGAAAGACTCCGTCTGTTAGCTCAACACTTGCTTCATCTATAATAATTAAAGGACGTTTGTATATGTGTGTGTGTGTTTGTCTTTCGCGATACAAAATTAAAAACGTGGTTCCCGATCTGAGTGTGTCTTTCCGCTTTGTTTACAACCAACGTGAAGGCGTGAAGGAAAGTAGTTCATGATAAATTTTAGGCATTTCTGTTTTAGAATGTTTCGTACTTTTGTTCTGGAAGTCATAAATTTTACGCGCTCGTTTTTTAGAATTTGTTATAATAGACGCCTTAATGAGCTTAGATTTTGCAATAGCTTCGCTCAAAATTTGCCGACTGAACCCGAGTTATCGGTTACCGTTGGCGGCTTGTCCTAGTTAATTTATAAACAGCGTACTTGGTCCAATGGCACCTTTCTCACATAAGTAGGTACAGAGAATTTTGCCTTGTCTTTTCAGAGCAAACGCCCGACGTAGATAGAAGGATTTTTTTTTTTTTAAGAAAGTTACTTTTCAGACAAAAATAAAGCTCAAATGAATTTAACGATCGTAATTCATGAGCACCAAAATAATTATTCTTTCGTTCCAAAAAATCCAGGCAAGAGGAACACGAGAAAGTGGTCTATTTCTCGATTAATCCACCGGGAGATGTCCCGGTGAGCCAATCCGCCCCTGCCAGTACTTATTAAGTGCGAAAACCCACATAGATAACAAATAGTACATTTTATAGGCATTTTAATTCGAGGGTCGAAGTAAAACCTTCTACTCTTTACATGCTCTTAAGCACTTTTAGTGAAGAGCATAGCTGCTTTATATACAAATGTTGTAATTGCAGCAAAGCCAGTTAAAATAACGAGTACGGAAGTAATACGTAGGAAGTACACTTTCTGGGAGCTTACAGTTATGCTGTTCCAGAGTATTTGATAAATGAAAGCCCATGTAATAAATAAGACACTTATCAGGAACAGAAGACCAAAAATGTAGTTACGCTGTTCTAAATTTAGACTTCGGCAGCATGCAGATAAAAATGCCTGCAAAAAATATCATAAATAAATCGGTGAAGCTGAATTGCAGTTTTAATCTGGTACATTTATAATCGGTAAAATATAATTATCTGCAAAAAAAAAAAAAAAAAAAAAAAAAACGTCATACAAAAAAGCTCTCAGTCTAGAGGTTCGTAGATAATCCGCTGATTCAATAACATCGTTGAAAGGATTGTTCTGTTATTCTTTGCTCTCTTTCTTTTTACTTTTTCCCATGTTTGCTTTACGTAATTTTTCCCTGTTTTTACAGCGCAGTCTTTTTACAACTCTTTGAAAACGTTTTAAGACGCTTTTAAAAATATGTGTAGTTTTCTTGCTTTTTGTTTCACTGTAATGTTCTAATGATCTTTTAGTATAGATATTTTATTTAGTTTTCGCCGCAAAAGTCCATTAGAGTTAGTTTTATTCGAATCATAAAATCTCTGAGCTAGATCAAAAGTCCGCAACTGTAACTTATCGATAGGAATTCCGATTTTTCTAGTAAAGCATAATCTTTAATATTGGACGCAGATAATGCGATTTTCTTTAGCAAAATATTTGAGGAAGTTTGTAATTTAAGAACATGATTACCTATCAGTGCCTGTTCTAGAAGTCAATGTAAGTATAAAGCATGTTTTCCTCGTAAGCGTAAAAGATGTATAGTATTTCATAAACAGAGTTTTTTTGTTCCTCCTAAAAAAAAGCGAATTTGTTCCACGTAAAAGTGATTCTATATTGCGTAGGAGATACCAATCCCAAAACGCTTTTTTTTGTTTTCCTTTCTTTCTTCCTTTTTTTTTTTTTTTTAAATTCTGAGAGGCATTGGAATTAAAAAAAATGTATACTGATTCATTAATCTTTGAAAAATAAGATCTCAAACTATTTTAATGAATGGGGGAAAATGAAAACCGTTATAATCTATAGGTTTACAGAAAACTTGTTTTTATTTCATTTTGTTGATTACAAGTGAATCGCGAAATATAATTTATGAATGGAACTTGTAGGCCAGAATGTAATGTTTGAATAGCTTTCTTTGCACATAACGATAGTTCGCCGGAAGTTTCAGTGAAAATTTCAAAATGTAAATAAATAAACGATGCCTTGCCAAATGTTACCTAACCAATTTGTGGATGATTGTCAAGCGCTTATGAGGCTATCTCCTTCTCTGTGATGTAGAGTGGAATCCCGTTTATTCGTTTTTCAAGGGACCAAGTAACATTAATGAATAATTGAGAAAACGTATAAAAGAAACATGGCCCATTTCTGCCCCTAGATGGTAGCACATGATTCTGTTGCAACGTATGGCGTAGCCATTAGTGCTATTACAGAGACCCATGTAATAAATATGGCATGCCCGACAGAGAGATCTCTACGAGAAAAAGTGTCCACGTTGTTAAAAGTTTTGGCCGCTAGGTGGCAGTAGCGACCGTAACTAAACATGTAAACAACGGTGATAGCAGATGTAGTTTCACCGGCGAATACATCGCTTAAAATTAAGTAAATCCGCACTTTAATCAAAAGCGAACTGATATAAGGGATGCACAATATGAAATAAATATAAGAAGAGATAGCCATTTAATTTTATATCATTAACATCGCAATAGAGATTTTTCATTTTAGTGATTTTTTTTTTATTGGAGGTTTAACACGACCACCGTGAGCAACTCAATGGGCTATTAGCAGTCGCTCATCCCTAATTTAGGGTCATTGGTTGCAACGAAGGGAGAGAGCCAGCGCCGTAAGACAAACACAATATCCATAACTCACGGGATTCGGACCAGGACCCCTTTCGGACGAATGATCAGAAGCCATCGCTTATACCACTGCGCCACCGGACCACTGCGCCACCGGGCGGCCATTTTAGTGATCATTGAATTTCATAGATGCAAACATCTCGCAACAAAAACACAAAACTTGGATTTTCGGTAGCTTTTCTACTGCATTAATAATTTTGTAAGGTAAATTGTGGTATGACTCGCGAGAATTACAGACATGTGGCATTATATTTATTATTTTACATTTTCTTTTTTGAAGGTCGTTGCCCTAAATATTTGTTACGAAACAACGAGTTTGCAAGACTTGCATAATGGTACACATTTATATATTTTTCTTTAAATAACTAATGAACTAACAGCGATAACAAGAAAAGGAATTTACGTCGTCACACAATGTTTTCCTAACGGTTACCGCTCGTACTTTCTATACCCGGGCACCAGCGCCACCTATTGACAGTTTCACGTTGGATGGCGGACAAACCGATCTGCGTCCTGAACAGGTCATATCTATTACGTGGATCTCGGTTATTACACACAAAAAAAGAACTGGAAAATTCCAGGAACTATACCTTTTTTTTTTTACGTGCTATGCGCGCCATCTCTTGGGCAAAACCTGATCCTCCCATGAACCCTCAAAGCGATTGCAATTTTTTTACCCTGTTCCTGTTCGGCCGTAGTGAGCAGTACAGGTGTTTTCCACGCTGGAACTTTGACCTTGTCACACTTTAGAGGATGGAAAAAAGGGCGAACATTAAGGTTATGTTTTAAGTGAGACAAAATATTCATCAGAAACGTATGAATTGATGAAACAAGCATACGGTGATGAATGTTTATCTCAGTCCAAGGTGTATGAATGGAATGCGCGTTTTCGTGATGGTCAGCAGTCATTGGAGGACGATGAAAGGAGCGGACGACCTTCAGCAAGCAACACTGATGAAAATGTACAGTTTGTTCTCGAACTGCTGGCTGTGGCATGTATACGTAGTGCGATCCAAAAGTTCCGAGACTAGGTACGTAACACGCCAACAGATGGCAGTACGCGGATACGCGAACAGCGGTCGAGGGCAGGGATTTTCATGTGTCATTGTACCGAGCGGTGACGTTCTGTGAACATCGGGAGCTGTGCTGCAAACTAGAATGGACTGCAAACTAGAGCAGCGAGCGAACATCAAATTCTGCGTCAAACTCGGCAAATCGGAAACCAACGTTCCTGTCGCGGTTCATCACTGAGGACAAGACTTGGGTCTACGGTTACGACCTGGAGACCAAACAATAGTCGTCGCAATGGAAGAGCCCGGCATCTCCACGACCGAAGAAGGCCCGACAGGTCCGGAGCGCAACCAAAAGCATGCTCACCGTGTTCTTCGACATTCGTGTTGTTGTGAATCGTGAATTCGTCTCCCAGGGCCAGACTGTCACCGCCCTTTTTTACTGCGATGTTCTGGGGCGTCTCAGGGAGGATATTCGCCGCAAACGACCTGAAATGTGGCGCAGGGGCGATTTCCTGCTCCATCACGACAATGCAGCAGCTCACAGAGCGTTGCAACATGCCAGTTTTGCAGCCGCAACAGCATGACTACCCTTCCTCATCCGCCTTACTCGTCGGATTTGGCCCCCTGTGACTTCTTTCTGTTTCCGAAGATGAAGCTGAAGTTCAAGGATTGCCGTTTTGAAACCGTGGACGAGATCTAGCGCGAATCGCAGACGGTGCTCTTCTTTGAGGGAGATCATAGCCAGACTTAAGTAACATAAGTACTTTGTTGTATATTGGCCTAGTCACTCGGAACTTTTTGATCGGACCTCGTATTAACGAGTCGGATGATAGCGGAGGAATAGAATATTAATAAGATAGTAGTGCATAGTATTATTCGTGATATTCTTGGCAAGCGGAAGGTGTGCACTACGTTCATTCCACACTTTCTCACTCCGGTACAAAGAGAGCTGCGAGTGACTGCTGCGCAATACTTGTTGGAAACGGTGAATGGCGACCGAGATTTTCTCAGCAAGATAATGACTGGTGATGAATCGTGATGTTTTGTGTGTGAACTATCCACGAAACGACAAACTAGGGAATGATCAAGTCCGAGAAAGCTGAAACCGAAAAAGGTGGGGACTGTGAAGTCGAAAATCAAAACGCTGCTCATTGTGCTCTTCGATTCTCGTGGGATTATCCATCCTGAATTTATGCCTAATTGACAAAGCGTCAAGGACTTATTCTACAAGGAAGTCATGAATCACCTTCTCAAGAGAATTCGACGAGTTAGGCCGGATTTGCATCGAAGTGGTGAATGCTTTTTCCTCCATGATAATGCTCGGTCACACACCTTGACCATTGTTACCCAGTTTCTGGTTAAAACCAGGTGAAAATGTTTATGCTTCTCCCTACTCGCCGGATCTAGCCACGGCAGACTTTTTTCCGCTCTCAAAACTCAGAGCATCCATGAAGGGAAGATGATATATGGGCCCATTCCAGACATTCAAGGGGCAGTGACAACGTTCCAGAAAAAAGACTTCCCTAGGGTATTTGAGATACTTCTAGAACGATCCAAGCTGCGTATCGAAAGAGTAGGGTACTATATTGGAAATTAAATCAGCAAAATTGCTACAAGTAAGATATACATATTTTTTTCATTAAATTATTTCTGGAAATTTCTGTACCGACTGTGTATACTAAAAGATATACATATTTTTTCACTAAATTATTCCTGGAACTTTCTGTGCCGACTGTGTATATTAAGCTCTATGTAGTACGAAGGATTTTTTTTTCATGCTCTAGTGCAGGGTCACCAGACCTTCGGAAAACAAGGCCAAATGGGAAATTGGCTAAAGCTCAGGTGGCCGGATTAAAATAAAAAAAAAAATGGTAAGCCGAAGATCAATCAATGCAGATTTTGTAAATTTTCAATGGACTAATATTTCTTAAGGTCTAACTAATTTTATATGGTCCGTAATTTAACATGAAAGTTTTAAAATAAATATTTAAAGATATTTATAGACATCTAAAAAAAAAATACAAAACTAAATTAACTAAATTTACAGTCTTCAGTAAGTGGACTTCATGACCTAAAACTGGAAAAAAAAAATCAATGAGAAGAATGATATTATTTCCGGAATGATTTAGCTACGTTTTCGATATTGGATTTAAACTTGGACAAACCCATTTTTTTAAAGCCTGAAAAGTGGTTGTCAGTCAATCGTGAACGAAGCTTTGATTTCACGTATTTAATTTCGGAGAAAACTTGTTCATAAACATATGTGCTATCAAACACTGAAAGCACTTTCCTGGCAAAACTTTTCGGAATTGTAAAACTATTTCTAGGCAAAAAAGAATAAAAGGTTATCAAATTTTCACTCTTAAACAATGACTTCAAACTGTTATTAGATTGAAAATCTAACACATCCAACTGTAAATTATCCTCGGCATCGTCAACCGTAAAACTAAATGGGTCATGCAATAGCTGGAATGGTTTTTCATGCTTGTAATAATCATCAAGATGTCTTTCAAACTCAGCTTTAAGCAAATTAAACCCTTCGCTTAATGGGACGTCTCGGAGACGTCATGCGAATTTGGACCCAATTGAGCATTTGTGGGACCACCCCAATCGTGTTGTTAGCTCTACGAATTCTCCATGCGATTTTGGACCCAATTGAGCATCTGTGGGACCCAATTGAGCACCTGTGGAACCCAATTGAACATCTGTAGGACCCAATTGAACATCGTGGGACCCAATTGAGCATCTGTGGGATCACCCTGATCGTGTTGTTCGCTCTACGGATCCTCCACCACACATCCTCCAGTAGCTATTAGATGCACTGTAGTCAGCATGGCTCCACATACTTGTGAGCACCTTCCAGCACCTTATTGAGTCACTCCCAGAACGTCTAGCTGCTGTCTGAGCTGCACGTGGCAGTCACTCTGGATATTAGCTTGTTGTCACAATAATGTGACTCAACCGTGTATTTATTTACAAGATGAAAAGCGCAAAAAAAATTGCTCTGCTGACTGTCACTTGAACAGTTCCAACTTCGTTTGGAAAGATTTCAGAGCAGAAAAACAGCTGATGTGCAAGTTTATCTTTCCTTTGCAAATTCAAATCATTTGGTCAGTAATGTCTGTAAAAAGTACAAGGTCCCACAACCAGGAGACCATACCACGGGCCGTACTTTGGCGACCCCTCTTCTAGTGTACTCGTATTTTAAGCCCCCCCCCCTACACCTTTTATGTTGTTTACCTTTATTGATTTCAATCACACTGCATAGTTACAGTACTTGTAAACACAATATGTAATACACACACTGAAGAGCAATTGAATTACAGACAGCTGGCGTTATGCATATGTGGCGCTGTGGGCGGCCCTGTAAACGGAAACGACATGACGTATGCAGCGATCCGACAATATAAGGAGTGATGCGACGGCAATCAGTAAGAGTCGGACGCAGTATGGGTAAGACGAAGGATATAAGCGCATTTGATCGTGGCCAAATTGTCGGGGCCCGACGAATGGGTCACTCCATCTCGGAAGTTTTGCAGGCCCTGGGATTTTCACGAGCCACTGTGTCACGGGTGCACCGTGAGTACATCGAATCCGGTAAAACCATCCCTGCAAGAACCAACTGCCGTGGACAACAGCGTGTGAATGAGCAGGCTCATCGTCGGCTATCTCGCATTGTAACAGCGGATAGACGGGCCACAGCGCAAGAAATCACTCGGCAATTTAACGCTGGTGTACAAAAGCGTGTATGCAGCCACACCATCCAGAACCATCTCCACGCTATGGGATACAGAAGCCATCGTCCCACGGGGGTACCGCTGCTGACCGCACATCACAGGGTGCAAAGATTGGCATGGGCGTGGGAACATCGCCACCGGACCCTAGATATGTGGAAAAATGTTGCCTGGACTGATGAGTCGAGATTCACGTTGGTACATGCGGATGGCAGGATACGAATACGGCGTAAACCATATGAAGCGATGGATCCTTCTTGCCAGCAGGAAACTCTTCAACCTGGTGGGGTGGCATTCTCGTCTGGGGACTGTTTACGTGGACTGAAATGGGACCCCTGGTACGTGTGACATCGTCCCTCACAGGTCAACGTTACCGGAATATCCTGGCCGACCATTTGCTTCCGTTTGTGCGTCTTCAACATCCTACTGGGGACCTTATCCAGCAACAAACAATGCACCGTGTCATCGCTCCCGAATTGTATCCGAGTGATTGGATGAACACTCCACCGACGTGACCTCGCTTTCTTGGCCAGCTAGGTCAACTGACCTCAATCCCATCGAGCACATCTGGGATGCCATCGAGAGAGATGTTCGAGGCTCTGACCCTCCATCAAATGTTCATGAACTGTGGGAGCTTGTTCAGGGGTCGTGGATCCGTATGGTTTCCCAACACTTCTGGTGTCTTGTCGAGTCCATGCCGAGACGAATCGCCACCGTCATCAGGGCGAAAGGTGGTGCTACACGTTACTAGACAGGTATCTCCAATTCAATTGCTCTTCAGTGTATATGTGCGCGCGCGCTGGTGTGTGTATGTATGTGTGACCAATCCTTGCAAGAAGTTCTTTTTTTTTTTGACCGGAGCACCCTCCCCTCCCCGCTCTCTAAGGTAAATTTCTGGATCTCCCACTGAATGGAAGATTGACACATTTTTGCATCCATATTTTCGCTAAATTTCTGAAATTGTCATATGTACATCATATTATTCATGGCGAGTTGCAGATGAGAAAGCTGTTTGCAGAACAGGAACCAAAGTGTTTGACACCACAGCAAGAACGTAAGCAGGTTCAGTGTGTGTGTAAAGCTGTTTTTGATCATTTTGCACAAGATACTTTTAATTTTGTGAGCCATGAAGTGGCAGCATTCCGGATATCACCGGCTCAAATAATTTCGACAATATTTATCTGCTAGCAAGGTGTTAGCATCAGTCCTTTGATATAGCGATGGTGCGATTCTTGCTGTTAACACGAATCCTGGAAAACCAGCAAAAACTTTATTATGACCTACTACTCCAACTACACCACAAACTTAAAGAGAAACGACGAGAAAAACTCTCCAGAGGAGTCACTTTTTTCGCAGGAAAATGAACCAGGACACAAGGTCAACAAAACAACGGATCTCCTTCGAGATCTGCACTTCAAATTGCTGCCTCATGCTCCCCACTCCACAGATTTAGCCGCCTCTGATTGTTATCTATTCCGATAATTAAAAGGATATCGGAATGCACGCCATTTTGATACAAATGAGAATGTTGCGCTGTGAATGCTTGGTTTGCAGATCTAGACAGTGAATTTTATCATAGGGATTTGAAGCAGTTTGAGGAGCGTTATGCTAAGTATACACAGCTAGAGGGAGACTATATTGAATCAAAATACAGTGTCTTTTCTTTTTTTTTCTATATTATGCCACAAACTTATTTGATATCCCCTCATATATCGTTCTAGGAATTTAAGAACGGTAGCTTGCGACAGCAGGAAGGTTTTCGAATTTATTGACTTAATTTCTTGAAAATACAAATAGGCCTTTCTAATTTTTTCCTGCGTCATCGTACGACCGCCATGAACATAAGTTGTTTGAATAATTCTTTAAGGTGGACATATTAACTTGACCTGCCCTAGCTCCTGGAATGGATTGCCGCTTCGAATCAAGACAATTACACACTTTTCGGTATTCAAATAACAACTAAAGACTTTCAAAATTTATAGTTGATTAACGTTTGGTTATACACTAGGTGCCCACTTTGTTATGACCACCTACCTCAGTACTTCGTTGGGCCACCTTTTGCTTTTAATACTGCGTCGATTCTTTGTGGCATGGACTCCACGAGATGTTGATAGGTGGTTTGTGGAATCTGAGCCGATGCTTGATGAATAGCACTTTCCAGGAGTGTGAGATTGCAGGGTAGTGCATCCAGCTGTCTGATGGCTCGTTCAACTTCATCCCACAAATTCTCAATGGCGTAGAGATCTGGAGATTGTGGGGGCCACCTAAGCAAAGTAAACTCACCGGCATGTTCCTGAAACTAATCCTGTACAATACGAGCACTATGGCAGGACGCATTATCTTGTTGAAAGTAGCCATCGCAATTGGGATAAACCATCCACATGACAGGATGCACTTTGTCCTCAACGATGTTTAGATATGATGTGCCAGTCAGACGTTGATCAACACTAATTAAAGGGCCCAAAACATGCCAGGAAAACATTCCCCAAACCATAACGTTGCCTCCACCAGCTTGAAGGGCTGTAGCAATGCGTTTGGGGTCTATGCTTTCGTGCTGTTTCCGCCAAATTCTCACTCATCCATCGGCATGGTACAACTGAAAACGTGATTCATCGGACCACATGATTTGTTTCCAATTATCGACTGTCCAATCCTTGTGTTCCTGTGCGAGCTGGAGACGTTTTTTCCTGTTAACTGCAGACAGCAAAGGTGTTCGAACAGACCTTCGGCTGCCATATCCCATCCGATGCAGTGTACGGCGAACAGTGCGTACAGAGATCATTTGAGGGGATCCTTGATTAAGATGTTCTGTAATTTGCAGCACTGTTGCCCTTCTGTTGTCTGTTACATTCTCCGTTCCGCCCGAGCAGTCACTAGTCGATGACGACCACACGTTGCACGTAGAGACCTAGTTTTTTGGCTGACAGTCCAGACTTTAACAACAGCTGCTCTGGAACATTTCACGAATACGGCGGTTTCGGTGATTCTCGCTCCATGGCTCCGAGATCCTACAATCATCCCACGTTGAAAGTCCGTCAAATCGCATTTTTTACCCATCTCGTCACCCAAAAATCACTTCTACTACTGTTGCAAGCACTAAGCTTTCCCTTTTTATACTAGCCTCGCCCTCTGGCGGCAACAGCGTGCAGCCATAGGTCATTTGCTTAAAACTGTCAGGTGGTCATGGTGGAGTGGCCACTCGGTGTATATTACGTATTATTACTTTAATTTACTGCATAATGGTTAAATTGTTCTTTGGCTTGACTATTTAGATTCTGTTTTTGGGGGTTGGGGTGGGGACTAGGGGCCCGTCACGCTATTGTTAGCCTTTTCCCCTGGTTCCCTTGCCACAATCACAATGTATCGCACTGATTTGTTTTTAAGAAGCTGTAGTGGTTCTTCAATTTACTTAAACTAAAACTAAAAACAAAATTATTCATATTATCATACGTGTTTTTGTATTTTCTATTACTTCATCTATAATTTTCAATATATGTATAATATTATTGTATAATATTTGTATTTGCATGTTTGATGTTTTATGTGTTTGTATTAGTTGTATTATCATTCATATTTTTGCATTTATGTGTTGTACTCTTTTTTTTACATATATCTACTGTATTTCTTTTATGTTTGCATATGGTGTGATTTGTAATTGGTCCATATTTTTTTGGTACAGAAATTGTATCTGTGATTTGATTGTGTGGTGAATGGTGTAGTGTGTCAAAAAATTAAAATTAAATTAATTAAATTAAGTTAAATCAAGTAATTTTGCTTCCTATACTTCGAATGCAAAAACTTCCTTACACATTTTCTTCACAATTAGTGCGTTCCCAAGGATGAAAATTTGAACATCGATTAAAATGGCTTCATTTTATAACTTGGAGTACTTAATATTTTCTAAAACATAACCATAATTATGCAATCCAACATTTGTTTGTCTACTGACGTCATCAAAGTACAGGTCGCGCCATCTTTTTTCTGGTTTCAACACCACCAAAGGAGAAGTTATTGATTTTTAATATAATTACGGCTATGTTTTAGAAAATATTAAGTATTCCAAGTTATAATATGAAGTTCTTTTAATCGATGTTCAAATTTTCATCCTTGGGAACACACTAATTGTGAAGGAAATGTGTACAAAAGTTTTTTCCATTGGAAGTATACGAAGCAAAATTACTTGACGTCCACCTTAAGAATTGAATTAATCAGTACCTTTAGATCATCGCACTCTGTTATTTTTGTCTTCGTATGGTTGAATTTTAAATGTGCAATACTTTTATTTTCACAATTGCATTTGTTTTTGATTCGGTCCCTTTTTCTCACCGTTTAGTTTCTACGGAGAAATCTGGAGAAGTACCTACTGTTGAAATTTGTAAAGGAGACGAAAAACTGAGTTGTAGCGAAGCCTCTTCTCCACCATCTTCGCCTTCGACGAAAGTAGCCATAGGTAATGACAGTTCCATCCCGGATGCGTCTCAGATTGTCGTCGAGCAAGTGTACGTGCGTGAGATAGGCAGCGTGAGTGTCCATAGAGTTCCCATCAGCATGGTTCTGTTGCTGGTGACAGGTTATATATGTGGAGGAGCTGTGTTGTTCTCGGAGTGGGAAGACTGGACGTTTCTAAACGGAGCCTACTTTTGCTTTATCACCCTCAGCACCATAGGTTTTGGAGATCTAGTGCCCGGATCAAACCTCATCAATGCAACTGAAGGGGGCCAAGCGAAACTCATCATCTGTTGCTTCTACCTCATTCTCGGACTAGCCATAATCGCGATGTCCTTCAATTTAGTGCAAGAAGAAGTGATTATCAAGTGTAAAAACTTTGCGAGAAACCTGGGATTTCTAGATTCTGACGGCGGTGACGAAGATGACTGAATGCTTTTCTAATCAGCCTTTGGTATACCGTCTTCCTTACAAGATCAAGAAAACGAACTCTATACAACAGCAACACAATTTCAGAAGCACATGCTGTATAAATACTCGGGGAATTTAACTGGAACATTTTGGGCCATGCTTTGGTGTCAGAGAAGTGGAAAATTCGTATATGAAATGCCAAACAGACCATCGGGACTACAAGAATGAGAATAACAAGTTTTTTTTCTCAAGACAATTTTTAACACAAATCAACTCTGCCAGATCTGTACAGCCTATTCCATGATGCTTGAAAATAAATAAATATCAAATTAACGAATTATATTCAGAAACTAATAAGAAATACTTATTTCCTTCACTGCGAATGCGTCGGAGAATATTAGAGGTTTGTAAACTTTCCCTAATTACATGTTCTATACCGTTGCAGATAACATACGCTTGACGGATTCTTCTAAAGAGCGTCTATGCTCTAGATGAAAGAACGCGTGGTAAGATTTCTGCAAGCGTTATTAATGGGTAGAAATTTTTGAATGACGTCATCTAGTTTTGAAACAGTTTAATAGCTTCTGTGAAAATATAGCAGAATCTTCAAAAAATTCGTGTCTTAAAACAAAAACTCAAACGGATAATAATTTTACTGCAATAAATGGGTTACAAGAGAATAGAACTAGTGCTATTTTGCTAAAAAAAAAAAGAAAAAGAAAGGAAGTACTGTGATTCAGTATTAAGATATCTGAATCCATTAAAAATTATTACACTTTCGCAGTAAATTTTAAGTTTCATCGTGTAATTATCGTAATTATTTCTAACGCAGTTTGAACAACAAACTGATGACATAATATTCGAATGTGAAGTGAACAGTTATTTCAGTAAGTGGTTTGCGAGTAGTGAGCAAATCATTCACAGAGCTTTAGAGACCGAAGGCCAGATGTTGCCACAGATTGTTGATCAGATCCAATCATACGTAGAGGATTTTAGGAAGGGAGTGTCTGACCCCAGGTCTTAAACAATCCTTAGAAACAGGAAGGTAGGAGATTTGGGCTAGAGTGCCTAGGCCCGTATTTACCATTAAGCAAAGTAAGGGGCGGCACATTTCCCTCGAATTAAAAAAAAATCCATATGAATGAAATGTTACAAACATTGTGACTCAATCAAATAAGACCTGAAAATTTCACAATTTTTTTTTTTTTCAAAAAGCACGCAAGGGCTTTTTTTTTATCGCAAGAATAAAATACTGAGAATATTGTGATCCGGTTCCACTGTATCCGTCGTCCCTTTTCTTTTCTTTTCCCTTTGTGCGGTGTCTTTCTCTGGGATCACTCTAATAAAAGAGGGAGCCTCGGATGGCTTAGTGGTTAGTGATTCAGACTATCGATGTAAGGTCCCCAGGTTCAAGCCCGAGCTGGTCTTTCGGAGATGGTGTGATTTACTAACAATCGCTGAATATCCGCAGTGCATCGGACGAGCACGTTAAGTGACGGCCCCCAGGCTGGACCCACTGGTTAAATGGGTATCCTTTCCTAAGTCCCCTTGAAATTCTCTCACCCCTCTATGTGCAACATCGTACTTGTACGGTGGCTCCATCTACTGTACTCTAATCTCACTACAAACTGTTCTGTCAAAGTCGCTATACTTGCTCTCATTCTTTCCGTTTCTGTGTCCTGCCCAAAAGGCGATCTCGCTGTAGGTGGCTGGGACCTAAACTCTACTCGCTGTGGACGGAAATCTTCAAGAAAATGACAAATACTTGATGCCCAGCACCCCTTATATACATAAGCACGTTTTTGGCTTGAAGAGACAGTAAAGTTCTCACTCACACATCTTCTAGAAACGTCGAGGGGGAGGGCTAATACGTGCTTGCACGTTGGAGTATTAGTAGGGAGGGAGGGAGGGACGTGTAATCCCTCTTCCCGATGAGTAAAAAATATTGGAGAGCGCTTTCAGTTCCACCCCCAATAAGAGTAGAGAGCAGGGACGTACTACCGGAACAGTCCGAACATAAATGCTGAATCATCCAGTTCCCTAAAGGCACTCGTCTCTGATGAAAGTTGTGTATTTATTAATAAATTTGATAGGGTAATTAATAATGTAGGGACAAATCATGCGTTTGATGATTTTTTTTCTTTTGTAGTCTTTAACGCTACTCGACTGAAAAATATTATCACGTGTAACATTTATAATTTCAATACTTTTATTTTGCAGCTAAGAAAAAGGGTCGTATATGACGGGGGGGGGGGGGGACGTTAAAACTTCAAGTGCTTGGGGCGGTATGAAGCTTAAATTCGGCCCTGAGAGTAACCGTTAGGAAAGTGGCACAGAAGCAAGGTAGAAAGGGGGAGGAAGAAGGAAGACATCCTTATTTACTCCCGGAGCCGGTGTCCGACGGCTTAACGTACCCATCCGACGCAAAGCGGATATTTAGTGGTTTGATCGTTCGCACCTACATGGGATCGAACCTGAGATTCCTCCGTGGCAGTCACGAACGTTGACCACTAGACCGTCTGCTACCCCACAGATTGTTGAACACATGAAGTGTGGAATTAGTAGCATGTTTGGGCTGATTACTAGGAAATGCGAGTACACAGTTAACGATTGCACCAGCAGATGTGGGGAATGACTGTCACGGATTACGCAAACAGTCAGAAAAATATTAACGCCACTTTACTATTCGTTCGTCCGAATGAGGGACGAGAGGATTTTAGTATGGCGCACCAAGCCTGAGAGCAGTTAATTTAAGTAAAAATTTCGAACTTCCAAATTTAACTTTGGCACCATATGTAGAAATTTGCAACAATGTGTAACGTATACTCTAGATTCAGTTTCCTTTTGATTTTACTATCTCTGGTTATTTTATTTTCCTATGTAAATTATCTTCTTACTTAACGAGATCTTATTTCTCCCGCTGAATGAGATCTGGCAATGAGTGCAAGTCATGACGTGGTGGTAGGCAGTATAAATAGGCGCGTTCAACGATACCAGAGAGAGCGTTTGTTTGTGTGCGTAGAGAGAGCTTTTTGTTGATGTGCGTAGGGAGAGCTTTGTTTTATGTGTAAAGAGATCTTCGTTTGGTGTAAAGAGAGCTTCGTTTATGTGGGAGGAACTTCCTTATATGTGAGAGCCAGATATCGAGTAGTTGTGTGGCCTATGAAGTGTGTGTGGATAATACCAGGAGTTTCCCTAATAAAAGGTTTTCTTAGTAAGTACGTTTTTCTCAGTTCATAGTTTTGTCAGACCTCTGTCTGGCTGTTAGGTCTCTTTCATTAAGTGTTACTATTAACGACCATCATAAGACTTTATTCATCTTAATTACTACTACAACATTACTAGCAGTTAACGTTATTCATTATAACTACTACAACAACTACCAGTAAGAAACAGAATTAATTATAAATGTTTTAGCATGTTAAAGACGGAAACGTAACTTAACTCAAAATTGAATATTTAAAGTAAATGCTGCAGTTGTAGAATTTCTAAACGGAATGGACAAATTATTACATACATCTACCCAACAAAGCATTGCGCCACCTTTTGCCCTCACAGCAGCAGCCGAACACTTGGTAAGGACACAATGGTAGACGTTGAAAACACGAAGGTGGTATGACCGCCTATGAAGAGAGGATCGCTTGTTTATAGCCAGTGTGAGTTGGAAGGCTCCAACAGATCTTTCCAATTTGTTCCACAAATTCTCAATGGGATTAAGAATTCAATTCCTTTCTTAATACATTAAAAAAGAAGAGTTGCTAATAGGATAGTCAAGCAGTTAGTAAGTGACCAAAGGGAGAGGTGGAAGTGTAGTGATTTTGCTTCCTATACTTCCAATGGGCAAATTTCTGTACACATTTTCTTCACAATTAATGCGTTCCCAAGGATGAAAATTTCAACATCGATTAAAATAACTTCATATTATAACTTGGAATACTTAATATTTTCTAAACCATAACTATAAATATATTAAAAATCAATAACTTATCCTTTGGTGGTGTTGAGACAAGAAAAAAGATAGCGCGACCTGTGCATAGATGACGTCAGTCGACAAACAAATGTAGGATTGCTTAATTATAGCTATGTTTTAGAAAATATTAAGTATTCCAAGTTATAATATGAATTTATTTTGGTCGATGTTCAAATTTTCATCCTTGGGAACGCATTAATTGTGAAGAAAATGTGTACAGAAGTTTGCCCATTGGAAGTATAAGAAGCAAAATCACTAGACGTCCACCTTAAGGGCCAGCGGATGTATCAGCACACCTGACTGAGGTAGGGAAAAGAGAATAACAACCTCACCGCTGCAATTTTCTTGTGATGTAACAACGAACCTCTAAGGATTAAGGGGATTATTTATCTGCAATTCACCTGCACCCAATCAAAACCAGAGAGTTGTAATTACTCGGAGTGATTGCATTCCTGTAAAACTTAGTGTAGTAAACTAAAGGTATTTTCAATTGGTATGTCATATAATGCAGCATATCTGTAGCACTATGAAGGCTACGTACACAATCATGCACTTTATTTTGGAGTGCAAAGTTTTCCATAAGCGTCTAAACCTATAAGTTGTCGTCTGTCCCTCATTTTAGACCACTAGTCCCAGTACTGTAGGACAAATACATCAACTGTACTTCTTCCAGGACTCGAACAAGCTCAAATGATTAGCTAAAATCCCGCGCTTAATACCTTTCAACCGCTAGGGAAGACCATTTAGGTTGCTTTTTTACATGCACAAGAAGCAAAATCACTTGTTACGGAAGCAGCGCACGAGTCCAACAGATACGAGGGTTGTACCGAAAGTAATGCAATAGTAGGCATAACTTTATTAATTGACAGAAGTCGTTCAAATTGTACACGTTGGTAGAGTAACTCTTTCTCTATACAAAGGTATTATTCAACATAGTCTACATCACAAGTGATGAATTTGCGCCATCGTTGAACCCAACTCTCGAATCCTCTTTGAAAATAACAACAGGTGTGGACTGTTGTGCCCACTTCTTTACAGACACTTTCACTTCGTGTGCTTCACCAAATCGTTGCCCCCCGGAGACTGTCCTTCATTGGACTGAGGAAGTTGGAGGGTGCCAGATCTGGGCTGTATGGTGGATGGGGAACCACCGACCAGCCTAATTTGCTGATCGCTTGATTTGTTGCCAAAGATGTGTGGTCTCGCATTATCATAGTGAATGTGGATCATTTTCAGATTCTTGTTCGGTCTTTTCCTCCTTATGGCTTCTCTAAGCTCCTTGAATGTCTCAATGTACCGGTCGCTGGTCACGGTACGACCACGTTCCAGAAAATCAAGGTGAATGACACCCATGTCATCCCAAAAAATAGTCACCATGACTTTCTGTGCTGATCGCTGGCTCTTGAACTTCTGAGGCCTTGATGAAAAGGTGTGACGCCATTCCATGGATTGATTCTTCGTTTACGGATTTTAAAGATACGCCCAAGTTTCATCCCCTGTCACCAGACCGAAAAAAAAGTGTCTTCATTGGCTTCAAACGCTTCCGTCAGATCAGAGCAGACTTCTACCCTTCAAGTCTGCGATGAAGGAGAAGGGTTACTATAGAGGAAGAGTTACTCTACCTCCATGTGCAATTTCAATAACCTCTGTCAGTTAATAGAAAAGTTATGCCCACTTTTGCATTACTGTCGGTGCAATTCTCCTACAAAAATTGCTCTGCCACCAATATAAACTATTGTCCTGCATACGAATTAATTTTCAGCAACATTTGGTGATTACTCAATTTTGAACCCTCTCGTGGTATGGTCAGTAAAACTTTCTTTGTAAATGATTAATACTCGTGTAATCATTCTGTATGGGTAGCAAAATGTGAAAAACTATACAGTTTAATGTGGCCAGAATGCTACACTGTACTGATTGATACAGGCAGGCAGGGGCACATCCACTGGGAGGGGCGGGATTGGAGGCTCAAAGTTAATCAAGATTTAACATTTTGTAAAGAATAACAGGGTTGAGCACTGAAACTATGAGTGGTTGCGTAACATCATAAAATCAAAAATGAAACAGTGGGGAAATTTTTTTCTTTAATACATTAAAAAAAGAAACCTGCAGAACCACATTAATGTCTGTGCACATCCCTGTTCCCTAGTAAATCCTCCTCATGTGTTACCAAATCATAGTATAGTGCTGTATACCAGTAAAATGTTCCTAAGATTGCATGAAAAATTGAAGTGACAAAACAGAAATATAAAGTCAAAGCTGGATTTGGAAGTTCAAAGTATGCCAGAATTATTTTTCAGTCATTGCTTTATACACATATAATCTGTACAAAGATTTCCAGTATATGCTTGTTAAAACAAATAAATGAAAGAGATGTCGTGGTCAACTTAACAAATATAAGTCCTTTCAAAAAAATGCTTGTACAAAGAATTTAAATGAATTATTCAATTGCAGTGGAATTAAATAAATTGCCTAATCCATGTTTTGTCTCTCAGTTTTATTTTGCAGTAAATTAGGACTTTAATGCTTGTAGTTAATGATGTATATCAGTGTGCCACTATCAACATTTGAAAAAGGAAAAGTACTCTTAGGCACATATGAGTCTTGGAAGTCAATGGAACAATTTGGAATGAATGTCTCCTCTAAATGATCATACTGTGATCCAAAAGTTAAATTTATGTTTTTTTTTTTTTTTTTTTTATTGGAAGTTTAACGACCACCGTGAGCAACTCAATGGGCTATAAGCAGTCGCCCGTCCCTAATTTAGGGTCACTGGTTCCAGGGAAAGGAGAGAGCCAGTGCCGTAAGACAAACACAACATCCATGCCTCACCGGGATTCGAACCCGGACCCCTTCCGAACGAATGATCAGAAGCCATCGCTTAATTTATGGTCTTTAATTATATCTTTTTTTTTTTTTTTAGATTGAAGGTTTAACGACCACGGTGAGCAACTAAGTGCGCTATAAGCAGTCGCCCGTCCCTAATTTATAGCCACTGACTCCAGGGAAGGGAGAGAGCCAGCGCCGTAAGACAAACACAACATCCATGCCTCCCCGGGTTTCGAACCCGGACCCATCTCGGACGAATGATCAGAAGCCGTCGCTTAGACCACTGCGCCACGGGGAACAATTTCAATGAATTATAGCCACATTACCTTAATAATGCCATTTAAGAGCTCAATTTTACTCTAAAAAAGCTTTTTCAACAGAACTATACACTCACACATTAATAATATTAAACAATATAATTATAAAGTTGTGTTAGAAATAAGTCTGAACATTAAGCGAGAAACTAAGCCATTCTACAGAACAAGCAACATCACTGAAAAAAACAAGGCAAATATCATTTCCGCACATCCTTGTGAACATGTTTAAATATGAGAAACCATAACTGGGAAAATAGTGTGAACAAATTTAACCATATAGTGTAGTAGGTAGAACTTCCTGCTGTACTAAAGAGGAAGTGCCTTGTTTGTTTGAAGGTTTAATAACCACAGTGAGCAACTCAATGGGCTATAAAGCAGTCGCCCATTCCTGATTTAGGGCAACTGGTTCCAGGAAAGGAAGACAGCCAGTTCCGTAAGACAACTGCAATATCCATGCTTCACCAGGATTCGAACCCAGACCCACTAGAATGAATGGTCATGAGCAGCGCTTAGACCACTACGCCACCAGGGCGACAGGAAGTCCCTGATCTAATTAAGTATGTGTAGTAATTAAATATCACATGCTTTATATTATTCAGTATATTATAACTATGAACATTGTATTTATAAGCATACTTTTATTTGAAATTACTAATTACAGCCATTAAAATCTCTCCCTTCCCTGGAACCAGTGACCCTAAATTAGGGACGGGGGACTGCTTATAGCCCATTGAGTTGCTCACTGTGGTCGTTAAACCTCCAATCAAAAAAAAAAAAAAAAAAAACAGCCATTAAAAATAAATCTGTGAAGAAATATTCTATTACAAGGAATGCAAGATAAAGAGATAAATGTTTTACTAATGAGGAATTCATTTTGTTCAAAATACTAACTTAGATAAATTAATTTTACAGTTCAATAAAATCATACTACACTTTAAATAAACTAGTTTAAGTGCACAAAATTTTGCGGGTGCCAGGGTGGCTTCTGATCATTCGTCCGAAATGGGTCCGGGTTCGAATCCCGGTGAGGCATGGATGTTGTGTTTGCCTTACGGCACTAGCTCTCTCCCTTCCCTGGAACCAGTGGCCCCAAATTAGGGACAGGCGACTGCTTATAGCCCATTGAGTTGCTCACGGTGGTAGTTAAACCTTCAATCGAAAAAAAAATTGCGACGAAATTTTATTTTTTGCTTTTGCAATTCAGATTTCAACAGAGATAAGAGCTGGCATTTTTGTTTCAGATTCTTTTAAAGAAATTGTCCACTTAGTATATTTGCACAATGTTTACTCTTTAAATACTGATTAATAGTTATTTATTACTTAATATTTGCTGATCATCAAGATGTTTTAGAAGTTCCTTTTTTACTTCCATAAGCTTCATCTGATAGCTTTTCTGCCGCTTGTGATTGTTTCCTTTATTATTTTGTCAGCTACCAGATTTTTATGAAGTGAACTAATTCCAATCGAACAGCATAAGTTTTTTTGTTAAACATTGAATTGCATTCAATTTATTCTGTAACCTCTCCACTACAGAAAATAGCACAGTGAAACCTCGGTTACATACTTTTCTAGGGAATGGCCTTAAAAAACTTATAAACGATATTTCAAAATGTTAAATACTATTGTGAGATTTGTGCTTTAAAAGAGTATAAGATGTTCCGTAATAATGATTTATTCAAAGTTGAATTGGCAGCAAAAGAAAAATTTTTTTATAAATTATAACATATTTTATCGCATTGCAAAATTCATAAAGCCTATGAAAATCACATTTCTCTTTTGACAACTCTGCCTATAAAAATTCTGATTCTAGATTAAATGAAATCCTCACAATTAAGAATCTGAAACCAGTTTATCATTACAGAACTCATGAATTGCTTTTTTTTCTGCAGATTTTGAATGCATGCATTTGAAACCAGAACGCTGAATATTGAAGATAACTTTAGGATTCTATATTACTACGCCACAAATAGTGGAGCCACAAAGACACGTCCCTGAGATTTCTTAATTTTTAAATAGCGCATTATGACGAAGCACATTTTTATGCCAGGGGAAGGATAGGATTCCAACCCACAACCCTCGGATCCCGGAGCTCCGAGTGCTATCCACTATACTACACCGGTATGTGCTCTCACTGCTATCTGCCTTTATCTCATCTGCGTCCTGCGGGGCACGTACGTCATAGTGTGTGTCATGAAATGAGAAACCAATTTTTTCATTCAAATCAAAAGTAAACAACATACCCTTTACTGATGAGATCAAAGTTCAACTTCGGCTGCATCAAGAAGGAACACAACAACACTGCCTGAATTCTTTCAGAGTTGTAACATACCAGGTTAAGTATACAAAAGAATAAAAGAACCTTGTATTTTGGATAACCTGAAATTCAAATTTTAACATACCAAGGTAAGTCATAAGTTCGTAAAATTTTGGGGTACAGTGTTCAGTCCGGTACCACATGTTGACCACATACGGCAAAATACAGTCCATCAGAGTCTATGGTCCTTTGCCAACGTTCAGCCAAAGATGCAATGCCGTTTGGATACCCTTGGATTGAATGCAAAAAACTCAGTGATGCCATCTTTCACAGCCTCTAAGGAGTGGAACTGTCTGCGGGCTAAGTTGCGCATGGAACGAAACAGGTGAAAATCCGAGGGGGCAAGATCCGGGCTATAAGGTGGGTGTGGTAGGACTTCGGCGCCATCCAAATCCTGAATTTTCTGGCGGACAATCCATGACCTATGACATGGGGCGCTGCCGAATTGCAGGAAGACCTCCTTTCGGTTGAACATTGTAGGGTAGCGCTGGTGTAGAACGTCGTATACGTGTTGCAGCTGCTAGTTGGCATGCAGGTTCCCATCGACGGCCAGACAATGTGGCACAAGCTCCCAGTGGACAGGACTCTCGAAATTCTACCATACATACAACACTGTCTTCACTTCAAAACACCCTCTTTGAACGACTGCTTGAGTCTCATCCCCTGGCCACAGCCATTGGCTCCTGTTATCAGGATAATGTAGGAAGACCTATTTCTCATCATTTGTTACGATTCTTCACCGAAACCCGTCGTCAAGTAGATTTTGCGGCAATTCTCAACAAAGAGGGACACGCTCCTCAGCTTGCTTTGTGCTCAACTCATGGGGAACCATTCGCAGACGTCTGGAGTGAAAATCGAGCTGGTTTGATGATGAACGATGGTGGTTTGTGATGCATCGACCTCCTCTGCTAATCGTCAAGTGCTGGGTGCTGTTCAGCAGCTAGATGCAGGGCTTTGGTGTTGGTGGTGACTGGTCTCCCACACCTCGATTTGTCAATGGGCTCTGTGTCTCCAGACCGAAAGCGTTGGAACCATTTTCTTGCTGTTGCACCATCCCTTCACCTTCTACACTACAAATTTCCTTTGCGGCAGCTATGGCGTTTCCAATAATGGCGTAGGAGCACACGAACAACAAGTTTCTCCTCTGACATTCTCGTCTCGTATGAGCGGCACACACGTGTTGGGCCCGGCGTATGCTTACCTGTCTGAGCAGCGGAGAACGTCACCCAATCAGGCGTGGTACTGGGCATGTCCCACCTGTTCGGAGCTTCTCCATCTGTACTGCAAAATACTTCTCTATCTGTACTGCAAATCACCCGGGTAGAATCGCAAAAAGCGTATAAACGAAATACATATAGCTGAGTTCAGAAAGCTATAGAAACTACAGTAAAATATTGGGATTAATGCAGAATTATGTATAAAACGTATAACTTAGATCCCACTATACGTCGTTTAAAGTTGTACTGATTTCAAGAGAAACTTATATATATATATATATCATCATCATCATCATCATCATTGTCAACCATTATCAATCCACTGCTGGACGAAGGTCTCCCCAAGTTTCCTCCACAACGGTCTGTCTTGTGCCAGTCTCCTCCATGTCACCCCTGCATACTTTCGAATTTCATCCACCCATCTCCCATGTGGTCTTCTTCTGGGTCTTTTCCTGTCCCTTGGAATCCAATCTAAAATTTCGGCTGTCCATCGATGATCTGTCCTTCTGGCAGTATGTCCAGCCCATTGCCATTTCAGGGATTTAACTCTGATCATGATGTCTTCCACTCTTGTCATTTTTCGGATCCACGAGTTCCTCTTCTTATCTCTCCTGGTTACACCAAGTATGCACCTCTCCATGATGCTTTGAGTTGTCTGCAGCCTTTGTATGTCTCTTTTAGTTAAGGTCCACGTCTCTGCACCATACGTAAGCACTGGAAGGATGCATTGATCAAACACTTTTCTTTTAAGACATAATGGCATATTGCTCTTGAAAATTATGCTGTTTCTTCCAAAAGCTCTCCAGGCAAGTTTTGTACGCCGATTAATTTCTTCATCAATGTGACCCTCATTTGATATCTGCTGTCCAAGATAAACATACGTGTCTGTTATCTCCAGCTTTTCTCCATCAATCGATAAATTTTCATTTCTTGTAAAAGCATTGAACATCACTTTTGTCTTCTGAAAGTTCATTTTTAATCCCACTTCTTTACTCTTGTCAGCAAGTTCCTGGATCATACTCTGCAGCTCTGATGGGGTAGTTGCAAAAATGACTACGTCATCAGCAAAACGAAGGTGGGTTAGATAACCTCCATTAATCTTTATCCCCTTGTTTTCCCAGCTCAGCGACTGAAAAACACCCTCCAATGTGGCATTAAAGAGCTTCGGAGATATGGTGTCACCTTGTCTCACTCCCTTTCCAATTTTTACGTGTGTTGTATTTTCAAACAGCCTAATCTTTGCACTTGCATTTTCATAGATGTTATTAATAATATTAATGTATGCATCTTCAATACCGCAGGTTTTCAGAGCCATTGTAACTGCTGATGGTTTCACCGAATCAAAGGCTTTTTCATAATCGATAAAAGCTATGCACAATGGAAGCTCATATTCCCTCGCTCTTTCAATTAGTTCTCTCAGCACGTGGATATGATCTATTGTGCTGTAGCCACTCCTGAATCCAGCTTGTTCTCTCGGTTGAGCCATGTCCAGTGTTACCTTCAAGCGGTGTGAAAGAACTTTAGTGAAGATTTTATAAACTACTGATAGGAGGCTGATAGGTCTGTAGTTTCTGAGATCCTCAATGTCACCTTTCTTATGTAGCAGGATCATTGTAGCGGTGCTCCAATCCTCAGGAATCTTTCCTTCATTAAGGCATCGAGTGAAAATTTGGGCGAGTACTGTTTCGATTTCTCCACTTGCTTCTTGTATGATGTCTACAGTAATTCCATCTTCTCCTGGAGCTTTTCCTCGCTTCATGTTCTTGATTGCATGTGCAACTTCTGCTGGAAGGACTGGAGGAACTCTGGTACTGGTATCTTTCATGATGTCTGGAGTGCATATATCATCCCTTTCATATAATTTGGAGTAGAAATCTTTCACTCTTGTCAAAATTTCGCCTCTATTTCTTGTTACAGAACCATCTTCTTTTCTCAGTGCCATAATCTGTTTTCTTCCCTTACTGAGATGTCCCTTTGCTATCTTTAGGCTTTGGTTGTTTTCAATTGCTTTCCTCACTAGTTCACAGTTGAATTTTCTTACGTCTTCAGTGATACTTTTTCTTACTGTCTTGCATAGCTCTATATATTCCACTTTGGAAGTCACATCTTCTTTAGTTGTCCTCATCTCTCTTCCTTTTTGCATCAACATTTTGGTTTTTCCTGATAATTTGTTCACATGCAACTTGTTCTTAGACCCAGCTAATTTTGTTGCTGTTTCCATAAGAGCTTTGGTTACTTTTCTGTTAACTTCAGAGATGTCCACTTCTTCCGATGTTAGGCCTTCTAAAGCAGAGAACCTGTTCTTCAGTTCTAACTTGAAGGAATTATGGTGTTTTTTAAGGTTGGTTATGTCAATAGATTTTGTTTGTCTTATGAGCTTGCTACGTTCAAGTTTAGTGTTGAGGTGCATCTTACATCTCACCAATCTATGGTCACTACCTGTGTTGAACTTGTTCAGCACACTGCAGTCTTCTATGACGAATTTTTTGTTACACATAATAAAATCAATTTCACTTGTCGTCCCATTTGGATGTCTCCATGTCCATTTCCTGTGTGGCTTTTTCTTGAAGAAGGAGTTCAAGATGAAAAACCCTTCTGCCTCTGCAAACTCAACGAGAGTATTTCCACGCTGGTTTCTGTTGCCGTGACCGAATTTACCTACTGAAGTTTCATTCTGTTGCCGTTGCCCTATTTTTGCATTGAAATCTCCCATAATTATTTTCAAGTGCTGCTTACCTTTATTATTTAGATGACAAATTTCCTCATAAAATTCTTCAATTTCTTCTTCAGGATGACTTGTGGTGGGTGCATAAGTTTGAATAATCTGAGCCTGGTATCTTTTCGAGAGTTGGATAACAAGTCGTGCAGCTATGTCAGAGGAACTTTCAACTTCTACAACTTTATACTTCAGTTTCTTGTTTATTATAAATCCAACACCACTAGTTCTGCCAGTATCTGTCCCACGATAGTAGAAGAGATGTCCACTTTTCAGTTCGATGAGATCTTCTCCTTTTCTCCTTAACTCACTTAGCCCCACGATGTCCCACTTGATCCTTTGTAGTTCCTCTTCCAATTCAAGAAGCCTTGAATCAGAAGATAGGGAGCGTCCATTGTAAGTAGCCAAGGTCAGCATCAGATGGCAGCCTAGTCCGGTCCTCCGGGGATTCTTAGCACCCTCTGCCTTCATGTCGCACTGGCCGCTGCCTTGGCCAGGTACATTCCAGCTGCCGGAGACTGAGGGCCAAGATTTAAGTTGTGGAATCATTTTGGAGGGATTTGGCTATAACTCACCACGCTGGCCAAGCGGGTTGGTGAGTGTGGGATAGAATTTCCTCTAATCCCGATGGTATAGTTATACCGCTATTGGCGGTCGTCAAAGCCCCTTTAGTGGGAACAGGATGCACCACGAGAAGGCGGGGTTGACATTTGTCAAGGAGAGGCTGTGATGTTACGCATCACCTGACCTTACATCCCTATATATATATATATATATATATATATATATATATATATATATATATATATATATCATCATCATCATCATCATCATTGTCAACCATTATCAATCCACTGCTGGACGAAGGTCTCCCCAAATTTCCTCCACAACGGTCTGTCTTGTGCCAGTCTCCTCCATGTCACTCCCGCATACTTTCGAATTTCATCCACCCATCTTCCATGTGGTCTTCTTCTGGGTCTTTACCTGTCCCTTGGAATCCAATCTAAAATTTCGGCTGTCCATCGATGGTCTGTTCTTCTGGCAGTATGTCCAGCCCATTGCCATTTCAGGGATTTAACTCTGATCATGATGTCTTCCACTCATGTCATTTTTCGGATCCACGTGTTCCTCTTCTTACCTCTCCTGGTTACACCAAGCATGCACCTCTCCATGCTGCTTTGAGTTGTCTGCAGCCTTTGTATATCTCTTTTAGTTAAGGTCCACGTCTCTGCACCATACGTAAGCACTGGAAGGATGCATTGATCAAACACTTTTCTTTTAAGACATAATGGCATATTGCTCTTGAAAATTATGCTGTTTCTTCCAAAAGCTCTCCAGGCAAGTTTTGTACGCCGACTAATTTCTTCACCAATGTGACCCTCACTTCATATCTGCTGTCCAAGATAAACGTACGTGTCTGTTATCTCCAGCTTTTCTCCATCAATCGATAAATCTTCATTTCTTGTAAAAGCATTGAACATCACTTTTGTCTTCTGAAAGTTCATTTTTAATCCCACTTCTTTACTCTTGTCAGCAAGTTCCTGGATCATACTCTGTAGCTCTGATGGGGTAGTTGCAAAAATGACTATGTCATCAGCAAAACGAAGGTGAGTTAGATAATTTCCATTAATCTTTATCCCTTTGTTTTCCCAGTTCAGTGATTGAAAGACATTTTCCAATGGGGCATTAAAGAGCTTCGGAGATATGGTGTCACCTTGTCTCACTCCTTTTCCAATTTTTATGTGTGTTGTATTTTCAAACAGCCGAATCTTTGCACTTGCATTTTCATAGATGTTATTAATAATATTAATGTATGCATCTTCAATACCGCAGGATTTCAGAGCCATTGCAACAGCTGATGGTTTCACCGAATCAAAGACTTTTTCATAATCGATAAAAGCCATGCACAATGGAAGTTCATATTCCCTCGCTCTTTCAATTAGTTCTCTCAGTACGTGGATATGATCTATTGTGCTGTAGCCACTCCTGAATCCAGCTTGTTCTCTCGGTTGAGCCATGTCCAGTGTCACCTTCAAGCGGTGTGAAATAACTTTAGTGAAGATTTTATAAACCACTGATAGGAGGCTCATAGGTCTGTAGTTCCTGAGATCCTCAATGTCACCTTTTCTATGTAGCAAGATCATTGTAGCGTTGTTCCAATCCTCAGGAATTTTCCCTTCATTAAGGCATCGAATGAAAATTTTGGCGAGTACTGTTTCGATTTCTCCACTTGCTTCTTGTATGATGTCTACAGTAATTCCATCTTCTCCTGGAGCTTTTCCCCGCTTCATGTTCTTGATTGCATGTGCAACTTCTGCTGGAAGGGCTGGAAGAACTCTGGTACTGGTTCCTTTCATGATGTCTGGAGTACATGTGTCATCCCTTTCATATAATTTGGAGTAGAAATCTTTCACTCTTGTCAAAATTTCGCCTCTATTTCTTGTTACAGAACCATCTTCTTTTCTCAGTGCCATAATCTGTATTTTTCCCTTACTGAGATGTCCCTTTGCTATCTTTAGGCTTTGGTTGTTTTCAATTGCTTTCCTTACTAGTTCACAGTTGAATTTCCTTACGTCTTCAGTGATACTTTTTCGTACTTTCTTGCATAGCTCTATATATTCCACTTTGGAAGTCACATCTTCTTTAGTTGTCCTCATCTCTCTTCTTTTTTGCATCAACATTTTGGTTTTTCCTGATAATTTGTTCACTTGTGGTGGGTGTATAAGTGCATAAGTTTGAATAATCTGAGCCTGGTATCTTCTCGAGAGTTGGATAACGAGTCGTGCAGCTCTGTCAGAGGAACTTTCAACTTCTACAACTTTATCCTTCAGTTTCTTGTTTATTATAAATCCAACACCACTAGTTCTGCCAGTATCTGTCCCACGATAGTAGAAGAGATGTCCACTTTTCAGTTCAATGAGATCTTCTCCTTTTCTCCTTACCTCACTTAGCCCGACGATGTCCCACTTGATCCTTTGTAGTTCCTCTTCCAATTCAAGAAGCCTTGAATCAGAAGATAGGGAGCGTCCGTTATACGTTGCCAAGGTCAGCATCAGATGGCAGCCTAGTCCGGTCCTCCGGGGATTCTTAGCACCCTCTGCCTTCATGTCGCACTGGCCGCTGCCTTGGCCAGGTACATTCCAGCTGCCGGAGACTGAGGGCCAAGATTTAAGTTGTGGAATCATTTTGGAGGGATTTGGCCATAACTCACCACGCTGGCCAAGCGGGTTGGTGAGTGTGGGATAGAATTTCCTCTAATCCCGATGGTATAGTTATACCGCTATTGGCGGTCGTCAGAGCCCCTTTAGTGGGAACAGGATGTACCACGAGAAGGCGGGGTTGACATTTGTCAAGGAGAGGCTGTGATGTTACGCATCACCTGACCTTACATCCCTGCATATATATATATATATGTGTGTGTGTGTGTGTGTTTTTTTTTTTATCACAGGTTTAACGACCACCGTGAGCAACTTAATGAGCTATAAGCAGTCGTCCGTTCCTAACCTAGGGCCGTTGGTTCCAGGGAAGGGACAGTGCCGTAAGACCAACACAACATCCATGCCTCACCGGGATTCGAACTCGGACCCCTTTCAAACAAATGATCAGAAGCCATCGCTTAGACCACTGCGCCACCGGAGAACTATATTCAAACAGTGCCATGAGTAACTTTTCTGTTCCAAGGAACAGCGCATATTTTTTCCAAACACACTAAGTTCAAGAGAATCACACTGAAATCATGCTGTAACATTTCCAAGGAGGAATCAAAATTTTGTTGTTGTTAAACCTTGATTCCAGTTGAATTGCATTAAAACAATTTTGTAACCTTTCCACCACAGCTAATCGTTCTTTGTTTCATGAGCACTGCATCCAAGGATGCCGCCCCGGTGGCGCAGTGGTCTAAGGCGCTGGCCTGTGATCATTCGTCCGTGAGGGTCCGGGTTCGAATCCCGGTCAAGCATGGATGTTGTATTTGTCTTACCGCACTGGCTCTCTCCCTTCCCTGGAACCAGTGACCCTAAATTTGGGACGGGCGACTGCTTATAGCCCATTGAGTTGCTCACGGTGGTCGTTAAATCTTCAATAAAAAAAAAAAAAATGCAAGGATACTGAACGAATGCTGTAACATTTTCCACTACAGAAAATACAGTGCTTTCATTCAATATATGTACATAGCTTTCAAAAGAATTTCATCAGGTGCATTACAAAATTTTTTTTTTTTTTTTTTTTTGGTTGGAGTTTTAACGACCACCGTGAGCAACTCAATGGGCTATAAAGCAATCGCCCGTCCCTAATTTAGGGTCTCTGGTTCCAGGGAAGGGAGAGAGCCAGTGCCGTAAGACAAACACAACTTCCATGCCTAACCGGAATTCGAACCCAGACCCTTTACGGACGAATGATCAGAGGCCAGCGCCTTAGACCACTGCACCACCGAGGCGGCTTTTTATTTATTTTTTTTTTTTTCCTCTCGATTTTTTTCCTATGGGGATACTTGAAGTGTTGTGCTTACAGCAATAAGCATCACACGTTAGAAGACTAGAAAGCAACATCAACGCAGTAACCCGGACTATTGACGAGGACCTCCAATAATATGCAGAGTCGCGTCAGGGTGTGTTTGGATGTCGGTGGAGGACATTTTTAGTATTTATTGTGAACGGTGCTACATTCCCATGAACTAAGGTACGTTGTAAACCACATGTCATGTTTCTAAGTAGAGTGTGTTGCAAAATATGATCGATTCTTTGGGAGGCGACTTAGTGAAACACCCTCTAGCTTTGTAACTCTCCATCTATGGCAGTAATGGCACTTATTCTAGATGCAATGACTTCAAAAGAATCACACTGAAACAATACTGCTAACGATTTCTTTGCAAGAAATTGCATCTTTTTTTCTTTATTAAGATAGTGATTTTAAAACAATTGGACTTAAATAACGCTGCACATAAAATTTTGGTCATGGAAAATCTCATTTTCTTTTTAAAGTCTAAATGTATTGATTCAAAGGATATCGCATCAAATAGCCACAGGAAATAACATACATCCTTCAAATTTTTTGCCACAGGAAATAGCATACATACTTCAAATTTACCATGTGAATACAAGATTACCACTTTAAAACCTAACAGATGAATATAAGATTATCAATACACAAGCTGCTAATTATTACACAGTCGAGTCACGTTATTGTGACCACCTCCTCCTTTTGACGTCAACAGCGCGTAGCCAATGAAAGAAGGCACGTGTCGTGAGCTGGCTTGGAGGGTATATAAGGTGTGCTGTAGGCATTCTGAAAATATATCAGGGCCGCAGGTGGTCTAGTGGGCAACGTTCGTGATTGCCACGGAAAGGACCTCAGGTTCGATCCCAGGCAGGTACGAACGCTCGATCCACTAAATATCCGCCGTGCGTTGGATGGGCGCTTTAAACCGTCGGACCCCGGGTACTGGCCCCCGGTAATAAATAAGGGCGTCTTCCTCCCCCTTTCTACTTCGCTTCCGTGTCACTTTCCTATCGGACACTCTAGCCCAAATCTCCTAGCTTCCCTATTTCTAAAGGGTTGTTTAAGACCTGGGGTCGGACACTCCTTGCGCCTAAAATCCTCTACATATGATCATCTGAAAGTATATCAGGGCCGCAGGTGGCATAGTGGGCAACGTTCGTGACTGCCACGGAAAGGACCTCAGGTTCGATCCCAGGCAGGTACGAACGCTCGATCCACTAAATATCCGCCGTGCGTCGGATGGGCACGTTAAGCCGTCGGACCCCGGGGTACTGGCACCCCGGTAATAAATAAGGGCGTCTTCCTCCCTTTTCTACTTCGCTTCCGTGTCACTTTCCTATCGGGCACTCTAGCCCAAATCTCCTAGCTTCCTATTTCTAAGGGTTGTTTAAGACCTGGGGTCAGACACTTCCTTCCTAAAATCCTCTACATATGATCTGAAAATATATCACTCGTTGCTGTCATGGATAAAAGGAGTGATTTATCTGATTTACAAAAAGGGATAATTATCGGCTTTCTGTCTAAGGGTGGCAAGTATTTCTGGAACAGTGCCATTTGTGAACTGTTTGCGTGCTGCCGTGGTTAAAGTGTATCGTGATTGGAGAAATGGTACCATTTTTTTTTTTTGGTTGGAGTTTTAACGACCACCGTGAGCAACTCAATGGGCTATAAAGCAGTCGCCCGTCCCTAATTTAGGGTCTCTGGTTCCAGGGAAGGGAGAGAGCCAGTGCCGTAAGACAAACACAACTTCCATGCCTAACCGGAATTCGAACCCAGACCCTTTACGGACGAATGATCAGAGGCCAGCGCCTTAGACCACTGCACCACCGAGGCGGCTTTTTATTTTTTTTTTTTTTCCTCTCGATTTTTTTCCTATGGGGATACTTGAAGTGTTGTGCTTACAGCAATAAGCATCACACGTTAGAAGACTTAGAAAGCAACATCAACGCAGTAACCCGGACTATTGACGAGGACCTCCAATAATATGCAGAGTCGCGTCAGGGTGTGTTTGGATGTCGGTGGAGGACATTTTTAGTATTTATTGTGAACGGTGCTACATTCCCATGAACTAAGGTACGTTGTAAACCACATGTCATGTTTCTAAGTAGAGTGTGTTGCAAAATATGATCGATTCTTTGGGAGGCGACTTAGTGAAACACCCTCTAGCTTTGTAACTCTCCATCTATGGCAGTAATGGCACTTATTCTAGATGCAATGACTTCAAAAGAATCACACTGAAACAATACTGTAACGATTTCTTTGCAAGAAATTGCATCTTTTTTTTTTCTTTATTAAGATAGTGATTTTAAAACAATTGGACTTAAATAACGCTGCACATAAAATTTTGGTCATGGAAAAATCTCATTTTCTTTTTAAAGTCTAAATGTATTGATTCAAAGGATATCGCATCAAATAGCCACAGGAAATAACATACATCCTTCAAATTTTTTGCCACAGGAAATAGCATACATACTTCAAATTTACCATGTGAATACAAGATTACCACTTTAAAACCTAACAGATGAATATAAGATTATCAATACACAAGCTGCTAATTATTACACAGTCGAGTCACGTTATTGTGACCACCTCCTCCTTTTGACGTCAACAGCGCGTAGCCAATGAAAGAAGGCACGTGTCGTGAGCTGGCTTGGAGGGTATATAAGGTGTGCTGTAGGCATTCTGAAAATATATCAGGGCCGCAGGTGGTCTAGTGGGCAACGTTCGTGATTGCCACGGAAAGGACCTCAGGTTCGATCCCAGGCAGGTACGAACGCTCGATCCACTAAATATCCGCCGTGCGTTGGATGGGCGCTTTAAACCGTCGGACCCCGGGTACTGGCCCCCCGGTAATAAATAAGGGCGTCTTCCTCCCCTTTCTACTTCGCTTCCGTGTCACTTTCCTATCGGACACTCTAGCCCAAATCTCCTAGCTTCCTATTTCTAAAGGGTTGTTTAAGACCTGGGGTCGGACACTCCCTTCCTAAAATCCTCTACATATGATCATCTGAAAGTATATCAGGGCCGCAGGTGGCATAGTGGGCAACGTTCGTGACTGCCACGGAAAGGACCTCAGGTTCGATCCCAGGCAGGTACGAACGCTCGATCCACTAAATATCCGCCGTGCGTCGGATGGGCACGTTAAGCCGTCGGACCCCGGGTACTGGCACCCCGGTAATAAATAAGGGCGTCTTCCTCCCCTTTTCTACTTCGCTTCCGTGTCACTTTCCTATCGGACACTCTAGCCCAAATCTCCTAGCTTCCTATTTCTAAGGGTTGTTTAAGACCTGGGGTCAGACACTTCCTTCCTAAAATCCTCTACATATGATCTGAAAATATATCACTCGTTGCTGTCATGGATAAAAGGAGTGATTTATCTGATTTACAAAAAGGGATAATTATCGGCTTTCTGTCTAAGGGTGGCAAGTATTTCTGGAACAGTGCCATTTGTGAACTGTTTGCGTGCTGCCGTGGTTAAAGTGTATCGTGATTGGAGAAATGGTACCATTTTTTTTTGATAGGAGGTTTAACGACCACCGTGAGCAACTCAAAGGGCTATAAGCAGTCGCCCGTCCCTAATTTAGGGTCACTGGTTCCAGGGAAGGGAGAGAGCCAGTGCCGTAAGACAAACACAACATCCATGCCTGACGGGATTCGAACCCGGACCCCTTACGGACGAATGATCAGAGGCCAGCGCCTTAGACCACTGCGCCACCTGGGCGGCAAATGGTACCATTGCGAATAAGCGACGTGTAAACTGCGGAACACCATGTGCTGTTGATGTGAGAGATGAACGTTGGCTGTGAAGGTGCGTGAAGGCCGATCAACACGCTACAGTGGAGCAACTCACTGGCTGAATGAACCAGGGGGCTACAGGAAGTCTGTCTAAGCCGGTAGCGCAGTGGTCTAAGCGATGGCATCTGATCATTCGTCCGAAAGGGGTACGAGTTCGAATCCCGGTGAGGCAGGGATGTTGTGTTTGTCTTACGGCACTGGCTCTCTCCCTTCCCTGGAACCAGACCCTAAATTATGGACGGGCGACTGCATATAGCCCATTGAGTTGCTCACGGTGGTCGTTAAACCTCCAATCAAATATATAAAATAAAAAAGTCTAACACGACAGTTCAACGAACCCTGCTGTGTATGGGGGCTACAACGCAGATGGATGGTCACTGCACCTATGCTAATGAAGGTGCATTGACAGAAAAGGCTTACATTTAGACGGCAGTATTGGACCTCCGCTGATTACCTTCTCCAATGAGTCACATTTTCTGCTTCGTCGAACAGATGGACGTTGCCGCATAAGGCAACAAGGTGGGGGCAGCGTTATGGTCTGGGAAATGTTTTTGCGGCATTCTTTAGGTCCACTCATACCTGTAGAAGGCACTATGGACTGAATTCGTTATGAATCCATCCTTGCAGACCATGTACACCCACCCATACATGCCGATTGTCTTCCCTGGGTGGGGCAGAAAATTCAGCGAGTGGTTGGAAGAGCACGATGAATATTTCAAAGTACTTCCCTATCCCCCAGACTTAAACCCAATTGAGCACATGTGGGACCATCCCGATTGTGTTGTTCGTTCTACAGATCCTCCATCACACACCCTCCAGCAGCTGTCAGATGCACTGCAGTCAGCATGGCTCGACATACCTGTGAACACCTTCCAGCACCCGATTGAGTCACTGCCAGCCCGTCCAGCTGCTGTCTGCGCTATACACAGCAGTTTCTCTGGATATTTAATTAGCTGGTGGTCACAATAATGTCCCTCGACTGTGACAGTGTATTTATCTGGTTTCCTGAACACAGCAGCACCTGAGAATGCAGATATAATTTAAGACAGATAATAAGTTAAATGGTAGTTCTCTCATTTGGGCACTTAACTGGCATTCAATGCTGATGGCATCAATACTGGGCACAGTGTAATAGTAAAAATGCATAACCGTATGAAGTAAACATCTTAAAAATAACGCAAAACAAAATGACAACAAAAACACACATAGTTTATATGGGTGACCATGAAACTACTGAAATCATAACACTGGGGAACAAAGTTTTTTTTTTTTTGCATTGATACCAGCACTTTGAGTGTGCTGAATTCAAATTTGAAGTTATTTTTTCTCTGTAAGCTCTAGATTTTTTGCAATTCAACATTTTCATTTTTCACAATTTTTTTGTTGTTGTTGTTGGAGGTTTAACGACCACCGTGAGCAACTCAATGGGCTATAAGCAGTCGGCCGTCCCTAATTTAGGGTCACTGGTTCCAGGGAAGGGAGAGAGCCAGTGCCGTAAGACAAACACACATCCATGCCTCACCGGGATTCAAAGCCGGACCCCGTTCGGACGAATGATCAGAAGCCATCGCTTAGACCACTGCGTCACCAGGACGGTCACAAAAATTTTGACACCTCTCGGGAAAGATGACATGGTCTATCTGAGGAATTTATGGTCACACAGTCTTAAAATTAAGATTAAACAACCGTTTTGGCAAAAACATTCTTTATGTATTCACAAAAAACGTGTGGGTGCATCACAATATGCATTAAAGTTTGAAGAAAGGCAAAAAAAAAAATCACTTGTGGAGGAAAATAGGTATCGCTACTTGCCAAATCTGAAACAACCCATTATAGTCAAATATGAGTAGGCATTAATGCTTTTTGCTTTAAATTAACACATATTTTGAGATAAAGATGATAAGTGATTCAGAACAACGGATAAGAATGGGATGCAAAGTTCAAATATGTCCTATTCAGGCAAGAATTTGCGCTTGTCGCTGTGGCACTTGTAGATTTTCTTGGGGCAATCTTGTTTTTTTTTTTTTTTTTTGATTGGAGGTTTAACGACCACCGTGAGCAACTCAATGGGCTATAAGCAGTCGCCCGTCCCTAATTTAGGGTCACTGGTTCCAGGGAAGGGAGAGAGCCAGTGCCGTAAGACAAACACAACATCCATGCCTCACCGGGATTCGAACCCGGACCCCTTTCGGACGAATGATCAGAGGCCATCGCTTAGACCACTGCGCCACCAAGGCGGCACACTCTTGTTTGATGCTCCAGCAGTAGTCTGCCATCATATTTTTGTCCCATCGCCCTTGATAGCGCTGTTCCATCGTCATGAGGTCTTGATGGAAGCAATCTCCCTGTTCATCACTAACAGCCCCAAGGTTCTTGGGGAACTGATCAGGGCGACTATTCAGGAAATGAAGCTTGACACTCGTGTTACACCCAAGATTGTGAAAAGCCAACAGCATTCTAGTAGCGAGAACTTCATAGTTATCTGCCTTTTCGTAACCAAGAAAGTTTTCTATAACTGCCACGAAAGATGGCCATGCTGCCTTCTCCTTGTCATTTATCTTCCTGACAAATTTCTTACCATGTACATATTTGAGGTCCACCGAACACACCTGCTTTGATCTTCTAGAAAGACAAAGCAGGAAAAGCAGAAACTATATGTTGAAAACATTCACCATCAGTACTTAATGCCTTCATGAACTGTTTCATCATGCCGAGCTTGATATGGAGTGAGGGGAAAATAATCTCCTCTTGGCTGACAATTGGCTCATTCACAATGTTTGGAATGCCTGCTTCTAGAGTTTCGTGGATGGGCCACTCCTTCTGAGTCTAGTGTTTCTCTCAAGCTCTGCTGTCCCACATGCAGAGAAACTTCGTGAAGCCTTTCTGTTGACCAAGGAGGAAGTTGATCATTTTGAGGTCCAGAATTTGTTGTGCTTGTAATATTTGAGTAAGACAATGACCATTTTTATCATTATGTTCCTCTCACAAATGCACTGAGTGACCAACTGGAACCACTCCATAAACATTGCCATTGTGCAAGAGAACACACTTGAGGCTGCGCTTTAAGCTGCCCAGAAATAATCGCCATTCTGTTGGACTATACGAGGTAACACCTAATTGCCTCAGAATTAAATAAGAAACTTTTGCAGAGTGGTCAAGCAGGTTTTTTTCTTGTAGCCTGGAGGCCAATACCTCAGCTGCTTTCTTGGAGAGCCCCCAAATCATACTCTAAGACTCTAAGTCATTCAATTCTGGTTGGCTACACTGCTTAGGGGGCTGATGACCGTTTGATATCAGATGAGGAGTCTTCGGATTCTGAAAACATTTCTTGAAACTCATTATCACAACCCTCGTGCTCTTCCTGATCATGTTCCCTGCCTTCATCTTCAGATGAGGCAAAACTATTAAAAACTGGAACTGGGAGTTCCTCGGAGTGTAGAGTAGGTTGAATTGCTGAGGTAATACTGGGATAGGCTATGAAACAACAGATTTCATTTTAGAATGAAAGATGCAGGAAACTGAAATACCTCTTATAATGCATGTTTGGTTACTGATTAATCAGAAAAGACTTAATGAAATTGTTCACAGGGATGTGTGTTAAAACGCAAGTTGCATTCAGCCCCATGCTATGCACTGAGTGGGCATTTGATTTTGCACCCAATTAATCAATAACCAAACAAACTATGTATGAACTTCTGTTAAGTCATTACAGTAAATCCCCCTCCCCTCTCCTTTTTCTTTGTGAAAGTAAATAAATATTTCACACATCAAAATTAAATTTATATTTTAGTGCAGGTGCCAGTCAAAAAATAACGATCCTACTCAAAGGACTTGCATTCTGGTATGCATGTGCTTCACACACACACACACAGTCTGATTGAAAATCAGCTAAATTTAGGTCATTTGAAATTTACCTAACAAGATTATAAATAAATAATTACAAACTAAACACCAGCTGCAATATGCTATACACCATTTGTTTCAGGTGATTTCTTTGTTCTTGATAGAAGGCTAATGAATCACTCATCCCTAATTTAGGGCCAGGGTCGGCCGCAAGGTGGGTGCAATGGGTGCAAGGTACCCGGGCCCCAGGATTTGCAGGGGCCCTGGAAAATGAAAAAGAGGGGGAAGGGGGATGATGAAACCAAAGAAAATTGAAAATAAAAATTTTAATGAAGTTAATTGGTTAAAATTAAGTTATAAACTCAATCTGAATTGTTGTAACACCAGGGGGCCCCCATAACCGAACTGGCATTTGTTAACGTCCCCATGCACTTTCTTTTGAAATTACGAAGGGTGAGCCAAGGAGGTTAGAATAGATTGAGTAAGGGTCCGCCGTTCCCCACGTGATCAAAATGAAGCCAGCGAAACGTTATAATTATGACGTCACAGCCTTTGCTGCCATGTTGGTGAGCTGCAGTGAGGCGACTGAGATCATAACATCACATTGAGTAGTGATGATGTGGCTGCCTTTTTCGATCTATATCTTTAAATTTCAGTATGTGGATCAGTAAAAAAAAAAAAGCTAGTGATTATTAGGTAACATATAATAAACGTTTTAGGCTGGCTATGATACATTTTTATTGATGTTTTTCGAACTTTGTTTTAGTTTTTTAACAACTGCAGAAGAGTATGAGCTTTCGTCACTGAGGTCACAAATAGCTAACATAGCATTTTCTACTTATCGTGCTTTACAGAAATCTCTGTACGAAACTGAATCAGTTAATATTGTTAGAAACTCAATTCTATGGGCTTTTTAAAGTTCCTATTTACTCGCAAACCTAACAAACCGACTATAAATAACAGCACATTATTTTTACGAGTTTCTCTTGACACATCCAAACTGAGAACGAGTCCTTGAATAAGATTTTTTTTGTTCATTTTATTTATGTCTCTTATTATTCAAATTTTTTTTGCACCCGGGCCCCTGTTTGGAGAAGGCCGGGCCTGTTTAAGGCCATTGATTCCAGGGAAAGGAGTGAACCAGAACTGCAAAATTAAATTCAGTATCCATATCTTTCCCAGATTTCAAAACCAGATTTTTCTTGAGTATTAGTATCTTTTTTCTAGAGTATTTAATATCTATGAAACAGCCCAGTGCATGCAGATTTGATGTCACTTTAAGAAAGAAATCCTATGAATTACATATTAGCTAAATATATGTAATTGACAGCCAATTTTTGTGCAGAGTGATTCCTGATCCACAGGTACAAAACAAAAATGGCAACAACAAATTAAATACAATTATTTTATTGTTATTATACAGATTTTTACATGGGTATGTATACAACCATTTACTGCTTCATATAACAGCTTATATTACACTTTGATGTTATACAAAGCAATAATTGTTTAGCTTTTTAGCTTCAATGGCACTCAAGCTTCAAACACATGGATTGGTAATTACATACAAAAATAAAAATATGACTCAAAAAGAGAAGAAATAAAAACAAAAACTTTGGTTGCACACAACAAAAGAACTAAAACACTTGGTTGCCCAAAACAAAGGAGCACTAAACACTTAAAACACTTGGCTGCACAAAGTAACTACAGTCATAATGGGCTTCAATATAACAATATCCATGAGGCATGAAAAATTGCCCATGTCCTCACTGGAAGGAAAAAATGACAAGATAGTAATCGTATTATGCCTGAGAGAGAAAAAAAAAGCAACCAAACCTGCACAGAAATACCAAATCACAAAATATTAAAGTAAATTTTGAAGCAATATGTCCTCTTCTTATGGTACAGAAAACAAAAACCAGATAGGTTGATAAAGCATTCATTAAGTGTAGCTCATTTATAACTAAAATCACAAAAAATATGCATGAAACAATATAAGTGAACTAAAAGAATAAAAAATTACATACATGAAATATGCTTCCCATCCCATATCACACCAATAGGAAACATCAGGATATTTACTTTCACACAAATACCTTCTCTCACTGAACTGCTTTAATAAAAAGAGTAGGGCGAAACATAACTTGGTCCTCCACATGGAAATATTTTACACATCAGAGATGTATGCATACACAAAAAAAAAAAGTAACTCTCTCAATGACTGTGACAAAATAAAAAGGTGCCACATGTATTTATCCCCAAAATATCATGTGGATTTAGCTGGTCATGCTAACTTATCTGCTTGTGTACATGTATCAACACGATTTAAAATTATACGCAATTTAACAAGAACAGCTGACAATGTGTGCATGAAACAGTATCATCTTCATAATACCGGTCCACAGAATTGCACTAAAATGGTTTATTTAAAACTCCAAATATATTATTCTCAATTAACAATGAAATCTTCTTTAGAACAGAGATGGCCAACTTCTGTGAACTCAAGGCTTAAGACTGAATATTTTGAGGTCTGCATGTAAATTTATGGTCAATAAAGATTAACATATCCGTACTTATCGAGTATGAGTGTGTAGCAAAATACAAGCATTAAGTGGTTATCAACATTTGTTGCTGTCAGAAAAAATTTGCATGTACACTATACATTAGTTAAAATGAACGCAGTAATGTGACCAACCAGAAGCTTTTCGTTTTAGCTTCAAATAGCAATTTGGCTGACTTTTTGCAAAAAGTGTAAAACATTGCAGACTGTTTTTTTCACTTTTTCCTTGTCACTATCACGGTTAATCTTGACGGTTTAGGTTATTTTTCAACAAATCCTGCCAGATGTTAGGCAGGGAAAATCCTTTGCAGTCCTAACATCTGGCAGGATTTGTTGAAAAATAACCTAAACCGTCAAGATTAACCGTAACCGTCAAGGTAAACCGTAACCGTGATAGTGACAAGGAAAAAGTGAAAAAAACAAGACAGCCTGAAGAAGGAGAAGAGTTTTCTCCGAAAATTTGCTATTAAAGAAAAAAATTTCCTAGTAAAATCCCATAAGTTACTTTAGATTATTAATTCAATTAAACTAGGAAGCCATTTCTCAACATGAGCTTTATTCAAAGAATTGCAGACTGTTTTGTTCATCTACTATATTAATTGTTGAATTAATTTCTCATTTGAGATACTCTATGGCAGAGTGCGCAAAACAACATCAGGAGTCATCACTGTTTTAGGGAGCAAGGGGGAGGGACAGAACAGCCCAGAAAATTGTCAATCCTAGATCACCAGATAAAGTGAGGTAATAATCCTCAGATCTACTAGCTTTTTAAATTCTGAAGAATAATTTTTAGTGTCTGATTAAAATCATATGTGATATACATCAAGTCTGTCCATTTATCACTAAAATTAACCACAGTTCAATACTGGTCTTTATCTATGTTAATTTCAATGCATTTGTGTATGTAGATATAATAGAAACTAAGCCATTTTGCTCTATTTCTGGGTGAAATATGAGCTTGCAGAAACTGTCTGTAGCAGCTGATAATTATATTATTTTAAAAGCCTATAACACAAGTTTCCTCTTATTATATTTGCATACTTTATCATGACCACATCACTAGAAATTTGCTATTGAATCTTGTATAGCGATCATTTGAAAAAGAAATAAGTACAGTTGGCCCTAAAGTATTCTTCTAAGTCACGATTATAGTGAACTTTCAAAGTACATTATTCACAACAGAGGATCTGACTGAATGTAGCACTGAACTAAGGCATCATTATAATTGTTTGTACGGTCTTCCTCAACTTTTCAATGCACATTACATGCACAGAAACTTTTAGTTACCAGGTTTACAACATTTTATTGTTTGAGTTTTGCTGCATGTTAGTTGTTAATTTTGATGTAGTGATTTCAAAAATGATGTTCAAACTTTTCTATCACATACAGGCTTTTCACAAAATAAAATTTTTACATCATTGGATGAACCAAAAAATAAAAGTTTTTTTTTTTTTTTTTTTTTTAAGTTACCGATTCTTTAAGTTACTGATTCTGTCTGATCATCTATAGAATGATGTTACCACTCAAATTTGCTGTGCAATATAATCGGAATATGAATCTGGTAACACTTGTGGAAGGGGAGAAGAAATACTGAGGGTGGAGAGGAGTAACAGGGCAGTAATAAATGTGGAGTTGGGAGTCTTGTCTCAGCACTGTATAGTTGTCTATTGTATGTGCGTTTGGTTTTAATGTAGGGAATAACAGTTTTTGTGACAACGGCAACAAAAGGGTTTGTTAACTATTCAGATGGTTTTCTTTATATTTGTAGTGGGGGCATCGCTATACTAAGAACATTGGTAGGGGTGTTTGAACAGGGCTTAATTTTTTTCAACATATCGTACTCACCCCATTGCCCTTTTCCGTAATGCTTAAATAAATAAATAAAACTGAAGAATTTCAAAATTGTTAGTTATCACTTTTAACTTAGTAGCATTTAAAAATGAAAGTAATTAAATTCATTTAATTTAATTACCAATGTAACTTTGAGATCTTCAGTATTAGAATTAATTTCAGTGCAGTATAAATGCTACTCAAATTGACAGAAAGGCCATTTCATGTAATATGACGAAAACAATAATGAAGAAAATTTTTCACACAATTGTATTACGCATTAAACGGTAAAAATAGTAAGATATTTCATCTGAAACTTAAAAGAATTGCACAATCTCACCTGTTCCATCTCTAGAAAATTCTCCACTATTAATTTCACTTTCAATCATGAAAACAATAACTATATTAATTTCTTGGATGTGAAAGTAACTAGAATAAATAACCAACTCTTTACATCTATCTACAGAAAACCCACCATTATCACAAACATTATCCCATTTTACTATAATACAGCTCTTTCTTATAAGCTTGCGGCTCTAAAATCACTCATCTATACCATACCAATGTCATTTGCAATGACCCCACTCATTACATAAAGAATATGCAATCATCCAAGAAATAACAACAAACCATCAGTTTCCTCTCAGAACTGTCACCAAACTTTTCAAAAAATCTGATGCTAAACAATCATATGCCACCTATCTCCTCTGCAGAAACTGACCCTATCTTTTATTGGTTCAATCCCCTAAAATCATTATTTTACTTTCAAAATTTTCAAAAATTTAGGTTACAGACTTGTAATCAATTTTCCTCCTACTACCATCCAATCAGTATCTAAAGACAGAGATCCTTTAAACTGTCCTAGGGTATACCTCATTCCTGTGTTTACCTCCTCAGACAAAAAACATTACATTGGTAGCACTTTTTCATTCAATCAACTGCAGGCTTATGGAACATAAAAAGGATGTCAGAAAAAGGCCTGCACCTTCTCCCTTCTGACAACTGAAGATACCTATGCATCTCCAAACTGGACCAGCACCAAATGGATTGCACCCTTCTCAAACAAACTTTAATTATGCTACAGGAAAGCATTGAAATTCTCTTCAGTAAAAACTCTTGTAAGTCAGATGCACTCTTTATTATTCCAATTATTTGGAAATCTCTACTGGCAACAACTATAGAAATGATGTCAACCATGTGAGCACTTGTGGCTGGTGTGAACAAGGGTGATGTTTCAGCTGAAAGACCTTACTATTCTTAATGTTTAATATGTAACAAATCATGCATGAAAATTTTTTCTTCCTTATTGTTATTCAAATGTTGATCTTTTTCCCATCTTCAGTGGGTTTTTGAGAACATGGAGATGGCCTCCATGTTGCTTTGCAGCTGTGAAGAGTATTGAGCAGTTCCCCAGTTGGCTTACCTTTCTTGTATTTAGGAGGACTTCTATTCATAGCCATTTTTTGGATGAGCAACAGATTTCGTATGCAGATGTATGGAAGCCAAACTCTTAATTTTATAGTCCCTGCAATTTAAACAATCCATAGAGTGAATAGTGGATCCTATGTGTTCTTTGAGTACTGGCTGGCTGGTTTGGTTTATTGACATGCAGGCACCACAGAATTCAAGGCTTTGGAGAGACAGCATACTCAGTAAGAGCAATAAAGATATCCACAGCAGGGCAAGAAAACTAGCCCTATGACACCAAATTCAGAGTATGAGACCTTAAATATCTGAGCCTCCACATCCACCAGGCATATATAGCGTTGCCAACTCTTAGAAAGAACCTATGGCTAAAAAGTAAAAAAAAAAAAACCTGCATTGCACACTTGACAATCCACAGGCATATCATTTAACAAGAAGCAGTTCCGTGCATGTTGTTCATTAGCATATATGTAATGGGCCATATATAAATTTGCCATTGACTTTTTTTATTTATTTTTTGAGGATAGATCATTGATTTAAAATAACAAAAATAATATTCTGAACTTAATAAAGGTTTAGAAATTATTTTTTTATAACTTAAATGAAAAACATATTTTGGGATTATAGTAAGAATGGGGGTGGGGAGAGCTTTAGTCCCCCTCCTGATTTGTAGGGAACTGGCCATTAAAAGGCAATGGAGGAACATTACAGACATCGTAAAAAGGTCTTCTACACATATTTTGGAGCAAAACTTGGGAACCAGGACAAATCATTTGCTCCACAGAAGGTCCATGTTGAAGAACTGAGCCAAGGGCAGAAGGCAAGGAAAAATGAATCTATTTGTTTTAGTGTGCCAATGATCTGGAGAGAACCAAAAAATTAAAGTGATAAGTGCAATTTATGATCTTGTAATGCACAATGATGAAACACTAAAAATAATGATGAGTGAGTACTACTGTATGTTGCACACTCTCTCCACAAAAAACAGAAGTGCAAGAAGTGCAGTGTGAAGGGGAAAAACATATTTTACAAGGAAGAGCCTGAAACTTATTATTGGTTTGAATGTGATAGCTGTATCTTTTATTTTCTATATTTTTTTCTATTTGATAACATATCACTTTACACACATTCTGCCAAAAGGGCTACATCATTTTCCAACTCCACTCCCCCTCTAAGCCAAAATATATATATATCATCATCATCATCATTATCAACCATTATCAATCCACTGCTGGACGAAGGTCTCCCCAAGTTTCCTCCACAACGGTCTGTCTTGTGCCAGTCTCCTCCAGGTCACTCCCGCATACTTTCGAATTTCATCCACCCATCTTCCATGTGGTCTTCTTCTGGGTCTTTTCCTGTCCCTTGGAATCCAATCTAAAATTTCGGCTGTCCATCGATGGTCTGTTCTTCTGGCAGTATGTCCAGCCCATTGCCATTTCAGGGATTTAACTCTGATCATGATGTCTTCCACTCTTGTCATTTTTCGGATCCACGTGTTCCTCTTCTTATCTCTCCTGGTTACACCAAGCATGCACCTCTCCATGCTTCTTTGAGTTGTCTGCAGCCTTTGTATGTCTCTTTTAGCTAAGGTCCACGTCTCTGCACCATACGTAAGAACTGGAAGGATGCATTGATCAAACACTTTTCTTTTAAGACATAATGGCATATTGCTCTTGAAAATTATGCTGTTTCTTCCAAAAGCTCTCCAGGCAAGTTTTGTACGCCGATTAATTTCTTCACTAATGTGACCCTCACTTGATATCTGCTGTCCAAGATAAACGTACGTGTCTGTTATCTCCAGCTTTTCTCCATCAATCGATAAATCTTCATTTCTTGTAAAAGCATTGAACATCACTTTTGTCTTCTGAAAGTTCATTTTTAATCCCACTTCTTTACTTTTGTCAGCAAGTTCCTGCATCATACTCTGTAGCTCCGATGGGGTAGTTGCAAAAATGACTATGTCATCAGCAAAACGAAGGTGGGTTAGATAATCTCCATTAATCTTTATCCCTTTGTTTTCCCAGTTCAGTGATATATATATATATATATATATATTTATTTATTTATTTATTTATTTATTTGCACTCAGTACTGCAAATGGGAGCAATATCTTCCAAAATAGCCCAAGTATAATTTTAATAACATTTTGTAGATTTGTATTATTACTCAAAGGTTATTCACTTGATTACATTGCATGACTATTAGTTCCCCACTTAAAAAAGTTGAGCTTAAAGGGTTAAAGAAATGTCACAGCATGCTCAGACAAAATATTTAGCTGCAGCATTTGACCACAAAGTGGAAGCTCATTAATCTACAATAAAGTATTACCCACGTCTTTATTTAAAATAATGGCAAATAATAAAACAAATTCCACCTCGGAAGAAGAAAATATATCAAAGTGATGGGTAAACAAAGCTTCTCTCTCTTCATTTATCTTAAAGTTGATGAGGGTACAAGCGAAACAATGCTCCGAGTTTTCATGTGTTTATATTTTTTTAAAAAGTGTAGATGACTTCTGGACTTGAGTTTCTGCTCTGTAGCTACCTCTATTCCTTCAAAATTACTTGGTGTATTGTTTAAAAAAACAAATTGTAATGATTCTTAGCTTATTTAAAAAACAATGGGCGGCAGTTTAAGTGAGATCTGTGAATATGCAATTGTAAATAAATATAGACTACAGTAAACACACTACCCTCCAAAGAGTATCTGGACACTGTTTTGCCATAATTAAGTGGACATTCTTGCTGAAATATATTAGACCAGACTGGTATGTAAGGAAAGTGTATGAGCACAGAGTTGTTACTCTTGCTATGGCGTTTACAGTTGAGCTGGTAGATTTTACAAGGATGTCATTGTTCAATGGAACACCACTAGCTTGTCAATTCACACAACTGATAACCAACTTGTGCCACCCAAAATTGACCCAGAATTCATTCTGGGAGTTTTTCCCATGGTGGTGCAGCTTGCCAGCTCTCATGGTGAAGTTATGAAGCCTACCAACATTTAAGTGAAAAAAACAACAACATTCAGACAGCTCAGAAACACTACATAAATTATACGTTACTATGTACATTTCTGAATTATTGGGTTGTCGGAAAAGTCATGACGTATTTTGGCACCTGATGGCGGTTGGGCGGTTTTGGAAGTACTAGAGGCATGCGCAGCTCTGTTATCGCTATGGCATTCGACAGGAGCCAGTTCTAGCTGCAGTCTAAAAGGAATAGTGAGCGATTTGGTTGATTTGCGGAGATTTGACATGAAGTTGAAAGACCAAATCGTGCATTTTTGCCATATTTTACTGTTTCACTTCTGTAAAGGGAAGAACGCATGTCAAGCTTGTGAAAAGTTGCGTAAAGTGTACGGTGATAATGCTCAACAAGAACGTCAGGGCTAGCACTGGTTCGCAAAATTCCGTGCTGGCGATTTTTACCTCAACGATGCTCCTCGGTCCGAGAGGCCAACCGAGGTTTATGACGACCAAATCAAGGCGTTGATCGAGTTAAATCCACGTTACGTGACACTAGAGATTGCAGACACATTGCACATCCATCATTCAAGCGTTCACGACCACCTGAAGAAGCTGGGATATGTAAGAAAGCTCGACGTGTGGGTTCCTCATGAACTCAAAGAAGCTCAATTGACGGCGCGTATAAACATCTGCGATATGCTAATTAAACGTGAGGAAAACGATCCTTTTTTGAAGCGACTGATAATTGGTGACGAAAAGTGGATTGTGTACAACAATGTTCTGCGCAAACGGTCTTCATCCCGACGCCCTGCTTCACCTCAAACGACATCCAAAGCAGACATTCATCAGCAGAAGGTTCTGGTCTCGGTGTGGTGGGATTTTAAAGATGCTCATGCTTTTCGAGCTCCTACCATGGATCCAAACAATAAATTCGAATGTGTACTGTTGGCAATTGGATTGCAGAGTGATTTCTTGCACTGTGGCCCGTCTATTTGCTGTTACAATGCGAGCTAGCCGACGATGACCGTGCTCATCCACACGCTGTTGTCCACAGCAGTTGGCCCTTGCGGGGATGGTTTTATCGGATTTGATGTACTCACGATGCACCCGTGACACAGTTGCTCGTGAAAATCCCAGTGCCTGCACGACTTCCAAGATGGAGTGACCCATTCATTGAGCCCTGACAATTTGCCCACGATCAAATGCGCTTAGATCCTTCGTCTTACCCATACTGCGTCCGACTCTTACTGATTCCCGTCGCATCACTCCTTATATTGTTGGATTACTGCATACGTCATGTCGTTTCCGTTTACAGGGCCACCCACAGTGCCACATTTGCATAGCGTCAGCTGCCTCTAATCCAATTGCTCTTCGGTGTAGATCTAAACTTGTATTAAATTTATGTTAAACTGATTATGGATATGTGTAAAACCTTTCACTTATAATTGTGTACTGACGGCTAACTAAACCATGCTAATCTTTCCTGCACGATACCTTTCATCTAAAAATCAAAAGGATTGCACCTTTCTCTAACGAATTTTCTTTACGCTACAGGGAAAGCATCGAAATTCATTGCAATTCGAACGTACCATTCAACATCCCGATTATTTGGAAATCACTACTGGCAAAAGTTATGGAAATGATGTCAACCACATGAACACTTGCTTACCAGTGTAACCAAGGCTGATATTCAGCTAAAACATCTGAACTTTAATATACATTACATAATAAATCATAAGCGTGAAATTTTCATTCAAAACTGAATTCATTATGTGAAATGGCCTTTCTGCTGACGATTTGCGAGTACATTCTGGAGGGCAGTGTGTATTATCCCATGTAAGCGATAACAAATTATCCTAATTAATTTTGACACGATTATCATGTGAAAGTTAACATAATTAGAACCCAACTTGTATGTCTTTGAAATCAAGGCTACCATTTAGCTTTGCAAAGATATAATCAATTATGCTATTCATTTTTCCAAGAACATATAACTTACCATTTGTGCAAAAATAAATTAGCATGAATTATTTTAACAGAAAAATAACAAACAAAAAAAATGGACAGAATACGCTTTGAACTGCTGATATTAGTGAAGATGTTGGTATGACATTTGTAATGAACTGGTAATGCTGGAAGAAAACTACAAATCATTGAGTGACTTTGAAGTAGCAATAGGCTGCAAAATGTTTGCTATAATGTTGTGATGGATACAAAATACAAAATTTGCTTACTGTTTATATCCTTTGTTGCATGCATCCCTTCTATGTGAATGACAATTCCTTTCTATGGTAATCAAAATCTCTTAATTTCCCAACTGGTACAAAAACTATCACAACTTTTTCAGAAAATAATAATACCACCACCACTCTTCATCAAAAATTACATGTCTCCTTACAGCACCTTACAATAATTCTTATTCAACAATAGCACAAGACTTATCCAGCAGTCAGTGGTGTAGCTATAGATCATACTAGAAATATGCATTAAATGCATCATCAAGATTAGGAGCTATGACCAGAAAATAGACATTAAGCTACAGCACAATGGGTATGATTCCACACTGTAATGCCCAAGTTTTGGTAAAAAGACTAAATAATTATGCTTCTTTATTTTTCTCATGATTAAAAAAAAATGTGGAATCAGTATGCATCTGATGTACTTCATGCTTTAAGAGTTGTGTAGCAACCATTATTACTTTCTCATTCTGTTCTTAAGCGTACAAATACTACTGGTCACAGTGGCATATGCCCTTTGCATTGATATCTAACAACAACAAAAAAAGTTGAGTTTACACATGCGCATTTCCTTTATTTATTCATTAAAATTTTTCTACTCTACATCAACAGAAGTTGTTTTTATTAAAATACACAGTAGAACAACAAAACAAGCATTTGACACTAAGAGTGTTTATGTTCCAGCAAGATTGGTTGCAGAAATCCCAGTGCATCCCTTCTTGTGTGATCCCACAACATTGACGATAGTTTTTTTTTTTTGGAATAACTTGTTCTTACAGCTTACTTTCTTCATTATGATTTGCATAAGTTGTGTACAAATCCTGCTTGTCATGTGTTCCTGGAGTAATGTACCCATGGGGCACATCATATGGACAGTGTATATAAGATGTTATGTTGGCATATCTGACACATCTGAGGATGAGGTGATCATCACCTTGAAAGTACTAATGGTTTTAATTTGTACATATTTATTTTTTAATAAATCTTGCTAAGACGGTATTGTTCGCAATTAGTTTTTTTTTTTTTTACGTTACATATTTTCCATAAATTTCAAGATCATTACCATCGCAGCATTTTGGTGAAACTTAAGTCAAATGCAAAAACTTCCCAGCAATAGGTTGGTGAAAAACAAAACAGCCACAGGAAGAAAATATGTGGCAACTTAACTGGCAAAAATATTTACAAGTTGAAAGTTAAAAGGAATCCTGGTAATGATGCATCAATGTCGTTGCTATGAAAAAATGTGTGTGTTTGGAAAAGATAAACATAAACTAATGGATTAAAGAGTAAAGAGTAAGTGAAAGAAGGCACTGTGTGGGAGGTGGAGGAAAAAACACCTACAGTATGCTGTTTTACAGAGGATGGCTTCATATGGTTATTTTCACTTACCTTACTGTTGGACTCTTTCAATAAGAATGTATCTGGGAAAGCATTTCTGGAAAGCTCACTGCTTTTTAAAACACGTTTATTACATAACATGTGTAGTTTAGTACAAAGCAAACTTTGAGTAATCAGCATTTGATGCTGTTTACATCCTAGGTAAATATGATTAATGATGAGGGGAAGATCTCAGCACAAGAAAAGTCTTTATACATAGTCTTCTAATTAAAAATGTCATTAAGAATTCATGTGTATATGAACAGAATGCATTTGTGCTTATGTCTGTCTGCATGCCAACATCTACAGTAAAATTTTGTCCCCCCCCAATTACTAAAGTTCAGTACAATAAATAGTTAAATTTCATATTTTGCAAATTTAGAAGTTTCAGAATTTCATACATTAGCATCACAATTCATTGTTTGCAACCATCATTCAAATTAATTTTCACACAGTCATTTTCTTTTAAATAAGCTGTTTTTTTGTTTTGTTTTTAGTATTATTGTAATATAGTATTTATTATTGCAACAAACTAACACTGTACAGTAAAAATTAAATCAGCAAAGGAAATGAATGCAGGTATAATATTTTTTTGGTAGAAGTTCACCCATTATACTGACCACTTTATTTTTTATGGGAAATCAAAAACAGCATTAAATTAAATAGCCTAGAATTACATTAAAGATACAGTATTTTGGCATAACAACACAAATTAGAAATAACCAATTCGGTACCTTTACCCAGTAAAAATCAATAACACTATGTACATTAGTGGCATAAGTCAAAATTATTTTATTTCATGTATTTTAAACTTTAGAGAAAATCTTCTTCATTGTACTATTAATTTGTGTCAGCAAATCAGCTGGACTGAGTAAGAGTGAAGTTAAAATGCCATGCACTCAGTAAAGTAATAAACATAATACAGTACAACCCACTTAAAATGAGTATATATATTTCATAAGATTTGGGATTAATGAGCAAAACAGGAACTTTTGTTAAATATAATTAATTCAAAGCTAATTTGATTGTTTTTAATGAACAAAATTTAATCGAGTCCCTGGATTTAACAAGGAAGAGAAAAGCTAAGATAATCACTTTTAACAAGTGAAGCAAAAATTTTTTTTAATGAAATTCCATATTTAATGAGGCAAAGAAAATCTGCTGCATCATTTCATGCTGTCCAGGAATGGAGGAATAGAAATGGTGGTATACAGGATGAAATTGCAACAGTGCAGGACAATCTTTCTGTGCTTGTGGAAGAATGTCGATAGAAAAGCAATAGTCTCTTGTGCAACTCATTTGTTGCACAAGAGACTGTCACCCACCCCAAGGGGCTATGCCTTGGGTGTATTGCATCAGCAGAGTTAAAAATAGGCCACCTACTGCTAGGCAAAAGGAGGGGGCCTCATGGACATGTAAGTGGATTTCCAGGGATAACGGCAGAGAAGGGTAATGAAATGAGGATGTCGCTGAAGGAGAAACAGGAGACAATTTCTGGAATCATGCCAGTTTCCCTTTTCTTGGGAGGATTGACGCTGCTTTTGCTTCATTAGTGTTAGTACAGCAGTCAGTCTTATGTGGCTGTCAACTCAAATATACTTGAAAGATTTAACTAATTAACCATAGTACTAATAAAGTTAATTAAATATTTCAAGTATACCCCATTGTTTTGGGTATCTTACATACAATTTTGTAGTGTCCTACAAAATTGCGGGACATAGATACGTCGTACGAACTTGGGAAATGGCTCATTTTAGAGATCTTGATCCCAAGAATTGAAGGGGGGAGATAAAAAATTTCTTCAAAATTTAATCAGCTGATTGCTGTACATGTAACAACAATCAGTCTGACTTCATATTCACACACAACATAGGATAGACGGGTAGTCATACAACCTTGGAAGATGACGCCCGCCCGAGCCAGCGGGCAAGGAGCTGATTGGCTATCATCAAGGCTGCACATGCTTCTACTGAACTGTAAACTGTGGTACAGTGATGACAGAAACAGGGTTCTGTCATGAGTGGCATTCGAGGGAGACCACCCAAACGAGCAGGGCCGGATGGAGCTCTTGCGGGGCCCTGGGCAAAATTTCATTGTAGGGCCCAGAGCAAAATTTCATTGTAGGGCCCAGAGCAAAATTTCATTGTGGGCACTAAAAAATAAATCTCATATTTTAATAAAGTCGTTTCTGAAAATTATCGTTCGTGAGGAAGACACACAAACACTACCGTTAAAGAAGTATTTGCTTTAAGCTTAAGAAAAAGACCATAATATGGACTGAAAGTTCAGAGAGAGAGAGAGAGAGAGAGAGAGAGAGAGAGAGAGAGAGAGAGAGAGAGAGAGAGAGAGAGAGAGAGAGAGAGAGAGAGAGAGAGAGAGAGAGAGAGAGAGAGAGAGAGAGAGAGAGAGAGAGAGAGAGAGAGAGAGAGAGAGAGAGAGAGAGAGTAAAAAGTATTAAAATCTACGATTTTCTTTCCCGGGAGAAGAGGTTTAGGTTGCATTGTGACTCTTATAACAGCTTATTCACAAGAGAGCCTGATGATGGATCCATAGTGGGTCTGAAAGATCTCGCATGTATATATGGTTTTAAGTTGTAAATAAAAGTTCATCTTTTAATCTGCAACTATCTCCATTGTTTGGTATCGTGTCTAGACAGCATTCAGTTATTTTTGCTGTATTGGTTGGCACGAATAGCACGGGCGTTTGGATGATAAAAAGATACCTGCTTAGCGAATATTTTCTCATTGCGAATATTTTTGTATAGGAAATATAATAAGGATCCCTCTAAAATAAATTGGTATAAACAGTTTTTTTCCCCTGATACATGTTTAGTGATTGATTTTTAATGCACAGTGGAGTAACTGACCAATTAGTGACATTCTAAACATTTATACACGTTCATATATGAAAGTTGCCTTTTTTTTTTTTCAATTTCTTGTAATGTTGGAAAAGTAGCCTTCATATGTAGTCCGAAAGTAACTTGGGTATTGTTCTTTTCATTTCCTTAAATTTAAATATCAGGTTTTCACACAAATTGTTGGATATATAAAAGTAGGGTACCACATAATGATGAAATTTAATTTGCTATTTCATGAATGCAGAAAAGATTAAGGTGGTTACAAAAATCATTTCGAATCTGCAAATCTCAGTGTCCGTACGACGAACAGGGGGGATATAATGCATTCAAAAATGGGGAGATTGGAAACAAACAAAAAAACTTCAAAAATATATTTTTAAGGGCCTTGCGCCCCAAAAGTTACAAAAAAAAATGCAGTTAAATTTTTTTACCAAAAATTATTTTGTTTTCTAAACTGCAGGGCCCCCTAAAGGCTCAGGGCCTGGGGAGACCGCCCCGGTCGCCCCATGATCCAGCCGGCCCTGCAAACGAGGGTCGGTTTTTCATAATGTACATGAGCGAAAGAATTTTGAAAGAACACACAATGATCGCAGTAACACATGTGGCAACCTATCTTTCCGAAAAGCTTTATTGGACAAAACTGTCATACATGAGCACAGCTTGGGTGTGATGAATATTGAGTGGGTGCACTGCGAAGCTTTGAATTTCACTAAGGACGAAACTAATGGTAATTTTAATTCCTGTTGTCATAACAGCTTTATTTCCTTTCCGAACTACAGATAAATACAGGGCTGAAGAACTTACTTCTATACAGTCCTAATTTTGTCCAACACATCCGGAAATACAATAGTGCAATGTCATTCGCTTCCCTCTCTGACAAAAAAAAAAAAAAAAAGGAGATTCCAGGCAGTGGTCCATACTGCTTTAAAATTCAGGGACAGATTCACCAGTACATCTCTGATTTATTACCACTTACTGGTGAAAATTGTACTTCATGATTCCTCGGCAGCTACTGCTATATGCATTGCTCATAATGAAGATAAAGAATTAAAGCGATCAATATCAACAGCTCTGGCAGATATTCTGGCTAACAGTCCTTATGCCCAAGCATACAAGACTGCAGCTGAGGTGATTGAACATGAAGTAGAAGAACATAACCTGGACCTGCATTCTGTTGATAATATATTTACACATTCTCTATATTCCCTCAGCACAATACACAAAAGCATGAAAAAATAGGGCAATTTTATTACCACTTTACTTTCTTGAAAACTGTGAAAAATACTTATTAGATTGGGGCTGTTGCCCCACCAAGCCACTGGTTTAACATAAATGTAGATGCATATTTTTACATGGCAGAAACTTTCACCCCAAAACAGATTTAGCTAAGCGCCCAGATTTAATGAAGGTTTCCATTGGTCTGGAGCTCCCTAGCTCTAAGCAGGTTCTAGTGTATTCTAAATTCATGTTCTTCATGCATTTTTAACAAGTTATTAACAATGTGTACATGACCTGTTGAATTATTATTTTCCATCTCACAACCAAGCAACGACACAGAACTGAAAGGCAATGTGATATGGAGTGGCTACTACAAACAACTTTGAATAAAATCAAAATAGTTATGCAGCAATGTCAGTATTACCTATAAATTGAATAGCAAAACTCAGCAACTTATTTGTTTATAGTAGATATGAGCGAGGAGGAGGAGGAAGTAGCAAAATACATAAGTATGAACTTGAACTACACCACTGACTTTATTTTAAATAAAAAAGAAGCACATTATTTCTGGCCCCATAAACATTCAACACCCAAATGAGCTATGCAAATAAAAAAAATCTGTCTGAATCTCATTTTGAACAGCAACACTGACAATATATTAATTTAAAAAAAAAAAAGAAAAGAAAGAAAGAAAAGGTATTTTACAATGAGTACCATTTGCACAACTTCACACATTTATGTTCTTCTTCATGTATCATGATCTTCAGAAATGAAATATGAATGCCAAGTCAAATACAATGCTACTGGGATGAGTAGAAACAAATGAAGCAAATACCAGTACATGGAATTTTCTGAATGCATCACTTCTGATATGAGGCCATCCACATATTTGATCCCACATTGGTGTTTTGTGACTAGAGTAATTCCATCATTCCCATTCCTGGTATTTTAAGTATTTTATTAGTCTGCTAGGGACCTGAAGTTTGTCAATCTTTTCGGCAGGAATGAGGCTGCGGACAGCTATCCTCGATAGAAAAAGAAGTGGTTTGACACATGTGGCAGAATGCCAGAATGACACAGTTCCATTTCTACTCCTATATAAAAAGAGAAAAGAAAAAGAAAACATCATGAACAAGAGCTTTAATAATTTTCAAGTGGGGAAAAAAATGTTTTGGTGACAAGGAATAAAGTACACTATACATGGCAATACCTCATTTTCTGGCTTTTTTATTTTATATACAAGAAACTGCATACTTTGATGCTCAACATAGGGAAAATTAACTGTAAATATTAGAAAAAAACATTAACACACACAGTGTGCAGTTGCAGAAAATTCTGTACCTCTAAATGCATACTTTGACAAATTTCTGTATTATCCTAAACTTCTGCTTTTCAGATCTCACAAGCATGAAAAATTTGCACTAATAAAGGGATGTATGCCTACAAAATAAATACTCCCATTGTCAAATCTGAGTTTAAGAAGGCAACTTTGTTTTAAACATCTAAAATAATGCTTCCATGATATTGTTAAAGATGCATAATTCTACCAGAACATATGTGTAAAAACTTACTTCATTAAGCATTATAAGAGACTCAAGGTACTGATGTATTTTTGGCACTTAAAAATCATTCTCAAAATCTGTACACTGCAGGAAACTAGTCATCCTCAGCATGCATTATTTCAATATGTGAAGAGCGGTGTTAAACACATTTTGAGAGACAACTTTCAACTGGGAAACTGTACTCTTCGTTCAAACCTCCTATGGTTGTTGGATCATGTACAAAAATGAGTTTTACAACTGTACAATTACCAGATTTTAAATCTGACTTGAAAAAACAAAAATAAAACTTCCATACAAAAGTTATAAATGCCCAGTGCCAGAAGCTTATCAAAAATACTTGATACTAACATAATTGAAGCCCACAAAGAGGATGAAATGTTTCTCCAGTTTTCCTGCTGATTTGTTGCACAATCAAAGTATGTCTGCAATATTCAGCTGACTACAATTATTCTTTGAAGGTTCACTGCAGGCAAAGAACGAATGTTGGCTTCCTGGAACAGCAGCAATATCCATACAGCTTACCTGCAAAATTTTAAAAACATTCTAAAACCCCTCCTCTTTGAAACTTCTTCCTCTAAATACTTCCAAGTACTACAGTGAAACCAAATTGTTGAGTTGTGTTCAGTCTTTGTCTCCCACAGCATTTCAAAGAATAACCATAATTAAATGATTACTGTATGCAAATCTCAACTATGTGAAAAGCCAATTTTATTCCACATATTTTGAAAACCACAGAAACACTATAGCTACCTCTAACACCAGTAATCAGTGCAGCAAAAATGCAACTGCTTCAGACCTGGATATGGCCAGTCCTCATTAACACCCCATGCATATAATTTCTTGATACTTATCTGGTGTACAGATGCATACACAGTTTTGTTAATTTTGAAGACCTCTTACTGAGTATAACATTTTCTTTGAACATTATATATATTTATGACACCAGATGCAAATGTAATAATGTTGTGATGATTAACAAATTTCCCCATATACAGCAATAACACCTACAAATTTTGCAATAGCCAAATTATGGTAAGCTTGTTATCATTTTTACTTTCTAAGCATTAATTACCTTACAAAGCTTCAGGATTTTAAGTTATGTATTATTGTAAATTTATGACATTTTTGTTAACATTAATGGCCTAAATCTTGTTACCATTATACAGAACTTATTTTTCAATGCACCTTCTGGATTTAAAAAATCATATATAATTGATAAACAAACACCAGGAAAAGAAATTAATAAAATTTTTAAAAAATATTCTAAAAAAGCCCTTTCAGAAAACTATCTTAACAAATATAATTACCCTGAGAATCCAAATGCGCAAAAGCAGCAGAGAAGAACAATCAAGACTGCAGAAAGTTTTTAAAATGCTGAGCTTTGGCTTTTTCAAGTACCAGCAAAACACAGCATTAACTCATCTCTGCAAAGACCTAGTTGAAAATGGGTTTCTGCTGTGCCATAAATTTAGCAAGCCAAAGGACCCCATAAATCAAGAACTACCTTTAAAGCTCTGAAAGGTGAAATTATTAATAATCACATTTAGGTTCTTACATTAATGACAAACTTGGCCTGACCCACACGACTCATCGTCCACAAGACAAGGAACACAAAGCACGGACACAATGATTACAAAAACAACTTTGCTTGTTGGAGTTTGGTTCATTTTATTGAGTGTTTTTCTAGGTAAAGCATTTTTACAATACTGTGTACATATTGCAACTTTTCTTAATTATTTGCTAAAGTATCAACCAGTCTCTTAGATTTTGTCAAAATTTATTTGTTTTTGTAATCATTGTGTCTGTGCTTTGTGTTCCTGGTCTTGTAGATGACGAGTCGTGTGGGTCGGGCCAAGTTTGTCATAAATGTAAGAACCTAAATTTGATTATTAATAATTTCACCTTTCAGAGCTTTAAAGGTGGTTCTTGATTTATGGGGTCCTTTGGCTTGCTTGCATTTATGACATAGCAGAAACCCATTTTCAACTAGGTCTTTGCAGAGATGAGTTAATGCTGTGTTTTGCTGGTCATTGAAAAATCCAAAGCTCAGCATTTTCAAAACTTTCTGCATTCTTGATTGCTCTTCTCTGCTTGTTTGCATTTTTTTTTTTTTTTTTTTTTTTAGTTCTTGGCTCCCGTTGAATTTGCTTATTACTTTGTGCGTGTCATACACAGGGTTCTCGCCAGGGTTCCAGAATCAGGGGTGAAAATGTCCCCCAGGCTTTTTTCTGGGGGTGATTTTGAAAAATCAGGGGTGAATTTTAAACAATTGTAAACTTAGAGAAAAATACTACATTATGGGGGTAAAAAATGAACAAACACAAAAATAATATAAATATTTTATACACATCTTCTAATTTTGTTATTAAATATTTCAGCAGCTTTGTGAAATGGAAAGCTTTCTAGTGTTGCATTTGCTGCTGATAGTCGAATCAATTTTTTAAAGTTTATTCTTTCAGTCTGTTGCGAAATTTATCTTTTATTGGATTTTTTGTGCTAAAAGAATGCTCTACTAATGCAGAACTTATCGGCACAACCAAAGCAATTTCATACAACACTGTGCTTGGATACACATCTTTATACCTGCAGATGAAAAGTTCTGCAACATCTGCAAATTTAAAACTAGCGCAGTTATTTTTTAGCAGAATAAATATATATGGATATTCACTCAACAGGCATTTCAAATCTTCAAAATCTTTGAAGTGGTCTAACATTTTCAAAACAAATTTGCATGACACCGATGGGGATATTTACTTCCCATCCTAAAAGCGTTTGAGCGAATTGGCTCCTTTCACAACAATGAATAATAAAATAAACATAGGGACCTTTACAACGTCGAAAACAAAAAATCACTTTAACACTGTATCATTTTCGTCGGTTTCGACTTCAAGCCAGTCGTACATTTTGCGCCATTTCTCTTGAAAGTTAAATTTTTTTTTAATTTAGTTGGAGGTACAGCAGGAACAGCCTCACTACATTTCTCAGGCAATATTTCACTGTTTAAAGTCGTAGCACTCGATGCCAAACTTGCAGAATCATCAGTAGAATGCTTCCTCTTTCTAATGAGGAACTTTTCCATTGTAAGAACAAATATCAGAGCTGCCAACTTTTCAAATTCAAAAACCGGGACATCAATTTTTTAAATAAATAATAAAATTATATATTATACGTTTCTCTATTTTTTTAATTACAGTTAATTATTTAATACAAATAAAGAAATATTTACAAAAAAAAAATTAGTATTTAAGTATAAAATAAGATTAACAAACCTTGTTAATGAGTTTCATTTTTAGAGAGTGAGACACTATTTTTTTCAGAGAGTCACCAATTTTTCTCCCCACCATAACAGGAGTCTTATCACATAAGGCAAGACAGTTCATCCACAGAATACCAAGATACTGAAATTCTTCAGACACAAGTTTGGCAATATTTTCACATGTTGAACTGGTTTCTAGGCATGGCAAAGAGAGCAGCATGCATCTCACTCACTTGCAATGATTATCAAAGTATGTTGCCACAATCCCCCCTCCAAATTCCTAAATCAAAAAGATTGCTCGCAAAACTCAAGATTTACTATAAAATCAATAAGATTTGAGACAGTACCAGAACTGTTAATTTATGATTATCTATTATTAGGGGAGAGCGGTAATGTATGGGATGTGCTAGCAGTATGTTTGATGATACTTGTATTCAATTATTTTTCTGTATCAGCCACTCATAGATGGAGTTCAGAAATTGTGATGATTTTCAAGGTTTTGAATTTTTTTTTTAAATTGAATGGTACAATTTTAGAAATAACTTGATTTTGTTTAAGCAATGACAAGACAGTGACTTGTTTGTTTAATGACCTTGGATGGCAATTTTATCCATCACGAATGCACGACAGCGCTATTTTAGATAAAGGATGAATAGTGTAACTTTGAGAATATGAATACTTTTAAACACCATGCATCAATTCTCACAAATTTTCAGCTTCTTCACTTTCGTTTTCAGGAAAAAGAATTACGATAACGGGAAAAATCTTTATCCCCCCTCTCTTTGTCAAGCTAAAATGCAAACCTTATTTTGGGGGTGGGGGAATATTTAAGAATACAGGATACATGTTCAGATCATTGGGGGAGGGGCACAATTACGGGAGAAATCTTTGCTACGTCCAATTTTCGTTTTCAGACAGTTTCCCTCCATTTTCAAGTTGAAATACAAATTATATGATGGATAAAATTGTAAAATAAACTGATATTTAACAACAATACTAGGCAGAGGAAACATCGCGTGAAAAATAAAATTACGATTATGAGAGAAATCTTCACTGCGTCTAACTTCCGTTTTCGAAAATTTTGAAAGACGAAACTTCCGTTTTCGAAAGTTTCCAGCGAAAAACATTCTCCTACGCTACCAATTGCCCCGAAATTTCTGTTCAGTTATGCATCGATCTCGAGGAAAACTCCAATTATGACGGAAAAGGAGAAATTTCTCGAAGCTGTTGCACGCTCATGCCTGAAGATTACAGGGAAAATTTTGCGCCGTCGAATTTCCGTTTTCGGAAATTTTCCCTACATTTTCCAACTGAAATACAAATATTTTTGGAATAAAGTGATGTATAACAGCAATACTAAACAGAGGCAACATCGCAGGAAAAAGAAATTAAGATTATGGAAATCTTTATTTCGTTTACTTCCATTTTTGTAAGACGAAATACCGACCCGATGCGTATTTTTACGCGTTGGTAAAATTTCGATGCGTAAACACACTTTTTGATGCGTACTAGACGCGTAATTACGCGTTTTGGCGAACTCTGCATGGGGCGCAGAATTAAAAAAAAAATCGCACTTTGGCGCAATTAGCGCAGCTATTCCAACACTGAGGGAGAGCAAGTTTGGAAGGATTGGCGGGAGGGTGTGTGCGATCGCTCCCAGCTAGAAACATGAGATAACATAAGGTTCAATCGCTATGAGATCATAATAAAACAAAAGCAGGAGTTTACACTAAGCGACAATAACAACGATATCAAGTTCCATCAGTAAAAAAAATTTACGAGCCATTTTGGCGAAAATACGGAAGAAACTATCTTTCGACCATAAAACTACCAAAAACACCGTAAAACTTTCGGGAAATCCGGAATACTTGGCAGGTATGCGGACGTCATTGCACCGATATCGGCTTTTCCGACATATGTAATATCACCTTGCCGTTCTTCACCCGAACCCGATATCGGCTTTGCCAATGCATCCAATATCCTCTTGCCGTTCTTCACCTCATATCCGTCCGATATTGGCTTTGCCGATGTATCCAATATCTGAATTTCAAAGGCGCTTACTTAGAAACGGGACCATTAATAGTTTTCGCATTTGCGCGAAAAAAACTATAAATATATTCGCAAAATGCGATCGCAGTTTAAACCGTGATTTTAACAAAAAAGGACACAAAATTCAGAACTTTTACGAAATACATTGAAATCCGCAATTCTTCCAACCTGTCCGTAATTCGGTAATCATGTGGCCGAAACCCTAATGGTTGGCACCCTTAGCAGCGCATGGGCTTTCGTCTCGTTGCACTCTACGCGGATTATCACGTAATCCGTTTATTGTACGACCGGAAGGGAAATACTGGGATTGTACCGTGACGACATGAATCGGCACATGTGACGAACAATAGGATTGTACCGTGACGTCGTGAAATCGGCACACGTGATCTGAAAGGGCATCGCCTTCGTATAGATTTTCCATGCTAATAGCTCACGATTGAAATCTTTCTGCGCGCGCGCGCCCTTTCGCGCGTCACTTTATTTTTTTTGCGCGAATTCAAACTTCTTTGCGCGAAACGCGCGTCTGCGCACGCTATCGGGAACCCTGCATACGTGAGACTGACGAAGGGGGAAAAAAAAAAAGCTGAACTTTTTAACCGCACAGGTGAAAAATAAGAACATGCTGCAAAACAGCGTGAATATAACGCGGCGTGAGCAAGACAAAATTGACTGAAATTTATTATGTAAATATTAAGCTGGAGCACATCACTGTATTCAATATATATATATACATATTTTACATTTAACAGCAACACAGGATAAATGTAGCATCTCGGAGAAAAAAATTACACGACTACCGGCGCAATCTACGCTCTGCCTGACTTCCGTTTTAAGAAAGTTTTCCTCCATTTTGAAGCTGCAAAACAAGTATTTATCAAATGAAATTATATTTAACAACACTAATGGGTAGAAGAAATATCGCAAAAAGGGGGGGGGGGGTTACGATTACGGGAGAAACCTTCACTCCGCCTAACTTCCGTTTCCGAAAGTTTTGAAAGTCGGAATTCCGCCCACCGTGGGAAAACAACCCGACCACCATCACTACCATTACCACTCCCTCCCAAATTTCTGTTCAGTTCTGCATCGATCTCGAAAATCATCGAAATGACGATGGAAAAGGCGGAATTCTTCGAATCCACTGAAGAATCTCGTGCCTGAATATCACAGGGAAATTTTCTTGCCAACTTCAGTTTTCGGAATTTTTCTTTCATTTTCAAACTGAAATGTAAATATTTATGGAATAAAATTACATTTAACAACAATACTGCGCAGAAGAAACATCGTGAGAAAAAGAAATCACAATTACGGGGAAAATTTTCACTTCTTTAACTTCTGTTTTCGAAAGTTTTGAAAAACAGAATGCCATCCCAGAGACTAAAAAAACAACCCCCATCCCAACTAACCTTCAAACTTTCTCTTTAGTTTTGCATCGATCTCAAGAATTAACCCAAATGATGACAAAAAAAGCAGAATTCCACGGAAGAATCTCAAGTACGATATGTATATATAAGCATGCAACAAACAAATCTAACAATATACTGTATGTTATATATAAAAACACATAATTTTTTCTTTCATGGAAACTGAGTTCACTGTGTCCCTAATCTGTTGATCTACAGATGACATGATATTCTATTTCCCTTTACATATATCACAGTATCAGGGTTTATTAATAGCAATTTTGAAGAATATATTTTGTTCTTCGTAAATTTTTTGTTTCACACGTTAAAATTCTTTGTTTGCGACTATGGAAGACAGTGTGCAGACATCTGTGAGCTTTAATATCATAAACAACTTAAAAAAAAAAAACTTTGAAGAATTTTTCCTTTCATATACAGGGTGTTTCAAAAAGAATGACCCGATTTAAAAGTATATTTAATAAGGCAAATGTGGGATAGTTACAAAACAAAGAGCCAAGTATGAAGGAAGGTCAAAAGTTTCACTCACCACAATTACAAATGCTCAATGTGCCCTCTACCTGCTGCACAGACAACATCAAGCCGATAGCTAAATTCATCCCAAATGCGTCGGAGAGTGTCTTCAGTCACAGAATTTATCACGGCAGTGATTCTCGTTCGGAGCTCATCCAAGTCAGCGGGTAAAGGGGGAACATAAACATGGTCTTTTACGTATCCCCATAAAAAAAAAAAGTCACATGGTGTGATGTCTGGAGATCTCTGAGGCCAAGCGTGTAGTGCCAAATCATGGGGTCCCCTGTGTCCAATTCAACGCTGAGGCAATGTGTCGTTTAGAAACCGACGAAAATGGAGGTTCAATGCGGCGGTGCGCCGTCCTGTTGCAAAATGTAATCTTCAGAGTTGTCCTGCAGCTGTGAAAGTAGCCAGTCCTTCAGCATTACAAGATAGGAGTTGCCCATAACCGTGTTGTCCGCAAAAAAGAAAGGGCCATAAACCTTTCTAACAGAAACCGCGCAAAAAAACATTCAGTTTGGTGAATCATGTTCATGTTGGAGAGTTTCAAGTGGATTCTCCAGTCCCCATATGCGAACATCGTGTCGCGAAACTTTCCCGCTTACATGAATGGTTGCTTCATAGCTAAAAATCAACCTTTGTACAATGGTGCCATCCTCCATGTCCTCTAACAGGGTTGCACAAAAAATCTTTTCGTTGTCTTTTGTCACCTACATGAAGAGCTTGCACCAGTTGCAACCTGTACGGCTTCAGCAGCAAACGTAGTCTTAAAACATGCCAAACAGTCACATGAGGGATGGCAAGTTCGCAGCTCGCATGATGATTAGACTTCCATGGGCTTCACTGAAACGCCTCGTGAATTCGTTGCACATTTGTCGCTGAGGTGGTTGGTTGTCCAGGACTCTTTCCCTTACATAAACACTGTTTCTTAAAATTGTTGATACCAACGACGAATGTTTTTGCCCACTGGTGGAGCACTGTTGTAACACCGTTTAAACGCACGCAGCACCATAATCACAGACTTGGTCTTGCTAAATTTGAGCACACAAAACGCCTTCTGTTGTCTCGACGCCATTTTCTCACTCACTAAGCGTAGTGGCTGTTTGGACGCTCATGCTGCCATCTAGCGGTAGTCATAAGAAACTCTGGGCCATGCCCGTAGACATGACACGAGTCTCATTCACCAGTGGTTTGTGGTTGCCAAGATATCCACTTTTCAAATCGTGACATTCTTTATTAAACACCTTGTATAAATGAATTTTTTAAACGCTTTGCTGGATTTTAAAATTATTTTAATCAGAAAGATTGTTTTGGATCACCATATTTTGGTTTTTAAAAGAATGTCCGTTCTTTACTGGTTAATAAAGATGTACAATATGTACACTCACAGACAATGAAATTAGCGCACCAAGAAGAAAACATGCTACAACCGTGAAACTCTGCAAATAGAGTGTGTGCTGGTATGCAAATTATCCATATTTGGTGCGAGTGCGCATGACTGCACACCCTGTGGTGGCACTGCAAGCACGAACCAGCATGTAGTCGATGCTCCATGAAAGCGAAAAGCAACGGCCAATGCAAGCAAGAGTACAGAGTGAAAAGAAAGCCATGTAGACGCCAGAGAAGTAGATTTACGCAACTTACAGACTTTGAGAGAGGCCCGATCATTGGGCTGAAAACCTCAGGGTGGTCAGCATGCCGTACAGCCTGCCACGTGGATCGTTCTGACCATACCGTCTGAATGTTGTGGGAGCAGTGGACACGTGACGGCACTGCCACACAGCAGAGTGGCTCCAGATGGACCAAGAAGAACAGAGGATCATTGGATTGTGCTACCGGCACGAACGGATCCCACGGGGGACCAGGTCCACTATACAAGCAGATGTAGTGGCTCCTGTGTGCCCACGAACCATTTCCCGACGCCTTGCAGAAGTGAATCTGAGATCCCAGTGCCCCTTATGTGTGCTGCCATTAATACCTGAACATCGCCAGCTCCGTGTGCAGTGGTGCCAGGCCAGAGCGATGTGGAACACCACAGACTGGCAACGTGTGGTATTTAGCGATGAGTGCTGCTTCGTTTTGGGGACAGATGATCATCGTGTCCGGGTGTAGAGGTCCCCGGGTCAACGACACAATCCCAACCTCGCTATCGAGCGTCACACCTCCCCCACAGCAGGCATTATGGTCTGGGGAGCCATAGCCTATGATAGCCGATCAGCTCTAGTAGCGGTATGTGGATCATTGACGGACCAGCAGTATATGGACGAGATCGTAAGGCCCCATATGCTCCCATTCTTGGCCGGCATTCCAGGTGTGCTATAGCAGCAGGATAACACCAGCCTGCACATGGCTCGGGTTGCCCAGGACTGCCTACATTATGTCCAGACACTTCCATGGCCTGCCCGCTCCTCGGAAATGTCCCCTATCAAACATGTGTGAGACCAGTTGAAACACCAGCTGCCGCCATGCCACACTATCTGGGATTTGGAGCACGCTGTCCAACACATGTGGGCCAGTCTGCCACAGGACAACATCAGGCGTCAGTTCGCCTCCATGCTGGACCGTATTGCAGCATGTATCGCTGTGCGAGGCGGTGTGACACACTATTGAAAATGACCGGACTGTGTGCCATAGATTCCTCTGTAATTGTCCTGCAGCTCTGTTTTTGCAATCATGTGTAACATTCATTTGTATAATTACACCCATAAAATTTCAGTTAAATCTGATACTTCCTTCTTGGTGCACAAATTTCATTGTCTGTGAGTGTATTTGTAAACACATTCACCAAAATTACTGATGTTACTTGACAAAGTATACAATTTCTACACAGCAATGCAAATGGAATTCTTTTTTCCCCTCAAATGATCAACCAATTTTTAGAAATCAACCAATTTTTGTTACCATCACAATATCTTCATTATTTAAAAATCACCTAAAAATGGCAGATCCGAACACCTTTGAATGAAATGTTCTGCTGAAACTCAACAGCCCAGGGCTTTCACAATCTAGGGCTATTGAGAACAAGAACTGATTCTTTGCAAAACAAACCTTACTCCTCAGCATGAGAACCTGTGATAAACCTGCAGGGCCATCTCTCAAAAGAAAAAGGAGTCCCATGGATTTGTATTCCTGTTTGCTACAGTGTTCAAAGTGGATAAAGAGGGGAATGATAATTTAAGGAAGCCCATATCTACCTCAGTCAACTCTACAAATATAACTGAAACATATTAAAATAGTACAAATCCCTGCGAGAAATATTTGTTTTGAAACTCCTAAGCAGAACATTTACTTGAAAGATTAATTTATACGTGAGCCAAATGTTGTGGAATAATTACATAAACCAAATCTATAACAAGAAAATTAATGAAGTTAAATGTTACTAACACACTAATATAAAATAAAAATAAATAAAATTGAAGCACTCCAAGAAAGTTGTTTGATCCTGCAGAAACTCCGCATGAAAGTACCGCAGGACCGAATATGCAAATGATTAAAAAATAACGACCAATGACTAAACTGCATCAGAACCATGCACTGAGGAGGGTATATCAAGAGCAAAGCTCGTATGCAGGGACCACTGTAACAACGGATTATGATTGCATTAACCTCTGTGGACTGTGATGATACCTTGACATCAGATCTGTACACACTATAAGCAGTTAGGCGAGTTTGAGAGAGGACAGGCTGATAGAAGCCGGTTGGTTAAATCAACATATTGCCAGGCATTTCTGTTGGAGCAATGCAGCAATTGGATGATGCTGGTGCCAATGGGTTGAGGAGGGCACAAACCAGCGGCACGTGGGCAGTGAATGGCTGAGGGCAACGGCAGAACATGAGGATCAAGGGACTAAGAGCCACACAAACAGAACCAAATTTATCACTCTCAATTATCCGTGGTCATGTTGTGCTGTCTACAGGTACAGAAGTAGCCATCCAAGCCCACTGCCAGACGGCTTGCATCATGGGGACTATACTTAAGGAGGCCACTCCACCACTGGTCATCACCAGCACTAGTTGCAATGGTGCCGGGCCCGATCAATGTGGGATAGTATCCAGTGGTGTTGTGTTGTCTTTAGTGATGAGTCACGGTTTGCACTTCGCACCGATGACCAGCACATATGCGTCTGGAGATGGGCCAGCCAGCACACATATCCTGTCTTTACCATGTAACAGCACACTGCTTGCACACCTGGAGTGACAGTCTGGGGAGCCATTTCCTATGATAGCCAAATGCCCTTGGTAGTCCTCTGTACCACTCTCATGTCTCAATGGTACATCAATGATATTCTATGACCTCTTGTGCTGCTTAAGCGAGCAAGTTTTCAACAGGATAATGCCTGGCCACACACAGCATGGCTCTGTCAGGCCTACCGCCGTAATGTCAACATGCATCTATGCCACGCCAGGTAACTGCTTGTATTCAAGTCAGAGGTGGGACTACAATGTACTGACTTGTTCCACTTGTGCAGTCGTTTTATCTGTATAAATGGCCCAACTGCTCGGGAATTGCAATAATTTCTTTTCCTACTATATGTACATTGCACATACCAATTTTCACCTCGATTGGAGAATTCCTTCAAGGAGGGAAGGGAAAAGTGCCTCGATATTTTATTTATTTTTTTATTTTTTTTTTTTTTTGCAAAAAGTGTAATTTCAATAGCATGCATAACTTACAAAAACAAGAATCACTAAAAAAATTAATTTTTCAAAAGAGCAAAGAATTAGAATTTGAATTTGGTCCATTCTTTTGTCAACGTTGCTTGGAATCAATGTGGATTTATTTGATGTTCAAAATGCAGAGAGTCTCTGAATGACTTAAATGTTCACAGTTTTCATTCCCCAGCATAACTATTTTTCCCCTTAGGAAATTAGTAATTGTTTTGTCGATGTAGCACTAATTACCATGCATTTTTATATATCTTCAGGTGCATTTTTTCAGTAAGATCACTTGCATGGGGTAGGCGGGCTGTGTAAAAATATTGTAGATGCCTTTACCTAGTTTTTCTAACTTATCTTTTTTTCTTAATTTCTTTTAACTGCCTATTAAGCTAGCCAATTTCTTTTAACTGAATTATTTGATGATTTAGTAATAAATTATTTGATTCTGCTTTTAGATTTATGAAGTGACATTCTAGCAATCTAATGTTTCTCATTTTCAAAAACGTGTTGTGAATTTTGAGATTAGACATTTTCCCCCGCAGCCTTGTATTATTTTTTCTCATCTCTTTGGATTTCAGGCATTCAAATTTAGCAAAATTACTGTCAAAATCATTCTAAATCTCTTAGGTGTGACTGCAAGTTATTCTTTTAAATTTACAATTCAGTTCAGAAGCACATACACAATTTTTCTCTTTTTCAACATCTTTGTTTTCTGGTATTGTTTCTACTGAACTCAGGGTAGCAAATTAATATTGGGTGCAGCAAATGATTTTAGTATCTTCATTTCCAACAAACAAAGCAAATGATTCATCATGTCATCCTCATGATCACTACTTTGCAAATGTTCATTGCATACCATGGCATTCTTTACATTGATGTATTTTCTTTCTGTCCACTCACTATGTACTCATGTGTCCTTCTGAGGCAGACAGCAAAAAATAATATTCACCCTTTTTCTCATTCTCATACCAATTGTCGCAAGTAGAAATGGCACAAGAAGCCAAATCATAAATTTATTTAATCTCTGACACAAAAGTCAAAAAAGACCTATTTTGCTTTACCAACAAAGTAAGAGATACATTTATTTAGCGACAATTTGCAAAACATCAGAAATGGTTTGTCTTTGTTCACTTATTATGCAACTCAAAATCAAGCTCTCTCTCCTCTAGCACCTTGATAATGTCATAGGAGTCACAAAACCTCCCCTGTTGGGGACCAATATGGCATGGGGATACCACAAAGGAAAGATCCAGCCTTTGTATCTCAATAGCTCTATTCACAATCAAGCTCATGAAACTGAGTGGAAACCAAGAAGCACCATCTCCTAGGGGCATGCAGTAAAGCAATGAATAATGTAAACACCTGGGCACAGAAAATGTTGCTGCAGGACATGAATAGATAAATAATGGCATGTACCCAAGTAGCATAGAACACCTTATGGAAATGAATGCTAAATGTTCTAGTGCACTCATATTAAGCATGCGATTTGGAAACTTTACAGTGATTCAAAAGCCACCCTTCTTCATAAAATCAAGAAGGAATCAGTAAAATGAACAGTAAATCTGGATGGCAGAAAACTGGGAATGTATCCTGTATCCCAATGAATGATGCCATGTGCTGTTTATCACAGACTAGCACTTCAAAGCACTGCAACAACCCAGAAAGTTATATACCTATCATGCATAGTTCGCATTGTTCAAGCTACTAAATACTGCCTTTAACTGGAGGTTCATTTACATTACATGAATTGGATCTCATGCTGTCTGTGTTCATGGATAGTTCCTTCAGGTGAATACATGCTTCCTCAATGACCAGATACTTCTGAGGGTGTATCCTTATCAGTTTACATGTTTCAGAACACTACCTCTTGTCATTCATGTGCAAATGGCTCAAGGGACTTGAAGACAAAGAATGTCATTTGCACCTACTCAACCTTGCTGACTTCACTCAGTGAGCTGGAAGCTGTTCTGGAGGATAAGTGGACCAAATGCAATTCCAAGGTACTTATGATGCAAGCAAAAAAATATGTATGCTGAAGAAAGTAAAGAGACTGGCTTAATAAAAAAAATACTTACATTTTTCTATCTAAATCCATACGATCCTTTTCAAAGTAACCCCCTTTGACACTTATCCTAGCATTCAATCCATTTTGTAAACACATGATCTCAGCTGCTTCAAAAGGTTGCCTTCACTATCTAATACACTTTTCATCACTTCAAAATGAAATGTCATTTTTTATTGCTTTTATAATGTCTGAATAAAATTCTTTAAACTTTAATGCTATCGTATCCATTTGCTTCACGCTTAGTATATTTGTACTGATTTTCAGGGCAAAATTCCATTGGATTTCACCCAAGCCTGCAGTTATGCCTATTTTCTTTTTTGTTCCTAGCCTGGGCCTGATTAAAAATTTTGAAAATGTAATACTTTTTGTGTCTGTCTACTTCATACGCAATGCATTTTCACCAATTTTCATGGCAAAATTCCTTCAGGATGTACTGTCAGGCCTTTTTAGTGCCTAGTCTAGGATTGATTAAAAATTCTGAGAATGCAGCATTTTTGTGTCCATTTACTTTTATGCTTATAGTACATTTGTACAGATTTTCATCATGAAATTCCATCAGAAAATATCCAAGCCTGCTATCTGTCATTTGTGTCCAGCGTAGGACTGATTGAAACTTTTGAGAATGTAACGTTACTGTATACAACTACTATGATTTTTAGGGCAAACTTACATTGAGAATTGCCTAAGCCTGGGATTAGGCCATGTTTTGGGGCATAGCCTAGGCCTAATTTACATTTTGAGAATTTAACATTTTTGTGGCTGTCTATTTTATGTGTACTGATTTAATGCTAGAATCCCCCCTCCTTTTTTTGCAAATCCATTGTTCCTCCAGGTCTGTGCTTGACCTGTACTATATGTGTAGCAGTTTGTATGCCTAAATTCTATCAGCAATTCTCTGAAAGGGCAGAAGTGCACTGATGGACTTTGGAAAACTATACGTAGATAAAATTTTAAATACCCATACACTTCTTTATAATGTTTTGCCAAGAACGTTAAAAAAAACAAAAAACCCTGCACCTACTTCCTAAACTGCGGTAAATTTCCAAGATTATAGACATCGCAAACACAATGTAGGAACATGCAGCATTTGTTATGACTCATGAGCAATTCACAGTTTTGGAATCTAACTGATCAAACCTCATTTGAACATTGTTTCTGCAGCTTGATAGCAGTAGGTTTAAATTCACTAATTTTGTTGCATCGTCAATTTGTGGTGGACTAATAAGAACCGGTTTGAACATTGTGTTCACTTCACCTTGGATTACCATCACGCGTGAAGCTCCAATATCCACGATGACAGTGTATTGTAGTGCCATTAGTCGAAAAATCAGAACATTGACGTACAATTTAAACCAGTTTTTCACAATATACTGATACATCGCCCAGCCCTTCTTCACAGTGTAATTTTTTTTTCAATGTTTGCGATTTAAGCAAATTGGCACAAAACATCATTAAAACACTCAATCTGGTGCAGTTTGAATCAGGCCCTAGCAACTGGAGAAAGCACAACATCAGTGTAATTAGCATTGTCACAAAACAGAAAACAGGTGAGGCAACTCATACTCTGCAGCTAGCCAGTTCCCAAGTAAATTGAAAAATAACAATGATACATATTACATTTGCAGGAAGAATTTCAGTCCAATCAACCATAATCACTGGAAGATCTGAAAATCATAACTGACGTACTCTGAGAAATTTTTGCACAAATGATTTTGCTTTTTGCAGAAACTGAGACCCATTAATTTTGAAATCTTTCTACTTTTGAGGCACTTCATACATTTTGTGCTTCAAGATGTGAAAACAAAATGTCAGAAAAGAGTAAAACATGAAATGATAGAGTAAAATAAAAAAAAATTGCGGCAAGGGGAGTTACTATATATACACTACCGGAAAGTGAAAAAAGAACAACAACAAGGAATTGGCCGACTATCATGAAATTTACACATGTTAATGGGGTCGAGCTTACGCAGGTGTGATGTTAATTTCGGGACCAACCGGTGAGCACTTACGCCACAGCACGGCATAATATGCAAATTATCGTCGGTGGTATTTCAGGAGTACAGCGAAGTAAATGTAATCAGTCGCCGGCGTACGGACACGTGCGAAGACCCTGAAGAACTTTCAATGCCTCGACATGGAAGACGTGTACGATTTCAGCAGTTATCGGACTTTGAGCGAGGTCGTCTAGGCGGACTCCGCGAGGCCGGGTGGACGTATCGTTGTATTGCGGACCGAATTGGATGGGAAGTATCGGTGGTGGTACGATGGTGGCGTAGATGGTGCGTGGAACCGTATGGGAGTCACAGACGGACTGATGAGCGGACCGATCGACGCATAAGAAGAGCAACGTTGTCAAGCAGAACATCCACTGCGACACAAATCCGAGCTGCCGTTGCACCTGAGGTGACTGTGCGAACAATCCGCAACCGTCTACTGGATGCAGGACTACGTGCACGTATACCTCTGACTCCAGCCCACCGTCAGGAACGTCTGCACTGGAGAACACAATGGCGATCTGTCGTGTTCAGCGATGAAAGCAGATTCTGCTTGGGAGCCTCCAATGGCCGTATGCGTGTTCACAGACCTACAGGGGAGCATCTCCACCCTTCTTGCATCCGCCAGCGACACACAACAGTGCCTACACCTGGTCTCCTGGTGTGGGGAGCGATCAGCTATCACTCCCGTACACAACTAGTGTTTGTATCGGGTACATTAAACAGCACCTCTTACATCAACAACATCATTCAGCTCGTTGTTGTGCCATTTGTAAGGTCGGTCCATCGTGGTGTTTTCCAGCAAGATAACGCACGCCCACACATAGCACGTGCGACGCAACATGCACTTCAGGGTGAGACAACTTCCATGGCCTGCACATTCACTGGATTTGTCTCCCATTGAGCACGTGTGAGATTTTATGGAACAATGACTTATCCGGTCTCCACGGCCAGCCACGACCATCATCGATTTACGCGTCCAGGTTGAGGATGCTTGGAAATCAATACCCCAAACTTACATCCAACATCTGTACGACAGACTCCATGCCAGAATTGCACAGTGCGACGCAGTTCATGGCGGTTCAACCTCGCACTAACCATGTTACATGGACATGTTATTTTTCAGTTTACCAGCAAATACAGCTGTATTTTGCCATAGTGTTTTGATCACGTTATCCTCTGTATTCCGTTATTATGCTGTATAAATTTCGTTGGTATCGGACGTCTCCTTTTTGGCGCTCTTTTTTCACTTTCCGCCAGTGTATATAAATTAAGGCTACAATACCACACAAAACACATGAATCAATATGTAAGGCAGTAATGGAATCCTGGTGTTGCTCTTTCTTTGAAGGGTATACATTTGGTACAGAATAAATTTTCCAGTGATATGTCTGCTTAGAAAATTTTATGTGTATGTGCCCTAGGAAAGCTTTTACATTTCACCCACAAACATGAATTTTATTACTTTTTAAATTTAACCCTCAAAAGCAAGACGATTTCAGTATTCTATCATTTCAATCAATATTTCCCAGCAACACAGAAGAAAATCAATCAATCAAAACTGCACTGTAACTGGATGAAATACAGCTTCTCTCTTGCTGAAATAGTTGTTGCTTGGTTCATTCACTTGTCAATGAACCTGGCTAAAATTTCTTGCTTTCCATCTTTTTTCCAGTCAGTACCACTAAAAAACTTTGGTGTGAATTCTCTACGAGTATTTACTGTTAATTTCCATTATCATCGCCTAGTCATGGATTCCAGGGCAACAACCTAAACTTTTCCCAAAAGAAAAGGCAGCCTTTCTTATACTTTTTTTTTCTTCTCTCAGATCATTCCAACCTGGATAACAACTGGCAAACCTTTTTCATCCACCAATTTTTTTTTTCATTCAGGGGTTAAATGACCACTGTGAGCAACTTGGACAATAAGCAGCTGCCCATCTCAAATGTAGGGCCACTAGTTCCAGAAATGGGAGAGAGCCAGTGTTGTATGACAAACACAACATCCATGCCTCATCGGAATTTGAACCAGGACCCATCTCGGAAGAATGGTCAGAAGCTAGAGTTTAGACCACTGCTCCACCAGGATAGCTGTCAGATTTTGAAGAGTCTACCTTTAAATAAAAATTAGTTCGATATAATTACACACAAGAAGACTTTCTCTTTTATTATTATTAGAGATTAACATCAACAACTGTGTTGTAAGGATACAACCTTGCTGCACTTAGATACTGAAATAACTGACGGTTAGGGGAGTTTATTAAAAAACATTCAACTGTTGTTAAAGATTCAATTGTTTTCATCTCATGATCACATTAAACAAGCCTTTGACAGACAAATTTTCAGTACTTTTTCATATCCTCAATATTAGAAATCAATTTCTCCAAGGCAAGGATTTTGCTTGGACCTTCAAAAGCTACATGATATTTTTCTGCTGAACAACTGCTATTCATTGGTAAATACTCATCATATTCTTCAAAACTACTCTCACACACAAATAAACCACTCCTATTTATCCTAAAAACTTAGTGACACAATTCAGAAAAAGCAGTCAATGTGATCGATAGCCTTCGATTCATTAACCCTTATGTACAAAACACCAGCTATATAGGGTTCTCACTCTTTTTATCCCACAATAAATAAGCACTTTTTAAAAACTTTAAAAAGCACCTAGCAAAAAAAAAAAAAAAAAAAAAAAAAATTATGGACTTTACCAAGTGTATATGCAACAATGACATGTGCAGAAATATACTTTTACACATGACTTAACTATGGAAATTGAAGTATGCTGATGAAGTTTGCAATATTTTCCAAAATAATTTGAATTTATTGGTGTAATAAGTTAGAATTCATGCAATTTAAAAGACAGTTATACTGGTCAAATTCAAATCAGTTTTCCTATCTGAGAGAATAACTACATATGCAATAAAAGTATGTAAATTGTAAAACTGTAGTTAAAAGTCATGAGTTTGAAATCTGAATTTTACATCTTATGGTTTAAATTTTAAAACAAAAGTCAAATTTACAGGTTCAAGACTTTAATTTTGCACATAATTTTTTCATGGTATAACTGAATATCTGCATATACAAAAAGAGGAAATACAAAAGTGAAATATCAGCTTGCCGAGTTTAATTTCACCCATGGTCCTTCACTTTTTTCAGCAAATTACTTATCACATACTGCTCCATGCTCTTTCATGGGTTTTTAGCTGACATCACATGTTGTCGTCATCAACATAGCCAGCCAACATCAGAAGTTGTAGGCACTACATCATAACTTCTGATTTTATGCATCCAGTTAGGAAAAATAAGTACTTTTTGGCAAAAAAATAAAGACTTCTAAACCCAATAAAAAACTTAATCACTTTTTGAGGACTTTTAAAAAATTATATGGACCAGGAAAACCATGCTTTATAGTATATTTTAACACTTGGGATTCCAAAAAAGGTTCAGAATATTAATGTTTTTTTATATACTTTACTAACAAGACACTGAAAATTTTGTATTTCCAACCACATAAGATTCTTTGGCACTTTTCAACCTTTAACAATTTAAATCAAAGACAAATGGATGCTAAAACTAAGGGTTTCAATAGATAAATGAAATGAAAATAAATAAATAAAAAAAATTGATTGAGGTACTAATAAAGGTTTTCTATTCAACACAATCATACATGTATAAACCATCAAACTAAAGAAGTACTACAGGTGCATTTGATTCAATAAGATCCATGGATCTCCTTCAGCTGGACAAACTATAATACTTATACTCATAAGTGATCAGTACGAAAGGATATGGTGCTAATACCACAATTAGATTTTTTTAACTGTTAAAAACTTCTTCCTTGTGTGTGTATCTGAAAAGATGTTACAATCACATTCTCGTCTGTCATACTTCTAAATGGACAAATCACAATAATTACATGCAAATTTTTCATGAGAGAGGTGAAAAGGTGTACACAGGAGTTTACAAGCCAGGCAGTTTGTCATTTGTAAATAATAGATACAAAAACTAAGATCAGCTTTATAACAAAGTAATATTATTACACTTTAATGCACACACATAGACATGCATATTCACACTTCTCAAAGGCAACACATACTTCACCCTTTAATATTTACAGTTAATTTTTCATTTTAGTTGGCAGTGCGATGAAGCTTTATGGTAAACAGTGTAATATGCTGATAAAAAGAAAAATTGCAAACTTTCAATCAAATGCATGAAACAGCAGCACAAAAATAAAGCAATATAAAATGCCATTAAAACAAAGAGTACAACATGATACAGTACCAGTGTAATTCTACGTAATCAGAAAACTGCCCTTCTTTTCAAAGTATAGCTCAATTAGCAGTTAAATATGTAAAAGAAAAAGTAATGATACGAACGAGGAAGAACTTGGCCACAGCATATAAAAAAATGCTGAGTGCTTTGATAATAAAAACTTGCACTCTGCATGTTTCCTGTTAACAATAACAACAAAAAAATCAAGTCTTTCATATGTGTATATATATATTTTTATATTTCTGACAGTGTAGAACTTATTTAGCTATTTGTTTTCTATCTCAGGTAGAAGTGTTTCCATCACTAACAGCTTCACAAACACTGATTCCTTTATGAAGAATGTAGTTGGGCTTTACTAACTACTACTACTAGTATGTGTCAACACATTTTTCTTTAACCAAGTTCATGCTACTTACAACAGCAATTTTCAGAAAGGGTTATGAAAAGATCGTGCAGCTGACTGCATTTGCAATTACATTAACAAAATGAACAAACAATTATAGCAAAACATGCAAATTACATCAACATTTAAAAAATAGAGATAGCAGGCAGTTAAAACCAGAGAATGCTTATTGAAGTGCAACAAGGTTGAATGATAGTACCCAGAGACAAAACATAAATCTTTACCCCTTGGGAAACAACATTAATGTTTCTTTTGTGGTTTTAATGAACCCTATGATAGCATCAAGTAGCTAACCCCTGTATTTCCATAAAAAGGAGAGAACCAGGGTTAACATTCATACTTCATGTAGGATTTAAACCTAGGCTCTGCAAAATACATGATGAATCAAATTTTCATGACCTTGATCACTCGACCACGGAGTGACACACATATACAACTGAGAGTGATAGTAATGGCAAGTAGCTTCCCGCAAAAACACCTAAGAAATATGCAATACTCTTATTTCAAATCAAAAGCAGCTAATGGGGACCTGTTTCTCTAACACTTTTAAGAAATTAAAAAGATAAAAACATTGAACGGTGAGGAAGAGTATGTAACCATACTTTTAAATTAGTTTCTCTGGAGTATATTTTTAACATTATCAGCAACATCATTGCAGTCTTTTAGATGCTGCCATGATGTGGGGATAAGAGTAACTTTCCCTTCTGCTTCCCCTCCATTGTTATGCCTCTGAATGCTTATCGTTGTTCATGATGAGCAGAAAATCAGAGTTATGAATGAAAAAATCTGTGCTTGAACATCAGTTCTTGCACAAGGATTTTTCAGCCTGATACCAGTTTGCTACAATGAAATGCTTCTTTGGTATTAGGATTTGGTATGCTGTAGTAATACCTTCTTTGGTGTGTTTTGGCATTCAAATACCAAAGAAAGGTGTCAATGCAGCATTATTGATTAAAGAAGCATTGAATGCCAAATAGTATCATGAAATGTTTAGCATTCCCCAAAAAAGGATGCTTAACACTTTATACCGTAAATGCTTCTTTGCTTAGAAACATTGAAATACTAGAGGAGAAATATTTTACTGTTACATACATAATTAACTGACATTCAGCCTTGTACATACAAAATCAATAAATGTAAAGATTTTTCTTTATCCCTTTTTTATATAATGACATGTAACAATACATTATCACTTCATTTTCAGAGAAAAACTGGCACACCTGCTTCCATAAGTTTCCAAACTCTGGTGATTTCTATACACTAATTCAGAGTATTATATAAGTGTGTGACCAAAAGGCAAGAATTGTCATTCTCACAGTTCAGGCTTTCTAATGCAAAAAGAATTACTTAAACCAGACCAATATGTGCATAGGTATGTTGCCCACAGACAGGGAGATGGATGGACAAAGTGAAAACAAAATCACAAACTTTTTTTTTAGAAGATGTGCTGCTAAAATGGCATTTTTAATCCAAAGGTTGGGTACAGATCTAAAAAATAAGTTTTTCTTGATCTGTGAGTATTGCATTTTAAAAAGTAAACTGCCTTGCTCTCAGATTCATCAAATGCTGAGAGCAATGCAATTTTATATTCACATGCAACTGAGGCAATGCTGAGATTCTTTTACAGACACTGTGATTTTCATCTACAAAGAACAATTTTGGATACGATGAAATTCATTTATTGATTAAAGCTTTTGCGCTTTAAAGATGTAAGTCTCAGAAACTGGTGCATTAAGGTGAATACTGATCACTTCACTCAGCATGGCTGCTGATCCATCTTGATTCCTCCAGTTTTACTTTGCAGCATTATTATTAGTAGTAATATTTACTTTTTAGTTTCTGGTAGGCCTACAATATGTCCACAGCATAGAAATTTTCAACTGTTAATCTTTTGGAGGATAATTCTAAATCTTTCAGCATCTCTAAATACCAGTTTTCTTCTTTGGGGGAGGGGAGGGGGATGTTACCAGTTAACAGCCACCACAAGCAACTTGGAAGGATATTAAGCGGTCAGTTATCCCTAATTTAGGGCCACTGGTTCCAGGGAAGGAAGAAAGCTAGCACAATCAGACAAATACACCATCCATGCCTCATCCAGAACTTGAAACCAGACCCCTCTTGGAAGAATGATCAGAAGCTAGTGCCTCAGACCACTCAGCCACCAGGGCAGTAATATCAACCTTGACAAGAAATAATTTGTTTTAGAAACAAAATCTGAATCACTTCTGTTCTGCACCTCACTTCATGCATATCAACTTTCTTCTAGTCAGTTTCTTTAAGGCTCTATCCTTCACACCAATAAAAGCAGCAACCCCACAAAGTAATTACATTTATAATACTCATTATTTCCAAAGAAAAGATATCTCCATAATTCTGATACATTACTGGACAGGAATTCCAGCAACATGTTTCCTGTTTATAAAATTTAAATAACAACCATTTTCACTAAATCTACATCTCAAATACTGAAATTCTTCAATTACATATTTCACATGCTTTTGTTTTTATTTGGCAAAATCCCTAAAAATGCCAGTTAGCCAGCCTTTTTGTTTTACTTAAACACAGAAGCAATTTTCTTCACACCTTTCAAAAACACTTCACAAAATACATTCTGTACCTTCATAAGGTAGAACACCAAAGATGAAAAACATCAGCCATATGATCTCAGAATTTTTTACATACATTTGCTGCCTATATCTACTTAGCTCAATGAATGCATTCCACTATAAGTTGCGATACCCACACAATGCTGGTGGGCCAAGAGAAAAAGCAAATTTAGTGAGAAAAAAACTAATCAATGAGGAAGCTATACTTCCAACATTTGCACATTTTGATGTATGTTAAATACCTATAGCTTTTTCCATAACACCTCTACATGGTTTCTTCTAAATGACAAATCAATTTATCATTCTGTCTGTCTATCTGACTCTTCTTGAACGACATTGCTTTCACTGTCAACTTTCGTCCCTTCTGTCACTACAGCTGTGAGTGGTTATGATTGCCTGGAAAGCTGTTGGACGGCGCTGCAATCAGCCATTATCGCACACAGTTATTTGCATTTGCCGATGTTCCACGATTCCTTGCTGCTAGGGGCCAAGAATTACGTTGCACACCTAATAGTTAAAAGTTACAGCATCTGAAATACATACCATCATCCCTCCCCTGCGTAGTCAGAATGGTTTGGCCTATGGAAAGTGATTGGAATGCGAGCGCAGATGTTTGCTGCTGTGGTTAGTCGTCTGTCTTCTGCAATGTGAGAAACGTGGCTTTTGAAGAGCAACAGTGTAACATTAAATGTTGTCAGCCTTTGGGTACAACAGCTGCAGAGACCTTAGAAATGCTTTCGAAGGTGTACGGTCACTCTACGACGGCGAGATCGAAGGTGCGTGAATGTTATCGGTGTTTCAAAGAGAGTCGAGAATCCATCGCAGATAACGAGCACTGTGGGCGACCTGTGACTGCACAGAGTGAGGAAAACAATACGATGGTGGCACATTGTGTTCGTCAGGATCTTGGCTGAACCATTGAGGAAATCGCTAATGCAACTAACTTATCGGAGATGACATGCCAGCACATTTCGATGGAGGTTTTTAATATGCACCACGTGTGTCGGCACACTGTCCTCCGCCTTTTGACCTCCAAACAAAAGGGCCAATGGATGCAGATATCGGGTGAATTAATCAGCAAAGCCAATAGCGATCCTACGTTTTTGGATAACATCATCACAGGTGATGAAACGTGGTGCTACTTGTTTGATTTTCAGCCAAAGCTTGCTTCTTTAACATGGAAATCACAGTCTTCACCGCAATCAAAGAAATTCAGGCAGGATCGCAGCAAAGAGAAAGTCGTGCTGGAGGTGTTATTTGATTCTCGCGGTATTGTCCACTCAGAATTTATTCTTGAGGGCACCACAACAGTTAATAAGGAACGTTATCGGGACATTTTACGTCGCTAACGGGAGTCAATCTGTCGTAAACGGCCGGATATGTGGTGGAGTGGACTATGGCATTCCATGACAACACGCCTGCACATCGGTCCCTACTGGTCACGGAATTTCTCGCCAGAAATCATACTAATGTGCTTCTCATCTTGCCTATTCACCCAACTCAGCCCCCCTGTGATTTTTATCTCTTTCCACTGACAAAACAAAATCTGCAGGGGCATTGTTTTGTGTCAACAAATGAGGTAAAAACAGCCACGCAGGAGGAATTATGAGGGGTTGCAAAACATGGATTTCAGCAACGCTTCCAGAAGTTTTACGAGCACTAGCAAAAGTGCATCGTCGCCCAAGGGGATTATTTTGAAGGTGGTTGTGCATTGGTGTTTTAAAGTATTCAAGGTAAAGAACTATAAGCCAAGTCCCCAAACTTTTGGATCCTACCCCGTACTACCCTACGCTGTACTTAGGCATGCTGTGCTTCAACATGCAGGCAGTGACAAATTTCAATATTACTTCCTACTGTAAATTTCCAATGTTTTTACTAAATGCTCACACGCTTCTAAAAGTTCACATAAAAATTAGCAATCAGAATTAATGGTATGGCGAAAATTTTTGTAGTGCTTCCCAACCTCCCTATGGGCATCCATGAACATGTTGACTCTCATCCAAATGATATGTCACTTTCATCTTAATTGAAGTCTATCGAAAAAGGTGCCTCAGATCTTGTGATTTACACAGCTTACAACGATTTTGGAAGTATGGCAGATGAACCTTTACTTAAGTAATTGAAAAGACAAATATAAGCAAACAGATGCTAAATAAACACAATAAAAACAATTCAAAATTCTTCATTAATCTAAGCTACGCAAAAATGTTTTAAGATTGACAATAAAAACTTAAAGTGCGCTTAGAAATTCAGAATTTTTTCACTTGAATTAAAATTATAAAGAACCAGAAAACTGTAAGTAAGTGAAGTAATCAAATACCACAGAAGTAAGTTCACATGGACAATTAAATGTTTAAATCAAAAACGATGTGCTGCAATAGAAGATATCACATACTGCTGAAGTTTAAATCTTCTACCTCATAGGTTGAATGACAGAAAACTGTTGTGCTATGGTTTTCTCAAAGACTTTTGCATTTCTTTTTAGTGTTACTAGATTTCTTTCTTCAGTACAAGATTCCACATCCACAAGTCCATGAACATTTACAAATAGCCTATCCTGTCAGCAAAAAAGTTGTTCAGGAAAATAAAATGTACTGCTGTACTTCTGAACATTAAGAAATGTTTTGATTTCTCTGATAACCATGTTGAAATGCTCGACAAACCTAAAAGGTGATATTATCCTGCATGGCACACAGAGAAGATATATAATCACTGTAAGTTTATTAATATCACAGCTATTGTGAAAATGGTTGGTTCGATTGCATTCTACACAAACGTCCATCAAACGACACAGATCCCATTTTAAGTCTATGGCCATCCAGATTTTGTAACAGATAATACATGCAAATAGCCTGTAAATAACACACATGTATATGCACTTCAGTTGACTCAAAAATTCTAAATGAACTTTCAGACATTATTACCTTTAAACCTCTTCTATTCTGAACTTAGTTAAATTTGGCTGCTCACACCAGATACCAAAATTTCAATGAATTCAGTCACTCTAGTCTATCTATATTCAATATAATACTGGGTGTTAAATACAAAAATTTACCAGCCCAAGAAATAATCCTCTCTAAATAAACACTTCCCAAAAAAGACTAAGAAACTTTATTTAAAAAAAAAGAAAAAAGTAAGCCATTTGGAAAGGAAATCCAATCAATTCTGAAATAATGTTTTTAAATTTATGAAAAGTGATCCAAGAACTCTTCAGGTGGCTGAAAATAAAAAAAAAATATTATACTGTGGAATTACTTTTTTACGGGTCTTATAGAGGTTATTATTCAAAAAAGTTGGTCAAATTTTCAAACTAAAGCCTAGTTCGTCATGAGGACTACATCACTGGAGTAGTTGCTGCCACTCAGTCAGAAGGGTCCAACCACAATTATCGTTAATTGTGGTACTTCTTCTTCATGATTTTTCGATCCCTTCTAGTTACCTCTTTATTAAGTTTGACTGGTGGGCAATTATTCTTACCGAGTCCCAATTTATGGAGTGTCCACTTGCTGGTATATGTCTGTCTAGCCCTGTTTTGTTACTAATGTTCCTAATAGCTGCTTGGTGCTATTTCATTCGGACTTTAATACTTCTCCCTGTTTCTCCTATATAGCTGAGTCTGTAGTTACAGTCGATGCAATACATTACTCCTTCTTGCAATTGGATGTCCACTTCTTTCTGCTTTAAAGCTGGCAGGAATTTCTTTAATTTGTTAATTAGATCTGGAGTAAGCCTGATATTATATTTTGCTCCGATCCTCTTCAGTTTTTCGAAAAGTCCCTTGTGGTACGTAATTTTTCTGGTGAATTTGAAGTTGCTTATTTCCTGTTTTTTTTTTGGGGGGGGGGGAGGGGGCACTTGCCTAAATAATTTCTCAATATATAGGGAGAGGTAATTGTTTTCTGCCAATATTTCTTTCAATTCTTCTCTGTGAAGATCTTTTTGCACTTCTGAAGAGACAAGGACTTCAATTTTTTCCAAAAATTGTAAATTTTTTCCAAAAATTGTCTCGCCGTATTAGACTTAATATCGTCAGGGTGGAATGAGCAGAAGTCTAACATCTTCCCTGTGTTAGTGGGTTTTCTAAAGAGCTGAGTGGAGATTTTCCCCTCTCTTCAGATCAAGATTAAATCAAGGAAATTCATGCCATGGTCTTTTTCCAGTTCCAGGGTGTACTACAAAGAATTTCCTAGCAAGTTAAATTCTGCCAGAATCAGAGAGGGTAGAGATTGGCCTATATTATCTACAATAAACAGAACATCATCCATGTATCTTACATAGAGAGCAAATATTGAGGGTTGTACAAGTGTTTTTGCCTCCAGTTTACTTACATAATAATTTTCTAGCAGAGGTGCTAGTGCAGAACCCATTGCAAATCCTGAAGTTCGGCTGTAATATTTTTTTCCAAACTGGAAGAAATTATTCTTGAAAGAAAATAGGAGCAGTTCTTATATGCCAAGCAGCTCTATTGTGGTTATGGAATATTATTTTTTCTGCCAGGTCATCCGCAATGAATTCCAGCAGGAGGTCCAGGTTAATGTTAGTATACATACAGTAGATACTATATCCATGCTTGCCATTGATTACTGGATGAATTAATTCTGGCAAGTTGTCTAGTTTTCCTTTCAGTTGCATGGAATTTTTTTGGAAGGTAGGGAGAAGGGAAAATATCTCTGAGGTGAATAAGCAAATAATAATTAATGTTGGAGAGTGGGGAATTTCTAGTGTCTATTACAGGTCTTATTGGATGGCCTTCTTTGTGAATTTTTATTGTTCCATAGATCTGTGGAACTCTTGACTGAATTTTGGAGAAGCTTTTGAAGAGCTCATTTTGCTGATTTTTACTTTTTAAACAGCTTATTAACTTCTTAAGCTTTTTGACAGTTTGATCGATAGGGTTACCAGTGAGTTCTTCATAATAAGGCTTGCTCAATTCAGCTTCCATTTTACTGTAATACTTATCTTTTTCTAACAATACCAAAGCTTTTCTTTTATCTTCTTTCAGTGCAACAACTTTATCATTGGTTTTGAATTTTTTAAGGTCAGTAATGGCATTTCAATCAAAATTATAAGCAACTTTTACTGGCTTTTTTACAAATTTTGAAATGCAGTCTGAGAATTATTTCCTTAAAGTGGCTGCTGTATTTTAATCTTCTCTTTCTACCTTACTGCAGATGCTTTCTAAATCAATAAGCATTCGTTTTTTATCAAGTGTTGTGGAGGAAAGGTTGTAATTATATCCCTTATTGAGGAGATTAATCAAGTTTCCATCTACTCCATCTTCCGTCAGATCTATGATGTGTTTGTTAGTGTGGGATGGTAATAACTGTGGGCCAGGAGCTGTAGACATTAGCCTTGGACTCAACCACTTATTTTCTTTAATTTTCAATTTTTCCTTAAACTTCTTGTTTTTATCTGCCACTGCTTTAGCTAACCAGTTATCAATATTCTTCTTTTCTGCTTCCGGAATATCACCTAATGAAGAGGCCCAAATACGAGATTCTAATCGCTTGCATTGCTCCATAGTTTTGCACTTACTCCTAACCACACCAATTATCGTTTTTAGTTCTATTTTCTTAACAAAATTTCTTGACAGATTCTTTGTGATGTTCTCCGCGTGTTTTAAAGAAGGTGGAACAAAATTAGCTCTTTTACATTTCTTAAAAAAATATAGTTGTGACTTACATTTGTCACTTTTGCACTTACTCCTTTCGATCTTTCGCCATATATCCAGACCGTATGTGGTTTTAATCCTAGTTGTAAATTTCTGATGTAGAAATGTACTCACTCAGAACCTTGTACTAATAAATTATTAAACAAGAAAAAATTGAAGTTAAATGAAAAATAAATTATATCTCAAAATATGCACCATCATGTTCAAGAGTACATATCCACCTTTCTACAAGGTTTTCTCTCAGCACGGTACCATGCCTTCAGTTTAGATGCAAAGAACTCTTGACATCATTCAAATCATCAGTGAAGTGCCTACCATAGAGAAAATTTGCCATTTCTGAAAACAAGTAATAATCAGAAGAGGTGAGTCAAGGCTGTATGCTGGGTGTGGTAGGAGCTAGATTCCACCAAGTTTGTGAAGCTATATCAGGCTGATTAAAGAATTGTACGTTTCAGTAATAGTAGGATAAAACTTGGAGCTGTCTTATTGAAGAAGTGTCCAGTTTCCTGCCATTGCTTCAGTTTGTCATGCATCTGATCCAGCTGCTTGGAATACAGTTCAGCATTGAGAGCTCGGACATCTAGAATGAGCTAAAATTGGATCAACTCTAATAATTCCACCTCACAGCATGACTTTTTCTCAAAATGTCTGCATTTAGGGACAGGTAAAGCTGGTTTACTTGGGCCCAACCACTGGTTAAAGGTGTCTGGATTTTACAGGTAGATCCACTTATCATACCCTGTAGACATCTGCTTGACGAAAGAAGTACCGCACTGATTCTTCAGCGGTTCCTTGCAGATCTCAACATGTTGAGCCTGAGTTAGGGTGAATTCATAAGGAACTTCATGGTATTGTCTGTAGAACTTCCCAAGTTTGTACAGGTAGTCAGCAATGGAGGATTTGAAAACTCCCAGTCCGTCTAACAATTTGCAGTTGCTGGTTGTTGAATTTGCTTCAACAACCATGAATAGATCATCCAAATCAAGCCACGGAGGGCCTTTTCCCAAACCTTTCTTACTCTCCATGCTTATGTCACTAGCTGTACCTTCTTGCGCAGTCTGGGTGACAGTAACAACTTTGCCTTCATTTATTTTTGAGACTGCTTCACCTGTTTTAAACACCTGCTTACAGTAATAGCACAACAGAACAAGATTCCATACTGTGTGGCTATTTTACACAATGCAATAAATGTTCAATGCATACTTTAAAACAAGTATGCCATACACGAACTGGTTTCCATGCAACAAACTCGTATATGATCTGCAGCATCAACAACCTATCCTGCCAAAATTATGCAAATTAATGATGCAAAAGGAAACCATGCAAAAATGTTCATTTGTCCAGATGCCCCAATAAATACATTATAGAGAAAAATCTGTAGAAGAAATTATCTGATTAATGACCAATTTGATTCACTGCTTGTCTCATAAGTCTGCTAATGGCAACTTGGTACTTTATACCTACAAACAGTGGTCAACAACTCAACAATTTTTTTATACAACTGCAAAGCTCCACATGATGACTAAAAGATATGAATTGTCCACACTTTACTTACAATCACATTTTCCCCAAACCCATAGAAAACTTTGGAATGACTTTCTAAGCTGGGATAAATTGTTTTCCTGAAATGCTGGTTCAGACTTGAATCTCATAAGTACTGTATACAAAGCGATATTTAAACAATCCCTTATGCATTTACATAAATATGTCCATCTAAAACACTATGAGCAAGACTAAGTTTTCAAATCCATTACTTGATACCCAATAGAGTCATACAACTTTCTTTTATTGAACACAAACAAGGTAGTGGTTTGCCTTTGTAAGTAATATACTTCCCAAATTATGAATCTTCAGCAAGTTGCAATGAAACACTATTTCATAATCCAGACATCACACAAAAAAGTTAGATTTTGCCTTTCTTCTAAAATATTGAAAAGTCATCTGTATTAATTACAAATGTAAAGTTAAACTGATCACAAAAGTGAGTGCAAAAATCTGATATATTCACAATACCAAAGTGAATTTAAAGTTCCATTTAATCTGTTGAGCATGGCTGGAAAAATGCTCATTATCACACATAGCAAAACTTAAATGAACTAAATACAATTTCTCAAGAATTTGTTCTCGGTTTACAGATTAACTACCACAGACTAATGTAGATCATATATTAAAAAAAAAAAAAACTCACAACAATACTGCACAAAAATCTGCATACCTATAGAAAAAAAAAAAAAAAAAGAATTAAAGACTGGAGTTCAAATTCATGGATGAATAGTTTTTCAGTCTTTACAGTGATTTGAATGAGAGAGCACTCGCAATAATTTCTGATACCAGCTGGTGCTCCTATACTTCCCCAAGTTAATGTTTACAGATTTTTAAATCAATTCCAATTCCGCACATTTTAAAACCTAGCTTTCTATCTCTTTTCTTTGTTTGCAGACACACAAGAGCTGAACAAAACTGACACAGTCATTTGCTTCATGCATGTAGTTCAATTTAAATTATAAAAATACTGCTGAGTAGGCTGCTATTAAGTTGACTCATTCTCAGCAACACTGAAAGCCACTACAGATAACAGTGGCTGCTTGTCTAAATCAGTGTTTCCTGTATACGAAACAGGATGGTGCTTTAAGTGCATGTCACAGCGCATATGACATGTATTTCACATACCTCTTGTACAGATACTTGTGTACAAGGAAATTTTCTTCAATACAATCTTCCTTTTAAAAAGCAATAATGTAACAAAAAATGAACAAATTGATTTCATTAACTGCAAATTCAATAAAAACTTCAGAGCTAATTATCATATGGACTAGGTATAACAAAATAAAAACCTTGAAAATAAAACTGAGGCAAAGGTTTCTTTCTAATAAAGACTTTACGAACGATCACACACATGTACTGCTTCAAATATTTGTTGTTTTCAGTGAATTGTCCCATAGGGCTGTTAGATCACAACTTATATTGTAAGTTTTCAACATTAAGATGCTTTACACAGCCAGTTTATTGCTTATGCCTCCTTGTTTTCTTTATCTCATTTAGATTTCCTTAACCTTTTTCAATTCTGCAATGCTGGTACATCTTGATAATTTTACAGGCCCAATCCACCACTTATTTCATGTTTTTTTTAATTAATTAAAATGGAAGATAACTAAAATACAGATACAGGTAAGTGCAGGTTTTATTTGTCAAAGTTTAACACCACTGTGGAAGTATAAAATCTGATTAAATACAAGCTTCAAATAAATTACCACTCTTCATTTTATTTTATGAGCACCCAACAATATATTTCTATGAAAATAAAATAAAAAAGGGGTATAGTTATGGCTAATTTTCTATCTGCGAGTACAGAAATATGATTTCGTCATGAAATAGTACTTGCTGAAACTTCACTTTGTCATAAATAGTAATTCAAAACACATATGGAAAAAAAGTTTTAATATTATTTTTCTGATCTTGATCTTTCCATTAATAAATTCACTCTGATTTCAATGGATTAACACTATATCACCTGATCTCAATTTGTTCTTGCATATCCCAAAATGATTAACTGTTCATAATGCTATGGCTGGAAGGTGTCACAATGATAGAAAGTACATAACACAGTGTTTTACTTCTTTCACTTCCAAAGATTCAATAACTATAGCTAATAAATTTACACAACACACTTAGTACTTTTTGATTGAACAATTATGTTTAAACATTGTATGCATATACAGTATATTGTTCACATTTCCATGCCACTAAATTATTGTTATTATTTTAATCACTGCAGGTTCGGGTTTATTTTATTTCATCTTATTGTTGTTCTCTCTGGTTGTCCAGCAGCAGGAATATGTACTGTTTGGTATCACATAATCTGATTAATTGCATGTGTTTTCTTCATTACTTTTGCACAGAATTTTTTTTTCTTCAACCATACGAATTTTACATCCACCTCGCCTTGCTGCTATGCATAAGGTCAACTTGGTCTTCAATTTTCAGGAACATATGAAATTTATTATTTCTTATAATATCTACAATTTCCTCAAAAAAATTTGCAATACCTTGTCATAAAAATAACAGCCACTTCATGTAGTACGTTATCCTTCACTTATAATTGAAAACTGTGAACATATCAGAGCATGTCATGTAGTGTTAAAGAGATACTGAATTCATGAGTCTTTGGTATAAATGTATTCAGATGTCAAATAATAATAATCTCCATTTTTTCTGTATTTTCATATGGTTTTGATGATACTGTCAGGTCAACTTTTCATGACATATAACAAACTGATCTGTTACTATCTGGCTATGCTGAGAAAATGTACTGACACAGAAAATTAGTGCTAAATCCTCAATGCAAACTCAAGTCCCTGCTAAAGAAACACAGATTATGATCTTTTAATAAATGTTTCTAAAAAGCACACTATACTGCATGACAACTCAAAGATAACATGTTTTAAAAGTCTAACACATTAAACTCCAACTTATTATCAAGTTCAGCTCTGAAAATTGTGACACCATTTAAAAAACAGTACAACATGGTATTTACATTTCGTTTTTCTGTAATTTTATAACTCCTCAAGTATCCACTGAAAGGACTGTTTAATAACTGAATCACTACCACATTTCAGTATCAGTTTTACTTTTCCTTTTCACAAACTTATTCACATGCGTACCATCACTGTTATATTAGTTAAAAAAATTATTTTCTATATACTGTTTTTGCTGATTCAAGTGGAAAATGGTGAGTTTTTAAAATAAATAACCTGAAAAAATGCACATTCAAGCTTGTCACTATGCACAAATAACATAATGCCAATGATCAAGAAGGAATGGGCAAATTTTTACACATTACCTGATTATTATTCCTATTTTGCATAGAAATTGGGAAACTCCTCAGTATTGTCCTGGAGTGAGAATCAAACTATCACCTGCTTTATATCCAAGTAACTGAAATATATCATACTGAACAAACATTCAGATTATCCTAGTTGAGACTTTTCCTTCCTTGTTATAGCAGCAGAACTTCCATTATGATGAAAAGCATTCAGATTTGAAGCACATGGGGAACCAACCACGTTGGCTGAATAACAGCATTAATAATGGAAATATACACTGCACCTCACTAGGCATTGCTATTTAGTTATTAACTGCAGAGGAGACAAAATCATTGGAGTGCTACTAGACACTGAATATGAAGACACTTATGAACGATAAGGCTTCCATTTGGTTTAGCAGGGCCTGAATGACAATCTCTATCTTGTGCTTCACTCATAACTGAAAGAGGTAATTTTTCAGTGGAATCATAACCTGGAAGCTCATAAAATAACCTTCAGGATCACCTGAGTAGTGGCTAAACTCAGCGATCCTGAAGGCTTGTCAGTACAGAAGAATTTCCACTGCATGATACAGTCTAATGCCATAACTGTTTTAAAATTATTCCCAGCAATAAGAAAATTATATTGTGAGCAGTATGTTGTCATTTATGACAGCTTTCTGTGTTTTCTTCCCATGCATGCATGCATGCATGCACTGTATCATGAACTTATTAGATTTTCAATAATTATCTTCAGACTGCGACAGTTTGGACATATTTAAAGTAGAAAAGGTACAGGAAAGAACTATCTTCCACATTCTGCATTGCATTTTCCATGAATAACAGAAAATTCAAGAAGAATAAAAAATCTGAAAGTGCTCACATTCTACATTAATAAATTCATGTAAGTAATGCTTTACTTGCATGAATTCATTAATGCAGAAGCTTAGTGCATTCAAATTTTGTAGTATTTTTCAATGTATATATGTCCTCTTTATGTCATCATTATTATCACCAACCATTACCAATCCACTGCTGGATGAAGGTATTATATTCAAAGAGAAGTGAACATACAGGAGACGACGCAGTTTCACACTGTGGCCTTGTTTTCTCACCTACTATGTGAAAGTTCATGTGTTAAATTTAAATTTTTTTGTCCAACATTGTTTTTTTCAACAGCTAAAAGTAAGTGTACACAATTTTTGAAATTTCCTGTCCTGAAACCATGAAAAAAAAAAAAAAAAATTCAGAAATGTGTGTGTCAGAAACTTAAAATGTTTCTAAAATAGTAACTGATAATGAAGCTTGGCATATACAGAGAACTGATACAGAATTCTTAATGACCAAGTACAATTTCTTTTTCAAAAAATGTAAAATTTCTTTAACAGCCTCTATAATTACCCAGGCAAAGTTCTTACTTTACTGCTACTATAGTATATGACTGCAATTCGTTATTTTCATATGAGTTTTGAAGTTAACATTTTACAGTCCTCAGTTACTAACATTTGGACAGCACTAGATACTTTTTGTATAGTAACAAACAACAGAATGCAAGTTCAGTCACAGGTTGAATGAAATGTCATGGATGTTTTGATACATTAGACAATATGATACTTCATGTTTCTTCAATACTGTGCAATCTTGAGCCAATTTCTGTGCAAGATACCATGAATTTCTGAGTCACAAAGGTAAAACTACAGTCATTCTAAAAATGTCAAACAGTAACTAGAGCCCCCATCCTCAAATTAATGAACAACCTGCAACATAGAAAGTTTCTTCCTGAGATCTTCATGACATGAAATGCAGAGCATTAAGAAAGTCAAAGTGCAAGTTAGAAGTGCAGTTGTCATTCCTTTATGTACTGCAAACATGTATATTAAACAGCATGTCAAGAATGCAGAATTGTAGCTTTAAGGCATACAGCTGAAGTTTGAGTTCAAGAATAACACAGATTTTATGATTTTTAGTTGAAGGGAAAAGCTGAATATTCCCTTCTTTCTGATGAAGCATAAAAATTTCATGTGCCATCCTATATTACTTGGCTAAATGCAGATGTATTTGTAATGAGGTTAGCAATAAAAAGCATAAATTGTTTTAAATAAAAATTTGAGTCGCATTTTCACTCAAATTCAAAGCATTCAGCTCAAAAATTTTCATCATATATGATGAAGTTCATTTAACAATTAGTAATGACGTTTTGGTTCTAGCTACAGTTCGATTACTGTAGTCATGAGTGTAACACTCTATGCTGATTAAAACATTCATAGACAGCTGCAGTTCTTATCATACTGATAGTTTCTGACTTTTAGATACTTGGCATTCAGATGATATCATTTGTCTTTTGGATATTGGTGAATCAACAAACTTACTATGAGTCACTACATGTCTAGTGACCTGCCTGAAAACATTTCCATCTAATCTAAGCACGTACAGCAGTGCTCGGTTGTGCTATTAATCAATGAATTCAGTGCACTTTTCTGCCCTACTAGTTCACAAAAATGAGCAAAAAAAGGGAAGATGAAATTTTAAAGGCTAGAGGCAAATGTAAATCTCATAAACTTAAAAGAATTAAAAACAAAACCAGGCATATCAAAAGAAAAGAATCCTTTTAACCCCCGTTGGATGCTCAGTAGACTTAAGCAGTAAGGACAAAATTGAACACCATGCATAAAATGCTGAAAATATGCAGTCAATGACTGTCAAAAATGCAACGTGCAGTGATATGGAAAAAACTTTATGATCATGGATTGAGAAATCACACCAGAGAAGCATTCCAGTAAGCCTCTCAATCATTTAAGAAAAGACTACAAATCTTTATGATGACTGGAAGCAGCACAGCATGTGACCATTTGAGTCTCTAAGCTGTGCTAATTTGTGAGAGCCATTAAAAAAAAAACCTTTTATTCTGACTGAACTGATGAACATTAAAAAACAAATGTGACAATGCTGTCTCATAATGGTGGGAATTGCACAAGGCTATCACAGAAAGTCAGCACAATAAATTAAAACATTTTGGTAGGTTTTTTTTTTTTTTTTATGACGTCAATTATCAGTCACTTTTGATGCACATGATAATTATTAGCACAGAGAACTTTCCTTGTAACATAGTTGTCCACAGCTCCCTCTTTCTGTATTTTAAATATAAAAACAAAATTTCTCCTGAGCAGCTGGTAACTGCAACACTTAAAAATAGTCATAACATCGTTTATAAATTAGGAAATGTAAACAAAGCTTTATATTTGACTATAACTTGATGAAAATCTTGATAGTTCAAGATTTTCATCATTATCAATACTTTTTTTTTCTATAACTGTCTATAACATAAGCACAGAAGTGCTGTTTCCCCACCAAGGTTAACATCGGCAACTGCAAGGTAGTCCTTCATAAGAAATTGCATATTAATGTTTTGTAGCTGCTCTTCAGAGTAATCAAATCCACTAAAAATGAAAAAAAAAAAGAAGAAAAAAAAAAAAAAAGTAGCGACTTTTTCACATAAGCTTCATCTTCCCTTCAAATCAGTTTCAATTACATCTGGGATCAGCCTAGGTGCAATGGGTTTTAGTAGTAGAAGGCACACATAGTACATGGCACCTTTCATTTTTTAGGGAGGTCACCATCAGTGGCTGGTTCAGAAGATGGTTGGTTGGTTGGTTGTTGGATTTTATTGGCGCAAGGGCCAGGCTTGGCCAAAGAGCGCCAGACAAAGAACTATCAGCCACAGATTTTTAAAAACGTGGAAAATGATCAAGAACAGACAGGCCCGGTAAAAGCCGAAAAAAGAGCATGATGAAAGCTGTGAAGACAAGGTAGTTAAGTAGGTTTATAAGAAAAATTTATTAATTCACTATTATAATTATAACTTCCTTTTTTTTTTTTTTTTTTTTTTTTAAACACAACTACACAAAGGATGAGTCACTCTCCTCCCCCCACACTCCTCTGCAATGCTGGCAGAGGGCGGGGGACAGACTGTCACTCTCTTCCCCCCCATGTTCCTCTGCAATGTTGTTTGAGGCTGGGGACGAACTGTCACTCTCCCCCCCTAAGTTCCTCTATAATGTTGGTAGAGGGTGGGGACCGCGCTGAGTCCGAGACAGTTGCAAAGTCGGCCATGATGGCCGCGACATGTGGATGGACACTGCACACCTTAGAGGATTGAGGGCCGGCTCTCCAGCACGTGCAGGCCTTCCGCTGGGAACTGGAAGAGTCGGTCGTCTTCAAAAGAGAAGGCGCAGACTCAGCTGGTCGAATAAGCTGGAGCTCGGTGAAATCCACCTGTGTCGCTTGTTCAACTGTAGATCGCTTGGCAAGTGCGGCGAGAGCTACAGGGCGCGGAACAAAGGGCTGCACGGGTGGTGGCTGAGACTGAACAACTGCGGCAAAACTACGCTGTCGGGTGTTGGGAATACCCAACTTGGCTTTGGCAGCAGGGTACGAGAGGCCGTCCAGGGTCTTGAGGCGCTGGATTGCCATCTCGTCCTTCCATTTCATACAGGTGCGGGAGTAAGCCGCATGGGCCTCACGACAGTTAACACAGGAGGCCGCAGAAGTGCAACCTTCCCCGTCATGTTCACTGGAGCCACAATTTGCGCAACGAGCGGAACTCTTACAAAAACGTTGTGAATGCCCGTACCTCTGGCACCTGAAACAGCGCAGAGGACTGGGAATGTACGGGCGAACTCCACAGACCAAGTAGCCAGCCTTGATTTCGGTCGGAACCTTCGGGGAGTTAAAAGTCAAGATAACATTTTTAGACTTAATTAAAGAACCATCGCGCCGAAACATCATACGGCGCGCAGCAATAACACCTTGATCTGCAAGTTCAGTCACCAATTCTTCTTCACTGCATGGCAAGAGATCAAACTCAGAAATAACACCCCGAGAGGTGTTAAGAAACGGGTGAGGTGTCACTTTGACAGGAATGCCTTGAAGACTAGTGAGGTGCAGAAAAGTGTTACTCTGAGAAACACTGCAAGTTTGGACAAGCAGGTCCCCAGAGCGAAGCTTCCTTACAGACCTCAAGGGGCCAACCGCAGCGTCCAAAGCTTTAGAAATGAAAAAGGGAGATCTGGTGGACAGTCTCGCATTCGGATCGATGGATTCTACAAGCAAGTGAGTAGCATGCGTAGTCACAGCAATTGAGGGGAGACGACGCTTCGGAGCGACTGGTACAGCTGCCGAAGAAGAGGTTCCACATTCTTGGTCCAGGTCATGGTCTAAAGATCGTTTAAGGGTATGAGACTGGGTAGGTTGAGAAGACGAAGGAGAGTCGTTGTCAATTATCATACTCACAGGTGTCCGAAATTTGGAGTTTTGTTTTTTGTTTCTACCCATGGAAAAAAGAAGGAAGATTCGTCTGCAGACTACTCCACCCACCACCGAGCCCTACAAGGGAGAACTGGAGGTCCGCAAGCCAAGAAAATGACGCTAGACACAGTTCTGGAGCTTATACGTTGCAGATATAGTCCGTTGGCTGTGATCACACGCACTCGGCGGACACTTGACCTCCTGGTACCGTCATGCCAACGCCTTTGGCATGATCCCACAGCCCCCGGGCTCACCCTGCCGTGCCATACGACAAAAAAGCCGCTAAAGCCCTGTACACAACTTGGTACATGACTTCTGACTAGAGGTGGGTTAGTCTCTAGCCTCCCGTTTACAGCGAAGCCGGGGTCGAAGAGGAGTGTTGGTACACAGGAGGCACTTATCCGGTCTCCTGCGACCTCAGCCGCCAGACATCCCATTTCCGCCTCACGGGTCTCCGCACGCGGCAAACATGCAGGTAGGCCTAGCACCCAAACCAGCTAAAAGGAAAAAAAAGAAACCCAAAGAAGACAAATCCTGGCAGGGAACCTAAACAGAATCTCAGCAACCTACGAACTGAGCGGTTAATATAAATCAGTTAGTGGTGGAGGGTAACAAAACCACAAGACCGGGGTGTTAGTACACAACGTGGTAGCGATTAGGTAGAATACAACACGGGCAACTAGCCAGTGGAGAAAATAAATAAAAACGAAAAAGCGAGACACAAGACCAGCTCGGGATCATGGGGCCGCGACTCCCCAACAGCTGGATGAACAGCCGTCCCTGCATACACCATCAGCACCAAAATAAAAAACAAGCGGTGGCATGACATCAGATGTTGACCAGTCACAAGGTCAGCTCGGGCCGTGGGGGCGCCGCTCCCCAAATAACTGGAAAACCAGTTATCCCCGTGCGGGCTTCAGAAGATGGAAAAATAAAGTATGTCTCATTAATATCACCTCTCATTTCAATCTCTAACAATGTCATTTAATTATCTGTTGTTTTTTTTATTACAGGAAAAAAATAAAAGAAAGTCATTCTGACAGCTGCTGCAAGCTCCAAAACAACTCTGTTTTCACGTAATGCAGCAAGTCAGTACTGTGTTCTTGAAATGCATTTTTTTTATTTTGATGCCACTAACCTTTAGCTTACTTAACTCATTCACGTGTCCTAGCTATGACTGAAAGAAAAAATATGGTGAAAGTGACACAAAGAAACTGAACTAGAATTTGTGAAAAGGCTTGCTATGACTTATGCTAAAGGATTACTTGTGCCTATCAAATTTTTAATGTTGATGAGGCAGTAAAGTTCTGGAAGAAAAAGAAAGTACACAATACATACGTAGCAAATAGATGAAGGTAGTTGGGTAAGCACACTAGTTATGTTAAGAAAAATTGAAAAAAAAACACAGAAGACTTTAAACCCGACTTGGGTCTTGATCACCTGTAAACAGTCGAAGCAAGACTGGTCGCCAGATTTGGATTTTTAAGTACTTCATTATTGTTATTGACACAGGATAGGAGGGACTTTCAAATGATGGAGATAAAATAGGGATTATCAGTACTGCAGTTTGAAGCGGTAGCTATTTCAATGCTCTCACGAAAAATACAGGGCTGTTATTGATGAAAGATGCAATTTTTTCAGTATTCTTCTAGATAAGCAAACCTGATGTATCTGAGAAAATCAATAATGCCAAGGAAGCATCATGTCTTCCTTAGATAATGTCTTTTATGCTCAGCCAGACATTCAGTAATCCTGCCAAGTGTGCTGCCGATGTAAATTGTGATAACAACAGAAGTGAAAATGATAATTTTGTACACACCAGATACATTAAGGTCTTTGATTTTATCTCTGTCCAGGAGAATTAGCTTCATGATGATAGGATTAGATTTAATGCTAATCAAATAACCATAGGATTCGAAAATTTGGAATGACTGGTAAGCAGATTGGTCAAGGAATGAAATACATCCATCAAATTGTAACTGTCCACTGACATCTGAAGAATGGAGAGAGTTGTATTCTTGACTTCAAACTTTTTTTATGAGCTTGTCCATCAAACCACAAAGCAATTTCTGGAAGGAGATGCAAGAATAAACCTATTAGCTAAAGGAGGAGAAAGTAGATCAAGGATTCACTCAAGACAAGTTCACACCACTACTTGTAAATGTAACAGATAATTTTAAACTGAAACCTATGATAACCTGCCATGCAGAAGAAGAGATCTTTCTTGAAAGATTGATGACATTGGTTATGACTTCCCAGCAGCAGAGTTTATTGCACTTAGTTATTTCAATATACATACTGTACGTAGAATGGCTTCTGTATTGTATCCTTACTGATTTTGAAGGTACAGAAGCCAAATTTTTGCCATATCCTGTGGTTCAATTTATTTGTCTAACACTCAAATAAGATTTATAGAAACCCAGGTGGATGATAAGACTATAAAATAATCTTCCCATATTCTTTACCTCTTTTGCACTTACAAACTTCCCAACTGTTCACTGGGTTCATCTGAATATTACCTTGTCAAGGCTTCTTTGCTATATATGATCTCCATTTCTCATTCTACTGGTCCTATGTGAGAGTGGTATCAATTTGTTCTGTTGGAATGCCTTCAAAAAAATTTCTGCAAGTTTTCATTAGTATAAAGTTTGCTTTTCTTCCACTGACTCATCCACCTGGGTTAAGATTTCTTTCTCTCACATTCCCAACAAAGATGAATGAAATCTTGGTTCAATGGCACCTGAAGAAACCAGGTTGTGGCTCTCCAAAAACAAAGTTTTGATAGTTGGATATATATATATATATATATATATATATATATATACTCATTTGTCTGTTTTAAAATCAGTTTTCATCGAAGTCCACAATAAAGGAAAGTGACTGACCACACAATGGTGCAATTTGTAACTCATATTCTGTCTAAAAGGTGACTCCTCATTCTGGTCATTTGCTGATGTTTACACAGCTGTAGTTCATTTTCCATTATTTCTCTTACATAACCAGATGGTTCTGTTGCTATTTCTTTTATGACGAAAGCTAACATTTGCCATAAAAAAAGGGTACTGATAAATACCCTAAATAAAATTTTCTGAACTTTGTAACACTAGGCTCCCCCCCCCCTCACACAGTAATATACACAGATTACTCCACATTCTTAAAAAGAACAAAACCTGTAATCTTGATGACACACCTGTCCTACTATTCTGAACACTGGAACTAAAACCTTATTTATGTTGCCTATTCCAACTGCCATTTTTTGCAGGAAATCTTTTCTATCAGGTTAGAAACACATGTCACTTACCTCTTACCCTCAAAAGAAGAAAAAGAAAGTAAACAGGTGACATCCTGCACCTCAAACCACAACATAACAAATCTGATAACTGTTTTATCCAGAGCAATGAAGACAATTAATGACAAATTGCTATCCTATATGCTATTTTACATGCTCATTAACTACCTACAGTATAAATTAATGAACTGGTGATGCTCTGGCTTATCTCAAAAATGTTTAGAATCTGGATAAGAAAATCCTGGGACCTGAGAAAGCACAAATTGTGGCACTACTTAAAATCCTCAAATAGGAGTCTGGCATTGATTTTTTTCTGAATGAACAATCACACGAACTGTATCTTTGTGTCACTGACTGTCAAATAATACAAATTTATTAATATCTTTGATAACAGATATTGTTGTTTTGTAGAGTGCATTCTCTAATAAACTTTCCTTTAAAATATAATTATACCTACCACAGGAGCCACCTGCACACCACGCTTGCTTATTATTTTTTTTACACATCACTGACCTCTTCTTTTCCATTACTACTAACATGATTCAGAATGACAGCACTCTTCAAGCATCTTGAGCCCATACATTATTCACACAAACCCAGCAGACATCTACATCTGTGTTGCAGTGTTATTTCCATCTTGAACTCCAACATACCAGTCATTTGTTGATGGGAATGGTGAGGAAGATGACTTTGAACAGTTTAATTCTTGCAAAACTTATTATGCTTCTATGTCAAGCAATCTTTTAACAAAGAGCAGTTCCCTCTTTCTTTTTTGTTTTAATATCTTTCCCACCTTCGTTTGAGGTCACATTTCTTCCGCTCTTAAACTGGCTTAAAAAAAAAATGCTAGAAATTCTATTTTGAACTGTTGGTGATTTTTCTCAAAACTTTTATTGACACTCCACAATGGGGGGACAAGGGGCAAGTTTGACCAATGCTAGAGTACTGTTCTTTATGTTTGGGATTGTGCACCTTTAATTTCTAAAATTTATTGATGTGCAAAGGAGAGCAGTTCATCTGAGCTGTCACTCTCCAATTTTTTTCAATGCTTTTCCTCGTAGGTGGGCAGTGGCAATTTTGTGTAACTGTTACAAATGAACTGTAAGTGCAGTCTCAAGAGCTCACAACTTACCACACCCCTAGTTTGTCACACACTCCTGTAGTTTTCTGTCATATTATGAGTATGATCACTCACTCGGTTTAAAGCTAAATGAGAGTGCCACAACAGTTTTACCTACTCACACATTCCTGTTATACCAAACTATTGGAATTCCTAAAGAAGTTAAAGAAGTTAATTTAACCTTAACATCACAACCTCCAGCCATCAAAATATAAAGGAAACAAATCTTTTTTGAGTATCTCTGCACAACAGTAATAGTGTGTGTGATTGGGAGGGGAAGGGGGAGGGTCTTGCCACAATATACTACAGGTTCTGCATTTCATTCTTCAGAAAAATGAATAAATTTCATAAACTTCACTGCAAACACAAGAATACCATATTAATTTCTTCCAAGAATTTTCAAGTGATGTTTTAACATAATAATCTTTACCTCTTTGTAAGCTAATTTAATGTTTGGAATTTCATCTTCATTATTTTTAACTTCTTTGATTTTTGAATGTTTCTTTAACCAACCGCTGTAGGACTTAACGTATATTTGTGGCAGATAGTATTGTTCAAAATGAGCTGAACGTTTTTGATATTATACGAAGCAACAAATCTACCAAAATATCTACCATTGCACACTTTAACACCAACCCCACAGCAAGTACTGATTTGCCTACAAAAACAAAAGTAAAAAAAGAAATGACACACTGTGATGCTGTAAGGATAAATGTGTTTGTGGAAAGATTTCTGCCACATGAACATCGAGAGCTACAAGTGTTCTTTGTAACTCTCACTACTCTACATTAACCAATCAATAATTCCTCACACACATTCATGCTTAAAACACCGATAAGTTTCTTTTTTTTTTCCCCATGCAACACATCTGACATTCCTCAGAGAACATAACCTTAAACTGTGAAACCCAAGAACAAGTAAACACCCGTGAACACCACCAAATTTCGTAAAATTAACACACAGATTTTATATGCCAACACTCCATCACTCTTATTTTTTTTTAACAAATTGGCAAACACATTTTTTACTTTTCATATTTATATCTTTGATCAGGTCTGCTTAACAAAGAGAGAACTAACCAACTTCCTTTCATAGATGTTTGATTAAACAATATAACTGCATTATCACAACAGCTATGAAACATACCACGGGCATATTTAGAGGGGGGGGGAGAGAAGAGGCCCTGAAAGTGTTTCATTTCTTTGTTAAAATGTGACTTATATAGAAAAAATGCTTTAGTTTGATAAAAAATATACCAACTTACAATGGAAAATAAGGCTTATTTTTTTCTTCTATTTTTCATTAACTTTTATTTTGTTCGGATGGATTTCAAAAACTTCCTTTCAGTCACCCTTCCCCCTCCCCCAAGAAAAATTCTATATATGCCCCTAGAGCATACACTGAGTTCAGCAGAAAATAATTAGTGATGTATTACTTATAACATGAATAATGAAGATTTGAGCTCTCTATTATTCCCTACACATTGGACAAGTTATGTGGAAGAACAACCATAGCAGTACAACATATAGCTTAACTTATTTAACATAGAAATTAATCTCTCTCTCTCTCTCTCTCTCTCTCTCACACACACGCACACACACACACACACACACACACACACACACACACACACACACACACACATGCGCATGAGTGGCAAACACTGCATAAAACAATGTGATCTGAGTGAGTTTAAAATATACTTAATTTAATACTTGAACAAAATTGAAGTGCACATTAAACAAGGAAAAGCAAAGCAATATATAGCAATAAACATAAGAAATAACACAACAGCCTAATCTGTTCTGTATGACAATTCGTTTAGATTTGAATATGGGAGCAGCAATTTTATTAGCCAGAAAACAAGGTACGCATTTAATTATTTCACTAATAAAGTATAACTCTCCACAGCAGATATCAAACATGTAAAATGCATGAAAAAAACAAACTGTTATAGACAGGCAAGAAGATAAGTTAATTACTGTGTGCTACAATGTGACAGTGCACAACACGACAGATGTCCAACCCCTGGTGTGTCCCCTACCAGTTTCATATGCGACAGACCTCCACCCAGCTTCAGCGTGGTGCAGGCTGAAGCTAGCAGGAGTTCACAAGCGGAAGTGAGCGAGGCTGGTTCAGCTCCCACAACTCTTGGCATGGTTCTCATCCTCTGAAAATGAAAAGCATTAAAGACCAAAGTTCACAGGTAATTTCCATTCAAAAACACTCACACACTCAGCTGACATCCGTGATTCAGTACAACTGGCAGAGGGCTCTAAATTTTGGTGAAACAATGACACACATTCTTTAAAATGTGAAAGAATTTTATTTCAAGTCATATGTGAACCAAGAATGAAACCCTGGCCATGTTTTTGTAACAAGGACTTTATTTTCACACTTAATACTGGGCAAATATCCTCCTGTTGTTTTTAAAATTATAACATGAAAAAAAATTAAAAATTTTGAACCTTTTTGTATAAGTGACATCTGCTATTTCTGATTCACCTTCATATCTGAACTCCCATCTGCAGAAAATGCCATCATGCTCTATTGCTCATTAATATCTTTTCTCTCTTTAACCAGTAGAAAATGATAAATGATTGTACTGACTCATAAGCACTAAAACCACTAAAGACTAATTTGGAGCAATACAGCCATACTTTTGTGTGAATAATGTTTTTCTTACTCAGCAAATACACAAAATCACTTACTTAACTTTTACAAAACAGCTGGAGTTTAATCATGAGGTTAACTAATTTAAGATGCAAAGGATAAAAAGATAATACTGGTGCAAATGTGTGCAATGATAAACAAGTCTCCTAATTATAATAGATGCAGAGATGGAGGAATATGAGAATTAAAATTGGAATAACAAAACTGCATGCAATTTCCTTTGCAACTGAAATCACAGTCCAGTAAGTCACTATGATACTAGAGATCCTGTGAAGGGAATATCTGTGCTTCTGTTACAAGCAGTCTGTTTCCATTGGCCATTTTTCTACATGGATGGACAACATAGTGATGAATATCTATGCCAGAGATGTCAATAAAATGAGTACGAAAAGAACAGTTGCAAGAATGAAGTACCACAGTATTAAATCTGGCATTATGTTTGAAGATTACAATTGTGATTAAATGAATCTGTGACTGAAGAGTATGAAAAGTGCGGAAAATAGAAACCTACTCACCTGGTTTGTAGGTGTTTTAAACTTTGGCATACTAGTGGACAAGATGTCTCTCAGATATCAATTCACAGATTCCATCCAGGCAAGACCTAGCTGAGTGCAGGCACCAAAACCTCACACAGTCTGACACAGGCTACCTCCATGAATCGTTTACTCCAGGGTGGCTTCACTGTGGAACTGATACTATATAGTCTTTGCAGCCTTTACTATGGAAACATACATTAGCTGGCGCATAACCATGTTCCCACTATTCTTCCAAATCAGGTTTCCACGGGCTATAAATTATGTGCTGTGCCCTCCAGAAGTTTCTCAGATCAAACAGAAGGAAGGAAGCCCAAACAACAAATCAATCAACTCCTGAAGCTGAGGAGCAATAGTAACCATGCATTGCAAATATTAATATACCATGTCAAGAAACAATACAAAAAGAAAAAATATTCAAATTCACTGAAATCTAAACAAAAGTGAGAGTAAAATCTATAGGAAGTAAAGACTTTTTAGTGTTGAAAATAGGTTATTTGAAAAACAAGCAAAATCCTGAATTTCCACCAAAGTCTCCTGAAAATAAATAACAGGAATATTTCAGATAATTTGTTTCAAAAAAGAAATAAGAAAAATGCAAACCTCTTTCCTGTTGTTTTACTAATGGCTTTATTCTGAGACAAGCATTCAAAAGATTCAAAGTGGTTCTGTTTATCTCAATAAAACTGCTTATTCAAATACTTCATGATTATGAGGGTTTATAAGAATTGCTGTTTAACCCTTTATGATGGTTTGAATAAAGCTCATGTTTAAAATTGGCTTCCTAGTTTCTTAATTTAAATAATTAAACTTTTAATATGTTTTTTTTCTAGGAAATACTTTATCTTAATCGCAAATTTTTGGAGAAAATTCAGACCTTTCCTGTTATCTGTCCGCCACTATTTGACTTCCGCATAAGAATACATTCAAGTAGTTCCCGATTTCAAAAGTAGAACACAGAGTTTTTGGCAGCAGATGCGCAGCGATCACATACTTCTCTATGTGTACTACCTATGCGCAGTGATCACATTCTTTTGACCGTTTGTCTGCGCTTTAGAATTATGTGTGGTCATTCGGAAGGAATGCTCTTTTAACCATTTGTCTGCGCTCTGGAATTATCTGAATTTATGTGGTGAAAAAGATGGCAAACTAATGACGATTCATTTTTAGAAATTATGAAATATATCGTAGCGTTTTCCCCCCTCCCCGCAGTGATATTGGTACCTAATTTGTACCTACTGGTTTTCATTTGTTTTCTTATACTGTATGATTTTTTTCTTTTATATATTTCTTAAAGTTAAATGGTTATTAAAAAGTGAATAAGTAGGTTTTTGCTATTTATAATGTCATTTTATATAACAATAAAAAAAATTCCCAAAACATTTATCATGAACTACTTTCTCTCATGTTGGGTGTGATCACGTTTCATGTAAACAAAGCGGAACGATACACTCAAAATCTCGAACATCTTAAAAGCGTTCTTATTCAGAAGTCAAATAGTGTCATTTTACATAACAATGAACAAAAGCAAACAGTGGTGGGCAGATAACAGGAAAGGTCCGAAAATTCTTCTTCAGGCAGCCTTTTGTTGTCACAGAGTGACAACAAAAAAATGCCCGAAGAAAATGAGTTTTTTCCAAACATTTGCGATTAAAATAAAATATTTCCTAAAAGAAAAAAAAAACATTAGAAGTTTAATAAAGTATTTACTTTATGATTGTTAAACACACTATTTAAAAAACTGCAATTAATACTTTTAAGGGGTCTACATCCTTCATCATTATCTTTCAATACTTTAAGGGGGTACTGCCATCCTTCATCAGCAATGAAGTGTCAAAAATCATATTCCTACATATTTCTTTGCTTAAGATTTATTCCTTAAAGAATATTATACATCAAACCTTTCCCAAGCACTACATATATATTTAGCCAAACAACAAAACTCTTTATACATTACACATAGCAGTTATTGCTACACATTGTGAGTTAGGACTTTTCATCACTGAATTCCCTGGCTCCTTATTAAACACTTATTATCACAAGCACTTTTTTGTCTCCAAATGCTTTTAATACATATTTTCTAAAGTTATTTTAGCCGCACACACACACAGCACAGTACAGGGCTTGAAAAATATCTGAAAAGTTACATGCCCAGCTGGGCAAGTGCAGAAAATATATTTACTTTCCCAGAAGTAAAATCTACATGCCCAGAAAAAAATTATCTTTTAAGATAACAAAACAGAAGCTTCATTTTTTTAAAGTTAAAAATTATGCTAAACTTTTTATACATCTTTTGCATCACCATTTTAAAGTGTCTGTGTTCAAAGTGTACAAAAGCATATTTCTTAAGTTTTAAGAAAGGTAATCGATGGCATTTGAGAAATTTAGTGATTATGCCATTTTCAAGAATTTTTAATATACGTCCTGTGTTTTGCAAAAAAAAAAAAAAAAAAAAAATTGTCATAGTTAACTGTACAGAAGTTTAAGTAGTTTACAACAATTTTGAATGTAAAAATTATTTACCTTTTTCTCTTGTGCAAACAGAAGTGATTTTGCATCATAAAATATCAAAAGAATTGTTTAGAAACAAAGGCAATCCTTATGTTTTCGACTACTGTTGTGTGCACTTAATAGTTATTAAACTATATTATCACCTGGACCCTACCCCCCACCCCAACACACACACACACACACACACACACACACACACACACACACACACACACACACACACACATTCCTTGAAAAAAATGCTGGTGGTATCATCAACTTTAGGATGGTTTTGGCAAGGCGTGTAGCACACAATAGTCTTGTTGTCATTTGACTTTAGCCAATTAAATGTTTTTATCCAAGATTCCTGAACTGTCTGACGGCATTTCTTTACGTACACTTTATCGTAGTCCGCTTGCATAAGTTTCAATTTTGCCAACGATGCAGATTCCGATTAGAAAATTACGTCACTCAACAATGCAGAAGACGAATTTGTAACAACTGCTGACAGGTTGGGAATTTCACATAATTGCTTACTATGAGATATACTCTCATTGCTGGACTTTTTTCCAAAATCATGTCCATTACTAAATACATCTTATAAATCGCAGCTAACACAAACTACTGTTCTCTCAGACAAACTACGGAAGTTATCAGTGTTGGTAATTTTCGCTCTTCTCCCAGCTAAGTGTACAGGCTCGATATTAAACGAAATTTAGGCTTTGTTTCAGTTTCAGTAGTACTGCTGTTGTGTGTGTGTGGGGGGGGGTCGTAAGCTTCCATTTCCCCTCCCTCACTTGCGGCAAGTTGCTTCAGAGACCCAACCCCACCTGGGGCTGCGCAATAAATATTCCAATATTCCGTTGCCACTCCCTCATAAAGCACGGCCTTTTTGCCCGTTAGTCTGCATCCTCCTGTTTCATGGTAGTTTACGCATTTTGTCACTAAACACCGGAGGCTAGGTAGGCATGCATCCTGTCGTTAACTGTAAACGACATCTGGAGCAAAACTATGTATGGCCCCAATTTCTGGATGTAGAGCATAATATAATTGAAGAAGCGCTATTCTCCTGGCTTTGGCATTCATTCCATAACAATAATACAACTTCTTGTAATTTGCAGTAAAATGAAAAACATGTGACGACAGTCCTTTATTTTTATTTTTTTCTAGAGTAGAAAATTTTCTATTCCAAACTTTTTTTTTTTTTCTTTAGACCTAGTTGCCCAACCGGGCAACTAGATTTCACTTTTACTTGCCCAGGCCAATAATTTACATGCCCCGCGCATCTCGGGCATGGTATTTTTCAAGCCCTGCAGTCTCTATAATAACAAACTTCCATTTAATGAAATATTCTACTTAATGAAATTTTCTGCAGAAACTTGACTTTTGAATGACATTTACATGTAAATTAATCTCCGTATTACGAAAATCCATTTCCATAATAACAAAGCGTTTTCAACTAAAAATTACCATTGTGTGTTTCAAATGTTCCGCTTTATAATATTTTAGCACACAGATGGGAGCAAAGTATCCTTAATTCTCTATCTTTAAATTTTTGGCTCTGTAAGGCACCGGGAGTCTTGTTGGAAGGGCGACGATACGCGAGGAGTCGTATCCATGGAGACAGTACAAAGCAACTATATTTTCAAATGTGGATAGAAAGTCCAATGTAGAAAGTGCATTCCACAGGGTAAAATCGGTTCTAACTGGTGAGGGCCTCACTCTGTAGAAGTTACATATTCATTCTCATTCATCAGTACACTTGACTCGCCTGTGTTGTTCACTCAAAAAGTCAAAAAGAAAATGTCTGTCTCTTGAAGATAAAGTGAAAATTTTAGATAATATTTATCAAGGAATGAAGAAGAATGCGGCTGTAAAGTATTGTACAGCTGCAAGTAATGGTGTAAATTGTAGTGAAGAAATTACAGTGAGTGGTGAAGATGATGATAAAAAGGCTTTCAAAAAACTTCACATGAAGAAATACTAAAAGCATTCAGTACAATTCGATGAGGATTACAGTTTCAATGAAGTGTTCCTGATGAAATGCTCTGATGTTTATAAAATTGTTACTTTTTATGAACAAAATGCTTTTTATAGGAAATCTGTACAGAGCAGAATTACAGAATTTTTTATAATTTAAAATAAGTACATATGTTATTAGAATAATGAAGAGGAGAGGTAAACTTTAATCTTAGTTTCCTTATCTTCATTAATTTATTTATTCAGGCAGTGTATTTTACTTCTATAAATATATGTATAAAAAAATATTTAATCATTTACCAAAAGTTTCTACTCAAAAGTTCATTTTACTTTCTAAATTCAACTACATTTTACTGTCTTTTTCATTTTGTTTGATTAAGTTCTACAATTTAAGTTAATTTCTATTTAACAAATTTTTTAATGGAATGACGGGACTTTGCTAAATAGAGACTCAACTGTCTGTGTATTTAGTGATGTAGCTATTATTCTCACAAAAATAGAACACAACATCCTCAAGATCTTTCATACATGTGTTTTCCTGTATACTTACAATGCTATCAATCTGTTACCTTATTTATTTTAATTTAATGCTAAGCATATGTCCCCAAAATGCACTATCTTTGGATTTTTTATTACTTTTCAGTTTGAAGGTCTATACCTGAATAAAGCAAGTATTATTTCCTTTTAAAGAAATGTCATTGTTGTCATTTCATTAAATAAATGCACATAGGAACTGACATGCCCCATCTACAACTTGTCCCAAATTAGCTCCACACCTCCAGTATATCCTTGCTGCTGCTCATAAACAGTTAGGAATTAAGGTTCTATTTTTACCCAGTGGTGATCTTATCCAGTTATAGTCAAATCAAAGCTGATGTTTTGATTTTAGTGCTGCTTGATTAAAATAAATAATATCTATTTGTCCTTAACATAAGATTAAAATGCAATGTACATACACATACTTCATTACAAAATTCATGGTTTCTTATTATTTGTAAGTCTTAGATTAAAAATTAATCCAAAACACTTACCCTACTTTATCTGTAGGAAACTACCACTATATTAAGCATGTTTATTTCATTTACAAAAAGGGCTTAACATTGCTAGATTCATCAAAGAAAAAAGAAAAAAATCTCCTACGCAACTCCTTAAACCATTATTTAAAAACATTGAATACATACTGAATAAAAGCTCCTATTGTACTTTACCTCACTTTAACCATGTGGCCATCATAAAATTCCTCATCATGCATTTGCTCTTGCTCCTTAACTCAAGAAAAATAATGCACTTAAATACCAAAATCATTACAAACACTTAAAACCCTTAAAAATCTTAAAAAAACCCAGAGGTCTTACGTAATACACCTTGACATCCCTTGTACACACTATTAGCACAAACATGTTTTCGAAACTGCTGTCATTCCATCCTCATGATGTAGCATGTTCTGAACACACCTATGCTATCAAATGGAAATTACTTCACTACAAAAACATGACTTACATGTCCAGGGTGTAAGCTATGTGCAATGGTATTCAGTTAAACAACCAACATGAAAAGATTTTATCTTGTGGTGCCATCTAATAAGAACCAAATTGTTAACTCATTTACACATGCCAGAAAAGTTTTTTTTTTTTTTTTTTTTTTAATTTATTTATTAGTATTTCTTTCAGGAAACATTCTTTTTTTAATTCTTGCTCTTTTTTCATTATTGATTTCCAAATATCTCGAAGGGTTGTGGGATCTTGAATATTGCATACTCTAGTTTTATGTTTTTTGATAAATACAGATTCTGAATATAGCAATTTTTTTTTCAAACATATGAAATTGGTTAACAGTCGTATATGGGTTGTTTCAACTTTTAATTTCTTATCAGGTGCTATTTTGGCAAATTTTGCTTATCTGAAGTCAAAAGTAGTTTCCCTTGCAAAAACTTTTTTGTTAAAGATCACCAATTTACAGCCCTCTGCAATCAGTATACTGAGCCTTGTAATGGAATATCATTCACAAAAACCCTTTCTCACAGGATCAGTTGATTTATTTTTTTTTAATTTCTTTTTAAAGGCAATCCCAAATATTTACAGCATAATTTTGAAACTTTTTTTTTAATGACCAAGCAGCCTACAACTCAGAGAAGGCACAGTGAAGCAAAGGTTGTAGAAGCCATAAATGAAATGAACAAGTTAAACAAATAAATAAAATGTCTGAAATAAAAAATAAAATACCTAATAGATGAAAAAATATGAACAAATGTTATATTAATTCACAGAGAAGTAAAATATCTACACATGATCATAAAATTCTTATTAAACAAATTGACAGAAAAAAACATTCACAGTGCTTCAAGGTAACAAATTTATCACTGTTCAATAGTCACACAAATTATGTGTTTAACCAAATCATATGTATAACTCGGTATCTGAAACTTTAAATACTGCTTTTAGAGTGAGCTGCCAAATTTTGATGTCAACATTCACAATTGACAGCTTTAACTAATCTATACCTCCAGAAAAAAGAAACAGTGGCATTAGACAGTTCAGTCATCTCTATAAAAGTTCAGCAGCTGAAATTGTTTTCTTAAACACAATGCTAAAATTTTGCTTTTGCAGCATTTGATAGATGTTCTTCTCAACAATTCATTCATCTAGGGGTACATATGATAGTGAATGTGATGTCCCTGAATTGAAGGTGTTTTAAGTGGAGAACAGAAATTTATGTCATCTTTTATTATTTTAAGCATCCCCTCCACCAACAAAAAAAACAACTGAAAATTCAATTTTTTGAGATGCATCTGGCTGATAACTCTACTGCTTAAATAAAAAACACTTTGGCACAAGATACCACAAAAGACTTGGACTCAACTGATTATCTTATGAATTAATGAAGACATGGCAAATCCTAGTGAAGAATTATTGTAGTTAAATTGTGTATTACGGGGATTACTAGGATATAAGTTTTCACTTGTCAAATTTTCGGGTTGTACCCCAACCCTTCGTCATGACTGACTAAGACAGAAGGTGCTGCCACTCAAGTGGTAGGAGAAACTGGAGGACAACTCCGCACCCGAGTAGCAGAACACAAAGCCGCAATTAGCAACATTACAAGCAAAACAGGCCTTGATAAACATGTACAAAGTACTGGGCATTCAATGGACTGGGAATCTTTAAAAATTCTTGCACACCAACAACACTACCTAAAACGGAAACTTGAAGAAAGTCTACACATTGAGAGAAGAAGAGGTTCTGTCTTACCACTTGAGTGGTAGCACCTTCTGTCTTAGTCAGTCCTGACGAAGGGTTGGGGTACAACCCGAAAATTTGACAAGTGAAAACTTATATCCTAGTAATCCCCGTAATACACAATTTAACTACAATGATTAACTTATGAAAACAAAGTAAAAAAATAACAGGAAATTAAACACAAAGTGATGAAAATACTTAAGGCAATATGAAGAAATGAAGGAGGGTCTCTCTAGTAATGTGAATCAAATGTTGGATTTGTTTTAAAAGCGATTTTCAAAAAATTACAAATCATCATCCTGTGTATGAAATGCTTACCAAGAACATTTTTTCAGCCCAAGTGGAAGGAAAGAAAGGCAGATGAAGGCCAAGGAAGTCATGGGAGGATCAGATTCATGAATGTCTGCACGAGGAAAAGATTATGAGTGTGAAGTACAGAAGGGCTTGTGTATGTTGTGTGATGGATGTCAGTGAAGCCCAAGTTATGTGTCAAGATCACTGTAAATGGAGAAGTTTGATACAGCAACAGTAAGTAAATAATCAGTTAACAATTCATCTGGTGGTATGTATTTCTGTGTGGAGCTAACCTCTGAATTTCAGAGAACAGTTTAGTAATATGTATGTATGTGTATTTAGAATCCTATGCATCTAGTTGAATGTCATAAAACAGTGGCTCCCTACCAACTGCAAATCTCGATATGCAATAAAAAATTTCTGTATACTCCTTTCCTAAATATGATCCCAATGCCTTGAATCTACACAGGTTAACAATCACATTCCTATGACTGTCATAACCTTTAAATGCTGGATTTCAATTCTGTCAAAGCATTTGTGACTGCTGGGATTAATATTGGGTTGTTTAAATTCATCATGCTTTGCAGTATAAAATATTTTGTACTTCCTGAACTGTTTATGATAAAATATTAAATTGTAACCTACATTTAATATGAGTAGTAAACTTTTCAGAAAGTACATAGAGCATTGCAGTGTTTAGGAAGAGAAAATAATAAAGTAAAGAAACCACCAGGTATATCACACCCTTATCACTCAAACATATAGAGCTTTTTCTTGTCTTCTGACAGAAGCATGCCCTTATTCCCTCAAACCAGTTAATGTTGAATTTCTACCATCCCTATGCTTTAGGAACAAAGTTCTCACAAATGTTCTGATCCGTGACTTTGAGTTTCTCATTGGGGGATGTATGAATAGCCCAGGAAACTAAAACAATAGGATTGAATAGGATTTGTAAGAAATATGTACATTCAAAGGGGGGGACATAAGATGGGCTTGGTTCTCAGTTCAGTGAATGATCAGGTGGCAGGGTGATTGGAATTTTTAAACTTCAAGCTTATTTGAAGTGCTTTATCTAGAAAAATGTCATCAATGTGAATGAATATTCTGTAAACTGAAAATTGGAAGCTATGGAAAAATTAACAAAGCAAACAAACAGCAAAATATGTAGCTGTAACAAAAAGAAGTAGGAGTTGGCCCTGCTACTATTCAATATATGTGGATGGAAGAGGAGGCAAAAGTACACTTGTGTATAATGATTTGTAGAAAACATTGATGGAACTAGAAGTTTATAGAAGAAAAGGAGGATGTACAAAATTCTCAAAAGAATGAATTACACAACACAGGTTTTTTTTTTTTTTTTAAATGTGTGGTGTAAACACTATTATTAGGCCTACTTATTAAACAAAAAGCAATACTTCCAGCAAAAAAAAAAAAAAAAAAAAAACCTGATGCAGAAACAGAATTTGAAACAAGCAATCGACGTTTTTGGTACTGGCCAAAGAGGCATGCTGCAGGACATGCAAATTTATGAAGAGAAGCAATCTACTGATTGTGATGCAGCAGCTGTATTTACCAGCAAATTGAAAGACTTATTGGATGAAGATGAACAGATCTAGAATACTGATGAAGCTCCTCTTTATTAAAATGCTATCTATCAACCTCAAAGATGCTAATGGTCTGAGATTTTATTTTGCATTTAGTATAGGACTGTGCAGGATCTCTATGAATAGTGTGATTATGAAAGTTCCAGCTAACTGATTACTCATGAAAAGTAAAAACTACTTTTACTTAAAAAATTAAAGCCTGACTATCAAAATTTGTAACACATACATTAAATCTGTATTCAATAAAGAGAAAACTAGATTAGTTAAAATGTACAAACATTTTTAAGTAATCTGAAAAGTAAAAAAAAAAAAAAGGAAAGAAAAAAAAAAGTGTTAGATTTCATTTGGTGCCCAATTACTGATTGTCATGAAAAACATGTAAATAAAAGAAACATTTATTGGGAATTTTTTCTTTTTGTGAATGAAGAAATACCACTTCATTATTTGAAGAGTAATGTTGTTGCATTATGAGCTTTCTGTACCTGCACATTAGCAAAAAGTGATACTTTCCCAAATAACATATTTCAAAGGGAAGAAAAAAATAATTCGAATGATACTTTTTTTTCAAATCCTTTTCTAGTTAGGAGATACCATGGAGAAAGAAAAAAACATTTTTCTGATCTTACTAAGCAGTCAAAAGTTATCGAGTCTTTGGTAAGTGAACAATACAGCATATGGCAACCACAATACAATAATTTTTAAATACTAAGTTATAAAATGAGGATAATACAGTACCATAAACATAGGTTTATTGTTACTTCATTGGTATTAAATCCACTTCCTTCTCAATAATTCTAACCTGGGCTAATAACATGCAGTTTTTGATTAGAAGTTTCATTTAATAATGATGCCCTTATATATGCCGAGTGATTTATGAGTTAACACTAAGATACTGTTTGTTTCTCATTATTTTTAAGTATGCCTTTTGATAAAATAATTCTTCAGGATACTGGTTTGTCTCATCTTTTGTAACCATCTCACCTACTGGTCAGATACAAAAACCATTTTTGCTTTCAATAGCTGGAGATCATGAAAATGGTGATCCTGGCAGTTTCCATTTCATCCAGAGAACAGTTTAGGTGTGGCACAAATATTCTTTTATATATTACAATACACCTCCATTCTAAAAGTTGTGCATGAAAAATTCCTTCTGCATTGAACATCAAAACTTTCCAGTTATCTTCTTGCTTTGCACCAGATACAGTTCTACTGGACAACAAAAATCTGTGTGTTTCTGAAGGGCAGCACGAACGTACAATTGCTTTACACGTAAATGTACTTCTGTAAGTCAGATTTCAAAATATCTATCCTGTTCCTGAATCTAATAACTGTAATCATAACTAAAATTTTCTCTATATATTTTCATCTTTTTTCTAATTCAGAATTTCTGCACTAGGTGGTGCAAATTTTAGTATTTAGTTAAAAAATCTCACCTTTCCCAAGTTGGATTGGAAAAATTAATTTGTCACATCAGATAAATGTAACCAGGATCCATACTATCAGCATGCTTTATGATTTTTTGGATGTGCTCTTTTTTCAGCTACATGACACAGCATTGCATATGCATTTTGCAGCAGCATAGCCAAAAATTTCTTAAGGGAGGGGGTGGAGTCCATAGATTTGATTATCGGTTAAAGCCTCCCGGAAAGAAATTTTACAAGTGGGAATAAGCCCAAAATCTTTAAAGAAGTCCAAAAATGAAAAAAAAATTACTGAGAAAAAACTTTTTTTAATATATATGTACATACATATTGCTTCAAATGCATACTCAATCCCATAGGGGGAAGGGGGTGTCTGGACCCAAGGACCTCCCCCTTGGCTATGTCTCTGGTATTTTGTATTACTATATCTTCAATTATAAAAACTTCACTTGAAAAAAATTATTTTACCCAAAGACAGTTTATACCATTGTCCTAGAATATCTACATAATTTCTAAATTTTCATGAGAAAAATTTCCCACTAGCTGGCACAAATGCATAACTGACTTAAGTCATCAGACTCCTTTTGTTGTTGTCCTGAAAAACTTCTTTCATTGGATTAGCTTTAACATTTTGATTTTTCAGTTGCCCTGCCCCCACCCTCAATTGTTCATTTTCCTCAATAAAAATGTGGCAGGTATCACATTTTTTTTTTTTTTCTAAACTGACAGCTAAGGTCCTGGCTTGTATTATACACACACATACTTTCCATCAGTTCTTTATAGAAAACTGTCCTTCTAGGTATTACACATGTATCTGTAATAGGAATGCATCTGTTCCAAGTTGTTGTTTTTTTTCAATGGACATAGCTATAACCATTACAAAAATGCATCATAATTTTTTTCCAGCTTTTCCTAAAGCAAAATTTCTGTTCACTGGTATACCTGTATGTTTGCATTTATCATGATATTTCTGCACATTTAAGCTGCACTGAGAGAAAAAAATAGTTTCTTCTTGTGTGATAACAGGGAAGATGAAGTTTATCAATGTGCCTCCAAAATCTGTTTTTAGAAAACTACTGTAAACAGCTTACAATACTTTAGCATACTGGATAATTTTTGGCACAAAACTATTTTTCAGAGTATGAAAATAATACCTGCCAAATTTCTCTCCTAAACTATCTTTACATTTTTCAAATATCAGTAGTTTCAGTTTTACTTTTCTTCCCCTCTCTCTCTCTCTCTCTCTCTCTCTCTCTCTCTCTCTCTCTCTCTCTCTCTCTTTTCTTTTTTTTTTTTTTTTTTTATAGTGACATCCCTGGAAAATGTAACATTGAATTTATTGAGACTACTCCAATATTCCAATATTAATGACTCATATACCTTCTTTTTTTTCATTTCAGCCAAGTTAAATATAATAATTACATCTTTTCTAGTAAGACTTATTTTCTATGAATTTTCTCTTACAAATGCTAGCTACTACTTCACAAGAACGTCAATCAAAATCATGTTTTGCTTGAATTTTTCTGTTCCTACTCAACAATTTCCATCCAGTCTGACAGTCTGAACTTCTACTTCCATTTATTTACTCTACTTATTTTCTTTTTTTTTTTTTCTATTTCATACTTTTCCACACTGTTTGATTTTGTATACAACTTACCTGTTAATCAAACAAATCAACCACATGAAAAAGAAATGCACATTTCATGAACAGTAACAATGTTAGTGGAAAAGTTTTTGCAACTTTTTTGAGGTCTAATGCAAGATAAGATGAACTAGTGTGGTGTTTTAAGTCGGTGATAGGGTTATTAGCTGTGCAAAACATATGTTGACCCCCCTCAATTCAGCATAAATGCCAGGGTGATAACAAGCCCAAAGCTGGTTATTATCTAGAACACAATAACTTAAACACATCTGGATAATTTGTAACAGTTGGAATAGCTTATGGATAATTTGCAACAGTTGGAATAGCTTATAATAGTTTGAAACAATAAAAATGCTGTTCTGATTTCTGTTGCATACTGTTGTATAAACTGTGAGTACATACATGCAATGAATGGCCTTGCTTATGAGCATATATTCTAAAAGCATTTTAAAAAAATTACAGAATTAACATCTATAGTTTTCCTCTCAGTACTCGCACAAAGTGTTATGTACTCTCACTGTTAAAATGACCCCCACAGTCCCCAGATCTTAACCCAATTGAAACACCAAAAATTTGTTTCAACAAAGGATCTACCAAATATGAATCTGTAATACTTTTGTGATTCTACATGTCACAAGTTTTGAAAAAAAATGGTTCATTCTGAAATCTTTAGAGCTCTCTACAACTCATTATGTTGATATTACAGAAATCTAAGTAAAGCATATCACATCACAAATTAGAATACATAAGACTTCATTAAAAAAAAAAAAGGAGGGGGGCTTCACCATTATCATGCCACTGCAAATAGACTTGGTTGGCTGCACTTAACAAATAATAGAACTAATAGAATAATAAACATGTGAAAATAAATAGTTATAATTTTTTTTAATGACTCCTAAATCAAGTAGAAACAGGAAATTGAGCAAAATTTTTTCTTGAAAGTATAGACAAAAGGTTGCACAGAAACAGCAAAAAAAAAAAAAAAAAAAATTACAGCTAACACAGAAGAAATGAAAACTGCATACAATTTTGAAATGAAGATCAGCTTCCTGAAATAACATTGTTGCACTTTCTTCACATACATATTCACTTCATTCTATGTCAAAATTTTAGCTTTCAACAGAGTTTATCAAGTTAAGGTGGGAAAACTAAGAATTACTATAATAACACATTCAAAAGTAATCGAGGTAATTGCCTTCTATTCACGATCTTGATAAGAAAAATAATCACTCACAATACAAATTTAAATTCAACTGCTGAATTTAAAGAATTTAGTGTATATACATGTATAAGAACTTTCAGGTTTCCCTAGAACCCATCGTCAGATACATGAAAAGAAGAAGGAATACGTTTAAATAGAATGTTATGTGACATGATATAGACGTCAGATATTAATATGCGATATAATGTCACATGGCTTCAAGTTGTCCAAATAACGTGGTAAGTATCATGAAATAAGGAAAATAGAATGCAGGTATACATACTTTACTACATTGTAAAAGTATAGGAAAGTTAGTATGTAACTAAATTAATTGTGTCGTTCTCATTTGGAGATACAACAAGGAACGCTATAGCAGTAATTGAGATTTTATGCATCCTTCATTTTGCGGGGTGTTGAAATAAGAGTCATGTCCTCATATCAACCAGTCATCCGCCCCTTGTAGGAAGCATTTTGAAATTCCATTGTAATGAAGTTCTTATACATGTATATACAATAAAATCTTTAAATTCAGCATATGAATTTAAATTTGTATTGTGAGTGATTATTTTTCTTATCAAGATCGTGCATAGAAGGCAAGTACCTCGATTACTTTTGACTATTTCTGCATGAATTTGAATCTCCTAATATAATAACACATTGTTAGCACTACTTGCATTTATATGCAAACTTCATATTCAATCCCACAATTACATACATTTAAAAAATCCTAATTGAATTAAAAAAATTAATATCCACGATCCAACTTTTGAACAGAAAAAGAAAACCTTTGCTTCACTGTATTTTCATGAAATGTATATGTGTATATCAGTGTACAAATAAATCATGTTCTTCATCCTTCATGAAAAACAGTATGACAATCTGCCCCCCTTTTTTTTTCTGTTATTTTTATCATAGCCACTACGAAAAAAATGTATAAAAGTTTAGAAAAAAGAAATGTTTCCAAATGCTTTGAAAATACAAAAAGGGCGCTTAGTAATTTATAAACACGGAAGTTATTATTGATTTTTTTTTGCCAAAAATTTAACTTCATACTGGTGCAACTAAAATTAATTTATAAACCCACACACATTTACAGACAAATGAGTAAAAAATTTTCACCCTCTCCTTATGAAGTGCAGCGATGATTACACAACAGCGGTCCTGTTTGGATAAAAAGTGAGAGAGAAAGACATTGCAGTAAATTTCATGAAAAATAATTTTTTGATGACTGACAAATCAGTAAGTTGCATAAGATGATAAAAAAGTGCTCTAGTCTGGTTGATCAGAAACAATTCACTTTCTGTTAACTTTTGCAACATAAAAAAATTTTTATTCACTCTTTACAAGATGCATCTTATATATGATAAGCTTACTTCCAAGTCCCAGATAGTAACTGGTTGTTAACATGCTTGAAGTACAATGTCAGTTGTTGACATAGCTGAAGTACAATGTCAGTTCGAGTCCAGTAATAATAAAAACAAGTGGTCAATCTCCCAAAGTGACACTACAAAAAACATCTCTGCATGAATATGATCACTATCACTAGTTTTTTGCTCAGTTTTCAAAAACAGACTTATGCTATGGACAAATAAAGAATCCTCACTCAGATTTATTTCCAATTTTTGGCTGTAGTTCGAATTTTTTTCTGTTCTGTTTGTAAAGAAGCATGGAAAGTGCATTTGGTACAAAAATAGCTCTACAGTTATAACTATTATAGTTATAACAAAGTATAAGAAACTGAGGAGAAAAAAATCCAGTAAATCTTCTAAGCAAAAATATGCATTAAAATACTCAGAGTGAAGATTCAACACATTCTGTCCATTTTCTTTATCTTAACCTGAAGATTCAACACCTTATGGGCTAGTTTTGTTTCACATACTAGCAACGAACAACTCGTAATTTGTTCACAACACCAGCTTTAAGCAGTAATCTCATCATTTGCTACTAATGCTGTAAACATTTTCATAGAAATAGTTGATTCATAATGAAGAATCTATTTTACACTTGACTGATTTCATAACACACACAAATTAGAGGACCACTACCAATAACCAAACAGCTGTACAAAATGTATCATTTAGTACAACATTCATGCAAACTTCAGTTATAAGTTGTCTATTCCCAGCTGATTATCAGTACAAAAAAATGATTTTTTTCTATCATTTTGAAAATATTTCATGAAGAAACAATCGTGATTCTTGAGGCAACACAGTGCTCTAATGGAATATTATTTTACCAAAAATAATATTTTTTGTGGTCTCATATTGACAGCTATGTCTTCTAACAGAATTCCATTACTTCGTGCTTTTTTGATGAATAATGACTGTACTCTGCACAAAAAAATCTGTGTCTCACAATACAAAAGTTATTTATAAATGATTAGTACATATACTTTTGACATAGCAAAATGTTTCTGATTTCATTGACATAGCATTTAATCAGAGGAGAAATTCACTACTGTACATTAACTGGATCTTTTTATCAAATATATATATGTAATTTACAAACTCCACTTGACTTTCCTGTAAAAATTCACTACATTCGCTGAATTCATTTGTCAAGTATTTACAACCCCTATTTGACTTTTTCGTGTATCTCAATTCATTCTTCTGTCATGTAATAACTAACTACAACTACTGCAACTGATTTCTGAAAACTAGTCAAATTTCCAACTTGCTTCACAAGTCTGGTCAGCAAAGTATGAATATTTAAAACAAGAAATCGTGTGCAGCAGGTGATTTTTATTCTGATCAGTCTATGCATTTTGATCACACTTTACCTCTGCTGAAGACAATCCTTCTCTCAACTTCACAGTTCATAATTGCTTTAATAAGCTCATGAAATTTCAAAATCCCATTTCACAGAATAATTTCATTTCCTAAAGAACTTCGGCAACAATTTTCTGTCTTTGTAAAATTTCACTTCATTTTTCCACTATTATTTTCAAAATCTGGTTAAGGCAAATGCAATCCATTTCTCTTCCATTAATTTCCTTTGAAAAATTGACCTTCAAAAGTTTGCAACATAAAATTAAACCTGATTGAAAAAAAAGTGACCTTTATATTAGAGACAAAAGCTTATTTACATAATGATTTCATGCACTGAAGAATTCCTTTATTGTTATTGAAAAAAGTAAAATTCTCGTGCTGACACATGGCATACCAGATCTAAATATGAAGTAACATCATTTTCTAATATGAATGAAAACTTCAAAAGAGATTTCTTTAAAGTCAGTAAGAACAGTTGCATTTTTTCCCAACATGTTGCTTCTGTTTTTTTACACCAGTACCCTGAATATAAAAGCCTACTGCAGCAAACATTTAAGTACATATGACCAAAATCATATTTAAAATCTACTCATATCACCTGTTCTTAGTCTCAAAAATCACATCAGACAATTTTACATCCTGTATTTTAAAAGGGGAAAAACTTGTTGAATGAAGTAAAACTATATCAATAGTTTAACTTTCACGAAAATCATGCTTTACTACTTCTTACATCAGAAAATCATATTGTAGGGGCAATTCAGTATCACTTGCTTTGAAACTTAACAACTAATGCCAAATACCTGAAAAAACAACTTCAACCTATGAAATAGTTTTAGAAATATTGATATGTACCATTATTAGATTTGATGATGGCAAATGTTGTCAGTAAATCTTCAAATCTATGATAATATACTTCATCACCAGTTGACTTTTAAGTCTATTTAGGATGCATGAGAAAGCCCTTGGGGGTACTTTTTGTCATCTTTCAAGTAGTTCCACACAGTTTAAAGTCATTTATGTCTTAAAATCAGTCTCTGGATCCTCCAGTGAGAACCTATGCAAAAAAGTTTAGTATTTCTTCCAAGGCAATTGAGCTCCTAAAAACAGGCAGACTTTTTTACTTTTCTCTTTTCCAAACAGAAATTCAACGAGGTTTGAAATTCACTATTATTTCAAAACATGCGAACTAATGAACATTATATATCATCAGCTATGTAGAGATTAGTGAAAATGGTTTCTTAAAATTCAGAAGAAAAGTTTATCACTTGGTTACATCTGAAGGGAAGACAAAATTCATTATTTGTTACCACTAATGGAATGCAAAGAAATGCTTTATAACTACTAGGTGATGTGAATTTCATTCAGTGCCTGTAGTTGTTAACTTGCTGGCATGCACATTAGCAAATGATTAACAGCAAACCAATTACAACAGCTGCAAAAAATAACACCTAAACAAAGCTCACAAAAGTGCCATTTGTAAGCTGAGGTTTATTGAATAAATACAATTGAATTTTCAAAACAGATAATCTGAATAATTTTAAAAAGGGTGCTTCCAATGGTTTACCTAAATTACATCAAATTTCAAATGTATGGCAAAAAACCTGCGATCAAAATAAAGAAGCGCATAGGTCTGTATTAAGCGCATAGGTGCTTAGAAATTCTATGAACAAAACTTCTCATTCCTTTTGCAATTATAATTGTATATACGTAAATTATGAACAGTTGTGGCTTGTGCTATAGATGTTCTAACACTGAATTATTCTTAATTAATGTTCTTATTTCTTTACAGCACTTATAACAGCACGATGTCTTCAGCCTTAATGCTACCATAATCCATAATCATACCTTTAAAATGAAAAATATCTTGTTTGAATCTTAATAGCTGTGACATCTTCAAGTAAAGGTTAGTTCTTGCCTGCAAGAAACTTCCACACTTGTACCTAAAATGTCCATATGCTTTGCTTGTCTTGCTGATACCAAATATAATACAAACTCCAAAAATATAAAATTTCTATAGCTAGGAGTATCTACAAGTATGTAAATGTGATTAAAAACTGATACCTGAAGAATATCTGCAAGCAACAAATATATGATCGATGAAAAATATCTCAACTGCCTTTGAAATAGTATGGACAGTAATCTAGGGAAGCAGGCACACTGTTACAAAAATATGCACTTTGCATCTGCAGAAATGGCCATACGGATTCCACTTTTTCTACATAGTCTTTCACAGGTAAATAGATGGTGGATATAATGTAAGAAGTCTAAGAAATGCTGCATTAGATGTCCATGGCATTTGCATAGTTTCTTCATGCTTGCAACATTTTTTTTGGAAACTGCTCCATGTTAAAATGAATATTAGCTCAGTAGTCAGAAGGTCCAAAATTATGACAATTCAATGCAATCATAAATGGATTGGCATCATAGCTGCACATGTCTTCAACATCAAACTTCAACATCAAAATGGGAGCTACGAAACAGATCAATGAAGAAAAAAAGTGCAATGCAGCCCACTCATACAATCTGCCAGTGCTAGAATCCATTTCACAGTATTCATTAAAAAAAAAACAGTTACTGACGACACATATACTTAATCATTGGTATAAAATGATCTGGTTTTTAAATGCATGAAGAAATATTCATCAGCAAGAGGACCTTTGACCATTTCCAAGCTACGTAAGTTCTTTATACTTGATACACTTATTATTTCACTTACTTCTGAACCAATGCTCTAACAACAGCCATGTTCCTATTTGCCAATAATGGTAATAAAACTGAAATGCAGTGGCTTAATTTCCAGCAAAACATGGTGGATCAATAATTGCAACTTGCCAAACTGTCAAGACTTTACTTTAACATTGCAACAGTACTTAAATGTTTTCTTAGACAATTTGATATCATGTAGCATGAACTCCAAAACCAGCAGAAGAAATTAAATAACTATGAAGAGAAACAAAGAAACATTTTTTGCCCTGGGATGGTTTGAGAAGATCCACAACAAATATGATGGATTCTGATAATGAAACCAAAACATGATAAACATGCAGCCTGTTACATGCACAAACCGCATTACTTTGAAGTGAAGCATTTCCATGCTCAGTAGAGCATACATACAAAATAATTGTGCTATTAAGTCTATAAGCCTTGACTGGAGCAGAAATTTTACAAAGAAGTACCAGTGCACAAAATACAGCCCAGAAATATACAAAATTTCCTGTCCTTTCCTACTTAACATGATTTGAATGTCGTTAAAAAACATTCCTCCTTTCTATTCCAATAATGATTTACCACCACAAAAATTCTGAATAACAAAGAAAAAAACTGGTATAAAATAAATTACAAAATGTATGTTCTCAATAACAAACATTGCCATATGGTTTGTAAAACGAAAATCATGCGGTCACCTTTTCATTAATTACTGTAGAACTATACTCAATCATGATTTCTTATCACTGGAAGTAGTTACATAGTGTCTGAAAAAGTTTTTAATAGCAACATACTAATACCAGTGTTCCAAAGTTAAGCTGATGGTAGCAGTATTTCAAAGATTGCTTCTGAACTGCACAGTATAGGGTGTTTTGTTTTGTGTAGCTGTAAGATAATAACTCTGAGAATCTGAATTGCAGGCTGCCCAATCCCTACAGACATCTACAATTTATTTATGTAACCTTGATATGCAACGCAGTGCCCCCACATACCTTTGAGGAAAGGAACACTGAAAATATTACTCACCCAACAGCAAGAACACGACCGGACGGAGCATAGTTGCAGCAAAGAGAATCTTCCACTGCACCAACAGCTTCTGGATTTTCTTCACACGAAACATCCCAGAAACGTAAATAACTGACAAAGAGAATTTTTTTAGAAGTACAAGAATAAACGTTCTACATTAAACAGGAAACATTTACTCAAAATGCTAAACCCGTTTCGCGTAACACAGCTGACGATACAATCTCATCAACAAATACATACATAAAGACAAAAGGCATTAAAAAAAAGTGCACAAAATTCAAATTACGTAACCTTCATCACAGAATCAGGAAACTCATTTTTTGCAGCATTAGAGACAAAATGAAAAAACATAAAAAGAAGAGACCAAATGACCAACTTAAAAGTGCTTACATGACAATGAACAGCCTTATTAACCTCTGAATGTCACTGAAATTTGAAGAAACATCTGGTGAACATATTATTGCCCCCAACAGCCACAAAACCAATTGAGGGACTCAATGAAGGAAGAAATATTCCTCGTTATCCGTTTCTGAATGGGAGATGGGTCAAAATGCTATGAGGAAGCAACAATGCTTCGACAAGCAAAAATGTGAGGATGTTCGGATTCCTAAGCTATGTTTGCTTAATCTTAGTTGCTTGGAACTTCACTGTCCTGGGTGGTGTAACAGTTAGCATACTCAAACGGACATTGGGAGGTGCAGGTTCAATTCCTGCTCCAGAGCGATGAAATTTTAAAGTTTTCTAAGAGACGTTACATGGATGACCAGTAAGTGCTACAGGCAAATTCAGAATTTATATTCTGTTTGCTTTGAATATTTTATCTCCAACTGAGGGACATTCCCTATAGCATAAGCAACAAAATCTAGCATCATACAAAGAAAACTGAAAGGAAAATTTTTTAATGCCCAGAGTTGGAAATATGTTCACAGTGTGCTGTACCCCACGTACATATTTAGGTCACTGAAAGATGTAAAAATCATAAATGATGAGCTAATGACACTTATAAGGAGTTGTAAGTTAGGTCAAAAAAATTTCATCTAACTCCATGATGATTCAACTAAACATACAAATGTATGTATTATACTCCAACAGTCCTCCAATCTATAACACTTCCCTAATGAAACATATAACTTCACAGTATTTTTTTAAACATTCAAAACTATAAAAACTATTAGCATTCAAATTCTCATTAAACCAAAAGGGTTATTAAAAGGACACTATCAGAAAGCAAGGCTATTCCTTAACCCATTTGGCTCCGTAAAGTCAATATTCTCAGGCTGTTAAAGAAATCATGTAATAGAAGTACAAAAGGTATCTCAAACAGGAAAATGTCATCTGAATAAAGGCATATTAAAGAACACTGAGGCAATATTGGTAAAAAGCATGAGACCATGAATACAAAAGATTAAATGATGGAAAGTGGGTATAAATTACACATACACAAAGTTAGTCATGAAGTACAATAGATGCCTTGAATCATTTTTCAGTCTTTTTCAACCACAGTAGAACTGACTGACATTCAGGTGGTTGCCAGACATGTACGACCATAGCATTTATTAATTAGTTTCGAACTGATTTCCAAATCAATGGAATACTTCAAGGAGAATCAGAATTACGATTACCAGGAAAAAAGAATTTCCTGAACCTTCAAATAATGAAGTGCAAGCCAATTGATAGTTATATTATTTTATCCAGCATTATTCTAATACAGTACAGGAGAAGTGTAGTCCATAGTTATGGTAGCTGAGGCAGTGTCCGAATTTGCATTCTTGATTTAGGCTTTGCATTCAGATAAACCTATTTCTGATGCTGCAGTTAAATACTTCAAACATAGAAGGATAATTTGCATTTGATGCTGTTTTCAGTAATTCAAATGTAGCAGGTTTCTTTAAACCACAGTTTGTCAAATTATCTCCAGAACACTACTTCCCTAGCAAAGGACAAATTTCTAACACCATACCAAAATTTTCTCTAAATGTTACTCTGAAACTTTCAAGTACTACTCACCCCTTCGTTCTCTTTTTCACTGACTAATCATAACAAGAAAAGCAACTCCGGTTTTATAATGCATTCTCAAAATTTGCTTTATGGACACACAGGACTTTCATGCATCCAAACAATCTTGCTTTTTAAAAAGCGGACAAGTCTGACAATTCAGTCACGACTCATGAAGATGCTCTCCATCAAAGTATTCTACCATTGCTTACCATCATTAACTGTACTGCAATAAATTGATATACTTTAAACTACCCTTACAAATTGAGTGGGAAAATGTACAGTCTTTTTTCTCAAAGATACTTCAGTTCTTCCCTGGCTAAGAATTCCAAGACCACTTCCCTAAATTAAACAAACTGTATTTAGAAACTGGATGGAGAGCTTTTGGAAGAAACAGTACAATTTTTAAGAGCAGTATGGCATTATGTCTTAAAAGAAAAGTGTTTAATCAATGCATCCTGCCAGTGCTTACATACAGAGCAGAGACATGGACCTTAATTAAAAAAGACAGACAAAGACTGCAGACAACTCAAAGAAGCATGGGGATGCAGGCTTGGTGTAACCAGGAAAGATAAGAAGAGGAACTTGTGGATAAGGAAAATGACAGGAGTGGAAGACATCATGACCAGAGAGAAATCACTGAAATGGCAATGGGCTGGACATGTTGCCAGAAGAACAGACCACCGATGGACAACCAAAATTTTAGACTGGATTCCGAGGGACAGGAAAAAAAAAACCCAGAAGACCCCATGGGAGATGGATGGATAAAATTAGGAAGTATGTTGGAGTAATATGAAGGAGACAGGCTCAAGACGGACAATTGTGGAAGAAACTTGGGGAGACCTTCATCCAGCAGTGGATTGATAGTGGTTGATGATAATGATTTAGAAAGAAGAAAGAACAAAAAATTATCCAATCAGGTTCTTAATAAAATATATATTCTCACCAGCTGCAAACAAGGGGAACAAAAATATAAAAAAATTATATTTCCTAGCCATCCCAATACTGTTATTTCATCAAATAAACTTGTTAAAGAATTGCCTACACCCTCTTCACCCATTGAATAGCTTTCCTCCTCTTGATTTAGAATCTCTTCCTTCAACACCTCACTTCAATTCATGCATGCTCATCAAAGAAAATTCTCCAAAAGTTTGGTTTATTGGGTATCTTAATTCAATATTTGTATGAATTTTTTCACAGAGTATAATTTGGTTTGCAATAAAATCCCGCCAGAATGAAAAAAACACAAAAATCTTTTTTTCAGATGGGTGCACCTGTATAATATCTTAATGAAATAATTACTAGCATCTACAACAGATCAAAGAGAATGAGGTAAAGGTATATATACCAGTTTTCTTCTTCAGCAAATTAATAACAGAAGTATGTACAGGTGAGAAAAGAAATGGAAATAAGAGGAAATTCTAACTAGCAAGTCTTGGCAAAAAGAGAAAAATGGGCAACCACTTAATTTAAAAACTTCAAATAATCCAGTCATTCTTCAAGAAAACCACTACAAAAGTGGATCTTCTCCCTTTTCTGTGAAAACAGATTTTAATTCAATTTACATTCAAAAATACTACACATCATCTGCTTACTGCTGCTGCAAATTATTTTTTTAATCAAAATGAACTGATTTATGTTTAATGTCTACATGCTATTACCTTTCTGGCATTGGAAATCCCACTTTTCAATGAAAGTGAACCAATTTTAAATAAATCACATTCAAATAACAATTAGTAAGAAAAAAAGGGGGGGGCAAGTGGAAGAGCATCTGGTACTCTCATAAGATGTTCCATTATGTGAAATATCTGCAGGCATCACAAAAATCAAAATGAGTTGTACATGTAATCTAATAGGCTTATTTCAATGCAGTATGGAATAGCAGCTAGTTGACAGCACCTGATTGGAAACTTTTAGTTTTGGTGTAGTCGATGATCATTCAGTACTAGTGGATGGCTGCTGGTGCCTTTCCCATCTCACTCTTTTCTTTCTCAATTCCAAACAAGGTTGATATTGTTGAGATCTTTGTGTTGATGATCTGGCTGTGCACAGTTTTTGTGGTCTAATTGGTTTAAAAGCTGCAAGGCGAGCTCAATATAATCAGTAATCACATTCCAGTACATTCTGCCATATTTAATGATCCCTCAAATTTTTTATTTGGGGAGCGAGGGGGAAGGTTATTTTTACAATTCTATTTCAAATTCTAAGACAACAGTATTTGAATTTCTAAAATTACACCACCAGAAATTGAGATATCACTATCAAGGTTCGTACTTTTCCAAGCAAAATAAATTCAAGCACTTTTCAAGAACTCGTGTGTAGTTGGTCGGTCAGTAGGTAGGTATTTTAGCAAGTTCAAACCATTAAACCTAGCTGGGCGGGCACACCTTCAGTGACCAACCTGTTACCCCCTGCTCCCCTGTTGGTTTCTTTTATTAACTTTGAAATGCCCCTCTGTTTTGGTGTTTTTCAAAATCATTTTATTTTGTGGAATGTTTTGAGGGGTACATTATTTTTGTATTCATCCACTGGTATGATATTTATTTGTTTGCTTTAACTTTTTATTTTTGATGAAGCCAGGAGATGAAGAGTCCACACATGAAGCACAAGCAATTCCTAGAAGTTCCACCCTTCTGCAAGAACGCTCCTTAAATTGAGTCAACAGCAGTCCATCACAATTTGTGAATACATCATTCCACTTATTTTACTCCCATGGCTGATGTTTTACTCTGTAGTGATGTTATAGCCAAGGCACTTGCGTTCAACGCATTCTCCTGGGTTGAACGCAAGTTCAGCTTTATTTGATCAGCTTGGTGCTTTTATAAGAACTATGCAGAAATATCCAATGCAACTTTTTAGCACAAACAATTATTTTACATATACTCTTTTACACCAATATTTAAGAAGCAAATTTTGTTTTTCAAGTACTATTTACAGTCTTAAACCTTTTCAAGTACTTTCAAGGACTTGAAAATTAACTTTATTTTTCAAGGACTTTTCAAGGTTTTCAAAGAGCGTACGCACCATGACTATGTAACATTAAGAGTTACTCCTGAAAACTGTAGTCACACTGTATTTCCTTTTTCAGTAAAAAAAAATAAAACATTTTTACAGTGCTATTTCAGATTTTAAGTATAATTGTTTTGAATATCGAAAATTGCACTAATAGAAACTGAGGAATTCACAACACTGTAGTCATGCAGTGTTGTTATTAGCACATAGTTCCCACTCTTTTTCCACATAGAAAATCAAGGACTTTTCAAGGACTCACAAAAATTTTGGAGACCATATTTGTGCCCAATAAGAACTCTCATGAAACATCAAAATAAATTCCAACAAACAGTCAAAAAGTTCAATTAAAATTATAGTTATATTTAAACATAGCAGCATACTTTGGTGAGGTATTATTGTTCCACAAGATTTCAAGTTTCCTGATCACTGACACACTTTTTCCCTGGAAGTACCTTTAACAATTTAACCCTAGTGAACACAAGGCTCACTTTACTGATACATGAATATGCAGACATATCAGTGAAATCAAAAATGGTCACATCATATGCAGTATTGATCTCATTTAGTTTCTGACGTTTCAATATGCCAAAACATTTTAAACAGTCCAACACAATTTTTTTAACATTTTCAGTTAAAAATGACACAATTCAGAGTCCCTTTGGTAGTGAACTAGAAAGTGTTACAAAATCTTGGAAATTGAAAGGAAAAAATTCAGCTTCACTTTCATCAGAACATCTTTGCATGCCTATGAAACTACAAGGTATGATTTGCACTTTGGAATATTTGCAGATTTCCCTTTGTCAGTAAGGCAAATGCACTCGTAATTTTGTACATTCTCCCACATCTCAATGGCCCTTTCAGTGGCAGGACAATTTTCCAGCCACTGATGGTTACAAAACTTTTAGGGCATTTCTCCAGAGTTTGTTGAATTTTAATAGTCCTCCCTTCTTGCAGGGCAGTCTTTATAAAGTTGATAAAGACTTGTTAGAAAACTTGCTACATTCCATGAAGCTGTGCATCCATGTTTAAAATAATTGTTCAGCATATGAGCACCACAACTACCTATGTTAATCACTTGGCAACCAAATTCTTTTTTAATTTCTGCTTGCAGAGCTAAAAACCTTTCAGTTAACTGCTAGACCATCCATTGATGTGTTTAACACCTTGGACAAATTAAGTTTTTATGTAGCGTCACACAGAGATGCAGACGTTAATTCAGCAAAAGAGTGACCCATGAAAATAGTGGTACAGTATCTGCTAAGAACTAGGTTCTTTTCTGCACTCCAGAAGCAAATATGATAGCCCATCTGCTTTGACTGTGTAGCATGGTTCAAACTCTCATCAAACAATAATGTGTAGAAGTCCAGTTCATTAACACACCTATAAAACAGCAGTAGTGAAATGAGGTGCTATTCCAAACCAGATTAGATAAGCACACTAAAAACGCTGAAATCCGTTTTATTGGTGTAATATTAGAAACACTAGTACAAAGACGCTAGCTTTCACCACCACGGGTGGCTTCTTCAAGCATAAGTATTCCAATGCAAAAACAAAAACAAACAAAAAACAGAGTTCCAGTTATGAATTCAAAAATAGAAGTTTGCTATAGATATTATAGAACGTGCGCGTCATATTCTAGATGTGCGATTAGGAGCACGCGTATTAATGAGCGTGCACCATACATGTGGAAGGTCCATTGACGTTTCCTCGTTACATATCCCGCGACTGGATAGGATTTCTATAGTTTCTCTGAGAAGGGTGGCTCTGGCCGTTGTATATCGTGCTATTTTCTTTATTTGTCCCCCACAGAGGTGTTGCAGAGTTGTTGGCGACTTCACGCGCTAGTGCCGTAGTGAGAAGTCCTCTTTTGACATCTCTTTGATGTTCCTGGAGTCTTAGTCTCAGAGACCTCTTTGTCATGCCCACATAGGTCTTGTTTGTTCCATCCAGGTAAAAGAGGGTATAGTGTATACTCCTGCATCTTCCAGGTCCACGCCGGCATTTTTTGTTGATGCGAGACAAGATGCTATTGTCCTAGGTGCGGTAATCCCTATGCCGAAACCAAGTTTTTTTAGGGAATTTTTTAAGAAATATGTGAAGCCTGGTACATACTGGCATGAGCCTATGTATTGCAGTTTTTGGGTGGGGCATATGGTGCCATGGGATGCGAGTTTAGACTTCGTCTGGTGTATGATCTGATCGACCAAGCTGGGTGAGTGTCCTGCAGAAAAGGCTAAAGATCTTACGGTGTCAAGCTCGGCGTGGAGTCTAAACTCACATCCCGTGGCACCATATGCCCCACCCAAAAACTACAATACATAGGCTTATGCCAGTACGTACCAGGCTTCACATATTTCTTAAAAATTCCTAAAAAACTTTGTTTTTGGCATAGGGGTTACCCCACCTAGGACAATAGCATCTTGTCTCGCATCAACAAAAACGCCGGCGTGGACCTGGAAGATGCGGGAGTACACACTATACCCCTCTTGTACTCGGACGGAACAAACAAGAACTATGTGGGCATGACCAAGAGGTCTCTGAGACTAAGACTCCAGGAACATCAAAGAGATGTCAAAAGAGGACTTCTCACTATGGCACTAGCGCATGAAGTCGCCAACAACTCTGCAACACCTCTGTGGGTACAAATAAAGAAAATGGCACGATACACAACCGCCATAGCCACCCGCCTCAGAGAAACTATAGAAATCCTATCCAGTCACGGGATATGTAACGAGGAAACGTCAATGGACCTCCCACATGTATGGCGCACGCTCATTAATACGCGCGCTCCTAATCACACATCTAGAATATGACACGCACGTTCTATAATATCTATAGCAAACTTCTATTTTTGAATTCATAACTGGAACTCTGTTTTTTGTTTGTTTTTGTTTTTGCATTGGAATACTTATGCCTGAAGAAGCCATCCGTGGTGGTGAAAGCTAGCGTGTTTGTACTAGTGTTTCTAATATTACACCAATAAAACGGATTTCAGCATTTTTAGTATTACTGGTGTATGTCTTCCCAATTCTTCCATTAGATAAGCACACTTTGTAGCACTGCACGTAGACCTCTGTAGGACTTTTATTCCTTGCCACTAAGATCTGCATCTTTATACTAGCTGACTGCTGTTTCATCACACATTCAGAATCAACAGCCATGTGAAAAAGTAATGTTTATACGATGAAGAAAACGGCCACACCCACCAAGCAGGGGACGATCGACCAGCAACATATTTGAAAGCACCATTCCTCTTTGCATGCGCTGGGCTACAAGCATTCAGCAGATTGCATGCCTGTTTGAGATGCTAGTACCTTGCACCCCTTCACTTATTGTAATTCAGAATCACAACCACGTGAAAAACGGAAATGTGACACCCATATGCTATAGATTACAAGAGAGCATTCCACAATTTAGTGCAGCCACCTGAGACATTTTGGTGATAGCTTCTCTTCAACTAACTGAGGTTATTCTGAAATCTGGTGAAAGGAAAAAAAAAAAATCAAATACTTTCAAGGACTTTCAAGGGACATGGAAAAGGAAAATTAAATTAAAAGAGTTTTCAAGGACCATGGGAACCATGTAGCAGTGGGTGATGTCAATGTAAATGGAGCAGCATTGCCTCTCATGGTTAAGGAAATGGAGGGTGAATTTTATAATGCTATTTCCATTGCATCCAAGAAAGAAGTTCACATGGTTACAAAATTTGGCATATTACCAGCAATGAGGTTTCACATAAACAATCTCCAGTGAAAATATATATATATATTCATATCCAATTAACTTTTAGTAACAAAAAAACTCAGTCCCCTACCCCCGGCCCTTATAAAACAATAATAAATGAGGTGACACCAAAAACGACATAGTAAAAATTCACTGTTAACCATACCCTGCTTTTCACTATCCATTACAGGAATCACTTTAAAATGTTTCATATAACAAGGTAAACACTCCTTTTGTAAGTTTTTGTTCAAAGAAAGCCTTTTCACCTCATCACGATTCTCACAAATTGCCCCCCCCAATCTTTTAGAAAAACTGGAACATAGATTGTCATAATAAATGCAGAAATCATAAGTTTGACAAACAGCCCAGCATTGGTAACTAGCTATGTCACAAAGATGGGCAAGTTCTTACTGCTAACACTGAAAATTCAAAACAAGATTGCAGGAAAACAAAAAAAAGTGTTAATTCTCTTTATGATACACCTCTGAAAACTTACCCATCATCAGCAACAGTGGCCAAGTGAGCACCATCAGATGAAAATGAAAGACCTCTAATCCATGTCCCATTGTCACCACAAGCATATATTAGCCGTGGCAATGGATGTAGGTGGCTAGTGAAACAAAAATGGGATATATTAAAAACAAGAAGAAAAACCTTTTCTAGTTACAATGAAAATTTCTTTCAAAGATGTAAAATCCCATATACAGATGATATAATAACAATATAATCAAATTCAGTCAGTACAAGAGTGGATTTTGAATACCTTGTACTTGTATACACTGTTTCAGAAACAATGTATATGAGTACAAGGTACTTAAAATCCACTCTTCATATATGTCATATGTTATATGAACATATACTGTTCAAAAATCAGTCAGTACAACCTGCACAAAATGAAAAATCAAAATTTGCCAATTTTTTATACTTCAGATATTAACATTTCTGGAAAACCTAAAAAATAAAACATGAGGAAGTACTCTTATTTGGTATTGGGTATATAAATAAGCTCCGAGGGATTTGAGGTGAACAAAACACATTGTTGGAGAACAGAAACAATATTTTAATATTAATCGAAGTATGCTCCCTCTGAAGCTACAACTTTACCCCATCTTTCGGGCAGTGAAAGTATGCCCCGAAGGAAGAATTCCGATTCCTTGGAAGAGATCCAGTTGTCCAGCCAATTTTTGATGTCTTCATAAGAACTAAACCGTTCTCCAGAAAGTGCTGACTGCTTCGACCAGAACAAATGGTAATCCGATGGCGCAATATCTGGCGAATATGGCGGCTGGGGTACAACTTCCCAGTCGGATCCTTCTAAGTACTTTTTCACAGGTCGAGAAACATGTGGGCTTGCGTTGTCATGCTGTAAGATCACTTTGTTGTGTCTATTCTCCCATTCCGGCTGTTTTTGCGTGAAAGCTCGTTTTAAATGCATTATTGGGTTTGATACTGATCACCAGTAATAGTTTCCGACGGTTTCAGTTCATAGTGGATCACACCCTTCTGGTCCCACCAGATACACAGCATTACCTTTGAACCATGGATATTGCGTTTTGGCGTTGAAGGACCTGGTTTACCTGGCTTCACCCATGCTTTCTGCCGTTTAGGGTTATCGTACCATATCCATTTCTCATCAGCAGTAATAATACGATGCAAAAAAAAAAAAAAATGTCTTTTTTGCGTTTGAAGCAGCAATTCGCAAATGGTTTTTCGACGTTCAAGGTCTTTTTCCCGCAAAGCATGTGAAACCCAATTCCCTTCTTTTTGCACCATTCCCATGGCAGCTAAACATTGTAAAATGCATGGTTGACTAACATTTAATGCTGCTGCTAGTTCTTTTTGGGTCTGGCACAGATCCTCGTCGAGTAAAGCTTCCAATTCGGCATCAGCAATTTTTTTTGGGGGTGGTCCAGAACGTTCTTTATCACTGACATCGAAATCATTCCTTTTGAATCGTCTAAACCAATACTTACATGTTTTTATGGATAGAGGATGTTCACCATAGATTTCTGACATTAAGTGATAGCTGTCGGCAGCACTTTTCTTGGCAATAAAGTAATGCCATAACACTTCCCGCAAAGGCTGTTTTGTCGGGACGAAAGTAGCCATTTTCCATCGAGTAAAATAAATATGTCTTCACACCTCAATCAAAGTCGTATACCGACTGACATTTGGCGTCTCGTACTGCAATATCGCAGCGTTGCCACCTTAAAATACATGCGAGCAGTAATAAGTACGACATCGAACGGAAACCCCTCAAAACTTATTTATATACCCAATAAAATTTCAAAGTGGGTTTGCTATTGATGGCCAGAACTGCAGTGAATCCATTTCAGTTGTTGCATTAAGGCTGCATATTCATTCAGTGCCAAGGTGAAGCTGAACAGTGGATGGATAGTGATCATATGAGTGAGAGGAAAGTGGGTGGATCAGATACTACTAGCTCTTAGGCAAACCAGCATAGCATGAATGTCATGACTATCCAGTACAATGGCACACACAGAAGACTAATTTCAACCTGCAGACTGTGCACTCTGTAGTGACTGATGAAAAGCAGTCAATGGACCAATCACAATTATTCTCACTGTGATACACAAATCCCAGCAGATTGGCTGGTATCAAGAGCACATTATCGAGGATTTTCATGACAAGCACAGTTCATTTATTGATGAATACTTCATTTATTTATAATAACACAAATTCATTTAATGGCCATTAATTCAAAGCATGCACTGTAAATGCAATGATGAAATATCATTATCATCATCACCATTGCCAATCATTATAAATCCACTGCTGGATGAAGGTCTCCAAGTTTCTTCCACAAGTATGTATTTGCATTCTTTGCAATTCGCAAAAAAAAAAAAAAAGCGCTTTTGGCAAAAATATTGGTGATTACCTTTTTGCACTGTTATAACACTTTGGCAACAAAAAAATTAATTCGGTAAAAACTTTAAAAAAGCCAAACTACACACAACCAAAAAGAAATAGTTGCACTCAGAAGGACATGTTAGATTGCAATGCTATTCAGGAGGAAGGTTAAGGTTACCAGCAACATAAATGATTAAACATTGAGACTGATATGGACAATATTTATTGAGCTACAAGCCAATAAGTAGTGCATCTCAGTATGGCATCAGGCCACCATGTTTGCTCACACAGCATGCCAGATGTCTCGGCATGAAGTCGCACAGGCTCCTAATGGTGTCCTGCGATAAGCCATCCCATGCAGCTTGAATCTTCTCACACAGTTCCTGCAGATTGTGCAGTAGGGGTGGAGTTTGGATAGTGTGTCTAACAGCATCCCACACATATTCAATCGGCGATAGGTCTGGCGATGCGGCTGGCCATGGCAGAGTGTCAGTGCCTTGAAGGCAAGCTCTCGACACAACAGCAGTATGTGGACGAGCGTTGTCCGGTTGGAAAATCGCACCGGAGTGAGCGTTCAAAAAAGGTAGGGCCACTGGTTGCAGGACCTCATTAACGTAATATGTTGGGCTGTCAAATTGCCTGTAATGAACACCAAAGGTGATCTAGCATTGTACGCAATTGCACCCAACACCATGACACCAGGCCTTCTGGACATGTGACGCTCAACAACAAACCATTCACCTTGGCGTTGACCATGGTGCCTCTACACACGGATTCAGTAGTCATCTCCTCCAAGACAAAAGCGAGACTCGTCACTGAAGATCCCCCGCTGACATTCCGAGTGACTCCATGACAGTCTGGCACGACACCATTGCAGTCTTTGATGATGATGCAATGGTGTTAAGGGCAGTCACTGTAACAGTCTGTGTGCGTGTAGTCCTACGTCGTGCAGCCATCTGCCAATGGTGCGGGCACTAATTGGACAATGCATGGAGGGCACCACTGCTCGCTGAATATCCACAATCGTGGATGTTGGGTCACTCGGCGCATGTCGGACAACCTGTCGGTCCTGTCTCTCTGTGGTTTGTCTAGGGACCCTTTCCATCTTAATTCAGGCAGGGGGTGTCAGTTGACCACCTCCAATTTTTTTGAAAACATTATGATAGCAGGGATCATAGCATACTTCTGGAAAATTTTAGGTAGGAATTTTAGGAATTTTAGGAATTTTTAGAAAAATTTTAGGAAAATTTTAGGAGTGTATTTCAATAAAAACTAGATGTATATTTGTATACATCTAGTAAAACAACTTTGTATACATTGTAAAGAGTTTGCTTCACACCCTTCAACCATATATACTGATAGACTGCGCATGACATCAAAATTTCTGGCTCCAACATAAAATCACATGACAACAGTCAAAAAGATGGGTTACACCTGCTGTGCTTATGGTTGCTCTGAGCGATATAGTAAAGAAAGTTCTATGATTTTTCATGGGTAAGAAACGAATTAAATACCTAAGTCAATAAAGTTCAATTACTTAACCAGAAACTTGCAGCTATTGATATAAAAATATAGTAACTTAAGAAAAAAAAATGGAATGCATGTTCCAAATTCTTCGCAAATGTTCATCACATTATAAATCACAAAATGTAAACAACCCGATCAAGCATGTATATAGCTCATAAGTAAACTTACCTGAAGAGTTTTCATTTTATATGAGGCGCATTCACATAATACACCGAAAACACTGAAGTTCTGCAGCGTAAATTAGTAATCATAACAGCATTTTTACACGAAATTTGGAGTCTGATGATGACGTGCCCAATGTTTGAGCCATGGCGGCTTTGATGCAGCTTTTGCCAATGTGCAGTCCATTAGTATATATGGTCGAAGTTAACACCCAAATTTTTTGCATAACGTCTAATGTCTAAAGTTTAAGTATGATTTACTTCTAATGTTCAGTTCTTATCTTTTCACGTGTTATTATCATATTCAAGTATATTTACCACATTCAAGTTTCACTTTGAACATTAATATGCTGTTGAACCAGAAGCAATTCACGATTTTCACAGTAAAGTTTTCAGGTTTCACATTAAATTATAATATCCTAAAAGGTAATTGAAAACCAAGAACTATGTACAATTGTTCACTGAATTACTTTTTTCATATTATTGTTTTAACCTTTTCCTGATTAGCCTATCTTTTTCTGCTTCTACCACAACTAATTTACTTTCAGTTTTCTTTATTTCAGCTGAACCTTGTATGATCAAGTTAGAGGCAACTGCTATTTCAACAGTATTTTGTTTTTCTACAGCTTTTCTCATTCTTTCTGTTCCCTCTTGAATTATTGCTAGGAGGCTTCTTTATCGTTTTTAAGTCTATTTATTTCTGCATCATTTTCTTTTATTTTGTCATCAAACTCAGCTTTTCTTTTTTTCTCTAGCTGCTTTTCCTTATTTTCCCTCTCTTTCTGCTTCCTTTCTTTTACCTTTTTTATTCTTCTTCCTTCAGCTTATCAACATACTCTTTATAAAATTTATGTGAATCACAAACACTATTTAACAAATTTCTTGTTATGGGAACTTTACTTACACATCCATAGTGTTTAATGGCCCCTTTAACTATTCTTAATGATGTTATAGTTGAGTCTTTTAAGTTAGCCTTGTCCTTCCTTAACAGAGCAGTGTTAACCGAAAATCCCCTTTCTGCATCAGCATTACCATGAGGTAAAACTAAAATTGACTTTATGAGTTTAGCAAGATTTGAGTATTTTTCTTTTCCACTAGAGTCTTTAATACTAAATATATTACGCCAGTAATGATCAATCCGCACTGGAATATGCCCTTCCTCTGAAAATTTCACTAGTTCATCTAGAGTTGGCTTATCGCAATTTAAAAGTTTCCACTCTTCTCTTACTCTATCAATTTGTTCCTCAGAAAGATGCAAAACACTTGAAATTCTGGTTATTTCCAAAAGTCCTTCAGTGACTGAAAGTTGAGTTGACTCTTTCTTTGGTTCTTTTACCTTTAAAACTTCTATGTCTCTTAGCTTTTGATTGCAGAATGGCAAATTTGACTTTAAATATTTTGTGGTTGCAATTAGTGATGATCTTACATCTAAGAGAAATAATTTCTGCCTGGTCTCCTGAACATTCCTGAGGAGATTTTTTGTCTTCATACCAACTTCTAACTCCCTAGTTTTTTCCATGAATTTTTGTTTTCAAAATCTACATTCTTTAGGTCTTCTCCAAATTTCCCTGCTATAACATCATCTTGGATAAACTGAGCCATAACATTCCTCATTAAAGTATTTAAATCAGAATATAACTGGTGTATTTTTGGTTCTTCACTCTGATAACATAATGAAAACTTTTCAAAATTTTGGTGTGAAAATGAAATTAATGCTAAATAGCAAGGAGTAAGCTCATTTTTCAGGAAACAGTGAATTCTTTATACCTTGCCGAATTGCGCAGTTGTTTTTCAAATATTTTTTGAGATGGCAAGAAGTTTAAAAAATATTCTGTAATATTTAGCCATTGATCCAAGAGCCTCTGGGCTACAGAACCAACGGTTAACCATCTGTTGCTGACATGACGCAAAAGAAATTTGGCAGTGACCAATGTTATATCCTCGACAGATTTATAATCCTCTCGTCTTGCAGCACTACTCTTTAAAAAGTAATGCATATCAGTAGCAAATTCGTCAAAATCTATATTTAAGCTTGTCAAAAAAATTTTAAATGCATTACTAACAACATGCAGGTTGCAAAAACCTAGTTCCAAAGATTTCTGGCCTGTTTCTTGTTTTACAACTTCATTGAATTTGCGTAAAAAGCACTTATTTACATTTGGGCTGTCCATGGATACACAAATAATTCTGTTCAACGAAATATTGAAGGATGATAACACATCAAGAATTTCTTTTAGCAAAATATCTGCTGTTGCATGACCCAGAAAAACGCTTGTTAGGTATCGGCAAGAAACTGAATTTATGTCTGAAGACCAGTACCTGAGATACACATCCAACTGCCGTTTCACTTGTGTATTTGTAGTTTCATCAAATGCTATAGTAACGTTTCCTGGGCTACTAGATGCAATGTCTTTTTTCAAATCCTCTTCAAAATATTTTGACAATCCATGTGATATCACATAAGCAACTTTTTTCTTTAAGTTGCATTTTGGCTGCAATAGCAGAATCAGGAAACATTTCTTTGAAAAGTTCAACTGTTTCAGTGCATGAAACAAAAGACATATTGTCCTTAGCAACTTTCATGGCCCATAATGCTTCGGCTTTAGCCAACTGTAAATCATGACTCAGTACTTCACTAATATTTGTTTTGGGCTGAAGATCCCGTCCTCCAAAGGCTTTCAGGATGGACTTATTTTGAAATTTACTTTGAAATTTCTGCAAATGTTTTTTCCTTTATGATGCGCTTTTACTTGTGAAAAGCCACTATTAGAAATGTTGAAAATTTCTGAACACAATATACACTTAGCAGAAAATATTGTTTCAGTTGCAGAACACCATTCTTTCAACTTCACTCCGTCCAATTCTTTGGCGAGCCACGCATCTTGAAATTTCATTTTGGATTTAGGCATCTTAAACACTTGTATTACTAACCAGAAAATGAAAGGGAAGTACAAAAACACGTTCCAATATTGCAAAACCAGACAACTTCCCGAAATTTGGCTGCGAGGATGTCAGAAGATATGAAAAAAAAAAAAAAAAAAAAAGCAGGTCACCACTAGAGAACTGAACCTGCACACAGCACAGAGAACACCATAAAAGACGTAAAACCAGAAACTATCATACGCATCTCACGCAAGTTCAGTCAAAGCGAGTCGGAGCCGAGATATATTGCGCATCGAAGATTCGCTGTCGCCGACGCACGATCGAAGGTCAATGATCACGTGCTCTACTGCCTGCCACGATAACACTCAGCTACCATCCCATCGTCATTACCGGAGGTTACGGAAGGAGACCACATGTTTCCTCTTTGCTTCCACCCACCTGCGGTTTACAATAACAAAACATCAGCAGAAAGAGAAGGTTCCACAAGGCATGTACAAAAATAAAGTACGATCTTCTGTGTGCCACGGAGTTCGTCTGCAAAGCGCAAACCAGGGGTGAAAATGACCCCTCCCCTTTTCCCTTAGATCTCTTGTTACTCTCGAAAACTGTTCGAAGGCAAAAAAATGGAACGCCCGCCCCGAAGCAAGTGCATCTCGATGGCGTCATTTTTCCCTCCCTTCAGCAGCACAGCATATAGGCTGTGTTTCTACAATAACAGGTCTTTTTACCTTACCGTAATGGTAAATTTATTGGCGTTAATAACGGTTGTGTTTTTAATAAAAATAAGCTTACGAAAATTTTAGGATGAATAGCAAATTTTAGGTCTAATTTTAGGAATTTAAGGAGGGTCACAAAATATTAGGAATTTTAGGAATTTTAGGAGGAATGCGATCCCTGTGATAGCTACTCCTAATAGAGGTATAAAGTACTGCAAAAGGATTTTTCACAAAAAACTTCTTTGGTTGAGCTACAGTCTTTTGAAAATAGGCAAAAAATACACCCGTGACGAAAATAATGTGAAACACCAAATTTTTAAATGTACACTGCTCCTGTACTATAACAGGTAGAGACTTGAATTTTTTTTCATTTTGAAGCTATTGAATTGCCTTTTCTTTATGTTCACAGAAATCAATCAAAGGAATATTGCTAGATGGCAAAAAAGTCTATATTTATTACAAAAAAATTTTATTTTCCAAAAATTTAGGGGTTTTTTTAAAAAAAAGACTTATCAGGTGGGTAAGTGTGCCAACCTGCACTCCTACTATTGTTGTCTTGGCAGTGATTTTATTTTTATCCTGTGATGCATGCAACTCATAAAATTAATTTTTAAAATATACAAAATTTCAAAAAAAAATCAATGTTTTTGAATTGCAATATCTCAAAAACCCCATTTTTTAAAATTCTGAAATTTTGTCTAAATAATGTCCTGATGGTAGGTAGTTAACTGGGGGAATCAGGTTACTGTATTTTTGCCTTGAAATTTTTCTACAAATTTTTCAAAATGCACTTCTCTCTTGTTCGAACCTCACAGTTGGGTTACTATTAAAAAAAAAAAAAAACTTCGAAAGATATTTCTGAAAAGTTTACCTGAGTATATATTCCAAACAGATGTGTCAATCTATATTTCAAAGTAATTTTTATGATTTTTAATAATTGTCACCTATGTACATGTTTAATTTTTTTAAATCCATAGTCTGTACACATACAATACATTATCTCAGTTGCAGTTAAGATTCAATTTCTATTTACATAAGAAAATAGGCCTCAAAAAAAAAAAAAAAAAAATATGAGCTTACCATCATAACTACAAATTATTCAAACTGAGAAAAGCTGCTGGATTTTATTGATTTCCTTCTCATCAAAGGTATGAAGTCGTGCAGAACGTCCAACAGGAGTTGGGGCATTCACCTTTAGAAGTACATTTTTTAAGGCCACTGGACACTTGACCTGTTTTCTTGCCACATTCTTCTGGCCACCAAAAACCTCAGGCTGGTCTGTGAGAGTGCATGAAAGATACTGTTATATGGTCTGCGAGGGTGCATGAAAGATACTGTTATATGGTCTGTGAGGGTGCACGAAATATACTGTTATATGGTCCGTGAGGGTGCATGAAAGATACTGTTATATGGTCTGTGAAGGTGCATGAAATATACTGTTATATGGTCCGTGAGGATGCATGAAATATACTGATATATGGTCCGTGAGGGTGCATGAAAGATATTGTTATATGGTCCGTGAGGGTGCATGAAAGATACTGTTATGTCCTCGAATTCTTTAGATATGTTTGTAATCTGTCCCATCCATCCACCAGTTATCGTCATAAATGCATCCTATAAATTCTCCTATTTGAAAATCATTCACAGAAAATGGGTTCTTTTTTTGTTGGCTTGAAAATTTCACTTCTTTATGTGGGTGACAGACTGTTCTGGCCATTGATGGTTTATTTCCTTGTACTAACCAAGAATGCTGTGACTGTATTCCAACAACAGATTTTACTGTATCCCACTCTTCTACTTTGCTGGTTCGATAGGATTGAACTTCACAAGTTGTGAGGAGTAGAAGTTTAGTCTTTGGGATCAAGGGGGAGACAGTTTCAACAAATGAAGGTGCATCTCTTATAGCTTGTGAAGCTTCTTTCTGTAAGTTGAATTTAGTAGCAAAATGTTTGCACAGGCCACCCACACCATCACATGCACTCTTGCATTGGCCTGTGGCTGAGAAGATCCACTTCCTTGTTACATTTGGGTCCCCCTTCATAAGTTCATAGAACTGATATTTGTTTTTGAAGTGCCCAGCTGCTCCATCTGAGATGTACACAACTGTTTTAAATTCTTTCAAAGGACAAGTCTTAGCAATTTCACTTTTTATGAGTAGAATGACACACAGAGCATGTGCTGTGTCATGGCTTATATCATTGCATGTTACCACAGAAGACTTAAGTCTCATTTGGAAAGTACACAATGCATGCAAAGAGTGAGATCTGGACATTGTTTGCCAGTAGTAACTTTGCACTTCATCAGGTAGAATTACAGATCAGTTTTGAGCAAAGTCAAAGGGCAACACCAACACTGGACTATGTGCTGCAGCCTGTTTAACTAACCTCTGCTATCCCATTTCTCTGGATCCACTCATTATAAATTACAGAAGAGTTTCTTCTTCCCTCTTGATATCCCCCACCTTCAGTAGCTCTTATTTTCATTGACTCCCCAATGACTCTCAAGCAGCCTTAATAGGTGTTTCACAGTACTCCATAAAAATTGCACTGGGCAGTACCATTTTCAGTGCCACAGCTTTGGAAAATCAAACTTTGAAATCATATCAGCTGCAGTTCAGCCCAAAAAATTACTGCAAATTGCAGTTTACCCATGAGTCAAAAATTGCCCAAGTTTCATAAAATCATTCACCACCATTTTCACTGTTACTAATTTTTCTTGCCATTTTCGGATTTAGTCACATTTGGCGACCTGGTGAATGCTTAGTGCGAGCCCTGCCAGGAATTATGTTCTCCTGCTATTAAAAATTTACTAAATAATGTTTACAGTTCTGATTTTTTCACTGAATTCAAACATTTAAAAAAAAGTGCCATTTTTCAAAAATTGGGGAAAAAAAAAAAAAGAAATTGAAAAAAAAAGTGTCATTTTCAAAAATATGTAAGAAAATTTCAAGGCAAAAATTCAGTAACCTGACTCCCCCAGTAAACTACTTACCATTAGGACATTGTTTGGACAAAATTTCAGAATTTTTAAGAATGGGGTGATATTGCAATTCAAAAATGTTGATTTTTTTGAAATTTTGTACATTTTAAAAATTAATTTTATGAGTTACAAGAATCACAGGATAAAAATAAAATTGCTGCTAAGACAGCCCTTGTAGGGGTGCAGGTTGGCACACTTACCCACCTGATCAGTCTTTTCTTTAAAAAAAAAATCCTAAATTTGTGGAAAATTAAAATTTTTTGTAATAAATATAATTTTTGTTTTGCCATCTGGCAACATTCATTTGACCAATGTCTGTGAATTTGAAGAAAGGCCAATTCAATAGCTTCAAAATGAAAAAAAAAATCGAGTCTCTACCTGCTATAGTTCAGGAGCAGTGTGCACTTAAAAAATTTGGCATTTCACATTATTTTCGTCACAAGTGTATTTTTTGCCTATTTTCAAAATGCTGTAGCTTGACCAAAAATTTTTTATGAAGAATCCTTTTGCAGACTTTATACCTCTATTAGGAGTAGCTACCATAACTTTTTCAAAAAAATTGGAGGTGGTCAACTGACACATGTTGGTCATGCCTGCCTGAATTGAGATGGAAATGGTCTAGGTCTCCCAGATCCTTCCTGTTGCTGCTGCATGCCTTGCTCTTTCCACTGCCGCTAACAGCGTGCTAAGGTGATATCCGCATGACCGGCATGGCGTGCAATACGGTGATAAGTTCATCCCGCTTTCCAGAGCTCGACAATGTGGCCCCTTTCAAACTCCTCCAACTGCTCGAATAGCTTCCGGACTTTTCTCCGAAGCATACTCCACTTGCAAGGGATGCAACCAGAATGTAAAGCACACACAATGATACGACCTTATAAAGCCAGTCAGCCACCGCGCTATGACCCGTCCTTGCTTGCATCACATGCGCGAATGTCAAACCTACCCACCAAATTTCATTCCTGTCGGTTGCTTCCTTCTGGGTGAAACTATTTTTTTTTTTATGATGACTGTGTATACATTAGCAAATAAAAATATAATTGTTGATACAAGTGTGCCAAGTTAATCCCATGTCAACCCATTTTTCAAGCAAGCCAGCCATAGAACAGAAATTAAAAATCATATAGATGCCACCACAATGAAAATGCAGTGATAAATTTGGGCATTTGTAGTTCAGTAGTGCTTCAAAATCCCACACATTATCATGTGAAGCTCTGTCACATCACCTTCATTGGTACATGCAATATCATTGTCTTCCTACCCCAATCTTTGAAGGCCAAATGAGTTCACTATTTTATAGCAACGGCAACATTTTACACTGCTCCTTTATTATTAAACCACAGCAGAGAGTAAACTCCTTTTCTCCCCTCTAAAATTCAACTGAAAATTTAGTAGCTTTCCTTGTAATGCTGGTTCAAAACAAAAAATAGAAATACAGCCTTTCAAGAATCTGTCACAAAAATTCAAAATTTTAAGCACTTTTTAAGCCTAGAAGAATTGAAATAAAATGCCATGCACCATCTATACAAATTGCAAATACGGCAGTTTCATACCAGTGACATATTTCAGTATTTTTATAAAAAAAATTTTTTTCTCAGAACCATGGAACAAGAAATGCAGTACAACAATTCATATCACAAGTGTAGTTTCACTAAAACTGAGAGGTGCAAAAAGGTGCGACATATTTTTTTATGTTTTACTGCTGTTTTACAGCATAGGAAGTTATGCCACCAAACAACATTCATAATTTGTCCACTTACTTGAATTCGTAGGGTAACATACAAAGGCCGTTCCATAAAAACAAAGTAGTTTAGTAGTTTTTTTTTTTTTTTTTTTGAGTTAGCAACAGTGTGAAGGGGAGAAATAACCACGCAGATGACTAACTGAATAAAGGAAGTATCTATGCAACAGCTATTAGCCATGGCAGATGATTCTGGTTTTGTTATTGTGCAGTTGTTTAAGGTACGTACCTGCATTTCACCATACAGCTATGGAGGTGAGTGATTCAGAGTTAAGAAGTGAAATGCATTATGCGATAACATTTTGCTATTGTTTGGGTAAAACGGCTTCAGAAACAGTTGATTTAATGAAAAAAAGCTTACAAAGACAAATGTTTGGGAGAGTGAATGATTTTTAGATGGCACAATGATTTCCAAAAAGGGCATTTGTCGGCAGAACTCACTCCTAGGCCTGGTCAACCTGAAAGACTATTTCGTATTGTTAACACTGTTTGGGTAATCCTGAGAAGCGTGTGTGTGTTCCAGATGGGTACCTCATCACCTGATGAGAGAACAATTGCTAGCCAGAGTTCAGGTGTGTCGTGAGTGGAAACAAATGATTTGCAAAGAATCCAAACTTCCTAAACAAAGTAATAACTGCCAATGAAACATGGGTCCATTATTTCAACCCCCTAACAAAGCACACAACGAGTGTCTGGAAACACACAGACTCGCCTAGTCCGAAAAAAGTCCACCAAGCCAAATCAGCTGGGAAGGTGATGATGATGATTTTCTTTGATCATAAAGAGGAAGTTTACCAGCATGCCATTCCTGCACAAATTACTGTCAATGCTGAGTATTACATTTCAGTCTTGAAGCATCTGCAATGACACATATCAATTAAGCGACCAGAACTGGTGGGCAAGTGGACCCTACACCATGATAACGCCCGCTCACATGTGCTGCTTGTGTTCAACATTTTCTTACAAAATGCAGTATTGAAATCATGCCACAGCCTGCCTACATGCCTGACCTGCTTACCTCGTGTGGTTTCTGGTTGTTTCCAACAATGAAGGAGAAGTTCTGTGGCGCAACATTCAACACACATGCTGACGTTATTCAAGCTGTACAGGGGTCACTAAAGCAGCTTCCACAAAATGCCTTCGTCACATGCTTTGAAAAGTGGACTAAACGATGGGACCATTGCATATCATCAGAGGAAAGATACTTTGAGAAGGAATAACATATTTTGCTGTACATATATTTCTTCATTTTGTGTAATTTTACTCTCAGTTTTTATGGAACGGTCGTTGTACATACACCAGATTAGATAAAACTATATTTAATTCAAGTAGCTGTCGTGTATGGCCAGCTTACACTGAATTGACCATAAACTTACATTATACTTGGATATATGAAATCATTCTATGCATTCTTTGATGTATAGACATCACATGCTGGTAATTGCCACAATGTTCTAATATAGCATACAATTAGGGCCTGCAGTTGAATCAATAACAATAGAACTACAAAATTATGTACATACATACATATCACTAAGCTGTTCTCTCAGATTCATAGGTTAGCTCCACAAAGAATACAAACTACCAGATAAATTATTAACTGATTATTTACTTACTGTTGCTGTATCAAACTTCTCCATTTACAGCAATCTTGACATACAACTCAAACTTCACTGACATCGATCACACGACATACTCAAGACATTCTGCATTTCATACTCATAATCTTTTTCTCATGCAGACACTCCTGAATCTGATCCTCTCATGACTTCCTTGGCCTTCCTCTGCTTTTCCTTTCTGCCACTTAGGCTAAAAAAAAAAAATTCTTAGTAAGCATTTCATCACTCATTCTTTCAACATATTCAAAACCACCTAAAAATATTAGTCTCCACCTTGCTAACAGCATTTTGCTTTACATTACACAATTGCAACACATCTTCATTCCTCACACGATCAGAACGTGTCTTGCCACAAATCTCCCGTAAGTAACGCATTTCCCCAGCACACAAACGACTGCTATGTATTTTTCTGTAGTACCCATGCTTCACTGCCATACATCAAAGTAGGAACAATTACACTTTCATGCACAGCAATTCAGGACTTTCTTGAGATCCTATCATTCATGTGAAAACCTCCCAAAGCCACTATGACTTTCAATGAAGAATTCACTCGCCTACTAATTTCACCTTTCAATTTGTTCTCTCTGTCAAACATACTTCCTAAATACACAAACTCATGCACCTGGTCAATCACTGTGCCACTTAGACTTATATTACATTCAGTGCTACCAGTTCCTCGCTCAAAAACCATAACTTTGGTTTTTCCCTTATTTATACTCAGTTTGAATTTCATGCAAACTTCGTACATCAGGGACAACATACTCTGCAACTCACTTTTACTCTCTGCAACAGGACAGTGTCATCAGCATACAGCAATCTGCACATACAGATATCACCAAGACATAAGCCAGTATTATCTAGTTTGGCATCATGCATGCATGCATCCATAAATATATTAAATAGCCATGGTGACATTACACAACCCTGCCTGACTCCTGCACCAACAGAAAACCAATTTTGATGAAACACCATTCTCTCGTACACAAGCTCTACTGCCAGCATACATGGCTTTTACACTATTAAGTAGATTCCCAGTAACACCATATTCATTCAATATGAAGGCAGCAAAAACTTTCTTACCAACAGCCAGATACTTTTCAACCATCGTGCGTAATGCAAAAATCTGGTTAGTGCAGCCTTTACCAGACATAAAACCATTCTGAACATCCCACACTTTCTCTGATGTACGACCCCATACTTTTTCAATAATGACCTTATCAAACACTTTCCCTGGCACACTCAGGGAAAGTGAACAATGATAGCATCCTTCCAATCCCGAGGGACCATTCCAAACTCCGAGCACAACTGGCAAGTTTCTGTTAACCAGTCAATTACAGAGTCATCACCATATTTCAACATCTTGGCAGATATGTCATCAACTCCTGGAGCCTTACCATTCTGAAGAGATTTCAGAGCTGTACACACCTCTTCTCTTGAAATCCCTCCTGTGTTTCTATCCTTCACTGTGACATCATTTGCTTCTGCCTTAGAATCCTCTTTGCTACAAAATTATGCATGAAAACAATATATAGCACATGCATGCAGTATGACTTGGGGGTGGTGACCTACTGATACATGTTCACGAATGACCCTTGAAATGATACCACAACATAGATCATGTATCACTATCCAAGATGTCTACACAGACCTTGGTATTCAGTGTTCTGCAAAACAATGGGCACAGCCTGTTCAATAAGAAATATTCTTAGACCATCACACTGCATCCATCAAACTTCAGAACTAACAGATATAGTTCAGCAGATATTATTCTACGGACATCTGTGACATTTACAGAACGGCAAAACATGCATTTTGACTTGTCACAACAAACCATAACTAGCCATTCATTGCTAGTTCAAAAACAATGGCCCTTAAACTAGACAAGTAGCCATCTGCCATTGGTTGGTGTGATTTGTGGCTTGTGTAGAGGTGCATGACTATGATAGCCCATGTCGTGTAATGTTCTGCACACTGTACTAATGCTGACATCTGCTTCAGTTGCCTCCTGAAGGCCTGTGAGTGGCAGATAATCCTGTACATGAACTACCTGTTATGTTCCATCAGCTATGAAGGTTTCCTGGATCACTTCAAAATTTATTTAATACAAGTATGCCTCCATTTCTAAAACACATTACTAATCATGGCTGCAAATGAAGCTGTCATTTGTCATTGTTCCTACTTTGATGTGTGGGAGTGAAACCTTAGTACTGCAAGAACTGCAGAAGAGACACGATAGTTGTTTTTGTGCTAGGGAGAGATGTGTTAGTCATGGGGGGGGGGGAGGGCAAGACACGTTCTGATCATGCATGGAATGAAGCTGTGTTTGAGATGTGTATATGCTAACTAAGAGAATTTATTCAGCTCAAGTGGCAGGAAAGAAAGGTAGAGGAAGGCCAAGGAAATCACGGTAGGACCAGATTCAGCAAATGTCTACATGAGAAAAAGAGAATGACTATGAAGTACAAACAGTTTTATTGTGAGACGTGATGGATGTCGGTGAAGCTTGAGTTGTGTGCCAAGATCACTGAAAATGGAGGCATTTAATACATCAACAGTAAGTAAAATCTAGCTCCATCAGTTCTAAACATTAATCGGGTAGATGAGCTTTTTTGAGAAGCAGCCACTGAATCTCAGAAAAGAGCTTTGAGATTTGTACATGTACACTATCTACCAACAAGTAATTGGACGCCCCTGCAATCGACGATGTCTGCGGTCATGATACCAGGGATCATAGCATACTTCTGGAAAATTTTAGGTTGGAATTTTAGGAATTTTTAGAAAAATTTTAGGAAAATTTTAGGATTGTATTTCAATAAAAACTAGATGTATATTTGTATACATCTAGTAAAACAACTTTGTATACATTGTAAAGAGTTTGCTTCACACCCTTCAACCATATATACTGATAGACTGCGCATGACATCAAAATTTCTGGCTCCAACATAAAATCACATGACAACAGTCAAAAAGATGGGTTACACCTGCTGTGCTTATGGTTGCTCTGAGCGATATAGTAAAGAAAGTTCTATGATTTTTCATGGGTAAGAAACGAATTAAATACCTAAGTCAATAAAGTTCAATTACTTAACCAGAAACTTGCAGCTATTGATATAAAAATACAGTAACTTAAGAAAAAAAAAATGGAATGCATGTTCCAAATTCTTCGCAAATGTTCATCACATTATAAATCACAAAATGTAAACAACCCGTTCATGCATGTATATAGCTCATAAGTAAACTTACCTGAAGAGTTTTCATTATATATGAGGCGCATTCACATAATACACCGAAAACACTGAAGTTCTGCAATGTAAATTAGTAATCATAACAGCATTTTTACACGAAATTTGGAGTCTGATGATGACGTGCCCAATGTTTGAGCCATGGCGGCTTTGATGCAGCTATTGCCAATGCGCAGTCCATTAGTATATATGGTCGAAGTTCACACCCAAATTTTTTGCATAACGTCTAATGTCTAAAGTTTAAGTATGATTTACTTCTAATGTTCAGTTCTTATCTTTTCACGTGTTATTATCATATTCAAGTATATTTACCACATTCAAGTTTCACTTTGAACATTAATATGCTGTTTAACCAGAAGCAATTCACGATTTTCACAGAAAGTTTTCAGGTTTCACATTAAATTATAATATCCTAAAAAGGTAATTGAAAACCAAGAACTATGTACAATTGTTCACTGAATTACTTTTTTCATATTATTGTTTTAACCTTTTCCTGATACGCCTATCTTTTTCTGCTTCCACCACAACTAATTTACTTTGTTTTCTTTATTTCAGCTGAACCTTGTATGATCAAGTTAGAGGCAACTGCTATTTCAACAGTATTTTGTTTTTCTACAGCTTTTCGCATTCTTTCTGTTCCCTCTTGAATTACTGCTAGGGAGGCTTCTTTATCTTTTTTAAGCCTATTTATTTCTGCATCATTTTCTTTTATTTTGTCATCAAACTCAGCTTTTCTTTTTTTCTCTAGCTGCTTTTCCTTATTTTCCCTCTCTTTCTGCTTCCTTTCTTTTACCTTTTTTGATTGTTCTTCCTTCAGCTTATCAACATACTCTTTATAAAATTTATGTGAATCACGAACACTATTTAACAAATTTATTGTTATGGGAATTTCTTGTTATGGGAACTTTTTTTTCCTTTATGATGCGCTTTTACTTGTGAAAAGCCACTATTAGAAATATTGAAAATTTCTGAACACAATATACACTTAGCAGAAAATATTGTTTCAGTTGCAGAACACCATTCTTTCAACTTCACTCCGTCCAATTCTTTGGCGAGCCACGCATCTTGAAATTTCGTTTTGGATTTAGGCATCTTAAACACTTGTATTACTAACCAGAAAATGAAAGGGAAGTACAAAAACACGTTCCAATATTGCAAAACCAGACAACTTCCCGAAATTTGGCTGCGAGGATGTCAGAAGATATGAAAAAAAAAAAAAAAGCAGGTCACCACTAGAGAACTGAACCTGCACAGAGAACACCATAAAAGACGTAAAACCAGAAACTATCATACGCATCTCACGCAAGTTCAGTCAAAGCGAGTCGGAGCCGAGATATATTGCGCATCGAAGGTCGCTGTCGCCGACGCATGATCGAAGGTCAATGATCACGTGCTCTACTGCCTGCCAAGATAACTCAGCTACCATCCCATCGTCATTACCGGAGGTTACGGAAAAAGACCACATGTTTCCTCTTTGCTTCCACCCACCTGCGGTTTACAATAACAAAACATCAGCAGAAAGAGGAGGTTCCACAAGGCATGTACAAAAATAAAGTACGATCTTCTGCGTGCCACGGAGTTCGTCTGCAAAGCGCAAACCAGGGGTGAAAATGACCCCTCCCCTTTTCCCTTAGATCTCTTGTTACTCTCGAAAACTGTTCGAAGGCAAAAAAATGGAACGCCCGCCCCGAAGCAAGTGCATCTCGATGGCGTCATTTTTCCCTCCCTTCAGCAGCACAGCATATAGGCTGTGTTTCTACAATAACAGGTCTTTTTACCTTACCGTAATGGTAAATTTATTGGCGTTAATAACGGTTGTTTTTAATAAAAATAAGCTTACGAAAATTTTAGGATGAATAGCAAATTTTAGGTCTAATTTTAGGAATTTAAGGAGGGTCACAAAATATTAGGAATTTTAGGAATTTTAGGACGAATGCGATCCCTGTGATACAAGCCACGGCCGCCGTCTTTAAATATCGTGTGGGAAACAACAACACAACCAGTCGCATGCAAGATGCCACGCAGTTCGGAGCTCTCTGATTTCGAGAAAGGTGTAATCGTCGGGTATCACAGAAATGGCCGATCCATACATGACATACCCAGCGAGTTGAAGTACCGAAAATCGACAGTGGCATACGTGATTGGCAAGTGGAAGATGAGAGGTGACTGTCGGAATGTGCCCCGACCCGGCAGACCCACAAAACTGGGAGTTAGAGACCGACGGGTGCTGGCCAGAGAAATTCGGAAGAACCACACCAAATCGATGGGCCACATCCGCGAGGAGTTTCAACAGGCATCCGGGAGTGTTCTTTCGATGAATACCATCTGTAAGGAAGCCCATCTGCTCGGTTATCATGGACGTGCTGCCGCCCACAAGCCTTTGATCACAAAGTCCAATAGCGCTGCTCGGCTAACGTGGTGCAAAGAACGTCGTCAGTGGACCGTTGAACAGTGGAAACAGGTTCTCTGGAGTGACGAATCAAGGTTCACCCTCTACCGTTCGGATGGCAGGGTCTAGGTTTGGCGTCTGCCTGGAGAATGCTTCCTGCCGGAATGTATTGTGCCAACTGTGAAGTTCGGCAGCGGTGGAATTATGCTATGGGGGTGTTTCTCCTGGTATGGCACGGGACCCTTGGTCGCAATTCCTGGTAGATTCAACGCCAAGACCTACTGCACCATTTTGGATGACCATGCGCTTCCTACGTTGTGGCAGTTTTACAGGGTGGACCCATGTTACTTTCAGGATGACAATGCCACCTGTCATGTTGCAAGGTCCACCATGGCTTGGTATGGTGACAATGGGGTTAATCGAATGGACTGGCCTGTGCAGAGCCCGGACCTTAACCCTATCGAGCACCTCTGGGACGAGTTGGAGCGTCGATTTAAGGAGTGCTCCCACTGTCCGAAATCGGTGAAGGAACTGACCTGTCTACTCCAAGCAGAGTGGAAGAAAATACCGCTAGCTTTCGTACAACACCTGGTTGAGAGTATGCCCCGGAGGGTCGAAGCTGTAATCGCCGCTCGTGGAGGCTCCACCAACTATTGAAGGTGAATAAACTTCGCTGTCCTTTGCTATCACAGGTGTCCAATTACTTGTTGGTAGATAGTGTATAATCATCCACCAACAGCCCTGAAGTGCCATTAAAATATCACATACAGATACAGAACAATTGCTTAAGTGACAACTAATTATCATTCCTTGCTGGAAGTCTAACTCTGTCGGCTGAAATATGATGGACTAATAACGCAGGATGGGTAAGAGCAAGTCTGTGGTCATTTTCATAAAAAAAATATATACACCCTGATTCATAAATAAGTATACAGTTTTCAGATGCTGTTAAACAGTAACAGTTGAAAACACAGATGACAACTGCGAACCGTTAGGTAGATGTACTCATAAAGTTTGTATCCTGCTACTGAGGGAAGTGACATAGGTGATAGCGCGCGCGTGTCACGTGACTAGTCAGTCAAAACGGCAGCGTCTGCAGTGGAGAAGGCGTTTTGTGTTCTTGAATTGGGCAAAATGGAATCTGTAACTGTTGTGCAACTGCATTTTTGATCACGATTCGGAAAAGAAACTCCAATCAGAAAATCTATCTACAATTGGCATAAAAATTTTAAAAACTACCGGCTGTTTGTGCAAACTTAAAAGTCCTGGATGACCATGTGTATCGGAAGAAGTCGTCGATAGTGTCTGCACCGCCATTCAGCAAAGCCCGAGAAAATCAACGTGGAGGGCGAGTCGTGAATAGCAGATTTCGCAAGCCCACTGTCTGGAGAATTTTGAGAAAGAAGCTGAAAATGATTCCATACAAAGTGCAGAGGTTACAAAATCTCACTGACCTTGACAAGACAAAGCACTCTGAATTTTGTGCCGAAATGCAGCACCGTTTTGATAATGACGATTTTGCCGATCACTTAGTTTTCACCGATGAAGCTACATTTCACATGAGTGGTCAGGTAAACAAGCACAATGTTCACTTTTGGGGAGCGGAGAATCCCAGATTTACAGTGCAACACGTGCAAGATTCCCCTAAGGTAAATGTGTTCTGTGCTGTGTCCAAAAAGAAAGTGTACTGCCCCTTTTTTTTCACAAGAAAACTGTCACGGGAGGCTCTTTTCTGGGTATGTTAAGACTTCGGTTGATGCCACAGTTGCACCATCCAATTGGAGAATAAAGTTGTATCTGTCGTCCTACACCACCCCAGTGGTTAGGCGACATACGAGATTATCTCAAACATCTTCCTCACCAATGGATTGAACGAGCTGTGGACTACAACATGCCACTGACCCAATGGCCACCCAGAAGTCCTAACTTAACACCCTGTGAATTTTTCCTTTGTGGGTACGTAAAGGACAAGGTATTCGCCCCTCCCCTTCCTGTTGATCTAGAGGAGCTGAAGTAGTGTATCAAAGCAACTATCACTGCACTCGATTCAAATATTTTACCTCACGTTTGGGCAGAAATGGATTACCAGCTCGATGTGTGCCGTGTGACTAAGGGTGCACACATAGAACATCTGTGACTGTCTCTAAAACAACTTGAAACATTCCCCTACAATTCTGTTACAGGTAACATAAAATATCTTACATTGTTCTTGTTTTACAGTGCGTTGAAACGGTATACTTCTTTATGAATCACCCTGTATATATATATATATATATATTCATGCTGCATCTATTTCAGGCAATTTACAGCAATTCATGCTCAAATTCCAAGCAACAAAGGGGAATTACAGCTGGCATGGAAAACAATATTCATTAGGGGACTATCTCTGTACTCACATTAGCAGGGCTTGAACAATATCTGAAAAGTTACATGCCCAGCTGGGCATGTGCAGAAATTTTTACCTCAGGTAGTAAAACCTGGAAGCCCAGGAAAAATTATCTTTTGAAATAACAAATCAGAACCTCCATTTTTTTAAAGTAAAAAATAGGAAGGACTTTCTTGACATGCTTTGCATTTCCGTTGTAAGGATCTGTATTAGAGGTTAAGCTACGATCACTATTTACGCAAAAGCGATGAATTAATCTAAAACGCACGCGAAAATTAGCGTCCAGTCGCAAAATGCCGACAGACATTTAAATATCACAGAGGAGATTGTGTTCCGAAATTTCCAAAAATTTGAACTCCTGTAGTCCAGGGGAAAAATTTAAAATTCCGCTGCTAAAAGTATTCCGTCATCCATTGTTCAGTCGGACGGTGTCGTGCGGCAGTTCGTCGACAAAAGAGGCTAAATTTCTTTAGTCTTTAGCATTTTGCTACAACTTTTTCCTTCATTTTAGCATTTTTGCTACAGCATTTTTAGAGCCAGCTTAAACTCTGGTCTGTATTCAAAATGTTCAATGCACAAAAGCATTTATCTCAAATTTTAAGACGATGCTGAAATTGGTTTGAAATGGTATAATGATGCAATTAGTATTTGAGAAATTTAATGATTCTGCCATGTTCCTTTCGTTGAAGTTTTCAGCCGTTGTCACTAAACACCGGAGGCTAACTATAACTAGTTTCATCAAGGGCATGCAACCCGTCGTTGACCATATACAACATTTGGTGCAAAACTACATATGGTTTCAATTTCTGGACCTAGAGCACAATATAATAAAAGTTATATTCTTCTGTCCATGGCATTCCATAACAATAACACAACTTTCGGTAATTAGCAGTGAAATGAAACACGACATGCAACAACTGTCTTTTATTTGTAGTAAGAAATTCTATTCCAAACTTTATTTTTAAATTTAGTGCCCGGACCGGGCAACTAAATTCTTTTTACCTGCCCAGGCCAATGATTTACATGCCCCAGGCATCTCGGGCATGGCATTTTTCAAGCCTTGATTATGATCCATGGCAAAACTTTAAAGAGACCACATCATGGATTCAACAAACAGCAAAGGTTTTGCACATTAATATGTAATTGATGGTGCAATGATCAACTCAGAGGAATAACTGTTCCGGAAATTTAAATTAGGAACATAATTCATCAAATGTACAGGCATTATACAGTGTGCTGTGTAATTCTAACCTTAAACAGAACAACAAAAAAGGCTCCTGAAAAACATGTTAATTAAAAACATTTTGCTATTTTACAGTTACTGATTGGAGAAACTGCTAAGTTACAAACTTAGTTTACCCAAAATATTTGAGCATTTGTCCTGAGTAGGCATCCCATAGTAGAACCCTTGTATCCCAGGATGCAGTGGCAATTAGGCAACTATCAGGTGAGAAGGCACAAGCAACAACATCATGCTGATGACCTTTGAGCTGCAGTCTGACTGTATGAGATGACATGTCCCACACATAAACCTGAAATTTATCTCCACTTTATTATGTAATTTAACATAAACATGTATAACAAAACTATCAGTAAAGAAAAAACAGATAATGAAAAATTGCCAGAAAAAAACCTATGAAATCTGGTTAAAGCATTTAAAAATAGTAATATACGACTGTGAAAGAGGGCATAAAGTGAGCAAACGTAACCTATGCTACCTACTGAAGTAACAAAAAGTACGAAAACACAAAATTATTGAGAAAAACCTGTAACAGCACAAGGTAATAAAATCCAATACACCTGCCTTTCTTAAATGAAGCAAAAAATAACACAATAAATTATTATCAATAATTATTTATGTTATTCCCATTGTTTTAAAGCTGAAAGGTCTAGCAAGATTGAACATGCAACCAATGTTATACAGGCAAAGACAATGAAATCAAATCATGAAATCAGTGAGCTCATGGCAGCCACTAAAATGAGTAAACTTAATGGTAAATGGAAAATTTCAAGGTATCTTACAAACACCACATTTACATCCAAATTTTTGAAAATAATACACTTTTGTAACAGTAAGAGAGCTGCTGTCGATGTGAAAAGCTCCAAGGTTCAGTTTTAAACCTTGATGACCACTAGTCCAAACTCTCTTCTCACTTGAAATTTAAAAAAAATGTGGCCGATGCTTAATATTGTTAAATTGGTAATAATAATTCATAGCATTTCCTTTATGTTACACACATCACACTTCAACTTTTTGATGTAAATCTTTCTTATTGCTAATTTTCCCTTGGAAATCTCAATTTAATCAAAAATATGAACATTTAAAAATCCTCTCAGTTTCTCTAACAAAAGAAAGTCCACAAGAACAAGAACACCTTATACATAAGAGAAACTCCTTTCTGTGAAAGTGTTACAGAAATTATTGAATTCTCAGAATTTATTATATACTTCTGAAGTTATAGTCATATTTGCAGCTGCTACATACTGTTTTTAAACTGTTTCTTGATATTTCCAGTGAATATGCATCTTACACACAATTTTTTTAATGTCCATAATTTAGAATTGTACCTACATAATTTTTATTTTCACAAGTTGTTATATGCTGATAACAGCCATGTTGTGTTAAGAGTACAGATAAACTCAGAAGTATGTCATCCAGAATGCATGAAATGTGTTGTCCACAGTGAATGAAGAGTGTATGAAATTCAAGCTATGAGCACAGAAGAGAGAAAAGACAAAGTTAGGTGAATTGCAGAAAATAAGTTACAAGATTAAATTAGTTAATGAGTGAATTAAGTTTTGAAAATCATTTTGGTTTTAGCTGAGTTTCACAGAAATAATGAATTGTCAGAAAGATCTCAGCTAGTTGCATATACTATGATGCCCAGCAACTGGGATTCCCTACTGCAGAAAAAGCACAAGTTCATTGTGTGTTCCAAAATTATGGTATCCATGACGGGAAACAAATCTCATTTGTTTCGTATGTAGTATTCTGCAAATCTTGTAATGTGAAGCAAAATACTCTTAATACAAAGGGAATTGAAAACCTAAGGTGCTTTGAACAAAAATGAATGCTGAGGTGCAAACTAACAATACTTATTCAAGAAAATTAGAGGAAAGACAAAAAAATTGTGGAACAAGAATTTCAGTCTACAGTAATCACTCAGTCATCACTGATTGTCATTCTCTGTTACATTTAAATGATATACTCCTAAGATTCAAGGATACCGAGTTCATTTTATAACATATAAATATGTATCTATTCTGTTGTCAGATAAGTTCTTTCGGTTTTTCTCCAATTATTGGAATCCTTATTTTTCATGAAAAAGTTTTCACAAATCAGTTAATAATATATATTCCTTCATTTTTCATGACCTCTTGCTACCGTTAAACTAGGTTATCAATGCCTTGATGGTAGAAATCCCCTGGTTTTGACTCGAAGAAGCAATCAAGCCACCGTTTCAGCTAGACATCGTTGTTAATCCATACACCTTACAGACTGTTGCAGAGTGACTGGAAAAGGAGATAATCTGAGGATGCTGGATCAGAAGAATATGGTGGGTGTAATAAACTTTCCACCCGAGATCTTGAATAGCAGTTTTGGTCACATTAGTGATGTGGGGGTGAGCATTGTCATGTTGAAGAAACACATTCCCTTCCAGCCACTTGGGCTAAAAGATTTTCTTAGTAAGCATCTCATCACTCATGCTTTCAACATGGCCAGATCACCAAAGCACATTAGTATCCACCTTGCTAACAACATTTTGCTTCACATTACACAACTGCAACACAACTTCATTCCTCACACAATCAGACCGTGTCTTGCCACAAATCTCCCGTAAATAACGCATTTCTCCAGCACACATAAATAACGCATTTCTCCAGCACACATAAATAACGCATTTCTCCAGCGCACAAACGACTCCTATGTTTCTTCTGCAGTACCCAGGTTTCACTGCCATACAGAGTAGGGACAATTACACTTTCATACACAGCCATACAGGACTCTCTAGAGAATCCATCATTGCTGTGAAAACCTCCCAGAGCAGCTATGACTTTCAATGAAGAATTCACTCGCCTACTAATTTCACCATCCAATTTGTTCTCTCTGTCAAACATGCTTCCTAAATACACAAACTAACTCACCTGGTCAATCACAGTGACGTTTATACTTACATTACATTCAGTACTACCAGTTCTTCTCTCAAACACCATAACTTTGGTTTTTCCCTTATTTATACTCAGTTTGAAGTTCATGCAACCTTCGTACATCTGAGACAACATACTCTGCAAATCACTTTTGCTCTCTGCCAACAGGACAGTGTCATCAGCATACAACAATCTGCAGACACTGATATCATCAAGATATAAACCACTATCATTTATTGTGGCATCACACATGCATGCATCCATAAATATATTAAACAGCCATGGTGACATTACACAACCTTGTCTAACTCCTGCACCAATAGAAAACCAATTTTGATAAAACACCATTCACTCGTACACAAGCTCTACTACCAGCACACATGGCTTTTACACTATTGAGTAGATTCCCAGTAACACCATATTCATTCAATACCTTTCACAAAAGTGTCCTCTTTACTTGGTCATAAGCTTTCTCTAAATCTATGAAGGCAGCAAAAACTTTCTTCCCAACAGCCAGATACTTTTCAATCATCGTGCGTAATGCAAAACTCTGGTTAGTGCAGCCTTTGCCAGGCATTAAAACCACTCTGAACATCCCACACTTTCTCTGATGTAAGACCCCATACTTTTTCAATAACAACCTTATCAAACACTTTCCCTGGCACACTTAGTAGGCTAATACCACGATAGTTCTTGCATTCAGTCTGATCACCTTTTCCCTTATACAAAGGGTACACTAATAGTATCCTTCCAATCCCGAGGGACCATTCCTAACTCCCAGCACAACTGGCAAATTTCAGTTAACCAGTCAATTATAGAGTCACCACAATATTTCAACATCTCAGCAGTTATGCCATCAACCCCCAGAACCTTACCATTCTGAAGAGATTTTAGAGCTTTACACACTTCTTCTCTTGAGATCCCTCCTGTGCTTCCATCCCTCACTGTGACATCATCTGCATCTGTCTCAGAATCATCTTTGCTTTTCTGATCTAATAACTCACAGAAATATTCACCCCATCTTTCACTTAACTCATTGGGCTCCCATATCATTTCCCTGATCTCATTCTTCACACAACTTACAACTTTGTTTCCCCTATTTTTCCTGTGTCTCAGGTACTTCCAGAAAAATTTCCTATCTTTCCAAAGAGCCAGTTCATGCCTTTCCACCTTCTTCTTCCTATCCTTTTGCGTTACTCTGGCAAACCAGCTTAGCAGCTTCATGCTTCTTTAAGCGATATTCATCCACAGAGACTCTACCTTGCAACATCCCCAAATAGGCTTCCTTCTTTCTCTTTACTGCTTTTTCAATCTCACTATTCCACCAAGCATCGCCTTTATTGTTACCCACTATTGTGGTGCCACAGACCTCTTTAGCAGCAATGACAACACAGTTCTTAAAACATTCCCACTTCTTTTCTACATCCCTCTCACCAGACTTCAGCTCCTTCAGTCGTTCTCTAAGTAAGTCAGAATAACGCTGACGATCTTCAAGGAGACTATCAACCTTTATTCTTTCTATTCTGGGTCTCTTCCTATTCCTTTTCCTCCAACCAACATTAAGTTTCACTCGTGACACTACCAAGTGATGATCAGAACCAACATCTGCACCTCTCATCACACGGGTGTCAACAACTAAGTGTTTCAGACGCTGATCGTAGACAACAAAATCTATCACACTCTTTTGACGAAGAGTACAATTTTTCCAAGTATATGTGTGGATATACTTGTGGTTGAAAAATACATTAGATACACACAAACCATTCTCAATGCAGAGTTCAATTAATCTTTCACCATTATCATTCACACAAGGATCATTAAACTTACCCAGAACATTGTCAGAAATTACATTCTGCACACCTACTCTAGCATTGAAATACCCTGCTATTATAACTTTTTCTTTAGCACCAAACTGGCTCAAAACAGCTTTTAGCTCATTCCAAAGATCTTCCTTCTTATTAGAAGGTTCCGAGTCACAAGGAGCATAAACTACAACCATTACAATTCTCTGAAGTTTCATTTTCAAACGAATCCAGAGAATTCCCTCACTTACGCAACTATAGTGAATCAAGTTGTTCTTCATCTTTTCACTTAAAATCACACCTACACCAGCCTGTCTTCTCACATTATCCAATACTCCAGACCACACACACACTGTGCCATTCACTTCTTCTACCCCAATTTCCTTCTTTTTGGTTTCACTTGCACACAGCACATCCAGTCTATACTTATTCATCTCCTTAATCACCTCACTCATCTTGGCATTTATACCTCTAGTATTCCATACACCAATCTTACATTCACTCAGCCAAGATGTTTCTCATACACCATTTAGAAAGTCCAGGTCGATTCCTGCTTGTGACTCGGAACCTTCCAAACAGCTGAATTGGATGCACTTTACATTTATACAAGTTCTCTTGAATTTTCCATCTACAACTTTCTTCAATGCAGAGATAAGTACAGTGAAACCTCTGAGCAACAGCAAGTTTTGGTTAATACAGAACAGTTGCCATAGGATTAGTGTAAACTATAACCACCGAACTACAAAACCTCTTAACAGTGGCGAATGGACACCCCAATCAGTCTCAAAGGCGATCTAATGGCCACCATGTCCCTTAGGATTTTACATAGTTCTTTTTTTTTTTTTGGTACTTCAGCAAGAGAGATAAGATATGAATAAAAAATACAGCAAAAGGAACTGTGTCTAAAGCACAATGGGTTAGATTATGGCAAATGCAATAATGCGTTTTAAGAGAAAAGAGAGAAGGTGAAGTTTATTTCCACAATGAGGCGAGCTCCAGCTTCTGTGCATATTTCAGTTGCTCCCCAGGGGCTGCAGGGGTGGTTGCCATTGCCTGGAAAGTTGCCTTTTGGCAATCATATTTTTTTAGTTTTGGTCTGTGTGTTCTGTTCTTTTTCTCTTTTCAGAGCACAGCTAGCCAGCTGTACTATATTTCAGTCACTCCCCAGGGGCTGCTGGGGTGGTTGCCGGTGCCCAGAAAATTGCCTATTGGCAATAGTATTTCTTGGTTTTGGTCTGTGTGGGTTGTTCCTTTTCTCTTTCCAGAGCAGAGCCAGTTAACTGTGCAATTACAATTTGCTGTCTAACATTTTTCTTTTTTTTTTCTTCCCAATAGTGTATCGTAACCCTAATTTCCTAGCTTGCTATTTCTAAGTGCTATTTAAAATTAGACATCAGACACTGATTTCCTAAAATCCTCTACACCACAATTTATTCACTTATTATATTGAGTTTTATTCAGCATTTAGAGAAAGCACAGCAACCATCTACTTTGTGCATAAGATTTATACACTCATTCTGTTTTTATACAAACGCAACAGACCAGCAATGTTAATTTAGGCCTAACCTACCAACAATGGTCACCTTTTTTCCATCCGAGGCATGGCCATTATTTGGAGGTTTCACTGCACTTGATTTCCATGTACAAATTATTTCACTTTAAGACTTAAGCTGAACACACTGCTTTTGTACTTATTGAATGTATGCAACTGACTACATTTTAAACAACATTCTTAAACACATTGCATATTCATTTTTTTGCTTTTCTTTTGCTGAATTCCTATCCTGAAAAGTAAACATTAATCTCTTTATGATCTACTACTATTAAACCGCATTCTTCTTAGCCAATGACTAACCATATGAAAAATTATTAATGAGAGGAATACTGCAATCTACTATAAAATATATTGAAATGGAAATAGTTTAATTTTCTCACACTTACACATTACCTGAATTTCACTCTTTGTTGATTAGACATTCTTTTTTTCAATGACAAAAAGTTGCTTTAGCATTTTGATTTAATAATGATTTTTTTAAATTAATATAGTTTTTCCTTTCATATTTTAAAATCATTTCACATATTCACAGTGGCTATTAATCTTGCATCACACCATGCTATTCTACTGAACTGCTTTTTGCATCAGCTAGGAAGTTCCTTCTAAATCCTTAAGGACAAATATTTTTCATTTCATTCACCGTCCATTTACATACTCACACTTGATTTTTGTTGTTGTTTGTCCTGTATTACTCAGAAAATTGCCATTGCAGTTCAATCACCAGATGCCCAAAATGTGCACTCAGGAGCCATATAACATTATGACCACCAACCTACTAATGAAGTGTAGGGCCAGCTTTCTCCACAATAACCTTTTGCACCTGGCATGTCACTGACTACTACACTGTGGAAGGTGTCCTCAAGTAATTTGTACCAACTGGACAGAAAGATGCTCTGGAGTGAAGTACTTGACACGGACTGGCACACAAATGCTGTTCCACAACATCCTATAAATGTTCGATAGCATTCAAGTCTGCGGAATTTGGCAGCCAGGGTGGCACTTGAAATGCTTGGTCGCAATTTTCAAACCATTCCTGCACAATGCTGGCTTTATCAAATGGGACAATGTCTTGCTGAATGATTCTAGTGCCATCTGGATATACAGTCACCAAACAGAGCAACACTTGGTCCAAAGTAAAGCCTGTATATGTGTTTTAGGGTTTAACAACCACCATGAGCAATTTGTAAGGCTATAAACAGTGCCTGTCCCCAATTTAGCACCACTGGTTCCAAAGAGGAGAAACCTCTGCCTTCATGTCGCACTGGCCTTCAGAAAACTTGAAAACAGGATGCACCACGAGAAGGCGGGGTTGACATTTGTCAAGGAGAGGCTGTGATGTTACGCATCACCTGACCTTACATCCAATATATATATATATATATGTCAACCCCGCCTTCTCGTGGTGCATCCTGTTCCCACTAAAGGGGCTCTGACGACCGCCAATAGCGGTATAACTATACCATCAGGATTAGAGGAAATGCTATCCCACACTCACCAACCCGCTTGGCCAGCGGGGTGAGTTATGGCCAAACACCTCCAAAATGACTCCACAACTTAAATCTTGGCCCTCAGTCTCCGGCAGCTGGAATGTACCTGGCCAAGGCAGCGGCCAGTGCGACATGAAGGCAGAGGGTGCTAAGAATCCCCGGAGGACCAGACTAGGCTGCCATCTGATGCTGACCTTGGCTACGTATAATGGACGCTCCCTATCTTCTGATTCAAGGCTTCTTGAATTGGAAGAGGAACTACAAAGGATCAAGTGGGACATCATCGGGCTAAGTGAGGTAAGGAGAAAAGGAGAAGATCTCATTGAACTGAAAAGTGGACAACACTTCTACTATCGTGGGACAGATACTGGCAGAACTAGTGGTGTTAGATTTATAATAAACAAGAAACTGAAGGATAAAGTTGTAGAAGTTGAAAGTTCCTCTGACAGAGCTGCACGACTCGTTATCCAACTCTCCAGAAAATACCAAGCTCAGATTATTCAAACTTATGTACCCACCACAAGTCATCCTGAAGAAGAAATTGAAGAATTTTATGAGGAAATTCGCCATCTAAATAATAAAGATAAGCAGCACTTGAAGATTATTATGGGAGATTTCAATGCAAAAATAAGGCAATGGCAACAGAATGAAACTTCAGTAGGTAAATTCGGTCACTGCAACAGAAACCAGCGTGGAAATACTCTCGTTGAGTTTGCAGAGGCACAAGGGTTTTTCATCTTGAACTCCTTTTTCAACAAAAAGCCGCACAGGAAATGGACATGGAGACATCCAAATGGGATGACAAGTGAAATTGATTTTATTATGTGTAACAAAAAATTCATCATAGAAGACTGCAGTGTGCTAAACAAGTTCAACACAGGTAGTGACCATAGATTGGTGAGATGTAAGATGCAACTCAACACTAAACTCGAACGTGGCAAGCTCATAAGACAAACAAAATGTATTGACATAACCAACCTTAAAAAACACCATAATACCTTCAAGTTGGAACTGAAGAACAGATTCTCCGCTTTAGAAGGCCTAACATCGGAAGAAGTGGATATTTCTGAAGTTAACAGAAAAGTAACCAAAGCTCTTATGGAAACAGCAACAAAATTAACTGGGTCTAAGAACAAGATGCATGTGAACAAATTATCAGGAAAAATCATAATGTTGATGCAAAAAAGAAGAAAGATGAGGACAACTAAAGAAGATGTGACTTCCAAAGTGTTGTGGAAGAAACTTGGGGAAACCTTCGTCCAGCTATGCAAGACAGTACGAAAAAGTATCACTGAAGACGTAAGGAAATTCAACTGTGAACTAGTGAGGAAAGCAATTGAAAACAACCAAAGCCTAAGGATAGCAAAGGGACATCTCAGTAAGGGAAAAAAACAGATTATGACACTGAGAAAAGAAGATGGTTCTGTAACAAGAAATAGAGGTGAAATTTTGACAAGAGTGAAAGATTTCTACTCCAAGTTATATGAAAGGGATGATGCATGTACTCCAGACATCATGGAAGGTACCACTACCAGAGTTCTTCCAGTCCTCCCAGCAGAAGTTGCACATGCAATCAAGAACATGAAGTGGGGAAAGCTCCAGGAGAAGATGGAATTACTGTAGACATCATACAAGAAGCAAGTGGAGAAATCGAAACAGTACTCGCCCAAATTTTCACTCAATGCCTTAATGAAGGGAAGATTCCTGAGGATTGGAACAATGCTATAATGATCCTGCTACATAAAAAAGGTGACATTGAGGATCTCAGGAACTACAGACCTATCAGCCTCCTATCAGTGGTTTATAAAATCTTCACTAAAGTTCTTTCACACCATTTGAAGGTAACACTGGACATGGCTCAACCGAGAGAACAAGCTGGATTCAGGAGTAGCTACAGTACAATAGATCATATCCACGTACTGAGAGAACTAATTGAAAGAGCGAGGGAAAATGAACTTCCATTGTGCATGGCTTTTATCGATTATGAAAAAGCCTTTGATTCGGTGAAACCATCAGCAGTTACCACGGCTCTGAAATCCTGCGGTATTGAAGATGCATACATTAATATTATTAATAACATCTATGAAAATGCAAGTGCAAAGATTCGGCTGTTTGAAAATACAACACACATAAAAATTGGAAAGGGAGTGAGACAAGGTGACACCATATCTCCGAAGCTCTTTAATGCCACATTGGAAAATGTCTTTCAATCACTGAACTGGGAAAACAAAGGGATAAAGATTAATGGAGATTATCTAACCCACCTTCGTTTTGCTGATGACATAGTCATTTTTGCAACTACCCCATTAGAGCTGCAGAGTATGATCCAAGAACTTGCTGACAAGAGTAAAGAAGTGGGATTAAAAATGAACTTTCAGAAGACAAAAGTGATGTACGTACAATGATTTTACATGAAATGAAGATTTATCAATTGATGGAGAAAAGCTGGAGATAACAGACATGTACGTTTATCTTGGACAGCAGATATCAAGTGAGGGTCACATTGATGAAGAAATTAATCGGCGCACAGAACTTGCCTGGAGAGCTTTTGGAAGAAACAGCATAATTTTCAAGAACAATATGCTATTATGTCCTAAAAGAAAAGTGTTTGATCAATGCATCCTTCCAGCGCTTACGTATGGTGCAGAGACGTGGACCTTAACTAAAAGAGACATACAAAGGCTGCAGACAACTCAAAGAAGCATGGAGAGGTGCATGCTTGGTGTAACCAGGAGAGATAAGAAGAGGAACTCGTGGATCCGAAAAATGACAAGAGTGGAAGACATAATCAGAGTTAAATCCCTGAAATGGCAATGGGCTGGGCGTACTGCCAGAAGGACAGACCATCAATGGACAGCCGAAATTTTAGATTGGATTCCAAGGGACAGAAAAAGACCCAGAAGAAGACCACATGGGAGATGGGTGGATGAAATTCGAAAGTATGCGGGAGTGACATGGAGGAGACTGGCACAAGACAGACCGTTGTGGAAGAAACTTGGGGAGACTTTCGTCCAGCAGTGGATTGATAATGGTTGACAATGATGATATATATATATATTTGTGGGGCCACAGATAAAGGCAATGCTGACCTCAGAAGAACTAGAGAGCAAAAAGAGAGATTTTGAAAGGGATGCCGGCAGTCATTCCTTCTTGTTGTGACTGAATTCCTTGGAAACAGGAAGAGCACCTACAAGCAGGTTGTGGAGAATTTAGTAAACAATTTTGGAAGAATGGCATGTCGAATGTCAGTGAAATTTCATTACTTGCACTCACATCTTGGTTTTTCCAGAGAAAATTTGGGAGCAGTGAGTAACAAACATGGTGATAGGTTTCATCAAAAGTACAATATGGAAAAGAGATATCAAATAAGATGGAATGAAGCCATGATGGGTAGTAGCATATGCACATATGGGTTAGTTGTGGTCAGAACCACCTCTCCCCCTCCCCCTGGTCTACAACTCAGCATTTTTATTTTAAAATAAATAGAAATTTTTCATTCATGCAACTTGATTTAAACTAAAGTGCAAAATATATACAAAAAAAAAAAAATTCAGTCTGATTTTTTTTTTTTTATCGGTGAAGTACCAGGACAGTGGGAGATCCACCACAAGATCCTGTTGATGGCATCACAAGCCACAAATAAAACGGCATGTGATTGGTTGTAGTTTGCTGCTGAGAGCTGTGCCTCTTCTTGCTGCAAAGGTCTCGTGTTTGACCTTGGCTCACTCTCTTGATACACGTGCTTCTGAGATCTGACTGAGTGATGAACTATCTGTATCTGATCTAAAGCGTTATGTTTGAAGTAAGTCAGGAAATAAAAATATTTCATGCTGTAATGGGGGCATTGTGTATTTTTAACATTTAAAATTGCATATACCATGGCGTTGTTGGGATGTGAATCGACTAAAAATTTTAACTGATTAATAAAAATTCATTAGTCGGTTAATCGTCCCTTTAAATAAAATAACCTGGAACACTATTTCTGGGAAGGATACCTTTATTTTCCCCATTAAACCCTTCCCATACCATCATCCTGTAAACCCTACTGATGATGGAAGACTATGCCTGGAATTTGGTGCGCTATGCTAGTAGTGTTCATAAGAGGCAAAGGAGATCCAAAGTTATTTTTTAGGACAGATATACTCCTTGTCTTTAATTGTTTCAATTCATACTGTGTATTGATAGTATTCACGATTTGTACTCTTACATCCACTGTCCTGTTGCCTAATACATTGTAATATACATAACACTCTATACAACTGCAAAGATTTTGGAGTAGCATAAATTGTGGCTAAACTATTGACACTATGCCCAAAATAATGGCAATTTTGAAATCTTCACACCAAAATTAATCAAGAAACATCTAAATATTAAGATGAACACATAATCGTTCAGATTTTGTTACACAGTGTAATCATTCCCTGTTCAAAGTCCACAAAGCCCTTCCCTTTCCCCATTGCATATGCTTTACATTTCCAAACTAACATGTCCTGGCTGATAATATTACTGCAACATGCTGTGGGATATGCCCCTCGTGGAGGTAGGATTGGTCATAATGATCAAACCCATGCGTGTATATCAGGAAAAGTGATTCAAGCTGTGCAGTGTTTCACAACACAAACATTTGTATCTAATTACATAACGAGCATTACTTACAAAAATGATTAAATGATTTGTGTGCAATTTTAATTAGAACTGCTACATTTTATAATATGAAGTAATACATTGGTTTCCACAAATTAAGAAACAATATGAAATTTAGATTTTGCAAAAAATCCATAGTGAAAGAGGACGAACCTAACATAAGTATTTTAACCTCATGATGCCAAATACACTGATGTGCAAAAATTAAGGACGAAGAGGAGAAATTAGCATAACAGCGGAACGAGCAGGCAGAACGGACCGAAAGACCACTCAGGAGATAGACTAGGGTCTGGTACGGTAGGGCATGCGCTTATATGCAGCATGACGGGGGGGAAGGGTCAGAAGGGTATAAAATAAAGCACACGGGCGGTGCACGCTCAGCAATTCGGTGAAAGCTATTGCACTGTGTACATTAGTTTGAACAACGTCGAGTTGCTGCCATCGTGTGATATGGCCAACAGGCATACCAGTAGATGACATCTGGATGACTTTACCAGAGGTCGCGTCATTGGAAAGTTGGAAGAAGGTCGAAGTGTGACTAGTGTGGCCAAGGAGTTCGGGATCGCTCACAACATCGTTTCACGAGCTTGGAGAGCATTGCAAATGACAGGAACAGCTGTCCGAGAGTTTAGCAGTGGTCGTCCACGAGCAACCACGGCAGCGGACGACCGGTATATTGCCCTACAGGAGACAGCGGGAGAAATCGCAAGGCACATGCAACAGACAACTGGACGTCCGTTATAGCGTTTTACCATGCCCAGGAGGCTGCACAAAGGTGGTCTATTTGCACGACGATCAGTACGGTGTGTGCCATTAACACCTGCTTAGCGGAGACGGCGGTTTCTGTGGTGCCAGGAACACAAGAACTGGACACATCTGCAATGGGGTCGAGTTCTCTTTACGGATGAGAGCCGGTTTAGTCTAACGAGCGATTCTGGACGTATACACATCTGGAGAGAGCAAGGAACACGCAATCACACTTCCAACATCATTGAAAGGGACCAGTTTGGAGGTGGCGGAGTTCTCGTTTGGGGCGGTATCATGCTTGGTGGCCGTACTGACCTCCACATGTTCCAAGGAGGTTCAGTCACTGGTGTCCGCTATTGTACCGAAGTTCTTCTGCCTCACGTGAGTCTGTTTAGAGGTGCTGTGGGTCCTGAGTTCCTCTTCATGGACGACAACGCTACACTTCATCGTACAGTGGCTGTCGCAGAGTTGTTGGAGAGTGAAGATATTCAACGCATGGATTGGCCCGCAAGGTCCTCGGACCTAAATCCAATCGAACATGTGTGTGACCTTCTCGGGAGACGCTTGGCAGCACGTCACCAGCCGCCAGCAACGATTCCGCAGCTGCGATTGGCGCTACAAGAGGAATGGGCCACGATGCCTTAACAGCTCTCTGAGAACCTCGTCCTCAGCATGGACAGACGTTGCAAATCCTGCAACGCAGTCAGGAGTGATCATATCCTCTACTAAAGACTGGATTTTTCTTGGCAGCCACCTGTCACATGGACGTTTCTGTCCAGTTGTGCTCGAAGCTACCTTTTCAATAAAGTGCCTTTGTATCCTTTGGATTCCTTGTTTGGACAGTTTTGCTCACTTGTCCCATATTCTTACATCTTGGGGATCTTATGGTATGATTTGAGTCGATGTGGTGCACTTCTGCACAACGTTACATTCAAAAAACCATCTCGTCCTTAATTTTTGCACACCAGTGTATGGTAAGAAAATTAATACTAAGTGTGTCTAAATATATATATATATATTTTTTTTTTTTGATTGGAGGTTTAACGACCACGGTGAGCAACTCAATGGGCTATAAGCAGTCGCCCGTCCCTAATTTAGGGTCACTGGTTCCAGGGAAGGGAGAGAGCCAGTGCCGTAAGACAAACACAACATCCATGCCTGATCGGGATTCGAACCCGGACCCCTTACGGACGAATGATCAGAGGCCAGCGCTGTGTGTAAATATACAAGTCAGCTTCAGCTTAAAAAGGAGGCAGTAGCAATAGTCTTATTTTGCTTCTGGATTGCAAGCAAAGCAATTGCTTTAAAAGTTTGCACTTTACTGTAATGTCCACATTACCTAGACACCATTTAGGAGAATTAAGATGGAGAGCTGTTGGAAAGCTCAAAGCTAGCCAGTCTCAAGCTGTAATAGACAAATGGTTCAGTTTGTGCATTATTTCCATTGGCTTTCAGCCACATTCCAAAGGACAAATACAGCATCCAGAAGGTTTAATAATGCAAGACTTTGGCAAAAACTTCAAGAGATGACCATTATCTGCAGCTAAGCACTCAAAGAAGAAACACCACCACACCTAACCAACAGCATTCGGATCTCATAGCAGCAACAGGAAATATTGTATCTTGTTCCACTGTGCACAGAAGGTTTCATGAATATGATCTTTATGCTAGGAGAATAATAGCATGCATCCCCCTTACCTCTTGTCATAAAACAGAACATCTGAATTTGTGTTACACTCATGCCAACTGGATTGATGACCAATGGAGTTCTGTTTGCTTTACAGGTGAGTATAAATTTGCTCCCCAGGGTAACTCCTGATGAAGACTTATCTAGAGAAAATTAGGGACATCATGCCATTATCCTTTAAACATCTTAAAAATGGACTTTATGGTGTGGGCAAACATATCTTTGGGTGGCCACACAGATCTCTCTCTCTCTCTCTCTCTCTTCTCTTTTCTCTCTCTCTCTCTCTCTCTTTCTCTCTCTCTCTCTCTCTCTCTCTTCTCTTTTCTCTCTCTCTCTCTCTCTCTCTCTCTCTCTCTCTCTCTCTCTCTCTCTCTCTCTCTTCTCTTTCTCTCTCTCTCTCTCTCTCTCTCTCTCTCTCTCTCTCTCTCTCTTTCTCTCTCTCTCTCTCTCTCTCTCTCTCTCTCTCTCTCTCTCTCTCTTTCTCTTTCTTTCTCCCTCTCCCTCTCTCTCTCCATGCTTCAAATTGGTTCTATTAGTGAACAGATTTATAGTGATAAGATCCTAGAATGTTACATTAGGCTTCATGCAGGAGCAATTGCTGTCAGTTTTATCCTACAGGAGAATAATGCATGTCCTCACCAAGCCAGGATTGTTCATCGATATGGAGTGGCCAGCTCATTTTCCTAACCTAAACCTTAATGAGAATGCTTGGGATGCTTTAGGTAGACATGTTGCAGCTCTTCGTCTCCTTCTATGAAACATGCAAGAGCTTCAAGGTGTCTTAGAAGCAATTGTTGTTGCCAGGACAGCTTTTAAGCATGCCTTGTGACCAGGTATGCTTACTTGATAGTTGTTCTTTAATTACAACTTAGTTTTCTTAATTTGTACATATAATATGAAACCATATAATAAACTATGTGCAACTCTTCATAGATTTTGAGACATTTCAAAATTTCATTTCATTCCTTAATTTACAGAAACCAGTGCACTTTTTTATTTTCTGCAAAACACATTAGTAATAGACTAGAGACCACACTAACCAAGAATACTGCAGCAAATTAGGAAATAATTACTCACCAGTTTGCACATGCCAACTGAGACCAAAGTTTTGGCATCAGGTGACCAGCAGCATGAGTAAATCGGTTTACCATTCATCTTCATTGTTTGGAACATATTGCCATCTTCATGCAGATCCCACACTTTCAAAGTGCCATCATATGATGCAGATACTAAAATTAAGTTTCCGCTAGGACAAAACGTTAAATGTGAAACCATATCCCTGTGATCCATGAGTTCTAACATAAGTTTTCCTGAAAATTAATTTAAAACCTAGTAAATAAACACAAAATAATTTAACAAAATGCAAAGAAAAAAATTGAGTAAAGATGCACTTAAATCACGAGTACAAACAATTAGTCACATGATAGAGAATTAAATGGCTGTGTAATATATAATACAAAACCCTCTACTTAATCCAAAAATATTATGCATAGACAAATCCAATGCATCTCTGAAAATATACTGCAGGTATACCACAACTGCAAATCCCATGGGAAAATAAATTTTATATAATTGAAATACAAAACAGACTTTCTCCATGCATGAAGAATGCGTTTAAATGCCGCTACAACAGCTTAGGTAATTTATCTTGCAAACACCAGGCCAATTCTTCATTATGACTGTCTTGGGTCCTTGCAAAGGCTGGCATCATACTTGGAAAGTTAAAAGCACAAATGAACCATTTTTCCATATTTCAAAATGAGCAAGCTTAAAATTACAAATGTGCCATTACCAACAACTTACAAGGAGTGCTAGCTAACATTTGCAGGTCAACATGAAAGAAAGTATTGGGTTGGAAAGAAAGTAACGTTTGACAACGAGGTACCTGAAGTCGAAGCCTCATCAGAGGCACACATTTGCCACTGAGATTGTGCAGCCAAATTATTAATGTGCAATTACTAACAGCTTACAAGGAGCGCTAGCTACCATTTTATTTTTTTTATTGGAGGTTTAACGACCACCGTGAACAACTCAGTGGGCTATAAAGCAGTCATCCGTCCCTAATTTAGGGCCACTGGTTCCAGGGAAGAGAGAGAGCCAGCGCCGTAAGACAAACACAACATCCATGCCTCACCGGGATCCAAACCCGGACCCATCTCGGATGAATGATCAGAAGCCATCGCATAGACCACTGCGCCACTGGGGCGGCCTACCATTTGTAGGTCAATATGAAGGAAAGTAATGTCTGATGATGAGGTACCCGAAGTCGGAAGCCCCCTGTCACAATGCACACTGGCCACCGAGACTGCGCAGCCCAACGGCACGACATCGTCAGGTAGGTAGCTCAAGTCAGTGGCAGTTAGCAAACAGAAGGCGAAGAGTGTAAGGGCCAGCCAACATGGAAGTAAACAAGGAGCAGATCTGCCATGGCATGCTGTACGAGTTTCGTCATGATAGCATCCCTGCAAGCGCTGTAAGGAACATTTCCAGTGTGCACCCATGTGTTTGCCTGCCTTACAACAATCACTGATTAATGGACTAATTTTGCATGTACAGAAGTTCAACCCTTTGTAAGTATGATATAATTATACATTACAAATATATAGATGTAAAAGCCCAAATTTTTTATTCTATAAAGATTTTGTTTTCAACAATAAAGCTGAAAAGTACCTATACAACATTTACTACATAATGCTCTTTTATTATGAAATTGCCAACATGTACAATTTTACATGAAATCACATAGAAATTTTCAATCTGAATAAGGCATTAAAAAATAAAAAGTTCCCTGAAATTTAGAATATTCATCTGCAACTTAGCTAAGAAACAAATACACTGGCGGAAAGTGAAAAAAGAACACCAAGAAGGAGACGTCTGATACCAACGAAATTTATACAGCATAATAACGGAATACAGAGGATAACATGATTAAAACATTATGGCAAAATACAGCTGTATTTGCTGGTAAACTGAAAAATAACATTTCCATGTAACATGGTTAGTACGAGGTTGAACCGCCATGAACTGCGTCACACTGTGCAATTCTGGCATGGAGTCTGTCGTACAGATGTTGGATGTAAGTTTGGGGTATTGAGTTCCAAACATCCTCAACCTGGACACGTAAATCGGGGATGGTCGTGGCTGGCCATGGAGACCGGATAAGTCGTTGTCCCATAAAATCCCACACGTGCTCAATGGGAGAGAAATCCGGTGAACGTGCAGGTCATGGAAGTTGTCTCACACCCTGAAGTGCATGTGGTAGGTAATAACAGCTCACCCAATTTTACATCCAAAAAACACTGAAACTCAGAAATTAAAAACACAAGCTCTAACACATTGTAAAAGGTAAATATCTCTCAGATCAGAGGTGAAAAGAGAGAGAAGAAAATAAGAAATTATATGAGCAGTTGTTCAGCATTTCGGTTTTACTGATCCTTGATAAATCACCAGTTATTTGTATGTTACGCTTCCAGACACATTACTGAAAAAGAACTGTTTCACAACAATATGTACAAATATCAGAAAGTCATGCACATTAGACCACTCAGGTAAACAGACTTCTCTCACTCCTCTGGCATACCAAGATGGAAGATGCTGAAAATGGTTACTGGAGAAAATAATGGGAACTGTAACAAAGCAATATAGCATTGCCACATAATGAGAATACCAATGGCTTGAAGAAATTACCAGACATGTATGAGGTAATAAGCCTTTATGGCATCAATGTAAGAATCACTGGGAAGGTAGAATACAAAATGTAGAAATTACTGGGAAAGCAGAATACCAAAGGGTTAATCAAATCAACCTAAATGTGGGTGATATTACAAATAACAATAAAATGGAATATATCTATATCTAGTTGGTATTTTTAAAATTAACAAAAAGTTATGTCAGGCAGATGTGACCTTAATGCCATGTACAGCTTGGCTTCTAACAATAAGAGATTCAATGCTAATTGAAATAAAACCTACCAATAGTATTTGGCTGCAAATGACAAGTGAAACGTTGTTGGTTTTTTTTCATCTCAAATGCAGGGGAGGGGAGGTGGGGGGGGGGGTTGAGTAAAGAATTCAATAATATCACTAATTGATGTGACCAACATTTACATTTGCTGCAGTTTTTTTTAAACTAACTTTGGTACTTTATAGAATGCATTATGCTTGTTGAAGCAAGCAAAATTCCTGAAAAAATATTTGAAGTTAACAGCAATTTCTTGATGTTTTTCTATCTTTGTTTCACCAGTCTAGAAAGGCTTTTCTGAAAGGAATTTGTACGTGGTTATTGCTATTATTAAACTATGTTTGAAAATCTTAATTTATCAGTTTAAAAAAGGTCGTTTTGTGTTAACATCACTGCACAGCAGTATCAAAATAAGAAAAAAGGTAACACACAAACCTGTTAGGACATCCCATGTTCTTATGCGACCGTTGCTGTGACCAGTGGCTAGTACGAGGTCCTTTAAAGTGCTAAAGCGAGTCCAAAAAGCTGGGGAAGACCGGTGACGCTGATCAGAAATAGAAGAACCAAATGCCACAGCACGAACTAAACTCCCGGTGTGAATTGTAACAGCATTATGACCAAAACAGTGACCATGTTCATCAGTGTTGTCTACAGATACTCTATCAAAAGAAATATAATAAAAACATATATAGTATGTGTAAATGCATTGCTCAATTGTATAAATAAAGCATTCTTAAGAGAGACAGAATTATCAATTAAGATGTAAGATATTTTAAACAAGAACACAATTTTTAAGAAAAATAAGTTCATGCATCACTAAAAACAAATGCTCCACACTTCCTTTTAAATTAACACACTGATTATTGTGTGATAATGAGGTAATTGTGTTAATAAAAAACATTTTTACATGTTTACGCAGTAATTCATTTCTTCAGCTCTAAATGTACTCTCAATGAACTGTTGCACAAATTGACCTTAAATTTCACTACAACTACGGCTGGCCTTCGGCATAGGTGAGCAAGCCTAGGGCCGCCAAGTCTAGGGGTCGTGGATTTTAATCATATATCGATTTTCTGTCATCATCCAATTTTTAATCTGTATTATCTCTAAAAGAAATCACTAAAAAGATAAACAGTACAAGTACACCTTTTCTCTTATCCCACTAGTTTTTTTGGGGGGATGCCGCTAAGTGAATCTATATAAAAACAGCTGTTCTCCTTTTTTATGCTTTGCAGTGAAGTTTAGTTTCTTTTCCGCTGGCTTTACATATAAAATGGTAATAAAGGAGGAATGTGTAGGCAGTAAACAAAACGCCAAACAAAAGTTTCTGGGTTGAGTGAAAAGTAGAACGTCTGAGATTTGTTAATTTAACCGGATTACAATTCCCACACTTTTGACTACAGTAGATCGTTTGACTAATGTAATTTTAGCAAATTATAAAAGTTATTACACTCTAGGAAAGCAATTTTTTCTCGTTTGAGTTTTCTACAACAGTTGTAAACAGTGTGATTAACATTAAACCTTAAGTTATGTTCCCAAAAGTTTATGCAGGAATAAATACGAAACAGCAAGCTACAATGACATTTACAAATAAGCATATTATAGGCAGCATTCGATTAGAGAAGTTAAAAAAAATTCAGGTAAGCCTTAAGTTTATACATTCAATAACAATTTTGTGCATTTTTTTTTATTTTAGTTTCCTGTCATTGAGGTAAGAATACATTACTCAAATATGATTGAAAACTGATATTTAAACAATTAAGCATCATGCTCGTTTTTCAGTTAAAAATACTATTAGGGGCCACCAAAGTAGTAAGACCAGCCCTGACTAAACAAAAGGCTTACACTAATTGCATTATTAATTTTTCCAATAGAATATCTATATAGGAAATGAAGTCTTAAAATATAAATATAAGTTGCAGTGTAACCGTCATGTTACATTCCAAAAGAAACCAAAAATACACAGAAGCTTTCAACCCAACTTGGGTCTTGATCACCTGTAAACAATAGAACTACAATGACTGCCAGATTTGGTTTTCAAGTTCATGATTATGGTTGTTTCCAAACGATGAGGACAAAATGGGGACTATCGGTATTACAATTTGAAAAGGTGGAGATTTCAATGCTTTTCTGCAAATGTAAAGCCTTTTTCTTGATGAAAGGGAGCAACAACTTTCTCAGTATCCTTCCTCTGCTGAAGTATCAGAGAAAGTGAGTTTCAATGGCACGGAAGAATTTGGTCTACCTTGAGTAATGTCCTTTTTCTGCTCAGTCAAACATTTAACAATGCTGCAAAATGTGCTGCCATTGTAAATTGTGGTAGCAGCTGATATGGAAATAGGAATTTCATACAAAATAGGAAATTTGAAGTGTTTGACTTTATCTCGATCCAGGAAAATAAGTTTCATGATGGTGGGATTGGATTTGATACCCAAATATCCATAGGATTTTAAAATTTGTTGCAGCTGGTGGGTAGACTGGTCAAGAAATGGGATACATCCAGCAAATTGAAATTGTTTGTTGACCTTAGAAGAATGGAAAGTGGTGAAATGCTTCACTTCAAACTTTTATATGAATTTGTCCAACAAACCACTAGGGAATTGGTGGTGAGCAGCAGTGGTTTTAATATTTTTCTGGTCAAGGGTGAGAGAAGCTGGGCTATTGTAGGTGATTTGTGCAGAAGTAATAAAGGAGGTCAGTGCAGAAAACTTGTAGACATCAAAAGCATGTGAACTAAAAGGTACATTAATTTTCGAAGCAGTAGGTTTACGGAAAACTGAACATTCAATCTTGCAAGGCAAACATCCAGGAAGTTAATGGCATTGTTGACCTCTTCATGAACAGTAAACTGATGGAAGGGAAAAGTTCAGTGACTCCTGAGGTGAGTTCAAATAAATCCTGCAAAGGATGAGGCCAAACTACAAAAATATCATCTACATATCAAAGTCAGACAGTAGGTTGAAATGGTGCATAGCAATGGCAGAAATTTTAACATGTTACAAGAATATTTCTGCTAGAAGATGCGACAGTGGAGATCTCATAGGGACTCCTTGTTACTGGACATAGAATTTGTTATTGTAAGTGAAGTGACAATTGTTCCTTAAAGTGCACAAGCAATCATGCAGAACCTTGGTAACAGAGCCAGGGATATCTATGAGATTCTTGAGTTTGTGAACAAAAAGATTTTCCATAATAATAAATGATAGGTGATGGCAGAACTTCCTCAAAAATGGGACCAAGAGCGTACTTGAAAGGAAATTAAGTGGATGGCTGTCTCTTTTAACCAGAGAAAAACTTGATGTGTGGGCAAGGTTGAAATAATCACAAAGGATTAGTTTCAGGAAACTTGTATCAGAGGCACAGATGTTGCATTCAAGGCTGTAAAGAAATTACACTTTTAGCACTACCATATTCAAGAGGTCCAAGAATGGAGAGATCCAAAAACAGCAAAATGTTTACAATATTGCAAATGGTTTCAGTCACTCATCAAAGGACAGTTCACGGAATAAACATGCATGATAATGGCTTCTTTGGTGACAGAGCATGGCTTCACCTTCATGTGATAAATCTACAGTCAGAACTGCAGGTTTTGGCAGAGACAAAATCCAAATGTTCCACAACAGGAACCCTTATATCTGATGAAAATATGAGTACAGTGTGCTGTGCCCCATCAACATTTACTGGGTCTCTTTTTTTTTTTTCCCAGGATATAATGGATGGTGAGGTTTACCATGAAATCATATAACAGTCCCTTTCACTATTACAAGAGGATGAATGTCATAGCTGGTTTCAGCACAATGATGCAAAATGCCATACATTACATGAAACCATGAACTTCTTGATGGGAGTTTTTTTTTTTTTTTTTGAGATCACATTTCAACATGTCTGTGCCCCTTAATCACCCAACTTGGCACCACCGGATTTTTTTCTCTGGGGTTATCTCAAAGGAAAAGTGTATAAAACAAACCCACATGTACTTGAGGAACTGAAGGCAATCATTAAAGCTAAAATTACAGCATTTCAGATGCAAGACTGTACAAAGTTTCTGCAAATATGGTGAAAAGGGTACAACCCTGCATTCGTGCACATGGATAATACTTTGTACATATGCCTTAATAAGCACTAGCATAGCAATTGGGAGCAGATGCCTTCAAGCTCCAGTCTATGGGGGGGCATGAAAAAAGTTGGAATTATGTAGTAGCTAAAGTTATAAATGTGCCACAGCAAGTTTTTTTTTTTTTTTTTTTATTGTAGGTTTAACGACCACCGTGAGCAACTCAATGGGCTATAAGCAGTCTCCCATTCCTAATTTTGGGTCACTGGTTCCAGGGAAGGGAGAGAGCCAGTGCCTAAAGACAAACACAACATCCATGCCTCACTGGGATTCGAACCCGGACCCCTTACGGACGAATGATCAGAGGCCATCGCTTAGACTACTGCACCACCGGGGCGGCCCACAGCAAGTAGTTTCATAGTATGGAACACACACTTTCAATTACATTTGCACTTGAATGTTTACTTTTTTTTTTCAATTACACTTTTATTTGAATGTTCACCTCTTTCTTTTTTACAATTACATTTGTTCTTGAATATTCAACAAAAACAAAATTCTCTCTTTGCTGTTACCTTAATATTTTAGCTAAGACAATCAGGTAAAGAAAAAAAAACTGAGGGGAGTCTCCACTGCTGGACACACTCCAAGCTATGCCACTGAAGGCAGGTGCTTACCAAAACTTGAGTCACTTCCTGAAACAAATTTCTCAATTGCCTGTGTCATTGTTTTTCAAGGGGTGCAAATTATATCTCTTGCTAACAGGTGTCAGTCACTCTCACCATTCCACGGATAAAGATGTAAGAAGAGCATTCCATATAGCATGAATGAATTGTGTATGTTTGAATTTGTATATTGTTGTAGGTTAAACATAATTTGTAATGCAGATCTGAGTAATAGGCCATTCAGATAACATGGCTTCTGAATCACTCTCTCGTTTCCATCTACAACTAAAAACTCTAGTTCATGGTCAAAATTTTGTGTTTTAGACAACAAAAACAAGTCAAACCAACCGATAATACATAACCACTCAGTTCTTAAGTCTTTTGATAAAAGTCTCAAAACTTTATAGGCTAAAATTGCACCTTGAAGTGAGACATCAGTAGTTCACCAAAAAATTTAATATTTTCAAGACAAATGGATATTGTCATGTTCCCTGATTCACATCACGAAAAAGGATTCTTTTTAATCCTACATGAATTAGTAATGCTATTTTATCAAATGAAATTATGCATGTCACCAAGTGAAAAAACAAATGTTTATAGCTCTAGCTCACCAATGAAAAACTCATGAATTCTGAAACTACATATTAAAATAATGTGTGTACATACACACAGCACATGAACCACCTAGAATAATTTTTCATCATAAACCCCTGAGATGATCTTCCTCATGGTGTAAACCATAGGAAGTATTTCTTAATCCAACTTGAAATACAGATATGATACTAAAGACAAACATATAATTGCACTACCAGATGAAACAAAACTGATTTTACCAAATTTTCAAGAATAATATGTATGTTTTTTGACAAGTCTCACATTTAAAACAGTAAACGTATTTCCAGTTCACTATCTCTCCCTCGCTCTTTCTCTCTCTCTTTTAACTGTGAAATAATTAAAACAAATCTAATAAAAAATCTAATTTTATGCCTAGCAGCACGAAAATTTTACATCAGCATCACATAAGCTAAAAATATCACTAAAAACTGTGATCATGGATATACCAATTGGGTGCACAAAGACAGTGGCATACTGACTGATAGCCCCCGCAACCCCCACATCGTGGGCCTCATGGATAAGAGGGCCTCTAGCCATAACTTCATATAAAACAGGTTAAAAAGAAATAGCCAGGAATTGGGGCAGCTTTGAAGGAAGTGTTAAACAGAAGAGCAATTTTTGATTTTTTTGATTTTAGTAAAGAAGTAAAATCTTTAGAAATCATTTTTGTTGCTTTAGTTCCTAAAACCTGGATGACAAGGAAGCAGCTATTTCAGAAGACTTGAGGCCCCTTTTAACAGCCATAGCAACATTTCCTGCGCATCTATATTAATTAACAAGATAATGTGAAAGAAATATCAGTTCAAAGAGTGGAATTTTTATACTAATGAGGATAAGATGTTATGTATTCCAGTTGTTTGCACATAACTACAAATCCTTCAGGATATAATAAACTAAAAGGTGTTCTTCACAGGAACAAAGGAACAGAGACCTGTTTTTTTTTCATTTATGACAGAGTCAAGCAAAATTTCTTTTTGCTATGTGCAAATCATTAGTCTATTATGTTAAGTGTGTTTTTCATATTTAAGAGTAAATAATTTAAGTAGTTTTGCATGTTTTGTTCTACAATTTCTAACTGTTATTTATTTATTTTCTCACTATAAGTTCTGAATTTTCATATAAACCAGAAAAGGTCATCAAACACCATCACATGGCAGTTACATGTTTTGTATGTGTGATCATGAGGCATTTCAAAGAGGCTGGCCTTACTTCTCTAAACGGATAAAATTTGCATGATATGATTAATTTTGGCATAAATGTTTTGTAGTACTTTGTATCAGTATAAAACTAGTGCAATCATGTTAATTACAATGTGCACATTTTTGTTTCATACAATAAAGTATAATAATTTTGATTTTACAAAAACTACTTTCATGTTCTAAAGAATTTGATTTATTTAAACATCTGTAAAGCCTAATTAATAAAATGGAAGTTTAAATTTTTAGTAATGGAAAGCTAATAGATTTTGGCAAAAGGGCCTCGAAAATATTTTTTGCAGGGGCCTTGAGATTTCCTGGTACGACACTGCACAAAGAATTTTTATAACAGGATTCTGAAGTGCACATATGGTGTCATAGGTAATTTATATTATTGTGTTTAATCCCTTATGATGAAAAGGTGCATTTGGAAAATTAGAAGACACAAGAGTAATATGTTCACTATGAATGGGGCTAGACAATATGAAGAAAATTTTTGCCAACCGTAGCCTGAAGAGACTGACTATGTCTAACTAAAAATCTAAATTCATTCTACCCAGCAGGAAAATTTTCTGTTTAAAACCTGAAAAATTAGTCAAAATCTGTGATCATGGACACAGCAATTTCATGTATGAGGAATTTTCCAAACAAACATAGCTGCTAAAAGTACAGATTCCAAACAAACATATCAGGATGATTCCCAGCAGGAAAATAGTGCATATGGAAAATCAGAGTGTATGTGAATTATATTAATCTTGGTTAAAAATAGCCAATATGAAAAGAATGTTTTTTAATCAGACTTGTAAACCTCGCAATATCACTGAATTGGAAAAAGTTAATCTATTACAGCAGGATCATTTTACAACAGAAAAAGCTGGAAAATATGACAAAATTGTGGCATTAGATACACTTCTCATATGCAACAGATTTTGTAAATCAGACATTTAGGGGTGATATGGGGGGGGTGCAGATAACATGTCCCACGTAAAAATGCAATTATGACACCTAGTGGAAAAATTGTTCATTACAAAAAATGTCATTGTTTTCATAGTGCTCAACAAAAGAGGATTTTTAGAATCTAACTTGTAGATGTGTGATGTCAGCAAATAGGAGGAGACAATGTGATGGGGAAAAAGCACACTATAAAAGATACTTTTTTTTTTAATAATTTTTTTGAACAGTTGGGACAACGAATTTTTCAAATCCCCTTAAATTAATAATCCAAATTAAATAGTTTGTCAACAATAAACGAAGTTTGACTTAACTATACAGTGTTTACAAGCAGGTACCCGCCCCTCTCCCGGAAGAAAGAATGCAACACGTTGTGCGCTAGTTGATATAAATGCTTCTGATAAAAAATCAAGGATTGCTTGAAGCAAAAATAAAACGCATTCTTGTCAAAAGAATTACACCCTCCAACCATTCTTCGGTCGCCAGGTACGATAACAACGACCTTGACGTGGAACTGGGAAGATATACATTTGCGATTGAAAAAACGCACAGTAATGCAAAGGTTAGTACGTGCCAAAAATAGTTCCACATGCAAACACGCAACCGATTACGCCAAGCGGGAGAATCGACCGATTAGGATGACCACTTGAGTGAACCGTTTCTATGGCAGCAGAGCGCCATCGCTCGCAATGCACGACGCGCAAAAGCCACAGAATGCACCCTCACCCCATTCTTTGTCAGTCTTCTATCGATCTGGACAGATACGGGCGTGAATGCGAGGACCAGAGGAACCTATTTCGCGTGCGACGAAATTCCTAAGAATTCTATACCTCAAAAGAACGAAAAAAAAAAAAAAAACGATAGTGAAAGCAATTTGCTACCGTTCCCGAACACGAATATACGCAACTGAAATATCACAAATATCGCAACTGAAATACCCTCGTCCTCAAATATTTTCTACATCTCTCAATCAAGGAAATGTGAAACTGTCGCACACCGATGTATTAAAGCATATCCGCTGACATTTTTTCTACATCTTTGAAGTAAAACGCTAATTTTCTGAATCTTTTTTAACTGAGATTACGAGAAGGACTTTTCGGAATTCACTCTTTACTTTAGTTTTTGTTACGCTTGGCTACAAATAACGAGACAACAGTCCAGCAATTTACGACTAACTAGACAAATCGTTCACTTATACGTAGTCCAGCGAAAATGTCAAGTTATTCGTGGCAAACCGAATAAATCGTTCAATTTTTCACAATTTTTAAAAAATATTTCCGCTTTTGAGTTAACATAATGAACGGGGTAAATATCTATATTTGTAGAAAATGAAACATCCTTCTGGCAATGCTACCCACGAAGACGTGGATTAATTGTTTCCCATATCTGGACATCCCGTGCTTCTGCAGTTTTTCTTAGAATTTTTTTTTTTTTAATAACACAGCACACCCGCAAAGGCTTTATTGGAAAGGTCACATAAAAACAACAACTCAGAAGCTATTTTAAATATAAATATGTGCTGTGAATTTCTTCTTATAATATATATATATATAAATTTATGCAGATTGGAAAAGCAGTCGTATTCACATTTTTGAATTTCCGCGATTCACAGTTTTCCCGTCGGGAGGCGAATTTTTTTTTTTTTTTTTCTAATTGATAAACGCGACCTAGAAGAAAAACTGTACGCAGTTTCTATGTAGGCAGCGCAACTAAAGTGTACCTAAGCGAGCTGGCGGAAACGTATTTTGCCTCTCGCATGGCACGTCGGGTCAGGAAATTTCTTCTCACATCATCTCTCAAATCTCAACATTATCCAAACAAGCGACATTCGTTTGCATGGAGGGGATAACTGGCCTTGCAATATATTTCTCACTTTTCCCAAATAGTACTTTATTAACTAAGAAGACAATAAAGTCACATAAATCCGTAAATGGTGTATATCAAGAGTATTTTAGAGCTTTCGCATGCCAACGGGAGGCTCTGTCAAGACAAACTTACACCAGAAGAACAACGATCCGTTTCAGTCCACAGTAATCTAGGATTTTGGTACTTTCAAATAATACATTTTTTTTTTTAAACTAACTCGAGTTTCAAACTTCATTAACTTAAAATCGCGACGAGAATTCATTGTCGAACTGCCAAAAAATAAGTCAATTTTTTTTAAGTGTTACACCCTAAGAATTAGCATCCCCTACTCCCCCAAAAAAGATAAAACGAACACATGTTACTCTGATGCAAACAAGTGTTTTCATTTCCCACACACATTTGTTTTCTTGTAACACAGTGTAACTGCATTTTGGTGCTACACATACGTGAACCTTTAAAAAAACCTTAGATTTTATTGATCAGATGTATTCAGATTTAATGTAACCACCACCAAACACTGAAGAGCAATTGAATTAGAGATATCTGTCTAGTAACGTGTAGCACCACCTTTCGCCCTGATGACGGCGGCGATTCGTCTCGGCATGGACTCGACAAGACACCGGAAGTGTTGGGAAGCCATACGGATCCACGACCCCTGAACAAGCTCCCACAGTTCACGAAGATTTCATGGAGGGGGTCATCTCTCTCGATGGCATCCCAGATGTGCTCGATGGGATTGAGGTCAGATGACCTAGCTGGCCAAGGAAGCTAGCTCACATCGGTGGAGTGTTCATCCAACCATTCGGATACAATTCGGGAGCTGCATTGTCTTGTTGCAGGATGAGGTCCCCAGTGGGATGTTGAAGACGCACAAACGGGAGCAAATGGTCGTCCAGGATATCCCGGTAACGTTGACCTGTGAGGGACGATGTCACACGTACCAGGGGTCCCATTTCAGTCCACGTAAGCAGTCCCCAGACGAGAATGCCACCCCCACCAGCTTGAAGAGTACCCTACTGGCAAAGAAGGATCCATCGCTTCATGTGGTTTGCGCCGTACTCGTATCCTGCCATTCGCATGTACCAACGTGAAGCTCGACTCATCAGTCCAGGCAACATTTTTCCACATGTCTAGGGTGCAGTGGCGATGTTCCCGCGCCCATGCTAATCTTTGCACCCTGTGATGCGCGGTCAGCAGTGGTACCCTCGAAGGACGATGGCTTCGGTACCCCCTCGTGGGACGATGGCTTCTGTACCCCATAGCGAGGAGATGGTTCTGGATGGCGTGGCTGCTTACACGTTTGTGTGCACCAGCGTTAAATTGCCGAGTGATTTCTTCCACTGTGGCCCGTCTATCCGCTGTTACAATGCGAGCTAGCCGACGATGACCCGGCTCATCCACACGCTGTTGTCCACGGTAGTTGGCCCTTGCAAGGATGGTTTTATCGGATTCGATGTACTCACGGTGCACCCGTGACACAGTGGCTCGTGAAAATCCCAGTGCCTGCACGACTTCCAAGATGGAGTGACCCATTCGATCGTGGCCCTTTTGATCGTGGCCAAATTGTCGGGCCCCGACAATTTGGCCACGATCAAAAGCGCTTAGATCCTTCGTCTTACCCATACTGCGTCCGACTCTTACTGATTCCCGTCGCATCACTCCTTATATTGTCGGATCGCTGCATACGTCATGTCGTTTCCGTTTACAGGGCCGCCAACAGCGCCACATTTGCATAACGCCAGCTGTCTCTAATTCAATGCTCTTAAGTGTAATGTGTCATGCATTTTCCACTTTCACTCATGCAAATTTCCCCTTTTAATAGAGCTTATATAAAATATTCAGATTTATACATCTCAGCTTCCCGACTCTGGAAGGAAAAATATTTTAACATCAACTAACACCAACCATATCAATTATCATTCACATACTTTGATTTTTTGTATCTATCTGCTGTAACCATAATCACAATTTTCCCTAACACTTTCCAACCTTTGCCCAAGCAAAGTTTTGTGTCCTACATACACATTACTATGCCATTCTCTGAGATTAACAGGCCAACTCCTCAAACAAAGATTGGCTGCCATATCAAAGCAACTGATGGTGCTAGATTTTCCGTACTATTATTGTATCAAATGTCTCCGTCTACAGCAATCTTTGCACATCACTCGATGTACAATGTCATCCATCATACCTCTCACACAAGACCTGTTTTACTACATGCTACTTATCCTTTCCCTCTTGCAGGCATTCCTAATCTGGTTCTCACATCATACCTGCCAACTCCTCCGATTTTGGCAGGCTTCCGATTTTTTATACATTCTTTCGACCAAACTCGCGTTCTTCTGCCGTTCGAAAAATTTGTGTTTTTTTTTTTGCGAAAAATAACCTGTTTTATTAATTTTTGTAAGTCAAAAAAAAAAAAAAAAAGTTGAAAAGCGCAGCAATAACTTACTAGTGCCAGGGCTGCCAGACCTGCGCCAATCGCGCCAGCCCGCGCCAATCGCGCCAGCCCACGCCAAAACGTTGTTCTTGCACCATTCTGCTAAAAAAATTGCGATTTTGACGAAATCTGCGCTAATTTAGCGGCAAAAGTTAAAATTTACCGGTCATCGATATTTCAGCGTAATCTTACGCTATTCGAAATCGATTCAGCGGTTAATTCGTACGTGAGATTCTTCCGTGGTTTCGCGGAGTCCCTCCCCCATTTTTTTTTTTTTTTTTTTGTCATTTTCGAGATCGATGCAAAAATGAAGAAATTTTCGGGGTATTAGTTAGGGCGGGGGGTCGTATTCCGTCTGGGGACGTTTTGTCTTTTTAAACGTTCGGAAACTGAGGCTAAACGGAGAGCAGATTTTTCCCGTAATAGTATTTTTTTCTCTCGCGATGTTGCTTCTGTTCAGTATTGTTGTTAAATATAATTTCATTGCATAATTTCAGCCTGAAATTATGCAATGAAATTATATTTAATTGTAGGCAACGATTTCCGAAAACGGAACTTAGGCCGCTCGAAAATTTCGCCGTAATCTTTGGCCACGAGATTCTTACGCTGATTCGAGAAATTCCGTCTTTTTTGTTATCATTTGGACCATTCACGAGATCGAGGCACAACGGAACTGAAATTTTAGGAGGATTGGTTGGGGGTCGTTTTCTCCGTCGTAGGACGGAATTTCATTCTTCGAAAACGGAAAGTAGACGGAGGTAAGATTTTTCTCGTAATCGTAATTTTTTTTTCTCACGATGTTTCCTCTACCTACTATTGTTAGATATCATTTTATTACATAAATATTTGCATTTTAGCTTGAAAATGGTGAATAAATTTCCGAAAACGAAAGTTAGACGGAGCGAAAATTTCCTTCAGTAATTGTACCCCCCCCCGCGATGTTATCCCCACTCCTATGTAGTTGTTAAATGTCATCCCCCTCATAAATGTGTGTGCATTTTAGCTTGATAAGGATGGGAGAAATTTCCAAAAACGGGAGTGACGAAGTTTGGAAATTTGTAAAAATTGATGCATGGTGTTAAAAAAAATAATAAAGTATTCATTCTCTGAAAATTACACCATTTATCTAAAATAGTGAAAGCTCCGATATCAGAATTCATGGTTCTCAGCTACAGTTAATGTTTTTAGTAAGCACAGGATACCTTTAAAAAATTGCATTGCTTTTGGAGCAGACAATGCTCTAGACTCTAGTAATGATAGGAGAGAAAAATGGTGTTGCTCATCATTTGAAAGAACACCAAAGTCAAATAATAATTCTAGGATGTATTTGCCATTTAATTAATAATGCAAAAGAATTTTTCTTCGGTTAAAAAAATCGCACAATGTTTCGATCATTAATGTCAGGTGAATCGCTCGAGTCTTCTGTTAATTAAATGCAAAGAAAATTTACTTTGTTTTCAAAAAGAGTACTCCAAAGAATTCTTAAAAAAAGCCAAAAAGGCCACTGTAAAAAGTTTAGCTAACTGTTAAATTACTATAAATAAAAGTTCCCCTTCAATAAAAACATACAAAAAAATAAAGGTAAGTGTCCTGTATTCCTTTTTTGTTTAAGTAGTATGAGTTCTAAATCCCTTTATCATGTGACAAATTGACGTAAAAAAAATCTTCTGAAATTTTCAAAGCAATCTTCTGCATATTCATTAAATTTAGTTGGCAGGTATGTCACATGACTTCCTCCACCTTCCTCTTACCTTTCTTTCCTGACACTTCAGCTGAATAAATCACTCATTCTTTCAACATCATTAAACCACCTCAAAATATGTCTTCACCCTAACATTTTTTTCACCACATCTGCAACATATCATTTCTCACATGATCAGGACATACCTATCTTGCCACAAACCAATAGTAGGTAACTCTTGTGTTTCTTCTGCAGTACCAAGGTTTCACTACTGCTCAACAGAGTAGGAATAATTACACTTGCATACACATCGATTGGGGACCTTTTCAAGTACCCATCAGCCCTGTGAAAGCTATGGCTTTCAATGCTGAACTCACTTGCCTACTGATTTCACCAACTACTGCAGTCAGTTTTCTCTGGCAAACATGCTTCCTCCTTCAGTTGTTCTCTGTGCCATTTAGACTGATCTTGTTTTCACTAATAACATATTCTTGCTCAAAAACCATAACTTTGCTTTATTTCGTTATTTATACAATGTTTAAATTTTACACAAACTTTGTGCATCCAAAACAACATACTCTGCACTTGACTTTTGCTCTCTGCCAACAGGATTGTGCCATTAACCATACAGCATCCTTCTTCCCACATGGGAATAACCAAAACATAAACTAAGCATTATGGCACCTGTATCCATCCATGAATATACTGAACAGTCATGATGATATTACACAACCTTGTATGACCTCTGTGCCAACAGAAAACCATTCTGTAACCCTAGTGGTCAAGTAGGACAAGGCACTGGCTTCTGTTCAAGATGGGCCCGGGTTTGAATCCTGGGTGAAGCATGGATGGTGTGTTTTTTTTTTTTTTTTGGTTTTTTTACAACACTGACTCCAAACTTTCCCTGAAATCAGTGGAACTAAATCAGAGATGGGAGACTGTTTACAGACTATTGAGTTGCTCACAGTGATCAACCCCAAACAAACAACAACAAAACATTTTAATAAAACACCATTAACACACATTCAAGCAGATTCTAAATTATATTCATAATTGAAGACAAAAGTAATTATTCGTACAGCACGGTAATATGTATCACAAATGCTGTCTGCATACGATAAATAAAATCATTAAAAGTTTGCAAAGTAAAACCAAATCTATTTACAAAAATAAAATAATTTAAAAGCAAGAACTTTCGGGGCTCTCATGGCCCCATCAACAGGCATGAGAGCCCCGAAAGTTCTTGCTTTTAAATTATTTTAATTTGCAAATAAATTTGGTTTTACTTTGCAAACTTTTAATGATTTTATTTATCGTATGCAGACAGCATTTGTGATACATATATTCATAATTACTCAAGACCTTCCATAGAAGCACCCTGTTTATTTGGTCATCAGCTTTCTTCACATGTACAAAGGCAGCAAAAACTTCTTCACCAACAGATGGATACTTTTCAATCATCATATGCAGAGGTGTAGTGGGAACAGAATGCCCTGGAACAGCATTACGGTACTTTTTTTTTTACTAGCTGGAATGAGTTCCAGTAAATTCTATATAGCATATAATTTGTTATCTTTTTAAAACACCAATGTCCTATAATTATTTCCAATAAAAATGCAACAGAAAAACTGCACAGTTAGTGGAATTAATGTCCCGTGTTTGTTAGAAGGTAGAGTTAGTCTCTAAATCCATTCTCTTATCAGCAGTTCCTTGAACCTCCTTTTTCTACTGCTGTTAAAAGCATTGAGGTATGGATATTGCATTGGAAAAATTATTATAATATTGGGAATTTAATTAATCAAGTCATTATTAAGAAATCTAGTTGTAAGTCTCAGTGAATTTAGTTCACTTACCACTGCCCTTTAATTGTGCTGGACTAATTTTAAACACAGCCAACACCCCTCAATGCATAGTCATGTGACAATGCTATTTCATCAACACATTTCCCAAAATATCTTTCAAACTAAGATCAGAGCAATGCAAGATTTTTACTGTTGCTATCTCCATAAAATGTTGCTCAAAATGACATCTTACTTAATAATATCTGCTTAAATTTGTTTTGTGCTATACCCAAACATTCCCCCCATCCAAATATCTCAAGAACTATGACTCCCAATAATAAATGGCTTTCACATTGCACTCTAAATTAGTTTCCGCTTCCAGTTACATCTTACTCGATAACAAGGGACTAATTTTTGTTTTTGCACTCCAAAACGGCCCCAATTAGGGCCTCATATTTCAAAGAAGAAAACATCCTTTTATAAGGAGGTGTGGTCTAAAACATAAAATGAGAGTGTGGTTGCAGCTATGTGGGAGAAACAGGCAGACAGCTTAAAACAAGATTGGCTGAGAACATAAAGCTACAATTAAAAATATGACAAAGACAGACATGTTCGAAATACAGGACATAAAAGTGTTCTGGGACACTGTAGAAGCTCTGACACATCAACAGCACTTTTTCAAGAGAAAATCGTCAGAAGGACTAGAGATAGAGAGAAGAAATACCACATTAAATGATTTGAAAGATTAGAATTTATCTCATGAATGGCAACACTTGCCATAGTTGTAGTCCCGAGGAAGGGTGGAGATGCTACCTGAAAATTCGACATTTTAATTGCTTTTATTTCTTGGAAAAAATCCATAATTTGGAGATATTTAGAGTGATTTCAGTGTTTTCTTACCAAATTGGTGAAATCTTGTTTCTTGAATGCCAAAACTTGTAAATCCGGAAGTCTGATTTTGACCAATCACTATATTTTCTAATAATATAAATATAAGAAAGTAAAAAGGGGAGAGGTGTATGAAGGGGCTGGGTAATAAAGGCTTGTAAAAGCACCGCACATTCCTGTATTTTTCAATTAGCACACCACCACTGATCATGCGTAATGTAAAAATTGGTTAGCACAGCCCTTTACAGGTATAAAAGCACTCTGTACATCCAACACCTTCTCTTATATGTAAAGGCTTCTCTGATATGTACCTTATCAATAATGGCCTTTCCAAACACTTTCACTGACACATTCAGCAGGCTGATGCCATGGTAGTTTACACATTAAGTATAATCACATTTTCCCTTAAACAAAGTGACAATGATAGCATCCCTTCAATCCTGAGGGACTTTCAGTTAGTCTTTCAGAGAGTCACCATCATATTTTAACACCTCAGCTGTTATGACATCTACTCCAGGGGTTCTACTATTTTGAAGAGAAAATTTTCTTTTCCAATAGTGAAAATTTGGATTCTTGACTGGTATTATCTCCGCTTCTAGAGACCAGAAACATCCTTTTGGCTTCTGCCAGCTCTAACAATTGGCAATATTCACATACTTCTTGAATTTCTCAACTCATTATTTCAAGCTAGGTGCAGCAATACTATATTTGTGTCTAACAATATACAACAACTATGGGAAGTTCCCTTTGAAAAGTTATTTTTACATCTGATTAATACAACAACTTTCAATCTTTCATGATACAAAGTTTTTGCCCTTTTGGTCACATGAAATAAAATTTATTATTCTCTAATACCCCAAGCTTCTGCAATTCAGATGAGAAAAAATATTTTAATATCATAGCTCCACCAGAATCACTGCAATTCATATGCTTCAGATTGTTTAATTATTATTATTATTTTGGAAACATTTTCTTGCTAAATGGCATAATAGTACAATTGCATTTGACAACAAATCTGCACTTCTAAAAGAATCATTTTAAAAGATTTTTTGTTTTCCAGGGTTTAATGACAGCCATGACCATCTCTGGGCTAAGCAATCACCAATCCTAATTTAGAGCCACTGGTTCCAGGAAAGGGAGAGAGGCAGCATGTAAGGAAAACACACCACCCATGCCTCATCTTTCACTCAAACCCAGGCCCAGGTCAAATGATTTGTCAGAAACCTAAACCTCCAGTTAAAAAATTTGATTTGCTATAGTTAACTGATACTATGGCACAACCAGAAATAAATTCACCAGCTTCCCTTCATGTAAAATTTAAATGTTTACTTAAATTAAGTATGATACTTTCACTCAATATCCCCCTCCACCTTCCAAGTCGAACAAAAATAATTCCATTTTCACTGGATTGCAGAAACCATGAGCAATGCTTTCATATTTTTCTCTTATATTTAATTTTATTACTTGGTGCCATACTATGTGTTGTATAGTATTTAGCATGGTATCCCCATTTCAAGTTAGATTTAAAAACTTTTTTTTATTAACAAATAGTTAACACAACAGGAAAAATCCTGCACATATTTCCCAAACTGTTATGAAAAAAAAAAAAACTGCTTGCTTAGGATGCATTAACATATATTTGTACTAGGCAAACTATCTCATTATATATATTAAGATAATACATCTTAGTTTGTCACAAATATTTATTTTACTAACCAAAACCTGTGACTGTAAACACCATTTATGATATCATATACAATTTGAAAATTTACGTGCCATTCGTCCTGATGAAGCTAGGTCAATACCCAGCAAAACCACGGTGGACTTGAAAAAATAAATATTTGTGACAAACTATGTTGTATTATCTTAATATGTAGTGCAATCAAAAAGTTCCGAGACTAGGTACATAGCGCACCAACAGATGGCAGTATGCGGATGCGCAAGCAGCGGTCGAGGGCAGCAACTTTAAAGAGTCATTGTGCAGAGTGGCGTTCTGTGAACATCTGAAGCTGTGCTACACAATATTTGGTGACCACGTGCAGAACACAGCTGCGATTTCGGCATGGACTGCAAACTAGGGCACAGAACGAACAGCAAATTCTGTGTCAAACTCTGCAAATCAAGAACGGAGACACATTAAATGTTTCCATTGCAGGTCATCACTGGGGACGAGACTTGGGTCTATGGTTATGACCCGGAGACCACACAACAGTCGTCGCAGTGGAAGAGCCCGGCATCTCCACGACCGAAGAAGGCCCGACAGGTCCGAAACGCAACCAAAAGCATGCTCATCGTGTTCTTCGACATTCGTGGGGTTGTGCACACTGAATTAGTCTCCCAGGGCCAGACCGTCACTTCCCTTTTTCACTGCGATGTTCTGCGGCATCTTATGGAGGACATTCGCCACAAACGACCTGAAATGTGACGCAGAGGCGATTTCCTGCTCCATCACCACAATGCAGCAGCTCACAGCGTTAGCAACACGCCAGTTTTGCAGCCGCAACAGCATGACTACCTTTCCTCACCAGCCTTATTCGCTGGATATGGTCCCCTGAAACTTCCTGTTCCCGAAAATGAAGCTGAAGCTCAAGGGTTGCCATTTTGAAACCGTGGACGAGATCCAGCGCAAATCGCAGACGGTTCTTGACACAATTCGGGAACGGGACTTCCAGGGAGCATTCCAACAGTGGCAAAAATGCTGGCAGCTGTGTATCGCTGTCCAAGGAGATTACTTTGAGGGAAATCATAGACAGACTTAAATGGCGCAAGTACTTTGTTGTATATCAGCCTAGTCTCGGAACTTTTTGATCGGACCATGAATATATAATTGCCACAAGACTAACCTTTGAGATCAAATATCTCATCCTCCCTTCACCAGTTGATAAAATTTGTACTTTACGAGACATTTGTAACCTATGCATTTCCCACCAATATCTGATGCAAAATTTTCCACTTGATATCATATATTTATTATAAAAGAGAAGTAAAAAGTAAATTTGTTTACATCACTAAGTTATTTATTCCTCATACACAGGTACCTAGCCCCTAGATGACATATAAAATTAATTATCAATCTGTTAAAATAGCCAAACTGGGAGAACCAATGTACATATTCTTCACACTGTCAGAATTCCCAGATTCTGAAAGAATAATTTTCAAATATTATACGCAATTAAATAGTACTGATATCTCAACATATTTTTTTTGGACTAATTACTGACTTCCAAAAATCTATTGAAAATTAGACTGTTTTTTGTAAGTTGATTTATTGTATCTTAACTTTCCTGGTGTGAAAATCTTCCTCAATAATGTCTTTGTTTAGGACAGGTTCATAATTTAAAATTCTCATTTCTTCCTGTAATGGACAACAACTACAAGGATCCATATAAGTAACACTATTTTAGTAATGTTTTTTTTACATCCCTCAAGTGTTCTTTCATTCTTTCTCCCATTTTTTCTGCTTACCTGACCAGTGTAATTTTCATTACATAAGAATTATATAAATGTTTCTTTTTCTTCATTTCTCCTATGGCAAACCAAACTTCACCTTAATTTACCAGCTGTTTTTTTTTTTAATGTTATATTGTAGTAGCAATGTTTATTTTGTTTAGTAAGCCTACAATTTTTAGAGTTGAGTTCAACCCATTCTTTTGACTTATTTAAATTTTTTGTTTCCTTAAAATTTTAAACATAAAAACAACCTATAATCCTTGAAAGTTCTATTTTTTGGAAACTGACAACTTTACTTTATGACGAACAAATTGGCTCCAGCAGTTTGAATGTTTTATATAAACACACTATATCAACCCTGAAATGTCATCTAGAAACCATGCACATCTGTGTGAGGAATAAATAATTTACAGCAATGTAAAAGAATTTACCTTTTACTAGTTTTAGAATTTCATACTTTAAGAAAGGTAAAATAAGTATTTTGATAATTATATGCATTTGTCATGATCTTTGTGCTACTATAAGCCAAACGAAAATTCTAGTAATTAATGACATCATGGCATCTCTAATTATCTACCTTACATTGAAAGAGTTGAATTTATATGGTTTTATAAAGAGGTAATTTGTTTTATATTTGATAGTCAAATTTTTGTACAAGAAACATGATCATCATCAGGACTGCTAACAATGAACTAGGTTCTAGTTAAAAAATTGGACGATCAAATATAAAACAAATTACCTCTATAAAACTCATAAATTCAACTTTTTCAATGTAGAAATTATTTTGGCATTCAAGGGTTAACATGCTATAGATAAATTAATATTAGTTGATTAAGTCAGTGTATCCACAATGAATAATACACAGGTAAATAAATAAAGGAAAATGTGGGTTAGCCTTGTCTCAAATAACTTTTAGATATTCAGTTCCACAGTTAGCAAGTTACAGTCCCAAATTATTAATAGAATGTGGATTTCAATTCAGTGCACTTATTAACCTACACCCTCCCCTGTGTGCAGCTTCAAAAGAAATAAAAGGAAACATGTCATGCAATTAATAAATCCATATTAATTATTTATAAACCATGTGCTTATTCCTCAAAGATCTCAATTATGAGTGACAAAAATAGTATGATTTATTTGTGATATAATGTTTCCCTGTTTTTAAGGAGTTGTAACACAGCTGTGACATCATTTCAAAATGCTTTGGATGAGACATCACAGCAACAACTGGGAAAAACTGGTTTTTGTTGTTTTAGCAGCAATGCACAACCATTTACGCACGGAATTACGAAAATTATATATCAGAATATTAAAAAGATGATAAACTTTTGCTACAAGAAGACACAGAAGAAAAATTAGCTCCACAACTGAGATATTTTAAATGATGCAGTAAAGAATACCACACCAAGATCAACCATCAGCTGGCAAAATCATTGCAGGCAACAACTTTTCAAAGAAACTGCAGAATTTCTCCTCACTTAATTGTTTATCTCACAACACTACTATGACTGGTGAACATTATGCCCCCTGTTAATTCATCTGAAATGGACAATTTAGGAAGGGCATTGTAAGAGACTATGTGAAGGAGAGCAACTTCTGCATGCCACTTCTTTAATGCACATACAATTTATGTTTTTCATAGTGCTGTCAACAAACATAGGCTTCAAAGGCTTCTTATATACCTTCAAAATTTTACAGACCTTGTTCTAGTAACATTTCACCTCTTTTGGAATTTGAAGGAGCATTTCTGTGGGAAATGCTTCAAAGCAGAAAAAAGTTCCAGGAAGCCACCCCCCAAAAAATAGTTTTCATAACAACATAAAGATTCTTATTACCAAGCACTAACTCAGAACGAATAAAGATATGCTTAGTATGTTCAAATTACCAGAGACTACATCACGAAGTGAAGTTACATCCAGAATACAAGGTACAGGTTCACTATGCTTAAAATTCATTGAATGCCCTTTGTACTTCTAGTATGTATGCATGCATGCATGGCTGAATGGAAGGAAAGAAAAGAAAAAGGAAAGACAAGAAAGATATGGCTGACATAAACCTGGAACATTTACAAAAAGATAACCATAACACTTGCAGTGATGTCATGAAGATACTGAACAAGTCATGAATCAGGAAGAAAACCAGCAAACAGCAGGGTAAAGCAAAGACACTATATCACCACTACATGTGAAACTCGCTTCCTCAGAATTGATGCACAAATACGATAAAGATCCAGACTGTTTCAATGTAACTTGCAATTTGAAACAGCAGTTTCCAAACTGATCTCCATCATGAAATATTTTATGTTAAAATGAAGACAACATATGAATTTTGAAATAAAACGTATTGATGACAAATACTTTTCTAACAATTAACAAATGATGAAAATGTAACAAGAAATTTGATTACTTATCAACCATCGACAGGAGTTCTGTTAAATTCATATGGTATTCATCCAACAAGTCATAGAACACAATCCATAACAGGATTTTATTGCTGGAAACATGGTGGTAGAACATAATAAAAAAAAAAAAAATATCATACAACCCTAATCCATCCTTCTCTAACAACTTGAGTTCCTAAAGCTCTAAGGTGGTACTGACACAAGTTGTTTCTGTAATGAAGTTTCTTTCTGAAAGACAACTTGCATTTGCTGGAAAAGCAGAGGTATGTTGGATATCAAACAATGGTGAATTCTTGTGTGACTACACCAGTTTTGACCAATTTCAAAAAATGCACCCTAATACATATAAGAACTCAGGGAAAATTTGGACCTTGACCTTTTTTTATGCTTTCCAACTGTAGGTTGAAGCGTATATGCTCCAGCTTTGTCTGTCTGTCTGCACGATAACTCGCGTAAAAATGGTTCAATTTCTGTGAAATTTTAGTATGTGGTAGGGGACCTCCTGGGCACAAACCCTATTGAAAATGGGACAAATGGGGCCAAAGGTCACAACATAGGAGAGGGATCCATTCCATCGCCCTTATGCGTTATAACTTATGTAAAAATGCTTCGATTGAGACAAAACGTTTCATGTTGTTCCGGAAGTATACTTTACCGGTTCTGTTGAATATCGAAATGGGGTCAAAGGTCAGGTCATAGGAGCGAGATTTATTCTACAGCCATTATTCTCATAACTTGAGTAATGATTTCTGGTATGTTGGAAAGCATATCACAATCAATGCATTGCATGATTCTACTAACTTGTTTGAAATGCATGAGGAGTTTAATATCATGGAATAAAGATAAATCATATTCACAGAAGTAACAGAAGAAAAATATTAAGACATAAAATGCAGCCAAACTGACCTGCCATTATATGAAAATTCTGCAGTAGAATCCTGTTCCTGCACTGTCTCACCAGATAAACTCATAATGCTCAGTAACAATGCACCTAACTTTTTACATTGATGGCCCTTGTCTCTTTTTTGCTGATGATCTCAGGCTATATCACAATTTTTTGTTGACTGTCTTTTGTCTTCAAACTAACATCAATAACCTGCTTCAGTGGTGCATGTTAAACCATCTCCAAATGTCATGTCATTTCCTTTTCATGAAAAAGAAACCCAATAGTTTTTCTACAAACCTTGCGAATATACTTGTAGCTGGACAAAAAATGTCTAGGACTTGGGAGTTACATTTTATTCCACTTTGAACTTTAAAAGCCATACCCAAAGCATTGTATGTTCAGCCTATAAAAATTCTGGATTCCTTGTGTGACTTTTTAGATGTTTTCCCAATCCTCAGACGCTTATTCACATTTCTGAGACTACGGTCAGACCACCTTCACTAAAGTATGCTGTGATTATTTGGAGCCCTAGCCTCAAAATACTAATAAATGAAATTAAGTAATTAAGTACAAAAAAAAGATTTCTATGACACCTTTATCACAAATCTACTAGGGTTTATATTGTGGATACGAGGATCATAACACAAGTTCTGCACACGCTAATCTAAAATGGAAGCAAGTGATGCATTTGGGAAAATGATTGTGTCATGTCAAGGTCAGACTCTCAACAACACAGTGGTGTTAGAATGATATGCCATCATTTTCTGTATGGATGTGGGAGGGTTTGGAAATGGAAGCGCGCAGCTCTTCAGGTCGAGTTACGGCATTAGGTCAGCGCTCGTATGTGAAATAGAAACTCTGTGGGGAAGAACTCCAACACAGATCCCCACTGCCTTGCAAGAAGTTTGTGGGGAAGGAACTATTGATCAAAGCACAATTTCTCACTGGGCACCACACTTTCTGGAGGGCGAAGCAGCATCAAAGATGATCACCGCTCAGGTTGACCTCAAACGGCGACAGACAAGAACATCCGTCACCATTGTTGCAATGCTTCTCAAAGAGAATCGCCGTTTGACAGTCGAGGAGATTGCTAATCAAACAAATTTGTCCACCATGTCTGTTCACTGGATTTTGACCGACACACTGGGATAAAGAAAAATCTCCACACGCTGGGTGCCCCATCAACTCACCCCCGAGCAGAAGGCAGCCAGAGTGAACGTCGCACAGGATCACCTCCACAGGTTCAAAAGGGAGGGCCACACACCTTCCTGAACAGAATTATCGCAACTGATGAGACTTGAATCTGGTTCTGAGCTGGAACTGAAGTCACAATCAGTGGAATGGAGGAATCCAAGTCCCCCCCTCCCCCAAGTGTTGTCAGCAACATCCAAAGGGAAGCAAATGATTATTTTTGCATACAATATCCAGGGTGTTGTGGTCTCCAAGTGCCAGTAGGGGAAAATGTCAACACACAATATTACTGCGACTATCTGAGGACATAGTTGAGACCGAAAATTCATCAAAATCTCTCCAACTTGTTGGAAGCGGGAGCGATCTTGCTACATGACAACGCGCCATGTCATGGTGCAGCGTCAGTATGGGAACTTTTGTCAAAATATGGCTGGGAAACACTATCCCACCCACGATACATCTCTTTGAAAATTTTTAATTTGGAAAAGATCAAAGTCCACCCAACTTTGATATTTTCCCAAATTTTAAAAATCAGCTCTGTGGCATGTGCTACGAATCGATGGACGAACTGTCATTGGACATGACCTGAGTAATACAACAGCTGAACAAAGATGTCATACTATGGGGAATCCAGGACCTACCTCGCCGCTGGCAAGCTGTTATCAGCAGTGGAAGAGAGTACATTGAATGGCAATAAGGTAAGTTTTCTCTGTTACTTCACTGTTTTCTCAAAAATGGACAGTGTACAGAACTTTTGTTAGGACCCTCATATCCAACTGCTGACCTTCTGTCGTTCTTCAACATGACCTCTCTACATTCAACAAGGAAGGCTCTCCAACTTGAGTTTCTGCACAGTATCATCAATCAACGGGGAGATAGATATTCTAATTGTAAACCAATTAAATTTCCATATGCCATGTTCACCAAGGACGAAATGTGAAGCATTTGCTGTGCCATTCTACAGTACTGAAGCTGGGAAAAATTTCTCCATTATGCAAAATGTACAGACTTCACAACTCACTTGAAGAATGTCCGGATATTTTTAATCGAAGTTATGATTTCTTTGGTAAAGCACATTTTGCAAGGCTGTAATTATCACTTTTAATGCGCTATGATGTTAATGCTCAATGATGTTATAGCAATATCTGTAACAGATCTACTGTCTGTAGGGATGTGCTTACAAATAAATAAATAAATAAACTGTTTGAATGTTTGCATGTCTTAGAAACACACTGCAATGACATCACAGCTTAAAGATCCCAGTTTTATAATACTGCAAGTAGCATGAGTGACATCTATTCAGGTCTGCAAAATTATGTGTAGGTGCATTTTCCAAGTAGAGGGTATTCAGTGGTATAATGGATAATTTACATGTTACTCTCTACCTAGCACACAGTCTGAAACATCTAGGAGCTGTAAACTCCAGAGAACTGTGAACCCTGCAGTTTTGTCTCTACTTCCCAACAAAGGAGGTCTATCCTATTAGGGAAGACAAAGGTAAGTATCATATGTTGTCCCATATAAGGCTGGTATGCTACAATGATGCTACAAAAAGGCATGGCACTGATGTCATAAATAAGGAACATACACCACCTTCAGAAGTTAGATCTTCAAAAACAAAATTTGGCCAGTTAGAAACAGAGATGACAACCATATATGGCATTATACCCTACAAAACACTGGAAGAACCAAGGTTAAAAATGTCTAAAATAGTATGACTTTGTGATGGCACAACTTACACATGTTACTAAGAAATCTGGAGAATCTGACGTTAAAGTTCTGGAGCATGAAGAAAGATAGTAACATATTTCAAACAGAAACATTCATTCAACTGCTACCACTAGTAAGTTCCTAAACAAAATGAGGAATTGACATGGAGCACACAAAATGCTCTAAAAACAGTTTGTTCTTTTTCTAGATTCCCTACTATCATGGGTGAAAACAGCAGCAAAGACAACTGTGTTGGTCAAGGTCTATAAAGATAATACTGAAATCATATTTAACAACAATGTTCTCCAAATTATGGGGTTTTCTAAGGAATAAAATGAAATAATATGTCAGATTTTCAGGTAGCACTCCTACCCATCTTGAAAAGTTGGAATGTATCTCATGAATAGAAAGGTTAGAATTTATCTCATGAATGGCAACACCTACTATAACTGTAGTGCTGAACAAGGATAGGGGTGTTACCTAAAAATTTGACATATTGTTTTCTTTTATTCCTTAGAAAACCCCATTATTTGGAGATATTTGTAATGAGTTATGTCTAGGAATAGCCATGTCATTGATCAATTATTACCAACAAAGTTCAGTAATACAGAAACATGTTTCTCAACTCTAAAACAGTGGTAGAATTACTAAAACTTTTGATAACTAAGTTGATAGTCAACAGCTCTCTGATTTAGACATAATACATTTGCCAATGCTAAGTACTAACTCAAAAGAGGATACAATTAATATCTACAATGGACCATTGCTGCAACTCAACACAGAAAGACAATGTTAAAAATTTGACATTCATGACGTCACTGCACCCAACTAAGCTCAAAAAGATGCATTTTCTGCAAAAGTGATTGATAATCAACAATTAAGTTGAGCTGTTTAAGATTTTTACATTTGATAAAAACTTCACATTACTCATTACAAAAATTAATTTCAAGGGTTAATTTATTCCTCAATATTTTGATTGATCCATGTTGGTTTCAGGCAAAATTGAAGTGGCAGGGTTCCAAGCAGCTGGAAAACACATACTGAAATAACATGGTTTAAAACTCTGGCATCACGCGACAATAACACATAAACATATAAAACGAGCTGGAATCGGGACTGGGCATGTTCCCATAATTGTCGCGTACATGTGGCAAAACTCCTTTGTCAACTATCGTTTCTGTTGAGCTGCAAGTCTTCAATGGTCTTCCCTCAAGTTTTTCAAGTATGTAAACCTATTTTTTCTGGACGCTGTTCCAAAATCCTCCAAGAAACCAAGGGAAAATTGCTCCGAGCCGCAATCCGCGACCTCCACAGAAACATCGCTGAAAACGAACTCCTTTGCTATTCTGAATACCAAGCTCTAAGTTTCCAAACCCATTCATCTTTGCTAGATATCTTTATGATATGCATCTCCAAAATCGTTGCTACAGTGACCGAAAATGAAACCTCAAAGAAACTGCAAGAAATTTCATTTTCTACTCAACAAACAGTGTCCCACCAAATCTTCTCCTATAACAGCTGCCAGTCCGAAGCCGTAATTGTGATATGTAATTGTGTAACAGAGTATGTTATATGTCGTTGTGCAAAAGTTTTTCTTCTTACTTTAATTAAGCATTTTGATTATATACTATCACTTCACATTAAAAGTGTTGCACCAAAGTGTTCTTTCCCTTGCCCATGAACAATAAATGCAGTAGTTTACATTCATTTTGGCAAAGCGATGTTCAACACAGCAAATCATCATTGAAAGCATTAAAGCATTGACAGGACAACTTTTTTTTTTTTTTTTGGTTGGAAGTTTAACGACCACCGTGAGCAACTCAATGGGCTATAAGCAGTCGCCCATCCCTAATTTAAGGTCACTGGTTCCAGGGAAGGGAGAGAACCAGTGCCGTAAGACAAACCCAACATCCATGCCTCACACCGGGATTCGAACCCGGACCCCTTCTGGACAAATGATCAGAGGCCATCGCTTAGACCACTGCGCCACCGGGGCGGCCAGGACAACTTAATAGTGCAGCATTAGATATTTGGGCATATGTCCAATACAAGAGACAGGGCTTGAAAAATATCTGGAAAGTTACATGCCCAGCTGGACATGTGCAGAAATTATTTACCTGCCCAAGTAATAAAAGCTAGATGCTCAGAAAAATTTATCTTTTAAGACAACAAATCAGAACCCTCATGTATTTTTTTTTTTTTTTTAAGTTTAAAAATATGAACTTTTTTTACATTCTATGTGCCTCCACACACATCCACCGTCACTAAATCATGGCTAGATGAATATTCCATGGATTATTGGCATATTTTCACTGTATTCCATGTATTTACTTCATTTGGGAAACTTGAAAATTTTCACTGTCCTGGAGTGGGAATCGAACCCACAACTTCCGATTTTCCGGTTAGCATGCTCGACTGAAAACCGAGAGGTGCGGGTTCGATTTCCGCTCCAGGACAGTGAAATTTTTAAAGTTTTCTGAATGAAGTAAATACATGGAATACAGTGAAAATATGCCAATAATCCATGAAATATTCCTCTAGCCATGATTTGGCAACTGTGGATGTGTGCAAAGGCACATAGCATTAAATGCCTACCATGTATAAATGAAGAATTATTTCTTCGGAGAAATTAGTTTCTCACATATACGATCTTTTTTTACATATTTGACATTTATTTTTTTAAAGGTCTGTATTCAAAATGTTCAATACACAAAAGCATGTATCTCAAGTTTTAAGAGGATGATGCTGAAATTGGTATGATGATCAAATTGGTATGAAATGGTATTATGATCAAATTGGTATTTGAGAAATTTCGTGATTCTGCCACGTTTTTTTTTTTTTTTTTTTTGAAGTTTTCACCCTCTGTCACTAAACACTGGAGGCTAGTTCCATCAGAGGCATGCACCACATCACTGACTATAAAAAACATTTGGGGCAAAACTACATATATCATTCCAATTTTTGGACTGAATATTATTATTCTCTGTCCTTGGCAGTGGGGCACCCAGGAATTCCTGTTGGAGGGTGCTTTATATATATACATATAGTGTACATACACAATGTGTGATGTACGTTGCTCTTAATCTCTTTGGGGATTTGAGAAGAAGACACCATATAATAGAAGACACTATGTCAGACACAATGTAATTTTTTTGAACATGTAAAATAATATTTTTGAATGTTTAATTTGTGACATACATCGCCCTTAATCTCTTTCGGGATTTGGGAAGAAGACACCATGTAATAGAAAACACTATGTCAGACACAATGTAATTTTTTTGAACATGTAAAATATTTTTGAATGCTTAATTTGTGATGTATGTTGCTTAATCTCTTTGGGAAGAAGACACCATGTAATAGAAGACTAATGTCCCACACTATTTAATTTGTTGAACATGCAAAATAAAATTTTTGAATGTTTAATTTATGACGTACGTCACTCTTAATCTCTTTGGGATATAACTAGCAGAGACTATGTAATTTTTTGAACATGAAAAATAATATTTTTGAATATTTAATTTGTGACGTATGTTGCTCTTAATCTCTTTGGTGCTTTGGGAAGAAGACACCATGCAATAGAAGGCACTATGTAATGTTTTATTTTGAACATGTGAAATAATATTTTTGAATGTTTAATTGGTGACTTACGTTGCTCTTAATCTCCTTGGAGGGGCTTAAACCCCCAAAGCCCCCTCCATGGGTGCACCAATAGTTCTTGGCACTCTATAACAATAATATAAATTATAGTTGTAAATGAATTTATGGCACCTCTATTCATATTTTACTGTGGAATTAACTTTTTTACGGGTCTTATAGAGGTTATTATTCAAAAAGTTGGTGGTCAAATTTTCGAACTAAAGCCTAGTTCGTCATCAGGACTACGTCACTGGAGTAGTTAGTTCATCATCAGGACTACGTCACTGGAGTAGTAAACTACTCGCTTAAACTACTCCAGTGACGTAGTCCTGATGATGAACTAGGCTTTAGTTCGAAAATTTGACCACCAACTTTTTGAATAATAACCTCTATAAGACATATAAAAGTTAATTCCACAATATAAATTATGGTGATTAGCAGTGGAATGAAACATGACGTGCCATGACTGTTTTCTTATAGTAGGAAATTCTATTCCAAACTTTTTTTTTAATTTAGTTGCTTGGACAGCACAACTGGATTTTTTATTTACCTGCCTAGGCCAATAATTTATGTGCCCCACATCACAGGCATGGTATTTTTTAAGCCTTGAGGGATATTAAAAAAGTTTGTGTTCTAACCTACTCCTTGAGTGAATATGGAACATTTTATCTACAGGTTTAGTACAGATTCTTGTGTGTCACTGTATACAATATTCAATGTTACAGATACAATCTTTTTTTTTTTTTTTTTTTTATTTTTTCTCTCTCATGTGATTTTGTGAACTAAACAATAGAGACTGTGAAATGGAGAACAAAAAACACATGTTGTAAAAAGCATGTCTCTACAGGAGGTTCATGATGGTATGGTACAGAAAAATTGGGCATTAAGGTTCCTGCATATTTCATAGTTGTTCAAGTAGTGCAGAGAATTTCTTTATGGCATGGAATCTTATGATGAGATCACATTCTGCACAATCTTCCACATCTGCCTCAACAGAACCTCAACCATGTGGACAACCATTTGATATAAGATGCAACAATGATTGTTTGCAGTATAGCAGAGGTTGTAAGAGATTTCAATTGGCAGTAGTGACTCAATTTTGATGAATCTTAGAAGACGCAGATCCAATAAATTTATAGTCCCAGATTATTATAAAAGTTGAAACATGGATTCATTCATCACTTTGACCAGAGTCTAAAAACTAAGTCTAGGGTGGAAGCATACATCTTCTCCATCTATCAAGAAGCTCTATGTAGCTTCATCAGCCAGCAAGGTAATGGCATCAGCTTTGGTGATGCATCATGGTTACTACATGGCAAAGAGCATACATGCTGAACTCATGAGGCAGCTCAATGCAATCCCCAAAGGAAAAGAAGTGCCTTCTGCTTTTCAAGGCAATGCACAAAGTCACACCTCCCAGACTGCCATACAAATGACAGGATTTGAGTTTCTTCACATCCACTCTATTTTCCAGAACTTGACCCTAGTGACTTTTACTTGTTCCCCAAGCTAAAGGAAAACATCCATAGAAAGAGCTATACCTCCAACTCTGAGCTAGATTTCCTTTTTCCCCCACTGGGATCAAATCACTAGAGCAACAGTGGGAAAAGTGCATTGCAGTGGCCAGGTACATGTCGAAATAAAAAATTATACATATCATAATGGCAAAACTTTCCTGTATGTGTTAGAGTACAAACTTTTTTTAATGACTTTCATAAATCTCCCTAAAGAAACATGCCACACTGCTTTTCTGAAGCTAACAAGCTGTCCTTTGTCAAATCATTCAGATGACCACTACACTTAATGCATTGTTTATCAAAAGAAATTTACATAATATTTTCAACACAATGGCCATCTGACAATGCTTAAATCAGCAACTAGATTTTTAGCAGACACCTTTTTTAGTATCATTGTTATTGTACATTAGAAGCTTGTGCTTTCAGAAAGCTAAACTGTTTTTACAGAACTTAATCATATATAATTTCTACAGCTACATTTCAATTCTACACAAAGTTAATTAACTGTTACATCAGATAATGATCTTTTTCTCCTGCCACTATTAGGTGAATTATGCTACATTCACTACCAGAACTGCTTTGTCTCTTGACCTGTTGTTCTCAATTGAATTCATATTTTGCTATGCCTCTTTCTTTCATTCACATAATTTAGCTTAGAAGCAGACCCCTTGCAATGATCAAATCTTCTTGTTCATTCCCAAACTCTGACAATTATTCAAATGCAAACTCTATGGTTCAAAATACACAAAAGCATTACTCAGATCACCAGAACCACTATTTCTTTTCTTTAAAAGAATCAGGTATTGTACCAACTACACAAATCTTTCATTCAACTTTGTGGTACAAATTCCATAATGGCAACAACAAAAATCTCCTAGGCTGTGTCTAGATTTAGCAACAGTACTTATATATATTTTGTATAGCACACCACTACTCAATCTACAGCAACGCCCGAGATAATCTGATGATTTTGCACTGATAGGTCAGTCTTGGCCTTTGATCAATAAAGAATCAACTGTTCTAATTAGATATATAAGAAAAGTTGACTGGTTGGAAGGACAGAATCAATCCCTTCCACAAGAATGATATTTTCATCTGTTTTGTGATACACTAAAATTGTTAAAACACAGTTTAAAAAAAAATCAGTGGCACACATCAAATCAAATTTGCTGCTCCAAGCTTTTTTTTTTTTTACAGCAATATTCATCCTCAGTAACTCTAGCTTGCAACCTCCCCAGATATGATTCCTTCTTTTTTCTTTTGGGAACAAAAGTTTAGTGAATGAATGCTGTTTTATTTCCCAATAAATAAATAAAATGGTATTGGATTTTTTCAAATTTGATTCAGGCAGCAACTTTTCTTCAATGAATGTTTATTTAAGATACTGTAATTTTATGTTTTACAACCTTACAAAAAAAAAAAAAATACACAAGGGCACACACACATAAAACAGTTTTGCTCTAATGTCAAATAATCAAACATGGCTACTAACATATTTTCAAAGACAAACATGCGTTTGTATGACACGATGTCACATGCTTTTAACATAACATATCTGGAGACTCCTAATATCTGATTACAGAGAAAACATTTCATATCAAATGGACACAAATTCAAAATCCCAACTGATATTTTTAATCTTTTAATTACATACTGCATTGGGAATGCATAATCATATGAAAAATGAATAATTCTGGAATAACATCATTTCCATCAAGAGTATTAGCCCAAAAATAAGTTTACAAAATGTTGCCACGCCAGGTGTTAATGATCTTCCATGTATTTTCTTTTAATGCAGGTAATTAGCGATTCTCAAGTGGCAACCCTGCATTGAAGTAACGACACAGCACTGCATATAGGTAATGGAGAACAGCAGTTTGACAGCTGACAAGACTCGAACAGTAGCCTAAGTATCAAGTCCACACAGTCATGAGATTTCCAAATGCCAGAAAGCCAAGCACTGTAGAATATCATCAGCACTGGTTGATATTTATGGGGAAGATGAAATGAGTCAGAAGGGTGTAGCAAAATGGTATGCACAGTTTAAGTCAAGTAAAGTCAGTACAGACAATGGCTATAAACATATCTTGAAAGACAAACATGTGTTTGTATGACATGGGGATGAACAGCCTGACAGACCTACATCAGTGAAAACAGTGGACAACAGGACATGTGTGGAAAACAAAATTTGGGACAGCAGCAGAATCGCAGTGAGTACACTGACACAGGACCTGCATATATGTCCATCATCCAGTTCATTAAGAAACTAGGCTTTGGGGAAGTGTATACACAGTTAGTGTCATATCCACTATCGACAGATAACAACGCACAAAAGGATGACCATAAGCCCAATAAGTTCATCAACAATATGGCAAACTATGCATCACTCAAACACATTGTTACCAGAGATGAGACAAAAGTTCATTACAAAAAAGCATGCAAACATGAAATGGAAACATCTAGGTTTGTTATAATTTGAAAAGTTTAAGGTTGTCTTATCTGTGGGAAAATTTATGTTTAGCCTGTTTTGGAACTACAAAACTGTCATGGTGGGCTTCATGCAACTGAGAACAATAATTAAATGCAGCAGCATATTGTTTAATGCTGGAATGACTCAGAACAGCCACCAAATGCAAACAATATTGCTGACAAGAGGTACTATACTACTGTACACTGTCAATGAGACTGCACACCTCTTGCAATCCTTATGGTGGGACGATTTTACTCATCTGTACAATGCTGCTGACTTGGCCCCAAAATGGCTATCACCATGGCCTTCTATCACCAGAATATTGAACAGTTTGTATAAGATAGGATAATACCTTAAGCATTTCTGTGATCACATTAAGAAATAAAGTGATATGTATACCCTTGCATCAAGCACAAATCTGAACAGTATTCAGATTCCTAAGTTACATCTACTTAGCTTCAATTGCTTGGAACTTCACTGTCTGGGGTGGATGCAACTTTTAATGTTTCTGAAAAGATGGCTGCATCGGAAACAGTGAAAATATGACAACTTTGTGACAATAATCACATCTGCAAACATGTTTTTGAACTGAACCTTGTAGAATTATTCATTAAAATTAAGATCATGCCACCATTACAAGTGGGGATTCTGCCATGAATTTGCCCAAAACAAGTACATAGCAGCAGTGTTCCTTAAAAATGAACCTTCCACATTTTCATGAAGTCGAAATTCACCAAGATACCACAAATATCTAAAGAATGTTACCAGGATCGGGTCTATGAATATTGTACTTGCAAAACAAACACACACACACACACACACACACACACACACACACACACACACACACTATTATTCAATGAAAGAAGTACTGAATAATAGTGTATTATTATGTATTTCTTCTTTCTATTATTCAATGAAAGAAGAAATACAGGGTGTTCCAAAATTATTTTTACAACTTTGACTCCCAATAAAACCTAAACAAAATAAGATAGCGATGTTTTGCTTTTTGTACATGTAACAGCAACGCATAAAGTTTTATTGGTAGGCAAAAGGTTTTCGTTTACTTTCAGGTACCACCCTGAACTTGTGATGGCTACTCCACAGGAAAACACCCAGTATGTGGCATGGTTCATAGAAACGATGGCAGATACACAAGTCCAAAGGAATGTCTGTGCCAAATACTGATGTAATCAACCATCTAGACCCTCAAATGCGCAGGTGGCACAAGAAGTTTACAGAGACTGGTAGTGCGCTTCATCTAAAGCACTGGCCGGCCAAGCACACATGAAGAGGATGTACAGGGTGCCCCACTCGCTACTGAAAGCGGCATTTCTTTAATAATATTAACACCAATGAAGATATTGCAACGAAATTTGAAGTGGACTTACCTCATTCCGTGCAAAATGTGATGACATCACAACATATGCTGGAAGTGGCCACCATTTGTGTCCAGACAGCATTGAACCCAGAACTGTCCACCAGCCAACCGGACGCACCTCTCTGCTGCTTTGTTACACCATTTCGCTAAGCATGTCTACACAATATGGTTGTTGATAGCGAGTGCGAGTGGCTGTTTGCATACGTGGAAAAATGTATCGATATACTCTGGAGGAGAGATGTTTATTTTTCGCACTTTTTGGAAAACAGATTTGATAAAGTCTTGCCAACAACAATTCCTGGAGAGGTTTGCAGGCAGACATCTGCCAAGCAAGTCCACCATTTGGGCATTGTCGAAGAAATTAAGTCCTTTTTCAGCGACCGCGTCATTTCAAAGGGTCTATGGCCACCGCGCCTGCCCGATCTGACGCCTTCCGATTACAATTTATGGGGATATCTAAAAGGGAAAGTTTACCAAAAGAAACTGCGAACCATATATGTCTTGAAAGCAAACATCACCGAAGAAATTCAGTCTGCGACAGCGGACGTACTGACAAGGATATGGTGCGCTGGGTTCAATGCTGTCCGGACACAAATGGTGGCCATTTCCAGAGCATGTTGTGATGTCATCACATTTTGCATGAAATGAGGTAAGTCTTCAAATTTCGTTGAAATATCTTCATTGGTGTTAATATTATAAAAGAAATGCCGGGTTCGGTAGCGAGTGGGACACCCTGTAGAACGTGTTGAACAGAGTTTCCTACGAAGTCCATTCGTACAGCCTCCAGACAGTTAGGGTTAACACCTACAATGATACACAGAGTGCTGCACAAGTGTTTGCACCTGGCTGCCTAGAAAGTGCATTTGACACATGCACTGCACCCTGGGGATAAATCAAAATGTTTTGATTTTGCTGTTGATATGCTCCACAGGATTGAATAATGAAGACGACTTCCTGAAATGTGTTTTATTCAGCGAAGAGGCAATGTTTTCTGTCTGTGGTGTTATCAACAGGCATAACAGCAGAATTTGGGGTCTGAAAACCCACATGCCGTCCGTTTGATTGAACGTCACAGCCCTAAGGTTAACGTCTGGTGCAGTCTCCTGTATTACTGCATCATCGGTCCATTCTTTTTTGACGAAAATCCAATGAAATCCAATGTTTATTTGGACATGCTGAGTGAGTTTGTTAACCCCCAATTGGAGAGCCTGCAAATAGCTATTATCTTCCAGCACGATAGTGCACCCTCTCACTGGGCACTTTGTGTTGGCGAATTTCTTGATGAAACCTTTCTGGAGCAATGAATTGAACGGGATGGTCCAATTCCTTGGCCTCCATGTTCACCTTTTTCATGCTGGGCTATGGGAAGGACATTGTGTACTGCACAAAGGTTCTGGATGTGGATGAGCTGAAGCACAGGATTACAGCTGCCATCACAACAATAATTGAGGACATGCTCGGGAGAACATGGCAGGAGTTCAAATACCGCCTCAACGTTATTTGTGCGACCAATGGGGCATATGTGGAGCTCTACTATCATCCCAACAAACCCTGGAACGTGCTGTTCAATATGCAATAAACCAATTTTTGTTCTATTCCGTTTCTGTTTTATTGAGGGTCAAAGTTGTAATGATAATTTTAGAACACTTTGTATTCTTCATAATACATGGGAATCCGATAGAATATTCACAGCAAACCTATTATAACTCCGCAGGCTCATTTCCTACTCCAAGGAGATGAAATTTTGAAGTTTTCTGTGAGATGTTACATGAATGACCAGTAAGATCTGTAAGCAAATTCAAAGTTTGTAATCTGTTTGCTATGAATATTCCATTTCTATCATCTTCATTCCTAATCACTTCCTGCTATATTAATTTTTTCCTTGTTGCAATAATTGCACATAACAGAGTAGAATTTATATTTAAGTAAAAAAAGATCCACATAACTGCCCTTTATTTAATTAAGAGGCAATACATAATCTCAAGATACAGTTACATGCAATATTACATAAATTAATACATAAGATATCATGAAAGAAGTTCAGAACAGATTGCAAATTTTAAGCAACAAATATGTTTGGCTGGCAATACTTCATCCTTTGGCAAAGCCAAATTCTAAAAACTCCAAAGCTAACTTATGTAATTAGCACATTTGATTTATTTCAGAAAATGGGACTGAATCACTCTCTCCTACTTTTCATATCTTAATACAAAAGACTTTTCAACACCACATTTCATCAGTCATAGTTTCATGAGAATCCATCAATATAATCTAAAAAATTCTTGCATTTTATCTGGCACACTTCCCCTTTTCTTGAAACTGATTTCTCCTTAATCATACATTCATACCATGCTATTTGAAGAAGGTTGCGGTGTGTGTGTGTGTGTGTGTGTGTGTGTGAGAGAGAGAGAGAGAGAGAGAGAGAGAGAGAGAGAGAGAGAGAGAGAGAGAGAGAGAGAGAGAGAGAGATGGGGGGGGAATAATTGTGGGAATGATGGAAGGATTTAATCAACTTGGAATGTAGTGTGATGGCACCAGAACATGCCAACATGAATACCCCAGAAACAACAACCAACCCTACAGAGATTTTCACACATCACAGTTTCAAGAATGGCCCCACACTCCAAAATCAACCAATCAGCAACACTCCTGAAAGAGGCTGAGGGAGGCAGAAGTAACTTGAACAAAGTAACGCAGAAATTATAGTTGGTCAAATAACAGCCAGATATCATGTCGGAATGCAGTCCTGTCAGCAAAAAGCAAGAAAATGATAACAGTGGACTAAAGAACACAAAAACTTGATAATAAAAGACTGGGAAAACTTAGTGTCATACTCAGTGAATGATAAGACAAGGGCTTCTGACTTGGCTTACAACTGGGTCTGGGTTTAAATGCTGTGGCAAGACACAGATGCTTTATTTGTTGTACTGACACTGGCTCTCAGTTTTCTCTCAAAACAGTGGTTTTAAAAAAATCAAGGTTTCTTTTTTTTTGTTTGTTTGTTTGTTTGTTTTTTTTTTTTTGGGGGGGGGGGGGTGCCTAACTGCATTTCCAATAATATGCACTCACCCAACGGACCCAGGACACCTGAACTATTTGGCAAGTTAAAACTTCACAAAGATGATCATCCTACCCGCTCTTTGGTGTCTGGGTATGCCAACCCCACACGTCCATTAGAGAAGGTGTTGGCTACCTTTCTAACACCTCTGACTTTGGGATCTGCCTACTCCATTCTTAGTTCAGAGCAAGCCCTTGCCAAAATTAGATCTTTTGACTCTTAGGGAATACTTTTTGTCCTTGCTTCATTGGATGTGGTATCGTTATATCCAAGTGTTCCTGTTGACTACACACATGCAGTTATTGAAAGTAAATTCCCCTGCTTGTGTGTGTCACCCCTTGAATCTCTAGCCATTATGTCAGTGCTTCAATTGGTGGACCATAGAACCTATTTTCTTTTTAATAACGTCATTTATCATCAAAAATTAGAAACTCCATAGCTATCAGCAATTTTGGCCGAAATTACTTTACAGGCCTTGGAAGACCAGATCATGACAGATTGCATCTATAAACTATTATTTTGCATAAGATATGATGATGCCATTTTACTTTTCTGGTTGCATCTGGTCGAAAAATTACATCAGTTTGAAGAGCTATTATCCTCAAAATTTCATATAATTAATTTTACTGTTGAACTTGAGGACTGGGGCTCACTTCCTTTTTTAGACTTTATGCTTCAACACAATCTGCTAAATGGCTCAATTTTCTTGTCTGTTTATCGAAAACCCACCTGTGTATCTGTTTTAATTCCTCAGTCCTCTACTACCCCTCGTGGAGACAAGTTGGCATCTTTGAGATTCATGATTCGGCATGCTTATACACATTCATTGACACTTTCTTTACGGCAAGTGGAAATAGCAAAAATTTTTGATATTGCACTTAAATTTGGATACTCGCATGAATGTGTTTATGGTTTGATACGTAGATCTCAAAGGTTAGCCCTTACTGCTTTACAGCGCAAGATATCACTTGCATGCTATGTTGGATCAATCGACAATGTTCCATCAGTGATTGCAGTACTACAAAATGCTTGTCATAAACATCATATTAGTTTTTACATTAGGACAACTAATTTGTTCTCTTTGATCAGAACAGATCGGGACATTGTGAACACCAGCCGGAAACATGGAGTAGTATACCCCTAAAATCCAAATTTAGGGTATACAGTATACCCCTAAAACCCAAAAATCTCTCAACCCAGAACCGAATTTATATAGGATTGATTCATACCATTGGTTTTCATGTGACGGAGCATGAATATGACATTAGATCTGGAGCTACTTACTATTGCCCTTGTTAGACTTGTAGCACGGGGCCAACATACTCCTAAATGGGATGGGATACAAATACTTGCCTCAGCACCAAATAAACCTACAATCCTGTTCACTAAAAGCCTATACATTTACCGTTTTGCAAATATTTGTTGCAATGATGATGTACCATATGTACTACCACAACACTGGAAACTTTATATTAAGAATATCTGTGATCCAAACAATACGGAGCCTGTAGTTGCTGGTACCATGTAAGTAGTTTTGTTTATTAGCATGCTGTGATCTTATTTGCTATTACTTTGTATGTTCACATGTTATGTAAGAACTCTTGCATCACGACTTTTGTCTTTCTTGTATTTAATTGCTGTGTCATCATATTGCTGTTGCACTTGGCCTGAGGATGGGCTTGAAGCAAGCCAGAAAAATCTTGCGTGTATCTTCTAAATTATTCAGTGATTTTAATTGTAAAACAAAACTCATTTTTTAGCTGCAATTGAATTCTCATGAAGCTCAATAATTGTGCATAGACAGCGTGTAGTATATATCCTTGGTTTTAAATAAGGGTTGAACAACTCCTTACAGCATTAGATGCTCATGGGGATCATTTAATGAACAGGGTTCATTTTGATTTTTGGGAGTGCATTTAAGGAATTTTGCAGTCAATGAAAACGTCAGAACTTTTCCCTCTGAAAACGCATGGCTCTCCATTTCTTAGTCACTTCTAGCCATATCAACAGACAAAAAAGAGCAAGCATTTTCCGTTTTGTTTATAAAAAAATAAAATTCAAAATCAGAACTTCAACTCTCCATTGCCATCTTTTGTTCTCTAGAAAGTCATTTTCTCTACACAATGAGCACGCATGTAACATTTTTGAACATTAATTTCACTTTACAAAAGAAAAAAAATGCTTGCTCTACTCCTCAATAAACACATGCTTTAAGTAAAATTAAATATAAAAAATGAGCACTGCATTGCACACTCTGACGTGAATTTTAGTCACAGAAATCGTTCAGATTCTATCACCGACAGATTAAGTACCGAAATTAAAATTAAATTTTTCTCTAAAGAGGGCAAAAATGTTTGCTCTATTGATTGGTTTTGAAGAAAAGACTGTTAGAAATAGAAAAACGTGCATTTCGTCACAAAAAATTCTAAAAAAATATGAAGTCGCTCTTTTTTCACTATTGTTGAAGTTATTAAAATCAATCTGTATTAGAAATGAGAGGGGGGGAGACAACACTGCTTGGTCAAGAAAATTCGAAAATCATGGAACCTTCTCATCTCTGCTAGAATAATTTTCAGTAGTTCCAAACATTTTCGACCAGCAGATGGCATCCAAAAAATACTGAAAAAACACCAAAGAAATGCCAAGATATTAAAAACATCCAATAAACGAACTTTACACAGATGATGAATAATATTACTTCATTGAGATTTTTAAATTTCCACAGTATATTCAGTTTCCCACACTCTACAACAAACCAACAATTTCCATAGTAACCATGAAGAATCTGCAGCACTTGGAATGTTGGAGTCTTCTCTGAAGCAATGCCAAGGCACATGCTGAAGTTTATCCAATCGCACTGGTTACTCATCCCATTAGGAGTTAGGAGAGAACTGAGTGCACATCAACAGGGAAAGATTATCTCAAAATATCTTCCAGTAGAAAAAAGGAAATCATGAATTTCCAAAGTAAAAAAAAAAAAAAAAAAAAATAAACGGAAAAGTTCATCTCATGATCACTAAATAAGAAATGGAAGACATAAAAAAAAAAAAAAAACCTGAAGTACTGAAGTATGATAATTTCCAAGAGCAAAATTTTATTTCAAGCAGCTGAAATTAAATTTATGGACTTCTCCAGGGGGAAATAAGAAGAAAAAGGCCATTTAAGTTCTCTTTAAATTTCAGGAGGTGTATGAACCTTGTAATCCACTGCCCCACTCCACCTCCAAATAAAATAAATTTCCTGGTCTGATAAATCCTGATTTCTGTTTGTTTGTTTTTTCAACTAGGGAGATGGACACTCATCTTAACCATCATATGGTAAAAACTGCACAAATCCATGGATATAACTACTCAATGATGCAGGCTGGCAGCATGAAAGTATGGATCTACTACATACTGGGTACTTTGATATCAGTTGAGCAAAACTGGAATGCCATGCAATATGTAACACTGTCTGATCAGCAATGGAGGGGTTCAGATTAAAATCCTGTTCAAATAATGAGTGAACTTTTTTTTCTTAATGAAAGGTTCAAATTAGATAGTTTGCATTCCCTTTACTTTTGCTCATCTCATTACAATGCTTCTTACTACTAACAGTCTGTTGTGCAATTTATTGAAAAATTTTAAACACTCCGCAAGAAATATTCGGCACCTCTGAATTCTTTTGCATATAAACAAACTGCAATGCACATAGTGGCACTTTAAATAACATCCATGATATATGAGTGCAATGATGAAATAGCTTAATAATCAAAAACCTAATACATATAGAGAAAGAACTCCATGCAATCAAATTCCATTACCAAAGCATCCCAAAAGTGCCAGCAAAGGTCTTACCTAAAACCTGACTTGAACTGGGAACAGAAATGTTGACACTTGAACCTGTCAAACAAAACAGCTGCTTAATTAATAATTAAACTAACTGGCTGTCACATTCACGTGGCAAGCTTTTTTTTTTCAGAAGGTATCTTTCACTGTTAAAAATGCAGGTAAACTACAGAAGGCAAAATAAATACACAATTATGAACGAATGCACATAAAAACTTTTCTTACAGCTCACTTCACATGTGATAGCACTGAATGAAATCTACTTTGGATTCATAAAACTCACAATTTGTCCGTCAGTAAAAATGAAACACATGGGTGATCACAGAAAAATGTAAAAGCTATATTTTTTCTATTCATTGCCACTGAATTTCAAGAATTTAGAGAATTAATATACAAAAAACACACCTTGTGTGTGTGCGTTTTAATATTAAAACAACACTGGCTAAGCAAGTCTGCCAAAGACAGAAACCTCCTTAATATCAAATTTAACACAGTTCAGAAAATTTAAATGTAAATTTATCTTTTAAATCACAGTATAAGATGAAATCTTCATAATGGAGAAAGCTGAAATGCTTTTTCTGTCAGAAAATACCATACGTACACTGTAACAAAAAGGATTTTAATATGAATCAAGTTTTTAGGCTGAGGTATATCAAGTGGAGGTACACCAAGTGGAGTGAAAGCAATATGTATTCTGGCAGTAGAGCATGTGTACCAGTGAATGGTGGTGTATCGAAATGGTTTTCTATTGGAGCAGGAGGCAGACATGGTTGTGTAATGTCACCATGGCTGTTTAATATATTTGTGGATGTGTGTATGTGTGATGCCAAAATGGACAATACTGGTTTATGTCTTGGTAATATCCATGTGTGCAGATTACTGTATGCTGATGACACGGTCCTGTTGGCAGAGAGCAAAAGTGAGTTGCAGAGTATGTTGTAACAGATGTACGAAGTTTGTAAGAAATTCAAACTGATAAGGGAAGAACTAAAGTTACGGTTTTTGAGAGAGGAACTGTTAGCACTGAATGCAAGTAAGTCCAAATAGCACAGAGATTGACCAGGTGAATGAGTTCGTATATTTGGGAAGCACGTTTGACAGAGAGAACAAATTAGATGGTGAAATTAGTAGGCAAGTGAACTCTTCACTGAAAGTCATAGCTGCTTTAGGAGGATTTCGTAGAAATGATGGATTGTCAAGGAAGTGCCAAATGGCTGTGTATGAAAATGTAATTGTTCCTACTCTGATGTATAGCAGCAAAACCTGGGTTCTGCAGAAGAGTCATAGAAATCATTTGTGTGCTGGAGACATGTGTTACTTAGGGGGGGGGGGGTTGTAGCAAAACTCACTTTGATCATGTGAGGAATGAAGATGTGTTGCAGATGTGTAATATGATGCAAAATGTTGTTAGTAAGGTGGAGACTAATATTCTTAGGTGGCTTGGCCATGTTGAAAGAATGAGTAATGAGATGCTTACTAAGAGAATTTTTTCAGCCAAGTGGCAGGAAAGAAAGGTAGGGGAAGGTCCAGGAAATCTTAGGAGGACCTGATTTAGGAATGTCTGCAAAAGGTCTTGTGTGTGTCGTGTGATAGATGTCAGTGAAACTTGAGCTGTGTGCCAAGATCACTGTAAATGGAGATATCTGATATACCAACAGTAAATAAATTCTAGTTTCATCAGTTACAAAAAAAAAAAAAAAACTTGAGATAAATGTTTGAGGTGCTAACCTCTGAATCTCAGAGAAAAGCTTAGTGATATGTACGTATGTATGTACGAGGGGTGTCTGATAAGTGTCCGGATTTTTATTCCTATCGATACAAAACCATGTGTATGATTGTATGTATGCGCAAAACTATTATGACTACTTTCAGTTAAGCACCATAAAAGCGAAGCAGTTTGATACTAATGTTAGGTGGCACTGTTAATCAAAGACAATGGCAGCTACATTAAGTGTTCAGTTCAAGCAGTAGTGAAATTTTCAATGAAAGAAGGCATAAAAAACTGTGCACATTACGAGAAGACTTTGGACGATGTATGGTGATGTGGCTATGTCTTGTTCCAGTGTTTATGAATGGGTTACAAAGTTCAAAACTGGCCACGAGAGCCTTGAAGATGAGGCAAGTCAGGTAGGCCTAACCCAGCGTTGACTGATGAAACAATTAAATGGGTTGACGACTTGGTTGGTTAGTAGACTTTAATGGCGCAAGGGCCATGGGTGGCCAAAGAGCGCCAAACAAAAGACATCAAAATAGAACAAAAGCAGTAAAACACGTACACAAGGGTAAAAACAGGATGAAACGGTAAAAGTGAAAGATGGAAATGAAAGCGGTAAAACTAGATAAGATTAAAAAAGTCAATTTCTGTAAAAAATGTGAACACTGCCGTCAGATCGCAGTTCGCACCAAGGAGAGTCTGCAGCGTAGCTGCTCCTTCGTCCAACAAATGGGAATGAAAAGAACAAAAACGATGATCACAAAAACGAACACAAGTACACAGAACATGAAGGACGGTGAGACGACATTGGCACGCCTCACACATCGGGGCACTGTCGCCACACAGCAAAAAGCGGTGAGTAAAACGACAGTGCCCAATGCGGAGACGCGCAAGAACAACCTCCTCACGGCGGTTCTTCCGCAAACTAGACTTCCATAGTCCGATCTGTGGTTTGATAGAATGCAGCTTATTGCTGTCCTGCTGAGACCACAGGGACTGCCACTCGTCCAGGAGAAATGTCCGGATCAAAGGTCTAAAATCACGGAAAGACAGTGGCAGCCGAGCTGGCGACATGGAGGAAACAGACCTGGCAGAGAGATCTGCCAGCTCGTTACCCCGGATCCCAACATGGCCAGGAACCCAACAGAATCGGACCAGGAAGCCATCACCCTCCAAAGTTCCAAGAAGACGACGGACATCACGGATGACAGGTGAGTCCGTGTCCTCCGGAGAAGATAAAACATGGATGACGGACTGGGAATCAGAGCAAACCATAGCGCGACGAAGTGATCGAGACTGTATGTGGCACAAAACGAGGTGTACCGCACGCATCTCTGCCGAAAAGACTGTGGATTCAGGCGGAAGCCTCTCAGCATGTGAGGCTTCGCCACACACAAAAGCGGATCCAATGACATCCCCGGACTTCGAGCCATCGGTGAACACAGGCACGAAATTCGGGTAAACAGACTGTATTTCAGCAAAGAGCTGCTGGTACACCAGAGCAGGAGTGGAAGACTTTGGCCACACACAAAGAGAAAGGTCAGCCGTTGCTTGAACGGACTGCCAAGGAGGACGGTTGAAAAAGGTGGTCATTGACGACTTGATTAAAGGGGACAAACGCATTCATGTTCAAGATATTGCCATGGAATTGGATATCAGTAAAGATTCTGTTGGACGAATTATTTATGAACATCTCAGCTATAGGAAGATCTGTGGCAGATAGGTACCCCAAATGCTGACAGCATTGCATAAATGCCAAAGGTTAGACATTTGCAATGAACTAGTACAGCACTATGATGAGGAGGGTGACACATACCTGGAATGCATAATCACAGGTGATGAAAAGTGGATTCATTAGTTTTAATCAGAGATAAAACAGCAAAGTATGCAATGGCATCATCTGAATTTGCCCCCATCAAAGAAGTTCAAAGTTGGCTCGTCGGCATCCAAGGTCATGGGTACTGTCTTCTGAAACAAACACAGTATCCTTCAGGTTTGGTACTTGGAAAAAAACGAAACAAGAAATGTGAACGCCTATGTGAAGACACTGAGAAAACTTGTGCAGCGTATCCGAACCAAATGGCCAACATTGAAAAACAATCAAGTGTTGCTTCAGGATGATAATGCTCGTCCACATATTGCTAAACCAATGCAAGCAGAAATTGCAAAACAGAGGTGGACCATTCTTCTGCACCCTGCTTACAGTCTGGACTTGGCACCTTCTGATTTTGATGTTTTCGGTCCCTAGAAAGGTAGTCTTCGTGGCCACCACTACGAAAGCACAGATGATCTGCGAGCAGCTATCCATCAATGAATTTACAACACCCTGCTGATTTCTTCGCTACCAGAAAGAATTGACTTGTTGGTCGGTGGAAGAAATGCATCGTGCTGAATGGAGAATACGTGGAAAAGCGACTTTGACTATTCATACCACTATATTACAAATGTGAGTAAAATATTTATGCATCCTGTGTTTTTTATTTCTCTCCTGTAATTGATAGGAATAAAAATCTGGATACTTATGTGACACTCCTTGTATGTTATCAAGTGGAAAATAGGATGACATAATTTTTTGAGATGATATAGTCTGATGGTAAATGTAAAAAACTTAAAGATCTGAATGAGGGAAAATTTAAATCTTTGGTATATTGAAACAGTAAAGCTAAAAAACACATAGATAGAAGATGCCAGTAATAGTTGAACAGCTGGAGAAAAATTTCACAGAAAATCAATTTTTCATGAACTACACTCAAGCAAAATGGAAAGATGACTTCTTTTTGTCTGCATCAAAACCAATGAGGCAGAAGTAATCCAACTAGCAGCAGATAAACTAAATATATATATATATATATATATATACTGTATATATATATATATATATATATATATATATATATATACTGTATATATATATGGTTTTGAAGCCCAACCAAAACAACACACAATAAACTTTCAGTAAATGCAAGAGCTTAGTTACCGTAATATAGTAGTGATCAACAATTAAAAAGTATCTGTTTTCAAAATCAAAAATATTAAGTTCCAACAGTGCATTCAGTTTTAAATTTAGGAGACATGTGCACAACATTTGCATATGAGTTTTGCATGTTACAAAGAAACAGAAATATGTTATAAGCAATCCCAATACTTTTATCCCTGAAGAGTCATCAGCAATCTGGTAACTAGCAGTCAAACTGTCATCTCCTATAACCATAAATGCAATACTAATTCAGAGAACATTTTGCCCTCTCATAATATTAAAACTGACAGTAAAAATGGGTAAAAACTAAATAACAACACTAATATGTGCCTTTCTACATATTTACTGATCACAAACCAATATTCAATATGAAAATAAAGCCAAAAAAAAAAAGATTTAAATTCTTAATTATACAAAATGCAGATTTCATTTATGAAAATGTTTCATCTCCTACACTCCTGGGGAAGGGAGAGGTTGGGAAAAATCAGAAGAGACTAACAAAACATCTGATTGCATGAAGAGAACAGTACATTAGTAGAGCTTACTTAAGACTTTGGGATGGGGTAGCACGAGGGGGAGCTTTCTTCGCAGTAAGAACTGGCTGATTTTTAAAAATAGGAACCCAAATATATGTGGATTGAAGAGCCTTCTTTACATAGGCCATTTCCCTGCAGTAAGTATAGTTATACTTAACTTCAGAAATGTTCTTCAAACTACATTTGAAATAAGGATCTGTCTCAAAAAATTTGAACACTTATTTGAGACCTTCAAACACCTTTGAAATTCTACAAATGTCAAGTGTTTAAATGCTATAACCAAACCCATGCTTCACTGACCATTTGACCTTTCACTTTCATAAGCTTTCATTTATGCATTCCACAGAACCACAACAGTCAATCCTTTGGGAGGAACTTTCAAATACAGTCAATTTGCATTTCAAGATTCAAAACTTCTACTACAGGGTCCTTTCATGGTTACGACAAAACACTGAATGAGTTCCAAAATTCTCTTATTAATTCACTTTCCCTGTCAACTGCTTCTACCACCCTGTTAAAGTCTGGCCACAGTCATAAGTTTTAAAGGACCTTATGATTTCCTGGTCCAATGGCTGAAATCAAACAATCATGTTGGAAGGGAGATGTGAGCCGCCCCGGTGGCGCAGTGGTCTAAGGCGCTGGCCTCTGATCATTCGTCCGTAAGGGGTCCGGGTTCGAATCCCGGTCTGGCATGGATGTTGTGTTTGTCTTACGGCACTGGCTCTCTCCCTTCCCTGGAACCAGTGACCCTAAATTAGGGACGGGCGACTGCTTATAGCCCATTGAGTTGCTCACGGTGGTCGTTAAACCTCCAATCCCAAAAAAAAAAAAAAAAAAAAAAAAAGAAGGGAGATGTGGCAAGAAAACAAACCTGATGTTCAGATTTTCATGAATCCAGAATTGCTGGAGTACTGTACAAAAAAAGCAGTGGTGTGTGTGTGTTCTTTAAGTGGATTTTTTTTTTTTCTGGAAGTTTAATGACCACTGTGAGCAACTCAGTGGGCTATAAGCAGTCACCCACCCCTAATTTAGGGCCATTGATTCCAGGGAAGGGAGAGAGCCAGTGCAGTAAGACAAACACAACACCCATGCCTCACCAGGATTCGAACCCGAACCCTTTCTTGGATGAATGGTCCTGCGCCACCAGGGTGGCAAAAATAATTCTCACGGCACAATGTTTTTGGATTCTCTCTCTCTCTCTCTCTCTCTCTCTCTCTCTCTCTCTCTCTCTCTCTCTCTCTCTCATGCACATACATGCACACAATTTATGGTGTTGAATAAATTTTCAAGAGCAAATAAAACACCCAATATCTGCACTTTGACTCCCATTTGACTGGATGACTTTCCTTTACAAAAATCATTAAACAGTGTATCTTTCAGAATACAGTAGAAAAGCACTGGCATAGCAGCCAATTCATTATTAAAAACCAAATTTTTATGACATTTCCCCAAAAAACTATGTATGCTTCAAAACTCTTTTGATTTTAACTCTTACTGACTATAGAAGCATCACAACAAACATTTAGTTAAAAAACAAAGTAGCTGCATACATATATCTGGAATTTTTAGAACTTTACAGTAACCCTTAAAAATAGCTCAAACTAATTCATACAGTGGTTTAACACTGTATGGAAATTTCTGATGCTTACAAATTAAAAGTTATAATCCATTGTGAAGTTATTTACATTTAAGCATGTGTGTGTGTGTGTGTGTGTGTGTGTGTGTGTGTGTGTGTGTGTGTGTGTGTGTGTGTGTGTGTACGGCTTATCGAACTAAGAAAAATACAAACCTAAACCCCAGAAACAAAAAAGATATGGCTGATTGGGAGGAACTTGCAAATACAGTCACTTTGCATTTCAAGATTTGATACTTCTATCACAGGGTCCTTTGACAGTTATCATGACAAAACACTGAATGACTTTCATGACAAAACACTGAATGACTTCCATGGCAAAACACTGAATGACTCAACTGTAACATTTTATATGTTGTATAAATACATGCTAGAAAACAGACCACCAATTTCAAGTTCAAACTGTATGTTTTTATACATAGCAGTGGTTCAAATAGTTCACTTTGTTAAAAGTTAGCAAACTGAGCAGTAGAAAAACCACGAAACCGCAGAACACCACAAAACTGCAGAACACTAGAATAGTTTTTCAACTAGAATGGAGTATTTCTCATGGAAATTCAGAATCAAAATGAAATTCTGAACTAAAATGTTCTGAAAATCTGAGAAATTGCAAGGCATAACATTAGCATAGTGTATGGAAATAGAACCCTCAAGAAAAGGTAGTTTTTTTTCAACACAAGAGAGATTACTTGGAGACAGTAATTAATAAAATTTTATGGGAGTGTAGTGGTAAAAATTAATAAATTAATTTCCCAAATTCCTCCCCTCTTCCCCCATCCTGCTACACAGTGAAAACAAAGCAGCACCACATTACTACGAAATGGAAAGAAAAACCTTTTTGCTTTCCAATATAAAATTAAAAATGAAAAAAAAAAAAAAAAAAAAGCTTTTTTTTTTTATAAAAATTTCATAAAAACCATGATATTTTGGCAACAAAATGAGAAAATACATTAAAAACCATAAGTCTCCTGGGGGAAAACAGTATTGTTGGCAGCTATGCACTAGCTGCACTTACAGTCATCTGTAACATGACCATCTTTAGATGCTATGAATCCAAGAACTGACATTTCTCGCTTTTTGATTTCACTTTTCTCCCAAAAAAGTGCGATAAGACATAAATTTACTTCAGTGAATTTAATTCACTTTTACAGATTACTTTCCTGCTGTAAGCATTCCTGAAATGAGGATGGCTAAGTTATCAGATACAACCTCAATTACACCTACAGAAGGGAACACACTCATAACCAGCAAATAGTTTTTCAAGAAAAGCCTGTTAAACTTGATACGAGGGTTGATTGATAAGTAAGTAAAGGTCTCCAATTGTATAAAATAAGTTTCTGACAAAATAAAATAATGAAAGTGGCATCAAAATGAAGGAAATTTACTTCTCTTAAACATGACAACCTTATTTTTCAACATAGTTGCCATTCACTGCTACACATTTTTCCAAATGTGCAATCCACTTTTCATTACATCCATGAAGAAAGTTTGTGGTTTGCTTTTGATCCATTTGCACACAGCAACTTCAACTTCAGCATCGGATGAAAACTGTTGACCTTTCAACAACTCTTTCAATTTTGGGAACAACTAAAAGTCGGGCAGTGCCAAATATGGGCTGTAAGGACGGTGTGGAACAAGTGTGAATTTCAGGCTTGTCACTGTTTCCATTGTTCCATCGTTTCTGCAAAAGAAAAGTCCTCCTTTCAGGCCCCGATTCTGCAGATGAGTTGCTCGAGTTATCGTAAGGTTTCACAATGCCTTTCAGAATTAATAGTCATTCCCTTAGACAAAAATTCCATGTAAATCACGCCTCTTGCGTCCCAAAAAATGGTGAGCAGGACTTCCTGCACTGAAGGAACTATTCTGAATTTCTTTACCCTCAAAGAAGGGTTGTCTTTCATTTTCTTGGTCATAATGATGAACCCAGGATTTGTCTCCAGTGGCAATTTCGATTGGCGCACAACCTTCTAGGGTCAAAAACTATTACTGATCGGTGCTTTATACGTAACTTGGAGGTAGCACTCAGGACTAGCAAATGCTATTTCTCAAGGACGTCAAACAGGGAACTGAAACTAAGCTTGTTTGCACTACACAGTATCTGCTATTGAAAGCATGCACAAGCATTTTTCTTCCCCAACTACTAGTGACACCACACAGTAGGAAATTTTACTTATCAATCGACACTCATATAAATTTACCTAAGAGCTCTAATATCTGTTATTGGAAGAGAAGAAATACGGGATTTCAAACTTTTTACATCAATTCTACTAGACAGTTATTTTTTACCTGTTTTTAGATAAAACTTCATTTCTTCATCCTCACTTGTATATAAAGTGATTTCATACCAAAAATGACTCTTGCCCTTTCCCCAATGTTTTGGAATTTCGGAACAAAACCTGCGAGACAGGAAAGTCATTTAGTATATATGAAATAGTTTCCTGTCTCACAAGTTCTGTTCAAAGATTGTATTATTTGTGATAAAATATGTAGGTTAGCACAGCTCTACAGGATACACAAATTATTCCACTTTCAGACACAGTTAGTGGAAACTGTTGGATATATTCCACGACTTGGTTCTTATGACTCTTGCACAATATATTTGCCACAGATGTATACCAATAGCCAAACCTGTGGAACATCTCTGCTTTCATCTTTTTCAAGACCAATGAAAAAAATCCACTTTTAAGACATTTGTGGGATTAGTAAAAAACTGAAAACATTGATGTACCAAAATTATCAAAGATTATAAACATGGAGATTATGAATTTAGAAGAGATAAGCACTGAGACATTCATAAAATATTGCATTAGTATATTTTTCCTAGCAACTAGTATATCCCCAGATCAGGGGCATATATATAAAAAAAATTGGGGGGGGCCAAAAATGGAAGTTTTTTCAATCCACCACAGCAAAATAAAAGTAAATGAAAAATAGAAGAAAAATTTAAGTATTGTTTTCTAATGTAGTTGATGCATTTTTATTAAATTAAAACATTTTTTCTAATGTAAGATGCATTTTAACCAAATATATAAAAAAAAAAGAAACACTTTTGGGGGGAGGCACCTTTCCCCATCTAAATATTCCCCTGCAGTAGATGGCTGGGAACCATGGTAGATACTTCAGCAGCATGATGAAAATTGAAGCTGAAGATTAAGCATGGGCTTTTATGATGATTTAATACTTGAAAACTTAGAACTAAAGCATTCATGGCCTATCATTTGCTAAATCAGAACATGCTATTTATCACGCAAATAAATAAATGTAAAACAAATACAAATAAATTTTTCACTGAGTGTACAGAGAGAAAGTGTTTCCTCCTTTAATATACTTCTACAAAAATTTACATAATCTAACAATTCAGAGTTCAAATAATCTCTGGTTGGAAGCTTCTGCTAGTAAAAGATTCCCAGACACATCAATTTTTTTTTTTTTTTATTCAGTAATAGAAGCTATGAGATCTGGCACAGTAAGGGAGGGTTAACATCTTGAGTTGAAGTTAGATTCAGTGGAAAAACCACAAATAGGGCAATGGCCATCCTCTGGCAGTGCAGCAAAGAATCTTTTTTTATAGGTCTGTGGGACTTTTTCCTACTGAATAAGAAGTACATCTTTCAAGTTGCTGCACTCTGAAAACAAGGAAGGGAAGTTTTGAAAACAAGCCAAGGAGACATGAGGACTTCAAAGGTAAGAAAAGAATTTCAGAGCTTTTTCTCTCTTCAATGCCACAACAAAAAGGAGAATCATACCAGAAGTACCAAAGTTCATCCCAGTTGGGCAGCTGCCAAGAAGGTGACTCATACTGGTGTAAAGGACTTCTATTCACAATGAACTAGGGTTCAATGAAATGAAGTTCCCTTTACCTCATTTTCTTGTTTACTTTACACCACCATTGGAGACAATCATAAAAAAAAATGTAAGAAGGAAAAACATGCACACAAAATGTAAACACTTTTCACTATCAGTTCTTGCACAACTGAAAAAAGAATGCATAACAGCACTGAGACAAGACATTCTCTAAACTGACATTTCTATGTGATGGGTTACATTTCAGTGAAATAATATTGAGAATTACAATCTGAATTTTCAGGCTAAGAGCTGTGCAGCTTTAATGGTTTACGATATTTTGATTTCCTATGCTGCAGTTATTTATTTATTTATTTATTTATTTATGCTGATTTTTTTTTAACTTTCAAATCAAACTTCACATCTTCCTAACAATTGAAATTTCATGGGCTTTTTTCTCAATTCTTAGTAGATTATTCTTCCAATTCCGTAAACTTTTTTCACTGTAAAACATGTTTTGCAGTCCCCACTTTTGTTAAGATGAATCAACTGTAAGAAGTGGTAACTAAAAATTTATGAGTAGAGATGAAACACTATGCATTGCATGGAAAGGCTACTTAAAGTTACTGAAGTTCAAACAAGGATCATTTGAATGAAACGGACACTGGCGATCTGCACCTTTTTTTTTTTTTTTTCCCTCCCCCTGTTTGTGCAATAGCCCGATCTATGTACTACCTTCTTAACAACTCTAGATCTCATAACAAAGTTTGGAATTCCTTGCTTTAAGTTCATACTTATGATACAATTGCTGAATCCCACTTTGAAGTATGCCAGTAAGAAGTGAATGGTCTGAAATTCCCAGATGCTGCAAGATAACATTTAATTCTAAATTTGGCAAGTCTTGGAAAAAATATAGCAACATGGTTCTCAAACTGCAGTTGTACCAGGTTCTACTTAAACCCAACTAACTGTCTTCTTTGCTTCTAATTTTCACTTGCTTTGGTTATACAGTATTACAAGATGCTAAGCTTTGCCACTTATTTTATGCATAAATTCTTCCACCTCAAAAGAAAGACAGAAAAAAGTTATTTTTCTTTGTTTTCAGCACATGGCATAAACTTTAATAATTTATTTTACAATTCTACAGGATATATGGCTAATTAAATTATACATTTGTTATAAAAGCCCTGCTAAGATTATCCTTACAATATGCTCTTCCAACTCCTGTAGTCTAGAGTGAGTAGTTGCAAAACTTTGGATTACCACACATCTCTATAAAAAAAAGAATTATAATGGCAACAAATCAGCCCTGACCTGGAGGGTCACTACATATGTCATCAACCACTGCACGAAAGGTTTGCTACTAACATAATTTTACTGTTCCTATACATACGGTAGAACTCCATCAACTTGGAACTACTTGTTCTTTAAGCATTGAAGAGGCATTTCCTCTAGCCAGCCTTAAACATATGTTTAAGTTTTAAAAGATATATAAATCTAAATCTCTTTAAGTGTTGTGACACAAAATTGAACAAATGACCTGGTTTTCCTAAACATCATTTAAATGTTGGTCAATAATGGAATTTAGCAGCAGTTGTCCCTGGTCACATAAGAATTTTATAGTTCTCAATAATATTCATTATGTCTGTTGGCAATAACTTCCTTGTATATTTCACTTCACTGGTTCACACTGTATTTTGAAGAAGTACCAGTACATTAAATCATTCCCCACAACACTCATTACAAAAAAATCCAACCTGTACACTTCATAACCAATGTGCAGAGTGCATACTGGTGAAAGAAACAGTACAAAGAGAAACCACTCCAGGGTAAAAATTCTTTTATAGTTTACAAATTACTTAAATGCCTCTGACAATGCGCTTTAACTATAATTTAAACAGTTCAGAAATTGATATTGAACAGCCTAGAAATGTCATGGTAAGAGCAACCAGCTTATGCTCATTTTGCGGTGCTTTCTGATTTATATAACTGTGACACAGCATTCAATAGTGTGACAGATGAAGGGGTTCAACTGAAGACCACCAACCTGTGAATAATGTCAAGTGTTGTGACCCCACCCTATATATAATATCTAGGTAACATAAATCCTCCTTTGGGTAAATGGGCAAGTTGAAGAGAATAAAATTAATCAACAAAAGCAATGTTATTACTTTCAACTTTTCATCTTTATAAGGTTGAACAACATGCCTGGAGACTCCACTCAATCAAAGGGACATGCAAAGTGATGAAAACTAGCATAACACAAAGCACATGGGACAGCTGAATCTGACACATAGAGTAATACACTTACATTTTTCATTGCTTTGAAATGCTATTTTGGTTGGGGCTGGTTTTTTTGTTGTTGTTTTTTTTTTTTTTTGCTTCAGTTGAGTGTTTTTATTGACTAATTCAGCAAAATCACCAGCAACAATTTTTCATTACCTTCCATTAAAAGTTCAGTATAAGAAAGTTCTTAAACATGCCTATCAGGGTTGCTGTGGTACCATCAGTACAAAAAAAAGGTCATTATTTGCCACTTCTGCAATCATAACTGCAACCATTCCAGCAATCTTTTCCTGACCATGGACTTATGAGTTCATCCTGTAAGATCATGGAAGAGGTTTGGGAGACTACCAGCTCATCAAAATAGGAATTAAACAACTTACATAAAGCTTTGCTTAGATTAATGTATTTAATTCTCTTCCATCTTGAAGAACTTTACTTTGTCTTCACTTCCTCAGAGTTCTTTTGTTTTCACAGACATTTCTGGCCTCTAGATTTTTGTCAAGGCCTGCTCTCAATGAGTAGCAACTTTATATAAAAATTTGCTTACACTAGAATCAAAATAGCTCCAATGGATGTTGATGAAGGTATTAATCTAGCAATAAATAAGATATTCAAATAACATTCTTATAAATTGATTCACAAATCAGAAAACCAGGCATTTAATACCAAGAAACCTGTGAAATTTCAGACCTTTTCCCAATGGCAACAGCTGCTAATGCTTGGGTCAAAACAACTCACAATCACTAGTGGTAATTTCATGAGACAGGGTGCAGCAGGTTTTCACAACCAGGCATTACTGTGCTACTTGAATAGACTCAAGAAGCATTTCAGGGCAGGATAAACTGATACTCCCTATCAATGCAGTGGAAATAAATATGTGAACTAAGTGGACTAGCTATTCGTGTAAACCCAAAAAAATCTGAACAATATGAGTATGTAGTTAAAAGCTCTTTACAAGGAAATATTTCAGGAACCTTGCATTTTAACTATGAATGCTTGATTTAAGTCCATGGTTAAAGCTATCTACTAAAAAAAAAAAATTCTTAGGAAACTTGTGTCACAAGTGCGCATGTCTTATTCAAGCTTAGCTGATACTAGCTTCTGTCATGACATGCAGCTGCATTGCATTTACGCTTATGGTTCAGAAAGTGATGAAGCTGAATAAAACAAAATGCTTACAATATTGCAGTTGTTTCACGTGTTCAAGCAGAAAAAAATAATACTTCTTTAAAAAAGTTTGTTTCAGTGAAAAAGTGCTGCTCCATCTCAGGTGTGTACATGATTGAATTCATGAACACAGAGTTCACTCTGAACATCATCTGTGACTATCTAGGTGCTACTGTTAAGTGAAGCACAGTGTCCTACTGTAAAATTATCAATCTGGGTTGCCTGACTTTTGAAATATCTTCATGAAACATCACATCTTTGCCTTAACTGGTAGAGATTGAATCTGATAAATGGGTAGCACACATGAAAGTTCATTCGTGAAATTTTGATAAATACAACCAACAATCAGTGCTCTTAAGAATAGATAACTACAATCTCTGTATGCTTTGTCTAGCTATGTCAAATAGATACTTTTGTTCTGCACCCCTTTATATCGGCACCAGCTATTCTATCATAGGCTTACATAAGATTGAAATGCTTCTTACTTATTTACTAATGCATGTCAAATAGATACTTTTGTTCTGCACCCCTTAATATCGGCACCAGCTATTCTATCATAGGCTTACATAAGATTGAAATGCTTCTTACTCATTTACTAATGCTGATGTTACTATAACATAACAAACTGAAGAGTGTAAAGAACACAAATGTCAAAGAAGTTTTGCAAACTCTCAAGCAAATATGACTGAGAAAACTTTGCCCTCATTCTTAGAGACACACAACAATAATGTGGAAAACAGTTACACTGCTATTCCACATTTTGTTACAGATGAAAAGTGATATCACAATAAATCAAATTTACATCTTTGCAATCAGTCAAATGATATCCTTTTAAATGAACAACTATTGATGCCCCTTTACAGTGATTCAGTTAATACAGATTCTGATTCTAGTCAGATTTAGTACATAGCTTTCTGCAAGCCATTTATAATATGAATGAAAATTATTAGATTAGCATATCCACTTACAGGGGTAGGACTGAATAATGTGAACACTGTGCTCAGAGATGCCACTTTTAATGCAGCTGCGTACATCACAATACGCAACGATATCCACCACTTTTTTTGTTGTAATAGCTTTGTTTAGAACCTCAAGGTCCTGTTTAAGAGCATTTAAAGTGTTGGGTGATGATGAAATGAGTGACCTAACAGACTTTGAAAGAGTGCTAATTGTTGGTGGACGGCTAGTTGGTGCCTCTGTGAAAACAGTCACCAAGGTAGTGGGGGTATTGAGAGCTACTGTGTCTAGCGTCACGACAGCATACGTGTATGTGGCAAAGTCCTTGTCTGCGAAACACGAAAGCAGCCGAAAAACGGCCCTGACTGACAGAGACAGGAGAGCATTAAAGAGGATTGTTACCCGAAAACAGTGCACAGGGAACTGCATTAACAAGATATTCATGGCGGAGCTGCTATTCCTAAACCTCTGGCGACCCAGGTTTAGGAGTGCAATGGCGACGACAGTGGTGCTAGGAGCATACAATGGGGAATGCCGATACATGAAAACGTGTAATGTGGTCGGATGAATCCACACTCACACTACACCGATGAGCCATTACATTATAACCACCACCAGCCTACAGAAATCAGCGCGCCTGGAGACTGAACAGTGGCGCAGGTAAAGTTCACAGAGTAGTATATATACAACCCGAAGACTGGCTTTCAGTTAGTAGAGTGTTCGGATTCAGAATGGAAAAGACCTGTCAATTTATCGGAGTTTGATAAAGGACAAATTGTGATGTCACGGCGCCTCGGAACTACGATCTTGGAAACAGTGCAGCTTGTGGATTGTTTACGTGTCGTTGTAGTGATATTAAAAAAAAAAAACACCCTCGCTCTATTAATGGAGCCATGCTGATACATCAAACAACATGGCTCTAATGGAGCCATGCTGTTTTATGTATCAAAAGTGGTCCACAGATGGCCAAATGATGAACTGCCTTCCAGCCGTGTGTTGTCCACAGCTTATTGATGCTACAGGGGAGCGAGCGGAGACTGTAGTGCATTGTTCGTCGCGACCGCAGGGCCACGGTGTGACAAATTACCCGCAGCTACAACAGTGCTGATCAGGACAATGAATCGCAGAACACAATTCATTGCAGCCTTCTGCACATGGGCCTGAGTAGCCAAAGACCCAGCAGTGCCCTCGTGCTCACTGCACGTCGTCACCAACAAAGCATGAAATGGGCTCAAGATCATCGAGATTGGACAGTGGATGATTGGAAGAAAGTGGCCTAGTCTGACGAATCAAGATTCCGGGTGCATCATGTAGACAGCCGAGTGCAGATACACCAATTTCTGACGGAGGCTATGACACCTGGATGCACTGTTGGACGGAAACAAGCGGCGGTGGTGTTATGCTGTGGGAGATGTTTTCTTGGGACACTTTAGTCCTAATTATCGCAATAGCACAATCCCTGACGGCTGTCAGGTATCTGAACACCATCGCAGACCAAGTTCACCCATTCATGGCAATTGTGTTTCCTGCTAGTGGTGGCCATTATCAATAGGATAATGTGCCATGCCACACTGCCAGAATCTTCAAGAAGTGGTTTGGGGAACATGCTGGTAACTGTCTGTTAATGCCCTGGCCTCCAAATTCACCTGACATGAACTCAATCGAACATTTGAGGTTTGATTTGGAAAAGCGGGTTCGCGCTAAATCACCACCACCCCGAAATATACGGGAACTGGAGGACCTGCTGTTGACATTGTGGTACCAGATACCCCAGGATACCTATCGCCACCTCATCGAATTGATGCCTCGCCAAGTGGCCACTGTTTTGCGAGCTAAAGGGGATCCTACAGCTTATTAGGTAGGTAGGTAGTCATAATGTAATAGCCATCGGTATATTCCCCACTGCATGACATGTTTAAGTGTGGAGAACACCGTCAGAAGCGTACAACCCAGACTGTCTGCTCCCAACAGTGCATCATGGTGGTGGTTCTGTCATGCTCTGGGCGGTCATATCGTGGTTTTCAGCAGGTCCGCTGTTCACCTTGAAAGAACGGGCGGCTGGCAGGGCATATGAAACCATTTTGGCCAACTAAGTCCATCCAATTGCACAGGCATTGTTTCCTGCAGGGGATACCATCTATCAAGATGATAATGCCCGAATTCGCAGAGCTTGGAATGTCCAATCATGGTTTCAGAACATTAGGACAAACTTTCACACCTTCCTTGACCTTCCCAATCCCCAAACTTTAACATCATCAAGCCATTGTGGTCTGAATATTCAAGCAAACTAATTTGCTTGAATATTCTGTACTCAAAGCAACTAAATTCTGCTTTGAATGTTCGGTCAATTTTCCATGTATTATGAAGAATATTTCTTCCTTCATTAATTGTGGTCTGTGTTGGAAAACAGAGTAAGATCCTGTTATCCTCCTCCTGCATCTCTCAAGGACCTGGAGTAGTTTCTGCATGAAGAATGATGTAACATCCCACTAACCACCATTCAGGATTTGTATGCATCCATTTCAAGGAGGATTCAGGCAGTTTTGAATGCCAAAGGTGGTCTCACATCCTGTTAAGTTCATAAAACCTTCTTTTCCTAGGTGTTCACATTATTCTGTCCAGCCCTTGTACATAGTTAAAAATTTTATAATTCTATTTTTATGTAAAGTTCATCATCATCATATCTGTGCCCCCATTTGGTGTCCATGTATGTTACTAGCACAAAATAGGGGGGGGGCAAAATCACTACAGCTTTACAAGCTACATGGAATTACAGTAGAATCTGCTTATAATGAGCCAGTATTTAGTGAGATCCTGCATTTAATGAGCAAAACAGGAACATTTGTTTGGTATAATGTCAATTCAAAGGCAATTTGTTCATTCTTAACGTAACAAATTTAATGAAATCCCTGTATTTAATGAGGGAGATAAAAGCTAAGATGACCAACCAACTTTAACATGCGAAGTAAAAAAATTTAATGAGACAGCAAAAACTTCTGCACACTGTTCTGGAACAGAGGAATAGAAACAGTGGCATGCAGGATTTAGAAATGGTGTCTGGATTTATCAAGGATTTCCATTAATCCTGAGCTTCTTGTTATAAGAGGGTTCTCTACTGTAGTTTCCTTTATTGCATTTTCTTTAAATAGAACTTACTAAGTTACAGTTTTGATCACAGAAACATTGAAGCTTTGAGTAATTTATGTTAATTATGCAAGTGAGTTTATAAAACTGTTAAAATCCAATTTCTTGAATTGTGTGTGTGTTTTTTTTTTTTTTTTTGTTTTTTTTAATCTATCAGCTTACAGTCGCAAGCTCCATGCAATATGGCAAAAAAAAAATCAGTAGGTGGATTTTTTTTTTTTATTTTTAAGTATCAGTGTGACTCACCTTTAAAGTCAAAAAGCCTAGTATATCTGCACATTTAACAATTGCAACAAATTCACAATTAGTAGCCCAAATCAAAGCTAACAATTTTGTTCCAAGTAAGGGCACCTCATTTAATCTGAATGATCAAATGCATGTGTATTTATAGAGCAAGGTTTAAACAATTGTAGTCCCAAATTTCTAATTGATTTTAATATTTTAAGCTCTAATGGAGCCATGCTGTTTTATGTACAAACATGTCTTTAACATGAATTGAAAAACTTTGATAAGAAATCATGATTTCACAGGCCAGGTCCTCACTGATGACAACTGCACAAAAAATTACAATTTACCTTTTTATCAGTGATGAACTATGGCTGAAGCTACTTTCAATATGATGCTTACTGCCATCATTATGGACCTTACTATGATGTGGCAAACATTAAGTTTTGTCTTACATAGAAAAATGAATGAAGGATAAATTAACATCTAGATTACCCCAGTTTCTGCAAAAACATTTCTTTGAAGTTTTTAAGAGTTTTCAAATCCCCTCTTAAATCTGAGTCACACACACCAAAAAAACCTTCAAATTTATGGTGTCACATGAATTTTATATTAGGTTGGTAAAGCCACTGACCAATTGGTAAAAGGTAGTCACTGGAAAAACATACTTTCTCCCAATTATAAGACAGCAGTAGCATGATTACTGATATACTTCACACTCGTTCTCCCAATTATAAGACAGCAGTAGCAAAGGTTACTGATATACTTCACACTCGTATATATAATAAGAAAGACATTTTTGCAAGTAGAAACATGTGTTTAACACACAGACTGCAAGCAGAAATATTGATTTTCATTATTTCATTTTATTTTTTGATTTTCATTTTAACTTTCCTGTTTCTTTGTACACTTGGCAAGTTATTGTATGTTTTGATATGTGGCAATTTTTTTCTAGATATATTCTTTGAGTATTGAAGCAAATTGTAAAGCTGTATCATGGATAAATTTAAAATATTAAGAAGCATAAGTAACTAGATGTATCAACATACACTGTTGTTCAAATTAAGAGAATTTGCACATTTTGTCAAATTTCTGAAAAAACTTATGGACACATTTTAATGAAATTGGGTATGGATACACAGTTATACAAGAGAAAAAATTATACCATACAACAGTCATGGTACACACTCATGATCGTCAGTAAGGCTCATCAGCGCAGGAATGTCCAAAATCCACGTTGCAAGATCGAACATAAAATGACTCTAATATGGGGTATGGTCCCCTCTCACAGTCATACAGCTCTCACAGTGCAATGTCATACTGGAAGCGAGGCAGTTGATTAGTCCCTGTGACAGTCGGTCCCACTCCTGCAGCAATGCATTTTTCACCTCCTGGATGGTTCTCTGAGGGGGTGGTGAGCTGCAATTGCCCTCCCAAGAGCGTCCCAGACATGTTCGATAGAGTTTTGGTCTGGCGATCTGGCTGGCCAATCCATCCGGCAAATATCCTCACTTTCAAGAAAATCGTCGACCAGGTGAGCCCTATGTGGACGAGCATTGTCGTCCATAAAAAGGAACCAAGGGCCAACTGCACCCCTGAGAAGTTGAACATAGGGCTGTAAGATCTCATTCCTATACCTCTCAGCAGTCAGGGAGCCTCTGTCAAACACATGGAGAGGTGTGCGGCCATCCAACATGATGCCTGCCCAGACCACGACACCTCCGCTGCCATAGTGGTCCCTTTCTCGGATGTTGGAGGAAAGGTATCAGGTCCCACGTTCTCTCCAGATGAAGGTACGTTGAGAATCAGTGCCGAGGCTGAATCGAGACTCGTCTGTGAAGAGAACGTTACCCCACTGAAGTCTGGTCCAAGGTTGATGTCTGCACCATGCTAAACATGCTCTCTTGTGTGCTGAAGTGGGCGGGACGCAAACAGCGGGTCTTCTGGAAAAAAGCCCTCTCTCATGAAGCCTTCGGGGAAACAGCAACCCTTGAAACTCGGGTTCCAGTGGCAGCATGCAGCTCACGAGAAAGCTGTGCAGCTCTAGCAGTCCTGCGACGCCTCGCTGAAAATGTTAAATAACGATCTTCATTGGCCGACAACGATCTTCATTGGCTGTCGTGGCTCTTGGACGACTTTGCCCAGGCCTTCTCAATATGGATCCAGTGTCCTTAAACTGTTTCCACATATTGCAGACGACACCGGGTGTTATATTGAGCTCTGTAGCAACCTGCACTAGCGATTGCCCTGCCTCCAATCTACCGACGATTCTCCACCTCATTCCATCATCAATACGTTCGTGGCAACTCATTTTACCCGATTGCTTATGAAATTGAACCAACTCCTGCATGTGACTGAATAAAAAATTTTTGGTTGCTATGTGTTTATGGAACGTGGAAAGAGCGATGTATTTGTTTATTTTCAAATCAGACTTATGAATGGATATACTGTACCAAATGCAGATGTACATTTAGTTATTTTGCAGAAACATTCACAATTGTGTCATCCAGCAAAATAAAACTGTTGTGCAAGCCAAAAAAACATGGAAGGCTTTTGTTTACACTTCCACCTACTGAATGAAAAATACACAATCTTTCCAATCAATCTTTCAAAAGTGCAAATATTTTGCCAAATAAAAAAAAATTATATCATCCATCAGGAAAACTGAAAAACAGAAATTTAGTTCATGAATTGTTATCTTCATGGTCAGACAATCCAGTGCAAAAAGAATTTTCCATATAAGACTAACAGATGCCAGGATAACAAATATGCAATACACACGTAATGAATAACTGAAGGTAGATGAATAGTCATCAAACAGAATAGTCATGCTTGTTACATTTAAGAACAATTTTAAAAACACAGAAGCCTTTTGACACCATCTTGGGTCTTGATCAGGGCCTATTTAGAGCAGTGCAGGTGGGGGAGTGCTTTTTTTTTTTTTTTTTTTTTTTTAAGTGTTTAATTAAAATGCGACTTTCGTTAGGAAAAAATGCTTTAATTTCTTCTATTTTTCATTGACTTTAATTTTGTTGGATTTAAAAACCTTCTATCTTTCGTCGGCCACCACTGAAAAAAAATTCTATAAACACCCCTGGTTCTTGATCACCTGAAAACATTTGGGGTGAGACTGGTTGCTAGATTTTAATTTTCAAGTTCTTCTTTATGGTTGTTGCCAAGTGATAGAAGGGATTTCCAAATGGTGGGAATAAAAAAAGGACTATCAGTATTGCAGTTTGAAGATGTAGTTAACCTTGCTGCTGGAGAACATTTCGGCCCATTAGACAGGCACTCTTCAACAGAAAAAAAAACTGAGATTGAAGAAAGATTAAAAAAGTGAGAACTATTGTCAGTAGAATTATTAGTTGAACACAAACTGCTTCAAAAGCAGAAAATTAAATTTTTGAGTTAAGTATTCCAATTCTTTAAGAAAAACAGTAGATACAATTTTGTTAATTTTAACCATGTAGAAATCAAGTAAACAAGAATGGGTTACCCAGGGATGCACCAAACAGGGGTTCAATGGGTGTGAAGCATCTGGGCACCAGCTTCCGGGGGAGTCAGGATGCCTCAATCAAATTTTATGATTGATAAATTAATATTGGTGACATGGGAGAAGTTAAGAAGACGTTTTACTGTGAGAAATCTTAATGCTAAGTGGCACGTTTATTTTTCTAGTAAAAATATTCATTATATAATTCAGTAGAGAACGACTTGAAATCAAGAGAATAATGTTCATTGTTTTGTTCAGTGATGGATACTGTAGGCAAAGGGCTAACAATTTTTTTTTGCAGATTTTTATTTAAATCTTGAATTTTCGGTATCATGATGCGCATGGCCAGCGCTATGACAATGGGGCCAATATGAAGGAAAAACACAGTGAACTTCAAAAAACATATTTTTTCAATCTAAAACCCTGATGCATTTTATGTACTTTGAGAGGTTCATACTTTAAATGTGGTCGTAAATAACGACGGAAAAAAATTCTCTAGAAATCTTCAGCTTCATTCAAGAAATATAAGCTTTCTTTTCTGAATTACTTTACCTTTGGCAAATTTGAAAAAAAAAAAGAGCTTCCAGCGTTAACTGTAAAACCATGCTCTGAAACAAGGTGGGAAATCGATGCAATAAGGGTACGAGGTTTATATACGAAAAAAAAACTTTTTAAAATATGAAAACCAGTTATTTCGAATTCTGTCTTTAGTTTTAACAACATATTTGAATATATACCCACCCATATTAGAGATTTTTTGGTTAGTTGGTCAGAATAGTTAAAAAGATGCCCATCAGGTTCAATGTGCATTGATACAAAAATTGGGTCTAAATTAATTACTATTAAAAAGGGGGATGGACTTTATAGGCGTGGTTAAATTATGATGATGATTAAATTAAATATTTGGCCTATTGCAAATTAAATTGGGAAATTAACTCGTTTTTAATTGGGGAAGTATTGTAATTCTCTTTGTCTGGGTGGAAACAAAGGAATTATGATATCGCCTTTGGAGGCCTAGTAAACAAAGGTACCACCCTGTTGGCAACTGAGAGTCATCCAGACTCTCTTAAATATATAACTTCAAGTGTGTCATTAGTGACAAATATCTGTAGGGAACGCTTAAAATTACGATTATGAGGGGCGAGGGTAGAAAACTGAAGTATTCGGCAGAAGCGACGGCGCTCCGTATGAAAGACAAGAGAGAAATCTCAAGTGTCGACAGAAAAGAAGCAGATGAAGCCACATGACAGAGGATGGCCAAAAAGAGACAGAAGAAGAGAGAGAGTTATCTCGGTATGTTGCTGTAAGATGCACTGAGAAATTGCTACGAAGAGAATACGATATACGGCTCTACGCAGTGGTCAGTCGTAGGGGGACAGTGACGCGAGAAACCGACGTCTGGCGGGACTTAAGATAGTCCACTCTACTTCGAGTACAGCAGTAAGCCGCCGGGGTAAGAGGAAAAAGTAGAGCTTAACAATAATTAGGCAGCCGGGTAAGATCACCAAATTGCCAAATTGAGAATGCCTACTAAAAAGCATTAGTGAAACACGACCAGCAAACCAGCCTCACGAAAATGCTGTCTCCATCCAAAGAGGGAAGGTCACTGACCTGTCCGGAGTAATATGTAAGCGTTTCTCCCTGCTGCCGACGAAGTTTTCTGACGGAGTTCAAAAAGGGAGCTGTCACCCGTCCATGGTGAAAAGTAGTCAGCTCGGGGTGTTACTCCCCCACCCCCGACTACACACGGTAGTTGAAGAGCGGAGGAGTTCTCTCTCTCTCTCTCTCTGCGTCGTCAAAAGAAAGAGGGGAAAGCTTGCAAATTAGTGAAGACCCTCTGTTACACACAGGTGCAACCCCCTCCCCACAAGTTCGGTACTCATCGAAGGAAGTAAAAATCCTTCTGTGCTTGCGCTCAGGTGAAAAGTTAAAATCCCAATTTGGATTTATTCTGGACAGCATCCATGTAGGTAGAAACATTTCATTTTTATTGTTACATCTGCTATGCAATTAAGTGAAGAACTGAACTGAGAACATTAACTGAACCCAGACTCTAAATTTGAACTTAGATACGCCCTTTTGAGGCGGAAATCTGATTCCTAAATCCAGAGGCAGATGATATTAGCTCCAAATAGGGATACATGTGTTTGTATCACCGTGGGCAATGCCCCAGGATAGAGTTTCCTCCTACAAATAAAGATGTTTAAGTGTTAATCTTACTCTAGTCACTCTATAGGCTCTGGTGTCATAGATAATTCCTGTGTTTCAGCAAGCCGCTAACATTCTCGCTAAAATATAGCAGCTCCCAAGCTACAAGAACCCACAAGTCTCGTATCCAAATAGCGGATTGATTGCCGACTGTGACGGGATCAAAACCAAGAATGCATCATTTGGTGACGAGTGGTAATAAATTATATCGCTCGGCACGTTCGCATCAATTGGTGGTCAACGGTGGGATAATGACCCATGAGACAGCAACAATTGGTAGAGCGGCCGAGTTCATATCAATATATATTATGAAAACTCTTACTTTAAGGGAAATATAAAATTATGTTGCTAACGTTATTTATTTCATGTAAAAATGAATAAAAATTGAAAAATATTCTTGTACAAGGGGGGGGGTAAATCTGGGCTTGCACCCAGGTGGCAAATGCCCTTGGCGTGCTTCTGGGGCTACCTATGCAAGCAATTGGTACCTGGCATAGCATGAAAGTTTGCTGTCAGCTATACTAGAATGGAGATCACATATTGCAGCAAAAAGCAGTTTAATGCTAGCATTGATTAAAAGTCTATGAGAGTGGCCAGAAAAAATAGGTATACTAACTTGAAAAATGTAAGAGCTAACCTTAAAAAATGTTCACTTGGAAAGGAACTTAGGTTGACTAAGATGACTAGTTACCTTGAGCATGCTGTTTACAAAAAGTTTTCCAGACTTTTTCTTTAATATAACAAGTGCAAGTATTCATCTACCTTCAGATGCCAGGATCTTGTCCTTACAGGTGTTCCAATACAGTGTTACTATATGCATGTAATTTTTTCAAAAGACATGATAAAAGTATCAGTATGATGCCTGAGCACCATCTTATGCAAATGACAATGCATTCAATTTGGCATCTGAGCATGTCAAATGCGATCACAGCATAATGAATATTCCAATCTACTGCATAAATTTATACTTACCACTTTTGTGAATTAACGATATGACTGCAATGCTAAATGAGATTCTAATGCAGTAACAATTCATTTTTTACTATTCATTATTTCACACGAACAAGTCGGACACACTGTTTGGCAGAACTTGAAATGAACCACCAGCCACATGATCATAATATAGCAACACAATGTTTACATATTAAGCAAAAATGGAAGCAGCTTTACATGTACATGCTTCCTGCTTGAGACAGCCTACCGTTACATATACTCATGGCCAAGAAATGCAGAAAAAAGAAAAGTTGCTCGTAGAAATAATATATGACCATAACTTACCCATGCTGATCACACTTACCTACACATGTTTGTTTTACTTATGTGGTGAATTAAAGTATCTTCCAGAAAAAAGTTGAAACACAGAAGAATTCTGGTTTTCAGGTAAGGCATGAAATCAAAGATGGGTGGTAGTTATCCAAAAACAAAAATCTGATTTTTTTTTTGATTTTTTTTTATTATTGGAGGTTTAACGACTACCATAAGCAGTCGCCCGTCCCTAATTTAGGGCCACTGGTTCCAGGGAAGGGAGAGAGCCAGTGCCGTAAGACAAACACAACATCCATGCCTCACCGGGATTCGAACCCGGACCCATTTCGGACGAATGATCAGAAGCCATCGCTTAGACCACTGCGCCACCTGGCTCCGATTCTTTTCAGCAACAAAAATAAGGATTGTTATATTTCGTGTATATCTTCCGTATTAGGAAGTCACATGCTATATGTGGTTGAAATACTCTATATAAAGAGATTCAGTATCTCTGTATAATTACTATTACGCACATCAAAATGTGAACTTGTGATTATGATGGTGCAGAAAGTTAATTATTACTTATTTTTAAAAATAACAATAGGTAAGAGCAATTACTTATATACATCTCAAAGTCGCTATCATTCTTCCAATCGTATGCACCATAAGTTGTTCAGTCCCAGAAGTTCAGCGGTCATGCATTGCAAAACAGTCCCATGGTGACCAATAAAACGATTAGCAACGCAAAGGTAATAGTCGGCCTCAATATCCATACCATATATTGCATCGTAAGCTCAAAGACAGTACAACAGAAAACCATATTACTAAGTATATCACGGTCAGGTTGAAAACCTAACAATGAACGAATCTAAAAGGCTGACAATGAATGAATCTAAAAACGAAATAAAACTTAAATGCCAAAAGGAACGATGAATGAACTATTTACATAATGTATACACCACCACCTCAAGTCCACCAGCGTCCCCCGGGATGTTTCTGTTGTACTGTCTTTGAGCTTATGATGCAATATATGGCATGGATATTGAGGCCGACTACTACCTTTGCGTTGCTAATCATTTTATAATGGTCACCATGAGACTGTTTGCAATGCACGACCGCTGAACATTTGGGACTGAAAAACTTATGGTATATACGAGTGGGAAAATGATAACGACCTCACGATGTATATAAGTAAGTAATTGCTCTTACTTAGTTTTTTTTTTTTAAATAATAACAGTTATAACTTTCTGCACCACTATAATCACAAGTCCACGTTTCGACGTGCGTTATAGTAATTATACAGAGATACTGAATCTCTTTATATCAAGAATTGTTAATCTTTGAAACTGTCCTCCCTATAGGAGGTGAATATTCCAATCACTCACAGACACATATCATCATCATCAACAAAGGGGTGGTCTTCTTTAGCCACAAACCTACTACAATGCAAAATATATATATAATTACAAGAAAAATGCATAGATTTACTTACAATGTCGATTTACAACGATTCCAAGGAATGAGGGTAACTATGGAGTTTCCAGAAGACCATGCAAAATAAGCCTCATCTGGAGAAAAGGCACAGCACCATGTCTCTGAGCCAGACGAGGGACTCTTCTGAGTAGTACGTGTGGGAGCTAACTGAGTAATAAGAGTGGCAGATGCTATAAAGAAATTTAAAAAAAAAGTGCATAAATTACAAAAAAGGTCAATAACAAAGAAACTTTTTTTTTATTTAAGACTTAACAACCACCATGAGCATCTAATAATATGAGAAGTTGCCCATCTCTAATTTAGAGCCAAATGTTCCAGGAAAGAGACAAATCCTATGCCACAGAACAAAGAACACTGCTCACGATTCACAGATGATCTAAAGCTAGGCTTAACTACATGAATAGCTAGAAGTCTGTGCTGATGACCACTAAGCCACCAAGGCATCAACAAAATCATGTTCTGTGGAATTTCAATTTTCTAATCACAGAGAAAGACTAACAGATGCACAATCTTTGTCATTAATGCAAAATAATATCTTACACTAGGTTTGTACAAAAAATTCTTTACTGAAGAAACATACAAAGGAAGTTCATTACTTCAAGGTTATTATTGGCAACAGAAGCAATAAGACCATGTTACATATGAAACCAAATAATTGTTGTTCCAATCAGTGTGTGTCCATAAACATTTGTTAACTCAAGGGGAATCAAATGGCTCCTAGGGTAAAAAAATTCGAATTTCAGGTTTTAATCTGTTTTTTTTTTTAATTCTATGTACCTTTAGGTTTAATTTGATACCAAATTTATATGATTCTGTGCAGTAGATCACATTTTATGAGCACTTGTATGATGGAGCACAATGAAATTGCCTCATCATGGGTTATGCCCAAAAGGCGCTGAAAACTCCAGAAGGCAGTAGATAAGAATGAACCGTATGACCATAATTGTCCATACACACCTAACAAGAGTTGTTATGGAGGAAATTAAACCCATTTTTGGAGATTTAGCCAATCCACAGCTCCTCCAGAAATGTTTACATGGTGGCACTCAAAATCCTTTCAAGTCCTTGAATAGCACAATTTGGTCAAGAATTCTGAAATCTACTTTTGTACTGAAAACAACATTAGAATTAGGTGTTTATGAGGCTATAGCTACTTTTAATAAGTGAAACATAGTGAAATGTGAACTTTTGAAAAAATTGGGAATTTCTCCTGGCACAAATTGTATATACAATGAAAAAAACTGATGAACGGAGAATTGCAAAAGATGAAAAGGCAAATTTTGAAGATGACAATCCGATTTTTGGTGTAAATGTGACAAGGATGGCAAGTCAGATAATATCTGAAAACGGGTCACGAACCCGCGTCTCCCAGATAGCGCCCGGGTATGCTAACTACTCATTGCTCATGTGGCGGGGGATGTGCATAAACATCATGACGCTGACCACTAGCTGCTATTTCTATTTGCAATTCCCAGTTGCAGTGTTATTCTGCAGGTGCAAGCCGAGAGTTATTTCACCTCTTAATTTAATCTTCACATAATAATGGCATCTCGCATTCTACTGTTTTTTAAACAAAAACAAAGCATAAAATCAGTGACAATTATGCAAGAAATTACAATATGTGCTATGTGCCACCTAATCAAGAACACATAAGCATGCTGTTATCATTTGTGCTGCCTATTTGGCATGAGCAATGCTACTCGCAATCAATTGCATTATGAATTACTAATTGGTACAGTTCCAATATGTTAGTGCACTTGCACAATTTGGATTTTTTAGACACTTGTACCAACCTTATAGATGCTGAAAACACAGCAACATTTCTTACAGATGGAACATGTTTCAAAAGTTATCCAAAGACTGACATAAAATTTTATCACTACTCATAATGATAACACAAGCATGATTTTTTTAAATAATAGAATGATGAAAAGAGATGTCAATTGAAATGAAATACTTCCTTATTGACCTCATACTATTAAAAAAATGGTCTTCCTGGTTTTCCTTCAAGGTGTCATTTGCAGTTTTAATAACTAACAAAGTTAGACGTTGAAAAAAGATGCATTCAATGTCTTTTTAAATTTAAGAACTTTGAGATAACAGAATTTGTTGCATCAAATAAACCAAAAGAAATTACAAGCAGCACCAGCTCTAGCATTTTATATACAAAATAAGCTATGAGATGTGACAGCTATGCTAGAAAAAAATCAATGAATATATGAATCAAATTAAGCAGTCGCCCGTCCCTAATTTAGGGCCACTAGTTCCAGGGAAGGGAGAGAGCCAAGGCCATAATACAAACACAACATCCATGCCTCACCAGAATCCCAACCCAGACCCTTCTCGGACGAATGGTCACAAGCCATCGCTTAGACCACTGCGCTACCGGGGCGGCAAATGAAATTTGGGCAATGCAATATTCTGATTTGTACAACATTTAATTTAGCAAATACTTAATTTTGTACTTTCACAGTGAATCAAAATGTTGAAAGTGCATTAGTTTATCTCTTCTGATTGCTAAAGAAAGGACAGAGATAAATTTAAAATAATGATTTCAAAGAAGACATGAGAAATGAAACATTTTTGACAAATCACCTAATTCTCCCACTTGAAGATGTTTCTGATTTTCATGATTGGGACAACATACAATACCTTTCTGATTTCACTAATCTCTAATAACTAAATTATTGTAAGTTTGAAAATCTTCTGCAAAACCAACAATTCTAACTCAGAACATTTATTCACTGTCTCAATAATTTGAAATTTTCTTTTAACCAAATCAAAAACTACATTACAAATTCTGGCAAATCTCAATTTTTAATATCAAAACTAGCACTTTTGTCTCAGAAATCACTACAGATCACTTACAAATGTAAGTGATCTGTGGCAAATTCTGAGATAAAGTGTAGCACTGTTTGAAAATCGGGTCATTCCATGTGAAATCAACCAGCAAAAATAGCATTTTCAACCTGCCCATTTTTTATTTTTATGAAACTTGGTATATTTGTAGAATTCATCAATATAAACATATATGATTTTTTCAGAATTTTTAATGCATGCATTTTTGAGTTATTGATTTTTGAAATTTAAAAAAAACCCTGAAATTTCAACATCTGAGCAAAATTTAACTGCCAATTACTCGGGTTCTGGTAGAGCTAGGGTCATGAATTATGGCTCATTTTAAAGATCTTGAATTGCGCTTTCATTTGATATGCCACACGACACTATTAAAAAATTTAATGTCAATTTTAAAATTTTAAAATATTAAAAAAACATGTTTTTTAAAAAATCTGAAAAAAATATGTTAAACAAACATTTTTCTACGTATCCTGAAAGTTTCATAACGGGATCGCTATGGGATCACTATAAAAAATAAATAACATAGAAGGAAGTTACTAAATGATCAGTGACTGAGGAATTGTTTATTTTGTCTGTCTAAAATGTTATCCCTGGTCTTACAAACACTACAAATGTTAATTAATTAATTATAATTAGTTAAAAAGTTAATATATATCCATAAGGGTAACAAATTGTGTTTCTTTCCTAGGTTTTAAAGTAAAAGCAAAATAAAAGATTCAAAAGTTAAAAACAACACCGTCAATACACGATAAAAACTTATGAAAGGGAAAAAACCCTTTACAAGTCAGGTAAAACTTTACTAAAAGTTAAAATATTTACAGATTAAAAGTGAGATCTTTCGGGAGCACTATGTCCCATCTTCAGACTACAATAGTATGTGCCAGTGTTCTCTCTCTATATATATACAATGCCCAAGAGCTTCCATGAGGTAGGACCAATTTTTGAAGAGTATTCACCCCACACTCTAGCGGAAAACAGGTTGCAAAAGGAAGTTCATCAACAATACACAATTGAACCACATATGGTTAGTCATGACTTAAATTTGCCCTATGATATGCATAAGGCAAGTTATGACATATATTTAACACTTACAAGGTTATTCCGTCTGATGTGGATACCCTCCTGGAAATAATTTCCACGGTTGTGGTATTTCACTAGGTAATGAGTCATTACAACAGACTTGTAACTGAGAGTGAATATACAAGCTCTCTGTGAAAAGAAGAGTAGACACGTCCGATGGAGTAAAAAGTATACTGGCCTCTTTCCAGTCCGGATAATGGGTCCCACTATGTGTAAGTCGGGCTAGGGCAGAGTTCATAGCCCCAGTCTTCACACTATAAATGTGTTCTGAAAGGTGAAGCTGTAAAGAACGTTTTGTGGAGCCAATATACAGTTTTTGTGATGAACTACTGTCCACTGGTTTCATGGGAAATACTGTTAATTCCAAACCTTTCACACGGATCTATGGGGTCTCTGTCTTTCTTAATAATCGATAAGATATTTAATGTCCGAATTCCAAATGCCAAGTTGTATCGACTACAAACATTCCTGAGAATAGACAAGGGGCCAGGGAAATAGTTGATAGACCCAACAAATCTGGGTCTCTCCCTCTCACGTTGAAGAGTAGAGATAGTGGTATTCAGCTGGTTTCTCAAGATGTGATCCACAACACCATCATCATACCCATGTGTTCTTGCAATATCTTTTATTTTTAGGATCTCCGCTTTACGTAGCTTTACACTTGACGAGTGAGTGATTGCTTGTTTTACCATAAAGCGGATGGCTGAGAGCTTATAACTAAGAGGATGAGCCGAAGAACTAGGAATAATTGTAGGGTTCATCGTAGGCTTTCGATACACAGAACGAGTCAAAGACTGGGTACGAGGGTCGCGGACTAAAAGGAAATCCAAGAAAGGGATTGCATGGTTTTCTTCAACTTCGAAGGTAAACTGAATAGAAGAAAATTGATTTGACATACGTTCAGCGAACAACGATAGCTTTTAGAGTGAATGATGCCAAAAAACCAGCACATCGTCCACATACCTCATGTAGAACAGTGGAATATTGGTGTGAGAGTTCAAAACGATATCTTCTAGTTCTTGTAAAAGAATCTTCACCAGTACGGGGAGAGGGGCGAGCCCATAGGTGCTCCACCTGTCTGTCGATAAACAATGCCATTAAATTTGAAAAATGTTCGATTTTTAATGAACCTCAATGCATTAAGTATGGCCTGAATCTCAAAAACATCTAACCCTAACCCATGAAGTTTCGCTTCAATAATTGAGTGCACTATATCCAGAGGTACGCTCAGGAAGAGTGATACCACGTCCAAGGAAACTAACTTGAATGGAATATGTTGAGATTGGAAAGTCCGAATCCTTTCTAGCGCTTTACTTGTACTGGAAATGGAGTACTTAGAAGTAACAAGAGGTTTTTAAGTACTTAGCCAGAGCTTTTTCCAATTGGCGTGTAGGGTTAACGTAGCCTGAAACGAGTGGACGGGCCGGAAGGCAGTGTTTGTGGGTTTTTATTTTTCCAAATAAGTCAGGTACCCTACAGCCACGACCGGCCGTTGTCAGAGGCTGGTTGAGTGAGTACTGTGTGATTGATTGCGAATCAAATCGACTGCTGTTCCAATAGACTCTGTTAGCAGAGCGAGGGGAGTTGTTTCTCCCCTCAGAAACTTGATTTTTCTTCTCTTTCGTTTTTCAAAACGAAGGGAGGAAAAATTTTTTTTTCATTAATTTGAAAAAAGTGTTTTGGTGCAGTCAGTTTGGACTTAGAAAAACTGTCCTTGTCAGGGCAAAGTCCAAGCTGCGGTCAAAGCACAGTGCGCAACTCTGACAAACGAGCGGGTACGTCGTCGCCGTGCTGGTCCCACTGATCTACGGATCAGTCCAAATCCCGCACTCAACCAGGGTCAGGTGCAGGTTACAGCGGAAGAACCCCAGGGTACCGCTGAGCACCTGACTTTCGAACGACGTAAGTCTGACCGACCAGGGACACAGGTCCCAGGGCTTACACTCGGTTAGCAACCCGAGTAGAGAGATGGCAGAGGACGCGGGGGCTTCAACCCCCGGTCCAAGTGAGCCCGTTGAGGCAGACTGCGGCTTAGAAATTCCGTCGGAATTCGCAAGCGCAGTCAACTCCTTCTTTCAAGAGTTGGAGAGGATTCTAGAGAATCCATCAAATAAGGTTCTGGTCAACACCAGAACCAAGATAAGAAAGGTAGCGAACTCGCTACAAGCAGCTTGCACCAAGCAAGTGATAGAAATGAGTCTCATCCAAGGGAGACTACAGGAAAGAAGTGAGCACGCTAGCGCGGCTCCAAAAACATATGCCGAAGCGGCTCGAGCGAAGCCCGGCAAGGGGAACACGGCCCCTAAGCAAAAAACGGCTAAGAAGGAGGTAGCCAAGAAGGTGGTAGCCAAGAGGGTCGAGAAGAGGCACGTGCTTCTCGTTTACCCCGCAACAGACAAGGGTTCTCCCTCGTCAGAAGAAGTTAAGGCGGTTCTGCAAACTCAGATTTGCCCCGCCAAACTCCAGATTGGGGTTAAGGGAGTTAGAAAGGTCAATGGGGGAGGAGTAATGGTGGAATGCTCCTCCGCCAAAGAAATAGAGAAACTGGATTCGGAGCTAAAAAGCAATGCAGTGACGAAGGAGAACCTTCGGTCCAGATTGCCAGCTAAAAGGAATCCAAAGTTTATCGTCTACGGGATAGACTGAAACCTGTCAAGGGAAGAGGTCGAGCAATGTCTCGCGGAACAGAACCCAGAGTTGGAGGAGAGCAGCCTCCAGCTCAAGTTCTCGTTGAAGGTGAAGGGTGGGAAACGCCACTGGGTAGCAGAGGCGGACCCACTGACCTTCAAAAAAGTGATGAAGCGAGGCAAGCTCGGAGTGGGATGGACCGTCCACTCAGTAAGGGAATATCTGAGGGAGGTCCGTTGCTACAGGTGTAACGGGTTCGGGCACTTTAGGTCAAGGTGCACCGAAGAGCAGGATAGGTGTGCCCGGTGTGGGGAAACCGGGCACAAGCGCCAGGAGTGCAGCAATAGCCCGGTCTGCACTAACTGCTTGGCAAACAACAAGAGATTCAGGCGTCGAGTGGATGTAGGCCACTCGAGCCTAGACAAGGAATGCCCAAGCCTTGTCAGAGAACTGGCTCTGCTAAAAGAACGCACTCATTATGGATAATAAACCAAAGAGAGGCGTTAAGGTGCTTCAAATCAATCTGCACCACGCACGGGCAGCAACAACACAGGCCCTGGTGACAGCCACTGAGCAAAAAGCTCATATTCTGCTATTGCAGGAACCATTCGAACAGGGGGGAAGAGTGGTGGGCTTCCCTAACTCCTACCGGATCTACCACCCTAGGGTGGCAAAGCCCAGGGTGGCCACGGTCGTGAAAGACCCGTCCCTAGCGGCTCTCGAGATAAAATGCTCCGAGAACGTGGTCGCCCTGGGCGTGGAATGTGGTAATGCGAAATTTTTAATGGTGAACGTATACAGCTCTCCAGCAGGCAATTTGAGAGATACGCTGAATGAGCTAATGGCTCTATTAGGGAATTCCCCAGTCATGAGATAATAATAGCAGGCGACTTCAACGCGAAGAGTCCTCTCTGGGGCAATCAGAACGAGGACGAACGCGGCCAGCTACTAGTGGACTTTGCCAACGCGGCAGACCTGAGTTTCTTGAACGATCCAGAGAGCACCCCGACCTTCCAAGGGGCGAGGAGCTCCTCTTGGATCGACGTGACTCTCGTCAGAGTCTCTAAGCGCAGCCTTGTCCAGGATTGGCAAGTACTGGACGACGAGAGCTGCAGTGACCACCTAGCGCTATCTTTCGTTTTGGGATCGGAAAAGCCCATCCGACCCAAGCGCAAAAGGTTCTTAATGAAGAATCTAGACTGGTGGGCATTTAAAGCCAAGTTAACTACCTTGTTGGGGGGTAGGAGGGAAGAAGAGGCCGCAGAAGTGTCGGACCTCAACTCCCTCTTTGAAGAACTTACCAGTCAAATAACAACGCTATGCGAGAGTAGTAGGGGAAATAAAAGGGGAGCCAAGGACCCCCACCCCTGGTGGTCGGAGAAACTAAAAGCTCTAAGGGCGAGAGCTAGGCGGAGTAGGAAAGCTCTGCAAAGAGCAAAAGCTACTCCGCAAGACAGGGAGTGCACAGAAGTGCATAAAAAGGCTCGTTCAGCATACAGGAGAGAACTGAATCTCTCGAAAATCTCCTACTGGAGAAAACTGTGTGAGTTTCAAACTCCGACTGACCCTTTCGGGATCCCCTATAAGATCTCGAGGGGATCCATGACCGAACCGCTAAAACTGGCAGCGGTAGAAAGGGCAGACGGTAGCCTATCAAAGACTCTAGATAGTACCGTAGAAAGTCTCTTGGATTACCACTTCCAAGGAGACGAGGGAGAAGGGGACTCCCTCAACAAAAAGAAATAAGGGAAGAATGTCGGATCCCGCCGGACACTGGTGAGGACCCCCCTTCACGAGAGACGAAGTGGAGAATGCCCTCTCCAGTCTAAATACGGGCAAAGCACCAGGCAAGGATGGGTTCGACCTCAGCATAGTCAGAGAAATCTACTATGCAAATCCCGGGTATTTTGTGGCGCTCCTAAACGAATGCCTCGGGAGGGGAATCTTCCCAGACTTGTGGAAAACAGCGGTGCTAGTTCTTTTCAACAAGACCGGAAAGAACAAAAATGATCCCGCAGCCTATAGGCCCATCTGCCTCCTCTCGGCGTGGAGCAAGGTGCTGGACAAGCTCATAATGAACAGAGCGCTTGGCTTTCTCATGGAGCAGGGAAAGCTAAACAGGAACCAATTCGGTTTCCTTCCGGGGCGTTGCGCAACGCAGGCAATTCGCAGCCTCCGAGAGAGGGCAGAGAGGAACAAAGCGGAGGGGCTCCATACCTGCTTCATCTCACTAGACGTGAGGGGGCATTCAACAGTGTCTGGTGGCCAATGGTTTTAACCAGACTTAAAGAACTTGGCTGTCCAAGGAACCTGTTCAAACTGATCAGCAGCTACCTGTCTGATAGAAGAGTCGAGTTCGAAGCGGGGAATGGGCAATCCTCGCGTTCGTACCATAGAGGGTGTTCCGCAAGGATCCAACTCCGGGCCGCTCTGGTGGAATATAGTTGCTGATTCAGCACTGAACCTAGACCTGGGGCCCGCAGTGGAGATTCAAGCCTATGCGGACGATTTCGTTCTCGTGGTCTCCGCCTCAGGGAGACACGTGATCGAAAGAGAAGCACATAGGGCCTTGGATGTGCTAGAAAATTGGAGCAGAGAAAGCAAACTGTGCTTCGCTCCTGAGAAGACCACTCTGCTAGCAATAGCTAAGAGAGGAGTAATGAAAACACCACCCCAGTGCAGATTCCAAGGGTGCACTATCAAGGCGGTGCGTGAAATGAAATACTTGGGTGTGGTCCTGGATCAGAGTCTATCAGGGCTGCCACACCTGAGGCACCTTAGAACAAGGTGCACGGTGATTCTCAATAGATTGAATGGCATGAGGTTAACGGGCAAAACCAAGAAGGCCATCTATCAGAGAGGAATTGAAAGAATTCTGACGTATGCAAGTGGAGCATGGTGGACTCCCACAGTCAGAATGAAGAAGGGGATAAACCAAATCCAAAGGTTGGCCCTACTAGGGATAACCGGTTGTTTTCGCACAACGTCGACCCTAGCACTCCAAGTGCTGGCGGGGTGCGAGCCGGCAGACCTAGTAGTGGAAAGGGAGGCAGCAATGCACTGCCTAAGGTCAGGCGAGGACGCCTACCTTCTCGGTGCGCCGCATCGAGCCTCCAACATGGAGATGGAAAGCGTGGACTGGCAGATCCACCCTGCCGAGGAAATTTGCCCACCGTGGGACAAGGAGAAACCCACGGGAGTTGGGCATGAGCTGTTCACGGACGGCTCAAAGTTGAAGGGACAAGTGGGGCAGGCTTCTGTGCGTTCTCGGACGGGAACGAAGCCACTGCAGGAAGCGTGAAATTATCGCAGAACGCTTCTGTCTTCCAGGCAGAACTTCTGGCGATAGAGACGGCACTCACCTGGGCACTCCCCAGGCGTAGTGAAGAAAGAATAAAACTCTACTCGGACAGTGAGGCAGCACTGCAGGCTCTGAGTAGATTCAGGGGAAGAAACCCCATCGTCCAGAGGATCAAAACCCTCTTGAGGGCAGAGGGAGATGGGGCAGTTAGTTTCCACTGGGTACGAAGCCATGTCGGAACCCTAGGAAACGAAAGGGCAGATCAGCTGGCGAAGGCAGCCACGCTGAAAGAGACGGTCGACGTGCAATGCAAAACGCCGCGAAGGTGTACTCGCGCAGCATTAGCACGTCGGACCATGACCGAATGGCAGGTCAGATGGGACACGGGAGAGACAGGGCGGAAGACACACAGAGTGTTTCCGAAGGTCTTGACCAAACGAGCACAGACAAATAAGTTCCTGAATCAAGTACTCAGTGGCCATGGCATCAGCCCTGAATACCTAGGCAGATTTGCCATCAGGAACTGCACTTGTCCCTGTGGAAAGAGAACGGCAAGCATAGAACACTGCGTACTTGAATGCAGTGGCTTCGCCGAATGGAGAAACACACTGATCCCAGGTGTGCAAAGAACACGAAGATTGGATCTGCTCATCCAATCTTCCGTTAACAGGAGGGGGATAATAGCCTTGGTTGAAAGGCTAACCCTCCAGCAACATACCATCTTCCCCAATCAAACGGGGACCGAAACGCAGGAGGTGAACGTGCACACCGAAAGCGATTCGGAAGATGAATGAGGGTAGAAGTCTGTGGGAAAGCAGACGAAGAGACCACCAATGTAAATATTCTGTAAATAATTTTTTTGCTATCTCTTGATGTTGTAAGTCCTAAGCATGAGGACAGTGCATACATGTGTGTAGATGTTTTGAAAAAGAAAATAAAGGGAAATTATTCCCCAAAAAAAGTTCGAGGGCAAGGAATCTTCCAGTAAACGATAAAGTAAGAAACGACCTATCCCGCCAGACAGAGCGGGAACCCAGACAAGGTATACTAGGTCGCCTGCCAGCACGTCACCACGGGCTGGTCTCTAGGCCATTGGGGTGGCCAGGGTCCGAACCGGCGTCTCAAGGCAGGATAATTGTCGCAACATGTCAAAATAACATCCAAGGTGCTCAATAAGTCCCCGTGGAGCCAAGACAGATTGGCGGAACGGGACAATGAAATCAGTATATTACCCTACAGCCACTAGGAGGGTGTAAAGGATCTGCTAAGATGTTAGGAAGTGATGTGTGGTTTCTCAAACGTCCTAGGGCTGCAACAGTAGCCTTGGTCGGGTCCTTAGCTACGATACAGTATGGAATTTTTCCAATAACTTCACACATTTTTTCTTGATATGTGAGTTTATCTAAAATAAGGATTTGGTTTGTTTTATCAGAAGCCACTAATGCTAAATTCGGGTCATTACGAAGTTGTTTTAATTGTTCCTGCTGATTTCGAAAAACGGTACTCGATCCGGATGTAGGAGGCCTGTTGTTGATAGATTTCATCACCGCATAACGAGTTAAGTCTCTCTCATTTAGAGGTAAAGATTTGATGACATTTTCTATCTGAGGAATAAGTCCAAATTTATTAGGTTGATTCTCTGGATAAGCAAATTTTAGGCTCCGAGACAATGCGGTTTCCTGAACAGGATTCAAGCGAACTTTGCTAAGGTTCAAAAATGGTGGAACAGAAGTACCAGGTATCCTATGAGAGTGAACTGGTATATTTGAAGGTCTATTTAAATGAGTTGAAGTAGACACCAGGGCTCTTAATTTTTTGATATGTGTGGTCTGCAGCTTAAGGGATTCAGACTGAATAATAGCATAGATAATAATTAACAGACGATCAATCAGAATCGGCTGTATTTTTTTGGTTAACAGTAAAAATTCACTGTAATACCTCCTTTGTAAGTATGAGATTAAGCCATGCTTCCTCCTAATTTCTGCAGACAGTCTTTTGGTTTCTGCCACCTGTATTATACGCATATCTTGTCTTGAGCGTGGGTAGAATGACAACTTGAGGAACTTTGGAATCACATTAAGTTCTCGACAATTCACCAAGAATGCTAAGTGATTTTCTTCAACACCAAGTCTGTGCCGGAATTTTATGAAAGTTCTAGATACACTGTACATCATAAGAGTTGGTACCACTATCTCTACTCTTCAACATGAGAGGGAGAGACCCAGATTTGTTGGGTCTATCAACTATTTCCCTGGCCCCTTGTCTATTCTCAGGAATGTTTGTAGTCGATACAACTTGGCATTTGGAATTCGGACATTAAATATCTTATCGATTATTAAGAAAGACAGAGACCCCATAGATCCGTGTGAAAGGTTTGGAATTAACAGTATTCCCATGAAACCAGTGGACAGTAGTTCATCACAAAAACTGTATATTGGCTCCACAAAACGTTCTTTACAGCTTCGCCTTTCAGAACACATTTATAGTGTGAAGACTGGGGCAATGAACTCTGCCCTAGCCAGACTTACACATAGTGGGACCCATTATCCGGACTGGAAAGAGGCCAGTATACTTTTTACTCCATCGGACGTGTCTACTCTTCTTTTCACAGAGAGCTTGTATATTCACTCTCAGTTACAAGTCTGTTGTAATGACTCATTACCTAGTGAAATACCACAACCGTGGAAATTGTTATTTCCAGGAGGGTATCCACATCAGACGGAATAACCTTGTAAGTGTTAAATATATGTCATAACTTGCCTTATGCATATCATAGGGCAAATTTAAGTCATGACTAACCATATGTGGTTCAATTGTGTATCCTTGATGAACTTCCTTTTGCAACCTGTTTTCCGCTAGAGTGTGGGGTGAATACTCTTCAAAAATTGGTCCTACCTCATGGAAGCTCTTGGGCATTGTATATATAGAGAGAGAGAACACTGGCACATACTATTGTAGTCTGAAGATGGGACATAGTGCTCCCGAAAGATCTCACTTTTAATCTGTAAATTTTTTAACTTTTAGTAAAGTTTTACCTGACTTGTAAAGGGTTTTTTCCCTTTCATAAGTTTTTATCGTGTATTAACGGTGTTGTTTTTAACTTCTGAATCTTAACTGCACGAATATCTCCGGTTTAAAATAAAAGATGGATGCCAGCAGACCATCCACATCAAAAGTTTCAAGTGCGGTTTACTGTTGCTACCCCTTGGGAAACCAACCCATAAATATAACATAACAAAAAAATCTGCGACCAGTTTCCAAGAATCTATTGCTACAGAACAAATTGCTCAAAGCTGGAGACAAGATCTGTGACAGTTGTTGTAAAGCAATCCAGAAATTTCACTCTGAAGCTGCTGAACATTCCTCTTCACCTTCTGACAGCTATAATGAACAAGAAGCCGAAGGCCATGCTGTTCCATCTGAAAACATTGAAGTATCAACTCCTGAAAAAGAGCATGCTATAGAAGCATTTAAAAAAAAATTGCTTCCGAGTAATTTGCGTGAATTGTATAAAGAGATTTCAAGAGAAAAAGGTGGGGTTCTCCAAGTTATGTGAACTTCGCCCGAAGCACTGCGTTCTTGCAGGAGCAAGTGGCACACATTATGTTTGTGTTTGTGCATCAGAATGTTACACTGATGATGACACAATGCAAGTTACCTGAATTAACAGGAGACACTGTTCAGCCAATAAACTCCTATAAAGATGTCCTTGCAAACATAATTTGTGGAAATCCTACACCTGCATGTTACTTCAGTCAGTGCAACAACTGCCCAGGATTAGAACAGCTCAAGCAACGATTTGAAGATTGTTTTGATCTAAATAGTATAGAAAATGTGACATTCAAGCAATGGATGCAATTAGAGAAGAGGACAGTGCTTGAAACATTATCAAAATCCCACAGGAGTTTTTGGACCTGTTGTTTGGAAAACTTCCAGCCCTGCTTCACCATTATTTTATAGCAACTCAACAGTCAAGTTACTTAAGACATCTTAAAGACACAATAACAGAAAATCAATACATAGTAATTTGTGGCTTGGCTGAAAATTTTTCTTTTGTATTGCAAGATGCAGCTCAGGGTTTTCACTGGAACAATGCCCAAGCAACCCTGCATCCTATAGTTATATACTATCAAGATGAGAAAACTCGGAACCTAGGACATGTAAGTTTTGTGATTATATCCGACTACCTAATTCACGAAAGTATAGCTGTCCATCTGTTTCAGCGTTACCTAATTAATTTCATGCAGTCACATTTTTCTCAAAATCCTGAAAAGATATTTTACTTTTCGGATGGAGCAGCTTCACAATACAAAAACAAGTCAAACTTCCTCAGCTTGTGCTACCACGAGACTGACTTTAATATAAAAGCAGAATGGAATTTTTTTGCAACAGCACATGGCAAAAATGTGTGTGATGGGATAGGGGGTACTGTGAAGCAATTAGCTGCAAAGGCAAGTTTACAACTTGCTTATAATAATCAAATTATGACCCCACGCCAACTCTTTGAATGGGCCACTGCTAATATTGCCTCCATTCACTTTCGGTTTGCAACAACAGAAAATTACAAAGAGGAGGAAATTATCCTTAAAAGAACAATAGCTTCTGCTAAAACAATAAGTGGTACTCAGAAACTCCATTGTTTCATTCCTGCAGGAAAACACAAATTACTAGTCAAAACTTACTCACTTTCTGAGCATTTTAAAGAAGAGATATGTGCAACAGATGAAGGGGAATAGAACATTAGTTTTAAAAATATGGTAGGTTTTGTGATTAGTAAGTACTCAGAGCACTGGTGGTTGGGATGTGTACTTGGTGTGAATGAGGACACAGAAGAGGTAAAAGTGAGCTTCCTGGAGCCGCATGGTCCATCTCCATCATGCAAGTATCCTCAATCACCGGATATACTGTTGGTTCATAAATCTGATGTTTTGTTAAAAGTTGACCCGACAACAGCTAATCAAATTGTAAAATCACCTTTCGGCAGTTGCGCCATGAAACTCTTCACACAATGTTTTTCATCCAGTAATTATAAATGTCAAACTTTCTTTATTGCTGTAAAAAATTACAACTGACACCAAAACTATAAGATAACAGTGAGATTCAGTAAAGTTGGTTAGATAAAAGCTGCTTCTATTGCTTAACGCTTGCGCAGTGACATTTTGGCGTGGGATCCCCCCCCCCTTTAGTAGTAGAATCAGTTTGACTTTTTTGTTGTTGCTGTTTGAAAGAGCCACTGCTCTTGCATACATGTGATCCTGCATGTATGGACATGGACATTAAGCAGACGATTGCGAGTTAGTAAGTGGTTCAACGCACCTTCCATCTAGAAAAAGAAAAGTGTGAGGGTGAAGATGTTCCCCAAGGTAAGTCAAAATGAGAAAAAGAAAACCTAAAAATTCTGCTCACTGAACATATGTGGCAAAATTCAGACTTTAAAGTAAGAACCAAAAGATCAGTATTCCTGATAATTGATTAAAAGTTATGCGATATAAACAATCATTTCATTTATCCATGTAGCGCTCGTGAGCGATTTTAATTAACATACATGAGACTGATGAAGAAAAAAAAAAAGCTGTACTTTTTAATTTGGTGAAAAATCAGACTGTGCGGTGAGAAAGTGTGCATATTACGCATCATGAACAAAACTGAATCGTTCACTGCAATTAATTTATGAAAATATTTAACTAGATCACACCACTGTATTCACAATTAATAAATTGCTGAATTCCAAACAAAATAGGGTGGTTTTGAAAGACATAACTTCAAACAGTTTTTTTTACCTGGTTTTGTTCTTGTACTTGCTAGAACATTAGCTCTGATTTCCTCTCAGCAAGTTCCACAGCCATATTTGTCTTTTGTTGACTCTACCACTGCACAGCATCCACTGTTTACTTTTTTTTCTGCTGATAGTTTTCTCTTACCATTTTTCTTTGTTACTTTTCTTTCTTTTTACACTTTTTCTTCTTCTTTTTTTATTCCCTCAGATGACAATTTTATCCATCATGCTTAAAGAACTTTCAGCATGAGAACCATGAATTTTGATATCAGAGCTTTCACTATTTTAGATAAATGGTGTAATTTTCAGAGAATGAATACTTTTTTTTAAACACCATGCAAATAAAGGTAACTTGATCACGCTAGTTACGTTAACTGAAACTTTTACAAAAAGTTCGTAAGTTGGAAGCTTTCGACCTTATCTTAGGTCTTCATCACGCCAATGGAGGACTTGAATCTTAGTCCTCCATTGGCGTGATGAAGACCTAAGATAAGGTCGAAAGCTTCCAACTTACGAACTTTTCGTAAAAGTTTCAGTTAACGTAACTAGAGTGATCAAGTTACCTTTATTTGTTAATATTGTTACGTGTTTTGCCCATAATCGTCATAAACACCATGCATCAATTCTTACAAATTTCCAAACTTCGTCACTTCTGTTTTGGGAACCCCCCCCCCCCTCCTTTATCAAGCTAAAATGCACACACATTTATGCGGGTGATGACATTTAACAACTACATGGGAGTGGGAACAACATGGGAGGGAAAAATACAGTTACGGAAGAAATCTTCGTTTCGTTCGACTTCCGTTTTCAGAAATTTATTCAACATTTTCAAGCTGAAATACAAATATTTAAGGAATAAAATGATATCTAACAATACTGGGTAGAGGAAACAACGCGAGAAAAAAAAATTACGATTACAAGAGAAATCTTGCCTCTGTCTACTTTCCGTTTTTGAAGGATGAAATTCCGTCCCCCGAAGGAGAAAACGATCCCCCGAAACCAATCCTCCCAAAATTTCAGTTCAGTTGTGCATTGATCTTGCGAATGGTCCAAATGATAACAAAAAAAGACTGAATTCCTCGAATCAGCGTAAGAATCTCGTGGCCAAAGATTACAGGGAAATTTTCGGGCAGCCTAACTTACGTTTTCAGAAATCGTTGCCTACAATTTCAAGCACAAAAGCAACATCACGAGAGAAAAAAAAATATTACGGGAAAAATCTGCACTCCGTTCAACTTCCGTTTCCGAACGTTTAAAAAGGCAAAACATCCCTAAACGGAATACAAACCCTACCCACCCACCCACTCCCAACCAACTAATCCCCCGAAAATAAATTTCTTCACTTTCGCACAGATCTTAAAAAAAAAAAAAAAAAAAAAAAAAAAAGGAGATTCCGCGAAACCGCAGAAGACTCTCGCGTACGAATTAACCGCTGAATTGATTTCAAATGTTGTAAGATTACGCTAAAATATCAACCTGTAAATTTTAACTTTTGGTGCAAAATTGGCACAGATTCCGTCAAAATCGCGATTTTTAGCAGAATGACGCAGATCTGGCAGCCCTGTTATAATCAAAAAGTAAAAATCAATAAATGTTTACAATATACAAAACAGCCCAGTTAGTATCAACAAATAGCTTTCATCATGCAGATTGTACATTCAAATCTCTTTAAACAGTCCCTCTTTAGATCGCCACTTCACCTGCTTTAACCCTGGTATAGATTTTCCTGAATGCCTACACATTGGAAATTACTTCAACAAATTTCCACCTCACTGTCGGCTAACCACCCATGTAATTACAGCACCAAATGCTTTCAAAGCATGTTGGACACCCTCTTTAAACTGTCATCTGCACAGGAAACAAATAAAGAAGTTTATCGCATTTATCATCTGCCATTCAAAGATGTTTCAAATTTCAACAATCAAAATCTAAATAAAATCAAAATTTTAATTTGAGAACGCAAAACGAAAAAACATGTTCAATCCATTATGACTTCTTATGCTCAACTTAGAAATATATCAGCAGACAAACTGAGAAATATTTAAAAGGATAAAAGCAAGTGGATGGGATTGGAAAAATCATTATGCCCAATAAAAGATATAAAAAATGGCAAAACATAACCTGGAGCAAGTCTTAGTATTATGGATAAAATAAATGGCAAACATGTTATTGCAGCTGAAACTACGTATTTGGGAAAAACCTTGGCAATTTGGAGTACAGCTGGAAAATTTCATATACGAAAAACCTCGAAAATCCAGCATCGACAAGACCGGACAAGTGCCGGATTTCTGAAGCTATCCAAAAATTGCGTAACAAGCATTACGTAAAGCACATACTTACACATGACAGGTCCCGAAAATTTGCACATCTACGCCTTATAAATATGTAGGGGTCACGCTGCCAATCGCATTCTTTGCGATTTGCGAAGAAAAAAATCGTTTTTGGCGATGGAAAAAGTTTTGGCGAAAATATTGGTGATTACCTTTTTGTACTATTTATTTATAAAACTCTGTCGAAAAAAATTAATTTGGCGAATGGTTACGCAAAAACTTGAAAAAAGCCAGAGCAACCAATAGGGCTGGGTGAAGTATCGATACACCGCGAAAACCCAATGTGAATTTTACATCGACGTTACGGTTTTTCGACAGACGAACTACGATACACTGCCAAGGCGATTACCCCGATGCATCACGAAGACCAATGTAGATGTCATTAGATGATCGAATCCACATACTGCCACCACCAAGCACAGATCATCATCACACATTTGACACCCATTTCAAACGTACACGCTGATTCGTCGCCTCATTGGTCCGCGACACTTCCGCATGGCCCAACGAGCTGACGAATCTGAGAATCCTCCTGGTGTTACATGTAGGTGGCTATCGGCAATTCGCATGGGATCAAGATGGGATGATCTCGCGATGTGTTGTTGAGACGGTACATCAGGAGATTTCCATGGCTATTGGTGAAACATCGGATGTCACACAAAAACGAAATCAGAAAAGTGCCGGATTTCTGAAATTGCCGGATTTCTGGATGCCGGATTTTTGAGGTTTTACTGTATTTGCTTTATATGAAGTTTTTCACTAATAATGAAATTTTAAATTATCACTCACCATCAGCAGCGATACCTATTGGGATGGGATTACGCGTCCTCGTCAAAATGTGGTTCAGAAAATTCATGCCTTCCTAATTTCTCCAAATTTTCATTACAAGAGGAAAAAATTTTAAACTACTATTCAGAAAGACTTATTTATACGAAAAGTAAGCATTTTCTTTATCTATTCAGTGTAAAGGTGAATGTGTTAAGAAACAAATCCCCCACCCAACATCTTCACTCTCTTTGCCACTTACCCTTCTTCGTACCACCATCCTCCCTTACCATCAGAAAAACATATGAAAGAAACATTGGCAGTTTAATAAGGTTTGACTGCAGCATGAAAGTCAATACTTTCTTTTAAAACTTACGTATCTCATCTCTAGTTCTGTTCTTGAAACTTGCCATTCACTAGAATGAAGCTCCAAATATATGTTCACTGGCCTTTGATTATGAGTTCAAATGGCAGAAAACTATGATAAATGAGAAAACAATCAGATACAAACCAAATGATACAACTATTTAAAAGATAGTACAATTTTTTACAAACACAACTGTTTACAAGAATCATTACAACTATTGAAAAGCAATTACAGTTTTTTACAAATGCAAGTTGTTTATAAGAATCATTTTTAGAATGTTCCATTATTGCCATCACCACAAGAAGAAAAAAAAGAAAAAAAATTCACCATCACCAAGGGCAGTTCCATTTCTTACACAACAAAAAGCAACACATCCACAGCACTGCAAATGTGAAGCAGATTTCACAACTGGAAAAACCTGAACACATAAACCAGTGTCAGAATTAGAAATAAATCTTTTACAGGCCCGGCGGACCACTCGAATTACAAAATTACTGGTCCGCCAAAGTGCCCACTGGTCCGTCGTGCACACGAAAAAAAAAAAAAAAAAAACTTGCACATTTACAGTGTAGTATTTAGAAAATATCATAATTTCACTGGAGCTGTGTATCGCAAATTTAGAACAATGTGCACATGCACTCATTCAAATAGTACTAATAAATACACTGAAGAGCAATTGAATTGGAGACAGCTGGCATTATGCAAATGTGGCGCTGTGGGCGGCCCTGTAAATGGAAACGACATGACGTAGGCAGTGATCCGACAATATAAGGGGTGATGCGACAGGAATCAGTAAGAGTCAGAAGTCGGACTCAGTATGGGTAAGACGAAGGAACTAAGCGCATTTGATCGTGGGCAAATTGTCGGGGCCCAATGATTGGGTTACTCCATCTCAGAAGTCGTGCAGGCACTGGGATTTTCACGAGCCACTATATCACGGGTGCACCGTGAGTACATCGAATCCAGTAAAACTATCCCTGCAAGGGCCAACTGCAGTGGACAACAGCGTGTGGATGAGCGGGGTCATCGTCGGCTAGCTCGCATTGTAACAGCAGCAGCCACACCATCCAGAACCATCTCCTCACTATGGGGTACAGAAGCTGACCGTACATCACAGGGTGCAAAGATTAGCATGGGCGCAGGAACATCGCCACTGGACCCTAGACGTGGGAAAATGTTGCCTGGACTGATGAGTTGAGATTCACGTTGGTACATGCGGATGGAAGGATACGAGTACAGCACAAACCACATGAAGCAATGGATCCTTCTTACTAGCAGGGTACTCTTCAAGCTGGTGGGGTTGGCATTCTCGTCTGGGGACTTTACGTGGACTGAAATGGGACCCTTGGTACGTGTGACATCGTCCCTCACAGGTCAACATTACCGGGATATCCTGGACAACCATTTGCTCCCATTTGTGCATCTTCAACATCCCACTGGGGGGGGACCTCATCCTGCAACAAGACAATGCACTGTGCCATCGCTCCCGAATTGTATCCTAATGGTTGGATGAACTTTCCATCGACATGACCTTGCTTCCTTGGCCAGCTAGGTCACCTGACCTCAATCCCATCGAGCACATCTGGGATGCCGTCGAGAGAGATGTTCGAGGCTGTGAACCCCCTTCATCAAATCTTAGTGAACTGTGGGAGCTTGTTCAGGGGTAGTTGATCTGTATGGCTTCCCAACGCTTCCGGTATATTGTAGAGTCCATACCGAGACGAATCACCGCCGTCATCACGGCGAAAGATGGTGCTACACGTTACTGGACAGGTATCTCTAATTCAATTGCTCTTCAGTGTAAAACACAAAACATGTACAAAGTAGTAGAAATTTGGAAAAAAAAAAAAAAAAAATTCACTGGTATGCAGGACCACTGAATACCAAAAGCTGGCACTTACTCATTTTTACTGGTCCACAAATGGCACAAATATTAATACATTTTATATGCACATGATGCTAGTATCTAGGATGGTACACTTGGTTAAGGACACTGATACAAAGCACTGTGCACTAACATTGCACTTCATACAATGCACTGATTATAAAGTACTTTGCAACATACCAAGAGCCACCTTAATGGCTCTTGGTATGTTTTTATTTATGTTTTCGAACCCAAACATAAATAAACGATCCATAATCTATGGTCACTATTTGTGCAAAAAAAAATGGTCTTAATCCGAATATTTTGATCGGAGACCTCGATTTTTTACAGTCCAAAATTTTAATAATACTTTAGTATGGTTTGTAAATCTGATATTCATTTTTTTAATAGTAAATATCTGAATTTCAAACAATCCGTAGTTGAAACCTGCATTTTTTATCAATTATTTATAAACTTACAAATTCCAAACACAAACTGCAAAAATAAAAAAAGTTACTGGCCACCAGGGCCAGCAAAGTAAATTTTTCGATGGTCCGATGGAATTTTTACTAGCCAATGGCCAGCGGACCACCGGATAATTCGAATGCTGTAAACCCTTAAAAATTTGCATAGACACATGCACACAAAGTTAAAAAAAAAAAAAAAACAGCAAGAAAGGGAAAAAGCTGCTTGTCATAGATTTACTGAAAAAAACACCTCTTGTATGTTCACCTTACATGGAAAAATTTACAGCACAAAAAAATATAGTTATATTGTGTGAGTGAAAGCAAATCTCAATCGTGTATATCTTTTCATAAAAACATCTTGCATATAAGAACTGAAATCAAACAAAATTTCTCTTGACCAATATTTATCATCCTCTGAGGTTCTGGTTTATATGAATGCTGAACATGTAGTGCCCACCCACTAAAACAACACAACATTGTTTCATTAATGTTTTTTTTTTTTTTAAGAAATAAAACTATGTGTACACTTCAAATCAGGGTGTACATGATTTAAATCATTGGTTTAAATTGTGATTTAAATCAAATGATTTTTTTTATCACTGATTTATCAAATATTTTTTTTTTTTTATGATTTAATCATTTTTTTTTTACTTTTTTTTTTTATCATCACTTAAAACTTTGAACAAAACTGGATTTTAGATTAGTAAATGGATTTAAGCATTAGTTTTGACATGATCACTCAAAGTGGCTGAAGTGAAAAAATAAGTTTTAAATCCTTGTGGAAGAACTTTCATGCTGGTAAACAAAACTCAATACATGCTACATATTGACAGGGTACAGAGGGAATATGTATCTTATTCTAGAGTCTATAAGTATGGATTAGCCATGTATGGCTCTTTGAATAGGAATTAGGAAGTAGTCTCTTCAGCTTCAGGGGGAAAGGGATGAAAGTTGTAGGGGTAGAAGAAGAAGGAACAGTCCCTTAGTTTGGGAACAAGTGTTTATCTTCTGCTCAATGACCTATCAGATCACAAGATTGTTGTTCTAGACTAGACAGTACAAGGGTATGATTCTGTTCATTGTTTGCCTTTGTTCCTCTGTACTCAGCTTTATACAGAGTACACTAATTTTATCTTTTACTTAATAACAGCCAGTGCCTTGTATGTTCTCAGATACTTTACAAATATGTCTGCTGGGAGAAAGAAAGACCCAATTTGGTGCTATTTTACTGAAAAGATTGAGCTTGGAAAGAAGGATGTAGGGGCACACACTTTTTTTTTTTTTTTTATTGGAGGTTTAACGACCATTGTGAGCCCGTCCCTAATTTAGGGTCACTGGTTCCAGGAAAGGGAGAGAGCCAGTGCCGTAAGACAAACACAGCATCCATGCCTCACCGGGATCCGAACCCGGACCCCGTTCGGACGAATGATCAGAGGCCAACGCTTAGACCACTGCGCCACCGGGGCGGCGGGCACACACTGGACTGGTGGAGGTCATTAGCTTTGCTGAAGGACTGTTTCTGGAAAAGGACTTGAAACTATTGAAGCACTTCACACATGCAAAGCTACATCTGCTGGACTGGAGTAGAGAGAATGTTCTCTACTTTTGGACTCCAGCACAGTAAACTCATGAATCAACTGGGGTTAGAAAAGGCTGCAAAACTTGCATTTTTATTTAGATCTTTAAATGGAAAAAGTGCTTAAAAATTAACTGATTACCTACACTGTCTCAGTTTGCAGTAGAAATGTAACTGCAACTGGAAAAATGCATGAATAATTTTAAATTATTTTTGTTATTAATTTCCAGTTAAATTTTTGCAATTAATTGCTTATATTTTGTTGCTAATGGATAGGATTAAGCCTAAAAATCGATTTAAATACAAAATCTGATTTAAATAAAAAAATGGATTTCTTTGATTTTTTTAAAAAGTCATGATTTTTATACCCTGCTTCAAATGAATTGTACACAGGATTCTAGCTTTTTGATTTCACAACAAAATACACAAGGAGTAAAAGGAAACCAACATGATTAGATTGGTATCTACATTTATTCTAAAAAGAAGCCATCAAAAGAGAAGTGGACATCCAAGGAAAACAACCCCACGTTATGGCAATACCATATGGCAAATAGTTATGTGTTCCCCTAGGGGTTCGTGCAAGAAAATAAAGCCTTTCTACGTTTAAAAGGGCTTAATAATAGTATCAACACTATTTTGCAATGTCTGAGCAAAGATTTTGGATTAAAGTTTTATAAACCTGCACATAAACCTAGACTAACCTCTGTCACGAAAAAGAAGAGACCCCAGTTTGCAAAGCATCATCAATCGTGTACTGCTGAAAATTGGAGCCAAGTTCTTTTTTTCCAATGAATCAGCTGTGTGTCAATTTGAATCATGTGAAGAACATGTTTGATGACCAAAAGGCAGAAGGTTGGATAAAAAATACATTGTTAGCACCGTGAGACATCCGCCTAGTCAGATGATATGGGGTGCTTATGTCAGCATCCGGTACTGCTTCATTATCCTTTTTGCAAAGAGGCACTACCATGAATGGTCCTCTTTATGTGGAAATGTTATGCGAGAAGCTGTTAACTCATATGCAAGTGCACAGATGCACAATCTTTATGCATGATGGTGCTCCATGCCACAGATCAAAGACAGTAAAGGACTACCTGCAGAGGAAAAACATAACTGTGCTTGACTGGTGTGGTAACAGTCCCCATCAGAAATTTGTGGACCATTTTAAAAGACAAGGTAGCAGAAAAACAGCCATCAAATTCCCAACCTTTGATTGATGGAATTAAGTACATGTGGTGCAAAGACATTTCAAGTGACTAATGCAAATCCCTCAGAGTATGCCACATCGTATTCTGTACGTTATAAAAAAACAAAGGTGGCCACACAAAGTACTGATTTCGGTCTTTTTTGTGCTCTAAAGAATGTAAGTATTCATCTATGGTTTCATTTTTTTCAAATATCTCTGACTAGTAATTAGTTGTTTCTTTGAAAATCTTAATTTTCAATAAATTGACAAGTGGTCTTAAAAACTGTTACAAATGACTGTATATGGGATGCAAGGTGAAGTAATGCGTAACATATCATTGCCTCTCCATAGCAAATGTCAACCCTGCCTTCTCATATTCTCATAGTGCATCCTGTTACTAAAGGGGCTCTGACGATCACAAATAGCGGTATAACAATACCACCGGATGGGGAAATGCTATCCCACACTCACCAACCCGCTGGGCCAGTGTTTCAAAACTGAAAACTTGACCCTCAGTCCCCAGCAGCTGGAATGTACCTGGCCAAAGCAGCGGCCAGTGCGACATGAAGGCAGATGGTGCTAAGAACCACCCCAGAACTGGACTAGGCTGCCATCTGATGCTGACCTTGGCTACGTTTAATTGATGTTCTCTATCTTCTGATTCAAAGCTTCTTGAATAGGAGGAGGAACTACAGAGAATCAAGTGGGACATTGTCGAGCTAAGTGAGGTCAGAAGGAAAGGAGAAGATCTCGTTGAACTGAAAAGTGGACATCTCTTCTACTATCATGGGACAGATACTGGCAGAACTAGTGGTGTTGGATTTATGACCAAGAAATTGAAGGATAAAATTCTAGAAGTTGAAAGTTCCTTTGACAGAGCTGCTCAACTCATTATTCAACTTTCAAAAAGATACCAGACTTAGATTATTCAAGCTTATGTACACACCACAAGTCATCCTGAGGAAGAAATTGAAGAATTTACGAGGAAATTTGGTATCCAAATAACATGAAGATCATTATGGGAGATTTCAAAGCGAAAATAGGGCAACAGCATCAGAATGAAACTTTGGTTGGTAAATTCAGTCATGGAAACAAAAGCCAGCGTGGAAATACTCTCAAAGTTTGAAGAGGCAGAAAGGTTTTTCATCATGAACTCCTTTTACAGCAACATACACATCCAACTGCCACTAAATCAGTATGCAGACTGATCAGTCTTCATACTGATTTAGTGGCAGTTGGGTGTGTATGTTGTTGGTGATTAATATGGTGGTAAAAGTTTACTTTTTAAATGTTAATATTTTGTGGTGTTGGTATTAGTGAAAAAAAATATTTTCAAAGTTGTTACTCATTATTTCAGTATATTTTCTTAGTGTTCCCTTCAGAAACATTTCTAAATTTTAACTGAGATCTGTGTGATATTATACAATAAAGAAAGAAAGATATTGGACACTACAATGTTGCATTGCTTTAAAAAAACAATCATTCTGTGAAAAACATAAAGAGACTAAGAAATGTGCCTGAATGGATGTGTGATATGTTTCCTGATATGATGCCAAAGATATAAAAAAATTTGTGATAATTGTAGGAAGCAGATTGGTTCATTGAAAAATATGCAAGAAAATAATGATTGCAGTTCAGATGAAACAAGCTATGATCCTCCACCTCCACCTTCAGCTGTTCTGGAAACAGTGTCTGGAGACACTAAATACATCTCTTCAGGAATTAGGAGAGTCCCCTGTACGTAGTACAAATCTTTAGATGAAGCAGTATTCAACCAAAAAATTAAAAAACATTGGGTTAGCACTTAAAAAACAACTATTTGCTAATGCAGAGGATTCCTCAGAAAATGAATGTGAGTCACTGGAACAATCTGCTATAGGCAATCTGAAAACTAGCTTTTCTTCAAGTAGTAGGAAACAGAAAGTAATGCTACTAACTTGTTTGCCTGAATCTTGGAGTATAAGAACAATAATGCATGACTTCAATGCTCCTAACTACATGGTATGCCAGGCAAAATGCTTTTGAAGGAAAGAGGTATATCAGAAAGTCCTGACCAAAAACCATGAAAGAATCTGTCACAAGAAGTTGTGCAAGCAGTACGTTCTTTTTATGAAAATGATGAAATAAGTAGAGTAATGCCAGGGAAGAGAGACTAACTGTGAAGGAGGAGAATGGAGATAAAACAGTAATATCTAAAAGACTTATTTTGTGCAATTTAAAAGAAGCACATAAAATTTTCAAAGATAAATTTCAAGAAATGAAGATTTGGTTTTCTAAATTTGCAGAACTGCACCCAAAACACTGCATTTTAGCAGGACATAGTGGAACACACTCAGTATGTGTTTGCACTACACATCAAAATGTCAAACCTATGATAGAAAATGCTAAGCTCGGCGTGTTAACCAATGGAGAATTGGCCTCTTATAAACACTGTTTGGCAAAAGTGCTGTGCAACCCAGCATCAATTCACTGCATTATGGGAAACTGTAGTTCTTGCCCAGGAAGCACCCAAATAAAAAGTACACTAAAAAATGCATTTGATAATAATATGGTTGAAAATATCACTTTTCGACAGTGGGTTTCAGTAGACAGATGTAACTTAGAAACAATGCAGAAGACCTCATTGGAGTTTATTGAATTATTTTCTGAAAAACTGACCACATTGATACTCCATGATTTTCTAGCTAAGCAGCAAAGCTCTTTTATAAATGAAGTCTAGGAAAACTTGAATGAGGGTGAATATGTTGTTACATGTGACTTCTCTGAGAATTACACTTTCGTGATCCAAGGTGAGGCCCAGAGTTATCATTGGTCATGTGATGATGCAACAGTGTACCCCTTTGTAGTGTACTACAAAGGAGAGAAGAAAACAGAGCATATGAGCTATGTCATAATTTCTAACTGTCTAGAGCATAACACCATAGCAGTCTACTGTTTCCAAAAAAGCTAATTCAGTTTTTAAAAACCAAATTTCAAACTGATATACAGAAGATATACTACTTTTTGGATGGCAGTGCAGCCCAATACAAGAATAAAAAGAATTTTGTAAACTTATTTCCACAAAGAAGATTTTGGCATCGAAACAGAATGGCATTTTTTTGCCTCTGCTCATGAAAAAGGACCTTGCAATGGTGTCGGTGCCACTGTTAATAGATTAGCAACAAAAGCAAGTCTGCAGAGGACATATGATAACCAAATTCTTACTCCACAACAACTTTTTGATTGGGCAGTTAAAAACATTACATCTGTACACTTTGAATTTTCAACACAAAAAGAGAGTACATTGAAACTGAAACATTTCTAGAAGAGCATTTTAGGCAATCTGTTACCATCAAAGGGACACAGGGGTTACATGCCTTTATACCGATAGCATCAAGTACATCAAAAATATTGGTAAAAGCTTTTTCAGATACAACAGAATCTACTGTTGAAACAGTAGCAAAATCTCCAGAAAAACTGGCTTTGAGAGATATTCATGGATACATTACTGCCATCTACGACAAGAAATGGTGGCTAGCTTACGTTTTAACAAAAGACAAAGGTCTTGATGAAGTTAAAGTTACTTTCCTTCACCCAGCTGGCCCATCACTATCTTATACATATCCTACAAAAACCTGATATTTTATGGGTATCTGTAAATGATGTTCTTTGTAAAGTAAACCCAGTAACACCAACAGGAAGAATATATCAAATTCCTGGGGATGATACTGTAAAAACGAATGAAGCGCTTAAAAAGAAGTGAAATCTTAAAAAACATACTGTTTGCATCAGGTTTCGCAAGTGACATTTCGAATGTATGTGTTAACAGTAAATTTGAATGTGTACATAGATATATTAAGAATAAAGAGTGAAGATTTATTTACGGGTAAGTTATGTATATTTCCACTTAAATCTATAAATTTTACAAAAATGTCATTTTTTAGTGAAATGTGTATTTTTGAAATTTTAAAGGTTAGAACCCATGACAATTCCACTTTCATACTTAGGGAATTAGTTAACAATAATGTGAAGTGTTGTAAATAATTTTTTGAAAATTTTTGAAGATGTGCTTTTTGATAAATTAAAAATTTAAATTTGAAAAACAATTTTCATCTCAAATCCATATTGTGTTGTATATCATAGGAAAGCTCTTGGAAAATGCTGCAACATGAAACCTCTCCCACCATTTTAGCTTAATTAGGAGAGTTGCTACAGCAATTTGAAATTATGGCAGTGGGGTGTTTTTTGGCAATTTTTGACAACTTCACATCGCCGTATTTTCAAATTGGGTCGACGTATTTTAATAAAATTTGGTATTTTTCTTCATCTGTATGTAGGCTACCTCTGTGCCAAGTTTCATCAAAATCTGAGATGGTGGGGTGAAATCACTGTGTTGACTTGACGTGGAATGACTCCTTTCCGTATTATTCTTTTCATTTTCTATCCCTGTTCCTCGGTTTTTCTTTTGTTGTTCTTTTTCTTGTCTTATTAGCTCTTTCAAAAGGCTAGATAATGTATTAGGGTCATTCTGGTTACACACCCTTGTTTTATTTTTTGTAAATTAAGATCGATTCCTTCATTCTCATTTGTCTCTCTGATTTTTTATTTCTTTTTAGCATTTCAATTTCTTCGAATTTTGGAAATGTTCGGTGGTCAATACAGAATTGCACTAATGCAGTTTTTGCTTTTTTTTTTTTTTTTTTTTTTTGCCAGTTAGATAGATATGTGTTATTATTTTAGCCTTTTTTTTAACCTGTTTTTAGTACTCCCTATGTACGATATTGGGGGTATGTGTGCAATGGGAATTTTGTAAGACCCTGATTCCTCTAATATTTTGCTCTCAGTTTTATTGTTAATAGTCAGATTTTTCAAGGTGTTCACTGAACTTCCTAGTTGTAAGTCAAATTTAGCACATTGTCTAATAATTTCTTGACTGACACCTTCCAAGTAAGGGAATGCACCTATATATTTTAATTTATTTTTTCTCACCTTTCTTTGATTGTAAACTTCTTGGTCTTCATTTCTCTTAGCCATATGATTTTTTACTCTCGTATATCCATTTTTAATGAGCTTATTAGGGTAACCATAATCTTGTGATATTTTCAAGATAAAATCAAGCTCTTGATTCTTTAGCCTATTATTAGAAGTGTGCATATACGCTCTTCGAATCAAGTTTACTATGCTATTTTTTTATGGATAACAGGATGGTGCGTAGAGTATGGAATAAGTACGGGAATGTACGTTGCTTTCCTGAAAACAGTGTATTCAAACTTTTTTTATTTATTTTTTTAAGTAGAATGTCTAAAAATGACAGACTATTATTCACTTCAAATTCAAGCGTCAGTTCAATGGTGTTGCAGATTACATTGAATCGATGAGCTAGATCTTGTAGCTCGGTATTGTTGAGTTTTGAAATAATGATGATGTCATAAACATACCGAGCATATAGTAGTGGTTTTTCAGGTAGAGTTTGAATAATTTTTCTTTCGATGTATGCCATTATCACTTCTGCGTATAACGCCGATAATGGGGATCCCATAGGGCCGCCTTGAGTTTGTTTAAAAATACTTCCCTCAAATTGGAAGATATTGTTTTCTTTAATGAAGTATTATTTAGCTTTATAACTGATGCTTATTACAGCGTGTCACCTGACATGCTGAAAAATCTGCAGCGCGAGATTCAATCTAGAGTTCAAATGTGTATTGTGGCTGACGGAAAGCACATTGAGCACCGACGGTAAATGTGCTTAGTGACAACTAATTGCTTCTTTCTGATGCGTTTCGTGACGTAACAGTGTTCAACATTGCGAACAAACGAGCGTTGTACGCGTTCTATTCTTAGCATTCATGTGCGCAAGGTGTCTTTTCGTACCAAATCGATGCTGCTCTACAACTTTGTAATTGATTATTTTCCAGTATCTTGTATAGTTTCAGAGATCGGCACGCTAACTCCTGACTTTGCTGCTAGGAGGCGCTGTAAGCGGTCTCATCAAATAGTGCATAGCCACTTTACTATACCTAGACACCGTTTTTATGGCTATAGCTGGACATCGGCGTTCAAAAGTTACGGGGCTGAGAAAGGACTATACTGGGCACCCTGTATATATAAAACACACCATTTTGGATATTTTTTTCCTCGCCAAAATTGTAAATGCCCAAAGTATTTTTTTTCTCGTAATGAAAAGTTACGTTATAATACACACATGAAAATATTTATAGCAAATTTGAAGTGGGGGCTCATTTTGAAAAAATTTGTTTTGTTTAATAAAAATGTGGCCTCATTTTTCCATGTCTTTTGTCATTAAATTTTTAAAAAAATGTTCTTTTAATTCTGAAAATATGCAGAAACAAGTTGTTCCCAAATGTATGGATCATGCAGATCATTTAAGAAAAAAATATGTGGCTGCAACAGTTAGTTGTGAAGTTATGAATTTTTTTGTTTGTCCTGCAGTGTAATTGTGAAAACTCAGCAGCAAAAAACTTCAAAGGCAGAGCTACCCAATTTTTAAAGTGGCATTACTCAAGATCTACTGGACTGACTGACCTAAAATTTTAACTGGTTTCATATACCACCAGTACAATACTTTGTGCCAATTTTCACAAAATTCTGAGATGGGTGAGTGACATCTTGTGAAAATACTGGGTGATTTGACATGGAATGACCCTGCAGTGTTCTAAACAAGTTCAATAGAAGTAGTGGCCATAGAATGGTGAGATGGAAGTTGCATCTCAACACTAAACTGGAGCGTGGTAAGCTCATAAATCAAATAAAATGTATTGGCATGGCCAAACCTAAAAATCGTCATAATAATGCCTTAAAGTTGGAACTGAAGAACCGTTTCTCTGCTAGTCAAGAAGGTTTATCATCAAAAGAAGTGGACATCTCTGAAGTTAACAGAAAACTAACCAAGACTCTTATGGAAACAGCAACAAAAATAGGTGGTACTAAGAACAAGTTGCATATGAAGAAAATATAAGGAAAAACAAAAATGCTAATGCAAAAGAGAAGGGAGATGAGGAGGAGATGAGGACAAATAAAGAAAATTTAACTTCCAAAATAGAATATACAGAGTTATGCAAGACAATACAGAAAAATATCACTGAAGACATAAGGAATTGGGAAGAGTGAAAGATTTCTACACAAAACTATATGAAAGAGATGTATCATATCTCACATAGTTTCAGTCATTAAGGAAGGTACCAGTACCAAAGTTCCTCTTCTCCTCCTGGCAGAAGTTGCACATGCAATTAAGAACATGAAATGGGGAAGAGCTCCAGGAGAAAATGATATTACTGTGGACATTGCACAAGAAGCAAGCAGAGAAATAGAAATTACACTCGCTCAAATTTTCACTATATGTCTCAATGAAGGAAAGATTCCTGAGGATTGGAACAATACTACAATGATCCTGCTATGTAAAAAAGGTGACAATGAGGATCTCAGGAGCTACAGGCCCATCAGCATCCTTTCAGTGGTTTATAAAATCTTCACGAAGATAACACTGGACAGCTGGATTCAGGAGTGGCTACAGCACCATATATCATATTCATGTACTGAGAGAAATAACTGAAAGAACGAGGGAATATGAACTCCCATTATGCACGACTTTTATCGAATATGAAAAGGCCTTTGATTCCGTGAAACCATCAGCAGTTAGAATGACTTTGAAATCCTGCAGTATTGAATATGCTTACATTAATTAGCATTATTAATAACATCTATGAAAATGCAAGTGCAAATGTCCGGTTATTTGAGGATACAGCACCAATAAAAATTGGAAAGGGAGTGAGACCAGATGATATCATTTCTCCCAAACTCTTCAATGCCACATTGCAAAGTGTCTTTCAATCAGTGAACTGGGAAAACAAGGGGATAAAGATTAATGGAGATTATTTAACTGACCTTCATTTTGCTGATGAGTTAATCATTTTTGCAACTACCCCTTCACAGCTGCAGAGTATGATTCAGGAACTTGATGACAAAAGTAAAGAAGTGGGATTAAAAAGTAAAAAACTTTCTGAAGACAAAAGTGATGTACAATGCTTTTACAAGAAATGACGATTTATCGATTGATGGGGGAAAGCTGGAGATAACCAATACCTACATTTACCTTGGACAGTAAAAAAAATTATGTGGCTGCACCAATTAGTTGTGTTATCAAGTGAGAGTCACAACATTTACCTTTCATAGAAGTTATTAATAATGCTAATGTAAGCATCTTCTATGAAGAAATTAATTGGTGTATAAAACTTGGCTGGAGAGCTTTTGAAAGGAACAGTACAATTTTTAAGAGCAATATGCCATTATGTCTTAAAAGAAAAGTGTTTAACCAATGCATCCTTCCAGTTCTTACACACGGAGCAGAGACATGGACTTTAACTAAAAAAGACATACAAAGGCTGCAGACAACTGAAAAAAGTGTGGAGAGATACATACTTGGTGTAACCAAGAAAGGTAAAAAGAGGAACTCGTGGATAATGAAAATAACAAGAGTGGACGACATCATAAATATAGTGAAATCACTGAAATGACAATGGGCTGGACATGTTGCCAGAAGAATGGACCACCAATACAACTGAAATTTTAGACTGGATTCCGAGGGACAGAAAAAGGCCCAGAAGAAGACCCCATGGGAGATGGATGGATGAAATCTGAAAGCATGCTGGAGTAACATGGAGAAGAGTGGCTCAAAACAGACAGTTGCTTAAGGAACTTGGGGAGACCTTCATCCAGCAGTGGATTCATAAGGGTTGACAATGATACACACTGCCGGAAAGTGAAAAAGAACACCAAGAAGGAATTGGCGGACGATCATGAAATTTACATACGTAGGTGTGATGTTAATTTCGGGACCAACTGGTAAGCGCTTACGCCACAGCACGGCATAATATGCAAATTATTGTAGGTGGTATTTAAGGAGTACGGCGAAGTGAATGTAATCAGTTGTCGGCGTACGGACACGTGCAAATACCCTGAAGAAGCTGCAATGCCTGGACATGGAAGACGTGAACGATTTCAGCAGTTATCGGACTTTGAGCAAGGTCGTCTAGTCAGACTGCGCAAGGCCGGGTGGTCGTATCGTCGTATTGAGGAGCGAATTGGATGGGAAGTATCGGTGGTGGTACGATGGTGGCGTAGATGGTCCGAGGAACATTCCCACACGAGAAGACGTGGAGTCACAGACGGACTGATGAGCGGACCAATCGACGCATAAGAAGAGCGGCGTTGTCAAACAGAACATCCACTGCGACGTAAATCCGAGCTGCCATTGCACCTGAGGTGACTGTGCGAACAATCCGCAACCGTCTACTGGATGCAGGACTACGTGCATGTGTGCCTCTGGCATGTGTACCTCTGACTCCAGCCCACCGTAAGGAACAGCTGCAGTGGTGTCGCCAACGTCTGCACTGGAGAACGCAATGGCGATCTGTCGTGTTCAGTGATGAAAGCAGATTCTGCTTGGGAGCCTCCGATGGCTGTATGCGTGTTCGCAGATGCACAGGGGAGCGTCTCCATCTTTCTTGCATCCACCAGCGTCACACAGGGCCTACACCTGGTCTCCTGGTGTGGGGAGCGATCAGCCATCACTCCCGTACACAACTAGTGTTTGTACTGGGTACGTTAAACAGCACCTCCTACATCAACATCATTCAGCCCGTTGTGCCATTTCTAAGGTCGATCCATCGTGTTTTCCAGCAAGATAACGCACGCACACACACGGCACGTGCAACGCAACATGCACTTCAGGTTGTGAGACAACTTCCATGGCCTGCACGTTCACCGGATCCCCCATTGAGCACGTGTGGAATTTTATGGGACGACTTATCCGGTCTCCACGGCCAGTCACGACCATCCCCGATTTACGGGTCCAGGTTGAGGATGCTTGGAACTCAATACCCCAAAATTACATCCAACATCTGAACGACAGACTCCATGCTAGAATTGCACAGTGTGACGCAGTTCATGGCGGTTCAACCTCATACTAACCATGTTACATGGAAATGTTATTTTTCAGTTTACCAGCAAATACAGCTGTATTTTGCCATAATGTTTTGATCACGTTATTCTCTGTATTCCATAATTATGCTGTATAAATTTCGTTGGTATCAGACGTCTCCTTCTTGGTGTTCTTTTTTCACTTTCCGCCAGTGTATATTTGATATATTACGAGCGTATTCAATGAAAAAGATTTATAATTTTGCAGATTACACATACTTTTTTGACGATTCATTTTGCATCAGAACCCTTTTTTCATTATTATTGTTGACTGTTTTCCTTTCATTTCAGTGTATGAATCATATTTATCCTGGTTTTTTTTTGGGGGGGGGGGGTTCCTCTCATGCTGTCACTTTATACATACTGAAAATCCTACAGTAAAGCAAATTGCCAGACATTCAACACCGCACAACAGGGGCGATTGGAGTGTGTTTCACATCCATGTCGGGCTTATTCAAAGTGGTCGTCTGCTGCAAATCACAGAGAGCATTTCATTGGTTATGAAGATCAAATCCACACTGAACACATTGGAAACACGGACATTCATTTAATGTCATGGTAAAGTTGCAGACACCTCACCATGACCGGCTAAGCTTGAAGACCAAAACAAACACTACCACGCAAAAGAACAAATTTAGAAGTTATTGATGGCATGACATTTTCCAGACTTAATAAACTACAAATTTCTTGAAATTATGGGGGGTTTTTTACTGAGGAATAAAAGGATATTATTTATACATCTAATTTTAAGGTTGGAATTTACCTCATGAATGGTACCAACTACTACAGCTGTAGTCCTAAGGGACCATCCATAAAGTATGTCCATGATTTTTTACTATTTTTGGACCCACCCCTCCCTTATGTTACATTTTGTCTGATTGTTGACACCCCTCCCCCTAACAAGTACATCCTAATTCCCACAACTCCCTTTATTTTTGACTGCTTTTAGAAGTCCGTTGAGAAACAAAGGAAATTTGTAATTATTTAAAGGAATCTTCTATATATTTACAAGTTTGCTTCAGAAAATATTTATTATTTAGGCATTAATTTACTCCCAAATACTACCTGAACTTTATCATTCTGAAATAAAGATCTACAAATGAGCGCATGCATTGAAGGTTGCAACATTCCCGATTATACCATCTACAAAACATGACAGATTTGGCAGTGCAAATATGAGAACTTAATATTAATATTCTGATTTAGCTAAATATAATCAGAAATCTGAAATATTTCACACTTTTTTTAACTATTAAAAGAAGAAAAAAAGAGAAAACAAAACAAAGAAATACCATTCACTATATTTTTGCCGCTGGAAGCCCGAATTTCTAAACCTTCCCCTCCCCCATGTCACATTTGGTCTCCCCCTGTATAATCTTGGACATACTAAGGAAGAGTAGGAGTACTAACCAAAAATTTTACATATAAATAATATTCTTTTATTCCTTAATAAAAAAAACAGCAACACAATTTTGAGAAATTTTCGTCAAACTGCTATTATATAGAATTACTTGCAACAGTAGTGTGTCAGTGTGTAGAAAAACAGGTAAAATGTCATTAGAATGCTCTGAACTTAAAAAAAAAATTCCACAATAGTCATTAAAAAAATTGATGCAAAAAGAATTCCATAAAAAAGTCTGTAATCTTCAGAAGTACAAAAAAAATGTTTATAATGTTATGACTAAGTTTTCCTATAACATTTTGAAATGAGTTTTATTTTAGCCCTTAAACATTCTACATGGAATACTTTAGAAATCTGATAAGAAGCAATTTACAAATGAAATTACTAGCACACAGGTAAGATTCCACTAGAGCTCTAGGGATTTTTTTTTTCCTTTTTTCAAAATAACATGGTTGTTATATTGCATAGGCCAGTTGTCAGGCAAGAAAAATCTCATCTCAACCATGTATACAATGTACAAAAAAGGCATATATGAAAATAAAAGCACATAATTCAAAATTGATGTCAGTGTTTTCCATTTGTTTGCTTGGGATTTTTTTACTATTAAATTAACTATATAGGGCCTACTTAACATATATTCTCACTCTAATCCTCCTGTATTATTAAATTAGCTATATGTTTAACATACATAACCACTGCACTTTTCCCTTGGAAGATTTCTTAAACTGACTAAAAATACAAAATAAAACTTAGCTTTGCATTTAAAAAGGAATCTAATCACAGCATAATTAATTGTCAATGTCATGTACAGAGCATGTTTCTAAATGAAATAAGTTGATAAATTTTACTATTGCTGTTTTAATAAGCAGCCTATGGTGAAAGTCGGAAGTGTTTACAATTTTTTGAATTGTAGCTGTAAGAAATTTATGTAACACTGAAAACATAAACATATATATTTTATATGCAGAACATTAACATAAAAAATTATTTTTGTTTTACCTAAAAGAAAAAAATTAAATGAAAAAAAGTATTTCCACAATCAAATCAAAACTGAGTTGAAAATCTATAGGAAGGAAATTATGAGTGCTGAAATCTATGCAAAAGCCACTCATAAAAGAGAGGCTTTTAATTCTACTATTGAATTGGCTGTATAATTAAAGGTATCTGCATGTTAATTAAATGTTGAGCATTTTCATGTTTTTATCTTAAACATATCAAAAACTAAACAAAAAGATCTGTTTAATGAAGTTTTAGAATTATTTTGGATTATTAAATATATATATATATATTTTTATATAAGGTTTAACTATCACAGTGAGCAACTTAATGGACTAGGCAGTCGCCCGTCCCTAATTTAGGGCCAACTGGTTCCAAGGAAAGGAGAGAGCCAGTGTCATAAGTCAAACGCAACATTTATGCCTCACCGGGAATCAAACCCAGACCCCTCTCGGATGAGCTCCGTTAAATATTTAGATTTGCTTTTAAATTCATACATGATTCAAAGGCATTTCCTTGCTCTAACCATAAGATTTTTTTGTTTAATTATATTGGTTGCACACAGATTCTATTCTGTGACTCCCATGTCAGTTCACTAATATCAAACACATTTTAATCAACTGAATAAATAGTATGGATGATATTTTCCATTCCACTGAGTGAGTATAACATTCTCACATAATGATTTGATCTTCATGTCAGAAGAAAATTAATACTTAAAAAATAACTTTGAATATTAGATATAAATATACAAATATTTTAATGTTTATAATCTAAACATAAGATATGACAGATCAGCAAAAGAGATTATAACAGAAAGCAGTGGGTGATCTTTTATGAACTTTTACTGAAATAAACTGGAAACTGTTCACACCTAAGTTTTAACTGCAAAAATAACTTTTAATTATCATATCTAATTTATTTATTATTCAAGCCATTGCAATAATTCTAACAAAATTTTGTTATTTTTTTATACTGCCAAATCGCCAACTGGCTCTCTCCCTTCCCTGGAGCTAGTGACCCTAAATTTGGGACCGGCAACTGCTTATAGCCCATCGAGTTGCTCACGGTGGTCATTAACATTCAATTAAAAAAGAAAAATCGCCAAAATCTGAGTCAAACTCAAGTCCTCGGCCTATCACTTTGAACTTGTCAGCATGAGAAAGAAAAAAAAAAAAAAAAAAGATTAATATTTACGCATACAGTACATGAATGAAAACTTATCAAGACGATTCCATGAGAACGAACGCTCTTCACTGAGTTTTTATGCTTCCTAACATAAACCTCCCCAGACTCATGAAGTTACCCGCTGTATAAGAATCATAACCGATAACATTAAATTTGAATTATAAAATGCAAAAAATTTTAAATTCGAATCACAATTGGCAGAGAAAACTGAAAAAAAAAATTGTTAGGCAGCTTCTTTATACCAAATATAGTCACACAACGGAGCAGTATTTCGCATTCAAAAGCGTAGTTTGTGTTATCGTACATTTGAACATGTCTCTGCGGTCCATAGACACCACACCATAATTCGGCAGACTCTATTATATACATTTCATTACTCAACACCCTATATTTGGGACTGATCGCTAATTTGTTACAGCATGAGAATTGAACGAACTATATTTTGACAGTGCTATCTACAAAATCTTTAACCACGAACAACTACTTTTCTGGTGATACAATTAAGGGGTGGTAACAATTCATTTCGCCGATACCTACCAAATATCGCATTCCTGTTCGCAATTAATCAATCGGTCGCAAAATTTAAACATGGATAACAGAATCATCTAGTTTTAAAGCGTGCACATTTTATGTTCGTATAGCAACAAGCATAGCGTTAAGATCTAATATACAAACGAAAAATTTATCGAACTGATATTTCCAAATACGTAGTTCAAAAATTCACACTTAGACTTTGGCACTTGGAAATCCTATGGGTTAATAATGACGAAAAATTAGTTTCATATAATAACATATTAAATTAAATGAACTCACACTTCCCACACCGAAATCAAAAAGTAAATATAGCAAACGATTCCAAGCGTCAACTGTAGCTAATACAACAACGGAAGGTACCTCACCTCACCTAAAACCAGCCCTACGTTACGTGACCGACTTAAGCAAAACACAAAAGGGTGTGGATCCCATCCACGCCAGCGATTGGACTACATGCCGCTGCGCACGTCTTGCTGTCGTCTCGTATGGCATGTGCGGGTGCGCACCTACTCACTTTTAGCTTAGAATTTGTTGACGTTTAACAGCGAGGTGGCTCTTGCGCATTATATTTCTTTGTTTGGAGTTTAACGATGCCTGTAAGCTTCTAAAGCTAAGAGCTGTCCTTAATCTAAAGTCGCTGGTTCTAAGGTAAATTGAGAACCGGTACAATAGGTTAAATGCACCACTGATGTCTCATTTTCTCATACGACTCAGCCAAACCCAGCGCGCAACTTCAATTATCGTTGTTTCTTTTGTTTTTACCTTTATTTTGGGGCCTAACCATCTCCGTGAACATCCTAAGTCTAGAAGGAGTCGCCCGTCTCGAATATAGAGTTGTTTAACGACCCTGTAAATAGCTTTAGTTCCACGGAAGGGTGAGACGAGCCAGTGCCATAGTATCCCATGCTTCATCAGGGACACGAACCCAGTAGCGCCCATCTGAGTACTTTTAGGAAGATGGGGGGGGAGGGCTAAGAAAAATCCTTACCTCCTTCAAGGCTGTCAAACCTTTTAGTAAATGTACAAGATACTAAAATACAACAAAAATAATTGATACAATCAATCATTAATATCTTATTTTTTTAAAAAAATGCTTTAAAAAAAGGTTTCCTCTATTTTAGTGTTTTAAATTTATAAAAAATTTGGCTATACCAACTCGAACCCCCCCTCCCCGGCACCTTTGCGCGAACCTAAGCCCAACTTGGAAGATTATCGTCAAGCCTGAGCCTATGACCCGTTGTATTCAATAAAAAGAAGATGACGCTTGTTCCATTAAAATTAACGTTGTAATCGAAAACAGATATTATCATCACAGTTGGGGAAGCAAACAATTTCACATTAAGTACTAAATACTTCTCCGACATGCTCCAAGCAGGCCGAAACAGCAAACGTTAGCCAAATGACTGAAACTTATTATTTAGATCATGAATCCTGAACTCAAAATCGCCGCCCCGGTGGCGCAGTGGTCTAAGGCGCTGGCCTCTGATCATTCGTCTGTAAGGGGTCCGGGTTCGAATCCCGGTCAGGCATGGATGTTGTGTTTGTCTTACGGCACTGGCTCTCTCCCTTCCCTGGAACCAGTGATCCTAAATTAGGGACGGGCGACTGCTTATAGCCCATTGAGTTGCTCACGGTGGTCGTTAAACCTCCAATCAAAAAGAAAAAAAAAAAAAAAAAGAACTCAAAATCAAAGAGTAGTATGATGAGCGCCCTTGCTCATCATACTACTCTTGATTTTGAGTTCATAGGAAGGAGGCTCAAGCTCCATCCAGCCGTTGGCATAGTCAAATTTTTGAAAAATTTAAAACAGTAAACTAGACGAAACCTTTTTTTAAAGCATTTTTAAAAATAATAAGACATTATAATGATTGATTGTATCAATTATTTTTGTTGTATTTTAGTATCTTGCACATTTACTGAAATGTTTGACAGCCTTGAAGGAGGTAAGGATTTTTCTTAGCCCCCTCCCCCTAAAAGTACTCATATATGGGCGCTATTGATGATGAGTGTATGCGTACCTGGTGTGTGCAAGCTTGCACATATGCACCAGGTACACAGCGGAACGGTTGCAGATATTCTAAAGGGAGCACAATATTTCCACCAATACATTTCCACACTCAATCGAATGAAAAAAAGCAACATCAAGTGCATTGATACGTGTTCCTTCGATTGTTTTACAAACTTAATAGTAAAATAAAATAGGCGCCAAAAATTAAAAAAATTCCCTTTCATAGGGGTAGGTCCCCCCTCCCCCAACACACACACACCCAACCTTCCTTGCACAAAGTCAATCACAGATTGATTTTTTTATTTTTTATTGAAATTTTAAGTACCACCATGAGCAACTTAATGGGCTATAAGCAGTCACCCGTCCTTAATTTAAGGTCATTTGTTCCAGGGAAGAGAGAGAGCCGGTGCTGTTAAACAGCCACAACATCCATACCTCACCGGGATTCCAACCTATACCCTTTATCGTACGAATGATCGTAAGCAAGGCCATCTTTTTGGCCTTGTCAGAAGCCAGCGCTTAAACCACTGCGCTAGTAGGACGGCGATCACGGATTGACCTTTGGTTGTTGACTGCTCTACCTTTGTAAAAGCTGTTGGCAACAGGTAAAAAACACAAGGTCAGCTTTGATCTGCTGATGTGATTGAGGAAAGATAACTAGTTTATCAACGATGTTTACAAAAATTATTTACAACTTAGAAATTTTATGATATTTACAGTGTAGTATCAGATGTTGTGCTTACATGTTACATTTATACGTAACGCTTTTGGCTGTCTTTCTTTTGTTGAAATTTCAGTAACATAAATAGCTGTCGCAATGTCACATTATTAGGAGGCCGTACATGTGTTCCCACGATGTAGCAGAAGAAACGGTTTTCCTACTTCCTCGTTTAAAGTCGTCTTGGAATGTAAACAAAATTTAAATGTGCGTTTTTTGCCAGAGGTAGTTCAGCTGAAAAGTAGAGATGAATGATGATTGCTGTGCCAGAGTACACCTTAAAGATGTGTATGACTTGGCTTCCGAGATTGCTTCCGAATTTGAGAAAATAGTGAACGTTTGCGGGTCTGACAGCTTGCGACCTGTGGTACTGAAGGTTATACGTTCCCTGGAATACTTGGAAGCTACAGTCCTAAAGCTGGAGGACACCGAGAAGGAACTGGACGATTTAAAAATTGATTTTAATCAGCTATCGAGTAAAAGGGAGGCATATAGAGAAGAAAAACTTAAATTATCTCAGGTACAGTTGTGTGGTTTTTGAAAAGAATGTATGGTTTAAAAAAAATTGTGGTGAAAAAAATGATCAGAGATATCATTTAAGGTATTTCCCACCTAATAAAAAGTTATTTATTTATGGAAATGTGGTAGGTGTTAGTATGAGTTTTTTTTTCATGATGCAAATTGTTGTGGCCGCCCCCTGTGGCGCAGTGGTCTAAGCAATAGCTTCTGATCATTCGTCCGAGATGGGTCCGTGTTCGAATCCCGGTGAGGCATGGGTGTTGTGTTTGTCAACGACACTGGCTCTCTTCCCTGGAACCAGTGGCCCTAAATTACGGACGGGCGACTGCTTATAGCCCACTGAGTTGCTCACGGTGGTTGTTAAACCCCGAATAAAAAAAAAAAAAAAAATTGACTAGGACTCCTGATTGGCAGGTCATAGAATGGGCATCATACTCAACCTGTACTCGTAAATAACATCTGGGATTGCAGTCTTCCAAGGGTCTGAATATTGACCTGAGATGTTGGATTTACAATTTGGTTTGAGTTTTGTGTGCAGGCAGATGAAGCCACCTCTTATGATTGGCTAGGAAAATCTAGAAATAAATTCTGTGATTGTGCATTTTGATTTACTTCACTGTCAGTATAAAGCTCAGACGAATTATTTGCTTGTACTAGTCTCTTGATCAAAGCATTGAAACTTGTTTGACTTGAAAGTTTCATAAAATAATTCCCCAATCAGCTGCACTGCCCTGATGGCACAGTGGTCTCTGGCTTCTGATCATTCATCCATGATGGGTCCAATTTCAAATCTTGGTGACCATCAGCACCTGCAGGATTTTTCTCATGGGGCTCAAAGCAAAGGTCCAGCATACAAGACCTCTCTAATTCATTCAAGATAAATGACAGAAATATAAGGTCCAGTTTCAAATCTTGGTGACCTGCAAGATTTTTCTCATGGGGCTCAAAGCAAAGGTCCAGCATACAAAGACCTGATTCATTCAAGATAAATGACAGAAATATAAGCTTAGTCTCACTTCTTAAAGGAAAATATATTGATTTCTTAAGACAAAGAGGGAGAAATATTACACAGTATTTAATGGCAATGATGATTGTGTCACTCCTGGTGGGATGAAAATAAAAATTGCAGCCTTCTATAGGTTTGCACAAATCGGTTAACAACTTTTCTTATAAAATCTGCATTTCCATACACCCAATTTCTATGAACACTCATTATACACATTCCTCTTAGTTTCTCCTTGATTATGGTTAATCTGACCTGAATTCACCCTATGCAGGGTGCTGAAAGATCTTTCAACGGTGCATGTTGTTGCAAGGAATGTGGCTGCGTTTTGTAGTGTCCTTGAAACTGTCAGGTAACATTTATCTGCTTCTTGCATACTTTCTGAAAGGTAAATATTGTCTGGTTCTGCTACCAGCTTGTCTTTCCAAAAGTTGTGCCACCATCTTCATTCTATGTCTCCAGGATGCATGCCGTATGCTGCTGTATAATGTCTTTGACTGACAAATTAAATTTAGCTTAATCAAGTCTGCTAATATTTTTGGAAAATAAATGAAAAAGAAAAATGAAAGTTTCTCCTTATTCATGAACCTGGTTTTCAGAAAAGTTATCAAAGAGTCCAAATTTGGAGGGCTCAATCCAGCTTTTTAAAGATGATACCCATTTATAAAATTGTGCTTATTTTAGTGAAATTTACCTATTTTTGTTAATTTTATCAGGGTGTCTGCCAGTGGCGGCTGGTAACTACGTGCTGCCTTACTGCAGCACGCTAAAAAATTTTGAATTCATATTAGTATTGATTTTTGTAGCTGAAAGTGCATGCATATGATTTGCTGCCAGCCCAAAATCCGATTTTTAGGCGGGCCGTAATCAAGGTTCCTGTTCGTCATTCGATCTGTGGTGTCAGTTAGCACACGGGAAAAACAGTGTGGTTCTGTTGCCACCCACCCGTTCGGTCTTTCGTGTTGCAAATCGGGTAGCACGGCCCCAATAGCGTGTCATTCCTGCCTCCTTACATCACACCTCTTGGGGATCCTCTTGTCAAGCCAACCACAAGGGTTTCCAGCGTGCTGTATTTCTCTCAGCACGATATAAGATCGCCGGCAGCAAACGGCGTTGAAACCAAAGATCACCTCATTCCCCTCTTTCTCTCATCGGAACTGGGAGCAGGGCAGTTGACCAATAGAATAGAGGGAAAACTTATCTGATTGTTTGTTTGTTTCTGTGCTTTCATAACGTTTGCTTGACCAGTCAGTTAAAATCTATCTGTGCTTTTATTTTATTTGTTCTTTATTCTGTGGTTTTTGTAATCTTTTAATTTCAGGAATAGAGGCTGCAATTAATTCAGTAGATTCTTTGTTGAAAAGTATCATTTTCTTCAAGAACTTTAGAGGGAAAAATTGAAGTAAAGTCCTTAGGTCGAACAACACCAGATTTGATTATAGCTCAGGCAGTGAAATGCGGGAAAGTGCATTAAAAATCGCAAATAATAAAGGTGCAAGAGTGATTGACTGAATTGTATATTGAAGCACACTGTAAAAAAGTTTCGTATTAAAAATATGAAACCGAATAAAAACTTATTTTAAAAATTAATGAGTAATGTTTTCTAGGCAACTGAAGTCGGGGCAGAAGAATCAAGCCGTATATTCCGCAAAATATTAGGCTTAATACTGTGTCGAATATACGATTACAAATTTAACCTGTAACGCCAAAGAGGTGAACAAAATGAATAATCATATTAATTTATACGTAATTAAAAAAATCTGCTCTTTGGTATTTTCCCTGATGACCAAGATGATCCCATTGCCCAATTCCTAAGGCCTGTTATGGTAGTGGGGGGGAGGCGCAGACCATGTGTAAGTCGCAGCACATACACTCTCAGGAGCACGAGCTGCCACTGGTGTCTACTAGTTATGAAAGTCATGAAAAAGTCACTGATTCAATAATGAAGCAAAAAATGTTCATGCATGATTTATTACGTAGTACTAAACTTTAGGAATAGTTAGATCTTTTGGCTGTAACATCAGCCGTGTTCACACTAGAAGCAGGCACTTAAGTGGTTGACATCGTTTCTTTAGCTGTTGCCAGTAGAGATTTCCAAATTAATGTGGAAATCTCTACTGACAATCATCTAAAGAAATGAAATGGCTAGAAAGTGTGAACTTAATGAAATTATGTACTTAGGTAGAGACCATGGATATTCTATGGATGTGATACACCGAATTCATAGAAAAATTTCTGTAAGTACCACATTAATAAAAAAAAAATACAAGAAAATGTATTGATTACATCACAGGCATAGTTAACATTCTTAGGAATGCTTGTAAGACACACATTTTGTATTAGGACAAAAAAACCTATTATCAGTTGTAAGAAAAGACAGTGATCCAGTCCCAAATGAAAACAAGCATGGAGTTTATAAAATTCCTTTGAAAGCTGTAGACCTAGACCAAATCAATATAGGTTCCACAATGAGGTCTTTACAAATCCAGTTGCAGGAGCATAGATATAACGCAAGAACTTCCTCAGATTCAACTGCCCTGTCAAGTTTCTTGAAATGAGGAACATCCACACTGCTATGGGATGAATCCTGTGTTATATCCAGTCATAATACTAAAAATGCAACTTTATTTACAGAAAGTTTGTACATCTTTAACAAACTTAGCAAGGTGGTAAGGGAATAATTTTCAAAGAAAATATGACCACCACAAAAGACCTTTCATTTCATTAAATATATAACTGTCTCGAACCACCCACCACTGGTATCATTCTTTAAAAGACCCAGTGAGTTGCATCAGTATCAAGGGACATGCCCACTACGTTTAAGAATCATTGGTGTTGTATATACTGTATAAAGAGCGGCAGCAGATAAAAACTTTTTTAGAAGTTTTTTACACTATCGTAGGATTTTAACTTTAACCTGATGATGTACCAGTCGCTGGCACGAAAGATTTTGTGTGATGTTTTAACCAATATTCATACTTTTACTATTATTTCATAGTGTAATTAAAGTGGTTCTCATTATTCACTTTGACTCAAGCCTGTGTTCAATATCGAGCGGTGACTGCATTATCAACACATTCAGTTTTCAAATTATCAGAATATTGAAGGGTGCATCCGAATTTGCAAGTGTTTTTATTGAAAATAATTTCAATGCTTTCTTGTAGCTTAGTGAAAAATTGTTTGAGAAGAGTGTAATCCTTTTGGATTACACCCTTCTCAAACAATTTTTCACATTAGATGTAAATGTCATTTTCATCTAATGATCAAAGTGTCAAAAAAAGAGCACTTATTCTCTCCTCCACAAATAAAACTGTTGAAAACATTTTTGCATAGAAGTATATGTTTATATGTTACAAAATGTTGTTTACAAAATTTTGTGATCAATTTAACAATTTAAATTATGGTGCCACAACATTGTTAAAATATAAATGTTAAAAAAGATGTGAAATGAAATTACGTAGCATAACGTTGAGTATTTCGACTTCCGGTGCATCATATTTTTGTTACCAGCAGAAGGGCAGGGGACACTTATTCCATAGAAATGGGACAGAGTGCACCTATCTTTAATGTGTGTGTGCGTGCGTAGACACACATTGGATAGGGATATATACGTAAGGTGACCAGACATCCTCATTTTCTGGGGACAGTCCTCAATTTGAATGCTTTGCTTCAATGTTGTAAAAACTTATTGAAGACGTCAAATGTGCTCAATTCTTAGTTTTTGTCCACAATTTTTGAAATTTCCCCCAAAAAATTGAAATAGGTAAAAATGTATTAAACAAAAGGCATATAATTCAATTGAATTTACCAAATGCAACCAAATTTAGCATCAATTTCATATTTAATTGCTGGAAAATGGATTCATAAAGGAAAGGTTTGGAACTATTTTCCAAAGCGGATGAATTTTTATTTGAATTTAGTTAGAAATCATGCAGTATTAATGGGAGACATGCCGAAGCATCTAACAGAGTCATCTTGATAAATGTGGTGTTACGATTTTTTTGCTGTTTTCAGTATTTCTTTTCTATTTTTTTTAAATGAATCTCACCTTTTTCAGCGTCCACTTTCTTGCAATTAAATAAGTAATTGATATAATTAATTTGGTTACATTTGATAGATTTCATTTAGAGTTCCACAACTTTTGTTCAGTACATTTTTCATTAAACTGTTTCTTCGAGTGAGGTTATTGGACTTGGAATATTCCTTCTCATAGAAATAACATACAGCTATTCTATGATTTCTGCTTGGTCAGCGCATAGTAATTTTCTGGCTTCAGATATCTAATCTTGTGCAGAATCACAATGAAATTTCAGTACAAATTCAAAATGTAGCTTTGTTTGCAAGTGCTGCCCCCTACAAGTAAAATTTTAAATGTATCGGAAGCAATATTCTGCATGATAGTATTTTTTTTTTTTTTTGCTATTTTATCCTTTTTTCACATGAAAATCATTCTTCCCTTTCATCTTATGTTTTCCAATGAAACTGGACAATTGTGGGACATTTCATAACATTCTTTGCTAACCTTTGGCTTTACCATAATGTGCTAGACGCTGTCCTCAATTATGTCCTTGTTTTGAAATGAAATTGTCCTCAATTTTACATTGAAATTGAGGACAAATGTCATTTTGTCCTCAATTGCATTCTCAAAAATCTGGTCACCTTATATATGCGAGGGCCAATCAAAAAGTAATGCCTACTCCTTCACCACAACTTTATTAATGACCAAATTAAAGCAAAAGTTACAAAGATTGTAGCGTAAAGTATTGTGTACATGAAATTACTGTTTCACATAATCATCATTACTTTCAATACATTTACGCCAGCATTGAACCCAAGTATGAAATCCGCTTTGGAAAAATTCTGGAGTTTGCAGCCGGATCCATGCCTTCACAGCGGATTTAACTGAATCCAAGTCATTGAATCGGAAACCACGTAGGCTGGCCTTCATAGGCCCAAACAGGTAGAAGTCACAAGGGGCCATATCAAGGCTGTAAGGTGGATGCGACACCACGAACCACCCCATTTTGGCAATCGCCTGGGTTGTGAAAAATGACGTGTGTAGTCTTGTGTTATCGTGATGGAGCTGTATGGAATGAATGTCTTTATTCGGTCTCTTCTTCCTGATGGCCACCTTCAGCTTCTTAAGTGTTGTAACGTAGGTTTCGCTATTGATTGTGCAATGCCCATCCAGAAAGTCAAGTCCCTGTGTGTTCCAAAACACTGTTGTCATCACCTTCTGTGTTGATCTGGCAGACTTGAATTTTTGGGGACATGGAGAACCACATGACGCCATTGCTTGGATTGAACCTTACTCTCTGGGTCGCACAGGTGTGCCCACGTCTCGTCCCCAGTGACCACATTTGTGAATAAGTCCTGTTCCTCAGATTCAAATGCATCCAGGAGTTCTTGACACACCTCCGTCCGCCTACTCCAGTTGTCGACTGTCATCTGCTTGAGAACCCACTTAGCACAAACCTTTTGATATCCGAAGTCAGAAAGTAATGCTTGTGCTGAACCAAACAGCACGTTCAATGCATCAGCATCATGCTGAACTGTGATGTGTCTGTCTCCTTGAATCAACTCATCAGCACGTTGTCGGTTCTCATTGGTGACTGATGTTGATGGACGGCAAAAACCTTGGCTTATCTGCAATTTCGGTTTATCTTTCTTAAAACTTCTTCACCCAACGCCGCACATTGCTAATGTCCACTACAGCATAAACATTTTCCAGCTGATTATGGATTTCCTTAGGTGCGCAACCCTCTTTCACCAGTAATTCAATCACCGCGTTTTGTTTTAGGCGTAGATCCATGGCTCTAAGCATGGATCTACACCTAAAAACAAAAGCATATATTAATTAGTGGGGTAAGGTCCTTTCTATAACATCGTACAGGGGCATTCACAGTCACTCTAATAAATCAAACATTACCAACACAGAGGCATTACTTTTTGATTTACCCTCGTATTTATTTATTTATATACACACACCCACATTTAAAAATGGTCATGTAAATTGGCCATGGCTGCTCCAGTGGCGCAGTGGTCTAAGCGATGGCTTCTGATCATTTGTCTGAGATTTCATTTCATTTATTTCTTTTGTTCTAGGGTTACATTTGACTATATTACATTTCAAAGTAAGTAAGTTTTATAACATATAGTATTAAGAATAACAACGTATACAATGTAAATACTTCTGTACAGGGTAACCACAGAACAGGAAATTGAGTAAAAGGCTATATATGTATAGCCTGAGTGAATAACAATTCCCCTAAAGTATGTAGTCAAGTCAAACGTCCTGCACATATAAAATTTTCTCATATGTAGTCTGATTAATGAAATTTACCATAGAATTTTGTATTTTAATGGGTTAGCAACTATTTCTTCAGTTGTTTTCAAAAATAATTATAATTATTGATATGTGTTAATTGACAAGGTTGGTTATTCCATAACATCAATCCCTGGTAATTAATAAATCTTTTTTGGGTTAAGGTGTTTGGCATTGGTAATAAGAATGCATTTCTATCTCTTGTTTGATAGTCGTGACCTACAGTATTCAGTTGAATTAAATGTTGATACCTATTCTCTTTTATCCTTTTATTCATAAATCCTAATAATCTAAATTGCCATAAATTCTCAATATCTAAAAATCCATATGGATTCATACGACCCCCCATATTCAAATTAATTCCCCTGAAGTTATTTAAAATTCTGACCATCCTATTTTGTAATGATTTTAATCTATATAAATTTGTCTTAGTAGTTTGCCCCCATACCAATAAAAAATAAGTCAAACATGGATGAATCAGACTGTAGTACAACATTTTTAATGTTTTGATTGTTAAATTGTTTGAAATTCTCGTTAATAAACCCAATACCCCCGAAATTTTGTTTACAGTATTTTGAATATTTATATTTCATTTTAAATTATCCTCGATTATTATTCCCAAATATTTTATATTCTTTACTATTTCAAGGGTACACTTCCCCACGCAATAGATGGTGGCTCAATAATCTGTCTATCTCCCTGTTTAAAAATCATAATTTTAGTTTTTTTAATATTCAAACATAGAAAATTTGTGTCCAGCCATTCCATCAATTTTTTAATAAATTTATTACATTTTGTTTTTGCCTCATTTATATCTGCACCCGAAATCAGAACGTGGTATCATCTGCAAATCAAATCAAATCCTCATTTCAAAAATAAATGAAATGAAATGCATGCAGCAGTCACCTAATGCTAACTCCGAACTTTAACCAGTATAATAGAAAACTTCTCATTAAAATTCATTACAATTACAGCATTTTCATATGAAAGTTTAGCATTTTCATATGAAAGGTCCGGTTTCGAATCCCGGTGAGGCACAGATGTTGTGTCTGTCTTACAGCGCGGGCTCTTTCCCTTTCGTGGAACCAGTGGTCCTAAATTAGGGACGGGCGACAGCTTATAGCCCACTGAGTTGCTCATAATGATTGTTAAACCTCCAAACAAAATAAAAAAAAATGTTCATGAGATTACATTCTGAAATTTAGTAGATTACCCTGATGGGTTCCATTTCAACTCAGGCAGGGTCGTACCATCATGGTCTCAGATTTCTCTAAAAAAATTAAGGGGTGTTCCTTGACTAAAATAAGGAGACCCATATTTTTTCTTTCGGCAAGAAAAATTTTCCCTTCGAGATAGACGGTTTCAAATCTTGCACCGTCAAACAAGCTCTCTAGAAAACGGTTATTTTTCCTAACTTCAGCGAGTCATTGCAGCAGAGTTAAAAAAGATATCGTGTTCTTGTATTTTTTTTTACATTGTGTGTATAACATATAATAATATATGGTGCTAATATTTGCTGCACATCGTATGATTAAAATTTTAAAAAATCGTAAACTTTGTGATTTTTAAAAAATTGAATTTTTTAAGTTTTTTTTAAACAGGTTTGGATGGAGTTTTTTTCTATATTCGTTTTTTTCGTTAAAGACATACAAATGTGCACTTTATTTGTAATTTTTTGTGTGTCTGTGAAACTGTTAGTTTCCGCGTTTCGGCAGCGTTAAAAACAGCAGATTTTGAAAAATCTCTAACTTTGCCAACGATTTTCTCAAAAAGGCCATTTTTTAAAATTCTGAAAATTAAATCCCTGTTTGATTATCAACAGGAGAATATCTGTGTAAATTTTCACGGACCTAAAAACGCCCGTTTCCGAGTTAGATGCGTTTGAATTTGGTTTGAAAGCCTACGATTTCCCGTGTTCTAATGGCGCCATTTTGGAAAAATCTCAGGCGCAAAGTACGTACGTTATCTCTTACCCGAATCAAAGCGTTAGATATTCTTTACCCGAATGATGGAATGAGAGCATTGGGTCAGCTGGCCCTGGTTGGATACATCCACCTCACCCTTCCCCGAGTGATGACATGCCTATAAAACTGTTGGGAGGGGGGGGGGGGTAACCAATACATAAAGAAAATTCTTGCTGCTCTACTAACAAAGTTGAGTTGCGAAAGACAGCAGCAGCAGTTGTTTGTTTGTTTACGTATATACTTAAAAATCGCATAAGAAGAGACTATGAAAGAGTAGAAAACTGTTGTGAAACAATTTTAAGAAAAAGAGTGCAGGCACGTGTACTGTAGGTTAATTTTCGATGGCTAAACACCCTCGAGTTTTTCTGGGAGTTGCTAATTGTAGGCTACTCTCAGAAGAGCAGTTGCTGTTTTGTTATAGTTGCTAAAATTAACTTCTCAGTTTTTCGTAATAGTAAAATATTCGCTCAGGAGAATTTTGTTCTCTGCGAACGGGGGGAGAAGGTGCAATGCTCTTGACCTCGTTGCTGGGTTGATAGCGCTGGTCGCTACCGAAACTCTGCTTACCTCCTCTCCAAAACGTAATGGCAATTGTCTAATCTACTAAATAAATAACAATTAACACATACACGTGCATGCTTATTCATAAAATGTAAGTTGAGTATATTTCCTGTTCAATCAGCTGATTTTACAAGTAAAATTCATATACAACTTATGCGCTTATAATGGTGTAAAGATTTTTATCTATTTAAAACATATTCAAAGATTTCAATTTTTTTAAAGGGGGAGGGGGATTGTGTTCGTAGTGATCTCCACCTGGGCCACGATAAACCATGCACTGCCCATGGCTTCTGTTCCCTTCTTAGAAGATAATCCTGGATCGATGGGAGACCAGCTTATTTTTGACAACCCCTCCCTCTCACGTGGTGGTGAGGTGTCTCAAAGCTAGGTAGCTTTCAAACATGTTTCAACTTAGTTGGCTGGTAATAAGAGAGGGATTCCATTTCAACTCTGGCAGGGTAGTACCATCACGGTCTCAGATTTCTCTAAAAAAATTAAGGGGTGTTCCTTGATTACAATAAGGGTACCCATATCTTTTCTTTCGGCAAGAAAAAAATTTTCCCTTTGAGATAGAGGGTTTCAAATCTTCCACCGTCAAACAAGCTCACCAAAAAACCGGTTATTATTATTATTTTTTTTTTGATTGGAGGTTTAACGACCACCGTGAGCATCTCAATGGGCTATAAGCAGTCGCTCGTCCCTAATTTAGGGTCACTGGTTCCAGGGAAGGGAGAGAGCCAGTGCCGTAAGACAAACACAACATCCATGCCTGACCGGGATTCGAACCCGGACCCCTTACGGACGAATGATCAGAGGCCAGCGCCTTAGACCACTGCGCCACCGGGGCGGCCCGGTTATTTTTCCTAACTTCAGTGAGTCATTGCAGCAGAATTAAAAACAAAGATCTATTGTTCTGGTATTTTTTATTACATTGTGTGTATAACGTATAATAATATTTGATGCTAATATTTTTTACACATCGTATGATTAAAATTTAAAAAAATCGTAAACTTTGATTTAAAAAAAAAAAAAATTGAAATTTTGAAGATTTTTTTTTTCTGGTTCAAATGGAGTTTTTTTTTTCTATACTCGTTTTTTTTTGTTAAAGACATACAAATGTGCACTTTATTTGCAATTTTTTATGTGTCTGTGAAACTGCTAGTTTCTGCAGCGTTAAAAACAGCCGATTTTGAAAAAATCTCCAAATTTGCCAACGATTTTCTCAAAAAAGCCCTTTTTAAAATTCTGAAAATTAAATCCCTGTTTCATTATCAACAGGAGAATATCTGTGTAAATTTTCACGGGCCTAAAAACGTCCGTTTCCGAGTTAGACACGTTTGAATTTCATTTGAAAACCTACGATTTCTCCATGTTCTAAAGGCGCAATTTTGGAAAAATCTCAGGCGCAAAGTATTTATTCTCTTACCCGAATGAGAGCGTTGGATCCGTCCACCTGACCCTACCCTGGGCGATAACACGCCTAAAAAACGGTCTTGGGAAAAAAAATAACAAATCTATATATATAGATTTGAATGTATGTCTGCTAAACAAATTTACAGTTTTCAATTTAAAACCACCAAACTTGGTATACTATCTCATGGTACCCTAACTTTAAACCGTAGACGGTTTTTGGAAGGGGTCGGAGCCCGGGGTCAAGGGGCCCCACACAAAACTTCCATAAAATCTAGTTTTCAATTTAGAACCACCAAATTTGGAATACTATAGCATGGTACCCTAACTTTGACCGCAGACTGTTTTTGGAAGGGGTCGGAGCCCTTGGTCAAAGGGCCCCCACACAAAATTTCCGTAAAATATACTTGTAAACTATAGTGCCCTAACTGAGACCGTAGATGGTTTTTGGAAGGGGGGTAGAGCCCTGGGTGGGTGGGAGCCCGTGGTCAAAGGGCCCCACGCAAAATTTCCCTAAAATCTAGTTTTCAATTTAGAACCATCAAATTTGGTATACTTTTTCTTGGCACCCTAACTTTGTAAAATATTTTACGAAAATTTTGTAGGGGTGGGGGCATGACCCCGGGTTCCGACCCCTTCCCAAAACCGTCTAGTCAAAGTTAGGGTGCCAAGAAAAAGTATACCAAATTTGATGGTTCTAAATTGAAAACTAGATTTTACGGAAATTTTGCGTGGGGCCCTTTGACCCGGGCTCCCCTCTTCGAAAAACCATCTACGGTCTAAGTTAGGGTACCATGAGATAGCATACCAAGTTTGATGGTTCTAAATTGACATACATTCAATTCTCTATATATATAGATTTGTTATTTTTTTTCCCAAGACCGTTTCTTAGGCATGTTATCGCTCAGGGTAGGGTGAGGTGGACGGATCCAACACTCTCATTCGAGTAAGAGAAAACGTACTTTGCGCCTTAGATTTTTCCAAAATGGCACCTTTAGAACACGGAGAAATTGTAGGTTTTCAAACCAAATTCAAACGCGTCTAACTCGGAAACGGACGTTTTTAGGTCTGTGAAAATTTACACAGATATTCTTCTGTTGATAATAAAACAGGGATTTAATTTTCAGAATTTTAAAAAGGGCATTTTTGAGAAAATCGTTGGCAAAGTTGGAGATTTTTCAAAATCGGCTGTTTTTGACGCTGCGGAAACTAGCAGTTTCACAGACACATAAAAAATTGCAAATAAAGTGCACATTTCTATGTCTTTAACAAAAAACGAGTATAGAAAAAAAAACTCCATTTGAACCAGTTAAAAAAATCTTAAAAATTTCAATTTTCTTTTTAAATCGAAGTTTACGATTTTTTAAAATTTTAATCATACGATGTGTAAAAAATATTAGCATCACTTATTATATTATACGTTATACACACAATGTAATAAAAAATACCAGAACAAAATATCTTTAATTCTGCTGCAATGACTCGCTGAAGTTAGGAAAAATAACCGTTTTTTAGAGAGCTTGTTTGACGGTGGAAGATTTGAAAACCTCTGTCTCAAAGGGAAAATTTTTTCTTGCCGAAAGAAAAGATATGGGTCTCCTTATTTTAATCAAGGAACACCCCCTAAATTTTTTAGAGAAATATGAGACCGTGATGGTACGACCCTGCCAGAGTTGAAATGGAATCCCTCTCTTGTTACCAGCCAACTAAGTTGAAACATTTTTGAAAGCTACCTAGCTTTGAGACATCTCACCAACAGGTGAGGGTGGGTGGGGTGAGGGGGTGTCAAAACTCCGCTGGTCTCCCATCGATCCAGGATTCGTGGCCCAGGTGGAAATCACTAAGAACACAATCACCCCCCCCTCTTTAAAAAAATTGAAATTTATGAATATGTTTTAAATAGATAAAAATCTTTACACCATTATAAGTGCATAAGTTGTATATGTATTCTACTTGTAAAATCAGTTGATTGAACAGGAAATATACTCAACTTACATTTTATGAATAAGCATGCACGCGTATGTGTTAATGGTTATTTATTTAGTAGATTAGACAATTGCCATTACGTTTTGGAGAGGAGGTAAGCAGAGTTTCGGTAGCGACCAGCGCTATCAACCCAGCAGCGAGGTCAAGAGCATTGCACCTTCTCCCCCGTTCGCAGAGGACAAAATTCTCCTGAGCGAATATTTTACTATTACGAAAAACTGAGGTTAACTTTAGCAACTATAACAAAACAGTAACTGCTCTCTTCTGACAGTAGCCTACAATTAGCAACTCCCAGAAAAACTCGAGGTTGTTTAGCCATTGAAAATTAACTTAAGGTACACGTGCCTGCACTCTTTTTCTTAAAATTATTTCACAACAGTTTTCTACTCTTTCATAGTCTTTTCTTATGCGATGTTTAAGTATATAACGTAAACAAACAAACTGCTGCTGTCTTTCGCAACTCAACTTTGTTAGTGGAGCAGCAAGAATTTTCTTTATGTATTGGTTACCCCCCCCCCCCCCCCACACACACACACAGTTTTATAGGCATGTCATCACTCGGGGAAGGGTGAGGTGGATGTATCCAACCAGGGCCAGCTGACCCAATGCTCTCATTCCATCATTCGGGCAAAGAATATCTAACGCTTTTATTCGGGTAAGAGATAACGTACGTACTTTGCGCCTGAGATTTTTCCAAAATGGCGCCTTTAGAACACAGGAAATCGTAGGCTTTCAAACCGAATTCAAACGCGTCTAACTCGGAAACGGGCGTTTTTAGGTCCGTGAAAATTTACACAGATATTCTCCTGTTGATAATCAAACAGGGATTTAATTTTCAGAATTTTAAAAAATGGCCTTTTTGAGAAAATCGTTGGCAAAGTTAGAGATTTTTCAAAATCGGCTGTTTTTAACGCTGCCGAAACGCGGAAACTAGTAGTTTCACAGACACACAAAAAATTACAAATAAAGTGCACATTTGTATGTCTTTAACGAAAAAAACGAATATAGAAAAAACCCCATCCAAACCTGTTTAAAAAAACTTAAAAAATTCAATTTTTTTAAAAATCACAAAGTTTACGATTTTTTTAAATTTTAATCATACGATGTGTAGCAAATATTAGCACCATATATTATTATATGTTATATACACAATGTAAAAAAAAATACAAAAACACGATATCTTTTTTAACTGCTGCAATGACTCGCTGAAGTTAGGAAAAATAACCGTTTTCTAGAGAGCTTGTTTGACGGTTCAAGATTTGAAACCCTCTATCTCGAAGGGAACATTTTTTCTTGCCGAAAGAAAAAATATGGGTCTCCTTATTTTAGTCAAGGAACACCGCTTAATTTTTTTAGAGAAATCTGAGACCATGATGGTACGACCCTGCCTGAGTTGAAATGGAACCCATCCCCTGTTTATCTGTTTTTGTGTTAAGAACAATTTTACTAAAAATTAAAAAAAAAAAAAAAAAACCTCAAAAGTACATGAAGGTTTACAGTGTTGTGGTCTTGTAGGTAAAATCATCATTATCTGATGGAAACTTGCAAAATACCATTGCCCAGATACAAGGTTTATTAAAATTATTTGTCTGGGCATGCAAATCAAATAAGAAATCCAGTTGTCTGGTCATGTATGTAAAACAATACAACAACAACAAAAAAAGCTTTGACCACCAACTGCCCTGTTTTGCTTTCACAGCCAAATTTTCAGTCTTTAGTGGAAGTGGCTATTTTTATTTCCTAGGTTGATCGGCAAAATAATTTTAGCTGAAACAGTATCTTTATTCATCCTTGGGAATGCTTTAATTGTAAAGAAAATGTTTACAGAAGTTTGATCATCAGAAACATAAGGCAAAGATTTTAGGTGGATCCACCTTAAAAATATTTTGGCATGAGAGGAATCTTGAATATATTGTAGTGTTTAACTAATGTGCTGTGTGTGTCATTCAAACTTATGCCAAAATATTTTTGTGAAGATGAAATTTTACTGAAAATATTTTGTGAATATATACAGTTCACAATATTTTTGTGAAGATACCATTTGAGCTCAAAATATTTTTGGGAAGTTACTGCCCAGCGGTATCAAAATGCTGCCTGGATCGACCACTGGTGTTGATAGATGGATTAAAATATTCTTTCTCTGATTTTGATGATATATTAAATCTATGCACCTGTTTACAGGGACGGGCAAACTGCTTATAGCCGATTGAGTTGCTCACAGTGGTCGTTCACTGCGAACAAAAACTAGGGCGTGAGTGGCTTGGCAGTGAGTGTAGTGAGCAAGGATTGAAGGCGCAGCCTCAAATCTTCAAGAAAAAAAAATCAAAATTTATCCGTTCTGTATTCTGCCTTTATTTTATTGAATTTAAATTTTTTTTTTCGGAGGATTTCCATTTCTTGGGAAGAGGTCAGTGAGTCTCTTGAACCTTGCTGTGGCTGCCCATGCCGGTGACACATGAATAGTATGTTTGTCATACGACACTAGCTCTCTCCCTCCTCTGGAGCCAGTTGCCCTAAATTTGGGATGGGTGACTGTCTGTTGCTCATGGAGTTGCCCACAGTTGTTGTTAAACCCCCAAACAAAATAAATTAAAAATCAGCTGGTACAATGCAGGTAGGTTCAGTGGTGAGTGACTGTGCTTTTTTATGTGGCTACTTTTCCATTAAGTTGGTAAATCTAAAATGCAATTTTGCAATCACTTAGAGATACTATTTCAAAGTTAACTCTCATGGTGTGAAAATTACCATGCCTGAGACATGTAAATTATTGACCTGGAAGCCACGGCATGCTCAATAGAAAAGCCAATACGCAATTTGTTTGTGCACCTATCGAAACCATCAGCTGTTATGTGCAACACTTATCTTATTGCTGCACTCTCTCTCTCTCTCTCGAGTGGAGGGGACATGACTTTGATATATCTGGTGAAAGGTCGTGACAACTATCATGCAGTTTGCTTGCCATCTGGTTATAACTAATTGTATCGCATATTTTTGCATTGGCAACCATGTTAAGCTTAGCTGGTCATGATAGTGTATTTTGTAGAAAAATCAGCCTCTTTCTAGGTTTTGCTCTGCAGACTTTGTGATACTTTAGTTACTTTTTACCTGTCATATCACAGCTATGTCCTCCCTCCCCTAATGGGGGGTGTGCATGCAGTCGTACATGGTTATACAGGGTGTTCCCAAATTTGTGCGACAAACAAAGAGGAATGATAGTACAAATAACTTTTACACTAGAATGTAGGGTGGCACTCCGCTTCTAGTGCCTGAAAAACGTTAAGTTCCATGTCCACTTGGATCCCCCAAAAGTAAAAAAAACACAACTTACCTAAATTATGGGTTGCACACTTGCGTTGGTGAGCGTAGAGGCAGAGCAGGACTCAAAGGAAGTGCTCGAAGTGATGCCCAAGGGCGTCGTTGCACAGCCCACACCGATGGATGATGGACTCTCTTGTAGACTCCCGGTGTGGTGTTAATCTGGTCTTCAGCAACAATTATCTTCATGACAAGATCTTCCAGTAACTCCACAGGCGTCTCGTACACTAGTGTTTTCAGGTGTCCCCAGGAGAAGAAGTCCAGTGGATTCAGGTCCGGTGAGCGTGGAGGCCAAGCTACAAGTCTGCCTCGTCCAATCCACCTGCTGGGATACATCGCGTTCAGGAAGTCCTGAACCGCGGTGGGAAAATGTTTCGGGACCCCATCATGCTCGAACCTCATCTCTCCGAGCATTGTGCAGAACACTCTGCGACAAACTGGAAAGCACTTGCTCCAGAAACACACTGTACATGTAACCTATCGGTCGTTGCGGCAAGATGTACGATCTCACCAGCCAATCACCAAGGATGCATGCCCAGGTGTTGATGGCAAACCTCTGCTGGTCGTGACGTTTGTTGCATCAGGTACAGCCAGCCAGATACACCGGGAGTCTACGAGAGAGTCCGTCGGTGTGGGCTGTGCAACTACACCCTCGGGCATCACTTGGAGCACTTCCTTTGAGTCCTGTCCTGCTCTGCCTCTATGTTTACCAACACAAGTGTGCAACCCATAATTTAGGTAAGTTGTGTTTTTTTCCACTGTTGGAGGGTCAGCGTGGACATGGAACTTAACATTTTTCGGGCGCTAGGAGTGGAGTGCCACCCTACGTTCCATTGCAAAAGTTATTCGTCTTTATGTGTGCTATTGCTCCTCTTTGTTTGTCACACAAATTGGGGAACACCCTATACATAATTGTTGTATATGATAATTGGTGGTTTGGTAATAATACAAACTGTACATTGGCTTTTCCACTGAATGTGTTGTTAACTCATTGGCATATGTATCATGAATCCATGTAAATGAAAAGAGAGCTAAAAAAATATATGAAGTATTATTTCTGCAGAAACAAAAAGAAAGCTTTGACTATCATCATGCAAAAGAAGTATGCCTAACTTAAATGTTTACCCAGTTTTAATAAAATCTGTTAACAAATTTCTACAACACAATTACAAAATGTTTTTTCTGTATGAATTAATACTTCTTTCCTTTTACAAAACATCATGTGAGTGTAATATTTTTATATTTATAGGAATTAGAGCATATAGAAGAAAACTGGGAATATGAGGTTCAACAACTAAGAGCCCTTACCAAAAAACTCCAAGATGACAAGGACAGTTTTCAAAGTTCATTGGAAATTGAAAATTCATGTGAACATACAGATACAGGTATTGTTCATGTGGCAGTACCTTATTTGAAACTATGTTTATTTTTAAGCGTGATTGAAGATGACAATTCATTTAGCACTGTCGCAGCTGAAGTTTTCCTTTTACTGTGTAATACAACTGGACAAACATAATTAAAAATCTCAGCTCTTGTAAGCATGTTCAGTTGTGCAAATCATGTGATGATATCTCAGATAAGAAGGTAATTGTGATTAGAGATGAATGCTATAAGCAGCTTAGACTAATTAAAAAACAGGAACTACCTCGGGATCAAATAAGTCTTGTTTAATATTAACAAAAAACTGTATTCCCCTTCTTTAATGCAAATTTTGGAAAATGAAGAGCCACCTTACAGAATCTGGTATACGAATGTTGTTATATTTTTTAACATAACCCACTTAATGCTAAATAGATGGCTCTACTTTATTTACATTGCTCACCCACTTAATGCGAAATAGATGGCTCAACTTTATTTACATTGCTCACCCACTTAATGCGAAATAGATGGCTCAACTTTATTTACATTGCTCACCCACTTAATGCAAAACAGATGGCTCTACTTTATTTACATTGCTCACCCACTTAATGCGAAATAGATGGCTCAACTTTATTTATATTGCTCACCCACTTAATGCGAAATAGATAGCTCTACTTTATTCACATTGCTCACCCACTTAATGCAAAATAGATGGCCCTACTACATTTACATTGCTCATCTTGACTCTCTGTGTGCCACAATGTGATATAAATAATTCCACAACAAAATGCAAATGAATGTTTGCTTTAGTGCAAGCAGAATAACAAACTTTCATGAAGTCGGGTAGTGTTCTTCATTTGTTTGGATGGGCTTTAATATGCAGTTGAACTTGCTTGCATTTTGGAGACAGTGATGTTATATTTTCATGAAGCAAATAACTTTAGTCAGTAGCATTTTTCATTGGTTTGGATGGTCTTTACTATGCAGTATAGTGAATTGTTAAGTGTAATTAAAACAACTCATTGGAAGAAATAAGAAGGTAATTGTTATTTCAAATATTTGCACCATTTCTTCACTTATATTTTGATTTATGCTTAATTGAAATATATTTTTTTACTTTGTTACTTTGTAAAATACATAACTCTTTTACTTATGTTTTATACCAACGCTTTTTTGTTATATCCTCGGCTGTGACACCCCCAACCCCCACCCCCGCGTGGCGCAACACATAGTATAACAGATTTCAAAATTAATAATGACTCAAGGTCTAAATTGTAAACAGAGCTTGCAATTGCAGTGGGAGAATTATTGCTTAAGTGTTTATATCAAATAACAGTGCCCACAAAGCCATGATCTTAAAAGTAAAGAAATGCAGTGGAGGAATACACATAACACTTTGGAAGTTCTTCCAAATAGACAAATGTAAAAATTCTTGAATTCCCAAATGAGAATAATGTTTTGTTACCCATATTGCTTTAAAAAAGTAATAGTTCTGTTCCGCAATCAATTATTATACGGCTAAAAAATAAAGAAGCATTGTCTTAGAAATATCTGTAATCATGAAAGAGCAGTTTGAGACTAAACAATGCCATCTCAGTTATAAATGCAGTTCATGTAAGTTGGTTTATATATAGTAGCATTGCTTCATGTTCAGATTTCTTCTAAATGAAATCTAAACTCAAAGCAATAATCATAGAAGTCTTTCAGCTCAGTCCAAGTGTTTTTTCATTTTTGCCGAAAGAGTTGTAATTCTGACTATACAGGAGTAAACTAGTATTTTCCCTGCAGTGGTTTGAATGTATATGTGTTTAAAGTTTAAATCACAGTAATGCCCAAATTATATTATTAAATTGGGTCACATATACCCTTCATTTTTATTTTCCTTTAATATGAACATATAATGATAATTTTGCAAACTTTTTAAAATTGTGAAGCAGGTCATATTTATTTTGTTTCTCATGCTGTAACCTTGTTTTTCTTGTAGAGGAATTATGTAATGAAAACTTGATTGAGGACCTTCAATCTGTTGTGGCTATTTTGAGCTCTAGACTTGAAGGGAAAGATAAAGTGCTAAAGAAGATTGTGGTTGAACATGATTCTGTAAGAAATTATGGTATTTTTAAAAAGATTTTTTAGTGTATTTTCAGAATTAAATTTCAGTTGTTGACATCTCAATCCTTGTTTATGTATCTGTTCAAATACTGCTACTCTCATTTACATTTTTCATAATAAATTTATATTGTTTGTATACATCTTAGAGCAATATTCTTTAAAATGATGGCAGAAGTGTGGAAGAACCCGAATTTGTTGACTTCAGCTGTTTAGCTGTTACACAATGTTCACAAAGGAAATGGGTTTGAGGGGCACACACATACTTTAAGAAAAAAAAAATGCTTAAATGCATTTAAGTAAATATACATGATTCAGTTTATTGGCCGTTGTTGTGTGGGTTCCCCGAAATTATCAATGTGAATATTTTTTCGACAGAAATTATGTTGCAACGAATGCCATACTATTTGCCCTTGCAGAACCGTATGTGCTGTGAGAAGCTCGCAGAGCTAATCTATGACACGTAATCATTTGGAGAATCACATTCATTAACTTTACTGTGGTAATTTTATTTATGGATTTATTTTGCTATTCAGTTGAAACATATTCAGAAGAGAGACAATTGTTATGGATTGTTTGTAATTTATACGGATATTTTAGGTATAACTCATGAAATACAGTAATGCAAAAGCCCGAGATTTTAGTTCTTTGTTTAATTAAAAGTAACACAAAAGTACTTAAAAATAACAGTTGCTTTTTTTAATGAGATAATCATTTCTTTCTTACTTCTTTAGACTTCTGGGTCAGTCATCCAAAGAATTGTGGCATTTCTGTCGGAAATTATCGTTCAAGATGAACATGGAACATGACAGGTGCGGATTATATGATGATAATTTTTTTTTTCCTGAATTTCACAGTCTACGGGACATGCCACCGAGGATTATACGAAGGGGGAAAAAATTAGTTTTTCTTTTCTTTTTTAAAATTTTATGATCTACGGATTATACGCCAACTGTGGATTATGAGTCTGATTTTTTTTTTTTCAGAGGCTGCAAGTCATACACTGCTGCAAATCTTAGGAAGGATTATTTTTTTTACGAATTTTATGGTCTGTAGATTATACAAAGGAAAATACTATGCTTTAAATTAAGATGTACAAAGTCTGACTTCCACAAATTGTGTTTTAATAAAATCAAAATCTAAAATGTTCGTTTTTGATAGCAACAACTGGAAGAACGGGAAAGGAAAATTATGGAATAAATTGGAACTTTATTTCTCAGTGGTTTGGGTAAAAAGAAAAAAAAAATTACAGCAAATATACTTTATTACTTTTTCTTCCAGCATCATTAACACAAATTACGTTCGTGTGTTATTCTTTGAAATTTGACTTCATTTTACCAGGCTCCTAAATTTTGAACGCTGGCTCCTTGATCTGGAGCATATTTGTCGAGCCCTGCTGATGTGTCAAAGTAAAACAGACTTGGTCGAAGTCTGTCAGTGTTCTGTGGTATACAAACATTTCGAGGAAATAGGCATTGCTCTTTTTTAATATAAAGCTTTGTCAAAGAACCATTCAGAATATAAAAATATTGTCAAATAAACAAATGGGCTTATTCTGCATGTTAGCAAACTGCACGGATGACAGAGACAGGACCCTAGCAAAAGATGTCAAGTACTGCAACACGATTTGTCAGATGTGGTGGCATCTTTCCGTCGTAAACTGCAAATAAAAGTAAATTCCCATCATTTAAAGTTCAATATTTTAATTCGAAAAGCCTTTCAGCACGATAAGATATGAAAGAGAACACGTACGATATAAACTGGCAAAATCCGTACAAAAGTTAGCCAATAAGTCTAGAACACCGGATGACCGTAAATTTTGTAATGAGATTAAACAGCTGAAGTTATTGAAGTCTGATGAAACTATCTCCATTTTAAAAGCTGACAAGACGCAACAAATTGTCATCTTAAACAAAGCAGACTATGTTAATAAGATGAATGATGCCATTGCGAGTATACCGCACAAGATCATATCTTCGGATCCAACCTCATCTACAGTATCAGCAGTGGCAAAACTCAGAAACCATGGAGGCTTGCCTGCAAATGTTGCTAAGGATATATACCCTACTATAGGCCCTCGAATACCTGAGTTATTTGGCCAAGTAAAGACTCATAAGGAGGGTCTTCCTGTACGCCCACTTCTATCAGGATATGCAAGCCCAACCCGCCAGCTCGAAAGTGCTCTGGCAAAATTCCTCAAACCATTAACTACAGGTTCCTCCTACTCAGTTAATAGCTCTGTTAAGGCTATTGACAATATTAAAGCCATTCTTACGAATAGGAAAGCCGTTTGCTATGGCATCACTCGACGTTGTCTCTTTGTACTCCAATGTGCCGATTGGAGATGTACACTCCATTATTGAGAACCGTCTGTTGGCTTTGAATTCTTATACTATTAATGAAATTCAAGCAATTATAAATGCTCTACGTTTTGTACAGAAACACACATTCTTCCGGTATGAAGGAACCATTTACCGCCAGACTGGAGGTGCGCCGATGGGTTCCCCACTTTCGGGGTGCTCGCTGAATTGTTAATGCAAGACCTAGAAAACAATGTTTTACAATATTTCCAACTTAAGCCTGATCTCTACATTAGATATGTAGACGACATACTTGTTTTCTGGCCGCATCATAAAAACAAAATTGAAGAGTTTGCTAAAGAGCTCTCAAAACATTACAGTTCCATAAATTTTACCATTGAGCATGAAAATGATAATACTCTTCCATTCTTGGACATATTACTAAAAAGACACCCAGATACCAATTGTTTATCCTATTCAGTGTACAGAAAGCCTGAAACACAATCTGCTATTATTCCGCATAATTCATCGCACCCAAGAAAACAAAAACTAGGAGCTATAGAGTACATGGTCCGAAGAGCCTTCACCCACTCCTCCAATATCCAGGCTAGAAGAAATGAGTTAAATCATATCCAGATGATTACGATGGCGCATAGCTACCATAAAACGATCGTTGAAAAAATTGCTCGATCAGTGAAATGTCTACACAAAAGTACCTTACAAAGGAAACCAGAATTACAAAATATGTTGGCACTATGGACTATATACACAAGTCACTACAATACTAAAGAACATATGCAAAAAACACCACATTGCGTTTGGTGAAAGTACGAAAAGTATTCGAGCCATCGTGCAAAAAGACCGTGACCAAGTTTCCACACTCAACAGACATGGGGTTTCCAAAATACCCTTAATTCCTATTGACCCAGAAGATCCAGCAATTGCATATATTGGATCCACTGCACGCCCATTGCGAACAAGAATATATGAGCACAAGTACTCAATTACTAATAACTCTGATGCTACCTCTCTTGCACGATTAGTTAATAGAGGTATCTACCGACCAGACTGGACCAATGCCAGTGTGCTGAGCTCAAATCGTACAAAGCGATCTCTTCGATTCGCGGAGAGTTTATGTATATTATCGCACAACTCTGACTGCTGTAATGAAGAAACTCACGTTTCGTTCCAGTGCCTTGGGCCATGTTAATGCGGCCAGAACAGCATACTCCTATCCAGCAACACTTAACTCCTAATAATTCATTTACAGTTTGACTAATAATGTCAACTTATTAATTATCCTCTGTGTATATATTTTCTTCGCATATGTAATAGCAATTCATAGTATCATTTGTTGAAACCCTTTAACGCATGACAAAAATTCTACTATATTTAATGTAAACATCGTTATTGTTATCACGTGCTCGCGTAATTTGAAAATGCTTCTTGCTTTTTATTCGTTGTTTTGTTTATGTATATTGAAACACCTGACGATGGAGCACATGGTGCTTTGAAAGATCTTGTAAGTTGTTGTGCCTTATAAATGTCTATTTTTTAGTACAGACTGTACTATTAAATATATCTTATCGTGCTGAAAGGCTTTTCGAATTAAAATATTGTTTAGCGCACGAAGAATCCTTATTAAAGTTAACGCCTTGTAAAACTTCTATTTACATTTTGCTTCGTTTTCGAACTATTTGTAATGACGGATGAAAAAGCAAAAATGTTCTTCAAATGCAAGCGACGCCTGGTAACAGAAGAAGCCCATCTTGCTTTTCTAATAAATTGCCGAGACCTTCAAATTATTCCTAAGTACTTATGGATAAGATGCCATATAGTTTCTATACGCGATAGAACTGTTATTCAAAAAGCAGAATATAAACGACTAACGGCCGAAATAAGAAGAAAGCGGTCTTATATAAATATTCTGCAACGTAACACGTATTCTGCCTACAAAACTTTTATGGCTTGCACTCACCCTATTATTCAAGATAGAACTATGGTTTTATTTACGTCTAAACTTCTTCAGAGAGTTGCTACAATGCAAGAAAGACACATTAGAAAACTGAGAAATCTCATTGCTGACAAGGTGGAATCTCAACGAGAACCATGGAATATGAGCAAAACTGCAAATGGTCTATATCAGACACAATTCTTAAACCTGAGTAACCTAGTCCTTAACCCCACACAGTCTGAGGCTCTAAAACGAGGACTAAAGTTTGCTTACCCGACAAACAAAGTTAATAAATGTCACCTTATTACGCAGATGGAAAATATCGTTGAAACCATTCCTCAAACTGAAAGAGAACACGTACGATATAAACTGGCAAAATCCGTACAAAAGTTAGCCAATAAGTCTAGAACACCGGATGACCGTAAATTTTGTAATGAGATTAAACAGCTGAAGTTATTGAAGTCTGATGAAACTATCTCCATTTTAAAAGCTGACAAGACGCAACAAATTGTCATCTTAAACAAAGCAGACTATGTTAATAAGATGAATGATGCCATTGCGAGTATACACTTTGAATCATATCTTCGGATCCAACCTCATCTACAGTATCAGCAGTGGCAAAACTCAGAAACCATGGAGGCTTGCCTGCAAATGTTGCTAAGGATATATACCCTACTATAGGCCCTCGAATACCTGAGTTATTTGGCCAAGTAAAGACTCATAAGGAGGGTCTTCCTGTACGCCCACTTCTATCAGGATATGCAAGCCCAACCCGCCAGCTCGAAAGTGCTCTGGCAAAATTCCTCAAACCATTAACTACAGGTTCCTCCTACTCAGTTAATAGCTCTGTTAAGGCTATTGACAATATTAAGCCATTCTTACGAATAGGAAAGCCGTTTGCTATGGCATCACTCGACGTTGTCTCTTTGTACTCCAATGTGCCGATTGGAGATGTACACTCCATTATTGAGAACCGTCTATTGGCTTTGAATTCTTATACTATTAATGAAATTCAAGCAATTATAAATGCTCTACGTTTTGTACAGAAACACACATTCTTCCGGTATGAAGGAACCATTTACCGCCAGACTGGAGGTGCGCCGATGGGTTCCCCACTTTCGGGGTGCTCGCTGAATTGTTAATGCAAGACCTAGAAAACAATGTTTTACAATATTTCCAACTTAAGCCTGATCTCTACATTAGATATGTAGACGACATACTTGTTTTCTGGCCGCATCATAAAAACAAAATTGAAGAGTTTGCTAAAGAGCTCTCAAAACATTACAGTTCCATAAATTTTACCATTGAGCATGAAAATGATAATACTCTTCCATTCTTGGACATATTACTAAAAAGACACCCAGATACCAATTGTTTATCCTATTCAGTGTACAGAAAGCCTGAAACACAATCTGCTATTATTCCGCATAATTCATCGCACCCAAGAAAACAAAAACTAGGAGCTATAGAGTACATGGTCCGAAGAGCCTTCACCCACTCCTCCAATATCCAGGCTAGAAGAAATGAGTTAAATCATATCCAGATGATTACGATGGCGCATAGCTACCATAAAACGATCGTTGAAAAAATTGCTCGATCAGTGAAATGTCTACACAAAAGTACCTTACAAGGAAACCAGAATTACAAAATATGTTGGCACTATGGACTATATACCTGAAGTCACTACAATACTAAAGAACATATGCAAAAAACACCACATTGCGTTTGGTGAAAGTACGAAAAGTATTCGAGCCATCGTGCAAAAAGACCGTGACCAAGTTTCCACACTCAACAGACATGGGGTTTCCAAAATACCCTTAATTCCTATTGACCCAGAAGATCAGCAATTGCATATATTGGATCCACTGCACGCCCATTGCGAACAAGAATATATGAGCACAAGTACTCAATTACTAATAACTCTGATGCTACCTCTCTTGCACGATTAGTTAATAGAGGTATCTACCGACCAGACTGGACCAATGCCAGTGTGCTGAGCTCAAATCGTACAAAGCGATCTCTTCGATTCGCGGAGAGTTTATGTATATTATCGCACAACTCTGACTGCTGTAATGAAGAAACTCCACGTTTCGTTCCAGTGCCTTGGGCCATGTTAATGCGGCCAGAACAGCATACTCCTATCCAGCAACACTTAACTCCTAATAATTCATTTACAGTTTGACTAATAATGTCAACTTATTAATTATCCTCTGTGTATATATTTTCTTCGCATATGTAATAGCAATTCATAGTATCATTTGTTGAAACCCTTTAACGCATGACAAAAATTCTACTATATTTAATGTAAACATCGTTATTGTTATCACGTGCTCGCGTAATTTGAAAATGCTTCTTGCTTTTATTCGTTGTTTTGTTTATGTATATTGAAATACCTGACGATGGAGCACATGGTGCTTTGAAAGATCTTGTAAGTTGTTGTGCCTTATAAATGTCTATTTTTTAGTACAGACTGTACTATTAAATATATCTTATCGTGCTGAAAGGCTTTTCGAATTAAAATATTGTTTAGCGCACGAAGAATCCTTATTAAATTTAAAGTTCAAGCAAAATTTACCCATTTCTTGAATGTATTTTTCCAAAAATCATGCCACATTATGTATGTTACTGTGAATGTTTAAGATTTTTGCATTTTATGGACAAACCTGTGTAAACCGAATAATTTGCATCAGAAATAAAGCAGCTTTCACTAACTAATGCGTTTGCAGCCCCAGTTTGTCGGTGGATGTCTTAAGTGGCTCTTGTGATGTGTTCTCCTGAAATGCAGTTCTTCCACCCACCCCCACTTTCTATCTCTCGCTTTTTAAAGGAATTATGATAGTCCTTCTAGGACCATTTCAGGTTGCTGTGTACAACATATGAGAGATGTGCTTAAACTGTATTTTACATCATGAACTCACAGGTATGCACACATCTAGTATAATAGCAGGCACGGCTAAGAAAAACATGTGCATGATTAACAATTAATATACATAAAAGTATTGTATATACATGCATTCACGGTACAACAACATTGTAGAAAAAGTGCAGAATATCAATTACTGTACCTAAGATACAGTAATAAGATTTTAAACTCATTTAGCAGTCTTCATAGCATCATTGTCAACCATAATCAAACCACTGCTGGACGAAGGTCTCCCCAAGTTTCTTCCACAACGGTCTGTCTTGTGCCAGTCTCTTCCATATTACTCCTGCGTGCCTTCGAATTTCATCCACCCATCTCCCATGTGGTCTTCTTCTGGTTCTTTTCCTGTCCCTTGGAATCCAGTCTAAAATTTCGGCTGTCCATCGATGGTCTGTCCTGCCAATATGTCTAGCCCCATTGCCATTTCGGGGATTTTACTTTGATCATGATGTCTTCCACTCTTGTTATTTTTCTGATCCAGGAGTTTCTCTTCTTATCTTTCCTGGTTACACCAAGCATGCACCTCTCCATGCTCTTTGAGTTGTCTGCAGTCTTTGTATGTCTCTTTTAGTTAAGATCCACGTCTCTGCACCATACGTAAGCACTGAAAGGATGCATTGATCAAACACTTTTCTTTTAAGACATAATGGCATATTGCTCTTGAAAATTATGCTGTTTCTTCCAAAAGCTCTCCAGGCAAGTTCTGTACGCCGATTAATTTCTTCATCAATGTGACCCTCACTTGATATCTGCTGTCCAAGATAAACGTACGTGTCTGTTATCTCCAGCTTTTCTCCATCAATCGATAAATCTTCATTTCTTGTAAAAGCATTGAACATCACTTTTGTCTTCTGAAAGTTCATTTTTAATCCCACTTCTGTACTCTTTTCAGCAAGTTCCTGGATCATACTCTGCAGCTCTGCTCTGATGGGTTAGTTGCAAAAATGACTTCGTCATCAGCAAAACGAAGGTGAGTCAGATAATCTCCATTAATCTTTATCCCTTTGTTTTACCAGTTCAATGATTGAAAGACATTTTCCAAAGTAGCATTTAAAGAGTTTGGGAGATATAGTGTTGCCTTGTCTCAATCCCTTTCCAATTTTTATGGGTGCTGTATTCTGAAATAGCCGAATCTTTGCATTTTCATTGATGTTATTAATAATATTAATGTATGCATCTTCAATACCACAGGATTTCAAAGCCATTGTAACTGCTGATGGTTTCACTGAATCAAAGGCCTTTTCATAATCGTCCAAAGCCATTCATAACGGAAGTTCATATTCCCTCCCTCTTTCAATTAGTTCTCTCAGTACATGGGTATGATTTATTGTGCTGTAGCCACTCCTGAATCCAGCTTGTTCTCTCGGTTGAGCCATGTCCAGTGTCACCTTCAAGCGGTGTGAAAGAACTTTAGTGAAGATTTTATAAACCGCTGATAGGTCTGTATTTTCTGAAATCCTCAGTCACCTTTTTTTATGTAGCAGGATCATTGTAGCATTGTTCCAATCCTCAGGAATCTTCCCTTCATTAAGGCATCAAGTGGAAACTTGGGCGAGTACTGTTTCAATTTCTCCACTTGCTTCTTGTATGCTTCCTACGGTAATTCCATCTTCTCCTGGAGCTTTTTCCCCGTTTCATGTTCTTTATTGCATGTGCAACTTCTGCTGGGAGGACTGGGAGAACTCTGGTACTGGTACCTTTCATAATGTCTGAAGTATATGTATCATCCCTTTCATATAGTTTTGAGTAGAAATCTTTCACTCTTGTCAAAATTTTGCCTCTATTTCTTGTTACAGAACCATCTTTTTTCAGAGCCATAATTTGTTTTGAAAAAGATGGTTTTCTGTAACAAGAAATAGAGGCGAAATTTTGACGAGTGAAAAAAGTGCATGTATAGTGCAGCAAGCAGCATACATACTTATAGAATCATGGCGATATTATTGACCTTTGGTTCATAAGACACGGGGATTTTGACACCAATATTTTTTTTTAATTTATGTCTTATATTCTAAAAAATAAAGGTATTTTAAAACTAGTATCTACACTGGCGGAAAGTGAAAAAAGAACACCAAGAAGGAGACGTCTGATACCAACTAAATTTATACAGCATAATAACGGAATACAGAGGATAACATGATTAAAACATTATGGCAAAATACAGCTGTATTTTGTGGTAAACTGAAAAATAACATTTCCATGTAACATGGTTAGTACGAGGTTGAACCGCCATGAACTGCATCACACTGTGCAATTCTGGTATGGAGTCTGTCGTACAGATGTTGGATGTAAGTTTGAGGTATTGAGTTCCAAGCTTCCTCAACCTGGACGCGTAAATGGGGGATGGTCATGGCTGGCCGTGGAGACCGGATAAGTTGTCCCATAAAATCCCACACGTGCTCAATGGGGGACAAATCCGGTGAACGTGCAGGCCATGGAAGTTATCTCACACCCTGAAGTGCATGTTGCGTGCAGTGTGTGGGCATGCGTTATCTTGCTGGAAAACACCACGATGGACCTACCTTACAAATGGCACAACAACGGGCTGAATGATGTTGTTGATGTAGGAGGTGCTGTTTAACGTACCCGGTACAAACACTAGTTGTGTACGGGAGTGATAGCTGATCGCTCCCCACACCAGGAGACCAGGTGTAGGCCCTGTGTGTCGCTGGCGGATGCAAGAAGAGTGGAGACGCTCCCCTGTGCGTCTGCGAACACTCATACGGCCATCGGAGGCTCCCAAGCAGAATCTGCTTTCATCGCTGAACACGACAGATCGCCATTGCATTCTCCAGTGCAGACGTTGACGACACCACTGCAGCCGTTCCTGGCGGTGGGCTAGAGTCAGAGGTACACATGCCAGAGGCACACGTGCACATATCCTGCATCCAGTAGACGGTTGCGGATTGTTCGCACAGTCACCTCAGGTGTAATGGCAGCTCGGATTTGCGTCGCAGTGGATGTTCTTCTTGACAGCGCCGCCCTTCTTATGCGTCGATCGGTCCGCTCATCAGTCAGTCTGTGACTCCCGGTTCCACGTCTTCTCGTGTGGGAATGTTCTTCGGACCATCTACGCCACCATCGTACCACCACTGATACTTCCCGTCCAATTCCGCTCCGCAATACGACGATACGACCACCCGACCTCGCGGAGTCCGACTTGACGACCTCGGTCAAAGTCCGATAACTGCTGAAATCGTACACGTCTTCCATGTCCAGGCATTGCAGCTTCTTCAGGGTCTTCATATGTGTCCGTAAGCCGACGACTGATTACATTCACTTCGCCATACTCCTTAAATACCACCGACGATAATTTGCATATTATGCCGTGCTGTGGCGTAAGCACTCACCGGTTGGTCCCGAAATTAACATCACACCTACGTAAACTTGACCCCATTAACATATGTGAATTTCATGATCGTCCGCCAATTCCTTCTTGGTGTTCTTTTTTCACTTTCCCGCCAGTGTATTTCTATTTCCAGTAGTGAAGAATTAATATAAAATGTTGCAGCATGCTTTTTAAACATCATAACAATAAAGAACATTTAGTGTGTACAGCGGTCATGAGTAACTTTATACAGATGTTCTAATAAATACATGTGGTGTATGCAGTAAATCTAGAAAGTGGTGACCTGTAAATTCTGCGGTAAAGTGATCTGTAACCCGAGTGGCTACTTATGTGGTATACCTACCTAATGGCAAGTAGCTCTTCCTATTTGCCCTCAGAAGAGCTTGAATTCATTTTGAGCATAGACATGCAAAAAAAAAAAAAAAAAAAAATTGCTTTCAGAACAACTTGAATTCATTTTGTACTGAGAGTATGCCAAAAAAAAATTTGGAGTTTGACATATTGGATATGAGATAATTTTTGCAGTCAAAGAAGCAAAACAGGCAGGCCTAAATCACATGGTTTGCTCTCACTAACATACATAGTTAATAAGAATTGGAAATGCAATGAATTTGCAGCTGAGGAATTGATGGAATATTTTCCCTTTGTACAAAATTGTGAAAGGAGTTCATGGATATTTCTTTGCAGATTTATTAGTTGAGCATTGTGTTTTGATATTATCAGGTTCACCCAGTTTACAATTCTTTGGTTTTTCTAAAGGTTTTGGTAGAGTTTCACAAATTAATGGAAGAGTTATTTTATGTATTAATAAATGATTTTCTGATTAGTATGTCAGTGAGGTTCTTAGGATGATCTCTTATACACCTAACAGTCAAGATACTTTCTTGTTTTTAATTTTACTAACATCTGGTTCATTTCGTGGAAGATGAACCTCTCTAGTCACTTGGCCATTGTCTGACAGTGTTCTTCTGCTAATCTGAAATATTGTTATTTTAGTGAATATACATTTATGTATACACTAAATTGCTCTTAGATCAATAAGGCATGGAAAAACACGCAATAAATTTGATAAGTTTCGTAGAAGCATGTATGTACACATTTTTCATTGTTTTTAACTTTTTGCGCATTATCTCCTTTGTTGCTACCTGTCCTGTTCTTTATAACTGTGCAAATTTTTTTTACCTGTCTCAATGTCATTCGTTATCCAAACGAATGACATTGAGACAGGTAAAAAAATTTTTGCACAGTTTATTCAAAGTACAATATGTTTGTAATGCAAGTTCCCCATTTTAATTTAGATATAAAGAACAGGACAGGTAGCAACAAAGGAGATAATGCGCAAAAAGTTAAAAACAATGAAAAACGTGTACATACATACTTCTACGAAACTTATACATTTATGTGTTGCTGAAACCTGTTGTGCTTGAAAACTCATCAATTAATTATGTTTAAAAAAATGGATAGCAGTCATCTGTACATCTGCAATGTGCATTCCTGCAAGCTACTTTAACTGTTTACAAGCAATGTCTGTAGAAGAGTTCTTGCAAATTATGGATTTCATTGTGTTTGTTTTTAATATAAGTTACAGCATCTTACAATATGTGCATTGGAATTCCTATAAGTTGCAAAATTTTACATTGTTTTAAACTCTGAATAAAGATTATCTTATTTCTGATGGTTTTGCTTGACATTAGTGATGATATGAGAGTTACTATTGATTCCCTTTTTATATATCTGTGTACTTATTTTAGTTAAAGACCAGAGTTGAGTACTTAAGTGAAGTTAATAAATCTCTTCGTTCGAGAGTTGATGAAGCCAAAACTGAGGTGAGGCAGCTCTGGAAGGATAGAACTGATCTTGAATTTCAAGTTGAGAGCTATGAACAGTCTCTCAAGTCACTGCAAGATTGTTTGAATGAATCATCAAAACGAACAGTAAGCTTAGAAGAAGTAAGTAGCCTTGTTTTTCTCTGAGTGTATATGCATAAAATGCTTTCATGTACAGTCATTTGCAAAAGTTAAAGACCACCTGCCAATTTATTGAAAATTAAGATTTCCAAAGAAACAACTAATTACTAGTCAGACATATTTAAAAAAATTACATCACAGGTGAATACTTACATTTTTTAGAACACAAAAAGACCGAAAGCAGTACTTTGTGTGGCAACCTTGTTTTTTTCTAACGGACAGAATGTGATATGGCATACTCTCAATAAAGGATTTGCGGTAGTGACTTGAAATGCCTATGCACCATGCGTACTTTATTGCGTCAATCAAAGCTTGAGAATTTCATGGCTGTTTTTCTGCTACCTTTTAAAATGGTCCACAATTTTTTGATAGGGTTAAAGGAAGGACTATTACTGGGCCAGTCAAGCACAGTTATGTTTCTTCTCTGCAGGTAGTCCTTTACTGTCTTTGATCTGTGGCATGGAGCACCATCATGCATAAAGATTTTGCTTCTGTGCACTTGCATATGAGTTAACAGCTTCTCATGTAACATTTTCATATAAAAGCGACCAGTAATGGTAGTGTCTGTCAGCAAAAAGGATAATGAAGCATTACCAGATGCTGACATAGCACCCGTTATCATCTGACTAGGCGGATGTCTCACGGTGCGAACGGTGCATTTTTCATCAAACCTTTTGCCTTTTGGTCATCAAACGTGTTTCACGTGATTCAAATTGATGCACAGTTGATTTATTGGAAAAAAGAACTTGACTCCAATTTTCAGCAGTCCACAATTGATATTTTGCAAACTGGAGTCTCTTCTTTTTTAAGGCAGAGGTTAGTCTAGGGTTATGTGCAGGTTTATAAAACTTTAATCCAAAATCTTTGCTAAGACGTTGGAAAACAGTGATGATACTAATATCAGGCTCTTTTGAATATATAAAGGCCTTGATTTTCTTGCAAGAACTCCTCGAAGAACTCATAACTATTCACCTTATGATATTGTCATCACATGGGGTTGTTTTCCTTGGACATCCACTTCCCTTTTCATAGTTAAATTCACCTGTATCTCGATATTTCTTGATCGTATTATAAACATCAGTCTTGCTCACATTAACTTTTCTGCTTATGTCACATTCAGAGTATCCTTCATGATATAAAGTAAATGTTTGTGCCCTCTGAGTAGCACTTAATGACGCTGTTTTGCCCATTTTTCACTATATAGAAAATGCATACAAAACCTCTCAGCATGAAAACCAAAAGCAAACTGACGCTCGCTCACTTCCACCAACTCTATCAACAGCTGCCGCTGTAGGACGATGCAACCCTGACAGGAGGTTGAGTAATACAGACAGTAGCTGATGCAATTAGCAGAAATCTATTACCAGCAGGTGGTCTTAAACTTTTGCAAATGACTGTATATAAATCTTATGGATGAATGGTAAGTTCTTCAGTAAAAAAAAAGCAATTAATCAGAAATGCAGCAAATATGATGCAATATTATAAGGGTCATTCAAATGAAAACAAGCCAACAGACATAGAAAACTGCCGAATGGGTTTACTGCTGCAGCATCGGCACAAAATGTAGGTGGGACCACTGTAGTGTTATGACGCAGTGAAATGTGGTGCTGCAATCATGTAACGAAAGCAGTTGGCCTTTGTGCAGGACCTCATGCAGATGTTCAGTCCAACCAGTTATGATTGAAGCATCGAACTTTGAACAGAGAGCGGTTATCCAGTTTTTAACTGTGGAAGGAGTCGGGAGTACAGACATTCATTGCCGCATGAGTAATGTGTACAAAAACTGCATGTCTTTTTCACGGGTTAAAGACTGGTTCCGAGAGGGTCAGTCATCATTGACTGATGATTCAAGGCCAGGGAAAGCATACCGTATGATCACCAATGTTTCCGTCACTGAAGTGAATAGCTTCATTCCGGAAGACAAAAGATTCATGGTGGGAACACTTGCTGACAAAGATGGAATTAGTGTAGTGAGCATCCACACCATCATCCAGGATTGTCTGCAGTACCAGAAGATTTGCATGCTTTAGTGCCACACAACTTGCAATCTTAGCAGAAAGACATTTGCATGGGTATGTCCTTGGAACATTTACTGTCGCTGTTTCATCGACAGAACCATTGCAGTAGAGGAAACGTGGTGCTTTCATTATCAACCTAAAAGCAAAAGACAAACAGCCAATGGAAGCACACGTCTCCACCACCAAAGAAGTCAAAGGAAATGCAGTCAAGTGCACGAAAGGCCATGTTGACCTTTTTCAACCATAAATGCTCCCTATTGATCAAGTTTCTCGCCACCAGAAATGCTGCCCGGTATGCGGCACGCTCAAATCTCTGCAAGTATCACTCAAGTCCAAGTGGCCCAGTCTGCTCACTGCAGGAGTCATTCTTATCCATGACAAATCCTGCCCCCCACACTGCAAAAATCATCCTGATCACCATTCCAAATTCAAGTGAGAAACAGCCGCCCCGGTGGCGCAGTGGTCTAAGGCGTTGTCCTCTGATCATTCGTCCGAACGGGGTCCGGGTTCGAATCCCGGTGAGGCATGGATGTTGTGTTTGTCTTATGGCACTGGCTCTCTCCCTTCCCTGGAACCAGTGACCCTAAATTAGGGACGGGCGACTGCTTATAGCCCATTGAGTTGCTCATGGTGGTCGTTAAACCTCCAATCCAAAAATCCAAGTGAGAAACACTTCAGCATCTGGCATACAGCCCAGATTTGTCCTCTTGTGACTTCCACATTTTCGGAGAGCGGAAGAAGCATCTTCAGGGTCGCAGATTTCACTTGGACGAAGAGGTACAGGACTCTGTTGAGGAATGGTTCTGCCAGCTACTCACTGCCTCTTATGTATGAGGAACCAAACATCCAGTATCAAGCACCGGATACAGCTCCTGGTGGGAAATCATTTGCACATAATTTCTAATTTTTGTAAAAAATGGTTTGGCCACCAGGTGGCGTAAGCTTTAATTTCAGCTTCTGATGTATTTGCAGCAAAATATGAGCTTCTAAATTCTCGATTGGAAAAAAGCAAAGCAACACAGGAAACCCAATACGTGTGTCGTTGGAAGGGAAAGAAGAAATGAAAAACTCATGGTGGGATAAGTGCCTTAATAGCCACAGGGATTATAAGTCACAATATCTTTCTCACATGCCCTTTGGCTTGTTTTAATTTGAATGACCCTTATAAGTAAGATGTTTTATATTTTCAGAACCAACTCTCAGGTATATGGGCAACTTTCCAAAAACTTTGAAATGCTTTGTCACTGGGGTGGGTATTGAACCTGTTTCTTTTAATTTTCTGTTTGATCATGCTAGTTCAATTCCTATTATTAGATGATACAGTTTTCAAGTTTTCTGGCAGGTTGACCACGCGTGAAAGTTAAAATAAGGTTTTATTCTCTTTGTGTGAATTGGTGATTATTTCTTCACGCTTTTCTGAGTTTTATTTTAAATGAAGATTTGACCATAAAAAGTAATGTCGTGTTCCACTTCCATATTTTTCTTCAATTTAGTGAGGAGGAGGAGAGACAAAATTATTATTGACAAATCTTTTGTTAATGTTTTAAGTATGTGGTATGACTGTTAAATAATGAGACTGATGCTACAACTTTAGTTAAATAAGAAACTTACATTTTTAACTCATATCACCTTCAGTGTACTTGCCTTCTGCATCAACACTTCACTGAATTTTGATCTTCCACTGGGCAAAGGGTGCTGTAGCTCATATGGCATGAACCCTTTGAGAAGCTTGGTCATTCTCTTCTTTGCCACAGTAACTAAATCAAAATGGATGCCCTTGAGCACAGATTTGAACTCTGAAAAAAGTTGCATGGGACCAAATCTGGTGAGTAGGCAGGATGTTCAAGCTCTGTGATGTGTTTTACAGTTAAAAACTGCATCACTGTGAGGGCTGTATTAGCTGGAACCTTGTCCTGATGAAGCCCTTTTTCCACAACTCTGGCCTCTTTCTTCTGACTCACTCTCTCAAAGTCACCAGAACCTGTTTGTAGTAATGCTGATTCATTGTTGCTCCATTAAGAACCCACTGCTAAAATTACGCCCTTAATGTTAGTATCATTACTTATTCATGCAGACTTATATTAATAGATATTAGGGCAGCCAAGACCCACAGCACGATGTATCGGATTACAGCTGGTAAGAAACACACCTTCAATCTGGGATCCATTGTTTATTATGCCTATATATGTAAGTCAGCAACTGTGCAGGTTCTCAGAAGCAGTTCATATACAGTATACAAGCTAATAAGATACATATCACTAAGCTGTTCTCTGAGATTCAGAGGTTAGCTCCACAAAGAAATATAAACTATCAGATAATTTTTACTTACTGTTGCTGTATCAAACTTCTCCATTTACAGCAATCTTGACATACAACTCGGGCTTCTAAACTAAGAAGATGAAGGTTCAAAAGCATGAGATCTTTCTGGTCCACTCTGGGCCCATTGTCAGATGAATATAACAACAGCATGGAGAGAGTCATTTAAAATATACAAGTGTAATAGACTCGTGATTTAACGCATATGTTTGTGCTTAAGCATGGACATATGGTTAAATAAGCATGAACTTATGTTAAGCACAAACATATGGCACAAACATATGCGTTAAATCATGAGCCTATTATACTTGTATATTTTAAATGATTCTCTCCATGTTGTTGTTATATTCATCTGACAATGGGTCCAGAGTGGACCAGAAAGATCTCGTGCTTTTTGAACCTTCATCTTATTGGCTTGTATAAATGAACTGCTTCTGGGAACCTGCACAGTTGCTGACTTATATATATATATATAGGCATAATAAACAATGGAGCCCAGATTGAAGATGTGTTTCTTACCAGCTGTAGTCCAATACATCATGCTATGGGTTTGGCCGCCCTAAGATCTATTAATTACACCCTTAATGTCAAGGAAAACAATTAACATGTCCCTGAACTTGGACTTTTACATTTATAGGATTATCATTGGAGACAGTTATCATCCATATTTGTGTTCTCCTAACAAGGGGATCACAGCTGTGATGTAAGTGGAAGATCAAAAAACTTGCATAGTACACAGAGAAAAACTTGGGAACTGTTTTATTTTTTTTCCACAAAATGTAGTATCATAACTCGCTAAGGCTAATATGATGACTGATGCAATAAGAACTGATGGAATGACTTTAAAGCTTTCGTAAAGCAAACTATATGATAATTTTGTGACCTTTCACCAGTTATATCACAGCTGCATTTGTCACTCCCACCCCCATTTGGGTGGCATAGCTATAAATTACTGTCACATGCAAAACTGAATGCTGGCTTTCATGCTGAGTATGCTGCACATTTTTTATGTAGTTATATGAATTAAAAAGTATGTGAAATGTTATTTACACTATCAGAAATATTTTAGAATTTGTAAAAATGTGTGCATCCATCACCTGAAAGACCACTGACTACATGTACTAGCGTTATAATAGAGTTTACAGTAGTATATGAAAGGTACATTTTCTGTATTAACAGCATTAATATTATTTTTACAGTGTTGTAATTACACTGAAGAGCAATTGAATTAGAGACAGCTGGCGTTATGCAAATGTGGCACTGTGGGCGGCCCTGTAAACGGAAACGACATGACATATGCAGCGATCCGACAATATAAGGAGTGATGCAACGGGAATCAGTAAAAGTCTGACACAGTATGGGTAAGACAAAGGATCTAAGCGCATTTGGTCGTGGGCAAATTGTAGAGGCCCGATGAATGGGTCACTCCATCTCGGAAGTCGTGCAGGCACTGGGATTTTCACGAGCCACTGTGTCACAGGTGCACCATGAGTACATCGAATCTGGTAAAACCATCCCTGCAAGGGCCAACTGCCGTGAACAACAGCATATGGATGAGCAGGTCATCATCGGCTAGCTCGCATTGTAACAGCAGATAGACTGGCCACAGTGCAAGAAATCACTTGGCAATTTAACGCTGGTGTACAAAAACGTGTAAGTAGCCACACCATCCAGAACCATCTCCTCTGTATGGGGTACAGAAGCCATCGTCCCACGAGGATACCGCTGCTGACCGCACATCACAGGGTGCAAAGATTGGCATGGGCGTGGGAGCATCGCCACTGGACCCTAGACATGTGAAAAAATGTTGCCTGGACTGATGAGTCGAGATTCACGTTGGTACATGCGGATGGCAGAATACGAGTACGGCGCAAACCACATGAAGCGATAAATCCTTCTTGCCAGCAGGGTACTCTTCGAGCTGGTGGGGGTGGCATTCTCGCTGGGGACTGTTTACGTGGACTGAAATGGGACCCTTGGTACGTGTGACATCGTCCCTCACAGGTCAATGTTACCGGGATATCCTGGACAGCCATTTGCTCCCGTTTGTGCGTCTTCAACATCCCACTGGGGACCTCATCCTGCAACAAGACAATGCACCGTGCCATCGCTCCCGAATTGTTTCCGAATGGTTGGATGAACGTTCCACCAACGTGACCTTGCTTTCTTGGCCAGCTAGGCCACCTGACCTCAATCCCATCGAGCACATCTGGGATGCCATCGAGAGAAATGTTTGAGGCTCTGAACCCCTCCATCAAATCTTCGTGAACTGTGGGAGCTTGCTCAGGGGTTGTGGATCCGTATGGCTTCCCAACGCTTCCGGTGTCTTGTCAAGTCCATGCCGAGACGAATCGCTGCCTTCATCAGAGCGAAAGGTGGTGCTACACGTTACTAGACTGGTATCTCTAACTCAATTGCTCTTCAGTGTATAATGCTGTTATTATCTCTATTGTAGTTAGTAAACTTTTTTTTAGTATGTAATTGCCATGCAACTTAATGAAGATCTTGCAGTGGATGTGAGTGTGTTTTTAGGCAAAAATACTGACTTCAACATTTAACAGGCTGCTTGATTTAGTGAATGGCACTTTGTCCTTATTGGTCTGCAAAATTCAAGGTTTACTGCATGTATAAAAATGTTTACACTGCATTATTAAACCATCCAGTTATGGTACTCTGAACATTACATCCTGTGTGTTATAAATATAGTTGGTTGTTTGTAAGCTGCAATGATCCCAGTTTACTAAATTCAGATACATATTGTGATGCAATTGCATTTACCTCCTAAAAAGTGATTGTGTCAAACACAAAAAGGAGTATTTTGTAAACAGATGTGAATGTAATGAAATTTAATGGATTGTGGGGTAATAACATGCAAGGAAATCAGTAATCAATGAGGCACAGAAAGATCTGTATGCATTTATTAGTTTGCAAAGATACCTTACTCCAAATGTGCTTGTTGTAGTGCATGTCATGATCAGAAGATCTTGGAAATTCAATACGAGAAGGAGAATCGTAACGAGTAGTTTAACTAGGAATATGGTTCCCCACAACTGGGATAGCAGTGGGTACAACAGATGTTATCTTAAGTAAAACATCAAAACAGCCTGATAACAAGAGAGCCCTTCACTTTTACAAAGCCATGTGATTTTATTTAATAATTGTTTATAAATCCTTTTCCTTTTTATCACGCCTTTTTTTTTAAATACAAGTTCAGAAGTTGTAATTCACTGAAAAAAACTTCTCGTGATAAATGTGTTTCTTGAAGTTCGAATTTTAACACTTCATTTTGTGGTGCCACAAGGGGTATTTTTGGAATTGCCTTTGTGAAGAATTTTTTTTTTTTTAGTTACCATTATCCTAAATTCTTAAGTAGATCGTGTGAGTATCATGTAGAGAGTTTTAATCATGAGAAATTTTTTTAGTGAATTACAACTTCTGAATTTGTATTTATAATTACACCTGTTTTAATGTTTTAGAGTTTTTTTACTCAAAATATTTTTATTTTTGCTGTTTTTTTTTATCTCACTTGGGGCTGTGCCTCTAGGATCGCTGCGCTCGTTTCCAGAACAGCGCTCAGGGCCCTGCAGTGCAGAACGTTTTTCAGTTTCCTTCTATTTTTATTGAAGGACTTTGCTTCGCCGCCATTTCAAAGTTTCTGAGTTTTTTACTGTCGTTATTTTTTGGAAGTGCGGGCTTTTGTCGTTGGAACTTATACGTCAGAATTTTCGACAAATGTGTCCGACTGTCTCTTTCTGGTGATGCCATCTGATGAAATGAAAATGTTCTCCCAATTGTTCAATACTTTTTGTGCTGTATCGATTCCAAGATGGTGGCTTGTTTACAGTTTTTGTTTCGCTGCCGTTGAACTTCCTGTTAGATTTTTGCAGAACTTTTTTCAATTTCCTTCTATTTTTATTGAAGGACTTTGCTCTGCCGCCATTCCGAAGTTTCAGAGGTTTTTTACTGTCGTTATTTTTTGAAGGGCGGACTTTTGTCGTTTGAACTTGTAGCACTTACTAAATTTACCACCAAGGAAAACAAAAGCGGGACTTTAAGACCTACCAGCATGCCAATTTTTAGATCTCCAGGTTATTTAGAAGTGGTCTAATGTCCAAAACCACCATTTTGGGTTTTTTTTTCTTTTTCTTTGTACTTTTCCAAGTATACGGACCTTAAGACCTATCAGTCTCATGCCAATTTTCAGATCTCTAGGTCATTTAGAAGTGGTCAAACAATTCGCAGACGAACACACTCACATTTTTCCTCATGCTTTTCATATACGAGGCAAAAGCCGATATTTACATAGGTATCGTATGCAAGCAGAAAACGCCAAATTTTAATAAAAGCGTCCTTACGTCATTATTAAGCATTGCGTCATTACCACATTGATATTGTTTCCTGTTCTTTCACCCAATGAGAAGAGAGTGCTAAAAATAGCTTCGTCACCATGGCAGCAGGTCATGGGACCAGAATGTTTCTCTGTGGTTATCGTGAAGACAGACTAGCCATTCGTTTCTTTCCTTTGCATCTTTAAAAAATGCTTAAAAATCAGAAAAGTACTTTTTCTTAATTTTTTTTTTTTTTTTTTTTGTAAAAAAAGGGATGTAGTAAGTTTATGCTGTAAAAATTGCAATGCATTATGATTTATAGTTTGCCATATATCCGGGGGGGGTATGGATCCCATCGCGAAATAGATAATTTTGTGAAATTTAATTTCTCATAAACTAAATCGAAATTCAAAAAAAGGGCAATGAGGTGCAAAAATTCGGTCATGGCACTACATGCCTACAAAGTTTCGTGGTTTTGTTGCTGTTAGTGTATCCGGAATGCGACCTGATAGCACTGTTTTGCCTACCTTAACTTTGAAATACAATAGCTCTTGAAATGTCACCAGAATCAAAAAACGGTTTATTTTAGCGTGTTCTCCAAACGATGTAAATTTCGTGTTCAGTATGTTTCGTGCTGCGAGCTAGGAAAGCGAGAGTGTCGCAAAATTTCTAAAACAGAGGCAGCAACAGCGGCGGTGGCAGTTACTTTTTTTAGAATAGAGAGATACATATGTCTTCTGCAGTAACAACATTTCACACATTGTTACTTCACAAAACATCTTCCTAACATTCATGGTGCCATAGATTGTACATTTCAGTTCTTCGTTCATAAAATGTCAAATTTGTTTTTAGTTTGTTTTCATGTGGTTTATGCCAGTTTTTTTTTTTTTTTTTTGCTGCTGCTGTTTTCACCCGCAGCTGTATTACCATCTGTTTTATTTTTATTAATTTTTACAATGCCAATAATTTCTTTTGTTATTTAAAGGACTGTTTGTCAATTTGTGGACTTAGTCAAGGGCCAAGTGAGGACATTCCTGTTGCGGGTAATGTTATGGATAAGATGAAGTACTTGATTGAAGTACAAGAATCCCTTCAGAACCGAGTGGCACAGCTTGAATGTGAACTCTCTCTGTTCAAGCAACAAAGGCGAAGGTTTGCATTGATATTTTTACTCAGTGAATTTTGTTTTGCAATATTTTCTTTTTTAGTGTAGTGTTTTGGTAAGTTACCTTGAAGTTGATCACTTGAGGTTTTTCTAAAAGGTATTAAAGTATAAGTGTTCCTACTCTGATGTTCGGCAATGAAACCTGGATACTGCAGAAAAGACATAGTATCGTTTGCGTGCTGGAGAGATGCGTTATTTATGGGACATTTGTGTCAAGACACGCTCTGATCATGTGAGGAATGATGTGTTGCAGATGTGTAATGTGAGGCAAAATGTTTTTAGTAAGGTAGAGACTTATGTATATTCTTATGTGGTTTGGCCATGTTGAAAGAATGAGTGATGAGAAGCCAACTAAGATAATTTTTTCAGCCCAAGTGACAGGAAAGAAAGGTAGAGGAAGGCAGAGGAAATCATGGGAGGACCGGATTCAGGAATGGTTGCTTGGGGAAAAGATTATGAGTATGAAGTACAAAAGGTCTTGTGTGTGACGTGTGATGGATGTCAGTGAAACTCAAGCTGTGTGTCAAGATCATTGTAAAGGGAGACATTTGATACACCAACAGTTAGTAAATTCTAGTTCCATCAGTTAAACATTTGCTTCTCAGATGTTTAACTGATGGAACTAGAATTTCTTTCTTTGAGGAGCTAACTCTGAATCTCAGAGAACAGCTTAATGATCTGTAATGTAAAGTAGTTACTGGTCCACAAATTTCATTGCATGAAGCAACACAAGGTTAAATGAACAAACCAGCAATTTGCAGAAAACTCAAAATATTATGTCATGCATAGTATTTGCCTAATTTTGCTGTGCAAAAGGAAGTATTCAATTCTATTCGCCACATTTATTTGTGTAAAATATTAATTCAAAGGAAAACTTGGTTAGTCTGTTCTCTTAAAAAATTATTCATATCTCCCATAAACTTCTAAGATCACATTTTATCTCTTGGACATGGAAAGAAAGTACAGTGATCAATGGAAAATATTTACAGTAATAAAAATATCACTGTAAATAGGGTTGTTATCACTGTGTAATAAAATAGTAATATTCTCAGTGGATCAAGATACTTTCTTTCCATGTCTAAGAAAAAAAAAATGTGTTGAATGTACACCAAAGAGTAAAGATCCAGACTTACAAATTTTGCTAGTAGACATTGGCCACCAAGACCAAAATTTTTAGCGGCCATAAAAAGAAACTCAGTGGCCAAACTTTGAAAAAAATCAAATTGTATATTTCATACTAAATTATTTTTATAAAATTGCTTAGTATAATATCAGTATGTTTTATTTTACATATTTCAGTTATAGTATTCTTAAATGTTGAAACTGGAGTAATAAAACAATGCAGGAGAGTGGGAACATCGCGCGGGGAGGAGAGTTTGCTTATGGGAGAAATCTTTGCACCATCCGACTTCCGGTTTTGGAAATTTTCCCGCTATTTTCAACCTGAAATACAAATATTTATGCAGTTAAATATTACTTAACAATAATACTGGGCAGAGGCAACATCGCTAGAAAAAAGGAATTTACGATTGTGGAAAAAATCTGAACTTCATCCCCAGTCCCCCCCCCATCTTCCAATTATGTTCACTGGTTCATTGATCTCGCGAATGACCAAAATAATAACGAAAGGCGGAGTTCCTCGATTTCGCAGAAGAATCTGATGTCTGAGATTACGGGGAAATTTTTGCGGCGTCTAACATCCGTTTTTGCACATTGTTGCCTACAGTTTCAAGCTGAAATACTTTAATGCAATAAAATCATATTTAACAATAAAACTATACACTAAGGCAACATCGGGAGAAAAAAAATTACGATTACTGTAACTCCATTCAACTACCGTTTTCGAAAGTTTTGAGACAGGAAATACCGTCTCCAGACGGAACTATACAAATGGTCTTCAGTTTTACGCTGATCCTGAGAACGTTCTAAATGATGACAACAACAAAAAAAAACGCGGAATTCCACGAGTCCGCTTAAGAATCTTGTGCATATCATAAAACAATAACAAATTTTTAAAAAATGAAAATTCGTGGAATCCGTAATTTCGACACCGAGGCCCATTATCAGCCAACTAAATCCGTAGAAACTACAGACATTCCGTAGTAGTTCGCAGGTATGGAAATATTATTACAGTTTAACCTCGAAGATCCGGACTATGCCGATTCCGAATTTTAGAATTTTCCTATGGAATATGCAGGCTTTCAGCGAAAATGCGTTAAAAATAATAAAAAGAAAATGCCTAACTTCTAAAGTTTTCATCGGATTTTGACGAAATTTCACATGGGAGTTTATTTTGACGTGTCCTGGTTACTATTAAATTTGCATTCAGTTATTTAAAAAATTGGAGAATTTTTTTTGAAATAAAAATTTCTCCCAGTTGGACTTTTCCGCCGCAGACAGTTGAGCTGTCGACCACCGGCTTTCATCCTCACCGCAACCTTGTTCCCCTACAATGAACAATCAGTCTTGACACTTTCTTTGTGATCAAAAACCAACGCCCTCACCTTTTTAATTAACCTTTTTTTTTCTTTTCTGCTGTTCAAGCAGAATGAAAAAGGTGATGGCCAACTTCCGTACAACTCAAAGTTTGTGCCATTTCGTGCGATTTCCGTACATTTGGAGTAAAATAAAAAAACGTACGAGTTCTGTACAAGTTAAAAAAAATTTCTTTACAATACCAGTTAAATAAAATAAATGTTTTCCCTGTACAGGTCGCCAAAATTGGCGATTTAATCAAACATTTTTAGTCGCCATGACGATGAAGTTTATCGCCAGTGGCGACCTGGCGACCGTGAGTCTGGATCTTTACCAAACAGCCAAAACAATATGACCAGCACATCATTATGCAAATTGAAGCAACTGGAGGTAAACAACATCACTTGTGAAGGTCATGAAATGGTATAAATAACACCTGATACTGAGTTTTTTTTATCATTGTTATTCTTGTTCTTCCAATGAGAAAGGCAGCGAACTTAGGAGAGTTTGACAAAGGCCAAATTGCAATGGCCAGATGACTGCGTCAGAACATTTCCGACACCACAAGGATTGTGGGGTGCTCGTGGTCAGTTGTGGTTAGTACCTCCAAAAAGTGGTCCAAAGTGAGGAAACACAAACTACCGGCAAGGTGTGGGCTGACCACGGTTCATCAGTCTTAGAGGTGAATGAAAGCTATCCCAGATGGTACAAGTTAACAGAAGAGATAGTGTGGCCAAATTGCAATGGCCAGAGACTGCGTCAGAACATTTCTGACACCACAAGGATTGTGGGGTGCTCATGGTCAGTTGTGGTTAGTACCTCCAAAAAGTGGTCCAAAGTGAGGAAACACAAACTACCGGCAAGGTGTGGGCTGACCACGGTTCATCAGTCTTAGAGGTGAATGAAAGCTATCCCAGATGGTACAAGTTAACAGAAGAGATACTGTGGCCAAATTGCAATGGCCAGAGACTGCGTCAGAACATTTCTGACACCACAAGGATTGTGGGGTGCTCATGGTCAGTTGTGGTTAGTACCTCCAAAAAGTGTGGTGAGGAAATCACAAACTACCGGCAAGGTGTGGGCTGACCAAGGTTCATCAGTCTTAGAGGTGAATGAAAGCTATCCCAGATGGTACAAGCCAACAGAAGAGATACTGTGGCCAAATTGCAATGGCCAGAGACTGCGTCAGAACATTTCTGACACCACAAGGATTGTGGCGTGCTCATGGTCAGTTGTGGTTAGTATCTCCAAAAAGTGGTCCAAAGGGGAGAAATCACAAACTGCCGGCAAGATGTGTGCTGACCACAGTTCATCAGTCTTAGAGGTGAATGAAAGCTATCCCAGATGGTACAAGCCAACAGAAGAGATACTGTGGCCAAATTGGAATGGCCAAATGACTGCGTTAGAACATTTCCAACACCACAAAGATTGTGGGGTGCTCATGGTCAGTTGTGGTTAGTACCTCCAAAAAGTGGTCCAAAGGGGGGAAATCGTAAACTATCGGCAAGGTGTGGGCTGACCACGGTTCATGAGTCTTAGAGGTGAACGAAAGCTATCCCAGATGGTACAAGCCAACAGAAGAGATACTGTGGCATAACTTGCTGGTAATTTGAATGCTGGTGGTGGGAGCAATGTGTCACAACCCATACTACATTCAAACCTGGTGAAAATTAGGATGTATAGCAACAGCCACTCCATGTGCCCATGCTACCTTTGGCTCACTGTCAAAAGTGCCTACATTGGGCACATGAACATCAAAACTGGACCTTGAATTATTGAAAGAATGTCGTCCGGTCCGACGAATCTCATTTCCTGTTTTACCGTGTGGATACTCAGGTATGTGTACATCATTTACTTGGAGAAGTGTTGGCAAGTTTCTACCAAGGCCGTTAAAACCACTGGTTGTAACCGGTTAAAATCGGCATGGCCGAAACCAGTTTGTGCTATAAAAGTGGCAATAACTGGCAGAAACCCAGAAAATAATTATGTCTTGTAATAAAAACTTACTGAAGTACCACAAATAGCATATAATGAATAGCATAGGTAAATGCATTTTAAGGTAAAACAAGTTCAGTTACAATGTTTACAGTATTTATTCAAAGGTTATGTCGCAGTAAATTCACCATTCAAGTACACTTTTTCCACGAAGTAGTAGATAGCAAAAAAGCAATTTGCTTCTGTTTCCAAACCTAAACAATTTCTTCATTTATTGTGAATAAACAAAAAGCTTGGGAATATTCTTTCAAGCCTAGCTCAACTTGCAGGCAATGTCATTATTGTGCAAGCAAGAGTTATGAAATCTTCATTTACAGTTGTTTTCTTTAAACTAGACCACCATGTAGAAGCTGAGACGTTTTCCAAGATTTCATTGGAGTAATATGTTTCAGGAAAAGGAGCTGATTTTGCTTGAAAAGCTATGATGTAAGTAAGGCACAAAATTTGGGTTGATGTCATAAAGTAATTCCCCAGCACTTTCTTCCTGCTCTTGTGACAATTTAGATCCCATGTACTTTGGATGAAGCATATATAAGCTAGCATATGATGTTGAGTTATTGCCTGACTAAATCTACTCTTAACATTGCTTTCATTAGTTTTCATGAGATTATCATCATCCATTAGAGTCAACCAAATTTCACAAGCATCTGCAATAGAGCAGTCCTCTTTTTGGATCTTATCCAAGGCAGTAGTAATAGGTTTTAAAAGTTGCAAAAAGTGTTTTACTTCTTTATTAATCATCCGATTATTTATGACTTGGTTTATTATTGTGGTTCATTGGCTTTAATACAGCTTATCTGGTTGGTGCACTTGAGACAGAGTCGTAAGCCAATGAAATTCTTCCTTACAACCAGTCTGCGAATCATGTTGCTTCTTATATTATAGCCAAGGATCAAGCATGTCTAAAAAATATATGTAATATATTTTAATTATTGAAATGATTAATTATTACAAATTACTATAATACTAAATTATTCCATGTACTAGTTGATACAAAAATGGTTTAAGTACTTTTTTAGTTTCTACCAGTTGTTGCCATTTTCTACCAGTTTAAATCGGTTTTATCCAGTTTCTGCCACAGGCACGGCAAAAACTAGTTTCTACCAGCAGAAACCCAACCCTGGTTGGCACCAAAATATCATGATGCACCGTGGGATGAAAACAAGCCAGTGGAGGAAATGAATGCTTTGGGCAATGTTCTGCTGGGAAACTCTGGGTCCAGTCATTCATGTGCAGGAAAGGATGTCTACATCATGACCTCTATGTGGCACAAAAAATATTTATAAAATCCTATTTTTAGAAGCAGAGATTTCAGGGGGAAATATGATATATGTAGGCCTTTGTGGTAAAAGGTATTTGGAATTAAAAATAATTGTTTGAATCTCTTTTTTTTTTAAGCAATTGTATAAGATTAAATATATTTTGAATTTAATAGCATGTGCATTTGTGCCACCTAGTTGGAAGGAAAAAGACCAAATCGTATGAATTGTTGTTCTCACAATTCAGGCTTTTAACTACAATAAGAATTTTTCAGACTAATAGTTGCAGAGATATGTCACCAACATACGGAGTAACGATAGTAATGAGCATATACTTTTATTTCAAAAGAAGTGCTAAAAAGGGGGAAAGTCCTGTTACCCTGGGTAAAAATGCAATTATGTAGGGATCAGTGCATCTAAAAAAGAAGGAAAAATTTGCTTCAGAAAAGTTATCTCATAATATGGATGGCAGTTTGTTGGTAAAATGACTGTGATTGTTACTATCAGAAAATTAAGGCATTATTTCAGTGTACCATTGAATTAGTTGATTTTATGACAAAGAGATAAAGGAGGTGATCACAGGTGGCAGGAAAGCCATCAGATGAAGCCTAAGGAAGAAGAAAGGCATATTCTCGAAACTGCTTGCTGATCAGCAAATATTAAGTAATGTGAAAATGGTTATTATTTTGTGTTTAAGGAATTAGCAATGTGTAGATACACTAAGTGGCCAGAATTTAAAAGAAATCTAATGAAAAAAATCTCAGTTTTTATATGTATTTAAGACAAATGTTTACATCCAAAATAGTTAAAGTGAAATTTGGTGTTCTTCAACTGGTTTCTCTAAAGTGTGATATAATTCTATTAACCCAATTGCATTTCGCACAAAATAAATTGCTCTCATAACTAGAATGTTTTATCTCACTATTTCATTGTCCTTTTAAAAGAGTATTTCTTCACATATGTATTTAGGAAGCAATAATTAGTGACTACAGATAAAATAGAATATGTGTAGTTATTATATACTGATTGAAAAAGCCTATAGCGTATGACTACTGGAGAATTTGTTTGAGTCTTTCTTTTGAGTACAGCACAAATTTCGACTGGCTATACTGTTTGACTTAATTTTTTTATGTTTTTCCTGTTATGACATCAGAAATTGAAACATGTTTGTTCAGTCCCAAGAATGGGAGTGTTTACTACTTTGTTTTCTTCAGTAATGTCATTTAAATTTCCCCTTTAATATTTCTGAGTTATTTTTAATATAATTTTATTATTAGGATATTTACTATTACAAATGTGAATATATAGTTCTTTTTGGAAAAAGTATTTTTAACTGAAAATTCTTAAATGGCCTATATGCCAACTGCTCCAGAAGATGCACCTCTTAACGCTACTGTGGTTGTTATTCAAGCAGGAATGTTTAAAATCTACATCATAGGGACGTACAGCCCAGTTCTGAAGAATGTTCATGTCTATACCATTTTCCCATACAAACTGCATGTTTTGCCAGTGAATGACGGTTAATAAAACATTTTCAGCCATCAAAACTTGAGTCAATTATCACTGCTGTCTGTCCTATACTAGCATCCTCACTTTTGTAATTCAAAGATCTGTAAATAGAAAAGACCCTCTGGCTTTATTCAAGTGATAAATTTAAACACAAAGCAAACTGTTAGAAAAAGCAACCAACTCAGCATTCCTGTCAAATAAATTTATTTGACAGGAATGCTGAGTAAACATTTTTATAACTATCCAGCCTTTTCTGGATTTTAGATGACATCCAAGATACTAATATCGGTTCAAATCATTATGTCTAACCACTTGAACGTCACTACGTGGCTTATAATAATGAATTTTGGCAAGATATCGCAAAAATCCTGTCATTCTTCTGTTCCTCACATTTTTTAAAAAGTTCATTAAGAATCCCGATGTCCGGACCCCACAGCTCCATATTTAACCAATGGGCGTCATACTGAGAGTGAATTATATAAATAGTAAAATACGAACCAAAAAAACAATTAACTCTTAAAAATGAGGATATAAAATAATAGCTTGTTACCTTTCATCGGTCATTAGCTCCTTCCCGGCTAGTTGCATTTGGTAGAATTTCGTCATTACCATTGACCTTCAAGTGACCTACGTTCGTTCCTCAAGAAGAAACTAAGTAGTCAAGAGATTTCATAAACCGAAGTCTCATTCAAGCGATATGTAACCAAAAGAAGGGTTTGGGGGTGGCAGACACTTTGCAACAAGAGTACAACCGACGATTAAAATATTTTTGGTAGCTAAAAATCCTTAATAAAACTCAAAGTGAAAAAACCTGCCTTCCGACCGAGATTTGAAAAAATTAATCCAATAAAATAATAAAATTAAATTAAAATCCATTTGTCCAACTTCAACTTCAAATGAAAACGATAGTCAAAGCACCCTACATTACCAAGGAATCCAGACACCGAATTTCCAACGTGTTTCAGCTCACTTTTTTTGTGACTATTCTCAAGGGCATTTCGTGCTATACTGCTCCTTGTACGTTAACTGCTAGCTAAGTCGACGTTGCTGCCATCTCTATCGTTCGCGCCATCGTCATGCTCATTACGTAAAACATCGTTGCCGCCATCTGGTGTCGTCCTGTTTTTTAATCTTTGTATTTGTCGACTTGATCTTCTTGTTTGAATAATTCATTGTTTTTCTTGTTTTATCCGTACATTACCAAGGAATCCAGACACCGAATTTCCAGCGTGTTTCAGCTCACTTTTTTGTGACTGTTCTCAAGGGCATTTTGTGCTGTACTGCTCCATGTACATTAACAGCTAGCTAAGTCGACATTGCTGCCATCTCTATCGTTCACGCCATCGTCATGCTCATTACGTAAAACATCGTTGGTGCCATCTAGTGTCGTCCTGTTTTTTAATCTTCTTTGTATTTGTATTTGTCGACTTGATCTTCTTGTTTGAAAATAATTCATTGTTTTTCTTGTTTTATCCCTACATTACCAAGGAATCCAGACACCAAATTTCCAACGTGTTTCAGCTCACTTTTTTTGTGACTATTCTCAAGGGCATTTTGTGCTGTACTGCTCCATGTACGTTAACTGCTAGCTAAGTCGACGTTGCTGCCATCTCTATCGTTCGCGCCATCGTCATGCTCATTACGTAAAACATTGTTGGCGCCATCTAATGTCGTCCTGTTTTTTAATCTTCTTTGTATTTGTTGACTTGATCTTCTTGTTTGAATAATTCATTGTTTTTCTTGTTTTATCGTGTTCAACCATGCTGGTGATAATTCGACTGGGACATTTAAATTGCAATTATGTGCTTTGGTCTTCTTAATCATAACAGCCTCAGCTGTCAAGATCTTTTTATGTGTGTTGTGAGAAGTAACCAAACTAATATTCTCGCAGTCGGGCGTGGACTCGTTATTATGACAGTATTGTATAAGTGAAGTTCGAATTTCTCCCTTATTGCAGTTATTTAAGTGTTCACGTAATCTGATATCAACACTTCTTTTCGTGCTACCGATGCAAACTGTTTTATTATCTGGATTCTCGTTTACATTAATAATTGGTATACAATATACACCTGCTTTACGTAATGTGGAACTGTTTTCTTTGTTTGATTGCAAAAGTCTGCTGTTGTCGAGTACAGTGTCTGCAGTAAGTAATCCTGCCCCGTGGCATTCCTTTTTTAAAGGAGCAGATATAGGTGGACAATATGGTAGTTTTCCACAGAATCTGTATGTATCAGTCAGATTCTGCTTTGGTCTATTTTGATTATTCATAATCTGTTTGTAAAGGTCGTCAGTCAATCTCTCCTTGTAACCGAAGTCTCCAGCCAGCCAAAGTTTTGATCCATTTCAACTACACTGCTGGCCACCCAAAATGCAACACCAAGGACGACACGAGATAGCAAAGCCAGATTTACTGGACACATAACAACAGATACAAAAATGAAGCGATTGAGCTTACAGGCCCGTGCGGCTTGCGGAACACACAGACATCAATAGTTCGTGTGACCCCCATGGCTGGCAATAACGGCTGCTACACGCCGCGGCATTGAACGAAAGAGGCTTTGGATGTGGGCTTGGGCTGCTTCCACACGTTGCCACACTTCATCAGGCGTAGCCGAGGGTGGTGCTTGCCGGGCCACTCGGTTGCCGATCAGCGACCAGACGTGTTCGATGGGCGACATATCGGAAGATCGGAAGAACAGGCTGGCCACGGCAGCAGTGACGCCTGGTGGGCCGTGAAGAATTGTTGCATGATGCTTGCCACGTGCGGACGCGCATTGTCCTGTTGAAACGTGGCCGCTGAAAGGTCCTGCAGGTAAAGGAGGACTACAGGCTCCAAAACGTCGGAGATGTAGCGGTGGCTGTTGAGTGTACTGGCGATGCGTACCAGACGGGTGCATGTGTCATATCCAATTGCGCCCCAAACCATAACACCAGGCGACGGACCGGTATGGCGATGCATAATGCAGGCATCGTACAGTCCCTCACCGTGGTGCCGCCACACGCGGAATCGACCATCGTGGTGTTGCAGCCAAAAGCGGGATTCGTTGGAGAAGACAATGCCGTGCCATTCCATAGTCCAGGTGCAGCGTTCAACAGTCCACTGCCACCGCACTCGCCGGTGGTGTAACGTCAATGGTAATTGGAGCTACGGGCGACGTGCGACAAGTCCCCGCTCCTGCAGACGACGTCGAACGGTACGTGCTGACACAGGTTGTTGCGCAACACACCCTAATTCCTGTGGTGACGTTCGTGATGTGTTGGTGCGAGTCATCAATTCCCTCCGCACAACATGCCGGTCCTCTCATTCAGAGGTGTGCCACGGCTGCGGCAATCGCTCACGTCGGTCCGTTCGTTCCACCTGCACCCACCGAATCCATACTCACCTCACTGTGGCTGGGTGTCGTCCAACACGGGCGCCGATGTCTCGGTACGATAAACCTCTGTCGCAATAAGCCACTATTCATCCTCTGTCGAACTCCAAAACGTGCTGGAATGACTGCCGTATTCTGCGACAAGGCATCAGGAAGCTTCCCATGCACAGATCCGGCAGCTCAACACACTTCCACTACTTACACCCCGCCTTCTGTGCACCCTTCTTATAGTGCTTCTCGGTGGCGTGCCAGCCGCACATGATTTGCATATGCCCTGCAATGCTAATCGTTTGCATGTCCTCTCGCGGGCGACACATGCTGTGAATTTCAGTTCAATCTGATGCTTCCTCCTTGGTGTTGCATTTTGGGTGGCTAGCAGTGTATTTTTGCCTTGCAGTCTGGCAGCAACATCAACTTAGCTAGCAGTTAACGTACATGGAGCAGTATAGCACGAAATGCCCTTGAGAATGGCCACGAAAAAGTGAGCCGAAACGCATCGGAAATTCAGTGTCTGGATTCCTTGGTAATGTTGGGCGCTTTGACTATCCTTTTCATTTGAAGTTGAAGTTGGACAAATGTATTTTAATTTAATTTTATTATTTCATTGGATTAATTCTTTCAAATCTCGATCGGAAGGCAGGTTTTTTTACTGAGTTTTATTACGGATTTTTAGCCACCATAAATATTTTAAATGTCAGTTGTGTTTTCGTTGTGAAGTGTCTGCCACCCCCAAACCCTTCTTTTGGCTACATATTGCTCGAGTGAGACTTTGGTTTATGAAATCTCTTGACTACTTAGTTTCTTCTTGAAGAACGTAGGTCACTCGAAGGTCAATGGTAATGACGAAATTCTACCAAATGCAACTAGCCGGGAAGGAGCTAATGACCGATGAAAGGTAACAAGCTATTATTTTATCCTCATTTTTAAGAGTTAATTGTTTTTTTGGTTCGTATTTTACTATTTATATAATTCACTCTCAGTATGACACCCACTGGTTATATATGGAGCTGTGGGGTCTGAACATCGGGATTTTTAACGAACTTTTTAAAAAATGTGAGGAACAGAAGAATGACAGGATTTTTGCAATATCTTGCGAAAATTCATTAACAGCATCCAAGGTGTTATCAAAGGTAACAAAACAATTATGTCATAAAGCTGACAGTTACTATGAGAATCTATGCATTGTCATCGGCATATAGATGCTGTATATAATATATGGTCAGAATTTGAAAAAAAAAATCTGTTGGTCGGATGGACCAGTGAAAGATAAAAGTCAGTGGTCCATTTTGTTACTACAATTTTTTTGCAACCGTATATACATATCTATTTTAATAATTACTTGTTTACACTTAAAACAATAAATAGATCAATTACAAAGAAAATGAGGATGTGGTACCAAGGAGATTAGAATTGATTTAGTAAGGATGACGTCACAAACTTGAAGCACTTCCAGCAGATGACTTCAATTCTCAAATGTCTCACCAACATGGCTGCAGAGGCTGTGATGGCTGCATCTAGTCTCACTCATCTGACCAACATGGTGGCAGAGGCTGTGATTGGCTGTGACGTCATGATCGTGACATTTTGGTGACTTCGCTTTCATTACACGAGGGGAATGGCTGGCCCTTACTCTGTCTATTCTAACTTCCTTGTGTGGTACGTACATATTATTTCAAGTTCTCTATTCATTATGAGAATTAAAGTTATCATTGTGTTCATGCGGTTTCGTATCCAGTTTTCTGTGCTGGTCAGACTCTAAAGTGAAATAGCATTTGTAGGATCAAAGTCATTTATATTGGGTGTGTCTAATGCCACATGCATCAAATCAGTTAGAGTTTGTACACCTATGGAGCTTCTCATGTCAGTTTTTAAAAGTTTCATCTTACTAAATCCCCATTCACACACTCTGTGGAAGTGCATGGAATGGTCAACAGAATGTCAAACAACTGCAAAATGTTCTCATGTCCCATGCTGTGCTCAAAATTCACTATTTCCCACATCCAATGCTTTAGGTCTGTCTTGGAAGCATAAAGGGAATTTCAAAATGTGATCCAATCAATGTGGACAGAGTGCCAATCCCAAGTGAGTCCAATAACAAAAAATGTTCAACAAGTTGCCTCAATGCTGGCTTTCCAAATTCGTCATTTCAGACAACTGGCCATTCACTGAAGGAAAGAAGCTTTGTGCTCAAAACCAAAGCCTGCTACTGTTCCCTGGGAATATGGGACAATTTCGTGGTGCTCTAATCTAAGCTATCCAGTCGCTCGATAATTGTTTCTAAAAATCTGGTTCTCCAAAAATCGGCTCTGCTTCGAGAAAAAACTACTGATCAAACTGAACACCTGATTTGTCCATATTGGTGGTCCAAATGATTTTCCACTGGTCTGGATATAACAAAAAGCACGTTACACTGAAAAAAAAATCATGAACTTGTTTGGTTTATTGTATGTACTTATATAAGAAATATAAAACATTATAATGGAATACTTTAAAACACCTTATTACAAAGTAAAATTCTAGGGGGAAATGCTCAAGCAAAACTTTATATGTAGCAAACTTCTCCCTCTCTTTATAATTCTAAATGATTTAGCTGCCATGGAACACCAACAAAAGAACAAGAGTGACTACACGTTTCACCAGAAAAGTTTGAAAAAAATGAGGATTAACCCAATGAAAATGAGATGGAAAATCTAAACTGTTATTCTGATGTTTCTCTAGTAAATGCAATTGAATGTTTAGAGAAAGTTGGATACTGTTTATAGAGCCGAGAACTTTATATTGAAGAAATCAGCAGCTATATAAATGTTATGAATACAGTTATAATTAAAGACACCATGGAAAAATGACAACAGGCTGTACTTGCATCGTACTTCAGAAGCCAAATAGGTATGTTTGAACTGTTTTACAGTTTGCCGTATGGAAACATGTTTTGCATCAAAATGGAACTAAATAAAATTGCTTTAATTACACTACTTTAAAATTAAAGATATGTAATGTCAATATGTACGCATACAATATTTTTTGAAGCATATATGACAGTATTTTATTTAGATGTACAGTATAAAAGAGACAAATTCTTAGTAAGGGAGGGATGAAAAAATACAGTATGTAATTTCATACTTATAAATTAATTAAAGTTTATATGTATATTTCATTACTACTTTAGCAAAAACTTCCCATTACAAATAAATTACTTTTGCTTGTTCCTATGGGCACTATTTCACAATTACAATGTTGTAATCTTTTGCATAATGAAAAATTCTGTAGTATGTACTAACTTTTTAATGAAAATTTTGTTATAACGATTTAACGAAAAGACATTACCAATTTTTTTTTCTGTCCCCCTTGAATTTCGTTATGATAAGTTTTGACTGTAGCCTATATGTATTAACTTAAAAATTGCATCACCCTAGAACAGGAATTGAACTGCATCTCCCAATTTACATTCAAGGATGCTACCATTACACTACCTATGACAACGAAATTCGAATCAAGTAAAGCTAAGCAGAGGTAGCTTAGGAATCTGAACAACTCTTAGAATGTGCATGCTAATGGTAGCATTTTGAACATAAATCGGGAGCTATGGGTTCAGATCCCATTCTTGGGTGATGTAATTTTCTGAAGGATGGATATATGGGAAACAGTTAAAACATATGGCTTCTACAGTATATGCTAACAACAGTGCATATATGCTTTTCATATAATCGAGAATTATTATTCCTGGGTTTCATTTCTCATTCGTTTTTACAGCAATCTTTTAAAAAAGTGTTGCCAGATAGATACCAAGCAAGTGTTTTGTTGTTTAAATATAAATTTAGCAAGAAATAAATGTGGACATGGAAGCCCCAATGATTATGGATACAAACCAGAATACTGAGCTTTGAACCACATAACAAAAGACTAATTAAAAATTAAAGAAGTTTTTTTTTTTTTTAAACCTGAAACTGTGAACTAACTACCAAATTAATGAGCAGTATTTTTAATGAATATCTGAAAACACAGTGAAGTATATTTCTTGCTGAATTTATGTTTTAACAACAAAACAGTTACTTGATATCTATCTGGCAACAATTTTTCAAAAGATTCCTATTGTAATTGTCAGCTCTTCTGACATTGTTATTTGTGCCCTTTAAGAATGGACCTTGAATGTCACTGAAAGATCAGGATAGTTATAAAGAGTTTCCCCAGTATTCCTGTTCGATAAAATGTTGTTTTATCTTGCAGTTTGTTTTGTGTTCTTCAAAAATCTGTAGTAGTAGAACAGTGAAGGGCTTTACTCAGATGTGCAAGGAAGTCTTGCTGGAGAATGACATTTAGCTCATTCCATTATCTGAACTTGTCTTGGAGTCATTATCTTTCAGAATGAAGAATCACCTTGTAATATCAATCTTTGTCACACTTACATATGAGGTAATAATAAGGGAACTCTACCCCTGTTAATCTGTGTGTGTGGTAACATAATTATTTTGATGCTACACTAAATTATTTTAAAATGCGCATTTCTCATTTTTCTCACTTCATGTTCTTTTTCAAATCTGACCCACATAGAAAGTGCATAATTGTTTCATGAAAATATAAGAAAATAAAATTTTACAATTTCAGAAGCATATCAACTAACTTTGAATCTTGGGATTTGATGTGCCATCACAGCAATAATGGCTTTCATGGATTTTATGGAATTCGACATGTGTAAGTTTTTGAGTAATTCCTTTTATCAATTTCAGCTTGCATTTTAACTGATATCAAATTGCCAACTTTTTGTATGTTTTTAGTTTTTAATAAAATCTGTCACAGCAATCATATGTGATGCTTGTGTTCTGAAAGCATTTTAGTGCAAATCATTGTGGCTTCTTCTACCAACTTGTGGCCTTATTTAAACCTGGAATTTATTGGCATAACATTTTTATCTTAATATTTTCAATACATAAGTAGTACTGATAAAAAATATAATGGTTTCTTATATGCCGAGATTATAGTAAAGTCACACACAGCAGCTGCTTCACAGGTAAATGGAGGCTGATAACAATGTAGAACAAATGGGATTGGTGTAAGTGCCAAAGGGCTATTGGCACTTACACCAATCCCATTTGTTCTACATTGTTATCAGCCTCCATTTACCTGTGAAGCAGCTGCTGTGTGTGACTTTACTATAATCTCGGCATATAAGAAACCATTATATTTTTTATCAGTACTACTTATGTATTGAAAATATTAAGATAAAAATGTTATGCCAATAAATTCCAGGTTTAAATCAGCTTAACATCACTAGGAAATTCAAGAACTTAGCTCCTGAACTCCAAAAATGTGATAGAGAAAAAAATGTCAATTGCAATGTTGGAGAGCATTTTTCATTTGCTACAAATCATTCACAAAAAGTGGGGTTCAACTAGGGGATTTAGGCTGTGTAAACTGGAGAAGTAAAAGTATTCAATGGCATTTTTTTTTTCCATCACAGCATTACTCACTTCAGCTATCTGCCAAAGGATCCTGACTTTCCTGTCCTTACCTAATGCTGCACCACATGCTTTACTTGTAGCCTCAACAATGTATCTTATTGCCTGTTCCACTTAATCATTATGACTGAGCCCTCTATTTTGCTATAACTTTCGTCAATTCATTTGCGGAAATCCAGCCTCACTCTTATAATTATTTAGTCTATAAATCGTGAAGCATCTTAATATCTTTGGTGGTATCTCAAATATTAGACAGCTGACTTTAAAAGTATATGCTGCTAAAAAAAAAAAAGAGTTACTGCTTATTTCAGAACCTCTGAAAATTGGTATCTTTAATCACATTTCTTAGATACCTTTCCCACCATGACATTATCAGTTATACTTTCTCTCAGGTAAATATGTAAATAAGAAGCATGAATGTATACCAAATTGATACAGTCTATTGCAAAATCTATTTTAATTAGCATGAGCAACTGATATTGCCAAGCTTTTGCTTATCTATAGGTGGCTTTATCAAGGCAGACTGATACTAACCATTGTGGGGGACTCCCACCTAAGCTATTTAGACTCCCTTGTAGGTTAGCAGCAGTCTGTCTTGATAAAACCACCTGTAGGTTGCAAAAGTTTGGCAATATCAGTTGTTTGCACCATTAAAAATGGATTTCGTAGTAGACTGTATTCTTTTCCTATTTGTAGCCTTTTCCCTATCGTGTAAATTTGTGAATGCTTTTGTTTCTAAAGATAGTGCTAGGGATTAAGGGTTCACCACCTAAACAGAAGTCAGCAAGTCTTTCTCCATTTGTATTTATCAAACGGTGTTTAAGTTTGTACAGTACACTATTGCTTTCCTTTGTAGTAATTTCCAATAATAACATCCTTTTTCACTTGTTTGCTTTTAACCACTTTAAAGGAAATTGTTTTTCTAAGCCTTCTTCTGATTTCAATGATTGATACAGCCTCTAAGTCCTGGACGTTCAGTTTGATAATAGCTCATATAATGCACTTCTGTACAGGTTGGCACCCAACCGGCCTGACAGCCATTATATTATCAAAGGCTTAATGTTACACTAGCCCATGCTTGACCCTTTGTACCAGAATATTTTAAATCATAGAAGCCTGCCACTGAAATTACATTTTACCTGATGCATGCTTCTTGGTCTCACTATTGCCTACCACATCTAGATTTAATTTTTCTAATTCTTTGGATAATTTTAGATCTTTTCCGTTATTTTTCAACTTGTTTATGCCCCCATCTTAATCTCTTCGTACTTACCTGGTAGTTTTGTGAGGGCCTTTACTGTTAAAGGATTTGTTGCTTTAGAAATCATTTTTATTAAAGTGTACAAAAAGTATGTCACCATCTGCTCAGGCCAGAAATTGATGGAAGGATTATCAGATGGGGTTTCACCAGGTCTCCCGAAGAAACCAGTTAGTACACTGACCATTCCATTCGTTTGCAGCACAGTACTGTACACATTAGTTTGGGCATGCTTCTGTGCAACACGAGTGGCTTGGCTAAGAATAGGCCAGAGCCATCTGCTTGGTGATATGGTGGCACCGTCCTTTCATCTTGCTCAAAGAGCTTCCAAAATATGGGCCACAAGCAGGCAAGGTAAGCCTCATGTACACTATCTGATCAAAAGTATCCATACACTTGCCTGTTCACAAACTCTCTGTAATAGGAAAGGAATTATAATAGAGTTGGACCATCCTTTGTTGCTCTCACAGCCTCCACTCTACTGGGAATGCTTTCCACTAGATTTTGGTACATTTATGTGGGAATTGCCTTCCATTGTGCCACAAGAGCATTAATCAGGTTGATCACCAAGGTTGGAAAGTTCAGCCTGGCTTGCACTTTGCAGTCAGTGTTCCAATTTATCCCAAAGGTATTTCATGGGGTTGAGATCAGGGCTCTGTGCTAGCCGGTCAAGTTTCTCTGCACCCATCTCATCAAATCATTCTTGCATGGACCTCACTTTGTGGATGGGGGCATAATGTTGTTTGTAAAGAAAAGGGCCTTTACCAAACTGTTGTCATGATGTTAGTAGTACCATATTGTTGAGTATGTCATTATAGACTGCAACATTAAGATTCCAGAGCACAGGAATCAGGGAACCCAGTGCAAAACCATGAAAAACAGCCCCAGAGCATGATGCCTCCTCTACGAAACTTCACAGTCAAGCAGGTAGCATTCACCTGGTATCTCCCACAACCAGATTTGTCCATCGGACTGCCAAATGGTGAAGCGTGATTCATCACTCCAGAGAATGTGTTTCCACTGCTCCAAAGTCCAATGGTGCTGATTTTTACACTACTCCAACTAACTCTTGGTATTGATCTTGCTGATGTTAGGCATGTGTGTGTGTGTGGGGGGGGGGTTGCATGACCATGGAAATACATTCCCTTCAGCTCTTGAGGAACTGCTATTTATGGTGCTGGCATTTCCAGATGCATTTTGAAATTTGGTGGTGAGCGTTACAACTAGTACAAGCGGTTTTGTTTGTCGCACCACGTGTTTCAGCCCTTGTGTGTGTGTGTGTGGGGGGGTCCTACTCTCATTTTACATGGCCTACCAAGACACAATTGTGCTATTGTTGCTCCTAAGCATTTCAAATTTGCAATAACATAATTTGTGGTTGATTGTGGTTGTTGCAATGGGGCAGAAATTTCCTGAACTGACTTTTTGCCAAGATGGCATCCTATGACAGTGCCATGTTGAAAACACTGAACTCTATTCTATTGATCATGCTTGTCTATGATGTTTGCCAGGCCACATGAATCTTTTTATACCTGTATGGGCCATGGTTGTGCCTTATATGGGCAAATGCACTACTTAAAAGGGTTGCCCTGATACTTTTGATCATATTGTGTATTTCTCAAAGGTCATTCTATGGGTTTCTTAGTTTCAGTACCTATGAACATTTCTGCAGTGTTTTAACATATCTTAATATTATGTGGTCTATCAAATACAGTTGGACATGATTACAACGAGCCCTCGCGATGCAAAGTTTCACATAAACCCAAGTTTTTATGGAATCCATAAAGCTAGCTGCCTTCTTCCTGTTTATTTAAACCAAACAGAAGGGGTTTTTTTTAGGGGGAGCAGCATGTATCAAAGTTTAGAATACTCTCCTTTTTTTCTGGAATCTATTTCTGGTTTCTGGAATTCATTCTTGGACTTGGGGAAAGGATTTGCTATTTACATATGTTTCAGCAATTGGCATATGTGTCAGTAGATTTCTGAGCTTTCATGATGTGTAACAGTCACCAATCTTTACCCCCCATCCCCCTGAATAGGTGATTTTTTCATTAATCTGTTTGTAAGAGAAATCTTATGACACTAAGTGGCATGCCTTTCAAGAAGTAGTAGTTTATCTGTCAAATTTGATAAGGTTGATGACTTAATCCAATAATATATGCTAATACTACTACAACCACCAACACTGTGGTGGCTTGTCTCCCCCTCCCCCCTAACTATTGGGTTAGCCAAAAAGTTTGTTCGGTTTTTCTTTTCTGTAGGATGGCTCTAGTAGCGCTTAGTTGTCTTTAACTTCATTCAAAACAGTTGTATTAGATTTTATTGTGACAGCTGTCATATCAGCATGCATTTTATAAAAAAATTATCAAAATTGGCGAATCTTTGTGTAGCCATTTTAATATTGAAGATGGAAGAAAATAAGCAACATTTTTGACAGTATGTTATAGGTGCTGTTACTGATTGGATGTGTCAAAAGTGGTTTACAAAGTTTCATGCTACAGATTGGAGATTTCTCGCCGGAAGATGCTCCATGATCGGGTAGACCAGTTGAAGTTGATAGCGATCAAATCAAGATACTAATTGAGAACAATCAATGTTGTACCATGCTGGAGATAGCCAACATACTCAAAATATCCAAATCGAGCATTGAAATGAATTTGCACCAGCTTGGTTATGTTAATCGTTTTGATGTTTAGGTTCCCCATAAGTTAAGCGAAAAAAAAAAAAAACTGCTTGACCGTATTTCTGCATGCGATTCTCTTCTTACATGTAACGAAAATGTTCCATTTTTAAAACACATTGTGACAAGCGATGAAAAGTGAATACTCTACAATAATGTGGAATGGAAGAGATCGTGGGGCTAGTGAAATAAACCAAAACCAACAGCACTAAAGGCTGGTCTTCACCCAAAGAAGGTGATGTTGTGTATATGGTGGAGATTGGAAGAGAGTCCTCTAATTATGAGCTTTTTTCAGACAACCAAACAATTAATTCCAACAAGTACTGCTCCAATTAGACCAACTGAAAGCAGCACTCAACAAAAAGCATCCAAAATTAGTTAACAGAAAACATATAATCTTCCATCAGGATAACGCAAGACCGCGTGTTTCTTTAATGACCAGGCAAAAACTAACAGCTTAGCTGGGAAGTTCTGCTTCATTTGCTGTATTCACCAGACATTGCACCTTCTGATTTCCATTTATTTCGGACTTCACAAAATTCTCTTATTGGAAGAAATGTCAATTCCCTGGAAGACTGCAAAAGGCACCTGGAGCAGTTGTTTGCTCAAAAAGATAAAAAGTTTTGGGAAGATGGCATTATGAAGTTGCCTGAAAGATGGCAGAAGGTAGTGGAATAAAATGGTGAATACATTGTGCAATAAAGTTATTGGTGAAAATGAAAAATGTGTCTTTTATTTTTACTTAAAAACTGAACAAACTTTTTGGCCAACCCAAAATTTCAAGTAGATCCATGGTATTAAAACATGTCTCATTCATTTGAGGCTTTATTTTTCTAATCAATAGCTTATTGACAGCTGAGTGCCTAAAGTGCTTCAGGTTGATGAATAGTAGCACTGTGTAAAAAAAAAAAGAGATTTTAAGATGCTGCTATGCTTGGAAAACATTTTCTTTATTCCTTCTCTATTGGGAAAGTATTAAGTGCAAGAAGTGGATGCTCTCTTATACTTCCTGAAAATAAAACTTGCAGTTGCATGTTAAATGAATCAGTGTTGGTAAAATTTGTTTGCTAGTGACTGTGTGGTAGTTGTTACTTGATATTCAGACTGATTTGATCTGTAGAGTGTTCACTCTATATGTCAAAAATCATGGCCTTAAACAAGCACAAAACATTAGCAATACGAGTGAAAATCAAAGCATCAGTTTTATTATAGGAAGAAGGTGCTAAAGAAGTGCAATTGCAAAAAAATTTAGTGCTCCTCCAAATTCCACGATTTAAAAAAAATAAGGTTGAATTAAAGCACAAGTTAATCGATGTTCTGCTAATCTGGAAAGAATGATTTTGGGACAAACTTTTCACAGATGTAGCTGCAGCTGTTTTTAAATGTTTCAAAGAAGCAAGAAACATTTTCAGTAACTGGGCCTTTGCTAAAGGGAAAGGCCTCAGATTGATATTAGATAAAGATCAATTCCAGACAAGCAATGGGTGGTTATAGCATTTAAAAACCACCACAGAACCATGCTCAAGTCAATTTGCAGTGAAAGTTCTTCAGTGGGTGGTGAAACTGTCTAAAATTGGTTTAACCCCACCCGTTCCCCTTGTGAAAGTTTAATTTCATATTATATAAACCTTGTCATGATACAGGCATTTTTTCTTAGGCATGGATGTTGTGCTCGTCTTAATGCACTGGTTATCTCCCTTCCCTGGAGCCAGTGGCCCTAAATTAGAAACAAGTAACTGACAACTGCTTATATCCCACTGAGTTGTCACTGTGGTCACCCCCCCCAATAGAAATCTTAGATGATGCCAGAACTAGGAGATAAAATTATTCAATAATGAAGTATCAAGAAAAAGTGAATTGTTCTCCATGTCTTAGGCAACTATGCAACCATACAATAAATGTAGTTCTAAAATCAAGAACTGTCGATCCCTAATGCCATAAGCAAGGACCATGGCATAATAAACAAAAATTGACATTTTTTATGAAAAGATGGAACCAGTTCTTCAAATAGTGATTACCTCTTGATTTTCCTTCCATTATTCCGCATGCTAAACGAGCATATAATGCCTCGTGTCTTTGCATACCTGATTACGTTCGCATCTCTTCGTTATTGTTATCAAGCCACCACGTTCAAATTGTTGAAGCATTCTATTATTCAGTTTGCTGTCTACCTTCCTTGAAAAACCCATCTGGTTGATGTGCGAAAAATTCGAAATTTTTATTTCTATTCTACACCAAGAAATTTCTGATATCTGGTATAGTTATACTATTATAAGAGTTATCTATGTTAAAATGGCATGTGATGTGCTGATCTGTACTTGCAATATAATATTAGTGAATGAGTAATCCAAAACTGCTGGAAACCTGCTGATTTTGTAGTAGATACTGAGTCTAATGGTAGAAGTGTGTCTCTTAATGCAATCTAAGATGATGGCAAAGCTGTTGAGTTGGACCATGAAATTTGATGTTTTCTCTTCTTTCATTTCAAGATTATCTTGAAATTAATAATGAACTGCCAATCATGTCAGAAATGCAGATTTGAAATGTGAGAGCAAGAAAGCTCAATTCAATTGCAGAGATTATTGGAAGTTTGGAAAATCTTCAGCCTTATTTGACCTCAAAAAGTATCCTAACTAGTGCGTTATGGGTGAAGTTGAAAAAACATTTGACAGTTGCTATCATAAAATGTAAAACTGTGTGTGTGTGTGTGTGTGTGTGTGTGTGTGTGTGTGTGTGTGTGTGTGTGTGTGTGTGTGTGTGTCCTGATCAAAACACGTCCTTAGGAAAGGAAAAATTTTCTTTTACAAGTTGTCAATGAATTCCTACCCGTTCTCTCAACTTTAGGCAAAAATGTTCTTTGCCTAAGTAGAAAGAATGGGTTTCTTGAGTTTAGTTTTCAGTTTTGGGGAAGTATGAATAGTCCAGGAAACCAAAAGAATAGGATGTGTGAGGTAAGATGGTGTCAGTTCTGAGTGAAATGAATGAGTTGGTACATTAGGAGGGAGCTTAGTATTTTCAGACCTTGTTGCTTTTAGCTGTGTTAACAAATCTCTGAGATGCTTTACATCAAAAATGGTATCCAAACAAATGAACATCTCTGTTAAAAATTGAAATTGGAAGCTATGAGGATAGAGAAATTAAAAGAAGAACCAAAACAGGTAGTGTAGCAAAAGAATTCAGTTTTGGCCCTGCTCCTGTTCATAGATGGATTAAAGAAGAGGCAAAACTGTGAAAATTTGTGCAAAGCATCGGTGAAACTGAAAGTTTAGAGAGGAAATGGACATGATTATAACCTTTTGGTAATCAAAAGGTAATGAAATAGATAAAACACTATTTTTATGGTTTTCTGAACAACATGCAGTGAGAACACGGTTATCAGGTCCACTTATTAAAGAAAAACTTTTAGCAAAAAAATTAAACATGAAACAGAATTTAAAACAAGTAATAGGTGGTTTTGGTGCTGGCAGAAGTCATGACATACAGGTACAAATTCATGGAGAAAACCAATCTGCTGATCATGATGCAGCAACTGTATTTCCCATCAAATTGAGAGATTGGCTGGCTGAAGAAGGGTTTGAAGATGAACAAATCTGGAATGCTGACAAGGCTGCTCTTTGTTGGAAACTACTTCCTTATAAACAGCAAGATTACATGAGTTATAAAACTAAGACATGTATAAGAAGCAAAAAGAATTACACTACTTGAAGCAAATGAAAGTGTAAGTCATAAATTAAAATTTCTTTTTGTGAGAAAGGGCCTAAACCCTAGAATTTTAGAAAAAAATGTCAACAGGAAGAACTTACCAGTCATTTATGACAATGTAAAAAATGCCTGGATGAACAAAGTTATATTCAAGAGATGGTTCTTTGACAACTTCCTTCAAATAGTATTATGCATTTGCAAAATATGGGATTGGAAGAAAATGCAGTTGTTTTAACTAATTACCACACCAAAAGAAAATGAAATCATATATGACAAAAAAAAAAAAAAAAAAGTTATCTATTTTCCAAAATACAAAAGCCTTATTCAACCCATGGATCTGGGAATAATTTGAAGCATTTAGAAATAATTCCCAACAAGAATTGTTAAACAAATTGTTATGTATTGTGTGAGGATGAACTTTTGCTAAATGCATTGAGTAAGTCAACTTAAAATATGTGATATACATCTCATAAAGCATAGGCAGAGGTAAAATCATCATCAATGGCTATATCAGGGTTCCCATGGTCCTTAAAAATCCTTAAAAAGTGTTTGTTTTTTGTTGAGGTGCTTTTAAAAGTCCTTATTTTTTGCTGAAAATGGCCAAAAAAATGGCTTAAGAAGTACTTATTTCTTTAACTGGGTGTGTGAAATTCTAAAGTTATGATTTAGTGCCTAGGGCTGGTAGACTGTGTTGATGGTCGTATCACATAACATCAGCTGAAAACCCAGTGTAGAGCATGAGGCAGTGTGAGGTGAGTAGTTTGCCAAAAAAAGTGAAGGACCCTGGGCTAAATTAAGCACATCCAGTAAATTCCACTCAACAATCCCCATCACAATCCCTTGGTACTGATATTTCCCTTTTGTATTCCCCTTTTTGTATATGTAAATATCAACTATTCAGTTATACCAGAAGAAAATTAAGTGCAAAATTGAAGTCTTGAACATGCAATTTTGACTTTGGTTTTGCAGTTTAAACCATGAGATGATTATAGCAAAATTCAAATCTTGAAATCATAGCTTTAATTACTAGTTTACAATTTACATACGCCTTTATTGCATATGTGATTATTCCCTCAGATAGGAAAACTGATTTGACCAGTAGAACTGACTTTTGAATTGCATAAATTCTAATTTATTGCATCCGCAAACTTAAATTATATGAAAAATATTGTAAATGTCATCAGCATACTTCAATTTGCATAGTTAAGTTGTGTAAAAGTATATTTGTGCACATCATTGTTGCATATGCAATGATGTGCACAAATAGGTTACTTAGAAGTCCTTAAAAAGTGCTTATTTGTTGTACAAGAAAAATGGTAGGAACCCTGTATATGTTGGTTGAAAGTTCCAGGCAAAGAAGCTTGAATCTGACAAAGGAAGATGATGTTTATTCCACACAACTCCTAGTTTAAGCCACTAAGGTCCTAAGAATGGAGTTGGCTGAAAATGAACTTCAAGAATGGGTTCATATTAATGATGAAGAACCCATATTTAAAACCATTCTGATGGTGATGAGGTTATAGCAAAAGTAAGGCAGAAAAAATGTATATGAATGCTGAAAGCAAAGATTAACTAGAAACACCCTTATCACTCACAGTATTATCTATGAAAGGCTGCTGAAATGTTAGAGAGTTAACTCAGCATATAAATGAATATGTAACATATTCATGTTGCACAACTGAGATACAGTTAATGCATTTTCGTACCTTGATTTCGAATGGTTATCAATTTAAAAAAAATAAATAAATAAGCAATCAACCTTGGTTTGCTTTTTAACCAGGAGGTAAAATCTGATGACATGCTACATGCCTCTATTTTAAACAACAAAGACGACATCAAATTTTTGTTTGTAATGAGTATGTCTTTTAAAGTTTTTCTGACACGCATAAAATATTTCAAAGTTCTTCATAGTCGATGGAACCCATTTTAAAAAATACAAAAAAAAAATCAACTGCATTTCTACAATTGATAAAACATCTAGAAACAAACAGTTACTTTTCCTGACTAGCGGTTGAAAAGTCTGTTGTGAAAATCAACAAATCGTGTTAAAAAAAAATTCTTAGCTGAAGGAACATATGAGAGGCAAACCGATTTTTATATCAAACAGTTTAAAGAACAGATATAAAGGAAAACATGATCATACTTTACATCCTGTAGTGGAAGAATTTTGAATAATTGAAAAGTAGAAAATGTGTAAAAGGTTTTCTTCACAGGAAAAGCTGTGTTACGGGGAGGAAATTTTCAAATATGTCTCTTAAAAGTAGAGATAGATTGCCGCCCCGGTGGCGCAGTGGTCTAAGGCGCTGGCCTCTGATCATTCGTCCATAAGGGGTCCGGGTTCGAATCCCGGTCAGGCATGGATGTTGTGTTTGTCTTACGGCACTGGCTCTCTCCCTTCCCTGGAATTAGTGACCCTAAATTAGGGACGGGTGACTGCTTATAGCCCATTGAGTTGCTCACGGTGGTCGTTAAACCTCCAATCAAAAAAAAAAAAAAAGTAGAGATAGCAATAAAAAGGTTTTGACGTTTCTGCTCCCTAGCTAGTAAACCTGTGCACTATTTAAAAATATATTTCCTATCTTGATTGTAACAAATGGCTTACAATAAAAAAAAAAAAAAAAATGTTTAGAAGACTTTAGAAGCAGAGATACAGCATCAAAAAGAAGTACACACTAACACCATTTAGTGTCAGAACTATGAACTACAAAACTCCATAAATAGAGGCAAATAGTACCACAAAGTAAATGTATACAGCATTGAAAGAATTTTTTAAATTGGACTTTTAAAAGTAGAGATATTAGTAAAAATCGATATGCCCCTAGTAGGGAAATTGTGCACTATTTTTTGGCAGAAAATGTACACAAAATGTTTTGGCAGCAGTTGCTAGTATCTGATCAAAAAGAGGATTTTTTTGGTCTGGTTTTTAGACACTTAGATGTTGCTGCTAATATGCTGCAAACAGATTTTTTCAGTTGAGTTTAGGCACATAGATGTTGCTGCTAATATGCTTTCCTCTAGTAGCATACATGTGCATTAAAAAAATTTTGAAATTATATGCAAAACGTTTTGCGCCTGAAGTGCTCTGTAACGAAGAAACAAAATTTCAAATCGGACTGTTAGAAACAGAGATATCGACAAAAATAAGATATACATCAACACCCCCTAGCGGAAAAATTTTGCATTATTTTCAGCACAAGGTATTCTCAAAAAGCTTGTCATGGTGAGGGATGTCTGGCTGTGAAAAAATGTTTTAAATCATGCTTTCAGAAGCCCAAACATTGCTGCAAATATTTCAGAAACAAAAATATACACTTATGCTCCCAAGTGGTGAAACTGTTCTTTACAAAACTTTGAAATTATATGCAGAACATTTTCCACAAGGAGCTCTATCCGATGCAAAAGGAATTTTTCAAATTGGACTTCAGAGCTATCTGGGAAATTGTAATTTAACTTTGTCCCCTAGCAGAAAAACTGTGCATTACTTCCAAAAGAAACTGTACCCAAAATAGTATTCATTATAAATGGTATTGGGTGGAAGAAAGAATTTTTCAATTGCATGTTTAGAAGCAATTATACTGTATTAAGTAAAATGCATTTTAAAGTTGATAGCATCTGCATTTAAGCCCTGTGGTGGCAAAGTTTTGCTTTGCAGAAAAACCTGAATGCAAGTATCATCATTCTCACATTCAAGCCTCCTAGTGCAAAAATAATTTTTTTAATCGAAATAATAGTTGCAGAGATGTGTCCACAATCAAAAGGGCAAAGTGATAATGTAAGCATGATCTGTTTTTGCAGAGGTGTGCTAAAATCCAGGGATGAGTGAATCTTTAGGTAAGAATTTGTTTCATGCATTAATATTGTAGTTTTGTGTTTGAAAGGTAAAATGAAGTTTTTTTTCCTTTTTCTTCCTTACAGAAAAAGTTAAATAAATATTTATATTTGTTTGCCAAAAATTTTTTGTGTTATTGCATTTAAGGTAATGTTAAAAAGAAATAGTTAAATCCCCCTCCCCCTCCCAAAAAAGAAAACGAAACAATGTTACATCAGTGTGGGGGATTAGCCCTCAGCTGTGGGCTAATCCCCCACACTGATGTACTTACCTGATTAAAAAGACAAAAAGAAATATTAAGAATGACTCAAGTGTGGGATATAGTGGACCTACCACACTTGAGAAGGACGGTCCACCACGGAATCGACCTGGACTTTCTAAACGGCGTATGAGAAAAAGATCTTGGCTGAGTGAATGTAAGATTGGTGTATGGAATTCTAGAGGTATAAATGGCAAGATGAGTGAGGTGATTGAGGAGATGAATATTCAAGTATAGACTGGATGTGCTATGTGTAAGTGAAACCAAAAAAGGAAATTGGGGTAGAAGAAGTGAATGGCATGGTGAGTGTGTGGTCTGGAGTATTGGATAATATGAGAGGACAGGCTGGTGTAGGTGTGATTTTAAGTGAAAAGATGAAGAACAACTTGATTCACTATAGTTGCATAAGTGAGAGAATTCTCTGGATTCGTTTGAAAGTGAAACTTCAGGGAATTGTAATTGTTGTAGTGTATGCTCCTTGTGACTCGGAACCTTCTGATAAGAAAGATGATTTCTGGAATGAGCTATAAAAGCTGTTTTGAGCCAGTTTGGTGCTAAAGAAAAAGTTATAATAGCAGAGGATTTCAATGCTAGAGTAGGTGTGCAGAATGCAATTTCTGACAATGTTCTGGGTAAGTTTAATGATCCTTGTGTGAATGATAATGGTGAAAAATTATTTGAACTCTGCATTGAGAATGATTTGTGTGTCTAATACATTTTTCAACCACAAGTATATACACACATATACTTGGGAAAATCGTACTCTTGGTCAAAAGAGTGTGATAGATTTTGTTGTTTACGATCAGCGTTTGAACCACTTAGTTGTTGACACCCGTGTGATGAGAGGTGCGGATGTTGGTTCTGATCATTACTTGGTAGTGTCACGAGTGAAACTTAATGTTGGTTGGAGGAAAAGGAATAGGAAGAGACCCAGGATAGAAAGAATAAAGGTTGATAGGCTCTTGATGATCATCAGCAGTATTCTGACTTACTCAGAGAACGACTGAAGGATCTGAAATCTTGTGAGAGGGATGTAGAAAAGAAGTGGGAATGTTTTAAGAATTTTGTTGTTACTGCTGCTAAAGAGGTCTGTGGCACCACAATAGTGAGTAACAATAGAGGTGATGCTTGGTGGAATAGTGAGATTGATGAGGCAGTAAAGAAAAAGAAGGAAGCCTATTTGGGGATGTTGCAAGGTAGAGTCTCTGTGGATGAATATCGCTGTAAGAAGCGTGAAGCTGGTTCACCACAGTAAGGCAAAAGATAGGAAAGAGAAAGTGGACAGGCATGAACTGGCTTTTTGGAAAGATAGAAAGTCCTTCTGGAAGTACATGAGACTCAGGAAAAATAGGGGAAACAAAGTTGTAAGTTGTGTGAAGAATGAGATTGGGGAAATGATATGGGAGCCCAGTGAGTTAAGTGACAGATGGGGCAAATACTTCTGTGAGTTATTAGATCAGGAGAGCAAAAATGATTCTGAGACAGATGCAGATGATGTCACAATCAGGGATGAAAGCACAGGAGGGATCTCAAGAGAAGAAGTGTGTATAGCTCTAAAATCTCTTCAGAATGGTAAGACTCCAGGAGTTGGTGGCATAACTGCAGAGATGTTGAAGTATGGTGGTGACTCTATAATTGACTGGTTAACTGAAATTTGCCAGTTGTGCTGGGAGTTAGGAATTGTCCCTAGGGATTGGAAGGATGCTATCATTGTTCCCTTGTATAAGGGAAAAGGTGATCAGACTAAATGCAAGAACTATCGTGGTATTAGCCTACTGAGTGTGCCAGAGAAAGTGTTTGGTAAGGTTGTTATTGAAAAAGTACTGGGCGGGGTCTTACATCACAGAAAGTGTGGTATGTTCAGAGTGGTTTTATGCCTGGTAAAGGCTGCACTAACCAGATTTTTTGCATTACGCATGATGATTGAAAAGTATCTGGCTGTTGGGAAGAAAGTTTTTACTGCCTTCATAGATTTAGAGAAAGCTTACGGCCAAGTCAATAGGACACTTTTGTGGAAGGTATTGAATGAATATGGTGTTACTGGGAATCTACTTAATAGTGTAAAAACCATGTATGCTGGTAGTAGAGCTTGTGTACGAGTGAATGGTGTTTTATCAAAATGGTTTTCCATTGGTGCAGGAGTTAGACAAGGTTGTGTAATGTCACCACGGCTGTTTAATATATTTATGGACGCATACATGCGTGAGGCCAAAACAGATAATAGCGGCTTATATCTTGGTGATATCCGTGTGTGCAGATTGCTGTATGCTGATGACACTGCCCTGTTGGCAGAGAGCAAAAGTGAGTTGCAGAGTATGTTGACTCGGATGCACGAAGTTTGCATGAAATTCAAACTGAGTATAAATAAGGGAAAAACCAAAGTTATGGTGTTTGAGAGAGGAATGGGTAGCACTGAATGTAATGTAAGTATAAATGGCACTGTGATTGACCAGGTGAGTGAGTTTGTTTATTTAGGAAGCATGTTTGACAGAGAGAACAAATTGGATGGTGAAATTAGTAGGCGAGTGAATTCTTCATTGAAAATCATAGCTGCTCTGGGAGGTTTTCACAGGAATGATGGGTTCTCTAGAGTGTCCCGCATGGCTGTGTATGAAACTGTAATTGTTCCTACTCTGATGTATGGCAGTGAAACCTGGGTACTGCAGAAGAAACATAGGAGTTGTTTGTGTGCTGGAGAAATGCGTTACTTACGTGGGGTTTGTGGCAAGACACGATATGATTGTGTGAGGAATGAAGATGTATTGCAGTTGTGTGATGTAAAGCAAAATGTTGTTAGCAAGGTGGAGACCAATATGTTTCGGTGGTTTGGCCATGTTGAAAGAATGAGTGATGAAATGCTTACTAAGAAAATATTTTCAGCCCAAGTGGCAGGAAGGGAAGGCCAAGGAAGACATGGGTGGATCAGATTCAGGAGTATTTGCATGAGAAAAAGATTATGAGTATGAAGTATAAAAGATATTGTGTACGGCGTGTAATGGATATCAGTGAAGCACGAGTTGTATGTCAAGATTGCTGTAAATGGCGAAGTTTGATACGACAACAATAAGAAAAATATCTGGAAGTTTGTATTTCTTTTTGGAGCTAACCTCTGAATCTCAGAGAACAGCTTAGTGATATGTATGCATGTACAGACAAATGTATGGACAATAGTTAAATCTGAGATTCTATATTTCATTATAATTTTTATTCTTAATATTAATCATATTCTGTTTTAATTTTTTTTTTTTTTTTTTTGGTCGTGCTTTATATCACACCACCAGATAATGTATTGGGGTTGTTTTCAAACAGGTGTGATATAATGGGTGCTACTGTACTACTGATTTTATGTTAGTTGATGAAAATGTTTATAATTGCAAACTGAAGTATAATGTATACTTGTCTTTTGCCAGTGTGAATGTTCAGTTTTTCTGTTCCATTCTTTGATTATAGATTCCAGCTTTTTCTTGGGATGCTGTCCTTTCAGCCATGTAATTTTCGCCCATCACTTAATCAATAAGCTCACGCGTATTTTGCCTACTTGTCTTTCTGTAGCTGGGAACAATGAAGAATTCATAGTACCTGAGAAAGCTGAACAACACGACAGCTTATTTTTAGTTGATGTGGCATTTTTGTATCCATCAATGGATGATAAAGTGTGTTTTTAAGCTAATTTGTTATGTTTATATACACATTGTAAAAATATTTTTACTTAAAACTTGCCATTTTTATGATGATATTAAGGTAAGTTATCTTTTTGTGATTTTTTTTTATAAAAATTTTGTATTGGTATTCAAAATAATGGAAGTTACTATTCAAAACAATAAAGTTACTTTTCTAACTTTGGGGTGTGTTCTTTAATTTGGCCATTCGTAGTAAAATTTAGGATGTTTAAAAATGTGAAATTCCTTGAGCATTTAAGAATAAATACAGTGTTGCAAAAAGTGCTGAATATAAAACATTATGCTGTATTTTGAAAATAAGAGTGCACATTTCTGTGAAAAAGGAGTAACAAAGTGTATTCTGGAGCAGCATGCATATTAATGACTGTAAAGGCTTTTTCACTGCTTAGCATCACATTATTTCACTTTGCTGGAATATGAACTTTAGAGGGTTTGCACGAAACAAACACTGAAGCAACAATTCATTTGGAACACCTACCTAAAAGTTTTCTGTAACATATATTTATTTACTTATTCCTACACTGATAAGTAATATATACTGTACATATACAAGCTTTTGTCTCTTCAACGGTTGATCACAGATACATACTTTCAAATAGAAAAATGCTCAGATTGACAAAGATTTACAACATGGCAGTTTCACCAATATGGGTGACATTTGTATAAAAATAAAATTAGTTTTTTTATCACCTTTGCAGGAAAAAAAAGTTAAATAAAAAAAAAGTTTCATAGTGTCCTAATTAATCTAAATGAAAAACCCAGTCATTCTGTTTGTAAAACTCGCAGATATTCGCAAGGAAAATTGTAAAAAAAAAAAAAAAAAAAAAAAAGTGTCATCTGGAGTTCGTTTGCAGTGAACAGTTGCTTGTTTTGCTGCATTAGCTATGGAGTGGAACAAGTTACCATTTGCCATAAACAGGATGATACATTTTTACAATTTTTTCAGACAGTGTGCATGTGTACAGGTGTGCCTGGTCAGCAGAGATGTTAAGTTATCTTGTGGCATATGCAGGGGTGTTAAGGAACCCAATATCCTCCATGAAAATGGATTCCAGGCCATTACACTGCCCCCACCAGCTTGTACACTTAACACTACAAAGCCGGGATTCGGCTATTTCTGCTGTTGACGCTATATTCAAGCTTATCCATGGCGTGTTGTTTTTTTTGGGGGGGGGGGGGGGGGGTTAAACATGATTCATTGGACCAGGCAACATTTTCCCAGTCCCCGGGTATCTAGTTTTGGTGCCCCAGGGCTCATTGAAGACAAATTTTGAAACAGAAGTGTGTACGAGACTATTGAGCAGAGAGGAGTGGTACCAGTGGCAATCCAGTATTGAGTGATTCCCCCCCCCTAGAAATTACCAGACCTAATTTTTTTTTTTTTTTTTTTTTTGCAAAATTATGAGTACTTGGAACTTATCTAACCTGGTAAGTTCCAAGTAAATGAAAGCACGAACGAAAAGTTTTCCTGTAAACCTTATCAACAGTTCTTGTTCTGAAATAAAACGCATTTCCTTGACATTCAATATCAGACTTTGGAGTCCAATACAGTAAAAAATACACTGAGACAAGGAGAAATAGCATAAATTGGCGAAACACACATCCAATTAGAAAACTGTATGTACATCTACTTGACTTGCGTACGTGGCAAAGCTTTCGACTTCCTGTCACTGGTTCACGAAGTGTTGGCATACAGACCACGCATATCTTTTTTGTATTTGACGACGGAGCAGAAAGCACATTTGAAATCCATGCAAATATGCTTCGGACACAGCCATGGGCGCCCATAGGTTAGTTTTCAGGAGGGGGCAAAAATAAAAACTGTAAGCACAAATAGCTCAAAAAAATGTATGTAAACTTCCAGTGTGCCGTTTGCATTCTCTAACGATTTTTACTACACTCACCTTGATAAATTTAATTGAAAACCTGACGACCGAAAAACTGCACAAAAAAAGATTGATAGTTAAAGTTTGACAGCATGTTGGGGGAGGGGGTCTTGACTGTTCTTCCGATCCTTGCGCCTTTTGGCTACTTTGTGTCCCATGCACCAAAGAAGTCCAGTGGACACTCAATTGATCAAGAAGAAAAAACAAAAAAACCCGAAGTTCTAGAAAAAAAACTTGCCAAACTCTTTGTCCAGCAGCTTTGTCAGCAGTTCATTTCTTTGTTTTTTACACTGCTCTACACTATGCTCAGATATGTTGTGCTCTAATGTGCCGTGCCAAATTTAATATTGCTAATTTCTACTGAAAATTGCCAATGTTTTTATTTTTACTAAATGCACACACACAACTCCAGAAGTTCAACCTAAAAATTAGCAATCGGAATTAATATTATGGCGAAAAACTTTGTAGAGTCTCCCAAGAACTGAAATTACAGTCATATTTCCTAGGGAGAGCAAGTGCCCCCTCTCGTTCCTCTATATGGACGCCCATGGACACAGTGACTCAGATAGCTTTTCGCATTTGGAGAATCTCCTTCCATCTTTTGTTATGGGACAAAAACATTGTACTACTGTATTTTTGCCTCGCTGAACAAGTTTGTAATTGACTTTTTTGCCCTTTCTGCATGTCGAATTGGCCTCCATTTGAGCCTGTCGGACCAAATACTCGCTTTGAGTCTGACAGTACGGTGCGATCGTGTTGGGAGCAATGTACATGGGAAGGCATCTGGACACGGCGGACTGGCTCCAGACGACCCAGTGACACCACCAGCAGAGAGGATCGTGAGAGCGGCACGCACAGATGCAATGACGTCCTTGTCCAATATCCAGCGACATGTGGTGACTGTACACGGTATTCCTGTGTCCGCCAGAAGCCTGGCAGAGGCGAATCCGCACTCCCGACGGCCATTACGTTTTCTGCCATTAACACCTGATCACAGGGATGGCCTTTGGCATAGGCGAGCAAAGCGGCTGCCAAGGGCCGCGGATTTTAATCATAGATTGATTTCTGTCATTATCCAATTTTTAATCTGTATTATCTTTAAAAAAAATAAACAAAATCACTAAAAAGATAAACAGTCGAAGTACGCCTTTTCTCTTGTCCCACTAGTTTTTGGGGGATGCAGCTAAGTGAATCTATATAAAAACAGCTGTTCCTCTTCCTTACGCATTGCAGTGAAGTTTAGTTTCTTTTCCGCCGGCTTTGCATGTAAAACAGTAACAACAAAGGAGAAATGTGTCATGCGTAGGCAGTAAACAAAACGCCAGACAAAAGTTTCCGGGGTCGAGTGAAAAGCAGAGAGTTTGAGATTTGCTGATTTAACAGGATTACAGTTCCCACACTTTTTTTTTATTTTTTTGGAGGTTTAACGACCACCGTGAGCAACCCAAATGGGCTATAAGCAGTCGCCCGTCCCTAATTTAGGGTCACTGGTTCCAGGGAAGGGAGAGAGCCAGTGCCGTAAGACAAACACAACATCCATGCCTGACCGGGATTCGAACCCGGACCCCTTACGGACGAATGATCAGAGGCCAACGCCTTAGACCACTGCGCCACCGGGGCGGCCCCACACTTTTGACTACAGTAGATCATTTGACTAATGTAAATCTAAATGAGTTATGTTCCTTTTGAGAGGGTGAAGGCTATATAGTATCAGGGAGGTTACAAGGGTATCCCATTACAACCTCCTTGGGAAGTATCAATTTATACTGTTACTCGTTATACAAACGAAAACGGAAAAGCAGACGGAAAACTTTAAAAGGCCAAGCCGGCCGCAGGTCCGAAGAGATGAGTTTCTGCTGGTGGGAAATGACCCTAATTGATTTGTCAATTGCCATGGGGAGATAGCGAACTTTTTGTCCTCTCAAGCTGCTGATACTAATTTCCAGCAAACTTCGAAGCGGACCATGTTCCATTCGTGGGAGTTAAAATATCCTTTGGCTATTAAAATGTAGCTCCGCTGAGGAATTCACAAGGAAGGATCATAAATTAAAATACCTATTAGCCAAAGTATGTAGGAGGCATTTCGTCCCATCTGTGTCCAGCCGGAAAAGCTTTTTGAAAACAGTGTGATTAATATTAAGTGAAAATCGTCCAAATACGTGGCGTCAGTGAATTAATAAAGACATCGCTTTTTTCACGTTTTAGCAACACACAAAGTCGCCGTGGTGTAAGGATAACGCGCTCGGCTAGATATCGGGAGATGCGGGATTCAATTCTCCGGCGGTGACCGAAAAACAATTTTTTGATTGCTGTGATGTTGCTAAAACGTGGAAAGGGCGATGTCTTTGTTTATATGCTTGATTAATGTTAAACCTTAAGTTGTGTGCCCAAAAGTTTATTCAGGAATAATCACGAAATAGCAAACTACAATGACATTTACAAATAAGCATATTGTAGGCAGCATTCGGAGAAGTTCAGACCATGCAGGTAAGCGTTAAGTTCATATATTCAATAACAATTATGTGCATTTTTAAAATTTTAGTTTCCTGGCATTGAGGGAAAAATACGTTACTCAAATATGATTGCAAACTGATATTTCAACAATTAAGCATCATGCACGTTTTTCAGTTAAAATATAATTAGGGACCGCCGAAGTAAATCTTTTCGTAGGGACGCCGAAGTAATAAGGCCGGCCCTGCCTGACCACCGTCGGCGTCGATTGCAATGGTGTCCATAGGCATAGCCAAGAGGAAGGTCTCCCCCTGAGGGAAGATTTAGTATGAATTTAATGCGATATATATGTATATACGAGGCTTTCACCAATAAACCAAACCCATGCATCCCCCCTTAAGAAATTTCTGGCTACGCCATTGATGGTGTCAGCAGCGAGCAACGTGGAATGCTACGGACTGGCGATGTATAGTGTTCAGCGACGGATCCCGCTTCAATGTGGGAGCGAACGACCACCGTGTCAGAGTGTGGAGGACTGCAGGTGAGCGCTACAATCCCAAACTCACTGTACAGTGGCACACGTTCTGAACTGCAGGCGTGATGGTCTGGGAGCCATTGCGTATGGCAGCCGGACTTCCCTCGTAGTGATCCAAGGGACGTTGACAGCCCATCACTACCCAGCAAAAACACAAGTGCTGGGAAACTGCTGGCCACCAGCTGGCAGTGATGGGTCACTGCTGGCTGAAATCTGCCGCTCACGGACCGGTAGTGGTCCGTTGGTGGCAGCGCTATCAGTTGGCGAGCCATTGATGGCCCTGCAGCATCGCCGTGTATTGTGGGCCTCCAAGCAAGTGCCACTAGTGGCCCGTTGCTGGCAACCAATGCAACCCCCAACAGCAGGTGGAAGCATCGGGACTGCGCATGCGCAGAAGCAACACTTGCTGTGTCTCTCATGGTACCAGTTAGTTGAAGACGACGCTATCGCCATCGTGTTATTTTAGTGGATGTTAAGAAAAAATCCATATGAGGAGAGGCGAATTAATTTCCTAATGAAATTTTACGTCGACGAAGATATCAGATTAAGCCGTGAAATACTAGATTACAGCCATGAAATACACCCACTCCATTCCCATGAATAACAATTCCTGGAATGGAGTGGATGAATAACAAGAAAAAATTTGAAACCGCTTGAAACACATATCCTGGAAAACCATTAAAATAGCGTTTGTTGGAAAAAAAAAAAGAATTATACGCGTACAAAATGTATTAATTATTTGAAAGAAAAAAAAAGCAACGCTATGTGGTGTACTCATCCATGGGTTGAATACACAAGACTGGGGAGGAATTCGCTTCTAAAAATAACGAGAAGTAAAATAAAATATCTTTTACTCTTTAAAACAAATGTAGCTTCGGACAACGGAAAGGAAAGACACAACGTTAAAAATGTAACAGAATGTGACATGAACCCGGGTAAATATATATTTATTCAACAATCTCTTTTCAAGACGGCAAATACAGTACAAAACTTTGGAAAGCGACTCTAAGTATGTACACGCCTTGAAAATAAGTGAAGTTTCCTTAACGTAAAAAAAAAAAAAAAACTATCGTTACGTTGAAAAAACTAATTTATCAATTATATGAAACTGACTTTTATGAGAAATACCTCGCAATATTATAAAATGAAAGAGGGAAGCATTCGATTACAAATTCCGTACCAAACAGATAGCTTCCAGCACGTATCCCAGCGTCGTGAATTAGTCCGGTCGGTAGCAAGCGCGGCTTCCACGTAAACGGCTCGGGATCGAATTGCCACCCTCAACTGCAGAGGAATGGCCAACCCCTTAGCCAACTCCCTTGCATTCGAGGACCTCCACAACCTAAACGCCGACGTCCTCCTTTTACAAGAAACCAACTGCACACCCAACACCAGATACACCCAGTGGCGGCCTTGGCCATACACCCTTCACCACGCACACAGTCTCACCCAACGCGGAGGCATCGCCATCGCCCTCCACCACCACCTCCAAGCTCACCTCACCTCTATCTCTGTCACCAATCTGTACAGAGATCTACTGCAGCACCTCGTCCTCACCATCCAACAAACCACTTTCCACATTTTTAACATCTACGTCCCCCACCAGACCAACCTGGTCGGACCTCTCTTTCAACACCTCCACACTGCCATTAACACCCTGCCCTCCAACTCCACTATCATTCTAGAAGGAGATTTCAATTGCGTGCTCAACGCCGCAATTGATCGCTCCTCCGAGACTGACCGCAACACCTCCACGGCTAACCATCTTACCACCGTAGTCAACAACTCCACCCTTCACGACGCATACAGAGAGCTCTTCCCCACTCTCCGCTCCTACACGTGGAGGTCCCCGTCAGCAGCATCTTCTTCCGCCGCTCGACTCGACAGATTTTATATCTCTGGAGGCCTCCTCCCCACCCCCACTGCCTCTTCGGACCACTGCTCTGTCCTCATCACCCTCTGCCTTTCTTCCACCCCAACCCGCAGCATCAGACACTGGACCTATGATCCAGAACTCCTCAACGACACAACATACTGCACTACCGTCACCAACATTCTCCAAGATGCCATCGCCGCCCTTCCCTCAACAGACTGCCCCATACAACACTGGCTCGACACGAAAGCCAACATTCGCCTCCTCTCCAAACAAACTTCCTTCACTAACAGAACCCTCCTCCGCATGCACACAGACAACCTCAGAGCCCTTCTGAACATCACCGACATCACCTCCCCGTCCTACCTCACACACCAACTTGCCCTTCAGAAAGCACTTGAACCCCTCGCCCACCAAGCTATCCTGCGGATGAAACTCCTCCACCTCAGCACAGTCGAACATCCGCAAGAACACTTCCATAACATTGAAAAAACACACCGTACCTCCTCCTCTCTCCACTCCATCACTCTCCCCAACGGCAACACCACTGATGATCCCCAAGACATCTGCACCCACGTTCACCAACACTTCACCGACCTTTTCACTCCTTACTCTGCTCCCCCTTATACGCTCTTGACAACATCCTTCATTCCTTACCTCAAGTCCCTCACCACCTTCACCCTTCACTTTCAACCTCTTTCAACCACCAGGAGATTCTCTCTTCACTTTTCAACCTTAACCAGTCAGGTTCCCCAGGGCCTGATGGTCTAACCGCAATCTTCTACAGGAAATTTTCCTCCCTCATTCTACCTCTCCTCCTGGCGTGCTTCAACTCTATCTTCTCCTCCACCTCCATCCCAGCGGAATTCACCACCGCCCACATCATTCTACTCCCCAAGAAAGGCTCGCTTCTTGACCTGAACAACTGGCGCCCTATCAGCCTTCTGAACCTGGACTACAAAATTCTCACCAAAACCCTCTCCACGAGGCTTAACCTAGTACTACCAGCCTTGGTTCACCCCGACCAGTCCTACACCATCCCGTCCAGGTCCATCCATGAGAATATCCACATTCTCCGGGATATCACCCACCTTGCCCATACCAATGATGAACCCCTCGCCCTTCTAAATCTTGACCAGAGGAAAGCATTTGACAATGTGTCCCATCGCTACCTCGCCGAAGTCCTCCACAACTTCGGTTTCCCTGCCCCCTTCTCCTCCATCATCCTCACCCTTTACAGCAACGCAGTCGTTCACGTCAGGACGCGAGCCTTCCTCACTGCCCCCATCCCCTTCCAAAATGGTATCCGCCAAGGATGCCCCCTCTCTGGCCAACTCTTCGCTCTCTGCTTTGAACCTTTTCTCCGCTCTGTTCGCACCGCCTTTGCCTTCTCCCACCCCACCGAGCTCGCCAGCCATCGGCACCATGCCATCTATGTCTCTGCTTACGCCGATGATGCAACCTTCATCATCAGGCAAAACAATCAATTCCCCCTCCTCCTCTCCCTTTTTGACGAGTACGCCAACCTCTCCGGTGCTTCCCTCAACCTCAACAAAAGCACCGGATTGTGGTGCGGATCCTGGGCTTCCCGGACAGACACCCCCTGCGCCGCCCAGTGGTCCTCCGACAGTCAGCACCTCCTTGGTGTCCACATCGGAAAGCGACTCGTCACTGATGCTGCCACCTGGCTCCCTCTTATTCGAAAACTCAAGCAGACGGCAGGCTGGTGGGCTCAAGCCAAATTCTGCACCTCCTTCCACAGTCGCGCTGCCATCGCTAACAGCCTATTCATGTCCCAGGTGTACTACTCCTGGACAAACACTCCCGTCCCCTTCCACATCCATCTCGACGTCTCCAGAGTCCTCACCAACTTCATTTGGTCCAAACACCATTGGACCACTGCTGAAACCCTCACTAGGCCCATCTCCCATGGAGGACTCGCTCTCTTCGACGTCCCCATTAGGTACAAGACATTTAGACTCGTCTCATTCTTCTCTGCCCTGACCTCTTCCAACCCTGCTACCTCCACCCTTCTTAACGTAATCTCTTCTCCGCGGAACCCCTCTCTCACTCTCCACACTTTCCTCCTCATGGACCAATACCCCCGAGTTCCTACTCGCCTCTCTCCCACCTACCATGAGGCTATCACCCTCTTTCGCTCTCTTCCCACCACCCGGATCTCTCCAACCTCCACCCTCGAACTTCTCTCTGAACCTCTTTTCTTCTCCTCTACCCTTCACCCCCTCACCTTCCATTCTTTCACTTTCCCACATGGCTCCGAGCGGGGGTGGTCACGGTACGCCAGCTCGTACACACCAACCTCGCCTGGAAACATGTCTCCGAGCTCTCTCCCACCCTCCCTGGATCCACCTCAAACAATCATAAGTTCACCCTCATTAAAGAAGCTCTTCGCCTCCTCTTCCCCTCCCTCACCTCCCCCAATGGGATCCGCACTGTCCAGGCAGCGCCAATCCCCCTCCCCTTCATTCTCAATACTCCCTCTGCTGCTCTTCACATACACTCTATCAGTGTAAAACAACTATACTACTTCCTCAAGAACTCTACCCTCACACCTTACCCTACTCATTCACTCACTCCCTCCCAATCCACCACAGCCTGGTCCACACTCACCACACTCACCAACCACCCACACGAAATCAACATTCAGTGGCAATTCCTCCACTCACGTCTGCCAGTTCCAAACACCCTACACCAGATGAAGATTCTATCTTCCCCCTCTGCCCCCTCTGCGCAGAGCCTGGCTCCATACAACACACATACATCCACTGCCCAGCCCTTCTCCCGATGTTCCATCTGATGTTCTCCCTTGCCTCCAAAGTCTGCCCTATCACACACAAGATGGAACACTACCAATTCCTCAACACTACACCCACCACACCACACATTTCAAGCACATGCGCATACTTCTTCGTCCTGGCGAAGTATGTCATTTACCAACTTTATTTACAACACACCAACAACACACCACTCACAGACCCACCAGCAAGCACCAGCCTGCTCCACCACTTCAGGAACAGGGTCGTAGCCCGCCTCCAGGCAGACTACACAGAAGCACACAGGACGGCGACCCTCAGCGAGTTCTGGAAGCGGTGGAACCCACACATCAGCTGGTTCACCATCACCAGCGACGACCAGGTCCGTCTCGACTAAAAGCAGCTCAAGAAACTACAGCAAAACCCCACGCTGTGCACCACTCCAAAGAGCCACCTGCCAGCACCTTCACCAAACAACTGGAAGCAACCCTGCAAACCAGGATTGGAACTATGACACCGACTGTAAAAAGCATCTTTCCTTCTGTCAACAATTTGCACCATCTCTTTCAGATCTCACCCAAAAAGACTCTGGACTCACCAACCAACGCACCACTCCCAACTCTAACAACAACTAAATCATCCTCTGTAAATTTTGTATGTTCATCTGTCAAACTGCACCTCAACACACCTATTCTCATGTTATAGCTCAGCCAACGTACACACATGCTGCTCAAATGAGCAAAACAACTGTAAAAACTCACCACATTTGTAAATATTCACCTTACTCTTACCATCATCAATTTCCTGAGGAGTGAAAGCTCTCTCGCCTTGTCAGCCACAAATGTAATTCATCTTTAAATTGTAAATAAAGTTTGTTTTGAAAAGGATCGAATCTGGTCAGATGCAAACAGCGTTTTTCCGGTCTGTCGAGAAAATTTCCCCAGCGCAGTGCGTTAATTCACAAGCTTCGTAATGGTAGGAAAAAAATTGTCGCGTTAGGAAACTGCGGTTATCCTTGCTTTTTTTTTTTTTTATTATTATTATGGCTAATACTGGGAAATTGGCGGACAAGATTCGGCAAGCCACCAGTTACGTCACCAGGTTGCTGGCTGCCACTAACGGCCCACTAGCGGACCACATTAGGCTAGCCATCATTTCTGGCACGTGCTTGCTGGGCCACTGAAGGGCCACTTGTGGCAGCTACTGCCTGTGATGGACCACTGATGGCCCTGTTGTGGCATATGACAACTGATGGGGTGCCAACTGTTGGCCAGCTGTTGGCCTGAACTGCTGGCCCTTCTGTTGGCCGCTCGGACATTTTATTGACGGTTCGGCAGCGGCAACATAGTGCTGGGCCATTGCTGGCAGTGCTGGCTGCCAGCAATGGCCCACTGCTGGCCCAGCAAGACTGTTTTTGCTGGGCCCAGCAAAAACACAAGTGCTGGGAAACTGCTGGCCACCAGATGGCAGTGATGGGTCACTGCTGGCTGAAATCTGCCGCTCACGGCCCGGTAGTGGTCCGTTGGTGGCAGCGCTATCAGTTGGCAAGCCATTGATGGCCCTGCAGCATCGCCATGTATTGTGGGCCTCCAAGCAAGTGCCACTAGTGGCCCGTTGCTGGCAACCAATGCAACCCCCAACAGCAGGTGGAAGCATCGGGACTGCGCATGCGCAGAAGCAACACTTGCTGTGTCTCTCATGGTACCAGTTAGTTGAAGACGACGCTATCGCCATCGTGTTATTTTAGTGGAATGTTAAGAAAAAATCCATATGAGGAGAGGTGAATTAATTTCCTAATGAAATTTTACGTCGACGAAGATATCAGATTAAGCCGTGAAATACTAGATTACAGCCATGAAATACACCCACTCCATTCCCATGAATAACAATTCCTGGAATGGAGTGGATGAATAACAAGAAAAAATTTGAAACCGCTTGAAACACATATCCTGGAAAACCATTAAAATAGCGTTTGTTGGAAAAAAAAAAAAAAAAGAATTATACGCGTACAAAATTTATTAATTATTTGAAAGAAAAAAAAGCAACGCTATGTGGTGTACTAATCCATGGGTTGAATACACAAGACTGGGGAGGAATTCGCTTCTAAAAATAACGAGAAGTAAAATAAAATATCTTTTACTCTTTAAAACAAATGTAGCTTCGGACAACGGAAAGGAAAGACACAACGTTAAAAATGTAACAGAATGTGACATGAACCCGGGTAAATATATATTTATTCAACAATCTCTTTTCAAGACGGCAAATACAGTTCAAAACTTTGGAAAGCGACTCTAAGTATGTACACGCCTTGAAAATAAGTGAAGTTTCCTTAACGTTAAAAAAAAAAAAAAAAAAACTATCGTTACGTTGAAAAAACTAATTTATCAATTATATGAAACTGACTTTTATGAGAAATACCTCGCAATATTATAAAATGAAAGAGGGAAGCATTCGATTACAAATTCCGTACCAAACAGATAGCTTCCAGCACGTATCCCAGCGTCGTGAATTAGTCCGGTCGGTAGCAAGCGCGGCTTCCACGTAAACGGCTCAGGATCGAATCTGGTCAGATGCAAACAGCGTTTTTCCGGTCTGTCGAGAAAATTTCCCCAGCGCAGTGCGTTAATTCACAAGCTTCGTAATGGTAGAAAAAAATTGTCGCGTTAGGAAACTGCGGTTATCCTTGCTTTTTTTTTTTTTTATTATTATTATTATGGCTAATACTGGGAAATTGGCGGACAAGATTCGGCAAGCCACCAGTTACGTCACGTGGTTGCTGGCTGCCACTAACGGCCCACTAGCGGACCACATTAGGCTAGCCATCATTTCTGGCACGTGCTTGCTGGGCCACTGAAGGGCCACTTGTGGCAGCTACTGCCTGTGATGGACCACTGATGGCCCTGTTGTGGCATATGACAACTGATGGGGTGCCAACTGTTGGCCAGCTGTTGGCCTGAACTGCTGGCCCTTCTGTTGGCCGCCCGGACATTTTATTGACGGTTCGGCAGCGGCAACATAGTGCTGGGCCATTGCTGGCTGCCAGCAATGGCCCACTGCTGGCCCGGCAAGACTGTTTTTGCTGGGTACGTACAGGTGATCTTGCGATCCCATGTGTTGCTTTTCCTGGCGGGACAGCCAGGAGCCATTTTCCAACAAGATAACTCCCGTCCGCACACGGCTCGGGTTTCCCAAGGCTGTCTACGTCATGCTTCGACGCTTCCGTGTTCTGCCAGATCGCCTGATCTCTAGCCCATCGAGCACGTGTGGGACCAGATGGGACGCCAGCTTTCTGCATGTCCCAGTGTTCGTGATTTAGAGCGTCAGTTGCAAGAAGTTTGGGCCAATCTGTCCCACGAGAACATACGGCGTTTCTTTGACTCTATGCCGGACCGTATCACCGCATGTATCCGAGTACGAGGCTGTCCGACGCGGTACTAACGCTGACAGGAATGTTTACCGTATATGTACGCTGGAAATTGTGTTGCTGCTGTGATATTGTAATGGCTTCTGTCCTTGGTATGTACCATCTCACTACTAAAATCTCATTTCAATCCAACGCCTCCTTCTTGGTTGCCCAGATTTTTATGACAATTAGTGTAAATGCTGTGAGTGAGCAGCTCCCATCTCAGGTCCCTGATCTTGTGCTAGGTCACACATGCTATGTGAGGTGTCGCTCCATCTTGCTGTAGGATGACGGCGTTGCGGCTCAGCAGTGCTTGTCGTTTCGACGTGAGCAATGCGTGAATAACGGTGTTGTCCGGCAGCAGCTCAAAAAACAAGATACCCAGCGTATCCCACCAAACAAAGAGCAGGACCTTATGTGGGTGTAAGCCGGCTTTGGGGATCGGCATGGGCTTCTGTTTTGTCGTCACCTGTCACATTGCGGTCTAAGAACGGTTCATCTTGGCCACATGCGAGCAGGGAAACGCATGCACTCATGCGATTTGCTTTCTGCTCAACTGTGAGTAGATGAGGTCCCCAACAGAGTCTAGTACATAACATCGCAGGTCAAAACATCGCGCGACATATGATCGCGTTCATAACATCGCAGGTCAAAACATCATGGCACCATAACATCACAAGTCATAACATCGCAGTAATCTCTAAATAAATTGTTTTAGATAGATTTTGAGGAATTGCAAAAAAAAAAGTATATTTAAGGTGGGGGGGGGCTTCATAGAAATTGATGTCCTGATTAAATTTTCGTAGAAATGGGAGTTCCCATTACAGCTTTTCCGACAGTATTTTTCTGTGTAGCTGATACACTAGTGTAGCTATCAACACGAAAATTTATATTTAGGAGTTATATTATAATTTCATGTCTTGATTAAATTTTGGTAGAAATCTGGGAACCGGAAGTGAACGTTCCCCATAGCGCTTTCTTTCTTTCTTTTTTTAGGATTTTTCTAAACATTTGATCTTTGCTATAGGAAAAAATCCGTTCAGAGACTGGTTTAATTTGCAGAAGACTAACATGTGGCACTTATCAAAATATTTCGGGAGAAGGGGGGGGGGCACTAATTAACCCATTTATGACTCATGCTTCATTATTGGAACGATAATCACGTGGGAGCAAGAAGTGTGGGCCATTTTATATCCTACTGCTCAAGGTCGTCAACGAGGTCTGATTTTTCACATGCATCTGCTTCCTAAGGGTAGATGTTATCACGTACTGCACAGAGTTAGTCACTGCTGCAGATACTGAGGTGCAGGGATGTTGTTAAAAAGTGATATGATATTTGAAAGAGGTTTTTGAAGACCCATCCGAAGTCAGGTAAATACAATTTTAGTGCAATACACTAACTTTAGTGCATTACAACATCAATTTCCCTTTCAAATTCTTGTTTCTTGACTTATTCTAGATAACATATATGAATTTCATGCACAGATTAAAAAATTTCAACCTCCGGCATAAATGGGTTAATTTCTCATCTCATTCATGTGAATTTTCATAAAAATTTGAACTTGGCACAACATAAGAATAAGCGTTGTGTACCACTCAATATAATTAATCGCAATAACATCCGGACTGAGGATGGGCATAATATCGGTAATGTCTTTGCAGATTATTTCCGTTCTGTCTTCGTTACAGATAATTTTTTTCCCCACCAACCTGATGTTTGCCCTGTAACTGTCGAGGGTCAGTCCCCAGTACGAACAGCTTGACATTCTTAACATTGACCATTTCACTGAGAATGAGATCCTGCACGCTATCAAGAAACTGAAAGGAAGTAGAGCAGTGGGTCCTGATATGATTCCTTTATACGTTCTCAAAGGATGTGGTGAGATGCTTCCTAAATCGCTGTTTCATATTTATAATATAATCCTCATTACTGGTATTTTCCCTCCTGATCTGAAAAAGCGAAAATTATTCCTGTTTTCAAAAAAGGCAGCCGAGACTCTATTCAGAATTATCGACCTATTACAGTTATTTTTGTCCTAGCGAAAATCGTAGAGTCTCTTATTTATTCTACAGTTATTGGTTTAGCAAATAAATCTGTCTTAATTTTTGTATCTGCAGTATTTACACTCCTCATATTTTTGTTGTTGTTGTTGTTTTATTTAAAGGGAGGGGTCTGATTTAGCGAGCATAACTATGGCGATTTTTATAGGTGCTTTGTGAGTTTCTGAGTAGTAATCTGTCGCACCCACTTGATAAAACTTTTTGTGTATTTTTACACAACCAAAAAGGTAGAAGAAATAAATTGCCGTGACTTAGTGCATTTCTTAAAACTACAGTGTTCGACGAAACAACGGAATTACAGCAGGACTCAAGTTTTGTTCAGAATATATATTTATAGTTAGTAATATTTCTCTTTTACTTTATTAATTCATAGACCCAAAACTTAGGCCTTTTTATCAGCTTTCAATCCGCCGACTTCATATTCCTAAAGTTTGCGTACGAAATCAAGTTAAGAGCATTGCGCTTTTACTTAGGCACTAAATATTAATTCATAAGCCCTAGGCCTAGGCCTTTTTAACAGTTTTTATTCTACTGATACCATATTCATAAAGTTTACATACTAAGTCAATTTAATAGTATTGCGCTTTTGCTTAGGTACTAAATATTATTTCATAAGCCCTAGGCCTTTCTAACAGTTTTTATTCTGGCAATGTCATATTCTCAACGTTTACACATCAAATCAAGTTAATAACATTGCGCTTTTATTTAGGCACGAAATATTAATTCATAGACCCTAGGCCTAGGCCTTTTTAACAGTTTTTACTCTAGCAATGCCATATTCAAAACGTTTACACAGGGGCGCAGTTAAGGGTGTGCGGCGCGTGCGACCGCACAGGGCCTGGAAAAATAAGATAAAATAAAACAAAAGAGAGAAAGAAAGAAAAATATAACATTAAGTATACAGATAAAAAAAGCTTATCATCACCTTATCAGAAAATAAAAATATTCTATTGCGTACGTGCGCAAAATACCGTTAGCCAGGTTGATTTAGTAAAAATTATTAGTTAGCAAAAGGGCCTCGCAGGGAGAGTTCGCACAGGACCTCGCGTAAGCTTGCGGTGGCACTGCGTTTACATATCAAAATAAGTTAATAGTATTATGCTTTCACTTATGCAGTAAATGTCGACTCACAGGCCCTAGGCTTAGGCCCTTTTAACAAATTTTTTCTGACTGTGTCATATTCATAACTTTAAATATCAACACAAATTAATGTGTTGCGCTTATAAAAAAAATTCTAAAAAGGCCTCGGCCTAGGGCCTGTGAACTAATAGTTAGTGCCTAAGTAAAAGCAAAAGATTATTACCTTGACTTGTTATGTAAGCGTTATTAATATGACATGGGTAGAATAAAAACTGTCAAAGGGCCTAGGCCTAAGGCCTAGTAATTAATATTGAATGCCTAAGTAAACGCGCAAGGCTGTAAACTTGACTTTTTTGTAAACTTTACGAATATCACGTAGACGACTTTATATCACATACTTGACTTTAGGAAAATGGGAATGACGGAATGAAAACTTTTAGAAGGGCCTAGACGTTAGGCCTAATAATATTTTCTGCCTGAGTAATATCGCAATATTAATAATTTGAAATTTTACGTAAACTTTATGAACATGAGTACGATGGAATAAAAAATGCCGACCCCGGAAATTTCCCCCACGTATTTGCGCTACTTGTACGCCTTCATTTTGCTTTAAACAGCGTAAAAGTCGAAATGCCGACCCCGGAAATTTCTCCCACCCTGGCAGCCTACTAATTGTAAGAGTGTTTCTCACTAAAAACCGCGGGAGCAGTCGAAATACTAACCCGGAAATTTCCCCCTCCCCGTCCAATGATCATCCCGGAAATTTACCCCACATATTTGTGCTCATGTACGGCTGCATCTTGTTTTAAGCAGCCTGAAAATGGAAATGGTGACCCCGGAAATCTCCCCCGCATTCGATATTTTGTGTAAACTGCAATTTGTGCACGGTCCCTAACTGAAAAAGGTGGTGGGGTGGGGGGAACTTTTCCAATGTAACGGACTTTCTGAATGTGGTGGAGTTTTCCTATGGGGAACTTTTCCGAATGTGGGGGACTTTTCCTGTGGGGGACATTTCCGATTACCGGTTCAGACCCTCCCGAAATTTCACTACTATTTACATTTTGTATATCATGTTTTTTAAAACCTTATTCACTATTCTGTTTTTAAATAAGTCTGTAACGCGTATTTTATTTATATCTTAACATGGAAAATATATGAGAAAGTACCTGTTTAAACATGGGCACCCTGTATATTAAAGTAAGATTATTATTATAAATATTTCCATCTTTGTTTTTACTTTGGTACCTAACTTTGCTGCACGAAGTTTAAATTTGCATTCCATAAATTGAAAATTATATAGCTTTTATAATGATTTTAAATGTAAGTTTAAATATATACAAAGCCGAGTCACATTATTGTGACCACCTTCCCGGAAGAGAGCTTGAACTCCATTCAGCCGCCCACTCAGGACATTTGCACCCATCGTATGTCTGCGCAATGCAGTCGTGCTGATTGATGTCCCATCTTCCCAAAAGTTATTTTATGTATTTAAATAGAGATCTTGCATCAAGTTCGTCAGCATTATGAAAGCCCAAAAATCTTTCATAAAGTGTGGCACGCAGATAATACTTAACCACCACAGAAATTTGTTCAACTTTACTGATGTCCTTCGACTCGTCGACTATAAGAGCAAAATACTTGGCAGTATCGACTTCTCTTTTTATGTTTTCTAACCTGAAACCATAAAAGAGAAGTCGATACTTGACTTCCGTAGCATATGCAGCACTTTGAAATGTGGCAACTGATGATTCTGCTCTTCTAGATTTCATTTTCTTATAAGAGGTCCACGAAACTAAGGAAGTTTTGTGGGTCAAGCTGTTCTGCTGTTTTTTAAAACCCGAATCCTTTTCAAGTACTTTTTTCCAATGAGGATGTAGCAGACACGTGACTCTCAACATGGCAACGAACCTTAGTTACGTAACTGAAGGACAATAAGCCTCGTTGAATTGATGGCTTCTTACTTTGAAACTTTAACTTCCGAGTACAAAATGCGGTATTTGGAAAGAATTAAAGAGATTGAAGGAAAATACCCTTATGTGCTGAATGCAAGTATCTTCGAAGGTGATGCGAAAAGTTTTCCGAAAGTGCAATTAGTAAATATTTTCAATTACTTCGTCTTTGGTCGAAGCGCCTTTACTGCAGAACAATTCGAGGCATATAACAATTTCTCATCGTCGGTATTCTTTTACAGGGTAATTTAGAACGATCATAAATTCGTGAGTAATCAGTAATTTATGGAGAAAATAGGTACGCTGCCTTAACAAGTAAGGTTCTCTTCCCTCCCAGGTGCGAAGATCTGATTAAAAAAAGATAGGTTTTCTTTTTTTTTTTTTTTTTTTTGATTCGAGGTTTAATGACCTCCGTGAGCAACTCAATGGGCTATAAGCAGTCGCCCGTCCCTAATTTAGGGTCACTGGTTCCAGGGAAGGGAGAGAGCCAGTGCAGTAAGACAAACACAACATCCATGCCTCACGGGATTCGAACCCGAACCCCTTTCGAACGAATGATCAGAGGCCATCGTCTTAGACCAATGCGCTGTTTCTTTCCAGGAATCGCTGATTTTGGATAAAACTCACCTTTGAAAGGTTCTATGCCTTTTTGAGAGTTTAACTCTTCAAGAAAAGTGTCTTTCTAAGCTCTGGGAAGCGATTTCCAACAATCCTTAAAAAAATGAGCAAAATCTTTTTTTTTTTTTTTTTTTTACGTAAAATTGTAGTGAAAAATAAAATAATTTTGCTGGGATTCGTGCCCTATAATCTATTTAGCCGTAAATAAATTTAGCAGCATAACACCGACCTGTAAACAGACCTAGACACCAAAAAGGATTTTATTTGGACAATAATTTTAGCCATTATTCGCATTTTTCTGCAAAAGTGTAGAACAAAGTAGTAAACTAAAAACTCCCAACACCGACAGCCGAATAACCTTAAGAGTGAAAAGCCGAAAACTCGATATAAAATGTGAGTCAGGTTAACGGTGTGATCGAGATCTAAAAAATACAGAAGAGATTTGAATCTGACTAAAAGTCAGGTTTGCTAACATATTAACTTTTAGCCCAATAAAAAGTTTCAACACCCCCTAGATCAACCAGGAACCTTCTGAAAAGAAGTCCCTGGAGAAAAAAAAAAAAGTTCACAGAGGTTCCGATTGGGGACCGAAGCGTTTATTTAAGAAATATTTTAACTCAGAGACAAACTCTAAAAGATATTCTATAAGAAAATAGTCAGTAGTAATAAAACTTACGCGAAAAAACAGCCAACACCTTTTAAATTCAACTTGAAAACTTTGAATCAACAAATGAAACTCCTGGCCCAATAAGTGCAAGCACTGCACTCCAATAGCGTTTGAACAAGTAAAAGATAGATTTTCTTCTTTACAAGAAATAACTGATTTCTAGATAAAACTAACATTTAAGAGGTTCTATGCTTTTGAAGATTAACTTTAAAAAAAAAAAAGGGGGTTTTCTAAGCTCTGGGAAGCGATCTCCATTCGTTTGGTATATAATTGAATTTTCTCGGTACTGCCTTTAGAGACAGCTAGCAGCTAGTAGCCTGAAAAAGACTTACGGTCTCGATTTCCTCTATTACCGCAATTCCTAATGCCAAAAAAATCTAGGCATTTTGGCTTCAAATTTTTATTTTTATAAACACCGACCGCTAATGATTGCACTCTACACTAAGGTGACCAGATATCGGAACAATGATTTAAGGACAAAAGGGCGTGGGATCCCCAAATCGGTAGTTCATTTGGGGACATATATACGTACTCAAAATAAATATGAAAATCTTTTTGTCACAAAACTGCATTGCTTCAATAAGTGTGATATTACATATGAAAATTTGCGTCTTAAAAGAATATATCTTGTAGAATGTTGGTAATTTGTATTGACAAAGTAGAATTATGATGGCCAGAACATATTAGCAAAACTGAAATGCTTTATCTTGTACATATGCTGAATTAAAATCAAGCTGCACACCAAACTAATTGCACGGCGAACTTTTTAATTTTGCCAAAGTTTTTCGAGAAATGTAAATCAAATACAGTCGAAATTTGACCGCGCCAGTAGTTCAGTATCATAGTGCTAGCCACTGACCATTCGTACAAGTGGGTACGGGTTCGAGTCCCGCATGTGACATGGATGCTGTGTTTGTCTTACAGCAGTTGCTCTCTCTCTTTTCCGTAGAACGAATGTCTCCAAATTAGAAACAGGTGACTATTTACAGTCCTTAGAGTTGCTCGCGGTGGTCGTTAAACTCGGAAAGAAGAAAAAAAGAAGTCGAAATCTGTTTTCACATAGAAGCATGTCGGAAAATTAGTACAACGAACACTACTTTTAAGAACATTTTTCATTAAAAATCTAACAAGCTAATGAGGAAGTGTAAATTCGAGGACATTTGAGGACAAATATCAAAATTTGAGGACAATTTGTGTCCCCTAAGGCATTAGACGTTTTTGGGGACAGTAAGCAAAATTCGAGGACTGTCCTCAACAAGAATTGGGGACGTCTAGTCAGCTTACTCTACACACTAAGTGCAGCTTGTCCTTCAGGAACTACTGAAACTTCTTGATAACGTCACGTGCTATATCCGCATACTACGGTTCTCTGCAATATTGTCTTTCAATATATATATATCGGATAATGTTATCGTTCTACCACCGATTTTACACTAATGTCACCATCATCATCATTTTCAAACCACAGCTGGATGAAGATCTTCTCAAATCTTTTCAACAAACTTCTATCCTGAGCCATTCTTCTCCATGTTGCATCACAGAGTTTCTGTATTTTCAATTATTCATCTTGTATGTTTCTAGAACTGGAACACTAATGTAAGTTTCAATAAATATCATTCCAAAATAGAACATAAAATGACGACAAATCGAATCTAAGATCATTCCACTTCATGAAATAACAGATACATTTTCGATCATTGAAAACATGCCAAAATAGGCTTTACTTTTATTACAAATCCCGAAGGAAAAAAAATTGGAGGTAGATTTTAACGGTTGTAACACCTCTCCATGGAGTACACACACACACAAAAATTGCTGCTATAGGATATTAAGTATTCAAAGTTGCGAACGAAAAATGACGTCGCAATTGCAAGAAATGGCCGATCAAAACAGCTCGTTAGATAAGGTCTGGCTCGTTAGCATGTAACGAGTTAAGGCGCGATTGCTCCCTGAGTTTTGTGCATTAGGCCCAATAACGTTTGTTCTGCATCTTACAGTACAAGACATTAAATGCGAGACAAAACCAACATCGAGACTTAGGGGTTGTTGGTTCGAGTCCAGCTGACAGCTAAAGATTCACAGTGGTTCGGAGCACCACGCGCAGATGCAACTGGGGTAGCGAGACTCCTCGATATAAAACAAGTCTAACTCCCAAATCCTTTGGGGCTTCTGTCCAGACCATATTTAGTCCTTAGTGCAGCAGCCTAAATAGTGCCTGGTGCCGGTGGGTGCCAATAACCAACCTTGTACACCCCAATTATTTATGAAAATCCTCAGGAATGAGATGAGAAATTAATTAGTACCCTCCCCCTCCTGAAATATTTTGCTAAGTGCCACATATTAGCGTTCTGCAAATTAAACCCTTCTCTGAACAAATTTTTCCTATCAAAGATCAAATGTTTAGAAAAATACGAAAAAAAAAAAAAAAAAAAAAAAGAACAGTTTAATTAATGTCCCATCCTGAAATGTTATGGCTTGCGATGTTTTGTGCCCGCGATTATATGGCTTGCGCTGTTTTGTGACCGCGATGTTGACTTGGCTGTTTTGGGACCGCGATGTTGACTTGGCTGTTTTGGGACCGCGATGTTGACTTGGCTGTTTTGTGACCGCGATGTTATGACTTACAATGTTTTGTCACCGCGATGTTATGCTCGCGATGTAATATCGCGCGATGATTTGGCTGCGATGTTATGTCGCGCGATGATTTGGCTGCGATGATTTAACTGCGATGATTTAGCTGCGATGATGTGGCTGCGATGATTTAGCTGCGATGATTTGGCTGAGATGTTTTGATATGCTACCTTTTTTTAGTACTATTGTCTGCCTCAGTCATTAGTAATTGGAAGCAGGAAACGTCACAGAGTGGCGCAGACTTTGAAGTGTGTGTGTGTGAGAGAGAGAGGTAATGTGGGCGACAGTGCGACGTACGTATCTCGATCTAGGTCTCGATTGGGCCTTAAACAAAAACTAGTAACAATTTTACAAGCTGGAAAATTTTCTTTTAAATTAACTCATCTGAATAGAAGGGATCAAACTTTATTTTGAAAGATTTTATCCAGACGTGAGATTTAAAAATCATCAACTTTGTTTCCTCGAAAAGCGGGCAATTGAACGCCATGAAAATAGGGCTTACATTTTTCAGTTGTCGTACCGCAGTTTGAAATTTACTACAGTTTTTTACATGAATTCTTTTTAAAAAGTCTTGCGATGCCACGAAGGTGCAGCGATACAGGTTTATTGTAAGCGTGTGTGTCCTCAACAAAGTCTATCTTTTTTTTTTTTTTTTTTTTTTTTTTTGACCGGAGCAACAGCCTCTCCCCCTAAGATGAGCTTCTAGATCCGCTACTGAAATAGCTGTAGAATCAAAGACCTTGTGTGAAATAGCGTCAGAAGAAAGCACACAAACACGCACAGAGGACATTCATAATTCTTTTTCATGATATTAACTTCGCCTTTCTCTTATTTTTTAATTATTTTAAAAGGAAAAAAATAATGTCAGTTTATTTCGGCCTACTGTTTAAACAGTGCTGAAATTTCGTTAAAGTTCTCATGTTTGACGGTTCCTGAGCACGATAACAGGAGTGAAAACCGAAGCGTGGAAACGGTTAGCTTACGGACTTAAAATCCAGGCAGATTACTCTATCGGTGGTTTACAGCGCTGCGGTAGTTAAGAAATGTTACGCCACTGAGATTGAGAGGTCATTGGAAGCTTGGAAGTGCTAGGAAGCCGTGGGTGGATGTTCGTACTTGTTGAAAGGGTGTGTCACTGAACCTTTTTAGTTCAGTGTTTCGGCTCAGTGCGGCTTTGAGTTGTAAATCCGTTAGATCCGCCGTGGAAAACATTTAGGCATTTAATTGTATGCGAATCAGTTTTATCAAATTTTAGCAAAAATGTCTAGTGGAAGGGTTGGCGATTTAAGTGAGGAGCAACTCTCTGCTTTGGATGGTGTAAGTAGAAGAATTTCGTTCTTCTAGATTTCTTTTTGTAACCACAAAAATTTCATTTGTCAGAAAATATAAACTTATTTAATTCGTTTGCTCAGAAATCAGCCTTTGCACATATAAACTTCATTCCTTTTCATTTTTGGTGTATATTTCTGTTTAGCACAGTTATACAGGCTTTTATTTCCCCTAGATCTTTCGCTTTGCTTTACTAACTAGTATCTATATTCAGTTTGCTTTACTAACTAGTATCTATATTCAGTTTGCTTTACTAACTAGTATCTATATTCAGTTTGATTTTCGTATCTGAAATTTTACTGAGGTGCTATTTAAGCCTCAATTAAAGCGTGCTTTATAATCTAGTTTCACGCAAGTTAGAGATTTTCGATTAGGGCTATAAGTGACTCGTGTTTTGAAAACTGTTGCAGCTTGTGGTCAAAATCGTGAACCTTCAGAGGGAGGAAAGTATTTGTATCGCGAGATTATTTTGTCTGTTTAAAGTAACCTAACAAAATTTATGAAGAGGTCGGTCATTTCTGAAAAGAGAGAACCAGAACAACAAAAGTAAAACACCTAGTTATCATCCACACCGCAGAGCATCCCTTTGCACTGAATTCCTAACAGAAGTCGGGATGAACAAGGCTCTTGGAACTGAAGACCGAACTACTGAGCCATGAGATAGTACTTATTGTGTGTAGTGTAGGTGTGGTATTATCCCAGCTAAGAAATGTATGGGCCCTCTGAAATTACTGTGTTGAAATATTTTCAAGCTTTGCAGTGAAGCCCTTCTGATAGTGCAGGGAAGCCAAATTGCTGGTTTGGAACTTTGGGCTCAGTCATTTTCAATTCTTTAAGTGTCTTTTAAGTTATCTTACTACTGCATATATAACTTGAATATGTGGATACACCATTTAACCATTTTTACTGTATAACTGAGGAAAACTGTTGAAACAATTTCAGCTACCAAGATTTCTTGCTACAGTTGTGCAGCAATCACATGAGTCTAGAAACTTTTGAAAGCTGCTTTGTATGTATGTGTGTGTGGAGAGGGAGAGGGGAGAAATTATATATGTGTGTTCTTGGACTCTTCTTTTTGCTGTGTTTTCTTTCATTGGGCGTATTTAGAGGGAGGGGCAAAAGGGCCTCCCCCAAGTTTCATGTTCTTATGTTTTTGGTTAAAATGAAACTTGCATTAGAAGAAAATGCTTCTTTAATTTAATAAAATTGTATCAACTTATATTAGAAAAAGAGACTTTGGTTTTTTATTTTATTTTTTATTAACTTTTATTTCATTCTGCTGGATTTAAAAATTATCCATTTTTGTTGCTCCCCTCCCCCCAATTTTTTTATGTACTACCCTGGATTTCATAGAGATAACTATATATAATTAATAATAAATAAAATAATATAATTGAAAATGATAGCTGCAGATTTTATAAGGAAGCCCACAAATGTGAAATATGATTTCATTACCCTTAAAATTTGGTTTTTGTTTCTGTAAAAGGATATTGTCTGTGAAGCACATTAAAAATAATTAGGCTGAACAGAAAAAATAAAAAAAGAGTGTCAGCTATTGCAATAAATGACAGTAGTAAATGTGTTGTCCTTATTAACAAAGATCAGGTTTAAGGTTGGCATGTGAAAAACTTTTACATGTGCTTGGAAAAGTAGTAGTACCAGATCAGATCATATGTAGAGGATTTTAAGAAGGGAGTGTCTGACCCCAGGTCTTAAACAACTCTTAGAAATAGGAAGCTAGGAGATTTGGACTAGAGTGCCCAATAGGAAAGAGACACGGAAGCGAGGTGGAAAGGAGGAGGAAGGCATCCATATTTATTACCGGGGGGCCAGTACCCGGGGTCCGATGGCTTAACGTGCCCATCCAACGCATGGCGGATATTTAGTGGTTCGAGTGTTCGTACCTGCTCGGTATTGAACCTGAGGTTCCTCCGTAGCAGTCACGAACATTGACCACTAGGCTATCCGCCACCCAGTAGTAGTACAAAGAGTGCATTTCATCGGTAATCATTTATTTGAAAATACTGTAGTACTTTTTTTTAATCAAATATTCGTGGCATTTTCAGATCATCTTTCTGTAATTTAATCTTACAGATTAATTTCTCAGTTACTTAAAATTTCAAAATTTGGTAAACCTTCCGCATTCGGCCCCGAGCTAGTTCTGCAAAGCGACGATAGATGGCAACTCATTGTCACTCCATCGTTTAGCATTTTGTTATTGTTGTGAAAGTAATAAAGGAAGTGAATAATATGGATTTTTGGTGTCCTTTGAATGGGAACTGTGTCATATGTGGGAAATATCTATTTTGACAGAAAAGCTGTGTTTCCTCATGAACATCAATAGAAATCTGAGCATAATAAAACCACGTCCCAAGTGTACGGGCATAGTATTCGGCATTCCCTGAAGTGTGCTGCTTCTGACACATGAATTGTCCTAAATGATGAGATGCATCGACACGGAGAGTCATGGAATGGCCCTTGGACCATTTTGAGGTGGGAAACAAACCCTGTCGTTCACACCAGGAAATACGTTTCCTCATCCTTAGCAACTTCATCTGAAAACCTCTTCCAATTCCAAATACTAAGAGAGGTTGCAAGAAACACCCACAAAAAAGCACAAACAAAAAATGCACAAATAACTTGCAGGTTAACACAAAAGAGACACTCACTACGCGAAAACCAAAGCTATAACGTGTTCAACGTGAAAGTATGAGATCAGAGGCGCACATATCGTTACACAACAAATGAGCGATAACGGATAGCATGTGAAAGTGCGAGAAGAGAGATTGCGCGCATGAAAACAGAGCACAGGAATGTGCACTAGCGTGATACCATCTATCATCAAGAGTTTGGAAAACTAGCTTGGAGCCAAACGCGGAAGTTTAGCCCAAAATTTTTATTCCACACAAAATACATTTGTAATATCAGTGCATTTATTGCAGTTTTCTAGGATTTCTTTTTTTTTCTTTCTTTTTTTTTTACTTAAAGGCATTTTGATGTAAAATAAATTGCATGGAACTGGAGTGCACTGGCAATGTTAATTAAAATGGCATAAAAAGTACATTATAGTGATTTTTACAATACAAAAAAATGTGTAGTAAATCATGAATGGAATACAGGATTACACCATACAATAGAAATTTTGAAGATGATAATCCGTTTTTTGGTGTAAATATGACAAAGATGATAAGTCATATAATATGTAGTGGTTAGCATATCAGGTTGCTATCTGGGAAACACGGGTTCAGTTCCTGCTTCAGGACGACGAAATTTTCAAGTTTTCGGATATTTTCTGACTTACCATCCTTGTCATATTCACACCAAAAAACGAATTGTCATCTTCAAAATTTCTATGTATAGTAAAACTGTACACCTAAGCAGAAAAGTTAACAGAATTCAGACTATGCTAATAATCATATTGACAAAATTAAAACAAGGCCCTTTATCTGGATAATTAGCAAACTTTTTTCCATTGAGGAGCGTAATTTTAAAAATCTGACCTAGTACTGCTTTTGCTAAGGCGTAGTTATAAATGTAGATCTGATGGTTTGGGCATGGATTTCATTTTTGCAATGAACAGGCTAGCCCTGTGTGTGGGTGTGTATGTATTTTAGGTTTGTCTGGAGACCATCACTTGAATTGTATGCAGAGTTGGTCCTAACTGTGCCGTAGTACCCATTTTTTCCCGCAGTGAAAGCATGATGTGTTTTTGACTTTGGAACTTGTGAATCTAACAATTGGAAGGTAGTCAAGCAATCCCAAGTGTAACTAAAGGGTAGCGAGTTTGTACTTGTCTTTCCAGAGTTTCTGTTATTCCCCATTAAGGATACTGCTCTGCCCTGCTCCTGAAATGATATGCCTATGCAGGGTGTAAGTTTTCACATTGCATTTTTACCACACCAACATCGTAGACTGTGCAGTCGTGTCTCCAGAGCCAGTAGATGAGCACTGTTAGGAGGTGTTAGGTACTGAATCAAGTTCCCAACAAAATAGTGCTGTAAGAGATCTTTGGAAAGATTGAGAGGTTATGAGGTACAAGAGAGAGGATTTCCTTTTATATTTATGCTTGGGCCTCATGATGTACCTATTGGATTGGAAAGAAAGTAATGTCTTCAAATGCAAGGCAATAGAAAAGTGCTAATTATCATATATACAAGTACAACTCAATCCAAAATGTAGTCGGCATCACTTACCATGACCTGCTCCCATCTTCTGGGCAGCTGTTGGATACTGTCCCAGTAGAATTATGGTGACTTGGACACAGAGAAGTGAGTAAGTGCGTGTTCATCGTCCTGGTTGTTGAACCGCTGTCCGTCCTTGAAATACTGCAAGACCGGAAAAGGTGGTAATCACTTGAGGTAGTGACTGGGGAATAGGCTGAGTGTGGCAGCACCTCCTAGATCAGGTCACTGATTTTGTGACAGGTCACCCATGCCGTGTTAGGTCTCTCTCCATCCTGCTTCAACAGCGCTGGTTGTTTCGACTTGGGCGATGCATCCAAACCGTCAAGCTGACGGAAGTACACATCGGCAGTGATTGTGGTGTTGAATGTAATTGACTGTAATTTCGCTTCTAGCTGTAGCATAGGTGTTGTTATTGAAGTTGTTTATATTCTAATTCTTTCATAATGCAGATTTATTGTAGAAATTAATTTGATCTCCTGTTATCCACCTTAGCATATCATTGAACTTTCTCTTGCAGTTAATCTTTTTTGCAGTTTTGTTTTTTGAATAGTCTTCATTCATGCTGTAAATCTTATCAGCAGTGATTTGATTACAGCATGAATGATATGTTAAGGTTTTTTTGTTTCAATTTTTTATACATTCAGCTAGATGATGTCATTCATCCTATGTCAAATTAACTTATACCTAAATCTTTACTTCAGCAATTTGAGTTTTGGCACACTATTTGTAGACTTAAGAGGTAATTTTAAAAGTTCAGAAAACAGGAAAACCTTAGTGTAATTTTTAAATGGTGTTTATTTATGATGTGTGAAAGGTTAAGCTAATAAATAGCACTTATTTAATAATTTAAGTGTTTTCAATGGAGCTTTAGAATGGCATATAGCAAGTATACTTTTGATAAGAATGGAATAGAAAGTTCAAGGTTATTTGAAGGACATTTTGAATGTCATTCAAGAACCTCCATTTCAATTTCTTTCCCAGAAACATGCTGTATCTAGAAATTGAGCTGAGTTTCAGGATAGAGAAATAATTACTTTGTATTTTGAATTATTAAATTTAATTTGGATGGAGTGTTTTAGCTAATTTAGGTATTTTTAAAAAAATATAGTATTCCCACTATAGTTTTAATTTTGCTCATTTTTGAAGACAATTTGTTTTCCTGCAGGCTTTCTTCATTACAATTCAATCCAGATAGTGAATATAGAGATAAAAGCCTGATGAATAAATCAAATATAATCGTTAAAAATTTACAAAGTTAAAACCTATATGGAAAAGCCATACAAATTTTAAAAGTCACTATTGTGGAATACCATTGTAAATATAAAAATGCATAAGCTTTCAAAGGGCCCAAAAAACCAGTTATGTAGTGAAAAATGGAAGTTAGTTAAAAATCTATTTAAGAAATAAAAATGAAACCTGGATTAGATAGGTTAGAATAAACTGCAAATCAGAAATGAACACTAGAAAGGGGGGGGGATATATAATATAATAATGTTGGGTTATGAATCACTCCAGTTTGGTACCCAATACCCCCCAAAATTTTCCACCACTTTTAAACAAGAAAAGCCATTCATTGTAAGTTGAAACAAGAAATAAGCCCCTCCCTCTTCCTTCTCCTTACCAGATAGTAATTAGCTCTCTCCATTGAGATTGCAAGTTACTGCGAGTAAAAGTCCTTTTCATCATTGTGCTTCACATGTAGCTTGTGCTATGCATATTGGGACAGGGATTATGTTTTGTGCTGATCCAGAAATAGCATAATTGTAGTGCTTATTTTGGAGTTAACTTACCTACACGTGTATTTCCCTGTAGCAGAATAGCGGCGACAAGCAACGTACGACGCAGGTTTTATTTTGGTCCTGCAGACAAAAACGATATCTCCCAAACCTTTACTTTGTCCCTTCACAAAAAAATAAAAATAAAAAAAAATAAAATAAAAAAATAAATCCTGAAATCCCTTTTTAATCCTTTCTTTTCTTGCAGACTTGCGATCATGAGCGCACAAGTTTTCCACCTGGGAACGGAATTCCGTCTTTCAAAATTTTCCAAAAACGGAAATCAGACGAAGTACAGATTTCTCCCTAATCGTAACTCCCCCCCCCTCACTATGTTTGTCCTGTCCATGTTATTGTTAGACATTTTATTGCATAAGTGTGCGAGTTTCAACTTTAAAATGGAAGCAACAATCTCTGAAAACGGAAGTTATACGGAGAGCTGTAATCTGAAATTATTTTTTCTTCTTTTTTTCATGATGCACTGTATTGTTGTTCAATGTTTTATTTCCTAAATATTTGTCTTTATGGTGGATCTACCTAATATCTTTGCCTTGTATTTCCAGTGGACAAACTCCTGTTGCCATTTTCTTTACAATTAATGCGTTCCCAAGGATGAAAATTTGAACATTGATAAAAATAACTTCATATTATAGCCTAGTATATTTAATATTTTCTAAAATTTAATCATAATTATATTAAAAATCTATAACTTTTCCTTTGGTGGTGATGAGACCAGAAAATAGATGGCACCACACCTACATGTGACTTACTAAATGCTATCGCATCACATTTTTCTTTCAATAATTTTATTAATTTTCGGAATGGAATCAAAATTTGAGTGCATCCATGTGACAGTCTGGAATGTTTAGAATGATTTGAGCCATTAAATTAAATGTTCTGATAATAATTTTGCTGAAAATGTTAACAGAATTTTAGATGCTGCTGATTTTTAATTCTGAAATAAACCAGCAAGCTCACTTTGCAACATTTTCAGCTAAATTAATGTTAGAATATTTAATCTAAATGGCTCGAATCATTCTAAACATTTCGGACTATCGCATGGATGGACAAAAGTGTTGACTGCAGTTAAAAAATTAATGAAATTATTGAAAAAATGCAACGTGATTGTATTTAGGAAGTCACATGCAAATGTAGCGCCATGTATTTGCTGGTCTCAACACCACCAAGGGAAAAGTTATTGATTTTTAATACAATTATGGTTAAGTTTTCGAAAATATTAAATATACTAGGCTATAATATAAAGTTATTTTTATCGATGTTCAAATGCCCATCCTTGGGCATTATTGTGAATAAAATGGCTGCAGAAGTTTGCCCATTGGAAATACAAGGCAAAGATTTTAGGTGGATCCGTCTTAAGCTTGAAAATAGAGGAAAAGTTTACTAAAACGAAAGCTGGACGGAACAAAGATTAACCTTGTAATTGAAATCTGCTTTTCCGTGATGTTCCCTCTGTCTAAATATTGCTGCTAACTATCATTTTCTGGCAGAAATGTTTGTGTTTCAGCTTATAAATAAAGGCAAAGATTTCTGACAATGGAAGCTAAAGAGAGCAAAGATTTATTTCTCTGTGATCGTAATTTTTTTCTTCACAATGTTCTTCCTGTCCTACATTGCTGTTAAATACCATTTAGTTGCATAAATGTTTGTATTTAGGATTGAAAATGGAGGGGAAAAATTTTCATAAACGGAAGTTGACGGAGCAAAGATTTTTCGGTTAATAGTTCAGTATTTTAATATTTGCCCTAAAGGTCTATTTCACACAAATTGCTGCACATTCAGTTGTAATGGACTTATTTTGTCCTCACTGAAATCTGTAATGTTTTGATAATTATTTCTTGTTTTATTAATTTTTCGTTAAATTATCTTATTCTACTGTTATCGTGTGTGTGATTCGCGGGTTTGCAGCAAGTTTTCTCTTTCAATGGTTGGGTACGCAGATACATTTTATTTTTATACAACTCTGGTAATATCTGTGTGTGCAGATTGCTCTATGCTGATGACATAGTCCTGTTGGCAGAGAGCAAAAGTGAGTTGCAGAGTATGTTGTCCCGGATGTACGAAGTTTCTGTGAAATTCAAACTGAGTATAAATAAGGGGAAAACCAAAGTTCTGGTATTTAAGCACGGAACTGTTAGTACTGAATGCAAGATAAGTTTTAATGGCACAAAGATTGACCAGGTGAATAGGTTTGTATATTTAGGAAGTATAGAGAGAACTAACTAGATGGCAAAATTACTAGGCAAGTTAATTCTTCATGGAAAGTCATAGCTGCCTTAGGAGGATTTCACAGGAACGATGGATTCTCAAGGAAGTCCTGAATGGCTTTGTATGAAAGGGTAATTGTTCCTACTCTAATGTCCGTCAGTGAAATCTGGGTACTGCAGAAAAGACATAGGAGTCGTTTGTATGCTGGGGAGATGCATTACTTGTGGGACATTTGTGGTAAGACATTCTCTGATCATGTGAGGAATGAAGATGTGTTGTAGATGTGTAACATGATGCAAAATGTTGTTAGTAAGGTGGAGACTAATATTCTTAGGTGGCTTGGCCATGTTGAAAGAATAAGTGATGAGGTGCTGACTAGGAGAACTTTTTCAGCCCAAGTGGCAGAAAAGAAACGTAGAGAAAGGCCAAGGAAATCATGGGAGGACCAGATTCAGGAACGTCTGCTTAAGAAAAAGATTATGAGTGTGAAGTGCAAAAGGTCTTGTGTGTGGCATGTGATGGATGTTAATGAAGCTCAAGCTGTGTGCCAAGATCGTTGTAAATGGAGACATTTGATACACCAACAGTATGTAAATTCTAGTTCCATCAGTTAAATGTTTACTTGGCAGATGGTCTTTCTTTGAGAAGCTAACCTCTGAATCCCAGAGAATAGCTTAATGGTATGTGTATACGTATGTATGTATGTAGAAAAAGGGATAAGATATGTGCCATTTTGTAGGCTTAAACTTCCTAAAGACATATGTGAACTTGGCAGTGAAATTCCAGGTATATTTGCACATCAAATAATTATGAGATGTTTGAGCCTCTGAGTGTTTAAAAGATTCAAAATTATAATTGGAAGGTTGAAAGGAACCTTGATATTTCTCAGAAGTTTTGTATGCAGCCAAACTAACATCAACTTCTGTTTACCAGGAAAGTGGAAAATTATTACTGCATATTATGTAGTTTCTTTTTATAGTGATCAGAATTTTGAAAATTAAGATATCTGGTTAAAAGGATCAGTAAAATATTTTTATGGGTAAACTTTAAAAGTCAAAGTATTAATTATTTATAGTAAACTTTCTATGTTAATAAAATTTTATCCTTTTTCTTTTTGCCTGTCTCCATTCTTATATTTTTCATTCATATTACATTTCTGTCTCACATTTCTCTTTACTTTGCAATTTTTGTTTTGTTTTCATGTTTTTGTGCATTAAAAGTGCTATAGGAAGATTTTTCAAAAGATGCTGTAGGAAATCCAAAGTATAACTGTTGAGAAAAAAAAAATGTGGTGGGTTTTAATGCATATCTCTCAGTATTTTTCTCTTGGGAATTTCTTTCCTGCTTAGCATAAATTTTCTTTATTTGTAGATTTCTTGGTGTAAGAATGTTCAAAGGGGGTTACTATTACCTCATTAATAATTTATAATGAACACATTGTGATTACTCCATCATTACCATATTGTAATAGAAAAAAAAATGTTAGTCATTTGATAACATTTCCTGTAACAACTATGCTATTTACTTTATTTACTTAGCATGTGTATTTTGTTTATTCACTGAGATAATCATCAAATGCTTTGAAATACAGTAGATTCTAGTTGATTGGGAATAGGTTAATCGGGGTAGCCATTTATTTGGGACAATTATTGAAAAACATTCTAAATTAGCTCTTTGGGATAAAGTTTTGCATAATTGGGGCAGCCGCTTAATTGGACCAAAAGGTTCTAACCCCGATGTGTCCCAATTAACCGGAATCTACTGTGATTGGTGAATATTTTGCATTCATTTTGTTTTTGTGAGATACTCACTGTTCAAAAATGAATAATAATCATTTCTTTTTCGTACACTTCTAGTTTCGAGCCACTATGGATGACATATTAAGACCTGAACATGATGATTACTTCCTGCTTCGCTGGCTTCGAGGTGAGGATCACTTGATGTTGTTTACCATTTTTTTTCTTTGGTTGGCAGAATTTTAAAAAGTTTTCAGGAGGTAAATTTGCAAAAATTTTCTGAAATACAAAAAAGAGGAGTCAATTTTAATAGAGACTGTAGAACACTGTAGTCATGAACTACTACTTTTGAATGAGGGACTGCAACAGAAACAACCATTTTTGGGATGTGGGCATTTGAAGATCATTCTGTTGCATGATAATGCACAACTTCACGTTGCCTCAGTGATCTAGGCATCATTCAGCCCAGTAGTTTGCCAAACTTGAGGATCTCCAAAAATGCATCAATGACTTCATTGCATTGAAACTAGCATTGTTCTTTCACAACAGAATTCACCAGCTACAGGATAGATGGCTCAAGGTTATAGCTTGCAGGTGCATGTACTTTGACGATGATTAAGTGTGACCTGCTTGTATAAGAATGACATATTGACCAAAGAATGCCATAAACTTTATGCATAGACCTAATAAAGGGCTTCAGACAGGTAGACGACTTTTTTTAATGCTCCTCTCAAAGAACTGTCATCAAAATTGGGAGTTTTATAGCAGAGATAGCATTTTCCATAATATAATAGGGAGATGTGCTTGGTGTTTCAAACATATTTTTTTTTTTTTTCCCCATGAGCATATCATGTTCATGTAATGTATCATATATAAATGCTAAATCCAGTGTAAACTTCACTTATCCCATGCTACTTGGAGAACTGGGAAATCTGGGAATTGTCAGGTAAAAATACTGGCTCAAAAAGTCAGGGAATTTTGAAATTTTATTTCGTAAGTCAGGGAATTTGGGGAGTTTCTAAAATAAAATGTTTTTTCCTCTGCGTTTGATCTTTCTCTGTATTTAATATTTCTTATAGTTCACTCCCAAGGATCAAACTGTAGGCTAAAGGAAAAAGGGGGTGAAACTAATGTATTAGACAAAGAGGTCTCCATCATGGGCCACTAGAAAAGGAATTCATTGCAGCCACATGAGGGGGAGGGTTACGGGGAAGAAAATTCTACAGCGGCTGCTAGGAAATGAAAAAGCTGCATGGTGTTGGAGGGAGAGTGGAGGGGTTACGATGGAATGACCTAGGAAAGAAACAGTGTTATCTCTCAAGGAGGGGGAGAGTGGTGGGGTTACGATGGAATGACCTAGGAAAGAAACAGTGTTATCTCTCAAGGAGGGGGAGAGTGGTGGGGTTACGATGGAATGACCTAGGAAAGAAACAGTGTTATCTCTCAAGGAGGGGGAGAGTGGTGGGGTTACGATGGAATGACCTAGGAAAGAAACAGTGTTATCTCTCAAGGAGGGGGAGAGTGGTGGGGTTACGATGGAATGACCTAGGAAAGAAACAGTGTTATCTCTCAAGGAGGGGGAGAGTGGTGGGGTTACGATGGAATGACCTAGGAAAGAAACAGTGTTATCTCTCAAGGAGGGGGAGAGTGGTGGGGTTACGATGGAATGACGTAGGGAAGAAACAGTGTTATCTCTCAAGGAGGGGGAAGTGTGAAAGGTTTTTTTTTTCACTTCATGCTGTCCAAAAAATGTTTGCGTTTATTTTCTTCCTACTTTAATTAAATCTTTTATTGATTCCTATAAAAACGATAGTGGAAGTTGAATATTGATTCTATTGTTGGCATTTTTCTTGGTCATCTTTTTCTTTTTTCTTATAATGTTGGCTGTTGTATTATTTTCGTAGTCAGTATTCTGGCAAAATGCCCGAAACCTTAAACTCGGAAACAGCAAGTGGAAGTGAAAGATAATGCATTTATTGTTAGTATTGAAGGTAACAGTAAAAAAACTCTTGTTTTCTGTTTTTTACCCAGCCATAGGTTGGAAAAACGTATTGCTTCAGCCTTTTCTGTCTGCTTGATGGTGAATGGAAGATTGGTACCCAGATTATTTGTTTGTAATTAGCAACAACCGGCTATGAAAATTTTTGTATCAGAGCTGCTGGGAAAACCAAAAATTTAGCCCAGGCAATCTTTTCCATCAATGTGTCATTGTTCATAACGAAAGTTAATATGCCATAGTTTCTAGAGAAAATGTGCACATCACGTGTAAAGAAATAGATTTAAAAAGGGGTAAAGGAAGTTATATTATATATATAATCATCTGCTTTGACAGAACATGCGGTCGGCATTTGATGGTAATTGATCTCTGAGGAGAGAAAAAAAGTTGGCTGTAAAACTGGCAGCATTTCCTGCCCCCTTCATGCCTTTGTTTAGCTGCCAGATGGGATAAAAATGGCAAGAACTAACTTTTCTATTCTTCATGAAACTGGCTGAAATTTTTACATACACCATAATTGGCTAACAGAAGCTGGCCTCTAAAATTTTGAGTGAATCGGTAAAGAACTTTTAAATTGTCCTTTAAAATTTTTAATGGGCTAAATCTTCAATATAGTGCTCCTACTGAGGGTTTCTGGTGAGCTTTGCCATGCCTCAGTGAATTTTAGGCAGGGAGAGCTTGTCAGTGAAGTGTCACCGAACTGCCTTTTTATTCAATCGTTGCACTGCACTCTCTGCATGAAATGTGCTGCAGTATGGCAAGCTTAAAAGTTTGTATCCGATTCATATGAAATTTAAGGGTCCGTTGCCGCAGTGATTTCGTGAATTGATGTATATAGTTGATTTGATTGATGTTGTGGCATTTCTCTTTTTGTGAATATTTAAATGTTTCAAATATATGCTTACAGTGACAGAATCTCAAGAACGTAGTAGCAGCAATAGCGGCAACAAAAAAAAAAAAAAAAAAGGAAGGGTGTGGTGGCAACGTTATGTGCAGTATAATATTTTGTGAAACTTGAGGAGTTGCTCTTCAGGAATTTGGGAATAGATGTAAATAAATGTTTTTAGAATGTAAGTAGTTTATTCAGTGTCCTTTTAATCATAAAGTGATAAATTTTAGGCCGCCTCGGTGGCACAGTGGTCTAAGCGATGACTTCTGACCATTCATCTGGGAGAGGTCCGGGTTTTAATCCTGGTGAGGCATGGGTGTTTTGTTTGTCTTACGCCACTGGCTCTCTCCCTTCCCTGGAACCAGTGGCCCTAAATTAGGGATGGGTGACTGCTTATAGCCCATTGAGTTGCTCACCGTGGTCGTTAAACCTTCAATAAAAAAAATATATTTTTTTAGCCGACTGAGATAGACTATCTGAGGCATTGTGGCAACTTTATGAAAGGCTCGGGACTGCAAAGTTGCATGGCAGATATGCCAAATAATTGATACAAAACCTCTTAATTTCGACTTTTTAAAAGTGTTCAGTTAAAAAGGGCAGAATAATTAGGCTGTGGCTGAAACTGTACGAAAATACGACAGAATCGGAAAGTTCTGGTGCAGTTTTTATACATCGAACCCATCCATTTCTATACCTTGTTAATGCATTACAATAGACATAAACCTATCAACTGTAAGAAAATGTACATTTAAAATCAAGGAATAACAGGAGACCTTAGGTCAAGAATGAATAAGAAGTGAATATAAAGATCAGATGAATTGTGCAACCGACTGTAAGAAATGTAAGTACTCACATAATAATTGGTTGAATTGTGTGTGACTATAAGTTCTTTTTAGGATGTTACTTTAAAATGAAAGACTCAGTAAGGGAATTTTACATATTAGGCGTTCTTTTATTATGAAGTGCTCACCTTTAAATTTGATGGTACAGTAAATACACTATATTGACAAAAGTCACCAGACACCTAGAAGAGAAACACAATATAGCATTTATTGATATACATTGGTACAGTGTCAGTCCACCTTTGTCCTTAATGCATGCACTGACCCTTCGAGACATGCTTTCGACAAGGTTTTGGAACGCAGCGATAGGTATGCGCATCCATTCAGTACATAATGCTGCCGCTAACTGCTGCTTAGTAGTAGGCCTTGGTTCCAAACTTCATATATGGCACTCTAATTTATCCCAAAGGTGCTCTATGGGATTAAGATCAGGGCTCTGTGCTGGCCAGTCCACAAACAGTACGCAATTATCGTCAAACTACGCCTTAACGGTCCTTGCTTTATTTTATGACTCGGTGCATTATCCTGTTGGTACCAGCAAGGCTCGGTTTCAAAGAATTGCCACAGAGTTAGTAGGGCATACTTGTCCAGAATATCGAGGTAGACAAGCTGGGTAACAGGTTTGTCCACGATAACCAATGGGCTGGGATCATACCATGAAAAATACCCCCACACGAGTACACTCCCAGCTCCAAACTTGACCTTAGGAACATTACGCTGTGGTAAGTAGCGTTTCCCCGGCTGCCGCCATACCCACACATGGCCATCAGACTGATGGATCGTGTATCTGGATTCATCAGTCCATAGGACCCGTTTCCATTGATCTATGGTACACGATAAACATTCTTTACACCATGGTAAAGACGAGTAGCATTCCGAGTGGAGATGAAAGGCTTATGAGCAGCCGCACGTCCATGGTAACCCATGGAATGAAGTTCTCTGCGAATGGTACATGTACATATCGAAGTTCCAGCATTTTTACTCACCTGTACACTGAGGTCTTGTGCAGTACTCCGTCAATTAGCTGTAATGACTGTCATGAGGCTTCAGCATCCTCTATCACTGATTTTCTGTTGGTATGTTTTGCTGCTTCAGGCCTGCCATGTGTCTTCCACTTATTCAGTACATCGAAAACAGTTGACTTGGGTATGTTTAAACACCTCTCGGTTTCTCTTATGGACAACCCACTAATATAACATCCAACAATGTTTCCTTTCTAAAAGTCAGTTCTTTCCTGCCACGACATTTTCCCTCAACTTCACAATGCGATATGATCGCGGTCAGCTGCAGGCTTGTCTTTATACCGTTTGCAGCTGTATCGCACATCTTAACAATGCAGCGGATCCGTTCATTTGCTTTTGAAGTGGTGTCCAGTGACTTTTGACAATATAGTGTATGTAGAAGATAAGATAAGGTAGTAAACTGGTTTGCTATTGAATAGGATACATACTGTATAGTTTATGCTTTTTGTATTAAACAAAATGTGATTCAGGTGGGAAAAAGCAATGTAAGAATTAAAAATGTTTATATTAATATGTGATGCATTCCATATTTTTTATATTTGCATCCAGAAAAATATTTTTCATATTTGATTCAGTGTGTTCCTAAAGTGCCCACAATAAGTTTCTAAAGTTTTGCAATGTGTTGTTTTTGTTTCAGCGAGAAAATTCAATCTGACAGATGCTGTTCAAATGCTCCGCAATGTAAGGAAGTTTTATTTATGTATTTAATTTTTTGTTCAATATGCAGTAAGGTTTTATGTTTTAACATCTTATCATATATTATTAAAACATGTACACTCAGTGGACAAAATAATTAGATATAGGGGCAATGGACAGTTGACATGAGACCCCCCCCCTTCCCAGAAAGGAATAGATCCATACCGAATGCAGGCGATAAATAGGCAGACAGCAGAGGCTTCTCAACAGTGTATCGCAATCGACGAATGTGGGTAAATGTGATGATCTGAGTGACTTTGATCGTGGATGCATTGTTGCCACAAGGCAATCTGGGTCATTCTACAGGGTGAGCCAAAAGTCACTGTGCACCTGGCAAGACAATACATGTACAACAACTAGAAGCATACCTGCTACGATAAATATTGGAAATGGCTCCCTCTTGTGTGTAGACATGCATCCACACGTCTGAACATGTTCTCAAAGACACGTGATAGGTCCAACGGAGAAATTTTGGTGATTACTATGGTGATGGCTCCCTGTAGTTCCGGCAGAGAACAGGGATTGTTCTTGTAAACATAGTTTTTCAGTAAACCTCCCAGATAATAATCCGGAAGCGTCAGATCGGGCGAACGTGGCGGCCTTATGCCTTTGGAGATGATCTTGTTTCCGAACACATCACTCAACAACGCCATGGAGACATGAGCTGTATCATGGCCAGATGCTGGAAATACTGGCTGTGTCTTTTAAGGTCAGATGGCAGGATGCACATAACCCTGCCCCAAACACAAGATAATTCTTCATTCACAATATTGTACACTTTATGGATTTCTTATTATTATTTCTTATCACAGTACATGAGGTGCATGGGGAACGTGGAGTTCCCAAAGGCAACCATATCATGAGGTGCACGTAAGAACCCTGGGGTTCCCTAAGGCAACCATATCAAGGGTGTACAGCGAGTATACCATTGACGGACATACCAGCACCCAGAGAGCAAGCGGTGGCTGTACACATGCCATTGATGACCACGACCAATGTAAACTGTCCAGTAGAGCTGAGTTCGGGCTCAATTTTTGGAGCCCGAACCCGTGGTATATCGGCCCGAGCCCACCCGAGCCTAAATTTTATATTGCAAGATAGAGCCCGGGCCCGAATGAGCTCGAAAATTGGCAAACCTGTTCAACCATTAATAAGAAACATCTTTTTCCCACTACCACTCTCTCCTTCTCCTGCAATATGGGGAGTGGAGAAGGGACCTCTATCTATTTTTACAGTGTAACTGTCTGATTTTTTACCATTCATTCCCACCGGAAGTATTTTGGGCAGCCGGGTATCCAAAATGATCAGGCAGTGCTACAATTGTATGTTGCTCAAATAATGCTAATATTATCGTGCAATACGCACGTTGCTAAATAGAATTAGCAGGGAGCTACTGCGTGGAGATAGGGGCTAAATTATCGTCGGCATGCTATTAACTATCTAATATCTATAGTTCTTGGAAAAGCTTTTCTTCTCTGCAGAAACACACTAATGCGCGGCCTATGACATTTTCTACCCAAGCCCGGAATAAATAGCTATCTCGAATGCCCACTACCCAAGCACAACCAGTTACCGAAGAATTCCCTTTACCAACTATAAAGTGTCTCATTTGCTAAATCATATGAAATCACATTTATATATAAAAAAAGATTCTCTTGCCCTCCCTCTCTCGAAGAGCTCGAGCCCGAATCGGGCCCGGGCTCTGCTTCGGGCTCAGGCTCAGCCCATCTCAGCTCTACTGTCCAGGCTCACACAGACTGACCCCTTGGCAACAGTGGTACAAATCACATCCAGGTTAATTGTTGGAGGCTCAAGCAGCATCAGCAAGTAAACGATACAGCGAATGCTGCATACCTGGGGTACAGGACCCATTGCCGTACTCATGTGCCACTGTCGACTGCTCATTATTGGATATTATGTCTTGCCTGGTGCTGGAAACATCAAAACTGGACCTATGCAGAGTTGTGCTGCATTGTGTGGCCAGATGAATTCTGTTTTCAGCTGTACTGAGCTGACGGGAGGGTGTGGGTTTGGCATCAGCAGCATGAGGCTATAGCCCCATCTTGCCAGGTCAGCTCTGTTCAAGGCATGATGGTTTGGAGAGCCTTCTTTCTCATGGGACACATTAGGTCCCTTAATGTGTCTGGAGAGATCCTGCTGTGTGTTACCATCATGTGCTGGCTCATCACCTACATGCTTTCATGGCCTTCACGCATCCTGTGGCTGATGGTCTGTTCCAGCAGTACAATGTGCCATCACACTGAGCCACAACCCCCCAGGCATGGTTCAAGGAACACTCATCTGAGTTTGGAACCATCCAGCAGCCCCCAAGGTCCCCAGATTCAAACTCTGTAGAAGGTGTCTGGGCTGCAGTTTAGCAGAATATCAGATCCATGTATCCTGGACCGACATCTTGGACAGAGTTGTGGTCAATGCTGCAACAGGCATGGCTGGCATTACCTCCAGAAACCGTATGGCATATGGTGCTGTCAGTGCTTTGGTGTGTACAAGTTATTCACACTAGAGGAGGACCAACACACTCTTAGGTAGGTATCTCTAATGTTTTTTCCATTGAGTTTAATGTAGTAATCATGAATTACTTACTCTTAAACTATTTTCTTGCTTGTTGCACAGCCATCATTAGCACATGTGATATTTAAAGTTGAAAGAAAAAGTTGTGGTTGTTGGCAGAACTGCTGCATGTTGTGCAAAGGGAGATCAGTGAATGAATAATAAAAAATAAATAAATAAAAAAGCAACAACTTAAAAGGCAGTAGCAACTCAGTTATTACCATGTGTTATATAGTTCTTTGTGGTAATTTACAGTAATCTAAACCGCGGCCGAAGCATCATATAATACGGTATTTAATAATTCAGTCATAGTGATAAGTAATTTTGTAGTGTAGTCATAATTACTAATAATTTGGTAATGTACTGCTATCATTGAATCTTCTTAAAAATGTCCATATGTATGTACAAAGGCCATTCCATAAAAACTGAGAATATTTTTTTCGAGTTGGCAACAATGCGAAGGGGGAAAATAACCACGCAGACGGCAACTGAATTAGGGAAGTATCTATGGCAACAGTTATTACCTGTGGCAGACGATTCTGGTTTTGTTATTGCGCAGTTGTTCACGGTACGTCTGCATTTCGCCATACAGTTATGGAGGTAAGTGATTCAGAGTTTAAATGTGTTGTGGATAAAATGTTCCTATCATTTGGGTAAAACGGCTCCAGAAACAGTTGATTCAATGAAAAAAGCTTACAAAAATAAATGTTTGGGTGAGTCAATGATTTTTAGATGGCACCATGATTTGTCAGCAGAACTTGCTCCTAGGCCTGGTTAACCTGAAAGTGCTGTTATGGAGCGTATTGTTAACACTGTTTGGGCAATCCTGCAAGAAGATCGATGAATGACGTGTGAAGACATACGAGGGGATGCTGGTAAGTTCTTGGCCTCACCAAGAAGGAAATGGGCTAGAACCATAAACTTACAGGCTATTCCACATATTTACCCAAAAGTTCAACACACTTGGCACAGTGTTTCTGGAGTTTCTTTAACCCTTCCAAAAAAAAATTCTGAAGTCTGGCCAATCAAATACTGCTTTGCTGCTGATATCACCTCCAAATCATTTGAAAAATGCTCCCCTTTCAAAAGGTTTTTAGGGTTTGGGAACAGGAAATAGTCCAATGAAGCAAGGTCTAGTGAGTAGGATGGATGGCCTATATGCACTTGAACCCCAGATCCTTCAAAACATCCATTGTCTTGCCAGCCTTGTGAGACAGTGCATTGTTCTGCAAAAAGAGAACACCTTTCTGCTGTTTTTCTTGCCTTTTTTTCCTTCAGTGCATCCTTTAATTGACACAGCAAGTAGGAATAGTATTCAGCATTTATTGTTTGGCCCTTTGGGAGATAGTAAAATGCCTTCCAAATCCCAAAAAACCGTTGCCATGACCAACCTTTCCTACAGACCTTTGAGTCTTGAATTTCCTTGGCTGTGGAGAACCTGAGTGCCGCCATTGCAGGGACTGTTGTTTCATCTCTGGATCGTAGTGATGCAACCATGTTTCATCAACAGTGACAAGTTGCTGCAAAAATTTATCACCAGATCGCTCAAAATGCTGCAAAACCGATTTGGAAGTGTCCACTCGTTTTTGTTTCTCCTCGGCATTAAAACATTTGGGCACTTACTTTGCTGACATCTTCTGTATATCCAAGTGCTCATGAATTATGAACCCAACATGTTCCCTGGATATCTCCAGTGTCTCAGCTATTGTTTTAGCTGAGATTCGCCAATCTGACAAAATCAAGTCATGAACACGATCAACAATTTCGGGTGTTGTCACTGTTGAAGGCCTCCCAGATCTTGCTGCACCTTCGGTCAAAATGCCTCCATGCTGAAAGTTGGCACACCATCTCTTCACAGTGGAAAATGAAGGGCACTTGTCACTTAATGTTTGCATCATACACTCATAGATTTCCTTAGCAGTTTTCTTCAGCAGAAACAGAAATTTCATGACAGCCCGGAGTTCCACATTTGAAAATTCAACACTTTGCATTGACAGGATTCAGTTCAGGACGTCAAACATCTGAAAAAAAAAAAAAAAAAAAAAAAAAAAAAAGAGCTGTTAGTCTGAAAATTGGCACTTTACAATATACAAAAAAAAAACACTCTTTCAAGCTTCAGTGACAAAATAATGTTACAATTACAGGAAGTGGGTTAGGCTGAGAACTTTTCAGCATCCCCTCATAGCAGTGTCAACTAATATTTCAAAAATGTTGGCATTCTGCATTCTGTGTGACAAATTACTGCTGCATCGTGTGTGTTCCAGATGGGTACCTCATCACCTGACAAGAGAACAATTGTTAGCCAGAGTTCAGGTGTGTCATGAGAGGAAACAAATGATTGCAAAGGATCCAAACTTTCTAAACACAGTAATAACTGCCAATCAAACATGCGTCCACTATTTCAACCCCTCACGAAGCACCCAACAAGTGTCTGGAAACACACAGCCTTGCCTCCTCCGGAAAAAGTCTGCCAGACCAAATCAGCTGGGAAGGTAATGATGATGATAAAATTTTCTTTTATCACAAAGGTGAAGTCTACCAGCATGCCGTTCCTCCACAAATTAGTGTCAATGCTGAGTATTTCATTTCAGTCTTGAATCGTCTATGATGACACATATTGATTAAGCGACCGGAAGTGGTGGACAAGTGGACCCTACAACATGATAACACCTGCCCACATGTGGCTGCTTATGTTCAACAGTTTCTTGTGAAATGCTGTATCGAAATCCTGCCACAGCCTGCCTACAATCCTGAAGTCGCCCCATGCAATTTCTGGTTGTTTCCAACAATGAAGGAGAAGTTCTGTTGCGCAACATTCAACTCATATGCTAACGTTACTCAAGCTGTACCTGTACAGGGGTCGCTAAAGTAGCTTTCACAAAATGCCTGTGTCACATGCTTTGGAAAGTGGACTGAACGATGGGACCATTGCATATCATCTGAGGGAAGATACTTTGAGTAAGAATAACATATATTTTTCTGTACCTATATTTCTTCATTTTGCATGATTTACTCTCATTTTTTATGGAACGGCCGTTATATAAATTCCTGTCCAAAATTAAGAGTAATGAATACAAAAGTCTTTATATAACTATATGATGGAATTTAACAGCTGATAGTATGATAATGCACAATGATATGTGTAATCAATAGAAGTCGTATTCTTTTACTCTTTTGTGTGCAAAATGTGAGCTTCAGATATGCTTATAACAGTGCACATCACGATCAGTTGTACATGGATCCAACATGAGATGATCAGCTGTGACATTGTGGCATTAAATAGGAAATTCCTTTTTGACAGTAATGCTTCAAAGAAAATGAGCTGAAAGCTCATTTTCTTTAAAGCATCACTTCTAATTCTGAAATAAGAACATTTGGTTGTCCACTGATGTCATCAATGTACATGTCATGCCAACTGTTAGCCAGTCTCAGCATTACCCAAAGAAAAGTGATTGATTTTTAAATTATTATGGTTAAGTTTCAGCAAATATTAAGTATGCTTAGTCATAATTTTAAGTTATTTTTATTGATCTGAAATTTTCATCCTTGGGAATACATTAATTGCGAAGAAAATGTCTACAGAAGTTTTTAACATTAGATACACAGGGCTGAGTTTTTCGGTGGAACCACCTTAATATTGAGATAACTTCCAGTGATGATCCAACAACCAAAGCAATAGAACATCAAGAACATGTTGAAGCAGTCAGTAAACCCACACATATTTTTGGGCTGTTCTCTTATGAAAATATATCCTTTGAGGGAAAACAGTAGGTTCTCTGTATGTGAAAAGAAAACTCTCAGAGATAAAGCATGAGCTGCTTTCTAAAGTACCAAGTGCCTGAAATTTGTATTGAAATCCAGCTTAATTTCAATTATAGTAGTGATGAAGAGATACCATAATACAGACTTGTGCAACAGAAAGCTGCTGTGACTATCATATCATGGGTAAAAAGAAAAAGCTACCAACTGTTAATAGATAAAAATGCACCTTTTGGACACTTGTCCCATCTTCATTGGCAAAAGAAAAAAAAATAATGAATTTCTGAAGTCCAAAATTATTTTTTTGCCCGTTTAGCCCCAAAGTAACTGAAATAAAAATTCATTAGTCCCAACGTGATTTGATCTAGTTCCAAACAAATTAGGTTAAAGGAAAGCTCTAATTTAAGAAATGCCAATTACACAAATTATAATATGCATATAATATGCAGACAGAACACTCTTTATCTGTACTTTGGATAGAGCTCACCTACATCTAGAAACTTGGGGGGGGGGGGGGGGTTCTCACTTCCCCAGTTTACCAATACGGAAAAGCAGGCACCCTTGATCAATATCTTTTTCTCCTGACTGCTTTTCCTCCGCAACATCAGTCTCCACATTACAGAAGATGCAGTGAAAAAGAGTTACCGATGGATAAACAAACTTTTAAATGGTAGTCCCGGGCTAATGAAATAAATTTTGCTCAAGTCCGAATGTAAAAACCGATAGTCCTGGGTGTTAGACTAGTTGATTTTTCGACCCCTGAATTTAATACTTGCAGTCCCCAACCATGCGATGGAATAACACTTTTAGAAAGCAGCATTGTAGTGATGAAAGTACAAAATTTACAAAGAACTTTAAGACAATATTATCAGCATCAGCCAATACAATCAGAAATGACTAATGTTGCATAACTGTTGTGAAGTTTATTTCATTTAAAAGATATTATTAAAAAAAAAAGGTTTCTCTATGTTCTGTTCCCTCAGGCCAAAGTAATGTATTGTGATAGGCCATTCTGGCACTTATGCACTTTGTAATTTACACAATACATCAGAATGTGGAGTTATCAATAAATACTGTACAGTTGGAAAGGACTTAATACGAATTAATGACTTTTTGACAAAACAACTCATTTTATGGTGAATTGTGAAAAATTACCAGTTATTGTAACTTTCGAAGATATAATTATTTCTGCTTTCCCAGAAAATCCATTAGAAGAGATACAATGCAAACACTTGGTGTCTTTTTATTTATCTGGGTTAAATGTTTTGCAACAACACCTGATGATTTTAAGACACTGTGCCTTAAAAAATAGTAAAAAATTCCACACTCTTACATTGTAAATCCACAGTCGTCATTTTTCAAACAAAGTGAAGCTAAACTTTCATATAAAAATGCTGTAATTGTTATCAATTTTAGTGAGAAGTTTTCTCTTTTATTATACTGGTTGAAGTTCAGAGTTAGCATTAGGTGACTGCTGCATGCATGCATGTATGTAACATACTGTTACATTGATGATGTGTCTGACTACATCCCACTGAATTTTGTCAGATAATCTTGATCATGATGTAGCCTTTATGTATAAAGTTATAGTATAAATTATATTAAATTGAACTTTAGCTGTACAATGTGGTACAGGTTTTCGATAAAGTCTTTCCCATGTTACAAAAATTAATATAAAAAATCTATATAAGTTTAAATAAAATGGTTGGCAACATAATATAGCAGCACTCATAAATGTTTTTTTCTGTTCATTAGGTGAGCCCCACTGCTGAATAAGAGGAGCATTTCATTGATAATGGCTTCCATGCAAGAAAAAGCAACGTGCGTGTTGTGGTTCCATGAGACCAAATCGGTGGTTTCTGTCCAGCGTCATTTCAGAAAAGAGTAAAGATGATCACCACCAGACCAAAAAAGCATAAAAGCTTGGTATGAAAAGTTTAAAGCGATGAGTAGTGCTGGCAATCTCCCTGGAGCAGGCCGACCACCGGTTACACAAGAGACAGCTGCAGCTGTTCGGAAACATTTCTGCGAAGCCTCAGGAAATCCATTCTTCATGCTTCGCTGGAAACTGGGATTTCCCGTGCCACGGTTCACACAATTTCACACAAACGTCTTCATCTGTATGCTTATAAGGTACAGATTGTTCAAGCTCTTCAGCCTGATGACCCGCCTCGCCGTGTTGCATTTGCGACGAAGATGTTGCTGCGCACATCTCATAATAGGAATTATCTGCACCATGTCTGTTTCTCAGATGAAGCCACATTCCACGTAACTGGTACAGTAAATATGCACAATGTGTGAATCTCGGGATCAGAAAATCCCCGTTTTGTCATCGAACAACAGAGGGCTAGCCCAAAAATGAACGTATGTTGTGGCCTGATGCATGACAGAATCATTGGACCCTTATTTTTTGCAGAGCCCACAGTAACATGTAACATGTACCTGGACATGCTGGAACCTTTTGTAGCTCCTCAGTTGCATGCACTCCAACCTTTGGTTATTTCCCAACACGACGGTGCCCCACCACATTGGTCAGTAATAGTTCATGAAGTTCCTGAATGCCACATTTCCAGACAGATGGATTGGCCATGACGGTCCCATGACATGGCCACCTCGATCGCTCACCATAACCCCTCTAGACTTTTTTCTGTGGGGTTATGTGAAAGGCCAAGTTTACTCTAGCAGTGTTCCAGATGTCGAGACGTTGAAGAGGAGAATAACGGACGTCATTGGTTCTGTCTCTACTGAGATGTTAAACAAAACATGGCGTGAAATCGAATATAGATTTGATGTCCTCCGGGCCACAAATGGCACCCATGTGGAGGTGTATTGACACTGGGAAAAACTTTACTTGTGCACCATCATTGTCATGCAATCCTTTTCTGGTACCTGTAATACATTTTTTTATATTAATTTTTGTAATGTGGGAAAGACTTTATGGACACCATGTATTTTGTAGATGGCTGTGCTGTTAAAACATATAAGAACTGTAAAAAAAAAAAAAAGAAAAAAGAAAAAAAAATTAACCTTTACTACATCATTTTAGTAATTCTGGAATATATGCTTTTTGGTCTTTCTTTTCAACAAGTTATGACAAGTTATCTTGTTAAAATAAATATTATGAAATAACCCACAAGGTTATCACATACTTAAAACTTCTGTTATGCACATTTATTGTTATACTTTGTAGCTACACTCTCGCTGCAATATTTATACTCTGGTACTAGTGTTAATAGCTAAGCCAAAACAAGGGGTATTATCACTTACCGTTGTTTGACGGTAAAATTTCTATTATGTGCTGCTGTCATTGTCCTCAATATCTTCTTGAATTTGTAGTTAACAGACGGCTTGATATTAGTAAATCATAATGATCATATGTACAGGATTTTAGGAAGGGAGTGTCTGACCCCAGGTCTTAAACAAACCCTTAGAAATAGGAAGCTAGGAGATTTGGGCTAGAGTGCCCCATAGGAAAGTGACACGGAAGCGAAGTAGAAAGGGGGAGGAAGACGCCCTTATTTATTACCGGGGGCCAGTACCTGGGGTCCGACGGCTTAATGTGCCCATCCGACACACGGCGGATATTTAGTAGATCGAGTGTTCGTACCTGCCTGGGATCGAACCTGAGGTCCTTTCCGTGGCAGTCACGAACGTTGCCCACTAGGCCACCCACAGCCCACATTAGTAAATAATTTTCAGTATCTTGCATTATATAGGTTGAGTGAGACTTTGAAAAACGAAGGAAAGGGGGTAAAGTCCCCGACAGTAAGGGGTACGAAATGCATCTAGTTAGTAATGTGGCCACGCAACCTTGATATGTGATTTTTTTACTTTTCTTAATAAATTTCATTACATTCAACCTTTTATATTTCATTTGTTCATTTCGGCGTTTGATCGTTTTTTACGAAGATTGAAGTTTTACAGCTCAGCCTGTGGGTCTATGATAATACCCTTACTGCATGCATTTGGATTTTACTAGATTCGTTTGTACTCAGCATTGGTTTTAAATCTCATTTCACTTCTGCATCAGTCGTTTTTAAAATATCAGTTGCCTTTTAATGCACCAGAAATGCCATTTCCTTGTTCCGAGGACTTTACTCCCTTTCTTTCATTTTTTAAAGTCTCACTCAACCTATGTAATGCAAGATACTGAGAATGATCTACTTATATCAAGCCATCTGTTAACTACAAATTCAAGAAGATATTGAGAACAATGACAGTAGCACATAATAGAAATTTTACCATCAAACAATGGTAAGTGATAATACTCTTAAGCATTTTGGCTTAGCTATTAACACTAGTGCCTATGTATAAAATATTGCAACAAGTGTGTGGTTATAAAGTATAACAATAAACGTGAGTAACAGAAGTTTTAAGTATGTGATAACCTTGTGGGTTATTTCATAATATTTATTTTAATACCATACTGCATAAACTTCTAAATACCTATTAAGTTATCTTGCGTTGCCATTTTGTGAATCATAAAGTACCTGGTAGGAAAATCCAGTGTGCAATGTGCTTTTGCTAATCAGATAACAAATATCCAAGAAATGCATAATTTTTGCAAGGAAAACATTGAAAATATTAATTTCTTTCATTAAAAATGATGTAGCAAGTGTTAATATTTGTATAAAACTTTTCCTGGTCAGCGTTTTGGACCCAAGACCTCAACTAAGGTTGCTGCAAAGTATACAGACCTTGATGATAACATTTTCAGGTGGCATCTGATGTTTTAAAATGCAGACTTGTTACCCAGCTGTTATGTAGCTGGGTCATTCCACGCCAAATCGTCAGATGCTACCTACCACATTATCTCCGATTCTTATGATTTTTTTTTCCCCATGAATAGATCACCCCAATGTATGAAAATCCCAAAAGTTTCATTTTTTTTATTTCCCATAGATTAGAAGATACTAATTTTCAAATTCTGGTGCATGGTACAATGCATGAATTTCTGTCTTCTTTAGTTTTAGAGTTACATGCAACGGGAGAGCCATTTTTCAAAACGTAAAAAAAGCAGTGTAGTACACCACTTAGAAAGGCAATTTTTTTTTTTTTTTTTGAGGAAAAGTTTAATCTAACAAATGAAAAAAAAATACCTTGGGCTTTCACGTGCGTGCTGAAAAGAGAATTTTTAAATGTGGTGACTGCTCACATTTTGGCACTGTGAAACCGCTTGTGGCAAATAGCTTCGTGCAGCCAGCCAAACGGCAGTGGGTGTTGATGTTGGCCTTCGGACGGGCGGCAGATCAAGATACCATTGCACGCGTTGGTCAGATCGTACGATCATTTGATGTGATGCTTGAAGGAGGAAGGATGGTAAATTAATGTTATTTTTAAAAAGCATTTCAAATAATATAACTGTAAAATATTACTAAAGGGTCATTTTATGCCAAATTGTCAGATGCTATCCACCACATTCTTAGCCACTCGACGACGAGGAAAACTAATATAAACCATTTTCTCCATACAGCTTACCAATATGAGCTATAATTTAAGAAAGGTTACATACAAATTACGCATATAAATTATGCAACGGACATCGAAAATATATTGGTATTCTTAGCCATTCAATGACGAGAAGAAGTAATATAAACTTCTTTCTCCACGTATAGCTTACCAATATACAGTACGAAACGCTTATAAATTATGCAATTGATGTTGAATACCGGTTTTGGAATATTGATTAACGATATCTACAGCTCACGCAATATCCAGCAGAAATTTTATTCATGAAATAGTTCTATATCAGGAATTAATAAATTGTCTAGTTGTCATGCCTGCTGTAAGAGAAAATGATCAAGGAATTACAGCTTGAGAAATTAAGTAATCGGGGATATATATCTCAGTGCCTATTCTTGCTAGGTAGAGGAGATATATACTGCGTTTCAGTTAATGTCAGATACCTGACGATCACAGATGATGACAGCAAGGCTAAGCGTGGGGTTAAAAAAAATGTTATCGGTTATTTTCTGGTAGATTTGGTATTTAAATGAACGAGTATATCTTGCAGTTGTCATCTTGCCTGTTTTTTATTTATTTATTTTTATTTATTTATTTCAGTTGCTTATTTAAAGATTACATGTCAGGTGGGAGCTCACAAAACTCTCAAGAGCTCATATGAAACAAAATGCACCACAGCACCCTCAAATAAGGAAAACATAGTTTAACCATTAGTGGTGTACCCTAAAATAGGAAAATACAGTTTGACGGTTACACCGAACAAAAATTTTTATGCCTCCTAACTAATCACATCCCGGTGTTGAAGTGGTAGTAATTGGATTTATTTCCTTTATTATTATTATTTTTTGATTAATGATGCCAATAAATTTAGAAATAATGGGAAACAATAACAGATGTATGAGTACGTTTTTGTTAATGTAATACCCAATGTATCTCAATTATTGATTACCAATATATATAAAATAAATATGGAACTCGTGTTACTATTTGGCGATCGTAATTTTTCCTCTCTGTTTTATGTGCTCATGTTTCTCCTTATCAGTACCAACACAGTTATCGTCCTCACAGGGGTGGTTCGTCATTAGGGGCCAGAGGTGGTTCGTCATTAGGGGCCAGAGGGGCCGGGCCCCACCTGAAAATTTCTATTTCTAGAAACTTTTTTTTTCCCTGATTCTCTCTGTTAACTACATGGTGATAAACCTTTCCCTTCAAAAACCATTACCTAAGGGAAAAGTTTCCTTCGAAAACGAAAAACTATTCCCTGAGGAAATAGATCACGTTCAGAGTGTGAGGTTATTGGGGCCAGCTCCAACAGGCCCCAGTAACATCACTACGCAAGCAAAGAAGAGACGATTTCCTCCCCGTCTCATTCAGTATGAAGACCTACATTCAACACTTGTCTTAACCGCGTGTGGATAAAAGCTGTGGGGCCAAATCTATCTGGCCCCGCACTAATTTTATTGGCCGGGAGAGTATTCATTTCCTTAACGCCGTGGGTTGACAGAGAAGCTTACCCCGACCAAGCCAACAATCTCAAGGGTGGCGGAAGATTTTCAAATGCCGTAGCAAAGTTCAGTTAGTTGTTTTTTTCTGTGTGTGTCTCTCTCGGTGATGTGTTGTACCTTTGTGTCATGACTTTTTTGCTTGTCGAGTACATTGAATGGAGTGGATATTTTGTTAATATCTCCGTTCTTTGCTTTAAATCTGGAAGAAAAACTTCATTTAAAAAAACTCAGTGCTTATCACCCCAAGAATTTTTAGTTTGAGCTTCACTTAAAAAAACACAGTGCTCATCAGCCCAAGAATTTGAGTCGAAAAGCTTCACTTAAAAAACTCGGTGCTTATCAGCCCAAGAATTTGAGTTTCCAAGAGTATGAAGTTTACAAAGTGCTTTGCAGAACTAATTTCAGTTTTAACTAAGATGATTTTCTATGTTAAAAATAAATAAATAAATGAGAAAACCTGTAAGTATAATTTGCACATGAGTACATATGTTTTTAGGTTTCACAAGTTCTTTAAAAAAAAAAGGTTAAACCTTTCAAATAATGCAAATGGTAGTATAGTACTCATTCTATATGGGACGGAATTCTGAAACATTCCATCCCTGCATATATTTGAAGTTATTATTTTTTCACTACATTTTTTTATCCTGTGAATCCTGTGATTATTATTCCTTAGTTGAGAAATCTAAAGAAACACAAAGCACAACTAACATAATTTTTTTTTTTTTTTTGATTGGAGGTTTAACGACCACCGTGAGCAACTCAATGGGCTGTAAGCAGTCGCCCGTCCCTAATTTAGGGTCATTGGTTCCAGGGAAGGGAGAGAGCCAGTGCCGTAAGACAAACATAACATCCATGCCTCACCGGGATTCGAACCCGGACCCCTTTCGGATGAATGATCAGAGGCCATCGCTTAGACCCCTGCGCCACCGAGGCGGCCACATAAATTAATGCTCATATGTTTTAAGGTAAAAATTTTATTTAAGGAGTTTTAGCATTTTTTCTGTTAATAGTTATGCATTCTATCCTGAGGATTTTTTTTCGTGTGCAATACAATAGTTGATACATTCCTACCTGATTTGGGCATTATTGTGAGTCAAGGGGGTAAACAGAGGCAGAGTAAAGGAATCTTGGGGGGGGGTCTGAACAGTTGGCCTAATAAGGACATTTTTTTTTAATTTCATTGTTGGACTTCGGCTACTGGCCCCACCTGTTTCAGTTGCCACGAGCCGCCACTGCGTCCTCATGTTGAGAAGTTACTTTAGCTGTCTCTTGAATTAGTTCCTTATTTTGTTTTTGTTTAACACATTATGTCACAATCACAATGCACAAAGACTCTGAAAAACTAGGGAGCAACTTTCAAATCACAATCACAATGCATAAAGACGTGAAAAACTAGGCAGCAACTTTCAAATCGCAAGAGAATAAAAGAGATCTGAGAAAATACACTACAGAGCTTTTCCACTTGTGGTGGCTAAAGCCGCTGGCAAAAGGTCGTAAATTAGGATCTCAGGGAGTAGTTTGAGGTCTGAAGCCATTTTGTGTAAAAAAAAAAAAAGAAAGTAGAAGCAAGCATGTCGGACATAGCATGGATAAAAAGAGTAAATCATCTCTAAGAAAAATAAACAGTTCTGCATCTGTGGCAAACAGAAGGTGTTATACCATAATGGCAAATAAATTAACAACTGCAGGGGCAGTGGCGACGCCAGCAGCTCAGAACTGGGTGGAGGGGGGGGGGCAGGAGTAAACGTGATGGGAGAGGAGGCACACATTTTGAAGTGTTTGGCAGTAATTTTGGCGAAAAATTCCATATTTTGACATTGATAACGTTATCCCTAAAAAAAAAAGAAGTTTTTAAGCGATTTCTTTGCAATTTTAACTTAGGGATTTTTTATTTCTTTCATAAGGCTATTTGTGAATTATAGTTTGTAACATGACAAGGAATCTCTCTTCTCTCTCTCTGTCTTATCGTTTTAAACTATAATTGCAAAAATGGTGTGTTTCTGCTGCTCTTAGAAATTCGTTCAGAGTACTCCTCTCCCCCATTTCCCTCCCATAAGTACAAAAACTAACAGCTGTGTTGCAGTTGTGTAATGTGAAGCAAAATGTTGTTAGCAAGGTGGAGAGGTAGTTTGGATATGTTCTTAGGTGGTTTTGGACATGTTGAAAGAATGAGTGATGAGATGCTTACTAATAATTTTTTTTTAGCCCAAGTGGCAAAAAGAAAAGGCAGAGGAAGGCCACTGAAGTCACGATAAGATCAGATTCAGGAGTGTCTGCATGAGAAAAAGATTGAGTATGAAGTATAGAAGGTCTTGTGTATGCAGTGTGATGGATATCAGTGAAGCCCGAGTTGTATGTCAAGATCACTGCAAATGGAGAAGTTTGATATGGTAACAGTAAATAAATAATCAGTTAAAAATTTAACTGGTAGTTTGTATTTCTTTGTGGAGCTAACCTCTGAAACTCAATGAACAGCGTAGTGATATGCATGTATGATGTGATGTTCTCACTATCCTATGTTGTTCAATGTTACTTTCCCCCATAAATGTTTGCATTTAAAGTATGATAAGAAAGCTGAAATCTTCTAAAAACAGAAGCAATGGAATTTGAAAATTTGTAAGAATTGATGCATGGTGTCCAAAGTATTCACATTCTCAAAGTTATCTAGAATAGTGAAAGCTTCGATATCATGCATTCATTGTCCTCAGGCTGAAAGTTCTTTCAGCTTGATGGATAACAACATTATTGTCATCTGAGAAAAAAAAGTGACAGTGAAGAAATGGGAAGGAAATGTATCAATAGAAAGAAAAAGAAAATTCAGCACTGAATGCTGCACTGCTGCAGTCAACAAAAGGCAAATATGATTGTGAGACTTGCTGAGAAAACATCAACACGGGGAATCTGGAGCTGATGTTCTAGCAGGTACAACAACAAAACAAGAAAAAAAGTGTTTGAAGCAATGTCTTTTAAAGCCATTTTATTTTGTTTTGAATTCAGTAATTTTATATTGTGAATGCAGTGATGTGCACCAGTTTAATATTTACATAAATACATTACAGTGAATAATTTCATCTTGCTCACACTGCATTATATTCACAATTACTGTCACCTGCACTGTTTTTTCACTCGGTTAAAAAGTTCAGCTTTCTCATTTCTTGGTTGGTCTATCTTGTGCATTATAGAAAGTCACCTAGGTGCTGTTTAAACACAGCAGTACAAGAATTGCAAAGCCTGCTCATTTCAGTTCCTCAATAAGACCTGCTGTGGTTTGCTCATTCATGAAAAAGAAGATGGAAATAATAAAACTCAAAAGCAAACATTTTTTAATATTTTGCGAGCTATATCGTAAAAGTGAAAATCAATGTTTTAATTATATAATAAATCAGAGCAAAAATTTCTAATGGCATTTCATTATACTTAGATAGATTTTAAATTAAAGATTATATTTATTAAAATGCCAATGAAGAAACTAATACGGGACCATGGTAGCCCCTAGGGCTCTCGCCAGTCATCAGATTGCGTATGTTGCTCCGTTCTTGATCAGCTTTTGAATCCTTTATCACAGTGTTGTGGTCCTGTGCTGCCATCTCTCGGCTGAAATTTGTTTAATTTTTCAGAAGACTTTAATAATCCGAAAATTCACCAAATTCTAGCCGAGTGGTGGCCGGACAGGACCACAACCCTGTGATTAAGGATTCAAAAGCTGGTCAAGAACAAAGCAACATATGCAATCTGATGGCTGACGAGAGCCCTAGTGGCTGAAACCATGGTCCTGTAATAGTTTCTTCACTGGCATTTTAATAAATATAATATTTGATTTATAATCTGAGTACAATGTTTTAATATTTTATATTTATTAAAATTCTATCGTTGTCATTATTACAAATATTATTTATTTTGTACATTATGCAGAGTATGCAATGGAGAAAACAAATAGGAGCAGAACACTTGGACGACTATGAACCTCCTGAGGTAAGTATTTTAGCTCAAGTAATTGTTTTTACCTTTCTGATTAATAAACCAATTCAGGTATCTCATAGAACTGATATACTTTTTTATAAAAGTAATTAATTTACTTGCTAAGAAATTTGATATTTTGAAGCACCACTGTCTGAAAGTGGCATAACAGATTTTGCATTATTTTGGAATGCCAGGTATCAGGCATTTGTACTTGTTACGGTCATTTGAATTGACGTCAAAAGATGCGAGAGTTATTCTACATCAAACCAAGAAACTTCACAATTTTAGTGTTTTCTTAAGTGTGGTGCAGCCATAATTACATCTGCTTTACTCAGAAACAGTATTCTCAGCTTTTGTAACAACTGTGGGAGTGGTGAAAATCTAATCAGAATTTTTTTTGAGGTTATAGTTTTTGAGCTTGAGTGTTCAAAACACTGAAATTTTTTCATATTTTGTAATTTGTAATCTTGAAAAATAATCCAATTCTTGTAAAACATACACTGCCTGATAGAGAAAATGCCACACCATGAAGGAATGCTCGAAAACAGACCAAACTGCACACACAGATAGCCAAGTAGGTCCTGAACAAATGATTTAATTGTCACATACAGAATAGGCTCCAGTGGGCAAATATATAGGATGATCAATAAGAAGTGTTGTCCCCATTTTGGGTGATACAGCGTTGAATCCGACATGGCATCAAGGCAATGAGAGTCCCCATAGAGTCCTGGGGTATCCCAAACCATGTGGTGTTTATCCGAGTCCACAGTTCATCTTCATTTTGCGGGAGTGGGAAGGTACTCAACCGACCTCAATCGTGTCCCATAGATGCTCGATGGGCGTGAGGTTGGGGGATCGTGCTGGCCATGGAAGCATCCACACACCATGTAAAGCATTCAGGCTGATCCGAGTGATATGCGGGCAGGTGTTATCCTGTTGAAAAACGGTGTCTGGGATGCCCTGCAGATACGGTAGTGCCACGGGCCGCAGCACCTCATCAACATAGCAGCGTGCCTGTAATGCGTACCAACAGTGAGCAGCTGTTGGCACTGATAGCACCCCACACCATGATTTCACATAGCCCAGCCGTGTGGTGCTCCACAATGGCGGAGAAGTCTGCCCGTTGGCCACATCACCTCCAGACTCGCACACGGCAATCATTCGTGGTGAGACAGAACTGCGATTCGTCACTGAATACCACACTGTTCCATTCGGCACCTCTGGAGCGACACCACACCAAGCAGTGATGGCGATGGCTTGCTGTTAAAGGTAGCTTTGCAACGGATGACTGGACAGCAAATCAGGCGTAGCCAATCGCCGTGACACTGTCCGTGTCGATATCAGAGCATCCAAGCCTCCCCATGCACTCCACAAAATGTCGCCCGGCGTGGCCTGTGGGTCTGCTACAGCATGACGTTGAGTGTGATGATCGGTGCGCTGGGACGTCCGTCTCCATGCTTCAGTCCCCTCTACGACGTTGCACGTATCTTTCCTAGGACCACTGTCTCCAAATGCAACCGACGGTTGTGGCATTACATTGCATTTCTTCTGCAATACGGTGCAAGGACCATCCGTCGGTACAAAGGCCTGCGATGACACCTCTCGTGAACTCATCTGTTTGACGAAATCGCATATGACGGTGTCTTAACAGCATTGGTGCCCCTTGTTCGTTCTCCAGACATGGTTACAGCAGAACCACTCACTTCTCACGGTCATTACAACATCTCGACTGATGGCCTCACGGGCTGGTTGTCCAGTTATATCCCGCGCACCATTTGTGCGATTGGCCTGCAAATGCAATCATTTGCATAACTTGTACGTGTACATCCACCCTGGAATTTGCATGGCGCTGCTTTCACATCTTTGTGGCGTGGCATTTTCTTCATCAGGCAGTGTATTTATGAAATAGGGCTCCTTTTGAAATATCCTTTTACAACCTTTCATGTACCACATGATGGAGCAATGACCTTTTCAAATTTCAAATTCAGCCAAGTTTTTTTGGGGCGTCCATGAAAACATTTCAACAATGTATAATCCATAGAGATTCAGTATCTCTTTTAGAATTGCTATTACGCACGTTAAAATACGGACATGTGATTATGGTGGTGCAGTTATTTATGACGTTTATTATTGAAAAAATAAAGACTAAAAGAAAGCAAGAGCAATTACTCACATATATTCATCCAGAAGTCGTTTTGTTCGCATACCACCATAGTTCCGAAAGTTCTGTGGTCTCAGGTGTTCAGCGACTATGCATTGCAAAAAGTCCGATGGTGACTATAATATGGTGTTTAGCAATGTCAAAGTAGTATTCGACCCAAAGAATCTTGTTATATATTGTATCGTAATTTATATTATTCTTTTGAGCTTACGATTCGACCTAAAGAATCTTGTTATATATTGTATCGTAATTTATATTATTCTTTTGAGCTTACGATACAATATATAACAAGATTCTTTGGGTCGAATACTACTTTGACATTGCTAAACACCATATTATAGTCACCATCGGACTTTTTGCAATGCATAGTCGCTGAACACCTGAGACCAAAGAACTTGCGGAACTATGGTGGTATGCGAACAAAAACGACTTCTGGATGAATATATGTGAGTAATTGCTCTTGCTTTCTTTTAGTCTTTATTTTTTCAATAATAAACGGCATAAATAACTGCACCACCATAATCACATGTCCGTATTTTAACGTGCATTATAGCAATTCTAAAAGAGATACTGAATCTCTATGTATTATGTATTTTAACCACGTATAACTTGTGACTTCCTTATACGGAAGATATACATGAAGTATCTATTTCAAGAATGGTATTTGTAACAAAAAATATGGTCTAGCCACACCACGATCAGAATGTCTAACAAGTTACAGTTTAAGATGGTAGTGAATTCATGGTAGACATGTTTCATAATGCTTAGGTAATTCTTAAATGCTACAAAACCATGACCTGAAGTTTTCTGACATTTGTCTGAAAAATCAAACGATATTCATTAGTCATTTGAATACAAAGACACTGCTTGCTTCCATAGAGGGGAACGTTTGAAAATATTTCAACTTGTTGAAGTGTTAAGCACATTTAATAAGGACCCTGAGTACAGAAGGGTAGCATATATTAAAAGTAATTCATATTGATAATGTTAGTTTCAGGATAAGTAAGTTAAATGTAATTCTGGTAACATTGCCAAAGAGGAAAATATGTTGCACTATGTTAAATATTATTTGCAATCAAAGTATTCAATAATAATATTGTTTCATATTATATATATATATATATTTTTTTAAATTTTCAACTGTGTGTTTGATCTCAAACAGCCAGCATGTTCATTTCTGCCGAAGCTTCTATGTATTCTGCAAATGCAGTGACAAATTCCAATTAGTTTTCAGCTGAGTGATACTCCCATTTTTATGATTATTATTGTTTCTCTTGTGGAAATCCAAATATTGAATAGTGATTAAATAAATAAATAAATAAATAAATAAATATTGATACCAAAATTTGGGGTCTAGAATAATTAATTAGCAGGGGGAAAAGCCAGAAGTGTGTAATTAAATTATGGTAATGATTTAATTAAATATTTGACCTATTACAAAATTAATTGGAGAAATTAATACGCTTAAAAAGAAGGGGAGATCTGATAATACGCTTTAGCTGGGTGGAAACAAAGGAATTGTAAAGTTGTCTGTGAAGAACCCACCCAGAGACAAAGGGCCACCCAGCTTGGCGAGAGAGTGGCGCCCGAGCCCTCATAAATGTGTTCAAGTAAGCCGTTAATGCCAGGAAAAGATTTTAAGCAGTGTCTAAGTTATGGCTATCAGGGTTCGAAGTCCAGCAGTAAGCGCTCTGTACAAAAGGGGACAAGTTCTTAGAGGTTGACAAAAACAAAGCAGGCAGCAAAAAGAGGCATTTTTTCTGGATGCTAAGAAGGGCAGAGGAGAAAAATGGCAGTTGGTTCTTGAAGTCTGCGGATGTAAGACGGACAGGGCTTGCTGCCCAAGGAAAGACATTTTTCTGGATGCTAAGAAGGGCAGAGGAGAAAACGGCAGTTGGTTCTTGAAGTCTGCGAATGTAAGACGGGCAGGTACTGTTAATGGAAGAACTAGCCATAACTGTGTGGCTGTTGTAAGACCACCAAAATTCTTAATTGCGGTCACCAGAGGAATTAGGAGTAGGTTGACCGAATATCGCGATTTGTCCGCCAGTATAGAAGAGTGGCACAATTATTCGTTAGGGGCCATACGCCGCTGTCAGTTCGCTTAGCTCACCGGAAGTTCTACCTGCCGTATCAGACAACCCCCGGGCTGTAGGAGTCCATAGCAAGATGCCAGCAAGGAATTAGGCATGGAAGTTGAACACACTACGAAAAGAATTCTTCACTCAGCATAATAGGAGTCCCACAGTGAAAGAGCTTTTCCCCAGTCGAAGATGCTCGGAAGTCGCTGACCCCCGTGATGCTGCGAACTGCTCTTCGCGCCAAGCTGAGAGCAGATCACTCTGCAGGGTCAAAAAGCGCCAACCCCATCCATTCTACCTCTCCACCTCTGCAAGGTCTCTGCTGATGGAAGAGGAGGTTCGATTGGTTCTCAAAGAAAATAAAAGGAAGGGAGTGCCAACCCTCCCAGATGTCATGCAGATGGAAGACTCCCAGTAGCCGTAATGTGAGACTTCATTTCTACCATGCCCTGTGTTTGGTGAAAGCGCCAGTTGATCGACAGTTTATGAGATTGCCTAAATCCATTAGGTCTGCCATCCGTCGTGCCAGCGAGAAAGGCCATTCTCCATTTTTTTGTCGGATTACAAGGTACCTGAAAGCTATAAGTGAGTACTCTTTTTTTCTTATTATTAGCTCGCATAGATTTTGGACTGGACTGCTGATCTGCCCTCGAGTAACAGACTGTGAACTTTATTTGGTCGGTGGCTCACCTGATATCCAGAACTTTACTTGTTCCCGGTATGATGAACTGTGGAGAGCCTACCCTCAGGAAATAAAGAAATAATAAAAACTTAGTAAGAAGGCAGATCCCTCCCCCTTTTTCTTAGGCAAACTGAGTGTACAAATTTTCTTACTAGCAGACTGGTTGTTCTACCAATTAAAGATACTGTATTTGTGTGTGTAAACTTTTGCTCTCTGGTTCTTTTAGGCTCTGGCATTAAATTCCTGTGTATCAGCTGATCAGCATTCGTTCTCGCCTACTTTAAAGAATGTCACACCCCGAAACCGCTCGGACCTGCATCAATATACACTATATTGACAAAAGTCGCCAGACACCTAGAAGAGAAGCACAACATAGCATGTATTGACATACATTAGTACGATGTCCATCCACCTTTGGCCTTAATGCATGCATTGACCCTTTGAGACAGGCTTTTGACAAGGTTTCGGAACACAGCGATAGGTATGCGCTTCCATTCAGTGCATAATGCTGCCGCTAACTGTTGCTTAGTAGTAGGCCTTGGTTCCAAACTTCTTGTGTGGTGCTCTAATTCATCTGTAAGTGCTCTATGGGATTAAGATAAGGGCTCTGTGGTGGCCAGTCCATACACAATATGGAATTATCATCAAACCACGTTTTAACAGTCCTTGCTTTATTGCTCGCTGCATTATCCTGCTGGTACCAACAAGGCTCAGTTCCATTGTATTGCCACAGAGTTGGTAGGGCATAATTGTCCAAAATATCAAGGTAGACGTGTTGGTTAACAGGTTTGTCCATGATAACCAATGAGCCGGAACCATGCCACAAAAACCACCCCCACACGAGTACACTGCTAGCTCTAAACTTGACCGTAGGAACAGTAGTTCACTGTGGTAAATAGCGTTCCCCCGGAGGCCGCCATACCCACACAGAGCCATCAGACTGATGGATCATGTATCTGGACTCATCAGTCCATTGGACCCGTTTCCATTGATCTACGGTCCTCGATAAATGTTCTTTACACCATGCTAAACGACAAGTAGCATTCCGGTTAGAGATGAAAGACTTATGAGCAGCCGCATGACCACGATAACCCATGGAATGAAGTTTTCTGCGAATAGTACATGCAGGTACCGAGGTTCTAACATTTTTACTCACCTGTACACTGAGGTCTTGTGCAGTACTCTGTTGATTAGCTGTAACGACTCTCCTGAGGCTTCGACGTCCTCTTTCACTGATTTCTTTTGGTCTTCCGGTACATTTTGTTGCTTCAGGCACGCCATGTGTCTTCCACTTATGCAGTACATCCAAAACAGTTGACTTGGGTATATTTAAATGCCTCTCGGTTTCTCCTATGGACAACCCACTAATATAACACCCAACAATTTTTCCTTTCTCAAAGCCAGTTCTCTCCCGCCACGACATTTTCACTCAACCTCGGTGTGATATGATCGTGGTCAGCTACAGGCTTGTTTTTATACCATTTGCAGCTGTATCACACATCTTAACAATGCAGCAGATCCATTCATTTGCTTTTGAAGGTGTGTCCGATGACTTTTGTCAATATAGTGTATATACGAGTGTATACTGTATATACAGAGGTTGTTCTGCTGATCCAATTCTTCAAAATTTGCAAAAAAAAAAAAAAAAGAAAAAAGAAAAGAAGTGTTTTGGTGATAGAAAAAAGTTTTGGTGAAAATATTAGCGATTACCTTTCTGTACTATTTTTACACTTTGGCGAAAAAAATTGAATTTGTTAAATGTGTTGGCGAAAACTTTAAAAAGCCAATCTATTTGAGGGTCTTTTCAAAAGTTTTACACACTGTGGTTTATCTCGTAAAAAACAAATTTATTCACAACATACCTTCACAGGCCTTTGTAGTAATCTCCATGTTTCTTTATGACATTGGCCAAAGGTCTGGGCAAGTCTTGTATTCCAGCCAGGACACCTCCATTGTTGAGGCGTCGGATTACTTGGGTCACCTAATTAAAAACATCAAGCGGCCTCGTGTTGTTGTGCAAAATGGTGACACCAGCTTCGAGCATGTTGGGCCTCCTTTGGCAAATCTTTGGGCACAAAACACTTTTCAGAGACCTGTAGTATTTTGCTGTTTGCTTTTAATGCAACTCTTCATGTTTTCTGTCAATCTTCTTCCAAATTGGTGTTGACGATAAACACAGAAGTGTCGTCCGTCACATCTGATGGCTGGACGCTTCTTGGATCATCTTCAATGCTTTCCTGACCTCTGCAGAAACGAGAATCCCACCATGACTCTGTGCTACAATCCACTACACTAATCCCACAAACTTCACACGAAGCCTTATGAATTTCGGTAGAGGATTTTCTTCACAAAGTTTCAATTTCAATGTAGGATCGCTGGTCGCTGTGCTAGATCTAACCTGACTCACTTTCTTCCTTTATATCTAGGCAGAATTTTTTTGAACAGGAACAAATTAGCAAGGAAATGTGGACACAACTTCGTATACTGAAGTCTGACTCACAACTGGTGCAACGATTGGAGCGATTGCATCGTCCTACATGCAGCGCCTGCACAGTGTGCAAAACTTTTGAAATGACCTACATATATATATACAGGGTGATTCCTAAAGTCCTAAGTCACCTCAATAACTTGGGAACAAAGACAGCTAGAGCTATGGAAGTAAGGTATGGTTTAGTAAAACAACCATGCGCTATTGGATGAGAGTGACTGCAGTGCCCCTAGCGGCAAAATGTGGAAGTTAGCACTCCTATCTCGGAAACCATGAGAGATACGGGAAAGAGATCAATTAGAAACTTGTAGAGCATCAACGAATTAGTAGGAAATGACATATGGTAGAAATGGCTGAGGTAAGTAGAAGGCTGGAAATGCGAACTTGTGCGAAGCCGATTCGTGTCGTTGTAGCGGTAACATTCTAGCAGAGAGAAATGTATGACGTGTGCGACCGCATGCCTGTGAGTGTCGTATGCAAATTCTGGTGTGACATAACGCCTCACCTGCCGTATCAGGTGTGGCGTGGCAATGTGTAAATGATCGTCCGTCAGGAGCTATGTCATTCGTAACATGAGTATGGGTTAAAGAACGAGCATGACTGGCTATTCAAATTAACAGTATTGCGACATGGTACTGCTATATGGAGAATTTGGATGCAACGCAAGGGAAACGTCACGCCAGTATGGCTTACGATTTCCAAGTCGTCCATCGCCAACAGCATGGACCATTAGTCGCACGGTTTGACGGCTACGAGAGACAGGCAGTATTGCAGCGCGTCCCCATTCAGGCCGACCCACTGGAATGGGTAGGGATGTACAACCAGTCGATGTTCTGGCATATGTTTTGGCCAACCCACACACCAGTATGAGAGAAGTTAGTATGGCATGTGGCTTATCACAATCCTGTGTGTGGAACATTTTGCATCAGCATGGTGCCCACCTGTACCGTACAGTACCGCTGTACGTACTGATGCCAGGGGATAACCAACAATGTCTAGATTGGTGCAATTTTGTAATGAACACCGTAGAAGAAAATGCGGCCTTTCTATCAAACATCCTTTGGACTGACGAGGCACAGTTCACATGCGCCGGGGTGCTGAACAAACAAAACACCCATTACTGGGCAGTTCAGAATCCATGTTTTACACGGGAAATAAGGCATCAGGTGAGCTGGTCGATCAATGTCTGGCGTGGCATCTGGAAGGACCGACTTGTTTGGCCTGTGTTCTATGATGGCGCATTAAATGGATGAAGATACCTGTAGCTGTTACAAAGCACATTACCTGAGTGGTTAGATGATCTGTCTCTGCAAGATGTAGAGACAGATGATCTAGAAGATGTAGAGAGATCGTGGAGCCTCATTATGGATTCAGCATGACGGTGCTCCAGCATATCAACCAACAGCGGTACAGCACTTCCTGTCCGACACTTTCGGGCAACAGATCATCAGTTATGGTAGTCCCGTAGCGTGGCCTCCACGATCCCTGGATCTAACTCCCATGGATTTCTTCCTCTGGGGTTACCTAAAGGATCACGTGCACAGGGTGAAACTGATGAGTCTCCACGATCTCCGACTGCGTATCGTCGCTGCGCGTGAGAGCGTGACACCTGTTATGCTGGCAAACGTATAATGAGAAGTTCCGTCTCGTATTCAAATGTGTATTGTGGCAGATGGTGGCCATATTGAACCCTATTTACATTAAACGCAACATTATGTAAGTACTGCTGTTGCATTAAATACGACCAATGTACTCCATTTGTATTCATGCCTGAGTATAATAAATCTTGTGTTTCCCTCACGTTTCCAGCCTTCTACTTACCCCAGCCGTTTCTACCATATGTCATTTCCTACTAATTCGCTGATGCTCTACAAGTTTCTAATTGATCTCTTTCCCGTATCTCTCATGGTTTCGGAGATAGGAGTGCTAACTTCCACATTTTGCCACTAGGGGCGCTGCAGTCACTCTCATCCGATAGCGCATGGTTGTTTCACTATACCATACCTTACTTCCATAGCTCTAGCTGTCTTTGTTTCAAAGTTATTGAGGTGACTTAGGACTTTAGGAATCACCCTGTCTAAATATATACATTGTCACATCATAAAATTCTTGTCTTTGCATATCTGTGTGTGTGCTCTAGTTGAATCAGTGACACCAACAGAAATTGAGAGAAAAAAAGTAAACAGAAAATTTGTATTGGTTTGTTGCAAACGTTTCTCAATTTATTATCTGCCTCTGACATGGTGATACCATTATCAAAGATTACATCTCCAGGATAGCCAAATTTTCCCTTAGTTTTCTGCTTGTTACTGTAGAATATTATATTTGTGGAAATAATCTTGTATTCCCCATATTACACGTATCTCAAACATTTTGGTATGTTTTCATTAATGTTGCTACTATAGATGTATTTTTTTATCTTTTTTGTATCTTTTCACACCATTGAATTCCTTCACATTCTGCTAATATTCTTCATACCATTCATATCAGCCACTTTTAACCTTAAGAGAAAAACACTGGTTTATACCTAACTGTCATTCCATAAAAGACTATAAGTCTAAATACTCCACTGTAAATACGAGGTTCCTGCGGTCCATATAAATCCTTAAAAGTCCTTAAAAAGTGCTTAATTTTTTTCAGGGTGCTTAAAAATCCTTAATTTTTGACAAAAGTTCCTAAAGGTTCTTAAAAAGTACTTATTTCTTTATAACTGGCTGCACAAAATTCAGAAATTATGATATAGTGCCTAGAACCTTTGCTTCTGATTAGCTATGTTGATGTCACATGATGTTAACTAAAAATCTGTAGAAAAGCACAGGACAGTATGAGATAAGTAAATCCTTGAAAAAACTGAAGGACCATGGGCTCTGTAAATAACATGTGTGACATACCTGCCAGCAGGACGCACACGACATAAAGGCACATAGCAATCAGAACATAATCGTCTGCGTAGCTCAGTTGGTAGAGCGACTTGTTCCGGAATAAGCGGCCTCGGGTTCGAATCCCGGCGTAGACCAAAAATGACGGAGAAATTTACTTCGTTATAATGGCGCCCGAACTATCCTAATGACCCGACCGTTCAAAATCTCGTAATGGTGTGATGTTATTTCCACACCGCGAGATAGGAAAAATAAGAGAATCCCTTCTCCAGCGCTTCGAAAAATAAATGTGTGTGAGGTTGCATTCCACACAGCAGATTGACTGGGAGTTCTCAAGTGCACGTTCTACAGTGGATGGCTGCCTGCAACGATTCATGGTCACGGCTGACCCGTGGGCCATGCCCCGGCCCTCTTTCGGGGGGGAGATGTGACGTACCTGCCAGCAGGACGCACACGACATAAAGGCACATAGCAATCAGAACAAATGTCTGCGTAGCTCAGTTGGTAGAGCGACTTGTTCCGCTCTACCAACTGAGCTACGGGATCGAATCCCGTAGCTCGGCCTCGGGATCGAATCCCGGCGTAGACCAAAAATGACGGAGAAATTTACTTCGTTATACATGTATCCAGCAGCTTCTGGATATTGTTGTTTGTTCAAGTCCCATCATCGACTCTTGGAACTGACAACTCACTTTTGTATTTCCCCTTTTTGTATATGCAAGTAACAATTATTCAATTACACTGAGAGAAAATGAAGTGCAAAACTGAAATCTTCAACTCATAAATTTGACTGTGGTTTCACAATTTAAACTATGAGATGATTCAGTGCAAAATTCAAAGCTTGAACTCTTTAACCACAGTTTTATAATTTACAGTATCTTTTACTGTATATCTGATTATTCTCTCACATAGGAAAATTGATTTGACCACTTAACAAATTCTTTGTTTTACCTCCTGCCCCCTGAGTAACTGACACTGGCTCTCTTTTTACAGTCTTCACTCTTTAAAATTGCAGAAGTTCAACTTTATTACATCCTTTAACTTAAGTTATATAGAAAAAGATTGACAATTCAATTGTCATGCTTCAGTTTGCATAGTTAAGTCATGTGTAAAAGTATTTGGGTGTATGCCTTTATTGCGTATGCAGTTGGTCAAGTCTTTAAAAAATTTGGCGAGAGGTGCTTATAGATATCTACGCTTATATGCATACAAAGTGCAACTGTTACAAGCACTTGAAGCGAGCGATAGACCTCGAAAAGAATTCACAGTAACGATGCTGTATAGACTAACTGAATATCCCGAGTTTCTCACACGTTTGTTTTACGGATGAGGCAACTTTTCATGTCTCTGGGCAGTTAAACAGACACAATGTCATGATTTGGGGGTCTGAAAATCCTCATGCGTTTATGCAACTTGCGAGAGACAGTCCTAAAGGGAACGTGTGGTGTGGTGTTATGCATAACCAAGTTCTTGGACCAGTTTTCTTCAGTAACAAAACAGTGATGGCAGATGTTTACCTGGATATTTTGTGTGAGTATGTTGTGCCACAGTTGGAGACCTTCAACCAAGCATGATATTCCAACAGGATGGTGCGCCACCATGTTGGGGGTGACATATTCGGGACTTTTTAAACACAACATTCCCTGGGAGATGGATTGGACTGGGTGGTCCAATTGCATGGCCATCACATTTCCCCGATGTCACACTTCTGGACTTCTTTGTATGGGGATATGTGAAGGATATCGTGTATCGGACAAAGGTGCAGGACATTGATGACTTGAAATCGAAGATCAACAATGCCATTTCGACCATTACTGAGGACATTCTGCAGCACACATGGTTGGAACTGGAATTTCTGCTAGAGGTTTTACGCGCAAGAAATGGTGCTCATATTGAGCTTTTGTAATGAGGTAGAAAAAACTTTAGTCTTTGCTCTTACTTATGTGCTCAACCACATTTGTCTATCTCATACAGTGTATCCGTGATAAATGTGCAAAGTTGTAAAGAGACTTTGTGGACACCCTGTATTAGGGTTGTTAGACTGAATAATTGCAGGATTTTCAGAAATGAATTGCTGATATCTTCTGAGTTTCTTTAGAAAATATTATTACTTTTTTTCTCTCTTCTAAAAAAACAGCTGTTTCTCTTTACACTACTTGTCCCAAGCCACTATTTCATTGTATAGATCTTGTGTAAAAAATTATAAAATTGCCTATTGCCTAACAATGCAGAATTTATAGAATGATTTGACAATTAGTTGTGAAAGCTGGAAAAAAAAAATCAGTAACTTTTTTTTTTTACATACTGAAAATCTTATTTATAATATACCAAGTTTCATTTTAAGCTGTTATTTTTTTCTGTTGATTTTGTACCATTATAAATTTCTTCTTCCAGGTGCTGACCAAATATTTTCCAGGAGGTTTAGTTGGCCACGATAAGGAAGGATGCCCAGTATGGATTATCCCATTTGGGCACATGGATATCAAAGGTTAGTAGTCCAGAAAAAGTAATTTGTTATGATGTTGTTTATCAACTGTAGAAGATTAAAGTGTGCCAGCACAACAACATTTATTTCAAGAACAACAATTGAACATGTAGACAGACGCTTGGCACTTCACTAGACTAGATTCACGTCTATCCACAATATGATCAGAAGTTAACGTTTAGAAGCTAGAAAGTGATTCTGTCAACAAATTTCAGTTTAAATCAATCATTTTCTAGATAATATTTTCATTCTGTGGTAACATGCTTAAGAGCATTTATCTGAATTTTTACAAAAACTTTGTTTCTTGGTATCAAAGTTCAAAAAGAGCATCATAAAGAATTATCCTTTCTTGCACTTTATATCCCAGTTATTTCTCATTTTTATATCTCAGATAGATTTTATATCCCAATTAAGAAATTTCCATAAAACTGCTACTTATAACTATACCCTAGGTACTACTTCAGTGAATCAAACCATCTGTGGAGTTACCAAATGCTGGGACTCCTGATCTATGTTTGGAAATCAATCTCTGATTAATTAGCTGTTTTACGTTGTGATATGAAATTTATGTCGATATTAAATGCAGTTGAAAATTGTGGATGCAACTCAAATGCCATTTATAATATGATGAAAAATCTTCCATAACTATACAACATTAACAAGCCGCAACAACAAAACTCTGAAATACAAATTATCTTTGCTAGTTATCAGTACTTAGCACTTGTATTGGATCAGCTGCAGATAAAAAATCCAACTTGGGCACTGAAATTGAAGTAATGATCAATTCACTATTTTTTTTTAAAAAAAAAGATCATTGCTAAAATTAAAACTTTGAAGAAGAAGAAAAAACACACCCAAAAACCTGTAGTTATATTACAATACCACTTAGGACGACATCACCAATTGCCACATAATTGTATTGGCAGTATCTTGAAGTAATTTGTATTTCTATTTTGAATAACGAAACATATGCCAAAGATGTTTGAAAAGATCGTAATTTGCCCTTTTTTTGGATTATGTAAGCAACAGAAATTCACTCCTTACTTGGAAGATATTATATACCATAGAATTGCTAGGTATAGGGATTTTTTATATGTTTCTAGTTGTGCTAACTGTATTGATGACATGCTATGCGAGATTACTGTACTCTGGAAGTTGTGAATGCAAGAAGAGGACCATGCTGTTGTGGCAAAAACCAGTTACCCAGGCTTCATGACAATATGAGGTAAAATGAATGTGCAACAACTTTCTCAACCACACAGATAATTGCAGCAACTGTTATTAGCCAATTGAAAAGCAAGAAGAAGTAATGAGAATCTAAGCAAATAATTTGACCACAATGGCTGATGATGTACAGAAATTTATGTATGTAAAAGTGCTTCCCTAGCATTGTAAGCACTGATATTGCAAAATAGTTTGCAACTTTTACTAGTCAAAAAATACTTTTATATATAGGATTCCTATATATAAAAGTATTACTTTATAAAAAAAGTTTTAGTAAAAATACATTTTATATAGGATTCCTAAAACCATATCCAAAATGTTTCATTTGTTTCTGTTTCACAGGTCTCTCAGTTTTCTCATTAGGCAGCATAAATGAATATTTGTTTAAGGTTGTGAAAACATGGTGTATGGAGTCATAAACACAATTCAACGTTTTACTACGAGTTACTGTTTTCTTGTCTTTTCATCGCTGTGTGAATCCATGTGTATTTATAAGTACATATTATATATGCAATTTGAGTTTTGATATCCATTTAGGATGGGGAACAGTCTTGACGATGTACTAAGTGTCCCATTTTCTGCCAGAGCTTTTGCAGATTGCGTAAATATAGTTAAGGAAGGCAAGCCTCATCATGTATTTAAAAATCATTAAAAAAAATAAAAAAATACTGAAAATTCGTTCATCACGATAGTATTTGCACAGAAAATTCAGATTTTTCTTACAATGTAGTGCATGTAAAGATCTTTACCATAAGTAATTAGACGACTGCTAAATTTAAAAAAATGCTTTCGTATGTTCAAAATTAATGCGTGAATTTTGCATAAATGATTATTTGCTGAAGGTTGGAAAAAGATGGTCCATAACTATAAACATTAGATAGCTATAACTATCATTGCCCTTTCAAGTGCATTTCCATTTTCTTCTTTTTTTCCATTTTTTTTGTTTTGTTTTGTTATGTAAAATTACCCTGCTAGGTGCTGTTACTATAATTTTCCATTTTCTAGATGCATTTTGCGTAAACATTTTTGTATTTGAGATTTATCCATAGGTGAAAGTTTTCTGTCCTGGGGACAGAATTCCATCTTCGACAAATTTCCAAAAACAGAAGTTAGATGGAGCAAAAATTCCTCCGTAATAGTAAAAAAAATTAAAAACCTCGTAATGTTCCCTCTGTCATGTATTGTTAAATGTCAATTATTCCATAAATGTTTGTTTTTCAGCTTGATATAGAAAGTAAATCAAAAGATATTACTTTACATTTGGAGCTTTGCTTTTGTTGATACTCTGATCTGTATCAGCGAATGCATTTTGTATGTGTTGCTGCAAAAATGCTGCTGTCAATCAGGGTGAAGTGTGGGTGGGGTCAATGTACCTCCCAACGTGTGTGTGATCACCAAGTGGGACAAATTGAATGACCTTGACTCTGCTGAGACCTCTCTCTATATATAATTAAATTTTCTGGGTGTAAGACTTGAAAAATTTATTTTTCCACATAAAACAGAGTAGCATGACTATATATATGTATGATGGGTGGGATTACAGTAAAAATGAAGATGAAGGTGACAAATGCAGGCACAGTCCTAATTTCTTACGGTTCAAAGGCCCGGGAGGTTACGTAAAAATTTCACCCTTGGCAGTGCCTCCTAGTTTTCACCTATGCATTTATCTTTTCTTAAAGTGGTGTTGAAAATTCTTTTTGGTGCACAGAGTTCATAGTAAAACCAACATTTTTCACATATACTTCAGCTTTTCTTAATGTGAAATTTTCTCATTTGGATGAATCAGTGTGTATATCATGTGTCTCTGTATATGACATAATATCTGTGCATATAGAAACAGGAGAGGTGTATTTGTGCCATGGTTTTATTTACATTTTTCAGCTAGCCATTTTTTCAAAAGCCATTATATTTTCATTTAGATAATGATAATAATAAAAATATAATGATAATCTATAATATAATAAAAATATAATGATAATCTATAATATATAATAATAAAAATATAATGATAATCTATATCTTTTTAGATATCTATATAATCTGTGTTTTTGTAGATATCTATTATAATGATAATCTGTAATATAATGATATAATAAAAACATAATGATAATCTATATCTTTTTAGATATTTAGATAAAGCTATTATCTTTTCATTTCTTTGCCATTATCTTTTCTTATCTTTTAAAGAAAAGACATTATCTTTTCTTTAGCCATTATCATTTTTCAAAAGCCATTTATCTTTTCTTAAAGTGGTTTCAAAAATTCTTGCAGCACAGAGTTCATAGTACAACCAACATTTTTCACATATATTTCAGCTTTCCTTAATGTGAAATTTTCTCATTTGGAGGAATGAGTGTGTATATCATGTGTCTCTGTATCTGACATAAATATCTGTGTGTATAGAAACAGGAGAGGTGTATTTGTGCCATGGTTTTATATACATTTCTCAGCTAGCCATTTGTTATATACATTTTTCAAAAGCCATTTTTCAGCTTTTCCGATGATGGATTTACCTACTAGGTAGCATTGATATCTGTTTTTCGCACATTATGTTTGCTACTCCAAATTCGGTTAATTATATATGTAACACATTTTTGAGTCACTGAGATAATTGAATGATAGCTTTTGCATTCTGTAAGTTGTAAATTCTTCTCTGTTCAACTAAAGCAGCTGTAAGAATGGATTTTATTTTTTGCCCTTTAATTTTCTATTCTGTTTGGTTGTATTTTTATAGGGATGTTTTATTCTGTAAAGAAGTCTGACTTCATCAAGTATGTTGTAAAACTTATGGAAATCAGTGAGCAAGACATGAAGGACCAAAGTGAAGAGGTAAAAGCCATCATAAAATCTTTTTCACTGCTGACACAATCTGCTACTTTTTTTATTCATGCAAAACTTCTTTGCTGGTTTGGTGATACGTAAATTGCAATTCATGAGGCAACCTTATGGGTTGTCTTATGTTATAAACGTGCATTTGATTAATATATACATAATATCTAAGGTATTTTACCTGATATTGTCGAAGTATTTCGCACGTTATTTGCTCTAAAAAACAACAACATGCAATACATTTATTAACTTGTGATAAATACAATCTATTACAACATTATCACAACTGCTCTGAAAGGTTTTTATAAGAGAAAATAATTTTCAGATTATAAACTATCCCAAATGACCTAGGGATATTTGAGTGAAACTAAAATACCATAACATGAACAACAGATAGCAATTTCAGGTTGTGTTGAGAGTAGAAGACAGGTAAGACACTGTAGTACAAGAACATTCAAAAACGTTTCTAACATGCATCTGCAGTATAAAAACAATTATGCTAATGTCAAAAAGACTTGCTGCCCTTCAAAATTCTCTCCTCCAGTATATATGCGAAGTTGCTGGTGTCTGTGCTGCACTAGTGTTGCGGGGATATTCTGCAACTGTGTGTGAAAGCAATTTGCAAGGTCTTGCACTCTTGAGAAAGGCTTCCCAGAAATGTTTTTTGTAATGTTTGGAACATCTACAAATTGCATGGTGCTATGTCAGGTGATGCAGCTGTTTGATTTTTTCTTGCCCCAGATAAGCTGCAACTTGCTGGGTTTATGAGCACTGACACTGTCATGAAGAAGAACCTTGTACACAGATGTTGCTGGATGCTGCTTTTTCATTTCCTTAACCATTTTAGGAAAAACAATTTGTAGTATTGGCCGCTTATCATCATTTTTTTCAGGTAAGGCATCCATGGCTACCACTCCTTGGAAATTGAAAAAAAAATGTGAGCATGTTTTACCTTGGGGTTGGAGAATTTGGTGAGGCATTTCATTTTTTTTTTTTTCTCAACTCGAACGTAGTTGTCACTATTTCTGGATGTTGTATAGTAATAAAACCCAGTCTAATCACCTGCGACTATATCTGTTAACTGTTTGGGACCAAGGTTCAAACATTGCCAACGTCTTAGCCCCCTCCCCCCTATTTTTTTGCTGTTCTGTCAGTTTGTGGGGTCACCATTTGATATAGATCTTGCTAAACTTTAAAGGTTGAGGAATAATTTTTTTCACACTGCTACTTGATACAATGATGTATAAACCTGAACATTGATGTGTGGGTCTTCCTTAAAGAATTCACAAACAGCAGTGATAGCACTCTTATTCACTGCCTCCTTCAATCTTCTTGCACCAAGAGAGGGAGGTCTTTGTAGCTCTGCTGTCCTTAATTTTCATGTCCATCATGTAATGGTGCCATATGAACAGGCATGATCGCCTTGTACTTGTGATAAATTGACATTTTTTTTTTCATCTCATCTCAAGCCTGCATCCATGTGAAAGTGTAAATGTAAAATATTCCTTGTGTTTAATAGGTGCTTCAAAGCATCAACCCAAAGATTTTGCATATTGAACTTTAAGTGTGTTCACTGAAAAAGTGACAATGCAACCTTTGTCTTTAACATGTAGTAAGAAGTTTAGACAAGCTTTCAAACATATGTAGCTCATTAACTTGAGAGGAGAATGGGTGCAAATCTACAGATAAATAACATAATCAGTTAAGTGTCTATTGATCTAATTTATGGAAACTGTTAATCGACATGTATTCTTTTGAAGACCACTTTAATTTTTGAATGTGTATGTCTTCTACAATGAGTTCTATACCTTGGGTGAAGCATTTTTCAACTAAAGGCTAAGAGCTTTTCCATGCTTGGGTTGATCAAGGAAAACCATTCAGGAAGTTAGTAAATTATGATCTATCAAGTTGGCCATGAGTGGACATTGACCTTAATGCAAATAAAAGTACAAGTTGATCTCTTCAGAAAAGAAACATGGAAAATATGTTCTTCACAAAATGAAAATCCACTATGTGTTGTAAAATTAAATATAGTGGATTTAATCTCTTTCTGTGTTATTTCATGTTTAAATTCCAGAAACTGACCATCAATCAGTTGTTGGTTTAATTGTATTGCAGTGCTTCACATATGTCTTTTAGATATACCCACAAGAAAAAAATCTAGTGGGATTAAATCTAGAAAATGAGGCAGTCAAGAAATTGACACCTCAGCCAATCTATCTGCCCAGAAACTCCTTATCAAGAAGCTCTATCACATAGAGAAACTAGTATGAAGGAGGCCCATCTTGTTGGAACAAGATGCCAGATTGCAGATCTTAAAGCCGTGGTAAAACGAATTGTTCCAACATAAAAATAAACAGTCCTGCTCTCTGTATTTTTAATGAAGAAGAGAGACCCAATTTTCCAGTCATGCATGGCATTGCATCAAACATTGATTTTTGTACTGCTTCTCTCATGTTTGCATACAACATGTGCGAGTTCAATAACCCATATCTTAACGTTTTTTCAGTAAAATGACGTGATATGAAATGTTGCTTCATCTGGGAACATTACACACTGCAGAAACGTATTATGTTATTAATTTTATCCAAAAGCTCTACCTTGAATTCCATTTTTTAGGTTTATCCTGGATGTGGAGAGCTTGCAAAATTTGATTTGCATTTTGTAAACAATTTTATTCTTTTACAGAGCATTTTTTTGACAGTTGAATGGAGTATTTGAAGTTCCTGAGATAACTGTTTTGTTGATTTTCCTGGACTGTGTTGAAATGCTTGCCTAATGGATTCCACCTTCACATCTATGACATGTGGTGTTCCTGAGGAGGAATTCTTCAAAACACTACCCATTTCCATAAAGCGATTGTACCAGTTTCTTATGTCTTGATGGTGGATTAACCACTGCAAACATTCAAATAAAATTTTGCTGTACTTGCATTGTTGATTTGGTTTCAATGAACCATTTCCCAAACATAGCCTTCTGCTGCATGGATGACACCACATCTAATGTAATGCTTGTCAGCTTCTTTATTCTACTGTTATCTTATATAGTGTTCTCCCTAGAGTTTTTTCTACAGCTGGGTGGCAAGACATTTTAGCTGGGTGGTGCTTTAAACAACCCCTTCCTCAATCAAAAAAAAAAAAAAAAAAAAAAGAAAGGATGTTTTGCTTAACATGACTGTACTTATTAAATACTTACTGATAAATCATGTTCAACACATATTTCAGTTGTTTTCACTAATATTTATGGTGTATGTGGGAGTAAGTTTTCCACTCTTACTATTATGTGTGTTGTGAAAACATTCATTACAGGAAATTTAGCTGGGCGGCAGAGAAAATTAGCTGGGCGGGCCGCCCAGTAAAAAGGCTCTAGGGAGAACACTACTTATACATGCAGTGCCATTTGTTAGCACTAATAAAAAACTTCCATTCTTGCTTTATTTCTGGCTGGGGGAAAAAGGAAAAAGAACATGTGATGATACTTACAATGTTGTGCCATCTATATGTGCCTTATATTAATAGCATGGAGGATCTACCTCATTCTTCTGTTTTGCTAAATGTTTTCCTTTTATTAACTTATTCAAAACTAAACTTGCTCCCCTTTAAGACATGGTTTTTGAGATGCTTGTTTTTGTTCATTCAGCTCTTTTGATCAAGTTTATTTATTTTTACCTTTTTCTAACTAGCTTGCAGAGTGCTGTTTTGTTTAACTGAAGTAAACATCCACAGATTGTTTTTTAGAATCACAATGCTGACATTAATTCTGTGGTCTAATTGATCAGTTACATAAAAAAGCCTTCTCATTTCACTTTTCTGATACCCCTGAAACGGGAATTCATAACATTCACATGTAATATGAACCGAATATGGTATGGTCTTGCATTTTTCATGAATTACATTTTTTGTGTGGAAGTTTAATGCCTTATTAGCTTTTGAACTTGAAGGTTTAGTTCAAGAAAAATTGAATTTTGTGGTCATGTATATTTTAACAAAAAATATTTTTAATTTCAGCTAGGAAAAAAGATTGAAACCCATAGCATTATTTTTGATTTAGAAAATTTTACAATGAAGCAACTGGCTTGGAAACCAGGTTAGGATTACTTAGAACCTTTATTGATATATTACATCTTATTGTGCTGTATCTCAAATTCAAATGTTTTGCTACATACAGTTCTGTGTTCAAATTAAATGTGTCTGTTTTCATGAATGCTCTTTTGGAGTGAGAATCTAGCCTCTCCAGTGTATCATGTATTTTGTCTTCAGTTATGTAAATAAGAAAAATAAAGTTACTGTTAGATAGTTCTGAGTAAAAACAGGAAAGAAAACTATCATGATATTGTGTGCTATCTAAGCCTGCCTCTTGTGACAAATGTTCTATGAAAAAGTTTTATAGCTCTCATCTTAGTGCTTGAATATATTAAATCTGATACAGGGAAACTTTATACAGATAAATATAATAAAGTCTCAGAGACCTTTGATGTTATGCTGCCAGATTACAAAAAAGGGAGTATGTGGGGCAGTTAATTCACAGGTACACAAATAGGCCCCTCCCCCAACTTAAAATTTTTTATGCTAGGGCAAGCCTATGATGGAATGGCAAATATGAGTGGAATGCTTAATGGAGTTGCTACAAAGTTCAAAGAGGAAAGTCCTAGAGCACTATAAACACACACGCACATTGTTATACTCACCTTTTAGATGTGGCTGTGATTCATTTTTTGTGAGGATGTAAAACTACGACAAAATGCTATCCATATAGATAATCCATTATATAACATTACTCATGTATCAGAAAAAAGATTAGTGGCATTTAAAAGAATTTGTAATAAAAAAGAGGACTTTATTTTCTGAAAACTTAGGAAAAAATATGCTAGACTGTTTATTATCAGCAGACTGTTCATTATCAGCATTAGTTGAAGAGTAATGCATAGCAAAAAAAAAAAAAAGTTTATTATGCACTTAAAAGACAAATTTTGTTTTATGGAGAAACTGTTTCCAATAATCGCCTCTACCCAAAAGTAAAACATCAATGTACATTTTTTGGCCCCCTCCCAAGGAAAACATCACTTTACATTTATTTGTGCCTCTCCCCCTCCCCTGCCAATTTTTTAATCATGCTATGTTTGTTGGTGCATCTCATGGTTGAACCAGAAAAATCACTGGTGAGGTGAAACAACTTTCTCATATGTAATCAGAAAATGTTATGTTGCTCACCTGCAGGTATGTCAGTCCCCTTCATGATAGAACTTTTTGCAGCATATTAAAAACAGCAAAGTGACACCAATTGAAACTCATGCTGTATTAGTTGATGTTTTTGTTAATGTCAACTAACATCAGTAAGAGTCTTAGTTGGCATGAAAGTTATCTTGGCCATTACCATCTGTATAGTTGCTCTCCGTCACATTTTCTGTAAGCAGAGAAACTAATAACATAAAAAGTTTTCAGATTCCTCTGATATCTTGAGAAAACAGAAATAAAATTTTTATAGGTATGTCTTTAGAAAACCCACAGATCTCACCACCATAATTCCCTGTGGTTGAAATGCAGTTTTGCATATGAATTGTTTTAAAATCTTTTATCTACCTAATCCAGATCTCACATGCAGTGACCCTTCCTCTTCTAAGGATCAGTACAAAGCCATCCAAAAATTGTCCCTGTAGTCACCATCACTCCCATGAATTTGTCAAAAAAGCTGGATAAGAAAAGAAATGAAAGAACATAGAGCATATGTTTTCTTGTTTAGTTCATATTTGTGTCCTTCATTTGTGGAATTTATTTTTTTCCATTTGAGCTGTGGCACACAAGCTCACCCAGTCCTTCAGTCTTCATGAGTATGCATTATTCATCTTACGATTTCAAATTTAATAATCAAAAATATAGGCTCTGTTACAGTCCAAAATATGTGGTGTCCACTCTGTTCCAGGCTTGACAGCTGCAGAAGACACTTGCTATATTTGCAACAATCCATTCTGTCATCAATTTTGTTATAGTAGGGCATAAGAAGGGTTAAAAAAAAAAAAAAAAAAGGAGGAATTCCTTTTACCTCCCTTTTCTGTCAGAGACATCACCATTTTGCCAGACTGGAACATTTCTCCATGTTTAGGTTTTGTTTAATGAAACTTCTTTTTGGAATTTCTTGGTTGAAATAGATGGTCTATTAGGTATAAACCACAAACATCTCAAATATCTGCAGAAAATTAAGGAAATTTGCAGGATACAGAGTAACTTTTTTTTTTTTTTTTTTGATTCATGAATGCTATTCGATAAGGTTAAATAAATGCATTGTGCATTATTGAAGCAAAAAAATTGCAAATCATTCTCAGGAAAGCATTAAAAATTTCCTGGCTAGTAGCATGTAGTACTAGCCTAAAGACTTCAGTGAACTGTTATGTCTTTTCTGAGATCCTTCAGTGGAATGATCTACTGGAATTTTAAGCTGTGGTCTCTTTTGCAATTGCCTTTTCTTACCTTTCTCCCAAATTTTCTGACATGGAAAATAAAAAGAAAAGACTGTGATACTGGCATGCTTGAGAAGGCTGCTCCACTGGAGGAATGACTTGCAGATGTGCACTGTGTATTGAATAACATAAACTGAATGTGTGTAAGATTGTGGTGTTGAATATTAAAGGAATAAAGGATAAAGTGAGTGAAGTAATTGAATATTTGGTCTGTTGTGTTTGACTTAAGCTAAAAGGAAAGGCCTTGATGTACTGGAAGTGAGTGGAAAGGTTTGTGTGGGGTTTAGAGTAATGGCTGGAGTGATAAACAGAGTCAGCGTGGGTGTAATTTTGAGTGACAAGATTAAAAACAACAGGATTGACTACAATTGTATTCACAAGTAAGATAATTTTGTGATTATGTTTTTCACAGAATAATTCTTTAAGTAGAGCACGTTTCTCCTGATTTGGAGGTGAGTGAAGACAAACATTTTTGGATGAGCTGAAAATTGTTTTGAGGCAGTTTAGTGATGATGAGTAAATTGTTTTAGCAGAGAACTGTGAATGTAGATTTAATGTTCAGAATTAAAAATCTGATAATGTTTGGGATTCCATTTTGAATTCAAATGGATTCAGGATGATTCCAGTATCCGTTAAGAATAGTATGCATGATTTCATTGTGTTTTGCAACCACGATCACCATTTGTATACCTTGTAGATTACACCTGTATGATGAGAGAAGCTCAATTGGTCATTAAATTCTAATCTCCTGAGTGAAGCTAAATGTTGGATGTAAAAGGGAGAAAGCTGAAATCTTGTGTTGAAAAGAATAAGTTATGATGAACAGTGTTTCTCAAATCCACTCACCAAAGGATGAATCAGTTGAATGTGTGAAAATATTGTGGAAAAGAAATGGAAGTGTTCATGGAGTTCTGTTTTGCATTGTCACAGAAGCAAAAGGTATGTATCATATTGGAGATTGTTTGTATAAGATTTTCTGTACCAATCCACTTACTTCAAAATGTGGATGTATAAATGTGAACCAGATATGTACAGGCACTGTGTGATGAGGTGGTGCTCCATCCAGTTGCATTCACATGCGTCACAAATAGCTTAATGATACATTTTTCAACCAATCATACAACTGATTTTGCAGGAGATCCATAAAGTGGTCACTGATCAGAGTTTGTTCATAAAAAAAAAAAATGGCCTAATGATAGTGTTCTGCCAAGTGCCACACCATATATCTGTGTACCATTGGTTAATGAGTGAATGATTCAACTCCCCAGATTCTTTATGGCCCAGCAATGGTTCTTTGAACTCACCACTCCACTAGAGTTGAATTTTGCTTCATCTGTCCACAAGATGCTTCAGTTGTGGCCAGAAGTCCTGCACCAGTAGACTGAAAGTCAATTTTTGATGTTTGAAGTCAAAACTTATACAGCGTAATGGTAAAGTCAGGAATACATATTAGGAAATTTTTAAGGAAATTTTATGCTGAATTCAAATATTTTTACAGAATGTTATTACCAGTAATAGAAGTGAAGTTACAAGCAAAAGTACGGTGTCTAGTCATAAAAAGCAAAAAAATAGTGGAATCTGTGAAATTAGTGTACAATGCATTTAACGTAAAATTACTGCATAGTACAATATTGAAACTTGCAGGGCACTTGAAATAACTTATCAACAAGCTAAGTACGCTTTAATATTTAATTGGATAACCACGATTTCTCAGTAACAAAGTGCACCTCCTTGGCATGGAACTAATGAACTTCTCTAGTTACCCATTGGTGATAACACGATGCCATACGGCCCTTACAGTCTTAATTAATGCTGTTTTAGATGTGGATCCTTGGTGACAAATCTTTTGCTTCAGTCTCACCCACAGATTCTCTATGGGATTAAGATCCAGTGACTGTGCAGGCCACTAAAGCTTTCTTATAACTTTTCAATTAAACCACTCGTCAACCAACTTTGACCGATGACATGGCACGTTATCATCCTGAAAGATAAAATTTCGCAAACCCATGTCTTCTGCAGATGGTAGCAGTTTGGACTCCAAAATATCCACATATTTCGCTCAATTCAGAGTGCCATCAACAATGTGCAGATGGCCAACACCACTGGCTAAAATACAGGAACATAATATCACTGAATGTGGCTGCTTGATTGTTGGGTGGGTGCAGCATACCTTATATCTTTCACCAGCCCGATGACAAACATAATTATTTCCATTATTAGCAGAAATAGTAACAGTTGTTTCATCACTGAAAATAACATTTTTCCATTCATCAACAGTCCAATTCTTGTGTGCCTTGGCCCAAGCAATTCTTTTGAGCCGTTGTTGTTTAGTAAGGAAAGGCTTTCATGCAGCTTTTCATGCAGTCAGTCCATTTGCTTGTAGCCTACGATGAACTGTATGTGCAGATGCAACAATGCTTACTTCATTCTCCCACTCATTTCTTAAATCAGTGGCTGTTTTAAACTTTGATTTTAAGGAACGACGAATCAACATGCGATCATCACGTTCAGTACACAGCCTTGGTCGACCTGTACTTTTTCTGTTCCCCACACATCCAGTTTCTGCCACTCTTTTAATGGTGCGCAAGACAGTGGATTGATCACAGCCACATTTAATACCAATTTTACGACTACTGAATCCCCAAGTTCATGAAAAGTAATAATTTTTGCCCTGGGTTGAAGAGGCAAGACCAATTTCTGGGTCTTTGACATTCCGAAATTCAAATATCACCAGGAATTCTGCATAAACTTCTGTCAACTGACTACAAGCAGCTGCGTTCTAAGTCGGCAAACGATTCTACATCCTTTTATACCTCACTAGCGGACGTCAGAGAAAGCTATAGTGAATTGGAGGGGTGCGAACGCTTTTCCAGAACTGGATTTGTGTTTCCTCACTTGCACATTTTTGCTTGTAACTTCACTTCTATTACTGGTAATAACATTCTGTAAAAATATTTGAATTCAGCGTAAAATTTCCTTTAAAATGATGTGTAATATGTATTCCTGACTTTACCATTACGCTGTATAAGGTGACTTCAAATATCAAAAATTGACTTTCGGTCTACTGGTGCAGGACTTTTGGCCACGATTGTATATGAAAATTAGGTGATTTTTTTTATCAGCATTCAGGAGATAATCACCTTAGTTCAATCTCTGTTCAGCATCACTATCCTGTAAGACATGTTGTTAAAAGACTTGGTACGGTCAAATAGGATCCTGATTGATTAAGGATATGGAGGACTATCATGCACATGACTCAGCCCACATGCAGTAGCCACTTCCCATGTTCCAACGTGAGGATGCACCAACACATAAGCAATAAAATCTATATCCTCATAACATGGTCTACATGATCTCGGATGCCCAGCTGTGTTTCTTGTAGGTCAAACTCAAGTGGTGTTGTTGAGGATGGTGTTTTGTTTGGGCTGACAACTCTGGGGAAATCAGTTGGTATAAAGCCTTGCAGCAGCACAGGCAATTTATTTGCATTCACTGCACAGAAAAACCATTTTGCGATATTTTAACGTGTGTGTATCTAGGCATGATGTTTGTTGTCTGCTTCTAGGACAGTTGCTTAAATATCATTGTGCCACATACAGGTGGTTGCTGAGTTTATCAATGTCGACCCTAATAGCTGTGTTTTGCGTATTGCTACTTTGCATAAGCAGTACTTTATGTTGCTAGATGATTAACATCATCGAACCCTGAGTGATTGCATGATGGAACATTATGAATGTTCCATCATGCAATCACTCAGGGTTCCCACTCAACCTGGAAAACAGGGAAAACCTGGAATTCTCAGGGAATTTGAAAATGGTTCCAAAAATCAGGGAAAACTCAGGGAAAATTACCCTTTTTTGTAAAAATCAGGGAAATCTGCATATGGGTCATGTTTACAACTGAATATCACATATCATATCCCAAGATGACCCAATTTGGTCCAGCAGAAAAAAATATTATGGTCGAAAAGTGTTTTGCCAAATACTTTTGTTTGCTACTGTATTTGTTATTTTTAAATCATTCAGAGTATGGTCCTTTGTCATGGATTTAAATGGTTAAGATTTGACTTTTCAAGTATTCCCAAACGGAAATAGGCACCACCTAATTTTCTTCAAACCTTTAAATTAAGTTTCATGATAAAAATAGATAATTTAATGATTTTTTTACATTAACACACAGCACAAAATGCACGCGAGATTTATGTGATGTAATGATTGATTGCAGTTCATTAATTTCACTCAAGGCAAACATATCACAGCAGTGAGACTTACTTAACTATAATACATTACATTTGGCACAAAGTTAATTTTAGAACAGGAAAACTGTCATTCAGAGACAAAAAAAAAAAAAAAAAAAAAAAAAAAATCTTATCACCTCCTTTTTTCCTTAAACGCCTGGAAAGTTTACAGTCAGCATACAGTTCTATTCAGTTCATTAAGAACTCTTTTAGAAAAATTAAGAATTCTTGGATTTCAACAACTTCATGAAAACTTTGTCATTTTATATATGTACAACATCCATACACAAGATTAATGACTCTCAAAACATCTAATTCTTATTTCCAAGTATTTTTTCTGAGGGAATGTTACATAAAGACCAGTGAACCACAGGCAATTCAGTACATATTTCTGATAGCTTTGGATGTTTCAAATATTTTGGTGAAGCAAGAATATTTGCTGTAATGGACTGAGAATTTTTTTTTTTTGACCAGATCAATATCCAGGGACCAAAGCAATTGGTAATGGACAAATCTTCTGTGTTATGAAAAGAGTATTATGACATGTACAATTTGGTGCTATGCTTCTAGTTGATATGTCATTATTTTGTTTTACCAGTTCTGACTGAAGTAAAATTTAGAGGTGTAACATATTATTATCATTGAAAGTTTTATTTTTTTATTTTATTGAATCTACTTATTTTTTGACAGTTGTGTGTATCATTTTTTAATAAGCTATGTCTTCATATTTCATTAAAGTTCCGTTTTCTGTAAATGTCCTGTTCTCCACAAAATCTGCATTTTATGATTTTTACTGAAATTTAGATTAAATATTTCAGCTGTGGACATGATCACTCAGCTGGTGAAACTTTTTGAAGACAACTATCCAGAAAGACTGAAGAAAGCATACGTCATAAATGGTAAAATAAGAAAAAACAACAGTTGTGTATTATGTTAATTTGTCCTGTATTATTGCAGTCAGATGAATTTATTTGGTAGTGCAATTGTAGAAAGTACAAAATATTTCTTATGTGCTGAGTTTATGTTAGGCATAGAGCTTTACTGTTTTTTTTGGGGTTTTTTTTTTTCACAGATTTATCTGAATGTAAATAAATAATTAGGAGTGGCAAGTTGCATTGAATCTGTGATTTCAAGCAGTAAATTGCATGACTGGACTGCATCAATAATTTCTGTTTCTATCAAAATTATGTTAAGAACTCGTAACTTCAGCAGTTTTGTTTTCCATATCATGAAAAATCAACTTTAAGTATCTGATATTTGCTTTCCCCCTACACATCTTTGTTTTACAAAAATGAGATAGATTATAATGCATTGCTTTTGTTTGCCATTGTTTTTATTAAAACATTGTACATCTGCTAGTTATTTACTGCCAAATTTCGTATTTCATCATTAGATTGCACTGTTAGTTTGGGAGGCATTGCCTGTGAACTTGCTAGTAGTATTGCACTACATTTTGTGCTATTCATTTCAGTTTGTGGTTATTTCATTTTAAAGATTTTATTATGACTCAGCCAAATTTGTGAATTCCATGTAGTACATATAATATATGTTCAGAAAAAGACAGCTTGAAAAAAGAACTTATTTTTCTTAAAAGCTTTTCCAGAACAATGAGGATATTGTCCTCCAATTATGGACAGGGCAAATAAAGAATTCTGGAAACTGAACCCTGTCTCCACGTTAACTCCAATTGCACGCCCATTATGAGAGAATTTTGCCATTATCAAAATTTCAAAAATTCTCAAAAATTTTAATTTTAAAGTGATATTTAAACTCATGAACAAAACGATTTTTATTTGGAGCAAAGGACCATGTTGAAGATATAAATTCGTGGAGAATTTACCAAATTCCATTGGAATGTGATCTTTCATATATAGCACAGACCATAGTGCCTTGCATTACCAATTGAAGGAGCACACGACATACATACAGAATTGTGATCTAAAGATATCATTGATGGCTAAACATTGTCATGAAAATCATCATACATTTCTCTTTAAAGAAGCGAAACTGATTGTCAAACCAGATTCAGCCTAAAACTTGATATTTTAGAATCTTTCCATATATGAGAGTTGTACCAAAAGTAATGCAAAAGTGGGCATAACTTTTTTATTAACTGACAGAGGTCGTTCAAATTGCACGTGTTGGTAGAGTAACTCTTTCTCTGTACAAAGGTACTACTCAACATAGTCTCCATCACAAGCGGTGCATTTGCGCCATTGTTGAACCCAACTCTCCAATCCTCTTTGAAAAAATTCAGGTGTGGACTGTTGTACCCACTTCTTCACAGCCAGTTTCACTTCATCTGTGTCATGAAATCGTTGTCCCCGGAGACCGTCCTTCATTGGACCGAACATGTGGAAATTTGAGGGTGCCAGATCTGGGCTGGAGAATGGATGGGGGACCACTGACCAGCCTAATCTTCTGATTGCCTGATTTGTTGCTAAAGATGTGTGTGGTCTCGCATTGTCATGGTGAATATGGATCCGTTTCAGATTCTTGTTCGGTCTCTTCCTCCTTATGGTTCTCTAAGCTCCTTGAGTGTCTCAATATACTGCTTGCTGGTCACAGTACGGCCACGTTCCAGAAAATCAAGGAGAATGACACCCCTGTCATCCCAAAAAACAGTCACCATGCTTTCTGTGCTGATCACTGGCTCTTGAACTTCTTAGGCCTTGGTGAAGAGGTGTGACGTCATTTCATGGATTGATTCTTCATTTCCAGATTGTAAAGATATGCCCACGTTTCATCCCCTGTCACCAGATCAGAAAAAAAAAATTGTCTTCATTGGCTTCAAATGTTTCTAGCAGATCAGAGCAAACTTCCACCCTTCTCTCCTTCAAATCAGGTGTCAACTGTTAAGGTACCACTTTGCACCCATTTTCCGATACATTAAGTCTTCCACCATCTTCTGTATGGTATTGTGACCACAGTCCAGTTGTGCAGCAAGCTCACGAATTGTGACTCGTCTCTCCGCGCGAATCAGTTCATCCACTTTGCTGACGATTCGTGTCAGTGGTCACAGATGATGGTCTCCCACTGAGTGATTTGTCTTCAATGCTGGTTTCCCCTTCTTTAAACTTCTTCATCCATCTGTGCACATTGCTCTTGTTAGTGGTGTCATCTACGTTAACATTCTGTAGCCTTCTGTGGATGTTGGACAGCCTACACCCTTCCTTTGTCAAGAACTCAATGGTGGCACATTGCTTGTGCTTGGAATCCATTATTTACCTGCAATGAAGAAGAAGGGTTACTATAGAGGAAGAGTTACCCTAATAACATGTACAATTTCAATGATCCCTGTCAGTTAATAAAAATGTTATTCCCACTTTCGCATTACTTTTGGTACAACCCTCGTATATTAAAGTTCCTCTCAACTTGTCAACAACATGGCATTTACACCATTTCTGTTGAGCGTGTGGAAACAACTGATGAAAGCCCATGACCATTAACACAATGGATGATGTCATATACTATTTGAATATTTACATGCCTTTCATCCTAGATGAAGAAAAAGGATACTAAGAAAAAGGATAAAACAGCTAGGGCAAAATCAGCAAAACCGTGGTTGATAAGAAAATTTAAGTAATTAGGCATAAGCATTGTTTCTTCATATAGTCATCACAATGGAAGTAACCTACAACTAGTGAAAACTTGTATTTTTGCAGTAAGCTTAATATGCTATCATAATCAGATTTGTCTATATGTTTAAGGTGATGCCATCAGACTTACTGTAGTTCATCATCTTTGGTGTTATGTGGAGTTACAGACATTGTGAGATGAAGGAAATTTGCCACCATTACCAAATACACTACACCATCTTTATAATATAACACACAACTCATATGAGTCAAAAATCTCCTTTAATGGCATAATGGATATTGTTACTCACTTGTTGAAAACATTTCATGGGTCCAACAGTCTAGTATATTAGCTGTATGTGGAGGTTTTACTAATAGATGGCCCTTTCTCTTGAAAATATGTAGATTTAGAAGTTGATATGTGCTACTGTGGGCATCTAAGAGATTAGGACTTCTCTCTTTGTTTGTTGAATTTTCACAAGTAGTCGACTCTTTCTGTTGAAGATTTGCACATTGAATACTTGACTGATTGGTATACCCTGTCATCTTTATAAAATAACAGTCAATTCTTGGTATATTGCAGTCAGGCGTATAATGAATTGTCAGTTGTAATGCAAGAATAATATATGATGTAGGGAGTAAATTCTTGTTATAAAATCATTGGTTATAATGAATTTTCTGTTACAATGAACTAAATTGTGATGCAACTTCATTATAACAGGAATTGAATGTGATTTTTTTCCATTGTCTTGGCTTTAATTTTTAGGTTTGGAACTCTCTCTTTTAAAACATTTCAAGATGGTAATTTTCTGGAGTTATTTCAACAGAATCTGAAGTGTTGAAAAACTGAAGTCAGACCAACAATATCGATCAGTGTATAATAGCTGATACTTACCGGACACAAAAAGACAAGAATAGATTTTGTTCATTTCTGTTATTCACATCTAGTCCTCACATAGTCAAAAAATGCTTCTAACTATGGCACCAAACAACTGCTTTGTAATAGCTTGAGCATTAATCAAATGACCACTAACTATGCTGTTTTTTTTTTGTTATAGTTCCAGACTAGTTAATTTGTGGTGACAACTTCTTTTCCTGAAATATATATTCCTGTTTTTATTACAACTTTCTGAAGTGGTAGGCATTTTTTTGCAGAGTGGCACACCCTACCTTCAGTTTTAAAAAAATTCTCATTCTTCCCACCCTTTTGTTAAAATTATGTGCCCTGCTGGCATTTAAGTTTTATAAAATTTCATTTTGACAACTTTGCAAATGCACTAGGTACCTGCATATTACTATGTACAGGGTTTCACACAGCCCCTGGAATCTAGAAAAAGCCCTAAAATTTTATTTCCCTTTTTTTTCAAGCCTCAAAAGTCCCCTTGACTTTTCATTTCATTTTTTTTTTTTGAAAGTTCCTGGAATTTTTTTTTCTTACAGAGCAGTTATGTGCAGTTAGAGACACAACAGCCTGTGAAAACCTTCATGAGAGTCCACCTCCTAGCATGTGCTTTCCTCACCAAAGGAGAATGATATCTGGCCTACTTGCTGCCAATGTGTGTGGAAATAGATGACTATGAAATTGAGAATTTTCAGTGCTATGCCAAAAAAATTTTTTTTGCATTTTAATTGCGCAAAGTTCCAGATTGCTTCATATGAGTTTTATTAAGGATGGGACATTCGAATCCTTGAATTCCGCGAATCTTGAAAAGATTAGAGATTCGAAAACTCGAATCATCATGCTTTTTCGTCATTCGAATCTTTCGAATCTTAACCTGAACAACTTGGAGGTTGGTGCTTGTTCTAGAGTGATATTTGTTCAAATTTTTGTCTAGAAAACAGTCAAAGAAGATCGTCTACAGTGTATACACAGCTATTTGAAATAGCTCGTTACTTCCAAACCGGTTGCAACAGTGAAGGAATTGTTCAGCCAAACACCGAGAGCAACCGCTGAAGCGACTGGCATCTCCCATCGTACAGTGCCTTAGCGACCATGCCTCAAGTATAGTGGGATAAGTTACTTAGCTATATTTTATCCCTTTCTTGGCAGCTGTTATCGAGGCTACTGTTGTGCAGTGGAAGCATATCCGGCGCGTAACTGGAAGACCCTGGGTTCGATTCCCGGTAGCAGCTGATAAATTTTTTCGTGACTCACTTATAAACGTGGAAAGAGCAATGACTTCTATTTGATGGTGGAGAGTGTGACCTTGAGCCACATCGTGCACATGACTCAAGTTACTCTGTCTACAGCTCAGCACTTCTAGTTCTTTTCAACTCCCCGCATCATCTCACTTGCACACCCTATCAGTATTATGCTTGGCGTCACCCGGTCTGCATTTTTTGTCTCAATCTCAGCATTTTTCACACTTTATTGTTTTTATTCCTACGTAGTTTCTATCGCTAACCTGTTTACACATACTTAGGAGCGATTTTTCTTGTGCCTGTCACACAACCATCGCATCTCCTGTGACCTGCAACGAATGTCAACCCACGAGATGGCATTGTCTCAAGATCTTCTAATATCTGGAACTATTTCCAAATTTTGCATAATGAAAACTATGCAAATTGCAGTCTGTGTTCTGCAAAAATATCCAAAGGAAAAGGGTCACACACTACTTTAGCAATGTGAAAACATTTGAAAGCCAAACATTCATCCAAATTTCAAAAACTGAAAGGTAGAAGTTCACCATCCCCATTACTGACTCCAGCTTCACCCTTAAGCCCTTTGACTGTCAGAGTTGACTCCCAATTGGAAGACAATAATGACCCAGATGATCCAGTTGTCATTGGGAGTCTTGTATCATTTAGTTCAACTCCTAGTCCAGGTTCAGCAGCTTCTTCTTATGGAGGACAAAACCCCTTTCAAGCATCCCCAGTAAAATGAAAAGCAGTATCTTCTAACCAACCAACTCTGAAAGCATTTATTGATTAAATGCAAAGTTTTAAGCCTGGAGGCAAAAGAGCTAAAACAATTACCAGATTAGTCACCAAAATGATCTGCAAAGATAACCAACCATTGTCCATAGTAGAAGATAAAAGTTTTAAAAAGTTGATAAACCACCTTGAGCCAAGATATATCATCCCAAGCGGAAACACTTTGCCCAAAAGGTAATTTCAGAGATGTATGAAGAAGAAGAAATAAAAGTTCTTTCTTTTAGATAAAACAGAGTTTATTGCAGTCACAACAGACGTGGATATCAACATCTTCTGATCTTTAAAACCTCAGTTTCACAGTTCACTTCATAAATGAAAACTTTGAGTATCATCACTTGTGCTTAGAATGTAGATTCCCTTTGCAGAAGTTTCACATACAGCACCTGCAATAGAAACTTTCATTACCAACACTATGGAAGAATGGAATCTCTTAGAAAAAGATGTGTGTTTCATGAGAAATAATGGGCCTAATATGGTTGCAGCTTTAACACAATACTTTTGACCACTTGCCATGCCTTGCTCATACATTTCAATTAGTTCTCAAAGATGGTTTACTAAACAAGAGTAAAATTAAGGAAATAATGTTAACCTGCCGGAGTATTGTGGGACATTTCAAGCATTCTTCTAAAGCCATGGAAGTTTTACGAGCTTCTCAAGCTAAGCTAATTCTTAAACCCCATCGTTTGATACAGGACGAACCGACTAGATGGAATTCTCAGCTTCACATGTTCATTCGTATCATGGAACAAAAGCAAGCTGTTTTATTATCAGCTTCCGAGTTCAATTTTCAGGTAGATCTTAGTGCTCGACAGTGGACAACTATAGAAAAAGTGATACGAATCCTAGATGTGTTTGATAGAGCTACATTTGCGGCCAGTTCCAGTGAAGTAACAATCTCAGAAATAATACCTTTGGTAAATAGCACCATTAGTGTTCTACAAAACTTCTAATCAACTTTAGGCTCCATACAGGGTTTTCGAAATGACTTGCTTGCATCTGTAAAAAGGCACTATCAGTCTATTGAGGCCGAAAAATTGTATGCTCTTGGAACTATACTGGATCCCCAATTCAAAGGAAGTGTATTTTTGAGTAAAGAAAACCTTGAACAAGTTGGATCAACGCTGTCCATTGAAATTTCTGATATTAGTATTTTGCACGCAGATGACAGTAATCTGCAGTCATCAGAACAAAGTCAAAGAGATACCACTCAAAAATCGTTAACTCAACAACAAGGAGTTCATAGCATGTGGAGTTACTATTCTCAATTGATGATACCATCTACCAACAGTGAGCAGAGTTACAATTTGTCTCCTGTAGAAGAAATAAATGCCTACTTAGCAGAAACACTGCTTCCACCATCTGCAGACATCTTTAAATACTGGAAAAACAACAAAATTTGAGGAAACTCTTTAAAAAGTTCTTAATCACACCACCATCAACATTAATGTCAGAAAGACTATTCAGCACATCAGGTGTCATAGCTGATAAAAAACGAAGTAGGCTAGACCCAGATTAAGTTTGAATGCTAGTGTTTTTAAATAAAAATCTCCATTAAAGGTTTCTGATTTTTTTTTACATTGCCCTGAAAGAGTTCAGTGTTTAGTGTTTTTATTAACTCTTAAAACAAACATGTTTTTGATTCTTTGAATAAAGCTCATGTTGAGAAATGGCTTCCTAGTTTAATTGAATTAATAATCTAAAGCAACTTATGGGATTTTACTAGGAAATTTTTTCATTAATAGCAAATTTGTAATCAGTTTCCAAAGCAATTTCCAAAAAAGAAAACTGAAAGAAGGAATAGAGATGGAGAAAAATCAAAATTCCATCATCAATGACTGCAAAGGATTTTCCCTGCCTAACATCTGGCAGGATTTGTTGAAAAATAACCTAAACCGTCAAGGTTAACCGTAACCGTCAAGGTAAACCGTAACCGGGATAGTGACAAGAAAAAAGTGACAATAACAAGACAGCCTGAAGAAGGAGAAGAGTTTTCTCCGAAAATTTGCTATTAATGAAAAAATTTCCTAGTAAAATCCCATAAGTTACTTTAGATTATTAATGTTTTTGATTTTTTTAATTTTCTGAAAGAATTTACTCAATTTAGAATTCCATGTTTAGTGTTTATCTACATTAACTCTTGAAAATATTCTCTCCACCTCTACACTTGCTTTGATTTAAAAAGATTTTGGAACTTTTGTTATTAAAAAAAATGTCAAAAATGTGAATTGTTACTCAAATATTTTTTTGTCAAATTATGTTCAGAAAATGGAAATGAACCTCAAGACTCAAGAGTTATGTACTTCATTTAGTAAATGTAAATTATAAATTTCATTTGTATCTTCTTAATAAGTATGGGTATATTTTTTTTAAAACTGTATTCTTTAATTTGCTTTTCATTAACACAGATTTCAAATTTTGATTCAATTTAAAACTTTTAATTTTAAGTAGAAGTCTTTTCTTTTCCTTTTTTTTCTTCTTATAATTATTCTTATATGAAGGATTCGGAAGATTCAAGGGATTCAAGAACATTTTAGGACTCGGATTCGAGAAAATTTAGGATTCGTCCCAACCTTAAGATACAGAACAATTTTTATACAGGGAAAATTTTCCGCTTCGTTGAAGATGTAACTCATACCGAAGAACACTCTGTAACAGTGGAACCCATATGACTTTATAAGACTCCTAAATGCATAATAAATTTTATCTTAATTTGCAAAATATAAAACAATGCGCTATGATTCTAGCAAAAATTTTATCTCCTGGAATTTTTTTATGATCTTTTGAAAAAGTTCTGTGATTTATTTTCTGTAATTGTGTATGAATCCAGCACGTACAACTTTATCTCATTTAGATTAAGAAAGAATTTAATGTCTTTTTGGGTAAAAAAAAATGGCCTCTTTTTCTTTTTTAAGTTTGCACCTTGCCCATTTGTAATCCTAGAATGAACCCTGTGTTCAAGTCTCAAGCCTTGTCTGTACTATGTGATGTATGGCTCTTTCTTGGACAATTTGGTTGTCTCCACATCTAGTATTTATTTTGTTTGATTCTACCAATTCTTTAATTTATTTGAAAAAAAAAAAAATCTTCAGGAATTATGGGCCATTTTTTTTTTTTTTTTTTTTTTTTTTTTTTTGCAAATTTTAATCTGAGCAAAAGATTGAGAAGTATTTTAATATTTTGGGAACTACACCGGAAGCATTAAAAAAATGTTACTATAGCTGTTTTGGTTTTTCCAGTACTTCATGAGAACATTGGTCATCTGATGCACATTTCTTTTGAAGCAAAAGCCCAGATTTAAGCAACTGATACAGCTAGTTTACAAGTTTTATTTGAATTATGAACTGAAAGTAATTGTACTGAAAAGACCACTAACTGATGGGGATATTAGTTTCAAATTTCAAGTTCAAACCCAATTTTAACTTGTGTCACTTTGACATTGTTTTAAATTGTAAATAATATATTCTTTGTACTGAAACGATAACATGGCTGTTACACGATATAGATGTTATGTTATTAGGTACTATTTATACAATATACTACCTTCCAAGGAATCAAAATTTTGACTCCGTAATGCACATCCTCGAGTCTCGTTAACATGATTACTGGATTTTATGGGTTCCTAGAAATGCTATTTGCAAACAGATGAGCCATCATTTGTTGTTACTGATTGCATTTTATAATATTATTAGGTGTTTATTTTTTTTATTTACAGCTCCAGCATTTTCCCCAGTGGTATATGCAATGATAAAATGCTTCTTATCATTATTGATTTGATTTGATCATATTTTTATGATTATTCATTTGTATTTGCTTTTATTTCTTAATATTTAGCTCCAGTATTTTTCCCAACAGCACACTCAATGAATGACCAAATTCTTGTTATTTATTGATTGTATTTTATGATATTTTTCATGCTTATATATTTGTATATGCTTATTTAGTTTTATTTTCAGCTCCAGCATTTTTCCCAATGGCGTATGCAATGATCAAACCCTTCTTAAGTGAAGAAACAGCAAAAAAAATACATGTTTATGTCAAAGGTTGGTTAGCAAATTCATTCTGTTGCAAATTTTTATTCAGTTGCTAGATTTCCAGAAAAGAATTTATATGTTTATATGAAGAGGTTTTATGTTTAGTGTTTGATTTTGAAATTGGACACATAACAAGAATTTGCTAAGTGATTCCTTTGAACATTACTTTTTAGCATTTTCTTCTCTGAAGCTTTATGTATGTCATACATACGTATGTACACTCAATGGACAAAACATTAGAGATACCTACCTAATAATGTGTTGGTCCTCCTCTGGCATGACTAACAGCCTGTGTACACACCTAGGCATCAATTCCACCAGATATTGGGGAGTTTCTGGGGGTAATACCAGCCATACCTGCATACACAAATGGGAAACGAATTTTCCTGAAGAAATTATTCTTCGCAAATACATGGAAGGCGATACAGATGAAATCATTGGTACAGATGTGCTTTATTTTCACTATTGTCCATGTAGCCACTTTTTCAGAAAACTTGGAAGATTATATTGCCCTGAAGCGGGACATTGGATTACTCATTTCCTGCTCTAGAGCAATGTAATTTTCAAGTTTTCTGAAAGAGTGGCTACATGGACAGTAGTGGAAATATGGCACATCTGTACCAATGATTACATTTGTATCAGCTTCCATGTATTTGCGAAAAAATTTCTTTGGTGAAATTTGTTTCCCATTTATGTATGATGTTCTATGAAGTACCGAAGCTTGGAGCTACATCCAACCCCGTATGTGAGAAAAGGTCGTAGGGACGCTACGATGAAGCTCATAGTTGCTTCAACTAGCGCAAATCTGAAATGTTCTCAGATTTCTAAGTTACAACTGCTTATCTTCAGTTGCTTGGAACTTTCTTGTCCTGGGTGATGTAACGGATAGCATGCTCAACCTGTAATCGGGAGGTGCGGGTTACATGGATCTGATGTTCTGCTCCACTGCATCCCAGAGGGCTTCCTCAGGGTTTACTGTCATTTGCAAAAATTTAAGATCACCTGTTAATTTATTGAAAATTAAAGTTTTCAAGGAAACAACTAATTGCTAGTCAGAGATATTTGAAAAAATGACACTACAGATGAATACTTACATTCTTTAGAACACGAAAAGATCGAAACCAGTACTTTTTGTGGCCACCTTTGTTTTTATAACAGACAGAATACCACGTGGCATACTCTCACTGAGGGATTTGTAGTGGTCGCTTAAAATGTCTTTGCACCATACGTACTTTGTCGCATCAATCAAAGCTTGGGGATTTGATGGCTGTTTTTCTGCTACCTTGTCTTTTAAAATGATCCACAAATTTTTGATGGGGTTAAGTGGGCCAGTCAAGCACGGTTGTGTTTTTCCTCTGCAGGTAGTCCTTTGATGTCTTTTCTTTGATCGGTGGCATGGAACACAATCATGTATAAAGATTGTGCACTTGCATATGAGTTAACAGCTTCTCATGTAACATTTCCACATAAAAAGGACCAGTCATGGTAGTGCCTGTTGGCAAAAAGGATAATGAAGCAGTACTGGATGCTGACATAGCACCCCATATCATCTGACTAGGTGGATGTCTCATGGTGCTAACTGTGTACTTTGCATCAAACCTTTTGCCTTTTGGTCGTCGATCATGTGCTTCACGTGATTATAAATTGATGCACAGTTGACTCATCAGAAAAAGAACTTGACTCCAATTTTGAGCAGTCCACGATTTGTTGATGCTTTGCAAATTGAATTGTCTTCTTTTTCTTGACAGAGGTTAGTCTACATTTATGTGCAGGTTTATTAGACTTTAATGCAAAATCTGTGCTGAGACGTCGGAAAATAGTGTTGATAATAATATCAGACCCTTTCAAATGTACAAAGGCCTTGATTTTCTTGCATGAACTCCTTGGGGAACCCATAACTATTCGCCTTATGGTATTGTCATCACGCGAGGTTGTTTTCCTTGGACATCCACTTCTCTTTCAGTCGCTAAGTTCACCTGTATCTTGACATTTCATGATCGTATTATGAATCGCATTCTTGCTCACATTCACCTTTCTGCTTATATCACGTTCGGAGTATCCTGCATGATATGAAGTCACTATTTGTGCCCTCTGTGTAACACTTAATGATGCTTTTTTTGCCCATTTTTTGTTATACAGAAAATACGTACAAAACCTCTCAGCATAAAAACCAGAAGCAACTTACGCTTGCACTCTTCCCCCAACTTTATCAACAGCTGCCACTGTAGGATGATGCAACCCCTACAGAAAGTTGAGTAATGCAGACAGTAGCTCACGCAATCGGGAGAAATCTCCTGATACCAAGAGGTGGTCTTAAACTTTTGCAAATGACTGTAATTCCGGAGGATCTTGAGGGCCACTGGATGGTTCCAGAGTCAGACGAGTGTTCCTCAAGCCATGCCTATGTGGTTGCGGCTCTATGGGGCCACACACTGTCCTACTGGAACAGACCCTCCTCCGCAGGATGCGCGAAGGTCGTGAAAGCGTGTAGATGATCAGCCAGCATATGCTGGTAGCATGCAGTGGTTAAGGACCTCTCCAGACACACTAAGGGGTCCTAATGAACCCCATGAGAAGGTTCGCCAAACCATCACAGAGACATCACCACCTTGAAGTGAGCCGACCTGGCATGACACGGTCATGGCCTCACGCTGTTGATGGCACATCTGTACCCTCCCTTCAGCTTGGTACAGCTGAAAATGAGATTCATTTGGCCACATGATGTGGAGACACTCTGTAGAGGTCAGTGCGTCAGGTCAGTGTGTGCCTTACCATTCACTTGATGGTGCTTGGGCCTCTGGGCATTTAACCTGGATGTAATTTGTGCTGCCATTGCCAAGTGATCAGTCTGTACAAGCCTGGACAGTCTACTTTGAGCCCAGTCATCAGTGGCGTGGGGTCAGTAACTGCTTGTTGTCTTGGTGCTGGTACATCCATCAATGGAATACTCACGGTACATCCCTTGATACATTTGCCCTTGGGAATCCTAGAGTTCTTACTACTTGGGCAATAGAATGACCCATCTATCTCTCTTGCACTGACAATGCATCTACAATCAGAGTTGCTCAGACCACCACATTTACCCATATTCATCTATTGGGATGCGCTGTTGGGAAGCCCTGCTGTCCGCCTATTTATTCCCTGCGCTCAGTTTGGGTCTGTTCCACTCTGTGCAGGGAATGCCCATGTCAACTGCCCATCACCCCTATCTCTTAATATTTTGTCTACTGAGTGTGTGTGCATATATATATACATATATATATAGAACAAGTTGCATGTAAATAAAAAAATAAATTATCAGGAAAAACGAAAATGTTGATGCAAAAAAGAAGAGAGATGAGGACAACTAAAGAAGATGTGACTTCCAAAGTGGAATATATAGAACTATGCAAGACAGTACGAAAAAGTATCACTGAAGACGTAAGAAAATTCAACTGTGAACTAGTGAGGAAAGCAATTGAAAACAACCAAAGCCTAAAGATAGCAAAGGGACATCTCAGTAAGGGAAGAAAACAGATTATGGCACTGAGAAAAGAAGATGGTTCTGTAACAAGAAATAGAGGCGAAATTTTGACAAGAGTGAAAGATTTCTACTCAAAATTATATGAAAGGGATGATACATGCACTCCAGACATCATGAAAGATACCAGTACCAGAGTTCTTCCAGTCCTTCCAGCAGAAGTTGCACATGCAATCAAGAACATGAAGTGGGGAAAAGCTCCAGGAGAAGATGGAATTACTGTAGACATCATACAAGAAGCAAGTGGAGAAATCGAAACAGTACTCGCCCAAATTTTCACTCGATGCCTTAATGAAGGAAAGATTCCTGAGGATTGGAACACCGCTACAATGATCCTGCTACATAAGAAAGGTGACATTGAGGATCTCGGAAACTACAGACCTATCAGCCTCCTATCAGTAGTTTATAAAATCTTCACTAAAGTTCTTTCACACCGCTTGAAGGTAACACTGGACATGGCTCAACCGAGAGAACAAGCTGGATTCAGGAGTGGCTACAGCACAATAGATCATATCCATGTGCTGAGAGAACTAATTGAAAGAGCGAGGGAATATGAACTTCCATTGTGCATGGCTTTTATCGATTATGAAAAAGCCTTTGATTCGGTGAAACCATCAGCAGTTACAATGGCTCTGAAAACCTGCGGTATTGAAGATGCATACATTAATATTATTAATAACATCTATGAAAATGCAAGTGCAAAGATTAGGCTGTTTGAAAATACAACACACATAAAAATTGGAAAGGGAGTGAGACAAGGTGACACCATATCTCCGAAGCTCTTTAATGCCACATTGGAGGGTGTTTTTCAGTCACTGAGCTGGGAAAACAAGGGGATAAAGATTAATGGAGATTATCTAACCCACCTTCGTTTTGCTGATGACGTAGTCATTTTTGCAACTAACCCATCAGAGCTGCAGAGTATGATCCAGGAACTTGCTGACAAGAGTAAAGAAGTGGGATTAAAAATGAACTTTCAGAAGACAAAAGTGATGTTCAATGCTTTTACAAGAAATGAAGATTTATCGATTGATGGAGAAAAGCTGGAGATAACAGACACGTACGTTTATCTTGGACAGCAGATATCAAGTGAGGGTCACATTGATGAAGAAATTAATCGGCGTACAAAACTTGCCTGGAGAGCTTTTGGAAGAAACAGCATAATTTTCAAGAGCAATATGCCATTATGTCTTAAAAGAAAAGTATTTGATCAATGCATCCTTCCAGTGCTTACGTATGGTGCAGAAACGTGGACCTTAACTAAGAGAGACGTACAAAGGCTGCAGACAACTCAAAGAAGCATGGAGAGGTGCATACTTGGTGTAACCAGGAGAGATAAGAAGAGGAACTCGTGGATCCGAAAAATGACAAGAGTGGAAGACATCATGATCAGAGTTAAATCCCTGAAATGGCAATGGGCTGGACATACTGCCAAAAGGACAGATCATCGATGGACAGCCGAAATTTTAGATTGGATTCCAAGGGACAGGAAAAGACCCAGAAGAAGACCACATGGGAGATGGGTGGATGAAATTCGAAAGTATGCAGGGGTGACATGGAGGAGACTGGCACAAGACAGACCGTTGTGGAGGAAACTTGGGGAGACCTTCGTCCAGCAGTGGATTGATAATGGTTGACAATGATGATGATGATGATATAAATACACACATCATATTGACAAAAGTCACCGGACACCCCTTCAAAAGCAAATAAACAGATCCGCTGCTTTGTTAAGATGCGCGGTACAGTTGCAAACATTATAGAAACAAGCCTGCAGCTGACTGCGATCATATAGCACTGTGAGGTTGAGTGAAAATGTCACGGAACTGACTTTGAGAAAGGAAAGATTGTTGGGTGTTATATTAGTGGGTTGTCCATAAGAGAAACCCAGAGGCATTTAAACATACCCAAATCAACTGTTCTGGATGTACTGAATAAGTGGAAGACATGCAGCGCCCCTGAAGCTGCAAAACGTGCCGGCAGACCAAAAAAAATGTACACGTGCCATTCGCAGAGAACTTCATTCCATGCGTTACTGTGGTCGTGCTCCTGCTCATAAGCCTTTCATCTCCGCTCGGAATGCTACTCATTGTTTAGCATTTTGTAAAGACCATTTATTGTGGACCGTAGATCGATGGAAACGGGTCCTATGGACTGATGAATCCAGATACATGATATATCAGTCTGATGGCCGTGTGTTGGTATGGGGGCAGCCGGGGAACGCTATTTACAACAATGTACTGTTCCTACGGTCAAGTTTAGAGCTCGCAGTGCACTCATGTGGGAGTGTTTTTCGTGGTATGGTCTTGACCCATTGGTTATCGTGGACAAACCTGTTAACCAGCATGTCTACCTCGATATTCTGGACAATTATGCCCTACCAATTCTGTGGCAATACTATGGAACTGAGCCTTGTTGGTACCAGCAGGATAATGCACCAAGCCATAAAGCAAGGACTGTTATGGCATGGTTTGATGATAATTCCGTATCGTGTGTAGACTGGCCAGCACAGAGCCCTGATCTAAATCCCATAGAGCACCAATGGGATGAATTAGAGCGCCGCATAAGAAGTTCAGAACCAAGGCCTACTACTAAGCAATAGTTAGTGACAGCATTATGGACTGAATGGAAGAGCATACCTATCGCTGTGTTCCAAAACCTAGTCAAACGCATGTCTTGAACGGTCAGTGCCTGCATTAAGACCAAAGGTGGACAGACACCGTACTAATGTATGTCAATAAAAGCTATGTTGTGTTTCTCTTCTATGTGTCTGGTGACTTTTGTCAGTATAGTGTATATATATTTGCGTTTCAACAGGCTCCACGTTTTTTAGAAATTTCATCTATTTAGCAACAAACACTGAAATAATGAACTGTCAAGTCTCATGCCAAAAGTAACTAATTTGAGGCCGATTGGGTATGAGAACTGCTCATCTGGCAGCACAGTTTAAGTGTGTGTCTTGTAACGTGATTAAATATGAAAAGTAATAAAGTTGAGGTCAGTCAGACATGGAAACTTGCTCTTGTAGCACAATTGGACTGTGTGTTTTGTAGTATGATGAAATGCTTAAGAGAAAAAAATGAGGGCAATCAGACTAGTGAATTGGTAGTTCTTGTAACATATTTGACTGTGTGTGTCTTGTAGCATGATGAATGTCAAAAGTTACAAATTTGAGGTTGAAGCCAGCTTTGTGTGGAAGTTTGTTGTTCTTGTAGTATAATTGGACTATGTCTCTTGTAATATGATGAAATGCTAAAAATAACAAATTTGAGGCCAATCTGTTCTACAAGAACGACCATGGGAATTGGCCATTTGTGTAGCACAGTTAAACTGTGTGTCATTTGTAGCATGATGGAAAGCTAGAGGTGGTGTCAAACAACCACAGTTTGTAAATTTTATAGGTGTACAAATTACCTGTGTAAAGCACACTTCACTGGTTTGTCTCCAGACATCTCGTTGCAGCTGTATTCTTCAAATACTGCCCAAACCTGCAAACTATATGGTAGTCTTGAAATTCTACATCCATGTACTAATCTCTCATTTGTAGCAACTAAGACTTATTAAAAAAATGAGTATGAAATCATGAGGCAAATAACTGCGTCCCAACAATTTCCTGTTTCCAAACTGATTTAAGTTGAAGTCAGATAATCGTCTTGTACCACTGAAAAAACTGATAGAAAATAAAGGTAAAAGATGGCTTTGCTACACTTGCCGCATACGCAGTTGGTCAGTAAATACCAAGTATCAAAAGGAAGCACAAACAGTTGTTTGTATTTAGGCTGTAATTTGTGATATAACATCAGACATCAAGATACCAAAATGACATACCTGAGCTCCAGAGTTGTTATCCATAGTATATATCTGCATAATATTCACTGCATGACAACACTAACATAGAACTGTGGAATATAGAATAGAAATATATATGGCAAATACAAGTTTGCAGTTCAGTTCTCACTTGGTGACAAAAAACATCATGTTCATTATCTTTACTCGCTGACATGTGTTCATAAATTAAATGCACCCATGCTTTTTCTTATTCACAGTCATTTCTCTTTCACAGCCATTTTATTTCACATCACACCACTTTTCATTTCACTTCACAGCACTTCTCCAGTCTCTTTTTACAGTCCCAGTTAACAGGTTTTTTACACACTTTATTTTACTTACTAGAAAAACTTCAGAGCAGTGTGAGCAATATGGCTAACAAAAACCATCTACGAAATTCACAATTTCCATTCCTTTCCATACAACTTTCACCCTATAGATTATAAAATTCAAGAATTTTGTGTGCAAAATTAATCATAAAGTCTCAAATTCCATCATGAAAAGAGTTTACCAAGTTAAGAAAAATGTTTAATGCATAGCACCTTTTGCAAATAAATCCACAGTTTGCTATACAGAAAGCGTAGAGATCTTGCTGAACACCAGCTACTGCCCTTGTTAATATCCCTCTCCTCTGGGTCTCTCATTTGGAAATGAACAACTAGCAAACACTAGGAAAATGCAGTTCTCATTCCATAAAAATGAAACCAAGGTCTACCTAAAGAACCAGCTAGCAAAAATTTTGCACTGCATAATGAGGTTAAAAAACAACAACTTTTATTTCCAGTTTGACAGTTATTATGTGAATTTGGTTTTGGTATATAAGAATAGTAACAATATGTGTTGGTAAACCAATTTAATGTGGTAGTGGTCTTATTTAACAATGTGACTGTGTTGGATCTCTTGGTAAAGCTCTGTGTGAATGTTTCACAATTTCTGTAATTTTGACTTTTTTATTTCACATTTCAAAGTGGTGCAGTTGTATTTGTGAACAATCGAATGTTTATTTCATGTACAAGTTATAGTCATGTGTTGCTAATACCAACATAAATCCAGAATAGTTTCAGAAAAATGGTTATTCACATGATATGAAGTTTTATTTGTCATGTCTCACATGCATTGCTTTAAAGAATGGTCTATTTGGAATGAGTTTTCTTCAGTTAATAGAGAAGTGCATCGCACAATACCTGCAGACAATGTCTTAAATTGTTTTTAGAATGTTCCGTGTGTGTTGTGCTGTAGTGACCAAGGAATGAGAAAAGAAAACTGTTGAGGAAAACAAATAACAATTGCGTCATATATAAACCTATGGTGATTTATTGTTGGAGGATAATTCTTTGCACTTTTTCATCTGTAACTGTGTGTTCATTCGTTTCTCATTTATGTTTCCATTAAGTACAAATCAAAGTGTGCAATGTGAGTAGAAGTATTGAAAGAAGAAATTTGTTAGCACATGTGTTTTATGTGTCTACTTATTTTTAGTGATGCCTGTTGCTAATTTTCAGTTATGAAAATTTTGGGCTGCCTGCAATAGTGATTAAGCTTCTGGTTAAATTCTATAAATTATTTGTTGAGAGGGAATAAACTTTAAAGTAATTTGAAGAATATTTTGTTTGATGTAATTTACATGGGATGGCCACTAGTAGTTGTAACTCTATGTAATCCTGCATATCTGCTAAGTTCCTTCTTACTACTGGTTGTCATCTTACTACTGGTTGCCAACTTGATATCTTTGCAATTACTCTTCATATTATTTTTGCAGTCAATTATAATTTTGTGCATTCTCAATTTTAATTCAAGATGGCCTTCTAAATCTCCACTATAGCTGAGCCCAAGATGTTAAGTGTAGATAGATTGCTGCTTTTTTCTGTAGATCCTGGAACACCAACCCGTTAGATTGGAGTAATTTTCATTAACCCATTGTTGGTTGCACTCTATAAGCATTTCTCTCACACTTTACATATGAAGAGTGTCATTTATTTTGAAGTGACCCTAAGGAGCACTATCCCTGCTCTAGCTGACTTTTAGAATATTCACAACAATCTGTTATTAATACCGATAAGGATTAGTGTATCTTCGACCTTCAAACAGTCTGCCTTTGCTCTTGTGTGTTTCGGGCGAACATTTCTCTATCAAGCGACCACCGGCGTTTGTGTTGTATTTTTATAGATAACGCGATGATACGAGTGGGGTTTCCCTAATTTGATTTGTAACTGTATCTATTAACTATATTTTTTTCAAAGAAAAAATTTTGAAGTGTCATTACTGAGTAGACTATTTAAAACAGCGGGAAAAGGTACTGTTAGAAAAACTCGTGCACAACCACTGGCATTGTTCACCGTGTAGTGACCAATGACGGGTTAATCAACAGTATGTTTAACTATCACTTATTCTTCCCACATTTCCTTAAAACTCTTAAGGGAAAAGTTGCAGAAATTATTTATACACCATTACTAGCCCATATTGCATAACCAACTATCCATTTTTCTTTAGTGTACATATGTTATTTTTTAGATTGCTGTACCTTTCGCTTGCAGCTGGGTAAATATGTGAAGTACATGTAATATCTTTGTAAGCAAATGTTTGAATCTTGTTATTTTCTCTATGATTTTGTTCCATTGCTTCATTTTATTTTTTTGTAGGACTTTTTATTTCATTTTATTTTCATCTTACATGCTGTTATTTTGTTTCTGATTCATATTTTGTTTTATGCTTTTGACAGCTTTAGGTTTTGGTTTTGTTGCTGCTTTTGGTCTTTTTGTTGCCTTAGCTCTTCCACAGACTAAAATCTAGTCTTCACTATTTGTATTTTGTTAATGGTTTAATAAGGTAAGAAAGAGTTCATTTTCTATTTTGATGCATGTTGATTTTGTCAAGATCTCTTATGATGTAATCCTAAGTAGCCCTTTTGTTTAAACTTGATGGAAACACTGCAGTTTAAGTTAATCATTTTACTTATTGAATATTTTGAATTGAACTGCTGATGTGTCACTGAATCAATACTTTTTAAGAATGTTTGAATGCATGAATTTAAACATCTTTGTAAGATTTTAATGAATGTATGAATTTTTTACATTAAATGCAAGGTGATAAAAGAATTTCATGTGCTATATGTAATTCATTATCTTTACAAAAGCACCCTTACTATTTAGATGCAGGGTTCGTACACCTCCTGGAATTTAAGGGGAACTCCATAAATGGGCCTTTTTCTCTTATTTCCCCCTCAGATTCCTAGAAAACTCCTTAAATTTATTGACTCCCAGAAATTTAGTGAGCAGGAGTTGAACCCCCTCCCCTCCCTCAAAAAGCATGATTTTTCTTCACTTGCTGGAAGGTATTTAGAAGTTACCTTTCCCAGCTGACATTCACTCAGGTACCTCCTGTTGGGGTGAGTAATAGGCATGATTGGATAACCTTTGTTATTGTAGTCACTATGGAAATTTAAAATCTCAGTGAAAAAATGTTATTGAACATCTGTGAAAAGTTTATTTTAAAGTTTCTAACATTTAGTAAACATTTTTGGGATTGTTTATGGGATATTTTTAATATTGTGGCATTTCTACAATGTTTCTGTGATATTTTTGGATGTCTTATTGTCATCTGCCAGCCAAAAATGTTTGAAACCACCAGAAATTGTTGCTCTAGCAGGGATAAGAATGTCCTGGGAATTTTAAATTTTTCTGACCAAGATGTTTTTCTTATTATTTCTCTTCCTAATTATATTCTTTTTTTGTAATATATTTTTTTCTGATTTTGTTCCTCATTCTCAATACCTTTGGTAATAGCAAAAAAGAACAATTTTGTATTTTTCAAGATTTTTTAATGAAATGCATGTTTTCCTATTTGTAACAGTCTTCTTCAAAACCAATCAGTAGAGCAAGCATTTTTGGCCCTTCCTCTTTTTAAAGCGAAAGTAAATTTTAAAACTGGCACTTAGTTTGTCCATGATGGAATCTAAGCCATTTCTATGACCCATAAAATTGTTTCCACAGCAGTGTTGATAATGCAGTACCGGTTTTTTATATTTAATGTCACTTAAAATGTGCGGGCAAGCATTTTTCTTTTTTCTTTCTTTCTTTCTTTCTTTCTTTTGTTTTAAGTGAAATTCATGTTCAAAAACGCCACTAAGTGGTCACTGCACAGAGAAGACAACTTTATATGGAATGAAAGATTGTGACAGAAAGCTGAAATTTTGATTTTGCTTCTTGATTTGTTTGTGAACAAAAAGAAAACTGCCTGCTCTTTTTTGTCTGTTGCTATAGCAAGGAGTAACTAAGAAATTGAAAACCATGCATTTTCAGAGAAATTAAACTTTAGAAAGTTTTAAAAAGTTCTGATGTCATCATCAACTCCTGGTAAATAGATTTCAGATTAAAAGAATTCTTGAAATCATTATCACACGCATAAGTTACGTTGAAAAATTATGAGCGGGACGTTTCGGTAGCAACTTCTACCTTCATCAGCCATGGAATGAGACACGTGGTAATAGTGTCAGTTGTTGCCAGATTTCAAAATCGCTTTCCAAATAATAGGGATGTTAAAAGGTGCATCAGTATTACAGGTGTTAGGGGTAAGGTAGATTTCAATGCTTTCGCGGTATCTGAGGGCATGCCGATTGCTGAATGGGGCGATTCGCTTAACATTGTGCCAATTGGGAGCCGCAGACGTATCGCTGATGGTTAAAATTGAAAGGGAGGTGGAAGGGCTACCTTTCTTAACACCAGCGATATGCTCCATCAAACGCCGGTTTATGCTGCGGTAAGTACTATCAATATAGTTCCATCAAACGCCTGTGGAAGTGTTGATTGGGATAGAGTAGACACCTTGTAAATCTGGGGGTTTATTGAGATCTCTGTCCTTAAGGATGAGTTTGAGAAGATCTCACTAGGCCTCTCTGTTTACAGGAAACCTTCTGCCACCCATAATATCATCCCTTACCATTCTCGCACTTTTGGAAAATACAAACTGTCTGCTCTAAAGTCATACATTCACTGAGCCAACCTTATCTGCAACAGCCATTCTGCTCTTCAACTAGAATATCAGAACATCATCAACATTGGCAAATTGCATGGCTTTCCACCCCTCTTATTACATAGACTAATCAAGAGGTTTGAATCACAGAATAGATCTAGTTTACTGCCTGAACCTTCCACCACCCATCAGTTTGTTGGCACTTTGCCCTTTAGCTTGTCCTTCACTCGTAAAGTTTGCTCTATTTTCAAGTCTTTTGGCTACAGGATTGCAGTCAAACCACCTCCACATCTTCTCAAACTCATCCTTAAGGACAGAGAACTCAATAAACCCCTAGATTTACAAGGTGTCTACTCTATCCCTATCAACACTTCCACAGGCATTACCCACTATATTGGTAGTACGTACCGCAGCATAAACCGGCGTTTGATAGAGCATATAGCTGGTGTTAAGAAAGGTAGCCCTTCCACCTCCCTTTCAATTTTAACCATCAGCAATACGTCTGCGTCTCCCGATTGGCACAATGTTAAGCGAATCGCCCCATTCAGCAATCGGCATGCCCTCAGATACCGCGAAAGCATTGAAATCTACCTTACCCCTAACACCTGCAATACTGACGCACCTTTTAACATGCCTATTATTTGGAAAGCGATTTGGAAATCTGGCAACAACTGACGCTTTTACCACGTGTCTCGTTCCATGGTTGATGAAGGTAGAAGTTGCTACCGAAACGTCCCGTTCATAATTTTTCAACGTAACTTACGCGTGTGATGACGATTTCAAGAATTCTTTTAATGTTTTGTGTGTTACATGTTTTCCTGCCAATTCTTCTCACTATGATTCCTATAGTTAACGCGACTTCTAGGCAGATTTTTGACTGGAATGAAGAATGGATAGTTTTCCGTAAAGACCGTATCAAAGTCGTTTCTTTGTTATGCCAACTTCGCTTACTCATTAAGTGCAAGGGGTCCAGGGCTATTCCAATTGCTTTTCAGGTGCTTAAACCCTCTTTTCATGGAAGACGCAAGAAAGTTCTGGACCGTACCACCACCAGCCTCCTCTCCGCAGCTATCCGAGATCTCCGTGCCTCCATCGCGACTTTGGAATTCAAGTGTTACACCAGGTACCAATTTCTATCTTTCGCCACCCATCCAGCATTACTGGACAATTTTTTTATCCGAATTCATGAAATTGTATCCAGGACTCACAGTTGTGAAACCAAAAGACTTGAAAACAAGTTTCAGCACCTAGCCTCCACTCAAAAGAACACTCGAAGTTCGGCTCCCACGAAAGTTGCCGATACCAACTTTCCAAGGTATGTGAACCTGTCTTCTGTGCCTATTCCTGCTGAAATTGATAAACTACTTGCCAATGGACCAAATTTTCTCCTATTGCTAATCCTAGCCTACCACATACTATTTCATTACTGGAAGCAGCGATCCAAAACACGGATTCTGCACATCAACCGATCATTCGTACAAAATCGGCTATTGCAATTTCCGAGATTCAAACCCCAAGGCTCAAATACTCCTCCTTTTTTTGAAGAAATTTAGAAATTTCACCCAGTGTAATAATCTTGCAGTTTGCAAAGCAGACAAAACAGGATGTCCTGTCTTCATCCATAAGAATTCTTTGGACAACAAAGTGGCTGATTTCCTGGAAAAAACCAATTGCATAAGACTCAAGGCTGACAACACTGGAAAACTATGTAAAGCTGTTAGTAAGCTTTCAAAAAAATCTTCTCCAAAATCTTTCTTATGAGACCCCTCCCCCTGCAGCTTATTTTCGTACTCCCAGGTTGTTCTTACAGATCAAGCTACATAAAGTTGGACATCCCATTAGGCCATTAATTGAAAACACCTTTTCTCCTGCAGTCAATCTTGAAAGGTAATTGGTCAAAGGTTGCAAAGTTCTGACAAGAAATCATCCTTATTCTGTTGTATCAACCAAGGACTTTATCCAGAAACTCCCTTCTTCCATCAATCTTCAAGATTTCCTGTACATCTTTGACGTGGATTCATTGTTTCCTTCTGTTCCTTTCTTTGATGCCTACATGCTCATGGTCAAAAAACTAATGGAGCACCAAGAACTTCCTGGAGAACTGATCAAAGATCTTTATAACTGTTTTGGTTCATTGGAAAAGTATTCCTGTTTTGCATACAATGGTATCTATTATCAACAAAAACAAGGTGTACCTATGGGCTCTCCTCTTTCCCCCTTACTTGCTGAAATTTATTTGCAGAATATTGAAACATTAATAGTTGCCCCATCCCTCTTAAAACCCACCATTTGGTTAAGGTATGTGGATGACATCTTCATTATTTGGCCACACCAAAAACACTCTCTGTTTTAACTCATGTCTTCCATAACTTCAAAATTCTCACATATAAAATTTTCCTCTCAAGAACAGATCGACAATAATATTAGTTTTCTGGATGTTAACATCAACCCAGACTTCTCACTAGGCCTCTCTGTTTACAGGAAACCTTCTGCCACCCATTATATCATCCCTTAACATTCTCACACTTTTGGAAAATACAAACTGTCTGCTCTAAAGTCATACATTCACTGGGCCAACCTTATTTGCAACAGTCATTCTGCTCTTCAACTAGAATATCAGAACATCATCAACATTAGCAAATTGCATAGCTTTCAACCCTTCTTATTACATAGACTAATCAAGAGGTTTGAATCAGAATAGATCTAGTTTACTGCCTGAACCTTCCACCACCCATCAGTTTGTTGGCACTTTGCCCTTTAGCCTGTCCTTCACTCATAAAGTTTGCTCTATTTTCAAGTCTTTTGGCTACAGGATTGCAGTCAAACCACCTCCACATCTTCTCAAACTCATCCTTAAAGACAGAGATCTCAATAAACCCCTAGATTTACAAGGTGTCTACTCTATCCCTATCAACACTTCCACAGGCGTTACCCACTATATTGGTAGTACTTATCGCAGCATAAACCGGCGTTTGATGGAGCATATCGCTGGTGTTAAGAAAGGTAGCCCTTTCACCTCCCTTTCAATTTTAATTATCAGCGATACACCAGCGGCTCCCGATTGGCACAATGTTAAGCGAATCGCCCCGTTCAGCAATCAGCATGCCCTCAGATACCATGAAAGCATTGAAATCTACCTTACCCCCTAACACCTGCAATACTTACGCACCTTTTAACATCTCTATTATTTGGAAAGCGATTTTGAAATCTGGCAACAACTGATGCTTTTACCACGTGTCTCATTCCATGGCTGATGAAGATAGAAGTCGCTACCGAAACGTCCCGCTCATAATTTTTCAACGTAGCTTACGCGTGTAATGACGATTTCAAGAATTCTTTTAATGTTTTGTGTGTTACGTGTTTTCCTGCCAATTCTTCTCACTAAGATTTCAGATTATTAGAAAAATTCCTTAAACAGGCTTCCAAAATTCAGTATAGACCCTGCAGATATCAAGTTAGAAAATACTGGAACCATTGCTTACTTTCTAATATCATAACTATCCAAATTATATGTGTGATTTGAATATAACCCTGAATTTTATGTTATTGAGAAATGCTTACTCAACTGTTAAGCTGTGTGAGTGAAACTAAAGTAATTAAGGTGCTTGAATATTATTATCTTAAGTGTATTTTTAAAGTGTAAGCATTTAAAAGGTTATGAAACATAGGCAAATGAAGTAAGAAGTTTGTCTGGTCTGCAAGAAGCTGAATAAGGACAGTACAGAATTAAAAGAGCAGCAAATAGTTCTATGCACCTTGAACAAATTGTTATACATTATGTACTAATATTTTTTATTCTGCTTTTGAATAATATTATATATATCTTAAACATTCTACAGTTTCCAAAGCAGAGTGTGAATTGTGGGCACTGTATTCAAGTAGTACAGCTATCAGGCCCCATGATTGCAGTTTGCAGTTTGTTGGTGCATATGCATGCCCTTACGAACCTACATGTAGTTATGCATAAAGTCGATATGACTCTCAAACATTTATTAGGCAAAAACACTTTAAAACACACACACGCTCGCACATGCATGCACACAAACACTTTTCCTTCGTGCACATGGAAGGCTAAGAGAATATCTATACAAGCTGAAGACAGCTTTTCCTTTAAACTAAAAACCAACGTGGTTTCCTTTTGGAATAGCTCACCATGATGGCGATGTTGTTTTTCAGAAAGCCACAATGGCCCGTTTACATACAACATGTATTATAACTGTGCCTTAAAACATAGTCACCATGCACGAAACATACAGAAAAAATATATATACTGTATTTCGCATTGTCATGGTGAAATAAGTCTCGAAAATTTACTGTGCATTTTGGAGACTGAAGGTTATGTTTTTCATAGGCCTATGCTAACTCCAAAGGAAGGTTATCTATTTTTAAATGTTTACCGGTAAACTTTATTAATAACAAGACTGCCTTCGTCATGAAACGCCATGGGAAGACTGTTTTTTTTTTCTTCGCGTCGCTTTTGCTGGGATGCATTTACAATAAACCATGTGGTCTATACTACAAGATCGACAAATACATATGGACTTCTAGATCAAAAGAGCTGCTCTAGTGGGGTTTCGCCAAAACGTGTAAACAATCTTAGTTCACCTGTTCGAAAAGCTTTTTCTACAGTCGTAGCTGAAAAACAGGTTGTATCTTAACTTGGCAATTCGTTGGCAAACCACTTAAGAGAAAAATTACCACTTTTCACACTTAGCTAAAACAAGGCATTAATTAGCTGTCGTTACAATATTACCATAGTAAGATTTATTCTTTCTGCTTGTTTCTCTCTCAGTTCGTGTTTCATTCCTTTGATGATGCATCTTTGACTCATGTGACTTGAGTACGGTGTTGCTGACCTGTCGTGATTAAGACCAATCAGTTCAAACCTGTACCTGTTCACGCTAGGAATAAATCTGAAAGTGCGGGGTCCTTATTTTTATGTTTATTCTTTTTTCTCAAATTTTGCATTTTAAAATTGAGGTGCATTCTTGACACCAGGAAATATAGTATTTATCACTGCAACCAAAATCGAGTAATATATATATATATAATAAAATACACTCATAAATATTATTTGAGTATCAAATTAGGTATCTATTACACTGAGATCCTCACACAGAGTTTTACAATAGAGTCTTCATTTATACAGTACTAATACATATTATCATGCTGTCCCAGGTGCAAAAATTTTTGGGTTTTTCAACCCTCAGATTATTCACTTCGTCGGTTTTTGGTACATTGTCGGAGCATCACCAGTTTTTTTTTTCACTTAATTTTGAAGTGCTTTGATCTCTATTATATCTAGCCAGTCCTTTTTGCTGCCATCAGTAATGCTGGGACCACTTGCCTTTTTTAGCATTCTCACATAGAACTTTGTTGCAACCCTCAGTACTAAGATCATGGTCCTCGCCATCCATTTTGTATCATAGTTTCAATAGTGCATCAGCAAAGCATCATTATGAGAAAGTGAAAAACAATGTATGCTTAGTCACATAATCTTTAAAAGTTACTAGTGTTGCCTTCAGCTTTCCTGTGCATGTATTTCTCTCATGGATGCAGCTGGAACGCAGCATACTTTGTATACTGTGCTGAGTTATTAAGATTTCCTTGGGTAGGCTGAAAAACAGAAGACTTGATAGGAAGCTGAGACAGAGATATAATCTTGAAATCACTGCTACACAGTTTATTGCCACTATGCTATCAAGATCGATGAATGTCCTCAAGCATACTTGAAAATACTTCTTTTTCATCTAGAAGTTTGTAGTTTCTCTCACGTTATGCTTGTGAAATGGCCATATTAATTTCCAGAGTAAATGAAGCGTTGTTGTATTAGTAACACCTGCAGTTTGCAGAGACTGCCTTGAATTGCTTATGGCATCCCAACACTAATGCATTAAAGAAATGGCTGTTGTCACTATTTGTACCCCCCCCCCTTCAAAAAAAAAAAAAAAAAAAAAAAAAAGAAGGCTGAAATTCTTTGCTGTTCTTTTTATCTTTTTCCTCACATTTATCTTATGTTTAAACAACTTGGATTTCCTGACAAGAAACACTAGAAAAGTTCCATTTAACACTGTTTCATGAGACCTGTTTCCATTATGTTTTAAAGCATGTTACTGAATGATTCAGCACTATGAAGTATCATTACTCCATGCCTCCCCACAGATTTTCTTCTTGTTAGTACATGTCACCTGTAAAAACTGGTCAGCCAGTGAGTTGCTGCATGAACATTTAGCATACCTGTGCGTGTGTTAAGTCTTTTTGCTGCATCATGTATTTTTAACTTGTCTGAAGACACCACCATAAGTTCATTTCTGCTCATACCATTTTTGAATGGCATAATCCAAATCACCACAAGTGCAGTTTCACATTTTTCCTTTTGATGACCCCACCTTCTTTGTTTCCAGGTACTGTATAGTATGCTTCACAGAATGAGACTTTTTTTTTAATTTATGAAAAATAGCTTTCACTTTCATAATTCTTCAGTATCATAATCACTTGAAGTTATCCCTTTTATATTGTATCATATTTGATTTGTCACTTCTAGAAACCATGACATCCTTTTTCTAAACACCAAATTTTCTTACCTTGGAAATTGGTTTCACTTTTCAGGGGCATACAAAATTACAAAAAGCAACAAGAATATGACAGTAAATTTCGAGCATGCCACACAATGGCATCTAAAGAAAGACAAAGTATGATTTCACATAAAGACAGAGAAATAGTTCGTTTTGTGTTAATGGTCTGCTCGCTATGTGCAGTTGCTGCCTAATGATTACCTCTTCAAAAGTCATTAATCCCTTTTATTTCTTCATCCTTCACCTGGTGAAAATCTAGTGGATGACAGAGACATAAAAAGGATTAATTTCTAGTACCTTTTTTTTTTTTGTAGTTGAAGGATGTTTCTTTCTTCATATTCAGTCCATGCACTTGTGCCTCTATGTGACCTAAGGCAAGTGTTAATTCAGAAGACACTTTTAAAACATTGTACTTTATAGTTCTTGTACTTTAGCAATGTTTGGAAAAAATCTGGGTGCGTTCAGCATTTTCATTGCCTGTGTTGTAAGACATGAAATCCAACCTTTTGATCACCTACTTATCATTGATGGCTCGGCTGCAATAGCCTTTCAGAAGTTCTCTTGTTTGCCAGATTTTGTGCATATTTATTAAGAAAAGTGAAAATCTATGAAATAGAATACCAGTTATAGGTGATGAATAAATACAGCAATAAATTTGGGTTCAAAGTTTGAAGCAATGTTAGTTCTTTGAATAAAGCTCACATTGAAAACTGTCTTCCTAGTTTCTTAAACTTCTAATGTGGGTCTTTTTTTCTAGGAAATTTTTATTTTAATTTGCAAATTTTTGGAGAAAACACTTCCCCTTCACCAAGCTGTTTTTTGTTGTTACTCTTTCTCCATCCCTATCACGGTTACGGTTATTTTTCACCAAATCTTGCCAGATGTTAGACAGGGACAAACCTCTGCAGTCATTGATAATGGAATTCTGGGTTTTCTCAATTTCTATTGTGAATTGTTACAACAAGACAGGTTTAGATAGGTATGCTAGAGAATACCTATCTAAACCTGTCTTGGACTGGAATTCCCTTAAAGTCATCAGTTTCCAAAGCAACTTTCAAAAAAAGAAAACTTAAAGAAGGAATAGAAATTGAGAAAAATCAGAATTCCATTGTCAGTGACTGCAGAGGTTTGTCCCTGCATAACGTCTGACAAGATTTGGTGAAAAATAACCGTAACCATGATAGTGACGGAGAAAGAATGATAACAAAAAACAGCCTGATAAAGGAGAAGTTTTCTCCAAAATTTGCGAATAAAAATACAAATTTCCTAAAAGATAAAACCCATATTAGAAATTTACTTAATGCGATGTTAGTTTTCAATCATTGTGCATTTTTGTATGAGTTACTTTCTACAGGTTATGAACATAAGCACGCTGTCAGGTGAAATGCATTTTAAAATACCATAAGAGGTCTTAATCATCTGCAGTTTTTAGTTTTTTTATTAGTTAGCATTTTGTATTCCAGTCTTGCATAATTTTACATTCTGGAATGAGTTTTGTACATTGTTGAAGTAAAGGTTTATAGGTAGAATGATATCAAAAGAAGGTACTGACTAATGGAAAAATTGAGTAGGTATACACCAGTAAATACCAGCAAAACGCTGAAATCCATTTTTATTGGTGTAATATTAAAAACAGTAGAACAAAGCGCTAGCTTTCGCCACCATGGGTGGCTTCTTCAGGCAGAAGTATTATTCAAAAGCAAAAACGAAAACAGAGTTCCAGATTATTCAAAAGAGTTTTATGTATTCAAAACATAGTTTTGAATACATAACTGGAACTCTGTTTTTGTTTTTGCTTTCAAATAATACTTCTGCCTGAAGAAGCCACCTGTGGTGGTGAAAGCTAGCGTTTTGTTTTAGTTTTTGTAATATTACACAAATAAAAATGGATTTCAGCATTTTGTTAAGGTACTGAGTGTATAAAAAAATTAACAGATCATCAGTTATTTCAGTGATTTTGTTTCACAGGTTTTCAGTAACCAGCTTCCTATTTAAACATCACATGCTAATTCAAAAGCTACAGGTGCAGGGAAACAGAGCAGCTTTGATTTTGGAAAAAGTTTTCATTTGATGAAAAGCTATGTTTGTGAGGAATGTAACTAGGAATGTTAGTGCATTTTCAAATTTTGAAGCTGTCTTAACAATAACTGTGATATAAACATAATTTTTTTTTATATAGTAGTCAGGGGGCGAAATTTCGAGATCAAATGCACTCGCCAAAAAAAAAAAAAAAAAAACACTCGCCACTTCTTAGCGCATACCTGCAAACTTTCAGAAACCGAAATCCATAAAAAAAAAAAAAAATCGATTAAATTATCGCTCATATTGATTAAATGTACCGAACATATCGATAAAAAGATGATATGTTACCTAAATCAAGTATCAATTTTTAATTGATATGACTACAGATGTTTGAATTTATCGGCACGTTTATTTCGATTAAAATAGAATCTATACATAATTTCTCACAACTATGCTCTATCATTTTGATCTTTAAAGAGATAAAAATTTATTTTTATGGAAGGTCCACCCTTTGACCCTCGAATCCAATAGGATTGTATCCCATGCCGTCATGGGACAAACTAAAATGTTTTCAAAATCGAACCATTTTCATACTAGGTTTATCTACGAAGTGACGGACAATGAGACAGTCAAATGAAATAAATGAGTGACAGTAATTGGTAAATTATGCTCAACTAAAAACGAAGTGAACATTTTGCGTGAATCGCATCCAGTTCATAATAACTTTTAACAAGAAAGTTAATTTCATATTTTTTCCCCACGCAGTTGACATTAGATTAATCTTGGCACTAGAAATATGATTAGTCATTTCATTCTTTCCACCACGCGAAACACTGAAATTACATCGACACATAGTGCAAAATACGTATTTTTCATTTTTTGAAGATTTTGCAATACACGGGAATTCCGCAGAAATTGCATCACGGAATGTTTGATAGTTGATAGTCCCCCCCCCCTTCTTATATTGCTGCTCATAGTAAATCACTAATACTAAATTTATTGACACTTGAAAAAAAAATGCAACTAAAACTGCTATAGTAAAACAGCAACAGCTTATAAAGAGATGCAATTTGCAGAGGAAAAAATACCGACTACCGAGTTATCCGATCGAGCTGGTCAGCTAGGAAAGCCGAGACTAACTGAAAGTCTATTGTCAAGAAATAAAGCTTTAGATTTTAGTTAGGAACGTCATCTCTCTCCTCTGGGCCTCCTTCTCTCTCCCTCCCCATTATTTCTCATAGGCCGATTGATGCCTTGCAGCAGAGTTATAAGTTTTACTAAATCCGACACCTTTAGCGGCATCCTTTATACTTCCAAATGGCACTGATTTTATGGTTCTGTCTTCCCTTCCTGTTACCCCTCCCCACCCCCATCTTACCAAATAGAGGTTCTTTAGTTATTCCTTTACAAAAACAATCTGGGGAAAACCCCTTTCTCCTGCAGTAAACTAATACAATGTGTTTCACAGGAACAAGACCAACACTGTCTTTTATATCAGGCGTCATGGGAAACGACGCAGCCACTTCGTCGGTGATTTCCTCTCCAACTCGTCCCGTGCTTCCTCTGTGGCGTAGCCACGGCACAAAAAGTTGGAACTGGGGTTTTCATTCCAATCTTATATCTCTGAAAAAAAAAAAAATCGCCCCTAACATGAAAAATTTAGAATACATGTATTTTCTTTTAGAAAATGAAAATCTGTAAGTATTGCGCAATTCTGTTTAATAGAAGTTAACGAAATCAATGATTTTTTTTTTTTCAAACCTATAAAGTAAAAAAAAAAAAAATGTACTATCTTCCTAGATTAAACTCATGCTGTCAAAATCCGGATATTTTAAAATTCAGAGTTATTTTCTAAAAGCCCAAAATTCGTACCTATAAAAAGTGTGGGTTTGCAAAAGACAGTGTTGTCTATGATACTTTGTTGTTTTCTTTACGAATCCCTTAGTATGAATTAATTGATAAGCAGTATGTTTTGCGTGTTCTTGCTTTATTATAGAACATTTTTTGTGACCGTTAATTTCTTAAAAAAAAAAAAAAAATGCGTCATTTTATAATTAAGAATTCCATCCAAACTGGTCAATTTCCATGGAAGTTATTGTGCGAAAATTCAGGCGAACAAATCTTGCGCGTGTGTGTTCTCATGAGTGCTGATAATAACCATTTTGAATAGGATTGATCTATGGGTGCTAAACAGCGAACCGAAATTTCATCGCAATCATGCTTCGATTTTACGCAAGTCATCATGCAAAAGGGCGGAAAAATAAGCCCTGCTCCTATGTCCTAACATTTGACCATTTTCAATAGGAGTACGACGAATTAGTGTGGACCCCAACATACTAATTTCGTTGAATCCAGCCAAGACATCATGCAAATTATTGTACAAACAGACAAATCTGGAACATATTACACTTCCTCAACCTACGGTTGGAAAGCGTAGAAAACTTACTGACTAAAGGACCAGCAAAATAAATCATTGCTGGGCCGAATGATCATTGGATTTTATTTTTTTTAACTTCCTATAATACTGCATTCTTTAGTTAGTTATTGCCAGAGAAGTTACGAAACCATGCCCTAAATGGATTTTTAATTTCACAAAACTGGCAGCTTTTGTATAATTCCGTCATGTTAGGTATCGATCTGGGCTCAAAAATTCCACAGGTTTAAAATCCGCTTGAATTTTTTGTACGATTACTACGTTCTGAGATAGCATTTCAAACTAGGAGTAAAAAAGACAAATGGATTTTTAATTTCACAAAACTGGCAGCTTTTGTATAATTCTGTCATGTTAGGTATCGATCTGGGCTCAAAAATTCCACAGATTTAAAATCTGCTTGAATTTTTTTGTACGATTACTACGTTCTGAGATAGCATTTTGAACTAGGAGTAAAAAAGACCTAAATGGATTTTTAATTTCACAAAACTGGCAGCTTTTGTATAATTCCGTCATGTTAGGTATCGATCTGGGCTCAAAAAATTCCACAGATTTAAAATCCGCTTGAATTTTTTTTTGTACGATTACTACGTTCTATGATAGCATTTCAAACTAAGAGTAAAAAAGACCTAAATGGATTTTTAATTTCACAAAACTGGCAGCTTTTGTATAATTCCGTCATGTTAGGTATCGATCTGGGCTCAAAAATTCCACAGATTTAAAATCCGCTTGAATTTTTTTTTGTATGATTACTTCGTTCTGAGATAGCATTTTGAACTAGGAGTAAAAAAGATGTTCTAATGGAGGATGCCCGCCCGCCTGTCTGTCAACACACTACGAGAGATAAACAAGCCCAGCTGCAGGTTAGCGTTTGAAACAACCCAAAACAACATGCGGGAAAACTGCAGACAAATGTTCTCAAGTAACTGAGAAGTTTATTTGTAACTTATGTCGGTGCTTCAATTTAAATTGATTATGTTAAATAAAAAGTCTTAATGCTGGGTACAAAATCATCAGAAAAAAAAAATCTGGAAGAATCAAATCTGTAAAATTAACACTCTGCCGGTAAAGCAAGTTGCATTTCCGTAAATTTTACCGGTAAATCAAAACCTGGTAGGTATTTTAGCATTTCGAACCCTTGTCCACCAAATGACAGATAGATAGCATTGGTTTACGCAATTATACAAGCATGATTTCATAAGAATAATCCAATAATATACATCACTTTCAATTTTTTTTAAGGATTCCACCAATTCAGAAAACTTTGATAGCTCACAATGCGTGAAGGCTTTGCAAAGGTTGTGATCTCCAAACAGAGATCATGACGTCACGTGAAAGGAGAATGCTGCTATAAAAAAAACATTATTTTACATACCGTATATACTCGCATATAAACCGAGCTCCCAAGTTCAACAGCTAGAAATTGGCAGAAAAAACAGGACCTGCATATAAGCCGACACTTTCACTTTAAAAAAGAATTCCTTCCAAAAACTTTCGTCTTTTACGCGAGTTGGAGTATATATATGGTATTTATAATAAAATTTTAAGGTTTTACCGAAGTGTTAATTTTGTGAACTTGGGGGAGCAAACGTTGCCGTGCCGCACACACGTTAACAGCTGTAGCCCTATTAAACTGGGGATGCATAAAAAACAAGTCATTTTATGAGCCAATCCCTAAAGTTAAACCATTTAGTTACATAGGATAGAAATACTGTGTTTAAATTCACATTTTTATAGTACTATAATTTTTTATTATTCATTCACGTCTTCCAAATATTTTTTCTATTAGGTAAACATTTCATGAATTTAACGATGACGGTGAAAATCCTTCGATCAACCATTGACAGTGAGCAGTTTTCTTAGAAGATTAGTATCTACAGTGATTCACACTTTTTTTAAACAGTAAATTCGATTAAAATAGTGCATATTTTTATTTATTCCCTGTAAATGAAGTTTCTCTGTTATGTCTTTGCTGTCAAAAGTAAAGAAAAAAACATGCAGTGACGAAGACCTGGTGATTTGTGTTTTCGCGCACTGCTTAAAAGTTTGTTCTAGTAGCTCAATTGCGGGTGTCATAAATCTGAGGGAAGCTTGTTTATTTTTTGCTTTTCTTTCTTTCTTTGAGGGATTGTCTCTGCTGTGGCCTACCTACATCTCTTGATGGGATTCATGCCGCCCCCGCTGGTCGAAGTTCATTTGAGTGAGTCAGTTCCCAATAGTGGCACATAAACAAGCCTGCAGAATGATCTTTACAGACTTCAAATGAGCAATACGAGCACCGAGAACCCGGCAGTTTATGGAAGAGAAAAAAAAATGCTTTGAAAAAGGTTTACTCATCTATGTGGAAATTTCAAAGGGGGGAAAATGTAATTACAGAAAACAAATTCAGTATATCAGCAGCACCACATTATGTGCCGCATATTTGAATTAAAAAAAAAAAGAAACTTTTATCATCATAATAGCCGCAGCTATTAACAAGGAAATTACGGTAATTCAATGAGAAAAGTTTTACTCGCCAATGACAATACTTCACTCGCTAATGGCGAGCTGACGACCGGAAATTTCGTGCCCTGTAGTAGTTATAAAAATTCAAGCTGTATTTATTAAAAGGTTTCAGGAGTTCAGAAAGGAAAACTGAACTTTAGCATTTATGATTAAATCCTCATAATGCATACATTCATGAATTAAAATATGCGTCATTTGTCGAATGTGAAAGAGCTTAGTTTAGTTATTGGCCAGAAATTTGTGGAGACACATTTACAAATTTTGTCATGGCTTGAAAATCTGTAGGGGGTATCAGTGTTAATATTAATACTGAATGAATGTTAGAAGCACCAGTGAAATTGAAAAAGAAATGGCTGGTGACAAACAGGAAATCGCATGTTCTATGTATTCAATAAACAGAATGGAAGGGAATAGGTTCTAGAACTGGGACTTTGGTTGTTTTACAAGCTTGCTTGTTATGCATTCAGTTGCTGGGAAAGAAATGGAGGGAAGGTTATTATCTAATTCACAGGATTTCAAAGCTGGTCTCATACAAGTTAAAAGAAGCAATGGATTTATCAGCAAGTAAATTGCAAGGAAGTACCAGAGAGTGCATTTTCTGCTTAAGCCACTGCAAAATGGCATTTACGAGGAGAAAATGAATGATTTCAAAAAGCACATTGTGTGTCTCTGCTGTGTGAGAGATCCCCAGAAGTGGTTCTTAATGGACATGTAGGGAGGAAAATGAAGACATTCAGAGAGTGCATGGAAGCAGAGGATGGAAATCAGAATCATGGTAGAATAATAGACATGTCCATGAGATCTAATTTGGATCTCATGAATATGTTCTTTCAGAAGCAGAAGGAATGCCAGAACAAAGGAGGAGCATGTTGGATATGTATTGTACATATTGTGCCAGAAATCCAATGAAAAGAACTTAAAATCTGTAAAGTAATTCCTGTAGAGGGGCTCATGCCACAAACACAGAATATGCATTTGTGAATCTAGAAATAAAGGAGGAAATTGAGAAAAAATAATAATAAAAAAAGAAAAGAGGTTATAAGGAGGATGCTAAATCAAATGATGGATACTGAAAGAAGTAGAATGCAAATCAGCTTTTAGTGAAATTGGCAGGAATGGAGATCCTGAAGTTTTTTCAAGATAATTTAGAGAAGACAAAGTAATTGCAAAAAGGAAAGCCAGATTAAGAAGAAGGAGAGGAAAGTGGGTAAAGTTAGAAACCTATTGCTAAGCAAGAGTACAAAATAACTTAAGATGAAGCTTAAAATGTGACAATAATTGCAAAGGGGAAATATATGGATAAAATCTGTGAAGAACAGAAGTCTTGAGGTGCACAGCAGAAGATATCCAATATTGCAAAAGCAAGGAGCAAGGCAGTGAAGAGTACCATTCACTTAAGTGATAAGTATTACAAATTTTGAAGATGACAATCCGATTTTTCGCGTAAATGTGACAAGGATGGTAAGTCAGATAATATCCAAAACTTGAAAATTTTCATCGTCCTGGAGCAGGACTCGAACCTGCGTCTCCCAGAAAATGCCTGGGTATGCTAAGCACTACACCACCAGAATGACCAAGTTTCAAGTTTCTGACCGATTTGAATTTAACCATCAAACTTGAAACTTGGTCGTTCTGGGTGGTGTAGTGGTTAGCATACCCAAGCATTTTCTGGAAGTCCTGCTCCAAGACAATGAAAAATTTTCAAGTTTTTGGATATTATCTGACTTACCATCCTTGTCACATTTATGCCAAAAATCGGATTGCCATCTTCAAAATTTGTATTATATGGCGTAATCCCGTATTTCTTTCGTGATAAGTATTGATTGCTGACATCTAAAAAAGAGTGAACATGGCATGAATGAAAGACTGGGACAGAAATGAATACATTATAAAAGCTTCCTGAAAGAACACTGAATATCAATAACAGAAGAGAGAGGAGAGTTGGTAGAGGGAAGAGGGAAAAATAGAATTAAACAAATAGATTAAAGCCTCCTGGAAGAAGAACATTGAAGAAGAATTGAAGAGAGACAACCAAATGAATCAGTATCTATATGAACAATAAAGAAAAAATACCAAATGCCAAAATTAAAAAAAAACAAAAAACAGCGTAACTCTTGTATGCTGGACCATGTAATTCTGGGGAAAAAGGATTTGGGAGATGAATATGGTTATCTTGTGTTTTTAATGAAAACGGTGTTCGAGCAGAGAAGAGGATTCTTAATGAGTGGAGGAGCAATATGTTACTACCCATTCATAAGAGAGGGAAGGAAAGAGATACGTTGGACTTCAATAATTATGGAGACATATGATGAATTTTGTATGTCTTGAAGATGTCTAATATTGGATGAGAGACTAAGATAAGACAAATAAAGGTAGAGAACAGCACTTTGTACTTAAGCAAAGAAGAAATATGACAGATACCATATTTATATTGAGACAACCTCCATGCAAAACTGAAGCAGAAGATTAGATGATTGAGGTTTGAGATATGAAGAATAAAAACACAATACACATGATACAGTGCAAAAAAAGTGAGAATCATATTGTTGGGTTAAATATCAGGAAAGAAGTAATGAAAAGAGTTTGAAGATTTAATTAACTGGAATTAGTGTTGGAGAAGGAGATGGAGGTATGAAAGGGAAGTGAGTAATGGAGTGTAGGCAGAAGGATTAACTAGTGCAAAATGTTAGGTCTGTTGTGTGACAGAAGGCTGGCAATAAAGCTGAAAAGTAAAATATTCAAAACAGGAGTGAGACCAACAATGCTGTGCATTGCCGAAACCTGGTTTGTGAAAGAGGATGTATATGGTGAATAAGCCAAGAAAAAAAAAGAAAAAAAAGTGGGAACCTCACCTAACTGTCGGATTAACAATGTCACAGGAGAAGAAAAGTAAACTATTAGAAAAAAATTGTGGCAAGGAAACTAGGAAACTACATTGAAAATCACAATCATGCATTTATGCAATACCAAAAGGAATAGAAATTAAGGGAGGCATATTCCTCAGAAATATACATGGGGAATTCACTAGATTATTCAAAGTAATCAAAATTGTGTACTGAACTGCCTTGAATTTTTAAGTTTTCTGAGGAGATGTTACATGAGGACTAGTAAACTACAGGCAGTTCAGTACACAATTCTGATTACTTTGAATAATCTGCAAAAAGGAATTTTGTTGTCAGATTTCTAGGAATGGGTGTATAACATAATTTTTTCATTAGGTAGTATAATGATGCACAAATAAACATTTATTCTAGCTAATGTAAAGACTTAGCATCAGGCAAAATGAAAAATATATGAAAAAGTTTGGTTGTGATACATTTATGCAACACAAAAAAAAAAAAATATATCTATATATATTTTTCAAATGTCTCAGGGTGGTGTTCCCACACAACCTGGAAAACAAGGAAAACCTGAAATTCTCAGGGAATTTGAAAATGGTTCCAAAAGTCAGAGAAAACTCAGGGAAAATTGCTCTTGTTTTTTGTAACAATCAGGAAAAACTCAGGAAAAATTGCCCTTTTTTATAATGATCAGGGGGGAAAATGTCCTTTTATTTTTAATTTATTTTTTGTAAAAATCAAGGGATACTTCATTTTGCCAAAACTTTTCTCTTTTTCAGATTTCAAACAGTTTTTGTTTGCAATTACTGCCTGCCTAGAATTTGGTACATCTTACTTTCAGTTACATTACATTTTTTTTTATTTCATAAGAAAGATGCAAAATTGAATTTTAAAAATTGCTTGTTACTAAGTTTTTTTCAATTTCTACAGACAGCTGTTGTAACATGGAGCAATTAGGCACAATGGCTTGACATACCCCTGCTTAGAGAAACACATCACTAGAGAAGCAATCAAACAATAGATCAAAGTCCTTTGTCTTTTGGTTCTCTTGCAACATGTTTCTCTGAACAGGAGCCATTCCATCATTAAGCTTAGCTGCATTGTGTTATAGAAAAATTGAAACTAATTAACTGACAGATTTGTTCTTACATATGACCCTTTTCTATGGGAATGTATTAACAAATTCTATGTGGGTAGTATTCACAAAAGTTCATAGAATTATGGTACAGAAAATAATGTGTGCATTTAGTTGTTATTAATGAAAAGCAGGTAATTTTATAAAAACAAATTACCTAAAGAATTTACAAATATGTGCTTTGGTGAGAAAATGTGTGAATGGAATGAAATGTAACAATTTATCGCAGCCTGATAGGGGTCGCCACTCTCAAAAAACTTTCAAAACCACCTGGAGAACATAGGAAAGTTGGGGATTTTTTTATTACATTTGAGTGGGAACCCTGCAGGGTGAAGAAATGTGTCTTAAGTTGAAATGATACCAAAACAAAAAAAAATTTTATACCATGTGCATTCAAAAATGTGTCGAAATATTTTTTTTATGCCAGTACACTGTTTTGATGTTATTTATAGATATTGCATATCTTGAAGTTAAAAGTGACAGATAAACAGGTATTTGCATTAATGGCACAGTGTGATTCATAATTATTGTCGGGGTTTCTGTGGCCTGGCATGGTCAAACTGTAACCCACCAAATTAAACTGTCTACAGCATAAACAAGTTCACAGCAGAAAGTTTTATGTGGCAACACCGTACCCGCTGAATTGACATCATACTTCAAAATGGCGATTGCTCAAGAAAAAGCAATGTGCATACTCTGGTTCTTTGAAACAAAGTCAGTTATCACAGCGCAACGTCGTTACAGAACGCAGTATGGCAGAGCTTCACCTGGGTCTGGTAAACGATACAACCAAAAATAAAGATCCAATAATGACATGAAGTCCATGAAACCCAGTAGCAACAAAAAATACCGACCCAAACACAAAATCTCTGATTCCAAACATAGCTATCATATACTCAAATCCTTGAAGAAAAAGAAATCATCGTTTACCAGACCCAGGTGAAGGAAACATCGTTTACCAGAACCCTGTGACCTCCCTCGATAACTTGAAGACCAGAATTGGTGCTGCAATAACAACAGTAATGCCGCAAATACTGGCAAACCCTTGGTGGGAAATTGATTATCGCTTGGATATCTTATGTGCCATGAAAGGCGCACATGTCGAAGTGGTTTAGCAATCTGATGTATCAATTCTACTGGTAATAAAACTTTTAGTTGTCATCTGTCATATTCTGTTCGCAGTTTTAGTTTGTTGTTTACCATTTTCCAATTACATGCCACTGAAACCACGACACTGATTATGAATCACCCTGTATATTGCATGAAAACTCATTCATTCGTTTTTTTTCTTTCAGAAACATGGAAAGCTGCTATGTTGGAAGATATTGATTCTAGTGAACTACCTACTAAATGGGGAGGAACCAATGATGATTCTGAATCAGGAAAACCATTGGTAATGATATCTTACATTTATTTCTTCATTCCAGTAATAAATATGATACCATTTGGCACAAAAATGTTTTTATTTATTTTGCTAACATTTTTTAGTAAAATTCTCTTGAAATTAAAAGTCCCAGAAATATATATTTTTGGTGTGTTCTTTGTTTAGATTTCCTTAGATTACCACCTTCTAATAATAAGCATGAATGAAATGTTTCAGGTATGTATGGGTGGTCAAGTCCCTGGCTCCTATTACACCGCTCCAAGTCGCAGATTATCTACTGACCAAAATCTCACTAAGATCACTGTAGAGAAAAAAATCAGTGTTTCCAGTAGAATTTTCTGTAACAGATGCTGGTTCAACCCTCCAGTGGGAGTTCCAAACAGAAAACTATGACATTGGCTTTAGTGTATGGTTTAGACCTGAAGGAGGAATCGCAGAAGAACTAATTCCATTGCAACGAGTTAACTGCCATTTGGTGCCTGAAGATGGCATGCTTATGTGTGAAAGGCCTGGAAAATGTAAGAACTTTTGTTATTTCCATTGAACCAAAAGTTTCCATAAATAATTTTTTAATGGTTTTATATGTAGTGGGGAATTTTTTTCTTTTTGTAAGTTCTTAAAACACCCTGTTTTATTTTCAGAGTATTTTCATTTGTTCTTTATAAACTTATTCTGAAAAATGTTATACATTTAAACAGAACCGGAGAATATTTTTTCATATGTATGTGAAGAAATTATTTATTGTTATTGTGAAGCATGGATGTTTTCATGATCACACTTGTTCAACAAAATTATCTGTTTTGTAGATCTGTTGTAGTGTATTCAAAACAGAACATGTCTGGTTTGATATTTGGTTCTTAGCTGTTAATTTTTTTAAGGGCTGTCCATGCACAGTAAAGATAAAATGCAAAGAAACAATATTTGCATCTCCAGTGGTAATAAAAAATTTGGCGAATTAACTATGCGATCAGAAGCTTAGCTTTTCATATAACATGCCAAACAGAAAGGAAGTTATGTTTAATAAAAAATAACCAAATTAACGGTAATTTACTAAAAAGCATGATGTGTACTTCCTTATGTGGTGGAGTGCAGTCATGTAAATCAGTGGATACCAATTAAAGGGTTCTACGCATACAGATGGAATATTACTGTAAAAGCCCAGTGTTTCGAGAGTGATATGTATTCCTGAACTGCCATAATGGGAAAAGTAGGAACAAATGAAATTTGTAGGCAATCACTTGGGGGGGGGGTAAGAAGAACAGTGTGAATGTCAACTCTCATCAGAAATGAACTGTTAACTCCAGATACCTTCCAGGTGAGCAGTGGGCATGGAGATTCCTGAAAGATCGTAATGAGCAGTAAAGCATGTTTGTCTGTGGAGGACAGTTAAGATGTTGACCAGACACTGGAAAAAAGACCCTTTTTCTTTGAGGAGCAACAAGTGTCAAAAAGAGCTCATATTTTCCTTTTGATGATTTGAGAATCATTGCCTTCGAGTTATGTGAAGATATGTTTTTAGGCTTGTATATATACATCACATCTTTCTGTTTGAACTCTCTGTTATAAGAATTTCATCATTCAAATGTTTACATCTGTACAAAATTATCACCCGAGATGCAGGCCATTCTTTGATGTTTTCCTTACCTTTGAAATAGGTGTGGAAGTACAGGTGAATATTCTCTGTGTTCTTCTCAATAAAATTCACAATTATGAAAGGTACATATATTCTTTCTGTCCCTTTCATCTTATGATGTCATTGTAAGCAATATGCTCTAGACATCTTGACATACTTAAAAGCTGAAAAATTAGCTTCCTAGCATTCAGCAACTTAATTTAGTTTTCCTTGTGGATGCAGGTTACAAATCATCATTGTCTTTACACCTTGAAAATTAAAGCACATATTTATGTGTACTGTATATTCAACCTCATAATTGGAAACCAGCATAGGTGTGTAAGTTCTCTTTCAAATGAGAGTTTGAATTTGTTGTGTTGTGTGAGCTGTCTTCTGTATTGGTTACTATTCTTGTAATTCTCTTTTATGTTCCCTTATGTATTCCAGATTCATGGTAATTAAATACATGTTTAAAAGCCTTGCAGGAGTATGATGTTCTTACAGTTTTTGTGGGATGCTTTTTTTTCATGGGTAAGGCCTCTGCATGCTATATATCATTAACTTCATTATGTTCCACTATGTGTGTAACTACATGTTTTTTAGCATGTAGGCTTAACAATTAGAATATGTTGTAGTTGACCATGATGATGTTCCTGTGCACATGGTGTTTGTAATGCCACAGTGTTACCCTGTTGATGATAGTGCTTAGTACAGCATTTGTTGATCAAAGTTCTTCCCAACAGCACTGTGCAATTATGGATTTAACATATCACATGTAATATATGCAGTATCAGGCGCATATCCTCGGAGCATGCTAAGTTTGCTGCGCATGCTGTGTGCTATTGGAGGTGTATTTTTATGTTTTTATTTAACATAATAATAACAACAGAAATACAAAATTTATAACAATAATAACAACAGAAATACAAAACTGTGCATTTAATATATTAAATAAGACATTATATTGTAAGCAAAACATTTGCGTGTGTGCGTGACTGATAACAGGTACCCAACGTGCTGAGAGAAAAGCTTCTTAGTAGTTTTCATTCTGTTGTGTGTAGTGTGAGTTTCCCATTGATGTGACATTGTTTGTTGTTTCATTCTGAAATTTGCCATATGGGGGATGATGGAAAAGGCATCTATTTAATTACTGAATTATTGTCAAAAAAAATTTCTAGAACTATTTCAGAAAAAAGAATTGTATGAAAAGATATGCCTTGTCCACCAATTCCAAATCTCATGAATAAACATAAAGAAAACAATAAAGAATATGTTATTTTAATGTTACACAATATAAAATTGCACACTGGTTAATGAGCTCAAGTAAGTTAAACAAAATTTTTTGTTGGCTAGATCTGTTTTTTTTCTACAGAATGCTGAGATTGGTCAAAAAGCAGTTTGGAAAATTCAAACACCCTTAATTCTGGCTGTGAGCAGGTCAGTGGTGGCTTTTCAGGTGAAGTAAGTGAAGTGCCTCTTCACCTAATTTACTTAAAATAAAGTTTTATTCAGTAATTTGTTATAATATACATAGATGCCAACTAGTACGGATTTTCCGTAATTTTACAGATTTTTGGTTACTGTTACGGAAGTACGGAAACACCGCTGAAATTACAGAAAATCGCCATTTGATTTAATTTTCTGAGATAGAAAGCAAATTTTCATCAACTTAAAAATTTTTGTTGGTTCTTCAAGTTTTTCTGGGGGAAAAAAATTAAATGCTACATTCAGGGCTGCCAGACCTGCGCCAATTGCGCCAGCCGCGCCAAAACGTTGTTCTTACGCCATTCTGCTAAAAAATCGCCATTTCGACAAAATCTGCGCCAATTTTGCGCCAAAAGTTAAAATTTACCGGTCATCGACATTTTAGCGTTATCTTACGACATTCGAAATCGATTCAGCGGTGAATTCGTACGTGAGATTCTTCCGCGGATTCGCGGAGTCCCCTCCGGTTTTTTTCCCCGAGATCAATGCAAAAGTGAAGAATATTTCGGGATATTAGTGGGGGGGTCGTATTCCGTCTGGGGACGTTGTTTTGTCTTTTTAAACGTTCGGAAACGGAAGTTAAACGAAGTGCAGATTTTTCCCGTAATCGTATTTTTTTTTCTCTCGCGATGTTGCTTCTGTTCAGTACTGTTAAATATAATTTCATTGCATAATTTCAGCTTGAAATTGTAGGCAACGATTTCCGAAAACGGAAGTTAGGCCGCCCAAAAATTTCCCTGTAATCTTCGGCGACGAGATTCTCACGCTGATTCGAGGAATTCCGTCTTTTTTTGTTATCATTTGGATTTGGACCATGTACGAAATCGATGCATAACTGAACTTAAATTTTGGGAGGATTGTTAGCGGCAGCAGAGGGGGGGTCGTTTTCTCCGTCGGAGGACGGAATTTCATCCTTCGAAAACGGAAAGTAAAGTAGACGGAGATAAGATTTCTCTGGTAATCGTAATTTCTTTTTCTCGCGATGTTTCCTCTACCCAGTATTGTTAGATATCATTTTATTCCATAAATATTTGTATTTCAGCTTGAAAATGTTGGATAAATTTCCGAAAACTGAAGGCTTGAAAAACCATTATTTCAAGCCATGTTTCCCGATTCAGCGATCGCAAAAAAATATTCGTGTGGAAGAACCAAGGCTACTGCACTAATTCAGCACATGGCCAGTGTTTCTACAAGTAACATCGTATCTGAAGTTAAAAAAAATCCTTTTTCTCTATCTACAGACGGAAGTAATGACGCTCAAGCAAATAAACTGTATCCCATTACAATAACATATTTTGACGAAAAAATAGGGAAAAATTCGACTGTTTTGTTATCATTGGTTGAATTAAGTAATAATGCAGGTGAAGGAATATTCAATGTTTTGAACAATGAGTTTGTTAAAAAAAATATCTCATGGAGCAACTGTGTGTCATTTTCCTTTGACAATGCTAACACTATCATAGGTCAAGTAAAAAGTGTTGTTTCTCACATAAAGAAGGTTCAGCCTGCAATCATAGTGCAGCAATGTTCATGCCATTTAGTAAATTTAGCTGCACAGAAATCTGCTACTCAACTGAAAGGATTTAATGTTGAGCAGTTTCTGATACAGTTGTATTTTTTTTTTTTTTTTTTTTTGGAGAAAAGTTCAAAGAGGAAACACAATCTAAAACTGAGTCAAGCTGTTTGTGGTACTAAACCACACAAAATTCTAAAGCATGTCAATACTCGCTGGTTATCCTGGTTATCACTTTTGAAATCCATTGATAGAATTTTAGAACAGTGAGAGGCTCTAGAACATTATTTTAGTGACAATGAAGAAGCTAATTCACAGTATAAGAACCTTGCAAGTATGATTGGAAATCCTTCATCTAAACTTTATTGTCTTTTTTTATCTGCTACTTTTCCTTTGTTTACATCTGTTAACATGTTCTTGCAGCAGGAAGCTCTGCTTGTGCATGTATTTAAAAGAAAACTTCATAGTCTGTTATCTGAATTGCTTGTACGATTTATCAAGCCATCGACATTTGATGTGACAGCAACATCTCTTCCAGATGGAAATTTTGAAAGAAGGAGAAATCAAAAAGAAAACTGTGATCTCGTAATTGGGTCAGAAGCGAGATCTTATATAGGCACAACTACAGATCTGAGTGAAGACACAGTGGCTACTTTTTATTCTGAGGTAAGGGAATTTTACAAGGCAGACTGCAATTACATTTTAAGAAAATTTCCACTTGATGATTTTCTGAGTCATGCTGAAATTGCAGATGTAGCATTAAGGCAAAGTGTTTCTTTTGCATCAGTCCATTATATGTGTTCCCTGTTTCCAGTTTTGAAACCAGAAGAATCTGACAAGGTGGAATCTGAATTTACTCACTACCAGTGGATTTGCAGCATTTCTGCATTATTATTATTTATTTTTTTTGGCCCTGCCTACTTTTTAGTAATAAACATTCGGCGTGGCATAAAGACGGGTTCTCAGGTTTATTAAGCATAACACGGTCACTTCATAAAAATCCTGATTCTAGCGAACACCTGAAATGCGAATTAATGTTAAGGAATTTTGAAAAAAATCAAAACACATTGCCGATGCCCTGAGGAAGAAATGCTAGGCTCTTGAAAATGCATTTTAACGAAAACGTTCGCTTAAATAGACTTTTCCTGCAGACAGTGATTGATGCAGTATTAGTCTATACTGTATTTGAGCAAACAAGAACTAGCATTCTGTGGCCATGACAAAAGCATGGACTCCATAAATCGTGGAAATTTCATTGAATTACTTTCATTGTTGATATCAAGAAGTCCTTTAGAAATTCAAAATCAATACAAAAGGATAAAAAATGTCTTCACTGGGAACTCGAAAACTATTCAAAATTAATTAATTGAATGTATTCCTGAATATATAAACAATCACATAAAAAATTAAATCATTTTTTATTGTTGATTCGGAAGGTGTATTGGTTGAGGAATTTTTGTGTTTCCATGATGTGAGTAAAGATAGACCGTCAGGAGCTTTATACAAAACGCTAGACAAAATTTTGGAACAGTTTGATTACCAACGCAAATAAATAGGACAATATTACGATGGGGATAATGTCTGGATACTTAAATGGGCTACAGAAAAAAAGTCAAGGATAAAGCTTATCAAGCTGTTTTTGTTCATTGCTTAGTTCATCGTTTGAATCTTGTATTACAGCAGAGTTTTTCTAAAATTTCTAAGTGTCGAATACTTTTAGCAAGCCTCAGTGGAATTGCTTCGTTTTTTCACCATTCTGCGAATCGGTCTTAACTTGTATCAACAACCGCAAGATGCATACCAACCATAACAGAAGCTCGATGGTCCTCCACTTCGAAATTAGGAAGTGTAATTGTTGAAGATTGGGATAAATTGAAGAAAGTGTTCGTATTTCTGACGAATAGCGAACAATCAGACAAAAAACCAATTCATCTTGCCAAGAGGTTTTTTAAATGATATGAACACTTTTGAATTTACATTTTTGGCTCCACCGATCTATTATTCGAACTTTTGAAGAAAAACTCACTGAACATAAACTACTGTGTAACTCAAATTAAAAAAAAAAACTCGTGAAATTTTGAGCCATAAAAGGAACGATGAGGTATTTAAGACACAGTTTGGAAAAGCTAGCAAAATTACAGAAATCAGCATGGGAATATGCTGCTGTTACACAGGCAACAATTTTTCAAAATTATAAGCAATTGTATTTTGAAATTTTGGACCACATTCTTATGGAAATGGGTATAAGATTTCAAGACTGTAAGAAACTTCAATTTGTCTGACTTGCTGACACAACTGAATTCGAATAATTTAATGCACGCTTTTCCTCTCGCGCTCTTGAAAATCTACATTTTTACGGAAACATATTTACTAAACACCAGCGCATTATAAATGAACTGAGTCTTGTATATGCCGATGAAAAATTAAGGAATATATTGACTCAAGAACTTCTTCGAGTGTTTCACGGAGACAAAGACATTTTCACAGAAGATTCTAAATTGGTTTCACTCATTTCAACAATTCCATCTACAAGTGTGTCAGTGGAAAGAAGTTTTCTTGAAAGAATACAAACTTGCTCAAAAAACACTAGTTCCCAAGATATACTTGCTTCTTTGGCAAATATTTCTATTCAGGAAGACATTTTATTGATGCTCACGAAGAAACAACCATCGTATGACGATATAATCGACAAATTTGCAGCTTTAAAAGGAAGAAAAATTTATTTAATATACAAAAAATAGGTAAGTTCTCATTAAGTGATTTTCATTGTAGACAGTACATATCTTTTCATACTGCTCTTGTACCTCTTCACTTATTTTTCCAACCACGAGCCACCACTGGAACAGGCATAAAAAATCCACAAACTTAAATGTTTTTTTGGTTGTTTTTTTTGCAATTAAACAGTTTTGGAAGAACAAGGATTAATCATCAACTCATTGAACAGCAAACCAATCACTGATCTAATGCACAATGGAAAAGTGAAAAAAAAAAGTAATGTCCTTAAACGCTTAATAGTTGATGTATGGTTTTTAGCCAAACAAGTATTACCACTTCAAGGCCACAAAGAATCAAATACATCTGTAAACAAAGGCAATTACATATAGCTTCTTGAAGTAATTAATCTGTATGATCCTGTTTTAGAAAATCATTTTAAAGACTCAACAATTTTCTGAGGTACATCTTCTGCCATCCAAAATTATTTGGTTGGTGCCATCAGTTATTTAATTACTGCCAAAATCAAAAAAGAAATCAAGCAGGCTGACTTTGTGCTACTTATTTTGGATGAGACATCAATATAATAAATAAATCACAACTTACTACTATTCTACGTTTCATTGACGAAAATGGTGACGTTCAGAGAAGATTTCTTTACTTCACTAATGTGAGTGGTAATCATTCTGCTAAAGCCCTACTTGAGCAAGTTAAACTTATTTTGAATGATTTTAATTGTGGAAAAAAACTTATTGCTCAAATGTACAATGGTGCAGCTGTAATGACTGGTCAAATTAGTGGCTTAAATAAACAGGTACAAGAACTGTATCCTTCTGCTATATTCATTTACTGTTACAATCATGCACTGAATTTAACTGTTCAACAATCAGCTTTAAACATAAAAGAGCACAACTTTTTTTTTTTTTTTCAAACTCTATCAGGTCTTGCAGCACTTTTTTCAAAGTCATCAGTGCCTACGAAAAATTACCCTTGATAATGTTTTCATAGGCTTTTGTTGAAAAAATATTACCAAGGGTAGCGCGTACAAAATGGAAATTTTCTTCAAGACTAATGATCACTGTAAAGAAATATTATGAGCTGTTAATTGCATTTTTTTCATCATGTACTCTGCAGACCGGGAAAACGACACATTTTTAAAGGTCCAAGGATTTACATCTTTTATTCAGAAGTCTGGAACTCAGTTCTTGGTGAATTTGTTTTTGGCAATATTTTCTTTTACTGATGTTCTTTTCAACATTCTGCAGACAAGAGGCGTGGATATTGCATACTGTGCAAAAAAAAGTTGATGAACTCACTGAACAACTGCAAAAAATCCGTGAAAACAACTTTGGAAGAACTTTTCAAATTGCAAATGTATCCAAAAAGTATAGTGAACCTGCTGAAAAAAAAAAAAAAAAAAACAGAAGGTGTGAAGTTGAACAGCCAGGTGATTCACATTATAAAGCTCTGTTGAGTGAAATTTTGGACAATATTTTATTTCAAATAAAAGACCGATTTGAGGCTCTCAGAAAATTGAATTTTTTCTCTTTATTGAACTGTGATATGTACGATCAACACAACAAACAGGTTCCCAGTTATGCACTGAAGTGTTTAGAGAACTGTTATGGCTCCTTTTTTTATACTGTTTGGTTGAAGACCGAGTTAGATGTTTTGTATTGTTCCACAGATTTCAAAAGTAAGCCAGTTTTTCAATTGGTTAAATGTACAGAAGAAAATAAATTGAATTTGGGAATGCCTGAAGTTTATAAACTGGCAAAGTTAATTGTAACTATTCCTGCAATGATAGCTACTGCAGAAAGGGTGTTTTCTTCAATGAAAAGAACCAAAACGTACTGCTACAGTACTCAAGGCCAAAAAAGACTGTCTTCCCTAGCATTAATGTCAGTCAAAAAAACTTTGCTCACACAATTAAAAATTCGTTGAAAAAGATTGTTTTTAAGTAAAAAAACAGCAGCCAATTAATTTTTACTTATTTTATAGCCTTTTGTTATTCAAGTTTTTCTAATTTCATTTTCATTGTTGCTTTTATTTGCATTTTGATTATTATCGGGTGTGTGCAAAAATTCTACCCATTTTTGTAATAGATGCAAATTGCGATCGGAGTAACTACGCCACAGATGACGCTGCAGTGCCGAATTTTCGGCCAATAAAGCTTGGAGCACTAGAGCATATAGAGGCACTAGGTTTGTCCGAGTAAGTCATTCGTAACGGAAATCACGGACGGTGTAACATGGCATGCGATAAGGAGCACATTAAATATTGTTTACTGTACAAGTTCAATAAAGGCACTACTGCAGCTGCGGCTTGCCACAACATCTATCAAGTGTATGGTGGGGAGGATACAGTTGATGATAGCACATGTCGCCGTTGATTTTGGAAATTCTGGGATGGAGACAGAAGCTGTGAAGATCAACCACATCCTGTTCATCCATCCGTGGTTTCTGATGAGGATGTGGACCAAGCCATAACAAATGACCTACATCCAATCATTCAGGAATCAGTGGAAACATTGTCAGTGCACAGAACAACAGTCAAAAGACGGATGCATGCGCTTGGGTTCGTTACCAAGTTCGATAACTGGGTTCCGCACCAGCTTTCTGCAAAGCAACAAGAGGAGAGAATCCGTACCTGTGTTTCTTTGCTTTCTCGTCACAGAAGTGAACTGTTTTGGGGAAGAATTGTAACAGGTATTGAGAAATGGGTACTGTACCGTAATGTAAAGCGTCGACGGACTGTGTGCCATAGTGCGGAACCTGCTCCATCGACCTCAAAAGGAGGACTGCTTCCCAAAAAGGTTTTGTTGAGTGTTTGGTGGGATGTCCAGGAAATAATCCACTGGGAGGTGTTGGCACCTAACTGAATGATAAGTGCTGACCTCTACTGCCAATAGTTGGACAGATTGCGAGAACAACTGACAGCGAAGCGGCCAGCACTCGTCAGTCGCATCCTTCATCATCATAACGCCAGACCTCATGCTGCTTTAATCACTCAGCGAAAATGACTGGACTTTGATTGGGAAGTGTTACCCCATCCGGCGTATTCCCCTGACCTGGCACCTACGAACTATCACCTTTTTCGATTGTTACAGAATGCCTTCACTCTCCAAACCTTTGATGATGTGGATGATGTTGAAATGGCATTGCATGACTTTTTTACTCTAAAACACAGGAGTTTTTTAGGTGTGGGATTCACTTACTCATAGACAGATGGCAAGAGGTCATACAAAATGATGGCAATTATGTGAAATCCTAGGTACATCATTTGTTGTGTTCTCCTTCTTTCTTTGTAGCCTATAAAAATGGGTAGAACTTATGCACACACCCAATACCATATTAAGTTTTTAATCCTGCATTATAATCTTCCATGTATATATTGGAATACTATATTATACATTATTTCCCACTAGTGAGAGCATGCCTAGACCATACATGAGATTCTTCTGCGGATTCGCGGAATTCCACCTTTTTTGTCATCATCTGGGTCATGCTTGAGATCAGTGAAGAACTGAAAAAGGGGGGGCGGTTGGGAAGGGTGGTTTTCCGTCTGGGGATGGTATTTCGTCTTTCAAAACTTTCAAAAACTGAAGTTAAACGGAGTGACGATTTTTCCTGTAATCGAAAATTTCTATTTTCTCACGATGTTGCCTGTTCCCAATGTTGTTATTAAATGACATTTTATTGCATAAATGTTTGTATTTCAGCATGAAACTGTGGGCAACGATTTCCAAAAACAAAAGTTAAGACGGCGCGAAGATTTCCCTGTGGTCTTCAGGCAAAGATTCTTCCGTGGACTGCATTTCCGTTATCACTTTGGGCATTCTAGAAATCAATGCACAACTGAACAGAATTTGGGGGGGGGTAATGGGGGGATTCCTTTTTTGTTTGACAACGGGATTCTTTCTTACAAGACTTTCAAAAACGGAAGTTAGATGCAGCTAAGATTTCTCCCAAAATCTTATTTTTATTTCTCGTGATGTTCCTTCTGCCCAGTATCGTTCTTAAATATCTTTATATTCCACAAATACTGCATTTCAACCTAAAAATGGAGGAAGAAGTTTCCGAAAACAGAAATCTGTCGGAGCGAAGATTTCTCCCGAAATAACATTTTTTTTTCTTCCCGCGATGTTCTCACTATCCTGTGTTGCTGTCAAGTATTACTTTCTCCCATAAATGTCTGCACTTAAGGTGGACGTCAAGTGAAAATCCGCCACTGTATTTTCAATGGGAAAATTTTGTTACATAAGTTCTCATACAAGAAATGCTTCCTGACATGTGAAAATTCGCACACATACGAAGAAGGCACTGAACTATAAGGAGTGGCAATCAAATTTGAGAAAAAATTATAGGAAATATTTTAAAATTAAATTTCTTTGAGATAGAGTAGTGTAGCCTATCGTTACTAGGTGGCGTTCCAGGTACATCAAGTACTGAAAATGTGGCATATCCTTGACTTTTTCCTTGAATATTGAAAGTTTTTACACAAATAATAATAACTGAGCGGTCGTAGACTTTAGTTTAGGATGTCAGTAATTATTTAAATAACTTACATTACTGTTTATTGGCTTTTCTACCCTCAAACTTATGTAAAAAAGAAATCACATGCTGGAACTCTAAGATGCTGACCGAAGCTTTTATGAATCATCCCCAGCTAAGCGGGGATGAGATTTCCCCCTCAGCGAAGGGGATCGACTGACGGTATCAGGTTTCTGTAGTATTTGGGGAAAGAGTAATTACGTGTGAAACCTATTGTGCTGACCCTTCTTCACGAATAATGTTTCAAAACAGAACCAACATTAATCGGGACGGAGCAGGGCTATTGGGACAAGGAATGAATGTTTGGGCGTGACAGAACGAACAAATCTACATAAATTTTTCGTTTATTATTTTTTTCCATGAAAAAAATGTAATTGTGAAAAATGAAAAGAAAAATAATTATCAAAAATGATGAATAGTAAAAGTAAGACACAGTGGCTCACGGAGGATTTCTTAATGTTGTGACCCAAAATATTGAAGATGCAAATAAAAAGATATCCTGAAAAAAACATCTGCCAAAATATTGCAAAGCGATTAAATATCGCTTATAAATATATATCCCTAAAGGGTGCTTCTTATTATTCGTAAAATATATATTTAAAAATATGTACCAATATATTTTTAAAAAGCAGCCAGAGAACGAAGAACCAAGTGATACCTTATGAAGGGGGGCCCCGGAAACCTTGTCCACCCCACACTGCACATTTTTTGTCCTCAAAGTTTGAGGTATCATGATGCATAAATTCCAGTAATTCGTAAACTTTTGACAGGCCAACTTGAGATGTACTGAGAAATGTGAAAGAATTAAAAGAAAACCACATTCCTTTTGTATAACGAAATGAATGAACTACTAACTAAATTGACGGTCGATTTAATTTTCCTTACCAGGTCGATTTAATTTTCCTAACTAGGGTTGTTCCATAAGTTGATCATCTAACAACGAAAGAACATCACAAACCCTGAAGCCTGATGGATCCACTGGAGAACAATTAATCACGTGTGTTATCCGGATATTGCACCCGAATAAATTTGCACACACCATAGGAAGGCAATTTTGCCAATGTGATCAAGTGCCCCACTGGCTGAAAGTCGGATGTGAAACTCGGGCTAACTGAAAAATCAAATGTGGTACTGTAACTGTCTTCAGGGCCGAATGGGACTCTTGCGGGGCCAGGGGAAATTTCGTAGCGGGGCACAAAGCAAAATTTTATTCAGGCCCTAGAAAATAAATCTCATAATTTAATAAAGTCTTTACGTGTAAATGAAAATACATGAATACATTTTCACAAAACGATAAACAAGTAAATCTGCTTAGCGAATATTTTTTCACAGCAAACATTTTTGAGTAGCGTATAATAAGGATCCTTTTAAAATAAATTCGTTTATATATATATATATTTTTTTTCCTGGTACATGTTTTAGTGATTGTTTCTTGATGCAAGGTGGAATAACTGACAAATTAGTGAAACTTTTTATGTTTATACGTCCACATGTGTGAATGCTTTCTTTTTAATTTCATGTGCCTTTTTTAAAGTCACTGAACAACTGTTCTCCATATATAGCCCGAAAACAACTGATATTGTTCTTTTTTTTTATGCTTTCCAACCGTATGTTGAAGAAGCGTATATGCTGCACCTTTGCCCGTCCGTCCGTCCGCACGATAACTCACGTGAAAATGGTTCGTTTCGACGAAATTTTAGTATGTGGTAGGGGACCACATGGGGATGAACCCTATTGAAAATGGGCAAAATAGGGTCAAAGGTCACGACATGGGAACGGGATCCATTCCATTGCTCTTATGCGTCATAACTTGCGTAAAAATTGTTCGATTTCGATGAAATTCTAGTATGTGGTAGGGAACTACCTGGGGACGAACTCTATTGAAAATGGGTGAAATAGGGTTAAAGGTCAGGACATAGGAGCTGGATCCATTCCACTGCTTTTATGCGTCATAACTTGCGTAAAACTCGTTCGATTTCGATGAAATTTTAGTATGTGGTAGGGAATCACCTGAGCACGAGCCCTATTGAAAATTGACAAAATGGGGTCAAAGGTCAGGCAGGACATAAGAGCGGGATTTATTCCATTGCCCTTATGTGACATAACTTGCGTAAAAATGGTTCGATTTCGATGAAATTTTAGTATGTGGTAGGGAACCACCTGAGGACTATTCTTATTGAAAATAAATGAAATGGGGTCAAAGGTCAGGACATAGGAGCGGGATCCATTCCATTGCTCTTATGCGTCATAACTTGCGTACAAATGGTTCGATTTTGATGAAATTTTAGTATGTGGTAGGGGACCACCTGGGGACAAACCCTGTTGAAAGTGGGCAAAGCAGGGTCAAAGGTCAGGACATAGGAGCGGGATCCATTCCATTGCCTTTATGCATCATAACTTGCGTAAAAATGGTTCGATTTCGATGAAAGTTTAGTATGTAGTAAGGAACCACCTGGGGACGAACCCTATTGAAAATGGGCGGAATGGGGTCAAAGGTCAGCACATAAAAGCGGGATCCATTCCATTGCCTTTATGCATCATAACATGCGTAAATATGGTTCGATTTCGACAAAAGTTTAGTATGTGGTAGGGAACCAACTGGGCACGAACCCTATTGAAAATAGGCGAAATGGAGTCAAAGGTGAGGCAGGGCATAAGAGCGGGATTTATTCCATTGCCCTTATGCGTCATAACTTGCGTAAAAATGGTTCGATTTCGATGAAATTTTAGTATGTGGTAAGGAACCAACTGTGGACGAACCGTATTGAAAATGGGTGGACTGGGGTCAAAGGTCAGGACACTGGAGTGGGATCCATTCCATTGCCCTTGTGCATCATAACTTACCTAAAAATTTTTCAATTGCGACAAAATGTTATCATGTTGTTCCGGGGTATAGTGAACCGGTTCTGTTGAATATCAACCAAATGGGGTCAAAGGTCATTGCACAAAGGCAAGATTTATTCCACAGCCATTATTCTCATAACTTGTGTAAAACTGCTTCTATTGCGACAAAACTTTAGAATATCATCGAAATGGGGTCAAAGGTCAGGACACAGGAGCAAGATTTATTCCACAGCCATTATCCACATAACTTGAGTAATAATTTCTGGTATGTTGGAAAGCGTATCATAATCAATGCATTGCATGATTTTACTAACCTGTTATTTTAAATTTAAGTATCTGGTTTTCATACAGATTGTAGAACATATAGCAGAGAGTTACAAAATTATGTTTGCTATTTCATGAATGAGGAAGGTTGCCGTAATAATAATAATTTTAATTTGAAATCTGCAAATCTAAGTGGCTGTACAATGAAAGGCGGTGACCTATTTGAAAGAGGGGGGGATGATGAACTAAAAAAATATGTTTAACATACAGTCGAACTCTGTTAAGAAGAGCTGTTTCGGGATCGAACAAATTGCCCATTATAGCCGTTACTGGTATAATCCGGGAAAGACCCAAAATATCAAGGAAATCATTAAAAAAATAAATTTCGTTATCAAATATAGTACATACAATGTTTAATTTTGTGAAATACATAGTACGTACGTTTAGTTGAAATTACTGTACAATATTTCGGTTAGTTGTGGAATTCTTGAAAAATGCGTACGTACAGTACTACATACACACAGAACTATACGTACCATTATACATACTATAGTACATATATATGTAAGTATGCACAATGTGATGCAGATTAAGTTGAAATTCTTGAATAACGGACATGTAAACTACATATGTACTGTATGAAATAAAATATGTACTATACAGTATTGTAATTTTTGTACCATATAATACTTAGGTAAAATTAAGCACAGGTACAGTACTATCTGCCCAAAGCATATATCTTTTTTATTTCGTAGGAAAAAATTTGGTTAATTTTAGCTGCGTTGTCCTTGACTTCAACCGAAAATCCATCAGATTACGCTTAACAACTGATAATGCACTGAACACACTTTCATTGCCAGAATTAGTTTCATAAAATCTAGTCAAAACATCCAAGGCATCTTGTGCTTGATTGTAAGTCACAACGTCTTGTGTTTCTGTAATGTTTTCGCCTTCACTGTCGGTTTCAGTTTCTTCATTCACCGCAATGACTTCTTGCACAATTTGTTCCTCCGTTAAAATTCCAGTTGTTAGAACCGCAGCGTCAATGTCAATAAAATCATCAATAGAATTGCAATTGTTAAAGGTGCTTAAATCTCTACTTTTTAACCATTCTGATAATTGGAGATCATTGTCATCAATCACTTCAGTGCTTTCTACTAAAGTCTCTTTCAGAAGAATAGCCTTTCTATAACAACTTTAAATGGTTGTCGGAGTGACACTATCCCAAGCTTCTCTCATAAGACGAACAGCATCCAATACGGAAATCTTAATTTCTAGCTTCTTCTCCATTTTCTGGATTAATTGTACGGTTAGAAATCGCCAAAAATGGCACTTAAAGCTCCTAATAATCCCTTGTTCCATAGGCTGTAGAATTGATGTTGTGCTTGGTGGTAGGAACACAAGTTTGATATTTGTCAAGTTTTCTACTTTGCAAAGTGCTGTCTATTAACAGCAAAATGTTTCTGCTTTTCTATCGTAGTTCACGATCCCATTTATGAAGTTCTCCCATAAAGATATCTGTTGTCATCCATACCTTTGGGTTTGCTTTATAATCAACCGGGAGAGGCTGAACATTATTACAACATCGAGGCTTTAACGATTTGCCAATCACCAATAATTTTCTTTTTCATTTCCTGCCATGTTCGCACAAATTAGAATGGTTAGCCGATCCTTTGCCAATTTACATCCAATGCATTTCTCGCCTTTAAAGGTTAGTCATGTCAGGGGTTACCTTGTAAAAAATGCCCGTTTCATCAGCATTGGATATGTTCTGCTCACTGAATTCAGAAATGAAGCTGGGCCAAACGCTTTTTAGGCATTGACTTGCAGATTCCGTATCTGGAGACATTGAATCCCCTGACATTTTTGCGTAAACAATATTGCGTCTGTTCTTGAAACGATCAAGCCATCCACAGACGTGCCAACTCTCCGGGTTTAGGCCAGCATTGCCGGATTTTATTACACTTCCCGGAATTCCGGATTAGAAATCAATATTGCCGGATTCCATCATGATTTCCATTGCGTAAATTAAAAAGTAATGAGAAAATTTCGAAGTTCTCCAAGGCATCGGAGAACTTCGACGATTACCGTAGCGTAAATTAAAAAGTAATGAGAAAAGTTCGAAGTTCTCCAAGGCATCGTAGAACTTCGTTGATTACCGTAGCGTAAATTAAAAAGTAACGAGGGGAAAAGTTCAGTTCGAAGCTCTCCTAAGCATCGGTACATTAGCGGAGAAGTGACCTTTCCCTTCTGAGTCAGCAGCGAGCAGTTTTGCTCTGCCGTTGCATGGCTGTTAGCAGCAATGTTTACTCTTCTGTCCGCTAATGATCTCTGGTGCTGCAGGCACGGAGTAAGAGAGGGCTTGGCTTTGGCACACCGTACATACTGACGCAGATTTCTATCGGAAGCGCACGGTAGTGTTTTGGTTTGTTTTATGTACTTCGTCTGTCTTTACAGGAATTTCTGAGAACTTTTTGTGCACGTGTTTAATCAAGCGATGGCTGGCAGAAAATATCACTGTTTTTAAGAAGTATACGACAGATTATCCATATATGATCGAATCAAGGAATCGCCAACAATTTGCCTTTTGCTCTATTTGTAGGTGTGATTTTTTCGTTGTCCACAAGGGCAAAGGAGATATCGTTAATCACATTCGGACGCAAAAACACGTGGACAATTCTAAGTCCGTGGAAAATAACAAATTAAATTTTGCTCGAGATAGTTCCTCTTCCAATGCGATTATCCATGCTGAGTGCTTGTTTACTTCATTCCTCGTGTAACATAACTTACCTTTAAGCTGTGCTGACCATGCAAGTGTGCTTTTTAAGAAAGTGTTCCCAGATAGTAACATTTCAAAAAAATATGTGTGTGACAGGACAAAAACATCGTGCGTTGTTGCCGAAATGGAGAAATTTTCAAAAATAGACTTGCACACTTGCCAACTTTTACGGATTATTCGTAAAATTTACGGATTTCTGCTTAATTTTACTGTTTTATGGATAGAGGTCTTTTTTAACAGATTTTTTTAATATTTAGATTGCTCAATCGAAATATTTCAACCCCTGCAACCATCCACTTAGATTTTCTACCAGACCTTGCGAGCGCTGTGTCACGCGATGATGTCATCTTTGACTCGCTGGCTTCGTGTCATCGTGCGGTAGCTCTCTCTCCACGGGAGTGTGCTCAAGTGATGTGCCGACCAGAGTTCACCAAAATGCGTAATTGCGCGTTTAGTATGCATCAAAACTTTACCAACGCGTAAAAATACGCCTCGGGAATTTTTCTCGATGCGTAAAAATATGCGTCGGGAATGTTTTTCTAGCGCGTAAAACTACGCGTCAAATAATTTTACCAATTTGTAAAAATACGCATCGGGACGGTACTTTGCCTTTCAGAAACGGAAGTAAACGAAATAGAGATTTTCTCTGTAATCATAATTTCTTTTTCCTGTGATGTTGCCTCTGTCCAGTATTGTTGTTATATATCATTTTATTCCATAGATATTTGTATTTCAGTTTAGAAATGGAGGAAAAATTTTCCGAAAGCGGAAATTCGGCGGCGAAAAAATTTCGCTGTAATTTTTAGGCATGAGAGTGCGACAGCGTCGAGGAATTTCTCCTTTTCCGTCATAATTTGGGTTATCCTCCAGAACAATGCATAACTTAACAGAATTTTTTAAAATATTTTTTAACAGAAATTGTTTTACATTTTTTATATGCTTTAACGTAACATTAGTGCTTCAAATTATGTCCTTTAATATTTCAAACATACGAAAATCAGCTTGCAGGATTTTCATAGAAAATTGCAGGATTTTTCTCTTCTTAAGGTTGGCAAGTCTGCATCCATTACTGCATATAAAATTCTAATGACTGAACTGTACTGGAAATTTTTCCGCTTGCACTTTTAAAATCGGTCCAGTGATAGAAAAACCAGCATCACGTTGAACTTTAAACCAGCAAAGTAAAGCTTCATCAATATACTTTTTTTCTTTCACACTTTTTCATTTTTTGCAATCTGTAAGATTGTTTTCAAATGCTGACAAAATTGCATCTGTGTTCTTCCACAATGTAGATACGGTAGATGATGAAAGCCCTACTTTTTGCAAACAGCTGAATTTTTCTCGCCGTCTTGCAATTCCTGAATAATATCCATTTTCTCCCTGATGGAGAGAGCCTTTCTTTTAACACCAACCGTTTTGCTTGCACTATCACACTTAATAAAAAAGAGGGAGGGAAAGCATAAGTGATGTCGCAAGAGTAGGGCTGCGTGCGACTTTCTGATTAAAAAAGGTTACGATATGTCCCGTGCGAAGTTGAAATACTGAATGCACTAAGAAAACATGCGTGGGGTTAGATCATAGCAGCCAATGAGAGAAAGCGAATTCCAGGAACCCTCTCGTAAACAGTGGCAAAGGAAAGGCTGGGAAGCCTTCCACCACAAAATGCCGCCCCCCACCTACCCTTGGGCTGAAATGCAAGACGTCATAAAACACTCCCCGCTTTTCTCTTGGAGCAGGTGACACAAAGACAGTCTTTTTGGGTAGCAGGTGGCTAACTGATGCCACCTTTCAATGCTGCACTATCTTTACTGGGTGTAAAAGAAGATCTGAAAGTCTTGCAAATGTGCTCGCTATAACAGAGTTGATACTCGTAACAAGCGGGATAATTTAACACTAACTGCATACGACACCAAACTTCTTCTGGCATTTACTCGCTATAGCCAGAACCTCGTTATACCCGAGCTCATCTTAACCAAGTTCGACTGTATTTTTTAAGGGCTTTAAGGACCTTGCCCCCCAAAACTTTAAGCAATAACAATAAAGAGAGCAAACATTTTCAGCAAAAATAATTTGTTTTCATTTTTTCCAGCGAAAATGATTTTGTTTTTATTTTTTAACCTGAGAAGATTGTGCCGAAGCTCCCAGTTGGCCCCTATGGTACTCACGGCACTTCTATCATGGTAATAAATATTGAACTTGAGCTGCTCGCTGAACTTCATTAATTGTCACTATGTATGTTTCCAGGACTCTCTGTGACAATATTGTAATCGTACGTTGCATTCAGCAACAAATGCATTGCAGGCAGGGCCGGCCCTAGGCGTGGGCTTGTGCCCATGTCGGCGGTCATATGGAGAGTTGCTGGCTGGTAGACTGCCCTTATTTTGCTTTAGCTTTTTCATATAAATATATATCTATTGACATAACCAACCTTAAAAAACACAAAATCTATTGACATAACCAACCTTAAAAAACACCATAATACCTTCAAGTTGGAACTGAAGAACAGGTTCTCTGCTTTAGAAGGCCTAACATCGGAAGAAGTGGACATCTCTGAAGTTAACAGAAAAGTAACCAAAGCTCTTATGGAAACAGCAACAAAATTAGCTGGGTCTAAGAACAAGTTGCATGTAAATAAATTATCAGGAAAAACGAAAATGTTGATGCAAAAAAGAAGAGAGATGAGGACAACTAAAGAAGATGTGACTTCCAAAGTGGAATATATAGAGCTATGCAAGACAGTACGAAAAAGTATCACTGAAGACGTAAGAAAATTCAACTGTGAACTAGTGAGGAAAGCAATTGAAAACAACCAAAGCCTAAAGATAGCAAAGGGACATCTCAGTAAGGGAAGAAAACAGATTATGGCACTGAGAAAAGAAGATGGTTCTGTAACAAGAAATAGAGGCGAAATTTTGACAAGAGTGAAATATTTCTACTCCAAATTATATGAAAGGGATGATACATGCACTCCAGACATCATGAAAGATACCAGTACCAGAGTTCCTCCAGTCCTTCCAGCAGAAGTTGCACATGCAATCAAGAACATGAAGCGGGGAAAAGCTCCAGGAGAAGATGGAATTACTGTAGACATCATACAAGAAGCAAGTGGAGAAATCGAAACAGTACTCGCCCAAATTTTCACTCGATGCCTTAATGAAGGAAAGATTCCTGAGGATTGGAACACCGCTACAATGATCCTGCTACATAAGAAAGGTGACATTGAGGATCTCGGAAACTACAGACCTATCAGCCTCCTATCAGTAGTTTATAAAATCTTCACTAAAGTTCTTTCACACCGCTTGAAGGTAACACTGGACATGGCTCAACCGAGAGAACAAGCTGGATTCAGGAGTGGCTACAGCACAATAGATCATATCCATGTGCTGAGAGAACTAATTGAAAGAGCGAGGGAATATGAACTTCCATTGTGCATGGCTTTTATCGATTATGAAAAAGCCTTTGATTCGGTGAAACCATCAGCAGTTACAATGGCTTTGAAAACCTGTGGTATTGAAGATGCATACATTAATATTATTAATAACATCTATGAAAATGCAAGTGCAAAGATTAGGCTGTTTGAAAATACAACACACATAAAAATTGGAAAGGGAGTGAGACAAGGTGACACCATATCTCCGAAGCTCTTTAATGCCACATTGGAGGGTGTTTTTCAGTCACTGAGCTGGGAAAACAAGGGGATAAAGATTAATGGAGATTATCTAACCCACCTTCGTTTTGCTGATGACGTAGTCATTTTTGCAACTACCCCATCAGAGCTGCAGAGTATGATCCAGGAACTTGCTGACAAGAGTAAAGAAGTGGGATTAAAAATGAACTTTGAGAAGACAAAAGTGATGTTCAATGCTTTTACAAGAAATGAAGATTTATCGATTGATGGAGAAAAGCTGGAGATAACAGATACGTACGTTTATCTTGGACAGCAGATATCAAGTGAGGGTCACATTGATGAAGAAATTAATCGGCGTACAAAACTTGCCTGGAGAGCTTTTGGAAGAAACAGCATAATTTTCAAGAGCAATATGCCATTATGTCTTAAAAGAAAAGTGTTTGATCAATGCATCCTTCCAGTGCTTACGTATGGTGCAGAGACGTGGACCTTAACTAAAAGAGACATACAAAGGCTGCAGACAACTCAAAGAAGCATGGAGAGGTGCATACTTGGTGTAACCAGGAGAGATAAGAAGAGGAACTCGTGGATCCGAAAAATGACAAGAGTGGAAGGCATCATGATCAGAGTTAAATCCCTGAAATGGCAATGGGCTGGACATACTGCCAGAAGGACAGATCATCGATGGACAGCCGAAATTTTAGATTGGATTCCAAGGGACAGGAAAAGACCCAGAGGAAGACCACATGGGAGATGGGTGGATGAAATTCGAAAGTATGCAGGGGTGACATGGAGGAGACTGGCACAAGACAGACCGTTGTGGAGGAAACTTGGGGAGACCTTCGTCCAGCAGTGGATTGATAATGGTTGACAATGATGATGATGATGATATATATATATATATATATATATATATATATATATATATATATGCGCTTCTGCCCCCCTTTTGTACATTCAAAGTGTTCCTCGGAGGAATAGCAATTTGTGCCCGGCCCCTTAATGAAAAGCGTGTGGCAGTTTTCCTGTGTGGCAATCTTCCGGTGTGGCAGTTTTCCTGTGTGGCGGTTTACAGTGAACCATGTACAATATCATGGGCCGGCCCTGACTGCGGGGCAATAGGTTTGCAAAGAATCTGCTAGCAAGCTGTTGCTAAGAAAAGAGTGTCGGGTTTCCAAATGATGCCTCTGTTTTGTAAACTGTAGTCTGGTAGAGTGTACGATTTGCTGCAGCATGCACGCTAGATGTCTGTCAACATGTGCGAACGTCCGGAACTGTATCTGCACTGCTGTGTCCATCATGACACCATGGGGTGCATAGCGTTGCACTCTGCTGGGTTGGCGTAACCTCAGGGTACTGCATTCCAGCTTTACAGATATCGATTATTCATATTTTCTCAGAGTTCAGTAATTTCCCATATGGATTGCCGTTTCCTTTCCCGGGCATATAGAGAAGTTCGGACATTGTGCTCGACCTCTATTCTCTTACTTTCTATATTCTGTCCGCTATGACGAACCGAAATAACTCATTCTATGTGAATGCTTTTCATTTACAAGCCACAAATCAGAAAAGAAATAAATTTTGTACTAGTACAAATATGTGTATATAATGGTTGTTTGGAGTAACAAATAAACTTAATCTTCCGCTTGGGAAAAAAGCATCACTCCTTTAGGCTGCAACCGTACTATTGTAATATTGTAAATATTAACTTTGGGTGCATTAGACATATTTATCATACTCTAAAATTTGTATTCAAAGGAAAATTTGTGTATATAAAAATGTTGAAAAGCTATTATGCGCTAAATAAAATTTTCACCAATGCATAATAACATAATACTATTTACAAGCTGCGTGTATAAATTCATTCATACTCGTGGATTATCGGTCGAAAAACATTCGCTTCCCAACACAGAAAATATCTTCGAAACTCACTTTCTATCCTTGGTACAAAAATGTTATTTGAAAAACAATTGCGTTTTGGAATATAACCTAGCAAACGACTCTTCACTTATTTTGTGAGCAAGTGTTTTTCAGAAATATTATTTATTGAAAACTATGTTACATCACGGACAGGTTTTTTATGCCACTAATGTATATATAAACTTTTCATAAACCCATTTATTCTTTGCAGGGAAATATTAGCAATTCCCTAATTTTTTCTTCTCTAATTTTCGAAACAACGTAGATGCTGATACAAATTTGCAAAATGCCGCTAGCGGACGAAATCGGTCCCAACTAATGTAACGGAAGAAATATGCACCGATATATTCGACCATTAGGCTCTCTGTATGAAACTAAAAATGTTAACATTATGAACTTCGTAGTTATGTGCTTGGTTTATTCCTCTGTAGTACTGGAGAAATATGGATTGATGTGGGCCAGTACTATGCCCATAGCACAGATGCTTTATATTGTAAGTCACGTGTAATTTCTTGATTGCAAGCGCAATCGGAGCACAACATCCTATATTCTAAAGATAATTTACTCTCCACACAAAAGACATAATAGCCATAAAAGAACAAGAAATTCAATCTAGGTTGAAGAAAATGTTTTATTGGCAAGGCACCTGCTGATGTCTTTTGGACGACATTCATATGCTATCAGGCATTACTGGTAAGAAAGTGCACATATAAAACAGTGAAACTGCAAAAGGATAGAGTAAAAATGAATATATAACTTTAAAAATAGTGAAAAAAGATAAAATAGTAAAGTAAATTTCCTCCTTCACCGTTATCTGTTAAAATTTGAATTATTTATCAGTTCCCCTTTGCTGTCATATATCACAAATTTTCGGATCATTTGTGTTAGCAGAAAAAAAAAAAGCTTGCGTTTTACTTGCCTAAAACGACGTTGTAAAGGAAATGTACTGAGCTTCCCCCTTGGGAAACATGGGGGTGAGGAAGGAGGGTAGGGAGCTGTAAACTGATCCTGCATCTGATAAGGGAAAGTGGTCATGACACTAAGACCCCCACAAGAAGGGGGTAGGAAATAACCGTGCGATTTTCAGCGCCACCTATGAGCAGAAGCTTTACGTTAGACATGCCTTTATATCCCCTTAAGCTTGATAAGAAAGGGGAAATTTTCCAAAAATGGAAGTGACGGAGTTTGAAAATTTGTTAGAATTGGTGCATGGTGTTTAAAAGTATTTGTATTCTGAAAGTCACACCATTTATCTAAAGTAGCGAAAGCTTTAGTATCAAGCATTCATGGTCCTCAGGCTGAAAGTTCTTGCAGCATGATGGATAAATTATTGTCATCTGAGGGAATTTTGAAAAGGGGAGGAGGAAAGAAGAGTTGTGAAGAATAGGAAGGGAATTATATCAACAGAAAGAAAAACTAAGCAAAGATTGCTGTGCAGCTGCAGATCACATTTATTTTGTTTTGAATTTAGTTATTTTATATTGTAAATACAGTGAACAATTCCATCCCTGCTCGTGCTGCTTTATATTCACACTTTCTTGTCGCATGTTCTGATTTTTTTCTCCCAATTAAAAAGTTCAACTTTTTGTTCCTTGGTCAGTCTCATGTATGCTAGACTTGTGAGTGTGGATTCGCCTCTGTGCAATTTGCCCATTAATAATAAAAAATATATAAATGAAATGGTTACAACACATGATAGAAATAATAGAATTTTTTTAGCATGTAATGACTCATCTTCATGTGTATTGTATTTATGTCAACAGTGTTTTCAAGTGGAAAATCATAAAAGGTTAAACATTTAATTAAAATTCTAATATGTTTTTTCTCTAGGAATTTTTTAATGCAATTTACAAATTTTCGTAGAAAACTCTTTTCCTTCATCAGGAAGTTACTTGTTTGCAATCGTTTTTCATCTTTACTATCACAGTTATGGGTATTTGTCACCAAATATTGCCAGATGTTAGGCACTGACACATCTCTGCAGTTCTTGATGATGAAATTCTGATTCTTCTCAATTTCTATTCCTTCTTTTAATTTTCTTCTTAGAAAGTTGCTTTTAAAACTGATTAAATTAAAAAATAAAATAAAAGAAGGAATAGAAATTGAAAAGTATCAAAATTCCATCATCAATGACTGCAAAGGTTTGTCACTATCTAACATCTGGCAAGATTTGGTGAAAAATAACCGTAACCATCAAGGTTTACCATAACTGTGATGATAATAACGGTGAAAAAGAGTGACAACAAGTAACTGCCTGATGAAGAAGAATTTTCTCAGAAAATTAGCAAGTTCAATTAAATGAATTCCTAGAAAAAAAACCCATGTTAGAAGTTTAATTGTTTAATTTAATAAACTAGGAAGCCAGTTTACAAAATGAGCTTTATTTATAAAAGGTTAGTTTCATTATTTTAGTTTTACATGAAACCCATTTTAATAGGCATTTCATAAGAGATACATTTTTAACCCCATTTTAGAATTTGGGAGAACTTCAGTAATTAATGTAGATGACAGTGTGCAGTTATTATAATTAGTACCCCCTTTTCAGATATTTTTGTTACATTGCACTCAGTTTTTGATATTTCCCTCCAGTTCATCATGCTCATTTACTTTGCAGATATCTTGAAATTCGATAACTCTTTTAGTTGGTGCCGTCGCAAGCACATCCTCTATGAAGTCCAAGTGAACCCTCCACAAGATGGCCGACAGTAATTCTCAGAATAGTATTTGAAACTGGAAAGCAATTCTCTGTTATTTTTTCTGTTGCCTCTACTTATTGTAAGTTACTCAGTGTTCATGTTACTCTTGTTGGGTGTATTCCAATGTTGTAGCTCCTGCACTGATATGGACATTTTGGTGCCTTGTGTATTAGTTAAATACATTTCAGATTTTTCTTGTGGGGACTACATGTTATCTTTCAGTTGTCTTCACATGCCTTCAGACATCTGATTGAAAAGAAGATATCCCCTCTAGACTGGTATTATAGGAGTCCAAACTGTATTGGAGCTGGATGTCTTACTAGTGTACAGCACTGTGTAAGGTGTAGAAGTCTATTAACCAAGGCTGGTTTCTGTAAATTATTTAGGGCAAATAGCCAAAATGTGAAACAGTATCGAAATTCAAAAGTTGGTCAAAGATTGTGTGAATGTTGTGGTGTTCATATTTGATTTTAGCATTATAATAAAGCAAATATGTATATCTCAAACTGAGACATTACTTTGTGTGAAACAAAACAGTACTTATAAGTGCATTAACTGTACACAATACCTGTCAATATTACCTTTAGTTGATGGAATTTGTTTTATAAGTTTTTATGCCTACTTGAATTTTTTTTCTTGTTTTGTTTTGCAGAATTAATACTATAAATATGCATAAATTATGTTATCAACTTGCTCTGAAAATGACATTTGGTGGCTCCTGGTTGTCATTGTAAACAAACAAAACAAATAAAAGTCAGTGACATTAGAGATTCCTCTAAGATTGCTTTGGTCTTCTACATGCAATCTCCCATCAACAAATAGGTAAGGTTCAGTTGGGTAAAGTTCTTATTTTAAGAAAGGTGGATCATGTAATTCAAATGCTCATTTGTATTGACACCATTCTCCAGGATCTGAAACTTTTCATGTCTTCCATTTGATCCAGTGAGTCTCACATTTTTTTCCTTTGTGTTGTCATATTAATTTTGAGAATATTTCACATCTGAATATTTTTATCAGGGTGTCTCTTGTTTAATGCATGTTTTGTGTGGCGCATGATGAAATGATTTGTGTATTTTACTGCATTATCGGCCCACACACGCAATATCTTAAGAGTCAGTGTAGTGATATTAAATTGTTCATGGCATGCAGTTTATTAATAATTTTTTTTTTGAATTAATATGCTGTAAAAATGAGTTTAAGTCGTGGAGACTGGATTTTTCAGCATCTTTATTTATTTTTTTATCTCATTTCCTTATGAGCAATTCAGTCTCTGAACTTTTATCTTGAATCATTCTGGAGCCTTACATTTTCTAAATTTTATTTTCTTAGCACCTGTCGGTATGTCTGGTTAGTATACCTCAAGAGAAAACACAGTTCATTTCATAAAATTGAATGCAATATTATAAAATTCAGGTTTTGATTCTTTAACTTATTCACTTTGTTCTTTCTATAGGACACAGGAAGAAATTTAAACTAGTTTTATAATTGTATTAGCAGTAGAAAAGTCAGAAGTTTTTAAAATAATTAAAAGAGGTATTCTTGGAAAATTGTTCGTAGTTGTCAACAAAAATCTGTGTTTTCATATTATTTCCATGCTTTTTTTCTTTTCAGTTTTAAGCTTTTTATGAGGTATTGGCCTATGTTTGTGGTGTGTTTAGCTACAGGTACTCTGGACATATTAGAAGCAAACATCTTATTCTATATTATATTCTGTGAATAAGCTTTTTCAGGGAAAGAAAGACTACTACTGCTGGACCATCATTTATGCTGAGACTTGCGATTGACAGTAACTACTTTCAGAAAAACGAACAGAAGTCTCATCTGGTATCCCCACAAATTTGAGATATATTCATGTAATTATATTCTATCTCCACAGAGTTGTCCTTTTTCAGAACTTAGGCAGAGGTTTAGAAAAAAAATGTGCTTTGAATACAATATTGGAAGCACCGAGGTTGTGCAGGCCATATATCAAAGAGTTGAGAATGATATATCATTTTGTGTAAATGAACTTTTAAGGAGGCTTGCATAACGAAATGTTGATTATTAAATTTTCTCCACTATGTAGTTATTCAGAGAAACTAAATAAATAGAAACAGGCCTTATTATTATGATAGCTGAATTATCCAGTGATTGCTGTTTATTCATGTTTAATTTTATTATCTGTGATTAGGCTGGTATGTAGCATCTTATATGTCCAACTGTTTTTGTGGCGTAAAGAAATTTTATTGCCTGTATTGATATATCATATATTTTGTGTTCATAATCTAATCTGTTTTTCATCAGTATTTTTTCTTCTTCTGTGCATGAAAAGCTGATTTACAGGCTGTTTTTGATGTGGAGTCTTTTTGGCTGTACCTTGTCTTGCAATGAATCATTGTAACTTGACTTTATAAACCGACCCTGTATATTTGTTCTTTGGCCACATATAATCATTGCTCATAAAACTTGATTAACCATCCTTCTCCCATGAATCGAATTTTACAGTGTCTTTCAGAATGTCAGATTCCAAAATGGCTTTCAGTAAATATTTTTAGTGAGTCACATATAAAAGTGTCATTCATATATTGAGCTAGTCTTCCAGTTCTTTATAAATAGCAGTTTATTAGATGGTTAGGATATATGACTTTACCAATAGACCAGATTTTTTTTTTAATTCCGATTGTTAGTTCTTCTTTAATGAGGATCTCAGTAGTTTGCAGATGGTGTTTTTAACAAATGTTTTTTGTGCTTGTTTATTTTTGTCTGTTATCTCTCAGTTGTCACATACATAGGCATATTTTTAGTGATACCATGAACTCAAAATTCTGTTAAAGATTACTATATTATTGCAACATGGTATTTGGTTAAATATACAGTGTTTCATGTAAAATAAATTTAAACATTGTGAGATAATTTATCTAAATCAAATTTAAGTTGATGAAGATTTTAAATAAGTTTTTCATGTTTAAAAATATAATATGGTTTATTTTGTACATTTTCACTAAATAGTAAATTTAAAGCAATGTACAGACAATTTTATAAATAATTTTATATTATTTCAAGTCCAAATATTTTGTGATTTTGCAAAATGTAATGATTAAAAAGGGAAATGGAAATTGAAGGGCTCTCTAACACGAAAGGAAAACACACACATACTATTTTGCTGTCTTCAGTTTTTTTTTTTTTTTTTTTTTTTTTTACTTGTTGCTAATGGAAGAGTTTGAGAAATATGGAATTTTGCCCGTGGAGACTGCATGGTGATTGCTGATTTCATATTCTGAATTTCAAATAAGGGAAATGTGATATTTTGAAATGGGGTACTATTTCATGATAGGTCTAACATACTTACAGCAATAAATAGCAGGCATTGATGCACTTTGGCTTGTTAAGAAAATTGAAAGAAAAAAAAGGTTGCATGTGCAATAGCAGTTAACTTAGTGTAGATGTATTTATTTATGACATCATGGCTTCCTCTGTTGAACTATTTAAAATAAGTTGAATTTTTACAGATAAGAGGAAAGGAAATTGTGTGTTTAACCTCACATTTTCAAATGAAATCCTCATTTGTCTTCTGGAATCGTCTCTAAAGTGTTGGTGACCATGTTGGGTAAATTTGCCAGCCTATGTGATCATTGATGTTGCCACTTTTTATCCAAAAAATGTCCAATGATTCTTCAAATTTACAGATACATATGTTTGCTTGACTTTTAATAACCTTTAGAGAGTCCCAGTCCATTTTATATTCTTTTTGTTTTATGTCTTTATCCAGCCCAGTTTCATTGGAAATATTTGTAATAGCAGCTTTATGTTCCATCAATTGAGTCAATGATCTCCATCCTATTTCTCCTATGTAAGGTGATTCATAGCAACATTTTAAACAATAGATGACTCCATCTTGGAATAAAATGTTCTTTGTTGTTTGTTTTACTAATAAGTAATTTTTAATTTTCATATTTAAATGTGGAGCATTTCTAACATATTGTTTGCTTGTTTTCTCTAATTTTTCAATAAGGCCTCTATGGCATTTAACTCTTATGGTAAATGTAAGTTGCTGTTACTTTTTAATAAGATTGATGAGCTCTTGGGCCTTGCAGTATTTATTTCAATAATTTGTTAATTATTTGTAGAAGGTAATTGTTAGCTAGCAAGATGGATTTTAGATAATTTTGTTTTTTCCTTGCACTTTGAGATGAATTTAGTTTTTTTAAGAAAATCTAAAAAGCTATGTAATGTGAAGGCATTGAAAATAAAAAGAATAATAATAAGCTGAGAATACAACATGAGAATTGTTGCAGGTTTAAACAAGAAAAATATACTTTCTGTTGTTAAAACAGACAGAAAACGACATTTTACTCCAAAAAGGGTGTCATCTATAGCTTTAAAGTGCTCCTGCAAATTGCCTTATGTAGGAGAAACAGGGTGAAAATTTTTGGTTATGTTGAATGGAACAAACATACAACCACACTATTAAAAATGTTTCCAATAAAACAGGACTAGAGTAGCATGTACAACAAACAGGACAAAAAATTTCTAAAGGTTATTAAGTGTCAAGCAAACACATATCCATAAACTGGGAGAACCATTAGAGATTTCTCAAACAAAAAATGGCAACATCAATGACCACACAGACTGGGAAATGTACTCAACATGGCCACCAACACTTTGGAGAAGATTCAGGTTATGTGACAAGCCACCCATTTTTTTAAATATCTTTAGTAAAGATTACTGTAAGAAATTTAAAAACTTAATGAACAAATTTCATAGAGCAACTGAATTTTTGTAGAGTGTGTGCATGTTCCACATTACTATAAAGTTGTAAATTCCATTGATGAGAAAAAGGATGTTAATAAAATAAAGGAAATGAATGTGTGTCTGGAGATTTCATGGATTTGATTTTAAAAAAATTATTATGCAAGAATGTTAATGAAATAAAGCAAATATGAATTGGTAGAGTTCATGGATTTGATTGAGAAAAAAAAATCATAATTCCACACTGTTCCACAGTCTCAAATTAGGGCTAAAGAACTTAGCCAACTCTATGACAATTCAACAAGCACATAATGGTGTAAGGTATATATATGTAAGTACCCTGATGGTTATATATCACCTCTCTTTTACATGAGTTGCACAACTTTACAGTATTTAAAAAAAAAACTTTTGAATTTAAAACTTATTGGTAATAGAAATCTATTTCAAACTAAAATTTAAGTAAGATTGTTGTGAATTACATGGTCAAAATTGAATTTCTGCAAACTTATTTCTGTAAAAGTTAAAATGCAATTGTGATCACATGGTTTGGGACATTATAACCTAAATTTTAGTTTGAAATGGGTTTTTATTGCTAGTAAGTTTTAAATTCAAAAGTTTTTTAAAAGCTGAAAATTTGAGCATTTCATGGAAAAGGGAGGCAATGCATCCTGAAGGACCATCTGGGTACAGTACTGTACGTGTGAATTATAGTATGTTGAATCGTCATAGAGTTGGAGAACTTTCTTTAGTTCAAACTTGGGCCTATTATACAGGTCAATAGCACATCATTTAGGATATTCACAGCTTTTTTGGGCCTCGACTAATATGCCACATCAGCTTATTTAATGATGCGTCATTGAAAGTTTTCAATTAAATATATATATATATATATATTGTGCCTTAAATTTGGCTGTGATCCGAGCATCTGAATAACAATATTGTATTCATCAATCAGAAACCATTTCGAAAGTGTGTGAAATGTATTATTCCATTCACTAAGAACTTGTGTAAACACTACTGAAATGGATATTTTGTTCAACAGAAACATAATTAAAATCGCCATGACACTGATTTGCAGTGGCAGCTGTCATATGTTAATTGCTTACCCCTGGAAGACCCAATGGGTGGCATTAACCTCTGGTTTTTACACCTCATTTATTTTGCAATGATTAAACCTTTGAAACAGATTGCTGCCACATAGTTGATTGGCTGGCGACGGTCATGGCGACAGCCGGTGGGCCATGCATTTTTAGAACAGGAGTGACCAGCAGCTAGCAAAGGCTGCCTTTGTCAATCTCTCAATTATAACTTTCAACTGAATTAAAATCAACAAATGCTTCCATTTATTATTGTTATTTTCATTGATTTCATGTTTCCAATTGAAATAAAAATCTCTTTTCATTTCTGATTTTAATTGGACTCTGTGAGAAGGCAGCAAACAATAACTCACACTGCAAGCATCACTCTGATTTGGCACATGTGTGTGACCTTGTTTTTGTTTTTTTCTCAACTTTACATGGTGACTTCTGACTGGTTGATCAGAGGGAAGGAATGTGGTAGCGTCAGCTCATAAGAAGAAAAAAGAAACATATGAAATTCAACTTTTTGCTGAAAAGAAAAATGTTGAAGTTGTCTATAGATGATGCTGAATAATCCAGTTGAAGTTATATATAGACGTAACTCTCCTCATGCTTATTGATCTAAAGCCAATGATGGTATTGATCTAGAAACCAAGGACCAACTGAAACTCCACTGGGCACCATGTGATTGATTATATTTGTACTCTCTCTGCCAGTGGAGTGAAATCGCATGTTGGTCAGACTGACAAGAACAATGTGAGAAAGGTGAAAGCTGTTTAATTTAGTAGCGTGATGACCAAAACTACTTTCTACTTCTAGGTCTATATGACAGTGTAATTTTCTTTCGTTACCATTTTATATATTGATGCATGCAAGAAATATTATTTTCTGATGTTTTGAATGTTCCAAGCCAGGTTTACCCCATCAGGTGCATTAATGAAAAACTAAGACATCATCTCATATTGGGAAAAGTTTAAACTTAATCACTTCTACAAATTCTGAAAAAAAAATGTTTATGTACATGTGTGCCCCATTGTTGACCCCTTTCAAACTGGATCTGTTATTTAGAATATGCATTAAGTTAGTAAAATTACAAAAAAAAAAAAAAAAAAATTGTTGCTTCATTTCCCTAAGGCCACTTTTTATCCTCTATATACCCATTAATATTTCAAGTAAAACTGCAGTATCCATTTAATAATTATATTTGTCATTCATTGCCAAATGTTTTAAAAGAATATTCAGTGAAAAACAGTTTTCATTTGCTTCAGCAAATTTAGGTGTGACAGTACTGTTTTGTTAATTGTCATGACAACTAAGAATTAGTTAGCAAAAAATTTGCAAGTTTTAGAAAGATCTGTGATTCTAAAATTTGGTGAATTAAGAAAAGATTATTTACTGTAAAGCTTCTTGATATGAAGTTTGGATGGCAAAAATAATTTCTATGCTTTCTCAATAGTGAATTGCTATTTTAAAATCTTTTTTAAATGAATAAGTTGCAAAAAAGTGGTTTTCCAGTTCAAGTTTATAACCTTCAGCTAACCAATATGCATGTATGCAGAAATTTAAGTTTTGCTACTATTTGTATTGTGTAACTTCAGATTTTATTGCACACCACAACTTGTTTTTACAATATGAATGAAGGATGGCAACCATTTCATGGGGAGGGGGAACCCTGGTAAGTTGCTATAATTATTTTTGAGTAGTTAATATATAGGGCTCTTTTCTTTCTCCTGTTCTTATAAGCCAGTATGTGACCAATAAATAAATAAATAAAAAATCAGGTACTTGTCAAACAACATGACATATAATCTGGTAAAAATCCTAACACTCTTTTTATATGATAATCTTCATCTTGGGGATTTCTTTATATTATTATCATATCCTTAACTGGGTTCATAAAATAGTATGTCAATGATTTGTCAGCAATAGGATATTTTTTTTAATTATTATTGCCAAATTGTATTTCTTTAATTGCAAATGCTAGGGATTTAAACAGCATTGGGTTTAGGATTTCCTATCCCTTACCAGAATCCCATGTTCGGAGTTGATAAGATATTACATGTTGTGTGCCAACTAAATTATGGTGGAGATTCCTCCTAAATTTAGGTGCAGCAAAAGTTAAAATATCATTATCTGTGAACAGGTATGCAACTAGAATTTTTGTTGTTGTTATTGTTGGGAGTTAATGATATCAATAAAAGCTGCAAGAACAATATTACAATAACTTGCATGTAATATTGACATATTATTAATGTCTTTGGGGGAAAGAAATTTTTGCACCAATTTGTATCACCAGATGTGTCATCAGAATAAGTACCATTATTGAGTGAATTAAAGTAAAGAAATTAGCAACATATTTTATAAAAAAAAATGAAATAATAAATTCCATTTGGAATAATCAGATAAAAATAATGCAAGCACTTTACCATAAACATAACTATAATATAAAGAAAATAAACCAAAGAAATGTGTCTCTTCTGGAAGTCTGGGTATCTCCTGTCTGAAGGACAAATGGTGACTGCATTTTAATTTTTATTGTTCTAGTGGTATGCTTCATTGGATGCTTGACCACAGATAACCCCTTTGGTAGACAAATTTTAGTTCTCAGTGGCTGATAACAGGAAGTCTTAAAATCTCTCCATCTTATCCTATCTTAGGAAGTTAGACCCTAGTGGGTTAGAACAGCATGGAGTAGGGGTTCGTACCTTAGGGGGTTGTACTAGTCATGACCCTGGTTAGACTGCTTCACAAGGACAAATTTACCCTACTTTTTGTCTCAATAGGATATATGGGCAGTGGAAAAAGTTGAGGAGTTGTGTTGTCTGTGCTCTTGGGTCAGGTTACAGATAGAAAGCCAGACAATGTGGGAATGCAGAATGTTTACAATTTTGCTTTAGGAGCACTAAGTGGAGAGGGAAATTGAATTAAAATGTAGCAAAAACATAGGAGATAACAAAATAGTACAGCCAATTATAATGTAATGTCTTTTTCGTGAGCAAGATTGGTGTTACACTATGTCTAAAATCATTAAATAAGAATAAGATACGGCCAGACGAAACATAAACAGAAGTAAAGTTATAACTTTTTATTGGTCCAGCACTACTTCAATAGATCCAACATATAACACAGCAGGTAAACTTCACATTTATTTTAGTGAGCGAACATCTACCCACACACACACACACATCCACCAAGCAACTGCAGTATCATCCTTTTAATCTACCGTTCTTGTCACATTCATACATCACTTTCTCTCTGACCTCAAATGTGTTGCCAGCCTCATTCTTCTGAGAGAGAAGATATCACGTTAAGTTTGGAAGTATGAAGGAGAGCAAACTCAAATTTACATAGGAAAAGGAACTAAAAATGAAAGTTATTTTAGAATATATGTCACACAATGCAAATACTGTATAAAAAATACTCGTCTGAGCTCTAAAGGAGGTTTCTACCCTTAAAACCTATCCAGGGTTCCCACGGTCCTTATAAATCCTTAAAAGTCCATAAAAAGTGCTTAATTTTTTTAGTGTTTTTAAAAGTTCTTAATTTTTGCCAGAAATTCCCCAAAGTGCTTATTTTTTCCCTAATTGCTAATGTGTAATGCAGAAGTTATAACATAATGCGTACAACTTCTGCTGCTGAATGGCTGTGTTGATGATGATCGCGTGTGATGTCGGCAGAAAGCCTTTAGAACAGCACAGGGCAGGAGGAGCTCTCATCAGTTACTCATGGCAAGTTTGACTTTGACTTTGTAATTTTGACTTTGGTTTTACAATTCAAGCCATGAAATTATTATGTGCAATATCCAGAATTTAGATCTTATAACTTTAACTACAGTTTTATGATTTACATTCCCTTTTGTGGCATATGTGATTATTCTCTCCTATGAAAACTGAATTGACCAGCAGAACTTCTTTTAAATTGCATAAATTCCAATTTATTACATCCACAAACTTGAATTATATGCAATGATATTGCAAGCTTCATCACCAGACTGTAGCTTGTATAGTTGTCATGTGTAAAAGTATATTTGTATATATGTTACTCTTGCATGTGCAGTTTGTAAGGTCCTTAAAAAAAATTTGTAGGTTCCTAAAAATCCTTAAAAAGTGCTTATATTTTTTTTGGAGAAAATGAGTGGGAACTCTTCTATCCTGGTTGCACCCCTGTCAGGGAACAAGCCTGTACCTAACATACACATCTGATAATATGCATACACAAATGTGATGAAGATGACATTCATTGGTTTTTATGATACAAGTGCATGAAAGTAAAATTTGTACATTTATTTGTGGATAAATTATGCTAAAATTTAATATATAGTTGGGTGTGAAGGTTGAAAGAGACATGTTTCCTCATACAAACATGCAATAACCACTGGAGAAGAGTAATTAAATTCATCTTACTCCGTTTAGGCAACTTGGAAGTTGGTGGTCCTTTCTGTCCAAACTTCTCACTGTAGCTGAATTCCTCAGAATTTTTTTGCTCACTGTATCCCTTTGCACAAATTGTTTCTTTTATGCATACTAATTTGCTTAACTGAAAGGGGGGGGATAGGTCCAATATCCTTTTTGGGGGAATTTTAGTTTGTGCAATTGTGAGCTATTAGACTTTGCTTTACCTTGGGAAGTGATGTCTCAGGGAAGTTCTTAATCTATAATTTTGGACTCTCAATTATTAGCAATTCCCCGTTTATTGAGATATGGAAAGTCAATCGAATTGCTGTCACCCACCTCAAACACTTTCTTTGCTAAGAATATCACTCTCCCCCCCCAAATTTCACCCCTTCCTTGCCTATCGGGGGAGGAAGACAATCGGTAGGCAAGGAACATTTCCAACATATGCCATTTTTCTAGTGGTAAGAAACCAGTGTCCTTGAAAGCATGTAAAAATTGGGAGTCATTACAGGTATTTTATATGTAATAACTGCCTAACACAGCCTTGTACTAAAACTCTTACACTACTGCATGTGCTTTTTAAATTTAATGGGACCCATCCCAAGATAAACAGTATGACTTTCCTTAGTACTAACATCTGTTCCTTCTGTGCTTCAGATCTTGGCTGAATTCTGTCAGTGTTGTTAGGAACACCATGCTTCTGTTAATGATTTATTTGAAGATATTAGAAGGGACATGTCGCAAGACAAATAGTACTGCTTTCCATAGCGTGCTTTACGTGCTAACATTTGTTCTTTCTGTGCTTCAAATCTTGGTGGAATTTTGTCTGTGTTATTAAGAACACTTCTGTTAATAAAAATTTTGAAGATATTTTTGGTGAGGATTTTGTTAAAAAGTTATGCTAGAGGCACATGTCTTGCTCTCAAATTCAGAAGTGGGAGTAGGACTTTAACTTTTCAATTGCATGGTTTTTTGCTGGTTACACAATCTGAGTTTTTGCTTTCAGGGCTTCTGGTATAATTATCTGTGAGAAATAAAGGGAGAAGTTTTTAAGAGGTAGTAGCTGTAGGAGTAATTCTATAGAAAAGGTAAACAGGAAAGATTTCAACAGAATGAACCCAAAGATGTATCTTCCTTCCTGTTCGTAAGTACTGAGAAAATATTTAAAGTTTACTTTACTCCAAAAGAGTGGAATTGAAACAAAATTTTAGGTTAATTGTTTCATCAAACTTGCAAGATTTTGTAATAACAGTATTTTAATGTACACTTGGTACTCAGATTGAAGAAACCATCCATATGTGCATCTAAATCTGAGAAACTTGGTAGTTTAGGGAACAAGAATTTATTTTGGAAAATCTCTTAGGTCACATTAAGCCTAGAGCCATTTTAATATGATGTACTGCAGATTTGGCCCTGCTGTACTGAGTAAGACACATAATAAGTAATTTATTCATTGTAAGATTTGTAATCATAGGCACCCATATAGGGTGGCAAGATAAGGTATTTGCTCCCCCTCTCCCTGGAAATTGGACCATGCTGTTTCTGTTCTTGGAAGATACAACAGAAATTTTCAAGATAACACTAATTCTGATTGCTAATTTTTCTGTAGAACTAGATGTGTAATGTATGCAGTAAAAATAGGAAGAATGTTGGGAATTTTCAGTAGAAAAATCGGAAATGTGCATTAGAAAGTAATTAAGGGAATTAACCATTGCATACTGAAGAACAGCCCATTTACATAGAGTATGGGAAAGTATGAAACACAAAGAAATGAAAAACATATTATTCTTTGCAGCAGCTATTGACTGCTGGACAAAGATATTTCAAAATTTTCCCCAGAAATTTGTCTTGGGTACTTTTTCATTCTTGATGACCAGTTGAGTGATTTCTATGGTTTCATAGAGCATGCAACGCAAGTGGCCGAAATGATCAAGAAAACTACCAAAAAAATTCCTTATTGTTCTAACAGGCTGTCTTAATTTCATTTATCCACCCTTTCTACATAGTTTTTGAGTCTTCAGTTTAAATTTGTGTTGAGAGTGTAGTAGAAACAGTTAGATAAAAAAAGTCACAGCAAAATTTGCATAGGTTGTAGTTACAATTTCAGTTCACCCCCACCTGAAAACTAAGCTATGTTTGTAATAAGTACTTTATTCATTGTGATGTTTATAATAAGTAATTTTCTTAAAACAAGACTAATGCATTTAACATATAACTTGTTTCAGATTTTAATAATGCAAAAGAAAGTCCCATTTGCTTTCAAACAATAAAACTCACACACAGCTACAGGAAGGACCGATTTGCAGTACATAATTCATTACATACATAGCCTACCACTCATTAGGAAAACAGGGAGACAGTTGAAAGATTTAAATTAGAAGCATAATGATATTTTACAACTCATGATTTGATTAAAAAGTAAAATGTAACCTTTTCAATGCTGCACATCAGTATATTTTTTTAACTTGTAATGTTCCACAGAAACTAGATGAAATAAATGAATAAACACAGCTCTTTAGCTGGTTTTTGTTTTTTTGTTTTAACATATGCCTACAAAGCTTTGTTATTTTTCAAATTTGGGCATTGTTTTTAGCCTTGGAAAATTAATTGGTGTTTTCAAAATAACTTTTGTTGGCATTGTGTTAGTGCTTTAAATTGAACAATACTGAAGCGCTAGTGTACAAGGTAGTTCTTTTAAACTGAATTGTGAAATAATAAGGCAAATCGTACACCAAGAAACCAAAAAGTAACACTGTGGTTTGGCAGTTCATGGTTTTAATTACTGCATAATTTGTTTTTCACATCTTTGACTCTTTTGTTGTACATATGAACAGTTTCATATGATTTTTATTATAACATTTCATGATTTATATGATTTTATTTAGTCATAGAATGCTCAGAGAGGGAAGACATTTTAATGACAAGCAACTGAAAACAATTATTTTTTAGATTTATGGACAAAATGCAGAAAACATTTTTTTGATCTACTTTATGTATTGTCCAAATGTCTTTCTTCTTTAATTACCCATTCATACCAGAAAAAGACTGAAAATGTTTGACTGAAAATGTCTTTCAAAAGAGATATGTTTGATTGAAAATGTCTTTCATTCTGTAACTGAAATGTAGGATTTTTTGTTGTGCCAAATTGATAAACCACCAACCACCATATATATTGTGCAGATTGCTTTTTGAAATCTTCCTTTTCTTCATAACTAGTACTCTGACTTTTAACTTTTATGTATTTCCAGATATTCATATTCCAGGAATATATGTATTCATGTGTGGCATTGTTCTTCTTCAGTATTAAATGTAAATTTTAACATAATCTGTATATGTACAGCTTCGCTTGTATCAGTCTAAATGCAAACATTGTGTTTTTCGGGTTTTTTTCCCCTCCCCTTATGTGTTCTCGATTAAAAGAAATTCCATCGTATGGATGTTGATTAGAAAGGTTCTCAGATATTACAATATTACATTCAAAATAAAATATCTTGTTGTGCTCATGTTTCACTTCATTTTACTATAAAATAATGTTTTACTCATAAAGTTTCTTAGCATAAAATGGGATTTCTGAGGAATATATTGCTTTTCACATGTTGGATTTTTTGGACAGTAAACCTATCCATCCATTTTCAAAACTTAGATGTTGTCACTCCTGTGATAAAATCCAGCCCATCTGCTCATTTAATGTAGTTCCTCTTCTTTCTATTTCTGGGCCAGATATTTTTCTTCTAAAAAGGTGCAGTTCGTGTGCCAGAACTTCCACAGAGTCCGTAATCATTTTGTGATTTGGAGTAGTAGGTCTAGAAATAGAAAGAAGAAGAGAAAGAGTTAAATGATCAGAAGGGTTAGATTTTAGCACAGGAGTGGCAACATGCCCTGAAAATGGGTAGAAAAAATTTCACAAGAGAAAAAAAATATATATATTTCTTAGGAATTCCATTTTATATCTAAAATTTGTGAGTAGTGACTTATAGGTATAGCTATGCCATCATTTATTACAAAACTGTTTTTGCTGTGCAGCCAGTCATTTGCATTGCTGACGACAGATTTGTCTTAGTTGCTTTGGATTACAGAAAAGGAAGGAAACTGAACATATGGAAAAGCAGTGTTATCACTAAAATATTTCCATAGCTACAAATTGACAAAGTTTTAGCCAGAAACAGAATTTAAATTTAAATCCTTGAAGTGAAGGCTTATTTTTAAAGGTTATTTCATGTAGCATATAGATCATTTAATAATTAATCCATGTTCTGTTACAAAAAATTATTCCTTTTGAAGAATACCTTTATGCTTACTTGTACAAGTTATCTGCTATTGGAAGAACTAAAAAGCTAAGATTCTTCATAGCAAATGATATTCATAAGGAAAGAAAGAATGGAGATTTTATGTGCCCCAAAAAGTTTTCAAAGAAATATTTTCGTAAAAGTGCCCTTGTGTTTGATGGTGGTATGCAAGAACTGATTGCTAGTCAGTGAAAGATGAAATCCTGTTGTTGTTTAATAAAGCCAAAAAGTTTCTTAGAAAATTTTATCCTTACATACTTCTGTCTGAGTAGAGGAGCTGGTGGAGGCAGTGGAAATTTCTGCTCTCATATGGTTTGTAACATATTTCTCTCTTTCAGGCAAAGGATTATTTGCCACACTAAGATATGTATATAAGTTCTTTTTTTTTTTTTTTTTTTTTTACTGGTGGTGCACTATACATCTATCCTGTTTAGTAGGCTGTTCCTGATTTTGTTATTATTGGTGTACTGTAAATTAAATACAAAGGTGAAGTATGAAAACCAGAGAGCATGATAAATGTGTGCAACATGCAACAAAGGACGTATGTGTATGCACTTGCATTATGAATGATGTGAAAAATCTGTAAAGTTTTACTGAACAAAAGTAATTATTAGTAAGGTCAGTGCAGTGAGTTGCTCTCTCCTTCAAATTATTTTGTTTGTGCTGTTCCTGATCCAAGTGAAATATTTAGCAGTCATCTCTTGTACCAATACATGCTGTAAAATATTTTGAAACTTTGAGGACATATTAATTCTAAGCGACACATGCAGCACTGAAAGATACTTTCAATACTGATATTACGGTAAACAAAGAGTCTCTTGCAACTAATTTTGCAAATAGAAAAAACAAAACAAAAAAAAACTAGCTAAGTTTTATATTGCACTAACCAATAGCTATATGTGAGACAATTTGAATTACACTGAGCTGTTGATGCCTATTGGCTGCCAGTAATACAATGACACAATGTACAGCCATCTTCACCAGCCAGAAGTCTTCCAATATTACCTAGCAGTGAGAAATTCAGTTCTGAAACTGTATTTCCCTGAGAACGTTGAATCATCCATTCAGTAATCAGAGTTTATACCAAAACAAAACTACCGCCACACAGAAATTGAACATCTTAAGATAGATTGATGCATTGAACAAAACATATTTCTAATTTCCACATGTATTTCATGGAAAATATTTGCTGAGAGACAAATTTTCAATTTAAATCGTACTAGGTTCCTTTTGGTTTTTCATTTTGGTGTAATGGAGGATGAGCATTAGGCAAATAGCACTGTGACAGTGAGAATCATAAAGTGGATTTCCCCTGCTCGTGTGTGTAGCATAACCTTTATTTATTTAACATATGAGAGATGTGCTGGTACTGTTATTTATAAACAAATTTTTGCCAAATATTTGTGTTGGTCAACTACTGTCAAGAGTTCATAGGATTACAGCTGTAAAAGAAAAGCTTACTTAAACTAATGATATTTAATAGAGCAGTATACAAGTTTGAATGAAATAGAATTGTTCTTTCAAATTTTTCTGAAATCCTGTTCTTTAAGAAGAAATCATTTCATTTTTAAAATGAAATTTGCAATGGAAATTCACCTGCACAATATGTGAAAATTTGCGTTATCACAAGTATCTTTACAAAAACAGAGGATTATGGTCATTAGCTAAACCACAATGGATAAGTGCAGAATGCATGCTAAAGTTTCTCCATGTTCCATAAAATATACAAAACAGCAAAAATTGTCCACATATTTCCATGAGATTAATGCATATAAAATTTTCTGAAGCTTGGAAAGTTACATAGTAGTACAGTAGTATCAAAATAAAAAGGTACAGAAGGAATCATTACTGACTGTCTTGCTCCCTTCTTGTTTCGTCCATATTTACATTAATCTTTGTGAACACTGACACACATTTTCTTGAAGCTTGGTTGGTTTGCCAGTGTTCTTCTGTCAAGACATTTTTGCTTCAAAAGCAACAGAGTGGCTTACATAGAATGGCAAAACTGCTGAGGTCAGATTTCAGTAAAAGATTATTCTGCACTTAACTTTTGTGCTTTTCCACTGTATTTTATCATTAAAATGCAATATGTGTAAAACAGGTAAAGGTCAGCAGTGGAAATGTATTCTCTCCCCATATTCATACTTCATAACACTTTAGTTTTAGTAATAATTGAAGTCATGGCCATTCCTAGACAGTAATATAATAGATAAAATACACAGATTACGGGATTTACTTAGGAATAAATAGATGTTATTTATTAACAGTCAAATTTTCCAGTAGTAACCCTACCCTTCATCAGGATTACACTATAGTAAGTGTTACCAGCCTTAGGTAAAATGCCAACCTATAAAATAGAGTAATGTAGTTCCTCTTCTCTAAATTTCTAGACTTTCCAGCAGTTTTCTTTTGAAGAAATGTTGTTAGTGGGTCAGAATTTGTACTGAGTCCCACAGTATTTTATGTCCAGTAGATTGAACATGTTTGTCCTGGCCAGTTTTGTTTGTCTGAACATAAAATACTGTGGGACTCAGTAGGAATTCTGGCTCACCAACAATATTTCTTCAAGAGAAAACTGCTGGAAGGTCTAGAAATTGGAAGAAGAAGAGGAACTACATTAAACGATTTTAAAGGTTGGAGTTTTATCCAAGGTTGGCAACACTTATTATAGTGTAGTCTTGATGAAGGGTAAGGGTTACTACCCAAAAATTTGACTGTTAATAAATAACATTATGGGATCTAAATAAATCCCATAATCTGTGTGTTTTATCTGTCATACTTTAGTTTTATTTGAATGAGGTATGGTGGAAACAAAATTTTAGTGGTAGTAAAAGTTTTTATCTAGGGTGAAATTTGAAGGGGAAGCTGTCATAAGTCAGGTCCGAGAAAAGGAACAATTTTATTGAATAGCACTAGATTTTCTTCCCATCTTGATCATATGTAATTTTTTTTTATATCTTGTGTACAGATTTTTGATAAACCTCATTGCTTATAACTATGTCGAGAAGTTTCATGATTTTGTTAAATTGAGACATGATTTGGTTAGGTAAATGCCAGCATGAACGAAAGAAGTATGAAATTGTTAAAAGAAAATATTCTGTTAAAATATGTGTTTTGTATTGTCATATTAATTATCGTTGATTTCTTAAGTAATAACATCTTATGCACATTCTGGTATATTTAGCACCAAGGGTAAATTTAGGAAATGTGTAACTCTTAATTAAAAGATTTTTTTTTTCCTGGTATAATTCAAAGGCAATATTTAAATCAATAGGTTTTCTTATCAGCAACCATTGGATGGAACCTGTATAGTTACAGAAATATATATGTTGTTTTATTTTATATATTATGCTAATTTCATTAATTTATCAGCTTGTCATAAAGAGTTCAACTGTTTCTCTTCCTAGCAGCCTCAAAGCCATGTGTTTGAGGCTTATTTCTCACTTACTGGTGATTACTGACAACGAATACTTTCTGTGTGAATTGAGATGTATGTGTGCATACCTTCAGTAATTGTTTACCTGTGATACTTCTGGGTTCCCAATATGTCATTTAATCACAATTATTAATTTCCTTTTTAGTAATCTGTTTTATGAAAAATAATTATACATTATCTAGAAATATTAAATATTAGGTAGACATAATTGTTGCACATTATTTTGACAGGAGAAATCATTTTATTGTGAGCTACCACACTCTCATCTTTCAGTAAATATTATATAACATGCCTCCATGTATATTAGTTTCATGCATTTATTATAACTTTTGTTTCCATCTATATTAATGTACTAATGCTTTCTGAATGGACATGCAAAAATAACAGTAATGGTTTAGAACTTCTAACAGTCAAAATCATTTATTTCAATAAAGTTGTTTATTTTTTAATTTGAAGTAATATCGATATTATTTCAGTGTCGTTATAATTTACTAGTCTGAACACCATGTCCACTGTGCCATAGAAAACTTGTTGACCTGCACACCAATTTTGAACTTTTAAAATGTTGAAGTAATGTTACTCATCATGTTTTATGATTGCCTAGTTCATTTTTAATGTTATTGAAGAAACACAATTACAAAATTGATTCTTAGTTTGAAACACATTTTCTTTTTAACTCTAGGGGGAAAGAAAGGAATTTTTATGTTATTATCTAAGACACATCACCATTTGCAAGATTGAAATTATAATCATGGTCATCAAGTTAAAGTCCACTTCGGGTATGGTGTGGTAAAATCAAGAAACCAAGGAGAGAAATAATTTCAGAAGTTACACATTAAATAACTAGGAATTACCAGTCCCTTTGGCCTATTGCAAACATCTGCTAAAACACTGTATTTAGGGGAAAAGAAGGATACATTGTGTTTTTTTATGATTCTACTAAGATGCTCAGTTTTGTGACTTATTGTTGAATAATTAGCAATTTCTTGAGCTTTATCTAATTGTCAAGAAACTTTTATCTTTGTATTTAGTTATTTGACATGCCTTAATTTCTGTTTGTGTCATATGATGAGCATATAATGGGATATAATAGGTACTTAAAAACAGTTGCAAGATATTTGTTTGAAAATGTAACAATTTTTTTATAAAACCTAATGATGTTTTGACTTGTTGGATGCATATATTTTTGTTACAGATAAAATTGACAAGTTGGGAACCCTTATTCTGTGTTTCAGTGTTTACACTGTCATGTCTTTAAAACCTCAGCAGCACCATAGATGCTGTAAGGCATCTATCTTCTCATCACTATTTAGTGGAAGTTGTTTTAAGTCTGTAAATGTGGCACTGTTTTAAACTGTTGTGTGATTGTTGGTGTTATTGACTGGATCTTGGAAAGCTCTTCAGTTGAGCAATAAATTGTTGAGAACATACTTTTGTCTTTTTTTGGAAAAGATATTGTTTCATTTTACATTTAAAAAATTACTATGTTGCTATAAATTTTACCACAAAAAACATGGAACACAAAAATTAAGTCTGTTTGTTCTTTGATTGTTGTGCTTTGCTATACCAGTTCTGTATTCTTTGACTATCTTCTTACGTACTATAGCGGTAAAGTACGTGTCTTTCAAGATGACAAATCTGCAGTGATACATTCCGTCTGCGTCAGTGGCATAGCCAGAAATTTCTTAGGGGTGAGGGGGTGGTCCATGAGTTTGGTTCATTAGTGAAAGCCCCATATATACATATCATCATCATCATCATTGTCAACCATTATCAATCCACTGCTGGACGAAGGTCTCCCCAAGTTTCCTCCACAACGGTCTGTCTTGTGCCAGTCTCCTCCATGTCACCCCCGCATACTTTCGAATTTCATCCACCCATCTCCCATGTGGTCTTCTTCTGGGTCTTTTCCTGTCCCTTGGAATCCAATCTAAAATTTCAGCTGTCCATCGATGATCTGTCCTTCTGGCAGTATGTCCAGCCCATTGCCATTTCAGGGATTTAACTCTGATCATGATGTCTTCCACTCTTGTCATTTTTCGGATCCACGAGTTCCTCTTCTTATCTCTCCTGGTTACACCAAGTATGCACCTCTCCATGTTGCTTTGAGTTGTCTGCAGCCTTTGTATGTCTCTTTTAGTTAAGGTCCATGTCTCCGCACCATACGTAAGCACTGGAAGGATGCATTGATCAAACACTTTTCTTTTGAGACATAATGGCATATTGCTCTTGAAAATTATGCTGTTTCTTCCAAAAGCTCTCCAGGCAAGTTTTGTACGCCGATTAATTTCTTCATCAATGTGATCCTCACTTGATATCTGCTGTCCAAGATAAACGTACGTGTCTGTTATCTCCAGCTTTTCTCCATCAATCGATAAATCTTCATTTCCTGTAAAAGCATTGAACATCACTTTTGTCTTCTGAAAGTTCATTTTTAATCCCACTTCTTTACTCTTGTCAGCAAGTTCCTGGATCATACTCTGCAGCTCTGATGGGGTAGTTGCAAAAATGACTACGTCATCAGCAAAACGAAGGTGGGTTAGATAATCTCCATTAATCTTTATCCCCTTGTTTTCCCAGCTCAGCGACTGAAAAACACCCTCCAATGTGGCATTAAAGAGCTTCGGAGATATGATGTCACCTTGTCTCACTCCCTTTCCAATTTTTATGTGTGTTGTATTTTCAAACAGCCTAATCTTTGCACTTGCATTTTCATAGATGTTATTAATAATATTAATGTATGCATCTTCAATACCGCAGGTTTTCAGAGCCATTGTAACTGCTGATGGTTTCACCGAATCAAAGGCTTTTTCATAATCGATAAAAGCCATGCACAATGGAAGTTCATATTCCCTCGCTCTTTCAATTAGTTCTCTCAGCACGTGGATATGATCTATTGTGCTGTAGCCACTCCTGAATCCAGCTTGTTCTCTCGGTTGAGCCATGTCCAGTGTTACCTTCAAGCGGTGTGAAAGAACTTTAGTGAAGATTTTATAAACTACTGATAGGAGGCTGATAGGTCTGTAGTTTCCGAGATCCTCAATGTCACCTTTCTTATGTAGCAGGATCATTGTAGCGGTGTTCCAATCCTCAGGAATCTTTCCTTCATTAAGGCATCGAGTGAAAATTTGAGCGAGTACTGTTTCGCTTTCTCCACTTGCTTCTTGTATGATGTCTACAGTAATTCCATCTTCTCCTGGAGCTTTTCCCCGCTTCATGTTCTTGATTGCATGTGCAACTTCTGCTGGAAGGACTGGAGGAACTCTGGTACTGGTATCTTTCATTATGTCTGGAGTGCATGTATCATCCCTTTCATATAATTTGGAGTAGAAATCTTTCACTCTTGTCAAAATTTTGCCTCTATTTCTTGTTACAGAACCATCTTCTTTTCTCAGTGCCATAATCTGTTTTCTTCCCTTACTGAGATGTCCCTTTGCTATCTTCAGGCTTTGGTTGTTTTCAATTGCTTTCCTCACTAGTTCACAGTTGAATTTTCTTACGTCTTCAGTGATACTTTTTCTTACTGTCTTGCATAGCTCTATATATTCCACTTTGGAAGTCACATCTTCTTTAGTTGTCCTCATCTCTCTTCTTTTTTGCATCAAAATTTTCGTTTTTCCTGATAATTTGTTTACATGCAACTTGTTCTTAGACCCAGCTAATTTTGTTGCTGTTTCCATAAGAGCTTTGGTTACTTTTCTGTTAACTTCAGAGATGTGTACTTCTTCCGATGTTAGGCCTTCTAAAGCAGAGAACCTGTTCTTCAGTTCCAACTTGAAGGTATTATGGTGTTTTTTAAAGTTGGTTATGTCAATAGATTTTGTTTGTCTTATGAGCTTGCCATGTTCAAGTTTAGTGTTGAGGTGCATCTTACATCTCACCAATCTATGGTCACTACCTGTGTTGAACTTGTTTAGCACACTGCAGTCTTCTATGACGAATTTTTTGTTACACATAATAAAATCAATTTCACTTGTCGTCCCATTTGGATGTCTCCATGTCCATTTCCTGTGTGGCTTTTTCTTGAAGAAGGAGTTCAAGATGAAAAACCCTTCTGCCTCTGCAAACTCAACGAGAGTATTTCCACGCTGGTTTCTGTTGCCGTGACCGAATTTACCTACTGAAGTTTCATTCTGTTGCCGTTGCCCTATTTTTGCATTGAAATCTCCCATAATTATTTTCAAGTGCTGCTTACCTTTATTATTTAGATGACAAATTTCCTTATAAAATTCTTCAATTTCTTCTTCAGGATGACTTGTGGTGGGTGCATAAGTTTGAATAATCTGAGCCTGGTATTATTCAATACCATTTGGAGTAGAAATCTACATATATATCGCTTTAAATTCATACTAAATCTTCCCTCAAGGGGGGGGGAGATGATTCTGGACCTGAGGACTGCCCCCTTGGCTACGCCCATGGTCCGCGTAGCTTAGTTGGGAAAGCAACTTACACCGCCCCGACAGCGCAGTGGTCTAAGCGATGACTTCTGATCATTCGTCCAAAAAGGGGTCCGGGTTTGAATCCCGTGAGGCATGGATGTTGTGTTTGTCTTACGGCCTTGGCTCTCGCCCTTCCCTAGAACCAGTGGCCCTGAATTAGAGACGGGCGACTGCTTATAGCCCATTGAGTAGCTCACGGCGGTCATTAAACCTCCAATCAAAAAAAAAAAAAAAGAGGGAGATGATGTGATATACTATAGAGGTAAAGTATGTGTCAGAACGACAAATCTGCAGCAATACATTCCGTCTGTGTAGCTTAGTTGGGAGAGCAACTTACTTCGGAGTGAGGGGGCACTGTTTGATCTCCGTCGCGGACGAATTTGTGTTTTCACAATCTCACCTATACTGACTAAAACAGATTTAGTTATAGGTTGTACACGAGATAGTTGACTTGCAATTGTTAGTGTGAAGATGTGCAAATAGGATTATTTGATCAGGCATGAAATTCTGTGGATTCGTGGGATTTCACCTTTTTCATCATCATTTGAGGAATTCTCAAGCTCGATTCAAAACTGAAGATAAATTTTGGGAGGGCTGGTCATTGGTCATGAAGATAAATTTTTGAGGGCTGGTCATTTTTTAATCTCCTTGGTGGGGGCTGAAGCCCCTCCAAGGAGATTAAAACGGCACACGTCACAAATTAAACATTCAAAAACATTATTTTGCATGTTCAAAAAATTACATAGTGTCTTCTTCCCAAAGCCTCAAAGAGATTAAGAGCGACGTACGTCAGAAATTAAACATTCAAAAATATTATTTTACATGTTCAAAAAATTACAGTGTTTTCTATTACATGATGTCTTCTTCCGAAAGAGATTAAGAGCTACGTGCGCCACAACCGTATAAAAACTACAGGCGTACACTACATATATGAACACACATTGTGTACGTATAAGATATTATATACAGCCCCCCTCCAACAAGAATTTTTGGGTGCGCCACTGGGGCTGGTGTGTATGCACTGGAAGGGGTCATTTTTCATCTTTCGAAAATGGAAGTTAGACGGAGCAAAGATAATCATAATTTTTTTCTTATTGTGACTTCTTCTGCCCAGCATTGTTGTTTAATATTTTATTCCATAAATATTTGTATTTCAGCTTGAAAATGGAGGAAAATTTTCCGAAATGCAAGTCAGACGAAGAAAGCATTTCTCCTGTAATTGTAATTTTTTAAAGTTTTTTTTTTTTTGTGTGCGATGTCCCCACTAACTTGTGTTTTTAAATGTTTTTTTTTTTTTTTTTTTTCTCCATAAGTGTTCGCATTTTAGCGTGATAACGGAGAGAAAAATTTCCTAAAGTGGGTGATGAAGTTGAAAAATTTGTAAGAATGAATGCATGGTGTTCAAAAGTATTTATCCTCTCTGAAAGTTACACGAGTGTATGTTTGCGTATAAAATACAGCAATTGCCATTTCTGCCAGCATGGCCATCTAAAAGTACCTTTGCCCCACTTTATCCATGAAAAGTGCCTTAGCGACGAGGAAAAAGGTGCTTTATCGCGGCGTTAGCGCCCTTCTAACAATCCTGAAGACGTCCATCTTTAACGTTGATGTTTACGAAATATACACTGGTGTTCAAAATTAGGAGAAATTGCACATTTTGTCGATTTTCACAAAAAGTACGGAACCAAAGATACAAATTATGCCGCCGAATAACAATGCAAATTTGCAGCGTCGAATACGTAAGCGTCCACGTGCGTGTGGGCGGAGCTGTGACAGCGGAGGGCATGAAAAGCACACGTGGCTTTTTCCGCGATTAGTTCGCTCGTACTCCTTGGCGACATTCGTTGTGTTTCTTGCAGGAGTTGGTTCAATTTTTTTTTTTTTTGAGTGGAGGTTTAACGACCACCGTGAGCAACTCAATGGGCTATAAGCAGTCGCCCGTCCCTAATTTAGGGTCACTGGTTCCAGGGAAGGGAGAGAGCTAGTGCCGTAAGACAAGCACAACATCCATGCCTCACCGGGATTCGAACCCGGACCCCCTTCGGACGAATGATCAGAGGCCAACGCCTTAGACCACTGCGCCACCGGGGCGGCTCAATTTCACAAGCAATCAGGTAAAATGAGTTGCCACGAACGTATTGATGACGGAATGAGGTGGAGAATCGTCGGTAGCCTGGAGGCAGGGCAATCGCAAGTGCAGGTTGCTACAGAGCTCAGTGTAACGCCCAGTGTCGTCTGCAATTTGTGGAAACAGTTTAAGGACACCGGATCCATATCGAGAAGGCCTGGGCAAGGTCCTCCAAGAGCCACGACGGCCAATGAAGATCGTTATTTGGCCCTTTCAGCAAGGCACCACAGAACTGCAACAGAAGCACAGCTTTCTCGTGAGCTGCATGCCGCCACTGGAACTCGTGTTTCAATAATTAGTGTTTCCCGAAGGCTTCATGAGAGAGGGCTTTTTGTCATAAGACCCGCTGTTTGCATCCCGCTCACTTCAGCACACAAGAGAGCGCGTTTAGCATAGTGCAGACATCAGCCTTGGACTAGACCAGTGGGGTGACGTTCTCTTCACAGACGAGTCGCGATTCAGCCTCGACACTGATTCTCGACGTACCTTCATCTGGAGAGAACCTGGGACCCGATACCTTTCCTCCAACATCCGAGAAAGGGACCGCTATGGCAGCGGAGGTGTTGTCTGGGCAGGCATCATGTTGGACGGCAGCACACAGAGGCGGATTTATAGGGGGGGGGCAAAAGGGGCAATTGCCCCGGGACCCCCAGTCGAAGGGGTCCCTTTTATACGAAAAATGTAATAATTAAAAGATCACTTTATTTTATGAAAATAAAAAAAATTGTGACAAACAGTTTTTAAAAATGACCTACTTTTTAATTCTAGGTTACTAATGCAGTTATCAACACAAAATTTATTTACAGCACGAGCATACCGATTTCCGTTTAATTGGCGTAAGAGTATAAACAAAAAACTAGAACGCTAGCTTTCACCGCCGAAGATGGGCGGCTTCATGAGGCTGATGTTCACAAGGTTGAGTACAGAATCATACTGAGGAAATTTAAACTAAAACAAACGGGAAAAACACGTAATAAGTACGTTATGAGCACGTGATGTTAAACAATAAATGACAAGTGAGACGATCACGTTCGTTGATGTATATCTAGGAAGGCACGCCAGACAGCTGGTAGATCTGTGGAAAGATCAGAATTGCAAGCGCTTTCGAGTGTTAGTATTTCTACGGATTCCCTAAAGGCGATGGCTCTTAGGTCTATATGGGGCTCATTTCTTGAGGTTCTTGGGTCTCTATATGACGCTAATTTATTGAGGTTCTTGGGTCTCTATATGGGGCTAATTTCTTGAGGTTCTTGGGTCTCTATATGGGGCTAATTTCTTGAGGTTCTTGGGTCTCTATATGGGGCTAATTTCTTAGGTTCTTGGGTCTCTATATGGGGCTAATTTCTTAAGGTTCTTGGGTCTCTATATGGGGCTAATTTCTTGAGGTTCTTGGGTCTCTATATGAGGCTAATTTCTTGGGTCTATATGGAGCTAATTTCTTGAGGTTCTTGGGTCTCTATATGGGGCTAATTTCTTGAGGTTCTTGGGTTTCTATATGGGGCTAATTTCTTAAGGTTCTTGGGTCTATATGGGGCTAATTTCTTGGGTCTCTATATGTGGCTAATTTCTTGAGGTTCTTGGGTCTCTATATGGGGCTAATTTCTTGAGGTTCTTGGGATTTTATATGGGGTTAATTTCTTGAGGTCGTCCCATTGAGGAATGACATCGTAGTTCGCAACTTCCTTCGCTAAGGCTGTTGTAAGCTTTTGGTTCTTAATGTCACTCTTGTGTTCGTTAATTCTCAATCTGAATGATCTTTTTGTCATGCCAATGCAATGTTTAATGGAGCGATCTTGATAGGCATAGGGATGGAGGAGACTCCTGAGTCAGAGTAGCACAGTTGTATCTCTGTTCTGTCTTAGGATAGCTAACAAAGACCTCGGTGGCTTTGTACCGACATCGAAGCCGAACTTTCTGAGGGTGTTCTTGACGGGAACATGCTCGGGCAGGGATGTATGGGATTGAGCCCATGCAAGAATTGCTGGGTATTATCTCTTTCTTGGACAGATGGGCTGCTTGCCTTGGTTTCTGCATTCTTAATAATCTCATCAATAATCCGCAAGTCGTGGCCTGTGTATGAGGCGAGTTTTCAGAGAGGATGGCTTTAATGACTGGAAAAAAGCAGATGAAGAAATAAAAACTCATCAACAAAGCTAAGGCCACAGAGATTCTGTGTTGAAGTATAATCTTCGATACAGGGAATCTTCTGATGTTGACAGGGAGTTGGAAAAACAAGTTCAGGAAAAAAATACTGGAGGGAAGTATTGTGCCGTGTTGTAGCCGTGACATTCTTTCTTGCTGAGAGAGGCCTCTCATTTAGGGGCCATGAAGAGATCGTTGGATCCAAGCATAATGGCAATTTCTTAGGAATTATGGAACTTATTGCTCAATTTGACCCATTTTTGATGGGTCACCTTAAAGAATTTGGCAATCCTGGGAGTGGTGAGCAGTCATACTTATCACCAACCATCTACGAAGAAATTGTTCTCCATATGGCAAAGTTTGTTTAGAACTACACTGAAGAGCAATTGAATTAGAGATACCTGTCTAGTAACTTGTAGCACCACCTTTGCCCTGATGACGGCGGCGATTCGTCTCGGCATAGACTCGACAAGACACCGGAAGCGTTGGGAAGCCATACGGATCCACGACCACTGAACAAGCTCCCACAGTTCACGAAGATTTGATGGAGGGGGCAGAGCGTCGAACATTTCTCTCGATGGCATCCCAGATGTGCTCGATGGGATTGAGGTCAGGTGACCTAGCTGGCCAAGGAAGCTAGGTCACGTCGGTGGAGTGTTCATCCAACCATTAGGATACAATTCGGGAGCGATGGCACGGTGCATTGTCTTGTTGCAGGATGAGGTCCCTAGTGGGATGTTGAAGACGCACAAACGGGAGCAAATGGTCGTCCAGGATATCCCGGTAACGTTGACCTGTGAAGGACGATGTCACACATACCAGGGGTTCCATTTCAGTCCACGTAAACAGTCCCCAGACGAGAATACCACCCCCACCAGCTTGAAGAGTACCCTGCTGGCAAGAAGGATCCATCGCTTCATGTGGTTTGCGCCGTACTCGTATCCTGCCATCCGCATGTACCAACGTGAATCTTGACTCATCAGTCTAGGCAACATTTTCCCACATGTCTAGGGTCCAGTGGCGATGTTCCCGCGCCCATGATAACCTTTTCACCCTGTGATGTGTGGTCAGCACCGGTACCCTCGTGGGACGATGGCTTCTGTATCCCATAGCGAGATAGTTCTGGATGGTGTGGCTGTTTACACATTTTTGTGCACCAGCGTTAAATTGCAGAGTGATTTCTTACACTGTGGTCCGTCTATCTGCTGTTACAATGCGAGCTAACCGACGATGACCCCGCTAATCCACCCGTTGTTGTCCACGGCAGTTGGCCCTTGCAGGGATGGTTTTACTGGTTTCGATGTACTCACGGTGCACCCGTGACACAGTGGCTCGTGAAAATCCCAGTGCCTGCACGACTTCCGAGATGGAGTGACACATTCGTCTGGACCCGACAATTTGCCCGCGATCAAATGCGCTTAAACATTCGTCTTACCCATACTGCGTCCGACTCTTACTAATTCCCGTGGCATCACTCCTTATATTGTCGGATCGCTGCATACGTCATGTCGTTTTCATTTACAGGGCCGCCCACAGAGCCACATTTGCATAACGCAGCTGTCTCTAATTCAATTGCTCTTCAGTGTATATCGTGACAAAACTTAAAACTGTCGAGTATTTCTCAGTTTCAGTAGATTCAACACCAGACCTGGCTCATGTTGACCATCTGACAGTCATTGCGGTATGTTGTTTCTGGGAAGCCAGTAGAAAGGTTTTTAACTTTCCTGCAGACTGGCTCTCACAAGGCTAAAGAACTGACTGCAGCTCTACTAGAATTTCTAGAAAAAGAAGCATTTATTTTGAAGACTGCAGAGGACAATCATACGATAATGCTATCAATATGTCTGGTCACTACACAGGAATGCAAGCCAAACTTAAAGAGAATAACCCAGCAGCAGTTTTCATTCTTTCATTCCATGTGCTGCTCACTCATTGAATCTTGTTGGACATTCTGCTGCCTCTTGCTGTGTTGAAGCTGTTAGTTATTTTGGCTTTATACAAAAGTTATACGCCTTTTTTTCTGCGTCAAGACGGAGATGGGCAATTCTAATTAATTATTTGAAAGGAAATAAAAGAGCACTAACGGTTAAGTCCCTGCCAGACACTCGTTGGTCAGCAAGAGCTGATGCTACTGAAGCCCTAGTATATGGATACAACTACATTCAAAATGCCCTCGGAGATATTGAAAGTGACTTTGAGCAAACACCTGAAGCAAGACATGAAGCTCAGACATTGACAGACAAAATGGACTGCTTTCAGTGATGTAGAAGGGGCTTAGCACGCCTTAGCGGCGCTAAGGCACTTTTTTTTTTTTTTGATTGGAGGTTTAACGACCACCGTCAGCAACTCAATGGGCCATAAGCGGTCGCCCGTCCCTAATTTAGGGTCACTGGTTCCAGGGAAGGGACAGAGCCAGTGCCGTAAGACAAACACAACATCCATGCCTCACCGGGATTCGAACCCGGACCCCTTTCGGACGAATGATCAGAGGCCATCGCTTAGACCACTGCGCCACCGGGGCGGCAAGGCACTTTTCGTGGTTACATGCTAATAGAATGTGAGCAAAGAAACTTTTTCAAATGATCATGTATGCAAAAATAGGGAAAACTGTATGCAAACATACTTCATCGAATATTCATACTACAGCAATGGCTGCACTGGTGGTACAGTGGTCTGAGGCGCAGGCTTCTGACCATTCTTCCGAGATAAGACTGAGTCCCAACCCAGGATGAATCATGAGTGGTGTGCATGGCCGGAAAGTTCTGGATCTGTCTCTTCTCAGGAACAAGTGACCAGAACTTAGGGACCGGTGACTGCTTATAGACGTACGAGTTGCCGAAGGTAGTTGTTAAACACTGAAACAAGCAACAAATACTGTATATAATAGATTGATCTACACAGTTGGATAACGCAACAGGGCGTCTTACAAATAATAAAATTCTATCACAAAGAGAATGTGAATCCTTTGTTTACACGGTCAAGATAAATTTGTAGGAGATGGCTACTCCGTAGGTTTAAGATTGCCGTGCTCATAGAGAAATCGGTAGTGGTTGACATTTGCATTAAACAATTCACCACTGGTATCGACTCCAGTAAAAGTAATCTGAGCTCATTCTCTAACTTCTTACGGGCAATACAAAAATTTTCCACGTATTCCACATAATCTTAGTAAAATCGGCGCATTACTCATGTTGATTTTTTTGATTTTTTGATTGGGGGTTTAACGACCACCATGAGCAACTCAATGGGCTATAATAATCAGTCGCCCGTTTCTAATTTAGGACCACTGGTTCCAGGGAAGGGAGAGAGCCAGTGCCGTAAGACAAACACAACATCCATGCCTCACGGGATTCGAACCCGGACCCCTTTCGGACGAATGATCAGAGGCCATCGCTTAGACCACTGCGCCACCGGTGGCGGCCATATTGAATTGATGTTACTCTGTTAGTTCACAAATATTCCCAATGCATATTTAAAATCGTATGGAACAACACACGGCCGTATTTAAACATATTTTTTTTCTAATCTTAGCATATGTCTCTCACGTTACATTCTTCCTGTTTTTTAAAATTGCTCAGATTATACAATTTAAAGCAGTTTTAACATAAATTGATATTGGTAATTAGTAATGAAAATTAAAAAATAATAATAAATAATAAAAACAACGAATCAGATTTTGAAAATTTTGTAGGTATTTTTTTTCCCGAGTCTGTTCACCGCTGACGCACTTTTTTATTTAGAACTACATCACTGACTGCCTTGAAACTGCTCTGTTGGCCAAAATCTGGAATTTAATTCTTGTGCGGTTCAACATTACAAATGAAGCTGTTCAATGAGTTGAAATTGACCTGAAGAAAGTGGTGGATCTAATTGATTCTCTTGAAAAATTTCTGGAATCACTTTGGGATAGACATGAAGAGTTGGAACTAGATGCCAGGAACCTTTGTGGCACCGCAGACTACAAGGCAGCTACAGTCAGGTCAAGAAACAGAAACCAACGTTATGATGCTAATCTAACCTCTATATCAGAGGAAGTTGTCTTTTCTTCGAGAGAGAAATTCAGATGTGGAACTTTCAATATCATTTTAGATGAGTTGCCTGTTGCCTTAAAAGAACGAAGGGTAGCGTACCAATCAGTGTATAACAGGTTCCAAGTCATAGTCAAATTATGTAATCTACGTGATGCAGAGACAAGAACTGAAGCTGAGAAACTTATAACTAACTGCTTAACCCCATGATTTCAGTAATGTGTTCATAGAGGAAATTGTCCAGTTTGCAGCCTTTGCCAAGCTCAGGTCGTGTTTCACTCCATCTCAACAGGCAGTTTTACTCCATGATGAAGGGCTTTATAATACCTTCCCAAGTGTTAACGTAGCTCCTAGAATATATTTGAGCATGATGGCCACTAGTTGTTTAGGAGAGAGATCATTCAGCAAACTGGCACTGATTAAGAATTATTTAAGAACCACGATGGCTCATGAAAGACTAAGTGCTCTGTGCCTACTGAATGTAGAGAGCAGTGTTCTTAAGATGATAGAGTTTGAGGAATTCATTAAAGATTTTTCAGATGTCATTTGCAGAAAGAAATACTTTCTGTAAGTATTGGACAGATTGTTTCCCTGTATAATGTACCTTCTTATGCACTGTATGTATAACTTGTCAGTTCCAATTACAATCAGTACATTGGCTGTGATGCGCAAATTTGGTGAATTCTCCTTTCTGCTGTTTATTTTAATTTCCGAATTCCAGGGGCCCCCGAAACTGAAGTGCCCCGGCCCCTCCCCCTCCCCCAGATCTAAATCCGCCCCTGTCCGCACACCTCTCCATGTGTTTGACAGAGGCTCCCTGACTGCTGAGAGGTATAGGGATAAAATCTTACTGCCCTATGTTCGACTTTTCAGGGGCGCAGTTGGCCTTCGGTTCCTTTTTATGAACGATAACGCTCGTTCACATAGGGCTCACCTGGTCGATGATTATCTTGAAAGTGAGGATATTCGCCGGATGGATTGGCCAGCCAGATCACCAGACCTAAACCCTATCGAACATGTATGGGACGCTCTTGGTAGGGCAATTGCAGCTCGCCATCCTCCTCCGAGAACCACCCAGGAGCTGTAAACTGCGTTGCTGCAGGTGTGGGACCGACTGCTACAGGGACTCATCAACTGCCTCGTTTCCAGTATGACGCCGCGCTGTGAGAGCTGCCTGACTGTGAGAGGGTACCATACCCCATATAAGAGTCATTTTATGTTCGATCTTGCAACGTGGATTTTGGACATTCCTGCGCTGATGAGCCTTACTGACGATCATGAGTGCGTACCATGACTGTTGTATGGTATAATTTTTTCTCTTATATAACTGTGTATCCATACTAAATTTCATTAAAATGTATCCATTAGTTTTTCAGAAATTCGACAAAATGTGCAAATTCTCTTAATTTTGAACATTAATGTATATATAATATTCATACTTCTATTCTTTCCTAATGTAGTTACTTAAAACTTCCGAAAAGCAAGCAGAAAAGAAATAATTTCTCCCCGTGGAGGACTCGGACCCCGGTCTCTCGCGTGGCATACGGGGGTACTTATCGCTATACTGACGAGGACAGTGAACTTCGCACTTCACCACAATCAAACCAATTAACCAGCAATTCCAAATCGGAAATTGAATGATGGGCTTCAGGTAGAAGAAATCCATCTTTAACACGGATGTTTGCGAAAATATATACACTATATTGACAAAAGTCACCGGACACCTAGAAGAAAAAATATAACAGCATTTATTGACATACATTAGTACGGTGTCGGTCAACCTTTGGTCTTAATGCATGCACTGACCCTTCCAGATATGCTTTCCACAAGGTTTTGGAACACATCGATAGGTATGCGCTTCCATTCAGTACATAATGCTGCCGCTAACTGTTGCTTATGTAGTAGGCCTTGGTTCCAAATTTCCTATGCGGCGCTCTAATTCATCCCATAGGCGTTCTATGGGATTCAGATCAGGGCTCTGTGCTGGCCAGTCCACACACGATGCGGAATTATCGTCAAACCACGCCGTAACAGTCCTTGCTTTATGGCTTGATGCATTATCCTGCTGGCACCAACAAAACAAGGCTCGGTTCCATAGTATTGCCACAGAGTTGGTAGGGCATAATTGTCCGGAATATCGAGGTAGACGTGCTGGTTAACAGGTTTGTCCACGATAACCAATGGGCTGGGACCATACCACGAAAAGCACCCCCACACGAGTACACTGCCAGCTCCAAACTTGACCGTAGGAACACTGCACTGTGGTAAATGGTGTTCCCCCGGCTGCCGCCATACCCACACACGGCCATTAGACTGATGCATCGTGTATCTGGATTCATCAGTCCATAGGACCCGTTTCCATTGATCTACGGTCCACGATAAATGTTCTTTACACCATGCTAAACGACGAGTAGCATTCCGAGTGGCTTTGAAAGCTCTATGAGCAGCCGCACGACCACGGTAGCCCATGGAACGAAGTTCTCTGCGAAATCGTGTACATACTGAGATTCCAGCATTTTTACTCACCTTTACACTGAGGTCTTGTGCAGTACTCCGTCGATTAGCTGTAACGACTCTCCTGAGGAGGCTTTGATGTCCTCTATCACTGATTTTCTTTGGTCTGCCGGTACGTTTTGCTGCTTCAGGCCCGCCATGTGTCTTCCACTTATTCAGTACATCCAAAACAGTTGCATTGGGTATGTTTAAACGCTTCTCGGTTTCTCTTATGAACAACCCTCTAATATAACAGCTAACAATCTTTCCTTTCTGAAAGTAATTTCTCTTCCGCCGCGACATTTTCACTCAACCTTACAGTGCGATATGATCGCGGTCAGCTGCAGGCTTGTTTTTATATCGAGCTGTACCGCGCATCTTAACAACACACGGATCCGTTCATTTTCTTTTGAAGGGGTGTCCGGTGACTTTGGTCAATATAGTGTATATATAGCATATATACGTATATATACATATTCATTCACTCCTAACGGGGTTACTGAAGAACCAAAAGAACTCTCCCCGTCAGGGAATCGAACTCCGGCCTCCCGCGTGACAGGCGGGGTCACTGACCACTATACTAGAGGGCAGCAAAATTAGGACTTCAACACCGTTAAACTAGAGCAGATCAAATCATATGTAGAGGATTTTAGGAAGGGAGTGTTTGACCCCATGTTAGTATGGTGAGGAGAGAATGAGGGAGGTGAGCAAGAATTCACTGAGAAAGGTCGTTACTAATAATTAATAAATCGCTTTCGGAGAATATGTGCTTGTAGACAATGTAAAGTAGAACGATCATCGGACTCATAATTCTGGATATTTCGTACTTTTCGAATCTCTCCCCCCCCCCCTCTCCTTATCTCCAAGGATATTCTGAGTCCGGCGGTAGGCAATGATAATTTGAAAACCCAGAAAATTTGAAAGCCATGAAAATTGTCGTATACATGCAATGTTTTTAAGTATACAAGCCCCCCCCTCAGACGTCACGTGACTTACACAGAGTCACAGAAATGTTCCGAATTAACGTTTACTGTAATAGCATACGTGTAGCAATTAAGAAAACGAAAACTTTTCAGGAGTCGAATGGCCGAGTGTACCAGGTGTCAAATTCCTGTTTTAGTAATTGTTGAAATTTTACGGGCCGGCTCGGGCCTTGGAAACAGGAGATATATACGGGCCGGCTCGGGCCTTAGAAACAGGAGATATATATACGGGCCGGCTCGGGCCTTGGAAACAGGAGACATATACGGGCCGGGCAGTGGCGTAACGCAAAATCTCTGGGCACCCTTACGAAATTTTCCTAACAGGCCACTAACATATAGTAAAACATTAATACAAAAATTGAAGATAATATTTAACTTCGCCGTAGTAAAAATATATTTTCCAGATATTGATTCTATGATCACTTATGTATTGCTTTTAATTATGTGAGCACTTATTCCGGTAAGTATCCTCGATAAATTTAGTACTCAGGCAAAAAAGTGCAAAATCTTCAAATGACAGATGTTCACGATATCAAATCAAGTAAAAACAAATACTGATCTTCGAATGTCTGGTTTCGAACCTCCTTTAAAGCTGTTTAATTCCCTAATACAATAATTTTTGAGAAAGGGGAAAAACAAGTGTGTTTACATTTTTCTAGTTTTAAATACTTCAGCGATATTGTTTCTTTTTAGTGTCTTGTCTTTTAAATTTAAAAAGCAAGCATAATTTGCAAAATAAAGAAAACTTACGTTACTAAAATCTGGATTCTCTTCTAACGTTCTTCTTAGCGAATATTTCAATTAGTTTCGTCACGACTAGTTTTCTGGCTCGGTCATTTTCAATGCCATCGCAAGTCCATCAAGCCTATACTTAGAGTGTGCGATGACCGAAGGTAGAAACCTCAGGTTCGATCCCAGGCAGGTACGAACGCTCAAACCACTAAACATCCGCCGTGCGTCGGCTTGGTACGTTAAGACGTCGGACCCAGGGTGCTCCACGGTGATAAATAAGGGCGTCTTCCTCCTCCTTTCTACCTCGCTTCCCTGTCACTTTCCTATCGGGCACTCTAGCCCAAATCTCCTAGTTTCCTATTTCTAAGGATTGTTTAAGACCTTGGGTTGGACACTCCCTTCCTAAAATCCTCTACATATGATCTGATCTGGTCTCTAATCGGCGCGCAGATAAAAGTCTGTGTCAATGGGGCCCTTTAATTCAAAAACTTTTGTATCCAAAAGACAGAAAATTTAAAACAACAATTTTTAGAGCAAGTAGAAAACCTCTTGTCTAAAATTAAATTGCTAAATAAAAAAAATGAAAAAATACGTGCGTAGATCTGGGCCCCCTAAAATTCAAGCCCTCCTCCCCCCTCTCGCGACGCGGGGTTTGCGGGGGCAATCTTTACGCCCCTGGGGCCGGGCTTTAATTAAAAAATTTGAAACAGGCTGGGCCTTGGACGTGCGGGCTTGGGCCGGGCTTGGCTTTCCAAATTAAAGCCCGTGCATCAGACCTCTACTGCTTTATAGTATTTCATAAAACTCCTAAGTGTAAAATTTACTCTTGATAGCTACACTATCTACCAACAAGTAATTGGGCAGCTGTGATAGCAAAGGAAAACGAACTTTATTCACCTTCAATAGTTGTGGAGCCTCCACGAGCGGCGATTACAGCTGCGACCCTATGGGGCATACCCTCAACTATAGGCGTTGTACGACGGCTAGCGGTATTTTCTTCCACTCGGCTTGGAGAAGACAGGTCAGTTCCTTCATCGATTTCGGACGGTGGGGGCACCCCTTAAGTCGACGCTCCAACTCGTCCCAGAGGTGCTCGATAGGGTTAAGGTCCGGGCTATGCGCAGGCCAGTCCATTCGATTAACCCCATTGTCACCATACCAAGCCATGGTGGACCTCGCAACATGACAGGTGGCATTGTCATCCTGAAAGTAACATGGGTCCACCCCGTAAAACTGCCACAACGTAGGAAGCGCATGGTCACCCAAAATGGTGCAGTAGGTCTCGGCGTTGAGTCTACCAGGAATTGCGAACAAGGGTCCCGTGCTATAGCAGGAGAAACACCCCCATAGCATAATTCCACTAACGCCGAACTTCACAGTTGGCACAATACATACCGGCAGGAGGCGTTCTCCAGGCAGACGCCAAACCCAGACCCTGCCATCCGAACGGTAGAAGGTGAACCTTGATTCGTCGCTCCAGAGAACCTGTTTCCACTGTTCAACGGTCCACTGTCGACGTTCTTTGCACCACGTTAGCCGAGCAGCGCTATTGGACTTGGTGATCAAAGGTTTGTGGGCGGCAGCACGTCCATGATAACCAAGCAGATGGGCATCCTTACGGATGGTATTCATCGGAAGAACACTCCCGGATGCCTGTTGAAACTGCTCGCGGATGTGGCCCATCGATTTGGTGCGATTCTTCCGAATTTCTCTGGCCAGCACCCGTCGGTCTCTAACTCCGAGTTTTGTGGGTCTGCCGGGTCGGGGCACATTCCGACAGTCACCTCTCATCTTCCACTTGTCAATCACGTAGGCCACTGTCGATGTTGGGTACTTCAAGTCGCTGGATATGTCACGTATGGATCGGCCGTTTCTGTGATACCCGACGATTACACCTTTCTCGAAATCAGAGAGCTCCGAACTGCGTGGCATCTTGCATGCGACTGGTTGCGTTGTTATTTCCCACACGATATTTAACGGCGGCGGCCGTGACGTGTATCAGGACCGCAGATATCGTCGATTGCAGGGGTGTCAAATTACTTGTTGGTAGATAGTGTATATAATAACTTTTGTGTTAAGGAATTGTCTTTTGTCTCTGATACATAAACATCATAACTAATTTAGTAGTTAATGAAACCTCAAGTATTCCCGCGAATCGTTCGTATTACCACGTCATATGGATACGGAAAAGTGATAACAGGATTTTCCGTTAATATAAGGAATTGCTGAAAAATTTCTGAAATTTCAGAATTGTTCTTAATACCTCTTAGAAACGGCAGTTTGTAAATCTAAGAAAGGAATTCCACAAAGTTTACAGAAAATTCAGAATTTTCCTGGCGTGCCAAAAAATCCGTGAAATTCAGTAACCCCCCCCCCTTCCCTCTATTTCACGAAAAAGGTTGCATCAGATATATGCTTCTTTGATTTAAGAAAGGAATCCCGGAAAATGGTTCGTGAATTTCAGAAATTTTTTTACAGTGTACATACATGATGAGTATTAAAAAAAAACTTGACATTTATAGATTACACCACCAATACTGCAGCCAACTATATATCACCTTGATAATTTATGAAATTCTTATAAGATTTGAATTCGTTAGAAATCTATAATCAGAGCACTTGGCAGGTTGTACAGAACTGCTTCTGCCAGCTTTTTTTTTTTTTTTTTAGAAAGCATGCTGCACACACACATGCGCGCGCGCGACTGTAAATACACTTAGAAAAATAAAAAAATAAACAAAATTAAAGATAACACCTGACTTAGTGCTAATAAGTGAACAACTTCAAACTTCTATTCGGCTTGGCTCAATTGATTGATTGTAGAGGATATTTAGGAAGGGAGTGTCTGACCCCAGGTCTTAAACAAACCTTAGAAATAGGAAGCTAGGAGATTTGGCTTAGAGTGCCCGATAGGAAAGTGACACGGAAGCGAAGTAGAAAGGGGGCGGAAGACGCCCTTATTTATCACCGGGGGCCAGTACCCGGGGTCCGACGGCTTTACGTGCCCATCCGACTCACGGCGGGTATTTAGTGGATCGAACCTGAGGTCTTTTCTGTGGCAGTCACGAACGTTGCCCACTAGGCCACCCGCGGCCCTTGGCTCAATTGGTTCGTACTTTATTGGTATTTAAGGTGCGCATGCCGGAATAGCTCCACAATTCATCCACAAAGAACGTCCATTAGATGTTCTATGAATGAAATCTGATGGACGTCCAGATGTGGTAGCTCTCGTCCATTAAGGACATCCACTGGATATCTACTGTATATGTGATATCTAATGAATGTTTATACATAGACGTCCACTGGACGTCTATATTTCATCCATGACATCTACTGGACTAGGTGGATGTAATATAGACGTGCATTACAGCGCTGGTTGTGTGGGATATCATGATGTCCCTGTTTTGCAAGTTAAATTTGAGGTCTTGGTAAATGCAGTCTCGCTATATGCGGGTTCTACTGTATGTAGAATGTTTATGTTCCCACTGCTGTTTTAAACCTTTCAATTACTATCTATTTAACTATCTTAAACACCCCATACGGCGCCTTCGTTTAATTGGCGCCTATGGCAGGGGCCATATTGGCCATATCCTAGTTACGACCCTGCCGATCAGTTTATGTGTGTCGTTTTTTTTTTTTTCTCTCTACTCATCCGAAGGCACAGCGATCTCTATGCAGTAGGTACAGTAAACTATTGCAGAACGAATTTAACTGACTGCATCACTTAGTGTCATATGCTGAAAATCAGTGGTTTGCATAACTGTAAATTCAGAACATGTGTGTGTGTGCAGAGGCGTTAACTAGGCATTTCTGTGTCCAGGGCAAACCATAAAATATTGCGCACCCAAATATATTTCCTTATATATATATGTATGTAAAAGAATATAAACATACAAGCAATATACCCTCAAAATTATATATACCTCAGTGATGTTATATTATATATTTTACATGAGTGAAAATTTAACTATATGCTATATATATATAAGTCAGACATAAAAATGGATCCCAAAGAACTAGTCAACTTCAGATGGGGACAAATTGGAAGAAATGCAGAACAAAAATATTGAGACCATGTAATCTGCGATTTTTTCAGGAACCAGTACAAACTACCTCTCCCTCATTTCCACAAAAGCCTAGTAAACGTGGTTTTCTGCTATATCACATATGTAAAATCGTGGCGCTCAGCCACAGTAATTATCGAATAGCCCCAGAGGAAATTTCTGAAAATCTGAATGAAATCATCGAATAGCTCCCAGAGAATCTTCAACAATGTGAACATCGTTGTCTCGCAACGTTTCCAACTAAAGAACCGTAGGCTCCATTGTTGTGAACGAAAGCGGGGCTTCTTTAATTGGACAGACTATATATACAACCAACAGCGCCTTCACTTTTGAATATAACTAAGCACACCGGACACAATATTAGTCACTCCTAAAAGAAATGACAGCAGGAAGTTGCCGGTTGCACAGAGGGCTCCGTAATAGCATTGTTGGGAGATAAATAGCGCTGATGTGGTATACAGGATCATTTCTGTCTCGTGCAGTGGTGAAGAGCAACGTGTGTGTTGAATTTAGTCTGCAATATGGGTCGTAAGACAGACGTGACTGAGTGACAAAAAGGAGCCATCGTGCTTGGCCGTGCCTACGGACACAAAGTGAATGAAGTCGCCCTCTCTACGCTCCAATTTTACTATACCCAGCATCATTCCTGCTGGTGGGATTTTGCGGAAGATCTTTCGGAACCGCAACTTGGCTCGGCTCCGGTTGGAGTACTTCACAGCGTCTACTCCTCAATCTATGGCTTCTTTCCGGTCTGCCTGGACGCAAGATGCTGGGTGGTTTGACGCTTTATCTTTTGAGATGAAAGACCCATTTCCTCATATCGCATCGTGTATCTGTGAAACGCGTTGTGTTTTATTTATTGTGTATATTTTTCCATTTGGGTATAACATTGTACCTACCTTCAGGCAAGTTTTCCTGAGTAATATGTTGTGTTGTGTTAAGTTTGTTAACTATATGTTAGTTTCGCATATTCCACCTGTATACTTCGCTTCCCTTTACGATCACTGCACTGTAAATGTGTTTTATATTCCTGTTGTCTTGTATGGCTTTACACAGAGGAGACTAGATCTTTTGGGGCCCTAGGCGCTAAAAGGTTCAGCCCCCCCCCTATTCTTATCCCTTCAGATATTTTCATCCGTCAGATTAACAAAAAAAAAAAAAAAAAAGGAGAGGGGGAGTTCAGAAAAAGGTTTTTACACTTTTTCAAAATGCCATCGCTTCCTATTATTAGAACGTTTTGTAAGAAACAGTGCTAGTGTAATCATTTTGACTGTCCGTGCACATCGAACTTTTTGATTTCAGAGATATTTCAAAAATTATTTTTGCGGCTAATAGGAAATCAATGGATATTAAGTTTGGCATTTTTAACATCCCGTTTTGTTTATGATAAGCACTGCAGTTATCATAAACAGAATTTTGAGGCTAATAGGGAATCAATGGATGTTAGGTTTGGCACTTTAAATACCAGTATCCCATTTATACCCGCACTGCAGTTATCAGAAGCAAAATCATACAAATTGAATTCAAAAGATCCGGTTTGGAAATGGAAAAGTAGGAACTGCAGGTTTTTGAGTAAGAGTATCATTGAAACTTTTCTATTCCTTAAATCGACTTAAAACTAGCTTTTTCAAAAGCTAGTTTTAAGTCGATTTAAGGAATAGAAAAGGTGAGAATACTTGATAATTATCAGTATGAAACCAATGGAGCAGAAAGTAATGAGAAAATGTTGTTGCAATACCATATAAATTACTTTTAACACTATTAAATAAGATAGTGTGATATTCTCAAATTTCTTTATTTTTCCAGCCTATATATTAATAACTCTTTTCCTTTAAGATGGTTTAGTGGGATTAGGGCCGAGAAAGAAATTGATTGTCCTAAGAAGAGTTATCCTGTGAAGAATATTTCTCTCTTCGTTGATTAATTATCCTACCACGAAGGGAAAGAAACTATTAACAGCAAACACGCCCGATCATCAGGAAATATTTACAAGTACTCCTCATCGCAACTCGGGAAGAATATGGGAAGGTTCCAACACAGATGTGTTCCCTTGGCTGGAAGTACCATGAAAGCAATTTATAGCACAGCAGGCCAGTTAAGAATTCGCCTTAAACAATGAAACGTGTGGGAAGCGTGAATACCTTATTTACCAACCACTAAAAGGAACTCAAAATTATTTTAACCGTTCCTTTCAAAATAAGTACATCGATAAGAACTCGAAAATTCGGAATATCAGCAACAGCAAGAAAAAAAATATGTTATTATTAATACGAGAAAGTAAAATATCAATTGACAATACAAAGTAATCGCTTCAAGGATTGATTGGTTTCGGTCCGTGAAAACCAAAACTGAAAATTCAATTGCCGCCCCGGTGGCGCAGTGGTCTAAGGCGTTGGCCTCTGATCATTCGTCCGTCAGGGGTCCGGGTTCGAATCCCGGTCAGGCATGGATGTTGTGTTTGTCTTACGGCACTGGCTCTCTCCCTTCCCTGGAACCAGTGACCCAAAATTAGGGACGGGCGACTGCTTATAGCCCATTGAGTTGCTCACGGTGGTCGTTAAACCTCCAATAAAGAAAGAAGAAAGAAGAAGAAAATTCAATTATATGTCTTCGGGGCCCCTGAAATAGCAAGGCTCTAGGCGCGCGCCTAGCCGGAAATCCGCCCCTGGCTTTACACAGACAGGTCTATGTTTGAGTCATCAGACTCTAGTTTCTACTTATTATTTTGTGTTTTTGAATGCTGCCTAGTTACTTACCTTACCGTTTTTGTTCTACTCTAAAAATTGAGTTGTCTGCTTACTGGATACTTTTGCATATCCCGTACCCTGCTTCTCATCTTAATTTCGCCGGTTGAGGCGAGTTTTATATTTTATTGTGTTCGTTTTGCATGCAGTGTGACACGTTATTTATCTTGTAAAAGCGTACCGTGTTATTTCTGCCATGTTCTTACTATTGTATTTGTTTGTTAATATCTCTACTATTTTACTACACTCGTGATCAGTGTTTGATTTGTATTTCTGCGTTCATTTTCGCTCATAGTTTGCTACTTTGTTGTATTTGTTACAGTGTACCGTGTTGTTTTCTGCATTGGTTTTGTCATTGTGTAAGCTTATAATTTTCTTTTCCTCTATGTCACAACCTCTCATGTGTGCATCAATTTGTCATCAAAGTACTGTGCTCTGATTTGGGATTGTGTTTGTTTGTACTTTTTCAATTATGCAATTCTCACCTTCTCCTGTTTACAACTTATCGTGTTATTCTGTATCTGTTTCATAGCCTGTTTTTGTTGCCTGAGAACTAGATGTGTTATACATTACCGACTACCCCTCGGATTGAATACTATGCCTATTGTAAGTTTCTTTAATTCACGAGTTCCTGATTGCGTTCTATATTATAGGTGCGCGTGTATGCAGTAAAAATAGAAAAAACTGGAATTTACAGTAGAAAGAGTGAAAATTCACAGTACAAACTAGTAGCATTGAATTTTTTCATTAATTGTTAAAGCACAGCATAAACAGTACGTACAATAATAAATATTGTCATAGTTTAGTAAATATTTACTTTTATGATTCACATATCTTGTTTCGTTGGTTTTACGACAATAAAATTCGTTAACCCGCCTACCTAAGAACCGCTCAATGTCAGGAATTAGTGAATCTACTTGTTTGTTATGATTTAATTCCACTTTACAAGGAAAGTCTTTCAACTGTCACTCTCCAAAACGTATAGTATGAAAAGCACAAGAGGCAGAAAACAGAAATTTATGGTACCATCTTCAGCAGCAGACATTCACTGCTGGACAAAGAATTCTAGAAGTTTCTTCCAGAACTTTGTCTTCAAAGTAGTTTTTCCATCTTGATGATCTATTGGGTGACCGCTGGGTTTTCGTGGGGTCACCCAATAGATCATCAAGATGGAAAAATAAATGGCCAAAAGACTCAGGACAACAATGTCTTCTACCTGAAGCTCAGTTTATCACCTAATATTAGTTGGATTTGTTGCTTTGTTTATGTTAAAATGCTATCTTCGCTCCTTCATCGCTGTCCTCGTTAGTATAGTGGTCAGTATCCCCGCCTGTCACGCGGGAGACCGGGGTTCGATTCCCCGACGGGGAGAGATTTTTTTTTTTTTTTTTTGCTTTTCAAAATTAAAGTTTATTTTAAAAATTTTAAGTAACTACATTAGGAATTAATTGAAATATACATGTATATACATCTTTTTCTTTTTTTTTTTTCATTAATATCAGCGTTAAAGATGGATATCTTTTTCCTGAAACCCAGTATATCATCCAATTTCCGACTTTAAATTGTTGGTTTGAGTGTGTTGAAGTGCGTTGTCGCTGTCCTCGTTAGCATAGTTGTCAGTATCCCCGCCTGTCACGCGGGAGACCGGGGTTCGATATCCCGACGGGTAGAGGTGTTTGCAGCTTTTCGGAATGAATTGAAATATAGATATACACTTTTTTTTTCGTAAATGTCAGCATTAAAGATGGATGTCTTCTCCCTAAAGCCCTGTTTATCAGCCAATTTCTGACTTGGAATTGCTGGTTTGATTGTTGGATAGCTTGGTGGTCAACGTTCGTGACTGCCAGGGGAAACCTCAGGTTCGAACGCTCGAACCACTAAATATCTGACGTGCGTCGGTTGGGCACGTTAAGCCGTCGGACCCCGGGTGCTGACCCACCTGTTATAAATAAGGGCGTCTTCCTCCCCCTTTCTACCTCGCTTCCGTGCCACTTTCCTATCGGGCACTCTAGCCCATATCTCCTAGCTTCCTATTTCTAAGGGTTGTTTAGGACCTGGAGTCATATACTAAAATCCTCTACATATGATCTGATCTGCTCTAGTTTAATGGTGTTAAAGTCCCAATTTTGTTGTCCTCGTTAGTATAGTGGTTAGTATCCCCGCCTGTCCCGCGGGGTTCGATTCTCCGACGGGGAGTAGTAGTGCTTTTTTTTTTTTTTTTTTTTTTTTGCTTTTCGGAAGTTTTAAGAAACTACATTAGAAATGAACTACAATAGGAATTGAATATATATATATATCTTTTTTCTTTCGTAAATATCAGCGGGATGTCTTCTACCTGAAGCAGTTGCATCGGAACCGCGGGGGCAGGGTTGCCCTCGCAAGCAAATGAGTGTAGAAGCAAAACATCACATTTGCCCTCTCAGTTTTCTTCATTGTCAAATTACACGAGTTCGTGATTAGAAATCGCGAATATTCGTTTTTTTATGGGTTTTTTTTTTTTGAAGTTCATTTCGATAAAAATTGAGTATTGCTCTTGATTTTTTTTCGTGAACTATCTAGAAATCGGGATTTTTTAAAGTGCCACTCGTGAAACGGCAAGAAATGCTACATCCTTTAAACAGTAGAGAGCGCTGGTTCCCGTTTGAAGACGAGCAACGTTTTGTGTCTCATTTGGTGTAAAAAATTAGTATTCCTCTAGAAAATGAGTAAAAATAAATAGGGAAATGGAAATAGGGTGAGGATTGAGTTGTAAATTCGTTCAATGTTTAATTATAGCGTCTAGGTCTACAATTTCTGCGGAATTCGGACCAATCCGGAAGTATCAAAACTATAGTTTAACGGCATTTATGCGTGCACTTAGTTTACATTGAGAAACTATACGGATATGAAAGTGCTTTTTATAGATGAGCGTTTGATCGCAAAAATATATATATATTCATGAAATTTTCTTAATGAAGTCAGCACGCCTTCCTTTACTGTAGTACGAAAAGTTTTTCATAGATGAGCGTTTGATCGCAATATATATATATATTCATCAAATTTTCTTAATGGAGTCAGCACGCCTTCCTTTACTGCAGTACGAAAAGTGCTTTTTTAATAGATGAACGTGTGATCGCTCGCAAAAAAAAAAAAAAAAAAAAAAATATATATATATATATATATATATAGAAGAGAGATGAGGACAACTAAAGAAGATGTGACTTCCAAAGTGGAATATATAGAGCTATGCAAGACAGTAAGAAAAAGTATCACTGAAGACGTAAGGAAATTCAACTGTGAACTAGTGAGGAAAGCAATTGAAAACAACCAAAGCCTAAAGATAGCAAAGGGACATCTCAGTAAGGGAAGAAAACAGATTATGGCACTGAGAAAAGAAGATGGTTCTGTAACAAGAAATAGAGGCGAAATTTTGACAAGAGTGAAAGATTTCTACTCCAAATTATATGAAAGGGATGATATATGCACTCCAGACATCATGAAAGATACCAGTACCAGAGTTCCCCCAGTCCTTCCAGCAGAAGTTGCACATGCAATCAAGAACATGAAGCGAGGAAAAGCTCCAGGAGAAGATGGAATTACTGTAGACATCATACAAGAAGCAAGTGGAGAAATCGAAACAGTACTCGCCCAAATTTTCACTCGATGCCTTAATGAAGGAAAGATTCCTGAGGATTGGAACACCGCTACAATGATCCTGCTACATAAGAAAGGTGACATTGAGGATCTCGGAAACTACAGACCTATCAGCCTCCTATCAGTAGTTTATAAAATCTTCACTAAAGTTCTTTCACACCGCTTGAAGGTAGCACTAGACATGGCTCAACCGAGAGAACAAGCTGGATTCAGGAGTGGCTACAGCACAATAGATCATATCCATGTGCTGAGAGAACTAATTGAAAGAGCGAGGGAATATGAACTTCCATTGTGCATGGCTTTTATCGATTATGAAAAAGCCTTTGATTCGGTGAAACCATCAGCAGTTACAATGGCTCTGAAAACCTGCAGTATTGAAGATGCATACATTAATATTATTAATAACATCTATGAAAATGCAAGTGCAAAGATTAGGCTGTTTGAAAATACAACACACGTAAAAATTGGAAAGGGAGTGAGACAAGGTGACACCATATCTCCGAAGCTCTTTAATGCCACATTGGAGGGTGTTTTTCAGTCGCTGAGCTGGGAAAACAAGGGGATAAAGATTAATGGAGATTATCTAACCCACCTTCGTTTTGCTGATGACGTAGTCATTTTTGCAACTACCCCATCAGAGCTGCAGAGTATGATCCAGGAACTTGCTGACAAGAGTAAAGAAGTGGGATTAAAAATGAACTTTCAGAAGACAAAAGTGATGTTCAATGCTTTTACAAGAAATGAAGATTTATCGATTGATGGAGAAAAGCTGGAGATAACAGACACGTACGTATATCTTGGACAGCAGATATCAAGTGAGGGTCACATTGATGAAGAAATTAATCGGCGTACAAAACTTGCCTGGAGAGCTTTTGGAAGAAACAGCATAATTTTCAAGAGCAATATGCCATTATGTCTTAAAAGAAAAGTGTTTGATCAATGCATCCTTCCAGTGCTTACGTATGGTGCAGAGACGTGGACCTTAACTAAAAGAGACATACAAAGGCTGCAGACAACTCAAAACAGCATGGAGAGGTGCATGCTTGGTGTAACCAGGAGAGATAAGAAGAGGAACTCGTGGATCCGAAAAATGACGAGAGTGGAAGACATCATGATCAGAGTTAAATCCCTGAAATGGCAATGGGCTGGACATACTGCCAGAAGGACAGATCATCGATGGACAGCCGAAATTTTAGATTGGATTCCAAGGGACAGGAAAAGACCCAGAAGAAGACCACATGGAAGATGGGTGGATGAAATTCGAAAGTATGCAGGGGTGACATGGAGGAGACTGGCACAAGACAGACCGTTGTGGAGGAAACTTGGGGAGACCTTCGTCCAGCAGTGGATTGATAATGGTTGACGATGATGATGATGATGATGATGATATAGAATGAAAATATTACAGAACAAAAATACAAAATTTCAAAACAAGTAAAAAACTGGAACAAGTTGCCGTCATCAGGAGAGCATCAACCTGTGGGAGTGGCCTTTCTAGTACCAACAAAGCGACAAGGCAAGCCAAAATTGGCGGTTGGTCATGCTCCCTAGGCCACAAAACCAAATTCTAATAAGCACAAAAAATAACGAAAATCAAGTTTAAAAGAAGAATTAAAAGCTTACCGGCAGACGGCAACCTGTTCCAGTTTTTTACATGTTTTGAAATTTTGTATTTTTGTTCTGTAATATTTTCATTCTATATAAGCTACTAAATGAGGTTTAGCTGCCTTCGGCGCTTCTCATGGTATTAGCCTTTTTGGTCTATTTTTCTTGTGTTAAATACTTTATTTATAAAGTTATTTTTTTGTTTTATTTATGTATTATCTATTATATATATATGTTCATCAAATTTTCTTAATGAAGTCAGCACGCGTTCCTTTACTGCAGTACGAAAAGTGCATTTTTTTTATAGATGAGCGTTTGATCGCAAAAAAAAATATATATATATATATATATCATCATCATCATCATCATTGTCAACCATTATCAATCCACTGCTGGACGAAGGTCTCCCCAAGTTTCCTCCACAACGGTCTGTCTTGTGCCAGTCTCCTCCATGTCACCCCTGCATACTTTCGAATTTCATCCACCCATCTCCCATGTGGTCTTCTTCTGGGTCTTTTCCTGTCCCTTGGAATCCAATCTAAAATTTCGGCTGTCCATCGATGATCTGTCCTTCTGGCAGTATGTCCAGCCCATTGCCATTTCAGGGATTTAACTCTGATCATGATATCTTCCACTCTTGTCATTTTTCGGATCCACGAGTTCCTCTTCTTATCCCTCCTGGTTACACCAAGCATGCACCTCTCCATGCTTCTTTGAGTTGTCTGCAGCCTTTGTATGTCTCTTTTAGTTAAGGTCCACGTCTCTGCACCATACGTAAGCACTGGAAGGATGCATTGATCAAACACTTTTCTTTTAAGACATAATGGCATATTGCTCTTGAAAATTATGCTGTTTCTTCCAAAAGCTCTCCAGGCAAGTTTTGTACGCCGATTAATTTCTTCATCAATGTGACCCTCACTTGATATCTGCTGTCCAAGATAAACGTACGTGTCTGTTATCTCCAGCTTTTCTCCATCAATCGATAAATCTTCATTTCTTGTAAAAGCATTGAACATCACTTTTGTCTTCTGAAAGTTCATTTTTAATCCCGCTTTTTTACTCTTGTCAGCAAGTTCCTGGATCATACTCTGCAGCTCTGATGGGGTAGTTGCAAAAATGACTACGTCATCAGCAAAGCGAAGGTGGGTTAGATAATCTCCATTAATCTTTATTCCCTTGTTTTCCCAGCTCAGCGACTGAAAAACACCCTCCAATGTGGCATTAAAGAGCTTCGGAGATATGGTGTCCCCTTGTCTCACTCCCTTTCCAATTTTTACGTGTGTTGTATTTTCAAACAGCCTAATCTTTGCACTTGCATTTTCATAGATGTTATTAATAATATTAATGTATGCATCTTCAATACCGCAGGTTTTCAGAGCCATTGTAACTGCTGATGGTTTCACCGAATCAAAGGCTTTTTCATAATCGATAAAAGCCATGCACAATGGAAGTTCATATTCCCTCGCTCTTTCAATTAGTTCTCTCAGCACGTGGATATGATCTATTGTGCTGTAGCCACTCCTGAATCCAGCTTGTTCTCTCGGTTGAGCCATGTCCAGTGTTACCTTCAAGCGGTGTGAAAGAACTTTAGTGAAGATTTTATAAACTACTGATAGGAGGCTGATAGGTCTGTAGTTTCCGAGATCCTCAATGTCACCTTTCTTATGTAGCAGGATCATTGTAGCGGTGTTCCAATCCTCAGGAATCTTTCCTTCATTAAGGCATCGAGTGAAAATTTGGGCGAGTACTGTTTCGATTTCTCCACTTGCTTCTTGTATGATGTCTACAGTAATTCCATCTTCTCCTGGAGCTTTTCCTCGCTTCATGTTCTTGATTGCATGTGCAACTTCTGCTGGAAGGACTGGAGGAACTCTGGTACTGGTATCTTTCATGATGTCAGGAGTGCATATATCATCCCTTTCATATAATTTGGAGTAGAAATCTTTCACTCTTGTCAAAATTTCGCCTCTATTTCTTGTTACAGAACCATCTTCTTTTCTCAGTGCCATAATCTGTTTTCTTCCCTTACTGAGATGTCCCTTTGCTATCTTTAGGCTTTGGTTGTTTTCAATTGCTTTCCTCACTAGTTCACAGTTGAATTTCCTTACGTCTTCAGTGATACTTTTTCTTACTGTCTTGCATAGCTCTATATATTCCACTTTGGAAGTCACATCTTCTTTAGTTGTTCTCATCTCTCTTCTTTTTTGCATCAACATTTTGGTTTTTCCTGATAATTTGTTCACATGCAACTTGTTCTTAGACCCAGCCAATTTTGTTGCTGTTTCCATAAGAGCTTTGGTTACTTTTCTGTTAACTTCAGAGATGTCCACTTCTTCCGATGTTAGGCCTTCTAAAGCAGAGAACCTGTTCTTCAGTTCTAACTTGAAGGTATTATGGTGTTTTTTAAGGTTGGTTATGTCAATAGATTTTGTTTGTCTTATGAGCTTGCCACGTTCAAGTTTAGTGTTGAGGTGCATCTTACATCTCACCAATCTATGGTCACTACCTGTGTTGAACTTGTTTAGCACACTGCAGTCTTCTATGACGAATTTTTTGTTACACATAATAAAATCAATTTCACTTGTCGTCCCATTTGGATGTCTCCATGTCCATTTCCTGTGTGGCTTTTTCTTGAAAAAGGAGTTCAAGATGAAAAACCCTTCTGCCTCTGCAAACTCAACGAGAGTATTTCCACGCTGGTTTCTGTTGCCATGACCGAATTTACCTACTGAAGTTTCATTCTGTTGCCGTTGCCCTATTTTTGCATTGAAATCTCCCATAATTATTTTCAAGTGCTGCTTACCTTTATTATTTAGATGACAAATTTCCTCATAAAATTCTTCAATTTCTTCTTCAGGATGACTTGTGGTGGGTGCATAAGTTTGAATAATCTGAGCCTGGTATCTTTTCGAGAGTTGGATAACAAGTCGTGCAGCTCTGTCAGAGAAACTTTCAACTTCTACAACTTTATCCTTCAGTTTCTTGTTTATTATAAATCCAACACCACTAGTTCTGCCAGTACCTGTCCCACGATAGTAGAAGAGATGTCCACTTTTCAGTTCGATGAGATCTTCTCCTTTTCTCCTTACTTCACTTAGCCCCACGATGTCCCACTTGATCCTTTGCAGTTCCTCTTCCAATTCAAGAAGCCTTGAATCAGAAGATAGAGAGCGTCCATTGTAAGTAGCCAAGGTCAGCATCAGATGGCAGCCTAGTCCGGTTCTCCGGGGATTCTTAGCACCCTCTGCCTTCATGTCGCACTGGCCGCTGCCTTGGCCAGGTACATTCCAGCTGCCGGAGACTGAGGGCCAAGATTTAAGTTGTGGAATCATTTTGGAGGGGTTTGGCCATAACTCACCACGCTGGCCAAGCGGGTTGGTGAGTGTGGGATAGAATTTCCTCTAATCCCGATGGTATAGTTATACCGCTATGGGCGGTCGTCAGAGCCCCTTTAGTGGGAACAGGATGCACCACGAGAAGGCGGGGTTGACATTTGTCAAGGAGAGGCTGTGATGTTACGCATCACCTGATATATATATATATATATATATTCAGCAAATTTTTTTAATGAAGTCAGCACGTCTTAGTACGCTAAATTTTATGCCATGATAGAATATTTTGTTCTGCGACATCTTGCCCCCGCGGTCAAAAAATGGTTTCCGACGCCACTGACCTGAAGCCAGTTTATCATCCAATTTCCGACTTGGAATTGATGGTTTCATTGTGTTGAAATGCGATGTCATTGTCCTCGTTAGTATGTTAGTCAAAGTGCTCGCCCGTCACATGGCAGCCCAAGCTTCGGTTTCCGGAAGGGGGAAAGGAATTATTGCTTTTCGGAAGTTTTAAATAACTACATTAGGAATGAATATGTGTATTTATTTTTCGTAAACCTCAGCGTTAAAGATGGATGTCTCCTGCCTGAAGCCACGGTTGAGGCTCCGAAAATACTTCGTTTTAAACGTGTAAAAAAACGTATATATTTATATACGTTTTTATACGTATTATTATACATAGCCGTATAAATAATAACGTTACAAACAAATTAAAACGCTCCATGCATTACTTTTTACCTTACTACCAAAACAAACAAACAGACAACCCCCCCAACTTAATAACGTTTTGCATTTCTGCATATAAAACGGAGTAGTAGTATACATTTAATACGTAATATTATAATTGTGTTAGTACTCTCTTCAATATTTTAATTATTAAAAATATCAATTCATTTTTAAATAAAGATGACAGACAGGATGACAAAACGCATGGGGAAAAGGTTATTTCTGTAAGCCAGCGAAGTTACTTACTGGCAAAGGTAAACAAACTCAGAACAGGAGAGACGGGGGGAGGTAATGTTTTAAACAGAGCTCGTTGACAGCAGCACGTGCGTAAAGAGTGGGATGGTGGAGCGGATTAGGGGCGTGCAGTCCATAGAGGCAATGTAAGCAATGCTTGCCCTACTAGAAATGAAATGAATAAGCCGCCCCGGTGGCGCAGTGGTCTGATCATTTGTCCGAACGGGGCCCGGGTTCGAATCCCGGTGAGGCATGGATGTTGTGTTTGTCTTACGGCACTGGCTCTCTCCATTCCCTGGAACTAGTGACCCTAAATTAGGGACGGGCGACTGCTTATAGCCCATTGAGTTGCTCACGGTGGTCGTTAAACCTCCAATCAAAGAAATGAATAATTGAAAGTTTTACAAAAATTATATTAATTATTTTTTATTTAGAATGGCGATTAAAATTTAGACCCATGGCATGATTGCTTCCGAAAATGCACCTCTTAAATAACTATTAAATAATTTCCGCCGTAGCTTTATTGAAATTTAGTGCCATCGTCGTGCAAAGATCACGCTGCCTGCGCGCCGAACGACCACATGACTAAGCTCACCGCTGCTGCTATGAGGGCTGTGCAAGCAATCCAGAAGTTGCTTCGGATTCGTCTATTCGTTCCGTGCTTCATAGCCGGCGCTCCAAACTGCCACGTGACTAAGCTCACCGCTGCATGTATGAGGGCTATGCAACACAGCAGTTGCTTCTTGAGTTGCTTCGGGATCGTCTATTCGTTTTGTGAGTCACAGTATCTGAAGTGATTATTTCTAGTTTTTTCGCTATCGAACCAAGCAGTGAAATACATGTTCTTCAAACACTGGGTGCAATGATTTTCTGGATGTTTCCGTGTAAGGTGTAAGTATGCCGCCCCGGTGGCGCAGTGGTCTAAGCGATGGCCTCTGATCATTCGTCCGAAAGGGGTCCGGGTTCGAATCCCGGTGAGGCATGGATGTTGTGTTTGTCTTACGGCACTGGCTCTCTCCCTTCCCTGGAACCAGTGACGCTAAATTAGGGACGGGCGACTGCTTATAGCCCATTGAGTTGCTCACGGTGGTCGTTAAACCTCCAATCAAAAAAAAAAAAAAAAAAAAAAAAAAAAAAAGGTGTAAGTACATTTATTGTAAGAGAACACCTTACAGCGTTGGACTTGATTTTTGAAGAAATCAGCATTCCTCTCCTCTGAGAGAAGCAATTTCATATTGCTTTCATGTTCGCAACCGTGCTGCCATCTATGGACCAACACGATGACAACAAATATAAATGTATTTTAGATTGTTTAAAGGATAAGCCTTTCAGCCAAAGAAGTTTTCAAGAGAAAAGGGATATTATAAATGCTGAGAGACCAAAACCTTCTTTAGAAACTCTCCAAACAAAGACTAAAAAATGTGTTCGCCACTTCCATCCAGAAGAATACGAAAAAACAAAATGGTTAACAGCTTGCCAAAAGTGACGGAAAATTATACTGTTGGCCATGCCCGTTATTTTCAGTAGACAGAAGTTTATGAATCAATGGTGGTTTGGGCGATCTCAATAACTTTCACAATTCATCCAGACGGCACGAGTGTTCAGAGATACATATTTCGTCAGTAATAAAATTAAAAACGTTCGGCAAAACAAGGATTGGGTTTCAAATAGACGAGCAAATAAAAACGGACGTTTTTCGACATAATGAACCCGTTAAATAAAATAGAGATGTTTTAAAATGTTTTAAGGCGCTTAATTGACGTTACTGTTTCCTTGGCAAGCATGAATTGGCCTTTAGGGGGCATGATGATGAATGCACGGAGTCTGTTAATCCTGTTGAATTGACAAATTTAATTAGTTGTTATGACGAAAAGCTTAAAAATTATTTAGATAGTTCGTCCGTGTTTTCAGGGATGTCAGGATTTGTTGAAAAATAGCCTAAACCGTCAAGGTTAACCGTAAACGACAAGGTTAACCGTAACCGCGATAGTGACAGGAATAAGTGGCAACAAAAGGACAGCCTGAAGAAGAAGAGTTTTCTCCAAAAATTTGCAACTAAATGAAAAAATTTCCTAGTAAAATTCTCATAATAGTTGTTTTAGATTAGTAATTGAATTGAGAAACTAGGAAGCCATTTCTCAACATGAGCTTTATTCAAAGATTACCCAATGTTACTCCTACTCGATGGAATTTTCAGAGTCGCTTGGTAGGAACTGTGTATGAGCATCTAGAAAGTATAAAAGCATTGTTCACAAATATTCTTGAAAATCCTGAACAGTGGGATTCTGATACTATTCTTACAGCCAAACGGTTTTCTAAGTGTTTGAGTGAATTCGATTTCCGCTTCCAACTGTGTCTCTTCTCTGATATCTTTCCTTTGAGCCATACATTATTTGAAATACTACAGAAAAAGAAACTGGATATCACGTATTGTATGAAGAAAGTAACTGAGTTTCAGAAAGCAGTGTCAGAGAAAAGAAATGAGTTCGAGATGCAGTGGCGGCTCGTGGTTGAAAAAATACGTGAAGAGCTACAAGAGCAGTATGAAAAGATATCTACTGTCTTCAATGAAAATCACTATATGAGGACTGACCCTTTTTTTGTATATTAGATCAATTCTTCTTTCTTTTAAAGCTGCAAATTTGTCGATTATGTCGTCATAGAATGGTTGTTTGTTCGTAAGCATCAATAAAATATCTTTCTGAATAGAAATATTTGCCAAAGAAGCAAGTCTGTCTTGAGAAATGGTGTTTCTTGAGTAAGTTTGTATTCTTTTAAGGCAAGAAAAACTTCTTTCCACGGACACACTTGTAGATGGAATGCTTAAAATAAGGGCAACCAATTTATAAGCTTCTGTAAAAATGTCTTTATCTTCATGAAGCACTCGAAGAAGTTCTTGAGTTGATATATTCCTTAATTTTTCGTTGGCATATACAAGACACAGTTCATTTTTAAGGCGCTGGAGTTAGTAAATATTTTTCCGTAAAAATGTTGTAGATTTTCAAAAGCGTGAGAGTTAAAGCTTGAATTAAATTGTTCGAATTTGGTTGTGTCAGCAAGACAAACAAATTGAATTTTTTCACAGTCTTGAAATCTTATATCCATTTCCGTAAGAATGTGGTCTAAAATTTCAAAATACAATTGTTTATAATTTTTAAAAATTGGTTCTTGTGTAAGAGCAGCATATTCCCGTTTAGATCTGCTTATTTCTGTGATTTTTCTAGCTTTTCCAAACAGTGTTTTAAATACTTCATCGTTCCTTTTATGACTCAAAATTTCACGAGTTTTTTTAATTTGAGTTACACAGTAGTTTATGTCTAGTTATTTTTTCTGCAAAATTTCGAATAATAGATCGGTGGGGCCAAAAATTTCATTAAATACTATTGCCAAAAATGTAAATTCAAAAGTTTTCATATCATTTAAAAATCCCTTGGCAAGTTGAATTGAATTTTTGTCTGATTTCTCACTATTTGTCAGAAATTCGAATACTTCCTTCAATTTATCCCAATCTTCAACAATTACACTTACTAACTTCGAAGTGGAGGACCATCGAGTTTCTGCTATGGTTGGTATGCGTCTTGCGGTTGCAGATGTGAGTGTATAAGATCGCTTCACTGAGTGGTGAAAAAACGAAGGAATTCCAGTGAGGCTTGCGTAAAATATACGACACTTTGAAATTTTAGAAAAACTCTGCTGTAGTACAAGGTTCAAACGATGTGCTAAGCAATGATCAAAAACAGCAGAAGCTTTATCCTTGATTTTTTCTGGAGCCCATTCAAGTGTCCAGACATTACACTTGCCCCATCGTAACATTGTCCAATTAATTTTTGTTGATAATCGAATTTTTCCAAAATTTTGTCTAACATTTTGTATAAAGCTTCTGACGTTCGATCTCCACTCACGTCGTGGAAACCCAAAAATCACTCATCCAATACACCTTCTGAATCAACAAATCTTATTATTAAAGATCACTGAGAAGTCTGATTTATGTCTGTGATGGTATCTACTTGAATAGAAAAGCATTGAACTTCATTTATTTCATTTTTAACGTGATCGTTTATATATTCAGAAATACATTCAATTAATTTATTTTGAATAGTTTTTGAGTTACCTGTGAAGACATTTTTTATCTTTTCGTATTGATTTTGAATGTCTAAAGGACTTCTTGTTATCAACAATGAAAGTAATTCCTTGAAATTTCCACGATTTATCGAGTCCATGCTTTCGTCATGGCCACGGAATGCTAGTTCTTGTTTGCTCAAATATAATACTGCATCAATCACTGTCTGCAGGAAAAGTCTATTTAAACGAACGTTTTCGTTGAAATGCATTTTCAAAAGTCTAGCATTCTCCCTCAGGGCACCGGCAATGGTGTTCTGATTTTTTCAAAATTCCTTAGCATTAACTCGCATTTCAGGTGTTCGCTAGAATCAGCATGTTTATGAAGTGAGCGTGTTATATTTAATAAATCTGAGAATCCGTCTTTATTCCACGCCGAATGTTTATTACTAAAAAGTAAGCAGGGCCAACAAAATAATTTTTGTAACACAGAAGTACTACAAAGCCATTTATATTCATCAGTAAACCAACAATTTTTAAAATTAATATTGTAGGATTTACCGCTCTTCTTGATTTCTTTTTTAGCAACAATTTTCAGTGAATCCATCGGTCGTCCTTGAAGTAAATTGTCTCTTTTATCTTCATCTTTCCACCGATTAAATGGAGTTTGTAATAAATTACAAACAATGTCGTTCACAGGATACATACTTTCATTAAAACTATCACCAACTGTTAAACTGTACACGAAACTACAGTAACAGCTAAACTTTTTGAGAAATAATCACAAAGCACGAAAAAACAAATCCCTTTCGGAAAGCATGTATCACAACACTGCAAGATGCCCTGGGTAAAACATAACGTTTCACCGTGATCTCATTCGAAGGTCACGATTCCATCTGCAGAGCTTCGGAGCTGAAAGATAAAACACTTCACTTGTGCGCCAGATAGGGGAGGTTGACGTCACGGTTACCATAGCAACTTGGTCGACAGCTGCAGACTTCCAAGGGTTTTCATTTCGGCTCTTCACTTTCACTGTTTTGCGTATGAGGACTTGTTTTCCGTCTTGAACGCGCTATGTGAATTGATATCGAATCAAAATTTTGAGTATTTTGTAACACAATAGAGACAAAAAATAATATATTATACAAATTACTGAATAAAACTTTACTTTAAGTAAAATAGGTGAAGAGGCACTTCACCTACTTAACCTGAAAAGCCGCCACTGTCGAGATGTTGAGGTTAAAACTAGAAGAAAGCGAAACAGACGAACCTCCTACAAAGCGTAAGCGTGCAGATGCTTACGGAGATCCCAAAACAAATTACCGACGGGTCTATTGCGAAATATTGGACAATATAATAAGCCACATGACTTCAAGATTTTTAGACTTGCAGAACATGAAATTTCTAGAATTACTAAATCCTGACAGACGAGTGGAATTTAAAAATTGTTTTCCAGAGAGTTTCTTTGAAAATTTAAAGAAAAATTACTCCAAATACTTCGATTCGGCTCATCTGGGATTCGAACTAAAAGTGCTGTATTCAACAGATGACTTCAGTGGTAAACACGTCACTGAAATTTTGATTTTCTTGAAATCAAATGGTATAGACGAAGCGATGCCGGAACTGGCCAAATTTTGCAAGCTCGTAGTTACCATTCCAACAACAAACTCTTCAGCCGAAAGGAGTTCTCATCACTAAAGCGCATAAAAACGTATCTCAGAAAGGCACAAAGACAGGACAGACTGCCAAAATTATCCTTGTTATCTATCGAAAAGCATCTTCAAGTTAAACTTAAAAAGGAATGTTATTTCTATGATCATGTTATTAACTCATTTGCTCAAAAAGGAAGAAGATTGGAACTCGTATATATACAAGTAAGAAAATTAAAAAATTTGACATAAGAACTTTTGCTAAATATATTTTTTTCCTGTGAATTTGATGTTTTTATGTGTGTGTGCATTTTGTCAGCTATCTATTGCACAAAAATATAGGAAATGTATTTCCAGCGTTTTTGTATACTGCAAATGAAATGTAATAAAAATGGGTACTACTTGTAATGAATATTATAATGAATATGCGATTGAATGGTTTGATCTCACAAGATATTTAGCAAAATGTAACATATAAGAGAATTGTGTAATTTTCTTTAGAAAAGCTGAATTATATTTTCCAGTATTCGTGCTCTTAGGAAGATACATTGTCAGTTTTCAAGGAAATTTGTATTTTTTGAAATGTTTGTTAATAGTTAAGATTAGACCCAATCTACTTTGTTATCACTGTGTACTTCCACAAGAACCATAGGACATCTTCATTTCGTCTTCTAAATAAATATTGTTTTTGTTCACGATAATTCTAAATATTAATATTTTTTCATCTTTGTTGATATGTTCAGTTTTCGTAGCGACACTGAAAATTTCTGATTAAAAGATACCCGATTCAAGAGCCCTGGTTAAAGAGTAAGTAATTTGCTCTCAAAGCTTGTTTCTTTTTTTCCTCGGTAAAAAAACGCGATCTCTGATTTTTTAATCGTCATTTCTCGTTAAGATATACACTACCAACAAGTAATTGGACACCTGTGATAGCAAAGGAAAACGAACTTTATTCACCTTCAATAGTTGGTGGAGCCTCCACGAGCGGCGATTACAGCTGCGACCCTATGGGGCATACTCTCAACTAGGCGCTGTACGACGGCTAGCGGTATTTTCTTCCACTCGGCTTGGAGAAGACAGGTCAGTTCCTTCACCGATTTCGGACGGTGGGGGCACCCCTTAAGTCGACGCTCCAACTCTTCCCAGAGGTGCTCGATAGGGTTAAGGTCCGGACTCTGCGCAGGCCAGTCCATTCGATAAACCCCATTGTCACCATACCAAGCCATGGTGGACCTCGCAACATGACAGGTGGCATTGTCATCCTGAAAGTAACGTGAGTCCACCCCGTAAAACTGCCACAACGTAGGAGGCGCATGGTCACCCAAAATGGTGCAGTAGGTCTCGGCGTTGAGTCTACCAGGAATTGCTACCAAGGGTCCTGTGCTATAGCATGAGAAACACCCCCATAGCATAATTCCACTTCCGCCGAACTTCACAGTTGGCACAATACATTCCGGCAGGAGGCGTTCTCCAGGCAGACGCCAAACCCAGACCCTGCCATCCGAACGGTAGAGGGTGAACCTTGATTCATCGCTCCAGAGAACCTGTTTCCACTGTTCAACGGTCCACTGTCGACGTTCTTTGCACCACGTTAGCCGAGCAGCGCTATTGGACTTAGTGATCAAAGGTTTGTGGGCGGCAGCACGTCCATGATAACCGAGCAGATGAGCTTCCTTACGGATGGTATTCATCGGAAGAACACTCCCGGATGCCTGTTGAAACTCCTCGCGGATGTGGCCCATCGATTTGGTGCGGTTCTTCCGAATTTCTCTGGCCAGTACCCGTCGGTCTCTAATTCCCAGTTTTGTGGGTCTGCCGGGTCGGGGCACATTCCGACAGTCACCTCTCATCTTCCACTTGCCAACCACGTAGGCCACTGTCGATGTTGGGTACTTCAACTTGCTGGATATGTCACGTATGGATCGGCCGTTTCTGTGATACCCGACGATTACACCTTTCTCGAAATCAGAGAGCTCCGAACTGCGTGGCATCTTGCATGCGACTGGTTGCGTTGTTGTTTCCCACACGATATTTAACGGCGGCGGCCGTGACGTGTATCAGGACCGCAGATATCGTTGATTGCAGGGGTGTCAAATTGCTTGTTCGTAGAGAGTGTATCTTAAGCCAGGGAGCTTGAATCAGGTACTCCTAAACACATAGTTTTGTTTTTTCGATAAAAACTGAACATATTCAGTGGTAAGGGATAAACTAGGGACTTTCTTAGATTTCGAAAACAGGGTGGACGATGGGTGGGTGAGTATTTTTTTTTCCTGCAGAAAGTTTTATATTTAATTAATTTGTCAGAGATATTAAGAAAAGTTTAAATGCTTTTACAGCCGGTTGAAAAGGATATCCGCCCCCCCTTCCCATCACACCCACACATAGATAAAAAGAACAGTAGCAAACTGAGCATACACATAATATATTATTATAAAAATAACATTGCTTGCCCATGATGAAATATCACAGCACACCACTGGAGCGGATAGTTTTTATAAGGCATTTTAACAAATTTGAGGGCGAGCGACAATATGAAGCCCGAAATCTCTCTCTCTCGGAATGGTTTACTCCATGAAATAGATTTATATAAGATTAAGGCCCTCCGCTCCAGGTAGAGACGAACTGGCGATCCATGACCCTGGAAGCGATTTTTTTGCGGCCGACTGTTTGCGAGAAATTATCAAGGTACCCAACACTATGAGTAAAGGTATGCAATCGTCACCATTTCCTGCTGAAGTGTCTGTTCCACACAAGTCTACTAATTATGGCAGTGTTATTGTTGAAGCAACAATTACTTAAAAAAATTTCTGCGCTGCTGCGAAGATATTCCAGTAAATTTAATGTAAAAAAAAAAAGCATTAATTTCTTCCCTTGCTGCAGCACTACACAGGATATGTTTGTTCTCTGAGAGGGACTATTAAAGAATTTATTCCACTCTTACGAATTTTATTGCGATAGCTGAATTCAAAATTGTAATATTAACAGTTTCTTCGCTTTTAGAGAGAAATAAGAACTCGAACATGAAAAAAAAAAATGAAGAAGAAAAATCGAGCTTTATTGGCTATAAACAAAATGATTATGAAAAATCATCTTTAAGAAATTGAGTATTTTGAGAATTCTAAGAATTTTGGTGCAAATTTATTAAGTGAGAGATATTAATGAGTACGATAATTGACTTTTTTCAAAACTTACTTTCAAATAGACAAAGCATTCTTGTCAGGGGCGTTTTAGTGGGAGGCCAAGGCTTCCCCGAAAGAGTTTAATTTTTATACGTTTTTGGTTAAAATGCGACTTACATTAGAAAAACAATGCCTTGCCTTAACTTAATAAAAATGCATCAACTTACATTAAAAAGACGATGAAACGCAAATATGTACATATACTTCGTATTCATAAAGCAAGGCAACAAATTTACTGTAGGTGAATGTGTTATCGTATAGAACGAATTTCTAGTTTCTTTTCCAAATTTGAATAATACAGTACATTCATGCAGTGGTAGGGGAGCTACTGGGGCGATCCCCCCTAAAACCTAATAACAATTAAGGTGGACGTCAAGTAATTTTGCTTCCTATACTTCCAATGGAAAATCTTCTGTACACATTTTCTTCACAATTAATGCGTTCCCAAGGATGAAAATTTGAACATCGATTAAATAACTTCATTTTATAACTTGCTTAATATTTTCTAAAACATAACCATAATTATGCAATCCAATATTTATTTGTCTACTGACGTCATCAAAGTACAGGTCGCGCCATCTTTTTTCTGGTTTCAACACCACCAAAGGAAACCTTATTGTTTTTTAATATAAGTATGATTATGTTTTAGAAAATTTAAGTATTCCAAGTTATAATATGAAGTTATTTTAATCGATGTTCAAATTTCCATCCTTGGGAACACACTAATTGTGAAGGAAATGTGTACAAAAGTTTCTCCATTGGAAGTATAGGAAGGAAATTACTTGACGTCCACTTAAGCTTACTACCGAATTGGATTTAAAATACGTATTACATTCATTTAGCTTCAGTAAAAAAAAAAAAAAAAAGGAATAGAATAAAAAGAGAGAGAGAGAGAGAGAGAGAGAGAGAGAGATAAAGAAATGACAGGGACAGCGGGGGAATAAAGCATGGGGGTATTCTTTGTTGGTTCTTTGCTATTGAAGTTGTTGAAGAATTGCGGAAAAAATTAGGATTATTTTCCCTTACTCCTAATTATAAATTAGGAGTATTTTAACTTACTCCTAATTATAAATTAGGAGCAGGTTAAAACTTTTGGTAAAAAGTATTTATTTGACTTTTCACCTAAAGTTTTAAACTTGCCCTCGGATTTTCAACAGAGGCAAAATATTGTCACACAGACCCACCCTTAAAAAAGTCTTAATAAGCGCCAAGCTCCAGTTGGAATTTGCCCCATACCAGTGCGAATTACTCACACAATTAACCCACAATCATTATCACCAATTCACCATGATCTTACAACTGAATTCAAAATACTTTTATGTGAAACAACCCAATGGCTCATTCCGCCCAAAATATCAAATATCTGTTCAAAAGGATTTTTTAAAATGGACTTAGATTTATTGATTCTGCATCCGTCTCACGTTTCCTTTTGCTTGTAAGTTTCTCCATTCAGCCTTCAAAGATCAAAATTCTTTTCTGATTACGAAAACGATTTCGAAAACACTCCAAAAAAAATTGCACTTTTGTAAGCACGCATAAAGCACGGAAATAAAACTGGTGAAGTGTCTGAATACCGGCTACACAGTCACAGTACAAATACGACGATGGACAATTGGACATGGAAGTGAAGATTTGGGTAAAGCATTTCCCCTCCCCCGGCCACCCACAAACTGCAATGGAGATTGTTTCCTTCATGATTCCCAGCCCAGAAGATAGGAAACCCAGATGGGGTAGGAAGCGGGTGCGGCAGTGATGAAAGGTCTTTACACTGTGAAAAAACAGCTCAAGGCCCCACCCAGAGTCCCAGAAAGTGTCTCCAGTGATGCCACACTTCAGACTATTGATTTCTGAAGAAACACACTTGCCGTCTGGTCTTGCCGGTTGATAGATTGAGCTAAGAAAAGCGGGATGTTTGATAGGCGATAATACAACACTAATTGTTCAAGAACTAGATAAACGGTGAACACCCGTTTCCCCTAATCCGTTCCCCCTAATTTCCGTTTCCCCAATTGCGTTTCCCCGAAATCGCTTTTACCAGAATTCCCATTTCCCCTAATTTCGTTTGTCCTAATCTCGTTTCCCCTAATTCACGTTTGCCCTAAACACATTTACCCCAATCGCTTTTCCCCGAAATCGCTTCTACCCGAATTCCCATTTCCCCTAATTTTGTTTGCCCTAATCTCGTTTCCCCTAATTCACGTTTGCCCTAAACAAATTTACCCCAATCGCATTTTCCCGAAATCTCTTTTACCCGAATTCCCATTCCCCCTAATTTCGTTTGCGCTAAATCTCGTTTCCCCCAAACATGTTTGTTCGTATCAGAGTTTTACCTAGAAACGTTCCCTGTATCAGGTTTGCTTTAATTCTCCTTTGCCTTGATTCGCGTTTTCCTCGAAGTTATCGTTTTGTAAATAATTGTTTTTATAAGAATCACAATGCAACCGCACCTCCTCCCAGGTGTTAGTCAACTACACTGACCCCATTACGAAAAAGACTCAGCTACCCTCACAGCCTCTCCCGGTTAATGGGCTAACTGCCCTGGACCGGAGCCATCGTTAACGATGCCCGGACACAGACACCCTACTCCACTCCACCCCATAGATTACTGCACTCAGAGACCACCGAATTTGAGGGAGAGATGGGCCGTTACGGATGGACACATCAGTGGGTAACATCGATAATCGACATCGGTGGTTACTCATTCCCAAAACATTGATAGTATCGGTGGAAATTTTCGATGTATCGGTGAAAACCTCGATGTTTTGGCTAATAAGCCGAAAAATTCATTTTTTTCAAGATGTAGCAGTAAATACGCAATAGATGTGCAAAATCTCTGTTCAATATAATAGTGATTGCTCACCAATAACATCGGGTAACTAATATTTATTAAAATGCTCGATGTATTAGTAGAAGCCTCTATTTTTGCTCGATGCATCGGTGTAAACCTTGATGTTTTGCTAATAAACTGAAGAACTCGCACTTTCCCACCTGCACCAGTAAATGGGCAAACGATTTGTAAAATATGTATTTAATATAACAGTGATACTCCCCAGTTTCACATCCAAAAAATTAATAATTGTTGAAACGCTCGATGAATCGTGAAAACCTCGCTGGTTTTGTTTTATGCATCGGTGGGAACGTCGATGTTTTGCTAAACTGAAGAATTCGCACTTTTCCATCTGCAGCAATGAATGGGCAATCGATTTGTTCAATGTAACAGTGATACTCAACAATTCAACATCTAGTAACGTAATATTTGTTAAAACGCCCGATGTATCGGTGGAAACCTCGATGTTTTTTCTATTCATCGGCTCACAAGCCTTCGAGAAAAAAAATCTCGGTTTTCGCCAGCGAATCAACCAAAACAGCCAATAGGAAGGTGATATTTATTTCCTCTTTATTAGAATGCAACAAAAAGAAATGTATTTACTTTTCGTAGAAGATATTCTCTACCAGTTACAAACTTCGTCACGAAACCTTGATGTTTTTTCGATGTATCGGCTTCTGCAACATCGAGGTTAAAACATCGAGGTTTTTTGCCCATCACTAATTCGAGTTATGTTTCAATTATCTTTTCTTGGGAATGTGCGTTCTTCTTCCAAATTAGGACGAACATTGTGATTTGAGAGCAATTCCTGGAAAGTAAACTTGATATATAAGAGGATCACTGTTATCAAAACTTAGTATACGGTTCACAGAAAAATACGCGGATTCCTTTGCCTTTTTTCCGCTTAGCGAACTTCCGGTGCTTTCATTATTTATTACTGCATGTTTTATATTTGTAAAGATGGGAGATGTCTTGAACTATTGATAAGTGTTGCAATAAAGTACATTGATATTTTTACTAGTTGTGGAATCTGAGGAAACATTTGCTGGAACAATGAACCTTGACAGTCTATGGTGAAATCGACGAAATCTATTAGCTTTACCCTAATAGACTTGGTCGATTCAACCTCCACGTGGTATTTTTACCATACCACGTGGAGGTTGACTCTTCATGGCCCAAAACGTTTTTTTATTTTAACGTTTTTTCTCTCATTTTAACTTTTTTATCATTTTTTATTTTTTCTTCCATTTTAATTTAGTAACTCTTAGTTTTTATTCTTTTTTTAGCTTTTTTATTTTTTTATCTCTCATTTTAATTTCTTTATTCTTTTTTTAGCTTTTTTCTTTTCTTTTTCTAATTCGTTTCCTTTTCTTGGCACTAATATTCCATTATTGCTATTTATTTTTTCAATTAGTAAATAGTAATTTCCTTCAGTATTATGGCCAGTTTTAATGGCCGTTCCAAAATATCGTTTTCGCTTAATACTATTTGATACGATTTGACGGGAGAGCAGTTTTGGTACGTCATATTTGTGACACAAGTCGGATTGTAAAATAACCGAGGCACTAGTATCCAAGTACACTTTTGCCAAGCATTTGCGTTTTGTACAACGCTACTTCCACCCTATCTCTCTTTTTACATTTTTAAAGAATTTGTATCCTGAATGTATCAATAATTTTCCCCTCTTTGGCTGTACATAAATTCCATGTTACCTCTGTAACCGGTGTCTGAAGAATGAGGCGATGCAGCCACACCACTGTTTTGTAAGGGTAGAACTGGCCACAAAAAGTTTAAGGGGCAGTATAAAAATTGCGTTTTTGACCGCTTCGTGGCCACGACCAACCTTCGTGGCCAAAGGTTGGTTATCTGAGTCATACGTAAAAAGTTTCCGTAATTTCGTCTTTTCTAAATTGCGATAATTCATGTAATTCTTTATAAAAAATGTTTATGATCTAAAACTCAACAAAAGATTTCAGGGTTTACAAACTACGTACAAGTCTGCAAATTATCTGAAAGCATGTACTGCCTCAGGAAACCTGTCGGGGGGGGGGGGGATACCAAATGTGTAAAATGTAAAGGACTTTTAGTCCGATCGGAAAATGTTCAGCATTTACAAGCTATAACTGGACACATTATCTGAGGGCATGTGCCTACTCTGCAAACCTGTCGGGGGGGGAGAATTCGAAAAGTGTAAAATATAAAGTACTTCTGGTCCAATCGGGAGATTTTCAGCATTTTAGAACCTACAAGACAACAAATTATCTGAGGGCATCTGCTGCCTCAGGAAACCTGTCGGGGGGGGGCACCAAAAATATAAATATTTCTGGTTGGAAATGCGGAAAATCTGATGATCGGACCAGAAATTCTTTATATTTTACACTTTTAGGATTATCCAGGAGACAGGTTTTCTGCGTTAGCACATCCCCTGATGTATCGAGTTGTAGCTCGTAAATGCTGAAAATCTCCCAATCGGACCAGAAATTCTTTATATTTTACACTTTTGGAATTACCTCCCCCCTCCCCCCGGCCCGAAACAGGTTTTCTGCTTTAGCACATGTCCGCAGAGAGTTTATTGAGATGTAGTTTGCAAATGCTCAAAATCCCCCGATTTGACCGGGAAGTCTTTACATTTTACACTTTTGGTATTATCCCCCCTCCCCGGACGGGTTTGCTGAGGTAGCACATGCCCCCAGATAATTTTGAGTTGCAGCTTGTAAACGCTGAAAATCTCCCGATCGGAACGAAAATTCTTGATATTTCATATTTTAGGTTTTAAGCACCCCCGACAAGTTTCATGGGTTTGCATATTCCCGCACAGAATTTGTTTAACTGTAGTTTAATTACCTTGAAAAATATCGTAAATAAGAAAATACGAAATTACGGAAATTTTATGTGTGTCAGATTCAATTTCGGGAGACGTAAAACTGCGGAGCAATCCAGAACGCAATTTTTATACGGCCCCTTAAAATTTTTGTGGCCAGTTTCTCCGCTTTGTCTTTGGCCCGAAAATCATGGAAATGTCTAAATTTCTTAATGAAAATGAAATATTAATTTTTTTTTTTTATGAACAGTAGTTGCTCAAGTAGTCGGGAAATACAGCCACACGAAATTTGTTTATGCAGAACAATTTTACGGCACTAAAATTCCAATGTGTCCAGTTCACCGTGGGGTCACTTCTCTGTACACGCTGTTTTGCAAACTCGTTGGCTGGGTCGCGTCCCACCTTCCCTTAGAGGGGAGGGGTGACAGGGAGCTTCCGTGGGGTTTTCTGATCATATTGGGATCAGTGCAGAAGACCCATGGCATCACCCCCTAACAGCCGATGGCCTGTTAAGCTAATAGGGGGTGATGCCCATGGCCCAACTCCCTCTTCCGACAAAAAAAAAAAAAAAAAAAAATTCGTGCATTTTAAATTTTACTCTCTCTCTCTTCTGAACTTTCAATCTCTTTTACTATTGTATTTTTCTTAAGCAAATACTTCTTTGAGATTTAATGTTCCCGTCTGATAGATTTCGCGCGTGTTCTTTACAGACATTTTTCACGGAACGACTTAATTAAAATATGAGATTTATTTTCTCGGGGCAGTAGTGAAATTTTCCGGCCCCGCAATGAAATTGCGCCCCCCCAGTTTCATCCGATCCGGACTTAACCGTTTACTTGCCACACGTCTATATAGCCATTTCCTTAGGGACTCTGTTTTTCATCTGTACTCTTGCAGTCTATTAAGAATTCGATAGCAATATAAACGCCACTCTCCATTTTATTTTATTCATTAATTTGATGTTTCACCTTTTCCAATGTATTAAGTACTTATGCTGCCAATTTGCAAAACTGAGAAGTGATAACAATGAACTGCGCCAATTTGAAGATGATCTGCTCTTGTGAGCTTCTTAACCGTAAGAGAGTAATCCTTCTGTCAGTCCCTGTAGCGCAGTGGATAGCGCGTTGGACTTCTAATCCAAAGGTCCCGGGTTCGAATCCCGGCAGGGATGTAGAGCAGAGTGGCGCAGTGGAAGCGTGCTGGGCCCATAACCCAGAGGTCCGTGGATCGAAACCACGCTCTGCTAGTGTTTTTATTTTCCTCCCATTCTATGGGAAAAAGCTTTTTTTGTCATAGGCGAAAATGAGTCCTTCGATGAAAACACATTCGGTCAAACGTGAGAAAAAATTCATTAGTCGCTACATATAACTCCAAAAAAAAAAAAAAAAAAAAAAAAAAAATTACCGAGAGGTCTTGGATTGAAACAACTTTTGTGATTATAAAATGGCTCTCAATATGCAGAAATCCTTTGTATATGGCAAAACACATCGGAAAAAAAAAAAGACTGAATGGAAAACCACACTGATGAACTTTCAAAATATGACTAAAAATAACTGCAGATAATTTCTTTAGAAATGCTTCTATGTACGATTCCTTCATTAAGTCCTTAAAATGCATGCGCCTTAAAGCATCGTTAACTTCATCATTAAACGTTCACAAACTTTGACTTCACCTGAAAATCATGTAAAGACAAGCACGTATCCAGGATCTCGGTTGGGAGGAGGGGGGGGGGGCAGAAAAATTGCATACACTCACATGTACAAGTATGTATGTAGGAGTGTGTGCAACAGATTGCATTTCTAATTACATAAATACATAGAGAGAAAAAGAACTATTTCTTCGCGTCTCTTAAGAGTGGTTTAAAATTTTACGAAACGACTTCTTGCGCGATGGTCCTCTGGACACTTAAACAGATGTTTCGTAAGGCAGTCCCGCACCAAAAACGTCTCGCCTCCAGGGCCTGATTTACGGAAGCCGACGAAGCCAAGGCGCGGAGTTCTTCACGATGCTGAAGGGCCTCAAAAATAACGATATTTTTTTTTTTTTCATTTTGCTTCTTAAAATAAATAAACAAGTAAAAAATAAAACGGTGAGGGATAAATACTCTGTCCTGAGTTTTGGGAGCGTGATTCCGCAAGAACTCGAAGTTACACATCTACTTTTTTTTTTTTTTTTTTTTTTGATTGGAAGTTGTTGTTTTTTTTTGTTGTTTTTTTTAAATTGTACTTTATTTGCAGACATACAATGACATTTATATTAAACATATATTGGACTTGGTTCACAGATAAATACAGTACAGACATTTTTTGTTTCAACGCCATCAATGTACATAGGTGAACAAGGAACTCAGCAAAATAAACCCCTGAAAGACAAACAGCCATGCCTTACCTGGGATTCGAACCCAGACCCCTCCGTTGGGCGAATGATCAGAAGCCATTACTTAGATCACTGAGCCACCGGGGCTGCGACATCTACTAGGTATTAATTTACTAGCTTTAATGTATTTTGATTAAAATACATTTGAGAGTAATATTTCTTAATACTGCACAGCAATTGAGCTCAAAGATTGGTGAATCATTTCTAAGAAATTCGCTTAGAATGCAATGAACATTTTGCTGTTTAATTCGGTATTCAATGTGGCTGTCCATCTTTTCCTTAAAATCCCTTTTTCTTCATTTAGTTTAGTTTAAGAGGTAATCTCACGACTGTTAATGCACGAGCATAGGCGCCGACTAAGTGTGTGTGTGTGTGTGGGGGGGGGGATTGAATTTTGTTCCTCCAATAATTTTCCAGGGAGGGGGGGCAGTGCCCACCCAATATTTTTGATCCTGTTTAATTAAATAATCGCTTTGGCCCTATAAGGAGAGTCACGATTCGCCTGATGAGGCCAAAGCGATTAATTAAAAAAAAAGGATAAATAATAAACTAAGTAAACTTTCCCCCCATGTTTAGCATTGTTCATTTGATAAAAAACTGGATTGTCAGCCCTGTACTAATAGTGTTTGACATGTTCTCGTGTTATGTCGTAAACATTCAAAATATTTATCCAAAAAAAAAAAAAAAACAAAAAAAAAACGGAAACGTATAATCTCTAGCGACTTTGTTTATCTATTTATTTCTTATACTGATTGTTCTTTATTTGAGTAACCTCGCTAATTTCTTATTTTTTATAAAGATTTAAGATTTCTGGATATTTTTTAGAAAATCCAGGCTAAATTTTATTTTCAAAAACATTAATACTCAGCAAAAGAATGCTTCTGATTCCTTCTCATTTACAGGCGAGCAATTACATTGCATTTTAAAATATGTGTCCAGTCTCGTAGTTTATCTTTTTGCTCCACCCCTTTATTTTCCTCCTGATAACGGAAGAGACGTGCCTTCCCCCCTGCCCCCCCCCTCCAATAATTTGGTGAAGTCGGCGCCCCTGCGCACGAGTAAAATGGTATCGGAAAAGCAGGTTTTACAAGACACGCTAATCGGTTTCACCCGGTGTCTTCCTGCCCTTCCTTTACCTCGTGTGACTTCATTTCAAACTGCTTCCGTGACAGGTACGGAGAAACGGTCGTACTCAAAGTGGAAAAATGTTGTTTCAGTTACTTGCGGTTCTTGTAAGCCATCCAGAAAATTTCCTATCTATCTCGAACACTTCCTGAGAGTGAGAGGCTAGTTGTACTGATATCTGAAGGACCAGGGCGTAGAGGAAGGGGGCAAAGGGGCCTTGTCCCCCCCCCCCCGAAATCTGTTTAATTTTTTATGTTATCTGTTAAAATAGGGTTAAATAATCAAACTGTGGTTTCCAGTATAATTTTTATATATGTATGTTAAATCAAAATTTGTGTCATGAGAAAAGTTTCTGAATCATGAATATTTATTGCTGGAAAAATCCAACTGCTACGTACGAATTCAGTGAAAGATCATTGCGCGAAGGAGACAGAGGTCAGAGAAAGAAGGGTGGCTCATATCCGTGGTCAGGAAGACAGCTGTAGGTTTCTGCGGAGCCAACTCCTAATTGACCAGACCAGGGATGGTTTCACGTGTCACCGCTCCTCTCTGCCTGGCGCCGGTCGTTATTAGGACACGTGCAGTGACACTCGACACCTCACCTCACTGCCCAGCCACCTGCTTTGATACTTTACAGATTACGAGCTGTGCGTTGACCATGTGGGTGGATTCTTTCATTTTCAAACGGAGTGAGAAAGTGAAACTTCTGTTTCTGTTTTGTCTGTATCCTTGTAATTCAAAATCAGTATTTATTCGCCCTTTCCCGCAGCTGCTTAAAACAGTTTGTTGAGGTTATTTCAAAAATGAAAAGATTTCATCAACAAAGTCTGTTGACTTTCTGTAACAAAAAAAGAGCTGTGGAAACTGAAACGCTAGCTGAACCCCCTGATATTAAAGTTCCAAACCAATGCGTTGAAAGCGGGAGTAATCCGGAAAATTATAAGCTTCAACCAAGACGAATGACGGAGATGCAGATGGTAATGAAAAGTCTGAAAGCATTTCAGATTCGAACGACATAGGATTGTATGCAGGTAACAGTGAGCTTATTAATTCTTTGAGCACCGAGAAAAAAGTTGATTTGTTACATAGCATATGGAAAAGTACTGCGAAATATAGATTCCCTAAAAAAATCAGTTCCAGTCGCAATAAAAATCATATGAGAACATTCCAAATTAAATGGCTAGAAGAGTATAAGTGGCTGTCATATTCACATCTGAAAGAAGGTTCATTTTGTAAATATTGTGTTTTATTTTACGAAAAAGATGTTGCTTATAAAGGCGAACATCAGACTTTGGGTAGCCTCGTTAGAAAGCCTATTACCGATTTAAAAGATGCGAGGGAAATATTAAAAAAACATGAAAAGAATAAATATCACAAAGACGCTGTATTGGCAGCTGAAAATATTACATCAATAATTCATAAAAAACAGGATAGTGTAATTTTACAAATGAATAAACAGAAAAAGCCAGAGATAACTGACAACAGGACAATGTTGATTCCTTTTGTGCAAACTATTAGATTATGTGGAAGGCAGCAGATACCTCTTAGGGGAAAAGTTGATTCTGGAAGAATTTCGCTTGAGGAACCAGCAAATAATGATGGCAATTTTCGCACTTTATTAAGATGTCGTGCAAATTCTGGAGACGCCAATTTAAAAGAAAACTTAGAAACTAGTGGAGGTAGTAGCATGTAAACAAGTTCAGTAATACAGAATGAAATAATAAACATCTTTGGGGAACTTATTCAACAGAAAATTGTAGCAAAGGTAAAGCATTCAAAATTTTTTTCAGTATTGGTAGATGAAACAACTGACATTAGTCAAATAGAACAGTTTTCACTGTGCGTCAAGTATTTTGATGAATGAAATCAAGAGAAGATATTCTGGCTTTTATACCAGTGAAAAATTTAACAGGCTGTTTGTTCCCTTGCAACAACAATAATGGAAAATTTAGTGAAATTGGGTTTTGATTTGAACGATATGAGAGGGCAGGGGTGTGATGGGGCTGCAGCAATGCGTGGACAGTTTCGTGGAGTGCAGGCCTGTATTAGAAAAAAATATTCCAAAGCAATATAAACTCATTGCATGTCCCATTCCTTGAACTTATGTTTGTCGGATGCTAGCAAAATGCCTAGCATAAGGAACTGTATATGAGTTATATCAGAAACATGTTCGTTTTTCCACGCTTCTGCTAAACGTACCAGTGTTTTGAAAGAAAGTATCCAGCGACTGCTACCTGATTGCAAGAAAGTTAAGATGAAAACTCTATGCGAAACTCGATGGATCCAAAGGCATGATGCCGTTCTTATGTTTAAAGAAGGTCTGCATCCTATTATATCATCCTTAGAAGCGATTGAGCAAGAAGAGTCAGCAGAATCATCTGTCAAAGCACACACTTTGCTCAACTCTATATGTCAGTTTCCATTTCTAGTGGCAATTTTTGTCCTTAGTAAAATATTGTCCATCACATACAACCTATCTGAAAACTTCCAAAACAAGCAAATCGACTTAGTCGATGCATTAGAAAAAATATCAGAAGTTAACACCACTGCTAAACAGCATGAGAACTGAAGCAGAAAAATCCTTCAGCTTAATTTATGATGCTGTAAAAACATTGTCTGTAGGCCTGAAAGTAGCAGAAGTTCCACGTAGATGCAGTATACAAAAAAATAGATGCAATGTCCCATATTCAACTCCAGAAGAATATTTCAGCAGAAGTACATTTATACCCTTTGTGGATGATATAATTAAATCATTAAATGAAAGGTTTCAATCACAGAAAGAAACACTAACTTCATTGCAAAACATTCTGCCAGTTAGTTTTTGCTGTGAAGAATGGTTATTCCCAAATATTATCTGCAGTGAAAATGTATGAATCTGATTTAGGATATTCTGATGTAACAGAAAGCGAGTATCAATCACGGTGTCAAAAATGGGAAAGGGAAAGAGCAGACGTGCGCCCCAAAAATGCAGTTGAAAGTTTGGCATCATGCAATAAGAACTTATTTCCCAACATTTATACAGTAATTTGCTTCACATCTTGGCAATTCTTCCTGTAATCACATCATCAGTTCACTGGAAAGAAGCTTTTCCAGTCTTCGTCGATTGAAATCTTATTTGAGAAACAGTACGTACGCATCAGAGTCAAGACTGAATGGGCTAGCTTTATTATCTATTCATAGAGACATTCAAGTTGAAGATGAAGAAGTCATTGACAAATTCGGAAATGTGCCTAGAAGAATAAATATCAGTTTTTAAGAATTAGGTGAGTCCAATCAATTTCATTATTTCTCAAGGAGAAATTTGTTTTGTCACTCTTTTTTTTTTTAATATGTACTCATCAGCTTAATTTAGGTATACACTTAAAAAAACTAAAAAGAAATACCTTTTTTTTTATTATTAACATGTTTTTTTTTCTTTTTTTATTAACTTCCATTTTATCCTGGTGGATTTCAGAAACTTCCAATTTTTCGCCCCCACCCCCGAAATTTTTTTCTGCATACGCACCTGTATTTTTTGGAACTCTCCTTTATGTCCACTGTAAACCGCCACACAGGAAAATTGCCACACATCTTTCAGCAACTTGGAAAACTGCCATATGTTTTTCATTAAGGGGCCGGGCACAAATTGCTGTTCCTCTGAGGAACACTTTGAATGTGTGGCAGTTCTCCAAGGTGTCCAACGAAGAGAAGGAGCTCTTTTGTTTGCCTGAATTTTCATGCCTGTTCATACGAGTTTAGGGCAACTGGCCACAAATTCAAGGGAGATTGGGGGGTATAAAGATTGCCGTTTCTTGGCCTATATTGAGAACTGAATTGGGAACTCCACACAAGTTTCGAGAAAACGTTTTATGTAAGCTAAGCGAGAACTGTACTTGAATTTGAAGAGAAAAATTACTGTGACTTAGTACATTTCTTAAAACTACAGTGTTCGACAAAACAACGGAATTACACCAGGACTCATGCTGTGTTCAGAAAAGGACAATAAGGTGGGATTTTTTTTAATAACGCTGCAGTTTTACTTAGGCACTAAATATTTACATAACATGTCAAGTTTGTAATGCTTTTCCTTTTTAACAGCTTTTAATCCGCCGACTTCATATTCATAACGTTTACGTATCAAATCAAGTTAATAGCATTGCACTTTTACTTAGGCACTAAATATTAATTCAGAGGCTCTAGGCCTAGGCCTTTTTAACAGTTTTTATTCTACCGATGTCATATTCACAACATTTACATATCAAGTTAAGTTAATAGTATTGGGCTTTTCCTTTGGCAGTACATATTAATTTATAGGCCCTAGGCCTTTTTAATAGTTTTTACTCTACCATTGTCATATTCACAACATTTGCACGTCAGATCAAGTTAATAGCATTGCTCTTTTACTTAGGCACTAAATATTAATTCATAGGCCTAGGCCAGCAGGTTTTAATCCGTCGACTTCATATTCATAACGTTTATGCGTCAAATCAAGTTAATAGCATTGCGCTTTTACTTTGGCACTAAATATTGGTTCATGTGCCCTAGGCCTAGGCCATTTTACCATTTTTTATTCTGCCAGTTTCATATTCACAACGTTTAAATCGCAAATCAAGTTAATAATATTACGCTTTTACTTGGTCACAAAATATTAATTCATGAGCCCTAAGCCTAGGTTTTCAACAGTTTTTATTCTACCTACGTCATATTCATAATGTTTACATATCAAGTCAATTAAGTTAATAGCATTGCGCTTTTACTTAAGCACTAAATATTAATTCATAGGCCCTTGGCCTGGGCCTTTACAGAAAATTTTAATAAGTGCAACATAACTTGTATCAATATGTAAAGGTTATGAATATGACAGAGTCAGAATAAAAACTGGTAAAAGGGCCTAGACCTAAGGCCTGTGAATTAATATTTCGTGCCTAAGTAAATGTGCAATATTAGTAACTTGACTTGATGCGTAAACGTTGTGAATATGACATTGGTAAAATAAAAACTGTTTGCTACCCCGGTGGCGCAGTGGTCTAAGCAATGGCTTCTGACCATTCGTCTGAGATAGGAGATAGATGCGGGCTCGAATCCCGGTGAGGCATGGGTTTTGTTTTTGTCTTACGGCGACGGCTCTCTTCCTTCCCTGGAACCAGTGACCCTAAATTAGGGAAGGGCGACTGCTTATAGGCCATCAAGTTGCCCACGGTGGTCGTTAACCCCCTCCCCCCCAAAAAAGAATAAAAACTGTTTAAAAAGCTTCGGGCCTATGAATTAATACTTGGTGCCTAAGTAAAAGTGCCATATTATTAATTTGGCATGATGTGTAAACGTTGTGAATATGACATCGGTAGTAAAAAAAAAACTGCTAAAAGAGCCTAGGCCTAGGGTCTATGAATTAATATTTAGTGCCTAAGTAAACGCACAATATTATTAACTTGATTTGATGTGTAACCGTTGTGAATATGACATTGGTAGAATAAAAACTGTTAAAAAAGCCTAGGCCCTATGAATTAATATTTAGTGCCTAAGTAAAAGCGCAATGCTATTAACTTGATTTCATACATAAACGTTATGCATATGAATTTGGCAGATTAAAAGCGGTTAAAAAGGCCAAGGTGTAAGGCCAATGAATTAATAAAGTGAAAGAAAAATAAAGAAAAATATTACAAACTTGACATGCCATGCGTAAATGTTTAGTGCCTAAGTAAAAGTGCAGCGTTATTAAAAAAATCCCCCTTATCGTCCTTTTCTGAACACAGCATGAGACATGCTGTAAAACCGTTTTTTTTTGTCGGGCACTGTAGTTTTAAGAAAGAAATGTACTAAGTCACGGAAATTTATTTTTTCAAATTAAAGTGCAATTCTCCCTTGGCTTACATGGAACGTTTTCTCAAAATTTGTTTGGAGTCCCCAATTCAATTCTCAATATAGGCCAACAAGCGGCAATCTTTATACCCCCCCCCCCTCCCTTGAACTTTTGTGGCCAGTTGCCCTGAACTTGTATGAACTGGCATGAAAATTCAGACAAACAAAAGAGCTCCTTCTCTTCGTTGGACACCTTGGAAAACTGCCACACATTCAAAGTGTTCCTTGGAGGAAGAGCAATTTGTGCCTGGTCCCTTAATGAAAAACATGTGGCAGTTTTCCAAGTTGCTGGAAGACGTGTGGCGGTTTTCCGGCAACCGTCAAAATTCTGGGTACACCCATGATTGCAAGTCCGGTAATTATATTTAAGAAAAACCAGTAAACATTAAATTTGCCACCACTATGAAAAACAAAACGAACAAATCATCATACCCTAAAACGAACGATATGATGCCACAAAATTTTTTGATTTATACTTGATTTTTTGTTTAGAAGCAGAGACGCTGCTAGACTTCCAAATCTAGATGGGCAACGGGTCAGCGAAATTATTTTTAGTGGGACAAGCTTGATAGCATTCCCCCCCCCCTAAACACTGAAAGAACTGATTTTTAATGCTTTTCACTACTGGCTACAAAGGATTTCGTGCAATCTCCCCCTTCTTCCACCTGGACACTCACACACACCAGATCCAGAGGGGGTGATTGCACCCCGAAACTCTAACGAAGTTTATACATTTAAAGTAGCGAATATCGTAAATGATGAACTTTGCATATTTTGTTTTCAGTTTTTCTAAAAAAAATTAACAATTAAGCTTAGTACGGAGGGTTTAAAATACTTATTACATTGATTTAGGTTCAGTAAAAAAGGAAAGAGAATAGAATAGCATAAAGAGACAGAGAGAGAGTGAGAGAGAGCAAAAGATAAAGGGAAAACAGGGTAAGGCAGAGCTTGGTACTGAAATCAGAGTAGGTGGGAGAAATTGTAAACAACAATCTGATCTGCGCACGCATCTTAATTGGATCATAAAGAAAATTCCTAAAAGTGTCCCCACCGCTTCCTCCCAGATGGTCTTTTTAGGACTTCTTTATTTTTTTCCTGCTCCCTCATACCTCACGGGCGCTTCCCGTTGTTCCACACACTCTGAAGTCAATCTCCACTTGGGTGGGGTGGGCTGAGAGGGAGGCAGCGTGGCTAATACAGGGTAATTTCCGGCATCAACTGATACTAACATATTCACTGAAGTGCAAGAAAAACTGGTACAGACGAGCTTATGCAAAATACATAGCAACGTCACTTATGCGCGTACTCGGTTGCGTCCGCCAGTGCATATATAAAGCGATAGACATCCTTGCCAGCTGTCAGAGCTGTTTTCGGCATGAGAATGACAAGTAATAACGATTTAAGCGATTTTCAACGCGGTGTCATGGTTGGCGCTCGTGAGATGGGCCATAGTATTTCGGAGGTAGAAACGAAGTTCGGATTTTCACGGACGACCGTGACTACAAGAATTCCGGCAAAACCCCCAACCTACGATACCAGTGTGGCCGTAAAAAGACATTGGGTGAACGGGACCATCGTCGCCTGTCAAGAATCGTTTCACGCGATAGGCGTGCAACACTCTCGCAGGTATAATCGGAATTCAATACTGGAGCCTCAACAAGCATCAACGTCTGGACTGTGCAACGTACCCTGCACGATATGGGATTTGGAAGCCGACGCCCAACTCGAGTTCCCTTGATGGGTGCATGACACAGAGCGATGCGCCTCGCTTGGGCACGGCAACACCGCCACTGGACACTTGATGACTGGAAACAAGTAGCCTGGTCTTACGAATTATGTTTCCAACTGTATCGGGCAGATGGAAGGATTCGTGTGTGGCGCAAACCCCAGGAAGCCATGGATCCCGCCTGTCAACAGGGAACTGTACCGGCTAGTGGGGGGGGGGGGGGGAGGGTCCGTAATGGTATGGGGTGTGTTTAGCTGGACTTCACTGGGACCCCTGGTGCGTCTACAAACGTTTGTCACTGGCGAACGCTATGTGCGCATCCTTTCTGACGATGTACACCCGTTCATGTCCTGCATTCATGCTGATGGATTGGCCCTGCTCCAACAGGACAATGCCCCTCCACACAAGTGTCGGGACGCCACATTATGATTAGAGGAGCATTAATCTCAGTTCAGGGTGTTGCCATTCCCACCCAAGTCCCCAGATCTGAACGTGATAGAACACATTTGGGATGCTATACAACGCGCTATCGAACACAGGAATCCGAGACCTCGGAATACACCCAAATTGTGGAACCTATGCAGGAAGTATGGTGTGCATTGCCTACGGCATATTTCCAGAAGCTAGTGGAGTCCATGCCCCGTCGTATTTCTGCTGTCCTGCGCTCCCGTGGGGGACCTACCAAGTATTAGACTGGTGTACCAGTTTTTCTGGCACTTCAGTGTGTGTGTATATATATATATATATATATATCCTGAAGAAGAAATTGAAGAATTTTATGAGGAAATTTGTCATCTAAATAATAAAGGTAAGCAGCACTTGAAAACAATTATGGGAGATTTCAATGCAAAAATAGGGCAACGGCAACAGAATGAAACTTCAGTAGGTAAATTCGGTCACGGCAACAGAAACCAGCGTGGAAATACTCTCGTTGAGTTTGCAGAGGCAGAAGGGTTTTTCATCTTGAACTCCTTCTTCAAGAAAAAGCCACACAGGAAATGTACATGGAGACATCCAAATGGGACGACAAGTGAAATTGATTTTATTATGTGTAATAAAAAATTCGTCATAGAAGACTGCAGTGTGCTAAACAAGTTCAACACAGGTAGTGACCATAGATTGGTGAGATGCAAGATGCACCTCAACACTAAACTTGAACGTGGCAAGCTCATAAGACAAACAAAATCTATTGACATAACCAACCTTAAAAACACCATAATACCTTCAAGTTGGAACTGAAGAACAGGTTCTCTGCTTTAGAAGGCCTAACATCAGAAGAAGTGGACATCTCTGAAGTTAACAGAAAAGTAACCAAAGCTCTTATGGAAACAGCAACAAAATCAGCTGGGTCTAAGAACAAGTTGCATGTAAATAAATTATCAGGAAAAACGAAAATGTTGATGCAAAAAAGAAGAGAGATGAGGACAACTAAATAAGATGTGACTTCCAAAGTGGAATATATAGAGCTATGCAAGACAGTAAGAAAAAGTATCACTGAAGATGTAAGAAAATTCAACTGTGAACTAGTGAGGAAAGCAATTGAAAACAACCAAAGCCTAAAGATGGCAAAGGGACATCTCAGTAAGGGAAGAAAACAGATTATGGCACTGAGAAAAGAAGATGGTTCTGTAACAAGAAATAGATGCGAAATTTTGACAAGAGTGAAAGATTTCTACTCCAAATTATATGAAAGGGATGATACATGCACTCCAGACATCATGAAAGATACCAGTACCAGAGTTCCTCCAGTCCTTCCAGCAGAAGTTGCACATGCAATCAAGAACATGAAGCGGGGAAAAGCTCCAGGAGAAGATGGAATTACTGTAGACATCATACAAGAAGCAAGTGGAGAAATCGAAACAGTAATTGCCCAAATTTTCACTCGATGCCTTAATGAAGGAAAGATTCCTGAGGATTGGAACACCGCTACAATGATCCTGCTACATAAGAAAGGTGACATTGAGGATCTCGGAAACTACAGACCTATCAGCCTCCTATCAGTAGTTTATAAAATCTTCACTAAAGTTCTTTCACACCGCTTGAAGGTAACACTGGACATGGCTCAACCGAGAGAACAAGCTGGATTCAGGAGTGGCTACAGCACAATAGATCATATCCACGTACTGAGAGAACTAATTGAAAGAGCGAGGGAATATGAACTTCCATTGTGCATGGCTTTTATCGATTATGAAAAAGCCTTTGATTCGGTGAAACCATCAGCAGTTACAATGGCTCTGAAAACCTGCGGTATTGAAGATGCATACATTAATATTATTAATAACATCTATGAAAATGCAAGTGCAAAGATTAGGCTGTTTGAAAATACAACACACGTAAAAATTGGAAAGGGAGTGAGACAAGGTGACACCATATCTCCGAAGCTCTTTAATGCCACATTGGAGGGTGTTTTTCAGTCGCTGAGCTGGGAAAACAAGGGGATAAAGATTAATGGAGATTATCTAACCCACCTTCGCTTTGCTGATGACGTAGTCATTTTTGCAACTACCCCATCAGAGCTGCAGAGTATGATCCAGGAACTTGCTGACAAGAGTAAAGAAGTGGGATTAAAAATGAACTTTCAGAAGACAAAAGTGATGTTCAATGCTTTTACAAGAAATGAAGATTTATCGATTGATGGAGAAAAGCTGGAGATAACAGACACGTACGTTTATCTTGGACAGCAGATATCAAGTGAGGGTCACATTAATGAAGAAATTAATCGGCGTAGAAAACTTGCCTGGAGAGCTTTTGGAAGAAACAGCATAATTTTCAAGAGCAATATGCCATTATGTCTTAAAAGAAAAGTGTTTGATCAATGCATCCTTCCAATGCTTACGTATGGTGCAGAGACGTAGACCTTAACTAAAAGAGACATACAAAGGCTGCAGACAACTCAAAACGGCATGGAGAGGTGCATGCTTGGTGTAACCAGGAGAGATAAGAAGAGGAATTCGTGGATCCGAAAAATGACAAGAGTGGAAGACATCATGATCAGAGTTAAATCCCTGAAATGGCAATGGGCTGGACATACTGCCAGAAGGACAGATCATCGATGGACAGCCGAAATTTTAGATTGGATTCCAAGGGACAGGAAAAGACCCAGAAGAAGACCACATGGGAGATGGGTGGATGAAATTCGAAAGCATGCAGGGGTGACATGGAGGAGACTGGCACAAGACAGACCGTTGTGGAGGAAACTTGGGGAGACCTTCGTCCAGCAGTGGATTGATAATGGTTGACAATGATGATGATGATATATATATATATATATATATATATGCGCTTCTGCCCCCTTTTGTACCAGAAAAACCGCCCCCTTAGAGAAAACTACTGGATCCGCCCCTTACACACACACACGGGTCTGACTAGGTACGCCATTAACGTAAGCTACAAGTGTTGTTAGAATGCCGCCTTCAACTTTTTGCTTGCTCTGAATGCATTGTCTTAAATTGCTTTTCAAAAATTGTGCATTTTTGCTTACGAAAATAGTACTTGAACAGTTTAAAGGAAAACATCGTGCTTTTTACGCTTTCCAACCGTAGGTTGAAGAAGTGTATATGCTCCAGCTCTGTCCGTCTATCTTTCTGTCCACACGATAACTCGCGTAAAAATGGTTCGATTTCGATGAAATTTTAGTATGTGGTAGGGGACATCCTGGGAACGAACCCTATTGAAAACAGACGAAATGGGGTCAAAGGTCAGGACATAGGAGCGGGATCCATTCCATTTCCCTTATGCGTCACAACTTACGTAAAAATGCTTCGATTGCGACAAAATTTTATCATGTTGTTTCGGAGGCATACTGAACCGGTTCTGTTGAATACCATCGAAATGGGGTCAAAGGTCAGGGCACAGGAGCGAGATTTATTCCACAGCCGTAATCCTCATAACTTGACTAAAAATGCTTCGATTGCGATGAAATACAATACGCTGTTCTGTAACGACTTTGGAAGCAGTTCCGCCAAAAATGTTTTTTGTAAGAAATTGCGGGCAGTGCGCATGTATGAGATTCGTTAGCCATTATTTTCAAACGATCACTTCCGTGAAAATTGCCCGATTTAGGTGGGATTTTAATTATAAAATGGCTTATGTGTGGTAGCTCTTGATAATAGAAATAGGTAACATGGGCATAAAGAGATTTAATTTTGAAATATATGAACTTCAAACGTCATACCATAATTTAGTCCCCTCAAAACCAAGGCATTTTTCTATGATTTCTGCACTGAGAAAAAAAAGTTTGTTTGAAACAACAAAATAGTTTCATTGAGCCGTTTCGTCGATTTATTTTGTTGCTTTAGCCACACTCCATCGGAATTGTTTTGTTGGCAACACAAAATTATTTCGTTGGCTATATTTTGTTAATTCAACTATATGGAGGTGGCATCGACCTTACGCCGAAGCGCACGTGATTACTAGCTACTCCATACGGGCACTACCAGACTAAAACTGACCAGAAGAATCTCGTTTTGCACTTAAGATTCCGTTTTCAATTATGGCTGACTGCTAATTTTTATTTGCGATCGGTTCCTGATCGCAAATAAAAATTTGCACATGAGGTAATGATAAGAGTTGTAATTTATGTATAGAACTTGATTTCATGTATAGGATATATATACAGGGTGTTTCAAAATTCGTGCAGCAACCAGAGATTGCATGGTGATAGTACCCTGGAACATATAGAACATTAAGAAAAATATTACGATTTTTTTTTGTCTAACCAAAAATGTCAATAATTTGTTTCATCAAAAAGTTAAGGAAAACATTTAAAAAGAAATTGGATTTAGAAACATGTTACACACGCACCAAAATTGTGTCAATACACCGTTATGTTAAGTATAAATTGTCCCTGAACATTCGAGAAGGTAAGAAACCGACCTTCAAATACTAAATTCGTAGATAAGAATTTACTCGCAAGACCAGATATATCCGAGTGGTTAGCATGTCTACTTCTTAAACTGAAGGTCTCAGGTTCGAATCTGTTCGGCGAGAGATTTTTGCTGGCTCTGAAAAAAATTCACGAATGTAACATCGCCCAAATTCATTTAAACACCACTAGAAAATAAATACGACGGAGAAAAAAATTATTCCCCCCCCCAAAAAAAAAAAAAAAAAATTGGTGACACCGTCTAAAATTACGGCACCGGCAAAGTGTTGCTATCGGAAAAAAAGTTTAGGGACAAAGTGGCCCAGCTACATAACTAAATTTTGTTGGAGCAAGAAATTACTGTGTCACGATAACAATATGTTTGGTTGCATCAACAAAACGTTTTATCATGATAACAATACATATTGTTGAATCAAACAAATTCCCAAAAATCGACCTACGCATTTTGTTAAATGAACAAAACGTTTTGTCATGATAACAGTAAATTTTGTAGAATCAGCAATAATTTTCAGCCAAAATACTTTTGTAAATTCAACAAACATTTTTGTTAACTGCATATCGACAAAATTTTTTGGTTGATTCAACAATTTTTTTGCTGAATTAACAAAACGTTTTTCTCAGTGTGGTATGTTGGAAAACGTATCATAATCAATACATTGCATGTTTTTACTAGCTTGTTTTTTTTTTAATCCAAATAAAATTTTAACGTAATGCCATGCAGACACAATACCTTCCATTATCTTTAACTCCCTTACTTCAAGCCAGCGACTTTGCCTTGCATTCCTCTCCTACAAGGCAGTCGTCAGCCACTTTCTGTACCTTCACTGTTCCGGGACAGTCTTAAGTGCGCTACTGTATCTTATGATAAAATATCTTTAGACTCAACTTTTTGTATTTAAATCCCGTATTTTCTAAATAAAACAAACAGCAGAGCAATTAGTAACCCACCCCCTCAGATAATTCCTATGCACCTTCCTAATTAGCCCCCCCCGGCCATACAAACACGAAAAAAGGCTTAAACTAAGGAATTGAAGAGTGGAGGGCAACTGAATTTTGATGGCCCTACGGATGCTACTTTGATAACCTTTCTACGGAGAAATAAACAATGCACTTCCTTCCTATGGGAAAATACATAGGGCTACATAAAATGAAACACAACACTTATTACTTGGCAAAGTGCAGAATATATTTTAAAGTTAAATACACTGAAAAATGACCTATTTTGAACTGGGTGGGCAAGACAAATTTCAGGTTGGGCTCAAGCCCACCCTCGCGACGCAACACCCCTGTTCAGAAGGCGAGGCAAAGTGTCCCAATTTTCCATAATACTCTTGAAAAGGTGCGTAGAGTAAACATTCTAGCAAAGTCTATCATTATCTCTTGTCGATTCATTTCATCACACCTGCCATTGCTACTGTCTAATACTAAGTTATTTTTATCTACTTTCCGTTTCCCCCTTATTAGTGGCTTAACTTCTGAATATCCTTCGGCTCTTCAGATTGGTACTTTGACGCCGTTAGCCACCGTTTGGTCGCCAGGTTCCTCCTGGTTTCATGTATATTATTCTTTTTTTATTTTTTATTGGAGGCTTAATGACCACCGTGAGCAACTCAGTGGGCTATGAGTAGTTGCTCGTTCCTAATTTAGGGTCACTGGTTCCAGGGAAAGGTGAGAGCCAGCACCGTAAGACAAACACATAATCCCTGCATCACCGGGATTCGAACCCGGAGCAATCTCAGACGAATGATCAGAAGCCATCGCTTAGACCACAGTGCCCTTCTGTTGTCACGCTTTTTGGACAATGTCTTCTAGACATTGTCCACTTCTGTGAGTCAGGTGAAAGACGCCTCATCATCTGCTGTGATGCCAATGCTCACCATATCATGTGGGGGAGCAGCGACTGCAACAGACGAGGGGACAACCTTTTGGAATATTTTTTTTTTTTGATTGGAGGTTTAACGACCACCGTGAGCAACTCAATGGGCTATAAGCAGTCGCCCGTCCCTAATTTAGGGTCACTGGTTCCAGGGAAGGGAGAGAGCCAGTGCCGTAAGACAAACACAACATCCATGCCTGACCGGGATTCGAACCCGGACCCCTTACGGACGAATGATCAGAGGCCAACGCCTTAGACCACTGCGCCACCGGGGCGGCTTGGAATATTTGGTAAGTACTAATCTTTATATTCTTAATCGAGGCAATGAGCACACTTTTATTGTTTCTAATAGAAGTGAAGTCATTGACCTCACGCTCTGTAGTGCTAACATGTTTGACCGCATTATTAAATGGCATGTATCTAGTGAACCTTCATTGTCTGATCATGGATATATTTGCTTTTCAGTTGCCGATGTAAGACACCAGCTGGTGCAAGTCAGAAATCCCAGGAGGACCAATTGGATTGGCTTCAGGGAAGATCTGGCGGCACATATTGGATGCATGGAATTTAACATGCGCTCGGTGTTAGATCTCGAGTAAGCCGTTGACCAGTTGTAACTGTCTATTCTCGAATCTTACCACCAAAACTGTCAGGCCAAGACTGCTAGCTTACCAAGGCAAGTTCCTTGGTGGAATAAACAGCTTAGCAGTCTTAGAGGCAAAACTAGAAGGCTTTTTAATAAAGCCAAACGTACTGGTGAGTGGACGGTATATAAGACTACGCTCACACAGTACAACAAAGCAATTAGAGAGGCAAAAAGAGCCTCTTGGAGATATTTCTATGGAAGTATTTCAGATACTCCCAGTACTGCCAGATTTATGAAAATCATGGCTAAGGACAATGCAAATTGCCTGAACACCAGCAAATTGGTTCATGGGAGCTTCACAAAAACTGGTAAAGAAACACTAACAGAAATGCTAGGTGTACACTTTCCAGATTCAAGTATAATTGACTCCACTGGCGTACGCACAGCTGGCCTTGAGCACCGACGTGCAAAAAAGGAGGACTGGAGGGTTGCCAGGGAGGTGGTCATTTATTCTAGGATTAAGTGGTCCATTAATTCTTTTGAGCCATTTAAATCACCTGGCTGTGATGGAATTGTTCCCATCTTGATGCAGCAAGGACTGGAGATAATTACTCCACTCTTGTGCAAAATTTACCGGGCCTGCCTTGCTCTTGGTTATATACCAAGTGCTTGGAAACAGGCCAAGCTAATATTTATTCCCACGCCAGGCAAGTCAAATTACCAAGAGGCAAAGGCCTTTAGACCTATTAGTCTAACATCTTTCTTCACCAAGGCTCTTGAGAGGATGGTGGATAGGCATATTAGAGAGGTGGTTTTACTCCCTAAACCCCTCTCAAAATTTCAGTTTTCCTATCAACAAGGCAAATCAACAGAAGCAGCTCTCCATGGCATTGTTTGTTGCCTGGAGAAGGCACTAGAATTTAAGGAGGTGGCATTAGCCACGTTCCTTGATATTGAAGGTGCCTTTGACGGGGTCTCTACGGAGACCATTGTGGGAGCTGTGGAAAGACATGGTGTTGATAGAACCTGTTGTCAATGGATTAACGCCATGCTCACAAGCAGAATGGTCATGGCCTCGCTACTCGGAGAGACTCTGTCGGTCTCCACCTGCCGGGGCTGCCCTCAGGGAGGAGTTTGCTCTCCCCTGTTGTGGTGGATGAACTGCTAGGGATCCTGGAGGGGTCTGGTAGCGACTGTTTTAGCTATGAAGATGACGTGCCATAATTGTCAAAGGAAAATTCCCTAAAACAGTCTCGAGCGTCATGCAAAGAACACTGGGACTTGTTGAAGATTGGTGCAGGAAGGTTGGTCTATCAGTAAACCCTGACAAAACCACCCTTGTGCCTTTCACTAGAAAGAGGAATCTTGGAGACCTTGCTCTTTTGGGAAAACAATTCCTCTCAATACACAGGTTAAGTACCTGGAAGCCATTTTGGACTGAGGCTTAACCTAGAAACAGCACCTAGATTACTGCATTGCCAGAGCCAAGAAAGTGTTCTGGTCATGTAGAGGTGCTACATTGGCAAATCCTGGGGTCTCAACCCGAGGATCTTGCACTGGATATATACTATGGTCACTTATGGCTCAACGGTGAGGTGGCGCATAGTTAACCTCTGCACGGTGCAGGCTGAACTTAACAAGTTACAAAGGCTGGCCTGCATAGGTATATCAGGAGCATTGAGAACTGCTCCAACAGCTGCATTGGAGTTGCTTCTTGAGATTCTGCCACTTCACCTTCATATTGAGGGTGAGGCCATTATGGGGGCATATAGATTATGCTGCAATGGCATGTGAAGACCCTCGTTGTGGGTTGGCAGCCATACCAAGCCACACAGTATTTGTCATTTTCTTGTAGGACTTATGTCCACAGTGAGTAGAGTTTAGGTCCCAGCCACCTACAGCGAGATCAACTTTTGGGCAGGACACAGAAACGGAAGGAATGAGAGCAAGTCTAGCGAGTTTGACAGAACAGTTTGTAGTGAGATTAGAGTACAGTAGATGGCGCCACCGTACAAGTACGATGTTGCACATAGAGGGGTGAGAGAATTTCAAGGGGGGTATAGGAAAGAATACCCATTTAACCAGTGGGTTCAGCCTGGGGGCCGTCACTTAACGTGCTCGTCCGATGCACGGCGGATATTCAGCGATTGTTAGTAAATCACACCATCTCTGAAAGATCAGCCCAGGTTCGAACCTGAGGACCTTGCATTGATAGTCTGACTCGTTAATCACTAAGCCATCCGCGGCTCAGCCATACCAAGCCTATTCAGTAGTATTTTTGTAAGGAGCCCATCTTTCAAATGGGAACCGACAACATGCTAGTAAAATATCATTTTGATAAAGTATTCAGTTTGAACTTTACCAGTCGCAGTGAATGGGAAACGTCCTTTGTCCCTGGGTGCAGCGGTTTACGGATGGTTCCAGGACAAACATAGGAGTTGGAGCAGCGGGATATTGCCTATCCAAAGGTTATGGTTCATGCCAAAGCCTTGGAAGGTATGCTACTATGTTCCAAGCTGAGGTGTATGCTATTCTGGGCCTCAGAATGTCTGATCAAAGGGTATCACAATGTGCGTATCCAAATTTATTCAGATAGCCAGGCGGCTTTACTGGCACTTTGTCAGTGCCGCATTTCATCCAAAATTGTTTGGAACTGCCTCCAGACCCTAACTGAACTGGCAAACCGGAACAAAGTGCAACTGTTCTGGATTCCAGGACATAGGAGTTTTGAAGATAATGAGAAAGCTGACCTTCTTGCTAAAGAGGGGGTAGAGCAGGCTTTTTATGATCCAGAGCCGGCATTAGGGCTCGCCTCTGGTGTGGCCAGAGGACTAACTAAAAGGCTGCTGCGGACTAAGCAGCTTGACCTCTAGCATGCTACCAGGAGTCAGAGGCAGGCAAAGGAACTTAATCAAGGACCCTTGCCTCACAGGACTAAGGAACTCCTTAAACTGCCAAAAAAGGATATTGGACTGATTGTTGGTCTACTTACAGGACACTGTCGTCTTAACAGACGCCCTAATTTGATTGGGGTAAAAGAGGACCCACCTTGTAGAGGATGACATCTGGAAGAGGATACTTCCTTGCATTTTCTTTGTGACTGTGACTTTTTTGCAGCACTCAGGCTTGAACACTTTGGTACTCACAACGTGAGACCAAGTGATCTCTCTTTAGTACCAGTCAAGAGCACTCTTGCTTTTGCTCGTGCATCTGGTCTCTTTCGAGATTAGAGCTGGGGACGCACAATAAACCTAAGGTCGCGGTGCTGGGTCAAGTACCCCCCCCCCATTGGTAGCAAGTAACTAGTAAGGTATTATTACCTTGATGCAAATCCAACCAGTTTGTGCATATTATGGGAGTTTTTTTCTTTAGAGAACCTTTGAGAACTTCAGAATAGGCACCAGTAACAGTTTTCCCTTGTGGAACATGGTCATACAGAATTCCCTTTTTACCGAAGAAAATTAGGAGCACGGCATTCTCTGCACTAGCTTGAACATTTGCTATCTTTTTTTTATTTTAACTTTAAGGTTTAACGACCACCGTGAGCAACTCAATGGATTATATGCAGTCGCCCGTCTCTAATTTAGGGTCACTGGTTCCAGGGAAGGGAGCACTGTAAAACTGGAGCTAGTGCCGTAAGACAAACAGAACATCCAGGCCTCACGGGATTAGAACCCGGACCCATTTCGGACGAATGATCAGAGGCATCGATTTAGACCACTGCTCCACCGAGGCGGCTTTGCTATCTTGGTACTGGGACTCCGTGGGCGTATCCACTGGGTGTCCGGTAGTTTTGTTTCTGGATCGAAATGGCAAAAAAAATATTTCATCACATGTGACAACTTAATCCAAAAAGTGTGACTCACATCGTAGCGGGCACTTCCACTGGCAACAAGTGATAACACGATTTGCCTTGTGTTCATCTGAGAGGAAGTGCACTTTGCAGACTTTTCGGTACCCCAACCGGTTTCTCACAATGTCATCAACGGACATCGGCATCACATTAGCATACTCCTCAATGGTCAAACATAGGTCTTCACACAGGAGTGCCTCGATGGTGCGGACATTGATTAACCTCTATAGTCGAAGGTCTACTGGAGCGTGGCACATCTTCCAAACGCTCTTCGCCATTCACAAATTTCTTGTGCCACCCAAACACTGTTGCATGGGACAAAGGATCTTCCTTATAGGCGGTTTTAATCATTTCGTGCATTTCTGTGGGGGTTTTATTGAAATGCATGTAAATTTTATAGGTGCTCTTTGCTCCGGTTTTAAATCGATACTGCGTTACAGAAACATATCAGAACTCTACGCCGTCTATTACAAGAATGAATCAGCTGCATGTTCTACCACATGCAGCTGCATTTTTATGCATGGGTTTGTTTTGCCGCTATGTCTCAGTCTCGTTACTTTTTGAACAACCAATGTATAAATCAGTCACTCAATCCTAATTTAGGGCCACTGGTTCCAGGAAAGCACATCAGAACAAACACACCACCCACGCCCCACCGTTGGGAGTTAGGTTATGTTATGCATAAAAACCTTTTATGTATCGTACATTACTGTATTCACCGATTAGCCATTACATTTTTCAGCCTAGAGAAGTGAGTGTGCCTGGAGACCGAACGGCGGCGCAGGTGAAGTTCACAGAGAAGTATATACACTATATTGACAAAAGTCACCGGACACCCCTTCAAAAGCAAATAAACGGATCCTCTGCGTTGTTAAGATGCACGATACAGCTGCTAACAGTACAAAAACATACCTGCAGCTGACTGCGATCATATCCCACTGTGAGGTTGGGTGAAAATGTCGGGGAGGGAGACGACCTTTTTTTCTTTTGATTGAAGGTTTATCGACCACCATGAGCAACTCAATCGGCTATAAGCAGTAATTTAAGGTCACTGGTTCCAGGAAAGGGAGAGAGCCAGTACCGTAAGCCAAACACAACATTCATGCCTCATCAGGACCCTTCACGGACGAATGATCATAAGCCAGCGCTTAGACCACTGCGCCACCGGGGCGGCAGAACTGACTTTGAGAAAGGAAAGATTGTTGGGTGTTATATTAGCGGGTTGTCCATAAGAGAAACCGAGAGGCGTTTAAACATACCAAAGTCAACTGTTTTGGATGTACTGAATAAGTGGAAGGAAGACACACGGCGGGCCTGAAGCAGCAAAACGTACCGGCAGACCAAAGAAAATCAGTGATAGAAGACGTCGAAGCCTCAGGAGAGTCGTTACAGCTAATCGACGGAGTATTGCATAAGACCTTAGTGTACAGGTGAGTAAAAATGCCGGAACCTCGGTATGTACATGTACCATTCGCAGAGAACTTCATTTATTGGGTTACCGTGGTCGTGCGGTTGCTCATAAGCCTTTCACCTCCACTCGGAATGCTACTAGTCGTTTAGCACGGTGAAAAGAACATTTATCGTGGACCGTAGATGAATGGAAATGTCCAATGGACTGATGAATCCAGATGCACGATTTATCAGTCTGATGGCCGTGTGAGGGTATGGCGGTAGCCGAGGGAACGCTATTTACCACAATGTACCCCGTCCCATTGGCTATCGTCGACACACCTGTTAACCAGCACGTCTACCTCGATATTCTGGACAATTATGCTCTACCAACTCTGTGGCAATACTATGGAACCAAGCCTTGTTGGTACCAGCAGCATAATGCACTGAGCCATAAAGCAAGGACTGTTACGGCGTGGTTTGACTATAATTCCATATCGTGTGTGGACTGGCCAGCACAAAGCCCTGATTTTAACCCCACAGATCACCTATGGGATGAATTAGAACACCGCATAAAAAGTTTGGAACCAAGGCCTACTACTAAGCAACAGCTAGCGGCACTATTATGTACTGAATGGAAGCGCATACCTATTGCTGTGTTCCAAAACCTTGTCGAAAGCATGTTTCGAAGGGTCAGTGCATGCATTAAGGCCAAAGGCGGACAGATACCGTACTAATGTATGTCAATAAATGCTATGTTGTGTTTCTCTTCTAGGTATCGGTGACTTTTGTCAATATAGTGTATATACAATCCGAGGACCGGCTTTCGGTTAGTAGAATGTTTGGAGTCTGAATGTGAAAAGCTACCGATTTATCGGAGTTTGATAAAGAACAAGTTGTGATGGCACGGCACCTCGGAACTACGATTTCGGAAACGGCGTGGCTTGTGAGTTGTTCACATGCCGCTGTAGTGAGTACGCATCAAAAGGGATGCACAGATGACCAAAAGACGAACCGCCATCCAGCAATGTGTCGTCCGTAGCTCACTGATGCCAGAGGGGAGCGGAGACTGTCGAACATTATTCACAGCAAACGCAAAGCCACAGTGTGACAAATCACCCGTAGCTACAACAGTGGTGATCAGGGCAATGTGTAACAGCACACAGTTCAACGCAGCTTTCTGTGTATAGGCCTGTCTAGCCAAAGACCCGGTCGGGTCCCCATGCTCACTGCACATCATGGCCAACAACGCATGAAATGGGCCCAAGTAGAGATAGGACCGTGGATGATTGGAAGAAAGTGGTCTGGTCTGATGAATCAAGATTCCTGAGGCATCATGTAGATGACCGAGCACGGATACGCCGATTACCAATGGAGGCTATGGCACCCGGATGCACTGTTGTTGGGCGGAAGCAGGCTGGTGTTATTATGCTGCGGGCGACATATTTTTGGGACACTTTTTTTGATTGGAGGTTTAACGACCACCGTGAGCAACTCAATGGGCTATAAGCAGTCGCCCGTCTCTAATTTAGGGTCACTGGTTCCAGGGAAGGGAGAGAGCCAGTGCCGTAAGACAAACACAACATCCATGCCTGACCGGGATTCTAACCCGGACCCCTTACGGACGAATGATCAGAGGCCATCGCTTAGACCACTGCGCCACCGGGCGGCTGGGACACTTTAGGCCCCATTGTCCTTACAGCACAATCTCTGACAGCTGTCAGGTATCTGAACATCATGGCAGACCAAGTTCACCCATTCATGGCAATTGTGTTTCCTGCTGGTGATGGCCATTACCAACAGGATAATGTGCCATGCTACACAGCCAGAATCATCAAGGAATGGTTCCAGAAACATGCTGGTGACTTCCTGTTACTGCCCAGGCCTACAAATTCACCTGACATGAACCCAATCTAACATCTCTGGTTCGACTTGAAAAAGCGGGTACGTGCTAAATCACTACCATCCGAAAATGTACAGGAACTGGAGGACCTGCTGTTGACATTATGGAGCCAGATACCCCAAGATACCTATCACCACCTCGTCGAATCAATGCCTCGCCGAGTGGCCACTGTTTTGAGGGCTAAAGGGGGTCCAACAGCTTATCAGGTAGGTGGTCATAATGTAATGGCTCATCGGAGTACATCAGACATTTATACATACATATTACCCAAAAAGGTTATGTACACAAAACCACTTGAACTGTATTTTATAAGCACTTGAAGAAATTTTCAGTTAATTTTTTTTTGTTCTGAGGTTTGACAACAGTAACTGATAAGGCTATAAGCAGTGATGTCTTTAATTTAGGGCAACTGGTTCTATGAAAAAGAGAGAGAGAGAGAGAGGAGAGCACGTGCCACAAGGCCCCCCCCCAAAAAAAAAAAAACCAACCAACAACGCATTACCTCATTTGGGATTTACACCCTCTTTACAAATGATTAGAAGCCAGTGCCTCATACCACCAGGACATGTAATTTTTTTTTCCCTTGCAAGAAATTTTTTGTTTTGTGCTATAATTTCACAGCTTAACCACTGCACAAAATGTGACTCGTGACTCTACAGCATGGAATGGTATGGGGTGTGGATGGATTTGAAACACTGGCAGGTGTAACTATAGGTGTTGCTCCATTTATGCAGGCAGGTGAATAAATACAAGCTTTGTTACACATTCATATGATGGGTTCTCAAGGAAGTCCCGAATGGCTGTGTATGAAAGTGTCATTGTTCCTACTCTGATGTACGGCATTCAAACCTGGGTACTGCAGAAAAGACTTAGGAGTCGTTTGTGTGCTGGGGAGATGCGTTACTTAGGGAGGGGGGGTCATGGTAAGACACGCACTGATCATGTGAGGAATGAAGATCTGTTGCAGATGTGTAATTGTGAGGCAAAATGTTAGTAAGGTGGAGACTAATATTCTTAGGTGGTTTGGCCATGTTGAAAGAATGAGTGATGAAATGCTTACTAAGAAAATCTTTTTAGCCCAAGTGGCAGGAAAGAAAAGTACAGCAAGTCCAAGGAAATCGTGGGAGGACCAGATTCAGGAATGTCTGCTTGAGAAAAAGATTATGAGTATGAAGTACAAAAGGTCTTGTGTGTGGCGTGTGATGGATGTTAATGAAGCTCGTGTGGTGTGTGCAGAGATTGTTGCAAATGAAGACATTTGATACACCAACAGTAAGTAAATTTTAGTTCTATCTGTTAAATGTGTACTTGGCACATAGTCTTTCTTTGAGGAGCTAACCTCTGAATCTCAGAGAACAACTTAATGATATGTATGTATGTTGTTACACATTCGACAAATTATTTTGGCAATCATAAGACATTGAAATACATGATGAAAATAATAACTAAAAGAATAAAGTTTATAAAATTTGGTGTGCCTATTTAGTTTTTTTAAAATATTGATAAGTGCATAAGAAACTAGGGCTTACGGGGTAAAACACTCAGCAAGATTCTGGAATCACTGGATAAACCAACAGTATTTCTGTGCATTAAAAATCAAAATACTAGCTACATTGTGAAATCCCAAAGGCAGTGTAACCTTAGTTTTTTGCATAATGTTACTTATGAATAATCTGAATATGTAATTACAAGAAAATATTTGATAGATTATGGAAATGCTTCCCCTGAAAAATCAAAATTATCTCAAATCGAGCAAATCGATTTTATTCATTTTTTCAACTGTGCTGACATGGTTTAAATATGCGTACCAGTAAATGCTGCCATTTATTGCACCAATTTATGGAGACCTTTATACCAACATTTTTAGACAGCACTGCAGCTAGTGGAAGATGGTGAATGAACATAGACTTCAATGCCTGTCTTGCATAGTTGCAACCAACCAGAGAGAGACAGTGGCACAAGTCAGAGCAGAGTTTAACGAGAGAGGTGCCAGAAATATCTCCAAGACCATCAGATGATCATTAGGCACAACAGGTTAAAGGAGCCACAGACCCATCACAGTCCCATTACGAACACATGACTGGACTGTAACACCTGAACTGGATGAAAGAACATCAGCACTAAGACCAGGCAGCGAAAAGTGGTAGATGACCGTAAATGTCAATGCCTGTCATTTCCTGCTGTTTTGCACACATGGGAGGGTGCAGAATCTGGCGGATACTGCACGAAGCATGAAGATGGCGTGTCAACAAGGAACTGTTCAGGCTGGTGGAGGCTCGATTATGGTCTCCAGCATGTTCAAGTGGCACATGTTGGGACCTCTGGTATGTCTAGATTATGGTGACCAGATTTTTGAGAACGAAAAGGAGGACAAAATGACATGTCCTCAATTTCAATGCAAAATTAAGGACAGTTTCGTTTCAAAATGAGGACATGATTGAGGTCAAGATCTGGCACTTTATGGTAAGGCCGAAGATTAGCAACGAATGTTATGATATGTGCCAATAATTGCCATTTCATGGAAAAACATATAATGAATTTGAAGAACCATTTTCATGTGAAATAAGTGGAAAACAGCGATAAAATACTTTCATGCAGAATATTACTTCTGATAAATTTTAAATGTTACTCACAGGGGAGCAACACATGCAAATAAAGCTACATTTTGATTTTGTACTGACATTTTATTGCCTTTCTGTACAAGCAAAGATATCTGAAGCTAGGAAATTATTGTATCATGGGACACCTGTATGTTATCTCTATGAGAAGGAACATTCCAAGTCTAATAAATTCATTTGGAGAAACAGTTTAATGAAAAATGTACTGAACAAAAGTTTGAGAAGTCTCAATGGAATCAACCAAACCCAGCCAAATTTAGCATCAATTACCTATTTAATTGCAAGAAAGTGGATGCTGAAAAAGATTAGATTTATTCCCCATCCTATATATGTTTTAGTTAAATCCAGTTAATAAGAAACAAAATAGCACCATGATTATCGAGCTGACTTTGTTCGATTTTGGAGCAGGTGATGGCGATCTTCCGACTTCTCGGAGCGTACCCAAACCAAAGTTCGAATTTTTTTAATTGCCACTCTTTCAATTTTTGGGGGAAATTTAAAAAATTGAGAACATTTCATGTCCTCAGTCAGTTTTTACAGAATTGAGGATGTAGCATTGAAATTAAAGACTGTCCCCAGAAAATGAGGACGTCTGGTCACCTTAGTCTAGATGCATCTCTGAATGGTCCATGTTGTGCATGTCCATCTTTGCAAACCAACTGCATCTGTTCGTGGTCACCATGCACCCACTGGGAAATGGACTATTACAGCAGGACAAAGTGTCTCCTAGCAGGTCCATGGTGACTAGAGCATGTAAGAAGAGCGTTCTACAGAAGTTGCCAACCTGGAATGGCCTCCCCATTCACCGGACATGAACCCTGTGGAAAATCTTTGGGATGCGGTGAATAAAAGGTCCATTCAAACTTTGGATCTCCATCCAGGATTGAGACAGGACTATGGACAGCGGTGCAACAAGTACAGGTGGAGAGAGCTGAGGAACGTTTTCATGACCTAGTGGACTTGGTGCCCGCCCTTACCCAGGCGAAAAGTGGGCATACCTGTTACTAGTTAAGTATCCCATGATTTCAGCCCACTCAGTGTACATGGATGAGCAACAAATATGAACATGGACCAGCAATTTTAAACAATGAGAGCACATGCCAGCCTGAGAATCAAAAATTTAACTAATATCACATAAATAAATACAGTACCATTGCATGTTAAGTTGCTCATTTCTTAGATCCCATGCCATCTTTCCCATGATGCTTTGACATATCAACTTCAGTTTTAGGTTACATCAAGCAATTAAAACTAATTTCATTCTATAAATGAAGTACAGAAATATTTTTCTACTGCACTTCCTAATCACAACAGCCTGCATCTAATAAAATATTTATCTGTTCAGTTGAATTCACAGGTCTACACACCCTTAATCTACAGTATATTAATAGAGATAAGTGCACATGGTAATGATGAAAAAAGAAAAGAAACTGCATTTGAAAGTATTGGGTTGATGCATAAGTTCATGCCTCCCCCCCCCCCGCACTACAAGAATTTATTACATCAGAAGAAAAAAACAGAATCTATCAGCTATGTATCCCCCCCCATTGTTTACGATGGTGTCCCAACGTTTGGATAGATCTGCAATGCCATTCTTAAAAAAAATGCGCAGGTTTTGCTGCGCAGAAATCATCAAGGAAATTTTGGAGATCAACATCATTGTTGAGTTGAACGTTCTGTCACAGAGCGCATTCGACAGAGATCGAAACAGGTGATAGTCCAAAGGAAAAAAATCTGGGGAACAGGCCGGACGTGGAAGGATCTCCCATTGCATGTCCTGAATGGCTATTTTGGTCACGTTTGCACTGGAAGGGCATGCATTATCATGTTGGAGAAGGACACCATGACACCCATGTGGTTGTTTCTGCTGAATTGCTCTTTCCACGCAGCGGAGTTGCTCACAATAGAGTGCAGTGTTGATGGTCTGATTTCTCAGCAGCATTTCCCAGTGAATAATGCCTTCCACTAGACACACAACATGATCTTTGCAGGATGAAGGTCATATTTTGGACGCGGTGTGGGAGTCTTGTTTGGGTTTAACCATTCCCTCCGATGCTTGAAATTCACGTACAGGCACCACTTTTCATCTCCAATAACAATACGTGACAGAAAGGGTTTGTGTTGCCGAGAACATTCGCGATAACGGGTGAGCAAGAAACCACATATGGCAACACGCTGATTCTTGTTGTTTTCGGTGAGAGTGTGAGGCACCCAAGACCCCAATTTCTGGACCTTTCCCATATATTCCAGGTGTCGTACCACTGTGGCCTGATCACAATCCATCTCAGTGGCCAATTTGTGTGTGGTTTGACACAAATCCAAGTGGATGAGATGTTTCAAACGATCCTCATCAAAGTGAGATGGACGACCTGAGCGTGGAAAGTCGTTGAGGTCAAAATTGCCACCTTGGAACCGCTCAAACCATTTGCGGGGTGTCCTCGTAGCAATAGCATCCTTCCCATACACAGCACAAATTTGCCGAGCAGCCTCGGCGGCTGTGGATCCCTTGTTAAACTCGTAGAGGAGCAGATTTTGGAAATTTTCATTCCTCTCTACTAGACACTCCACACTTCCGGACCTGAAAACCAAAAAAAAAAAAAACCATTAGCCACAATCACACAACGCAATATGATTTAGATACACGATATAACTGGCTACATTTTGATATACAACTGGCCATCTGCACCGTCACTACTGACCTGGGAAACACTCATGAAATAAAACGGCATGAACTTATGCATCAATCCAACAGATCATTTGATGAGATTCTGCTGTACTTCATTATGGTCTGATAATTGTCATGGGGATCATTTTCGTACAGTACAAAATGAGTGGACTAATTATTAAGACCACCTGGTTTGTACATTATTGGGCCACCTTTTGCCCTTAATACTGCTTGAATTCTTCTAGGTATGGACTTTATTTAAATGTTGGTAAGTGACTTAGCCCAAATGCATTGAATTGCACCCTCCAGCTCTTGAAGATTTGATGGTAGTGGATATAGCTGTCTGATACCCCGTTCGACTTCATTCCACAAATGCTCCATTTGATTGAGAAGGTCAATGTAGTAGGGTAAAGTCTGTGTGATGCTCCTCAATCCATTCGCGTACAATGTGAACACAATGACATGGGGCGTTATCCTGCAGGTAGTATCCATCTCCATTAAGATAAATCATCAACATAACTGGATTAACTTGGTCGGCAATGATATTTAAATACCTTTGGGCAGTCAGAATGATCCAAACACACACACATACAAACAAACACTCCCATGCAATTATACCCCAAACCATAGTGTTGCCTCCACTAGCTTGAAGAATTGTGAAGATGCAAGATGGGTCCATGCTTTCGTGCTGGTCTCATCTTCATCCTATGTTGAAAATGTGATTCAACAGATCACATTACCAGACCTGCCAACCTCTCAGAATCAAAAAACGCAACACTCAGATGGAAAAATCGTAACACGACACATGCTGATAATTTTTTAAGCCTATTTCAGCTATATAAATTCTTGACGATGAGAATGTAGGGATTTTTTCCCTACATCAAAATTTTATTGAAAAACTAATTAAGTCTAATCAGCAAAAACTTTTATGTTGTTAATTATTAGAAAAAAAAAAAATGATTACGGGAGAAATCCTCACTACACCTAACTTCCGTTTTTGGAAATTTTGTGAGGCGGAAAACTTGCATCTTAGGAGGTCTGCAAGATGGTTTAATCGGGTTTTGTGGATGTCGTTTTTGTCTGCAGAACCAAAATAAATCTGTGATGTGCGTCGGCCGACGCCGCGATTCTGCTACGAGGATTAGTAGAACACGAATCTGCGATGTACGTCGGTCGTTGCTGCGATTCTTCTGCAGGGATGGGTACAAAATAAATCTATGATGTACGTCGGCCATCGCGGCGATTCTGCTACGGGGATGAGTACAAAATAAACCTACGATGTATGTCGTCGCGATTCTTCTACAAGGATGAGTACAAAATAAATCTGCAATGTACATCGGTCGTCACCGCTATTCTGGTACAGGGATGAGTACAAAATAAATCTATGGTGCACGTCGCCGCAACTCTTCTACGGGGACGAGTACAAAATAAACCTGCGATGTACGTCACCGCGATTCTGCTATGGGGATGAGTACAAAATAATCCTGCGATGTACATCGTACTTCACGAGAAAAAAAAAAAAAAGTATGATTACGGAAGAAATCCTCCCTATGCCCAACTTCCGTTTTCGGAAATTTTGAAAGGCGGAAAACTTGCATCTACGATAGGGAGTCTGCAAGATGGTTTAATAGGGTTCTGGGGATGTCATTTTTGTCTGCAGGACCAAAATAAATCTACGACGTACGTCACCCGTCGCCGCGATTCTGCTACAAGGCTTTTGTCTGAAAAGGGAAAAAATGACTATTAAAAAAAAATCGTATAAGCGTACTGCATCACGATTTATCGTACTAAATATGATAAAATCGTAACAGTTGGCAGGTCTGTATTACCCTTTCCTACTCATTTACTGTCCAATTCTTGTGTGCCTGAGCAAACTGGTGGCATTTCTTGTTTGCTGCAAACAGCAGTGGCTTACGGGCAGCCCAACCTTCTGTAGCCCATACGATGTAATGTGCGGCGGACTGTACATTCAGAGGCCATCAGACTTGGTCCCCGATTCATATTATCTGTAATTTGATGCTTGTCTGTTGGACTGAACAAGTCTGCCTACTCTCTACCAATGTTCCCTCTAAGCTGCGCGCGGTAGCACAGCGACTTGACTTCCTCCGTGCATTTTAGATTACAATTCCGAAATCCCAAATTAATTTTCATAAGTTGAAAAACAATTACCTGCAAAAATAATAATAAATTTCAGTCTCTCAAAAGTAAAAACAAAACCCTTTCTTAAATGCCATTCTCTTCCTTCCAAGTTCGTCTCATCGTCCTCTTCATTCTCAAAAGCTTCTTGAAAAAGTAGCCATGTGCAAGCAGATAGTGAACGTGAGAATGTGGATCAGTGATTTTCCCAGATCCCAAAACAACGCATCAGCACCAGCCAATCACAGCAAACCGTAACCAAGTTCATTGTACTAACTAATGCACCCGTGCAAATTGGCGGGGAAAAGGCATTCCGGTCAGTTAAATTGTAAGGATACGCGAGACCGATGAAAAAAAAAAAAAAAGCTGAACTTTTTAACTCAATGAAAAAATCAAAACGCTTGACAAGAATGCGGAATACTTTCCGTTTGCCTTTTGTTGACTCTGCACCTACACAGTATCCATCGCTTAATTTTTCTTTATGTTGATATCTTTCTCTCTCCCATTTCTTTATTCTCTCTTCTATATCCCCCCTTTTTTTATGCCCTCTGATGAAAGTTATTTTAACCCTCATGCTGAAAGAATTTTCAGCCTGATGCCCATGAGTGCACGACATTAAAGCTTTACACCATGCACCAATTCTTACAAATTTTCCAACTTTGATATCAATTCTGTTTTCAGAAAATTTCCCCTCCCTTATCACGCTTAAATGCAAACACTTATAGGGGGGGGGGGGTATTTAAAAACAACACAGGAGAGTGGCAACAGTGCGAGAAAAAAAAACATTGTGGTTACAAGAGAAATCTTTGCTCCGTCTAACTTCCGTTTTTGGAAATATCCTCCCCCTATCCTTTTCAAATTGAAAAACAGATACTTATGGAATAAATTTATATTTAACAACAATACTGGGCATAAGGAACATCGCGAGAAAAACAAAGTTTCGATTATGGAAAAAGTCTTCATTCCGTCGATCTTTCATTTTTTAAAGTTTCGTAAAAATGGAATTCTGTCCTCCGACAAAGAAAGCCTCCCTCGCCACCAACCCCCCAAAATTAGCTTCAGTTGTGCATCAATCTCGAGAATATCTTAAACGATAACGAAAATTGCGGAATTCTTCGAATTTCCAGAAGAATCTCGTGCCTGAAGATTACAGGGAAATTTTCGCGCGGTCAAACTTCCAATCTCACAAATTGTTGCCTACAGTTTCAAGCTGAAATACAACAAACATTTCTGTAATAAAATGATATTTAACAACAATACTATAGACAGAGGCGACATCGCGCGAGAAAAATTATGATTACGGGAAATTTTTTTCCGCTCCGTTTAACTTGCATTTTCGAAAGTTTTGAAACACAAAAGACCGACCCCCCCCCCCAAAATCAGCTTTGCATCGATCTCGAGAATGGCCCAAATGATAACAGAAAAAGCGGAATTCCGCGAATTCGCGGAAGAATCTTATGTGTAAGCCGCTGGTCAGTTCAATTGTAAGCATTCCAGAAATAAGTTTGAGCTTCTCACTTTTTATAAAATGAAAATTTTAATTAATGAGATGTTTTTATTCAAAACAAATTGCAAAAAGAACATTGATAAAAAAAGGAGGGGGGGGGGAGATTAGAAAAATAAGGGCTCCAATCCAAGTTCCAACTTTTACTGCATTAGTAAGAGAAGCTGAGAATTTTTTTTTTGCCCAAGTGGTTTTGATGCCTGCCCAGCTTATTGGGTTAGGCGGGCATTGCCCATGGCCCCTTAGAGGGAACATTGCTCTCCACTCAGCTTTGAGCATCCAGTAGCCATTGACGACCACAAGCCTTGCGCTCAGACCCAGTGTTTTGACTGGTGATCCACTCTCTGTAAACTTTAACAACTGCTGCCCTCAAACATTTCACAAGTAGAGCCGTTTTGCTAATGCTCACACTAATGCTTCGAGCACCTACAATCATTCCACTTTCAAAGTCCGTCAGAACATGTCTTTCACCATTATTTCTTGCACAACGCTCTTCATTAGTCCCTGCATGCCTTCAGCATTACCTTTTCATACCGATTCATCCATCTTGCGTCAGGAGCATCTGCGAGATACTTACTTTGCATAAAATGGTCTGGTGGTCATAATAATTTAGCCACTCAGTGAATACTCTCACACTATCATATTTTTTTTTTTTTCAAACAGAAAGTGCCTTTGTATGAATCACAAACAATGAGTGCCTATACCCTGTACTTAGTCACGTGAAATACATATATGTTTCTGTTGTTTTGCCACAGATAAAAACGGACTTGAGATTTGAAGCCAGGACCAGCAGTGCAACGTGTTGCAAACTCGGGCTCAGATTGTTTGACATCTGGTATGCTGCATAAGTATGTATGAACAAAACAAGAAACTGAACACGAGTAGGAAACGATGAATAAACTTCATAGAGATGCTTCTACTGAAAATTAATCTCTGTTTCATACAAATACACACATCCTTGTTATTCTGTAAAAATGAACAGAAAGATCACGGCAGGAACACCGTCCAACGATAGCTTAATAAATCAAAGATCTTCGCTCTTTCCACGTTTATGAGTGAGTCATGGAAAAATTCTCATTGGCCGCCACCGGGAGTCGAACCCAGGGTCTTCCAGTTACGCGCCGGATGGCGGAAGCATATCCGCCGCGTAACTGGAAGACCCTGGGTTCGACTCCCGGTGGCAAGAGCGAAGATCTTTGATGTTCCTGGTCCACGTTAAATTTCTGTATTAATAATAGCTTAAGTGTTTTAACTGCATTACATTCAATAAACTTATGCAATACATTGTGACAATTAGAGAGATTTCATGTCACACACAAAACACAAATAACTGAAGTATAGTATGCCTATTAAAAAAAAAAAAGAAGACACGAATAAAGTCGATGAGGGGATACACCAAGTCAGTCCAAGCTGTGAGGTTGCATACATCCCGCTCACCACAAAGGAAACCAGCAAACAAACTGCCACTCATCGGAAACTGGAATTTGATAGGAATAAAAAGACTAGGATTTATCAGTTGAGGTATCGATTTCATGATTAAAACAAAATCGAAATGACATGCAATTTCCAACCCAATGATTTTCAGGAAGGAAAAAAAAATAAAAAAATGAAGCACTTTTTTTTGACATCTATAATATAACAGCAAGTAATGGTGTTACGGGATTTCTTTTTCCACCAGCTACTTTATTCCAGCAAGTTAAAAAATCCTTTACTGAATGCTCTCTTCAATCCTAAAGCGTAACTTTTCCAATAGACCACATGCCCACCGATACCAAGTGTCTGGTCCTAAATAGTAATAATTAAATCTCCTTCATTAAAATGTTCACTGAAACATTCAACATGCTTACAAATACTATACGTCTCCAAGTTTGATGTTCATTCAAAAGATTGCAATGTAGGCATCATATATGTCTAAACAATGCTGTTTCTTGTTGTGAAATGGTAGACCTGCCATGTCAATGTAAGGCATGTAGCACTCAGAATTTTCCTAGACAGCTGACTGATATTTTGCAACTTCTCTTTCTACACAATGTCCTTAATAAATTGAAACTATTTTTTAAAAAAATCAAATGGTGCTTGATCTGGTGAACAAGGGTGTCCAGGCAGTGAACACCTTTTCTATTCAACAACTCAAAAACTGACTGTCCAGAAAGGCACAAGCACAAGAGAAGTGACTATTCACCATCAAACTGGAAAACTATTCCCGCTGGAATATGATGCAATACACTACTTTCATCACACATAACCAATCGGTCACTGTATGTTCCTCTACAGTGAATGTTTTTTTCTTTTGAGGAACATGAATAAAAACAGAACATTACACATTAATTTGCTAAATCATGTTCAAGAACCATGTATGAATTTTTGCTGCCTCATACATGGCAGATGTGCATGCCCACTTTTTGAAAACATGAGATTGCTTTATCCAATAAGCACATGCTATTGATGATAGTCCTGCCCCACATGAAACTGCTTCATCCAAGAGCACACACCAACACAATATTTAGGTTAGTCTTGTCCCTCTGAACTTTGTTTCATCCAAAAACAACAACACAATAGGGAGGCAAAATTTCGCTTCATCCAAGAAGCACACGCTATTGAGAAGTCTTGTCCCACACAAAAGTGCTTCATCCAAGAAACACACACTAATGAGGATAGTCTTGCCCCATATGAAACTGTGCTTCAACCAATAAGTACATGCTGTTGATAATAGTCCCACACTTGTCAACTTTGGAAAATGTGCATCAGTAAAACTATTGCACAAACACCATTTATCACAAAACATAATTATATTAACAAATATGCAGAAAAAAATCTCTACATATGCCACAATAAGTAAACTAGTATTATCTGTGTTTAAAATAATAATTAAAAAACCATAAAGTAAAATCTTAATTTTGTTCAATGTTAGCCTCACAAACCTGTGGTGTTTCAATACCAAACTAAACATTCCTGTAAAAAGGAAATAATATTCACTTTAAGAGTACCTACACATTGCATTCAAAACTGTATGTTACATACCTTCTAATTTTCATCTTGTATATCAAGATTATATAATATTGTAATCACTTTCATGACTTCCATCACATGCTGCAGAAAATAGCCCTTCTTGTAAAGGTTTAACAGCGGAAGTTCGATCTAAAGCCATTTCGTGGACAATCGCCATCGTTTTGGTCTTCCCATAGCCATAACACGTTTGGCAGATTCCTCTTTTGGAAACATATGCTGTAAAAGAGGACCAGCCTGGCTGGCAGCACTGAGTGGCACGTTGTGTTCTATAAAAAAAGATGTAAATGCAATTCGGCACGAGTTACATCTCCTTGACTATCACCCAATGTTTTAAAAAACAGTCAGTTTGGAGTTGCTATCAGTACACTTCAAATTACCTTTGTGTCTGGGACCATTTACATGACGAAAAATATCATTTTGGTAAATGTCGCAAAATGCAAATTTTACACCTTTATTAGATTTCCCGATACATTGAAACTTTGTGGTGAATGCTACCTTAAAAGTTTGAAAATCACTTTTAGATGGTATAATCTTAGTACTCATCTTTATACACTGCTAGCCACCCAAAATGCAACACCAAGAAGGAAGCATCCGATTGGCCTGAAATTCGCAGCATGCGTTGCCCGCAAGGGGACATGGAAACAATTAGCATTGCAGGGCATATGCAAACCATGTGCGCCGGGCACGCCACCGAGAAACACTATAAGAAGGGTGCACAGAAGGCGGGGTGTAAGTAGAGGAAGTGTGTTGTGCTGCCGGACCTGTGCATGGGAAGTTTCCTGATGCCTTGTTGCAGAATACGGCAGCCATTCCAGCAGGTTTCAGAGTTCGACAGAGCACGAATAGTGGCTTATCGCGACAGCGGTTTATCGCACCAAGACATCGGCGCCCGCGTGGTACGACATCCAGCCACAGTGAGGCGAGTATGGATTCGGTGGGTGCAGGAGGGACGGACGGGCGGACTGATGTGAGCGATTGCCGCAGCTGTGGCACACCACCGAATGTGAGGACCGTCGCGCATTGACGACTCGCACCACCACATCATGAACATTAGCGCAGGAATTAAGGTGTGTTGCGCAACAACCTGTGTCAGCACGTACCGTTCGACGCCATCTGCAGGAGCTTGTCGCACAGCGCCCGTTGCTCCGATTACCATTGACATTACACCTCCGGCGAGTGCGGCGGCAGTGGGCCATTGAACGCCGCACCTGGACTACAGAATGGCACGATATTGTCTTCTCCGACGAATTCCGCTTCTGCCTGCAACACCACGATGGTCGGATCCGCGTGTGGTGGCACCGTGGCGAGAGACTGTATGACACCTGCATTATGCATCGCCATACCGGTCCGTCGCCTGGCGTTATGGTTTGGGGTGCAATTGGATATGACACCCACACCCCTCTGGTACGCATCGCCGGTACACTCAACGGCCACCGCAACATCTCCGACGTTTTGAAGCCTGTAATCCTCCCTTACCTGCAGCGGCCACGTTTCAACAGGACAATGCGCGCCCGCACATGGCACGCATCGTGCAACAATTCTTCACGGCCCACCAGATGTCACTGCTGCCGTGGCCCACCTGTTCTCAAGATATGTCGCCCATCGGCAACCGAGTGGCCCGGCAAACACCACCAGTGGCTACACCTGATGAACTGTGGCAACGTGTGGAAGCAGCCTGGACTGACATACCGCAAGCCCACATCCAAAGCCTCTTTCATTCGATGCCACGGCGTGTAGCGAGCGTTATTGCCAGGCATGGGGGCCACAGGAATTATTCATGTCTGCGTGTTCCGCAATCGCACGGGCCTGTAAGCTAAATCGTTTCATCTGTGTATCTGTTATGTGTCCAGTAAATCCTGGCTTTGCTATCTCGTGTCCTTCTTGGTGTTGCATTTTGGGTGGCCAGCAGTGTAGATTTGTAGAGTTGAATTACTCGCTCCTCTTGGTAATTCAACTCTACAACAGAGAAACAACACCACCTACTAAAAACAACACACATAAGTATTCCTTTGTTGCAACAACATTGCTCAACACTGTGTATGCAGATTGTACCCTTCTCTTTCATTGGCTGTGATTTCCCTCCCAAGAAGAGAGCAATCAACTGCTATGATGAACTAGCATCTACAGGGACTGAAATTCCACGGCCACTCGATCAGCGTTACCACTCGCTCGATCGAGTTGGGCAGTGGAAATACAAATTGCGACAGCTTCCATTGCAGACTCTGCGCATGCGTCGGCATGTCACTCGAGCACTCCCGTGGAGAGAGAGCTACCGCATGATGTCGCGAAGCCAGCGAGTCAAAGACAACATCGCGTGACACAGCCCTTATAAGGTCCGGTAGAAAATCAAAGTGGATGGTAGCAGGGGATTGAAATATTTAGACTGAGCAATCGAAATATTAAAAAATTATTAAAAAAAAAAAGACTATCCGTAAAATTAAAGCAGAAATCCGCAAATTTTACGAATGATCCATAAAAGTTGGCAAGTATGTAGTCCTCTCCTACATGAAACTTTGCTTCATCCAAGAGCATGCACTATTTAGGATAGTATTGTCCCTCCAAACTTTGCATCATCCAAGAAGAACAAAATAGTGAGGACAGTGAGTCTAGTCCCATATGAAACTTAGCTTCACTTAAAAGCACATGCTTTTGAGGAAAGTCTTGTCCCACACAAAACTTTGCTTCATCCAAGAAACACACACTACTGAGAACATTCTTGTCCCAAATAAAACTTTTCATCAAAGAAGCCGACACTATTGAGAAGAGTCTTGTTCCCATGCAAGTGAGTATTTTCGCAGAAAATTATTTCTCTGAAATGTAGTCAGAGATCGTAACTTTTTGAAGCAAATGAGATTCTGTAGACAGCTCAACAAAGTGTTGCTAACTGTAAGCTTGCTTGAGGGATGCAGTTTAAAACAGAAGAGAGTTGTAACACCATTGCCTTCTCCTTCAGGTACCATGTATCCTCGAGCTGTAAACTGGAGCTCTTTGGTCCTAGGTACACTTGTTTAAATTTATTTCAAACAAACACAAACAATTTTGGGGTTGCAAAACATGACAGCAGAGTTCATGTTCTTCACACTCAGTGCATCTTCTCTGACTAAAACAAAATGTCATATTATGCATGCTGCCGAAACCCACATACTTAGCAAATAAACAAGCCTGAACTTCTAGGGAGAAAAATGAGGAAGCCTGCCAAGTTAAATGAAACGGCATGCAACATTTTTTTTTTTTTGTTGACATTTAAGGGCCAGACACTCTGTATAAGCTTAGTGACTAACAACTTTTTGCTACCAACAGATGCTTGATTATGGAACATTTTTTCATAAATCTTGTTTCACGTAATACTGGATTAATAGTTTTGGCCATTCTGTAGATCAGACAACAACATAATTTAGAAAATACTCATTGAAACAGAATATAATAAAGAATTTATTGTGTTAATCATAATTCTAGAAATGTATGTATATGATCATTTCTATGAATGAATGAATGATCTGATTTATTTTCATTTGGCATGGGATAAGAATAATAATAAAAAATAAAAAGATAACAAGCAGACATAACTTGCAGCATAAGTAGTTTCTCATACCTTAGTTGAAAACCAGAAGACACAGATTCATACTCTGGTGACGATTCATTTCAATTAATACAAGCACATGTGATCAGCCGAGCTGCCTTTATCCACGACAGCCTCAGCACTTGCTGAGCAACACAAAATTGGGTATATTTAAAGTTCAAACTTACAGCAGCAACAATAAACATCAAAATATGAACATTTTCTACAATGTCATAAAAATATAATGGACATATCAATGCATGTTGTTAATTTTTTTATTTTGACCACAGGGAACCAAATTGAAATAAAAGACAACAACCACTTATTTGAGCTTAAAAAATACCATTTTCATATGAGTGTAAATTTAATGAGAATATGTGCTCAGTAATTTTTACATTATGCAATTTTCCCTCACTTAGGTTACACTATTGCATAGTAATATATTACACTGGCAGATATATATTACAGATAATGTTCACCAGTTTTAAATAAGAAATGTGGCAGATCTTTGTACTTTTATACAAATTAAACATACCCTTTCAAAGGGGTCTTTAATAACTTACATCTGTAATTATAAAAAATTTAAATTTAAACAACATTTTACTCAATTTGTAGGAGCAATTTCTAACATTCCAAGCATGCCTTCCAAAGATTTTATTTGAGAGTCATCACAGAGACGTTCCTGAGAAGAAAGATAAAATAGAAGGGTGAATTTCCGATTCCCAAATAAAAATACACAATTCCAGCTTATTATAAAACAAAATGGTATATATAACAAAAACTGTTTTATGCAGAAACATATCTTATCCTGAGATACCAATTTATTAGGTACAATTGTACTCATCACATAAATGGAGTGTGGTGTGTGGAACAAATCAAACAGACCAGCTTATCAAGCATCAGTTAGCCTTCGATTGAGGATTGGAATGGGAAAAATAGGCGATCTGAGCAGCTTTGGGCACAACATGAGAGTTGGTGCCGGGTGTGCCAGTTCTAACATCTCTAAACAATTGTTCACCTCGGCTTTTCATGCACAACTGTAGTTATGGGTTTACAGTGAATGGTGCAACACGCAAATAATTTCCAGCAATAGGAGATAGTCCAAATGGGCTTTTCATGCACAACTGCAGTATGGGTTGACAGTGTATGGGGCAACATGCAGATAATCTCTAAAAATTGGAGATTGACCAACTGGGCTTTTCATGCACAACTGCAGTATGGGTTGACAGTGAATGACGCGACACACAAATAATTTCCAGCAATTGGAGATAGTCCAACTGGGCTTTTCACGCACAACTGTAGAACAGGTTTACAATGCAGGGCATTGTAAAACCTGTTTTACAGTTGTGCGTAGAACAGGTTCACAAGGCCTGAAAAATACCATGTCCAAGATGCCCAGTTAATGTAAATTATTGATCTGGGCAGGTAAATAAAAAATCTGGGTGCCCGATCTGGAAAAAACTAAATTTAAAAATAAAAAGTTTGGAATTTTCTACTACAAGAGAAAAAAAAAGAAGATAGTTGTCACATATCATGTTTCATATCACTGCTAATCACCAGAAGTTGTATTATTGTTATGAAGAGCTAAGGACAGAAGAATATCACTTCTTCAATTATATTATGCTCTAGGGCCCGAAACTGGAACCATATGTAGTTTTGCAACAAAGGGATGCATGCATGCCTTCGATAGAACTAGCCTCCAGTGTTCAGTGACAAACGTGAAAACTTTAACGAAAGGAACATGTCAGAATCACTAAATTTCTCAAATACCAATTTCATTATCATACTATTTCATACCAATTTTGGCATCACCACCTTAAAACTTGAGATGCACGCTTTTGCGCATTGAACATTTTGAATACATTTATTATATTTGCACTTTTAAGGTATTAAAACCCTGCAAAGTGCGCATAGTTTACGTGCAATTCATAAATGAAATACTATTAAAAAGCACCAATCACTTACCCTAAAAGATCATGGTAATTTCTATCGACTACACACTTCCAGCACGTCAATTATCGTAATGTTGTTAGCCTTCAAAGGTTTACAGACATCTTGCTTACGATTCCTTCTTCTGGGGATGAAACATCGTTTTTTTTTTTTTTAAAGCCATCTGAGATGTAACTATAAGCTTGTCAATTCCATAAAAACCACACAAGCATACTACTCATTCATACAATTCAATTAAAAAACTATGTACATATTTACACAACCTTACATTCCTAGGTGGTTAAGCCTTTGTCAACTGTGAGTAACAAAATGCTCCATCTGTTTCAAAACCCCTGCCACTCCCAATGCTGCAAGTGTCACACTCATTCAGCCCCTCACACACAATCCTCTAGCGCTTTCAGCAGATTACTGTCATCATCAGGAGGCAGGTGTGTCTCACCCGCCCACCACAGCTGAAGTGAGCAGAGCCATCGAGGCACGGGCTCCAGTCGCAATCTCTGAATCATTGTGTCTCTGGCGCCATCTATTGTCATTGCTGCTCTTTTTTCTTTTTTTCTTTCTAAGCTGTTGTTCAATTTTTATTAGGGCCTTCCATTGTTCGTATAAGTTGCTAGGCTCATTAATGTTGCATAATCTTGATCTGTTTTTTTCAATTAACACTGACTCTGCAATTCTTAACTGCCTTTTGTTTTTACAGCTCTTAATAATTTTAATATCCTCAAACCTTGGACATTGTTGATTTTCCATACAGTATTGGGTTAATGCTGTCTTAGGTTCTTTTTATTCCAATTATTTATATGCTGGTTCAATCTATACTTTAATTTATTCTTGGTGCTGCCTATATATGACACAGGTGGTTGCTGGTTTATAGGGATTTCATAAATTCCTGCTCTATCTAATTGGCTGATTTTTTCATTTTTATTCACTAAATTTTTTACAGTAAGTACCTGATTTCCTACCTGTATGTCATACTTGCCACAAACTTTATTAATTTCTGCTGAAACATTTTCTACATATGGTATTGCCCCTACATATTTTACAAGTTTTTATCAATCTTGGCTTTATTGTTAGCTTGAGTTACTTCATAAATCCATTTTTTTAATACCTGTTTAGGGTAACCAAAATCATATGAAATTTTTTCAATATATTCAATTTCTTCTTTTTTATATTGTTCCATTGATGAGTGTGTTATACTTCTTTTAATTAGTGTTTTAACACTATTTCTTTTATGTGTTAATGGATGCGATGACTGAAATGGTATAAGTACTGGGATATATGAAGATTTTCTATGCACTCTGAATTGCATATTATCATTTGTTTTAATTATCAAAATATCCAAAAATGCCAAAGTATTGTCATGTTCTTGTTCTACTGTCAGTTCAATAGATGGATAAATTTCACTATACTTTTTTGTCAAGTCCTCAAAAATTATCATTTTTTAGCCTGGATAACAGAAAAATGTTATCAACATATCTTCAGTATATCAGTGGTGGATCTTCGAGTTTACTTATTATTTTCCCCTCTATGTCACTCATTATAATTTCAGCAAATAAAGTTGACAATGGTGACCCCATAGGTCCACCATAATTTTGTTTGTACATCTTGTTGTTGAACTTAAAAAATGTTATTTTCATATATGTACAATAAAATTTCTCTTAACTCCTCCATTTGTATTGCATTCATTGTCCGTAACACATATAATTTTTCAATAATTATTTCAATTGCCTGAGGTACTGTGTGCTAGGAAAATGAGCTCTCACATCCATACTAGCCATATGATATTCACTTAAATCTTGTTTAATTACCTTAATTTTCTCAATGAATTCATATGTATTCTTCACAGTGAACCTTGTCTTCGTGAACAAAGGTGCCAAAAATTTGTAGATATTTTTTCCAGCTTTATAAGTGGGGAATTCCTTTTTGATACAATCACTCTCATAGGTGTATCAGGCTTATGAGTTTTTATTTTTGCAAACATTTTTGGTATTCCAGTACCCATTGGTGGGTACGCTTTCTTTATTGCATCAGGCAAGGTGCTGTGATTTCTTATTCTAGCTAAGTACCTTACTTGAGATTCCGTTGGGTCTTTTGCCAGAATGCTGCAATTCAGTTCCTCTATAGCTCTATTCATTTTTAGATTAAATTCAGTTGTGTTTAATATTACAATTTGCCCTGTTTTATCAGCTCCACAAAATTTAATTGTTGGGTCATCTCTTAATTTAATCAGTTGTTCTTTCTCATACTGAATTTTATCTAAATGATACTTCTTTTTACTACTTTTTCCATTAAATTCCTTCAAAACAATTCTATACAATTCACTTCTAAATTTTTCAAGTTCTTCTGCCAGTACGCTACGTGCCATTTCCTCTAAGTTGGGTATTAATTTTTACGTCTTCGGCAGGCTTCGTGGAAACGCAAATTTTTTACCTCTCTGCAAAACAGCTCTTTGCGTGAAGCTCAAGGTCAAGTTGGATATATTCTGATATACCTCATACATATTCTCCCGTTGTTCATGTACTCGTTGTCTGTCAATCATCACGTGCAACTTTTTTTCCATGACTGTTTTTGAGCATTTCTTTTCATATTCCACGATGTCAAAAATTTCACTGAAGGTTACATCCAAAATCTCAGCTTTCCAATTACCGTCACAATTTCTATACTCTTTATAACATATCAAATTGATTAAATGCAAACATTTCATATTCAAATTAAAAATCAATTTCCTTTTATTGACAATTTCAGCTCTTAATCTCTTTTTTTGGCACTCCTGGATTATTTTATTATCTTTAATAGTGACTGGGCAATTCCGTATTTTTAAATATTTTGGTGTTAGTTCTAGGTCACGGCACATCACCAAAAATTCTTCCTGATTTACTGACTTTACTAATTTAATTTTAGCTTTCTTAAAATGCTGTAATATCTCGCATCTCGAAGTTGTGAAATTGATTAAATTTTGTGAAGCTGATAAAACAGGGCAAATTGTAATATTAAACACAACTGAATATAATCTAAAAATGAATAGAGCTATAGAGGAACTGAATTGCAGCATTCTGGCAAAAGACCCAACCGAATCTCAAGTAAGGTACTTAGCTAGAATAAGAAATCACAGCACCTTGCCTGATGCAATAAAGAAAGTGTACCCACCAATGGGTACTAGAATACCAAAAATGTTTGCAAAAATAAAAACTCATAAGCCTGATACACCTATGAGAGTGATTGCATCAAAAAGGAATTCCCCACTAATAAAGCTGGAAAAAAATATCTACAAATTTTTGGCACCTTTGTTCACGAAGACAAGGTTCACTGTGAAGAATACATATGAATTCGTTGAGAAAATTAAGGTAATTAAACAAGATTTAAGTGAATATCATATGGCTAGTATGGATGTGAGAGCTCATTTTCCTAGCACACCAGTACCTCAGGCAATTGAAATAATTATTGAAAAATTATATGTGTTACAGACAATGAATGCAACAAATAGAGGAATTAAGAGAAATTTTATTATACATATATGAAAAAAACATTTTTAAGTTCAACAACAAGATGTACGAACAAAATTATGGTGGACCTATGGGGTCACCATTGTCAACTTTATTTGCTGAAATTATAATGATTGACATAGAGGAAAAAATAATAAGTAAACTCGAAGATCTACCACTGATATACTGAAGATATGTTGATGACATTTTTCTGTTGTCCAGGCTAAAAAATGATGAACTTGAGGACTTGACAAAAAAAGTATAGTGAAATTTATCCATCTATTGAACTGACAGTAGAACAAGAACATGCCAATACTTTGGCATTTTTGGATATTTTGATAATTAAAACAAATGATAATATGCAATTCAGAGTGCATAGAAAATCTTCATATATCCCAGTACTTATACCATTTCAGTCATCACATCCATTAACACATAAAAGAAATAGTGTTAAAACACTAATTAAAAGAAGTATAACACACTCATCAATGGAACAATATAAAAAGGAAGAAATTGAATATATTGAAAAAATTGCATATGATTTTGGTTACCCTACACAGGTATTAAAAAAATGGATTTATGAAGTAACTCAAGCTAACAATAAAGCCAAGATTGATAAAAAAACTTGTAAAATATGTAGGGGCAATACCATATGTAGAAAATGTTTCAGCAGAAATTAATAAAGTTTGTGGCAAGTATGACATACAGGTAGGAAATCAGGTACTTACTGTAAAAAATTTAGTTATTAAAAATGAAAAAATCAGCCAATTAGATAGAGCAGAAATTTATGAAATCCCTATAAACCAGCAACCACTTGTGTCATATATAGGCAGCACCAAGAATAAATTGAAGTATAGATTGAACCAGCATATAAATAATTGGAATAAAAAAGAACCTAAGACAGCATTAACCCAATACTGTATGGAAAATCAACAATGTCCAAGGTTTGAGGATATTAAAATTATTAAGAGCTGTAAAAACGAACGGCAGTTAAGAATTGCAGAGTCAGTGTTAATTGGAAAAAACAGATCAAGATTATGCAACATTAATGAGCCTAGCAACTTAAACGAACAATGGAAGGCCCTAATAAAAATTGAACAACAGCTTAGAAAGAAAAAAAGAAAAAAGAGCAGCAATGACAATAGATGGCGCCAGAGACACAATGATTCAGAGATTGCGACTGGAGCCCGTGCCTCGATGGCTCTGCTCACTTGAGCTGTGGTGGGCGGGTGAGACACACCTGCCTCCAGATGACGACAGTAATCTGCTGAAAGCGCTAGAGGATTGTGTGTGAGGGGCTGAATGAGTGTGACACTTGCAGCATTGGGAGTGGCAGGGGTTTTGAAACAGATGGAGCATTTTGTTACTCACAGTTGACAAAGGCTTAAACCACCTAGGAATGTAAGGTTGTGTAAATATGTACATAGTTTTTTAATTGAATTGTATGAATGAGTAGTATGCTTGTGTGGTTTTTATGGAATTGACATGCTTATACACTGCTGGACAATTGCTAAGGACATCATTAACGGCTATATAGCGCATAAAAAAGTAAGTGTGGTTGGATGCCAAGTGAAATAAAATAATGTCAGAATGCCAGGACATTACAAGAAAGACAATTTATTGTGCTCTGAAATCCAAAAGGCTTTGGAACGTGTTCAAGGGAAAAACAGGCCATTTTGTGCAGAATACGTAAACATGAAAAAAATACAATTACCGTCCGCAGGCGTTCCAGCGTAAGATGTCAATACAGGATATGGCCACCATGGAGGGCGATGCAAGATTCCACACGTCGTGTCATGCTTTGCACAACATTATCAAGCAGCTGTTGGGGTAATTTATCCCATTCCTATGTCAGTGCACGGATGAGGGTGTCCGTGTTTATTGGAGGGCATTGGCGACCAGCAAGACTCCTCCCCAAAGCATCCCACACATTTTCAATGGGATTCAGATCTGGAGAACGTGCTGGCCATACGAGGCGTTGAATATCCTCGCTCTCAAGACACTAATGGACAGCGACTGTTCGATGACATGTTGCGTTGTCGTCCATGAAAATGAATCTATCACCGACAGCACCATGGAACATGCGAACATGAGGTAGCAGAACATCATTAATGTATCGTTGGCCAGTCATAGTCCCAGTTGGAAGCACATAGAGGGACGTACGGCCATTGATCATGATGCCAGCCCATACCATGACACTACATGTCGGATATCGGTCCCTTTCCTGTATGTTTGCTGGACAATATGCAGTACCACTATCACGCCAGATCAGTTGTCGTCGACAATCAGACGATAGACTGTATCTACTCTCATCTGAGAAGAGGACAGAACACCAGTCGTTATCAGTCCAATTGCGATGTTGATGGCACCATTGCAAACGGGCGGTACGGTGATGTCTGGACAATGGGATGCACACAACAGGACGGCGGGCTTATAGTCCTCCTTCATGCAAACGTCTGGCAACAGTTTTTCGGGAGATCCGCTTGCCAGTAGCAGCCATAAACTGATTTGCTACCTCACTAGCTATGCTGCGCCGGTGTCTTTTTTTGATAGCACTATGCACTGATCTTCTGCAGGTGTCGTAATGCGAACACGACCTCCCCCGTGACTATTGCTACACTCTCCATTTGTTTGAAATGATTTCCAAAGCCTTGAAACAACACTGTGGCTGACGTCGAACTCCCTGGCAACATCTGTTATTTTTCGCCCTTCTTCAATCTTGCCAATAATACGGCCACGCGTAAAATCATCTAGGTGATGTCGGGAAGACATACTGAAAATTGCAAGTTCGTCCATTGATTCTTTCCCTTTCAACTTTGCGTTTGAACAACAATGGTCGATACGTGTCAAATCCTTTATATCTCTTATCAGCGCTATGACGTCACGAACAAGTTCGGCAATCCAAAATTTGCATACGCACAACACGTCTTACTGTATCCTGCACTTATGTTAATTTCCACATTTTCCTGCCTTCCATTTTATGGTTGATATCGTTGCTATTGTCATCTGTCCTTAGCAATTGTCCGGCAGTGTAGTTACATCTCACATGGCTTAAAAACAAAACAAAACGATGTTTCATCCCAAGAAGAAGGAATCGTAAGCAAGATGTCTGTAAACCTTTGAAGGCCAACAACATTACGATAATTGACGTGCTGGAAGTGTGTAGTCGATAGAAATTACCATTGTCTTTAGGGTAAGTGATTGGTGCTTTTTAATAGTATTTCATTTTGAATACAGACCGTTAAAACCGAAATGCAAAATATGTAAAAAAAGTTAGTAGTTTTTAACTTCAAAAAATGAGGTTCTGATTTGTTATCTTAAAAGAAAATTTTTCCTGGGCATCCAGCTTTTACCACATGGACAAGGTGAATAATTTCTGAACGAAAATTAAATCACTTACTTAAGGCTTTACCCAGATAATTTGAAAATTGAAAATCAGAATTAAGGAATATCAAATGGCTATTAATAACAAAGATCAAAATAGTGTATTAGCAAATCGTACGCAATTATGCAAATGTGAATCTTTATGGGGAAAAAATTAAATATTGGATTATGAATCTCATAAAAATAAGAGACTAATCAAAGAAAGTTATTACATCCAAAAATACAGTGCCATCAATGAACTTTCAAAACTAATAAGTGGTATTTTCAACAACTTAATTATAACAACAGAATTACAAAACACACAACGAAAATATTTCAGTTTAATAACTGGCAACAGTATGAAGAACCTGGCAACAAAATTAAAAATTTTCAGATGTAAACAAAATTTGAGAACATGCCTTAATTAAAATTCAAAGGCCAGAAGTGTTTGTAAAAAACCAAAGGAACTCAGAGGAAAGGAAGATTAAATGAAGATTCTTCAAGCGGAAGTAGAATTAAATAATTTCTGCACATGTAACTTTTCAGATATTTTTCAAGCCCTGCAGTGAATGGTGCAACACACAAATAATTTTCAGCAATTGGAGACTCTTAAATGGACGATGTCATTGCTCTGTCCACGTTACCAATATAAAAGACGTTATGTTACCAATTCCATTTACAGTATCTCCATGTATTTGATATACAGTGTGATTCACAAAGAAGTATACAGTTTCAACGCACTGTAAAACAAGAACAATGTAAGATATTTTATGTTACCTGTAACAGAATTGTAGAAAATGTTTCAAGTTTTTTAGAGACAGTCACAGATGTTCTATGTGTGCACCCTCTTAGTCACATGACACACATTGAGCCGTTAATCCATTTCCGCCCAAACCCGAGGTAAGGTCAGTGAGATTTTGCAACATCTGCACTTTGCATGGAATCATTTTCAGCTTCTTTCTCAAAATTCTCCAGACAGTGGGCTGTGAAATCTGCACTTCACGACTCACCCTCCGCGTTAATTTTCCCGGGCTTTGTTGAATGGCGGTGCAAACACTATACACAACTTCTTCCGATACACGCGGTCGTCCAGGACTTTTAAGCTTGCACAAACAGCTCGTAGTTTCAATTTTTTATGCCAATCATTGATAGATTTTCTGGTTGGAGGTTCTTTTCCGAATTGTGATCGAAAATGCTGTTGCACAACAGTTATAGATTACGTTTTGCTCAATTCAAGAACACAAAATGCCTTCTCCACTGCAGACGCTGCCATTTTGACTGACTAGTCATGTGCGCTATCGCCTACGCCACTTCCCTCAGTAGCGAGACACAAACTTTATGAGTACATCTACCTAACGGTTTGCAGTTGTGGTCCGTGTCTTCAACTGTTACTGTTTTACAGCATCTGGAAACTGTACTTCTTTGTGAATCACCCCGTATATTCACTAATTGGAGATCCTGTGGACCAAAACGACTAGTGGATCAGAGGGGGCCAAAAGACACTGGTGACATAGTTGTTGGCTGTAGTAACCTATTCATGAAATGATATGAAGTGTGTTCAAAGATGACCATCAGCACACCAATGTTGAATTCCGCAGTGACTTCCCAGGTTGTGGCCCATCTGTTCACTAGCATGATTTTTGCCAGTTCTACTTTGAAGCTCTCTGATCCACCAGCTGTTTTTACCCATGTGGTTGCCAATTGTCAGAAGCATTTTGTGCATTGCACCATTCACAGTGAACCCTTGGTAAGATTCTGCATGAAAAACACAAAAGGACGGCTGTTTGACAGATGCTCAAACTGGTATGGCTGTTACCAACTATCATGGCATGTTCAAAATCACTCGGACCACTCGTTTTGCCCATTCTGGCCCTTAATATAATGCTAACTCATGCTTGACAAGTTGGTTTGCCAGATAAATACTGCACTCCCCACTCATGGACTGTCTTACCTGCTGGACTAAGCTATTTGGGTGACAACAGGTATAACTAATAAACTGGTACCTCAGGGTATATATAAATATTTAACAGTACACACATTGCAATACTGACATAAATTGGTGCTAGTTGCTGTAATGAATTCCACACACACTGTGGTTAATTTGATAAATGGTATGTACAGTTAACAAAAGTCCATATTATCTGAGAGACTGAAGAACTACATTGATGTGTCAAAAAATTAATGAGAACAACCAGGGCCAGTTTTAGCATCCATTGCACCAGGTGTGAAAATATTAGTTGATGACCTTTGCAAGTTTTTTCTGTGTGTCTGCAAGTAATGGCTTCAGCATAGTTTTCAGCTACATATGAAAAACATACAACATAAATTAATATTCATGCATGTTGATCCCAAGGTTAACACCAAACACCAACACTCGGTTTTGCACTTAATTGTAAAAATATTCTATTACGATGATTTGGACTGCCAGTGACATCTTTGGTTTCGAATTATCATCGCTTACTGTCTTGAATTACAATACTCATTGGGCATTTTTTTTTTATTTTCTTTTTTTTTTTTTTATATATATACTCTACGATTTTACAAAAATAAATGAATAAAAAATAAAGTTCAGCTCGGTGCCCAGCGTAGCAGCACTGCTTACACTGCCCTAAAACTAGCCCTGGGAACAACAACAGAATTAATACAGAAACTTACACTTTACAGGGATGTATCAATATGGGAAAGATTTATAATAACTTAAGGAGATCCAGACATTGCACCCACAAAAAAAAAAAAAAAGTATGCTTCAAGAAGAATGGGCATTTGCTCTCGGGTCATTCCATGTCAAATCATCCAGCTGAAACACAGTTTGACACCCAAGGTCGGGAGATTTTAATGAAACTTAGTGAGTTTGTTCTATACATGGATATATAAGCACACACACCAAATTTTTTTCTCGTTGTATCAATTAGTTTCAGAACTACAGCACCTCAAAGTTTTGGCAAAAATGCGTAAAAAGCAGGGAATCGCCCGTTCGGCTATCCTGTATACTTCTACGGTTTTTGCCATAAAAAAGTTATTTTTAAAAATAGAGTTAATTTTTTTTTGCATTTTGCTCAGCATTAAATGGTTAATGAAAATGTATGGTAAGATTGAGGTTTAATAGTCATTAATATAGCTAAAAAATTCCAAAAAGTGCAAAAATTAAATTTTCCGAAAATTTTGACCTGTACTTGAAAACTGTCCTATAACACGAGTCTCTCTCCAGATCCCTATAAACCCATTATACCACTGAAAGCTAGACAAAAAAAAAAAAAATGCAACAAAATGGTGTAATAAAATTAGTGGGATTTTGAGTTTTCGCAAACTTAGAGCCCGGATCAAAGTTCTAACTTTTGAAAATACCAAAGTCACACGTACCTACTAGACATGCCTACTGAAATATTTATTTTTTTATTTTTTAACATGAAGTGTTGTTCTCATCATGTAAATAACATAGAGACTTCAGAAAAATATTTACTTTTACAATGTACACTCTGAATTTTATTTTAAGTAGACTAATTTTACAACTGTTGTTGGAAGTGCTCATATAAATCATCAAACACAAACAAATGGAACATCATGGTTCAGGTCATCTGATATGAAACACAAAGGAGTTTCTTTAAGAGATCCATCAGCTGTCTTAGTGTAGATTACAGTAGGATGTAAAGAACAACTTAAATGACTCCAGTGGTAGAACTGCTTCCTTGTGGTGTAAGTTGAGTGCAGATGCTAAGAGTGCAGAGGCCAAAATAAAGCCATAGGGTGAATGGGAGGGGAACCAGAGTAGGGGTAGAAGGGTGAAAGGAACAAGCTGTGATATACAGACTCCATGTCTAGACAGGCTGGTGCCATCTGTTGCTCAGCATTTGTCTTTGTTTTTAGTCTGAACTGTGTAAGCTATCAAGTGATGATAATTTTTGTGTGCTGTCTGCTTGTACATAATTTGTAGTCTATTTTAGTGTTTTTTCTCTTTATTTGTAGAGTGTGTGTGTTTCTAATTATGGAAGCAGATTATTCTTTGGAATGTGGGTCTGAAAATGTATGCAAGGTAGGAACAGTGCTATCATCATCTTGTTCTAATAAAGGTTTAACAACAAAAAATGATATATTTATAATCAAAGAAAAATTAAATGAAGAGCAATTACAGTTATTGACTTGGAGAACAGGTTTCCAAAATTATGACAAAGAAGTTGACACTATTTGCTGTCATCACTGTTATTACTATTTTACTTACTTTGAACAAAGACAGAAATCTTGCTGTGACCCCTATAAAAGGCATTTAAAGCCTATTACAAACAAGAGAGATCTAAGAAAAATAACTTTGCAAAAAGAAAAATATCACAAAGAAAAACAACAACGTAAATTTAATACCTGGCCAACTTTTATGAAGTACCTGCTGTAAAACTTTATCTGAAGAAAATGAAGCAAAGGTGCATGAAGGAAATGCAGAGATTGATTAAGACTTAGTTGATCTGACCAAAAATGTTGATTTAGAATTGGCTTCAAGATTTACAGAAAAAGACAAGTTGAACAAGTCGTTAGAAGGAATAGAAGTCTCACCATTGAAGCTGCAATGAATTTCTTCGCATTCTAGAAATAACTATGCAAAAAGAAAGTTTAAGCAGGCTGAAGCCCAAATCAAAAAGAAATTATCCTTTGTTTTAAAAGCAGATGAAGCACACAGTGATGATACGGAAAGTCAATGAAAAAAATAAGAAAAATGAAGAAATTAAAAACAAATGTGCTGATATTGACAGACTAGTTGAGCTGATGAAAGTCAAGTTGAATAGCAATTTAAGTAAAAGAGAAAAAATACAAATACTAACTCTAGCACCTCAATCATGGTCTCGCAAGAGAGTTGCCACCGAGTTCAAAGTCAGAGTATATGGTTTGAAAGGCTCGGAACCTAACACTAGGAAAGGGGATCCTGGCTATACCTGGTCCAATTGAAGGGCATAAAACTTCCCCTGAAGTAATAGACACTGTTATAAATGTCTATGAAAATGATGAATATAGTATGATGATGCCTGGCGCTAAAGACAAGAAGAAAAATATGAAGAAAAATGAACATAACAAAAAAATGTGAAGAAAAATGAACATAACAAAAAAATGTGAAGAAAAATGAACATAACAAAAAAATGTGAAGAAAAATGAACATAACAAAAAAATGTGAAGAAAAATGAACATAAACAAAAACGATTATTATTATGTAATCTGAAAGAATTGTATTTTTCATTCAAACAAAAATACCCTGAAATAAAAATAGGTTTTTCAAAATTTTGCTGTTTGCGCCCAAAACGGTGTGTCTTAGCGGGATCCCCTGGCACTCATGCAGTGTGCGTCTGTGTAATTCACCAAAATGTGTATCTCTTAGCCTCTGCACTCAACTTACACCACAAGGAAGCAGTTCACCAGCTGATGGACAAACTTGTTTGCAGCAGGGAAAATAGAGCGTGTATGTTGCGTTGTTGCAGTGACTGCCCTTATAATAGTACTGAACCACTTGAGAAGTACTTAAGTGAGATTTTGGAAGATTATGATGGCGGTGATGAAATACAATTTTCACAATGGGTGAATGAGGAACGAATGAAACTACAGTCAATGAATCTCCATGTTCATGAATTCATAGAGTTGGTAACAGAAAAAGTAGAAGCTCTTATACCCATTCATATATACATTGACGGAAAAAAAAAATCCCAACACCGCGAAAAAATAGTTGTAGAGGAATGAAATGGCAGCAATACATTTGTACAAGTAACATACACTGCTGGACAACTGCTAAGGACGAATAATAAACGGCTACATAGCGCATAAAAAAGTAAGTGTGGTTGGATGCCAAGTGAAATAAAATAATGTCAGAATGCCAGGAGATTACAAGGAAGGCAATTTATTGTGCTCTGAAATCCAGAAGGCTTTGGAACGTGTTCAAGGGGCAAACAGGCCATTTTGTGCAGAATACGTAAACGTGAAAAAAATGCAATTACCGTCCGCAGGCGTTCCGGCGTAAGATGTCAATACGGGATATGGCCACCATGGAGGGCGATGTAAGATTCCACACGTCGTGTCATGCTTTGCACAACATTATCAAGCAGCTGTTGCGGTAATTTTTCCTATTCCTTTGTCAGTGCACGGATGAGGGTGTCCTTGTTTATTGGAGGGCATTGGCGACCAGCAAGACTCCTCCCCAAAGCATCCCACACATTTTCAATGGGATTCAGATCTGGAGAACGTGCTGGCCATACGAGGCGTTGAATATCCTCGCTCTCAAGACACTCCTGGACAGCGACTGTTCGATGACAAGTTGCGTTGTCGTCCATGAAAATGAATCTATCACCGACAGCACCACGGAACACGCGAACATGAGGTAGCAGAACATCATTAATGTATCGTTGGCCAGTCATAGTCCCAGTTGGAAGCACATAGAGGGACGTACGGCCATTGATCATGATGCCAGCCCATACCATGACACTACATGTCGGATATCGGTCCCTTTCCTGTATGTTTGCTGGACAATATGCAGTACCACTATCACGCCAGATCAGTTGTCGTCGAAAATCAGATGATAGACTGTATCTACTCTCATCTGAGAAGAGGACAGCAGACCAGTCGTTATCAGTCCAATTGCGATGTTGATGGCACCATTGCAAACGGGCGGAGCGGTGACGTCTGGACAATGGGATGCACACAACAGGACGGCGGGCGTATAGTCCTCCTTCATGCAAACGTCTGGCGACAGCTTTTCGGGAGATCCGCTTGCCAGTAGCAGCCATAAACTGATTTGCTACCTCACTAGCTGTGCTGCGCCGGTGTCTTTTTGTTGATAACACTATGTATCGATCTTCTGCAGGTGTCGTACTGCGAACACGACCTCCCCCGTGACGTTTGCTACACTCTCCATTTGTTTGAAATGATTTTTAAAGCCTTGAAACAACACTGTGGCTGACGTTGAACTCCCTGGCAACATCTGTTATTTTTCGCCCTTCTTCAATCTTGCCAATAATACGGCCACGCGTAAAATCTTCTAGGTGATGTCGGGAAGAGATACTGAAAATTGCAAATTCGTCAATTGATTCTTTCCCTTTCAACTTTGCGTTTGAATAACAACGGTCAATACGCGTCAAATCCTTTATATCTCTTATCAGCGCTATGACGTCACAAACAAGTTCCGCAATCCAAAATTTGCATACGCACAACACGTCTTACTGTATCCCGCACTTATGCTAATTTCCACATTTTCCTGCCTTCCATTTTATGGTTGCTATCGTTGCTATTGTCATCCGTCCTTAGCAATTGTCCGGCAGTGTATTTAATCGATTAAGGTTTCAAGATCACAGCTTATTGTAAGCGCGAGAAGAGCCATTTTAAATGCGAAATGCTGGTACATTAATAACCGGTGTAACCGCCAGAATGTTGAATGCAAGCATGCAAACGCTCATGCATTGTGTCGTACAGGTGCTGGATGTCAGTTTGTGGGATGGAGTTCCATGCCTGTTGCACTTGGTCGGTCAATACAAGGACGGTTAATGCTGGTTGGGGGTTACGCTGGAGTTTTCGTCCAATGATGTCCCATACATGCTCGATTGGTGAAAGATCTGGTGATCTAGCAGGCCACGGCAACATGTCGACACTCTGTAGAGCATGTTGGGTTACAACAGCGGTATGCGGGCGAGCGTTATCCTGTTGGAAAACACCCCTGGAATGCTGTTCACGATTGGCAGCACAACAGGTTAAATCACCAGACCGACGTAAAACTGTGCCGTCAGGGTGCGTGGGATAACTACGAGAGTGCTCCTGCTGTCATAGGAAATTGCTCCCCAGACCATAACTCCAGGTGTAGGTCCAGTGTGTCTCGGCCGCAGACAGGTTGGTTGCAGGTGCTCACCTGGCCTCCTTCTAACCACCACACGGACATCACTGGCACCCAAGCAGAACCGGCTTTCATCAGAAAACACAACAGATCTCCACTCCGTCCTCCAATGAGCTCTAGCTTGACACCATGACATCGCAAACGGCAGTGGTTTGGAGTAAGTGGAATGCACGCTACAGGGCGTCTGGCTCGGAGCTGTCCTTCAAGTAGCCGATTTGTAACAGTTCGTTGTGTCACTGTGGTGGCAACTGCAGCTCGAATTGCTGCCGCAGAATGGGTTAGATGCGTCACGGCCATACGCCGTACACGGCGGTCTTCCCTCTCAGTAGTGCCACGTGGCCGGCTGGAACCCGGTCTTCTTGAGGCAGTACCTTCCCTTGACCACCGCTGCCAACAATCATGCACAGTGGCTACATTCCTGCCAAGTCGTTCTGCAATATTGCGGAACGAAAATTCTCCTTCTCGTAGCCCTATTACACGACCTCGTTCAAACTCCGTGAGCTGTTGATAATGGCTTCTTCGTCTTCTTAAAGGCATTAAAGGCATTCTTGACTAACATCAACACCCTACGTCGAATCTCAACGATAACTAACGCTCACGAACGTTACAGCGCGTATTTACAGCAAACCTGCTTTGCATGTTCCGAGGGGCGCTACTAGCGCCACACGTATGCGTAGAGCGTGAAATGTGCATAGACGTCATCTTACAGATGTACTCTCACCGCCTACCAACTGTCGTTTATCTAACACAACCCCTTCGTGGTGTTGGGATTTTTTTCCCCGTCAGTGTATCTAAAATACAAAATGCTTACCTCAAAAGCAGAAAAGAAAACTTGAGGGATGATGAAGGATTGATCTTGATGGATTTTGCAGAAAACTACAACTTTGTTCTACAAAATGAGGTACAATCGTACCACTGGAGTCATTTAAGTTGTTCTGTACATCCTACTGTAATCTACACTAAGACAGCTGTTGGATCTCTTAAAGAAACTCCTTTGTGTTTCATATCAGATGACCTGAACCATGATGTTCCATTTGTTTATTGTGTTCAGCAGAAAACAACAGACTTCATAAAAACTCATTTTCCATGTATAAATAAAGTGGAATATTTCAAAGACGGTTGTGCTGCTCAGTACAAAAATTTTAAGAGCACGATGAACTTGCGGGAACACAAAACAGATTTTGGGTTAGATGCTTGCTGGTCTTTCCATGCCACAAGCCATGGAAAAAACTGTTTGTGATGGGATTGGTGGAACAGTAAAAAGAACCGTAACAAAGAAAAATCTTCAGAGTGTTTACCAATCCACACAAATTACAAATGCCTACCAAATGTACGAGTTTTGTTGTAGTCTGTTTTCCAAAATATCTTTCTTTTTTTTAAATGAAGAAGAAATCAACAGCAGTAGAAAGATACTTGCAGAACAATTTTCTAAGGGGAAAACAATACCTGGGAAAAGGAGTTATCATTCTTTTAGTCCCTTAACAACAGATGAAATCACAGCAAAACATACAAGTCTGGATCTTGAAATATGTCTTAGATGGAATTTTACTACAGGGGCTTAAGAAACATCAATGCTGCAACTTGTAGTTCCAAGTCTACAGAATTATGTTGCATGTGTGTATGAAGGAAACTGATGGGTTGGACTGGTCAGTAAAATTAACAAAGAAGAAGGAGATTACTCAATCATATTTATGCATCCACATGGTCCTTCAGAAACATTTTATTGGCAGAAACGACAAGATGAGTGTCCTGTACCCCCTCAGCACATTTTATGCGTGGTTGATACCCCTGAAGAGGTTTCGCAACTGGGACGTTTTTACAGAATTGAATCTACATCTAAGAAAATAATTGCCGAAAAATATAATATTTTTAAAGAAAATTGTTAAAAAATGTTCAAGATTGTAAAGAACTTAAAATCTACCTGTAAAGCACTAAATACAATAATTTAAATTGACTATGATTTATATGCTTCCGATCTACAACCTTGACAGTTGTAAAATTAGTTTACTTAAAATACTCTAACATAAAATTAAGAGTACATTGCAAAAGTAAATTATTTTTCTGAAGTCTTTATGTTATTTACATGATGAGAATACTTCATATTAAAAAATAAAAAAATAAATATTTCAGTAGGCATGTCTAGTAGGTACGTGTGACTTTGGTATTTTCAAAAGTTGGAACTTTGATCCGGGCGCTAAGTTGGCGAAAACTCAAAACCCCACTAATTTTATTACACCATTTTGTTGCATTTTTTGTCTAGTTTTCAGTGGTATAATGGGTTTATAGGGATCTGGAGAGAGACTCGTGTTATAGGACAGTTTTCAAGTACAGGTCAAAATTTTCGGAAAATTTAATTTTTGCACTTTTTGGAATTTTTTAGCTATATTAATGACTATTAAACCACAACCTTACCATACATTTTCATTAACCATTTAATGCTGAGCAAAATGCAAAAAAAAATTAACTCTCTATTTTTAAAAATGACTTTTTTATGGCAAAAACCGTAGAAGTATGCAGGATAGCCGAACGGGCGATTCCCTGCTTTTTACGCATTTTTGCCAAAACTTTGAGGTGCTGTAGTTTTGAAACTAATTGATACAACGAGAAAAAAATTTGGTGTGTGTGCTTATATATTCATGTATAGAACAAACTCACTAAGTTTCATTAAAATCTGCCAACCTTGGGTGTCAACCCCTGGATGATTTGACGTGGAATGACGCTGAGGTTAACTCAGTCTTGTGAAAAACTATTAGGATATGGTGCTCTACTGGTTGAAGTGCTATGAGAACAGCAAATGAGTTCATTACATAAAAGTTCAGCATCTCCTGGGCAGAACTATAGTCTAAACCAGCGGTTCCCAACCTTTTTTCTCTCTCGCAAACCCCTTTCAACATTATATTGTTGTCGCGAACTCCTGCACCTATTTCTGGTCATCTAATAAGTAATATAACAGATTTGTACGTGCATTCTTAAATGTTACCAGTACTTACAGTTTCTTTCACAGAAGTTACTTTTCTTTTTATAGAAATTCCTGTAACTTCAATACAAAAAATTATTTTAGGAATACATATTTCGTAAAACTAAAAGGATTTTAACATCAAAAAGTATACCTACTGTATTATTAAATGTAAATTAATGGTTAAATAACTTGGAAACAAGTAGGAATTTTAAGACTTAAGAATCAAAGTAAATCACAGATTTAATGGTGTTTCTGGGCTTGTTTAGTACAACAAAGTGCATCAATGTTCAGTTTGAAAAAACAAAGTCTCTGATCTGGTTCTGCATCAAGTTTGTTTAGATATTTTGACTTCAGCGAGATGCATGCAGAAAAAACTCTAACACATGTAGATAGTTGAAAACAACAAAAGTATTTTAACAGCCTTGTCACTAGCAAAGCATACTCTGATTTTAATGCAAGACAAAGGCTTTCAACTCTTGAATAATGTTTGAAGTACAAAATCAGTTGAAATATCAGTAAGATTTTCTTTTTCTGTCAGAGTTGTTAGAAGCCAACATCATGAAAGACTCATCAAATGGATTACGAATCCAATTCAATTTCTTGGAAACTGGTGGAAAATACTGCTTAATATTCGCTGTTAGGGACTTCACAAAGGCACATGATACAGCATTGTAAGACACATCAATTATAACAAATGTCTTTCAGAGTGCTTCAGCTACTTAGCAGTTGCCTTCCAATTATGGTGTTCACTGTAATGATGATCTGAATCCATATTTTATTATTATTAAAAAACAACACCAACAACAATCCTGCAGGTATGTATAAGAAATTATGTTATGCCATGCATTTGCAAACTTACTTTTCAACCTAAAGATGGTGAACACTTGAATTTCATACAGGAAAAATCGCCCATTCCGGAGTAATTATTTTGCAGACATAAGAGTTTCATCAGTATAGAATTTTGTACAAATTTTGGGAGTTGAAATTGCAGTTGAAAGTATGCCATACTTGCCAACTTTGGAAAATGTGCATCAGTAAAATTTTTGCGTGAATGCCATAATTTACCACAAAACAAAACATAATTATATTAATAAATATGCAGTAAAAATTTCTGTATATGCCACAATAACTAAACTAGTATTATCTGTGTTTAAAATAATAATTTGAAAAACCATAAAGTAAAATCTTAATTTTGTTCAATGTTAGCCTTGCCCTGTGGTGTTTCAATACTAAACTAAAATTTTCATTTGCTGATATCTTTGTTTCCCTTCTATTTTCTTTATTATCGTTTTTTTTAATGCCTTTGGATTACAATTTTATCCATCATGAATGCATGACAGCTTTCACTATTTTAGATAAAAGATGAATAGTGTAACTTTGAAAATATAAATATTTTTGAAAACAACCATGCATCAATTTTTACAAAATTTTCAGCTTCGTCACTTTTGCTTTTGGGCCCCCCCCCGTTTATCAAACTGAAGGGCCAAATTTTTTTTGAAGGTGGGGGGAGGGGTATTTATTTAAAAATGCAGGATACATGTTCTGATCATCGTTGGGGGGAAAAAACATTATGGGGGAAATCTTTGCTACATTGGACTTCCGTTTTCAGACATTTTCCCTCCATTTTCAAGTTTAAATGCAAATATTTATGAAATAAAATTATATTTAACAACAATACTAGGCAGAGGAAACATCACGAGAAAAATAAAATTACGATTACGGGAGAAATCTTCACTGCGTATAACTTCCGTTTTCGAAAGTTTTGAAAGATGAAACTTCTTTCGAAAGTTTAGAAAGTTTCAGGCGGAAAACATCCTCCACCACTACTAATTGCCCCAAAATTTCTGTTCAGTTATGCATCGATCTTGAGGATAACCCAAATCCTAACGGAAAAGGAGAAATTCCTTGAAGCCATCAAACTCTCATGCCTAAAGATTACAGCAGAATTTTTCGCCGCCAAATTTCCGTTTTCGGAAATTTTTCATCCATTTTCAAACTGAAATACAAATATTTATGGAATAAAATGATATATAACAACAATACTGGACAGAGGCAACATCACAGGAAAAAGAAATTAAGATTACGGATTTTTTCTATTTCGTTTACTTCCGTCTCTGAAAGACGAAATAATGTCCCGATGCACATTTTTACGAATTGGTAAAATTCTTCGATGCGAAGTTTTACACGCAGAGAAAAATTTCCAATGCATATTTTTACGCGTCAAGAAAAAAATTCCCGATGCATATTTTTATTTGTTGGTAAACTTTCGATATGTAAACACACTCTTCGATGCGTACTAGATGCGTAATTACGCATTTGGGAGAACTCTGGTCGGCACCGTCACTTGAGCACTCCCGTGGAGAGAGAGCTACCACACGATATCATGAAGCGGAGCCATCATTATACTTGGCGGCACCGCACGAAGCCGGTGAGTCAAAGATGACATCATCGCGTAACACAGCGCTTGTAAGGTCCGGTAGAAAATCTAAGTGGATGGTTGAAGGGGATTCAAATATTTCGATTGAGCAATCAAAATATTAAAAAATCTGTAAAAAAAGATTTCTATCCGTAAATCAGTAAAATTAAGCAGAAATCCATAAATTTTACAGATAATCCGTAAAAGTTTGCAAGTATGAGTATGGACCTTATACACTGACGGAAAAAAATCCCAACACCAAGAATGGGTTGTGTTAGATAAACGACAGTTGGTAGGCGGTGAGAGTACATCTGTAAGATGACGTCTATGCAAACTGTGCGCGCAGCGCATACGTGTGGCGCTAGTGGCGCCCCTCGGAACATGCAAAGCAGGTTTGCTGTAAATACGCGCTGTAACGTTCGTAAGCGTTAGTTATCATTGAGATTCGACGTAGTGTGTTGATGTTAGTCAAGAATGCCTTTAAGAAGACGAAGCCATTATCAACAGCTCACGGAGTTTGAACGAGGTCGTGTAATAGGGCTACGAGAAGGTGGATTTTCTTTCCGCAATATTGCAGAAAGACTTGGCAGGAATGTAGCCACTGTGCATGATTGTTGGCAGCGGTGGTCAAGGGAAGGTACTGCCTCAAGAAGACCGGGTTCCGGCCGGCCATGTGGCACTACTGAGAGGGAAGACCGCCATGTACGGCGTACGGCCGTGGCGCATCGTACTGCGTCTGCGGCAGCAATTCGAGCTGCAGTTGCTACCACAGTGACACAACGAACTGTTACAAATCGGCTACTTAAAGGACAGCTCCGAGCCAGACGTCCTGTAGCGTGCATTCCACTTACTCCAAAGCACTGCCGTTTGCGACGTTAGTGGTGTCAAGCTAGAGCTCTTTGGAGGACGGAGTGGAGATCTGTTGTGTTTTCTGATGAAAGCCGGTTCTGCCTGGATGCCAGTGATGGCCGTGTGTTGGTTAGAAGGAGGCCAGGTGAGCGCCTGCAACCAACCTGTCTGCGGCCGAGACACACTGGACCAACACCTGGAGTTATGGTCTGGGGAGTAATTTCCTATGACAGCAGGAGCACTCTCGTGGTTATCCCACGCACCCTGACGGCACAGTTGTACGTCGGTCTGGTGATTCAACCTGTTGTGCTGCCATTCACGAACAGCATTCCAGGGGATGTTTTCCAACAGGATAACGCTCGCCCGCATACCGCTGTTGTAACCCAACATGCTCTACAGAGTGTCGACATGTTGTCGTGGCCTGCTAGATCACTAGATCTTTCACCAATCGAGCACGTATGGAACATCATTGGACGACAACTCCAGCGTTACCCCCAACCAGCATTAACTGTCCCTGTATTGACCGACCAAGTGCAACAGGCATGGAACTCCATCCCACAAACTGACATCCAGCACCTGTACGACACAACGCATGAACGTTTCTGTGCTTGCATTCAACATTCTGGCGGTTACACCGGTTATTAATGTACCAGTATTTCACATTTAAAATGGCTCTTCTTGCGCTTACATTAAGCTGTGATCTTGAAACCTTAATCGATTAAATATGTTACCTATACGAATGTATTGCCGCCATTTCATTCCTCTACAACTATTTTTTCGTGGTGTTGGGATTTTTTTTTTTCTGTCAGTGTATTAGGATGCAGTAAAAATTTTTTTTTCAAATGTTTCATTTATTCAATAATTCTAACTGGACATATTTTTTACCAGTACAGAGCCACTCATATTGGCTTTAAAAATTCCCTGAGTTTTCCAGAAGATAATTTTGCGGGGAATTTCAGGTAAAATTTACAGATTATGTATAACTCCATGATAATATACGTACTAAATGCCACATCTATAACGCAATACATTCAATGCAAGAAGAACAAGAAAGATGACACCGAATTTTCGGGTGTTATGAATAAGTCTTTTGAGTAAGAAAATTGGAATTTATATGAGAAACATTTTGCAGCAGAAACGCTCTCAAACAAAGAAATAATTTTTCAGATCAGACTGCTAGAAACAGAGATACGGACAAATATAAGATACGAATCTACGCCCCTGGCGGGGAAAAAAATGTGCATTTTAGGAAGAAAGGTTTTTCGATGTGAGCGGTATCGGTCCAAGAAAAAAAAATTAGTTCCAGTTTTCAGGAGCTCAGATTTTGCTGCAAATACATCAGAAGCAGAAATTAAAACTTATGCCCCCTTGTGGACAAACCATTCTTTACCAAATATTAGAAATTACATAAAAATTCTTCCATCAGGAGCTGCATGCGATATAAGAATTTTTCAAATTGGAGTTTTAGAAGCAGAAATATTGGGGGGAAACACAATTTACCTTTGCACCCCCTAACGGAGAGTTACGATTTACTTGAAAATTTTGAATTTATAGGAAAATATTTCGCATCGGAAACACCATCCAACAAAGAAGGAATTTTTCAAATCAGACTCCTAAAATTACAGATATTGACAAGAAGATATACACATCCATGCCTCCTGGTGTAGAAGCCATGCATTACTTTAAGAAGAAAATATTCCTAAAAGGTTTGTTGATAAGAGTAGTATTGGCCCACAAATGAATATTTTTCAATTAAGATTTTAGTAGCTCAGATTTCGCTGCAAATACATCAGAAGTGGAAATTAAGACTTATGCCCCTGGTGGCCAAACCATTTTTTACCAAAAATTAGAAATTATATGCAAAGGATTTCCCATCATCAGGAGCTGTATCCGGTGCAGAAAGAATTTTTCACATCAGAGTTTTAGAGGCAGAGGTATCGGGGGATACACAATTTACCTTTACGTCCTCTAGCGGAAAGCCTATGAATTACTTGAAAATTTTGAAATTATATGAAAAACATGTCACACCGGAAACTCTATCCAATGAAGGAAGAATTTTTCAAATTGGACCATTATAAGCAGAGATATTGACAAAAATTAGACGTACATCTACGCCTCCTGGCAGTGAAACCGTGCAATATTTCAAGAAGAAAATTTTCCGAAAACGTTTATCGACGTGAGTGGCATCGGTCCACGAACGAATTTTTTCAATCGAGATCTTAGAAGCTCAGATTTTATGGCAAATACATCAGAAGCAAAAATTAACACTTACGCCTCCTGGTGGCCAAAATATTTTTTACAAAAAAAAAAAAAAAAAAAATGTATGCAAAAGATTTTCCACCAGGAGCTGTATCCACTGAAGAAAAGATTTTTCAAATAAGAGTTTTAGAAGAGATATCGGGGAAACCTAATTTACTTTTATGCCCCCTAGCGGAAAATCTATGCGTAACTTGAAAAAGTAATTATACCTAAATACTTTTTGACAAATGGAATCGAAAGATAAAAGAATTTTTTCAATTAGATGTTTAGAAGTTAGAAGCAAACATATGGAATAAAATGTGTTTTGAATTCGATATCTGTATTTACGCCCTCTAGCGGCAAAATTGTACATCGTAAAAAAAAAAAAAAAAAAAAAAAACGACACGAAAGATCATTTGCATATTTCCAGCTTCCAATGCAAAAAGAATTTTTAAAATCGGACTAATAGTTGCAGATATGGGTTTACAGATGGACGGACAGACAGAAACCGATTACATCAGCACGATCATTTTTTCAAAAGACGTGCTAAAAAAGGTATCATTGTACAGTTGAATTGCTGGCAGAAATTTTCGAGTTTTCCGTCGTCCGTAGCGGATCGACAATTTCCATAACATACTAGATATTTTCCGTCGTCCATAGAGGACCAAAGATTTCCACAGCATACTCGATATTTTTCGTCATCCGTAGTGGACCCACGATTTCCATAACATACTGGATGTTTTCCGTCATCTGTAGCAGCCCGACGATTTCGATAGCATACTCGACGTTTTCCGTCGTACGTAACGGATCGACGATATCCATAGTAACTACATAAAACCCTTAGTACTTGGAATCGCTGAATCTCCCCCCCCAACGCTTGGTCTTAAAGCGTCAAGCGGAACTCGGTGCGCACGGAGAACGTAGTGTGCCGAAGTACCGACGATGACGATGTGGCATGGCGGTTCTGGGCAACAATGGCGTAAAATCTGCCTTTTGCGGCAAGATGGTGCAAGACTTTTTTGTTTTGGCACACTCTGGTGCAGAATTTTCATCCCTGTTAACTGCATACGCATTACGCAAAAAATTATCAATTTAATTTTCTCACACTTTTTTTTTTTGCAAAAATCTGGAAATCATTTCTCCCCAAGTTTTCCCTGACTTTTAGCCTTATTTTCAGAGTCTCTGATTTTTCCCAGTTTCCCGGTCGGCTGGCAACCCTGCAGTATTGCTTCAAAATCTTCTGTTTTACCACATATTATTAAAGAGCCTAAAAGTGGACTACAATCCTTATATTGACTGACTGAAGTTGGCAAAACAGAACACTGCTAACAGTAGTGCATAAGCTGATGCACATTCAATCAATTTTTAAATGCTTAATCAGTTTACAACATTTTTAAGGTTTTCAGTTATGTAACAAATAATGAATTTACATTTTACTTAAATTGCTAATTTATTCATTACTATGTTGCAGTTATTCATACATCAAATTATTGCAAATGAACTGCAACAGTTTGCAAATTGTCATAATTTTTTTATAGTAGTAGCTCTAATTCCACATACCTGATATTTATTACTGATTTGCTGTCCTGCCCAAGCTGCATATTTTAGGTTTTCTCTCTTCTTCAGTGCTGGACACCTGGGTGAAGCCGCAACATTACTAGAAGCCTGAAACAGAAGCAAACAATTTGTGATCACCTTTAACATAAAAGTACTTTTAAATGACAATAAATATAACATTCCTATGGTTACAAAGTTATAAATTCTAATAAATGACAGACCTATCAGCAAAGCATAATATAATAAGAAAACAACAGAGGATGGAGTAGGTAAAAGGGCAACAAGGAAGCAAATTGTTTGGATTAAAGGTTTAGGGTAGATGACATATGGATTGGAGACCTGAGATAAGTGGAACATGGTATTTTCATCAGTGTGTAAATGTATAGTAACTCACTAAGAATTAGGAAGATGTACTTTGTATATGAGCATTGGGACTTCTTTTTCCCACCCTTTTCTGTTCAATGCCTCACCCTGCATTCTCTTTTCAATGCCCCATGCTTCTGAAACTCTTAATTAAAACTGTGTGTTGTGTATTTAACATGGAGCCCAGAAAACTGTCAATACACATATGCTATATCCTGAGGGTAACATGCAAACTATCAAAAGTGTGGAAAATAATTATTAACTCTAGAATATTTCCCTCATAAAGAGTTGAAACCACATACAGGGTGTATCAGAAATGGTCAAAACTTTAAGGGGTTATAGAACACGGCACAAGGAACAATATTTGTAATAAAAGGCGTGGTCGGAAGCCACGCGGTTAGCTGTAGAAGGCACTTGCCGGCGCGTTTTGCACACTTCGTCATTCGCAAGCTGTACAAGCCACTGAGATGCAGCAGTATTCCAATGCAGAGAAGGTCGATATCCATTTCATGTACGGAGCCGCGAACAGCAACGCCGTCGAAGCTCAAGGACTGTACCGGAGCGTTTTCCACATCGGTCAGTGCCCAATCGCTGGACCTTTCAGCACTTGCACAGACAACTGTGAGAGACAGGGTCGTTCCTCGGCCACAGACAGGACGCAGTCTGTTCATGGATGGTGAGAACACCGAATAGGATAGAGGCGATTCTGGAAGATTGGCCAGAAGGCAGCACTTGAGTGATGGCACATATCCACGGAGTGAGTCATACGACGGTATGGTGTGTGCTTCATGAAGAACACCTCCACCTTTACCATTTCCATGGGGTCCAGGCCTTACAAGAATCGGATTTTCCTCGCCGTATGACATTTTCACGCTTGTTCCTGCAACAGTGCAGCCAGAGTTTGCAGCATCTGTTCTGTTTACCGATGAAGCAACGTTCACATGCGACAGCATTTTTAGTACACATAACGAGCATGTGTGGGCCACTGTCAATCCGCATGCAACATGGGTGCGGGGCACCCAGCAGCGTTTCTCCGTTAATGTGCGGGTGGGGAAAATTCACGACTACGTCATTGGCCCGTATCTCCTACCAGACCGCCTCAACGGAACAAGCTACCGTATTGTCCTGCAGCAGGTCCTGCCTGAGTTACTGGAAGTTGTGCCACCACATTTCCGTGCAAACATGTGGTTTCAGCACGACGGAGCGCCAGCCCATTACACCAGGGAAGTGTGGAACTACCTGAACACTCAATTTCCGAACCGATGGATTAAGCGCGGTGGTCCCATCGCTTGGCCCACTAGATCACCTGATCTCTCCTGCCTGGACTACTTTTTCTGGGGTCATCTGAAGAGCCTCGTGTACGAGATGCCCTTTAACTCTCCTGAGGACCTTGTCCCCTGCATTAACGCCGCTGCTGGCGAAGTATGGTGACATGCCCGGAATCCTCCAAACTGTACAGCAATCGCTCCGTCGCCACTGTGGGGCATGTCTTACGGTAGGTGGACATTCCTTTAAACAATTATTGTAAAATATATGCAAATCCCTTTTTGTGCATGATCCATTCATAAAGATTATTCCTTTGCCATGTTCTTCATCCTTAATGTGTTTGCGCATTAACATTGCACATTCGACCACACCTTGTATTACAAATATTGTTCCTTGTGCCATGTTCTACCACCCCTTAAAGTTGTGACCATCATTTCTGATACACCTTGTATACATTTTTGTAATGAGTGAGAGGACTGCCTTTTGGAGAGTAAGGATCACACTTCTTATTACCTTGCCCCATATTACCCGTAAATTCAGGTTTCAATACCTTTAGAACAAGAAACCACGGCAACCATAAATTCTTTTGTGAAGTTCTCAAAAAAAAAAAAAAAAAAAAAAAAAGTAATCAATTTTGCTTTTAACCATTATCAACAGCTTGGAAATAAATTCAGCAGCAATTTCAGGGTTTCCAGTAAAACCTGATAGCACTTTCTGTAAGTCTGGCAATAGAGCACATGTACAAGTGAATGGCGTTTTATCAAAATGGTTTTCTATTGGTGCAGGAGCCAGACAAGGTTGTGTAATGTCAACCCTGGTTGTTTAATACTTTACGGATGCATCCAAGCGTGATGCCAAAATGGATAACACTGGTTTATGTCTTGGTAATATGCATGTGTGCAGATTGCTGTATGCTGATGACACAGTCCTGTTGGCAGAGAGCAAAAGTGAGTTGTAGAGTATGTTGTTCCAGATGTACGAAGTTTGTATGAAATTCAAATTGAATATAAATAAAAGAAAAACCAATGTTGTGGTTTTTGAGTGAGGAACTGGTAGTTGTAAGATAAGTCTAAGGCACAGTAGTGATTGACCAGGTGAATGAGCTCGTATATTTGGGAAGCATGTTTGACAGAGAAATTAGATGGTGAAATTACTAGGCAAGTGAATTCTTTTTGAAAGTCATAGCTGCCTAAGGAGGATTTCACAGGAATGATGAGTTCTCAAGGAAGTTCTGAATGGTTGTGTATGAAAGTGTAATTGTTCCTACTCTGATGTATGGCAGTGAAAACTAGGTACTGCAGAAAAGACAAAAAGGAGTCATTTGTGTGCTGGGGAGATGCATTACTTACGGAGGGTTTGTGGTAAGACAGGTACTGATTCTGTGATAAATGAAGATGTGTTGCAGACGTGTAATGTGAGGCAAAATGTTGTTAGTAAGGTGGAGACTAATATTCTTAAGTGCTTTGGCCATGTTGAAAGAATGAGTGATGAGGTACTGACTAAGAGAATTTTTTGAGCCCAAGTGGCAAGAAAGAAAGGTAGAGAAGGCCAAGGAAATCATGGGAGGACCAGATTCAGGAACGTCTGCTTGAAAAAAAGATTATGAGTATGAAGTAGAAAAGGTCTTGCGTGCGGCGTGTGGTGGATGTCAATGAAGCTTGAGCTGTGTGCAGAGTTCATTGCAAATGGAAACATTTGATACACGTACAGTAGGTAAATTCTAGTTCTTTCAGTTAAATGTGCACTTGGCACATGGCCTTTCTTTGAGGAGCTAACCTCTGAATCTCAGAGAACCGCTTAATGATATGTATGTATGTACACTATATTGAAAAAAGTCACCAGACAACCCTTCAAAAGCAAATGAACGGATCCGCTGTGTTGTTAAGATGCATGGTACAGCTGCAAATGGCATAAAAACAAGCCTGCAGCTGACTGCGATCATATCGCAATGTGAAGTTGAGTGAAAATGTCACGGCGGGAGACAACACAACCGACTTTCAGAAAGGAAACATTTTTTATTTATTTTTTTCGATTGAAGGTTTAATGACCACCATGAGCAACTTGATGGGTTATAAGCAGTCGCCTGTCCCTAATTTAGGGTCACTAGTTCCAGGGAAAGGAGAAAGCCAGGGCCGTAAGACAAACACAACATCCATGACTCACCGGGATTCGAACCTGGACCCTTTTTGGACGAATGGTCATAAGCCAGAAAAGAAAAATTGTTGGGTGTTATATTAGTGGGTTGTCCATAAGAGAAACAGAGAGGAGTTTAAAAATAGCCAAGTCAACTGTTTTGGATGTACTGAATAAATGGAAGACACATGGCGTGCCTGAAGCAGCAAAATGTACCGGCAGACCAAAGAAAATCAGTGACTGAGGACGTTGAAGCCTCAGGAGTGGTTACTACACAAGACCTCAATGTACAGGTGAGTAAAAATGCTGGAACCTCGGTATGTACACGTACCATTTGCAGAGAACTTCCTTCCATGGGTTAATGTGGTCGTGCGGCTGCTCATAAGCCTTTCATCTCCACTAGGAATGCTACTCGTTGTTTAGCATAGTGTAAAGAACATTTATCATGGACTGTAGATAAATGGAAACAGGTCCTATGGACTGATGAATCCAGATACACAATCCATCAGTCTGATGGCCGTGTGTGGGTTTGGCAGCAGCCGGGGGAACGCTATTTACCACAGCTTCAAACTTTACTACGGTCAAGTTTGGAGCTCGCAGTGCACTCGTGTGGGAGTGTTTTTTGTGGTATGGTCCCGGCCCATCGGTTATCGTGGACAAACCTGTTAACCAGCATGTCTACCTCGATATTCTGGACAATTATGCCCTACCAACTCTGTGTTAATAGTATGGAACCGAACCTTGTTGGTACCAGCAGGATAATGCACCCAGCCATAAAGCAAGGACTGTTATGGCGTGGTTTGACGATAATTCTGTATCGTGTGTGGACTGGCCAGCACAGAGCCCTGATCTAAATCCCATAGAGCACCTATGGGATGAATCAGAGCGCTGCATAAGAAGTTTGTAATGTCCGGTGAATTTTGTCAATATATATATATATTGTATGTACTTTCTGTAAGTTTTGACACATAGATCATCAATGGTGTCATGCTTGTGTTGAAAGATAAATTCCCATATCCTATCAACATTTTTATCTGCTCTGTTTATGAATGGCTTCCCAAAATGCTATTTGTCTTGCACCAATATTGGACACCTTTAAATTGTGAAAACCGCTCAACCATTTGTCCTCCGAATACAGAATAACCTCACAAAAGCAGTTTGTAACATGAAGCATGTTGCTAAAGTGTATCATGATGGCCATACATAAGGTTTGCATACAATTCAGCAAATATAATTGAAGTTCTATTATTTCATAAGTTTTTACACAGAAATGGAGGGAAAAAAATGTAAATGTGCTGCAAAAATTCTACTTCCACACTCTAAAATAGAAATAATAAACTTAAATGAAGCTATTTGGGCATGGGAGGAGGATTACAACCGAGAGTTCCTGCAGTGCCATGTCATGAGGGTGGTTCAAAAAGTTCATAGTCTAACACACAGGGGAAAGTTGTGCCATTATAATTCCTTTTTCATTTTTTAACACAGCCCATGGCCATTAAAACATACTTCTTCCACCAATGCTCTAGTGCCTTGATACTTACGGAAAAAAAAAAAGAAAAAAAAATGATCTTGGTCTACCAACCATGCACCCTCAACTGCGACCACCTCATAGTCATATCATTTCCTGTAGATGTTTTTCTTTAGCTTGGGGAACAAATAAAACTCACTAAGGGGCACGGAATGGAGAATTTGTGTGTGCGGAAAAGCTCACCCTGCAATCTGTATGGCAGTCTTTGCAGTCTGGCAGGTGTGACTCAGTGCATTGTCTTGGAAAGAAAGAAGACACCCTTTCACAATTTTCTGTGTCTCTTTTCCTTGCTAGATGCATGAAGGTGACATACACGAGACTGGCATAGCATACAGCAGTGAGAGTAGTGCCCTTTGACAGGTACCATATTTTTCAGCTGATAAGTCGATATGGAATATAAGTTGAATGGCTCAAATTTCTCTCTATTTCCTTATCTTCATTCAAAGATAAGTTGACCCTGAGTATAAGATAAGGTTAGAACAAGAACTGTTCTGTTCTGAAAAATCCTTAACTATATTTTTAATGTTTTAGTAAATTAAAAAAAAAAAAAAAGAAGACGAGAAAGTGAGTAACCTACAGTATTTTTCTTTTCAGCAGTCAAATATCGTAAGTTTTTTTTTTTTTACTCTCACGAATTGGAGCTACCATATTTCTTCCCTTCGACTTCTCAGAGACAAATTAAAATTAGAAGCAAAAATAAAAAAAGGATTTTGATTTCAATCAAAAACATGAAATAAATTAAGATAAGCGTGATAAATGTACACAACTGTTGATTTTAATCGAGCTGAGATATACGATTCACAGATTGACAAAGTGAAGAAAAACTACCTTTACAAGCCAGTGGCCATCCCCATTCTTAAAGTACATGCACAGCTGTGCGATTGTCATCAGCCAATCAACTGTGTGGCAGCACCCATTGTAGTTCTGGTGGCTTCGTAAAACCAGGGGTAAACATCACCAATGGGAATTTGGCGAGATCATGCGGGGAAGGCAATTAATATATGACAGCTACCACTCAAGTCGGTCACAGCTATTTTAATCATTTTTGTGTCAAATAGAAATATCCATTTCAGTACCATTTAAACAAGTTCTTAGTAAACAGAACATTACATTCTGAATGCTCTTTTTTTTTTTTTTTTTTTGATTGGAGGTTTAACGACCACCGTGAGCAACTCAATGGGCTATAAGCAGTCGCCCGTCCCTAATTTAGGGTCACTGGTTCCAGGGAAGGGAGAGAGCCAGTGCCGTAAGACAAACACAACATCCATGCCACACCAGGATTCGAACCCGGACCCCGTTCGGACGAATGATCAGAGGCCATCGCTTAGACCACTGCGCCACCGGGGTGGCTGAATGCTGTTCAAACGGGTTCTTATAAACATAATATTGAGTTTCGGGCACTCAGACCATGACACAATTTAAGTCACAGTTTTTTTTTCTCATTGAGAAATTTCAATTACCAATCAACAGAGTAGCAGAATGTAGACAGACGTATGTACACTGTACATGGTTAGTTTCCAAATTATTAGCAGATTTTGCACATAGTTTTTTCTTGTACATAAAAAAAAAATATTTACAGCAATTAAAACACTTCAGCTTTACTCAGATTAATATACCGTAATTTTCGGACTAAGAGCGGCATTGGCGTAAGGGCAGCAGGTGAGAAATTTTGCAATCTTGGAAGCAAAAGTTGCCGTAAGGGCCGCATCTGTGAAGTTGTGGTGCTGCGCAGAAAGCTAAATTATCTTCCTTATTTTCATGAATTAACAACTCACACCCAATGTGATTATATGTATACTTCAAAGGCTAATTCTGCAACTCAGTGAGGATCTGCTTTATACACTTATTTTTTCATACTGGCAACATTTTTTATTTGTTTGCCTTCATTAAATGCTCAAAACCATTTATGTAATTTATATAAATCCCAATTAATCTTAAGACTCCCGTTAGAATTTCGCATTGCTTGTAAAACCGCACAATTGTCTAAATTCCATTCAATGTGGATGTCTGCTACAGGATGGTTCTCTGTTCACCGCAATAGAATGCGTCTTAGAAGTAATTAACTTATAAATCATCGCTTGTAACGCTTTCGATTAATGTTTTCTTTAATAATATGTTCTTTCTATGTTATGCTTTTTTCTCTCATCTAAAGATGTTTTTGTTAGAATGAAGTTGCGTTTCCTTTTACCAGTTGCCTCGCACGTGTTCGCGGATCTGGCTGTCAACACTTCGAAACAGTGGTGCCGCTTTCTCTCTTTCAAGTGGTTTGACCTACTTTTGTTTACTGAACCTTCACGTTGAGCTCCGCTTTTATATGAATGGGAAAGCTCTCCCATCTTTTTTTCTTTTCCAGCCGAAGCCTTCAACTTCGACTATCGTCAGTCAATAAAATAAATGAATAAAATCGAAGCAAAACTCAGGAGCACAAAGCCAAGAAATGCCTGTATTGCATGCCAGATTAACCAAAAAGAGTTAACAGAATTTGTCTTTCCGTCCCGCCAGTATTGTTTGGAATAGGTCTCTGCTAATGGAATAATCCTGGGACAGGCTTTTGAATTGTTCATGTTCTTAAGCTTTTGTTCAGGGAAGTGCCCATCAAACCGGTCTCCCCACCCCAGTGAAAATCACCGTTCCTTCCCTTGGTTGCATCGCACCTTCCTGCATGATGTATGCTGCAGCCAACGAAAGAGATACGCTGGGCGCGCTCAAGGTAGGGTGCGCTATCCACAGAAGCCTCGGACGTCACGCTACTCGTCTGTGTGCTTATGTCCCCATTCATCCCCTATGCAAAGGACATTTGAGTCAGGCATTCCTGTTCTCTCCCACTTTCCCTCCAAAACCAACATCAGGACAGCGGAGTTATCATTTAAATAGATGTGTCTAACCAGTAGAAAGAGGGGAACACATGATCACAGTCGAGTTTGTGAAAAAAAAAAATACGTGGTTTGAAAAAATTTACCAAGCATCTGCATGAAAAAAAAAAAAAAAAAAAAAAAGGGAAGGAAGAAACAGTCTTATTGAAAACGAATTCGGCATAAGAGCCGCGCACCCGAAAAATTTCACTTTTAGTAACGCAAGAGCAGCGGCTCTTAGCCCAAAAATTACGGTAGTTAAAAAATTCTATTTTTTACCTCGAAGAATGTTCAATTATTTTTCACATCTTCTGAGTTATTTTGTTTTTACAGATTTTTGTGACCTCTAGATATTATCAAGGCCTGTTCTCAATGCATAGGAACTGTATCAAAAGTTTCGTTTACAAACAGAAATAATTTAAATTTTATTGCCAGGTTCCTCTTGCAGTAGCCAGTTATTAAATTAAAATCTTCTGATGTATTTTATAAGACTACTATTTTTGAATTAAGTTGTTGAAAATACTATTTATAATTTTTGAAGTTTCATTAATGGAAGTTTTCCTTGATATAATTTTTTTAAAAATTAGTCTCTTGTTTTTATGAAGTTCACAGTCCAATATTTTAATATTTTGCCATACTGGTCCATTTCACACATTGCTGCACATTCAATTGTATTGTACTTATTTTGTCCTCATTGGAATCTAATAGTTATTTGTTTTATTAATTTTTCTTTCTTTTATTTTTTTGACTGGAGGTTTAACAAACACTGTGAGCAACTCAGTGGGCTATAAGCAGTTGCTGTCCCTAATTTAGGGCCACTGGTCCCAGGGAAGAGAGAGAGAGCCAGGACCACAAGACAAACACAACATCCATGCCTCGCCGGGATTCGAACCCGGACCCATCTCGGGGTTCAGACTTACCTTGCATTCAGTACTAACAGTTTCTCACACAAAAAGCATAACTTTGGTTTTTCAGTTATTTATGCTCAGTCGGAACTTCATACAAACTTCGTGCATCCGAGACAACATACTCTGCAACTCACATTTGCTCTCTAACAACAGGACTGTGTCATCAGCGTACAGCAATCCGCACACACAGAAATTACCAAGACATCAGCGTACAGCAATCCACACACATAGAAATTACCAAGACATCAGCATACAGCAATCCGCACACACAGAAATTACCAAGACATCAGCGTACAGCAATCCGCACACACAGAAATTACCAAAACATCAGCGTACAGCAATCCGCACACAGAAATTACTAAGACGTAAACCAGTATTGTCAATTGCGGCATCATGCATCCATAAACATGTTAAACAGCCAGGATGACATTACACAACCTTCTCTCGCACCTGCACCAACAGAAACCATTGTGACAAAATACCATTCATTTGTACACATGCTCTATTGCCACCCATACACAACTTTCACACTATTAAGCAGATTCCTAGTTACACCATATTTTATTCACAATCTCTCACAGAAGTGTACTGCTTACTTGGTCATTAGCTTTCTCTGAATCTATGAAGGCAACAAAAAATTTCTTACCAACAGACAGATACTTTTCATACATACATACATACATACATACATACATACATACATACATACATACATACATACATACATATCACTAAGCTGTTCTCTGAGATTCAGAGGCTAGCTCCACATAGAAATACAAACTACCGGATAATTGTTACTTACTGTTGCCACATCAAACTTCATTTACAGCCATCTTGACATACAACTTGGGTTTCACTGACATCCATAACACACCATACACAAGATCTTCTATACTTCATACTCAATCTTTTTCTCAAGCAGACACTCCTGAATCTGATCCTTCCATGACTTCCATGGCCTTCCTCTGCCTTTCCGTCTTGCCACTTGAGCCAAAAAGTTTTTCTTAATAAGCATCTCCTCACTCATTCTTTCAAAATGGCCAAACCACCGAAGCATATTAGTCTCCACCTTGTTAACAACATTTTGCTTTACATTACACAACTGCAACACATCTTCATTCCTCATGCAATCAGAACGTGTCTTGCCACAAATCCCCCGTAAGTAAAGCATTTCCCCAGCACACAAACAACTCCTATGTTTTTTCTGTAGTACCCAGGTTTCACTTCCATACATAGTAGGAGCTATTACACTTTCATACACAGCCATGCAGGATTCTCTTGAGAACCCATCATTCCCGTGAAAATCTCCCAAAGCAGCCATGACTTTCAATGAAGAATTCACTCGTCTACTAATTTCACCACCGAATTTGTTCTCTCTGTCAAATGTGCTTCCTAAATATACAAGCTCATTTACCTGGTCAATCACTGTGTCATTCAGACTTATATTACATTCAGTACTACCAATTAACTCGCTCAAAAACCATAACTTTGGGTTTTCCCTTATTTACACTCAGTTTGAATTTCATGCAAACTTTGTATATCTGGGACAACATGCTCTGCAACTCACTTTTGCTCTCTGCAGACAGGACAGTGTCATCAGTATAGAGCAATCTGCACAGACATGGATATTACCCAACTGCATGCATCCATAAATATGTTAAACAGCCATGGTGACATTACACAACCTTGTCTGACTCCTGCACCAATAGAAAACCATTTTGATAAAACACCATTCACTCGTACACAAGCTCTACTGCCAGCATACATGGCTTTTACACTATTAAGTAGATTCCCAGTAACACCATATTCATTCAATACCTACCACAAAAGTGTCCTATTTACTCGGTTGTAAGCTTTCTCTAAATCTATGAAGGCAGCAAAAACTTTCTTACCAACAGCCAGATACTTTTCAATTATCATGCATAATGCAAAAATTTGGTTAGTGCAGCCTTTATCAGGCATAAAACCACTCTGAACATCCCTCACTTTCTTTGATTTAAGACCCTGTACTTTTTCAATAATGACTTTACCAAACACTTTCCTTGGCACACGCAGTAGGCTAATACCATGATAGTTCTTGCACTCAGTCTGATCACCTTTTCCCTTATACAAGGAAACAATGATAGCATCCTTTCAATCCCGAGGGACCATTCCTAACTCTCAGCACAACTGACGAATTTCAGTTAACCAGTTAATTACAGAGTCACCACCATACTTTAACATGTCAGCAGTCATGCCATAAACTCTCAGAGCCTTACCCTCTGAAGATATTTTAGAGCTTTACACACCTCTTCTCTCGAGATCCCTCCTGTGCTTCCATCCTTCACTGTGACATCATCTGCTTCTGCCTCAGAATCACCTTTGCTTTATTGATTTAATAACTCACAGAAGTATTCACCCTATCTATCACTTAACTCATTGGGCTTCCATATCATTTCTCCCATCCTATTCTTCACGCAACTTACAACTTTGTTTCTCCTATTTTTCCTGAGTCTCACGTACTTCCAAAAAGTCTTCCTATCTTTCCAAAAAGCCAATTCATGCCTTTCCACCTTCTCCTTCCTATCTTTAGTCTTACTCTGGCAGACCAGCTTAGCTGCTTCACACTCCTTACAGCTATATTCATAAACAGAAACTCTACCTTGCAACATCCCCAAATAGGCTTTTTTTTCTCTCTCTTTACTGCCTCTTCAATCTCAGTATTCCACCAAGCATGACCTCTATTGTCACCCACTATTGTGGTGCCACACACCTCTTCAGCAGCAGTGACAACACAGTTCTCAAAACATTCCCACTTCTTTTCTACATCCCTCTCACAAGGCTCCTTTAGTTGTTCTCTGAGAAACTCAGAAGAAAGCTAATGATCTTCAGGGAGCCTTTCAACCTTTATTCTGTCCATCCTAGGCCTCTTTCTATTCCTTTTCCTCCAACCAACATTCAGTTTCACTTGTGACACTACCAAGTAATGATCAGAGCCAACATCCACATCTCTCATCACACATGTCAACAACTAAGTGATTCAGATGCTGACCTTAGACAAAAATATCTATCACACTCTTTTGACCAGGAGTAAGATTTTTGGAAGTATATGTGTGGGTATACTTGTGCTTGAAAAACATATTATAGATACACACACACCATTCTCAAAGCAGAGTTCGATTAATCTTTCACCATTATCATTCACACAAGGATCATTAAACTTCCCCAGAACATTATCAGAAATTGCATTCTGCACACCTACTCTAGTATTGAAATCCCCTGCTATTATAACTTTCTCTTTAGCACTAAACTGGCTCAAAACACTTTTAGCTCATTCCAGAAATGTTCCTACCTATCAGAAGGTTCTGAGTCACATGGATAATACACTACAACAATTACAATTATCTGAAGTTTCACTTTCAAGAAAAACAGATACTTTTCGATTATACATTAACACAAAAATTTAGTTTTAGAACATACAGTAGACTATTGCTAACCCTGCCATTCTTTGCACAGAGGGGTGCTGGTTTAGCGAGAGTGCCAGATCACTGAGAGTGCATAAAAATTCAGTTTAATTCTTTATTAAATTTAATGTTACAATTACAAGTTTACTATGTATTTAAAAAAACATAAATAACAGACAAGCATGTGATAATAGTAAAAGAACACGATCAGTACGTACTATACTGTCTCATTTACAATAATGAAATGATCTTTTCATATTATCAGTACAGTAAAGCACAATACGTATGTGTACGCACTATACACAGTAAAAGAAACGTTCAATTGCAATACAGCAAAGATGAAATCTTGCATTTTCTACTCAGTTCGAAACATGTCACAGATTTTTGTCTGCTTTAACGAAGATGCTTTTTGTAATATTCTTAATTATTTTGAGGACCCTTCCTACTTTTATTTTAAATTGAATTGCATGAATGTTAGTGCCAATTCAAAACAAAACATAACGTTAAAATTGAGAACTTCACTCGTGTATGAAGTATAATTCATTCTGGTCTAATATTAACACGATTTCTGCAACCAAAAACCACGCAAGGAGTAGGAGGCCGGATTATCGATAGGACAGATTAGCGAGTCTACTGTATTTCATCTTGGTATATTTCGTTTTCCATACTCTATAGTGGAGCAACAATTTCTGTAGTATCTACAGAGAATCCATAGCACTTGGAGTGTATGGGCCTTCTCCAAAAGCAATGCTGAGGTATGTGACAAAGTTTATCCAACTGTGCCTGTTGCTCAGTCCATTACAAGACAATGGAGTACATGATGGGTTCCATTTCAACTCAGGCAGGGTCGTACCATCATGGTCTCAGATTTCTCTAAAAAAATTAAGGGGTGTTCCTTGACTAAAATAAGGAGACCCATATTTTTCTTTCGGCAAGAAAAATTTTCCTTCGAGATAGAGGGTTTCAAATCTTGCACCGTCAAACAAGCTCTCTAGAAAACGGTTATTTTTCCTAACTTCAGCGAAAGTCATTGCAGCAGAGTTAAAAGATATCGTGTTCTTGTATTTTTTTACATTGTGTGTATAACATATAATAATATATGGTGCTAATATTTGCTACACATCGTATGATTAAAATTTAAAAAATTGCAAACTTTGTGATTTTTAAAAAAATTTCAATTTTTTAAGTATTTTTTAAACAGGTTTGGATGAAGTTTTTCTATATTCGTTTTTTTGTTAAAGACATACAAATGTGCACTTTATTTGTAATTTTTTGTGTGTCTGTGAAACTGCTAGTTTTAGCGTTTGCAGCGTTAAAAAAAGCCGATTTTGAAAAATTCTAACTTGCTTTACAACGATTTTTCAAAAAGGCCATTTTTTAAAATTCTGAAAATTAAATCCTCTGTTTGATTATCAACAGGAGAATATCTGTGTAAATTTTCACGGACCTAAACGCCCGTTTCCGAGTTAGACGCGTTTGAATTCGGTTTGAAAGCCTACGATGCCTGTTCTAATGGCGCCATTTTGGAAAAAATCTCAGGCGCAAAGTACGTACGTTATCTCTTATTCGAATCAAAGCGTTAGATATTTTTTGCCCGAATGATGGAATGAAAGCATTGGGTCAGCTGGCCTTGGTTGAATACATCCACCTCACCCTTCCCCCAGTGATGACATGCCTATAAAACTGTCGGGGGGGGGGGGGTAACCAATACATAAAGAAAATTCTTGCTGCTCCACTAACAAAGTTGAGTTACGAAAGACAGCAGCAGTTGTTTGTTTGTTTACGTTATATACTTAAACATCGCATAAGAAAAGACTATGAAAGAGTAGAAAACTGTTGTGAAATAATTTTAAGAAAAAGAGTGCAGGCACGTGTACCGTAAGTTAATTTTCGATGGCTAAACAACCTCGAAGTTTTTCTGGGAGTTGCTAATTGTAGGCTACTGTCAGAAGAGCAGTTGCTGTTTTGTTATAGTTGCTAAAGTTAACCTCAGTTTTTCGTAATAGTAAAATATTCGCTCAGGAGAATTTTGTCCTCTGCGAACGGGGGAGAAGGTGCAATGCTCTTGACCTCGCTGCTGGGTTGATAGCGCTGGTCGCTACAAACTCTGCTTACCTCCTCTCCAAAACGTAATGGCAATTGTCTAATCTACTAAATAAATAACAATTAACACATACGCGTGCATGCTTATTCATAAAATGTAAGTTGAGTATATTTCCTGTTCAATCAACTGATTTTACAAGTAAAATACATATACAACTTATGCACTTATAATGGTGTAAAGATTTTTATCTATTTAAAACATATTCATAGATTTCAATTTTTTTAAAGAGGGGGGGGGTGATTGTGTTCTTAGGGATTTCCACCTGGGCCACGATAAACCATGCACTGCCCATGGCTTCTGTTCCCTTAGAAGATAATCCTGGATCGATGGGAGACCAGCGGAGTTTTGACCCCCTCACGTGTTGGTGAGGTGTCTCAAAGCTAGGTAGCTTTCAAAATGTTTCAACTTAGTTGGCTGGTAACAAGAGAGGGATTCCATTTCAACTCTGGCAGGGTCGTACCATCACGGTCTCAGATTTCTCTAAAAAAATTAAGGGGGTGTTCCTTGATTAAAATAAGTGAGACCCATATCTTTTCTTTCGGCAAGAAAAAAATTTTCCCTTCGAGACAGAGGGTTTCAAATCTTCCACCGTCAAACAATCTCTCTAAAAACGGTTATTTTTCCTAACTTCAGCGAGTCATTCAGCAGAATTAAAGATATTTTGTTCTGGTATTTTTATTACATTGTGTGTATAACGTATAATAATATGTGATGCTAATATTTTTTACACATCGTATGATTAAAATTTTAAAAATCGTAAACTTCGATTTTAAAAAAAATTGAAATTTATAAGATTTTTTTTAACTGGTTCAAATGGAGTTTTTTTTTCTATACTCGTTTTTTTGTTAAAGACATACAAATGTGCATCTTTATTTGCAATTTTTTATGTGTCTGTGAAACTGCTAGTTTCCGCAGCGTTAAAAACAGCCGATTTTGAAAAATCTCCAACTTTGCCAACGATTTTCTCAAAAAAGCCCTTTTTAAAATTCTGAAAATTAAATCCCTGTTTCATTATCAACAGGAGAATATCTGTGTAAATTTTCACAGACCTAAAAACGCCCGTTTCCGAGTTAGGACGCGTTTGAATTTGGTTTGAAAACCTACGATTTCTTCGTGTTCTAAAGGCACCATTTTGGAAAATCTAAGGCGCAAAGTACGTTTTCTCTTACTCGAATGAGAGTGTTGGATCCGTCCACCTCACCCTACCCTGAGCGATAACATGCCTAAGAAACGGTCTTGGGGAAAAAAAACAAATCTCTATATATAGAGAATTGAATGTATGTCAATTTAAAACCATCAAACTTGGTATACTATTCATGGTACCCTAACTTAGATCGTAGATGGTTTTGGAAGGGGAGCCGGGTCAAGGGCCCCACGCAAAATTTCCGTAAATCTAGTTTTCAATTTAGAACCATCAAATTTGGTATACTTTTTCTTGGCACCCTAACTTTGACTAGACGGTTTTGGGAAGGGGTCGGAACCCGGGGTCAAGCCCCCACCCCTACAAAATTTTCGTAAAATATTTTACAAAGTTAGGGTGCCAAGAAAAAGTATACCAAGTTTGATGGTTCTAAATTGAAAACTAGATTTTACGGAAATTTTGCGTGGGGCTCTTTGACCACGGGCTCCCACCTACCCAGGGCTCTACCCCCCTTCCAAAAACCATCTACGGTCTCAGTTAGGGCACTATAGTTTACAAGTATATTTTACGGAAATTTTGTGTGGGGGCCCTTGACCCAGGGCTCCGACCCCTTCCAAAAACAGTCTGCGGTCTAAGTTAGGGTACCATGCTATAGTATTGCAAATTAGGTGGTTCTAAATTGAAAACTAGATTTTATGGAAGTTTTGTGTGGAGCCCCTTGACCCCGGGCTCCGACCCCTTCCAAAAACCGTCTACGGTTTAAGTTAGGGTACTACCATGAGATAGTATACCAGGTTTGGTGGTTTTAAATTGAAAACTGTAAATTTGTTTAGCAGACATACATTCAAATCTATATATATAGATTTGTTATTTTTTTTTTCCAAGACCGTTTTTTAGGCGTGTTATCGCCCAGGGTAGGGTCAGGTGGACGGATCCAACGCTCTCATTCGGGTAAGAGAATACATACTTTGCGCCTGAGATTTTTCCAAAATTGCCCCTTTAGAACACGGAGAAATCGTAGGTTTTCAAATCAAATTCAAACGTGTCTAACTCGGAAACGGAGGTTTTTAGGTCCGTGAAAATTTACACAGATATTCTCCTGTTGATAATGAAACAGGGATTTAATTTTCAGAATTTTAAAAAAGGGCTTTTTTTGAGAAAATCGTTGGCAAAGTTGGAGATTTTTCAAAATCGGCTGTTTTTAACCTGCAGAAGCTAGCAGTTTCACAGACACATAAAAAATTGCAAATAAAGTGCACATTTGTATGTCTTTAACAAAAAAACGAGTATAGAAAAAAAAACTCCATTTGAACCAGTTAAAAAAAAATCTTAAAAATTTCATTTTTTTTTAAAATCAAAGTTTACGATTTTTTTTAAATTTTAATCATACGATGTGTAAAAAATATTAGCATCAAATATTATTATACGTTATACACACAATGTAATTAAAAATACCAGAACAAAAGATCTTTTTTAATTCTGCTGCAATGACTAACTGAAGTTAGGAAACATAACCGGTTTTTTAGTGAGCTTGTTTGACGGTGGAGGATTTGAAACCCTCTGTCTCGAAGGGAAAAATTTTTTTCTTGCCGAAAGAAAAGATATGGGTACCCTTATTTTAATCAAGGAACACCCCCTTAATTTTTTTAGAGAAATCTGAGACCGTGATGGTACGACCCTGCCAGAGTTGAAATGGAAACCCTCTCTTATTACCAGCCAACTAAGTTGAAACATTTCTGAAAGCTGCCTAGCTTTGAGACACCTCACCACCACGTGAGAGGTGAGGGGTTGTCAAAACTCCGCTGGTCTCCCATCGACCTAGGATTATCTTCTAAGGGAACAGAAGCCATGGGCAGTGCATGGTTTATCGTGGCCCAGGTGGAGATCACTACGAACACAATCCCCCCCCCCTTTAAAAAAATTGAAATCTTTGAATATGTTTTAAATAGATAAAAATCTTTACACCATTATAAGCGCATATTTTGTATATGAATTTTACTTGTAAAATCAGCTGATTGAACAGGAAATATACTCAACTTACATTTTATGAATAAGCATGCACGCGTATGTGTTAATTGTTATTTATTTAGTAGATTAGACAATTGCCATTACGTTTTGGAGAGGAGGTAAGCAGAGTTTCGGTAGCGACCAGCGCTATCAACCCAGCAGCGAGGTCAAGAGCATTGCACCTTCTCCCCCGTTCGCAGAGGACAAAACTCTCCTGAGCGAATATTTTACTATTACAAAAAACTGAGAAGGTAATTTTAGCAACTTAACAAAACAGCAACTGCTCTTCTGACAGTAGCCTACAATTAGCAACTCCCAGAAAAACTCCAGGGTGTTTAGCCATCGAAAATTAACTTACAGTACACGTGCCTGCACTCTTTTTCTTAAAATTGTTTCACAACAGTTTTCTACTCTTTCATAGTCTTTTTCTTATGCGATGTTTACGTATATACGTAAACAAACAAACAACTGCTGCTGCTGCTGTCTTTCGCAACTCAACTTTGTTAGTGGAGCAGCAAGAATTTTCTTTATGTATTGGTTACCCCCCCCGACAGTTTTATAGGCATGTCATCACTCGGGAAGGGTGAGGTGGATGTATTCAACCAAGGCCAGCTGACCCAATGCTTTCATTCCATCATTCGGGCAAAGAATATCTAACGCTTTGATTCGAATAAGAGATAACGTACGTACTTTGCGCCTGAGATTTTTCCAAAAATGGCGCCATTAGAACACGGGAAATCGTAGGCTTTCAAACCGAATTCAAACGCGTCTAACTCGGAAACGGGCGTTTTTAGGTCCGTGAAAATTTACACAGATATTCTCCTGTTGATAATCAAACAGGGATTTAATTTTCAGAATTTTAAAAAATGGCCTTTTGAGAAAATCGTTGGCAAAGTTAGAGATTTTTCAAAATCGGCTTTTTAACGCTGCCGAAACGCGGAAACTAGCAGTTTCACAGACACACAAAAAATTACAAATAAAGTGCACATTTGTATGTCTTTAACGAAAAAAACGAATATAGAAAAAACTTCATCCAAACCTGTTTAAAAAAACTTAAAAAATTGAAATTTTTTTAAAAATCACAAAGTTTGCAATTTTTTTAAATTTTAATCATACGATGTGTAGCAAATATTAGCACCATATATTATTATATGTTATACACACAATGTAAAAAAATACAAGAACACGATATCTTTTTTAACTCTGCTGCAATGACTCGCTGAAGTTAGGAAAAATAACCGTTTTCTAGAGAGCTTGTTTGACGGTGCAAGATTTGAAACCCTCTATCTCGAAGGGAAAATTTTTCTTGCCGAAAGAAAAAATATGGGTCTCCTTATTTTAGTCAAGGAACACCCCTTAATTTTTTTAGAGAAATCTGAGACCATGATGGTACGACCCTGCCTGAGTTGAAATGGAACCCATCACATGACAACTGTGAAAGGTGAACTTAAAAGTTTCCAGCAGACAAAGAAAAACTACAAATTAAAAAAAACAAAAAAACTTCCTGCCTTCTAAACCAATGGAAGACATAAAAAAAAAAAAAAAAAGTCTTAAGCACAAAAATTTCCAGGATTCAAACTTAAATTTAAGGACTTTTCCAGGAGTCTGAAGGGAAATAAGGAGAAAAAGGTCCATTCAAGGAATTCTCCTTAAATTTCAGGAGGCGTACAAACTCTGTGAAACATTCACTTCAACTTCCTATGTTGATATCTGCCGTCTTTACACGATCTTATCATGGTTTATATGCTTTTTCAATCACAAAATTCCAGGACTTTTCCCCAGTACATACGATCCAAACGCTCTTACTTAAAATATAATGAAGTCATAGGTCTGTTCAACCTGTAACCTACAACAAACAACTTCTTACATGCATGGGCAAACTTAATGCAGAATGTTAAAAATGTTGTCCACTGCAGCTAATCAGAAACTTAGAATCACGGATAAATACTGAAATACCAAAACTGTCACTGAAAATGTGACCAGATTTAATATCTACTAAACTTTTTGTATACTATACTACACTGATTTTGAGGAACTTATTTTTTTACTTTGGCTTTAGTTCAATTATTGAAGCAAATTACATAATAAAAAAACCACATAAAACTCAAAAATACATAGGTAGGCATTACTCTTAAAATGCTTTCATAAACCACACAATCAATATATAAAATACTATATATATTTAATTATTTTGAAATAAGGCTTACATTTGAAATTTAAGGGTAAGGAAAGGTGAAATATTTGGAACTTTTTCAAAGGATCAAAGGGATTGTTATTTCTTACACACATAATCATGGGAGCAAGTATGTGTGTTACATTTTATTTAGGGAAGGAACTTTCAACATAATGTTGATGCTGTAGCTATGTTTTAAATTTGTACTCGCCAGCAAACAAAGTATGCACAAAAATTTCCGACATGAAATGAAAGAGAATAATGGGAAAACCTTAAATAACAGGGCTGAGTACAACTGCATTTATTAGTGATCAAGGCAATTTAACTGGGCATGATTAAAAAACTAATTATAGAAGATGCTAAGTGACAAATTTGCTCAGAAAATACTAAGAAACAACTAGATTTAAGTTTCTGATGTTACAAAGCAATCTAATTTTATGGCAAATTTTTATATAAAGCATTCATTAGCAAATTTCAGTAAAGGTCAAAATAACACACACGGAAAAAAAAAAAAAAAATCAGCTACTTACTTCTGCCAGTGGTATCTTAAGAAAATTAACAAATGGTGCAAAGGTTTTTTTTGCATAGCATAAGGAAGGTATTAGAAACAAAAAGATTTTTAAATCAAACAATTAAAAGAAGAGATAGAGAAGGAAACATGATATACCTGTATGCCTTTTAGTGAAAGAATTTTTCACAATGGAAAAGTTGAAAATCTTTATTATAGAGAATGGCATACAGTAAAAAAAGAAATTTCTCAATAAAGTTTTTAGAGGCAGAGATAAGATAGGCTGCAAATGGAAGTGCACAACACGACCCAGCGCCAGAATTGTGAACCACAAACCTCCTCAAATACAAACCTAAAGTGTTCCATAAGGTAAATGGTATCTGTTGTTAAAAGAATTTTTAAATCAGACATTTAAAAGTACAGATATTGAGAAAAAATAGATTAAATATTTGTGCCTCCTAGTGGCGAAATTGTGCCTTATTTTGGGAAGAAAATACACACAAGGAGTTTTCATAGTTAGTAGTATCTGGTCGAAAGAGAATATTTTTCAATCGTGTTATTAGTCCTGTAGATATTGCTGCAAACGGAAATGTGAGTTTATGCTCTCTAGTGGTGCACTTCTGCATTAAGAAATACTTGAAATTATACGAGAAACATTTCGCACCGAAAATGTTCTCCAACAAAGAAAGAATTTTTCAAATCGTACTCCTAGAAACAGAGATATAGGCAAAAATAAGATATACATGTACCCCCTGGTGGAAAAAGTATGCACTATTTAAGCAGGAGGTATTCTCAAAAAGTTTTTGGAGGTGAGCGGCATCGGTCCACGGAGGAATTTTTCCCATCGAGTTTCGAGCTCAGGTTTTATTGCAAATACATCAGAAAGAAAAATAAACTTACACTCCCTGGAGGACAAACCATTCTGTACCAAAAATGAGAAATTATATGCAAAACATTTCCCCTCAAGAGCTGGATCTAACACAGGAAGAATTTTTCAAATCGAACTTTTAGAAGCGGAGATATAGGGAAAATCGCGAATTGCTGTTACGCCCCTAGCAAAAAAATTATTAGTCCCGTAGATATTGCTGCAAACAGAAACGTGAACTTACGCCGTCTAGTGGCGCACTTGTGCGTTAAGAAATATTTGAAATTATATGAGAAACATTTCGCACTGAAAATGTTCAACAAAGAAAGAATTTTTCAAATCGTACTCCTAGAAACAGAGATATGGACAAAAATAAAATATACGTGTATGCCCCTGGTGGGAAAATTACGCACTATTTAAGCAGGAGGTATTCTCAAAATGCTTTTGGAGGTGAATGGTATCGGTCCACGGAGGAATTTTTTCAATCGAGCTTCGAGCTCAGATTTTATTGCAAATACATCAGAAGCAAAAATAAACACTTACGCCCCCTGCTGGCCAAACTATTCTTTACCAAAAATGAGAAATTATATGCAAAACATTTCCCCTTAAGAGCTGTATCCAACGCAGGAATAATCTTTCAAATCAGACTTTTAGAAGCGGAGATATTGGGAAAATCACGATTTATCGTTACACCATCCTAGCGGAAAATTTATGCATTATTTGAAAAAGGGACTAACTAAAATAGTCTTCGATATAAATGTTGTCGAAAGGAAGAATTCTTTAAATTGGATATTCAGAAGCACATGTATGATATAAAATGAATTTTAAATTCAATACGATCCTTATGCGCCCTCTAGCGGCGAGTGAAGGGGGGGCAGAACAAATGGATTATCATTCTCACGCTTTAAGCTTCCCAATACAAAAGAACTTTACAAATCGAACTAATAATTGCAAAGATATGGTTTTCCCGGTCAGACAGACAAAGTGATAACATAAACACGACGCCGAAAGATGCTAATAACGCAGCTTCAGTCTCCCTAACAGACAAAAAAAACCCCCAACAGCCCCCCTCCCGCATTTTGCAGATGGGGGGGGGGGGGGGGGGGTATTCGTCAGATATAAGTTATGTCAGTAGAAAAATCCTCAACTACAAACATCGCGCAGGAACAAAAAGACCGGAATGGATAAAATTCCATGACATGTAGCAGAATTTTAGGACATTTCCAGGACTTTTCCAAGACGCGTACGAATCATGTCTTATTCAAATAAGATTCAAAATAACACATTTGCCTGTTTAAATGATTTATTTTGATGAAGGTAATTATCAATTCATAGAGTAAACATTAGAACTTTCGGGCCCGCAACGAACCCATCTTCAGATGTTATTAGGAGAATGGAACTGAGTATGATTTGAATACAATAATGATATGTGATATTTCTTGACATTGTCACATGCACGTGATGGACATCATATCTCATGAATGATTTGATAACAACGATAAATATATATGTCAAGCAATGTATTAAAAAATTAAAAATGAAGGAAAATAACTGGTGTAAGTCTCTATATGTTAAAACTCATTAAGCACCGTTTTCCAAGGCAAAGGGATGTGACAAGGAGTATCATCATTGCAACATACTTCACCAAATTTGTGAATAAACAGACTTTCCATTAGGAGGATTAGTGCTTTTGAGTGGGCATGGTGAGGATGTTGGCTTCGCTCCAACATGGTTAATGAGATCCGTTGATAGCCTTGATATGGAAGTCTTTTCTGAGTTTGTTCTTATGTTTTTTATCGATATTATCAAATCATTCATGAGATATGATGTCCATCACGAGCATGTGACAATATCAAGAAATATCACATATCATTATTGTATTCAAATCATACTCAGTTCCATTCTCCTAATAACATCTGAAGATGGGTCAGTCACGGGCCCGAAAGTTCTAATGTTTACTCTATGAATTAATAATTACCTTCATCAAAATAAATCATTTAAACAGGCAAATGTGTTAATTTGAATCAGTTATTTGAATAAGATCGTGTAAAGATGGCGGAAATCAACATAAAACATGACAGAACATTTAATTAGTGTACACTTCAAATAATGACAGAAAAATCCCAATAAAATCAACATAAATAAAAAAAAAACTCACCAAGAAAAATCCAAATAATGACCTCATGTTATGTGGATTCAGTTTAATGGATTGTGCAAAGTAAGCTCGTGCCAGTTCCATGTTCTCAAAACTTCCAATAGTGTACTGAATCTATGAGAAAAAGAAATGTACATACATTTATATGGAATAATATGAAGTGAAAAACAGTATTACTAATTTTCAATTTTCTTCCGATATTGGAGGTTATTTTTTTTAACGTGCATTAATGCATTTGCATTTTTGAACTTCCCTTTTGTTGGTAAAGTTCGATTAACACTTACCGCATGTGGGGCTCGGCTTTCAATTCTTATTTCCGTTATGTGGATGCGGCATGGGGGTTTTCATTTAGTTGCGGGTCCACTTCATTTTTTTTTCCTCCGTTGGTATTTATCTGGCCTCATCACTAAGTGAGTTTTTTCCTTTGCTGCCTCCTTATTTACTTCAATAATTTTTCATAACCCGAGTACTTTCGGTAATACTCCATTACGTCATAGAGGGGACGTTTTGCTCCGACCAGCACGGACCGTGTCAGCTAGGCATTTCGGTGGTTCTCGCGGGCTGCTTCTGTCATCGGCTATCGCTTCTTCTTGGGCGTTGTGGCGCCATCTCTTGTTGGTCACTGATCTCATTTTTCAAACTTTTTCATTTTTTTGCTCAATTTTAATTAAATTTCTTTAGCTGTTTCTCAAAATATTAGGGTCATTATGGTTGCAAACTTTTGCCCTATTTTTTTCAATCATTACCGACTCTGCTATTCTGAGGTGTTTTTCGGATTTACAGCTTTTAATGATTTTTATATTTTCGAATTTAGGATATATTTGGTTATCCAGACAGTATTGAATAAGTGCTGTTTTTTCTTCTTTTTTCTGCCAATTTTTTACGTGTTGTTTTAATCTGTGTTTAAGCTTATTTTTGGTACTTCCTATATAAGCCATTGGAGGATTTTTAGTAATAATACCTGCTTTTTCTAACATTTTTATTTTTTCATCATTTTTTATTACCATATTTTTGATGGTATTTACTTTTCCTCCAATTTGAATGTTATGCTTTTTACAAATATTATTAATTTCATTGGTAGTACCTTTAATGTAAGGAAAACCATTTAAATATTTGACTTCTTTTTTATTTACTACAGCATTATTTTTTATTTTCTTTATTACTTCTGTGTTCCATTTTTTTTATTAAATGGTTAGGATAACCAAAACTACCTGCAATTCTTTTTATGAATTTGATTTCTTCATTGATGATGAACTGATATTCTCAAAAATATACCAGGCGCAGAGAATAAAACTGAAGTTGAGAACAAATTATATAGAGTTATTCTAAAAGAATATAATGCCAAAAACAACAAAAACTTCTATATAGAGAAAAAATTAAAATATGAAAAAAAAAAAAAAAAAAAAACTATTGGAATTGAAAAATGACCCATATATCAAATTCTGTGAAGCAGATAAAACTGGCCAAATAATTATTCTCAACACTGATGAATTTGAACAAAAAATGACAGCAGCAATAGATGGATTAATTTGTACCGAAATAAAAACCCAACAGATAACCAAATTAAATTCTTAGCGGATATAAGAAATCATAGCACATTACCTGATGAAATCAAGCGCTCTTTTCCACCAATGGGAGCAGGCATACCACGTATTGTTGCAAAGGTAAAAACACACAAAGATTGTGCTCCAATGAGACTGATAGTTTCAAAAAAACAACAACTCACCATTGATAACATTAGAGAAAAACATTTACAAGTTCCTAGCACCCTTTTTCATGAATCAAGAACACGTATGAATTTATTGAGAAAATTAAAAATGTAAAAACTGGCCTAAAGGACTTAAATATGGCAAACATGGACGTTAAAGCATTATATCCAAGCAATCCTGTTCCAGAAGCTATTGAAATTATCATTAAGAAGTCGCAAAATCTTAAAATTTTAAATAACACACAAATTCATGAATTCAAAAAAGTTTTATTCTATTTATATGAAAATAATATTTTTACATACAAGAACAAAATATTCAAGCAAAATTCAGGAGGCCCAATGGGCTCACCATTATCAACTTTATATGCTGAGGTTGTGATGAACAAAATTGAAGAAAATGTCCTGCATCGTATGGAAGAAAAACCAGAAGGTACTGTCGATACGTGGTTGATATTTTCATTCTATCAAAACTGAACGAAGAAGAATTAAGAAAATTAACAAAATGTTACAGCTCTTTATACCCAACTATAGAACTCACAGTTGAAATAGAAAAAAATAATGCAATAGCCTTTTTGGACGTACAAGCTATCAAATCCACAGATAAGTTACTATACAGGGTTTATCGGAAAAGTTCATTTGTTCCGGTTCTAATCCCGTACAATTCGGCACATCCTTATCCTCAAAAATGCAATAGTCTAAAAACCTTAATTAAAAGAGCATATAAGCACTTTGAAAATAGTCAGTTCATCCATGAAGAAATCAAATTCATAAAAAAAATTGCAGGTAGTTTTGGTTATCCTAACCATTTAATAAAAAAATGGAACACAGAAGTAATAAAGAAAATAAAAAATAATGCTGTAGTAAATAAAAAAGAAGTCAAATATTTAAATGGTTTTCCTTACATTAAAGGTACTACTAATGAAATTAATATTTGTAAAAAGCATAACATTCAAATTGGAGGAAAAGTAAATACCATAAAAATATGGTAATAAAAAATAATGAAAAAATAAAAATGTTAGAAAAAGCAGGTATTTACTCAATTCCTATTACTGAAAATCCTCCAATGGCTTATATAGGAAGTACCAAAAATAAGCTTAAACACAGATTAAAACAACACGTAAAAAATTGGCAGAAAAAAGAAGAAAAAACAGCACTTATTCAATACTGTCTGGATAACCAAAAATATCCTAAATTCGAAAATATAAAAATCATTAAAAGCTGTAAATCCGAAAAACACCTCAGAATAGCAGAGTCGGTAATGATTGAAAAAAATAGTGCAAAAATTTGCAACCATAATGACCCTAATATTTTGAGAAACAGCTGGAGAAATTTAATTAAAATTGAGCAAAAAAAATGAAAAAGTTCGAAAAATGAGATCAGTGACTAACAAGAGATGGCGCCACAACGCCCAAGAAGAAGAGATAGCCGATGACAGAAGCAGCCCACGAGAACCACCGAAATGCCCAGCTGACACGGTCCGTGCTAGTCGGAGCAAAACGTCCCCTCGATGACGGTAATGGAGTATTACCGAAAGTACTCGGGTTATGAAAAATTATTGAAGTAAATGAGGAGGCAACAAAGGAAAAAACTCATTTAGTGACGAGGCCAGATAAATACCAACGGGGAAAAAATAAAATAAAATGAAGTGAAGTGGACCCGCTACTAAATGAAAACCCCCCATGCCGCATCCACATAACGGAAATAAGAATTGAAAGCCAAGCCCCACGTGCGGTAAGTGTTAATCGAACTTTACCAACAAAAAGGGAAGTTCAAAAATGCAAAAGTATAACTAATATTCAACATACACTATATTGACAAAAGTCACCAGACACCCCTTCAAAAGCAAACGAACGGATCCGCTGCACTTTTAAGATGCGCGGTACAGCTGCAAACGGCACAAAAACAAGCCTGCAGCTGACAGCAATCATATAACACTGTGAGGTTGAGTGAAAATGTTGCGACAGGAGAGAACTGACTTTGAGAAAGGAAAGATTGTTGGGTGTTATATTTGTGTTGCCCATAAGAGAAACCGAGGTGTTTTAAACATACCCAAGTCAACTGTTTTGGATGTACTGAAAAAGTGGAAAACACACAGTGTACCTGAAGCAGCAGAACGTACTGACAGACCAAAGAAAATCAGTGATAGAGGACGTTGAAGCCTCAGGAGAGTCTTTACAGCTAATTGATGGAGTACTGCACAAGACCTTAGTGTACAGGTAAGTAAAAATGCTGGAACCTCGGTATGCACACGTACCATTCGCAGATGACTTCATTCCACGGGTTACCGTGGTCGTGCGGCAGCTCATAAGCCTTTTATCTCCAATCGGAATGCTACTCGTCGTTTAGCATGGTGTAAAGAACATTTATCATGGACCGTAGACCAATGGAAACAGGTCCTATGGACTGATGAATCCAGATACAAGATTCATCAGTATGATTGCCACGTGTGGGTACAGCAGCAACTGGGGGAACGCTATTTATCACAGTGCACTGCTCCTACGGTCAAGTTTGGAGCTGGCAGTGTACTCGTGTAGGGGCGTTTTTGTGGTTATGGTCCCGGCTCATTGGTTATCATGGACAAACCTATTAACCAACATGCTTACCTTGATATTCTGGACAACTATGCCCTACCAACTCTGTGTCAATACTATGGAACCGAGTCTTGTTGGTACCAGCAGGATAATGTACCGAGCCATAAAGCAAGGACTGTTATGGCGTGGTTTGACGATAATTTCGTATCGTGTGTGGACTGGCCAGCACAGAGCCCTGATCTTAATCTCGTAGAGCACAAATGGGATGAATTAGAGCGCTGCATAAGAAATTTGGAACCAAGGTCTACTACTGAGCAACAGTTAGCGGCAGCATTATGGACTGAATGGAAGCACACACCTATCGCTGTGTTCCAAAACCTTGTCGAAAGCATGTCTTGAAGGATCAGTGCATGCATTAAGGCCAAAAATGGACAGACACTGTACTAATGTATGTCAATAAATGCTATGCTGTGTTTCTCTTCTAGGTGTCCAGTGACTTTTGTCAATACAGTGTATTTAGGACAGATGTACATAACATACATAGCATACCTACATGATATAGACCCACCATGCTTTACATTCTTGCTAAAACTGCAATTTGTTACTTTTTTCTTGATTATGCCACTGCAGACAACATTCCTTCACTCCATACTACTCGCCCATAGATTGCTTAACTGTTTCCATACTCAAGTCATCTCTTGTGTCCAACTGGAATTTTCTGCCACCTGGAACTCTGCTCAGGTATCCCATCAGGTATCCCACTTGACCACAGGCTGGGTGTCAGTACATCAGAACTGATTCAGACTCCAACCTCACTGACGTCTGTCTTCTCTCCACCATCTCATACTGTATTACATCATTTTACACTGGCACTCACTGATCATACACCAAGACTTATGCATCATACTATGTGTGTGCCATTTTCAGTTTTTTCTTACTCCTTCCATCAGCTGTCATCCCGTGTTTTTGTGCCTCCTGTCATCTTCAGAACATTTCTACGGACATTCATTCTTCATCGCACCTCATTGCCAAACTCATCCTTTTACTTCATCCACGAGTTTATGTACTTAGTTTTTGTCAATCATGAGGAATTTACTCCTCCTGTTTTTAAGTTCATCCCCTGCATGATTATGTTTTTTTTTTTAATAGGTTTTGCAAGTATCAATTTATACCTTTCATTTCACCATGTAAATTTTGTACATAGGAACATTCATGTTCAGTTTGTTTAAAAAAAAATCCTTAAAGGTTGGCCTACTTAGTAAAATCAAGCATCTCTTCCCTATCAATGTCCTAAAAACATTTTACTATGCGTTTATTTATATCCATGTCTCCTATTGTCTGGAATTCTAGTATTCAAATATTAGTGCAAATAATAAGTTATGCTTGCTCAAATTACAGAAGAAATCTGTTTGCTATATGATGAACACGAATTACAGGTCTCATTCGAAACCATTATTTCTAAAACTAAATATTCTAAAATAAAAAAATAAAAAAAAATGTAGCGTCATATGAAGGTAGTTGCCACAAAATGATCGAAATATGTTTTCTTTTTACATGTGAGCATTTTGACAGAAAATGAAGTGGTGAAGACCATACTATTTGCACTCGCCAAAGACTATGTACTGTTGTGGGAAGCCTGCTGAACTATTCCACAGCACATAATCATTGCAATGGGTAGCCAAATTATTTTACAAATTGCATTTTTTTTAGTTTTGCCACAATAATCACATTAGTTAAGGCTTTTTTTTCGCTTTTCAGTTGAAACATTTTCACAGATGCCAAATCCTTCAGATTGTCCATAGTTTTGGTAGATTTTTAAGTTTAACCTATAAACTGTGGTAATGATGAAAAATCTAGTGATTTTTGTCCATTATTCACTTCAGAGTAACATAAAAGTACTTAAAAAAGAAGTTCCTTTTTTTAAAATAAAATTTTTCTTCTGTGGACTTTTGGGTCATATGGTGAATTGCGATTCTTCTCCCAGAAATCACAATTTGGGCAACATGACAGAAGTGGATTATACGTCAAATGCCCTTCCCTCCAAATTTCATGGTCTGTGGATACACCACCACAAAATTGAGAACCGTTCATTCTGTAAATTACACACACACACATTGCGAGTTGTGAAAAAATATAGACTGAAAAAAAAAAAAAAGAAAAAAAAATATCAAATCGATCAACCAGCATGAAAAAAACCCCACCATTCACACTGGAAAAAAGAAGTAAATTAAGGACATTGCCTCAATACAATACATAATAAAATATAAATTATAAACGCACATTTTACATTGTAGTGCACATTCCATATATTTTAAGAGCACATTTTGATGTTCCTTTTTAGTGCATGTAGTCTGGTCTCTAGTCATCACAGTATTTCAACACTTCGGCTGCTATGCCATGTACTCGTCTGGTCTCTAGTCATCACAGTATTTAAACACTTCGGCTGCTATGCCATGTACTCGTCTGGTCTCTAGTCATCACAGTATTTCAACACTTCGGCTGCTATGCCATGTACTCCAGGAGCCCCACCATTTAAAAAGAGACTGCACAGCTTTACAAACCTCTTCTCTTGAGATCACTGCTACGTTTATTTCTTTCCTTATATCATGAGATCACTATTTGCAAATTCTTTTTTAACCCTTGGTTTGAATACTTAACACACGTTAATCATGTTTAGTACTACTTCAGCATACAGCTTGCATGCATCTGAAATAGCAATATCCTGAGAGATTTAGTATTTTATTTGTGAAGATTTTGTATCATACATAAAAAAAAAAAAAAAAAAAGCTCTTGACAGTTAATATTGTTCTACTACATCAGTTATTACAGCGGAAGAATATAAAGCTTGTTTTTGAAGTACATACATGAGACTGACCAAGGAACAAAAAAACTGAACTTTTTTAATCAGGCAAAAAAAATATCAGAACATGCGACAAGAAAGTGTGAATATAAAGCAGTACGAGCAAGATGGAATTGTTCACTGTATTCACAATATAAAATTACCGAATTCAAAGCAAAATAAAGTGATTTTAAAAGACACTGCTTCAAACACATCTCTTTCTCTCTCTTTTTTTTTGTACTTGATAGAACATCAGCTCAATTTTCCTCTTGTGTTGCTTTTTTCTCAGCAAGTTCCATGACCATATTGTCCTTTGTTAACTCTGCAGCTGCACAGCAATCTTTGCTTAGTTTCTCTTTCAGTTGACACAATTCCCTTCCTTCATTTCTTTACCACTTTTCTTTCCTTCTCCTCTTTTATTACCTCAGATGACAATTTATCCATCATACTGAAAGAACTTTCAGCCTGAGGACCATGAACGCATGATATCATATCAAAGCTTTCGCTTCTTTAGATAAATGGTGTGACTTTCAGAATATGAATACTTTTGAACACCATGCATCAATTCTAACAAATTTTCAAACTCCGTCACTTCCGTTTTTGGAAAATTTCCCCTCCCTTATCAAGCTTAAGTGCAGACATTTATGGAGGAAAGTAACACTTAACAACAACACAAGATAGTGAGAACATTGATTGCAGGAACAAAAAAAAATAAAAATAAAAAAATTAGCGATTTCGGGAGAAATCTTTGCTCCGACCGACTTCTGTTTTCAGAAACTTCTTCCTCCAATTTTATGTCGAAATGCTGTATTTGTGGAATAAAGGCTATTTAAGAACAATACTGGGCAGAAGTAACATTGCAGAGAAATCTTCGCTGCATCTAACTTCCAGTTTCAAAACGGAATCCTGTCGTCAAAAAAAAAAAAAAAAAAAAAAAAAAAAAAAAAAAACAAAAAAACAAATCCCTCTCCCCCACCATTACCCCCTCCCCAAATTCTGTTAAGTTGTGCACTGATCTTGAGAATGCCCAAAATGATAATGGAAATGGCAGAATTCTTCGAATCCACGGAATAATCTTTGCCTGAAGACTACAGGGAAATCTTCATGTTGTCTTAACTTCCGTTTTCGGAAATCATTGCCCACAGTTTTAAGCTGAAACAAGGTTTGTACTCTTCCCAGAAAAATAAATTCAAGCACTTCTTAAACCTGAATTATTATATGTATGTATTGTCGGTTGATCAGTAGGTAGGTATTTAGTAAGTTCAGACCATTAATCTTAGCTGGAGCGGGCACACCTTCAATGACCTGCCTGTTTGTTGTTACCCCTTGCCCCCAGTTGGTTTATTTTATTAACTTTGAATTGCCCCTCTGTTTTGGTGTTCTTCGAAATCATTTTATTTTGTGGAATATTTTGAAGGGGTACATTATTTTCGTATTCATCTGCTGGCATGGCACTTATTGTTTGCTTTAACTTTTTATTTTTGATGCATGACTTGGATGCATTTTTTGATGCAGCCAGGAGACGAAGGGTCCACGTATGAAGCACAAGCAATTCCTGGAAGTTCCACCCTTCGGCAAGAATGCATCCCTAACCCCAGTAAACAGAAGCCCATCACAATTTGTGAATACACCATTCCACTTATTCTACACACATGGCTGATGCTTTACTGTGTAGTAATATCATAGCCAAGGCACCACAGTTATCCACACACTTCCCTGGGTTGAATGAAAGTTTTGTGCCATTTGATTAGCTTGGTGCTTTTATTAGAACTGCACAGAAATCTCCTGCACATCTTTTTAGCACAAACAATTATTTAACACATGCATTACTTAAAAATATCATTAATTAAAAAAAAAATTTCAAGAACTATTTACAGAGCCTTAAACTTTTTCAAGTACTTTCAAGGACTTGAAAATGAACTATTATTATTCAAGGACTTTTCAAGGAGCACACAAACCATGTGAAATACAAACATTTATGCAATAAAATGACATTTAATAACAATATTGGGAACAGACAACATCGTGAGAAAAAAAGGAAATTACGATTACGGGAAAAATTGTCACTCCACTTCAGTTTTGAAAGACGAAATACCATCCCCAGGCAGAAAATTACCCCTCCCAGTTTTGCATCGATTTCGAGAATGACCCAAATGGTGACAAAAAAAAAAGACGGAATTTCGCCAACCTGCGGAGGAATCTCATGTATGGAAGTAGCATGATTTATTATGAAATGTATTTCAATGAAAATTCATATTCATTCATTCAAGAGAGATTTATTATATTCATGAGTAAAATTTCTTGCCTTAGTTTTGAATTTCACCACACACACAACAATTTTCAGAAAAATATCTCTGGAAAACACAAAAAAGGATGAGTACCTAAGAATGCAGCACATGTTTAGTGGAAATAGGTGAACTAATTGCACACTTTTCATTTAATATCATTCCTATGAAGACATGTGCCTTGTTCGTGTTGGCTGGTTTACATATTAATGCATGTTGTGCTACAGGGTATAGTTCTTGAAAAGAAATATTATCCCCACATAGATAACAGTGAGCAGAGAGGAACAAAGGACACAACTGTGTGTATGCATATGGACTACATGACCTGAAAGTCAGGTCCATGAAGAAAATAACTCAAAATTTTAAAAGCCAAACAACCAATAAAAATGGCATACTGTTATCCTTCCTTTTTGTTAATTACCTGCTACTGTATTTAAAAATCTCCCCTCCCTTCTCAATCATTGAGCTTGCTTTTGGTTCATTTCGAATCAGTGATAAAACAACATGAATGTTTAGTTACATTGTAATCCAAAACTACATCATCCATACCAAAGGGCACCAAAAGGAAAAAAACAAAACAAAAAACCCAAAAATACCTCAGCATATCGTTGATGGAATAAATGATTATGAGGATTTGACATGATGAGTTCTTCCATGCAGAAAGCAGCTTTGTTGTAATCTTGTTCAGCTAAATACAAATCACAGAGTTCCATCCATGCTTCATGATCACTCATAAATCTGCAAAATAATAACAGCATGTTATCTAAGTACCCACAAGTACGTGCAAGAACCAGCCAAAGTGTTTCATTAATAATAATAATAAAATAATAATAAAAGTAACTTTTTTAAAAATTTCTCAGCTACCAAGGAGCAAAGGATTCGAAAGCATGGCATTTAAAACATGACATATTTCTTCACTCTGAAAAGAATTCCCTTAAAAATTTAAAATGTCTCACCAAATGAGTTGGCTTTTTCTATAAAACACTTTGAATCGTACATCCTTTTAAGTCTTCCAAACTCAGTAAAACTTGCTTTTCTGTCAATAACTTTTTCTTTCTCTTTGCAAGTGCTTAAAGAACAAACAATCAACAAACTAAAGGAGATTATGTCACTAGTTGCAGCAGCTGATGTGTTAAAGCTATTAGGTGCTTGAATTAATTCCCGCTGTTTTTTGCCACACAAACACCTGTGTGTTGCCACGGAACAGTACAGGATAATTATTCAAAGTAGTGTCCGTTGGCAGCTACGGCCCTTTCCCACCGTTGGGGTAACAAGTGGATTCCGCGGTAGAAAAATGCAGGTTCTTTCGAGGCGAATCATTCATTGAGCCATTTTCGGATATCCGCGGCAGAAAAGAAGTTCTGCTCCAACAGGCCGTGTTGTAGCGACCGGAACAAATGGAAGTCCGAGGGAGCCATGTCCGGGGAATAAGGCGGGTGGGGTAAGACGTCCCAGCCAAGTGCCTCCAAGAGTTCCTTCACGGATTTGGCGACATGAGGTCTAGCGTTGTCGGGGAAAAGAATAACCTTGTCATGTCTTTTGGCATATTGCGGCTGTTTCTCCACGAGTGCACATTTCACATCGAGTAATTGACGTCTGTAGCATTCAGCATTGATGGTTTCACCGGGTTGCAGCAGCTCAGAATACACAACACTGACTTGATCCCACCAAATGCAAAGCATCACCTTCCTGCCATGGATGTCCGGTTTAGGCGTGGAGGTTGCAGGAGTGCTTATTTTGTGAAATCAAACCCAAATTTCCTGAAATTAACGTAGATCAATAATTACAATATATATATATATATATATATATATATATACTCTATTAAGAAGAGACCTAAGCAAAAAAAAATTATATATTTTTGACTCATACCAAGTATAACATAGAAAGGGTTATATGTCTACCGGTGTGAGTAAAAGGAGAAAAGATAAAAAATAAAATAAAACAACTGAATGTAGAAAGTGTCGAGAATACTGAGCCTTGGCTTTATCAAGGACCAGCAAAAACTCTGCATTTTCTCACTTCCACAAAGACCTAGATGGAAATGGGTTTCTGCAAAGCCATGGATGCAAGTAATAAGCCCACCAAAATTTGTTTTAAAATTTATATATATGTCATGACCTCCGCAGAGTTGTATGACCTAGCGCTAGTTAACAATTTAGCTTACATCCATAACTTCCATGGCCCGACCCATGCTCTTCATCTGTTACTATTAAACAGAGAGAAGAAGATTAAAGAGAACTCAAGTTGTGAGAGTGACATAATAATTAGAAATAATTTTCAGCTATAACGAAACGCCAAGTTCGCCTGAGAGAGAATATAAACCTGAAAAGTAATACAAAAGAATTCCAAATTTTTACTTTGCAATTAAAAAGGAAATATTAATTTTTTAAAACTCAGATTTTTGAAAGAAAACTTGATTCTAAAACCTCCTACTCCGCAACTTCTGACAACACAAAAACGAGAATAAATTAAAGACAATAATTAACTAAAGAAAAGCTTTGTGAAAGTTATATGACATAAACAATTAGTTGCAATATGTACAAAGTATTTCAGCAGTGCTTTAAGTGCATAATTAAGTAGTTATTAAGACCTTAACTACTTTGAAAATACAGCGCAAAGTAAAGGAACTATGCTTAGCCAGCTTCTGAGCCTAAGTTTCCTAAAAGACGCGCAAAGTTACCAAGAAAAGAAAGAGTTAAAACCCGCAAAAATGTTAACAGTCTGGCCAGTGCCTAAATGCTAAAAAGCGAAAAACAACAGAGAAAAAAATACAGGAAGTATAAACATTGAACTTATAAAACCTAAAACCCTAAGACAATGAAGAGAGCTTACCTCTTATGCAACTAAACTTTCTCCACTCAAGAGGAAACATGGCCGACTTTTTCCCCAAACTTCCAAACACGACTGCCACTCCCTAGTCGCTGGGGGCAGTGTGGGTGGGGCTGATGGCCTCCTCTCACTGAAAGAAGCCAACTCGCGGAGATTTTATCCAGAGAAAAAAATATATATACTTAAGACTGTGGACCTGTATGATCAGAAAGAGCAGAATTAACTCTCCAGAATACATGAGAAATATTATAAAATACACAAGTGGTGTATTTAATAATCTTTGCATGTATTAAATCACCTTAGTGAGGCTTCTATAGATTATTCAGAATCTTATTAATTTTAACGTTAGCTTTACTATTTTTAGTATAGCTATTCTAGTGAGTGAATAACTAGTTTTCTTTTTTATTTGTTTTTATTTTCTTTTATAGACAGATTTTTATGCTTTTTGTGATTTTGTCTGTATTATTTAATTTTTTGTTATAATAGGACCTTCATATCCATAGCACTAAGGTTCCTTTTAGTAGTTAATAGGCATCCTCTAGCCAACTTCCTTACGGCTTTGATTGGTCAGAATCATATTATTAACTGTGTAGAAAATTAAAGCAGATCTGCCAACCTTACTCTATTATTCAGAATAATTTTTCTTAAAGTTCTTTTGATGAAAGATAAAGGAATATCATTCTCCAGAAAACTATCTAATAGTAAATTAATGTGGTAATTGAAGTCCAAATTGTTGCTGCAGATTCTTGAAATTCTTAGGACCTGAGAAATTAGTACATTCTCAATTACTTTGGTTGATATGTTATTATTCCAGTGTAGATATTTAATTACTTTGAAAGGAAAATTAACTCTTTTATCAAAGAGGCTAATAGATGGGTTACCTCTGTTGAGCTTAATGCTTAAGTCTAGGAACTCAAGTTCCTGATTACTGTGGTTGGTTTTACATAAGTTAAGAGAGCTAGGATAGATATTATCAAAGTCACTCTCTATAACTTCTGAATTATTGATACACAGCAGATCATCAATATATCTAAATGTGTAAAGGTAGTTATCTGAGCAGGTGGGGTTATTTTTAATGAATTTATATTCCTTAAAGAACAGGAATAGATTAGCAATATTCGTGGAAGTTGATGTTCCCATGGGGATACCGATCACTTGCTTATAGAGAGTATTATTATATAAGATATGGTTATTTTTTATGCAGCAATTGAGGTAAGAGTTCCAGGCTCCTACATTAACAAATTGGTTAAGTTTAAATTCTGCATACAGCTCTTTAAAGGTAGTGATTATATCTGATAGAGGCAGATTTGTATATAAGGTTCTCAAAATCATAACTATTAATATCTAAGGGACTTACTTTGAGTATAGTAGAAATTACTTCTGCATTATTATTAATTATCCAAAAATCTCTGTACATCAAATTAGTACAGTTTCTAATGTGTTTCAAAACCCTCTTCAAGATATCTTCAAAGGCAAGATCTATTTTCTTTTTATGACTCCTTACTCCACTAGCTATGAACCTGAACTTCACAGGATCTTTATGAAACTTAACCGTTGCAAAAAGAAATGGAAATTCAGGCTCATATCTTCTAGTTTGTGGAATTTTAAGTTTCTTGAAGAAGGCCTTAAACCTATTTTCTAACTGCTTGGTAGAATAACTTATGGGCTCATACGTTACTCTATTATTGAGTTCCATAGTTAACAATTCAAAATAGAACTTCTTACAGATAATTGCAAAATTATTGCTAGCTTTATCCGTAGTAGTAAAAATAAATAGGTCTTGTAGTTTGGAGAGTGACCTTTTGGCATCTCCAGATAAAAAGAGATTTCTATCGAAACACAAGTCCAGACCTGCCAACTCACAAGTGAAGCTATTGATTACGTTATATTTCCATTCTGCGAAGGCCTCAATAGGCTGATTGTATGCTAAACTGGTTTTTATAATGTACCTATTAACATCTTGAGTGAAGCTCTCAAGAATCCTTTCTTTGGAAATAGTGAAGGAAGGTCTAAATTTAGAACCATACTCTAATAAATTCCTAAGCTTTTCATTTTGAACAAAACTCAAGTTTCCGGTGATAATATGGTTGTAATTCTTATCATAGTGAACTGTTTCTTTATGTTCATCACAAGAACATGTAGTAATAACAGGAATGTAACTTGAAGAATTAAGTTTGTAGTTTTTAACTATTGACCCTAAGGTCTTAACATATTTGAAACTTACTATAGACTGGTGCCTGTGGATGGGAAAAAAATTGCATTATTGTAGAACAACTTCCTAACATTGAGATGATCGTAGTTTTTATTTAGAAACCTGATGGTTACATAATTACTGGAAAATTCTTTAAGAGAAATTTTATCTTTAAGAATATGCTTAAGAATGTCTAGAACCAAAGCAAAAACATGCTTATTAACATGGTCAGCGGTTTCTTTCCAGAATTTGAAAAAAACCTTTAAGGACAGAGTGCTTGAAGGACTTAAGTATTTTGTAAGTATTTTTGACAAAATTAGTGCCAGTTTTAAAGCTTTCCAGAGTTATTAGCAAGTTAGCAAAATCAACTTTGCTAGATGTGCGAAATAACCTCTGTCCTCTATTACCTCTAGTGCAGCTCTTGTTATTAACAAGAAAGAAGAGTTCACGTATAGAAAATTTATGCTGATTATGCTTATTGTCAGATAGAGTGGAATTTAGACCATAGGGATAAAGAGACTGATGCTGCAAAATTTCAAGGGATTCAGTTTCTAGCCGAGCATAGAGGTCAGGGATAATATGCAGTACCTCTATTTTCACTTTGTCAAAACCATGAGTATGGAAATGCTCTAATTCAAAGGTAGAGTACTGGTTAGCATTTGTGGAGGGGTTCACTCCGGAATTAGAGAACTTGTTAACTAGAGACCTGTGACCATTAATCCTAAGATGAAGAGGGTTTTTGCTTTGGCCAATATAGCTAAGGTTGCAGACAGTACAGGTGAGCTTATATATGGTATTGTAGGCTTTGCAAAACTTGTTGGAGCAATTATCCGCAACAGAAGAATACAGGTTAGGATCTGCAGATTTACATGTCAAACAACGTTTGTCATTTCATAACTTTAGATTTCCTTTGCCAGCGAGTTCATACACTATGGGAAAGGGTGCTAGCCTAACCGAGCGGGAGGACTTAAAATATCTGAGCTGACCTCCAATCCTTTCATCGTCCTTGGAACTCCACTTGGGCCAAAACATGCAAATTCTGAGCAAACCAACTAGGGAAAACTTTTAGAAATAAGCAGTCCAAGAAAATGCCTAACTCGAGTATAAACACCACTCCAAAAGGCTAAATCCAAAACATACTAAAATTAAAAATTAGAAATAAAAAAGAGTGAATTGTAAATAAATAAAAGACGAAAAAAAAAATATAAAAAAATAAATAATAAAAAATATAACATTTCAACTAGAATTTGCGCATGAGCTGCTAAATAGTAAATTGAAATTAGTTACTGAAGAGCAATGCTGAAAACTAAGGAAAAACCGCTGACCATGTTGATAAGCATGTTTTTGCTTTGGTTCTAGACATTCTTAAGCATATTCTTAAAGATAAAATTTCTCTTAAAGAATTTTCCAGTAATTATGTAACCATCAGGTTTCTAAATAAAAACTACGATCATCTCAATGTTAGGAAGTTGTTCTACAATAATGCAATTTTTTTTCCCATCCACAGGCACCAGTCTATAGTAAGTTTCAAATATGTTAAGACCTTAGGGTCAATAGTTAAAAACTACAAACTTAATTCTTCAAGTTACATTCCTGTTATTACTACATGTTCTTGTGATGAACATAAAGAAACAGTTCACTATGATAAGAATTACAACCATATTATCACCGGAAACTTGAGTTTTGTTCAAAATGAAAAGCTTAGGAATTTATTAGAGTATGGTTCTAAATTTAGACCTTCCTTCACTATTTCCAAAGAAAGGATTCTTGAGAGCTTCACTCAAGATGTTAATAGGTACATTATAAAAACCAGTTTAGCATACAATCAGCCTATTGAGGCCTTCGCAGAATGGAAATATAACGTAATCAATAGCTTCACTTGTGAGTTGGCAGGTCTGGACTTGTGTTTCGATAGAAATCTCTTTTTATCTGGAGATGCCAAAAGGTCACTCTCCAAACTACAAGACCTATTTATTTTTACTACTACGGATAAAGCTAGCAATAATTTTGCAATTATCTGTAAGAAGTTCTATTTTGAATTGTTAACTATGGAACTCAATAATAGAGTAACGTATGAGCCCGTAAGTTATTCTACCAAGCAGTTAGAAAATAGGTTTAAGGCCTTCTTCAAGAAACTTAAAATTCCACAAACTAGAAGATATGAGCCTGAATTTCCATTTCTTTTTGCAACGGTTAAGTTTCATAAAGATCCTGTGAAGTTCAGGTTCATAGCTAGTGGAGTAAGGAGTCATAAAAAGAAAATAGATCTTGCCTTTGAAGATATCTTGAAGAGGGTTTTGAAACACATTAGAAACTGTACTAATTTGATGTACAGAGATTTTTGGATAATTAATAATAATGCAGAAGTAATTTCTACTATACTCAAAGTAAGTCCCTTAGATATTAATAGTTATGATTTTGAGAACCTATATACAAATCTGCCTCTATCAGATATAATCACTACCTTTAAAGAGCTGTATGCAGAATTTAAACTTAACCAATTTGTTAATGTAGGAGCCTGGAACTCTTACCTCAATTGCTGCATAAAAAATAACCATATCTTATATAATAATACTCTCTATAAGCAAGTGAACGGTATCCCCATGGGAACATCAATTTCCACGAATATTGCTAATCTATTCCTGTTCTTTAAGGAATATAAATTCATTAAAAATAACCCCACCTGCTCAGATAACTACCTTTACACATTTAGATATATTGATGATCTGCTGTGTATCAATAATTCAGAAGTTATAGAGAGTGACTTTGATAATATCTATCCTAGCTCTCTTAACTTATGTAAAACCAACCACAGTAATCAGGAACTTGAGTTCCTAGACTTAAGCATTAAGCTCAACAGAGGTAACCCATCTATTAGATTCTTTGATAAAAGAGTTAATTTTCCTTTCAAAGTAATTATATATCTACACTGGAATAATAACATATCAACCAAAGTAATTGAGAATGTACTAATTTCTCAGGTCCTAAGAATTTCAAGAATCTGCAGCAACAATTTGGACTTCAATTACCACATTAATTTACTATTAGATAGTTTTCTGGAGAATGATATTCCTTTATCTTTCATCAAAAGAACTTTAAGAAAAATTATTCTGAATAATAGAGTAAGGTTGGCAGATCTGCTTTAATTTTCTACACAGTTAATAATATGATTCTGACCAATCAAAGCCGTAAGGAAGTTGGCTAGAGGATGCCTATTAACTACTAAAAGGAACCTTAGTGCTATGGATATGAAGGTCCTATTATAACAAAAAATTAAATAATACAGACAAAATCACAAAAAAAGCATAAAAATCTGTCTATAAAAGAAAATAAAAACAAATAAAAAAGAAAACTAGTTATTCACTCACTAGAATAGCTATACTAAAAATAGTAAAGCTAACGTTAAAATTAATAAGATTCTGAATAATCTATAGAAGCTCACTAAGGTGATTTAATACATGCAAAGATTATTAAATACATCACTTGTGGATTTTATAATATTTCTCATGTATTCTGGAGAGCTAATTCTGCTCTTTCTGATCATACAGGTCCACAGTCTTAAGTATATATATTTTTTTCTCTGGATAAAATCTCCGCGAGTTGGCTTCTTTCAGTGAGAGGAGGCCATCAGCCCCACCCACACTGCCCCCAGCGACTAGGGAGTGGCAGTCGTGTTTGGAAGTTTGGGGAAAAAGTCGGCCATGTTTCCTCTTGAGTGGAGAAAGTTTAGTTGCATAAGAGGTAAGCTCTCTTCATTGTCTTAGGGTTTTAGGTTTTATAAGTTCAATGTTTATACTTCCTGTATTTTTTTCTCTGTTGTTTTTCGCTTTTTAGCATTTAGGCACTGGCCAGACTGTTAACATTTTTGCGGGTTTTAACTCTTTCTTTTCTTGGTAACTTTGCGCGTCTTTTAGGAAACTTAGGCTCAGAAGCTGGCTAAGCATAGTTCCTTTACTTTGCGCTGTATTTTCAAAGTAGTTAAGGTCTTAATAACTACTTAATTATGCACTTAAAGCACTGCTGAAATACTTTGTACATATTGCAACTAATTGTTTATGTCATATAACTTTCACAAAGCTTTTCTTTAGTTAATTATTGTCTTTAATTTATTCTCGTTTTTGTGTTGTCAGAAGTTGCGGAGTAGGAGGTTTTAGAATCAAGTTTTCTTTCAAAAATCTGAGTTTTAAAAAATTAATATTTCCTTTTTAATTGCAAAGTAAAAATTTGGAATTCTTTTGTATTACTTTTCAGGTTTATATTCTCTCTCAGGCGAACTTGGCGTTTCGTTATAGCTGAAAATTATTTCTAATTATTATGTCACTCTCACAACTTGAGTTCTCTTTAATCTTCTTCTCTCTGTTTAATAGTAACAGATGAAGAGCATGGGTCGGGCCATGGAAGTTATGGATGTAAGCTAAATTGTTAACTAGCGCTAGGTCATACAACTCTGCGGAGGTCATGACATATATATAAATTTTAAAACAAATTTTGGTGGGCTTATTTCTTGCATCCATGGCTTTGCAGAAACCCATTTCCAACTAGGTCTTTGTGGAAGTGAGAAAATGCAGAGTTTTTGCTGGTCCTTGATAAAGCCAAGGCTCAGTATTCTCGACACTTTCTACATTCAGTTGTTTTATTTTATTTTTTATCTTTTCTCCTTTTACTCACACCGGTAGACATATAACCCTTTCTATGTTATACTTGGTATGAGTCAAAAATATATAATTTTTTTTTTGCTTAGGTCTCTTCTTAATAGAGTGTGAATTCTGAATTTTCGTAACTGCTGCGTTGCGCGTTTCGATCTTCAGGTTAATTTTGCAACTTTCGTTTTAAATTCTAAAGTTTTTCCTTAGTTTTCAGCATTACTCTTCAGTATATATATATATATATATATATATGTGTTACATTCGTAATTTATTTCCCAAGTTCTGATATTTTTTTAAAGAATAGTGGCATTTATAAAATTGTACTAATTGCAAATTTCCAGTGTTTGGCCCTTCAAAGCTATAAATAATACTTATAAAAAGTAAAATACTGAGAAAAAAAAGGCAACTTACATAATTGGTGCCTTGTCTGCCTGTGTCAATGGTGTACATGTATTTTCTTGTGCGGGAAAGACTGAAATGTATATGACAAAGTTTGTTCAGTTTATACTTTAAATGATTTGTATATTCGCGTAATAAGTCATTTTTTGGTGAAAGTAAAACTATGGAATAAACTAGTAGTTGCAGTTGAATATGTTTTAGTAAATGCAGAACTACATTCATCTCTGTTGAACACATCAATGCTGCTGATGGAGGCAAAACTTCATACTTCATAATGCTTTAGAAAAAAATTTGGTTATTTTGTTTTTATTTTGCTGCAAATCCTTTGTGTGAGATTTACGTTTACTGCACCCAGATTCCTGCTTTGGTGTTGACAGATTTTGTGTTGGAATTTTAGGGCTCACCACGATCTTTGTACTTACAGAGCTAGCTGCTGATCATTTATTTATTCCAGAAAAATGATCTCCAATTACTTCATGCCTTCTATCACACTTTTCCTTAGTTGATTTGTGATGAATTTTCCAGCTTTGCAACATGTTCTGTAACAAAGTTTTGTCAACTGCAGTGGTAATCGGATTTTCCACACCAAACATTTCAAACGTTGAACATTTCTTTGCTAAGAGGTTATATTTGATGGTATGATAACTGTCCAAGCTTTATGCATCTAAACTAGTTCTGTGCTGTGTGATGATATTATCCATGAAATTAAATGAGCTTTCCACATTGGCCCATGAAAGCATGAGATGAGGGCTTTTTACAAGTTTACCCAATGTGGAATACTTTTATATTCCATCATGTGAGCACATTTTTGACACTGCAGCACAGTATTCATCAATGCCTTTGGGAATTTTATTTTTTTCACATTTCTCATTGGCTGAGTAATTAAACATATCACTAATTGCTGTATTGACTTGATATGATCTGATTTCTTCATCGATAACAAGCATTTCGTTAGCAGATAGCACTGAGCTACATGCATCAGTCAAATTTGAAAGAGCTATATAGGTAGTAGTTTGGTCTCTAAGAGAGGGCTCTAACCCTGAAAAACAAACCAGAGTAGAATTTCCCACAAGAAGTTTTTGGATCATGTATAAGGAGCATGCCAGATAACATTCCTTTAGCTCTTTCTTAAATGAAGATACCATATAATCATTTGATGTACTTGCAGCAATAAGTTTTTTGGATTCTCCTCCAACATAAATAAATTTGTCTAGCAGGTGATTATCGCCACTCTTCAAATCTATTTTCAAAAGATCCTTGTGAGTTTTGCACTTTGAGATTATTTCATGTTTAATGAAAAATTATAAAATTTTCTTTATCAACACAAAAAGTTCAACATGCAATCTATGCAACATAGGTTTTTTGGTCTGAAACAGCTTTATGCATTCATTGAATATAGGCAGAACAGCTTTGTACAGATGGATTTCAAGTAATGTTTTCTTTTGCACCACAAAAAGGCTTTCGAGAATTTTATTCTTCCTTTCTTTTCCCATTCCTGTTAAAATTTTTGATTTCAAAGAATCTTGGATTTTCACAAGTTTAGACACACAAAAATTACTAATTTTTCTTTTCTCATACACTTTATCCAAATCAGACTTATACAAATTTCTGTCTGAATCTTTAATCCAAGAATAATAGAAGATTAGCAAAGCATCCCACAACAAAATCATGCATTCAACTGCTGGGAGCACACACAGTCATCTATGATTTGGTCGTGAAAGCGGGGAGAGCTTTTGAATTCCCAAAATCATACAGATTTTGAAAAATAGTTCTCTTTTGTCAACACTTAGCAAGTCAAAGTGAATGTTGTCGCACAATGATTCAATGTGCATTTTAAAAGGAGCAGTGAATCTTTTTGCACTGTTGTTAACAGTATGGCAGCTATCACCATCAATATGAAGTAGATGTGGAGCTTTGTTGTTACAAACTAATGTTTCTACACCATTTTTTTTACCCCTCATAGTGTTGCACGAGTCCACCAGAAGACTAATTAAGTTACTCCAAGGAATACCATTTCCTTCTATTAAATTTACTATTTTTGAGTAAATATTGGCTGCAGTACAAACCTGAAGTTGAATTGACGATAAATGTTGTATTACGACTTCTTGTTTCTCAGGGCAAAAATATTGTGCAAGAATAGTTAAGACACTACAATTCGCACGACTTGTGCTCTCATCAATATTTAATGAGAAGGGAGTCTTGTCTGAGGGTATCGACAATTTGTATTTTCATTGTACGAGCAAGGCCATCTCTCATTTTGTATGAGCAGTTGACCTATTCATACTTAACACCTGTAATGCCTTTGGGTCCTTTGACAATGTCTGGGCCAGTTTTATAAGTTGAGGCCCAAATGTATAGGGAAGAGAGTGTTACGCTATGAACGAACATAAAATTGCCTCTGATCTAACTGTACTTGTACTTAGATCTAGTGGCTTTTCATCACCAGCAGGGTTTTCTGCAGACGTATAAGAATACAAGTTCATTGAACTCTTTACAGATGTCTTTGAAGATTTGTGTTGTGAAGAATTTGAATGGCTTACCAATGCTTTTACACCATCCTTTTCATATCGAATGCTTTTGTTGCACCAAATGCAGAAACATTCCCCAAGAGAATAAGTTTTTCGACACCATATCTCAATGGCGTCAGCGTTGGCATCTTGCTTCTGAAGCCAATCCTAGCGATATTTATTGCGGATATCTTTTTCAAAAACTTTTATGAGATCAGCATCAGAATCCTTCAAAAAATTCATTATCATAAATTACATGCGATGTCAGGAACAGAAACTATTCTGTAGAATAGCACTTCACCAGGAGGAGCAGCAGCAGCAAGGATAACCAGTGGTCCCCAGTGCAGCAGCAGTCCAATGGAGCAGGAACAAGTTGAAGTACTTAGGAGTGCAGTAAACTCAAGTTACCATACTACTGAAGCAGGGTGGGGGAGGGATGAAGAGGAGACAGTCACCCACATCCTGGACTCAGATTTCTCTGCATTTTAAGAAAGCCAGAAGGTTAAAGAGTGCATTGAAACCAATGACAAAGATTTTCTGAGCAGTAACCAGCAGGCATCCCAAAGGAAAGGGGGAGGGGTGAACAAAAGTCAGCAAGGAGATCCTTCCTAGATCTCTGTGATGATGAGATGAGAAGTCTTAAAGGTCAAAAGCAGCAGGCAGAATGGGTGGGCCACTAAGCCCTGGGGTGGGACAGGAGCAAAGGGGCACTGCCAGGAAAAGAAAGGGGTGAGAAATTTTTGTTTGGAGTACCTCTGGGCAAACCCAGCACAAAACCACAAAGGAAAGCAAACAGTTAACACACTTTTAGAAGACAAATAACATCAGGTGGGGGTTGGGAAGGGAACTCTCCCAGCTGAATTGGGTAGACCAGAGTGGTCCTGTTTCTCTTCTCCTTTGTGGGGGTAGATTGGCAGTCAGATTTCCCAACTCCCAGTGGAATTGAGTTTTGTTTTGGCCACCAACCATGAGAAAACAGGGAAAGGTCAGTGACAGGCCTTGCCAGTGGCTACAAAATAAAATTTCTAAAAAAAAAAAAAAAACCCAACAAAAAACGCCGAAAATTCCAGGAGCACAATGCCGCAAATTTCCGTAAAAAAAAAAAAAAAAACGCCGAAAATTCCCGGAGTACAATGACGCCGAAAATTTCCGTAAAAAAAAAAAAAAAAATTCCGTGGAAAAAAATAAATAAAATGCCGAAAATTTCTGGAGTACAACGTCGAAAATTTCCGGAAATTAAGCACCCCTGAGGTTGATGGTTCGCCGGGATGAACCCATGATTTCTTGCGCTTAGGATTGTCGTAACAAATCCATTTTTCATCGCCAGTCACTATTCGATGCAAAAATGACTTCTGTTGTGTCTTTGCAGCAGCAATTCACCCATGGTTTCACATTTTGGTGATGTCGCTTTCCCGCAATGCATGTGGGACCCAGTTTCCGAGCTTCTGGATTATTCCCATTGATTTTTTTACGTTTGCTAACCGTTAACTGATTGACCAGTAGAGTTTCAGACAACTCGAGATACATGTACTTGGAGTGCCACTTTTCCAAAATAAGAAATCAACGCTGCCAACGTTTTGTACTAGTTTTGCACACCCAAAAGAAAATTTTGTACACCACCGGAAGTGGTACTTTTTGGCTCTAAAAAGTGGCACTCCAAGTACATGCTGGAGTGCCACTTTTTCAAAATCGAAAATAAATACTGCCAAAGTTTTGTACTAGTTTTGTACACCCTAAAGAAAATTTTGTACACCACCGGAAGTAGTACTTTTCGGCTCTCTAAAAGTGGCACTCCAAGTACATGCTGAGTGCCACTTTCTCAAAATCGAAAATAACTACTGCCAAAGTTTTGTACTAGTTTTGTACAGTTTTGTACACCCAAAAGAAAATTTTGTACACCACCAAAAGTGGTGCTTTTTGGCTCTCCTTTGTGGCTCTCGACCATGTACTTGGAGTGCCACTTTTCCAAAATTGAAAAAAAAAATCCCTGCCAGAGTGTTGTCCTAGTTTTGTACACCCAAAAGAAAATGTTGTACACCACCGGAAGTGGTACTTCTTGACTCTCCTTTTGTGGCACTCGAGCATGTACTTGGAGTGCCATATTTCTAAAATCGAAAATAAACACTGCCAGAATGGTGTTTTGTACAGACAAAAGAGAGTTATGTACCCCTCCGGCGATGGTTCTCTTTGGTTGTCCAGCATGCTCTTAGAGTGTCATCTTTCGAAATCCAGAAGTAAACACTACTATCTCTTTCCAGTTTATTACATACTTTTATTCCTGTTCATTATACACAACTAGCTGTTTTTGTGTTCATTATACGCAACTTTTATTTGTTCAAGGTCGCAAATTTTCGTGCGGTTGTCTTGTACAAACTAAGACATTGTCGGAGCCTTCATTTTTATAGCAAAGAAGGAATAGAAACAGTTTTTTGTTGTTTTGTTAAGCAATGCTTTCGGCAAAAGCATTTCGGAAACGCGAGGAAAAGGAATTCAAATCAGCGCATATCATCGCTTCCAGCCTAGCAGCCATGCCGAGCAAGGTTGGGGGAGAGGGAAGTTGCAAAACACCTTGGCGCATTCGCAGTGGCGTAACTAGCACCACTTGTGCAACCCCGGAAAGTTCATTTCAGCACCCCTAAGCATAATAATTTTTCCAGGATTTCGGACACTAGGGAGGATGTGTTTTTCACAGTGTTTGTTTTGGGAAAATGGTGATGTCAGGAAGTTAGGGAGACTGTCTGGTAAAGTAAAGGAACTACCTATAGAGCCCTGTAGTTTTAACTTTTAAAATAAATTTTGGAACAGAAGTACATAATGCAAGGTTATCAATCAGCCAGTCAGATTTAACACGGTGAGCTGTCAGATGCATAATCATGAATATACGTTTTATTGCATTGAAACGAATTCGGTAAAATATATTTAAATGTTTAAGGTTAACAACTATGAGACTTAAGCGATCGTTATTGGATATGGTTGTATACAAACAGGGAATTCAGTATTCTACACTGCAAGAATGCAATATGGATTTCGTAGCTGCAGATATTAATTTGAATGTACAACAAAACTTCAATGCAGGCCAGGAAAAAAAAAGTGCGAGTGGAAATGCAATGTGCAGGTATCTGATGTTTACTAATATACGAGTACTATACCCAGTGTTCGAAATGGGCCGGTATGGCATATCGGTAGTTAACAAAAATGGAAGTGAGCATACCTGCACTTAAAAATAACGTTATTTACCATCCCAGTATGTAATAAATTATAAACCCTTCACAAACTACGTAAAGATATTAGGATGAAAGAACAAATTTTAACGCAAAAACCGGCAAATGGCATTTTTAACAGATAAAATTGATAATTAGCAGCCGAGACTGAAAGAGACCGACCACAAACCCTTCAATGAAGTTTTTTTAATTTTTACATTAATTTTATAAAATTATATACATTAATTTTTCAATACCAAAAAAAAAAAAAAAACCAATTATACGGAATGGAATGTATTTCTTTCGAAACCTCCTATTTATACTATGTGGATCTATGGTCTACACCATACTGGCAGTAGCTCTGTGCCACTTCGACCACTGAGTGTACCACATAACTACATAATATAGATATAATATAAATTATAATTATATGATTAAAATACAAGTGGAAAATTAATTATGCGATAAGTGGAAATTTTCATGTTTTTAGGCCTAAGCCTTTCTTTCTAGCCTTCATTTTTTGGCGAAATTATCAAGCGTTGAGGTCCATTCTTTTGGCAAACTGCCTTTCTATGCAGTGACAATTCCTGCAGCCTATCTTGTGACATGATGCTTCTCAAATAGTTTTTACAAATTTTAATTTGGAAAACGATCTCTTTACAGATGCTACTGTGACGGATAGCCATGAGTGTTAAGATAAACATCAAGGCAATAATTACATAGTTTAGTACAACCACCGACAATTGTAGGATCCACATCCTCCACGATGAATCTCCATGTGGCCTTGCACTTTCCTTCAGCAGTGCACCAATAAGGCGATTGCAGAGCGATCGTATTACAACCCACAGCCAAAGGGTCGGATAGCTTCAATGTGTAGGACATCCAGCAACCAAAAAATTGTTATGCTGTGTGTTGGTAAAACGTGGAAAGTGCGATGTATTTGTTTATTCAACTGACGCCACGTATTTGGGGGATTTTCACTTAGGATATCAGTGCTTCCAAAGTGTACCATCCATTTTTTAGTGTTCACAAATTTGGTACACATGTAAACAATAATTACTTATTTTACACTTGCAGGTGTCACAGCTCATCGTAAATTCAAATAACGCAAACTTTCAATAATAACTTTTGGAATGTCCTAATTCCATTGCATTTTATTTTCATTTATCATGGCCTTAATTGATTTTTGTTTCGAAATGCATCCACCAGTCTCCCAAATTTTAATTTTCACCTAAAGTCAATATTTACCTTAATTTTAACATTTGCTAAATTTAACTATTAATTACACACATGAGCAAAACCTATCCATAACAGTTTGAAATGTGGTCAGGAAGGAAAAAACAAGATGATGGATGTGAAGACGAACTTTAGGCGTGCTCAAACACAGTGATCTGTTTCCTTCTGTTCGACAGGCTATTCTCAGTGTTCAAACATTACCAGTAACAACCTGCCCAGGGGAGAGGTCCTTCAGCACTATGAGAACGGTTAAAAACCTGGTTAAGGTCAAAAATGGCAGATGGACGTTTATCTGGACTGTGCATGATGAGTATTCATCGAGAAAAGGTTTTTGAGAATAAACATGAACTCATTCAAAATGTAATTGATAGATTTGGACAAAACCCAAGACGTTTGCAGTTTTTATTTCATAGTATCTCTTCTAAAGTGCAAGAAACAGAAAATTGAAGGGGGTATAAAAATTAACAGATAAATGTCTATAAAAAAAGGGGGTTTATACTCATACTCAATAAAGGATGATGGAGCAGTGCAATTGTTTTATGTAACCCCAAGTGAATGTTTCCATACAAAAAGACTTTATTAAGTTGATTATTAAATTTAGCAAGAAGCATACAGTAAGGTTAAACTTTTGACTCAGATATGAATAATCAGTGGCCAGTAATTGGTAAATGACATAATTATTATTATTGTCCGTTATTTCAATACTAAATATTGACTATAGAAAGAAGGATGTGTCCAAGTCCCCAAACTTTGGGGGGGGGCTAACAGTGCTCCGAACCCACTCCCTAGCTTTAGGGGCTCGATGCACTCGCCCGACCCAACCCCCACTATGCCATATAAAGATGCAGGGGTACTATAAATTTAAGCAATAATTATGATAGAGGGAGTATACCCGTTTGCCCCTCCCCGGAAAAGTTGCAGCCCATGCTCATGGGGGATAACGCTGCGGGAAAAAGTTTCCGGCCCTTTATATGATTTTTTTTATCACCAAAATGGTGGTTAAACAAGTTCCCAAAGTTTGGCCAAATATTTTAAAAACTACATGACAAAATGATTATATACAATTTCGCATTTTCAATACATGAAAAAAAAAATCTTTACTTTTTAAAAACTTTGTTGTAAATCCGAATGTTATTTTGTTTTATATTCATAACCCTATTACTCCTTCTTTATTAGCATCGCTCTTTTCAAAGCAAATTGTTTGCAAGTTGATTTCTCAATAGTATTTGAGTAAAATATTCTCTAATCTTTGCTTGTTTAAAATTTGTCAAAGTCAGAGAAAAACATAACTATGAACGTTATTAAGTTTTGCACCATCTATTTCATGACTGAACTACAACAACAAAAAAACGTCCGCACCATGCCAAGAGTTGTAGCTTGCCTAAGTGCACGTTTTATTCAGAGCAAAGATTGCGAAATAAATTTTTCATCCAAACCGAAACTAAACAACATATCCCTCTCTGATGAGATTAAGGTTCAACTTTGCACGAAGAAGGAACACAAGAACGCTAACCGAAAGTAAACAGCATACCCTTCTCTGATGGGACGAAGGTTCAACTTTGGCCGCACCAAGAACTCAGTAACGCTGTCTTGATTCTCTCAAACTTGTGATATACCGGTTATGTATACATAAACGAATCAAAGAACTGTGAGTTTGTGATAATCAGAAATTACAAAATTTATGTACATCGAAAAAAGCGTATAAATGAATTAATTAGCTATTATCGAATTGGAAAAGCTTAGAAAATACAGTAAAATATCGGGACTAATGCAGAATTACGTATAAATGTCAAAAAATATAACTGGAGTACGCATAGTCGAAGTTTCACTGAATATCTTTTTATTTCTACAAAGCAATGCTTAAATATAAAAATTTTGTTTAAACTGAAAACCACTAGATTGAAAAAACATTGCGCAGAAATTCAAATTGCTTGAATTTCAGTCTGTGACTGAATTTCAAGCAATTTGCATTTCTGAGGCCACAAAGGAGAGTCAAAAAGTACCACTTTGTAGAATTTTCTTTTGAGTGTACAAAACTAGGACTACACTCTGGCAGTGTTTATTTTCGTTTTCGGAAAAGTGGCACTCCAAGTACATGCTTGAGGGCCACAAAGGAGAGTCAAAAAGAACTATTTCCGGTGGTGTACAAAATTTTCTTTTGGGTGTACAAAACTGTACAAAACTAAGACAGTGCTTATTTTCGTTTTTGGAAAAGTGGCACTCCAAGTACATGCTCGAGGGCCACAAAAGGGAGTCAAAAAGTACCACTTCCTGTGGTGTACAAAATTTTCTTTTGCGTGTACAAAACTGTACAAAACTAGGACAACACTCTGGCAGTGTTTATTTTCGTTTTTGGAAAAGTGGCACTCCAAGTACATGCTCGAGGGCTACAAAGGAGAGTCAAAAAGTACCACTTCCGGTGGTGTACAAAATTTTCTTTTGGATGTACAAAACTGTACAAAAGTAAGACAACACTCCGGCAGTGTTTATTTTCATTTTTGGAAAAGTGGCAGTCCAAGTACATTCTCGAGGGCTACAAAGGAGAGTCAAAAAGTACCACTTCCGGTGGTGTACAAAATTTTCTTTTGGGTGTACAAAACTGTACAAAACTAGTACAAAACTTTGGCAGTAGTTATTTTCGATTTTGAGAAAGTGGCACTCAGCATGTACTTGGAGTGCCACTTTTAGAGAGCCGAAAAAGTACTACTTCCGGTGGTGTACAAAATTTTCTTTAGGGTGTACAAAATTAGTACAAAACTTTGGCAGTATTTATTTTTCGATTTTAAAAAAGAGGCACTCCAAGTACATGTATCTGACAACTCATGGAACATCTGCCATGAATCCTCATCCAATAAGGCCTCCAATGCGCCATCTTTGAACTTTTTCAGCTGCCCAGGGCACTCTTTGTCCTTCACGTCATATTCGTTGGCTTTGAAGTATCGGAACCACTCTCTGCACATTGTTTCTGATAGGGCACGTTCCCCATAGGCCTGCACTAGCAAACGATGACTTTCCACAGTACATTTCTTGAGATGAAAGCAGAAGAGTTATGCTTCCCGCAAATGCTCCTTTTTGGGTACGAAACTTGACATCGTGAATGCGATACTAACTCGTGTTCTGTGCCCTCCGATTGCGTGTTACACACTAATGCACCCAGATTATGGACAGTACGTGCGTGTGCAAGGGAGGTCACAGCGCACCACTGCTGCGCTCTATTGGGCAATTGCGGGAATTAATTGAAGAACCTAATAGTAACATAACCTCATACAACTCCAGATTGTTGGTAACATAAGACCTAATGACAATCAATGAGAGAATCATGAAAAAGGGTTGCTACAAAGTAAAAATAATTGTAACTCACCATTAATGATTTTCAACTACAAAAGCCAATTCTAGAGAAATATAGCCATACTGAAAGGGAAACAAAACCTATTAAAACACCTAGTAATATTTTCACCAAATTCAGCAAGAACACTGGAATAAACTTCATCAGAAGAAGGAGCTCTTAAAGATGGTTATAATATCAGACCTACGTACATGATTGGAGAACTAACAATTTTTATATAATAAATAATCAAAAACCACTTTACACACATGCTAGCATGATCAGAATAATTACCACCAGCACCATGAAAATGTGACAAGTGGTGCATGCTGCCATGCAACAGCAGCATAAGATGCAATGATAAGTGTATCATGGACAAAACAGAAGATCCTATGGAACTCAAGCAAGCCTCACTAGTGAGACTACTGTAATTACAGCCATGAACCTCAGAAGGAAATCAAATGCCATAATCTCTTATTTATATTCTTCATGACAACAAATACAAAAAATATCAAAAATGTCAGAACATGTGACTGGAAAAATATAGTATATATATGGATATAATAATGCTTGTGTGAATGATGAATGAATTCTCAAGAAAAAAATATTTTTGCCATCACTACTGCACATGCACTGATTACGGATAATTTTATATACTGAAAATATTTATACTACTAACAGATTTTCCAAAATCTATATATTAATTCTATAAGGTTTTTTACTGTCCTATTTTGAGAGAACGGCTGAACGTAAAGATATTGCTGAGGAATCAAAATAAAGGGCTTACCATGTAGATGTGCCAGTCGAAAAGAAAAATTAGATTGAAGCAACAGTTACGGAGTCGTGGGGCGGTAAAGTTCCCATGTAAAGTCAATGGGAGAAGCGTGCGGTTGACTCACCGCTCTTGAAGGCGGAAGCATGGAGGGACTGAGATAGTCCAAAGTCTTCTCTTTTCTGAGTGAACTGTTGCACAAAGCAACGTTAGCAGGCATTCGTATCAAATGAATTCTTGGCAAGATATCACAGAAATCCTGTCATCCTTCTGTTCCTCACGTTTTTTTAAAAAGGTTCGTTAAAAATCACGATGTCCGGACTCCATAGCTTCTTATTTAACCAGTGGGTGTCATACTGAGAGTGAATGGTATATTTATTAAAATATGAACTAAAAACAATTAATTCTTAAAAATGAGGATAAAATAATAGCCTTGTTACCACCCCCTTTCCGGTCAGCAGTTTCTTTCCGACTAGTTGCTCTCGGTAGAAATTCATTATTACTCTTGACCTTCGATGGATCAATATTCTTTAAGAATAAATTGCATAGTCAAGAGAATTTACAAATCAAAGTCCCTTGCAAGCAACATGTAGGCAGCAGAAGGGATGGTGGGTGGTAGTTACTTTGCAACAAATACTCAACAACTGACCATCAAAATATTTACGATAGCTAAAATCCATAAAAAATTTTAATTGAAAAAACTTGTCTTCAGATAGAGATTTGAAAGAAATTAATCTAATGAAATAATAAAATCAAACCAAAAATCCATTTGTCTAACCTCAACTTCAAATGAAAACAATACGTAAAATGTCTTTACCGAGGAATCCAGACTGCTCCTTGCACACTATCTACTAGCTAAGCAAACGGTGCTGCCATCTCTGCCGTCCGCATCATCCTCATGCTCATCACGTAAAACATCGTCGGCGACATCTAGTGTCGTCCTGTTTTTTAATCTTCTTCGTATTTGTCGACTTGATCTTCTACTTAAATCATCCATGGAAATTTAAAACAGCAGCATTCAGGTATTACTTAAAAAGAGCAATTGTACTTTCATCTAATAATACTGCAAGGCAAAAAAGAGTTGAAATGGATCAAAACTTTGGTTGGAGACTTCAGCTACAAGGAGAGATTGATTGACGATCTTTACAAACAAATTCAGAATAACCCAAATAGACCAAGGCAGAATATGACTAATACATACAGATTCTGTGGAAAACTACCATATTGTCCACCTATATCTGCTCCTTTAAAAAAGGAATGCATACTTGCAGACACTGTACTCGACAACAGCAGACTTTTGCAATCAAACAATGAAAAAAGTTCCATATTACGTAAAGCAGGTGTATATCGTATACCAATTACTAATATAAACAAGAACCTAGATAATAAAACAGTTTACATAGGTAGCACAAAAAGAAATGTTGATATCAGATTACGTGAACACTTAAATAACTGGAAAAAAGCGTGAAATTCGAACTTCACTTATACAATATTGTCATAATAACGAGGCCACGCCCGACTGGGATAATATAAGTTTGGTTACTTCTCACAACACACATACAAAGAACCTGACAGCTGAGGCCATTATGATCGAGAAGACCAATGCATATAATTGCAATTTAAATGTCCCAGTCGAATTATCACCAGCATGGTTGAACATGATAAAACAAGAAAAACAACAAATTGTCCAAATAAGAAGATCAAGTCGACAAATACTAAGAAGATTAAAAAACAGGATGACACTAGATGTTGCCAACGGTGTTTTACGTGATGAGCACGAGGATGACGCAGACTACAGAGATGGCAGCACCATCGACTTAGCTAGTAGATAGTGTGCAAGGAGCAGTACAGCACGAAATGCCCTTGAAAATGGCCACGAAAAACGTGTGACGAAATCGGAAATTCGAAGTCTGGATTCCTCTGTAAAGATGTTTTACATATCATTTTCATTTGAAGTTGAGGTTAGACAAATGGATTTTTGGTTTGATTTTATTATTTCATTAGATTAATTTCTTTCAAATCTCTATCTGAAGACAAGTTTTTTCAATTAAAATGTTTTATGGATTTTAGCTATCATAAATATTTCGATGGTCAGTTGTTGAGTATTTGTTGCAAAGTAACTACCACCCACAATCCCTTCTGCTGCCTACATGTTGCTTGCGGGGGACTTTGATTTGTAAAATCTCTTGACTATACAATTTATTCTTGAAGAATATCGATCCATCAAAGGTCAAGTGTAATAATGAATTTCTACCAAGAGCAACTAGTCAGAAAGAAACTGCTGACCGAAAAAAAAAAAAAAAAAAAAAGGTAACAAGGCTATTATTTTATCCTTATTTTTAAGAATTAATTGCTTTTAGTTCATATTTTAATAAATATACCATTCACTCTCAGTATGACACCCACTGGTTAAATAAGAAGCTATGGAGTCTGAACATCGTGATTTTTAATGAACTTTTTAAAATAACATGAGGAACAGAAGAATGACAGGATTTCTGTGATATCTTGCCAAGAATTCATTATAATAAGCCACGTAGGGACATTCAAGGGTTAGAAATAACGATTTGAACCGATATTAGTATTCGTATCAAAGTTCTTCTCATCAGAATAGCAAACACTCTTGAAGACCTGATTGTGTTATGCCGTTGGACTGTGTGATGTATATATACAATTTAATATTCATCCGATCCAGTTTATTCACATAGGTAAGACGTTTCCCATTATGTAAAGATTTAAATAAACATTCCGTTGACCATTGTTAGTGAAAATATTTAGAATGTACATAGAGTTGCGCCATCTATATCTTCGTTTTATAATTTTATAAGTTTTTTTACTGTGAGACCTATTTTGAGAGAACAGCTGAACAAAAAAATATGGTTCAGTTATCAAAATAAAGGTTTTACCATGTAGATGTGCCAGTTGAACAGAGAACTGAGATTGGGGCAGCGGTTCGGGAGTGGCATGGCAGCAAATTTCCCATGTAAAGTCTATGGGAGAAGCGTGCAGCCCTTATCTACATCAGGCGCTCAGTTCAGTGTCAGATTTGGTGTGTGCATGGTGTTCTATGATCAGTCCTAAAAGTAAGTAAATACTTTATCGCATACTTACTCTCAACAGAATGTCTTTTTTTTTTTTTTTTTCTGTGGGAAAAAGAGAAAACGTAAGAGCCTTACTGGAAGGCATGAGCGATCAATAAGTCACAACTATATGTCTCAGACAAGAGAGAATGAAGAGTATTCGCAATGCGAATCTCATTCCAAAAACATTTACAAACACAGTTGTGACTGAAGATGAGAGTGAAAGAGAGTGCTATCCAGTTGAATTTTTGCACACAATCGAGATAAGTGGACCTTTGCCTCACATTTTACGACTGAAAAAGGGTGAAGTCGTGATGCTCATCATGAATCTTGCTGCCCTGGTGGCGCAGTGGTCTAAACGCTGGCTTATGATTCGTTCGTGAAGGTCTGGGTTCGAATCCCAGTGAGGCATGGATGTTGTATTTGCCTTATGGCACTGGCTCTCTTCCTTCCCTGGAACCAGTGACCCTAAAGTAAAGACAGGCGACTGCTTATAGCCCATTGAGTTGCTCACGGTGGTCGTTAAACCTTCAGTAAAGAAAAAAATCACAAACCTGGTCTTTACTGAAGTGGTTGAATGAATTTGTCAATCAAATAAAGTTTAAATTTGTTGTTTATATGAGTTTATTCTTTTCAAAAAAACTAACCGTCAATTTCGACGGGTTTCATCTAGTTCCTTTAATTTTTATGAAGCTTAATGACAATGCCTTTATAATTTAGCATTACAGATTTTACATGCAAGCAATGTATCTCTGAAAATTTGCTTATCAGCTATACCACTTACAGCAAAACATTAAGTACTAAAGGGTATACATATAAATTAAGTAAAACACTTGGAAATCACAACTCACTTTTTCAAATAGTCAGTCAGTTCTTTAATGGCTTCTGATATTTTGTTCTGTGCTTTTAATATTGCTACTTTACGTTTATAAATTACAGAATTAGAGTCATCATGCTGTAATATAGAGTCGTACAACTTCATTGCACCATCGTACCTGCAAAAATAAACAGATTACCAATACATGTATAAATGACCTGTTTTGTATATATATACTTATCCCACCAAAAGCTTAGTAAATAGGCATTAATATATATACAGTAAAACCTGTGTAAGTTAGCCACTCACGGTTCCACACTATTGTGGCCAACTTAGAGAGTTCGGAATCAAAGTGAATGTTATATGTGCTGTACATTAACATAGAAAATGAATTCATAGCAACTGTTTTAAGTACTGCATGAAATACTGTTTGTACAGTACATATAAGTACAGTATCACTATATAAATACTATAGGCTCGATTCTAAACTGGAAAGATATTCACTGAATGGTGAAAACAGTAGTATGCATTTATTATTTAGTACAGTATAAGAGTAGTGTGTACATCTAAAAATATGTGAAAGGACATTACTTACATGACTTGCCCATTTCCAATTAGTGTATCCTTATTACGTATTAAGTTCATAGCAAACATTACGTATTCTTTTGAAAATAGTCAATCATAGTTTTCTGCTGATGTTCTTTAAATTTTGTTTGGGTACAGTGGTTTTCAATTTCTGCATAAACTCCCATTAGTTTTTGCAGCAAAGCAGGATGTTTTGCGGATGCATAATGTTGTAAATTTGACACTAAATCCAGTGCTTCTTGGAAAGTAGGGGAGGGGTTTTTCTTCTGATAGTTTGCTGTTCATTCACATTATCATCAGTTTCTTCTTCATTCTGTAGCTCTAGAATAGGATTTTTAATGTCTGATAGAACATAAGAAAAAAACACCCTCTTCTGTGTCTGCCACATCTTCGTGCACTATGATATTGCAATCTATTGCTGAGAACTTATCTTCACTTAGCAGGATGTCTTGAGGTAATGTTCCTAGTAGGTTGTTGGCGTTATTGTCAACATCAGTTTAATCATTCATCTCTGCGTTTTGTGGAAATCCAGCTTTCTGAAAACATTTAACTATTGTTGAAATCTGTAAATTTTGCCAAGAAGCACGCACCCAACGAATACAATCAACAACAGTGACTGCTCTCGAAAATTCTGTCACATCTTTAGAAGTGTCAAGTTTGATCACGAAACACGTCAGCATCATTTTTCGATACTGCTTCTTTACAGCACACACAATCCCTTGGTCAAGAGGTTGAATGAGAGATGTTAAGTAAGGAGGCAGAAATTTGCATTCAACATTGCTCATTGGAATCATACACTTGTGGCTTGTAGCATTGTCAATTAGGAGTATAATTTTTCTGTTTTGACTTTTCATTTGAGAGTTTACAGATTTTAACCATTCCACAAAAAATGACTGCTGTCACTCATGCATTTTTGTTATGCCATTTTTCTTAAACACAAGAGGATTTGCTGCATTGCTGATTACGAGAGGTTTCAATTTTTTCCCAGTAGCACTGCAACAAAATAACACTGTCACCCTCTCCTTTGCCAATTTGTTCCCTGAACATTTTTCATTTTTTGTACTAGAGATTTTGTTGGTAATTGCTGATGAAAAAGTCCTCCAGTTTCATCTGCATTGAACTGATTTTCCACAGGATAATCTTTCAAAACTTCTTTTAATTTTATTTTCCAATCTTCTGCTGCCATTATATCTGCAGAAGCTGATTCACCATAAAGGATACGGAACTTGATGTCTCTTTCTCCAAATGCATTAAGCCATCCATTGCTGGCATGAAAATCAGCAATTTTAAGTTCTTCTGCAATTTCTTTTGCTTTAGCCTGTAACATGGGGCCTGAAATTAGTATGTTTACTGATACATATTTTTAAAAATTCCAACATTGCCACATTTATTTCTTGATTTTCAGTTTTACGCAGTTTTCTTTGTTGCTCATTACTACAATTTTCTAACCAAGATTTAACTATTGATTTCTTACTTTTTCCAATGTTTCCTATTGTACTTTTAGCTACACCAAACTGGTCAGCTAATTTTCTCCACTTGCTATCAAATCCAAAACTTCTTTCTTTTTGTCAATAGACAATTCCACTAATTTTCTTTTGGGAACCATCAAATCATTGAACTAAGAAGAGCATAAACTAAGAACAACTTGGCATGTTGCCTGGAGTAAAAGAGAAATTCAAAATTTAAGATATTTGGGTGGCCAACTTCCAAGTTAGACAGGTGGCCAAGTTACAGGGTTTTGCTCTGTGTTACTACACAGGATATTTGCCATTCCTTGAAGAAGTGGTCAACTTAGGCAGGTGGCCAACTTTACAGGTTTTACTGTATATATATATATATATATATATATATATATTTTGTTTGTCTTATGAGCTTGCTACGTTGCTCCAGTTTAGTGTTGAGGTGCATCTTACATCTCACCAATCTATGGTCACTACCTGTGTTGGACTTGTTCAGCACACTGCAGTCTTCGATGACGAATTTTTTGTTACACATAATAAAATCAATTTCACTTGTCGTCCCAATTGGATGTCTCCATGTCCATTTCCTGTGTGGCTTTTTCTTGAAAAAGGAATTCAAGATGAAAAATCCTTCTGCCTCTGCAAACTCAACGAGAGTATTTCCACGCTGGTTTCTGTTGCCGTGACCGAATTTACCTACTGAAGTTTCATTCTGTTGCCGGTGCCCTATTTTTGCATTGAAATCTCCCATAATTATCTTCAAGTGCTGCTTACCTTTATTATTTAGATGACGAATTTCCTCATAAAATTCTTCAATTTCTTCTTCAGGATGACTTGTGGTGGGTGCATAAGTTTGAATAATCTGAGCCTGGTATCTTCTCGATAGTTGGATAACGAGTCGTGCAGCTCTGTCAGAGGAACTTTCAACTTCTACCACTTTATGCTTCAGTTTCTTGTTTATTATAAATCCAACACCACTAGTTCTGCCAGTATCTGTCCCACGATAATAGAAGAGATGTCCACTTTTCAGTTCAATGAGATCTTCTCCTTTTCTCCTTACCTCACTTAGGCCGACGATGTCCCACTTGATCCTTTGTAGTTCCTCTTCCAATTCAAGAAGCCTTGAATCAGAAGATAGGGAGCGTCCGTTGTAGGTAGCCAAGGTCAACATCAAATGGCAGCCTAGTCCGGTCCTCCGGGGATTCTTAGCACCCTCTGCCTTCATGTCGCACTGGCCGCTGCCTTGGCCAGGTACATTCCAGCTGCCGGAGACTGAGGGCCAAGATTTAAGTTGTAGAGTCATTTTGGAGGTGTTTGGCCATAACTCACCACGCTGGCCAAGCGGGTTGGTGAGTGTGGGATAGCATTTCCTCTGATCCCGATGGTATAGTTATACCGCTATTTGCGGTCGTCAGAGCCCCTTTAGTGGGAACAGGATGCACCACGAGAAGGCAGGGTTGACATTTGTCAAGGAGAGGCTGTGATGTTACGCATCACCTGACCTTACATCCCCAACCTTAAAAACACCATAATACTTTCAAGTTGGAACTGAAGAACAGATTCTCTGCTTTAGAAGGCCTAACATCGGAAGAAGTGGATATTTCGGAAGTTAACAGAAAAGTAACCAAAGCTCTTATGGAAACAGCAACAAAATTAGCTGGGTCTAAGAACAAGTTGCATGTAAACAAATTATCAGGAAAACCAAAATGTTGATGCAAAAAAAGAAGAGAGATGAGGACAACTAAAGAAGATGTGACTTCCAAAGTGGAATATATAGAGCTATGCAAGACAGCACGAAAAAGTATCACTGAAGACGTAAGGAAATTCAACTGTGAGCTAGTGAGGAAAGCAATTGAAAACAACCAAAGCCTAAAGATAGCAAAGGGACATCTCAGTAAGGGAAGAAACAGATTATGGCACTGAGAAAAGAAGATGGTTCTGTAACAAGAAATAGAGGCGAAATTTTGACAAGAGTGAAAGATTTCTACTCCAAATTATATGAAAGGGATGATACATGTACTCCAGACATCATGAAAGGTACCAGAGTTCTTCCAGTCCTCCCAGAAGTTGCTCATGCAATCAAGAACATGAAGCGGGGGAAAGCTCCAGGAGAAGATGCAATTACTATAGACATCATACAAGAAGCAAGTGGAGAAATTGAAACAGTACTCGCCAAATTTTCACTCGATGCCTTAATGAAGGGAAGATTCCTGAGATTGGAACAATGCTACAATGATCCTGCTACATAAAAAGGTGACATTGAGGATCTCAGGAACTACAGACCTATCAGCCTCCTATCAGTGGTTTATAAAATCTTCACTAAAGTTCTTTCACACCGCTTGAAGGTAACACTGGACATGGCTCAACCGAGAGAACAAGCTGGATTCAGGAGTGGCTACAGCACAATAGATCATATCCACGTACTGAGAGAACTAATTGAAAGAGCGAGGGAATATGAACTTCCATTGTGCATGGCTTTTATCGATTATGAAAAAGCCTTTGATTCGGTGAAACCATCAGCAGTTGCAATGGCTCTGAAATCCTGCGGTATTGAAGATGCATACATTAATATTATTAATAACATCTATGAAAATGCAAGTGCAAAGATTCGGCTGTTTGAAAATACAACACACATAAAAATTGGAAAGGGAGTGAGACAAGGTGACACCATATCTCGAAGCTCTTTAATGCCACATTGGAAAATGTCTTTCAATCACTGGACTGGGAAAACAAAGGATAAAGATTAATGGAGATTATCTAACCCACCTTCGTTTTGCTGATGACGTAGTCATTTTTGCAACTACCCCATCAGAGCTGCAGAGTATGATCCAGGAACTTGCTGACAAGAGTAAAGAAGTGGGATTAAAAATGAACTTTCAGAAGACAAAAGTGATGTTCAATGCTTTTACAAGAAATGAAGATTTATCGATTGATGGAGAAAAACTGGAGATAACAGATACGTATGTTTATCTTGGACAGCAGATATCAATGAGGGTCACATTGATGAAGAAATTAATAGGCGTACAAAACTTGCCTGGAGAGCTTTTGGAAGAAACAGCATAATTTTCAAGAGCAATATGCCATTATGTCTTAAAAGAAAAGTGTTTGATCAATGCATCCTTCCAGTGCTTACATATGGTGCAGAGACGTGGACCTTAACTAAAAGAGACATACAAAGGCTGCAGACAACTCAAAGAAGCATGGAGAGGTGCATGCTTGGTATAACCAGGAGAGATAAGAAGAGGAACTCGTGGATCCGAAAAATGACGAGAGTGGAAGACATCATGATCAGAGTTAAATCCTGAAATGGCAATGGGCTGGACATACTGCCAGAAGGACAGACCATAGATGGACAGCCGAAATTTTAGATTGGATTCCAAGGGACAGGAAAAGACCCAGAAGAAGACCACATGGGGAGATGGGTGGATGAAATTCGTAAATATGCGGGAGTGACATGGAGGAGACTGGCACAAGACAGACCGTTGTGGAGGAAACTTGGGGAGACCTTCGTCCAGCAGTGGATTGATAATGGTTGACAATGATGATGATGATGATATATATATATATATATATATATATATATATATATATATATATATATATATATATATATATATATATATATTTACAGTAGGATGGTCCTTATAAACTAAGATTAAAAATGTTAATGTCTTACCTGTTAATACTGTTCACTGGGTTGAGAAAGTGATGTACCTTGAATTTTCAGCTGATCAGGCAATTTTAAGGTGTCACACGGAGTTCAAAATTTACATATTACTTTACTTAATGAAACAGTGAAACATGAGATGTTACATCAGAATCTGCCTCTTAAATTCTTTTATTGTACCAGTAAATAAAGGAATAGCATTGTCCATTGTCCGTAAATAAACATTAAACACTCTTCAATTCCTATTCAGTTTGCTGTTTACTGTCACTCACGGTCATTTTTAGTGCATTTGGAAATTTCTTCCCTGTGTTCCTCCACAATCTGCAGCAGGACTGTTTCTGGTCTTCGTTATTTGTGAGAATGCTGTTGTAGTCATGCATCAGTGCCACTCCTCACTCAGCTGAGTCGTTTACTACCTTCAGGGCTTTAACAGCGCTGGCGAAACAATGTTCTTCCTCGCTCGTTTTATTTTCTTTGGAGGATCTGCTGTTGCTGTGGTTGCTTTGTGATCTTCCTCTTCAGCACTGCAGCTACTTGATGAGGCTTGTTCAACCTTTGCAAATAACTGATCCCTTTGTTCCGCCTGTTTTCATTTCAGTCGCTCGAAATTGTCTTCCTTCTCTCTCTTTCGAGCTTCCTGCCTTGCTAATTTTTTGTCTTCCCCACAAATGTATCCTTTCCTTCCCTTATCTCTTTGGGTCAATAGAAACTCTTTGTTTTCAAAAATGGTATTCATGTCAAGGGCGTTGGCATGGGTGATATCTTAAAGATTGGCCAATCCCTCGGTGAAGAGTTTTTCTTTATCTATCTGCAGTTCAGATCGTCGAGAACTTCCATTTCAAAGAGCACGCCACTGGTTGTACTCCTTCTGAACCTTTGGGATGATGTTGTAATCAGCCATGGTAGGTATTCAGGCTTTTTCCCAGATTGACAGAAGCTCTTGCATGATAATGCTTGAAGCATTCTTAACAGTGTTCTTTTCTGTTCTTATAAGGAAGAACAAATGACACAGAACCTCTCCTTTCAATGGTAGCTTCTTATCCGGAATAATATCAATTGGTTGCCCGACCATCCAGACTTCGGAGTTTTTGCGAGTTACCACTGAAGCATGTGAAGCTGAAGCCATGTTCATTGTTCACACTTGTTCTGTTATGTTACACTAACTTACTGGCGACTGGAGAACAGACTTTTAATTGCTGCAGAGCGCGCAATCACATAAGGGGAATTCTTGTACTATGTTCCAATGGCGCATGCGCAAATCTACGGAGGAGAAGGTCGTGCTTCCAAAGTTATGAAGCAGGAAAGATGGATGTTTCCTGTGGACTTCTTTTTCGCTTCCGTGTGCGCTTAAATTTCGCGAGTGTTGTCGTATCCTTAAATTCCTTACGTTAACTGCCGATACAACCTACTTACGAAGTTTGTATTCGGTGTGACACGTCATAAAAATCTCTAATCAACCCCAAATTTTTTATGTAACGTTTTTTCCACAGACACAACAATATCAGGGAGTAAGACTATGAAAAATCTAAAAATAAATAAATAAATTACTATGTAAATAAGGACCACCCTAATATAATAATATCATCATCATCATTGTCAACCATTATCAATCCACTGCTGGACGAAGGTCTCCCCAAGTTTCCTCCACAACGGTCTGTCTTGTGCCAGTCTCCTCCATGTCACCCCTGCATACTTTCGAATTTCATCCACCCATCTCCCATGTGGTCTTCTTCTGGGTCTTTTCCTGTCCCTTGGAATCCAATCTAAAATTTCGGCTGTCCATCGATGATCTGTCCTTCTGGCAGTATGTCCAGCCCATTGCCATTTCAGGGATTTAACTCTGATCATGATGTCTTCCACTCTTGTCATTTTTCGGATCCACGAGTTCCTCTTCTTATCTCTCCTGGTTACACCAAGTATGCACCTCTCCATGCTTCTTTGAGTTGTCTGCAGCCTTTGTATGTCTCTTTTAGTTAAGGTCCACGTCTCTGCACCATATGTAAGCACTGGAAGGATGCATTGATCAAACACTTTTCTTTTAAGACATAATGGCATATTGCTCTTGAAAATTATGCTGTTTCTTCCAAAAGCTCTCCAGGCAAGTTTTGTATGCCGATTAATTTCTTCACCAATGTGACCCTCACTTGATATCTGCTGTCCAAGATAAACGTACGTGTCTGTTATCTCCAGCTTTTCTCCATCAATCGATAAATCTTCATTTCTTGTAAAAGCATTGAACATCACTTTTGTCTTCCGAAAGTTCATTTTTAATCCCACTTCTTTACTCTTGTCAGCAAGTTCCTGGATCATACTCTGCAGCTCTGATGGGCTAGTTGCAAAAATGACTACGTCATCAGCAAAACGAAGGTGGGTTAGATAATCTCCATTAATCTTTATCCCCTTGTTTTCCCAGCTCAGTGACTGAAAAACACCCTCCAATGTGGCATTAAAGAGCTTCGGAGATATGGTGTCACCTTGTCTCACTCCCTTTCCAATTTTTATGTGTGTTGTATTTTCAAACAGCCGAATCTTTGCACTTGCATTTTCATAGATGTTATTAATAATATTAATGTATGCATCTTCAATACCGCAGGTTTTCAGAGCCATTGTAACTGCTGATGGTTTCACCGAATCAAAGGCTTTTTCATAATCGATAAAAGCCATGCACAATGGAAGTTCATATTCCCTCGCTCTTTCAATTAGTTCTCTCAGCACATGGATATGATCTATTGTGCTGTAGCCACTTCTGAATCCAGCTTGTTCTCTCGGTTGAGCCATGTCCAGTGTTACCTTCAAGCGGTGTGAAAGAACTTTAGTGAAGATTTTATAAACTACTGATAGGAGGCTGATAGGTCTGTAGTTTCCGAGATCCTCAATGTCACCTTTCTTATGTAGCAGGATCATTGTAGCGGTGTTCCAATCCTCAGGAATCTTTCCTTCATTAAGGCATCGAGTGAAAATTTGGGCGAGTACTGTTTCGATTTCTCCACTTGCTTCTTGTATGATGTCTACAGTAATTCCATCTTCTCCTGGAGCTTTTCCCCGCTTCATGTTCTTGATTGCATGTGCAACTTCTGCTGGAAGGACTGGAGGAACTCTGGTACTGGTATCTTTCATGATGTCTGGAGTGCATGTACCATCCCTTTCATATAATTTGGAGTAGAAATCTTTCACTCTTGTCAAAATTTCGCCTCTATTTCTTGTTACAGAACCATCTTCTTTTCTCAGTGCCATAATCTGTTTTCTTCCCTTACTGAGATGTCCCTTTGCTATCTTTAGGCTTTGGTTGTTTTCAATTGCTTTCCTCACTAGTTCACAGTTGAATTTTCTTACGTCTTCAGTGATACTTTTTCGTACTGTCTTGCATAGCTCTATATATTCCACTTTGGAAGTCACATCTTCTTTAGTTGTCCTCATCTCTCTTCTTTTTTGCATCAACATTTTCGTTTTTCCTGATAATTTATTTACATGCAACTTGATCTTAGACCCAGCTAATTTTGTTGCTGTTTCCATAAGAGCTTTGGTTACTTTTCTGTTAACTATATATTTGCATAATTATAATAAATTGGTTTGTTGGAAAAGTCATGACGTATTTTGGCACCCAATGACGGTTGGGCGGTTTTGGAAGTACTAGAGGCATGCGCAGCTCTGTTATCGCTATGGCATTCGACAGGTGCCAGTTCTAGCTGCAGTCTAAAAGGAATAGTGAGCGATTTGGTTGATTTGCGGATTTTTGACATCAAGTTGAAGATGGAAGACCAAACTGTGCATTTTCACCATATTTTACTGTTTTACTTCCGTAAAGGGAAGAACGTGTGTCAAGCTTGTGAAAAGTTGCGTAAAGTGTACGGTGATAATGCTCTACAAGAATGTCAGTGCCAGCGGTGGTTCGCAAAATTTCGTGCTGGCGATTTTGACCTCAACGATGCTCCTCGGTCGGGGAGGCCCACCGAGGCTGATGACGACCAAATCAAGGCATTGATCGAGTCAAACCCACGTTACATGACACGAGAGATTGCAAACACATTGCACATCCATCATTCAAGCGTTCAAGACCACCTGAAGAAGCTGGGATACGTAAGCAAGCTCGATGTGTGGGTTCCTCGTGAACTCAAAGAAACTCAATTGACGGCGCATATAAACATCGGCGATATGCTCATTAAACGTGAGGAAAACGATCCTTTTTTGAAGCGACTGATAACTGGTGACGAAAAGTGGATTGTGTACAACAATGTGCTGAGCAAACGGTTTTGGTCCCGACGTGCTGCTTCACCTCAAACAACACAAGAAGCACACATTCATCAGGAGAAGGTTCTGGTCTCAGTGTGGTGGGATTTTAAATGTGTCATGTTTTTCGAGCTCCTACCACGAAACCAAACAATCAATTCGAATGTGTACTGTCGGCAATTGGACAGTTTGAACGAATCCATCATCCAGAAACATCCAGAGCTCGTTCATCGTAAAGGTGTTGTGTTCCATCACGACAACACGGGACCACGCACAAGTTTGATCACCCGCCAAAAATTATTGGAGCTCGGGTAGGATGTGTTGCCACACCCAGCATACTCGCCTGATCTTGCGCTGTCAGACTTCCACTTGTTTCTCTCTTTTCAACAGTCCTTACGTGGTATAACGTTCAATTCAGATGAGGCTGTAAATCAGCACCTTGTAGAGTTTTTTGCCACAAAAGACAGGCCCTTCTATGAACAAAGAATTCTGCAGCTCACTGAAAGATGGCAAAAGGTTACAGAACAAAACGGGCATTATATCATTGATTGATCTTTGTTCTTTCTATCAATAAATGACCTTTGCAAAACATGGCTAAAATACGTCATGACTTTCCCCGACAACTCAATATATAATTATGGAAAAATCTGCTATAATTGTTCTGTTATACTAGGGCGAGTCATAAGTTCATAGCTTTTCGTGGTACAGATGGAGGAGACGCCCCGCCAAACAGGTGGGACATGCGCAGTAAGGTGGAATGTGTCGCACGCCTCACTGGGTTATGTGCTCCACTGCTCAGACGTACCCAGCAGCAGAAACTTTTTCAGAAGTCTGCAACGCAGAAAGGAAAACCGAAAAATTGTCTGCAAGGTAAAGGGATGTCTGAATGTTGAATTTTCCATAAAATTTATTGTTCAATAAAATTTACTGTTTAGCCATTATTACAAAATGGAACTTAAACTTCTAATGAAATTTCACGACGACAAAGCAAAGCTTTAAAAAATGAGTCAATTTGAGATTTTGCTACTAGTACAAATTAGTACATATTTAAATTGCAACAGTCAAACTAGCTATTCCCTGATAAGAAATGCAGTATAACTAAAACTATTTTATTTCATTCAGAACTCAAACATCATTCTTTAAATACTTTTGGATATTTTAAAAGTGGTCAGAAAGTGCATAAAGGAATAATAAATAATCTGAAATCCATATTTTTTGTTTATTTTGCAGTTAAGTTAATTGATTAAATGTGCTGTGTGTAAGTGAAACCAAAAAGAAGGAAATTGGGGTAGAAGAAGTGAATGGCACGGTGAGTCTGTGGTCTGGAGTATTGGATAATATGAGAGGACAGACTGGTGTAGGTGTGATTTTAAGTGAAAAGATGAAGAACAACTTGATTCACTATAGTTGCATAAGTGAGAGAATTCTCTGGATCCATTTGAAAGTGAAACTTCAGAGAATTGTAATTGTTGTAGTGTATGCTCCTTGTGACTCGGAACCTTCTGATAAGAAAGAAGATTTCTGGAATGAGCTAAAAGCTGTTTTGAGCCAGTTTGGTGCTAAAGAAAAAGTTATAATAGCAGGGGAATTCAATGCTAGAGGTGTGCAGAATGCAATTTCTGACAATGTTCTGGGTAAGTTTAATTATTCTTGTGTGAATGATAATGGTGAAAGATTAATTGAACTCTGCATTGAGAATGGTTTGTGTGTATCTAATACATTTTTCAACCACAAGTATATACACACATATACTTGGGAAAATTGTACTCTTGGTCAAAAGAGTGTGATAAATTTTGTTGTTTACGATCAGCGTTTGAAACACTTAGTTGTTGACAGCCGTGTGATAAGAGGTGCAGATGTTGGTTCTAATCATTACTTGGTAGTGTCACGAGTGAAACTTAATGTTGGTTGGAGGAAAAGGAATAGGAAGAGACCCAGGATAGAAAGAATAAAGGTTGATAGGCTCCTTGAAGATCATCAGCGGTATTCTGACTTACTCAGAGAACGACTGAAGGATCTGAAATTTTGTGATAGGGATGTAGAAAAGAAGTGGGAATGTTTTAAGAGCTGTGTTGTCACTGCTGCTAAAGAGGTCTGTGGCACCACAATAGTGGGTAACAATAGAGGTGATGCTTGGTGGAATAGTGAGATTGATGAGGCAGTAAAGAAAAAGAAGGAAGCCTATTTGGGGATGTTGCATGGTAGAGTTTCTGTGGATGAATATCACTGTAAGAAGCGTGAAGCTGCTAAGCTGGTTCGCCACAGTAAGGCAAAAGATAGGAAGGAGAAAGTGGAAAGGCATGAACTGGCTTTTTGGAAAGATAGAAAGTCCTTTTGGAAGTACATGAGACTCAGGAAAAATAGGGGAAACAAAGTTGTAAGTTGTGTGAAGAATGAGATTGGGGAAATGATATGGGAGCCCAATGAGTTAAGTGAAAGATGGGGTGAATACTTTTGTGAGTTATTAGATCAGGAGAGCAAAAATGATGTCACAATGAGGGATGAAAGCACAGGAGGGATCTCAAGAGAAGAAGTGTGTAAAGCTCTAAAATCTCTTTAGAATGGTAAGGCTCCAGGAGTTGATGGCATAACTGCAGAGATGTTGAAGTAGGGTGGTGACTCTATAATTGACTGGTTATCTGAAATTTGCCAGTTGCGCTGGGAGTTAGGAATGGTCCCTCGGGATTGGAAGGATGCTATTATTGTTCCCTTGTATAAGGGAAAAGGTGATCAGACTGAATGCAAGAACTATCGTGGTATTAGCCTACTGAGTGTGCCAGGGAAAGTGTTTGGTAAGGTTGTTATTGAAAAAGCACGGGGTCTTACATCATTGAAAGTGTGGGATGTTCAGAGCGGTTTTATGCCTGGTAAAGGCTGCACTAACCAGATTTTTGCATTACGCATGATGATTGAAAAGTATCTGGCTGTTGGGAAGAAAGTTTTTACTGCCTTCATAGATTTAGAGAAAGCTTACGACCGAGTGAATAGGACACTTTTGTGGAAGGTATTGAATGAATATGGTGTTACTGGGAATCTACTTAATAGTGTAAAAGCCATGTATGCTGGTAGTAGAGCTTGTGTACGAGTGAATGGTGTTTTATCAAAATGGTTTTCCATTGGTGCAGGAGTTAGACAAGGTTGTGTAATGTCATCATGGCTGTTTAATATATTTATGGACGCATGCATGCGTGAGGCCAAAATAGATAATAGTGGTTTATGTCTTGGTGATATCCGTGTGTGCAGATTGCTGTATGCTGATGACACTGTCCTGTTGGCAGAGAGCAAAAGCGAGTTGCAGAGTATGTTGACTCGGATGCACAAAGTTTGCATGAAATTCAAACTGAGTATAAATAAGGGAAAAACCAAAGTTATGGTGTTTGAGAGAGGAATGGGTAGCACTGAATGTAATGTAAGTATAAATGGCACTGTGATTGACCAGGTTAGTGAGTTTGTGTATTTGGGAAGCATGTTTGACAGAGAGAACAAGTTGGATGGTGAAATCAGTAGGCGAGTGAATTCTTCTTTGAAAGTCATAGCTGCTCTGGGAGGTTTTCACAGGAATGATGGGTTCTCTAGAGAGTCCCGCATGGCTGTGTATGAAACAGTAATTGTTCCTACTCTGATGTATGGCAGTGAAACCTGGGTACTGCAGAAGAAACACAGGAGTCGTTTGTGTGCTGGATAAATGCGTTATTTACGTGGGGTTTGTGGCAAGACACGATCTGATTGTGTGAGGAATGAAGATGTATTGCAGTTGTGTGATGTGAAGCAAAATGTTGTTAGCAAGGTGGAGACCAATATGCTTCAGTGGTTTGGCCATGTTGAAAGAATGAGTGATGAAATGCTTACTAATAAAATATTTTCAACCCAAGTGGCAGGAAGGAAAGGCAGAGGAAGGCCAAGGAAGACTTGGGTGGATCAGATTCAGGAGTGTCTGCACGAGAAAAAGATTATGAGTATGAAGTATAAAAGATCTTGTGTACGGCGTGTAATGGATATCAGTGAAGCACGAGTTGTATGTCAAGATCGCTGTAAATGGTGAAGTTTGATACGACAACAATAAGTAAAAATATCTGGAAGTTTGTATTTCTTTTTGGAGCTAACCTCTGAATCTCAGAGAACAGCTTAGTGATATGTATGTATGTATGATTATATTTGCTCTTATTATTTTCTGCCGCAATTATGTTGTACAAGGGGCCTTGGGGGGGGGGGGGGGGAATTATGTCATCTTCAGAAATAGTAATTTTGCCACATTTAAACTTGATTTGTAAAACATTTGGGAGCATTTTCATTGATATAATTAAACCCCATAAACTTAAAGTGAGAAAAATTGCAATGGCTTTTGTAAAGCAAAAAACTTTTTACATCGAAATGAAACTATCTGTATAAAAATAATAATTAAAAAAATTGTGCCTGTCAGCTTCCGGAATACTGGGTAATTCGGTCTTGGAAACAAAGTAGGGGGCGTTAAAAATGCATAAAAATATGGTTTCAGTGAAAAAAATTCTAAGATAAAGCTATCTGGAAGTAAAAAAAAAATAAGTAAATAAATAAAATGCGGCTGTCAACTTCGGAAAATGTTCATGGCCCGGGAAACGGAAGGAAATGTTGCAAACGCTTAACAAATATGTATAAAAAAAAAAAAAAATCAGCATTTATCTAACTGAAAGAAAGCTATATGGAAGAAAAAAAAAAAAAAAAGGCAAAGTTGCGAACATCAGCTCCCGGAATGCGACGACCATGGAAAATAGAAGACAGATGATAAGAATGTGTAAAAATATGGGTTATAAAAAAAAAAAGAGGAAAAAAAACCAAACACCTTACCTAAAAGTGAAGCTTCCTGGAAACAAAAATAAAAAGGAAAAAGTTGCGACATTAAATTATGGAATACTGCTGGCTGCAGAAACGGAGAAAACTTAAAAAAAATGTGGCTCTTGTAAAAAAAGGGGGGGGGGGATTGCGACCGCCTGCTTCCGAAATACCACACCAAACGTACATGACGCGTTAAAAATGCACAAAAATATTGCTTCCTAGATTGAAAGCTGAAAAAAAGCAATTATACTCCTCAAGTTGAAGTTATCTGTTTGAAAAACGTGGAAGAATGAAAGCTAAAATAAAATTGGGTGTGTGTGTGTGTTGCCTGACAATCCATCAGTTACAGCTATAATCATGTCTGGAACAGGAGCCAACATTAAAAAAACAGGTCAAAATTTCCTTTTTTTTAAATTTTAAAATTTAAAGAAATTTTAAAAACAATGTCACGAAAATAGAAAAAAATGCGGTGCGCGCCTTTCCGAGAAACCGCGACGGGGCGTCGTGCCGTTTCTGCTCCCGGGCAGACAAGGCGGGCACGCACCGGCCCAACACACGTGCGTCGCTCGTACCAGACGAGAACAACGGAGGAGAAACTTGCTGTTCGCGTGCTCCTACGCAATCATTGGAAGAAAGGGGGTCCGAGCGCGACAGCTGCTGTGGAGGAAATTTGTAGTGCCGAAGATGAGGGGAGGGTGCGCCCTGGAACGGCGAGAAAATGGCACCGACGCTTCCGGTCAGGAGACACAGAGCCCATTGACCTGTGGGAGACCAGTGACCACCGACAAAAAAAAAGTGCTGCGTCCAGCTGTTGAACAAGCGTCCAGCGACCAGTAAACGAGGCCCACGCATCACAAACCGCCATCGCTCGTCGCCTACACCAGCTTGGTTATCACTCCAGATATCCACGAATGGCTCCAAACCAGTTGAGCCCAAGGCAAGCCGAGGAGCGTGTCACTCTTGCGTCGAGAACTGCTGCGAAATCTACGCGATGACTGGTTTCGGCGAAGAACCGTAACGGGTGATGAAAAGTGGATCTTCCAACGTTATCCTGATGCCAGAAAACAATGTCTGCGACCAGGGGATGAGGCTCAAAGCAGTGGTTCAAAGAGAGAGTTTTAAAGCGAAGACGTTGTGTGTATGGTGGGATTTCGAGGATCCTGTCCGCTGGGAGGTTGTCCCACGCGGCCGGGCCCTCGACGGGGAACCTGTATGCCGACCGGCTGCGACGGATATACGACGTTCGACAACGGCGCTATCCCGCAATGGCGAACCGAAAGAAGGTCCTGCAATCCAACAATGCCCCATGTCATACGTCATGGACCGTCAACTAGAAAATTCCGAATTTGTATGGCATTGAAATCCTACCACACCCAGCCCATAGCCTAAATCTTGCCCCCCCTTCCCCCGGGTTTTCACCTGTTTCGTTCCAGGGTGCACTTTTTGACGGTCAGACAGTCCCATTCCTTGGAGGATGTGAAAGACGGCATCACTGAGTATTTTGCATCCAAGCCAGCCACTTGGTATCGCAACAGCATTGCATCTTTGGCTGAATATTGGCAAAGGACCATAGACGGACTAAATTTTGCTGAATAGCCATATGTGGCCAACATGTGGTACCAGACTGAACATTGTACCCCAAAATGCTAACAACTTATGACTCACACTGCTGCGTGTGTGTATGTATGTCATCATCATCATTGTCAACCATTATCAATCCACTGCTGGACGAAGGTCTCCCCAAGTTTCCTCCACAACGGTCTGTCTTGTGCCAGTCTCCTCCATGTCACTCCCGCATATTTACGAATTTCATCCACCCATCTCCCATGTGGTCTTTTTCTGGGTCTTTTCCTGTCCCTTGGAATCCAATCTAAAATTTCGGCTGTCCATCTATGGTCTGTCCTTCTGGCAGTATGTCCAGCCCATTGCCATTTCAGGGATTTAACTCTGATCATGATGTCTTCCACTCTCGTCATTTTTCGGATCCACGAGTTCCTCTTCTTATCTCTCCTGGTTATACCAAGCATGCACCTCTCCATGCTTCTTTGAGTTGTCTGCAGCTTTTGTATGTCTCTTTTAGTTAAGGTCCACGTCTCTGCACCATACGTAAGCACTGGAAGGATGCATTGATCAAACACTTTTCTTTTAAGACATAATGGCATATTGCTCTTGAAAATTATGCTGTTTCTTCCAAAAGCTCTCCAGGCAAGTTTTGTACGCCGATTAATTTCTTCATCAATGTGACCCTCACTTGATATCTGCTGTCCAAGATAAACATACGTATCTGTTATCTCCAGTTTTTCTCCATCAATCGATAAATCTTCATTTCTTGTAAAAGCATTGAACATCACTTTTGTCTTCTGAAAGTTCATTTTTAATCCCACTTCTTTACTCTTGTCAGCAAGTTCCTGGATCATACTCTGCAGCTCTGATGGGGTAGTTGCAAAAATGACTACGTCATCAGCAAAACGAAGGTGGGTTAGATAATCTCCATTAATCTTTATCCCTTTGTTTTCCCAGTTCAGTGATTGAAAGACATTTTCCAATGTGGCATTAAAGAGCTTCGGAGATATGGTGTCACCTTGTCTCACTCCCTTTCCAATTTTTATGTGTGTTGTATTTTCAAACAGCCGAATCTTTGCACTTGCATTTTCATAGATGTTATTAATAATATTAATGTATGCATCTTCAATACCGCAGGATTTCAGAGCCGTGGTAACTGCTGATGGTTTCACCGAATCAAAGGCTTTTTCATAATCGATAAAAGCCATGCACAATGGAAGTTCATATTCCCTCGCTCTTTCAATCAGTTCTCTCAGTACGTGGATATGATCTATTGTGCTGTAGCCACTCCTGAATCCAGCTTGTTCTCTCGGTTGAGCCATGTCCAGTGTTACCTTCAAGCGGTGTGAAAGAACTTTAGTGAAGATTTTATAAACCACTGATAGGAGGCTGATAGGTCTGTAGTTCCTGAGATCCTCAATGTCACCTTTTTTATGTAGCAGGATCATTGTAGCATTGTTCCAATCCTCAGGAATCTTCCCTTCATTAAGGCATCGAGTGAAAATTTGGGCGAGTACTGTTTCAATTTCTCCACTTGCTTCTTGTATGATGTCTATAGTAATTCCATCTTCTCCTGGAGCTTTCCCTCGCTTCATGTTCTTGATTGCATGAGCAACTTCTGCTGGGAGGACTGGAAGAACTCTGGTACCTTTCATGATGTCTGGAGTACATGTATCATCCCTTTCATATAATTTGGAGTAGAAATCTTTCACTCTTGTCAAAATTTCGCCTCTATTTCTTGTTATAGAACCATCTTCTTTTCTCAGAGCCATAATCTGTTTTCTTCCCTTACTGAGATGTCCCTTTGCTATCTTAAGGCTTTGGTTGTTTTCAATTGCTTTCCTCACTAGCTCACAGTTGAATTTCCTTACGTCTTCAGTGATACTTTTTCGTGTTGTCTTGCATAGCTCTATATATTCCACTTTGGAAGTCACATCTACTTTAGTTGTCCTCATCTCTCTTCTTTTTTGCATCAACATTTTGGTTTTTCCTGATAATTTGTTCACATGCAACTTGTTCTTAGACCCAGCTAATTTTGTTGCTGTTTCCATTAGAGCTTTGGTTACTTTTCTGTTAACTTCAGAAATATCCACTTCTTCCGATGTTAGGCCTTCTAAAGCAGAGAATCTGTTCTTCAGTTCCAACTTGAAAGTATTATGGTGTTTTTTAAGGTTGGTTATGTCAATACATTTTGTTTGTCTTATGAGCTTGCCACGTTCCAGTTTAGTGTTGAGGTGCATCTTACATCTCACCAATCTATGGTCACTACCTGTGTTGAACTTGTTCAGCACACTGCAGTCTTCGATGACGAATTTTTTGTTACACATAATAAAATCAATTTCACTTGTCGTCCCAATTGGATGTCTCCATGCCCATTTCCTGTGTGGCTTTTTCTTGAAAAAGGAGTTCAAGATGAAAAATCCTTCTGCCTCTGCAAACTCAACGAGAGTATTTCCACGCTGGTTTCTGTTGCCGTGACCGAATTTACCTACTGAAGTTTCATTCTGTTGCCGTTGCCCTATTTTTGCATTGAAATCTCCCATAATTATCTTCAAGTGCTGCTTACCTTTATTATTTAGATGACGAATTTCCTCATAAAATTCTTCAATTTCTTCTTCGGGATGACTTGTGGTGGGTGCATAAGTTTGAATAATCTGAGCCTGGTATCTTCTCGATAGTTGGATAACGAGTCGTGCAGCTCTGTCAGAGGAACTTTCAACTTCTACCACTTTATCCTTCAGTTTCTTGTTTATTATAAATCCAACACCACTAGTTCTGCCAGTATCTGTCCCACGATAATAGAAGAGATGTCCACTTTTCAGTTCAATGAGATCTTCTCCTTTTCTCCTTACCTCACTTAGCCCGACGATGTCCCACTTGATCCTTTGTAGTTCCTCTTCCAATTCAAGAAGCCTTGAATCAGAAGATAGGGAGCGTCCGTTATAGGTAGCCAAGGTCAGCATCAAATGGCAGCCTAGTCCGGTCCTCCGGGGATTCTTAGCACCCTCTGCCTTCATGTCGCACTGGCCGCTGCCTTGGCCAGGTACATTCCAGCTGCCGGAGACTGAGGGCCAAGATTTAAGTTGTAGAGTCATTTTGGAGGTGTATATATATACTCTATCTACCAAGTAATTGGACACCTGTGATAGCAAAGGAAAACAAAGTTTATTCACCTTCAATAGTTGGCGGAGACTCCACGAGCGGCGATTACGGCTGCGACCCTCCATAGCATACTCTCAACCAGGCGTTGTACCATGGCTAGCGGTATTTTCTTCCACTCAGCTTGCAGAAGACAGGTCAGTTCCTTCACTAATTTCAGACGGTGGGGGCACCCCTTAAGTCGACGCTCCAACTCGTCCCAGAGGTGCTCAATAGGGTTAAGGTCCAGGCTCTGCGCAGGCCAGTCCATTCGATTAACCCCATTGTCACAATACCAAGCCATGGTGGACCTCACAACATGACAGGTGGCATTGTCATCCTGAAAGTAACATGGGTCCACCCCGTAAAACTGCCACAACGTAGGAAGCGCATGGTCATCCAAAATGGTGCAGTATGTCTCGGCGTTGAGTCTACCAGGAATTGCAACCAAGGGTCCTGTGCCATACCAGGAGGAACACCTCCATAGCATAATTCCACCGCCACCAAACTTCACAGCTGGCACAGTACACTCCAGTAGGAGGCGTTCTCCAGGCAGATGCTAAACCCAGACCCTGCCCTCCAAACGGTAGGGGGTGAACCTTGATTCGTCGCTCCAGAGAACCTGTTTCCACTGTTCAACGGTCCACTGTAGACGTTCTTTGCACCACGTTAGCCGAGCAGCGCTATTGGACTTAGTGATCAAAGGCTTGTGGGTGACAGCACTTCCATGATAACTGAGCAGATGGGCTTCCTTACGGAAGGTATTCATCGAAAGAACACTCCCGGATGTCTGTTGAAACTCCTCGTGGATGTGGCCCATCGATTTGGTGCGGTTCTTCCGAATTTCTCTGGGCAGCACCCGTCAGTCTCTAACTCCCAGTTTTGTGGGTCTGCCAGGTCGGGACACATTCCCACAGACACCTCTCATCTTCCACTTGCCAATCACGTAGGCCACTGTCTATTTTGGGTACTTCAACTCGCTGGATATGTCACGTATGGATCGGCCATTTCTGTGATTCCCGACGATTACACCTTTCTCTAAATCAGAGAGCTCCGAACTGCGTGGCATCTGGCACGAGACTGGTTGCGTTGTTGTTTCCCACACGATATTTAGCGGCCGTGATGTGTATCAGGAACGCAGATATCGTCGATTCCAGGGGTGTCCAATTACTTGTTGGTAGGTAGTGTGTGTGTGTGTATATATATATATATCATCATCATCATCATTCACATTGTCAACCATTATCAATCCACTGCTGGACGAAGGTCTCCCCAAGTTTCCTCCACAACGGTCTGTCTTGTGCCAGTCTCCTCCATGTCACCCCTGCATACTTTCGAATTTCATCCAACCATCTCCCACGTGGTCTTCTTCTGGGTCTTTTCCTGTCCCTTGGAATCCAATCTAAAATTTCGGCTGTCCATCGATGATCTGTCCTTCTGGCAGTATGTCCAGCCCATTGCCATTTCAGGGATTTAACTCTGATCATGATGTCTTCCACTCTTGTCATTTTTCGGATCCACGAGTTCCTCTTCTTATCTCTCCTGGTTACACCAAGCATGCACCTCTCCATGCTTATATATATATAGCATAAAAACAAGTCAAAACTATAAAGGCCAAAGACTGAACGGAATCGAGACATAATAAACGAAAAAGTAGCTTACATACGAAGGTAGCGCATGCAGCAGCTTGGTCAAACGGTGAAGCAACATATGAAGTGTGCAATACCACAATGCAAAAAACCTAAACACATAAGCAAAGAACAAATAATGAAACATAAAACGATATACCATGAACTGTCATCAGGAGAGTACCAGTACATGGCAAGAGCAGCTTTTCTGATGTTTGTGAAAGGTAGGTAGAAAACCAAAGTACCCACGGACAGTACTCTCTAAGCTGCAAACTCTGATGAGAGACTGAACGAAGAAACGAAAAGAAGGAGAGACGTCGAACAGCATAAACATAAGCATAGGTGTGATGCGTATGGTGACGTAGTATGGGGGAGAAAATAGTGCGCGAAATCTAAAAGAAGGAAGAAAAAGAAAAAAAAAACTGGGAGGAAGAAAAGGAGGTTAGTGTTGGGAGCTGTTAGTGATCCATCAAACAGCATTTTGAAAGCCCTGCAAATTAACATTGTAGAATCATGGGTTAATAATATTGTGAAGGTTGAAATCTGTGTACATGGCTGTATTGTAGGTAGTAAGAAACTGTTGAAAATATTTTTTGAGGAAACGAATTGGAAGTCAATTGTTACGCAATTGAAAATACAGGATTCGGAAATTTTTTTCGAGATTAGCTGGACTTATTAACTATATGTCAACAAAATAGTTTCCATATCATCTACTGTTTCGCACGTTACTAGAAATTCGAGCACGGGAAAAACGTCCATATAATAAGAAAATTTTTATTTCAACTTGTCACTAATATTCCTTTTTCTTTTGATGTTCTTTATAATAGTTTAGAATTTTATTATGAAGATTACAAATTTATATGAAAAAATGTTTTAATATGTGCAGTCAAATGCATCGTAAGTTGTCAAAGTCCTCCAATACGTAGAGACAATATGTATTAAAAGATTAATATTATTCCAGTTTTTTAAGTCATGATTTACGAAATTAATACAACAGAAAAGAACTTTCGAACCTTTTGATTATGATGCGTTGAATCAGTAATAAGCCATCTTGTTATCGAAGAAGGCATGATTTTCCTTTCCTGTGGTATCAGCTTCCAAGTTGAACTTCGATCTTATAATTTCTTATTATAGATGATGGTTGCATGTTTTATTTTCCGTGGCTCGATATCCCAAACTAGTTTCAATTCCTTCTTTTTGGAATCATCTTCAGTGGGTATTATGATCTTCTCATACATGTTGTGTTTCGGCCACTTACATTCAGTGGGTATGTATGAGAAGATCATAATACCCACTGAAGATGATTCCAAAAAGAAGGAATTGAAACTAGTTTGGGATATCGAGCCACGGAAAATAAAACATGCAACCATCATCTATAATAAGAAATTATAAGATCGAAGTTCAACTTGGAAGCTGATACCACAGGAAAAGAAAATCATGCCTTCTTCGATAACAAGATGGCTTATTACTGATTCAACGCATCATAATCAAAAGGTTCGAAAGTTCTTTTCTATTGTATTAATTTCGTAAATCATGACTTAAAAAACTGGAATAATATTAATCTTTTAATACATATTGTCTCTACGTATTGGAGGACTTTGACAACTTATGATGCATTTGACTGCACATATTAAAACATTTTTTCATATAAATTTGTAATCTTCATAATAAAATTCTAAACTATTATAAAGAACATCAAAAAGAAAAAGGAATATTAGTGACAAGTTGAAATAAAAATTTTCTTATTATATGGACGTTTTTCCCGTGCTCGAATTTCTAGTAACGTGCTTGAAACAGTAGATGATATGGAAACTATTTTGTTGACATATAGTTAATAATTTCTGAAACCACGTAATGTTTTCGACAAATGTTGAATTAATATAATTAGCTGGACTATTGCAAATTTTACAAATTCGAGCTAATTGCGAAATAACAATGTTACGATGCACGGAAATTGAGATATTCGAGGTCCAGTATGAATAATAGTTAATTCTGAAGTGAAAATTATGACGTTTATCGTAGACATCTGTAACAATACCCCTACCATCGGTGAAAGAAATATCAATATCTAAATAATGTAAATGGCCATCTTGCATGGAAGATTTTTCAAGTGTCAGAGCTGATGGATATATGTGTTGAGCTTGAATATTGAAGATCGGATTATTAAAAACAATAAGATCATCAAATAACGAAAAATACGATCTTCAATATACAAGCTCAACACATATATCCATCAGCTCTGACACTTGAAAAATCTTCCACGCAAGATGGCCATTTACATTATTTAGATATTGATATTTCTTTCACCGATGGTAGGGGTATTGTTACAGATGTCTATGATAAACGTCATAATTTTCACTTCAGAATTAACTATTATTCATACTGGACCTCGAATATCTCAATTTCCGTGCATCGTAACATTGTTATTTCGCAATTAGCTCGAATTTGTAAAATTTGCAATAGTCCACCTAATGTCGTAAAAAATTTCTGAATTCTGTATTTTCAATTGCGTAACAATTGACTTCCAATTCGTTTCCTCAAAAAATATTTTCAACAGTTTCTTATTACCTACAATACAGCCATGTACACAGATTTCAACCTTCACACCATTATTAACCCATGATTCTACAATGTTAATTGCAGGGCTTTCAAAATGCTGTTTGATGGATCACTAACAGCTGCCAACACTAACCACCTTCTTTCCTTCCCCCCAGTTTTCTTTTTTCTTTCTTTTTTTTTAGATTTCGTGCACTATGTCACCATACGCATCACACCTATGCTTACGTTTATGCTGTTCTACGTCTCTCCTTTTCGTTTCTTCGTTCAGTCTCGCATCAGAGTTTGCAGCTTAGAGAGTACTGTCCGTGGGTACTTTGGTTTTCTACCTACCCTTTCACGGACATTAGAAAAGCTGCTCTCGCCATGTACTGGTATTCTCCTGATGATGACAGTTCATGGTATATCGTTTTATGTTTCATTATTTGTTCTTTGTTTATGTGTTTAGGTTTTTTGCATCATGGTAGTGTACACTTCTCACACACACACACACACACACACACACCATCAACCATTATCAATCCACTGCTGGATGAAGGTCTCCCCAAGTTTCCTCCACAACGTTCTGTCTTGTGCCAGTCTCCTCCATGTCACTCCCGCATACTTTCGAAGTTCATCCACCCATCTCCCATGTGGTCTTCTTCTTGGGTCTTTTCCTGTCCCTTGGAATCCAATCTAAAATTTCGGCTGTCCATCGATGGTCTGTCCTTCTGGCAGTATGTCCAGCCCATTGCCATTTCAGGGATTTAACTCTGATCATAATGTCTTCCACTCTTGTCATTTTTCGGATCCACGAGTTCCTCTTTTTATCTCTCCTGGTTACACCAAGCATGCACCTCTCCATGCTTCTTTGAGTTATCTGTAGCCTTTGTATGTCTCTTTTAGTTAAGGTCCACGTCTCTGCACCATACGTAAGCACTGGAAGGATGCATTGATCAAACACTTTTCTTTTAAGACATAACGGCATATTGTTCTTGAAAATTATGCAGTTTCTTCCAAAAGCTCTCAAGGCAAGTTTTGTACTCCGATTAATTTCTTCATCAATGTGACCCTCACTTGATATCTGCTGTCCAAGATAAATGTATGTGTCTGGTATCTCCAGCTTTTCTCCATCAATCGATAAATCTTCATTTCTTGTGAAAGCATTGAACATCACTTTTGTCTTCTGAAAAGTTCATTTTTAATCCCACTTCTTTACTCTTGTCAGCAAGTTCCTGGATCATACTCTGCAGCTCTGATGGGGTAGTTGCAAAAACGACTACGTCATCTGCAAAACGAAGGTGGGTTAGATAATCTCCATTAATCTTTATCCATTTGTTTTCCCAGTTCAGTGATTGAAAGACATTTTCCAATGTGGCATTAAAGAGCTTCGGAGATATGGTGTCACCTTGTCTCACCCCCTTTCCAATTTTATGTGTGTTGTATTTTCAAATAGCCGAATCTTTGCACTTGCATTTTCATAGATGTTATTAATAATATTAATGTACGCATCTTCAATACCGCAGGATTTCAGAGCCATTGTAACTGCTGATGGTTTCACCGAATCAAAGGCTTTTTCATAATCGATAAAAGCCATGCACAATGGAAGTTCATATTCCCTCGCTCTTTCAATTAGTTCTCTCAGTACGTGGATATGATCTATTGTGCTGTAGCTACTCCTGAATCCAGCTTGTTCTCTCGGTTGAGCCATGTCCAGTGTCACCTTCAAACGGTGTGAAAGAACTTTAGTGAAGATTTTATAAACCACTGATAGGAGGCTGATAGGTCTGTAGTTCCTGAGATCCTCAATGTCACCTTTTTTATGTAGCAGGATCATTGTAGCGTTGCTCCAATCCTCAGGAATCTTCTCTTCATTAAGGCATCGAGTGAAAATTTGGGCGAGTACTGTTTCGATTTCTCCACTTGCTTCTTGTATGATGTCTACAGTAATTCCATCTTCTCCTGGAGCTTTTCCCCGCTTCATGTTCTTGATTGCATGTGCAACTTCTGCTGGGAGGACTGGAAGAACTCTGGTACTGGTACCTTTCATGATGTCTGCAGTACATGTATCATCCCTTTCATATAATTTGGAGTAGAAATCTTTCACTCTTGTCAAAATTTCGCCTCTATTTCTTGTTACAGAACCATCTTCTTTTCTGAGTGCCATAATCTGTTTTCTTCCCTTACTGAGATGTCCCTTTGCTATCTTTAGGCTTTGGTTGTTTTCAATTGCTTTCCTCACTAGTTCACGGTTGAATTTCCTTAATACTTTTTCGTACTGTCTTGCATAGCTCTATATATTCCACTTTGGAAGTCACATCTTCTTTAGTATATATATATGTATATTACCACACACATATATCATCATCATCATTGTCAACCATTATCAATCCTCTGCTGGACAAAGGCCTTTCCCAGCCTCTTCCACAACAGTCTGTCTTGTGCCAGTCTTCTCCATATTACTCCCGCATCTCATCCGAATTTCATCCACCCATCTACCATGTGGTCTTCTTCTGGGTCTTTTCCTGTCCCTTGGAATCCAATAACCAGATTCATGTTCATATCTGTGATATTAAAAGATTGAGTGGCAACATTATTTTGTAGATGATCATACAAAATTAGTAACTTACATATTTTGCTTAGCCTGATGATTTAAAAAATTCATTTTGTGGAAAAACTGTACATGATAGATAAATTCAAGAATTTTTGAAATCAATACAAAGTTATTGAGAAACAGGAAACAAATTTCAAAACAAAACTTTTATAAATATGCAAAAATTACCTCTGAGCAAGATTTGTACTCATTTAATGATGTGGCATTTCCTAATATGTCCTTCAACTTTGCTTTGCTCTGATAATTAGTAATCATATGTTCTTGAGGGGTTGAACAAACACAGATGCTATGCATGGAAATGTGCCATTTCTAAAGAATAAGGCCTTTAGGGCATAACTCAGCAAATCCCCCCTCCCTGTTTTCAGTGTAGGATACTTTAAAAAAGTTTATAAATTTCCTTCAGATTATTTAAAACTAATCACTTTTGCATGTGTTTTTGTATGTCAAGTCTATTTTTTATATACCTTTTCAATAACAAATTCAGGCCCTGTGACAAGAATCACTTTTCCCTTTATCAATTTTTTGGCAATTCTGTTATTAACTTTAAAATCTGTTTGAAGGAGAAATGACAAACACGTAGCCTGCTTTATATTTGTCATACAGCCTTCAGAACACTATGCACTTTCGGCAACAAAAACCACTACATCTCCACAGAAAGAAGTTCCAGGGCCATGTGAATCAAACCCCATTTCAAGAACACTTCAGGAAACAAAATGGAACACACACAAATCCTATGCAGAAAGGAAAGAGTGCAGGTTATTGATCATATGCTAAATTCAGTTCGACACTGCACAATGAAGCAACTTTAAAAGAGGATGTTGTAGCATGCCCCGTGCTACAACAAATGTCATGCACACATATCTTACACTGATGAGACCAAAATATTACCTAGCTACAAAATAAATCACGAACACAGTGGTGCAATTAGAAATAGGGAAATTTTTTTTTCACCTTTCCGAGGCTTCAAGTTCCATTGCTCTCAGTTTACACACTCTTAAACTCTCAGGAAATTGATAATCAAGATTTCTTAAACACTCCTAAAATGAATACGTAAAAAAAAATAAAAATGTTGCAACTACAACTGCATATTATGCTTCACATAAATGTATTAAAAACAAAATAAGAACAATCTATTTTTTAATATATTATTCACACACTATATATGGCATGCACCAAAATTTTAATAAGGTAACTTTTGATATTTTTAAAGGTGTTTTTGGTTGGTGTTTCTTTACACCAAAAAGAAAAAACAAAATGCGGAAACTAATTTTAAAGTGTTTTTATAAACTGTATGGACAAGGAATTATGAACTTGTTACACATTCCCATGTTCAAAGACATGGCAGTGCAGGAAAGAAGGGGAGTGATAAAATTGTGAAACAAGAAAGAAAAAGGTACATACAATTAAACATTACATTTGCAAGTATTTTATTTGCATCATTTAAATAATGAATAAGTACACACATCATAATTTCAAACTTGTGGTAGTGATATCGAAGTAGTGAGTTAAGCAAACACATTTTGAACACCATCTATATCTGACAATACCAACTTCCTCAGAACTGCTGGTATAATCTTCAATTTTAAAAGTACGTTTTTTTTTTTCAGATAAAAGAAGGCAGACTGCACTATGGAAATTCAAAGCATGGAGAGCACTGCTGATTATACCACAAGCTATGTTTTAAAATTTCTTTCACTGCTGCAATTTAACACCAATCTCAGGAATCAATATAATGAGAAATGTGCTCGTCACAGCATCTGAAAGAAATGTTTGTCTAGTGATCCAAATTCATAGCATACCTAGGATTGACATAAACTTTCAGTTTCTCAGATTCATATAACATGGATCTTCAAGCACTGCACTCACGTCATGCACCTTTGCATGAAGCACAACAACAGCAAGTTATGAGCATCAACGAAAGTCAGGAATGTGTTCTCAATAACATAATCCTTTCCCCATTTTACCCCATTTTGATTGAGCCTTGCATTAGTAAATCAGCAGTGCCAAATAGAAAATCAACCTGTGCACTATGGCATAGCTTTCACTATTTTCAAACTACAATGAAAAGTATGGGAATATGGTTTCCTGACTGAAAGTGCTGGTTTAATGGTGAATTTATGAGTTACTGCATACCTTTTAAATGAACAGCTCCAAATTATTTATCATGAACTCATACCATCACAAGGAAGAACATGCTTAATGTTCTACCAGTGGAAATGCCAATTTTGTCCTCTACATATATACCAATGAGCCATTCCATTATGACCACCCCCAGCCTAGAGAAATGAGTGCGCCTGGAGACCGAACGGTGGTGCAGGTGAGGTTCACAAAGCAGTAATATGTACAACCCGAGGACCGGATTTCAGTTAGTAGAGTGTTCAGAGTCAGAATGGAAAAAGCTGCCGATTTAAAGGTGTTTGATAGAGGACAAATTGTGATGGCATGGCACCACGGAACTACGATATCGGAAAAGGCACTGCTTGTGGGTTGTTCATGTGCCACTGTAGTTAGTATGTATCAAAAGTGGTGCACAGATGGCCAAACGACGAACCGTCGTCTAGCTGTGTGTCGTCCACAGCTTGTTGATGCCAGAGGGGAGCGGAGACTGTCGTGCATTGTTCACAACGACCACAGGGCAACAGTGCAACAAATCACCCACAGCTACAACAGTGGTGATCAGGGCAATGTGTCACAGTACACAGTTCATCGCAGCCTTCTGCGCATGGCCTGCATAGCCAAAGACCCAGCAAGGTCCTCAGGCTCACTGCACGTCATCACCAACAACGCACAAAATGGGCCCATGATCGTTGAGATTGGAAAAAGTGGCCTGGTCTGACGAATCAAGATTCATGGTGTATCACGTAGATGGCTGAGTGCGGATATGCAGATTACCAACGGGGGCTACGGCACCTGGATGCACTGTTGGGCGGAAAGAGGCCGGCGGCGGTGTTATGCTGTGGACGACGTATTTTTGGGACACTTTAGGCCTCATTCTCCCAATAGCACAATCCCTGACAGCTGTCAGGCATCTGAACATCGCTGCGGACCGAGTTCACCCATTCATGGCAACTGCATTCCCTGCTGGTGACGGCTATTACCAACAGGATAATGTGCCATGCCACACTGCAAGAATCGTCAAGGAGTGGTTCGAGAAACATGGTGGAAACTTTCTGTTCACCTGACATGAACCCAATCGGACATTTGTGGTTTGACTTGGAAAAGAGGGCTCGTGCTAAATCACCACCACCTCAAAACGTATGGGAACTAGAGGACCAACTGCTGACATTATGGTATCAGATACCCCAGAATACCTATTACTACCTCATCGAATCAATGCCTTGCCAAGTAGCTGCTGTTTTGCGAGCCAAAGGGGAGGGTGGGTGGGAGTCCTACATCTTATTAGGTAGGTGGTCATAACGTAATGGCTCATTGGTGTATTGTCATTAGGGTATTTTAACAATAGCTGTAGTGTCTTTTATGCCATATAATGTTACTATGTTGTCATTCGATGCATGCTGTTTACCACGTCCCGAGTAAAAACGACTAGCACAATCTTGCGCGACACACTGTCACAAAGAAGTTTGGAACTCTAACAACCTGTCTGACTTGGTTTAAAATCAATCCAAGGGATGTGACAATCACTTGTCCACTGCAGAATTGTGCTCTCATGAAGGATCATACTTCTATTGCAAGCACCAATAAACTTCTCAGTCAGTTAGTGAAAACTTTGCATTTTTGTCAGCTTTGCCAGAAGTGGAAACAATGGCCCAACCCTTTTCACATCTTTCTTGTCCTCAAAGGTAAACACCAGCTTTTCACATTGAAGTTTTGGTGAAATGAAACTTCATAAAAGACCAACTTCTAAGTGGAGAAGCTTACAATATACTGAAAATATTTCTCAGTATGACATACAGACAATTTTGTAGTTATATTCAATTCGGTTACACCTCAGTTAACATTACTTTGATTATTATTCTCAGTTAACATTCTAGAATTTGAATATATCATAACCAGGGCTAGAAAAATATCTGAAAAGTTACATGCCCAGCTGAGCATGTGCAGAAATTATTTACCTGCCCAGGTAGTAAAAGCTAGATGCCCAGGAAAATTAGTCTTTTAAGATAAAAAAAATAATAATAATAAAAAAAAATGAGTGCTTTGATTTGTTAAAATATGAACTTTTTTTTTTACGTACTTCGCATTTCCGTTTTAAGATTCTGTATTCAATATGCTCAATGCACAAAAACGTGTATCCCAAGTTTTAAGATGATGCTGAAATTGGTATGAAATTGGCATTTGAGTTTCTGTCAAGTTCCTTTCATTAAAGTCTTCGCCCTTTGTCACTAAACACTGGAGGCTAGCTCCATCAGAGGCATGCATCCCGTCGCTAACTATTAACAATATTCAGAGTAAAAAGTACATATGGTTCAAATTTCTGGACCTAGAGAATAATATAATTAAGGAAGTGATATTTTTTTTGTCCTTGACACTCTGTAACAATAATACGACTATTGGTGATTAGCAGTGAAATGAAACACGACAAACTACTACTGTCTTTTTTGTAGTAGGCGATTCTAATCCAAACTTTTTAATTTTAAAATTCATTTGCCCGGACTGGGCAACATGATTTTCTATTTACCTGCCCGGGCCAAAAATTTACCTGCCCCGGGCATCTCGGGCATGTCATTTTTCAAGCCTTGATAACGAACTGTAGACTACTACCATTTTACTTAAGAATCGAATTAACTGTGATGAATGAATTTACCTTTGAAAGCCAGAAGTGCTTTCGGAGGATTTCACAAGAATGGTGGGTTCTCAAAAAGTCCAGAATGGCTGTGTATGAAAAGTGCAATTGTTCCTACTCTGATGTACAGCAGTGAAACCTTGGTATTGAAGAAGAGACATATAGGAGTAATTTGTGTGCTGAAGAGATGCATTACTTACAGGGCTTTCATGGCAAGCCATGATCTAATCATCTGAGAATGCAGATGTATACTGTGAAGCAAAATGTTATCAGTAAAATGGAGACAAATATTCTTAGGTGGTTTGGCCATGTTGAATGAATGTGAAATGCTTACTAAGAGAATTTATTCAGTCTAAGTGGCAGGAAAGATAGGCAAAGGACAGCCACAAAAATCATGGGAGGACCAATATCAGGAACATATGCATGAGAAAAGGACAATGAGCAGGCTTTGATTTTTTTTTTTTTTTAGCAATAAGCAACACTTGCTAGTGGCCTTATTTTTTACTAGCAAATTGCATTATCTACTAGCGAAAGTTTATTAACATTATACAAAAGAAACTTTAACATGTCCCCCTTCATTAGTCAATCATGACAAATTTTGATTTCACCCCTGTAACTGTCACATTGTAATGCTGAAAAGATTACAAATATTCAGATATAATTCACCTTTTCAAGACCTGACAGATTAATTCTAACAATTTAATTCAAATGCAAATATTTACATTTTTTTTTAATTTAACTTTATTCACAAAATTCAAGAACACTATTCAAAATCTTAAGTTATTTTCTGTATGGTTTACGATCCGAGTTTCAGGTATTTTCATCATACCGCTTTAAAACAGCAGGCTTGGGGGTCAAACTTGTTTTTGGACGGACCTTCAACCTCAACACTCATGAGAGCATGCAATGTTTGTAAGTTTAAACTGCCCCTCGAATCACCGTGGATTCTCTTCATGAAACTGAACCCAACCTCATATGCAGAAGTAGATGAGGGAAATATACTGGATATTTCTACTAGTGCCAAAATGCTTTTATAATGTTTGTACTTTTGAAGAAACACTCGTTTCCAGAAAGCAGTTCCTTTTTGTGTGTCTAAAATATTCCACATGTGCAATGCAGTGGCACTTTACAGTTCACACTAAAACATTCAAAATTTTTCCACTAGCAACTTTTGCTAGAACCACTTTTTATCACTAGCAAAATGCATTTGCTTGCTAGCAATTTGCTACTAACTACCGGTCAAACTCGAGCCCTGATGATGAGTATGAAGTACAAAAGGTCTTGTGCGAGACATGCTATGGATGTCAAGCTTGAGTTATGTGCCAAGACTGCTGTAAATGGAGATGTTGATGTATCAATAGTAAGTAAAATCTAGTTTTATCATTTTTAAAGTTCAATCTGGCAGATGAGCTTTCTTTGAGGAGCTAACCTCTGAATTTCAAGAGAACAGCTTAGTGATCTGTTTGTATGTATTAACTGTGAACTAAACAAAAAATGATAGCATTTTAATACTCTTACCTTTCATCACATTTACACAATTAACATACACTAATTATGAAACAGTGATGTTCTCTGTGCATCTATGGCCTATTTTGCTTATTTCTACAAAAAAGCACCATACAGTCATGTATGCAAGAAAACTAATACTAGTAAGTAAAGGCTGCTTTGTCTAAATGTTTATGACCAATTCAGTCATAACTGAGAAATGCAACAAAATGAAAATAGAGTTCCAAATTCTTACTTTGCACTTCCCTGAATACTTCATAAAGAGAAATTCAAAATACTAAATACACTCACACATAAGCTGGCTTCTTACATTAAAAGCAAAAAAATTACCAAAAGGTCAATCCTGAAATGTCATGAATACAAAAAAGACAATATTTGTTGAAGTAATAATAGGTGTACAAATAAGTTTTAAAGCGTTTTTTGTGTGACATATACCGCTATTTTACATATCCGACATTCCCCCCATGTTGTCACGTGACTGTAACTGGTCCAGAGCATAAATTATGACACAGAAGTTTGCCCAACAGTCAAATGCACTTGCACATCAGTAGGTGAAAGATGGCAAGCGCAATACTGCATTGTTATGAATTTCATCAAGGATGTTGGATGAAGATTCGTCTCAAACGCAAAAAGAACTAGCTGAACAACTAGGGGTAACTCAACAAACCATTTCCAATCTTTTACGTGCAATGGGAAAGATCCAGAAGGAAGAAAAATGGGTGCCACATGACCTGAGCCAGAGGAACAAGGATGAGTGTGTCATGAAGTGTTTCAATTTGTTGAGTAAATACACAGAAAGCCATTTCTGTGGAAAATCGTTGCGGGTGATGAAAAGCGGATATGGTACGAGAATCTGAAACACAAAAAACACTGGGTAGACCCCAGTGAAGCAACTACTTTGACACTGAAATGCAGTATTCACTCCAAGAAAGTTCTGCTGTGCATCTGGTGGGATATGAAGGGTGTGCTCTATTATGAACTATTGGAACAGGGTCAAACTGTTACTGCTGATCGCTGCTACAAGCAACAATTTCTGCAATTGAACCAGAAAATCTGTCGGAAACGTCCCTTCACAGACAAAGGATCGTGTCCCGTGAAATTACTGCGTGACAATGCTAGGCCGCATGCCGCAAAATCGGCTGAGGAAACGTTACTGTTACTGAACTTGGGAATCAGTCATATTTGTGTAAATATTACATGAAGAGAATTGCCCACCACACTCAGACGTGAATGTGCGGGACTCCAAGGTTCTCATTCATCTGCCTACTTTAACAGGGAGATGTCATGCTCTAATGATGTCCATAGGATTAGACGAAAAGCTCCAGTAGATGAAATTTGAGGTACTTGTTGACCACCAGGCCATGCCTTTTTATTAATTTTTAAGTTGTTCTTAATTTTTAAATGAACTTAATGTAAGCTATACATAATTTCAGAATTTGTTTTGAAATTTGAAGACTGACAACAGTTCTGAAACTAAGTGGTTGTTATTGCAGGTGTTTAAGAATGCACTGTACATAAATAAACTGATGTCCAAAACTTAAATAAAAAATACAAATTCGAGAATGTCTAAAATGATATGACCCATTGTAAAGATTTGTCACAGACACATGCACGGGGAAACACAAAGTCAACAAATCCAAGCAACATTGCACCAGCTTCAACGGAAATAGGCAAATGACTACTATATGTCATTGAGCAGGCAGGCATGTGACCTTGATAAATATTGTTCTGTGCGAGGTGTGGCAACTGAAGCTTGAGTTGGACTGTTAGTGGAAGAACAGCTTTGCAACATTGTGTATAAGACTCTTCGTGGTGGCGTGCGATTGATAGATTGAAAGCAGAGCAATCAATTGTTTACAATCTCTAGAGATAGTTCAAGGAAACTGGAACAATAACCGGAAGGACTAGACAAAAACACCCGTGAGCAGCATAAGTTAAAATGACCAGCATTTGTCTTTAACAGTTCATCACCATAAGGAATCGACAGCCACATAACTCTAGCAGGAGCTCTCTTCTGCTACAGAAACTCTGATATCGAGGTAAACAGTTTACAGAAGATTTCACGAGAGATGTCCGTATGCAAGAAGGCCAGTGGTCTGTATCCTACTTGCCACATTTAACAGAAGGGTCCATCTGAATTGGACCCTACAATTATCACCCCTGATCAGCAGGCCTGTGCTCTTTTCAGTTACAAGTCATGGTAGAGCCAGAACATGGATTTTCAATATGTGTACATTTGCAGAGAGGAGGTAAGTCAAAATTTTCCTTCCAACTTTAGGCAAATTGAACACTACAGTTGTGGAGGACTCATGGTTTGGGCTGGCATCATGTTGGATGGACACACGCCAATATGCGTTTCTGGGACGCACCCTGACTGCTGCACACTGCAGGGATGACATCCTAGAGCCTTATCTATAGCTTTTCAGAGGAGCTGTTGGTCCCTAGTTCCTTTTTATGGATAAAAACTCTGATCCCCATAATGCTCGGCTAGTTGATTAATATCTGTAGAGTGAGGATATTCATAGCATGGACCACCAGATTTCTGGATCTGAACCTGATACATCATGTGTAGGGTACCCTGGAAAGAGTAATTGAAAGCTAGCAACCTCCTCTCAGAATTCTCCTGGGACTCTGATGTGCCTTGGTGGAGAAGTGGCACTTATTGCCCAAAACTCTAATTTATAGCCTCAAAAACAGCACGAGGGCTAGTTGTGTGAGCTGTATTGCTGTTTGGGCTAATCACATTCTCTTAGCCCTTCAAAATTTACACCACTTGCAGACTACCATGCTGTTATGCGAATGCTTCTTTTTCATGCGGTGATGGCATTCCTTTTCTGTTGTGCATTACAGCATTATCAATGTTATGTATGTTCACAGCAACTGTCATTACTAGAGTTAGGGTATTTATGATTTTGCATATTTTTTTGGCAATACTAAAATGTTGTTCAAGTATATACAAATGTGTTTCATACAAAATTAAGCTGATTTAAGTGCCTTTGTTAAGGCATTTTTTTTTTTTTGTGATGTGGCATTATTTCAGGCTTTTCAGTCACTTTAAGTCATTCTTTGGATATTTTTGAGTCATTATTTTGAATATTTTGGTATTTTCAATAAAAAGGACATTTTTGTTGGATGAATTTCCCTGAAACTTCCTTTTTTCCTGAAAGCCTGAAGCATGACTGAGAAAATGGGTGGTGGTGGTGGTGGTGGGGATTAGTGCTAGTGTTTAGAACATATGTATACACATCGCAGCAAATAATGGCGGTAAAAGCACTTCGATCCCTCCCTTGTCTCTTACTTCATGCCAGCAATGTATGGCCATATTACCGATATGTCGGGAGGTGAGGTGAGGAGAGGAGTGGAGCGGTGGAAGGTACATTTGTGTGTATTTTTCTTTTATAGGGCATACTTTTTGTAAAAAAAAAAATAAATAAAAAAATAAAAAATAAAATAAAAACAGTTTGGCACGTAAACTGAAAACACTTAAATTGTATTTTTAAGGATTTTATTTTTCTTATAGGGCATGTTTTTGGGGAATAAAATTTTAGTGTGGCACAGAAGTTGTAAAACAGTGAAGTTTTATTTCCCGTTTCTTCTTTGTTTTGTTCTGCAGGTCATGTGTAGGTTAGTAAAATAAGAATTTCAGTTGACACAGCAACAGTCAACAAACTAAACCATATTTTTTAGATTATCTTTGTCTCGTTTCACATACATCTTTTTTTAATTAATTAGTTTTGCAATGAAATAAAAAAAAATCATTTGTTAGGTAATTTTTTTTGTTTTATGTGGCATTTTTTCAATTTTTTTTGGAGTCATAAATGCATTTCTATAGGGTATTTTCTGGCAATTTTTAGGTCATAAAAATCCTAGTCATCACACTTTGTTGTATGGATTTCAATTAATCACCATTTTGCGTTCGTTGCATTAATTTTGGGCACCAGTATAGTTCTGAATTCAAAAATTTGAAGGTAAAAGAATGTTCCTAGAATTTTTTTTTATTTTTTAAAATTAGTAGTTGAATTAAATGAATTATGTTATAGAAGTGGGAAGGTGGCTTGGAGGGCATCAGAAGAAAAATACATGCTATGTAAATGTTTTGACTTCCATTCAGGAGGAAAATAAATATAATAGCTTCTTTTGGTAAGCCTATTGACTAATTTAAGCCACATAGTTAAAAGGTGCACTGTTTCTAAGATATTTTAGGTTCCATTTGTGAATCAAATATTATGCTTAGTGAAACAGAGAAAAAAAAGTAATAACTGTGTATTCATATTATTAATATACATTGTTGTAAAAGCTGTCATGGCTGTTTTCATATGAATCATAAGCCAAATTTTCTGTACTATGCATGGTGTTATTTATGCAACATTTTAGAAAGATTTTAAAATCATTTCTAATAGAATTGAGTCTCATGCTTCTTTCACTAAATAAAAATACAAGAATATTTTTTGTTGTTGTTATTGCTGTTCAAGCCATCTGATTACAGAATCCATTTTATCCATTTCTTCTGCAATTTGTCTTGGAAAGGTTTGTTAAGATAACATCAAGAGGCAGCAAAAGAGATGTTAAACATCAGGTATTAAAGCTAATGTGCTGTTAATTTCTTTTGCCTGTTTTCCCCCTTCTCATTCCCCTCTTTTTTTCTCTCCCTGCGGCAGTACATTGGTAGGCTGTTCAAGTTTTACAGGAGTAGATTTGTCACATTTTGATGAGCAACTTCTTCAAGACTGGAATCAGAAATACATCACAAATTTTGCATGAAAATATCTGAAATGTTTATCAATGCAATAAATCACAAATTTTACATGAATTGTTTAAAAACATTTTAAACTAGCCATGAATTTTTAAATATTGAGGCTTTCTTTATGTGGGTGGCTTGCACAGAATTCCGAATAAAAAAATTTCTTAAGAAGGCTAATTTAAAAACTTTTTTACTGATTCACTTGACAATTTTGGTGTCTCCTTTTCTTAGCTGATTATGATGTATAAGGTAAAAATTTCAGTGAGTTTCATGTAGAATTCACAAAGGTAGTTTTCTTGTTTTTCATGAAAGTACTTCTGGAAAGTGCTACGAGTATCCTTTCAGGGCATTTGCTAATGCGTTTGTTTAGGTTTGAGATCATGGCTTTTGTGATTTTTAACCAAGGATTGTTAATTTTGAGATGTTCAGCTGTGTCACCCAGCTGAGGATATAACTAGGTTGCAAACAATATAAAAACTTGAGCAATAAAGCCATCAAATCTAACAAAAAATGCTATTAGCTAATACATACATACATATCACTATGCTGTTCCCTGAGATTCAGAAGTTGGCCCCACAAAGAAATACAAACTACCAGATAATTTTTACTTACTATTACCATATCAAACTTCTCCATTTACAGCGATCTTGACATACAACTCGGGCTTCACTGACATCCATCACACGCCATACACAAGATCTTCTATACTTCATACCCGTAATCTTTTTCTCATGCAGACACTCCTGAATCTGATCCTCAAATGACTTCCCTGCCTTTCCTTCCTGCCACTTCGGCTAAAAAGATTTTCTTAGTAAGCATCTTATCACTCATTCTTTCAACATGGCCAAACCACTGAAGCATATATTAGTCTCCATCTTGCTACATGCTACACAACTGCAACACATCTTCATTCCTCATACAATCAGAACATGTCTTGCCACCCCCCCCCATAAGTAATGCATTTCTCCAGCACACAAATGACTCCTATGTTTCTTTTGCAGTACCCAGGTTTCACTGTCATACATCAGAATAGGAACAATTACACTTTCATACACAGATATGCGGGACTCTCTTGAGAACCCATCATTCTTATGAAAACTTCCCAAAGCTGCCATGACTTTCAATGAAGAATTCACTCACCTACTAATTTTATCGCCCAATTTTATTGGCTGGTGATATCTTCTAAAACCAAGCATGAGAAAAACTGCAAATTAGCAGGCAAAACAAAAGAGGGTGCAAGATGTGCTTTGTCTCTGTCTTTGCGTGGAGCAATACCTGAACATTGATTTGTTTCCCTATCTTTGAATGAAGGCTATACCTTGACAACGACAGTACGATCTCCATATTTCTTTTTCAAGTCCTGCAGTCATGTTATTTTTCTGCCTATTTGCTAGCATTATTTAAAAGTTCATTTTACCATTTTTAATTGTTAGTTGTATGTTTATTATGTGTGATAAATAAAACAATGTTTGTCTATCTACATTTTGTTGTTGATGCCTTTGGAATGATAAAAGCACAATGCCCCAATGGAAAACTTGAAACTTTGGAAAAGAAGAAGAATTTATCACACGCATGCGAATAAACTCACCTTGAATAAGGATATCCACAAGAAGAAATTTCATTAAAATACAAGATGAGCACTATATATATATAAAACCAATGTGAATCTTCATATATCATGCTGAATAAATGAAGATTCACATTGGTTTTATTAGACATTCACTCACAGCTTGTGTGAAACATTGCAGCTGATGAACCAACACCTTATCTGTTTGGTCTCTCTCGCACATGCAGACTTTTACCCAGCGACTGCTGTGAAGCGCTCCTTATGGTTCCTTTGTTTCCAACATTAATGCAATCATTTTTATACTGCAAAAACTGCCTAACACTTTTAAAATACAGTTAATGATCTTTTTATTTGGCTAACACTTTGGATTTCTAAGTGCTGCACTTCAAACACTAACAAAATCGGAATTCTGTGTTGATCAGAACAGACATCAAGATTTAAAACATACTTCATAATTTGTTTAAACTGCCTACCTGAACTATATCAACTCGATGACAATCCAAAGCAGCAATGCAAACTTGTTCATATATTAGCCATTCTATCAAGGAACAAAAAACAAAAACATCAGCTCTACATTAATTCTTCAAATAAATATAAGGCTAAATATAATGACAGTAAAAAAAAAAAAAAAGTAAAATGAACTAGGAATGGTTCAGAATCTAATAGAGTATGGCTAATTTAATGGGAAATCCCTCTTCCCAAAGGAGGCATGTACTTTAGTAGATGGGATGAGAGAGAAAAAGCAATAACATCATAGCTTTCTCTGATGAAGCTTTTAAAATAAATTATTATGGGCATTAAGAGAAATAAATGGTTAACTGGAAGAATTATTTGAAATTTTTTAATTGAAAAATAGCAACATTAATGATCACACAGGCTGACAAATCTTCATCCAACATGGTCACCTACAATTTGAAAATGTATCCTGAAGATGAATCAGGATTTCATTTGAAAATTTGAGGTAAACTACTCAACTATGATTTCTCTTAATATCCATAACAATTTATTTTGTTTTAAAAAAGCTACATCTGTTTAGGTTTTCACACACACACAACATGCCAAGTAAGCTATAGTCATAAAAACAAATATTTCAATGTTTTTCATAAAACAAAGTAATATAGCACAAGTAAAATTTTAGATTCCAAACTGTTACCACTGACAACACGCACACAGTTTCCACTATGTAAGATGAGTCATGATTTCATGTAGTTTTGCCACACATAGTGTCCACCTACTCCCAGTACGATGCAGGTGAAAACAACACTGGCCAGACTAATTCTTTCCTAGTGGTCACTATTTACTAAATATATTTAATTAAAACAATGTTGTGAGAAGAAAAACTTCTCTCTTCAACTCTTGAGTTATTTTATTGGTCCTTTGCTGTCCTTAAAACACTCATTTTCATTGCATTACAAGAGTCATTTGAAACTGGTACAGCAGTAAGAAAGCTCTGACTAAGTCAACACCATATCCTCAAACGCCACTTTCAAAAATATGACTTTTTATTGGTTGGCCAGCCATTATAATGACTGAGTTCATAGATTACCTGCCAATTAAAGCAGCACACTGAAGATATAGGTTATAGTTTTTGAAGGCTTGTTAATAGAAACTGGTTTTTCAATAAAAGAAGTTTATTTTATTTCATTTTATTTTATTGAAGGGTTAACGACCACTCTGAGCAATTCAATACGCTATAAGCAGTTGCCCATCCCTAATTTAGGGTCACTAGTTCCAGGGAAGGAAGAGAGCCAGTGCCCTAAGACAAACAACATCCATGCCTCACTGGGATTCAAACCCGGACCCATCTTGGACAAATGATCAGAAGCCAGCGTTTAGACCACTGTGCCACCGGGGCGGTGAAGCTTCTTTTACCAGTTTCTTATTTGCAGAAGACTTTTAATACACTATACTCCAAAACTGTAACATGAAATCTGAAGATTACAGTGCACCATGACACTAAAAGAACTTGCTAACATATGCTCATGACTGCTGTGTGATGTAAGATATTCCATAATGCACACAGCTCATATGCGAATTTGTTGTGAGAACGTGACAGCTGCTTAGGATGTGCATAAAGGCAGGAGGTTGGAGTTGTGTCTCACACAAATTTATCCTATTTTTCACTTATTTCAGCAATTGAGCAAGAAGAAAAAAAAATGCATATCTGAGGTAATAAAAGGATGTCTTGCAGACATCATCCAGGTGATTTTACCTAAGGCTAAACTATCGACAAGCTCAAAGAAGGTCGGACTATGATCAATGTTGCCAGATAATCTGGAGTAATACACAGGATAGTATTGCACAGAGTTTAAGCTGGCTCAAAAAATGCTAAAGTGGGGAAAAAAGTTGTAGCAAAATGCTAAAGAAAGTTAGCTGCATTTATCTCTCGGTAAATGGTATCATCAAGTGAATCGTTCACACCAACAACACTTTGGACATCAGTGGAAAACTAATTATTTACACATTTACAATAAAACTGTATTGGGCAGTTATAAGTTGATGTACAGCTAACAGGTAAGTAACAGTTAAGAACTTATTTTTAAATTATGATTAAATAAGCTTAAAATCCAAATTTTTATTACTTGCCAGGACATCATTGCTCTTTCTTGGTGCAACACACAATTTGCATCAAATTGTGAAAGAAACGGGGTAAGTGACATATCCATAGTGCATAGCAGTACAGATTTGCACAGCACAATACCTACAAGCGAGACTAAATGATCCTTCTCAGGGCTTGAAAAATACCAAGTCCAAGATGCCTGGGGTGTGTAAATTATTGGCCTGGGAAGGTAAAAAAACAATCTAGTTGCCTGGCCCGGGCAACTAAATTTAAAAATAAAAAAAATTTGGAATAGAATTTCCTACTACAAGAAAAAAGACAGTCGTCACACGTCATGTTTCATTTCACTGATAATCACCGGAAGTTGTATTATTGTTATGGAATGCCAAGGATAGAAAAACATCACTTCTTTAATTATATTATGCTGTAGGTCCAGATATTGGAACCATATGTAATTTTACTCTAAATGTTGTTTATAGTCACCGTCATGATGCATGCCTCTGATGAAACTAGCCTGCAGTATTCAGTGACAAAGGGCATAAACTTCAATGAAAGGAACATGGCAGAATCACTAAATTTCTCAAATACCAATTTCATCATCATAACATTTCATAACAATTTCTGCATCATCCTCTTAAAACTTGAGATACATGCTTTTGTGCACTGAACAGTTTGAATGCAAACTCATAAAATGGAAATGCAAAACATGTAAAAAAAGTTCATATCATATTTTTTAACTTAAAAGAAATGAGGATTCCGATTCTTTATCTTAAACCTTTAACGACCATAACACCCACACATACTAACTACCATAGCGGCCCGAAATGCCTCTCTAGAGTGAGTCAGATTTCCTACCTTTTCTTTAAATTTGCATGACCTATGAGGGATCATCAGAAGTCACATTTAGTCATCATTGTTGTTACTAAACAAAGAAGTGAACCAACAGACAATTTTGGACATTACAGTATTTAGAGTGATTCAAAATTTTAGGGTCATGGTCGTTAAATGGCTAAAAAGATAAATTTTCCAGGGCATCTAGCTTTTACTACCTGGGCATGTAACTTTTCAGATATTTTTCAGGCCCTGCTTCTTGTGTACCATGACACCTCCCATGTGTTCCATCAAGGCTGCACATTGTGGTGGGAAAGAAGCAGGTGCATAAGTGTCCAGCCACTATGTGTTCCACTTCAAGAGGCTGCAAATTAGAACCTGTATTTCAAAAAAGTAATCCCTCCCCCCACTTTTGCAGTGCTGTTTTAACACTTTCATAACCTGCTACTCTGTGGGAGATTTAAATGCCCAGTGCATGCCTTTTTAATGATGGTGGCATTCAAGTCTCCCACTAGAGATTTAAAATAACATTACACCTTAATGGAATGAGCACTACTCCCAAACTACTTTGCACTTTCATATAGCATTTTACAGGTGAAATCCCCTATTCAACCCAAATAGCACATTGGAGCAAACGTGTTATGTATTTGGGCTAAAAATGTTCAGTGTTAAATTTACATCGCCAATTGACATCCCACCTTCTGGCAAACAACACACCACATTATAAGTTGTCATAATTTGACTTTAGCAAGTAAACATTTTTTTTTTCACTATTCCTGAACCATATGATGTTTTTTTCTCATACACTATTGTCAGGTTTCTGTGTAAGTTTCCATTTTGCTAAATGTGTATATTTTGGTTCTGTACTGATATTGCTCAGCAGTGCAAAAGTCAAAATTCTAACTTCTGCTAACAGATCAGAAACTTCACATTTCCTGACGACTCTCATTACTGGATTTTTTTTTATTTTTTTTTTTTACCACAAAAGCATTGGATATCAATTAACGCAACTTGACCAGCAGCTGAAATGACAACACGCACTTCTTTGAGACAAACTGAGCATCAGTATATTCACCCCTCTATCAACTAGCTGGACTGTGTTGCGTAAGCTCATTTTCAAATGAAACTTTGCCTTTGTTTCAGTATCACAGTTTGCTCACTACATTTTTGTCTCTTTATCTTTATATCAGAGTTAATGGTTGAAAACAGCAAACTTCACACATACCACAATAAACATAGAATTAAGTGAGAACACACAGTGTTACGTATAGTAATAAAATTCATTAAGCAAATACTTTTGACCATTCTATGGATTTTAGTTTTGACAACCAGTCCTCTGATTGTCAAGAGCTTCTACTTAAAGAATATTATTACTATATGTAACTATGTGTGTTCTCACCCAATTCTATGCTTATTGCAGAGTTAATACGCACCCCAGAGGGCACTGGCCATCGATCAGCACTGTTCTGTTTCACTCCCAAAGTTAATGATAATTCTGACACAGTACTATAGTAACTAACAATGAACAGCATTTGGAACAAAATAACATACTGTGCCAATGTCTGGACCTAGAATAGTTTCTTTCCAGAGCCCTTTTAGATGGTCGAGCCTCCTGGGCGTTGCCTTTACATGACCAACTTTAGATCACGTCAATATTTGAGCTTTCTTTTTTTAAGTGGGCCTATTAATTTTATTCCTAGATTTTTATTTTCAATGCTGTTTCTTAATTTTAGGGATTTGCAACATTAATACATTAATGCTGGGTCTTCCCTAAAGACAAGTTAGATTGGGATCTACATCCAATAAAAAAATACCTTTGGCTCAGCTAAAAAAGAAGTTCCTACAGCATTGAAAATGAAGACTTTTAACCATATGTGAGAATACCATGAAAATACTATGAACATAGGCGTAACCACTGGAGGAAGGGGGGTCTGGACCCTCCAGATTTTCAGAGTAGGGTATTCCCAATGTAAAGGACCCCCCATTTTTCGGGAATATAATGCACACTTTTTTATGATGCGAACCAACTAAATTTAATATAAGATTGTGATTTTTCGTAGAATGCAAACACATGTATAAGTGTATAATGTGTACTTAATAAAACAGAGATATCGATTCCTAATAAGCAAAGTCAGTTGTACAATTTTGTAATTTAAATTTCTGCCCTATCTATCACAGTTTTACAGTTGTGTTAGCTTAGTTCCACAATTCTGCAACAGAGGCGCCTATGTCATGCCCGTTAGATCCCGCCTCAGCATTGCTCCTGCGTGTGTAGGGGGTGGGGGGTGGTTGGGGTGATATCCAAACTATCTTATACAATATGTATACATTATATATATATACTAAAGAGCAAAGCCGAAAACATAAGTTGCCGAAAACATAAGAAAAACTTTAGAATTTAAAACGAAAGTTGCAAAATAAACATTATATATATATATATATATCATCATCATCATCATTGTCAACCATTATCAATCCAGCGCTGGACGAAGGTCTCCCCAAGTTTCCTCCACAACGGTCTGTCTTGTGCCAGTCTCCTCCATGTCACTCCCGCATATTTACGAATTTCATCCACCCATCTCCCATGTGGTCTTTTTCTGGGTCTTTTCCTGTCCCTTGGAATCCAATCTAAAATTTCGGCTGTCCATCTATGGTCTGTCCTTCTGGCAGTATGTCCAGCCCATTGCCATTTCAGGGATTTAACTCTGATCATGATGTCTTCCACTCTCGTCATTTTTCGGATCCACGAGTTCCTCTTCTTATCTCTCCTGGTTATACCAAGCATGCACCTCTCCATGCTTCTTTGAGTTGTCTGCAGCCTTTGTATGTCTCTTTTAGTTAAGGTCCACGTCTCTGCACCATACGTAAGCACTGGAAGGATGCATTGATCAAACACTTTTCTTTTAAGACATAATGGCATATTGCTCTTGAAAATTATGCTGTTTCTTTCAAAAGCTCTCCAGGCAAGTTTTGTACGCCGATTAATTTCTTCATCAATGTGACCCTCGCTTGATATCTGCTGTCCAAGATAAACATACGTATCTGTTATCTCCAGTTTTTCTCCATCAATCGATAAATCTTCATTTCTTGTAAAAGCATTGAACATCACTTTTGTCTTCTGAAAGTTCATTTTTAATCCCACTTCTTTACTCTTGTCAGCAAGTTCCTGGATCATACTCTGCAGCTCTGATGGGGTAGTTGCAAAAATGACTACGTCATCAGCAAAACGAAGGTGGGTTAGATAATCTCCATTAATCTTTATCCCTTTGTTTTCCCAGTTCAGAGCTTACCTCTTATGCAACTGAACTTTCTCCACACATGAGGAAACATGGCTTGGTAACTTTGTGCATTTTTAGGAAACTTAGGCCAAGCAGCTGGCCAATCATAGTTCTTTTACTTATATATATATATAATATATATATATAAGTAAAAGAACTATGATTGGCCAGCTGCTTGGCCTAAGTTTCCTAAAAAATGCACAAAGTTACCAAGCCATGTTTCCTCATGTGTGGAGAAAGTTCAGTTGCATAAGAGGTAAGCTCTCTTCATTGTCTTTGGGTTTTAGGTTTTCCAAGTTCAATGTTTGTACTTCTTGTACTTTTTTTCTCTGTTGTTTTTTGCTTTTTAGCATTTAGGCACTGGCAAGCCTGTTAACTTTTTTGCGGGTTTTAACTCTTTCTTTTCTTGGTAACTTTGCACGTTTTTAGGAAACTTAGGCCAAGCAGCTGGCCAATCATAGTTCTTTTACTTTGCGCTGTGTTTTCAAAGTAGTTAAGTTCTTAATAACTACTTAATTATGCACTTAAAGCACTGCTGAAATACTTTGTACATATTGCAACTAATTGTTTATGTCATATAACCTTCACAAAGCATTTCTTTAGTTAATTATTGTCTTTAATTTATTCTCGTTTTTGTGTTGTCAGAAGTTGTGGAGTAGGGGGTTTTAGAATCAAGTTTTCTTTCAAGAATCTGAGTTTTAAATAATTAATATTTCCTTTTTTAAATGCAATGTAAGAATTTGGAATACTTTTGCATTGCTATTCAGGTTTAAATTCTCTCTCAGGCGAACTTGGCATTTCGTTATTGCTGAACATTATTTCTAATTATTATGTCACTCTCACAACTTGAGTTTTCTTTAATCTTCTTCTTTCTGTTTAATAGTAACAGATGAAGAGCATGGGTCGGGCCATGAAAGTTATGGATGCAAGCTAAATTGTTAACTAAAGCTAGGTCATACAACTCTGTGGAGGTCATGACATATATATATATATTTTTAAAACAATTTTTGGTGGGCTTATTACTTGCATCTATGGCTTTGCAGAAACCCATTTCCAACTAGGTCTTTGTGGAAGTGAGAAAATGCAGAGTTTTTGCTGGTCCTTGATAAAGCCAAGGCTCAGTATTCTCGACACTTTCTACATTCAGTTGTTTTATTTTATTTTTTATTTTTTCTCTTTTTACTCACACCGGTAGATACATAACCTTTTCTATGTTGTACTTGGTATGAGTCAAAAATATGTTTTTTGCTTAGGTCTCTTCTTAATAGAATGTGAATTCTGAATTTTCATAACTGCTGCGTTGCGCGTTTTGATCTTCAGGTTATTTTGCAACTTTCGTTTTAAATTCTAAAGTTTTCCTTAGTCTTCAGTCTTGCTCTTAAGTATATATATATATATATATATATATATATATATGCTGAAGAGCAAAGCTGAAAACTAAGGAAAAACTTTGAATTTAAAACGAAAGTTGCAAAATAACCTGAAGATCAAAACGCGCAACGCAGCAGTTTTGAAAATTCAGAATTCACATTCTATTAAGAAGATACCTAAGCAAAAAATACATATATAATTTTGACTCACACCTAGTACAACATAGAAAAGGTTATGTATCTACCTGTGTGAGTAAAAGGAGAAAAGATAAAAAAATAAAATAAAACAATTGAATGTAGAAGGTGTCGAGAATACTGAGCCTTGGCTTTATCAAGGACCAGCAAAAACTCTGCATTTTCTCACTTCCACAAAGACCTAGTTGGAAATGGGTTTCTGCAAGGCCATAGATGCAAGTAACATTCCCACCTAAAATAGTTTAAAAAATATATATATGTCATGTCCTCCGTAGAGTTGCATGACCTAGCACTAGTTAACAATTTCGCTTGCATCCATTAACCTTCCTGGCCCGACCCATGCTCTTCATCTGTTACTATTAAACAGAGAGAAGAAGATTAAAGAGAACTCAAGCTGTGAGAGTGACATAATAATTAGAAATGATTTTCAGCCATAACGAATTGCCAAGTTCGTTTGAGAGAGAATTTAAACCTGAAAATCAATGCAAAAGAAATCCAAATTTTTACATTGCAATTAAAAAGGAAATATTAATTTTTAACAAACAGATTTTTGAAAGAAAACTTGAGTCTAAAACCCCTACTCTACAACTTATGACAGCACGAAAACGAGAATAAGTTAAAGACAATAATTAACTAAAGAAAACTTTGTGAAAGTTATATACCTTAAACAGTTAGTTGCAATATGTACAAAGTATTTCAGCAGTGCTTTAAGTGCATAATTAATTAGTTATTAAGAACTTAACTACATTGAAAATACAGCGCATAGAAAAGGAACAAGCTTAGCCATCTTCTGTTCCTAGGTACCCCAAAGACGCGCAAAGTTACAAAGAAAAGAAAGAGTTAAAACCCGCAAAAATGTTAACAGACAAGCCAGTGCCTAAAAGCTGAAAAGCTAAAAAACAACAGAGAAAAAGTACATGAAGTACAAACATTGAACTTATAAAACCTAGAACCCAAAAACAAGGAAGAGAGCTTACCTCTTGTGTAACAAAACCTTTCTCCTCAGAAGAGTAGAACATGGCTGACCTCTTCCGCCACTCCCTAGTCGCTGGGGGCAGTGAGGGTGGGGCTGATGGCCTCCTCATACAGCAAGAAACCAACACGCGGAGATTTTAACCAGAGAAAAAAATATATAAACTTAAGACTGTGGATCTGTATGATCAGAAAGAGCAGAATTAACTCTCCAGAATACATGAGAAATATTATAAAATACACGAGTAGTGTATTTAATAATCTTTGCATGTATTAAATCACCTTAGTGAGCTTCTATAGATTAATCAGAATCTTATTAATTTTAATGTTGGTTTTACTATTTTTAGTATAGCTATCCTAGTGATGAATAACTAGTTTTCTTTTTTATTTGTTTTTATTTTCTTTTATAAACAGATTTTTAAGCTTTTTGTGATTTTGTTTATATTATTTAATTTTTGTTTTAATAGGACCGTCATATCCATAGCACTAAGGTTCCTTTAGGTAGTTAATAGGCATCCTCTAGCCAACTTCCTTACGGCTTTGATTGGTCAGAATCATATTATTAACTGTGTAGAAAATTAAAGCAGATCTGCCAACCTTACTCTATTATTCAGAATAATTTTTCTTAAAGTTCTTTTGATGAAAGAATAAGGAATTTCGTTCTCTAGAAAACTTTCTAATAGTATATTAATGTGGTAATTGAAGTCCAAATTGTTGCTGCAAATTCTTGAAATTCTTAGGACCTGAGAAATTAGTACATTCTCAATTACTTTGGTTGAAATATTATTATTCCAGTGTAGATATTTAATTACTTTGAAAGGAAAATTAACTCTTTTATCAAAGAGGCTAATAGATGGGTTACCTCTGTTGAGCTTAATGCTTAAGTCTAGGAACTCAAGTTCCTGATTACTGTGGTTGGTTTTACATAAGTTAAGAGAGCTAGGATAGATATTATCAAAATCACTCTCTATAACTTCTGAATTATTGATACACAGCAGATCATCAATATATCTAAAAGTGTAAAGGTAGTTATCTAAGCAGGTGGGGTGATTTTTAATGAATTTATATTCCTCAAAGAACAGGAATAGATTAGCGATATTCGTGGACGTTGATGTTCCCATGGGAATACCGTTCACTTGCTTATAGAGAGTATTATTATATAAGATATGGTTATTTTTTATGCAGCAATTGAGATAAGAGTTCCAAGTTCCTACATTAACAAATTGGTTAAGTTTAAATTCTGCATACAGCTCTTTAAAGGTAGTGATTATATAAACCTATATACTAATCTGCCTCTATCAGATATAATCACTACCTTTAAAGAGCTGTATGCAGAATTTAAACTTAACCAATTTGTTAATGTAGGAACTTGGAACTCTTATCTCAATTGCTGCATAAAAAATAACCATATCTTATATAATAATACTCTCTATAAGCAAGTGAACGGTATTCCCATGGGAACATCAACGTCCACGAATATCGCTAATCTATTCCTGTTCTTTGAGGAATATAAATTCATTAAAAATCACCCCACCTGCTCAGATAACTACCTTTACACTTTTAGATATATTGATGATCTGCTGTGTATCAATAATTCAGAAGTTATAGAGAGTGATTTTGATAATATCTATCCTAGCTCTCTTAACTTATGTAAAACCAACCACAGTAATCAGGAACTTGAGTTCCTAGACTTAAGCATTAAGCTCAACAGAGGTAACCCATCTATTAGCCTCTTTGATAAAAGAGTTAATTTTCCTTTCAAAGTAATTAAATATCTACACTGGAATAATAATATTTCAACCAAAGTAATTGAGAATGTAATAATTTCTCAGGTCCTAAGAATTTCAAGAATTTGCAGCAACAATTTGGACTTCAATTACCACATTAATATACTATTAGAAAGTTTTCTAGAGAACGAAATTCCTTATTCTTTCATCAAAAGAACTTTAAGAAAAATTATTCTGAATAATAGAGTAAGGTTGGCAGATCTGCTTTAATTTTCTACACAGTTAATAATATGATTCTGACCAATCAAAGCCGTAAGGAAGTTGGCTAGAGGATGCCTATTAACTACCTAAAGGAACCTTAGTGCTATGGATATGACGGTCCTATTAAAACAAAAAATTAAATAATATAAACAAAATCACAAAAAAAGCTTAAAAATCTGTTTATAAAAGAAAATAAAAACAAATAAAAAAGAAAACTAGTTATTCATCACTAGGATAGCTATACTAAAAATAGTAAAACCAACATTAAAATTAATAAGATTCTGATTAATCTATAGAAGCTCACTAAGGTGATTTAATACATGCAAAGATTATTAAATACACTACTCGTGTATTTTATAATATTTCTCATGTATTCTGGAGAGTTAATTCTGCTCTTTCTGATCATACAGATCCACAGTCTTAAGTTTATATATTTTTTCTCTGGTTAAAATCTCCGCGTGTTGGTTTCTTGCTGTATGAGGAGGCCATCAGCCCCACCCTCACTGCCCCCCAGCGACTAGGGAGTGGCGGAAGAGGTCAGAAATGTTCTACTCTTCTGAGGAGAAAGGTTTTGTCACAAGAGGTAAGCTCTCTTCCTTGTTTTTGGGTTCTAGGTTTTATAAGTTCAATGTTTGTACTTCATGTACTTTTTCTCTGTTGTTTTTTAGCTTTTCAGCTTTTAGGCACTGGCTTGTCTGTTAACATTTTTGCGGGTTTTAACTCTTTCTTTTCTTTGTAACTTTGCGCGTCTTTTGGGGTACCTAGGAACAGAAGATGGCTAAGCTTGTTCCTTTTCTATGCGCTGTATTTTCAATGTAGTTAAGTTCTTAATAACTAATTAATTATGCACTTAAAGCACTGCTGAAATACTTTGTACATATTGCAACTAACTGTTTAAGGTATATAACTTTCACAAAGTTTTCTTTAGTTAATTATTGTCTTTAACTTATTCTCGTTTTCGTGCTGTCATAAGTTGTAGAGTAGGGGGTTTTAGACTCAAGTTTTCTTTCAAAAATCTGTTTGTTAAAAATTAATATTTCCTTTTTAATTGCAATGTAAAAATTTGGATTTCTTTGCATTGATTTTCAGGTTTAAATTCTCTCTCAAACGAACTTGGCAATTCGTTATGGCTGAAAATCATTTCTAATTATTATGTCACTCTCACAGCTTGAGTTCTCTTTAATCTTCTTCTCTCTGTTTAATAGTAACAGATGAAGAGCATGGGTCGGGCCAGGAAGGTTAATGGATGCAAGCGAAATTGTTAACTAGTGCTAGGTCATGCAACTCTACGGAGGACATGACATATATATATTTTTTAAACTATTTTAGGTGGGAATGTTACTTGCATCTATGGCCTTGCAGAAACCCATTTCCAACTAGGTCTTTGTGGAAGTGAGAAAATGCAGAGTTTTTGCTGGTCCTTGATAAAGCCAAGGCTCAGTATTCTCGACACCTTCTACATTCAATTGTTTTATTTTATTTTTTTATCTTTTCTCCTTTTACTCACACAGGTAGATACATAACCTTTTCTATGTTGTACTAGGTGTGAGTCAAAATTATATATGTATTTTTTTGCTTAGGTATCTTCTTAATAGAATATATATATATATATATATATATTCATGAGGATGTAAGGTCAGGTGATGCGTAACATCACAGCCTCTCCTTGACAAATGTCAACCCCGCCTTCTCGTGGTACATCCTGTTCCCACTAAAGGGGCTCTGACGACCGCCAATAGCAGTATAACTATACCATCGGGATTAGAGGAAATTCTATCCCACACTCACCAACCCGCTTGGCCAGCGTGGTGAGTTATGGCCAAACCCCTCCAAAATGATTCCACAACTTAAATCTTGGCCCTCAGTCTCCGGCAGCTGGAATGTACCTGGCCAAGGCAGCGGCCAGTGCGACATGAAGGCAGAGGGTGCTAAGAATCCCCGGAGGACCGGACTAGGCTGCCATCTGATGCTGACCTTGGCTACGTACAACGGACGCTCCCTATCTTCTGATTCAAGGCTTCTTGAATTGGAAGAGGAACTACAAAGGATCAAGTGGGACATCGTGGGGCTAAGTGAGGTAAGGAGAAAAGGAGAAGATCTCATCGAACTGAAAAGTGGACATCTCTTCTACTATCGTGGGACAGATACTGGCAGAACTAGTGGTGTTGGATTTATAATAAACAAGAAACTGAAGGATAAAGTTGTAGAAGTTGAAAGTTCCTCTGACAGAGCTGCGCGGCTTGTTATCCAACTCTCGAAAAGATACCAGGCTCAGATTATTCAAATTTATGCACCCACCACAAGTCATCCTGAAGAAGAAATTGAAGAATTTTATGAGGAAATTTGTCATCTAAATAATAAAGGTAAGCAGCACTTGAAAATAATTATGGGAGATTTCAATGCAAAAATAGGGCAACGGCAACAGAATGAAACTTCAGTAGGTAAATTCGGTCACGGCAACAGAAACCAGCGTGGAAATACTCTCGTTGAGTTTGCAGAGGCAGAAGGGTTTTTCATCTTGAACTCCTTCTTCAAGAAAAAGCCACACAGGAAATGGACATGGAGACATCCAAATGGGACGACAAGTGAAATTGATTTTATTATGTGTAACAAAAATTCGTCATAGAAGACTGCAGTGTGCTAAACAAGTTCAACACAGGTAGTGACCATAGATTGGTGAGATGTAAGATGCACTTCAACACTAAACTTGAACGTGGCAAGCTCATAAGACAAACAAAATCTATTGACATAACCAACCTTAAAAAACACCATAATACCTTCAAGTTGGAACTGAAGAACAGGTTCTCTGCTTTAGAAGGCCTAGCATCGGAAGAAGTGGACATATCTGAAGTTAACAGAAAAGTAACCAAAGCTCTTATGGAAACAGCAACAAAATTAGCTGGGTCTAAGAACAAGTTGCATGTAAACAAATTATCAGGAAAAAACGAAAATGTTGATGCAAAAAAGAAGAGAGATGAGGACAACTAAAGAAGATGTGACTTCCAAAGTGGAATATATAGAGCTATGCAAGACAGTAAGAAAAAATATCACTGAAGACGTAAGAAAATTCAACTGTGAACTAGTGAGGAAAGCAATTGAAAACAACCAAAGCCTAAAGATAGCAAAGGGACATCTCAGTAAGGGAAGAAAACAGATTATGGCACTGAGAAAAGAAGATGGTTCTGTAACAAGAAATAGAGGCGAAATTTTGACAAGAGTGAAAGATTACTACTCCAAATTATATGAAAGGGATGATACATGCACTCCAGACATCATGAAAGATACCAGTACCAGAGTTCTTCCAGTCCTTCCAGCAGAAGTTGCACATGCAATCAAGAACATGAAGCGGGGAAAAGCTCCAGGAGAAGATGGAATTACTGTAGACATCATACAAGAAGCAAGTGGAGAAATTGAAACAGTACTCGCCCAAATTTTCACTCGATGCCTTAATGAAGGAAAGATTCCTGAGGATTGGAACACCGCTACAATGATCCTGCTACATAAAAAAGGTGACATTGAGGATCTCGGAAACTACAGACCTATCAGCCTCCTATCAGTAGTTTATAAAATCTTCACTAAAGTTCTTTCACACCGCTTGAAGGTAACACTGGACATGGCTCAACCGAGAGAACAAGCTGGATTCAGGAGTGGCTACAGCACAATAGATCATATCCACGTACTGAGAGAACTAATTGAAAGAGCGAGGGAATATGAACTTCCATTGTGCATGGCTTTTATCGATTATGAAAAAGCCTTTGATTCGGTGAAACCATCAGCAGTTACAATGGCTCTGAAAACCTGCGGTATTGAAGATGCATACATTAATATTATTAATAACATCTATGAAAATGCAAGTGCAAAGATTCGGCTGTTTGAAAATACAATACACATAAAAATTGGAAAGGGAGTGAGACAAGGTGACACCATATCTCCGAAGCTCTTTAATGCCACATTGGAGGGTGTTTTTCAGTCGCTGAGCTGGGAAAACAAAGGGATAAAGATTAATGGAGATTATCTAACCCACCTTCGTTTTGCTGATGACATAGTCATTTTTGCAACTACCCCATCAGAGCTGCAGAGTATGATCCAGGAACTTGCTGACAAGAGTAAAGAAGTGGGATTAAAAATGAACTTTCAGAAGACAAAAGGGATGTTCAATGCTTTTACAAGAAATGAAGATTTATTGATTGATGGAGAAAAGCTGGAGATAACAGACACGTACGTTTATCTTGGACAGCAGATATCAAGTGAGGGTCACATTGATGAAGAAATTAATCGGCGTACAAAACTTGCCTGGAGAGCTTTTGCAAGAAACAGCATAATTTTCAAGAGCAATATGCCATTATGTCTTAAAAGAAAAGTGTTTGATCAATGCATCCTTCCAGTGCTTACGTATGGTGCAGAGACGTGGACCTTAACTAAAAGAGATATACAAAGACTGCAGACAACTCAAAAAAGCATGGAGAGGTGCATGCTTCGTGTAACCAGGAGAGATAAGAAGAGGAACTCGTGGATCCGAAAAATGACAAGAGTGGAAGACATCATGATCAGAGTTAAATCCCTGAAATGGCAATGGGCTGGACATACTGCCCGAAGGACAGATCATCGATGGACAGCCGAAATTTTAGATTGGATTCCAAGGGACAGGAAAAGACCCAGAAGAAGACCACATGGGAGATGGGTGGATGAAATTCGAAAGTATGCAGGGGTGACATGGAGGAGACTGGCACAAGACAGACCGTTGTGGAGGAAACTTGGGGAGACCTTCGTCCAGCAGTGGATTGATAATGGTTGACAATGATGATGATGATGATATATTCATGCATACATATAATCGGGGGTGAGGGGTCCGATCACTGTGTCTGTATGATCGGACACCTATGCAACACAAGTATAGTTTTGTTACCTTTAAGTACTGTTTTTGTTCAGATGAAAAATGGCATAAAAATCAGTTATTCATTTTATACTCTCAATATACATTACTATTTTCTTTTTTGTCATTTTTGTGTACATAGAAACAAAACTCCCAGACCTTAGCATGCCACAATAACAACTTCCTTGATTTGCATTGAAATAAAAATTTAGACTACAACAACCACCTTTATTTCTTATGGCAGCAACCCCCTCACCCCTGGGAATCTAGTTCAGCTAGGCCTAGTATTTTTCAGAAGCTGCTTCTAACATTAAAAAAAAAAAAAAAAAAAAAAAAAAGAGAGAAATTTCAAACTATAACAACATACTTAACATGCAAGTTTATATTTTTGCACCTAATCCTTGACAAAAAGTTTCACTTTCATCCATGAGAATCGTACTTTCTAAAAAGTCCCAAATTTGGTGACATTACATTTGAATCAATTTTAGAAATTGGAATTCAGGGATTTTATGACAACACATACTTTTTGAATACTTATTTCTACCGCTTTGCAACAACTCAGGACTATGATTAGATTAGGAAAAAAATAACCTTCAAACTATAAATGGCAACTTCAATATAATTTACATACTTTCATCACCAACTTTGTTAATGTTGTGGCACATTATATCTTGCCAAATTTCTTGAACTTCCTCAGAGCAACGGATATTATCATCTCGCCACTGACGAAGAAGATCTCTTGCTTCTAAAAGAATAAAAACATTTTCCACAAATTAATTGTTGTAGCTTTTGAAAAACAAATGTTTACAAATATATGTAATACAATCTTGATTTAATGTAGAATATGTGAATATAAATTCTGAATTTGTGCTTGAAACACTTACTTGGTCATCCATGTAACACCTCTCAGAAAACTTGAAAATTTCACCGACCTGGAGCAGGAATTGAACCCACAGTCCCACACCTCACAATTACTGTTTAAGTATGCTAACCATTACACCACCCAGGACAGTGAAATTCCAAGCAACTGAGACTAAGCAACCTTTTAGCTTTAGTATGTACGTATTTCTCAACGTATTGCATTTCACACAAAAGAACTAAAAACATTTAAAAAGTTTCAACAGTTGAACCATTATTCGAATGGATTTTGACAAAAGAAGAATACTTTTAGCTTTGGAATCTGAAACATCCTTCAGATTTACGCAAGTCGAAGCATCATTGCTTCTTTATAAGTGTTATTTAAACCAAACTCCCATCTAGAAACGAACGTAGGTCGGAAATCACCAGAACCATAGATAAATCAATGAAGGAAGAAATATTCTTCATAATACATACCTGCCAACTAAATTTAATGAATATGCAGAAGATTGCTTAGAAAAATTCAGAAGATTTTTTTTCGTCAATTTGTCACACGATAAAGTGATTTAGAACTCATACTGCTTAAACAAAAAAGGAATACAGGACACTTACCTTTATTTTTTTGTGTCTTTTTATTGAAGGAAACTTTTATTTATAGTAATTTAACAGTTAGCTAAACTTTTTACAGTGGCCTTTTTGGCTTTTTTAAGAATTCTTTGGAGTACTCTTTTTGAAAACAGAGTAAATTTTCTTTGCATTTAATTAACAGAAGACTCAAGAGATTCACCTGACATTAATGAATGAAACATTGTGCGATTTTTTTAACCTAAGAAAAAATTATTTTGCATTATTAATTAAATGGCAAATACAACCTATAATTATTATTTCACTTTGGTGTTCTTTCAAATGACGAGCTACACCATTTTTCTCTCCTATCATTACTGGAGCATTGTCTGCTCAAAAAGCAATGCAATTTTTAAAGGTATCCTGTGCTTACTAAAAACATCAACTGTAGCTGAGAACCACGAATTCTGATATCAGAGCTTTCACTATTTTAGATAAATGGTGTAATTTTCGGAGAATGAATATTTTTTTTTTTTTTTTAACACCATGCATTAATTCTTACAAATTTCCAAGCTTCGTCCCTTCCGTTTTTAGAAATTTCCCTCCACCCTTATCAAGCTAAAATGCACACACATTTATGAGGGTGATGACCTTTAACAACCACATAGGAGTGGGGATCACATCGCCGGGGGGTGGGGTGTACAATTACTGAAGAAATCTTTGCTCCGTCTGACTTTCGTTTTCGGAAATTTATCGAACATTTTTCAAGCTGAAATACAAATATTTATGGAATAAAATGATATCTAATAATACTGGGTAGAGGAAACATCAGGAGAAAAACATTGCAATTATGATAAAAATCTTACCTCTGTCTACTTTCAGTTTTCGAAGGATGAAATTCCGTCCTCCGACGGAGAAAACGCCTTCCCCCACCAATCCTCCCAAAATTTCAGTTCAGTTGTGCCCAACTCGTGAATGGTCCACATGATACATACACGAGACTGACTAAGGAACAAAAAGCTGAACTTTTTAACCAGGTGAAAAATCAGAGCGTGCGGCAAGAAAATGTGAATATAACGCAGCATGAGCTAGATGGAATTGTTCACTGTATATATATTAAAACTGGTACACGTCGCTGTATTCACAATATAAGATTACTGAATTCAAAATTTAATTAGTTTTTCTTTCTGTTGATATTATTCTCTTCCCATTTCTTCATTACCGCTTTACTTCTTTTTCCTTTTTTTCCTCAGATGACAATAATTTATCCATCATGCTGAAAGAACTTTCAGCCTGAGGACCATGAATGCATGATATCAAAGTTTGCACTACTTTAGATACATGGTGCAACTTTCAGAATATGAATACTTTTGAACACCATACATCAATTTTACCAAATTTTCAAATTTCGTCATTTCCGTTTTTGGAAAATTTTCCCTACCTCATTAAGCTTAAGTGCAGCCATTTATGGGGGAAAATTTCATTTAACAACACAGGAAAGTGAGAACATCGCGGGAAGAGAAAAATACGATTACAAGAGAAATCTTCGCTTCGACCGACTTCCGCTTTCGCCAACTTTTAAAACTGAAATGCAGTATTTGTGGAATAGATAGACATTTAATAACAATACTAAGCAGAAGAAACATTGCAAGAGAAAAAAATTTATGATTATCAGAGAAATCTTCGCTGTCTCTCACTTCCATTTTTGAAAGTTTCAAAAGACGGAACTTAGTCCTCCAACAGAAAGCGAAACCTCCCCCACCATTACCCCCCCCCCCAATTTCTGTTCAGTTGTGCATTGATCTCGAAAATGCTCAAAATGATAATGGAAATGGCGGAATTCTTCAAATCCACGGAAAACTCATGCTTATACACTTCAGGGAAATTTTTACGCCATCTTAACTTCCATTTTCGGAAATCATTGCCAACAGTTTCATGCTGAAATACTAACATTTATCCAATAAAATTATATTTAACAATACTGGACATATTCAACATCGTGAGAAAAAAGAAATTACGATTACGTGGAAAATCTTTACTTCGTTTAACTTCCATTTTCAGAAGTTTTGAAAGACGAAATACTGTGTGCGCATTCCCAGACGGACCCCCCCCCCACCAATTTCTCATCAGTTCTGCATCGATCTCGAGAATGACCCGAATAATGCCAAAAAAAAAAAAAGCAGAATTCCGCAAATCTTCAGAAGAATCTCATGTATGATGATAACAAAAAAAAAACCGGAATTCCTCGAATCAGCGTAAGAATCTTGTGGCCGAAGATTAAGAAGAAATTTTTGGGCGGCCTAACTTCCGTTTTCGGAAATAGTTGCCTATAATTTCAAGCTGAAATTATGCAATGAAATTATATTTAACAACAATACTGAACAGAAGCAACATCGCGAGAGAAAAAAAAAATACGATTATGGGAAAAATCTGCACTCTGTTTAGCTTCAGTTTCCGAACGTTTAAAAAGACAAAACAACGTCCCCAGATGGAATACGACCCCGTCCTAACTAATACCCCAAAAATGTATTCATTTTTGCATCGATCTCGAAAATGACAAAAAAGGGGGGACACACCGTGAATCCACAGAAGAATCTCGCATACGAATTAACCGCTGAATCGATTTCGAATGGTGTAAGCACAGATTTCGTCAAAATCGCAATTTTTTAGTAGAATGGTGCAAGAACAACATTTTGGCGCGGGCTGGCAGCCCTGAGATTAAGACTAAAAGTTATTGCTGCGCTTTTCAACTTCTCTTTTTTTGACTTACCCAAATTAATAAAACAGGTTATTTTTTGCACAAAAAACAAATTTTTTGAACTGCAGAAGAACACGAGTTTGGTTGGAAGAATGTATAAAAAATCAGAAGACTTCTGCCAAAATCGGAAGAGTTGGCAGGTATAATAATACAAGGGAAATCAATAGAATATTCAAAGCAAACAGATTATAAATTCTGAATTTGCTTGTAACACTTACTGGTCATCCATGTATGGCGATGAAAGTTTCAAGTTTCTGAGACGTGCTACATGGATGACCAGTAAGTTGTACATGCAAATTCAGAATTTATGTTGTTTGCTTTGAATATTCTATCGATTTCCCATGTATTATGAAGAATATTTCTTCCTTCATTGATTAATTTAGTGTTTTCAGATTTCATTTTGTGTATACTATACCAGTTTTTCTAAGTATCAGTTTTCAATTCATAAAACTCGTGTAACATTTCCTGTTTTTTTCCCTTCCACATTCATGGTTTAAAAAAAAAAAAAATCAAAAATTTTTCCTTTTTGTTTGGGAGTTTAAGGACCAGACCATTGTGAGCAACTAGATGAGCTATAAGCAGTTGCCTGTCCCTAATTTAGTGTAACTGGTTCTATGGAAAGGAGACAGCCAGTACTGTGAGACAGAAACAACGTCCATGCCTTACTGGGATTCAAATCTGGATCCATCTCAGATAAATGGCCAAAAACCAGTATTCATACCACTGCATCACCAAGAAGCCCTTCAAGAGTTATACACTAATGCTTTAGTACAAAATATCAGCTTAAACTTTCCATTATTTTGTAATGTTTACATAATTGCCCCTCCCCCCCCCCATGAAATTCAATAGGCTAATGAAGTACATAGAAGACAGAATTTAGCACAAACCTCAAATTGGCTATCATTTCACAATGTCTAAAACACTGAGTCGAGCATATAACTGAGTAAAATGGTAGCACACAAAAGAATATGTACATTTCTTAATGGTGGGTATGGAGGAACAAAGTAAATGCCATGTCTAGCACATTCAAACCGTGTGTGTCCTACCATAAGCACTGATCTTGAAAATAATTAGGAGTAAGGAAAATTTTAAATTTATTTTTAAATAATGTACAATTCATGCATTTTTAAAATGATCACTATATGATATTCTTTCATTTTGTACTGTTTGTTTTTCATTTGCAGCATTTACATAACTTTTATATTTTACTTGATATATTACAGTATTGGCTACATATTTTGTTACTTTTTTAGTAAGATGAAGGCAAAAACAAAGTGTGAGGTTTGAATGATCCCAATGCCTTTTTAATACAGGAGGTACGAGAAAGTACAAAAAAACTCTGTACTATTAAAGTGAAACTGGGAACATCTGAACTTGAAGGGGCACAATTTCAAGTTTGTTCCTCCCAAATGCTCCATAACTGTGCAATTTTAACTAATAACTATACTTTTCTTTGCGACTCTTGAATTTTCTTACAACTATATTTGCACTCATGCCTTTTGATCAAATAGTGAAACAGGAATGACTCACTGTTCAAACAAATGCTCCCATCTTAGCAGTGGTGATGTCAACAGTTTGGAGCTGGGGCTAGGTATTTTGGAGGGTGCTTTGCAGAAAGTTTGGCAAAAAATTCCATTTCATATAGATTTCATCTGACCCTGATGATGTCCCAGTATTAAAAAAATATCATGTACATACTTGCATGTAGTTTATACTTAATGTATGTAACCCTGGGAATCATAAATACAAACCTCCATGGCCTTTACAAAGTTATTTTTTTGAACCAAGATTTAATGACCACTGTGAGCAACTTAATGGGTTAAAAACAGTCACTCGTCCCTAACTTAGGGCCACTGGTTCCAAAAAAAAGGAAGAGAGCCAGTGCCATTTAAGACAAACACAACATCCATGAACCACTGGGATTCGAACAAGGACTTTTCTCAGATGAATGATCGCAAGCCAGAGCTTAGACCACTGTGCCACTGAGGTAGCTTTGCAATTTTACCTTGCTTCAATTTTTTAATGTTTGCTGTCATAAGGCTGTTTATGAATTTGTTATGAAACCTGTATGGGATAACTTTTAGAAGTATAATTACAAAAATGGTTTATCTGCTGCTCTCTCAAACATTCACTCCACTTCACAGAATAGTACACTAAATCTAACAAATAATTCTATTTACATAAATGTTTTTGGAATTCGAAAAATTCACATTTATCCAAGTATCTTATGTAGTGTTTTAACTGCTTAAATATCTGTGAGAGGGCAAAAGGGTGGGCTTCCCACCTCTAGTGTTGCACCTGCTTATGAGATGTAGACATAATCCTGAAACACTCGACTCATTAATGAACGCCACTCCACATTCGTTCTTATATAGAATATTTGTGTTTCTATACTTCGCACATCTTTACAGGAACACTGTATTTTCTAGCAATACATGGTAGAACTTCTCTACAGCTTTCTATTTTCTCTTGTAAACGTTACTGAAGGCTTAAGTACCAAAAGGCTATACATATTGCACTATTCTGCTTGAAATACCAGGAACTCGTTTTCATCTAGTAAATCACACACATATCTTACTGCCCAACTTTCAAAGTTCTTAAAAGGAATTAAAGACGTGCTGTTACACTTAAAAAAACTTTCCACGACGAAAGTGCCATTCCAAAGAAGAACATAAGCGGCATTTAACAAATCGGCTTGTACCGCAGCACAAGGCAAGATCCCCATCAAATGTTACTATAATAAACACAGACATCGTTTAAACTGAAATGCATCACATTTATGTGATGTACTTGACTCGTAGCAAATACACTACAAACACATCAAATAGTACAACCAAAGCCTTATTTTTTACTTTATGATCATAGTTCACAAACTAATATTCAATGAATGAGAAAGGGATACAACTTAAAGTACCTTCCCAACCCATATCCGACGAACTGTACGACGCCATTACTATACGAATGATGCCATTCCTTAGGAAAAGCAGTTGCGCTCAAATGAAAATGCTCAAATCCCTATAAGTGAAAGAAAATGCATGGCCCATCTCAGACATGCTTTGAGAATTTTTGAAGATCAGCACACTATAAATACAAATTTTATCAATGGAAGTATTTCCAAATATTTTTTGTAATAATTATAACTTCCTTCACAAATGTAAACCTCCGTATTTTTCCTAATGCTGAGTGAACTATTGACACTTTGATTTAACCGTGGATTTAACATTAAGAGCAAGGCTCACATTATCATTTTAATATCGATGAACTGCACCTTGAAGTTTCGATAAAATTCATTTTATCAATCTTAGAATTATGTTCACTCCGTTTGTAATCTGGCAATACATCAGCTGTGAGTGATTTAATTTTTGTATTTTTGTAACCTGCTCTGAGAACTGGCTCAGTAGTGACAGATGAATTTCCTCGTGCAATCGAAATGCATTGGAAACAGAAAACCAACGAGGAAAGTTTTTAAAAATTCATGAATGTCATTGAAGTGACTCTCGCTTGTTTCCAGCATGTATAGTATTTTTACAGATCAGGAACACAAAACTTGGGGGCAGTAAAAGTGTTCTCTAATTTCATCGCCGTCTTTTGTCCCAGAGTTACATCTCTTGTAAGTGATTCATACTATATAATCAATTATTTTGGCGGATTTATAGTAAGCTGATGCACTTACTGGTAAGAAGTGAACAGAAATTCTTTGGTTTGCAATATGCAGCCGTTTATGTACAAACATCGTGTGTTTGTCATAGACGACCGTTACCATAGTAATTAGTTGTATATATCCATATATAAATATCATGTTGATAACAAAAATTTATTAGGCGGCAAGTTTTCAGAAATACGTAGAAAGTAAAATAAGATACGGTGAATGGTACATGGATATCGGGAATGTTACATCAGAAATTTTGCTAAGCGGTGAGCGCAGTGAGAAAAATAAAAGATCATTTTGTTTGGAATGCTGGGTCCTGTGTGTGAGGGCTAAATTTTCAAATGTAGTATAAGAACATAAAAATGACGAACACCGTTTGTGTCGAATCTATCCCAGACAAAATCGTTTCATATAGGGATGGGGTCAGCTGATTTGTAGGAAGATTGTGCTCATTTAACATAAACTATCAGGTGGTAAAATTTATAATGTGTTAAAGGTGATATATGTCGATATCTAGTTGGCCTTTTCCCCATAAAATTCCAGTTTATTCCTCTAAAGCATTTTTTATGTGTAATATATTGTGTAATTTCCAAATCTAGCTATTTTGAGAACCATGTTAGCAAAACTTAAAAGGCAACAAATCAGACTTTTTTTTAAAAAAGGGGGAACTTTGGTTTTTCCTATATTTTTAATGTTTCACAGGCATATTAAGGGCTTATTCCTGTCATTTGGAAAAATATTCTTTCCCACTAAAAGTTCCTTTCTTCCTCATAATGTGCAAAAGTGGATCATGGAAACAGTACTACTAGGTATATTTACATTTTTTTGTCTTGCAAACTTTTTTAAAAAGCATTAATTTTTATAATCTTTTATTAAAATGCTAGCAATAAGAAAGATTTCCAAATAGTTTCATGGTTTCAGTTTTACTGATCTAATTTGATGGAGATGAGATACTGTGTAGCTGCTGCATTTCTGTAAATAGTGTAAAATGCCATCTGAAAAGATAAGGATATTTGAAAGGTCTTCAGCTTAAAATAGAATTAATTTTTTTTAATCTGAATAAAGTCAGGGTAATTGTTTTTAATGCTGTCTGTGTTTTGTTACTCTTTTTTTGTATGATATTTTAATCATACATGATGTATTGTTATTCCTATTGATGTTCTCCAGATTACTAGGCAAGAAGTTATGCTTGTACAGTTAAGGCTTTGGCCATGATATTATGTATGATATGATTTGGTAAAAGTCAGTCTACTACCAACTCATTTTTATAAGCCTTTTGCTTTCCACTAATTAGGCTAAGCTTTTCTCTTTGACCAGCTGCCTCATAGTTTCCACTTATCTCAACCACCAATGTTGTCACACCAGTAGCATTGCCAGAAATTTCTTAATGGGGGTCCATGGGTTTGGTTAATTGATGAAAGCCTCATATATATTAGGTGTACAAATAAGTTTTAAAGCGTCTTTTGTGTGACATATACCGCTAATTTATATATCCGACATTCCTCCACGTTGTTATGTGACCGTACCTGGTCCAGAATATAAAATGTGACGCAAAAATTTGCCCAAGTCAAATGCACTTGCACATCAGTAGGTGAAAGATAGCAAGCGATATTGCATTTATTTGACACTGCATTTGTTACGAATTTCATCAAGGAAAAAGTGCTGCAAAAGCATGTGCATCGATCTGTTCTGTGGGAGAATATTGTTTCGAAAAGCATGTGTGACTTTTGGCTTAGATGGTTTAAAGCAGGTGATTTTGATGTTAGAGATCGAGAACGTAGCGGCACGCCACAGAAGGTTGCACATGAGGAACTGCAAGCATTGCTGGATGAAGATCCATCTCAAATGTAAAAAGAACTAGCTAAACAACTTGGGGTAACTCAACAAACCATTTCCAATCATTTACGCGCAATGGGAAAGATTCAGAAGGAAAGAAAATGGTTGCCACATGACCTGAGCCAGAGGAACATGGATGAGTGTGTCATGCAGTGTTTGAATCTGTTGAATAAACAACATAGGTCTTTCCTGTGGAAAATAGTTACGGGCGATGAAAAGTGGATATAGTATGACAATCCCAAACGCAAAAAACACTGGGTAGACCCCGGTGAAGCAACGACTGCGACACCAAAACGCGATATTCACTCCAAGAAAGTTCTGCTGTTCATCTGGTGGGATATGAACGGTGTGCTCTATTATGAACTATTGGAACAGGGTCAAACTATTACTGCTGATCGCTACAAGCAACAATTACTGCGATTGAACCAGGAAATCTGTCGGAAACGTCCATTCACAGCCAAAGGATTGTGTCACGTGAAATTACTGCATGACAACGCTAGGCTGCATGTCGCAAAATTGGTCAGGGAAACGCTTGGCTGTGAAGTATTGGAGTACCCGGTGTATAGTCCCATGTTCCGATCGATGCAACATGGTTTGTCTGCTGTACCATTCCAAATGTGACGAAGTGCAAAAATGGGTTGATGATTTTAACGGATGACACGACAAAGTACTCTTCATGACTGGAATCCGTCAGCTGCCCGACCAATGGCAGAAGGTGATAGATAATGACGGCGCATATTTTGATTCGTAAAGGTATTGTTGTTTTCTTTCAAATTACATGTTACGTTGTCTTAAAATGCTTTAAAACTTATTTGTACACCTAATACATATATCGCTATAAATTCGTGCTCAATCTCCCCTCAAAGTAGGGTTCAACCACCCTCCCCGGATACCCCACTGTGACACACCCCTTCTTAAGAGGTAGTTGGAGCATCACTTCTTCCTGCAGCCAAGTATTCTCATGACAGGGCTACACACCGAAGGAAGTGAATCACCCTTGAAGCATTGGTCTCTTAGAGAACAACTGCTAAATGCTGCATATTTATACTTCAAAACTGTAATTTAATTAAAAAGATGCACTTCCATGAAAAACAGGAGTGATAATTGACCAGTGGCACAGGGTGACCTAAAATTCATCCTGTGCTAAATATTTTTAAAATTGCGCTCAACCTTCTGTGCTGTGAAATATAGTTTCAGTGGATTGTAAGGCTTCCAAACGCCACCTACTGAAATCATACTTAACCACATAGAATGAGGTGGAAACGGCCATAGCTACGGGGAGGGCGGTTGCCCTCCTAGAATAGTCATTCCAGGGGCATTAATTCATTTTCTGGGGGGATGTAAGAAATAGTAATTTTAACTGAAACAGAAAGTTATACCCTTCAGTATTTTCTTTCTAAAGACTTTAGTTAGTCTCATACAATATTCCATGCAGTCGGTAGCATACCGGAAAAACTCGAGGCCCCCAGCAAAAAATGTTTTCGAGGCTCTTTTGCAAAAATCCATTAGCTTTCAATTACTCAAAATTTTAACTTCCGTATTATTAACTAGGCTTTACAAGTGTTTTAATAAATCAAATTCTGTGTAACCAACCAGTATTTTTTCGTAAAATCAAAGTTATTTCACTTTCTTGCGTGAAACACAAGTGTGTAAGTTATAATTAAAATGATTGCCCTGGTTATCAATATGAATTATTACACAGAATACTTACATCAAAGTTAATCATGTCATGCAAAATTTATTATTTTAAAGAACTAAGGCTGCTCTTTGAAATGCCTCACGATTGCACACACAAAACATGCAATTGCCGTGTGGTAGTGTCAAATGACTTTTCTGATCTATACGAAATGTCAGAACATAAGTAAGCAAATAACTAAGTAAGGATTAAAAACTTTTTCTATGTGCAAAACATAATGTCACAATGTTTTGCACATAGAAAAAAGAAATCTTTTGACTCTGTTATAAAAAAAATATGACGATGGTCTCTGATTTTTCGTTCCTGCGAAGATTTCAGGGGTGGATTTGATTGGCCCACACGGGGAAAGAATGCCCCACTTTCTCGTATCCTCTTTGCCTAAATTGTTCGGAAAGAACAAATATTTATTTTGGTACTTACAAATAAGAATCATTAACTTAATTAGTCTAGAACTTTTAATGTAGAATAGTATGATATCTAGCCAATCCTGGTTAACTGGAAGTGAAAGCAAACATACTTTGTTTCATTTCTACTGTTTACTATTCGGTGATGATGTAAGCTGGATCCTACATGGGTAAGAGACTTAAAGCATCTTTCAGAGCGAATTAAAAGTCACAAACAAAACATCTCGCCACATGTCAAATTGTGTAAAATTAAAATTATTTAGCAAAGTATATATAAATATCTGTTGAGAAAAAGTTTATTTCAGAAACTGACAATTTTAACACAAAAGTAATCCAGAATTCACAAGCAAAAAACAAAAGAGCCGAGTTCCTTTATAAGTGAGGTAAGACAAAAAAACCCCTATACTTTTATTTTATGTTATACAGCACTGCGTATTAAAAGAGACATACAAAGGCTGCAGACAACTCAAAGAAGCATGGAGAGGTGCATGCTTGGTATAACCAGGAGAGATAAGAAGAGGAACTCGTGGATCCGAAAAATGACGAGAGTGGAAGACATCATGATCAGAGTTAAATCCCTGAAATGGCAATGGGCTGGACATACTGCCAGAAGGACAGACCATAGATGGACAGCCGAAATTTTAGATTGGATTCCAAGGGACAGGAAAAGACCCAGAAAAAGACCACATGGGAGATGGGTGGATGAAATTCGTAAATATGCGGGAGTGACATGGAGGAGACTGGCACAAGACAGACCGTTGTGGAGGAAACTTGGGGAGACCTTCGTCCAGCAGTGGATTGATAATGGTTGACAATGATGATGATGATGATGATATATATATATATATATATATATACAGCACTGCGTATATATATATATATATATATATATAAAGAAAATTTTTACCCAGAACCATAGCAAGCTTTTCTTATCTGGTAGGGAGAGACTTGAAATTTCATTTCATTTATTTTTCATTATGGGGTTACATTTGACCATATTACATTTCAAAATTAACTTTATAACATATAATATTAAAAATAAACAAACACATATAATATGAATACCTATGTACAGGGCAACCACAGAACAGGAAATTGAGTAAAAGGATATATACATGGTCGAGTCACATTATTGTGATCGCCAGCTAATATCCAGAGTAACCACCGTGTGCAGCACAGACAGCAGCTAGACAGGCTGGGAGTGACTCAGTAATGTGCTGGAAAGTGTTCACAGGTATGTGGAGCCATGCTGACTGCAGTGCATCTGACAGCTGCTGGAAGGTGTGTGGTGGAGGATTGATAGAGCGAACAACACGATCGAGGTGGTCCCACAGATGCTCAATTGGGTTTCAGTCTGGGGATTTAGGGGGCCAGGGAAGTACTTTAAAGTCTTCCAACTACTCTTAGACATTTCTAGCTGTGTCACACGTCTCATTGTCATGCTGGAAGATCCCATCCACCCCAGGGAAGACAGTCAGCATGTATGAGTGTACGTGGTCTGCAAGGATGGATTCACAATGAATTTGGTCCATAATACCTTCCACAGGTATGAGTGGACCCAGAGAATACCGCAAAAACATTCCCCAGACCATAACGCTGCCCTCACCAGCTTGTGTTCTTCCAGAAATGGCTGAAGAGTATTTTTTCTCTGATGTTTCTTGCCTTATACACCAACGTCCATCCATTCGATGAAGCAGAAAACGTGAGTCATCGGAGAAGGCAATCTTTTGCCAATCAGCAGAGGTTCAATTCCGATACTACCTTGCAAATGTAAGCCTTTTCTGCCGTCTGCTCTTTTGCGATAGTAAATCGGCCTTTTTTGTTACAGTTGTTTAGGTAGATCTATGCTTTGCCAATAGTCACAATAAATTCCATCTGTCTCCGGCTAAATGATTTTCATAAAGAAGTCTACACTGTATTCTGCGTTCAGCCACATGCCTAGGCAAAAGGCAGTGAACATTATCTTTTTTTCTGTTTTTTTTTCAGATTCAAATCTTTGTTTATTACTTGGTTTACACTTGCTACAGATATTTTTAATGACTTAGCGTATTCATAAAAGTGCGAAAATATTCATAAAAGTATGTACCTTCTTTGGATATTTGTTTGGTGTTTTTTTTCTGTTAAAAGCAATGCTTGAAGATTTCCTCCTCTATTATAAATAATATTGCTTATTTTACATTTAGAAATGCCAATTCCATGATTTTCACAGCATTTTTTAATCACAGAATATTAGTATTCTCCCTAGAGCCTTTATACTGGGCGGCCCGCTCACTTAATATTGTCTGCTGCCCTACTATATTTCCTTTAATGAATGCTTTCACATTGCACATAATAGTAAGAATGGAAAACTTATTCCTACATACACCATCAGTGTTGATGAAAACTGGCAGAAATTTGTGTCACTACCCTAGTGGTGCAGTGGTCTAAGCGCTGGCTGATGACCATTCGCCCGAAAGGGGTCCGGGTTCGAATCCCGGTTGTTCATGGATGTTGTGTTTGTCTTACGGTACTGGCTCTCTCCCTTCCCTGGAACCAGTGGCTCTGAATTAAGAACAAGTGACTGCTTATAGCCTATTGAGTTGCTCACTGTGGTCGTTAAACCTTCAATCTATCTATATATATATAAGCCGCCCCGGTGGCGCAGTGGTCTAAGCGATGGCCTCTGATCATTTGTCCGAACGGGGTCCGGGTTCGAATCCCGGTGAGGCATGGATGTTGTGTTTGTCTTACGGCACTGGCTCTCTCCCTTCCCTTGGAACCAGTGACCCTAAATTAGGGACGAGCGACTGCTTATAGCCCATTGAGTTGCTCACGGTGGTCGTTAAACCTCCAATCAAAAAAAAAAAAAAAAAAAAAAAAAAAAAATATATATATATATATATAAAAGAAATCTGTGTTGAATACGTGTAGTAAATACTCATTTTTTTAAACAATTTTGTAGAATTTTTTAACTGTTTATCATGTTATGTTACATTAATGCCTACCACACTGCTAAAGATGTTTGATAAGTATAATAATGTTAAGGAAGACATTTTTTTTTTTTTGGTTGGAGAAGGGGTTGTTAAAAGTACCACCCAGCTAAAATTTCTTGCCGCCTGGCTGTAAAAAAAATCTAGGGAGAACACAATATAAATATTTCTTTTTGTAAAGAGCAAAAACCTAACCTACCCACAGCTTGTTTGTGTGAACCATTTTTTTAGCAGACAATATTTAACTGCAGTAGATTTTTTTTCATATTCATATTGCTAGTTTCAACTTCTTTTATTCTGTAATTTTGTATCAAAAACATTCTGAAAACTTGTGAATGTCCTATGTATCAATACAAATGTTCCCCAGTTTTAGTTATGGGTATTGGGCTAAATTATTAAACAATATAAAAGCAATAATGCTTTGATTTTGAATGTTGATGGCCACAATTCTGTATGTGCAATTTTTGTTTAGATCAATCGTGGTTTTCTCCTCGTATCTTTGAAAAAAATGTGCTAGCTCCTGAGAAAAAAAGGAGCTGGTGCCTGAAAATTTTTGTGTTTTGTCTATTCTTTGTTATTATGTGTGTAAATAAGGTAAGGATGTTTCAAAGGAAGCCCATTAGTTACTTATTTTATTAAGTATGTAGTCTGTGCTTCTGAAACAGCATTAACAAATTTCAGGTAATTATGAAGAGAAAGAGTCCACTTACATCTCGGAAAAGTGGGGCTGTAAGTAATGGAAGCAACACCCCAAAGCATTTAACCACACAGTCATCTGGTTCCTTATCTTTAGTAGTACCAAGCTATCCTGGGATAGGCACTTCAGGAGCAAACTCACCACTGGCCTCCGGTTACTTATCATGTTGGCCTCACACATCTGCTTCTGAAGAGTGTGCTAATGCAGAAGAAGGCCCTGAATCGGTAAGTGAGTGAGATTATGTGAAGTGATCTTTCTTCAAAAATTAAGGTGTATTTTATGTAGAATAATTCATGAAATAATTTTGTGCATGCATTTTATTATTTATACATGCTTTTTTTTATGACCAATTAATTGTACTAAGCAGCTGTGTTTACTATCATCTTATTATAGTGTCCTTTTTGGATTTACAGCGATACCTGTAATATCAAGGTTATCAATGATTCTGTGAGAAAGACAATGATCTTGATAAGTGGCTGCTAAATAGAGTGTTGGTCAATTTGCAGAAATATCTTCCCTCCCAACTGAAAATAAAATGAAAAATGACTTACTATACAAATTTGGAAGATGTGAATCCATTTATAGGTGTAAATATGGCGTGGATGTTAAGTCAGATAATATCCGAAAATTTGAAAATTTTGTCATCCTGAAGCGGGAATCGAACCTGCGTCTACTGGATAGCACCCAGGTTATGCTAACCACTACACCACCCAGAACGACCAAGTTTCTGATTAATTTGAATATAACTATCACAGGATTCGCTAGTTGAAGCAACTGACATTCATATATAGCAAATCTGGAGGTTTATATGAATGCTGGTTGCTTCGACTAGCGAATCCTGTGATGGTTATATTCAAATTAATTTGAAACTTGGTCGTTCTGGGTGGTGGTGTGGTTAGCATACTCAGGCGCTATCTGGGAGACGCGGATTCCATTCCCGCTCCAGGACGACGGAATTTTCAAGTTTTCGGATATTATCTGATTTAACATCCATGTCATATTTACATCAATAAATGGATTCACATCTTCCAAATTTGTAATGTACAATGGTGTAATCCCGTATTTCACTCATTGAACGGCTTGCCATTTCTTAATGCAGCTAGGTGTGAAGTGCTTGCTCCTCCTTTCTTTTTCTCTATTATTTTGTTATTTAAGAATGCTATTTACTAAATCTCTCGCTAAGATCCAGAAGTGAGACTCAAGAATGGGGTTAGGTGTTCGGAATGTATGTACACAGGGTGAGTTTAAAGTTTTGGAATATTTGGATCACTTTATGTCTTCATGTGTACCTTTACAACAAAAGCTGACTAGCATTCAAAGTATAGGCCATTGTGTTGCACTGTCTTTAGCCGTCTGTCTGCCAGGTCTTCGATTCCATGGCTTTTCCTTTGAGGCAAAGAACTACTTCACTCCAGCTACCACCTCCTCCTGGTTGTTGAAGTGTCACCCCTGAATTAAGTGGGCCATATACCGGAACAAGTAATAATACGACGGGGCAAGGTTCAGACTATATGCTGGGTGTGGCATCAGTTCGATGCCCTGAAGTTCCTGGAGTTTTGCCCGGGTTGTTCGCACGGTATGAGGCGGAGTGTTGTCCTGCTGTGTAGGAGAGCATGCTTTCTGTTCACCAGTGCTGCGTACTTCTCCTCCAAAACGGCATACATCTGCTCCAGCTGTTCAGAGTAGAGGTTGGGTTGATGATCCCACCGTCTGGAACAAATTCATAATGTATTGTCTCGCCGAAATTTCCCCAGACAGATGCAGAGCATCACCTTGTGCTCGAAGCGCCCACATTTGGCAATAGGTTCAGGAAGCTGGTCTAGGCTCAGCCACTTCCATTGTGTGTTAGGGTTACGGAAGTAGTCCCACATTTTGCAACGCACGTAACAATTCTCGTGATGAAACGTACATCGCGTGGGCTTTCTAGGAGTTTCATGCACACTTCCACTCGGCTGTTTGCTTCAGCTGGTGTCAGTTCGTGAGGGACAATGCAGCAGCTCCTGTAGACCTTGCAGAGGTCCTGAAGGTGATGAACCATGGTGGTCTGTGATATGCCCAGCTCGTCTGACAATCTCCGAGCGCCGGTTGTCGGATTTGCCTTTACAGCCCCTGCGCACGGCCCCTGAATCCATGGTTAGCGGTCTGGCTGATCATTGAGGTTTCTTTCACCGGAGCGAAATTTCTTGAACCATTTGGTTGCGGTGCTGTGGTCCATGGAACTTTCCCCTTTCGCATGACAAATGTTTGGTGTTGGTTGAGCAGCGTTATGGCTGAGTTCAAACTCCTAAAGCAAAAGTTCCCTATTTAGTTGGTTGTGACTGTTCATCTGTTAGGCATTGCCTGTTACATGTATTTGTTTTACTATTTACACATTATGTCAGAAATATCAGGAGTAGGAGTCAGTTGTTTTATTTGTTTTGTGTTTTTTATGGTAGCAGCTATTGATTTGATTTTTCAAATTCCTGTAATGCAGTGGTTGAGATTGTTTTCATATTCATAGCAAGGCTTGAAAAATACCACGCCTGAGATGTTTGGGGCATGTAAATTATTGGCCTGGATAGGTAAATAAAAAATCTATTTGCTTTGAGTATTATAAATATTTAACGGGAATTATCGAGGATAAATTCATTAAGGTACATTACCTCTCAAATTTTCGATCTAAACATTAGATCTTCGTCAGGAGTTCTTGCTTCCTTCTACTTCCACAGGTCTGGTAACCAAGCCTGATGGATTTTCCATCCAGCATGGTCATTGATGTTGCCACCTTGTGTCTTGTAAATTTCCAGGGATTCCTCTAATTTCCGGATAATTGCATGGGATTGATGTTTGATCACTTTTAAGGAGTCCCAGTCCATTTTGTGTCCAGTTTGTTGTATGTGCCTGTCTAATCCTGTTTTATTTGAGCTGTTCTTTATTGCTGCTTTGTGTTCTTTAATTCTGGTGGTTAACCTTCTTCCTGTTTCTCCTATATATGGTAATCCACAAGAACACTCTATTTTACAGATGACTCCTTCCTGGAGTAAAGTATTTTCTTCTTTTTGTTTTAGGGATGGTATGTATTTTTTAATTTTGTTATTAAAACCTGGAACTAACCAAATTTTATATTTAGTGCTGATTTTCTTCAGTTTTTCAAACAGTCCCTTGTGGTAAGTGACTTTTCTTGTGAATAAATATTCAATTTTCTCTTTATTTTTGTCTGTAGTGTCTTATGCATTGTTTCTATTGGTTATAATTGCTTTGTACAGACAGCTAAATTTAAAAATAAAAAAAAAATTGGAATATAATTTCCTACTACAAGAAAAAAGACAGTCATGGCAGGTTGTGTTTCATTTCACTGCTAATTAACGTAAGTTGTGTTATTGTTATGGAGTGCCAAGGACAGAAGAATATCACTGCTTTAATTATAGTATGCTCTACTTCCAGAAATTGGAAACATATGTAGTTTATTTTTTATTTTATTTTTGTTCTCGATGTTGTTTATAGTCAGCAACAGGATGCATGATGATGCCTGTGATGGAACTGGCCTCTGGTGTTTAGTGACAAAGGGTAAAAACGTGAATGAAAGGAGCGTGACAGAATCACTAAATTTCTCAAATACGAGTTTATCATCATACCAATTTCATACCAATTTCAACATCATCTTAAAACTTGAGATACACACTTTTGTGCATTGAACATTTTGAATACAGACCCTTAAAATGGAAATGTAAAACATGTACAAAAAAATTCATCATAGTTTTTAACTTAAAAAAAAGGGGTTCTAATATGTTATCTTAAAATATAAATTTTCCTGGGTATCCAGCTTTTACCACCTGGGCAGGTAAAAAATTTCTGCACATGGCCAGCTAGGGATTTAACTTTTCAGATATTTTTTAAGCCCCTCCATAGTCATCGCTGCTTCATTGTTTGATTGATAATTATTGTTGTGCTGAATGTGCTCCACCATGTGTAAATCTGCATGAATTCCCTCTCAAAAACTTTTTCTTTCAACAGTTAATTAACCATGATGAAAGTTTTGGCTTCCACTTATTCTTGTTTTTTAAAATTGTAGAAAAACGAATTTGGGGTAATATTATATATTAATATTATCCAATTTACATTTTTCAATATTATTATAATTAATATTTTTCAAATATTATTATAATTTAATATTATCACAATTTGTATTTTTTCACAAAGTAACAGGAAAAGTAGAAGTTAAAAAAAACTTCTACTTTTTCTGTTAAATTAATTTCTTTGATTTTCTCACTGAGCATTGAAGTTTTGTGCTTGTTAACACCTTCACTGCCACGTGATGCCAAATGGCATCGTGATTGCGGCTTAATATTACCCCCTTCTTAAAACATTTGGCACTTTAAAAACAGAATGTATATATATCTATTTATACGTATCTATTTTGTTACTGGCACTGAGAATGAGTATCCAATTGTTTAAAAATGATTGCGGTTTTTGGATAGCTGATCTTTTTCCACATGGTTTAGGGAAAGGAAAGTAAGTTGATTTCCCATAAACTTAACACAGTATGTGATTTTCACTTCAATGTTTATTTTCATTTGAACATCACTGGTTGTGCAGTGAAGGGAACTATCAATAAATAAATGCTTGAGTGGCAATAAAAAGCATTTGCTGTTTAGAGTTCATACGTAAGAGGACAGCCTATTGAGGATGCTAAAGCAATTTCTAGGAAACCCAATATTGACTTCAGTGCTTAGTTTTGTGGAAACAATTAATGTATTCAGACAGGCTATCTCCAGTCTCTCTCAACTGAAAATTCATCGGAGGGCACATCCTGCCGTGGAAATAGATGATCCCGATAATTTGTCATCATATGCAGAAATGTTTTCTTTTAGTAGCTGTAGTACAACCAGCAGTGAAAGTGAAAATGAAGAATGTGACGTTCTCTTATATTCCGCCTCAACAAATTTTAGCTACACATTGGTATGATGTTCCCGATGTCATGAAAATAATTCTGTTCACTAGTGTACTAGGACTGAAAATTAATATGGCAGGTATTGAACCAATCAAAAATTTTTCAATCTTTTTGCAACTGAAGAATTTTACAATTTATTAGTTACCATTTACAGGATATGCATGTCTATAGCATATGCATTGCAAAGCAATGCATTTGCCGTAGATGTGTTTATATCCCTGGAGTTACTGAAGGTTATAATAACAAATATCAGTTATGGATAAATTTTCTCATATATCAGAATAGCAGAAGCATGCAAAGCTATGATATCCAAACACGGCTAAGTTGATCCAAATGCATAGAAGCTCATCCTTGGTTCTGCGTGATGCCTTGTGGCGTCTCAGGAGACTTACGCCGGTTTCTTACTGTCACTGCGTGCTTGCTATTAAAACAGCATAGTGGCAGCAAACGTGTTAAAAGCCATGTGTTTTTGTCCTTTGTTAGCATACTGCACAGACTACTGAGCAACTGAACAGTCGAAGCCCTATTAAATTTACAAAAATACGGTGAATGTCATTCTTTATTACGTAGGTTCAACAAACATTGAAAAGTAAGGCAACATCTATGAAGAGATACGGAATCCCAGTTGGTAGTCATGTTGCTTGCATGGTGTGATTAACCCAGTGTCTTTCCTAACACAAACAAGTTTCTGGCGGCACTGAGCAGAGAGCAAATGCCTGAAGGTTGCAGGGTAATGGAAGGAAGAAAAAAATGAATTGAAACATTCTTGTCTTCATGCAGACTGAGCTGTGTGTAAGAAGAACCATGGGATATTATAAATCACCTGTTATCTACACTTAGTGCAATAAAAAAGTTCTGAGACTAGGTATGTAGCACGCCAATGGATGGCAGTATGCAGATTCGCGAGCAGCGGTTGAGGGCAGGAAACTTCATGAGTCATTGTACCGAGTGGCGTTGTTCTGTCAACATCAGGAACTGTGCTACACAATATTTGGTGACCACTTGCAGAACACAGCTGCGATTTCGGTACAGACTGCAAACTAGAGCTGCAAGCGACCATCACATTCTGTGTCAAACTCGGCAAATCGGGAACAGAGATGCATGAAATGTTGCGGCAGGCTTATGGCAATGAAGCAATGAGTCGTGCAAGGTGTTTTGAGTGGCACTCGCGCTTCAAGAGTGGCAGAACAGCACTGGAAGACGGCAAGAGTTCAGGGCGACCGTCCACAAGCAAAACCCCCGAAAATGTGAACAAATGTCAACATTCGTGGGTTTGTGCACCATGAATTCGTCCTCCAGGGCCAGACCATCACCACTGTTTTACTGGGATGTTCTGCAGCATCGTAGGGAGGACATTTGCCGCAAACGACCTGAAATGTGGCACAGGGGCGATTTCCTGCTCCATCACGACAATGCAGCAGCTCACAGAGTGTTAGCATCATGCCAGTTTTGCTGCCGCAACAGCATGACTACCCTTCCTCACCCGCCTTACTCGCCGGATTTGGCCCCCTGCAGCTTCTTTCTGTTCCTGAAGATGAAAGTGAAGCTCAAGGATCGCAGTTTTGAAACCATGGACGAGATCCAGTGCAAATCGCAGACGGTGGTTGACACGATTCGCGAACAGGACTTCCAGGGAGTGTTCCAACAGTGGCAAAAACGCTGGCAGCGGTGTATCACTACCCAAGGAGACAACTTTGATGGAGATTATAGCCAGACTTAAGTAAGGTAAGTACTTTGTTGTATATCGGCCTAGTCTTGGAGCTTTTTGATCGGACCTCATATTTTGTTTTTTGGTGAAAGAGGAAGGGGGAAAAACTGGGGAAATGCCTCTTATCTTGTTTACTGATAACCATGCTGAACTTTGATATATGTGGTTTCTCCAAAAATTGTTCATGATGTATGGTCAAAATAACAAGAGAGAATATTATGAAGTTCAAGTGATCTGTAAAAACTTTGGCTTATGCAGAACTTTTTATTATATGAGCTTGTTATGTATTTGTGGCTCCTACTATATTAGGTGGTAGTTTTTGCAACAGATTCTTTCCATGAAATATATGCCATTTTTTGACTGTTAAAATTTCATTAACATTCAGAACATACAACTAAGGTAACAAAATATTTATTTTAAAGATGTAATTCAAAAAATTTTTTTTTTTTTCATTTGTTAAATTTAAAATGTTGTGGTATGGATTACATATTTTCAGCAGCATGTAAGATCTAATTGATGCACAAAATATACCCTATTTTAGAAAAATGTCAACTCCTCTTTCTCTGGGTGTATCTTGTTCATACTGAATGGGTTCTGATGATTAACCAATAGCAGTATAAATTATACCATTGGGATTTGAAATTACTTAATTAATATCCTACGAACCCATGTCTTTTTCTTTTTGTGACCCACGAAGTTGTTCTCATTGCAGATTGTGCAGAGGCTCTTCCAATTTTTACTTACATTTTGTTAAAAACAGCAAAAAAAAAGAAAAGAAAAAGACAATGTTTTTTGTATTGATTGATATAGTAAAAAGAGCCTCTAAAGAATAGGAAATATTCATTTGAAGCAAAATTGAAGTTCAAAATGGCTGCTATCTCAGGCCACTTTATTTATTTATTTATTTATTTATTCAGATTTACTGTTGCAAACTCCATATCTGGCTAGAGAGCATTGGAAGATGATATACAAAAGGTCAAATGTGGCAATGCAATTGCTAACACCCAATTGACTGGAAGTCCAGCTAACATCATTTTGCTGTGAAAACAACTTTACATATTATGAAAGAATGCAAGCACTGATTTTGAGTGTTAGCTCACTTAATGGAAAAGCATGCCTAATTTATTAGTAAAAATCAAAATGTTAATCCATTCTTCTGCAATTATTAGAAACAGCTGAGATGTGGAAATACTGCATAATTAACTTGTGGGAGAAAATGATTCATAATATTAGTCTACAGAAGGGCTGAAACTTGGCCTTCTGACCAAATTTTGCCAAGATTTCCAAGAAAAAGCCTTTTTTCTACCTCTCACTAAAAATTGCAATATGAACTTTGAAACTATTAAGTTCTGCAGTTTGTGCCCTCTCAAAAATTTTTTGCACTTCTGTGTCCATAATGAGCTATGCATTTTCACTTATATGTAATGTAAATGATCTGGAGGCAAATATGCTAAAAAGGTTAGCTGTTCTAGTTCTCAAGTTCAAATTGTATTTCATCACTGAGATGAAGCAAAATCTAGAAGACTTACATTGTAGTTGCTATGGACGTGTGAAAAATGTGCCACATGTATTTACACAAACTTACTTTCTTAGTAAAAATATTAATTATAGTAAGATAATGCTCTGCACTTGTATTTTCATTGATAACAACCAGGGCTCGATTTCGACCGGTAGTTACTAGCAAATTGCTAGCAAGCAAATGCATTTTGCTAGTGATAAAAAGTGGTTATAGCAAAAGTTGCTAGTGGAAAAATTTTGAATGTTTTAGCGTGAACTGTAAAGCACCACTACATTGCGCATGTGGAATATTTTAGACACATACAAAAAGGAACAACAGCTTTCTGGAAACGAATGTTTCTTGAAAAGTACAAATATTATAAAAACATTTTGGCGTTAATAGAAATATCCAGTATATTTCACATATCTACTTCTGCATGCGAGGTTGAGTTCAGTTTCATGAAGAGAATCCAGGGTGATTGGAGGGGCAGTTTAAGATTACAAACATTGAATGCTCTCATGAGTATTGAGGTTGAAGGTCTGTCCGAAGAAAAGTTTGACCCCAGGCCTGCTGTTTTAAAGTGGTATGATGAAAAGACCCGAAACCCAGACCTTAAACCACATGGAAAATAACTTAAGGTTTTGAATAGTGTTCTTGAATTTTGTGAATAAAGTTAAATAATTTTTTTTCTTTTTAAATATTTGCATTCGAATTAAATTGTTAGAATTAATCTGTCAGGTCATGAAAAGGTGATTTATATCTAAATATTTGTAATCTTTCAGCATTACAATGTGACTGTTATAGGAGTGAAATCAAAATTTGTCATGATTGACTAATGGAGGAGGACATGTTAAAGTTTCTTTTGTATAATGTTAATAAACCTTTGCTAGTTAAAAATGAGGCCACTAGCAAGTGTTGCTACTGCTAAAAAAAAAAAAAATTAAATCAAGGCCTGGTAACAACAGAGGAGGAAAAAATTAACCATAAATTTTGCTAATCCACATACAGTTTACTTTAACATATGCTAACACAATAGTAAAATTGCTTCAAGAGAAATTCCCAGCTTAAACAGTTCATTTATAACATCATCTTTACTTGACTACAGTTCTGTCTCATTAAGAAAAGGAACCATTTTTCAGTTGAATTATTACTGGTGATGATAAATGTGCTCTGTAGTGTAGGACAGTGTTGTGTGGAAGAAAGACATTGCTCTGTGAGTTGAGAAGTACCATGAGCTCCTACAAAAAATGAATGGCACCCAAAAAAGATTATTGCATGTTGTGCATTAGACTTGATGAGAGAATCTTTTTTTAACATCACTGCCAAGTGTTGGACAAATTAAATTAAGCACTGAAAATTCAACAGCCATCTTCGATAAATGGAACAGTTGTAATCTTACCAGGGCAGTGCCAGACATCATGTTGCAAGGAACATCTAACAGAAACTGAGATAACTTGAGTAGAGAATTTGTATTCATCCTCCATATTTTCCAGGTGTAGTACCCTGTGGTTTTCACATGTTTTATTCTTCACAGAACCATCTTAATAGTAAAAAATTGGATTTCTTCCATAGTGCAAAAATGTGTATCTAGCTGATGTTATGAGTTCAAATACCCAGCCTTTTACAAGAGCTGGTATTGACAAGTTTACAGAAAAGTAGAATACTATTATGAGCAACAACAGAAATTTATGTGTTTGATTAAACAAAACAGTTTTCAAAAATTTTCAAAAAAAGGTATTTACAAGTTTGCAGAAAAGTAGAATACTATTATGAGCAACAACAGAAATTTATGTAGTTGATTAAACAAAACAGTTTTCAAAAATTTTGTGCTCTTGTTTTGAAAACTAGAATTGCTTTTCCATTAGCCTAGTATGTTGCTTTGAAAAAGTGTTAATGATAAAACTTTCTATTAATTACATCAAAAGTAAATGTTGATTTTTCTTAAAATTTTATTGTAGGATTTAACATCATGGCATCCCAATGGCAGCATGGATGCATCCAGTTGTAGCCTTTTACCCACTGATTCTACTGATGGTGGTCTTACTCCAGATTTACAGCGAACTCGTGCTGCTATTGAACATGCACAACAAAAGATAGCTAGAACCAAAGAACAGATAAGAGAAGGGCAGACATCAAGAGATGGTATGGTTATTTTTTAATTTTGTCTCATTGCAGTGAAGTAAATTACATTTATTGTGTATATTTATCAACAATTTTCAGTATACAGGGTGATTCAAAAGTTTCGTGCAAAAGTAAAATGCGATTAAAAAAGATCTATGGGTCAGAGAGACATGCGGTTTGTAGATTAATATTAACCGAGGTACAGGATTTTGTATGGCACCAAGAAAAAAAAAAATACACTGGCGGAAAGTGAAAAAGAACACCAAGAAGGAGACTTCTGATACCAGCAAAATTTATACAGCATAATAATGGAATACAGAGGATAACGTGATCAAAACATTATGGCAAAATACATCTGTATTTGCTGGTAAACTGAAAAATAACACTTCCATGTAACATGGTTAGTACGAGGTTGAACCACCATGAACTGCGTCACACTGTGCAATTCTGGCATGAAGTCTGTCGTACAGATGTTGGATGTAAGTTTGAGGTATTGAGTTCCAAGCATCCTCAACCTGGATGCATAAATCGGGGATGGTCGTGGCTGGCCGTGGAGACCGGATAAGTCGTTGTCCCATAAAATCCCACACGTGCTCAATGGGGGACAAATCCGGTGAACGTGCAGGCCATGGAAGTTGTCTCACACCCTGAAGTGCATGTTGCGTTGCACGTGCCTTGTGTGGGTGTGCGTTATCTTGCTGGAAAACACCACGATGGACCGACCTTACAAATGGCACAACAATGAGCTGAATGATGTTGTTGATGTAGGAGGTGCTGTTTAACGTACCCGGTACAAACACTAGTTGTGTGCGGGAGTGATAGCTGATCGCTCCCCACACCAGGAGACCAGGTGTAGGCCCTGTGTGTCGCTGGCGAATGCAAGAAGGGTGGAGACGCTTCCCTGTGTGTCTGCGAACACGCATACGGCCATCGGAGGCTCCCAAGCAGAATCTGCTTTCATCGCTGAACACGACAGATCACCATTGCGTTCTCCAGTGCAGACGTTGGCGACACCACTGCAGCTGTTCCTGACGGTGGGCTGGAGTCAGAGGTACACATGCCAGAGGCACACGTGCACGTAATCCTGCATCCAGTAGACGGTTGCGGATTGTTCGCACAGTCACCTCAGGTGCAACGCCGCTCTTCTTATGCATCGATTGGTCCGCTCATCAGTCCGTCTGTGACTCCCGGTTCCATGTCTTCTCGTGTGGGAATGTTCCTCGGACCATCTACGCCACCATCGTACCACCACCACCGATACTTCCTGTCCAATTTGCTCCGCAAGACGACGATACGACCATCCGGCCTCACACAGTCCGACTAGACGACCTCACTCAAAGTCCAATAACTGCTGAAATCGTACACGTCTTCCATGTCCAGGCGTTGCAGCTTCTTCAGGGTCTTCACACGTGTCCATACGCCGACGACTGATTATTCACTTCGCCGTACTCCTTAAATACCACCAACGATAATTTGCAGATTATGCCGTGCTGTGGCATAAGCGCTCACCGGTTGGTCCCGAAATTAACATCACACCTACGTAAACTCGACCCCATTAACATATGTAAATTTCATGATCGTCCGCCATTTCCTTCTTGGTGTTCTTTTTTCACTTTCTGGCAGTGTAGTTCAAAATCTCAACAATAGAAATCGCTGCTGCAGAGAATGCCACATTAGGGACGTTTGCACATTACTCGCACAAAGCAATGTTAGGGTGAGACATAAAAACCATTACGAAGAAATGCAGTCACATTTTCAATATGCAAAAATAATAAAGGTTCGCGCTGTCATTCGGATTACAAAACGATACGGTTTTATTAAGCTAATAATTTGCATATAACATGAAGTCAGGTTTGAACATTTAGTACCGATCGTCCATTGAGCAGGCATAGTGCACACGAATGGCCTCCTAGATCTCCAGATTTCTCACCCACTGATTTCTGGTTGTGGGGCTACTTGAAATCTCGTGTCTATAGAGGTAATCCTCAGACCTTGCCATCGCTGATTGATGCCATACAGCAGGAGGTATCAGCCATTCCTGTTGACATGTTGCTCAATGCTGCATCAGGCGTAATATCACGACTGCAAGCAGTACTGAAATGTGGTGGTGGACACGTGGAGCACTTGCATCTGTAGATCATGCTGAAATAAAGTAAGTTTCACTAATTTAATGTGGATCTCATTTCACAATTCTCACCTCTCATTGTTTTCTCTGCAGCAGCGCCATCTATTGTCGAGATTTTGAACTATTTTTCTTTTCTTGATGCTATACAAAATCCCATACTTTGGTAAATATGAATCTGCAAACTTCATGTCTCTCCGACCCATAGATCTTTTTTAATCGCATTTTAACAAACTTTTTGAATCACCCTGTATATATATATATACACTATATTGAGAAAAGTCACCGGACACCCCTTCAAAAGCAAATGAACAAATCCGCTGCATTGTTAAGATGCACAGTACAGCTGCAAACGGTGTAAAAACAAGCCTGCAACTGACCGTGATCATATCGCACTGTGAGGTTGAGTGAAAATGTCGCTGGTGGAGAGAATTTACTTTGAGAAAGGAAAGATTATTGGGTGTTATATTAGTGGGTTATCCATAAGAGAAACTGAGAGGCATTTAGACATACCCAAGTCAACTGTTTCGGATGTACTGAATAAGTGGAAGACACATGGCATGCCTGGAAGCAGCAAAGTGTACTGGTAGAGCAAAGAAAATCAGTGATAGAGGACATCAAAGCCTCAGAAGAGTTGTTACATCTAATCAACGGAGTACTGCACAAGACCTCAATGTACAGGTAAGTAAAAATGCTGGAACCTCGGTATATACACATACCATTCGCAGAGAACTTCAGAAGAATAAAGGTTGATAGGCTCCTGGAAGATCATCAGCAGTATTCTGACTTACTCAGAGAACGACTGAAGGATCTGAAGTCTGGTGAGAGGGATGTAGAAAAGAAGTGGGAATGTTTTAAGAACTTTGTTGTCACTGCTGCTAAAGAGGTCTCTGGCACCAGAATTGTGGGTAACAATAGAGGTGATGCTTGTTGGAATAGTGAGATTGAAGAGGCAGTAAAGAGAAAGAAGGAAGCCTATTTGGGGATGTTGCAAGGTAGAGTTTCTGTGGATGAATATTGCTGTAAGAAGAGTGAAGCTGCTAAGCTGGTTTGCCACAGTAAGGCAAAAGATAGGAAGGAGAAAGTGGAAAGGCATGAACTGGCTTTTTGGAAAGATAGGAAGTCCTTTTGGAAGTACATGAGACTCAGGAAAAATAGGGGAAACAAAGTTGTAAGTTGTGTGAAGAATGAGATTGGGGAAATGTTATGGGAGCCAAATGAGTTAAGTGACAGATGGGGTGAATACTTCTGTGAGTTATTAGATCAGGAAAGCAAAGATAATTTTGAGACAGACGCAGATGATGTCATAATGAGGGATGAAAGCACAAGAGGGATCTCAAGAGAAGAAGTGTGTAAAGCTCTAAAATCTCTTCAGAATGGTAAGGCTCCGGGAGTTGATGGCATAACTGCAGAGATGTTGAAATATGGTGGTGACTCTATAATTGACTGGTTAACTGAATTTTGTCAGTTGTGCTGAGAGTTAGGAATGGTCCCTTGGGATTGGAAGGATGCTATAATTGTTCCCTTGTATAAGGGAAAAGGTGATCAGACTGAATGCAAGAACTATCGTGGTATTAGCCTACTGAGTGTGCCAGGGAAAGTGTTTGGTAAGGTTGTTATTGAAAAAGTACGGGGTCTTACATCATTGAAAGTGTGGGATGTTCAGAGTGGTTTTATGCCTGGTAAAGGCTGCACTAACCAGATTTTCGCATTACGCACGATGATTGAAAAGTATCTGGCTGTTGAGAAGAAAGTTTTTACTGCCTTCATAGATTTAGAGAAAGCTTATGACCGAGTGAATAGGAAACTTTTGTGGAAGGTATTGAATGAATATGGTGTTACTGGGAATCTACTTAATAGTGTAAAAGCCATGTATGCTGGTAGTAGAGCTTGTGTACGAGTGAATGGTGTTTTATCAAAATGGTTTTCTATTGGTGCAGGAGTTAGACAAGGTTGTGTAATGTCACCATGGCTGTTAAATATATTTATGGATGCATGCATGCGTGATGCCAAAATAGATAATTGTGGTTTATGTCTGGGTGATATCCGTGTGTGCAGATTGCTGTATGCTGATGACACTGTCCTGTTGGCAGAGAGCAAAAGTGAGTTGCAGAGTATGTTGACTTCAGGGTGCGCACGCGTGCTTGAAAACCTGGAAAGTCCTGGAAAATCATGATTACGTTTTCAAGGCCTGGAATATCCTGGAAAAACGGTATTTTTTTAATGCTGTCTTGAAAAGCCTTGAAATTTGAAATTAGTGCTTAAAAAAATGCCCTTTTAGGAAATCGTGTTACTGACTGTTACCCCTTAATTTTTTAAGTTCCTCTCCTCTGTTCTCAAAGAAACTGCCGGCTACAGTGGTGTTTTGGATGTGCCCAAATCCTAATTTGGCTGGGGGGGGAGCACTACTTCCAGTGCAATAAAATTGGATGATTACTAGCAGGTCTGTTAGGGAAGGGGAGCTTGATGCATTCTCTAGCCCTGAGCTTGATGTCCGTCGGACAACTACTGAGAACAACAGAAGGGGAAAGAAGAGACATTTAGCATTTGCAAGGGATTCGCGTGTTTACCAAGTCAGCTGGCATCCACCAGTGAAGAGTATGCCTGAACAACACATTCATCTGCTCCTTGTTTATTGCATTAAGACGCTTGCTTCCGGCCCACCCCTCAAGAGACTTCGGCTACTTATGATAAAAAATAAGAAAACTATCTTTGCGAATTTTTCACAAAAGTGGCTGAAATTTTTACATTTACTATAATTGGATTACAGAAGCTCACTCCCAAAATTCCATTTGAATCGGTTTAAAACTTAAAAAGTTAGCATTGGAAATTTTTATTATGTGTGCCTCTTTAGACAGTGAGCCTTGAGCAGAAAGGGTGTTACCATAGCAACGGTTGATTGACAGCTGGGAGCGCTGATCCGAAGCCCTTGGTTGGGAAGAAAGCAAACACCTGTTTATCACTTCCACGGCTCAAAAGGACTAAGAGATATTTTCAGAAATCCATTTTCCGGAATTTTGAAAATAACACAGTAAAATTTTTACAGTGGTTAAAATACATCACAATAAAGTTCTAGTGCAAATTTCGCCGAATTCCGTTTGAAACTTTAGCAGATGCAAAAAAAAAAAAAAAAAAAAATCTTCCGTTGCAAAATCGGATTCAAAAAAGAAACGGCAATTATAAATTACGGGAAAAGCAAGCAAATTATTCTTTTTTAGATGCCATGGTTTATTTAAACAGAGTGATCCTTAAATTTTGTTTCTGTGATGATATGGACTCTATTTTAATTACAAACATACATTTTTATTCAGATGTCTGAGTTACTGTTTTAATAAAAAAATCTAATTAAAAAGTTTTCAATATATTTAGGCGAAATTCAGCAGATAAACGTATTTTAGTAAATTGCAACGTTATGACGTAAATTTGGTCATTTTGTCGAAAATTGGGCAGCATTTTTTTTTTTTTTTTTTTTGCGTTTTCTCCTATAGTTAGGGTGAAGGAGGAAGACACTTCAGTGAGCTGCAGGTGGTGATTTATGGCGATGTGCCAAATGAAAAGAAGCCGTTCCATCAGGACATTCCAGAGGTTGAGTGTGCGTGGACGCGTGCTCCTGCTGTTTGAACTTAATCGGAATGTTTTCGGGAGGGGGAGAAATATCCGTTTCAGCTTTACAGCTTTCAGGCTCCTTTTTTTTTCTTGGTAATAAATAAAAACCATAGTTGCTGCATTCACCATTGATCCATATTCGCATTTCTTGAATATAAACAGCAGACAATCGGAAACATGGTGTTGGGTGGGTCTTGATGTTCTTCATTTGTATCTGCTGAATTTTGTTCTGTGGGAATACGGAATTAGTTATACTGTGAATACATACAAAACTACATATTTTTGAGCTGAAAAAATATGTCTACTTGTACACAGTAGCTAACGTGTGAACTCAGACGAAGACAATTGGACATATGGACGTCTGATTCCATAAAAAAATCAACCCATTTTATTATACACGACAGGTAAAAAAGAAAAAAACATTACATGTTTTTAAACATTATAAAGGAAAGCGGATTTTTGAAACACCATGACTTGATGATATTAATTTCTGAAAGTTTTTTTTTTTTTTCGATTTTAATTTCTGAAATCTTTTTTTTTTTTCAATTACAATACACTGTAACATGATACCTGTGTGTTGTATCCCTTAGTTGTATGGCAGATTTTCAGTTGGCCGATATCCGCGATCGTAAGTGGTAGTTACATTGCTATTGTTGATGATGACAAGATAAATACTGGAGTAATGTAGAATGTTGCATAACGTAAAAAAGAAATCGCCCCCTTCGAACTTTTATGCGGTTATCATAGCTGATCAACCATTTCATTCCATGAACATCAGCACATTTCAATCATTTGACCATTGGGGGTCTGACTGAATTCAGCAGTGCTTAAGCGCCTAGCGCAACGAGAACATGCTAATTATGGACAGTTCTATTCCCTTCCCCCCTATCATCCCTAATCCATTTGCATCTTTCATCATTTTTATTACTTAAAACTGAAATTGCTTTTAAAAACTAATTTGAGCATGATACTGTAAAGCGTAGTAATCATCCTGGAATTTTTTGTATATGGCCTGGAAAAGGCCTGGAAAGTCCTTGAATTTTTTCCCCCAAAAAGAGTACGAACCCTGTGACTTGGATGCACGAAGTTTGCATGAAATTCAAACTGAGTATAAATAAGGAAAAAACCAAAGTTATGGTGTTTGAGAGAGGAACAGGTAGCACTGAATGTAATGTAAGTATAAATGGTACTGTGATTGACCAGGTGAGTGAGTTTGTGTATTTAGGAAGCATGTTTGACAGAGAGAACAAGTTGGATGGTGAAATCAGTAGGCGAGTGAATTCTTCTTTGAAAGTCATAGCTGCTCTGTGAGGTTTTCACAGGAATGATGGGTTCTCTAGAGAGTCCCGCATGGCTGTGCTTGAAAGTGTAATTGTTCCTACTCTGATGTATGGCAGTGAAACCTGGGTACTGCAGAAGAAGCATAGGAGTCGTTTGTGTGCTGGAGAAATGCGCTACTTACGTGGGGTTTGTGGCAAGACACTATATGATTGTGTGTGAAATGAAGATGTATTGCAGTTGTGTGATGTGAAGCAAAATGTTGTTAGCAAGGTGGAGACCAATATGCTTCAGTGGTTTGGCCATGTTGAAAGAATGAGTGATGAAATGCTTACTAAGAAAATCTTCTCAGCCCACGTGGCAGGAAGGAAAGGCAGAGGAAGGCCAAGGAAGACATGGGTGGATCAGATTCAGGAGTGTCTGCATGAGAAAAAGATTATGAGTATGAAGTAAAAAAGATCTTGTGTACGGCGTGTAATGGATATTAGCGAAGCTCGAGTTGTATGTCAAAATCGCTGTAAATGGAGAAGTTTGATACGACAACAGTAAGTAAAAATATCTGGTAGTTTGTATTTCTTTTTGGAGCTAACCTCTGAATCTCAGAGAACAGCTTAGTGATATGTATGTATGTATGTACTGTGGTTGTACCGCTGTTCATAAGCCCTTCATCTCCACTCAGAATGCTACTCGTCATTTAGCATGGTGTGAAGAACATTTATCGTGCACTGTAGATCAATGGAAACGGGTCCTATGCACTGATGAAATCCAGATACACGATCCATCAGTCTGATGGCCATGTGTGGGTACGGCGGCAGGCGTAGAATGCTATTTACTACAGTGTACTGTTCCTATGGTCAAGTTTGGTGCTGGCAGTGTACTCGTGTGGGGGTGTTTTTCGTGGTATGGTCCCAGCACATTGGTTATCGTGGACAAACCTGTTAACCAGCACGTTTACCTTGATATTCTGGACAGTTATGCCCTACCAACTCTGTAGTAATACTATGGAACCAAGCCTTGTTGGTACCAGCAGGATAATGCACCGTGCCATAAAGCAAGGACTGTTATGACGTGGTTTGACGATAATTCCGCATTGTGTGTGGGCTGGCCAGCACAGATCCCTGATACTAGTCCCATAGAGCATCTATGGGATGAATTAAAGCACCGTATAAGAAGTTTGGAACCAAGGCCTACTACTAAGCAACAGTTAGCAGCAGCATTATGTACTGAACTGAAGCTCATACCTATCGCTGTGTTCCATGCATTAGTATGGATCGACACCATACTAATGCATGTCAATAAATGCTATGTTGTGTTTCTCTTCTAGGTGTCCGGTGACTTTTGTCAATATAGTGTATATATGTGTACAAAGAAAAAAAAATATTTGTTCTATATGGTGTATAAATACAATGTTTACAAGATTACCTTGGCTTCACCACTAGTCATGTGGCTTGAATTCAAATACTTGGTGAGATATGACTGGTAGATTAGTTTATATTGTTTTAATATTTTTTGTTTTGGGCATGGAGTTGGCAGAGCAATATACTAACTGTTCAAATTCTCTCATGGAGGAAACTGACCCTCCATGAAAATGCATTGGAAGTATAAATGGTAATCTTGTATTTTAGAGACCTAAATTGTTTATAGAAATTTATGGCAAAGAAGTGATACATGCATTTTCAAATATGTGTATTTATATTAAATTCTGTAAATTTCTTTTTAAACAAAATGTTTTTAGAGGTTTTTCATATGGAATTTGCCTGCAAGTACAGTACCGCCAGAAAAATTTACCCTCGCTGTGCTACTTACCAGTACTGAAATGGGCTGTATAATATTTACTGTGGGTGTGGGCTCAGTCTTTGAGAGAGAAAAAGAGAGAACTTTTTTTTTTTTTTTTTTTTGAATGATTTAGTATATGAGACTTTCTTTGCACTTTCTTGTTGGTAAAGAGAATTCTTTGGAAACTGGGTCTGGGTGAGGAATGGGGACTTGAGAGGACTATTTATTTTGGGCATGGGTAGCAAATGCCATACGCCATGCGTTAGGTGGATTTTTGCGGAGAAGAAAAATCCTTTTAAGAATTGCTGATACTAGATAGTAGAGAGCATACCCATGAAATTTTGCACCCTACATCTACATGTTAGCTCACTTCTAATTTTATTGAGCAACGCGCCTAGATTGCAGTGCTGCCTGATCTATCAGGATGTCCAGCAACCTGTAGCCTTCCAGAAGGAAAAAAACTGTCAAAGAAAAGTGTGCGTCTCACTATAAAAACAAATAGAGGTCCCTTTTCCACTCCCAAGTTCAGAAAGACATCTGTTAATTTCTGGGGGAGTGGAAGTCTGGAAGAGCAGATTAGTTTTATTAATGCTTAAAGAGGTTAGTCATAGTTTTGAGGCTCATTCCGGCTTAGGCTCTATTTTGCAATATAAAATTTGGGTTCGGATGGGTTCAAGCCCATAAAATTGAACCCACACACATCACTGCTACCTGTCAAGGAGATGTGACATTTCCACATGATGTCCATGTTAAGATTTATCTAAGGTGGTGGGTTGTGTAATGACAAAAAGGTGCTTGCTATTGTAATGAAAATATTCAAAATGGCATTTATGTGCACTCTACTGTAAGCTACAACACTTTATAGATCTGGAAGATCATGAACAGATCCACGCACAGAATATAAAAAATGTGGATATGTGTTAATAGGAAACTGAAATGTCAGTTTGAATGGTTGTGTGGGAGTTGTACGCTTTCAATCATGTAACAAAGTTGCCAAGACATTTTTGTGACATGTAAATCCACATATGGGTGCCAAACTAATGCTAGTCAACCCTCCCATGAAGAAGAATGATGGTTACCACAGGCTTTGCTGACAACCTCTCACTTACAAGTAAACTTAATTGGAAAAATCTTTAAAAACATTTTTCCATCACTTAATATATTTAAAAAGACGTGTGCCTCTTTTATATGGTAAATTCCTTCTGGTAATGAAGGACCATAAAATATAAGATTGCCAATTTGAAGTGCAAAATGTGGTATTTGACTAGTAACACTTTTAGCCAAAATTATGTATTATTCTTTGGATTTGTTCAGTACATCATTTCCCAACTTGGGGATCCATGAATTACCTTTTATCAAACTTCTTATAATACATTATCTCTAGAAATGTTTGTTGTGACCACCCTAGAGTAATGTGCCCTATTAAACGAAATTAATAGAATTCATTTCTTATGATACAAGACATAAGTGATCAGAAGTACTGACCTTTAAGTAATGGGGAACACACAAGATCGGGTAAACGATTTCTCCTTGACATCACCAACAATATCTTCATACCTAAAATTGAAGATCAATGAACATTAATTAGCAACAAACAAACATACAACAGTGTCACATCCAGAGCTACCTCTGGTTTTTACATAAATACCTAATTTTTGTCTCCCAAACGTGGTAGGTATACTGTTTTCATGTGATTTTAGTAACACGACTTATTATCCTTTATATCAACTCTGTTTGTTATCTTTCTTTGCATTCTTTTAATGGTGAGGGTCAAATAACTGGTTGTACCTTAACTTTTGGAGCCCAGTGTACTTTTCAGTGATCATGCATAATGCAAAAATTTGGTTAGTGCAGCCTTTACCAGGCATAAAACCACTCTGAACATCCCATACTTTCTCTGGTGTAAGACCCCATATTTTTTCAATAACGACCTTACCAAACACTTTCCCTGGCACACTCAGTAGGCTAATTCCACGATAATTCTTGCAGTCAGTCTGATCACATTTTCCCTTATAACCTTACCAAACACTTTCCCTGGCACACTCAGTAGGCTAATTCCACGATAATTCTTGCAGTCAGTCTGATCACATTTTCCCTTATACAAGGGAACAATGATAGCATCCTTCCAATTCCAAGGGACCATTCCTAACTCCCATCACAACTGGCAAATTTCAGTTAGCCAGTCAATTACAGAGTCACCACCATTTTTCAACATCTCGGCAGTTATGTCATCAACTCCCGGAGCCTTACCATTCTGAAGAGATTTTAGAGTTTTACACATCTCTTCTCTTGAGATCCCACCTGTGCTTCCATCCTTTAATGTGACATCATCTGTTTCTGCTTCAGAATCACCTTTGCTTTCCTGATCTAATAACTCACGAAGTATTCACCCCATCTTTCACTTAACTTATGGGCTCCCATATCATTTCCCCTATCCTATTCTTCACATAACTTACAACTTTGTTCCCCCTATTTTTCCCTGAGTCTCATGTACTTCTAGAAAGTTTGCCTATCTTTCCAAAAAGCCCATTCATGCCTTTCCCCCTTCTCATTCCTATCTTTTGCTTTACTCTGGTGAACCATCCTAGAGGCTTCACACTTCTTACAGCGATATTCATCTACAGAAACTCTACCTTACAACATCCCCAAATAGGCTCCCTTCCTTCTCTTTACTGCCTTTTTGATCTCGCACTTCTACCAAGAATGACCTCTATTGTTACCCACTGTTGTGATGCCACAGACCTCTTGAGTGGCAATGACAACACAGTTCTTAAAACATTCCCACTTCTTTTCTACATCCCTCACACAAGACTTCAGTTCTTTCAGTCATTCTCTGAGTACATCAGAATAATATTAAAATAGATGAAAAGTTTGTGCTAAGTTAGTCATAAAATAAGGTTGCCATCTTATGCACGATTAGAATAACTAAAAGTTAAAAGAACTGATGCTCCTGTACACACCAAATGTGGTGAAGGGGATATGAATGACAGGTTAAAACAAACATGAGATCTTTCAATCCCTCTTGGGATCATCCTCAGATGTGCTCTCAAATTAGTGATTCCGACCCTTAAATAACAGAAGGGGTAAGTGTCGTGAATCAAACTGTGTGTTCACTGCGCATGTCTGGGATTGTTCACGGGAAATTCCGAATCGCTGAATGGGTGATTGTGTCATCTGGTGTTAAGGCATTCAAGGTGTTGTCACTTGGAACATTATTTGAGTCCCTTGGCAAGAAATTTTTCCAAGAATTGGGGATGTGCATAGGTATATAGTCGTTACAACATTGATTGCCCGTGATGAAAATTAACAAGCCTCTGCAAAAAGTAACGAGGTTTTGTTCTGTGGTGTTGTAACGATGGAAGCCTCCTGCCAAGCTGGGAAATATGAACCCTTGTTGGCAAGGCGTGATAACACAATTTTTTGGTTTCGAGGCTTAATGTCATAAAGGTGCTCCTTCATTCTGATGTCCAACGTCCTCTAAGTAGATCCTATGTAAGTGAGAGGTGGGTCATCTGGCTCAGTACTGTAAAGAGGTATGTTATATACTCCATGACGGGATCCCTGTTTGATTTGATCGCGGTCGGTGCGAATGATGGAGTAAGTATTTGATGTTCTGAGGCCAAAAATCGATTTTGTGACGATGACACATGTTTTTTCATAATGCGAGTGACGTGTGGGTCATAGCACATAGACCCAACAAATTTCTTATCTCTTGTTTCCCTCACAAGTGTGGACCTGGTTGAGTTTCCGAGTCTCTTGTAAATCGAATCCACCAAATGATTTCCATAGCCATGGTTTTGGGCGATTTCTTTAATTTTTGCAATTTCTTGTTTCTTCAGTCGGTTGCTGGATTTCAATTCGTATCATCCAGTTTCTATTAAGAAAAATGTAGCAAGTCAGTTTTTAGAAAAAATTAATAAAATAGTTTCTACTGCAGATAAAAAAGAAGCCCATAAAGAAGAGCTTAAAGTCATACTTGCAGAAAATAACTATCCTAAAGAAGAAATTGAGAAGCTTCTGAATTTTAATGGTACGAAGAACCCACAAAAGCAAGAAGTAAAATTCACTAGAAAAATTTCTTATCACAAAGGTTTATTTGAGGCTTTAAAGAGAATTAGTAAAAAATACAATATTAGGCTAGCTCCAAGTTTAGAGAACAAAGTTAAAAATTTTTTCCCTAAAATAGTTCAAAGAGAAGAAGATATTTTAAAAATGCAAGGAGTAGTTTATGAAGTAAATTGTAGTTGTGGACTATCTTACATAGGTGAAACAGGTCGCAGACTAGAAACTCGTATAGCTGAGCATAAAGCAGCTATAAAAAATTGCTCCAACAAGACTGGATTAGATAGGCATGTTAGAGAAACTGGGCACAGCATGGATTGGAATTCCCTTAAAGTAATCAGTTTCCAAAGCAATTTCCAAAAAAGAAAACTGAAAGAAGGAATAGAGATTGAGAAAAATCAAAATTCCATCATCAATGACTGCAAAGGATTTTCCCTGCCTAACATCTGGCAGGATTTGTTGAAAAATAACCTAAACCGTCAAGGTTAACCGTAACCGTCAAGGTAAACCGTAACCATGATAGTGACAAGCAAAAAGTGACAACAACAAAGAGAGCCTGAAGAAGGAGAAGAGTTTTCTCCGAAAATTTGCTATAAATGGAAAAAAATTCCTAGTAAATTCCCATAAGTTGCCTTAGATTATTAAGTGATTTGTAATATTTCTGGTTAGCAAGATATCCAAAAACGGTAAGATTCCTTCAATTTCCAGTTCCAATGTAAAATTCACTGACTAATGTAGTGAAGACATGAAATCCCTAAAATTCAATAATTTTTCTTCAGTGCCCAACCAGAAAACCAAAATATCATCGACATATCTCAAATATAAACCTAGTTCTTCAGGTAAAGGATTCAACGCCAGGTGCTCTAGGTGTTGCATAAATATCTCGGCCAAAAGGGGTAATAGAGGGGAACCCATTGGGACACCCTCTTTTTGCCTGTAAATGATGTTGTTGAAGCAAAAGTATGGACGATTTTGAATAAGTCTCAGGGCACTAAGAGTTGTGGCGATCTCAGAGACAGGCATGTCTGATTCTTTCAGTTTTTCTGCAATTAAAGAGTGAATCAGAGGCACAGACACATTTGGGTACAAGGCCGTAACATCCAGTGAGGCTATAATGAAGGGAGATCCTTGACTACTAAAAGTTTGAATCCTCGACAAGGCTTCCTTCGAACTGGAAACAGAGTAGCCCTGAGTTAGGGTTATGGGTTTAAGGAATGAAGCCAAGGTTGCTTCAAGTTGGCAGGTTGAGTTGGAGTGTCCCGATACCAATGGTCGCATAGGTTGATGTTCTTTATGAGTCTTTAAGGTTCCAAATAACTCAGGAACTCTGTACCTATTTGGTGGGTTCATGTGAGAGGAGATGGTGGACGGGAGAGTTCCAGAATTTCTAAGTCTGCTGAGTGCTGATGCTGTGGCATTTGTTGGGTCACGGGTGACAGTCTCATGTGGGATCTCCTGAATAGCAGTCTCCATTTTTTGGGTGTATGTAGCTCTGTCTAGAATGACTGCCTGACCAGTTTTGTCGGTTGAAATTATGGCCAGGTTCGAATCCCTGCGTAATTTCTTCAACTGAGCACGTTCGACTTTAAGCGATGGGTCATCACGTTGTCTTCGTCTTCGCAATGCCTTGGTGATCTCAAATCTAGCCAATTCTTGATCATTTGCAGGGTGGTGGCGAATTATATCCTCGGCCTGCGGGATAAAAGTCAGTGGGGTGGGGGGATTAGGTGGATATGAATACTTCAGCCCTCTGTTCAAAGCAGTTTGTTGAATTTGGCTAAGCTGAACGCTGCTCAGGTTGATGAAAGATGACTGGATAGTGACTGTATGTTGTTTTGGGCGGGTTTGGATATAGGCTTGATTTGTCTTGTCCGCCACCAAATTCCGAAGTTTGTGAATGTGAGTGCTCTGCTGTTTCGCGGCTTCCTTCAGAATATTGGCATGAATCACAACAAGGTAATGATCAAGCAAACAACTGGATGTACTCTTGGCCAATGCAAGGAAAGCAAGGTATGAGCGTCTATTTAGGAAGTCGATGTGGCCCCTCTTTAATCTGATCTCGGAAGAGAGACGCTTTTTCGGCTGTTTGTAGAATATTATAATCAAATCTAGAGCGGGGTTGATCCGCAATGTTAAAAATTTAGGAACAACTCCCAGACACCGACAGTTCAACAAAAATTGAAGATGTGTCTCTTGCGTACACAGTTTATGACGAAAACCCGTAAAGATCTTGAAAACTCTGTCCATGTTGATATGGTCGAAAGTGAACACAATGTGTGAGAAAAAACAAGAATACTCACAGTACCAAACAGCGGCTTGAAGATTAAAATAGATGAAAAGTTCCTGCTCAGTTAGTCATAAAATAAGGTTGCCGTCTTATGCACGATTAGAATAACTAAAAGTTAAAAGAACTGATGCTCCTGTACACACCAAATGTGGTGAAGGGGATATGAATGACACGTTAAAACAAACATGAAATCTTTCAATCCCTCTTGGGATCATCCTCAGATGTCAGAGGATGATCCCAAGAGGGATTGAAAGATCTCATGTTTGTTTTAACGTGTCATTCATATCCCCTTCACCACATTTGGTGTGTACAGGAGCATCAGTTCTTTTAACTTTTAGTTATTCTAATCGTGCATAAGACGGCAACCTTATTTTATGACATAAGAATAATGCTCATGATCTTCAGGGAGCCTTTCAACCTTTATTCTGTCCACCACAGGCCTCTTCCTATTCCTTTTCCTCCAAGCAACATGCAGTTTCACTCCTGACACTACCAAGTAATGATCAAAACCAACATCCGCACCTCTCATCACACGGGTGTCAACAACTAAGTGTTTCAGACGCTGACCTTAGACATAAATATCTATCACACTCTTTTGACCAGGAGTATGATTTTTGGAAGTATATGTGTGGGTATACTTGTGGTTGAAAAACGTATTATAGATACACACAAACTATTCTCGATGCAGAGTTCAATTAATCTTTCACCATTATCATTCACACAAGGATCATTAAACTTACCCAGAACATTGTCAGAAATTGCATTCTGCACACCTACTCTAGCATTGAAATCCCCTGCTATTACAGTGTAACTTGTCTGATTCTAAAATTTTTAATTCAAATTCTTGGTTAATTCGAATTTTTCATTTGGTCCCTTGAATTTTCTATATAAATAATGTTAAAAACAGCCTTTAATTCAAACTTTTTTTGTTTTTTGTTTAATTTGAAAACTCCATTTTCGTATTTTCAACAATTACCTTTTAAAATGGGTATGCACTGTTCTGGATGAAGCAACAAGTTAAACCTGAAACCATAGCCGACTGCTTTGGAAAAGCAGGCTTCCAGCTCCCCGATGATTAGTCTGAACTACATCAATGTAATTTTGGCGAGGAGATCATACCTACTGTGGAGTACTGGGAAGACGTAGGCCGTGATGTACCGTATGAGGCTTTTGTGAGCATTGATGACAATTTAGCTGTTCGTGGTGAGCTCACATGATGAGATCTTGGCTGATGTTATGAATAAGAAGACCTGCTGTGTATCTTCAGATGAAGAATGGGAACGGCCAGAATTTCCTGAAGAGCGCCTTCCAAATTCAGTAGCGGCCTTGGTTTACCTCCAACAGTTCAGGAAGTTTGTTGAGGGACAGCAGAATGTAAGGGACTCTCTATTTCATTCACTTGATATACTTGAGGAATTTACACTTACCCATAACATAAATTCCAAGAAGCAGGCCAAAATGTAACGTTTTTTTTTTTTTTTTTTTAGAAAACATTTGTAAATTTACTGTACTGTACATTTTTCGTATGTTATGAATAAATATGTTTTTTTTTTTGCAGTACTTGAATGTGCATATTCAAACTTGCCTAATTCGAATTGTCAATAATTCGAACTATTTCTGTGGTACCTTCAGCTTCGAATTATCCAAGTTACACTGTATAACTTTCTCTTTAGCACCAAACTGGCTCAATATAGCTTTTAGCTCATTCCAGAAATCTTCCTATCAGAAGGTTCTGAGTTACAAGGAGCATACACTACAACAATTACTATTCTCTGAAGTTTCACTTTTAAACAAATTGAAAGAATTCTCTGACTTTGCAGCTATAGTGAATCAAGTTCATCTTTTCACTTAAAATCACCCTTACACCAGCCTGTCCTTTCACATTATCCAATACTCCAGACCACACGCTCACTGTTCCATTCACTTCTTCTATCCCAATTTCCTTCTGTTTGGTTTCACTTACACACAGCACACCAAATCTATACTTATTCATCTCTTCAATCACCTTGTTCATCTTGCCATTTATACCTCTAGTATTCCGTACACCAATCTTACATTCACTCAGCCGAGATCTTTTTCTCATACGCCGTTTTGAAAGTCCTGGTCGATTCCGTGGTGGACCATCCTTCTCAAGTGTGATAGGTCCACCATATCCCACACTAGAGTCTGTCTTTTTAAATAGGTAAGTACAGCAATGTGGGTGATCAGCCCACAGCTGACGATTCCAGTTGGTCATTCAGCGTAAGGATTCTGGAAAAAAACTCAGTGAGTTGGGGTCTTTTCATCAATGTCACACAGAACTAGCTGGCACCTCTCCAAGATTCACAGAGGCCCTTGTTGCTGTTCTGTGTGTCATTGTTCCCACGGAGTGCCCCTAGGAGGCAAACCCATCTCTCGCTAAGATCGCCCAGTTGTACTTGGTGCAAATAGATTTTGATGCAATCTTGTACACCAAATACTTACTGATTGTAACCCTTAAATCATGAATTTTTTTTTATTAAACTTCTATAAGTCAGAAGTAACTTGGCTGGCTTTAGCATTTTTAGTAACAAAAATGCATAATGCAATTTTGGGAATAATTTTTGTTTTATTTTATGTATGAAAGCATTGGGGGAACTTTAGTTACATATTTAATGCATTTAAATCAGATTGTGCAGTTAGATAAAAAACTGATTCATTAAGGGTTATTATCATAAAAGAAAGATTTTCATGAAATTCCATTCTTCATATTTATTAAAAATTTTGTAAGAAAACCTATTTTTAGGTCAAATCATCCTAATATGCTACTTTCAGCTAACCAGACCAATAAGCCTAAGTAATGCTGTTATGAGAATGTGCTGAAAATATTTGTGACATATTGTTTATTTAAGTGGTAATCCAAGACAATGATTGTAATTGATCACAAGCACTTAGGTTTAGTTTAATTGATCTTAAAAAATGTCATTATAATTTACACCGCCTTAATTTATTTTGGTTCCTAATTACTCAGTATGAATTAAAGTAAAATATCAGAATCCTCCAACAAAGCCACTCTGAAAATCTGCATTTCTGTGGATCTGTCTCTTACCTTCTGTCTCATGCTTACATGCCTAAACAACTTTCAGAATGTCTGGATATTAATTATTTAGCCATCAGTTCTAACTCTTCTATCATCAAATTATTATTGGATGATAAAAATAAAATAACCCTCCTCAATCTTTGGAGTTCAATGCAGTATGCCCCATCACAATGTAACATACTGCATCAGAAGCACTTACTGCAACATCAATACCCATTTATTGAAGCACAAAAATGATGTCCATAAAGAAAATTCTGACACTTCACTGGCCACTTTGACTTTGTGGAGAACTGCTGAACCTCTATGAACTGGGCCCAAAGGAATTGTCCTGCTCGTCAATTGGTTTCAACTTGGTTGTCATGTAAGTTTGGAAATTTTTCTCAGCACCAAAATCTGCAATTCTGATTCTAATTTTTCTATTCATATTAATATGGAAATCAGCTTTAAAAGAAAAATAATGAATACAACATTATGGATCTGGCAACCACTTGCCATTGTTCATCCTTTCTTTAGCAGAAAAAGACTAAAGCTATTGGTTGAAAGCTTCCTTATTTTAAGCTTTTTTATATAACTTAAGCATGTTTTTAATTTGAAGTTTTAATACTTATCATAATAATTATTGATTTGTAAGATTTAACTTGTATTTCCCATCAGAAGTGTTTCTGCACATTTATGCATTTATAGTTTCGATAATAATTAGGCAGCATGATGAATTTGGACACAAATTGTAAGTCGATGAGTATTAAAAGTTTGGAAAACACATTGAAGTTACAAGGTGTGTCAATAAAATTTGGCAAATGCATGGTAAAAATGAACAACTGGTAATATTTAAGAAATTTGCTCTTTACTGGCTTTCAAAATAATTCCCACCAGATATAATACACCTTTGGCATCATTTGTATAACTACTAGATGCTATGGGAAAAGTCTGCAGCTCGGTTGCCACTTTCACTTGAATGTCCTAAATGTCAGCAGATCTCTTCCCCTTCACTGCTGAGTTCAGTTGGGGAAACAAAAAGTAGTCAGCCAGTGCCAGATCAGGTGAATACAGTGGGTGATTCAATTTGGAGCAGAATTTGATATTGGTTCTTTACCCCATTTCCCCCCACTAACATGCACCTACGTCAACTTCACAACACTATGTCAACACATTCACGCAACACATTCTCTGTGCCATACCCTTCCTGGCAGCTCTGTGATGGTTGCGGATATGTTTGCTCATGTACTTGACTGCATTGTGCAAGTTACCGCACCTTTCACAACCTTTCCTTTTACGTGTTATGTCAACATCCACTGAACTTTGTTGGCACACCTTGTGCATAAAAAACATGTCATAAGGAAGCTTCCAGCTGATAATTTCAGTCTTTTGAACCTGAGAAAAGATGGATGATAGGAAGTGGTTGCCAAATCTGTAATGTCATAGTCTTCATTTTTTTCCCCAAAATTGATTTTTTTAGTAATGAAATAGAAAAAAGAGGAGAATCAGAACCACTGTTTTGGGGCTGAGAAAAATTTATAAGCTTTCTTCATAATGAAGTGCAAAATGATTGATAAAATGGGAATTTTGCTTATTTTTTGGTTATATCCAACGTGTTAGAGAAATTTTTGGTGTTAATTTGGTAACTAGGAAGACATGTTTTTCTTTGTTTTTGCAATTCCATCCAATTGCTTTGTGAGTATTGTTACTTTATGAAATAATATTTGGAAATTAAAAGTAATAGCTTTAAATTTAAGTTATTGTATTAAATGTATTTATTGTTAATTGTTTTTCTGCAGTCCGTAGAAGTAGCCTAGGTGCTATCCAGTAGATTTGCTGTAGATTAAAGTCATTAACTCACGATTCAAGCATGTTTGCTTCAGATTTTCTGAAACATTATTTTAAATATTCTGTTGCAAGTACATTTCTTTGTATAGGTGAAAGTAAATTCTTTGGTTTGATCTGGTCATTTTGATGTGCAATTTTAGTAAAACTTATATTGTATTTCTGTTTTCCCTGACAGAAAATGTAAATGAGTATCTGAAGCTTGCTGCCAGTGCTGATAAGCAGCAATTACAACGTATTAAGAATGTGTTTGAGAAGAAAAACCAAAAATCCGCACAAGCCATTGCTCAACTTCAGAAGAAACTAGAAATATACAATAAAAGAGTTCGTGATTTGGAAACCCATGGTGTACAGAGTAGCCATTGGCAACCTAGGGAAGTGTTAAGAGATGTCGGGCAAGGACTAAAGTAAGCATGTCTTTCTTGTTCTTTTGCAAAATTAATGAACTTGTTATTCATTATGGAGCTAATTTTTGTATTTGAGAGCATGCCTCTTCCTGCCTGGTACAGCTGCTGTGAACAACAGTGTGTAATTCAGTGTAATAATACAATTTTTGCATTAGTACTATGTATGCTTATATATATTTTTTAACAGCAGTGTTTTCTGGATACATTAGGTGATTACTCAGCTTTGTGTAGAAAATAATAACAAGAAAAAAAATGTTTTTGGATTGATAGTGAACAGTATGTATAAGCAATTTTTTTCCTAATTTCTCTGAGTAAGACAAGTGACAATGCAAGAAAGAATTGTGCATTCATGTGCAAAATATTACCAAAGTGTGTGAATCTTTTCTAATTTTGTTATTTAACTAGAACAAAATTAAAAAAACCTATCTGCAAACTGGAGAATAAATTCTGTTGAGTAATAGTACATCCCTGTACAAAAATATATTTTGTACACAAAGTGCATACATGGTCATGAAAACCTGAAAAAGCTTAAATAGTTGGGAATTTAACTGTTTTCTGGCAAAATCCTTGCAAATTGTTTATCAAAATTATAAGAAACTTTTACTGGCTTTTTTACAAATTTTGAGATGCAGTCTGAGAATTCTTTCCTTTTAAGTAAGGTAGAAAGAGAAGATGAAACTACAGCAGCCACTTTAAGGAAATAATTCTCAGACTGCGTCTCAAAATTTGTAAATAAGCCAGTAAAAGTTTCTTATAATTTTGATAGAAATGCCATTACTGACCTTAAAAAATTAAATTGTACCACTGAAAGCAGATAAAAGCAAAGTTTTGGTATTATTAGAAAAAAGATAAGTATTACTGTAAAATGGAAGCTGAATTGAGCAAGCCTTATTATGAAGAACTCACTGGTAACCCTATTGATCAAACTGTCAAAAATCTTAAGAAATTAATCAGCTCTTTAAAAAGTAAAAATCAGGTAAATGAGCTCTTCAAAAGCTTCTTCAAAATCCAGTAAGAGTTCCACAGATCTGTGGTACAATAAAAATTCACAAAGAAGGCCATCCAATAAGACCTATAATAGACACTAAAAATTCACCACTCTCCAACATTAATTATTATTTACTTATTCACCTCAGAGATATTTTCCCTTCTCCTCCCTACCTTCTAAAAAATTCCATGCAGCTGAAAGCAAAACTAGACAACTTGCCAGAATTAATTCATCCATTAATGACAAGCCTGGATATAGTATCTATGTATGTATACCAACATTAACCTGGACCTCCTGCTGGAATTCATTGCAGATGACCTGGCAGAAAAAATAGTATTCCATAATCACAATAGAGAAATACTACTTGGCATATATGAACTGCTCCTGTTTTCTTTCAAGAATAATTTCTTCCAGTTTGGAAAGAAATATTACAGGCAAACTTCAGGACTTGCATTGGGTTCTCCACTAGCACCTCTGCTAGCTAATTATTTTGTAAGTAAACTAGAGGCAAAAATCCTTGTACAACCCTCAATATTTGCTCTCTATGTAAGATACATGGATGATGTCCTATTTATAGTAGATACAGTGGACCAATCTCTACCTTCTCAGATTCTGGCAGAATTTAACTCGCTAGAAAATACCTTGCAGTACACCCTGGAACTAGAAAAAAGACCATGGCATCAATTTCCTTGATTTAACCATGACCTCAAGAGGAGAGAATATTCATTCAGCTTTTTAGAAAACCCACTAACACAGGGAAGATGTTAGACTTCTGCTCATTCCACCGTGACTATATTAAATCGAATACGGCGAGGCAATTTTTGAAAAGAAGTCCTGGTCTCTTCAGATACTCAAAAATATCTTCACAGAGAAGAATTAAAAGAAATATTGGCAGAAAACAATTACCCCTCCCCATATGTTGAGAAAATATTTAGACAAGTGCCAAAAAAAAAAAAAAAAGAAGCAGGAAATAAACAACTTCAAATTCACCAGCAAAATTACGCACCACAAGGGACTTTTCGAAAAACTGAAGAGGATCAGAGCAAAATATAATATCAGGCTAGCTCCAGATCTAAATCACAAAATTAAAGAAATTCCTGCCAGCTTTAAAGTAGAAAGAAGTGGACATCCAATTGCAAGAAGGAGTAATATATTGCATCGACTGTAACTGCGGACTCAGCTATATAGGAGAAACAGGGAGAAGCATTAAAGTCCGAATAAAAGAACAAACACCAAGCAGCTATTAGGAACATTAGTAACAAAACAGGGCTAGACAGACATATACAAGCAAGTGGACACTCCATAAATTGGGACTCAGTAAGAATAATCGCCCACCAGTCAAATTTAGTAAAGAGGAAACTAGAAGACGAGATCGAAATAGCAAGAAGAAGAAGAACCACAATTAACAATAATTGTGGTTGGACTCTTCCAACTGAGTGGCAGCAACTACTCCAGTGATGTAGTCCTGATGACGAACTAGGCTTTAGTTCGAAAATTTGACCACCAACTTTTTTGAATAATAACCTCTATAAGTCCCATAAAAAAAGTTAATTCCACAGTACACTATGAATAGAGGTGCCATAAATTCATTTATACTTTTCATGTAAAAATTCAAGCATTGGAATAGCTCAAATCTGAGACTTGAAAGACAAAAAAAAAAAATAAAAATTTTGTATTTTGTATTTTGGGTTGCTTGTATACACTAATGTCTTAAATACAATGTGGAAATTTTGAAGAAAACTATTCATTTATGACTTTGTTTATTTTTTTATCAATATTTTTTTTTATTATTACAATTGTTTTTACTACATTTCATCTGTGTGTAAGTTTGCAGATACCTGGCCATTTAGTATTTTCTGTAAATAATTTATCAAATTTTATCTCTTCTTAGGGATGTTGGTGCTAATATTAAAGAAGGCATAACAGGTTTTTCAGGGTAAGTAAATACATGCGACTTCTGCTAGTTATTGCAATATATCACACTTCAACTAATCATATGCATGTTTTTAATTTTATCATTTCTCGAGAAAATATCCAAATAAGCATAATAAAAAAAAATTGTCTGCTGTTATTTTACAAGATTTTTCAAAGGAGCTATAAAGAAACATGCTTACATGTAGCACTTAAAACATTGTAAGTGATTTAACATAATTTTTTTTATTACCTGCATTATAAACAGAATAATGGCAATTCCCAGGTCCACGGATATTCTAGTGTCAGGTTTTAAGATGGATGTTAGATGATGTAGGTGTGTGAAGTAAAGATTTCAGAGTTCAATTTTTTTTTTTTTGAGAAACAGTATCTAATATACCGGGTGTGCCATATAAAAGAGGCCCCATGGCCAGACATTGTTAGGCGGGCTAAAGCTGTTTGGTGGGTTTCCAGTTAAAACTGCTTTGTTCCACTTCTAACCGATTTCTGTGTGTACAGCTGCAAAGGAATTCTCCGGAGTGGTTAGTCACAACCAGAACCGTGTAGGTACGCAGTCATAAGTAAGTAAAGAGAGAACAAAGGAAACGGAAATGGTTTTAAGTACAGAACAGCGGATTTTTATTGTGGAACAATATTTCAGAAATAACTCATAAAATGTTTTAAATGAGTTCTTTACAGAAAAATTTCCACTTTGTGCAGCACCGGCGAAATCAGTGGTACAGAAGTTAGTGTGGAATTTTTGTGAAACCAGCATGGTGTGCAACAGGAAAAGAAACAAACCCAAGACAATTCATACTGAAGACAATATCAAGGATGTGTGCACAGTGATGTTACAAAGCCCTCGGAAGTCGATTCGCTGATTATCGTCTGCAATGGGAATCTCTGCCACAGCATGCCGGTGCATACTTAAGGTGGATTTGCATTTTCGGCAGTACAAAGTTATGGCGCTCCAAGAACTTAAAACTCCTGATTATGCGAAATGAATGCAATATTGTAAGTGGTTTCAGGAGACCATTGTCAGCAGTGAAATGGACCCAACACTTTATTACATGACAGATGAAGCATGGTTTCATCTGTCTGGGTATACCAATGCGCAAAACAGCAGGATTTGGACTGACATGGATCCCAGATAGACAAGGGAGACTCCTCTGTACGACCAAAAGATAGGCGTTGGTGTGCTCAGTCTGTGAAGAGTATAGTCAGCCCATTCTTTTTCACCGACACCATCAACTCGGAGCACTATGTTCAGCAACTATTCCACCCATTTGTTGCCTCTCTTACAGAAGAAGAGCGAACATATCCTTTCTTTTATTAGGATGGTGCAATGGCGCATACTGCACGGAACAGTCTACGTGCGGTGCATGAAGTGTTTGGGGAGGACAGAACTGTATCGAAGGGACTATGGCCACCCAGATCATCCGATCTCTCCACCTGTGATTTTTATCTGTGGGGAGCATTGAAAGGGAAAGTGTACGCAACTAATCTGCACACCCTTGATGAAGTAAAAGTGAACATTATGGATGCCATAGCCCAGATTACTGCAGATGAGTTGTGGCGCATTACGAACAACATGTTCCGTCATGTGCAGCTGTGTCTTGATGTCGGAGGACAGCACTTTCAGCAATTGTAAACGCAGGTAAATTACTCCTGTTTTCTGTCATTTCAACTATTCTTTACCATGTATAGTAACATTGCCTGACTGTTGTCGTTCATTATATTCGGGCCTCTTTTATATGGCACACCCTGTACTTACTTTATATGGTTTGCTCCAAACTTCGTGATGTTCAGCTTTCTAGATGCTGAGTTTGCCTTGAACAAAGTAACATTATTACATAATTGAAAAAAAAACCTTTTTAGACAGTACTAGTTGGAAAGATGACAAAACTTTACATTCTTATTTTTCATATGTAATTTACAGAGAAGAAAATTATTATAATTTTTTTTGTCTCAACAATGATTTTAATCCCTTTTGACAATGGAGTAACCATTCCAGAGTTCACGTGGAGGAATTATGTTTGTCGGTTGCCAGAAGAGACTTTTAAACAGTGGGGATGCTGAAAGATTTTCCTGTTGTACAGAAGCTAGAGTAGAGAAAATTTCGGTGCTTTCTTGAAGCAAACTGGTACTTTATATATGAAAAGAATAACATGCAATACCAGAGCAAGAATAAAGGTGAAGCGGGCTTCTCCTCCTTTTTTCCCTTTCTTATTAAATGCATTACTTATTTTCTTATTCAAAAATTAATGCAAATAGAAAGCTGAATAGTGGATTATATCTACTATAATATATTAAGCTTAACCACATATTTTCTTATACTCAGTATTATGAAATAATGGGTCAAGTGAATCTGATTAATGAATAGGTTGTGCTACCCGTATGCATATCCCTTTTGGTTTCAGAAAAAAACAAACAGAATAAACTTATAGGGATCAGGAATTTGCAAATAATGTAAATTTTGACCTTGTTGGATAACATTGAAAAAATTTCTGAGGGGGGGAGGATTGACTCAGTTCGTTGTGGCGGTCTAAGTCATGGTGGTAACCAGTTGTTGTTGTGGTGAAGATGATTTTATTCCACACATGTGCAATTTTTTTTACATGATTCAGTTTTAGTACATTTAAAACAGACTGCATACTCAATTTTAAAGAATAACCCCCTTTCTTAAACTTGTTGAAAAACTAATTTCTCTTTTCAGTGGTGTTGTGGATAACATTAAAGGGGGTTTATCTGGTCTCACACAAGCTACTCACAGTGCTGCAGAGTAAGTGAATACAATTTGATTTATTCTGAATTTTCCAGGTGCCTCTGTTGATCTTCTATAGGACTTTTGAATTTTGTTTGGTTCTGTATAACTACTGACTTCCATAAATGCTGTTCAATTAAGCAGCTAATGCTGTACTAATTTAAGCAGCTAATGCTGTACTACTATGCCTTCAAGAAACTGCTTTTAAATCAAAGACTTGTTCCAGCTGAGCCTACATAGCTTTGTTCATTATGGTTATTGTAATCAGGCTAATATACACAACTCAGGGACAAATTCTGGAACATGTTAATGCATTTATTTGTTAGAACATGACCTGCACTGTTTAAGCAAAAACATAATATTTTTAAAACATTCTTCACATCAGGATGATCATCATGTGAACACTCTCCCTTGCCTAAATGTAAGCTTTCTGTGTCACATGAAGTTTAACTTGTACCCTGGGTTCTATAGCCCCTAGAATTCTGGAAAAGTCCTGGAATTTAACTTGCCCTTTTTCCAGACCTGAAAAGTCCTTGATTTTTCATATTTTGGTTTTGAAAGGTCTTGGAATAGTCCTGTTTTTTTTTTTTTTCTTGTAATGAAAAAAGAAAATTGGTCAAAATGTTTGGATTGATAGTGTCACTTTGTCCTAGCTCCATACGGCATCTGCTCATGATATCACTTCCTTCCATGGAGTATTGCTGGAGTCAAGTTGTTTGAATGCCATATTTTCCGTCACCTTGGTTTACGGTACAGCGGTTGTGTGCATTTGGAGTCATAACACTGTGTAGAAACCGTCACACCACTGTAAGTAAGGCTGTTCCTTCTATCATGCACTTTCCTTACTAAAGGAGATTGATACCTGGCCTCCCAGGCTTCCAATGTGCATGGGAATAGATGCCTATGGAATTGGGAATCTTCAGTGTCCTGGCAAAATTGTTTTGTACTATTATGCCAAGTTCCAGATTGCTTCATATAAGTTTATACTGAGCAATTTTTAAATGGGGAAATTTGGCCACTTCATTGAAGATGTAACACACACTCAAGAACACTGTAATGGGGAAATCCACAGGACTTTATAAGAATTCTAAATACATAGTAAATTTCACTCCAATTTGCAAAAATATAAAACAAAGCACTATAATTCTAGAAAAAAAAAATAAACTCGTGACATTTTTTGATGAACTGGAAAAGTCTTGGAATTTATTTTATGTAAATGTGTATAAACTCTGTAACATCATTAATCTCTTCTAAAATTGTGATGCTATGTTTTCCACTTTATCAACTTCTGTGAATATATCATTCCTCTGTATGTATATTTGTGTGTGTGTGGCATTATAAACCTCTGAATATTCTTTTGATGTAAAAATCCAACTGTACATTACAACATAATGGAAAAATGTGCTCATATGAATGCATTGGTTTACATATAATATAACCAACAGCACACAGTTGTAATGTAATAGTAGTAGCACATCTCTTTTTTTTATGTTATTGTATTAACTGTATGAAAATGCTACATATGTTATGGTTTTGCTTTTCTATGCTTGAGAATGAAATGCTATTTTTGTATACTGTGTGTACATGACTTAGTATAATTGATTTCACAAGCCTGCAACCAAAAAAGTGTTTAGAAACTAATAGCTGATTCTGATAGATTTTTGGATGCTGATTTCAGGAAAAATAGTCAAAAAATTCCATCACGTACTATTTTTTCACAAATTGAAAATTTTGATTTTCGTAGCCACCAATCCATTGTGTTATAATCTACTAAGGAAGGAGATGAGCATTTAGTGTCATAAGTCGTCATTACTGGCAATTTTTAGGGCAGTCTCTGGTGCGAAAAAACAAAACAAAAACAAAAAAAAAATTTTTTTTCAAGTAATAATATGTCAAAAAAAGTTTTGCTTGGACAGATTTTACTTCAAAATGGCTCTTACTCATCAAGAGCCTATGTTAAAAATCACCATGATTCACCAGTCATGAGGAGAATTCCAGGAACATCAAGTGTGACCGGAAATGAGTTAGTTGATGACTCACTCCCTTTCGTTCCTCTCCCCTATTTCACGCTTCCCGCTCTCTGCTCAGTTGTACTTTGATCTTTGAGTGAAACGGTTGTGGCCGCCCCGGTGGCACAGTGGTCTAAGGCGATGGCCTCTGATTATTCGTCCGAAAGGGGTCCAGGTTCGAATCCCGGTGAGGCATGGATATTGTGTTTGTCTTACGGCACTGGCTTTCTCCCTTCCCTGGAACCAGTGACCCTAAATTAGAAACGGGCGACTGCTTATAGCCCATTGAGTTGCTCACGGTGGTCGTAAAACCTCAAAAAAAAAAAAAAAAAAAAAAAAAAAGAAACGGTTGTGTGCTGAGCAGTGCAATTTTTCTCAAGGTGTTATATCTGTAGAGGTTAAAATTTTTTCCCTGCAGTGGATGAGTATACTCATTTTTATAGTTTTCATATTTAAAGTTTTAACCTATAAAATGTACTAAATGGCAGCAAGGGCTTGTCTTAATTCACCTGCTTCCTTTTGTTATATTTGTGGGGAATTTGTAGTGAACAAACATCAAAGAAATATAACAGATTTTGTGAAGAAAGTATATTATGCATATTTCGGTGTAAAACTTGGTGACCAGAATAAGTCATGGGCCCCACATAAAGTGTGTTACCCTTGTGTAGAAGAATTGCAAAAGTGGTCAAAAGGCACGAAAAAGTCTTTCCGTTTTGGAATCCCTATGATTCGGAGGGAACCTAAAAATCATAGTGATGACTGCTACTTCTGTTCATGTAACGTGCAGGGGTACAATTTAATTAATAAGAGAGAAATATTTTATCCAAACCTCCCGTCGGCAATATGCCCTGTTCCTCATAGCTCAGAAATACCTGTACCTAAACCTACTGAGAAACTAGAAGACATTCCTGAAGACTCTGAAGACGAAGGTCAGGCTTATGACGAAGACTTTCACGGTGTTTCAGATAGCAGCGAGCCCCAAATTTTTCCCAGCTGGAATTGAATGATTTAGTCAGAGATTTGGGCCTTTCTAAAGAATCTGCAGAACTCTTAGGCTCTAGACTAAAGAAAAATAATTTATTGGCTCCTGGTACCTCTTTCTCATGGTTCAGAAAGAGAGAAACAGATTTTGTTCCATACTTTTCTCAAGATAGTGGCTTGGTTTACTGTAGCAATGTCCCTGGATTGATGGAGATGTTTAATATACAGTATGGCATGAATGAGTGGAGGCTCTTTATTGACTCGTCGAAAAGAAGCTTCAAAGCAATGCTCCTGCATAATGGCAGCACGTATGCTTCAGTGCAATTAGAACATTCTGTGTACCTGAAAGAATGTTACAAGAATTTAGCCTTGATTCTCACCAAATTGAAATATAAAGATATTGGATGGACGATATGCGGTGATCTAAAAGTGCTTTCCATGCTTCTTGGACAACAAGCAGGATACACCAAGTACCCTTGCTTCGTGTGTGAATGGGACAGTCGGGATAAGGGCAATCACTGGATCAAAAAAGAGTGGCCGCATAGGAAAGCATTAAAACCTGGAAACAAAAATGTAGTAAAGGAAAGTTTGGTTGATCCCAGTAAAGTCCTCTTGCCTCCACTTCACATCAAGCTTGGGTTGATGAAACAATTTGTTAAGGCTCTATCAAAAGAAGGAGGGTGCTTTAAATACCTTGGCAACAAGTTTCCAGGACTGTCGGAAGCAAAACTAAAGGAAGGTGTTTTCGTAGGTCCAGATATTCGGAAACTTTTTACAGATGAAGTGTTTGAAAGTAAAATGGTTTTGAGTGAAAAAGAGGCCTGGGGAGCTTTTAAGGAAGTCGTCAAAAAATTCCTCGGGAACTTTAAGGACCCCAACTTTAAATGTATCTTGGAAAACATGTTAACGAAATTCAAAGACTTGGGTTGTTCGATGAGTTTGAAAGTGCATTTTTTAAAATCGCGTTTGGACTACTTTCCCGAAAATCTTGGTGCTGTTAGTAAAGAACAGGGAGAAAGATTTCACCAAGATATCAAAGAGATGGAGCGTAGATACCAAGGTAGGTGGAATGTCAATATGATGGCGAACTACTGTTGGATGCTGCACAGAGAAGACCCGCATACTGCCTACAAGAGACAAAGTGCCAAAAGGAGCTTTCAGGGGAAAAGGAAAATACAGCATAAGGACCTATGAATACCAGGATGTATTAACAATGGTAACTGCTCTTATTAATACAATTTAGCAAATCATTTCCAATAGTTTGATAAATAATAAATTTGTAAATAAAACACTTAAAAATATTTTGAAAAGACCTACTTTTCGCCAGAATATGTAAAATAGGCTTTCTTCCCCATGTATTCAAGCCCATTTTGTGAAAAATCCTTATGTGATTGAGAAAAATGGATGCCATATTTGATATCTGTGCACCAAACAATATAAAAATCAGTCATTACATTGCAAACACTTTTTCATGACTCAAATTTTGCAGGCCTGTGAATACTTAAGAAAATTATGCTGTTAAACATGCTGAAATGGGCAGGAATAGAGGCAATAAAAATCTTCAAAAGTCAGAAAAGAAGGCATTGATTGAGTATTTTGTGCTCCAAAAGTAAATACTAAATTATCAGCTACTTGATTCCTTGATGCACAGTGTTACCAAATGCTTTTAAAAAAAAAATTGTCAAAAGTTATACCCAAACTAGTTGAGGTAAACTCACTTTTACGAGTTTATTCACTTTTACGGGTTTATTCCTCTTACTAACATTTCAAGCATGTATATTTTCAGCAGTCTTGTCACTACTTATAGAGCTTCTGTGGTCGTTACAACTATTGTCCTCATAGCGTCATGTGTTTCCTCAGCTGTTCCTGGAGTCTGTTCTTTCTTTATTTCCACTCTTGAGCCACTTCATACAGTTACAACATTGCTTAATTTTTCTTTTCTATACTATTTACAAACTCACCTACCATACAACCGTTTTACAACACAGTCACTACATTCACATACCCTCATGTTACAACTCATTAATAAAAACCTTTATATACACTATTTACAAGTACATCTATTCTTAACTTAATTCATTCATACTCAGCTCATTCTTATACTCCATGAACCCTACAGAGTCCTCCAACGTGAACTTCGATGAACTCCACCGTCAATGTTTAAACCCTAATCTTCGTGACTACTGACCCTCCTTGAGGTAGATACAACACAACGCTTGTCAAAGAAAAAAATTAATAATATGTTGGACCCATGCTTTTTCAGGTTACCTATCAGTTCCTTGTAAATAAAAATTGCTTTTTCCAGAACTCTTCCATTTTGAAAAAGGTTTTTAAAATGCAGTTATTTTAATTTATTCAACATATTTGCCACAGTATGTTTAAAAACCTGATTAAAATATCTTTTTTGGTTGGGTATACTGCTAACTATGAAAACATGTTTGGCACATTTCCTGATGCAAAGCTAATGTGTAACTTATTTTTCTCTATATCTCTTGTTCTAAAAGTCCTACTTAAATAAATGCTTTTGACACCAGATACCATTCACTTTGTGGAACAGTTTTCATGTACTTTTGAATGTTTATATTACATAGTTCTGATGCTAGTTGGTGTTAGTTTGTATCTCAGTTTGCAACTGTGTCTTGGCTTCTAAAATGCTATTGAGAAAGTTCAGTTTGTACAGTATGCCATTCACTGTGGGAAAGATTGGGAACTTGACGTATTCTCTTTAATTACCTGCTAGCGGGCGTTTATATAAAGACTTTCTCAATTATCAATGCTTCCAGGACTTGTGTTCGAAAAACTGTTTCTCCTTATAATAGCTTTTGCTATGAATAAAAGTTAGTGCACATTTTTTACCTCTCCATTATTCACAGTTCTGTTGCCAGAGGACATCAGCATATATTTCTATTAGAAAGAATTTCATCAGATTTAAAACTTGCTTGGAAAAGTGCTTTTCAACTACTCTTCAATATGAAGTGTACTTTGCTCTCATTTTCTTCTTTAAGTAACATACGCAGTCATATCAGAATAATATGACTAACCCCGGAATCACAGTGTACCTGCCCAAGCATGTCACAGGCTGCACGTGACAAGGTTGACCACACGGAGATGCAAGCAGCCAACCAGGACAGGCGAGCCATACTGCGTAATGCGAGCACAATGGGCAGAGGTAGTGATTCGATGGACGTTCAAAAAGGAATGATTATCGGCTGCCGCACCAAGTGTGGAAGCATCTCAGATACAGCAGACTTCGTGGGCTGTTCCTGAGGTGCTGTAGTAAGGGTATACCAAGAATTGACTGTTGGCACACTGCCACCTCCCGACGTCATAACTGTGGAGCCTCAAAGGCCATTGACCTCAGAAGAGAGTGTTGCCTCTGTCAACTGGTAAAGGGCAATCAACGTGCAGCAATTGATTACGCAAATGAACACTGGGGCACCCAAGTACATGTCCCTGATAACAGTAGAGTGAACCCTGTTACGCATGGGCCTCTGGATTCGACGCTTCATCAAGGCACCCATCCATGTTAACCCAGGTCCATCGGCAGCGACGTCTGCAGTTCGCATGGGACTACTATCATTGGAAAGTTGAAGAGAGGAAAAAAGGTTGCCTTCTCTAACAAATCGAGGTTTCTACACCACAGAAGTGATGGTTGGTGGCGGATACGGTGGCAGACACATATGAGAACTAACATAGGGACACGCTTGTCGGTCAAATGCAGGCCGGCGGTGGCAGTGTGCACACCTGGAGGATGTTTACCTGGTATGACCTGGGACCACTGGTACCACTGAATGGTCACTAAACACCAATTTCTACTTGTCCATCTTCGCTAACCACATGCATCTCTTCATGTTGGACGTTTACCCAGGTGGTGATGGTGTCTACCAACAGGACAATGTGCCCTGCCACTTCGCTAAGGTTGCGTGACTGGTTCCAGGAACACGACAGCATTGTCTTCATTCTCCCTTGGCCAGGGAAATTGCCCAACCTCAATCCTGTAGAGCACTTGTAGGACTGTTTGGATCAACAGGTTCGACATGCCGACCCACAACCATGTCGTCTCTGGTACCTCTGTGCTCTGCTGCAGTCCGAAAGGCACGTGTGCCTCGGGCAGCCTTCCAGGGCCTCGTTGGGTCCATGCCATGCTGCCTCACCGATGCCATCGGAGCTAAGGGTGGTTATTCCCATTGTTAGGTTGGTGGTCATATTATTATGATTCAACTCTGTGTAGCTCTCCTGCTAGGGAGCGTAAAGTGATATAATTTTTTCTCCATATCTCTTCTTCAGAATGTTTGATTTGAAAAAAAACTGTTTTGCTTTGGATACTATCCTGTGTTACGAATGTTATCAGAAACATTTTGTGCACAATCTGGGATTTTTCTTAACTCACATTTCTGTCGCTAATAAGGAAAAGTAGCTATTTCTCTTTGTGTTTTGCCAATTGTAGGAATTTAGTTGATTGTTTTTTGTAACCAATCCTGTTCACTATTAACACTACTTGCATTGTGTGCTTTAAATTGTGTGGTTTTTCCTAGGGACTGTAAATGCCATCTCTTTTTTGCTAATTTTTTTCTTTTACTAAAACTCTGCTTTAAAATATTATTTGTGTTCAAAAAGATTCAAAAGTTGTGTTTGTTACACCAAATAATTTGATGTTATCTCTTTTATTATTATTTCTTTTTCTTCTTGATGACAAAGTGTAATTTATAATTTAGTAGCATGAGAAATTTCAGAATATATTGCAAGTTTAGTCTTTTTGTTTAGTATTGTTTTTAGCTTTAATAAGATTCAATTCTTTGTGTGAAGATATTATTGTTAGGGAATGGTTACATTTATGTGGAAACCAGCAATCTGAATGGGCTGAGTGGTGTGCTCGAATTTGTGGAATGTCTGTGCTAGCTGTTGGGATTAGAATGAGTAAATGTTAACTTTATAGAGGCTGAAGGAATTTTACTTTTGTTAGGAGTATATGTCTGGTAAAGACGGCAAATTAATATTAGAGAGTGGGTGTCAGTTTGAAAGATTTGAAAAACAAAAGAAAGAGAGAAAGGAGTAGTAAAAACATTATAGGCAGTTTTTTTTTCCAGGCTTTATTAATCATTTTTTGTTGCATTTTCTATTCTTAGTTGTGTTATTTGTGATCAGATTTTTTCTGCCTCAGTTCTTGATATGAAAGTAGAATTAGGCATTTATTTATTACCATTAGTGGCGCATTTTGGTTCATGCATGCACACACAAGCACACTATCTCTTTGTTTCATGGTTTAATGAGAAATCACCTATCCCAAATTTTAAACTTATGGTTTGAGGGAAGATAGAGAATCAGCCCTTGAGATAAAGGCAAACATATTTCTGTGTCCTGCCCCAAAATTTGAGCCTAGATGCAGCAGTATGAGAATTCAGAAGCCTATGCACCTAGATTCCTCCAATCACTTGTCAACTATTCTCTCTCCCCCTCTACTGTATGTAAGGGTATTGATAACCATAAACTAATTATTTTTTTCCTGATTCTAAAGAAAGTTAGTACTAGGTTTTAGCTACTGTGTATTAATGAAATCATGGCAAAATCCTAGTGATGAAATATCTTAAAAGTATAATTGTGTAATACAGGACATGATTAACGAACGTGATGCCAAAATAGATAATAGTGGTTTGTCTTGGTGATATCTGTGTGTGCAGATTGCTGTATGCTGATGACACTATCCTGTTGGCAGAGAGCAAAAGTGATTTGCAGGGTATGTTGTCCCGGATGTACGAAGTTTGCATGAAATTGAAACTGAGTATAAATCAGGGATAAACCGAAGTATGGTCTTGAGAGGAACTGGTAGCACTGAATGTAATGTAAGTATAAATATCACTGTGATTGACCAGGTGAGTGAGTTTGTGTATTTAGAAAGCATGTTTGACAGAGAGAACAAATTGAATGGGGAAATTAGTAGGCGAGTGAATTTTTCATTGAAAGTCATAGCTGCTCTGGGAGGTTTTCACAGGAATGATGGGTTCTCTAGAGAGTCCTACATGGCTGTGTGTAAAAGTGTAATTTTTCCTACTCTGATGTATGGTAGTGAAACCTGGGTACTACAGAAGAAACATAGAAGTCGCTTGTGAGCTGGAGAAATGCGTTACTTACGAGGGGTTTGTGGCAAGACGCAGTCTGATTGTGTGAGGAATGAAGATGTGTTGCAGTTGTGTGATGTGAAGCAAAATGTTGTTAGCAAGGTGGAGACTAATATGCTTCAGTGGTTTGGCCATGTTGAAAGAATGAGTGATGAGATGCTTACTAAGAAAATCTTTTAGCCCAAGTGGCAGGAAGGAAAGGCAGAGAAAGGCCAAGGAAGACATGGGTGGATCAAATTCAGGAGTGTCTGCATGAGAAAAAGATAAGGAGTATGAAGTATAGAAGATCTTGTGTATGGCGTGTAATGGATATCAGTGAAGCCCGAGTTGTATGTCAAAATCGCTGTAAATGGGAAAGTGTGATATGACAACAGTAAGTAAAAATATCTGGTAGTTTGTATTTCTTTTTGGAGCTAACCTCTGAATCTCAGAGAACAGCTTAGTAATATGTATGTATGTATTAACAAACATAAAGGTTGGGTATTATTGCTTGAGTGGCAGCACCTACTCTCTTGAGTCAGTCCTGATGATAAGTTGGTGTACGTACATACATATCACTAAGCTGTTCTCTGAGATTCAGAGGTTAGCCTCTCAAAGAAATACATACCACAAGATACATTTTAACTGATTCTTTACTTGCTGTTGCCATATCAAACTTCTCAATTTACAGCGATCTTGACACACAACTCGGGTTTCAGTGACATCCATCACACGACATACGCAAGACCTTCTGTACTTTATATTCATGATCTTTTTCTCATGCAGACACTCCTGAATCTGATCCTTCCATGACTTCCTTGGCCTTCCCGCTCATTTTTTTCCTGCCACTTGGGCTGAAATTTTTTTCTTAGTAAGTATCTCATCACTCATTCTTTCAACATGGCCAAAACCACCTAAGAAAATTACTCTCCACTTTGCTAACAACATTTTGCTTCACATTACACAACTGCAACACATCTTCAATCCTCACATGATCAGAAAGTGTCTCCCCCCCCCGTAAGTAACACATCTCTCCAGCACACAAATGACTCCTATGTCTCTTCTGTAGTACCCAGGTTTCACTGCCATACATCAGAGTAGAAACAATTACACTTTCATACACAGCCATTTGGAAATCTCTTGAGAACCCATCATTCCTGAGAAAATCTCTAAAGCATATTCACTTGCCTACTAATTTTGCCATCTAATTTGTTCTCTGTCAAACATGCTTCCTAAATACACAAACTCATTAAGCAATATTTATGCCATCCTAGTAATCCCCATATTGCACATACTTTTAAGATAGTTTTAACTACTTTGATAAACTTTTTGTACTTTCCAGTTCTTTTTCTTTCTTTCTGTCTTCCTTTTTAGAATCGTGTTTCGATATCCTCTGTTCTCAAGATGTATTCAAACTCCACCAGTTGTCTTTTTCTGATGTCCAGATGCAGTTTTGTTTCATAATCATTTCTGAAGAAATGATTTCATTCATTGTTTGACTCATCCAAGACACCTGTAACTTGCATTTTGAAACCACATATCTGTGGTTTAGTTTTTCTTCTAAAAGCTGATATTGCTTATTCATTATTGAAGAAATATCCTGCAGATATACAATCAAACAAATAACAACAACAAAGGATGTAAACCAAAGATGTTTATGATATGATTCCAATAAAAAGGAAAATACAAAACAAAGTGTTTCTTTTTAATTCAAGGGGAAAAAAAAGCTTAAAATTAATAATATAAGAGTTTAGTTGTAAAGTTGGTATTCTGAAGTTAATGATTCACTGAGAAGAGAAACATAGAATAAATTTTCTAAAAATAACGCAAACACTTTTTTTCTTCAGGAGGTGTGTGTACTACGCTCTTAAATATTTTAAAGGAATAATAAAATGCAATTGTTTAACTTTGTATATATATATATATACTTAAGAGCAAAACTGAAGACTAAGGAAAAATTTTAGAATTTAAAACGAAGGGTGCAAAATAACCTGAAAATCAAAACGTGCAACGCAGCAGTTTTGAAAATTCAGAATTCACATTCTATAAAGAAGATACCTAAGCAAAAAAATACATATATAATTTTGACTCACACCTAGTACAACATAGAAAAGGTTATGTATCTGCCTGTGTGAGTAAAAGGAGAAAAGAAAAAAATAAAATAAAACAACTGAATGTAGAAGGTGTCGAGAATACTGAGCTTTGGCTTTATCAAGGACCAGCAAAACTCTGCATTTTCTCACTTCCACAAAGACCTAGTTGGAAATGGGTTTCTGCAAGGCCATAGATGCAAGTAACATTCCCACCTAAAATAGTTTAAAAAATATATATAAGTCATGTCCTCCGTAGAGTAGCATGACCTAGCACTAGTTAACAATTTCGCTTGCATCCATTAACCTTCATGGCCCGACCCATGCTCTTCATCTGTTACTATTAAACAGAGAGAAGAAGATTAAAGAGAACTCAAGCTGTGAGAGTGACATAATAAATAGAAATGATTTTCAGCTATAACGAAATTCCAAGTTCGTTTGAGAGAGAAATTAAACCTGAAAAACAAATTTTACATTGCAATTAAAAAGGAAATGTTAATTTATAATCTAACAGATTTTGAAAGAAAACTTGAGTCTAAACCCCCTACTCTACAACTTATGACAGCATAAAACGAGAATAAGTTAAAGATAATAATTAACTAAAGAAAACTTTGCAGAAAGTTATATACCTTAAACAGTTAGTTGCAATATGTACAAAGTATTTCAGCAGTGCTTTAAGTGCATAATTAATTAGTTATTAAGAACTTAACTACTTTGAAAAAACAGCGCATAGACAGCGCATAGAAAAGGAACAAGCTTAGCCATCTTCTGTTCCTAGGTACCACAAAAGACGCTCAAAGTTACAAGAAAGTAAGAAAAGCATAAATGTTAACAGACAAACCAATGCTTAAAAGCTGAAAAGCTAAAAAACGACAGAGAAAAAGGTACATGAAGTACAAACATTGAACTTATAAAACCTAGAACCCAAAAACAAGGAAGAGAGCTTACCTCTTGTGTTACAAAAACTTTCTCCTCACAAGAGGAGAACATGGCTTATTCCGCCACTCCCTAGACGTCAGTGAGGGCAGTGGGGGCTGATGGCCTCCTCATACAGCAAGAAACCAACGCGCTGAGATTTTAACCAGAGAAAAAAATATATAAACTTAAGACTGTGGATCTGTATGATCAGAATGAGCAGAATTAACTCTCCAGAATACATGAGAAATATTATAAAATACACGAGCAGTTTATTTAATAATCTTTGCATGTATTAAATCACCTTAGTGAGCTTCTATAGATTAATCAGAATCTTATTAATTTTAATGTTGGTTTTACTATTTTTAGTATAGCTATCCTAGTGATGAATAACTAGTTTTCTTTTTTATTTGTTTTTATTTTCTTTTATAAACAGATTTTTAAGCTTTTTTTTTGTGATTTTGTTTATATTATTTAATTTTTTTGTTTTAATAGGACCGTCATATCCATAGCACTAAGGTTCCTTTAGGTAGTTAATAGGCATCCTCTAGCCAACTTCCTTACGGCTTTGATTGGTCAGAATCATATTATTAACTGTGTAGAAAATTAAAGCAGATCTGCCAACCTTACTCTATTATTCAGAATAATTTTTCTTAAAGTTCTTTTGATGAAAGAAGAAGGAATTTCGTTCTCTAGAAAACTTTCTAATAGTATATTAATGTGGTAATTGAAGTCCAAATTGTTGCTGCAAATTCTTGAAATTCTTAGGACCTGAGAAATTAGTACATTCTTAGGACCTGAGAAATTAGTCATTAACTACCTAAAGGAACCTTAGTGCTATGGATATGACGGTCCTATTAAAACAAAAAAATTAAATAATATAAACAAAATCACAAAAAAAAGCTTAAAAATCTGTTTATAAAAGAAAATAAAAACAAATAAAAAAGAAAACTAGTTATTCATCACTAGGATAGCTATACTAAAAATAGTAAAACCAACATTAAAATTAATAAGATTCTGATTAATCTATAGAAGCTCACTAAGGTGATTTAATACATGCAAAGATTATTAAATAAACTGCTCTCATTATTTTATAATATTTCTCATGTATTCTGGAGAGTTAATTCTGCTCATTCTGATCATACAGATCCACAGTCTTAAGTTTATATATTTTTTCTCTGGTTAAAATCTCCGCGCGTTGGTTTCTTGCTGTATGAGGAGGCCATCAGCCCCACCCTCACTGCCCCCCAGCGTCTAGGAGTGGCGGAAGAGGTCAGCCATGTTCTCCTCTTGTGAGGAGAAAAGTTTTTGTAACACAAGAGGTAAGCTCTCTTCCTTGTTTTTGGGTTCTAGGTTTTATAAGTTCAATGTTTGTACTTCATGTACCTTTTCTCTGTCGTTTTTTAGCTTTTCAGCTTTTAAGCATTGGTTTGTCTGTTAACATTTATGCGGGTTTTAACTCTTACTTTTCTTTGTAACTTTGAGCGTCTTTTTGTGGTACCTAGGAACAGAAGATGGCTAAGCTTGTTCCTTTTCTATGCGCTGTCTATGCGCTGTTTTTTCAAAGTAGTTAAGTTCTTAATAACTAATTAATTATGCACTTAAAGCACTGCTGAAATACTTTGTACATATTGCAACTAACTGTTTAAGGTATATAACTTTCACAAAGTTTTCTTTAGTTAATTATTATCTTTAACTTATTCTCGTTTTCGTGCTGTCATAAGTTGTAGAGTAGGGGGTTTTAGACTCAAGTTTTCTTTCAAAAATCTGTTCGTTATAAATTAACATTTCCTTTTTTTAATTGCAATGTAAAATTTGTTTTTCAGGTTTAATTTCTCTCTCAAACGAACTTGGAATTTCGTTATAGCTGAAAATCATTTCTATTTATTATGTCACTCTCACAGCTTGAGTTCTCTTTAATCTTCTTCTCTCTCTGTTTAATAGTAACAGATGAAGAGCATGGGTCGGGCCATGAAGGTTAATGGATGCAAGCGAAATTGTTAACTAGTGCTAGGTCATGCTACTCTACGGAGGACATGACTTATATATATATTTTTTAAACTATTTTAGGTGGGAATGTTACTTGCATCTATGGCCTTGCAGAAACCCATTTCCAACTAGGTCTTTGTGGAAGTGAGAAAATGCAGAGTTTTTGCTGGTCCTTGATAAAGCCAAAGCTCAGTATTCTCTTGACACCTTCTACATTCAGTTGTTTTATTTTATTTTTTTCTTTTCTCCTTTTACTCACACAGGCAGATACATAACCTTTTCTATGTTGTACTAGGTGTGAGTCAAAATTATATATGTATTTTTTTGCTTAGGTATCTTTATAGAATATATATATATATATATATATATATATTGGCATGATATTGTCTTTACAAATGAATTGCAATATGTATGATTAGCAAAAAATATACATTTTGTAAAATAACTGTGTTTCAAGAAGAAAAAAGGTTCATTACATGGTGGCAGTGTATTAATTAACTCCATTTAAATATTAGAAAGTACCCAATACCACCTTCACACTGGAAACTTGCATGAAAAATTGCAAGATACATTTTTGTTGCCTGTTTTATAGCAGTGTCTTCAGAACTGAATCTCCTGAAGTGATTTCATGAAATGTGGTCAGGATTTTAATTAAAGTACATATTTTCATTCATGTATAATTTATATTTCTTGTACTGCAACAGATACTTAACACTATTTTATTTTAATCTGTGCTTTTAGAAGTGTCATGTCAAAACCAAGAGAATTTGCACATCTAATCAAAAATCGTTTTGGAAGTGCTGATAACATAAGTTCTTTAGAAAGTAAGTTCCATTAGAGCAGACTCATTGACTAATGCAATAAATACCGATGTTCATTGAATGTTATAATATTTTTTTAGTTTTGTAGCTGTGCTGAAATCTTCTTTAGTCATCTGTTGTGTTAGTCTGTGTTTAGTAAAATTCTCTCTCCATAGAAGTATTTTATTTTATTATGTTTTATTTTTTTTGTTCTGAAAAGCTTCTGTATGAAAGAAGTCATCTTGTTTAGAAAGTGTAAAATGTAAGGTAACTATGGAATCAATTGAACTACAACTTGATATGCCATTGTTACACTATGCTGTTCCACGGAGCATTGCTAAAGTGAAGCTAAGCTGGGCCATCATATTTAAAAATAACTGGTTTGCTGATTAAACAGGTCTACAACAGTTCTATTGTTTAGGATTTGTTTCTTATTAATATTGACATGCTGATTTAAAAAATGATGCTCTAATTTGTCTATTATGTACAGCTTTTCAACAAAATGACATTTGTAAATCATTAGGCTAAGCAAAAATATAAAGGGTTGATAGGTTACTAATTCTCTGTTTGATCTAATGTTGCCACTTCAGCTTGTTGTGTAACAGGTCCAAAATGCGAGTCTGATAGCTTTTTGGGAGGTTAGGAGGAGAAAAAAAGTACTGAGGGGGAGGAGATATGTGTGTGTGGGGAAAGGGAGAGCAATGGCAGCGAAGTATTTGGAAACAGGGTTGCCTTGCACTTAAGCTCATCCCCAGTGCTATTTAAGGCTCAAAGTTGCAAGCTGAAGTTGTGTGTCTGAATTGATTAGTTGTCTATTAGTTATCTATTGTGTCTGGTTTTAATGTAGTGAGTGGTAGTTTCTGTGAGAATGTATACACGAGTTTGAGTTAACTGTCTTGACAGTTTCTGGTACATTTATGGGGAGTTAGTCATTAAAATGCTACAAAAGAACATAACAGACATTGTAAAAAGTAGAAAAGTCCTGCATGGCTGTGTATGAAAGTGTAATTGTTCCTACTCTGATGTATGGAAGTAAGATCTGGGTACTACAGAAGAAACATAGAAGTCGCTTGTGTGCTGGAAAAATGCGTTACTTACGAGAGGGGCAGGGGTGAGGGTGGCAAGACATGTTATGATTGTGTGAGGAATGAAGATGTGTTGCAGTTGTGTGATGTTAAGCAAAATGTTGTTAGCAAGGTGGAGACTAATATTCTTCGGTGGTTTGGCCATGTTGAAAGAATGAGTGATCAGATGTTTACTAACAAAATCTTTTTAGCCCAAGTGGCAGGAAGGAAAGGCAAAGGAAGGCCAAGGAAGTCATAGAAGGATCAGGAATGTCTGCATGAGAAAAATATTATGAGTATGAAGTATAAAAGATCTTGTGTACGGCGTGTGATAGACGTCAGTGAAGCCCGAGTTGTTTGTCAAGATCGCTGTAAATGGAGAAGTTTGATATGGCAACAGTAAGTAAAAATTATCTGGTAGTTTGTATATATTTTTGGAGCTAACCTCTGAATCTCAGAGAACAGCTTAGGGATATGATATATGTAAAAAGTAAAAAAAAAAAAACTTACTAATGCATACTTTTTGAAGTGAAATTTGGGGACCAGAACAAATCATGGGCACCACAGAAGGTTTGCACTTTTGGTTAAGGCATAGTTGCATTCTCGGCCTCAAAGTACATTTTCTAGATGCTGATTCGAACTATCTCCAGAAAATCTGAGAGCTTTGAGTGGAACTAGGTGAAAGGTTTCACCAGGGTATAAAGGAAATGGAAAGTACCAAGGCAAATGAAATGTCAATACAATGGGCGTCTACAGCTGGACTTTGCACAGAGAGATGCCACAAGAAACACAAACAGAAGTGTAAGAAATGCAATTTTGAAGGGAAATGATAGGAATTTTATAAGCAGGAGTCTAAAAACTTATTAGGTGTTAGAACAAAAGATGTGTATAAATGTTTTAAATGTGATAGGTACATTTTTCCTATTACAATTTTATGCATACTCTGCCCAAAGTGTTACATCATTTTGTAAACAAGTTAGTAAAGTCATGCAATGCATTGATTATGATATGCTTTCCAACATACTAGAAATCATTACTCAAGTTATGAGGATAATGGCTGTAGAATAAATCTAATTGCTATGCCCTGACGTTTGACCCCATTTTGATGATATTCAACAAAACTGGTTAAGTATACTTCCGGAACAACATGATAAAGTTTTGTCTCAATCGAGGCATTTTTACGTAAGTTATAATGCATAAGGGCAATGGAATGAATCCCGCTTTTATGTCCTGACCTTTGACCCCATTTTACCCATTTTCAATAGGAATCGTCTTCAGATGGTCCTATTACATACTAAAATTTCATGGAAATCGAACCATTATACGCAAGTTATGATGCATAAGGTCAGTGTAATGGATTCCACTCCTATGTCCTGACCTTTGACCCCATTTTGCCCATTTTCAATAGGAATCTTCCCCAGATGGTCCTTACCACATACTAAAATTTCATGGAAATCGAACCATTTTTACGTGTTATGATGCATAAGAGCAATGGAATGAATCCCAATGTCCTGACCTTTGACTCCATTTTTCCCATTTTCAATAGTGTTTGCCCTCAGGTTGTCCCCTACCACATACTAAAATTTCATTGAAATCGAACCATTTTTATGCGAGTTATCTTGCGGATGGAAAAACAGACAGACAATGCTGGAGCATATATGCTTCTTCAACCTATGGTTGGAAAGCGTAAAAAAAAAAAAAAGAAATGTACGTGGTAGAGTAAAACAAAAATCATAGTTGTAGTCAGCACTGTAAATTTGTGATATTCTTCCATAGATTTGTGTAATTCCATGTTTTTACGCTTTCCAACCATAGGTTGAAGAAGCGTATATGCTCCAGCTTTGTCCAGCTGTCCGTATGATAACTCACGTAAAAATGATTTGATGTCGAAAAAATTTTAGTATGTGGTAGGGGACCATTAAAAAAAAAAAAAAAAACGCTCTCAAAACAAACCAAGCCTGTTTTTAGAGATTCAAAAGAATAAGTGAGGCGAACATCAAAAGTTTTCAGATTGAACCCTGTGTTTTTAAAAAGAACCAGAAAATTTCAGTGAAATATGATATCTAGTGTGCCATTGACTTAAAAATAATTTCAATTGCTTTTGAAACTGTGAAGAAAACATACCATTATCTGGAGTCATAGAAAAATGGAAAACATACTTCAAATCAAAGAAATTTGTTTGTTCTTTTTTAAATTAAAGAAACCACATTTGTATGGATCAATGCCAAATATGACATGTACATATTTAATTTGCTCATTTTTTCTCATTCTTTGCATATCACATGTGTTTATGTCAAAATTAAGAAGTTGGGGCATGTAATTAAATTATGATGTGAAAAAAGAGGCTAAAGTACTATATATAGAGCAGATGTGTCGAATGATTTCTATGGGCAATAATGATATGGTTGCCATCATCAGCCTATGGCTCCATACATCTTATAAGTTTGCATATTTTCTGAACATTAAATGCTAGGTAAAGAAACTGCATTTGTGCTTTTCATTATTTTTGAAAAAGAAAAGCAAAATTGATGAAAATCTTCCAAATACATGGATACAATGTAAATAGACAAATTCATTGCTCTTTCCACATTTTTTTTTTTAATGAACACACAGCAACCGAAAAATTGTATTTCAACACCGCTGGGAACAAACCCCATATCTCCCGATAACTAGCCGAGTGCATTCGCTTTACCCTATGGTGCCAGCAATCCACGGTATTATGTGTGTTTATCGGTCAGCATCTGACTTCACAAATCTGTAGTGATGTGTTCAGCAACTGAGACATCTCCATCTAGTAGGGCTTAACGGCACAAGCTCTTTAATTATAGCTAATAAATCCAAAGGGTGAGACGGTGAAAATCTGTGGTTCGATCTCAGCGGTGTCAAAATACAATTTTTTGATTGCCGTGAGTTCATTAAAGAAAAACGCATAAAGAGCGATGACTTTGTCTATTTAGCAAAATTGATGACAGTACTACTTAACCCTTTAACTGACTGAAACAAATTAACGTTGGATTAGCAAAATGTGTCAAAATCAGCTCGTAAGAATATGTTCGCTTCTGAGAAGAGGGCTGAAATGAGTGAACCTGTCCATCAGAAAGCCTTGCTTTCCCCTTAGCTTTGTTACTTAAAGTGATCCTTTCGAGTTATGAGTGATACTAATTTTTCTGACATTACCTGCTAAAAGGGCTATAACAATGTCTAGTAACTAAGAAAGTAGAATGAAGATGTTTGAGTCACTTTTTTCTACCTAGTGGTATGATGTCTGTATCAGGGGAACTAGCCCTTTCCCATTATTTCTTGGGCCATGCAGCAAAAGATAAGGAAATAGAAGTGAATACGTATTACCTGTGACCGTTTTACGGTCAGTACTGCTTAGATGAGAGTGCAAAAGGAATATTTTTTTTGCTGTAGCTCTCATAAAACCTAGTAGCTATGTAAGTATTTCTACTTGGAGGTAACACAAGATTTTGGGCACCATTTGGTTGAGGTATATTGGCCACTTAAAATGTTGATATAGGTTTAGCCATTTGTGATCAGTCCACTGAAAAGAAAGAAAGACAGACACAGAGAGAGAGAGAGAGAGAGAGAGAGAGAGAGAGAGAGAGAGAGAGAGAGAGAGAGAGAGAGCAGACTGGAGGTCTCTATAAGCTTTTCAAATTTCTAAGGTGTGCATATTGTAACAATTGAAGTTTGTTAAATTAAGAGAATTAAAGCAGTGAACTGTTCTGATGGAGCACAAAATCAGAGTATATGCTCATAAGTGTTGTGAAACAAGAGAGAGAGAGAGAGAGAGAGAGAGAGAGAGAGAGAGAGAGAGAGAGAGAGAGAGAGAGAGAGAGAGAGAGAGAGAGAGAGAAAGAGAGAGAGAGAGAGAGACTTGCTGTAAAATACATATATTGTTGCTATTATTTGCCAGGAATTATTTTTTGTACAAAGTATTTCCACTGAAGTTATTGGATATTTCTTTCTCCTGTGATGAAAAATTGCCAGTTGATTTTTTTTTTCATTTGTCAAGTTATGACATATGTTAGTTGCATCTCCTATGAATTTAATTTATTCTTCACTTGGGCATAGTATTCAGTGTTTTATTAGTCATACTGGTCAATTTTAGTCTATTTATGACAACAACAACTTCTTCATGTTAAAAAAGTATATATATATTTGTTATGATATGGAATGGATCACTTATGACATCTACTTTCACATGAATCATTCTATGTGTTCTGTGATTAACAAGTACGTACATAAAATACTTAAAAACATGCTGTTTTTTGCATGTTATTGTACCTGTAGTTAAAGTAATCCAAAGGTGGTGAAATACCTTTAATCATTATAAATATACAAGTTAAAATATATATATAGCATTAAAACCACAGAAGATCTTTCGACCCTTTCACAGGGGTCATCATCAGATGTAAGACGTAGTACCCAACAGCAGAAGTCTCATATACCGTAAAACATGATGCCACAGATAAAAACTGAAAAACCAAATAAATTGAACGGTACATACCCAAGTTCCAGGAGGGTGATGCGTATGGTAAGGACCATGCGCATCACCCATCTATAACATCGCCACCTTACCATATGCATTGCCCTCCTGGAACTTGGGTATGTACTGTTCAATTTATTTTGTTTTTCGGTTTTTATCTGTGGCATCATGTTTTACGGTTTATGAGACTTCTGCTGTTGGGTACTACGTCTTACATCTGATGATGACCCCTGTGAGAGGGTGGAAAGATATTATGTGGTTTTAACACTATATATCATACATGAGATCCTTCCGTGAATTCGCGGAATTCCGCTTTTTTCGGCATCATTTTGGTCATTCTCGAGGTCATTGCAAAAATGAAGATAAATTTTTCAGGATTTTTTAGAGAGGGGGGGGGGGGGGGGTCGTCGTTCTATAGAAAAATAAAAAAAGCGGAATTCCGCGATTCCGCTTTTTTGGGGAGTAAAAGAACTAAGCGCTTTCTAGCTGAAAGCGTTGTTTTTGGAGCAGACGCGGGGGGCAAGAAGAAATGTTGGAGGGTGGAGTCAGGAGCTCAATTCGTTTAATGCTGTCAACAATGGATGGGTTGTCAGTCACTTGAGCATCGCAGCGCAAAGGGTGGAAGCTCCGCCCACTTCGTGCGTTAGGGAAACTACTGCAGCCCTTTCCGTGTCTTGCGGGTAATCGCCACTCTGCATTCTATCTATTCTATCAGGGCCAAACTATCCGCTTGATTCTATCCGTGACGTCATCGCCAGAAACTCTCTCTTGTAATTTGCAAATGTACCCGAATGCGTTCCCGCTTTTCTGAGATCGTTCGAGAATTGAAGCTCTCGTGAATCCTCTTCCTACGGAGGATTCCAAAAAATACGGAATCGCCGTAATTATTACGGATTTTCCCGGGATTACGGGTGACTAACAAAAAAATTATGGATATTCAGATTTTCGCTGTTATTAAGAAAGTTTTACTGATTTTGCAAATAATCGACGTAAAAGCCTCTGAACAAAGTTCGTAACACAGCCCCCTTTGTCTTTTTTTTTTTTCTTCTCAGGTGGTGGAATTTGTTTTGCTTGTTTCAAAGTGTGAACAAAAAAAAAAACAAAATGCCCGTCGTGCTTCTTTCGCCGTGTCCCGGGATTACGTCGACCTGAAGCATCTAAATAAAGTTCGTTCTACTCCCTCCCCCCTCCCCCCCGAAGAGAAGGAATTTGTTTTGCTTGTTTGAAAGCTAAGTGGAAAGGTAGAATGGCGCCGCGCCGCGCGGGATTATGTAGGCCTGGCGGGCTTCTTTTGCCGTGATCCGGAATTACGTTGGTTCGGACGTGCTTTCGCTGTTGCCCGGAATTGCTTCTGCCCGATGCCTCTGAACCATGTTCGTGACGAACCTTTTTGGTTTTTTTCTAAGGAGGAGGAATGTGTTCTGCCTGTTTGAAAACTTAGTGGAAAGAAAGCCCGGCGCCCTGCTAGGATAACGTCGGCCCGAAGCCGCTGAACAAAGTTCGTGACGCAACTCTGTTTCTTTCCTTTTTTTTTTTTTTTTTCTAAGGAAGAATGTGTTTTGCATGTTTGAAAGCTAAGTGGGGGGAAAAGCACGGCTTTGGGCCAGTATTACGTCTGCCCGAAGCCTCTAAAAAGTTCGTGACGCAGCTTTCCGTTTTTTTTTTTTTTTTTTTTTTCATTCTTTCTTTCTAAGAAGGAATTTGTTTTCCTTGTTTGAAAGCCAAGTGGAAAGAATGTGTCATGAGAGGCTCAAAAACAGGGTTAAAAACAAGAATTCGGCAGAGAAAATCTCCCCACTTGCTTGATGTTGATGGAGATTCATGTCACCATATTCACAATGCAAGCCATTTTATAAGGTTGCATTGAGAAGTACTTTATTGACTTCTTCAATGACTAAAAACTAAGCTGTGGATATATGTTTCTAATTCTTGCAAGTTTCTAATTGCTTGACTAAATTCACAAACTTTCCTACACAAATACTTTTCACCTCAGGATTTAGCTAGTAAAGATTCACATGTAAGTTTTAAATCTGATTTTTTTAAATATTTCATTTTATTTTGTTCTTAAATCCCTACTTTTCTATTGTGAATATAATAATGTGCTTCACTTTAATATTTACTTACATAATTTACAGAAAATAATTCCATATGGCTAGCGTACTCTTAAATATTGTATATATGCTGTATTTGAATTTCCTCACCGCGTGTTCCAATTTTCCACCCAGTTAAAAAGTTCAGCTTTTTTGTCATCGGCCGGTCTCATGTATGTATATATACACTGAAGTGCCAGAAAAACTGGTACAGACTAGCTTATGCAAAATACATAGCAACGTCACCTATGCGCATACTTGGTTGCGTCCGCCAGTGCGTATATAAAGCGATAGACATCCTTGCCAGCTGTCAGAGCTGTTTTCGGCATGAAAATGACAAGTAATAACGATTTAAGTGATTTTCAACGCAGTGTCATAGTTGGCGCTCGTGAGATGGGCAGAAACGAAGTTCGGATTTTCACGGACGACCTTTGCAAGGGTGTACCGTGGCTACAAGAATTCCGGCAAAACCTCCAACCTACGATACCAGTGTGGCCATAAAAAGACATTGGGTGAACGTGACCGTCGTTGGCTGTCAAGAATCGTTTCAACACTGTCGCGGGTATCATCGGAATTCAATGCTGGAGCCTCAACAAGCATCAGCGTACGGACTGTGCAATGTACCCTGCACGATATGGGCTTTTGGAGCCGAAGCCCAACTCGAGTCCCCTTGATGGGTGAATGACACAGCTATGCGCTTCGCTTGGGCACGGCAACACAGCCACTGCACACTTGATGACTGGAAACAAGTAGCCTGGTCTGACGAGATGCATTTCCAACTGTATCTGGCAGATGGAAGGATTCGTGTGTGGCGCAAACCCCATGAAGCCATGGATCCTGTCTGTCAACAGGGAACTGTACCGGCTGATGAAGGGTCCGTAATAGTGTGGGGTGTGTTTAGCTGGACTTCACTGGTACCCCTGGTACGTTTACAAACGTCTGTGACCAGCCAACACTATGTGCACATCCTTTCTGACGAGGTACACCCGTTCATGTCCTGCATTCATGCTGATGGGTTGGGCCTGTTCCAACAGGACAATGCACCTCCACACAAATGTCCGGATGCCACATTATGGTTAGAGGAGCATTCATCTGAGTTTGGGGTGTTGCCATTCCCACCCAAGTCCCCAGATCTGAACGTGATAGAATACATTTGGGATGCCATGCAACGTGCTATCGAACATAGGAATCCGAGACCTCGGAATACACCTGAATTGTGGAACGCTCTGCAGGAAGTGTGGTGTGCCTTGCCTACAGCATATTTCCAGAAGCTAGTGGAGTCCATGCCCTGTTGTATTTCTGCAGTCCTGCACTCCCGTGGGGGACCTACCAAGTATTAGACTGGTGTACCAGTTTTTCTGGCACTTCAGTGTATATTTTAACTTATGTGTTTATAATGATTACAGGTATTTCACCACCTTTGGATTACTTTCACTGCAAGTATAATATCATGCAAAAAACAGCATGTTTTAAAGTATTTTGACTTCTGTGCATGACGATTTTAAGTACGTACATCTTTTTACTCTTTATGTAGTCTACTGTAGTGAGTTTTTTTGTATTTGGTCATTGTTTTTTGTATTTTATTGAGTGGTACTAATGGTGAATCTGGTATTCCCCCATTCCCTCTTTTTTTTTTTTTTTTTTTTTTTTTTGTATGGATTTTTTTTTCTTGTCTGTTTTTCCAATTTTCAATTATGCACTATGTTTGGTACTGTATGGCTTAACAATGCTGTGAGTCATACAAATGAACCAGTTTTGTTCTATTGTATTATTTCTCCTCCTAAATATTATTTGTTGTTAATAATTTGCCTTTAAAAAGTTTATCGATATGACACTGAAGTAAATTTTGTGTGAGTTTGAGTCAAGAAGTTGATATAATTTATTCCTATATAGAACTTCCTCAAGACGGAACTGCCGATTCTCATTCAAGGAATATTCATGGAAGTGCAACATTTACACATTGCAGGTATGCACCTTTTTATAAACTCCTTCCTCTCTTTTTTTAAAAATGATATATATAATGAGATAAATTAAAGTCATCTAGAGAGTATGCTTCTTTGTTGTTCTTGAGTGATTGCTGGGCTGGATAACCACCTCTTGAAAACTGTTGTGTGCTGTTAGAAATTCCTTTGGAAGATTTCTTACCCTATTTCCATAAGTGATCAAAGTTGCTCTTAAAGTAGCATACATTATAAAAAACAGGAAAATAGGTTAAAAATACATCCCTTTTTCATAACTCTGTGAAGTAAAGTGGCTAAGTGATGCAGTGATAGGAATTTAAATGCTTGGTATTGTATGCTTTTCTTCATACACATTAAGAGCCGTGTGACTACAATATACTAAACTCAATTTATAAGATATTGTAGTTTTGCTTATTTATTCTTGTGATATTTGGCAATGATATGATTACTAATTCCATGCTATCCATCAACATTTACAAATGACCAAGCCACCTGCCCCCTGCTTTACCAAAGGAAAAGCACAGAAAATATTTACTTCCCACACAACATGATGAATCTCCAATGTCCTGGTTATTTGTGTCACAATAGTTCTTGTTACTAAGGTGGTGTATGTCCATTCATTAGGTCTGATATTCCATGTTGAAATTCTGAAGAGGAGTACATCTTTGCCAACCTAAAGTTTTTCAGAATCTTTATACCCACTATGGTGAATTCATTTGTTCATGCTCTCAATTATGCCTATCTGATGGTAACTGTTGTCATCAGTTTGTATATTTTTCTTGAAAGGTAAGTACTAACAGTTCTGATTTTTCATCAACAGAAGTAATTATGTTTTGGAGATTTCAGTATAGATAACATAACCTAGCATCCTTATCCTACTCATACTGATCTGTAAGGTAGAGAAGTAGAATATTTGTTGCATCCTGTAATCATATGCAGTTAGTTGATGTTCTAATAAGTATTTCGTATGTTAGTGACCATAACCCATATATTTGATTTTTGTCTCCCAAATGATCTTCTCTCTAAACTTTAATTTTTCAGTTGTTTAATCTTTGTGCTCATCTGATCATTCATTTGTCCAGGTTTCATCATTATATGTGATCCTTAAATCACGTTATGTTGGCTGGTGCCAGATGTGACATGATCTGCCTACCTGGTAGAACAGTGTAAGAAATGTTGATGAATTTTTCCATGCCGTAAGTTGCTTTCTTTTCATGGAAGACTTGATATGCACCCGGGAAATTGACAGTGTATTACTTGCAGTCAATGGATGCTTTCCTTCTCTTCTCTAAAAGGCAAGCTGTATTAAACAAACTAGGACAAAAAAAAAAAAAAATTCCAAAATTCTAACATGCCCAATTGGGCATGCTGCCCAAGAAAAGTGAAAAGCATATCCACTTTCTCTCTATCTTTCTCTGAACTCACCTATGGGTCATTCCATGTTAAATCAGCCCCCCCCCCCCCAAAGGTATTTTTGACCTGAACCATTTTGATTTTCATTAAACTTGGGGAACTTGCAAGCTTATAAAAAAACTAATCAGTGCAAAATTTTAGCTTGCTACATAAACTACTTCTATAGCTGTAGGACTTTGAATTTACAGGGGTCGGAGATGTCCTAAAATTCCTGAAGTTCCTGATTTTTATTTTTTTGTCCTGAAATGTCCTTATTTTTGTTCTAAATCCTGAAAATTTGAGTGTAATCCTGAAATTTTAAAAATAAATGGTAAACTATGTATAGTGATTCATCATCTAGCGTTTACAAGTACCGCGTAAATAAAAAAATGAAATGAGAGAGAGAGTACTCTATCATTGTGACGTCATCGCCAAGAGCTCTCACTCTTGAAATTAGCGATGTACACAAACGCGTTCCCGCGTTTGTGAGATCGTTCGAGAATCGAAGCTGCTGTGAAGCCGCTTCTTATGGAGGACGCGCATAGATGCTAACCATAATGGAATCTCCATCATTATTACGGATTTCCCCAGGAATTATGGACGACTAACAAAAAATTACTGATATTCAGATTTTCGCTGTTAAGAAATTTTTACTGGGTTTGTAATTAATCAATGTATAAACCTCTGAACAAAGTTTGTAACACAGCTCTTTGTTTCTTTTTCTTTTTTTCTATCTTAGAAGGAGAAATTTGTTTTGCTTGTTTGAAAGAGCGCAAAAAAAAAAAAAAAAAAAAAAAGCACGATGCCGAACCGAGATTATCCCTGCGTGCTTTTTTCGCCGTGGCCCGGGATTATGTCGGCCTGAAGGCTCTGAATAAAGTTCGTGACGCAGCTCTTTGTTTTCTTTTTTTCCTTTTTTTTTTTCCGAGGAGAAAGAATTTGCTTTGCTTCTTTGAAAGCTAAGTGGAAAGAAAGTGGCGTGCTTCTTCGCCGTGACCAAGGATTACGTCGTCCCGGCGTGCTTCTTTCACCGTGGCCCGGGATTGCGTCGGCCCAATGCCTCTGAACCAAGTTCATGATGTACCTCTTTGTTTCTTTTTCTTTTTATCTGAGGAGGAGGAATGTGTTTTGCTTGTTAGAAAACTAAGTAGAAAGAAAGCACGGCGACGGGCCAGGATAGCGTCTGCCTGAAGCCCCCGAACAAAGTTCGTGACGCAACATTGTTTTATTTTTTTCCTTCTTTCTGAGGAGGGGGAATTTCTTTTGCTTGTTTGAAAGCTAAGGGGAAAGAATGCACTGTGCGGGGTCCCGGGATTACGTCAGCCGTTATCATTTGGGGCTTTCTCGTGAACGATGCACAAAATGAGCAGAAATAGTTAGAGTGAAGATTTCTCCCATAATCATAATATTTTCTCGCGATGTTCCTTCTGACATTTCAGCTTAAAAATGGAGGAAAGAGTTTCCCAAAACGGAAGACGGTCGAAGCGAAGATTTCTCCTGTAATCATAATAGCCCCCCCCGTGATGCTATGACTATCCTGTGTTGTTGTTAAGTGTTCATCATCATCATCGTCCACCATTATCAATCACTGCTGGATGAAGGTCTCCCCAAGTTTCTTCCACAATGGTCTGTCTTGTGCCAGTCTCCTCCATGTTACTCTTGCATACTTTTGAATTTCATCCACCCATCTACCGTGTGGTCTTCTTCTGGGTCTTTTCTTGTCCCTTGGAATCCAGTCTAAAATTTCGGCTGTCCATCCATGGTCTGTCCTTCTGGCAATATGTCCAGCCCATTGCCATTTCAGGGATTTTACTCTGATCATGATGTCTTCCACTCTTGTCATTTTTCTGATCCACAAGTTCCTCTTCTTATCTCTCCTGGTTACACCAAGCATGCATCTCTCCAGGCTGCTTTAAGTTGTCTGCAGTCTTTGTATCTCTCTTTTAGTTAAGGCTCACGTCTCTCCTTCACCATACGTAAGCACTGGAAGGATGCATTGATCAAACACTTTTCTTTTAAGACATAATGGCATATTGCTCTTGAAAATTATGCTGTTTCTTCCAAATGCTCTCCAGGCAAGTTTTATACGCCGATTAATTTCTTCATCAATGTGACCCTCATTTGATATCTGCTCTCCAAGATAAATGTAGGTATTGGTTATCTCCAGCTTTTCCCCATCAATCAAAAAATCTTCATTTCTTGTAAAAACATTGTACATCACTTTTGTCTTCTGAAAGTTCATTTTTGATCCCACTTCTTTACTCTTGTCAGCAAGTTTGTGGATCATACTCTGCAGCTCCGATGGGGTAGTTGCAAAAATGACTATGTCATCAGCAAAACAAAGGTGAGTTAGATAATCTCCATTAATCTTTATACTTTTGTTTTCCCAGTTCAGTGGTTGAAAGACATTTTCCAAAGTGACATGAAAGAGTTTGGGAGATATCGTGTCACCTTGTCTCACTCCCTTTCCAAGTTTTATGGGTGCTGTATTCTCAAATAGCAGAATCTATGCACTTGCATCTTCATAGATGTTATAAATAATAATAATGCATGCATCTTCAATACCACAGCATTTCAAAGCCATTGCTACTGCTGATGGTTCACCGAATCAAAGGCTTTTTCATAATCGATAAAAGCCATGCATACAGGAAGTTTATATTCCCTCGCTCTTTCAATGAGTTCTTTCAGTACGTGTATATGATCTATAGTGCTGTAGCCACTCTTGAATCTAGCTTGTTCTCTCTGTTGAGCCATGTCCAGTGTCACCTTCAAGCAGTGTGAAAGAACTTTAGTGAAGATTTTATAAGCTACTGATAGGAGGCTAATAGGTCTGTAGTTCCTGAGATCCTCAATGTCACCTTTTTCATGTAGCAGGATCATTGTAGCATTGCTCCAATCCTCAGGAATCTTCCTTTCATTAAGGCACTGAGTGAAAACTTGGGCGAGTACTGTTTCAATTTCTCCACATGCCTCTTGTATGATGTCCACGGTAATTCCATCTTCTCCTGGAGCTTTTCCCTGTTTCATGTTCTTGGTTGCATGTGCAAGTTCTGCTGGGAAGACTAGAAGAACTCTTGTACTGGTACCTTTCGTAATGTCAGTTCCAATTTAAAGGTATTATGTTTTTTAAGGTTGGTCAGGTCAATACACTTAGTTTGCTTTATGAGCTTGCCACGCTCGAGTTTAGCATTGAGGTGCATGTTGCATCTTACCATTCTATGGTCACTACCTGTGTTGAACTTGTTCAGCACACTACAGTCTTCCATGGCATATTTCTTGTTACACATAATAAAATCAATTTTACTTGTCAGTCCATTGGGATGCCTCCATGTCCATTTCCTTTGCGGCTTTTTCTTGAAAAAGGAGTTCATGATGAAAAACTCTTCTGCCTCTGCAAACTCTACGAGAGTATTTCCATGCTGGTTTCTGTTACTGTGACTGAATTTACCTACTGAAGTTTCGTTCTGTTGCCCTATTTTCGCATTGAAATCTCTCATAATGATCTTCAAGTGCTGCTTGCCTGTATTATTTAGATGACGAATTGCCTCATAAAATTCTTCAATCTCTTCTTCAGGATGACTTGTGGTGGGTGCATAAGCTTGAATAATCTGCGACTGGTATCTTCTTGAGAGTTGAATAACAAGTCATGCAGCTCTGTCAGAGGAACTTTCAACTTCTACAACTTCATCCTTCAGTTTCTTGTTTATTATAAATCAAACACCACTAGTTCTGCCAGTATCTGTCCCATGATAGTAGAAGAGATGTCCACTTTTCAGTTCAGTGAGATCTTCTCCTTACCTCACTTAGCCCAACGATGTCCCACTTGATCCTTTGTAGGTCCTCTTCCAATTCAAGGAGCCTTGAATCAGAAGATAGAGAGCGTCCATTGTAAGTAGCTAAGGCCAGCATCAGATGGCAACCTAGTCTGGTCCTCCAGTGATTCGTAGCACCCTCTGCCTTCATGTCGCACTGGCCGCTGCCTTGGCCAGGTACATTCCATGTGCCTGAGGGCCAAGTTAGAAATTGTGTAAGCATCTTTGTGGGGATTTGGCCGTAACTCACCATGCTGGCCAAACGGGTTGGTGAGTGTGGGATAGCATTTCCTCTAATCCCGATGGTATAGTTATACCGTTATTAGTGGTCATCAGAGCCCCTTTAGTGGGAACAGGATGCACCATGAGTAGGTGGGGTTGACATTTGTTAAGGAGAGGCTGTAGTATGTTGCGCATCACCTGACCTTATGTTAAGTGTTACATACGACTGTATTTTGAAGAAATTCTGACTGAAAAGTGAATTTCTGCTGCACTCAGAAGTTGCTAACATAGGAATTAGGATGGAAAAATCTTCCTTTTCTTCACAATGGACCATTCGTCCAAGATGAGTTCCGCGTTCAAATCCCGGTGAAGCATGGATGTTGTGTTTGTCTTACTGCACTGGCTCTCTCCCTTCCCTGGAATCAGTGACCCTAAATTCGGGATGAGTGATTGCTTATAGCCCATTAAGTTGCTCACTGTAGTCGTTAAACCTAAAATAAAAAAATCAAAAAAAAATCTTGGCAAATATTTTTCCAGCTGCTGTTGTTAGTGACAATGTTATGGACAAGGTGGAATTGGAGTTTGCCTTATATCAAATTGATGAATTGGAAGAAGGTGTTTCAAGTAGTCCTACAATTGATAGTGCATGGTCAAACATTTTGAAAATGACTGGTGCAATTGGTGCAAAAAAGTATGAAGTTTTACCACACCTGATAGATACTATTGTTGTGCCACACAGTAATGCAACTGCAGAAAGAAGTTTTAGCATTGTCCGTACGAGTCAAACAGAATTTAGGCCAAACCTAGCCACTGAAACTTTAGGGGTGTTGTTATGTTAGCCTTAAAAGTGAAAAAATTCCTGCTAACAACTGGGCAATAATTTAGATAGCTTTTTAGAAAAAGAGAGAGATTTCCTATCTGAGGTTGAGAGACCCGAACCCTCAGCGCGCTGTGCCTTTTGTCAGGTGAAAAAGAAGAAGATAAGATATTTGGGAACAGATTTCCCTGATAGAACAGCATGAAAGAAAAGTACAGAAATATTAGAGCAAAAGGAGTATATGGTTTCCCGTTAAGTATTGAAGTTGTAAGCTACCCTACATACTTACCTGCAACAAATCAGTCAGAGCAAGTTATCCTGCAGACAACGCCAGGCAGCAGGGAATCGGGGAAAGGACAGGGAAAAGGGGTGCCTAAAAAAAAGAAAAGAACCACACAAGAAAAATCCTACAGATAAACACCCAGTTTTCTCACAAAACCCTGTGTTGCAAGGCACCTTAACTCACACAGTTGTCGTTTGCTCAGTTCCCGTGTAGGAGTCGGCTTTTCACCTCGCTTCTCAGGAATTTTTCGTTTTTTTTTTTTTTTTTTTTCACTGGCTGGAGGGGAGTTTGGTACTTTATTTATTTTTTTAAACCATAGTACCGTGTTTCTGGGCCAGTCTCATATATGTGGACTGCAATATTTCTCTTTGCAAAACAAGTTCGGCCCCTAAAAGAGCCCTTTTTTTTTTTTTTTTTTTTTTTTTAACAAGATTTCTTCACATGTGTGAAGTATTTTTGTAAAACAGAGTACGGCCCTTAAAAGAGCCCCCCTTTTTTTTTATTTAACGAGATTTCTTCCCATGTGTGAAGTATTTTTGCAAAACAGAGTACGGCCCTTAAAAGAGCCCTTTTTTTTTTTTTTAACAAAAATTCTTCTTATGTGAAGAATACCCTCCGTACACTAGTCCCAATTATTGTTATTTTTTTTGCTGGGGTAGCTGTGAATTGGGTTCATTTCTGGAACTATTCAAGATAGCTTTTGGCCTTTTATAACTGTCAGTTTCATTGACAGTATAGTTAATGGCCTCTCTGACTAGAGGATTAGGATGAATCTTAGCTTTTTCATAGTATCTTTTAGCTAAGTCATACATCGTGTAATGGATAGAATTAATATTTAGCATGCTTCGGATAGCATGGTTTGAAGTTCTTCCATCAAGTCCAACCATATAACGTAGGGTTTTATTTTGAAATGAGGTAATCTTATTATTCTGCTGTTTGTTGCAGTTACCCCAGATAGGACAGGCATACGTAATAACAGGGCTGATACAGGCTTTCCATATCAAAGTTTTGTTTTTCCTGCTAAGCCTTTTATTTTTTATTATTGGCTGGAGACTTCCTCTGATCTTAAGAGATTTGGACAGAGTTTCTTTAATATGCTTGTTCCAGTTTAGGTTGTGGTCCATAAAAAGTCCTAAATATTTAACATCATTTACCCAAGGTATTTTTTTTTATACATTTCTATTTCAAAGTCTGGATTGTGATTGCATTTAATCCTAGAAAATAGAATTGCTTGAGTTTTTTCAGTATTGATTTTTATTTTCCAATCTAAGAAATATTTCTCAAGTTGTTCAACATAATGTTGCAACATGAAAGTTGCTTGATTTTTATTTTTGGAAGTATAAGCCAGTGCGGTGTCATCAGCATAGAGAGCTGTAGTCAGATTCCTGTTATTATAGTTGGGAAAGTCTGACGTAAAGATAGAGTACATCGTTGGTGCGAGTACACTGCCTTGCGATACACCAGCTTCGATTTTTTTTTTAACGATTTTTTCCCATTGATTTTTACACAGAATGTTCTGTTAGTGAGGTATGATTTGATTATATGTATAATCCAGGGTGGGAAATCATGTGCTATTAGCTTGTAGATAATTGCCTCATGTGGGCATTTATCGAATGCTTTTGCCACATCCAGAAATATGGCTGCTGTGTGTCCTTTTTTTATTATTCCTTCAGCACATTTTTCAGTTATTCTAGAGAGTTGGTGCACCGTGGAGTGTTTATCTCTAAAACGTCCTTGAATAAATGGAATTACTGGGAATTCCTCACAGAATTGTTGCATTCTAATAAGAATTATTTTTTCAAAGATTTTTCCCATGGTTGGGAGCAACAAAATCGGTCTGTGATTTTCAGGAATTGCCGGGTTTTTACCTGGCTTGGGTAATAGTATTACCTCTGCTGTCTTCCAAACATCAGGGAAATAATTTAATTTAATGGCACAATTGTATATTTTAGTAAGGGTTTTTAGAAAAATACTAACATTTCTGCATTTATACCAATATTTGATTTAATTTACATGCCAGGTCTGCCAAAATATGTCCTGAAATTGTCCTGAAATTTGAGAAAAATTGCATCCTGAATTTTTTCTTTTTATTGCTCCTACCCCTGAATTTACAAGCCATTTTTTTTGTCTACTATGCCTGTCACAAATGACAATAGCTGTAAACCTAAATGGTCAACAGAGCTCATATTGGGCCCATTTAGAAGCTTATTAAGTGAACTTTCTTTTGAGATATCTCAGAATCATATTATGGGCAATTTAGTTTTCAATATCATCAATTTTGACCTTTCATTTCTCAAAACACACCCCATTGATTTTATTAAATAACGCAGGGAGAGAGCCTCCGAGTAATAAGAAAATTGACTGGGAAATAAAAAACCTTACTTCTTTTCAAACATTTTATCTTGTAAAAGGCTAAATTTTGTTAACTTGCCCGAATGGGCATGTAAGAAAATAAATACTTGCCTAGGCAGAATGTTTACATACCCTGGGATGTCGGGCAGCATATATAATTTTTAAGCCCTGGAACAAACCTTAATTCAGAGTTTAAGAAAAAAAATGTGAGATGTTTATATCCTGTCCAAACTGATAATTTATTTTAGTGATTAGCCAAAGCTATTAATTGAGATTTTTGCCTTTTGCAATTCTTGCTATCATATGTCCAGATGGTTTTGATTTTAATTTTCCTGGGAATAAAGAATATCTTTCTACCTATCTTATTTATGTATTTATTTTGACTGCAAACTCTTGAAAACAGATTAATATTCCCCAACAATTCCACTATCATCTATGACTGTGCCTGTAATTGTTTCACCTTCATAAAGTGCTTAGAATGCTCCAGATTTTGAAACTAATTACAGCTTATGGTTCAGATGATGAATTTCCTCATTCAGAAATTTCGTGCACCAACACTAAAACTTGCTTTATGTCCTCAGTGTATTCTTATTGACATTTTCAACAGAGTTTATTCTTCCCAACATGCTTGGAAACTTACACATATTTAATTTACTTAAATAAAAGAAATAAAAGAATTGTGTCATTGGCATGTTAACTGGAATTTATCAGTTGTGTTGGGATTTAGGAAAAGTTCCTTAGGATTGAAGGGTTGCTATTACCGTAATTTCCGTCATATTATCCACCAGCATATAATCCGCAGCATATAATCCGCATATAATCCGCAGCCCGTGAAATTCACACACACACAAAAATTTCCTTCACATAATCCGCACCGCCGTATAATCTGCAGACCGTGACATTCGGGGGAAAAAAATCGGCGTATAATCCACACACCATAGATGTTTATCCGGAAGCGGAATTTCCAACAGAAAAGTTGGTCGCCCAGAAGTTTGATGCAGTAGGTAAAAAAAAAAAAACGATCTTACTAAATAAAGAAACTCATTTTTAAATGTTCCTTTTTTGTATACCGTAATTTTTGGGCTAAGAGCCGTGGCCCTTATGCCGAATTTGTTTTTGATAAGACTGTTTCTGCCCTGACTTTTTTTTTTTTCTTTTCATGCAGATGCTTAGTAAATTTTTAAAAACGTCTTTTTTTTTCACAAACTTCACTGTGATTGCCCACCCCTTCTACTCATACATTAGACACCTCTATTGAAAGATAACTCCGGTGTCCTGATGTTGATTCAGAAGAGAAAGTGGGGGAGGATGGGGAAATGCTCGCGTAGGTCTTAAGGTTAGGAGGTTTGTTTGCGAAAGGAATGTCTGACTTAAATGCCCTTTGCATGGGGGAGTGGGGGAATCACATCCCATGGCTGTGGCAGTAGCATAGAATGTTAATAGAAGGGGGATGGAATAGGGACATAAGCACACTAAGCATAGAATGTTAATAGAAGGGGGATGGAATAGGGACATAAGCACACTAAGCATAGAATGTTAATAGAAGGGGGATGGAATAGGGACATAAGCACACTAAACATAGAATGTTAATAGAAGGGGGATGGAATAGGGACATAAGCACACTAAGCATAGAATGTTAATAGAAGGGGGATGGAATAGGGACATAAGCACACTAAGCATAGAATGTTAATAGAAGGGGGATGGAATAGGGACATAAGCACACTAAGCATAGAATGTTAATAGAAGGGGGATGGAATAGGGACATAAGCACACTAAGCATAGAATGTTAATAGAAGGGGGATGGAATAGGGACATAAGCACACTAAGCATAGAATGTTAATAGAAGGGGGATGGAATAGGTACATAAGCACACAAACCAGTAGCGTGACGTCCGAGGCTTCTGTGGAGAGCGCGCTCAGGGTATCTCTTTCGTTGGCTGCAGCATACAACCTGCAGGAACGTTGATTTTATTAGGTTGGGGAGACTGAGTTGATGAGCTGAAGGCACTTCCCTGAACAAAAGCTTAAGAACATGAACAATGCAAAAGCCTGCCCCAGGATGATTCCATTAGCAGTGACCTATTCCAAACAATACTGGCGGGACGGAAAGACAAATTCTGTTCACTCTTCTTGCTTCATCTGGCATGCGATACAGGTTGTTTCTTGACTCTGTGCTCCTGAGTTTTGCTTAGATTTTAATTTTTTTATTGACTGACGATTGTGGAAGTTTAAGGTTTCGGCTGGAAATGCTTTCTCACTAATAAGCGCTGTAGCATTATCATCATTATCATCTGATGTTAACAATGGGTAATTAATACTTGGCTGAAGATAAAATCTTTTCACAAACGCAAAAGAAAAAAAGAAGGGAGAGCTTTCTCATTCATGTAAAAGCGTAGCTCAACGCGAAGTCTGAGTGCACACGCAGAAATGAAAGTAGGTCAAACCACTTGAAAGCAAGACACTGCTGTTTCGAAGTGGTTGGCGGGGAGACAGCGAGCACGTGCGAGGCAGCTAGTTAGAGGAAGCGTGGGAATAATAAGAAATGTGTTACTACCCCATTTAGCAGCTGCATAGAATACAGAAAAGCAACTTCATTCTAACAAAATCATCTGTAGATGAGAAAAAAAAGCATAACGAACATAGAAGGAGCATATTATTATTAAAGAAAACATTAATTGAAAGCATTACAAACGATAATTTATAAGTTAATTACTTCTAAGACGGATTCTTTGCGGTGAACAGAAAACCATCCTGTATCAGACATCCACATTGAATGGAATGCAGACAATTGTGCGGTTTTACGAGCAACGCAATATTCTAATGGGAGTCTTAAGATAAACTGTGATTTATATTGATTACATAAATGGTTTTGAGCATTTAACAAAGGTAAACAAATAACATCATTAGCATGATTAATAAAAAATGTATAAATAAAAGCTTTTACCAGGAAGGTAAGGATGATAATTTAGATTTCTGAGCAGCATCACAACTTCACAGGTGCAGCCCTTATGGCAACTTTTGCTTCCAAGATCGCAAAATTTCTCGCTTGTGGCTCTTAGTCAGAAAATTATGGTATATGTATTTTTATCTCCGGACAAAGAAAGATCAGTGGTGTGGCATCCATAGAGCACAAAATTTAATCATGAAGATGCAAAATTTGATTTTGATCTGATCATTACATTGTGCCAATAACAAAACGCTGACTCAGAACAAGTCACAGAAATTCACATAAAAGTAAAAAAAATTCTTACAGCAATAAAGGAAAAAAACTTGCACATCAGAAAATAAATACTTCATTGAAAGCCTTCAAAATCTGATTCCTCAGAATCAGAATGAAACATATGAAGGTATTCTTCTGGTAAATTGGGGCAGCTTTGTTCTTCTTCATCAGTGCTGCAATCACTTTTGTCTCTCTGATTTTGATCTGGATTCCAACCAATGCCTGATTTTCTGAATGCAGTTTTTATAGTTTCTGGTGAAATGTCATCCCATGCTTTTTCATCCAGACTGCAACTTCTACGTAAGTTGCTCGTCATATATTACCGCTCTTGGTAAATGTGTGCAATCCTTCCGTCATCTAATTTTCCGCACTTTGCACTTAAAAGATTTATTAACGCCAACATTCAATGGCTGCAGCTTTTTGGTAAGACCACCTGGAATAATACATAACTATGCTGAGACGTTTTTGCAGGCTTTTTTTTATTGAATCCTGAATGTGCGCTGTCATGGAGTCCATGATGAGCAGCCCATTTGGTTGGAAAAAGGATCCTTTCTGTTTTCGCCATACAGAATTAAGCCAAGTAAGCATTGTTTTATCATTCATCCATCCTTTCTCGTTCACCTGAATGGATATGCCTTTTGGAAATTCACCCTTGGGAACAGTTTTCCGTTTGAAAATTATCATTGGCTCCAATTTTTCGCTGTTCGATGCACACGCCAATACAACTGTAAATGATGTTTTTTCATTTCTTGAAGTTTTGATTGCCACGAACATCCACAGTGCGATTCGGCGGACAATTAAAACAAAGGGGAATTTCATCCTTTTTTTATTATTTGATTAGGTTGCAAATTGCCTTTCTTGATAGCATTTGCAGCAAATATTAAACAATCTTTAGATTTTCTCTCCCAGTCATCGGGAAGCCTTTGTCCAATAGTCGTACGCTTCCAAATTCATAAGTTTTTTGGTGCATGAAGCAACAACACCACACAGGTCTTCCTTGAAAATTTGTCAAGCCCATTTCTTGTGCAATTGCTCGAGCCTTCATATGAATTTTAACTGTCGACACAGGTAAATCAGCATCACGTTGGAAAGTTACCCACCTCAGAAAGTTTTCTTCTAATATGGGCCAACTTGGCATCCCATGTCGATTAGTTCTTTGCTGTTGGTTACCTTTTCCTAGACTTTCTTTGTTTTTCCTCCATAGCCTCACGTTGCTCTCATCAACTAGGAATATTTTTCTCGCTTCACAATTACCTACTTCTTCAGCTTTGCCTACAACTTTAAGTTTAAACTCAGCACTGTAACTGCAACGTTTCCTTTTCAAGGACATCATAAACAGCAAGGAAGAAAAATATTACCATAGCAGCAAAGACGGTCAAAACAGCGAAGGATGAACTAAACACAAGGCACAGTTCACATGACATCCAGAACAAGGAACTTTGAAAGGAAGAATGCATAGGTTCACGCCAGGGCTGGGGGTTCTTGCGGGGAGTGCTGTACGTACGTTTCCATTGGCTGCTTCCCAAAAACAGAGAGCACAAGCAGCCAGTGTTTACCTTCTCAACAATAGAAAATGACTCCCCACAGCTTCGTCGATCTTTCCTTGTGACACTCCTTCCCTTCCCCCTTCTCTCCGCTACATACGAACTCCTGAACTGAAAAAAAATTTACGGAGAGAGTTCCTTTTCTAATTATACACTCTCTCCTTCACAATTAGCAGGCGAAATTAAAAAAAATTGAAGGGCTGCAAAAAACTTTTTTTTTAAATCGGCGTATTATCCGCATCGTTGTATAATCCGAAGAACCTGAATTTTTAACTTTTTTAGCAGATAATCCGCGGATTATACGATGAAAATTACGGCACTATTCCTTTATTTAGGGAACATATCTAATCAGACTGAATGTAACAACTACTATTGTATCAGATTGCTGAGTGAGCCAGCAAAATATTCGGAAAGATTACTGATAGGTATGAGGCTTGAATTCACAGATGTAGGATATAAAGTGGTTTTTTATATGCCTGATAAGGGCTGTACGAATGAGATTTTATATTACATATGATGTTAGAAAAGTATTTGTGTGTTAATAAAGTTTTTGCTACCTTTGTAGATTTGGAGAAAGCTTATGAATGAGTTAACAGGATGCTTGTGTGGAAGGTCTGGAATAATTACGGTATAACTGGGAATCTGCTTGAATGTTTGAAAGCAGTGTATGCTGGCAGTAGACTGTGCATAAATATAAACAGTGTTTTATCAAATTGATTTTCCATTGGTGCAGGAGTTAGGTCAGGTGGTGTGATTTCATCATAGATGTTAGTTATATTTATGGATGCATGCACGATACCAAAATATTCAGTTTTGGTTAATGTGTTTGAAATTTCTGTGTGGGCAGGTTGCTGTAGACTGATGACACAGTCCCATTGGTTGAGAGGCAAAAACTAGTTGTAGCGTGTGTTGCCCATTCTGAACAAAGAGTGTGTGAAATTTGAACTGAATACAAGTAGGGAAAAAACCAATGTGATGGTTAGTAACTGAGTACAACGAAATTAGTCTAAATGGTACAGCAGTAAATCAGGTGAATGAGATTGTGTATCTATTAAGCATGATTGACAAAGAAAACAGCTTAGATGGTGAAATCAATGGGCGAGTGAATCCAGCTTCAAAACTTATAGTGGCTTTAAGGGGATTTCACAGTGATAGGTTGTCAAAAAGTCCTGAATAAGCATGTGTTAAAGTGTGTTTGTTCCTACTTTGACATGTGGTACTGAAACCTGGGGACAGGGGGCTAAGGAATGACTTATAATGATCCGATTTATTGGTGTCAAAGTAAGAAATCACACGAATTTCACTCCACAAGCTCTCTCCGTCAACGGACGGCTTCACCAGGAAGTTACATAGAGAATACAGAATCAAAATTGTAAACAGAACGTAAATTCTAATATGACAAATGAAATCATGCGTGAAGACTGCACACATAAATAACCACAGAACGTGGTGAATACAATATGTTAAAAGTTAATGCAAAAGCAAAAAATGTAAACTTTAGGAAGAAACTAAAATCATGAAGTCCATCTTGCGATGCTTAGCAGATGGTTCCAAGCTACCGGTAGTTCGAAAGAGACATATGTGTTGCATACATCCTGCCGCATTAATATTTCAACTGTTTCCCTTATGGCAGCTGTTCTTGCGTCTCCATATGGTGTGATCTTCAAGATATTCTGCCATTGGGGTTGAGCCTGATGGTTAGCTACTTCTTTGGCAAGGGATGTAGAAAGCTTCTTTTGTGCAACGTCCCTCTTGTGCTCAATTCATTCTCTCTTCAAATGACCTTTTTTGTGAGACCTACGTAAAATTTAGTAGAGGAGTCTGGGTATAACAATGGGAGGCAATAAATAAATAAATACATCGCTCTTTCCACGTTCCAGAAACACACAGCAACCGAAAAATTGTTTTTCAGCCGCTGCTGTGGAATTGAACCACAGAACTGTCGATATCTAGCCGAGTGCGTTACATTTACACCACGGTGGCCAACAATCCACGGTGCTATGTGTATATTTAAGTCAGCTTCTGACATCATAAATCCGTAAGATGGGCTCAGCTACTGAGACATCTCCATCTGGTGGGCATTAACGGCACTGGCTATATATATATATATTATAGCAGTTAAATCCAAAGGGTGTTGATCCAAGGTGAAAATCCTCCTAATATGTGGCGACAGTAAATAAATAAATAAATACATCGCTCTTTCCACGTTCCAGAAACACACAGCAACCAAAAAATTGTTTTTCAGCCGCCGCTGTGGAATTGAACCACAGAACTGTCGATATCTAGCCAAGTACGTTACATTTACACCACGGTGGCCAACAATCCACGGTGCTATGTGTATAGCCCACATCTGCCCACATCTGTGAGCTTCAAGTGCCATTACCTCTTGCTGTGCTGAGGACGATTGCCATGGGTTTAGAAGCTTTTAGGCCGACATCCAATCCTTTCTTCTGGAAGTGATTTTTAATAAAATAAGATATTTATGCACGCAGTCTTCACGCATGCTTTCATTTGTCATATTAGAATTTACGTTCTGTTTACAATTTTGATTCTGTATTCTCTATGTAACCACCTGATGAAGCTGTCCGTTGACGGCGAAAGCTTGCACAGTGAAATCTGTGTGATTTCTTACTTTGACACCAATAAATCAGATCATTATATTTATAATTAGTTTTTCTGGTGTTAGCGTCCCACAATCTATATATAAGGAATGACGTGTTTTGATCATGTGCATGAAAATGTATTGCAGGTATGTTATTTGAAGAAAAAGTGTTGTTGGTAGGGTGGAAACAAATATTTTGAGGTGATCTAGCCCTGTTGAAAGAATGAGTGAAGAGGTGATAAGTAAGAAAAATTATTCAGCCTGTGTGGTAGGAAAGAAAGGTGGAGAAAAGCAAAGGAAATCATAGGAGGACCACATTTAGAAATGTTTGCAGGAAAAAAAGATAATGAGTATGGAGTAAAAAAGTCTTAGGTGAGATACGTGATGAATGACAGTGAAGTTCATGTTGTGTGCCAAGATCAGTGTAAATGGAGACATTTGATACATAATATGTAAGTGGAATTTAAGACCTCCTGTAACTTTGGTTTGGCAGATTATCTCTTAGAAACTAATCTCTGAATCTAAGAGAATAGCTTAGTGATATGTATGTATGTAAAAAATTATTTATCCTGTTCTTGAAATAATTGTCTTATAGCATTGATATTTGTTTTACTTTAATTGTGGGTAAAGCAGTTAATAAACAGCTATCTAGCTAATCAGGTGCATTTTAATCTCCCCGATGATTGTCAGAATGGCATTGATTCAAATTGATCAACAGGTGATATTCATCCGTTTTCACCATATTAGGAATACAACTATAAAATATAGTAAATAACAAAATACAACATTTTCATCATGTTAGAATACTGGATATTTCATAAAACTCGAGTTGTGGCTCTTTATGTTATGAAAGCTTTTGGTAAAAACTGACATCAGAAACATACAAATTAATTCCAGCAATATAATATTTCACTCCTCACACTTGTTCTTACTTGTTCTTTGGCTTCCTTTTTCTGTTTTTCTTTCTTTTTATTTTCTTTTGGTTCTCATGAAACACATATGCAAACTGCATTTTTCCTTTACATGGTGCTAATGATTGCTTCTGTGACCTAATTTTTTTCTTTTGTGTATCAATTAAACCTTTTTTTTTTCTCTGAACACCTCTGATATTATCAACCACAAGTTCACCCAACCTTGCTCCCACTTTGGGATTGTCCACTGAAATCACTAGTAAAACTTCTTGATTCAGTGCAAAAAGAGGAGTTTTCCTGTTTGACAATGTGGCACTCACAGAGTCTCTTCAGTGCCTTTCCCTTAGGCAGATTTATGAATCTTGTACCATTGCTACTGTGGTCTGCATTTTTGAGACTTATCAGTCTTTATCCCACCTCCTGCAGTTTCCACATTGTCCTGTGAGAAGCGCAGCTACCCAATATCAGTTTTGTTTCCAGTTGTTGAAGTAAAGCACTGAAAGCGTAGCTAAGGAAGGGGTCCTCAGGTACGGAGCCCTCCCCTTGAGGGAGGATTAAGAATGAATTTAGAGCAATATTATTAAGAGCTTAGAGGCTTATGATTAGCTAGAGGCTTTCACCAGTGAACCAAATCCACTGACCCCCTCCCAAGAAATTTCTGGTTATGCCACTGTGCAGCACTAATCATTTTGCTAACTTATTCATTCCTGCTGCATCATAACTGTGAACTTTCATATCCAGTTACATCTTCCAAGAAAACCACAATTCTCATCTGTTTGATTCTGTGGTAAATCAACCACTTTGAGTAGTTCCACATCTTAAAATAGTGAAATGAAATTGATCAAGAGACTATGTAGGTTTTATCTTTTGTAATCAATTATCTATTAAAAAATATCTTCATTTGCTATACAGAACCTCACATCCACTGACCAACTAGCTAAAAAGGTAACCTGTCCTGCAAATTTAATGAAAGTTTGTTGAAGGAAGGTAAATTTTTACAAGTTCTTAATTTTTGTTTTTGTTTTAGGACAACCTGAAGTGCTTTATTTTGAAGTATTATTCTTCAGATTCTCTTTATTTCACATGATTTTAATACCATTTTTAGTACAAAATACACATCAGATGATGAAAGTTCAAGCTTAACATCTGGGTCTGGCCAGCTGGCTATTGGTGGGAGTTTTGCAAGCCCACATCATCAGCAGCAGCATCTTCAACATCAACATCAGGTCCCTGTGCAGAATACACCTCCAGAACCTTCAGTAACTCCAACAGTTACATCTCCTCATGTTGTTGATTTTGAGCCAATTCTTCAGGAGTTGAGAGAAAAAGAGAAGAGTGCCACCATCTTGCTGAGGAAGTTGAAGCACTTAAGGTACCTTTCATTTGTAACCAAGTTGTAGCATAATGTTAAATATTTCTTTTGGTGTGAATATTTGCTTGTTGTGATGAATGTTGTTTACCTTATCTATCAAAGGCATAAGATACCTTAGTTATGAACAAACAAGTAACATTGACAGCTGAGGTATGCTTTGTGGAATAGAGAATCTTAACTTTTCAGTTGGTGAAAAATATTATCTGTCAGGGCTGATAGAATACAAGGGCTGGGTCACTCCTTTGAAGAAATTTTGCCGCCACGGATCCCCTCAGTGGTGACTGATGACCTGTTTCTGGCGTCACTGTGTTGGAACTCGGGTTGGAAACGTGAAGCTCCCGTGAAGGGTCTCTCTACTTACGCTGTATTCTTTCATTTGCTTTGTGTGGATAAGTATTCAGCTCTTAAAATTTGCTCTTAGAGAAATCGTTTAGTTAGTTTACATTGAAATACTTATAACAATGTCGAGTTGTGCTGTGGCTACTTGTAAGAATCATTACAAAACAACTAAAGGTTAGTCTCAGTGTATTGTGTACCATGCATTTCCCTTGAAAAAATCCAGATTTGGTGAAACAATGGCCGAACAAGTGCTATAGGTCAGACTCTGTGAATGTAGCGAATACTAGAGTTTGCAGCGAACATTTTCATTCTTCCGATTACGAAGATGATTTAAAAAATCGCCTACTTGGACTCCCGGAGAAAAAAATACTGAAACAAAACGCGGTGCCTATCCTGAATCTGCCGAACTGTCAGCAAAACGGACACTGTGTCACTCCACGATGTAACAGAAAGCGCAAACGAGATACTTAAAAAAGTGCTTCCGATCGAATGGATAATTTAAGTCCGAAAAAGGTTTGTGTGCAAGAAACGCAGGATCTCTGTTATGAAGTTGATGAAACATCAGGTGATATCAGTTGTTCTTCCTGTATCAAAATAACGGAGGAAAATAGATTGCTGCTTGAAAATGTTGCATCCCTTAAAAAAGAAATTCAACTTTTAAAACTGGAGAGAACCAAGGAGTTAAAAATGAAAGCTAACGGAAGACGACAGAAAAAATTACGAATGCAACGACTGTTGTGTGAAAACGGAGTTTTGAAAACAAAGCTGAAAATTAGTGATTTAAAGAATAGAAAACTGTTAAAAATGGAAGCGCGTATTAAAAGTGTATTAATTGCGACACAACTGCAAGCAATAGTTGAAGGAAAAAGAAAAAATTATTTGGAAAGCTGAAGACATTTCCAGGGGGATTGTAATTAGAGCACTTTCTAGAAAGAGTTATGATTTTTGGAAAACTAAAATAGGCATTCCACTACCAAGTGCGAGCACGCTGAAAAGGTGGTGCGCAAAATTCTCTTGCAGACCAGGAATTTTACGCAATGTGCTACTGCTTATTGTAAAAGTCTCTGAAACTATGACCGAAGCCGAAAAAGTTTGCATTTTGAGTTTTGATGAAATGCACATAGATAGCAAATTGTGCTACGATGCCACTGAAGATAAAATTTTAGGTCCATTTTCTAGAGTTCAGTTTGTGTTGGCGAGAGGAATCCTGTCTCCATGGAAACAACCAGTGTTTTTTGATTTCCAGAAGACTATGACTAAGGAATTACTTTTTCAGTTATAAAGGCAGTGGAAAACAGTGGCATAAAAGTGAAAACCATTGTTTCTGATTTAGGAGGATGTTCTACTTTATGGAAAGAACTTCAGATTTCCTTAGAATTATCCTCATTTCCTCATCCATATCAAAAAGACAAACATATTTGGGTTTTTGCTGATCTTCCACATTACTTAAAACTCCTTAGAAATAATTTTTTTGGAAAATGGACTACTATTAGAAGATGGTACCCATCTAACATCAAAAATTATAGAAGACGTTTTCGAAAAGGATAGCGGCGAGCTCAGAATTTGTCACAAATTAAAACCCTGTTTTTTAAACGTGACAGGCAACGAAGGGCAAAAGGTCGCGCCTGCCAAAACCCTTTTTTCCGCAACAACAGCAAGCTTCAATATGCGCTCTCATTACTCATTCAAGGTAATTACTTGTAAGCGCACACATATAAAACAACACTTATAAAACATAAGCACAGCAAATAACTTATGAAGTGGTCAAGACAGAGGGAAGGGTTAAAAAAATGCAAACTGCTCTTTCAAGTGAAGGAAAGAAAATAAAGCCACTTTCTGTAAAACTATCTAGAAGAAATGCTTATTTGTTTTGCTTTCTATATTCTGCTTCGATGCTGGGCCCTGAAAAAAAAAAAAAAAAACCTGGCCGGGCCAGGTTAAGCCTGGCATTAACTTGGTGGGAACGGGCCGGGCTCGGGCCTAAAAATATTGCCTCTACAGGGCTTTACAAAACAGCACCTCTTACTTCTTGCACATGTATGGTTCTCCAGTCCTGGTCATCATTAATATTCTTGACATCAATATTTGCCTGCTCCATTTGTGCCTGGATTTCCATTCAACAGATCTTCAAAATATTCACTTTTATCTTATGCGTACTGTGTCAAAAGCTGTGACTACATTCACCAAGTCTGGATTTAACAATGCCCAGTATTTCAATAATGTTTAATAATACTCTGCTCACATATGCACCTTTGGCACATGAAACCTATGCCACTGATTGAAAACTGTTTGAACTATTTCTTAGATGTTATTTTGCTATGAAATCAGAAACAGTTTTCATATTCTGGTGTATTCCAGATACTTCCAAGTTTTGTGACATGATCTTCATGAAGGTTGTATTGAAATACTTACTGTACAAGTTGCTCTGTGGTTTATAAGATCAGTAACTCTTAAAAATATGTTGGAGTAGAGATTATTGTGATGAAACTTCACTGACCTTTTATTTCAGGTTGCTTCAAATCAGGCCTCTGTAGGTACATAAAACAGAGCTGCCGAGTGTCCCGGTTTATCTATGTTCCGTCCAATTTTGAAAATATTTTTCAGAAATCCGATTTTTCTACAAAAAATCCGGTTTTGTGGATTTCTTATTCTTTTATTTATTTATAATGCATGATATCCCCCCCCCATTAATGATACCAGCTATAATTTTTCTCCAGTATCAATGCTGGCTGTGGGAGTTCGGTAAAACATGGAGATATATTTTTTTGTTAATCCTTGGCACTTCAAGCGCCCAGGTCGTGAGCCCCGCTATGGTAGCAAGTCAGTCAGTGGCTTGGAAAATTGAAGTACTGTTTTATGATGTCACATCCACGGTGCTTGTGTGGAGGCTCGTGGGATTGGGAGGCTGTTTGTTTGCTAACGCTCAAGCTGAACTCCGATTCCCATACTTTGTTCGATCTTTCAAACCAAACAAGTTGTATTGCAAGTTACTATTTCAGTTCACAGCCCCAGAATGAGGCCTAAACATCAGGACCGATTTTTGAAGAAATACTCTAAAGAATTTGACTTTGTAAAACCATCATGTAAGGGTGAGTTTCATGCATCACACTGATTTCTCTGTTTCGAACACAGGTGTCGGGAACATTGTCGCACATATTGGAACTAACAAGAACGTAAAAAATAATGATAGCACAAAAAGAGTGTGCAACTTGGATCATTTTGTTTCAGTGCCGAATGATTTTCAACCGATTCATGCAGAAGTTCTGTTTACCAGGATTTTTTGTTGGAGCACAACATACCACTAGCGGCAGCTGATCATGTTTCCCCGGTTGTTGTCAGCTATGTTTCCTAACTCCCCAGAAGTAAAAAGATATGAATACGGCAGAACAAAAACTTCGCTCATGGTTCAAGAAATGGCAGAATATCATTTAAGAAAATGTCCTCTGCTATTAAAAGTTGACCATTTTCTGTTGCAACTGACAGCAGTAATGATGCTGGCAATCAACTTGATCCATTTGTGGGAATGTACTTTGATAATGATTGCAAGCAAGTGAGATGTACGATGCTCTCTTTACCATGCCAGGAAACCAGTTCAACAGTTGAGAATATAGTGCCAAACTTGTGTCCGAAAAATTTCAGCATCATGATATTCCATGGAAGCACTGTTTTTGCCTTACCCTGTGATAATGCTCCTGTTATGTTGGGAAGAAAAAAACAGTGTAGCGGCATTTCTGAAAAAGAACAGCCTAATTTTATTGTGCTTGGTTGTGTTTGCCATCTGTTAAATTTGGGTATTCCATGTCAAATCACCCAGCATTCTTACGAGATGTCACCCACCCATCTCAGATTTTTGTGAAAATTGGTACAAAGTATTGTACTGGTGAGATATGAAACCTGTTAAAATTTTAGGTCAGTCGGTCCAGTAGATCTTAAGTAACGCCTCTTTAAAAATTGGGTAGCTCTGCCTTTAAAGTTTTCATGCTATGAGTTTTCACAACTATACTGTAGGACAAAAAAATTCATAACTTCACAACTAACTGCTGCAGCCACATAATTTTTTCTTAAATGATCTGCCATGATCCATTCATTTGGGAATAACTTGTTTCTGCACATTTTTTGAATTAAAAAAACACCATTTTTTTAATTTAATGAGATAAGACATGGAAAAACCACATTTTTATTAAACAAAACAATTTTTTTCAAAACGAGCCCCCACTTCAAATTTGCTAAAAATATTTTCATGTGTGTATTGTAACGAAACTTTAAAAAAAAAAAAAAAACCAAAAAAACTTTGGGCAATTCGCAATTTTGACGAGGAAAAAATAAATAAAAAATTAGGTGTTATATAAATGAAACATTCAGACATGATATTACTCAGTTTTTTAATTAAGTGGTTGCTTGACCATTTTATACACTTTTCCCCTCCATAGTTTAACTCTATCAATGAGTATTCCAAAACAATTTTTATTTTATTTTTATGTGCCACCATCTTGGATATAGGTTCATTTTTTTCCCTGCAGTATGCCAAAATAGGGCCTCACAATGGTTTTGGAAAAAGGCAATTGCTTTCCTGTTATTGTAGATTGAACGTTTTGGTTTTCACTGCCTTAAAGAGGACATTTTAGGCTTACAGAAAATGCATAGAAATGATATACATTTTTCGAAGATGACGATCCGATTTTTGGTGTAATTGTGACAAGAATGGTAAGTCAGATTAATATGCGAAAACTTGAAAATTTTATTGTCCTGGAGCGGGACTCGAACCCGTGTCTCCCGGATTGTCATCTTCGAAATTTGTATTACATGGTGTAATCCCGTATTTCTTTCAAGAAAATATTTTTTTTAACCTTGCTTAAAATGGCGTTAAAATCTGCAATACTCGCAAGTATAAATCACCATTTTTGATAGACTGTTAAGGGTGACTGGGGGTTGGAACCCCAAGTTGAGATTTTTTGTGTAATAACTTTGGCTAGTAGTTTTCAGCTTTGGAGAACTTAAATCTGGGAGAGCACACACATGCACGCATGTACGCGTTTCAGATCATCAGCAAGTAAAATAATTTATTTTGGATCTTCATATTTTTTTCGCAAGTACATAAACTCAACAAGGAGAAATATTCTATTTTTGAGCCGCGGATAGCTTAGTGGTTAGCAGTTCAGACTATCGATGCATGGTCCTCAGGTTCGAAACTGGGCTGATCTTTCAGAGATAGTGTGATTTGCTAACGATCGCTGAATATCCGCCGTGCATCGGACGAGCACGTTAAGTGACGGCCCCCAGGTTGGACCCACTGGTTAAATGGGTATCATTTCCTATGCCCCCTTGAAATTCTCTCACCCCTCTATGTGCAACATCGTACTTGTACGGTGGCGCCATCTACTGTATTCTAATCTCACTACAAACTGTTCCGAGTCACTAGACTTGCTCTCATTCCTTCCGTTTCTGTGTCCTGCCCAAAAGGCGATCTCGCTGTAGGTGGCTGGGACCTAAACTCTACTCACTGTGGACGGAAGTCCTACAAGAAAATGACAAATTGATCATTGAATATTCTATTTTCATGTTAAATGTGCAATCAAATAAAAGTAATTTAACCTGTTGAATGTAAAGTTGCAATAAGGTACAGGAATTTTCTTTAGTCAGTTTTCCATCCAGTGCACGTAAATACTTTTTAGAAAATGGAAAAAAAAAAAAAAAAATACCACCTAAAGTTTTTTGTATCCATAATGAAATGCTTGGCATAAGTACTAATGAATGTTGAGCCCCCCCCTCCCTCCCCTTCAAATCATTCCCTCTTACAGGACTTCAAAATCAAGTTCTATCCTCACTTGTTGTCTCTGTTTTTGCCTCCTCTAAAATTTCTAGTCATTGTGGATGTTTCTACTTCCTTCAGTTTAGGAAAAAAGTTGTGCATTACCACATTTATTTATTACCACAGACTGTTAGAAATGTTGAGTATTTCACTGATGGTTGTTCTGCACACTATAAAAACTGCAAGAATTTTCTGAACTTGCACTATCAGGAATAAAATTTTTTTTAGATTGGTAAGGAAGTGGTCATTTTTTGTAACAAGCCATGGCAAGTCACCATGTGATGGTATTGGTGCAGATTGTAAAAAGGCTAACAACAAAAGCCAGTTTTCAGCAACCTTTAGCCCAACAAATAACATCTGCTGCAACGATGTATAACTTCTGCAAAACTAATATAACAAAAAAATACATTTTTCTTTGTGTGTGCAGAAAAGATGAACAAAGTGCATAATCAGCTTAATCCTCGTTTTGAAAAAGCAAAAGCTCTTCCTGTACACGCACTATGCATTACTTTACACCACTTCCCAATTTCAGAATTGGTGCTAAGAGATTAAGTTCTGATAAATATTACAGTATTATTTCCGAAATCAGTTTAACTAATTTTCAAGATGAGTTAGTTACATGCTAACTGCTGCATAGCATGTGTATATGATTCCTGTTGGTATATGGGATTTGTTGAAAAGATTAACTATCCAAATAAAATTGTAGAAGCAATATCTGTCAGAAGCACGATTCACAAAACTTTAGCCGAGTTAAACTGCAGAGATAAAAATATTTTATTTACAATTTAAAATCAACTTATATAGTTAACTCCCCCACCCCAATTCCCACAATGCATAGTGAGGCTAGTTCAGGTTGCCATTTCAGGAGAATCACCCAATCACCACCCTCGAGCTTGCGGGAACATTGTCCGTGAGTAAGGGAACTGCTAACACCATTCTCCATTGCTGATTGGGATGCAACAAGGTTTTCTCACGAAAAGCAACTCCAGGAGGAGCAAAAGACTCAGTGAATGGGTGCTTGCATGGAGCATCTGCATAGTTACCACGCAGAAGGGGTGGGGGGTGGGGTGGGGGTGGGGTGGGGGTGGGGGCAGTTCCTTTACAACATTGTGGCCGCAGATGAAACTTGGTGCAACTATTTCAATCTGGCCACAAAATGGATGAGTATGGAATGGCGACATCCCAACTCTCCTTGCCCAAAAAATGTTCAGTCCTCCTTAAGAGCTGGATAAGTGATGCTCACGCTTTTCTTTCATGAGAATGTCCCATTGCTGTACGTAGGCAGTACGGTCAAAGAAACCACGTACTGCGATACGTTATGCAACCACCTCAAAACGGCCATCAAGTGTAAGCAACCTGGTATGTTGTCAAATGGGGTTATTCTGCTGCACGGCAATGAATGCCCGCATGTGGTGACAGTGTGCCAAGATTTGCTGCGGAACTTCCGCTGGGAAGTCGTTGAGCATCCTCCCTATAATCCTGATCTGTCGCCTTGCAGCTAGCACATTTTTGAGCCACTGAAAAAAGCTCTCAAGTGCCGCCGGTTTGCTAACAACTTTGAGGTCCAGGATGCCATTGAAGACTGGTTCCACAGCCAACCACAGACGTTCTTAAGATGCTCTGGGTATCCACAATCTCGTGCCATGCTGGGACACTTGCTTAAACCAACAAGGCGACTATGTGTTGCAGGTATGCAGCCCATGTATCACTCTTACTTCCCGTATGTTTGCATATTCCAATCTATAAACCCTTATGGCAAAAAACCGACAGTCTCAGTTTTATTTGGGCGACCCTTGTGTGTGTGTAAATTTCATGTTTTGTGAAATTTTATTTTTGCTGTTTCTTTATGTGAATTATATAAAAAAAGTAAAGGTTTACACATACAAAAATAAACTGATAAATCGGCAGGATTTTTAATTGAGCTCATATGCTATACTGGTAATTAAGTTTTGCATGCATGAAGTTTCTTAATACATTCAGGGCAACTTACCATTTCATGGCCTTGCTCCCATTTCAACATTTCCAGCACGTAAGTTGTGATCAGAATGTCGCATATTTTTAGAGGTAGCATGGGGGCTATTCACTTTATGTATCTGAAGCCAATTCACTTTATTATATTCTGTTTATAGTCATGTAGGTTTTTTTTTTTTTTTGTGGAGGCCTCATGTAGACATCTTCTATTACTCCTTCATTTTCACCCAAAAATGTATTCATGCCAAACATGCTCACAAAACACATCTGCGATCCTATTTACATATTCACACTCAAAAAAGCTCGTTTTTTTTCATCATACACATATACCAAACATGCACACAAAACTTCATTATGCAATATATACACTAGTGTGCAAAATTAAGGAAGAGACGTTTTTTGAATGTAATGTTGTGCAGAAGGTGCTCCACATCGACTCAAATCATACCATAAGATCCCCAAGATGTAAGAATATGGGACAAGTGAGCAAAACCGTCCAAACAAGGAATCCAAAGGATACAAAGGCACTTTATTGAAAAGGTAGCTTCGAGCACAACTGGACAGAAGACAGAAATGTCCTTGTGACAGGTGGCTGCCAAGAAAAATCCAGTCTTTAGTAGGGGATATGATCACCCATGACTGCGTTGCAGGATTTACAACATCTGTCCATGCTGAGGACGAGGTTGTCAAGGAGCTGTTGAGGCATCGCGGCCCATTCCTCTTGTAGCGCCAATCGCAGCTGCGGAATCGTTGCTGGTGGCTGGTGACGTGCTGCCAAGCGTCTCCCGAGAAGGTCCCACACGTGTTCGATTGGATTTACAGGGCTGCCAGACCTACGCCAATTGCGCCAGCCTGCGCCAAAACATTGTTCTTTTGACCATTCTGCTAAGAAATCGTGATTTTGACGAAATCTGCGCCAATTTTGCGCCAAAAGTTAAAATTTTCCGGTCATCGATATTTTAACGTAATCTTATGACATTCGAAATCGATTCAGCGGTTAATTCGTACGTGAGATTCATTCGCGGAGTTCCCTTCCTTCCTTTTTTTTTTTTTTTTTTTTTTTTTTTTTTTTTTGTCCTTTTCGAGATCGATGCAAAAGTGAAGAAATTTTCGGGGTATTAGTTCGGGGTGGGGGACGTTGTTTTGTCTTTTGAAATGTTCGGAAACGGAAGTTAAACGGAGTCCAGATTTTTTCCATAATCGATTTTTTTTTTCTCTCGCGCGATGTTGCTTCTGTTCAGTATTGTTGTTAAATATAGTTTCATTACATAAATTCAGCTTGAAATTGTAGGCAACGATTTCCGAAAACGGAAGTTAGGCCACCCGAAATTTCCCTGTAATCTTCGGCCACAAGGTTCTTGTGCTGATTCGAGGAATTCCGTCAGTTTAGTTATCATTTGGACCATTTACGAGATCGATGCATAACTGAACTGAAATTTTGGGAGAATTGGTGGTGGTGGTGTGGGGGATAGTTTTCTTCATCGGAGGACAGAATTTCATCCTTCGAAACAGAAAGTAGACGGAGGTAAGATTTCTGTCGTAATCATAATTTTTTTTTTCGCGATGTTTCCTTTCCCCAGTATTGTTAGATATCATTTTATTCCATAAATATTTGTATTTCAGCTTGAAAATGTTGGATAAATTTTCGGAAACAGAAGTCGGACGGAGCGAAGATTTCTTCCATAATTGTATTTTTTATCCTGCGATGTTCCCACTCCTGTGTAGTTGTTAAATGTCATCACCCTCATAAATGTGTGTGCATTTTAGCTTGATAAGGGTGGGGGAATTTCCAAAAACGGAAGTGGCGAAGTTTGGAAATTTGTAAGAATTGATGCATGGTGTTAAAAAAAAAAAGTATTTATTCTCTGAAAATTATTACACCATTTATCTAAAATAGTGAAAACTCTGATATCAGAATTCATGGTTCTCAGGCTGAAAGTTCTTTAAGCATGATGGATAAAATTGTCATCTGAGAGAATTAAAAAAAAACAAAAAAGAAAGGAAACTAACAAAGAAAAATGGTAAGGGAAAACTATCAGCAGAAAAAAAAGTAAACAGTGGATGCTGTGCAGTGGCAGAGTCAACAAAAGACAAATATGGCCGTGGAACTTGCTGAGAAGAAAGTTGGGCTTGCTCGCAAAAGGAAACCAGAGTTAATGTTCTAGCAAGTACAAGAACAAAACCAGGAAAAAAAAAAAACTATTTGAAGTTATATCTTTTAAAACCACCCTATTTTGTTTGAAATTCAGTAATTTTATAATTGTGAATAAAGTGGTGTGATCTAGTTAAATATTTTCATAAATAAATTACAGTGAACGATTCAGTTTTGTTCATGTTGTGTAATATTCACACTTTCTCACTGCACAGTCTGATTTTTCACCAAATTAAAAAGTACAGCTTTGTTTTTTTTCTTCGTCAGTCTCATGTATGTTAATTAAAATCGCTCGCAAGCGCTATGGATAAATGAAAGGATTGTTTAATCACATAACTTGTAATGAATTATCAGAAATACCGATCGTTCGGTTCTTACTTAAAGTCTGAATTTTGCCCGGTACGTTTAGGGAGCAGAATTTTTAGGAGGTTTTCTTTTCCTCATTTTGACCTACCTTGGGGAACATCTTTCACCCTCACACTTTTCTTTTTCCAGATGGAAGGTGCATTGAACAACTTACTAACTCGCAATCGTCTGCTTAATGTCCATGTCTATACATGCAGGATCCCATGTATGCAAGAGCAGTGGCTCTTTCAGACAGCAACAACAAGAAAGTCATAAACTGATTCTACTGCTACTGTAGGGGGGGGGCGGCAATTCCGCACCAAAATGTCACTGCGCAAGCGTTAAGCGATGGAAGCAGGTTTTATCTAACCAACTTTACTAAATCTCACTGTTATCTTATAGTTTTGGTTCCAGTTGTAATTGTTCACAGCATTAGTGAAAGTTTGACATTGATAATTACTGGATGAAAAACATTGTACGAAAAGTATCATGGCACAACTGTTGAAAAGTGATTTTTACAATTTGATTATTAAATGTTACATTAGTTTTCCTTTTATATCAAAAGTACACTTTCCGTCAGAAAATCTTAGAAGTTTGTAATGCACACACAAACCACGTACGCGTGGCTTGCCAGTTGGTTGGTTTCAGAAATAATGTATTTTCATCTGAACGCCATGAATCTTGAAAAATACCCACCGAAGAACAAACAGTAATTACATATTATTTATTCTTCCTAAGTGTATATTCGCAAGCATTCAGTAACAACAACAACAGTTCTTGGACATGGCAGCATCCTATTCATGTTACAGCGAAACAAATGCATTCGGAAGAAAATCCCTGATATTAATGTGTTACGCTTAAAATATTGCAGGTTATGTAGTTTTCAATAAATCGTGGGTAGTATAATTGTTTTCCCATTTATCTCACTGTAGGAACGACAGAAATGCTAATTAACAGTCATAAGAAAAGCAGTAAAATGTCAACAAACCTGAAATATAACATTTTTTCATAGTTCATAAAATAATGGTAATTCAGTATATAAACATGACTTAAAGCACAGCATGGACTTTAAACAATTAAAAATGCTATCATTAGCAGCTCCAAAACCTGAGTTCTGCTCCAAAATGCAAATTTTCTCGCTTCAAAGCCTGAGTTCTACTCCAAAACCCAAATTTTCTCGCTCCAAAACCCAACGTTTCTGCTCCAAATTGCATATTTTCCTGCTCCAAGAATTGCTCCAAAACATGGTAGGGGCACCAACACCCCTGGGTTTAGGTCCGGAGACCTTGTGAGCCAATCCATACGTTGAATATCTTCACTCTCCAACAGCTCTGCGACAGCCACTGTACGATGAGGTGTAGCGTTGTCGACCATGAAGAAGAACTCAGGACCCACAGCACTTCTAAACAGACGCATGTGAGGCAGGAGAACCTCCGTACAATAGCGGATACCAGTGACTGGACCTCCTTGGAAGATGTGGAGGTCAGTACGGCTACAAAGCATGATACCGCCCCAAACGAGAACTCCGCCACCTCCAAACCGGTCCCTTTCGATGATGTTGGAGGTGTGATTGCATGTTCCCTGCTCTCTCCAGAAGTGTATACACCCAGAATTGCTCGTCAGACTAAATCGGCTCTCATCCATAAAGAGAACTCAACCCCATTGCTGATGTGTCCAGTTCTTGTGTTCCTGGCATCACAGAAACCACCGTCTCCGATGAGCAGGCGTTAATGTCACACACCGTACTGGTTGTCGTGCAAATAGACCTCCTGGCCACGGTAAAACGCGATAACGGACGTCCAGTTGTCTGTTGCATGTGCCTTGCGATTTCTCCCGCTGTCTGCCGTCCGTCTCTTCTCGCCTGTAGGACAATATACCGGTCGTCCGCTGCCGTGGTTGCTCGTGGACGACTACTGCTAAACTCTCGGACAGCTGTTCCTGTCGTTTGAAATGCTCTCCAAGCTCGTGAAACGATGCTGTGAGCAATCCCGAACTCCTCGGCCACACTAGTGTCACACTTCGCCCTTCTTCCAACTTCCCAATGATGCGACCTTGGGTAAAGTCATTCAGATGTTGTCTACTGGATTGCCTGTTGGCCATATCACATGGTGGTAGCAACTCGACATCATTCAAACCAATGTACACTGTGCAATAGCTTTCACCGAATTGCTGAGCGTATACCGCCCGTGTAATTTATACCCTTCCGACCCCCACACATCATGCTGCATATATGCGCATGCCCTATCATACCGGACCCTAGTCCATCTCCTGAGTGGTCTTTCAGTCCGTTCTGCCTGCTCGTTCCGCTGTTATGCTAATTTCACCTCTTCGTCCTTAATTTTTGCACACCAGTGTACAATCCACAAATGCTCTAACTATATACATATGTACATAAGATGTTTCCTCCTTGGTCAACTACATCAATGTTTTTTAACCCTGCCTTCTGCTTGCAAATATTCCATGCCCATTGTAAAATGGCTTCGTAAAACGGGCTAGCTCTCCCATGCTGCACTCTATTTTCTGCAACACTTCAACCCTAATACTTTCTGTAGCGACCCTCTACCATCATCAGGGGGGACGGAAACTCTGACCTATACTCTCAGTATCCTCAGAGCAAATGAGTGACTCTCTCTGGGCAATATCGATTCTCGAAGCTTCGTTCTTTTGGCCGCTGCACGCCCTCTCTTGTTTGTTTTAGCTTTCAATTTTCTAACATTTCTATTTTTTTGTTCCGCTTTTATTAAATTCTTCCAGTTGTTATTAATAACATTTCAATCATTATGGTTACAAACTTTAGCTCTATTTTTTTTCAATTAATACAGATTCTGAAATCCTGAGGTGTCTCTTAGATTTACAACTTTTTTATTATCTCAATTTCGTCAAACTTTGGAAATTCATGATTAGTCAAGCAGTATTGAATGAGTGTTGTTTTTTCTTCGTTTTTCTGCCAATTTTTATATGTTGTTTCAGCCTATATTTTAATTTATTTTTAGTACTGCCTATGTACGACATTGGAGGATTTGTTGTAATAGGAACTGAGTAAACACCTGCTTGCTCTAATTTACTGATATTGTCATTATTTTTAACAATATTCTTGATAGTGTTGACTTTGCTTCCAATTTGAACATTATATTTTTTACATATTTTATTAATTTCTGTTGTCACACCTTTGACATATGGGAAACCATTCATATATATGATTTGTTTTTTAGTTGCTATAGTAGTATTATTTAATTTATTTTGTACTTCAGTATTCCATTTTTTTATTAATTGTCTAGGATAACCAAAACTATCAGCATTTTTTTATATATTCAATTTCTTCAGTTATAAATTGATCCCTTGCAGAGTGTGTATATGCTCTCTTGATTAAGGTTTTTATACTATTACATTTTTGAGTGAACAGATATGCTGAATTAAAGGGAATTAATACTGAAACATATGAATTCTTTCGGTACACTGTATTGCAATTCATTACTGGTTTTTTATTACCTGTACGTCTAAGAAAGTTGACTGAGGAGGAAATGTCTTATGTATATAGTGAGTTCATAGAGCATTTGTGGATTGTATAATGAAGTTCTGTGTGTATGTTTGGTATATGTGTATGACGAAAAAAAAAATGAGCTTTTTTGAGTGTGGATATGTAAATAGGACCACAGATGTGCCTTATGAGCATGTTTGGCGTGAATGCATTTTTGTGTGAAAATGAAGGAGTAATAGAAGATGTCTACATGATGCCTCCAGAAAAAAAAAACCCAATAAAACCTACATGAGCAGGAACAGAATATAATAAAGTGTATGACTTCAGATACGAAAAGTGAATAGCCCCCATGCTACCTCTAAAAATATGCAACATTTTGATCACAACTTACGTGCCGGAAATGTTGAAATGGGAGCAAGGCTATGAAATGGTAAGTTGCCCTGAATGTATTGATTACATAGCTGCACGTTAAACTAAAACCTCTAGGCATTGGACATGTTCCAATATATAAGGAATTTACAATGAAGTTTCGTGATTTATTTAAAAAATCAGAATTTTTGAAAATTATGAAAAATGTAATCTTAGTGATTGTTTTTGGGAAACAGCTCACAGATCATATTTAACAAAAAGCTTAAGGCATCCTTTAAACTGTTATTAGAAGTAGTTTAAGGGATTCCTCAAACTATTTGTTAGATGTGGCCCACGAGCTTTAGAATATTTCTAAATTGAAATAAAATATATTTCATAAACTGCAGTTCATATTTATTTTCCCTATTTTAAAGAAATTTGAGCCATGAGAATTTTTTCTTCTCTCTTATTATTTTAGAGGCAAGTCCAACAGGAGTATGTATTTTTCAATCAGGCTCTGCATGAAGAAAGGTATAGAAATGAGGTAGGATTTTAAAATTGTTTATGAGGAAATATGAGTGTATTGTGTTACATATTGATTTTGTGCATGTACCGTACTTGCAGATGTTATTAATATATTTTTTTATTTTGTTCATGTGCTTTAGCCACTCATTTGAATATTGTTTATGTTGATAGTTGTTTCAAACTTGTGGTGTATAAAATTGACAGAGCAAGATATAATAATTTAAATAGATGCATACAATAAACATAAAATTTGATGAAAACTTGTGAAAATGAAAGGCATCACTTCTAGAAGTTATCACCGATCTCAACTGATTCTGTAGAATTTCTGATAGTGAGTGTGTATGTATACATTCTAATATACTGTTGTGCAAAAGACAACAGTTTAAGGAAATGTGTGCATTTTAATTCCAGTGTGAAAATTCTAACATGAATTTTCCAGATTCAAGCAGAATTTTCACTAAGAATAATGAGAATCTCTCCTTTCTTTATCTCAACGACTACAGTCTTGTGACGATTATATATATATAAAGATAATACAACGTAGTTGTCACAAATATTTATTTTTTCATTTCTCAAGCCGACCATGGTTTCGCTGGGTGTTGACCTAGCTTCATCAGGACGAATGGGACGTAAATATTCAAATTGTATATGACATCATAAATGGTGTTTACAGTCACATGTTTTGGTTAGATGCTTCCACGCGCTTGATAGAAATGGCGTGGATGCCATGTCATTAACAAATTGCGAAGACTTCTGATATATATGGAAAGCTTCCAAACTATCAAGTTTGGAGGTTGAATCTGGCTTTTCAATAAGTTTTGCTTCTTCAAAGAGAAATCTGTGGTCCTTTTCGTAACAGTGTTTAACCATCGATGACTTCTTTAGGTCACAATTCCGAATGTAGGTCTTGTGCTCCTTCAATCGAAAACGCAAGGCTCTATGGGTCTGTCCTATATACGAAGCGCCACATTCACATGGAATTTGATAAATTCCCCACGAGTTTTTGTCTTCAACACACTCCTTTGATCCTAAAAATCTCATTTTGTTTATGGGTTTAAAAATCACCTTAAAATTAAAGGTTTTGAGAATTTTTGTAATTTTGAAGGCAATGTCACGGGAAAATGGAATAATGGCAAAATTCTCTCGCAATGGGCGCATCACAGAAGTTAATGTGGAGATGGACTTTGGTTTCCGGAATTTTCTCAGAGCCTTGTCTATAATGGAAGGGTTGTATCCTCGCTGTACTGCAACACGTTTAAGGAAATAAAGTTCTTTTTTCCAAACTGTCCTTATCTGAACATATATGCATCGCACGATATATGCAACTGTAATATACCCATATCAACAAAAACTCAGTGCCTTTTACAGTTGCGTATATCGCGCGATACACGTGGGGAATTTATCAAATTCCATGTGAATGTGGCGCTTCGTGTATAGGACAGACCCGTAGAGCCTTGCGTTTTCGATTGAAGGAGCACACAAGACCTACATTCGGAATTGTGACCTAAAGAAGTCATCGATGGCTAAACACTGTTACGAAAAGGACCACAGATTTCTCTTTGAAGAAGCAAAACTTATTGACAAGCCAGATTCAACCTCCAAACTTGATAGTTTGGAAGCTTTCCATATATATCAGAAGTCTTCGCAATTTGTTAATGACATGGCATCCACGCCATTTCTGTCAAACGCGTGGAAGCATCTAACCAAAACACGTGACTGTAAACACCATTTATGATGTCATATACAATTTGAATATTTACGTGCCATTCGTCCTGATGAAGCTAGGTCAAACACCCAGCGAAACCATGGTCGGCTTGAGAAATAAAAAAATAAACATTTGTGACAACTACGTTGTATTATCTTTATATATATATATATATAATCTCTCCTTTGATTGTGCTAATACCTATTCATGATGCTTATACTTATTTATACTACTTCATGTCTTAGTAATATCCGTGTGTGCAGATTGCTGTATGCTGATGACACAGTCCTGTTGGCAGAGAGCAAAAGTGAGTTGCAGAGTATGTTGTCCCTGATCTACGGAGTTTGCATGAAATTCAAACTGGGTATAAATAAGTGAAAAACCAAAATTATGGTTTTTCAGTGAGGAGCTGTTAGTCATCATCATCATCACTAAGCTGTTCTCTGAGATTCAGAGGTTAGCTCCACAAAGACATAAAAACTACCAGATAATTTTTACTTACTGTTGCTGCATCAAACTTCTCCATTTACAGTGATCTTGACATACAACTCCGGCTTCAACGGCATCCATTACACGCTGTACAGAAGATCTTCTATACTTGATGAAAACTCATAATCTTTTCTCATGCAGACACTCCTGAGTCTTATCCTCCCATGACTTCCTTGGCCTTCCTCTGCCTTTCCTTCCTGCCACTTGGGCTAAAAAGATTTTCTTAGTAAGTATCTCATCACTCATTCTTTCAACATGGCCAAACCACCAAAGCATATTAGTCTCCTTCTTGCTAACAACATTTTGCTTCACATTACACAACTGCAATCATAAATTTTTAGACAACTGCAACACATCTTCATTCTTCTCATAATCAGAACGTGCCTTGCCACAAATCCCCCGTAAGTAACACATTTTCCAGCACACAAACAACTCGTATGTTTCTTCTGTAGTACCCAGGGTTTCACTGCCACACATCAGAGTAGGAACAATTACACTTTCCTACGCAGCCATGCAGGACTCTCTTGAGAACCCATCATTCCTGTGAAAACCTTCCAAAGCAGCCATGCCTTTCAATGAAAAATTCGCTCGCATACTAATTTCAACATCCAATTTGTTCTCTCTGTCAAACATGCATTCTAAATACACAAACTCATTCACCTGGTCAATCACTGTGCCATTTAGATTTACCCTGCATTCAGTACTACCAATTCCTCTCTCAAAAACCATAACTGTGGTTTTCTCTTTATTTATACTCGGACTGAATTGCATGCAAACTTTGTACATCCGTGACAACATGATCTGCAACTCACTTTTGCTCTCTGCCAACAGGTCAGTGTCATCAGCATACAGCAATCTGCACACACGGATATGATCACCAAGACATAAACCAGTATTATCTATTTTGGCATCACGCATGCATGCTTCCATAAATATATTAAACAGCTATGGTGACATTACACAACCTTGTTTGACTCGTGCACCAATAGAAAACCATTTTAATACAAAACCATTCACTCGTACACAAGCTCCACTGCCAGCATACATGGCTTTTACATTGTTAAGTAGATTTGCAGAAACACCACATTCATTCAATACCTTCCACAAAAGTGTACTATTTACTCAATAGTAAGCTTTCTCTAAATCTATGAAGGCAACAGAAACTTTGTTGCCAACAGCCAGATGCTTTTCAATCAAAGGAAAAGCATCTGGCTGAAAAGAGAAACTGGTAGCACTGAATGTAAATGGCACTGTGGTTGACCAGGTGAATGAGTTTGTGTATTTAGAAAGCATGTTTGATTGAGAGAACAAATTGGATGGTGAAATTACTAGGAGAGTGAATTCTTCATTGAAAGTCATGGCTGCTTTGGGAGGCTTTCACAGGAATGATGGGTTTTCAAGAGAGTCCTGCATGGCTGTGTATGAAAATGTAATTGTTTCTACTCTGATGTATGGCAGTGGAACCTGGGTACTACAGAAGAAACATAGGAGTTGTTTGTGTGCTCGAGAAATGCGTTACTTATGGGGAGTTTGTGGCAAGACACGTTCCGATCATGTAAGGAATGAAGATGTGTTGCAGTTGTGTGATGTGAAGCAAAATGTTGTTGGCAAGGTGGAGACTAATATGCTTTGGTGGTTTGGCCATGTTGAAAGAATGAGTGATGAGATGCTTACTAAGAAATTTTTTTAGCCCAAGTGGCTGGGAGGAAAGGCAGAGGAAGGCCAAAGAAGACATGGGTGGATCAGATTCAGGAATGTCTGCATGAGAAAAAGATTATGAGTATGAAGTATAAAAGATCTTGTGTACAGCATGTAATGGATATCAGTGAAGCCTGAGTTGTATGTCAAGATCGCTGTAAATGGAGAAGTTTAATACGACAACAGTAAATAAAAAAATTTGGTAGTTTGTATTTCTTTGTGGAGCTAACCTCTGAATCTCAGAAAACAGCATAGTGATATGTATGTGTATGTTGTATTTCTTTGTGGAGCTAACCTCTGAATCTCAGGGAACAACTTAGTGATATGTATGTATGTATGTATATATTCATGATACTAATTAATGGAATATATTAATCAGTTGAAACTAAAAAACTGATTTTGGATTCTGTGTCTTTGTAATTGTTTACTATATCTCACATGTTTGCTTTTGTGTTCCTTTGCTTAAGTTTTTCAGAAACTAAAGGCTGACCTGATTGCTGAGTGGTCAGAGGTGCTGATTTTTGTCTAGTTGTCTGAGTAGGGTCTTGGCTTGAGTTCCAGATGAAGCATGGGTGGTGTAGTTGTCCTTCATTGGAACTAGTGGGCCCAAATTAGGATAGGGGACTGCTTGTAAATGATGGTAATTAATACATTAAAACTAAGGTGAAGCTGTCTTATACACGATTTAACTTTTCCCTAAAAATTTGCAACTATGAAACAAACTCATGATGGTCATTAAACCATGAAACAAACTCATGATGGTCATTAAACCATGAAACAAACTCATGATGGTCATTAAACCATGAAACGAACTCATGATGGTCATTAAACCATGAAACGAACTCATGATGGTCATTAAATCATGAAACAAAGAAAGTAACAGATCAAAGAAAATGAATATTCATGAATTGGCCATAATACTGTGTATAAAGTTATATACTTTCTTTCTGACTGTGTTAAGAGAAATTGTCTAGGGCATTCTTATATATTTCAAATGGGATGTAAGTAATGTATGCTGTGAAGAGTATTACTTGTTCTCTGATGCTGCTGAGGCAAAAACTGGTATATAAATGCTTGGTTGATGTTCTTGATGTTAGAACAATTGTGCAGTTGATGTTGGAACGATTGTGCAATGTGAAAATAGAAAAGCTTCATAAATTGAATGTGTTACTAATTTTATGTAACTAGGTGAATGGAGCAGTGGAGATGTGATTAGCAAGGTTATTACAGATTGAATCGATATTTTTGGTGTTAGGGATTCATATTTAAGCAAAACAGATGGTGAAAGTATAGCAGCTCAAAAGATTGTTTCAGTCAGCATTGCCAAAAAGTTATTGTATGATCAGTGATGCTGCAGGCTACATGATTCTGACAGTTCTATTTGAGTTTACTCATTCACAATATCATGCTGAGCATACTAAATTACATGTTTTATTGTATCTTATTACAATAGTAAAACCACCTTACTATCATATCTTCTGTTTTACACATTTTTTATTTCATCGGATTCAAAGGCGAGCACCTCAAAAGAAAGAATTGTTTAATATACAACATGCCCTTGTTGGGTCTTTTAGCATGATATCTTAAAAGGAGCAATTGGTAATGCACAGTTTAATCTATTACACATATAAGTAATAACTATTGTTTTAGCTGGTTATTTACATCCTCGGTTCTTCATGTCCACCTCCCATTCATCCCTGCCTGCAGATTTCATGTTATGTCTGTTGTCACAGTATGTCTGTTATTTGCCTCCTTGTAGGATACAAATTGGGCTGTTGTTTTTTAACCGGAAGTTGTTGCACAGACCTGTTTGACATCAAAATTGCTAACAAAAAATAAATAAATAAAAAAATGCACGTTTGTTAATAGTTTTAATTCTTATTTTTCTGAATTTTTTACGTGGTCTTATAAATTTTTTTAAGAGTAGTAGCTGCCGTAACCATTACAGAAAAGGCTCTTTTTTTGTTATTGTTGAGTAGCCTGAATAAAACAAATAGTATTTCTTTTAGAGTGAAATTAAGATTGAAAAGGAAATAAGTGTGAAAGTACAAGAAAGATATTTTCAACCAAAATGTTCTGAGTAAACAAAAATGTATGGGAAGAATAAGGGGGGGGGGGGATATGTAGAAATCACCCAAATAGCCCCAAAAAATAATTTTAATTGTCTAATAACTTTGATCTCAAGTTTGACACTTAAATTACTTTGCTTTGAAATTTGTTTATCATTGGCATTGAGCAGTATTTATTTTATCATTTTTTATAAGCAACTTAAAAATAATCTTTGTGTTTACAGTCTAAAAGGCATTTCTATTGCATTGGTTAGAACATTGTCATATTTTCATTATCCATCGTCGCACATGATACAATACTATTTTATTGTACTTATTTATTTTTGTACTTATTTTATTGTGTGCTTGGTTTGGAATATTGAATCATAAGCAGAGACTTTTGCTAATAAAGCTCACAGAAGGAAAAAAAATCAGTTGTAAAATATTTTTGAATGATGCCAAACATTTCTATAGTTTTAACACAGAAGTTTAAATATTGAAAGATCTTTGAAATATGTTTTGTATAAAAATTCTAAAGCAAAATGTAGAACTATCAAATGAACTTGCTGAAAACATTCATTATTGCCTTTATTTTCTACAAGGAAATGGTTGTTTCACATACAGCATTTTTTTTGTTTTGTTTATCATATAACATACATATCATTGCTCCCCCCTTATGCTTTGCTGAAACATCATTGTAATTATGTTCCATCTCCAACCTTAATCTTGGCTGCGTTTTGTTAATGATGTCTCTGTAGTTTCATCATGCAGCATCAAAAAACTCATTAGACTTACATCTGTCATTTCAGATAAGCTTACCTACCACCAGTTTTCTATGAACAAAAAAAAAAAAAACAAACAAAAAAAAAAAAAAAAAAAAAACCAGCAGCATAGATATTTATGTCAACTTGGGAAAAGAGCAAACTCCATAAATTAGTGTGCAGGAAACCCACACCTGCCATAAGCATAGTCTATTACTTTAACACTGCTCTTTCTGATAAATTTGCAGCATTAAAATATTCTTCTCTTAATACGTAGAACAGGGTCAGGATTATTGACCTAGCAATCAGATGTGCCCGAATCACCAGTTTTAGTGTTCAATAATGTACCGTCTGCCAGGGGCTGATCCAGGCTGCATTTGATACCGTTGGGTGGTGGTACTTCACAAAAATATTTTTAGCGTGAACTGTACTTCACAAAAATATTTTTAGCGTGAACTGTACTTCACAAAAATATTTTTAGCGTGAACTGTACTTCACAAAAATATTTTTTGTGTGAACCGTATCTTCACAAAAATATTTTGAACTGTGACGGTGTCTTCACTTTCAGTAAAATTTTATCTTAAGAAAAATATTTTATTGTGAGAGAAAATCTTGAGTATTGTTGTATTTAACTGTGCTTTCTTTTTTTTTTTTTTTTTTTTTTTTCCCATTGTTATGAACTGTTTTCAGTAAAACGGTCTCTGCTAGAGGCAAATCAATCTCTGCCTCATCGCTAGTGGCGATGCAGCCAACGAGAAAGAGCTTTTTCTGTGGGCTCTGTAGCGGCAGCTGAGGCGAAGCTCGCTGAAAGAACCCCAGAGCATTATGAGAGCTGTTTTTCTCCCCACATGCATTTTCCAGGTCTAACTCAGAGTGGGGATGGGCACATCGGTGGATACTCGTTCTCGAAACACTTACGCATCCATAGTATGGTTGGAAATTTTTGATGTATCAGCGAAAACCTGGATGTTTTGCTAAAGAACCGGAGAATTTGCATCTTTCCCATCTGCAGCAGTTATTAGCACATTGATGAATAAATCAGCGTTCAATATATTGGTGATAGCTCACTAATTCAACATCGAGTAACCGTAATATTTGTTAAAGCGCTTGATTCATTGTAAACCTCAATGTATCGGCTCCTATAACATCGAGGATAAGAACTCGATTTTCAATAGCAAAACGGAACAAAAAAACGGCAAAAAAAAAAAAAAATGCTAATTTGCGACATAGAAAGGTGATATTCTCTTTCTCTTTATAAGAATGTGAAAAACATAAATTCATTTTCTTACTGCAGAAAATTTTCGAATAGATTGTGCTTTCGCAGTTTTGGTTCCTATAACATGAAGGAAAAGAACTCAATTTTCAGTGAGGAAAAATTGAACAAAACAGCAAAAAAATCACTAATTCATGAATAAGAAGATTATATTCCCTTCCTCTTTAAAAGAATGCAGCAAGGAGAAATTCATTCACTTCACATAGAAAATATTCTTTTCCAGTTTCAAACATCGATTATCACTTGCAAAAACATTGATGCTCAAAAACACCAATATTTTTTGCCCATCCCTACTCCGATTAATCTTTGCTGTACTGGGGATTCCGGGAAACATATTTACATATGAGGAAAAGGAGCATAATGGTGGAGGTACTGACCGTTGGCTTTATGGAGGGATTGTGATGTCTGAGCGACATTTTAAAAATATTATTTTAGTTATTTCTTTTTTTCCCTTTTCCTCCAGCACTTAAAACTTTTGACCTTTGATGACTTTCCTGCTTTAAAACAATCTGGAGGGTTATTATTACTATTATTATCTGAGATCTCAGCTGGAGCATAATCAGAGTTTTTTATAAGAAAAGAAAAAAAAAACTATTTACATACACAATCATCAAAACAGAAAACTTGCTGCAAATTCAGAAAGCGTGAACCACTGTTATCAATAGAATAAGAATAAATTAAAATAAATAAAAAATAACTGAAAAAATAAAACAATTACTGTCAGAATAATAATTATAGAGGACTAAAATTACTCTAAACACAAAAATAGGCAGAATTTCACAAAAATGGGTATGATGTTTAAAAACCTGGATCGACACCTACATCAACACATCAGAAAACTTTAAAATTACATCTCCCTCGAGCTGGAATTGAACCCTCATCTCTTGATTTCTGTTCAAGCATGCTATCCATTACACCATCCAGGACAACGAAGTTCAAGTATCTGAGTATGAAGTTGCACCCCTCAGGACAATGAAGTTTCAAGTATTTGTATCTTCATACTTAAATACAGAATTTCATTGTCATGGGTGGTGTAATGGTTGGCATGCTCGAACTGAAATCAGGAGATGCAAGTGTGATTCCCGCACCAGGGCGATGTAATTTCCAAGGTTTCTGGTGTGATAGAACAAGATGCTATTTGTAGAAGAGTAAAACTGGTGATTCAGGCATATCTGATTGCTAGATTAATAATCCTGTCTTTTAGTCATATACAACTGGGAAATAAATTTCCCCAAAGAAATAATTCTTCATAAATACATGGTAGGCATTGTAATGCTGTTATTGGTATATTTTCACTTTTCTGAAGGAAAATATGTAATTTTCAAGTTTTCTGAAGGAAGTGGTTACATGGAATACAGTGAAAAGATGCCATTAATAGCTGTCTTTTAGAGCTTTTTGAATAAAACTTGAAATTCTTAAGTATTGTAGAAGAACTGATTCATTTCAAAGTATGATGCAACATACAATTTTCAATTAAATTTTGTGATTTTTTTGTTACAGAGGCTTGAAGAACAGATGAATGACCTAATAGAACTTCATCAAAATGAAATTGAGAATCTAAAGCAAGGGCTTTCAGACATGGAAGAAAAGGTTCAGTACCAAAGTGAAGAAAGGTTAAGAGATGTTCATGAGGTTCTTGACAATTGCCAAACAAGGGTAAATGCACATTTTGAAAAGTAAATACAGAGTAGAGCAAGGGTTCCCGAACTTTTCTGTCTCAAGCCTCTCCGTGCTTGTAAAATATTTCATGCTTCTCTCATACTAGTTTAGGATACCATGTAAAAAATAAAATTATTATGAAATAAAAGAGGACTTAAATACATTTATTTTATGGAAAGAAGTTACTAATAATGAAGAGTTGTGATGAATATAGACACCAGACTAATAAGAAAATGCCAATTACCATTATTAATATTTGCAAATGTTAAAGATTTTAAATAATGTTTTTCACATATAAAAAACATGACCTCATAACTAGAAAGATCCAACTTACCTCTTAGGTCTTGGTTTCTTTCATTGAAACCACTTCATGCATGTTAGCTAATGTGGTTCTTATGCGACTGTCCTTTCGGGTTTCATCATGCTTCTTATCTGCAGGCAAGTTGCTGTTGTTATCTCATAGGTCTTAAATCCTTTTGTTTTTATTCTTAGAACGTCATTTTGTGTTGTCTTCTTACATTTGTTTGACGTACGTGATACCTCTTTAAAAAACATACATACTCACTAGCACAGATAAAGGTAACTTGATCACGCTAGTTACGTTAAAAGAAAACTTTTACAAAAAGTTCGTAAGTTGGAAGCTTTCGACCTTATCTTAGGTCTTCATCACGCCAATGGAGGACTAAGATTGTTGCCAGATTCTACATTTGAATTTTTCCTATTTTTGTTGCCAAAACTTAGAATTGATCTCCAGATCATCGGAATGTAGAGAGGAGATTCGGAATTGCAAGTCATTGAGTTGAAAATAATTTCCAGGCTTTCACGGTAACGGAGGGCAAAACGATTGTCAAAAGAAGCAATTCGTTTTGCTTCGTTCCAGTGGGGGACTGCAGAAGTGTCTTCCATTGTCAAAATAGACAAGGCAGTATTAGGATTGGCTTTCGAAACATCTTTTTTATGTTCCAAAATTCTATGGCTAATGCTCCTGTATGTGCTTCTAATGTATAAGTTATCCCCAGTAGAAGAAGAGATAGGAATGCAGTAAACTCCTGGGAGCTTCAGGCTTTCAACTTTGTCCCTATCCCTTTGTAGAAGTTTCAAGATGTTTGGGGTAGATTTAATGGCAAGATGGTAACCAAAACTTCTAAAAAGAATCTGTAACTTATAAGCATAGGAAGGATGGAAAGGAACAGAACCACAGAATTTCAGGTCTTCTTTCTTATGAAGGAGGAGGCATTCGATTTTCGAATGGTTTTCATATTTCTTTATGAGGGAGCTGACTGTAACAGAAGGGAAACCATGGGAGAATGCTATTGTAGAAATTTTGGAAAGTTCTTCTTGAAGAGAGAGTTGGTTGTTGCAAATGATATGAGCCCTGTACACTTCTGCAGTTCCCCACTGGAACGAAGCAAAACAAATTGCTTCTTTTGACAATCGTTTTGCCCTCCGTTACCGTGAAAGCCTGGAAATTATTTTCAACTCAATGACTTGCAATTCCGAATCTCCTCTCTACATTCCGATGATCTGGAGATCAATTCTAAGTTTTGGCAACAAAAATAGGAAAAATTCAAATGTAGAATCTGGCAACAATCTTAGTCCTCCATTGGCGTGATGAAGACCTAAGATAAGGTCGAAAGCTTCCAACTTACGAACTTTTTGTAAAAGTTTTCATTTAACGTAACTAGCGTGATCAAGTTACCTTTATTTGTTAATATTGTTACGTGTTTTGCCCATCATCGTCATACTCACTAGCACTGAAGTGCTGTCGTTTTCCTCCTTTTTTTTTTTTTTTTTATAAATTACACTGCATTCAAACACATACAGCTAAAAAAACAAACAACTCTCACCCAATAAATACACACACACACTGCATAAATACGCACTTAATTCACATATATATGTTACCCAATACACACATTTTACGCACAATTTCTATAATACATTCACGCCTCCTGACGATGACTCCGCAAGTGATCCTCACTCTCGGAGTGAGAAACACATCGCTTTCCTGGCTCCTGGTGCTCCGGTCAAACGTGGCCGACCCCGGGTCTACCGTTCCCGTTCCTTCTCCAGCACTCGTTCGCCTCCGCCATCTCTGCGAGGGTGTGGCCTCACTGATAACCCTGTGGAACTTGCTGAAGCTGTGTTACAGGTAAAGTTCGAACAGTTTTGTACATCCGCTTCTGTGCGTACTACACCTCTGTCCCAACGGCAATTGTGTCGTCTCTTTGCGTTAGCCCATGATAACACGTTCAGCTTTCCTACATATCTCTCTCAATGTACATATAGGGTACGCGACATTGACTCCCAGTGGTTTGGGATTATGTCTTTGCTTCGACATATGTGCAGACTAACCCTGAATTTGAACCATGTCTAGCACGTTGTACCTATATTTCTTGTCAGGTGCATGCTCATGTTGTGTCTATTTCTACTTCCGGGACTCATGCCATCTGACTTCTGGTTTCCTATTTGCTCTGTCCTGGATGATTGTGCTGAAAGACTCTTTCTCTGAAAGGACTCTTCTTGTAAGTCATTGAATTTCTGCCTACCTGGATTGTTTACCAGGCTATTTTATTTTTATGTATATTTTTGTTTATCATATGTATACCTGATTTTAACCTGTACCATGCCGAACGTGGTTCTTAATAAAATGTTTGATCTCAAGAGGCTGATGTAAACCTACTGCTCCGCTGACCGCAGACCAAGTGAACGAATTCTTCGAGGTTCCGGCTTCAGTCTAGAACTCTGCATGTCTTCCTTTCTGGCACTATCTATTGTCAGTTCTGTTCCTTTTTTCCCTTGATTGTTCAAATTTAATCAATGCTTTCCAATGATCATTCAAGCTATTTGGGTCATTAATATTACATATTCTTGATCTACTTTTTCGATTAAAACTGATTCTGCTATTCTCAAATGCCTTTCATTTTTACATCTTTTAGTTATTTTAATGTCTTCAAATTTCGGATATTGGTGGTTTTCTAACAAAACTGAGTTAAGGCTGTTTTAGCTTCTTTTTATTCCAATTATTCAAATGTTGTTTTAACCTGTATTTTAACTTATTTTTAGTACTGATTATATATGACATGGGTGGGTTCTTGTTTATAGGTATTTCATAAATGCCAGCTGAGTCCAATTGGCTAATCTTTTCATTATTTTTTATTACTATATTTTTTATGGTATGCACTTGATTTCCAACCTGCATGCAGACATGCCAACTCCTACTGGGTATGGGCAGTTTCAGTGTTGAGCAGTGTATTTAGCTAGCCAGTTCAACCCATCACATTATGTTGTACATAATGTATGGTCACAGTAGAGTATAAAAAAGGAAACATGGGCTTTATATGAATAGGGGATTGACTTGTCAATATACACTGAAAAGCCAAAACATGATTAGTGCATATTTTTGCAAACAGAAGCAGCTGCAGGTAAATGATGGCATGTGTGAAGGTCATGGAGTGGTATAACTAAACTCTATTAATCCGTGTTATTGTTCTTCAGATGGGAAAGGCAGCAGACTTAAAGGCCAAATCAGGGCTGGAAATATATCTGAAAAGTTACATGCCCACCTGGGCATGTGCAGAAATAATTTACTTGCCCTGGTAGTAAGAGACAGATGCCCAGGAAAATTTATCTTTCAAAATAAATCAGAACCCTATTTTTTTTTTTAAGTTAAAAAATATGAACTCTTTTTGCATGTTTTGCATATTATGTTTTAAGGGTCTGTATTCAAAATGTTCAAAGCACAAAAGGTGTATCTCAAGTTTTAAGATGCTGAAACTGGTATGAAATGGTATGATGATTGAAATTGGTATTTGAGAAATTTAGTGATTCTGCCATCTTTCTTTTGTTAAAGTTTTCGGCCTTTGTCACTAAACACCAGAGGCTAGTTCCATCAGAGGCATGCGTTCCATCTATAAACAACATTTGAAGCAAAACCAGACATATAGTTCCAATTTCTGGCCTTAGAGCATAATATAATTAACGAAGTGATATTCTTCTGTCCTTGGTACTCTGCTACAATAATACAGCTTCCAGTGATTGGCAGTGAAATGAAAAAGAAATGCGACTGCTCTTTTTTTTTTTTTTTAGCAGAAATTCTATTACAAACTTTATTTCTAAATTTAGTTGCTCGACCCAGGCAACTAGATTTTTAATTTAGTTGCCCAGCCAAATAATTTACATGCCTGGGTATCTTCGGCATGGTATTTTTCAAGCCCTGCAAATGTAATGGCCAGACAGCTGAATGAGTCAGAGCATTTCTGAGATGGAAAGGTTTGTGGGGTGCTCAGCTTCAAAAAATGGAGTGAGGAAGAAAAAAACCATGAACTGCCAACAAGGTGTGGGCTGATTACAGCTCGTCAATGTTAGAGGTGAACTGAGGCTATCCCTTATGGTAAGAGCCAACAGAAGGGATACTGTGGCACAACTCTGACAATAATTTGAATGCTCTTGACCAGTGTTAATGTGTCACGACACACAGAACATCAAACCCTGCTGGATATGCGGCTGCGTAGCCAGAGTTTGCTCTGAGTGCCCACACTAACCTCGGTTCACCATCGAAAGCACCTAAAATGGGCTTGTGAGTATCAAAACTGGACCTTGACTTATTGGAAGAAGATCATCTGGTCTGATGAATCTTGTTGCACCATGTGGACAGCAAAGTAGGTGTATTTAATTTACTTGGGGAAGTGTTGGCATCAGGATGCATCGTAGATGAAAACAACCCAGTGGAAAAGTAGTTTGTTTTGGGCAAAGTTCTACTGGGAACTCAGGGTCCAGTGCAGGAAACTGTGATGTCTACCACTCTTAAACATCATTGCAGATCAGGTACATTCTTTGATGACAACAGTATCACTCTCTAGTAGTTTCTTGTATATAATGTCTCCGATATGCACATATATTGTCTTTGATAATGCATCATGCCACTCTTCCCAGATTGTTTGAGAATGGTTCACGGAACACAAGGAAGATTTCTAGGTATTCGCCTGGCCTCCAAATTTTCCAAACATCAATCCAGTTGAGCATCTGTGGCTTGTGTTAGAACAGGAAATATGATCTGCGGCGGCTCAACAAACGTAACTTAGAGTTAAAGGACCTGCTGGTAACATGTTAGTACCAGATACCACAAGATCTCACCTTTAGAAATTTTGTAGCATCTGTGCCTAGCCAGGTAAGAGCTGTTTTGATGGCATGTGAAGAACCAACATCATATTAGGCAGGTGGTCACAATGTTTTGGCTCTTTGGTGTATAAACCACGTAGTGGAACAATAACACAACAAAATGAGAAATGTCGTACTGTGTTAAAGAAGAAAGGTTCAAGGATGTATAAATTGTTCTATTGTAAATTTCAAAATTTTTATTGTTGTTTTGTTTTGACTTTTCAGGCACAAGTGTCATATACTGTCCTGGAGCAGGAATTGCCTTCATCTCACACCAGTACATCAGCATGGTATTCAAGCATGTTTTCAGTACAGACAAGTTAAGCTGGGGAGAGGAGGGAAATTCTGGTTTCTAGCAAACTTTCTTCATCTCTTTCTGTTTTTGTTAAACTCATGTTAAGAAGCAAGATTTCCTACTTCTTAATATGCTTCTTCCTTGACCTGCAATGCCTGATTTTAGACCCTGACCAATTGGCACATGTTCCCAGTGCACCAAATTCCACCAAATGCACAGCCTGACTTTCCTCTCAAACAACCCTCTTTACATTGTTGTAGGTGTACTTCATCAGATTACAGAATGTAGAATCTGTTTAATGGTCAAAATCGGTCAAACGTTTGGTTGTGCAGTCAGATAACTGTGCCATTTAGACTTAGAGCATTATAGCATCAAATCTTAAAGTACTGAGTTGCAGGGTATGTTAGCCCAGATGTACAAAGTTTGTATGAGTTCCAAACTGAGTATAAATAAGGGAGAAACCAAAGCTATGATTTTTGAGAAAGGGACTGTTAGTACTGAATGCAGGATAAGTCTAAATGGCACAGTTATTAACCAGGTAAACAAGTTTGAATATTTGGGTAGCATGATTGACAGAAAGAACAAATTAGATGGTGAAATTAGTAGGTGAGTGAAACTCTTCATGGAAGTCATAGCTGCTTTAGAATTTCACAGGAATGATGGGTTCTTAAGAAAGTCCTGAATGGCTGTGTATGAAAGTGTATTGTTCGTACTGTGATGTATGGTAGTAAAACCTGAGTACTACAGAACAGACATAGTAGTCGTTCATGTGCTGGAGAGATGCCTTACTTTACAGGGGTTTGTGGGAAGACACATTCTGATCATGTGAGGAATGAAGATGTGTTGCAGTTGTGTAATGTGAAGCAAAATGTTGTTAGCAAGGTGCAGAGTAATATTCTAAGCTTGTCATGATTGGAATATGGGATTACACCGTACAATACAAATTTTGAAGATGACTCCGTTTTTTGGTGTAAATATGACAAGGATGGTAAGTCAGATAATATCTGAAAACTTGTAAATTTTGTCATCCTGGAACAGGAATCGAACCCGCGTCTCCCAGATAGCAACCGGGTATGCTAACCACTACACCACCCAGAACGACAAAGTCTCAAGTTTCCGATTAAATTGAATATAACTGACTTACCATCCTTGTCATATTTACATAAAAAACAAACAGATTATCTTCAAAATTTGTATTGTATGGTTGTAATCCCATATTCCATTCATGATTTATCTGCTCCTCCGGGCAATCACAGGATAGGATTCCTAACCTCCAGATTCGTTAAACATGAATGCCGGTTGCTTCGACTAGCAAATCCTGTGATGGTTATATTCAAATTAATCGGAAACTTGAGACTTGGCCGTTCTGGGTGGTGTAGTGGTTAGCATACCCGAGCGCTATCTGGGAGACGCTGCTTCGATTCCCGCTCCAGGATGACGAAATTTTAGTTTTCGGATATTATCTGACTTACCATCCTTGTCATATTTATACCATAAAACTGATTGTCATCTTCAATGGCCATGTTGAAAGAATGAGTGATGAGATGCTTACTAAGGGAATTTATTCAGCCCAAGTGGCAGGGAAGAAAGGTAGAGAAAGGCCAAGGAAATCATGGGAGGACCAGATTCAGGAATGTCTGCGCTCGTAAAAGATAATGAGTGTGAAGTTCAAAAGTTATTGTGCGTGGCACGTGATGGATGTTAATGAAGCTTGAGCTGTGTGCTGAGATCACTGTAAATGTGGACGTTTCATACGGCAACAGTAAGTTCTTTCTGTGAGGAGCCAACCTCTGAATATCAGAGAACAGCTCAGTGCTACATATGTATGTATGTATGTTAAAATTAGTTTTACTTATTCCTGGACGAGTCAAAAGTTCATCCCATTTGCAGCTAAAAAGTTTAATGATGCGAGAAAACCTTACACATTTATGTCATTCTGCAAAGCACAAACCATTGTTTTTTGTTGTCCTTTGCCAATATTCTACCAGAACCATGATTCCATGGCAGCACCACTTGGCAGGTTTCAAGGACAGAAATTTTGATGCCAGATTCCACATCCACTACTAAAGCAAAGTGCTGTTCTTGTTGGAAATGAGCCAGGAGTGGAACTGGTGTTAATTGTATGGGGCAAGGTCCAGACTCTGTGGAGTATAGAGTAGGATCTCAACCCTTTCCTATTCCTGTAGTTTTTTGGCAAACCACTTTGGAGATGTGATTTGGGCCATTATCCATTTGCAGCTTCCTATTGATGAGCACTGGGTAGCATTGGCACAAAGCATCATGGACTCTCTGCAGGTGTTCTGTTTTAGAGGTCCCCGTCCATACTCTGACCATCTGGCATGAGTTCCCAGTGCACCAAATTCCACCAAATTGTTACAGAGATTTTATACGGGATTTTAGGATTTCATATAAAATCTCAAAATGCAACTTTTATTCCATCTCGTGCTCCACTTCCTTTGTCTCCACAAAGCGTGAGAGAAATTTCTCCGAGTCAGTTCCCCATTAGACACAGAATGCACGTTTATTTACTAAGACGACATTTTGTCTATGTGTAGTATTTGCACTTTGTATGTTGAATGGAGATTAACTCTATGGCGCCTCTTTTGATGCTTTTCAGGTTTCAATTTCAATGGTGCTGACTAATGCACTAGCCCTCACATTTTACTTTGAGGCTTAAGATTTGCCGAAAGCAGTGTGGTTCTTTCTAACGGGAAATTTTCTGATATGCTTAAGGGCATTTCGGGAGACAGGGGAATAGGAGGCGAGAAGACGGGTCTCTGGGTCGAGGATAGCGAGTGGTCACGAAAAGAACAATGAGGTGATTGCCCCAGGGTAGGTCTTAGGTGGACCGGCAGGTTAGGGGATTTCACGACAGCGCGAGAGATGATTGTCCAAAAGCGGGAGAGTTAGGAAATATAGCACAGCTAACGGACAATCTTTGCAGGCAATTAAATGAAGAAAAGAATAAAAGTTTCTTAGACATATTTATGAATCGCAAGAATTATTTGCATACAATTAATTATCATTTGGTTATTACGTGTTAATTACTATCATCATCAACCACTACGGAGCTATTAGCAATTACAAGTTAACAACTACACTATCTACCAACAAGTAATTGGACACCCCTGCAATCAATGATATCTGCGGTCCTGATACACGTCACGGCCACCGCCGTTAAATATCGTGTGGAAAACAACAACACAACCAGTCGCATGCAAGATGCCACACAGTTCGGAGCTCTCTGATTTCGAGAAAGGTGTAATCGTCGGGTATCACAGAAATGGCCGATCCATACGTGACATATCCAGCGAGTTGAAGTACCCAAAATAGACAGTGGCCTACGTGATTGGCAAGTGGAAGATGAGAGGTGACTGTGGGAATGTGCCCTGACCCGGCAGACCCACAAAACTGGGTGTAGGGGTGAGACATAGACTTTCGTGCTAAGTCCCGCCTTCTTTCCGATAGGCGTCCGTGGGTTAATTTAACAACTTCCCCTACAGCAAATAAGCTGAGGTTCTCACTCTCGTACCTGACGAACTTCTGTACGTGGAAACCAGACTCTATACAAACAGAACAAAACATACAACAATACTGACATTCTTTTACACAAAGGACGTATTCAGTCTTCCCAGACAGGCTGGCGCCCTTCTAACCTTGGGCATTGTATATGCACACAGTTAATGAAATAAAGTTATTTCTTTGTTTTTATGTACATAAATTAGCACTAGATCATATCTTAAAGGATATGCATCTCATTATTACTTTTCGCCCTTACAGGCCTCGGCCCCGAGACGAAACATGCGGGGTCCTTACTTCGCATGGTGAGTCCTGTTCACTTGAGTTTCTTTATATATATTGTTTTTCAGTTTATCACCTCACATACAGACACAAACAGGCGAAAATAATAATATCACTTCCCCTGTTCCTTTCTTCTTCTTCTTCTTCTTTTTTTTTTTTTTGTCGTACAACAGTATCACCTTCGAGCCTCACTGAGTCTCTACCTGTGTAGTGATACTCTTGTGTTCATCAGGACGCTGATCACCTACCTCAAAAGATAACCGAGATAAAGCATCAGCGTGAGGGATTAGCTTGCCTGCTATGTGCGTTATTTTAAGGTTGAATTGTGAGATGGCCAAACTCCATCTCTGTAGTTTAGAGCTCTGGGATGCTGCGCTAGTCAAATAAACTAGCGGATTGTGATCGGACATTACTTCCACTGGATGCCCGAAAATCCATCCTTCGAACTTCTGGAGTGCCCATACTATGGCGTAGGCCTTCTTGTGACTGGCGGCCCATCTGGCCTGCGTGCCGTTCAACTTCCGGCTGGCGTAAGCTACCGGTCGGATTTCTCCCCCGTTACTTCTCTGCGCTAAACAGCAGGCTACGGCAAATGAACTCGCATCCGTGTACAATAAGAACGGACGGTCAAAGCTTGGCGTCGCCAGTACTGGTGCGGCACATAAACATTCCTTTAGCCTTTTGAATGCGATGTCCATCTCTGTCGTCCAACTCACTTTCTCCGCGGCTTTCTTTCCCGTTAAATCGGTTAGCGGTTTCGCGATCTCGGCGAACCCCGGTACGTATTCCCGATAATAACTGCAGAGTCGCAAGAAACTACGTACTTCCTTCTTCGTCTTCGGCGTTAACAGGTCCATGACCACCTGTAACTTCTCCGGGTCCGGCTGGTGACTCCCAGAACCGACCACGTGCCCTAAGTAATGCACTTTTTCCTTAGCGAAGCAGCACTTCTCTAGGTTCCCCGTAAACCCCGCTTCCACCAAGCTACCGATTACCTTCTCTAAATGTTGCAAGTGCTCCTCCCAATTCTTGGAGAACACTGCAACGTCATCGAGGTAAGCTACTGCATAATCCAAATGAGGGTTTAACACTTTGTTCATTATCCTCTGGAATGTTGCAGCGGCCCCCGACAATCCAAAAGGCATTACGTTCCACTGGAACAATCCTCGGTGGGTAGCAAACGTAGTGTATTTCTTGCTTCCGGGGTCCATCGGTATTTGATAATACCCCTTCAGCATATCCAAAGTTGTGATGTATTTTGCTGCCCCCACCTTGGTTAAAAGATCCGGGATGTGTGACATGGGAAATGCGTCTGCGACGGTGTGCGCGTTGAGCATTCTAAAGTCACAACACAATCTGACTTCCCTGTACGTTTAGCAATACAAACAATTGGATGACTTTACTCTTTCCCCCGACTCTTCTATCATCCCTCTGTCACATAACTCCTGAATCTGATCATCCACCGCCCGCTGCATAGATTGGAGCACTTTGTATCTGTGCTGAGTACATAGCACACTCCCCGGTTTAACCGTTATCTCGTGGTTACCTAACGTGGTTCTTCCTACTTCCCCCGAAAAAAATACTTTCGAGCGATCTACCAACTCCTGTAGCTCCCAAAGTTGTTGCTGCGTGATCTCTGGACTTTCTACGTTCAGCTGCTTGGGATCACTCCTCTCTTCATCCTTCGGCTCCATGGGCACCTCCCGAATCTCCCCGAGCTCTACCTCTGATTCCAAAATTACCAAATCATGTGCCAGGCTTAGCTCTTGTTTTCTCATATTCTCCGGGACTACAAGTTGATCTGTCAATTGCCCTAACACCCTTTCTCTATGGTAGAGCATTCCTTCTATGTAAACATAACCTCCTTTTTCCTCTTTAGCACATCTACGAGCTTCCGATAAGGTCCTATCTTCCTCCTGTTGGCCTGCGAATACCGCGTGATTGGATCTGCTTACTTGCCGAGAATCTCCAATATCCTCGCCGGAGCCCGAACGAGCTATCTCCGTCTGCTTACTTTCTCCCCGTGCGCTTGCCTCTTCGTCTCCTGATTGGCTGTCCGACTTCGCCTCCTCTTCGACCACGCCCTCCTCTATCGGTGGCGGGTCGCTCTTTGCCTTAGGTGCTTCCGGTTCCTCCTCGACCCCTACCTGATTCACCGCGATATTAGCTCGGTGGGTACGGCCTTCCGTACTCTCCTTCTCCGCTATCGAATCCTCCCTTTCTTCGTACTTGCGCTCTTCCCTCTCCTGTTTAGGTTCTAGCGCTTTCTGTAAATTAATCGCCCACTTGGGACAACAGTCTCTAACCGTTGACATTTTTACGTAATCTTCTGGAGTAATAATAAACTCATTACTCAAATTAGGTACTATGGCACAAACAATTTCACTGATTCCTATCGTTTTACTCCCCGCCTTTTCTAGACCTGCTTCCATAATCCTAATTCCAATAATTTTTATGGGAAAAACGGCTGTTCTGCCATCGAACCCTGTCAGTTTTATCTTCCCGATTTCCTCCAATTTTTCTTCTCCCAATAATCCTCTCTTTAAACAATTGAATTCTGTGGCTGATAGTTCTTTGTCTGGCGCTCTTTGGCCAAACCTGGCCCTTGCGCCACTAAAATCCACTAACCAACCAACCAACCAATTGAATTCTGCCCCACTATCTACCAGTATATTGGCTTGGAGCCCTGCCTCTGTAGTTACCATCATTTGTTCTCCTACAGGTATTTCTATCTTTTTAATCTCTGCTTGGTTAGATCCGAAAACTCTTCCCACCGTTGCGCTCATCTTTCTCACCTCCTGTTCTACTTTTACTCCGGTCTCCTCTCTAGGTTTCTCTACTTCCTGATTATTCTCCACAGCTACCCTTCCTACTTTTTTCACCCCGTCGTTCCGCCAATAATAGGAATTACTCCGGCCCTTCGGTCTTACGCTACCCTTCTGGGGACATAATGATTGCCGATGACCCGGCTTCCTACAATAAAAACAGATTATGCCTCGATCTAAACTAGGGTTACCCTGACTTCCCATAGGTCGTTCTCCTTATACCTTACTCCCGAACTTCCTATCAGGCGCTTGAAATTTCTCCTTCTGAAACTGCCCACTACTGTTCCCGCTTTCCCTCTTCACGAATCCGCTTCCCGTAGAAATATACTGACTCCCTTTGGCATTGTAATTCGACGAAAAATTATCCTTCACCTTTCCTATCTCTAGTGCTTCCACATGACTCTCATATGAATCACATAACTCCCCCAATTCTTTAGCCAAGACTAGCTTACCCACCGCACCTCTCTGCAGTAAATAGGTTTTTAAGGATGGGGATAGTAATCCTTTAAACTTATCACACACTAGCAGATTTACTAATTGGTCGAACTTGGTTACTCCGCAGTTGGCTACATAATACCTGAGAGACCTGCCAATCCGTCCCGCTAGCTGTTGGAAGCTCTCCCTTTTGTTCCGGCGTATCGCCTCAAACTGCTTCAGATATACATCTGGAGTCAAATGACATTCACTGAGAATAGCTTCCTTGACGGTATCATAATTACCATATTGCCCTACGGTCAGACGTCGGAACAAATGGTTTACGCAATCCGCATTGAATAACGCAATCACTAACCGCCCTTGCATGCTCTCTGGTATGTCATGCAGAATAAACGCTCTCTCTAAGGTGTCAAAAAAATCCAATATCTCTTCGGGTTTTGTAGGGCTTTTGGGTAAATTCCTCTCTAGAATTCTGATGTAGTCGGCCAGCTTCGTTGACTGTCTCCCTGACGCTGATGCAACGCCCCGTTCTTGTTCTATCTCTAATTTTTTTAGCTCATAAGCCCTAGCCTCTTTTCTATCGGCTAGCTCCATCTCAATTCGCTGTTGCTCTAAATGTAATTCTAGCTTTTTCTGTTCCATCTCCAATACCCTAAATTTATATTCCCATTCTAGACTTATCGAATTCCCTTCTATTCCTTTGTCATTAATTATTACTTCATTGCTAGAATTCAATTCATTATCTGTTCCTCCCTCATTTTCTCTTTTGCTTCCCTCGGAATTCCGTTCATCGAGTTCTTCATTAATTTTCCCTTCCAAAAACTGTTCCGCCATTATCACGCAACAATAATATACACTTAATACAAAAATATGTATACACTGAAATAAAATAATACCATTCCCCGATGGTTAGCCTTTGCTCTCCCACTACTAATTTCTATCTACTTCGCTGAGATACCTAGTTAAATATCATTTTGATCTCTACCTTTTACTTTTTCTTTTTATCTAGGCTAGTACCTATCCTTCTCTGTCCGCTATTTTCTTTCTTCACATACAAAAAAATTATACTTTTCACAATTTATTATCTCAAATTCTTCTTACTATATCCTCACTATTCTTAAGTTAAATTTATCTTAGAAAGGTTACCTCTAGTACTCCTAGTGTCCTGATGAAACTTATTCAGCTATTTCTAACTTATACACAGGTATCGACACAGGTAATCAAATTGCGGCTTCAAAAGTAGTACTTACCGGCCTCCTCGGGCCCCCTCAGCTTCTCTGTTGCAGCTAAACTGCGGCCCGCGATGGGACTCCCTAAACAGGGAAAGTCCGGTCTAACTGGTGACGTGAGACGTGGTCTCCCGGAATTCTGTCTTGCACACTGGGTCCGAGCCTCGTCGGCTCTCTCCGTCGTGTAGTGGTAACACACCTTGCCGGCTCGTCTCGTCCTGAATCCGGTTGCAATCTTCGTAGTTGTCGTCTGTCAAACTCGTCCTTGGATCCTGGTTACGGATCTCCCTGTCACTGCCGTCGAAGAAATCACCACTTATCTTTGTGCACAGAGTCCTAGTAGCAGAGGTTGCCTTCCGTTGTTCCTCCCAACAAGAATTACTTATTCACTTATTTCTTAGCCTCGCCTTCTCCTCCTCGGGTTTACCTGGTATCAAACATTGATCCTACCGACTGCGCCATTTATTACTTTGCTGTAGGGGTGAGACATAGACTTTCGTGCTAAGTCCCGCCTTCTTTCCGATAGGCGTCCGTGGGTTAATTTAACAACTTCCCCCTACAGCAAATAATCTGAGGTTCTCACTCTCGTAATTTATTAATAATAAATTTATCATCCAGGCCCCTCTTCCTCCGTTTTTTTGTGTAATTATCCGCAAATCAAGGAAGGGAGAGAATGGCTACTGTAAGGCATTTCATCAACTTCAATAAATACTTCGTAAATAAGAAAGATAATAAATTTAATGAATCAAAGTACTAGTGAGAGTCTGGTTCCGGTGCCAATGTCCGCGTCGACGAATTTGTGGCATGCGTCGTCCGTCACGAAGTGTTCAATATTAAATCCGTTGCCCTATCGCCACTCTAATTATTCAAGTCGTTCTGACTCCACTCTGTAATTCGAAACACTCGGTTTCACGCTAAAAACCAGGAACTGCGTTCCTCGGAGCATAAAATCTCCACAGTCTATCCGTCTTCCAGACACTCGTTGCACTCTTTTACGCTTTCTCCCGAAGCCTCTAGCTTCACGCAAATAACAGGAACTACGTTCCTCGGAGCATAGACGCCGCACGTCTACCCGCCGTTCAAGCGCACCTCGCAATCTTTCTTCTCTCTCCCAAAGCACACGGCTTCACGCAAAAACCAGGAACCGCATTCCTCGGAGTCAAGCTCCCGATGTCTGCTCGCCTTCCAAGCGGCTTCGCAATCTCTCTTCTCTCTCCCGAAGCTATCTCTTATCCCCCTTGCTCTAGAAGACCCCTCCTTTCTTTTTTCGGCCCCCTTCTACCACGAGGCGCTGACCTTGTCAGGTCCTGGAGCGAACCTGACCTTTGTCCGCAGGCACCCTTTCTTCGAATCTGCACCCCAGCCGCTCCTGCTTCTGGGGAAATCGCTCTCCCTCGCTTATTGTCTCCGTGCTCGACGACATACCACAAATTCCACCTGACGAACTTCTGTACGTGGAAACCAGACTCTATACAAACAGAACAAAACATACAACAATACTGACATTCTTTTACACAAAGGACGTATTCAGTCTTCCCAGACAGGCTGGCGCCCTTCTAACCTTGGGCATTGTATATGCACACAGTTAATGAAATAAAGTTATTTCTTTGTTTTTATGTACATAAATTAGCACTAGATCATATCTTAAATGATATGCATCTCATTATTACTTTTCGCCCTTACACTGGGAGTTGGAGACCGACGGGTGCTGGCCAGAGAAATTCGGAAGAACCGCACCAAATCGATGGGCCACATCCGCGAGGAATGTCAACAGGCATCGGGAAGTGTTCTTTTGATGAATACCATCCGTAAGGAAGCCCATCTGCTTGGTTATCATGGACGTGCTGCCGCCCACAAGCCTTTGATCACCAAGTCCAACAGCACTGCTCGGCTAACGTGGTGCAAAGAACGTTGACAGTAGACCGTTGAACTGTGGAAACAGGTTCTCTGGAGCGATGAATCAAGGTTTACCCTTTACTGTTCGGATGGCACGGTCTGGGTTTGGCGTCTGCCTGGAGAACGCCTCCTGCCGGAATGTATTATGTCAACTGTGAAGTTCGACGGCGGTGGAATTATGCTATGGGGGTGTTTCTCCTGGTATGTCATGGGACCCTTGGTCGCAATTCCTGGTAGACTCAACGCCGAGACCTACTGCACCATTTTAGATGACCATGTGCTTCCTACGTTGTGGCAGTTTTACGGGGTGGACCCTTGTTACTTTCAGGATGACAATGCCACCTGTCATGTTGCGAGGTCCACCATGGCTTGGTATAGTGACAATGGGGTTAATCGAATGGACTGGCCTGCGCAGAGCCCGCACCTTAAGCCTATCGAGCACCTCTGGGACGAGTTGGAGCGTCGACTTAAGGGGTGCACCCACCGTCCGAAATCGGTGAAGGAACTGACCTGTCTTCTCCAAACCGAGTGGAAGAAAATACCGCTAGCCGTCGTACAATGCCTGGTTGAGAGTATGCCCCGGAGGGTCGCAGCTGTAATCGCCGATCATGAAGGCTCCACCAACTATTGAAGGCGAATAAACTTCGTTTTCCTTTGCTATCACAGGTGTCCAATTACTTGTTGGTAGATAGTGTATAATAAAGATAAGAACAAACTTGTTATCAAAATACACAGTATGACTTTCCTCTTTGCACCACTTTCTGTGCTTCCTGGTTCCCAGTTGCAGGATAACATAGGAATATCCATCTTTCATCGCCTGTGATGATACAACACCAAAACTTATCGTTTTGTGGATTTGACAACAATCTGCAACAGAGAGCAACACTTTCCCCCTGTTGGGTTGTCAGTGTATAGAGAACCATTTGATGGCCTCTAGAGGAGAAATCAAGCTTCCATACATAATGAATGATGGTGGATTGGAAAGACTTCACCTAAGCTGCCAATTGTTATGTACTAGCACTAAGGTTTGCTGTCACAGCTTTGATCATAATGTCAGTATTGATGGTCGTTGGAAGTTCTGTCCTTGGCTTGTCATCAAGACTGGTGTCCCCAGCATTAAAACACTGGAACCATTTTTGTACAGTGTTGGTGTCCACTGTTTCTTCCCCTTCAAATGCATAAATTTTCTCATGCTGCTGTTGCTGTGTTGAATCTTTTTTTTTTTTTTTTTTTCCAATAACGGCATTGATGTACCTAAACATTACTTTTATCAACTTTCATCCTCTGCTCAGCTAATAATGCATTGTGGTTCCATGCCAAATGCACATTATCAGCCTCATTCATTCCATGTCATCACAGTACCAAGTTGATGCATTTCGCACAGAAATGGAATGCCAACATTAGGTATAGCTCGAAACGTCATGACTCTTGACTTGGCCGTTTTATGCAGTCCTATGTTTTTAAGCACTTCAGTGTTTTTATTAAGCATGTCAGTAGTATAAATTGAAATGCTTGGATTACTCGGAATGGAACTGCTGTTATTAGGTTTTCTTGTGGAAGATCTGTGTTGAGACAGTAATTGATTTGTGGATTTGATTGTGAAACAAGTGTCACAAGGTAGATATCATTATAGGATTGTATGATGAAACTCTTTTATACAGTAAATTTGTATGTACTAGTACACTGATGTGCAAAAATTAAGGACGAAGAGGAGAAATTAGCATAACAGCAGAACGAGCAGGCAGAATGGACCGAAAGACTGCTCAGGAGATAGACTAGGGTCCGGTATGGTAGGACATGCACATATATGCAGCATGACGGGGGGGGGGGGGGGTCGGAAAGGTATAGAGCACGCGGGTGGTGTACGCTCAGCGATTCGGTGAAAGCTATTGCACGGTGTACATCGGTTTGAACGACGTCGAGTTGCTGCCATTGTGTGATATGGCCAACAGGCAATCCAGTAGACGACATCTGGATGACTTTACTTGAGGTCGCGTCATTGGGAAGTTGGAAGAAGGTCCAAGTGTGACTAGTGTGGCTGAGGAGTTCGGGATCGCTCACAGCATCGTTTCACGAGCTTGGAAAGCTTTTCAAAATGACAGGAACAGCTGTCCGAGAGTTTAGCAGTGGTCGTCCATGAGCAACCACGGCGGCGGACGACCGGTATATTGTCCTACAGGCGAGAAGAGACAGACGACAGATAGCGGGAGAAATCGCAAGTCACATGCAACAGACAACTGGACGTCCGTTATCGCGTTTTACCGTGGCCAGGAGGCTGCACAAAGGTGGTCTATTTGCACGACGACCAGTACGATGTGTGCCATTAACGCCTGCTCATCGGAGACGGCGGTTTCTGTGGTGCCACAAACACAAGAACTGGACACATCAGCAATGGGGTCAAGTTCTGTTTACGGATGAGAGCCGATTTAGTCTCGAGCGATTCTGGACGTATACACATCTGGAGAGAGCAGGAAACATGCAATCACACCTCCAACATAATCGAAAGGGACCGGTTTGGAGGTGGCGGAGTTCTCGTTTGGGGTGGTATCATGCTTGGTAGCCGTACTGACCTCCACATCTTCCAAGGAGGTTCAGTCACTGGTGTCCGCTATTGTACCGAGGTTCTCCTACCTCATGTGAGTCTGTTTAGAGGTGCTGTGGGTCCTGAGTTCCTCTTCATGGACGACAACGCTACAGTGCCTAGGAGAATTAGTGTGACGTGCTCCCTAAGATGTCCCTCACGGTTTTGTGACCAATCGTCATGAAATGACAGAGGGTGCTGGCATCGGAAGTTACGTTAGGATGCTTCATCGGCTTCATGCTATTAAATGGTGGGGAGTTTGTTTGCCAAGGATTTGCTGCCTTACGAAACTTCAAATTTTCGCAAAACAAAGGTTAGTGGAGGGAAATCTTTTTGGCAGTATCTTTGCTAATTCGTTGTAGCTCGATCATAACAGTAATACACTAGGTAATTCAACAGTTGATCACTAAAACGCAATAGGCTTATTTGGGTGTTAGTGTGCTAGTTTTATTCAACTGTGGATTGTTTATAACGAAATTTATTACCGAAATTAGTAACTTTTGATTCGTGAAGATGTAGAAGTTGATCAAGTATTGGCTGTCACGTGTTAAACCTACTGTGTGGTTAAACTTAAGTGCAGTACTGAAATCGACTGCAACAGTTATAAGCTCATAGGGAAATAATGTCAGCTATGAAAGGACTGGGAAATTATGCATTAGCAAATAATAAAAAACATAGAAAACGGAAAAGGCAACTGTTTTGTGCCAGGATGTAATACTGGCTATAAATCCTGCAAAAATAAAATATCACTCTTTGCTGTCCCTAAAATTCCTGATATGTTGAGCAAATGGGATAAGGCAATTCCCAGAGCTGATAAGTAACTTGATGAAAGTTGTGTTGTATGTGCCTTGCACTTTGAATCTAAATTCATGGAGATGCATTATCGTTCCACTATTCAAGGTAAGGAAGTTCTAACATGCCCAGACAAACCATTACTCAAGCCTGATGCCATACCTACTATTTTCCTAAATTTAAAAGACATTTAAAAGGCGAATGACTAATTAGTTTTTCCAATTTTAGGAGGGGGCATGTCCTACTGTGCCTTCCCCACGTTACGCCTGTGTGTATGCTACATTAATAATTTTCTTATTTTTAAGGGTAAAAATAGTTTACAGGAACTGCATAGAATTATCCCATTTAGACAGACTCCATGAACAGCCACTTCTTAATTTTTACCTTATTAAACTTTTTACTTAAGGTGCAAAAGAATTTTCCTCTCTTCACTGCAAACCTATTTGACTAGCAAATTTAATCACATAATTATTATAAGGTGAAGAAAAGTAAAGAAAAATGTTATAATTATTTTTCTTTAAAAGAATGTCATCATATACATTCAGCTTTTGTATATTTACTTCTGTCCAGTATGATTCATTTTGTTTATCGTATCAGAGACAAAGTTTTTTTAGAAATGATTTTTATAAATGGATTGCAGTTAGTATATTATTAGAAAATAGACCAATTTTAAAAATAGTAATCACATTTTTGTATTCCATTTTCAACTCATTAAAAGGCTTCTTTTCAAAGCCAACTAAATGGAAAGTTTCAATATTTATTTTGATCCCATGTTCTTACCAAGAAATTTAGTCACTCATTGCTGAAAAATGAAGTACATTATTAAATAATTTATAAAGTTTTTAGGTTACTGAATTTTAAGACATTAATGGAATGCAAATTATAAAGCCGATGTCTCATTGAGAAAATGTTTCCCCCTTTTTTTTCCGGTAAGGTTTGGAGGGGCAAAACATTTCTTTTTTTTTTTAATTTTTACTTTATACTGTAAGTTGATGTTTCAGTGATTGTAAACTGCATATTGGTCTCCAGTGTTTTTGCATAATGTAACCCATGCATGACTCTAAAACTTCCGAAATATCTGACATTAATGTTGACGTTAGCACAATGCAAAGCTTAACTTAAACTATGATACCCTTATTAATGAATCTTGAGCACCCCGTTCGTTCTTTGGGGGGGGGTGAAAGAGGTGTGTCGATTATTTTGTATATACTTAAGTTATCTGCTTATAAAATATCGCTCAAGGAGTACACATAATACTGACGAGCTGGGTGTGTGTCATAGAAAGATGTGCGTTTTCATCGTTCTTCCTCCCTGAAAAGCGACGTGACATCCGATGGCAGCGCCATCTACCACTTTCATGATTGAGGGCAGCAAGTTTTTCTGCGAGCATGACACACTAATTCTTCTAGGCACTGTAACAATGCTACACCTCATCATACAGTGGCTGTCACAGAGCTGTTGGAGAGTGAAGATATTCATCGCATGGATTGGCCCACAAGGTCCCCGGACCTAAATCCAATCGAACACTGTGGGACCTTCTCGGGAGATGCTTGGCAGCACGTCACCAGTCGCCAGCAATGATTCCGCAGCTGCGATTGGTGCTACAAGAGAAACGGGCTGCGATGCCTCAACATTTCCTTGACAACCTCGTCCTCAGCATGGACAGATGTTGTAAATCCTACAACACAGTCAGGGGTGATCATATCCCCTACTAAAGACTAGATTTTTCTTGGCAGCTGCCTGTCACATGGACGTTTCTGTCTTCTATCCAGTTGTGCTCGAAGCTACCTTTTCAATAAAGTGCCTTTGTATCCTTTGAATTCCTTGTTTGGACGGTTTTGCTCACTTGTCCCAAATTCTTACATCTTAGGGATTTTATGGTATGATTTGAGTTGATGTGGAGCACTTCTGCACGACTTTACATTCGAAAAACCGTCTCTTCCTTAATTTTTGCACGCCAGTGGATGAAATTAAGTGCAATGCAATAAAATGAGCTTGAAAATTGCAAAAAGCTTTTTGTTTTCAAAATAATCTGAAGTGCATTATGAATAAATTAATCACATTATCTGATCTCTTTTCAGATCTCACGGATGGAACACCAGCAGCATCAACATTTACAGCAGTTGGTATCTTTGGATTCTATCAATGGCACAAATGCTCGTGCATTAGTGCTTAAATTGATTAACGTCATTTTGACGGTTCTTCAAGTTGTTCTTCTGTTGGTTGCCACTATTGCTGGAATTTTAATGCCATTCATCCAAACTAGGTATGTGACTAATGGTAGCATATTGCTCTGTCTTTCTTGCTAATATTCATGTGAAAATGTTTTTACGCACGTATTTCTCGATGTACCGAGATCTAAAAAAAAAAAATTCCATACTTTGTTTTTTCAGGTAGAACCATTTAATGGTGGTTTCAACTGCTGTAACTTTTTACATGTTATATTTCCTTTGAGTGGAAAGCAATTTCTCGGTTAGAAGTTATTAATATTCGCTGCGAATATATATTGCGGTAATCGAATGTGATTGAAGGAAAAATCTTTCACGTAACTCTCGGTTGTAGGTGGTCGATGTTCAAATCTTTGCACTGTTGTTCTCATCAGGTTCTTGGGTGTAGGCTTTTTTTGACTAACTTCAAAAAGTCCGCACCTTTCTCGAGTAGGATATACTTTTTAGTTGAACTACGGGAGGCACATGAAGACAAAGAAGATGTGAAAATTATGTTGGAAAACTTGAAAAACGGAAAAATGAATCACTCTTAAAAATATTCGCACGAGGAATTGCAGTCGCCAAAAAACTTCGTCAGACTTCTTGAATGTATTGTCCAATGCATTTTGACAGGTCTGTCTGCCATCTTCTGGGACCTCTGGTCATCCGTTCTCTCTGCAGTTTACGTTGAACATGCGATGTGCTCAGTTTGGGAATCCCAAACTGAGCACGGGAAAAAGTTATATAAGAGATCTCATGTTCCAAGGATTTTTTTTTTTCTTTTTGAAATGTTTTGTAATGATATTATCTGCTGTGTACTGCACACACACACACACACATCTTTTTTTTTTTTTTTTTTTATGATAAATACCAGTTGACATACAAAATTCTAATAAGTTAGTGATCTGCTGAATAAAATAATGTGGGCATTTCATTGTGAACTAATTGCAAACTGATGTATTCAAAGTTTTATGGCATAAAAATAGCAGGAAAATCCAAGGCCTCATTATTAGTATTAAAAGAAATCCGTCTTGTTGCACGATGATATTTATTCAGCTAAAAAGTGAAATCTATATACAGTTTAAAAACACATGAGCACTTTCGGTGTCACATTGATACCTTCATCAGATGTAATTTCACCATGTGGCTACATGCTGGTCTTAAGTACGTGGAGTAGATGCATAATGGGAAAGGTAATGCCAATGTCCCATGATATACCAGATAACAAGACAATAAAAAAAGGCATAGTTAGCCAATAATCAAAGTGATTATATTAAAAAATGCTCAATGCCATTTCTAGTGTCCCTCATGTAATAGTGAAACGAGACCCCACCAGGGCTACTGTTAGTGCTTTAAGCCGCCTTAAGAACTCTTCAGCTCCTCCGGACTCCTTTTCAAAAGCCTTCAATCCACCCCCCGGCTGCCATATGCCTGATTTATTTGGTAGATTAAAACTACACAAGGAAGGGTACCCTATTCGCCCTCTTGTATCAGGTTACATTGCCCCCCCCCCCCCGACCTTTGGAAAAAGCTTTGGCAAGTTATCTCACCAAATTTACAGTGAATTCTTCCTACTCAATAAAGAGCACCACACAAGCTATTGATAGGTTAAACTTACTTCAGCCACTACCAAATTCCTATTTTTTGGCGTCCCTGGATGTAGTTTCGTTATACACGAATGTACCTATGGAAGCTACATTTCAGTTGATTCAGGCTTTGCTCATTGATTCTGACATTCCTGCCAATGATATTGCTTTCATAATGAATGCTCTTCATCTCATTAAAAAGCGTTCATTTTTCAAATTTCAGAACATATTTTACCAACAAACCGAAGGGACAGCCATGGGTTCACCTTTATCCGCAGTCTTAGCAGAAATTCTTCTACAGCATATTGAAAATAAAGTCATACAAGAATTCCCACAAAAACCTAGTCTCTATATCCGTTACGTTGATGACATCTTGGTAATTTGGCCATATACCATAAATCAGTTACAGCAGTTTGTCAACGCTATGTCTGCTCAATACCCCTCCATCAAACTCACGATAGAACTTGAAAATAATTTCGTCTTACCTTATCTTGACTTTCAAATTACTCGTAACCCTTCTGACAATTCCCTGTCTTTTGCTGTTTATCAAAAACCTACTTCCATTCCACACCCACTCTAATTCCGTACAATTCTGCTCACATTTTTCAGCATAAAATTTCTGCTCTGCACTTCCTATTCAGAAGAGCATATTCACATTCTTCTAGCCATTTCGCCAGAGCTCAAGAACTACAATGGATATCATCTCTCGCTAAAAACCATGGTTACCCGGACAACGTTGTTAAGGGAGTGCACAATAAAGTACGGTTTTCTATGTCAACTGCTTTAATTAGTGAGCAAGTGCCTAAAAAGTATGTTGGATCTGTTGATTTTAATCCACATATTGTAAACCTCCTTACCAACATATGTTCTCGTCATAAAATACAATTTGGAATACGATCATGCAATCTATATACCATTATCCGCAATGATCGTGACAAAATTGACAAAGGGAAAAAATGGGGTGTGTATGTTATTCCTATGCTCGACACTATCTCTGGTGAACTAAACAATCATTATGTGGGTTCTACCAAAAGAAATTTGGATTTGAGATTAAATGAACACAGATATGATCTAAAAATGAATCACCAAAGCACCTCTTTTGCAAGAACCATAAGTACTGGAAATTCCATCCCAGACTGGGACAACGCTAAAATCATAAACACACCTAACTCTGTTTATTCCTTGTTATTTGCAGAAAGCCTCTATATTTCGGCTTATAATACACGTTGCTGTAATGACTATTATCCTTATGTTTTACCTGAACCTTGGAGCAATCTTGTTGGGAAGGACAGCACAATAGCAATTGCTTCTGTTAAGTGATCATTGGCTAACACTGCCTTTTTTATTGTCTTGTTATCTGGTATATCATGTGACATTGACATTACCTTTCCCATGATGCATCTACTCCACGTACTTAAGACCAGCATGTAGCCACATGGTGAAATTACATCTGATGAAGGTGTCTATGTGACACCGAAAGTGCTCATGTGTTTTTAAACTGTATATAGATTTCACTTTTTAGCTGAATAAATATCATCGTGCAACAAGACGGATTTCTTTTAATACTAGTATTCATGCACGAATTATAGTGTCTACCGGCCTCATTATTATTGAAGTTGTAGCTTTTAGCGTACAATGAGCAGAAAAAAAAAATTGAAACCCATTATTTATAAATGTAATGGGATGTGCAAAGCTTTTTTTTTTTTTGTTTTTCGTTCTCTCTGTCTGAAGTTATTGTCATAGGTAATATTCACAGCACATAAAAATTATGTGCTGTGAATATGAAAATATTCAAAGTTCCCGACTCCCTGAACTGAAGGATTGGGTTGACTTTCACTGATTGACTGTGTTGAAATGAATAATTCAAAGCATGTAGAACATGATTATACTTTATTTTCTATTTTAAAGTTTTCAGTAAAACAAGAGACTTGCTGCATTTACCATAGTCATGGGCTTTCACCTTTTTTAGAAAAAATTCTTGATTTTTGATGGGTTGCGCACGCGCATATGTGTGTGAAGTCAGAAGATAGGAAGATATTATGGGGTTTTTAATAAAATAATCCTGAATTTCAAAACTATTTTACACTCCCACCCCAAAGAAACTGCTACTTAAGAGTGTACTTAAAAATTTTAAAATGGAAGATTTGTCTATCAGTTTGTTCTTTGTGTTATGATGTAGGATTTTATGCACTTTTTGCACATTTTTCATTCATTTTGGTTCTTATATACATTATGTATAGTTTGAAATAATCATGATGCTTGACAACAAACCATTCATCTTGGCACCAACCACGGTGCCACCACACACGGATTCAGGGGTAGTCTGCTCCAAGACAAAAGCGGGATTTGTCACTGAAGATCACCCGCTGCCATTCTGACCAGCTCTATGACAGTTTGGCATGACACCATTGCAGTCTTTGGTGGTGATGTAATGATGTTAAGGATAGTCGTCATAACGGTCCATGTGTGTGTAGTCCTACGCCCTGCAGCCATCTGCTGCCAATGGTACTGGTACTAATTTGGATGATGCATTGAGGGTACCACTGCTTGCTGAATATCTGCAATCGTGACTGTTGGGTCACTCTGTGCATGACGGACAACCCATTGGTCCTCTCCATAGTTCATCTAGGTCTCCCAGACCCTTCCTGTCGCTGCTGCATGCCTTGTTCTATCCACTGCCACCAACAGCCTGCTATGGTGATATCTGCACGACCAGTATGGTGCGCAATATGGCGATAAGACCATTCCACTTCACAGAGCCCGACTATGCTGCCCCTCTCGAACTCCTCCAACTGCTTGAATTGCTTCTGAACTTTTCTCTGAGGCATGCTTCACTTGCAAAGGATGCAACCAACACAACACCACAAATCAGAATGGCAAGCACGCTTAACGGGATGACCTTATATAGCTGGTCAAGCACAGCACTATGACCTCTCCTTGCTGGCGTCACATGCACTGCGGAGCATGATACTTGAATTATTTGCATGTCTCACCATGTCGAAAACATACACACCAAGTTTCATTCCTGTCGGTTGCTTCCTTCTGGGTGCAACTATTTTTTTGATAATGAGTGTATTTTGTGGCATCATAATAGTTGTCACAGTCTGATCAGGAACTTTCTGTTGTGAGGATGTGCAGTAGAAATGGGTGAACATAACTGTGAAGAAATATGATAGTAGTGAATGATTATTCCATATTTATATTTGTGTTGAATGCCTTTTGACTCCTGGTGATGTTTCTATTTAAGGAGAAATTCCATGTATACACAATGCTAACTCTGACCTAGGATGTCTGCATCTGAGTAACCTCTTAAAGGGTTAGTATTTCAAAAATTAATTTGTGGGAATGTATAATGTATGAAAAGCAATTTGTTGCTCATGGAATCCTTATTGTATGAAATGTCAGCAGAGGTTGCAGTTCATGTCCAAAACTGAGCATTCAGGTAAGATACTTCTAGAGCATTTTGAGCTTTAGGCATAAATTGAAGAAAGGCTCAGTGGAATTATCACCTTTTTAACTAGTTATCCTAAGTTCAGATGTACTTTAACCGTAGCAAGAGTCATCATCTGCTTAGGGAATCAAATACTTGGTCTAGTCACATTATTGTAACCACCAGCTAATATCCAGAGTAACTGCTGTGTGCAGCGCAGACATCAGCTAGACAGGCTGGGAGTGACTCAATAAAGTGCTGGAAGGTGTTCACAGGTATGTAGAGCCATGCTGACTGCAGTGCATCTGACAGCTGCTGAATGGTGCGTGGTGGAGGATCCATAGAGCGAACAACATGATTGAGGTGGTCCCACAGAAACTCAATTGGGTTTAAGTCTGGGGAATTACGGGGCCAGGGAAGTACTTTGAAGACTTCATCATGCTCTTCCAACCACTGTCGCACATTTCTAGCTGTGTGACATGTCGCATTGTCGTGCTGGAAGATTCCATTCGCCCCAGGGAAGACGATCATTCGCCCCAGGGAAGGATGGATTCATAACGAATTCAGTCCATAGTGACTTCCACAGGTATGAGTGGACCCAGAGAATTTCACAAAAACATTCCCTAGACCATAACGCTGTCACCACCAGCTTGTGTTCTTCCAGCAATGGTTGAAGAGTGTTTTGTCTCTGACGTTTCTTGCCTTATACGTCCATCCGTTTGATGAAGCAGAAAACATGACTTGTCGGAGAAGGCAATTTTTTGTCAATCGGGAGGTCCAATTTTGATACTGCCGTGCAAATGTAAGCCTTTTCTTCCGATGCACCTTCACTAGCAGCATAGGTGCAATAACCATCTGTCTGCGTCGGAGCCCCATATGCAGCAGGGTTCACTGAACTGTCATTTTAGGCACTCTTCTGGTAGCCCCTGGTTCATTTGGCCAGTGAGTTGCTCCACTGTAGCATGTCGATCGGCCCTCGTGCACCTTCGAAGCCGACGTTCACATCTCACATCAATGGCATATGTTGCTCCATAGTTTCCTCATTGCTGATTCACAATGGTGTCATTTCTCCAGTCTGGCAAGCAGATAGGATGCTCAAGCATTGTGACACATTTCTCGGCTAAAAACTGCTTCACTCAGAGTGCTGAATGAGCTGGCGCTTTGTCCTGGTGAAAGATAGGGCCATTTATTCCTACAACTCTGGCCTGTTTCTTTTGACTTGCTCTCTCAAAGTCACTAGAACCTGTTTGTAGTAATGCTGGTTCACTGTTGCTGTATCGGAAACCCAATCTGCCAAATATACATCCTTAACGTCAAAGGAAACAATTAACATGGCCTTGAATTTGAACTTGCTTTGCCATTTTTTTACATCCTTAGTGACGCTGGTGCTTTTCAGTGCATCAGCTGTCTTTTTGTTTCAGGATTGTATCGAAAGATCCAGGTTTGATAACACTTTCTGAAAGGTTGGGTTTGCCTGAATTTACCCCAGAATGCCAGTACAAATTCTCTTGCAATTTTTTTGTTTGTTCAGATGTGAGAAGCTTTGAAACCATCTTGGCACAAACCTTTGTAGTGTTCGGATTTTCATGTAAAATTTGCTTTAACAGTCTCTTCATCGATGTTTATAATGTTTGTTGTCATTCTAATGCTCAGTTGTCAGTCAAATCTCCTCCTGGCCTTCACTGAATCCTTTATGCCACACAAAAACAAGTGCACATGACATGCATTCTTCCCTGCATGTCTCATTTAATGGACAAAAAGATTCAGTAGGTGTTTTCTTTAATTTCACCAGAAATTTTGCATTTATCCATTGCTCAGTTCTCGAACTCAGCATTTTCCGTGACTTGCGACTAACAACACATCTACTTTCATTGCCACATGTCAGCAAACTAATGCAGAGAGTGAGGTAAGCTTTGCATTTCTGGTTATAGACAGTTCAAGGTCATTGCCCCCCACACTTACTTTTGACCTGCACTATGTTTTTGATTTGCCAATGTGAATGGATTGCAAGTTTGTAACAACATGCAACTTACTGCTTAATATGTTTTAATTCTGTGCTGCCTTTTCTATGTTATGGGTAAGTTTTCTGTATTTTGAGTTTTGCTATATTTTGGTGGATTTTGTTTTTCACGCTGTTAATTGTGATGTTCAATTTGTGCCCACAGGGTTCGTACTCTGACAACTACTGTTTTAATTGCGTCCATCGTCATGCTTTGCAGACAGTGGCCTGAGCTATTGGACTGGGGAAGGCACCTTGTTGCCCAACACATACAGACGTGATATTAGCTGTGACTGAAGATATTTATTTTCCATGTGTCAACCTGAGAGGTGCTTTTATCAGTTGGATCTATCAACCAAAGATGTGCATTATTATCCATTAAAAAGTGGTTGACGAATATGACGTGATCTTCAAAACTGATATAACTTATTACTGTGATATATGGTTCCAAAACTGAACAGATTTTTCAATCATCAGCACCTGAGTGAAATACTCATCTTATTTTCAATGTCATGCTGCATGTTGGAAGTGTGATTAGAAATTCTGTAGTTATTAGGAGTATGAAACATTTTAGTCAAGTTGTTTGAACTTCTGAGTTCAGTTAAAATATGCCATTTCATGTTTCATTCTTCCTATTCATTATACAATTATGTGAACACAGTGTTTACCTCCAGTTGTTTGAACTCTGCTTTCATTGAACAATATGCCATTTCATTTTCCGGCCCATTTACTGAGCACAGCATTATGTAGACATAATGTTTCATGAGATATTTCAGTTACTACTGTCTTTGTTTGATTTATACAAAACATAATTTATTTTATAAGATGTACAGTTTGTAAAAATAGGTAGTGAGTTATTGTGTATAGATGTCAATGCATTCCACAACATCTTTTTGTATTTTTTTACATGATTTGACGGGTAAAAATGTTTTACGTATATTTACTTAGTTTTTTTTTTTTTAAAGTATTATTTTCTGTTCTTCTGCAAATTAAGGCATTTATGCTTAGTGTTGAGGTAAAATCAAAAAATTCTTAAGTCAGAGATTCCTGTGCTGTTAACCCTGATGGGGTTATTGAAAGTGTAGTTAGTTTATATATATATATATATATTTTTTTTTTTCTTTTTTGCTTTATTGTGCATCGTTGTGAAAAAATAGTTTTATGTTGTGTTTTTATAGTATTGTACTTGCACATAGGTCTTCTCTTTGTGAGTGAAAACCAACTTGCTGACTTGGCAACCAAGTGGTCAAAGTTTCAGGTTTTTGGCAAAGTGTCTGATTTGTGCCCTGGATGTGGCATGGGTCCTGTGTTTGCTTTACCGCATTGATTTCGTTCTTTCCCTGGAATCGGTGTCTTTCAGTTTGGGGTGGGTGACTCCTTATACAGCCTTGGATGCTCATGGGAATCATTAAAGCTCAGAATCAAACAAAAGAAAACCAGTTCAAGTGAGGACACCATGTTGTCCTGCTTTGTAGTGTTTGTCAGTACTGAGATGGACTGAACCTGTAACACAACTTGGGCAGGCTCAGACTATGTAATATTTATTACAGTTTGGATGGGCTCAGGCTCTGAATTTTCTTCTCCTTTTTTTTGTAAACTGTGATTTTGTATGATTTAAGTAGCATAGGAGTCTTTAATTACACTTCCAAGTTCATAAAGAGAATTCTACAACTGGGTTTGGGAACTGGGGAGGGCTATTTATTCTAGGTTTGGGAAGCAAATGACATAGGCCGTGCAGTAGTGGATTTCAGCAAAGAAGTAAAAGCTTCATGAAAGAAATATGGGATTACGCCATATAATACAAATTTTGAAGATGACAATCCGATTTTTGGCGTAAATGTGACAAGGATGGTAAGTCAGATAATATCCGAAAAACTTGAAAATTTTCATCGTCCTGGAGCAGGACTCGAACCCGCGTCTCCCAGAAAATGTCTAGGCGTTTTCTGGGAGACGCGGGTTCGAGTCCTGGTGAAAATTTTCAAGTTTTTCGGATATTATCTGACTTACCATCCTTGTCACATTTACGCCAAAAATCGGATTGTCATCTTCAAAATTTGTAAGTAAAAGCTTCTTCAAGAACTGTAGATAGTAGGTAACACACTGTCAAAATTTTGCCCCATCCCTCCACAGATCAGTTCTGTGCTACTTTTATTGAGGAATGTATGTAGATTCCTGCACATCTTGATTTTGTCAGATCGCCAGTCGCTGGAAGCATTTGGAGGAAACAAATGGTCAAAGAAAATTGTGCGACTTTGCTACAGAAACAGATGGAGGTACTTCCCAGTTTAGAAAGATGTCGACTAATTAAGGGGGCAAGAGTGGAGTAGAAATCTTGTGAAAAGATATCTTTTTTTTTTTTTCTTCTCTCCCATTAACACAAAGTCACAGTTTTCGCACTTGTTCAGGCCCAGCTCTTCGTAAAACAGTGCATTTTAAAAGTGCTGTCTGAAGCTTTTCTTGTTTCTTGATAAGTTAACATTCCATTTTTACAAAGTATTGATCAAGAAAGGCAACATCGATAGTGCATAGCACCAGTGATTGGAAAACTATTTTTTAAAAGTAGCTTGCTGCTGGTACAACTACTTTCTCAAAAAAGTAACTTGCTACAGCTACAACTATCTTTTCTAAATAGTAGCTAGCTACACTACTTTTTTTTTTTTGAAAAGTAGTGAGTTTTGCTACTTTTATACTATTAGATTTTAACTAAAAGGGCAAATTCTGAGGATATGATATTTGAAGGTCGAAGTGTGACTACTGTAGCCGAGGAGTTCGGGATCGCTCACAGCATCGTTTCACGAGCTTGGGGAGCATTTCAAATGACAGGAACAGCTGTCCGAGAGTTTAGCAGTGGTCGTCCACGAGCAACCACGGCGGCGGACGACCGGTATACTGTCCTACAGGCGAGAAGAGACAGACGGCAGACAGGAGGAGAAATCGCAAGGCACATGCAACAGACGACTGGACGTCCGCTATCGCGTTTTACCGTGGTCAGGAGACTGCACAAAGATGATCTATTTGCACGACGACCAGTACGGTGTGTGCCATTAACGCCTGCTCATCGGAGACAGCGGTTTCTGTGGTGCCAGAAACACAAGAACTAGACACATCAGCAATGGGGTCAAGTTCTCTTTATGGATGAGAGCCGATTTAGTGTGACGAGCGATTCTGGACGTATACACATCTGGAGAGAGCAGGGAACATGCAATCACACCTCGAACATCATCGAAAGGGACCGGTTTGGAGGTGGTATCATGCTTGGCAGCCGTACTGACCTCCACATCTTCCAAGGAGGTTCAGTCACTGGTGTCCGCTTTTGTACCGAGGTTCTGCCTCACGTGAGTCTGTTTAGAGGTGCTGTGGGTCCTGAGTTCCTCTTCATGGACGACAATGCTACACCTCATCGTACAGTGGCTGTCGCTGTTGGAGAGTGAAGATATTCAAGGCATGGATTGGCCCGCAAGGTTCCCGGACCTAAATCCAATCGAACACATGTGGGACCTTCTCGGGAGACGCTTGGCAGCACGTCACCAGCCACCAGCAACGATTCCGCAGCTGTGATTGGCGCTACAAGAGGAATGGGCCGCGATGCCTCAACAGCTCCTTGACAACCTCATCCTCAGCATGGACAGACGTTGTAAATCCTGCAATGCAGTCAGGGGTGATCATATCCCCTACTAAAGACTGGATTTTTCTTGTCAGCCGCCTGTCACATGGATGTTTCTGTCTTCTGTCCAGTTGTGCTCGAAGTTACCTTTTCAATAAAGTGCCTTTGTATCCTTTGGATTCCTTGTTTGGACGGTTTTGCTCATTGTCCCATATTCTTACATCTTGGGGATCTTATGGTATGATTTGAGTCGATGTGGATCACTTCTGCACGACGTCACATTCGATAAATCGTCTCGTCCTTAATTTTTGCACGCCAGTGTATTTATCTTTGTACATGCAACATATTTTGACACATTCAGTGGTGCATATTTCAAGCCAGACAGACTAGCTATGAATCTTGGGGAATTCAATTAAAAGTCATGTATCATTCTAGTATATCTGAGAATTCATTCTGCTTGACTAAAAGAATCAAATCCCCCAATCGAGGAACGGTCTTCAATAAATGTGCATGAAATTGGCCCCACCGGAAGTTTTGGCTCAAACAACAGTTCATGTCGATTCCGAATGATCTTCATTTGTGCTCTTTTGTGCCATTTAATTTGACATGTGTGCTTGCATATTTCTTTTGCTAGAGATGCTCAAATAATCGGCGGCCAACTAGTGGCATACCCGTGGGCACTGGTCTAAGTCCAAGTTTGAATCCTGGGGAGGCATGGATGGAGGAACCAATGGCCCTAAATTAGGAACAGATGACTGCTTATAGCTCATCGAGTTGCTAATTGTGGTCTTTAACACCACAATCAACCACAACAACAACAACAAAAATGCTAGCATGATTGTCTTATACCTTGTACTCACTGTCTAATTGAAATTTCCCAGTTAACAATTTGACGAGCTTTCATAGTGTAAGATAAGTCAGGTACTTTCAAAACCATTGGGTACGTTATTGTAGGCAGAGCACACTCGGCAGAGGTTGTTGATTTAAATTATGAATAAAAATCATTGATTTAAATCACAAATATAAATCTTCAAAACTTCATTGTGTATTTTAAAGTCCAGTAAAATTAAAACTGCACGTGCTCAAATTGACAGTGCTAAATTTATTCATTAAACACAAATCAGTGGTCTAAGCGATGGCCTCTGATCATTCGTCCGAAAGGGGTCCATGTTCGAATCGTGTTGAGGCATGGATGTTGTGTTTGTCTTATGTCACTGACTCTCTCCCTTCCCTGGAACCAGTGACCCTAAATTAGGGACGGGCGACTGCTTATAGCCCATTGAGTTGCTCACGGTGGTCGTTAAACCTCAAAAAAAAAAAAAAAAAAACACACACACACACAAACCAACTTCATGTTGAAACTAAAAACAATATTTTATGAAAGTTAAAATACATTTTGTTGTAAATGTGGTTTTTTTTTTTTTTTTCGACAACGAATTTAAAGAATTTTTCTCTGTGCCATTTCTTAAATTACAACCATAAAGGCATAAGATAATTCTGAAACTTAACAAAAATGAGATTTTTTTTTTCCCCATGAGGTTATAAAGTCCCAGGCCCCTAGGACTCAGTCTCCTTTCATGGAGGTTAGAAGTTGGGTGTTGTCCATAACAAAGGATTCTGATCTCTTGCATACATCAGTGTTCCCTTTCTTGCACATGAACTCAGCAGGAGGATATTTTTAGTGGGTGGTAGTAGAGGGTGATAAACAGGGCTTGAAATATTTTATGCTGGATTACCAGTCAGGCAAATAACTCGCTTCTCAGCTGAAAATCAACAGCCCTGCAGGGCTCATGAGAAAAACAACTCAGTACTAAAAATTAAAAGTTAATTATTTACACATTCAATAATATTTATGAAATTATAAACATTTTCAATAATATTTTATCACTAACCTAATTTAAATTTTAATTACCATTTTATAATAACCAAACTCAGTTTTCTTCCTCTAGAGTAGATGATGCAAGAATCTTTCGATCTTTTAGAACTTTCCTAACAGCTTTGTGGAAACACAGGAGTTCGTGTTTGCCGTTTGATCTACGCCACCAATTGCTAAGCAAAAGCTCACGACACGCATGTGACTTACTCTTGTACATAAAAATATCAGTTCTTTGATAAGGCTTATTTTAATTTACAGAACTAATTTGTGACTGTGCACTGGCATGGGGAATCAGTTCCTCCGCGAAAGAAATTGGACATTGAATACCGTGAGTCAAAACATCCGGGCAATGCGCTTAACAACGAACATGAGGGAAGAAGCCACAAGCCCGGCGAATGACTTCCCAAAATGCTGTTGGAAAAGATAAGCAGTGTAAACACTGCTTATGGGAAAGATAAGCCATGTAAACACTGCTAATCTTTTCCCAGAACGTTTTGGGAAATCATTCTCCCGGCTTGTGGCTTCTTCTCTCATGTTCGTTATTAAGTGCACCGTGCCCAGATGTTTTGACTCACGGTATTCACTGTGCAATTTCTTTCACAGAGAAACTGGTTCCCATGCGAGTGCACAGTCATGAATCAGTTCTGTGAATTAAAATAAGCCTTATTAAAGAACTGATATTTTTATGTATCCAACAATAGGCATAACAACATTTAAATAGTTGCCTATTGAATTTAAACTGCTGTACTAAATTTGTTACTTGTCAACCAAAACTTTTCACTTGTCACAGATGACCACATTTCTCAAGCCCTGGTGATAAAGAACAGATAAATAGGAACCAATGCCAGTTTAAAAGTACCATTCTCAGTTAGTTTCCTGTTGCACTGTACTGTGTGGCTAAGGGTTTCAGCACTTAGCTTATTTTAGGACGAGTGTTAAAGTCAGCCTGGCTGGAAGGACAAAAGATATAATTTGGAACTATTTTGAAACAATTAAAAATATGAGTGGCAAAGGTTCATACGCTAAGTGCAAACTGTGTGAAAAAGAGGTCCAGGGACTTATTGCACTCATGAACAACCATTACTCATTGTGTTCATTAAATACAAGTGAAGTTAATGGCCGTCAACCGAGCACATCAACTAATTTAAGATATGCTGAAGTTTATGATGCTTCACCTGCTAATGGAATCCCAGCAGAAAAGAGAACTGTCATTGGTACCTGAAGCAACCACTAAATCTGCGACAACACAGAAAAATTTAAAAAATTAAGAATGGATACATTTATGACACGAACCACAGCTGATCAGAAAAAAAAAAGTTTTTTGATCTGCAAACCGCTGGAATGATGTATTCTTCAAACTCTCCATTTCATATTGTGGAAAATAAGGAGTTCAAGAACCTTACTGAAATGCTACATCCTGGCTATAAGCCACCAACAGAACAGGATATAGCAGGTTGTTTGTTAGACGGGGTTTTGATAATGAAATAGAGAAAGGTTCTCAGTCTTTAAAAGGTAAGATAGTCTGCATGAGTATAGATGGCTGGTCCAATGTCCATAATGAAACAGTTGTTTGTTCTTGTGTAAGAACTTCAGATGGTGATGTCCACAGTGTACAGTTTTAACACTTCCGGTATCCCCCATATAAGTGATTACCTTGAACAAATTTCTATGCAGTTTGAAATCAGCAGAAAAAAAAATCCATTGTGAAGTTAGGAGTTTTGTAACAGACAATGCTTCAAATATGATGAAGATGAGGAAAGAAATGGAGGAAAATGTTGATTTTATTACATATGGTTGCACAGCTCACATTTTAAACTTTCTTGCAAAAGATATCCAGGTTTCAAGCATCAAAGAGCAGAGTACACAAATTGTGAAGTATTTCAGAAATCATGATTTTGTTAGATCAGCATATAAACAAGCTGGTGGACTAGCTCTTGTGTTGCCCCAAGATTTATGCTGGAATTCCATGTGCGACTGTTTAAGAAGTTATATCAAGAACTGGCTAATACTCATTGCAATAGTGGTTAACAATAAAGATGGCAATATTGAATCTAAAATCAAAGAAAAGGTAATGAATTTGGGTATATTGGCAATATATCAACCAACAAGGATTTATTAGCAATATATCAACCCATAGCCAATGCTCTTTATAGAGTCTAGAGGAACAATTGCAAAATTTCTGAGGCAGTTGTAGTGTGAAAAAAGTTGGAAATTGTATTAAATGACATCTTAGATGAAAAGCAATTGGAGTTGTTTCATAAAAGATATATTCAAGCTTTATCTTCAGCACATTTTTTTTTTTTTTTTGGCCTTTCTCGTTGATCTTCACTTTCAAGCAAAAAACATGGATGTGACTATTATGCCTGAAGATGAAGAAGTTGCTTTACAATTTGCCAGCAAAAAATATGGAGACACATTCCTGACTATTCTCATTAAGCTTGTGACAAAATCTGCACCATTCACTGGAATGATAATGGAAGAAAAAGTGCAGCTTGCAGTGAATTCTTTAGACTTGGTGAATTCCTTTTCCATAGTGAGTCAATAGAAGAAAAAAAGAACTGCAAAGTGTTTTGCAGTTACTAACAACAACATCTGCTTCAGCTGGAATTGAAAGAATTTTCTTGACATTTAACATTGTGCATTCCAAGTTGAGAAATAGGTTAGGAATTCAAAAAGCAGCAAAACTAGTATTTTTGTTCAAACTGCTGAACAAGTCACATACTTTTTTTTTTTTTTTAAATCCAACTAAAATTTACTCAGGAATTGATGTTTTTCAATCAGTATGTTATTTTGAAGCTTTTATGATTCAAATTTAATGGGTAACTGAATATTATCCGACTTAACATCCTTGTCACATTTACACCAAAAATCGGATTGTCATCTTCAAAATGTGTATTACATGGTGTAATCCCGTATTTATTTCATGATTAATGCGTAAGTTGTAGATTTTTTTAAACTACACCAGTAATATAATGATTAACACTTTTTCTGTTTTATGCATGCTGTGCACATTCAGATTTATCAGAACTATTAACACAGCTCTGATTTGCCTGCATTAACTGTTTGGCACATAATATTAATCACATCAGAAAACTTGAAAATTACACTTGTTTCCTCGCATTATGAGAATATTTCTTCCACACAGGACAATTTCCATGTGTTATGAGAAAAATATTCCTTCCACAGAATTCACTTGAGAATCTCTCTCTCTCTCTCTCTCTCTCTCTCTCTCTCTCTCTCTCTCTCTCTCTCTCTCTCTCTCTCTCTCTCTCTCTCTCTCTCTCTCTCTCTCTCTCTCTCTCTCTCTCTCTCTCTCTCTCTCTCTCTCTCTCTCTCTCTCTCTCTCTCTCTCTCTCTCTCTCTCTCTCTCTCTCTCTCTATTAAAAATCAATGTGTTTTGAATACAAAAATATGATTTGCATATTAGTAATTATTAAGAAGTTTAAGAGACACAAATTAGTACAGTAAAGATAATGCACAGCATTAAGTAATACCATTCTCTCCATATTACAATCTCATTTATGCAGTGGCACTTAAATTTTAAAAATATATACCATCAAATCAGTGTCATGGAGAAGAATGTTATGTTTCATGTTTATATTGAAGAATAAAGAGGTATTTTAAAGTTAAACTGAAACACAACAGTAATTTAAATAAAATAAATCTGATTGAAATCAAATAAATCCGATTTTTTTAAACCCTGACACTTGGACCCTCTGTTAACGCCAATTACACTTCAGGACATCTCGGAATGTTGCATGCTTTGAAGGATAAGATTTTTAACAAATATTTTTAAAGTAGTACGATTTGTAGCATAATTTTATGCTACAAGCTACTTTATTTTATAGTGTGCTACTGCTACAACTACGTTTTTCTATTTGTAGCGATGCTATAGGTAACGCTACGCTAAAAGTAGTGTGCTATAGTAGCAGCGCTACTTCCAATCACTGCATAGCACCATGATCAGTTTTTGTTTGGCGATTGTTTACAAATCGGGTACACTTGTTTTGTGCAATTATTATGATTTTTTTGTTTTGTTTTGCACGAGAAAGCTTTTTAGTGATGATTTTGGATTGCTGAAATAACATTGCATATTTTTTTTATTCGTCTGACTATAAATGTGTCAAGCTGATTGATGCATGGCAAAGCCAACATCCAGTTTGTTTATGTACTGCTAAAACCACCTTATCTTGTTTTCTGACATTTTGCTGGTCACATCACAACCACACTCATCTGCCAGTGTGAGGAAGGGGTGCGGGGGTACAGCTATAGATGATAACTATCATGTGTGATGGTGGGTGGTTTTGATAGTAGTACAAACATGAACAGACTGTATGTTGGCTCTCCTGCTTAGCATATTACAGACTCATTGTTATACATATGTATGACAAAAGTCATGTGAATAGCAAATCAACAAATATCATGAGAACTATTTATTTCTGCCATCTGAAATAGGAACAAAAAAAACATCAACTATAGGCTGAAAAACAAAATGTCGTGCAAAAACTTGAATAAAACAGGTGCATCTGACTTGTAAATAATTACTTTTGTTTCCCTATTTTAAAGTGTGGAAATAAAAATTATATATATATATATATATTTGCCATAGACCTAAGTGGTTGGATTCCTCAGTTTTTTGGAAACTTGTAGCTTGACAAGTAAAGACTTCCCAAGTGGTGATGCAGTAAGAGTTGATGAGTTGAACACAAAATATATCTTGGATGATTGTGAACTTACTGGAGTAGGTCAAGGACAATGTTTATGACACCATCAGTAAAAACACTCAGATCTGCTGTTGACTATCCACGAGAAAGAAACTGAAGAAAATCAGTGAGTGCTGTACTTTTAATCAGAGTAAGTACTGTTTTCTGTGAGGTAAGTAATTTTATAAATTGATTTTGACATACTCTTTGAAAAGTGAGAATCACACATAGTTGGATAAACTTGTGATTTATATACATAAAAAAATAGCATATACCATATTTCCCCGAAAGTAAGACCTAACCGGAAAATAAGCCCTAGCATGATTTTTCCGGATGCTCGTAATATAAGCCCTACCCCGAAAATAAACTCCAGTTACAATACGTAGTGCCACAGTCAGCTAGCCTATCACTGTTAAAAAAAACTAAGCGAGTGCCAAAATCACTGGAGTTCATGAGTTTAAGAGTTTAATTTGCGTAGCTTTGAAACATGACGATGATGGGCAAAACACGTAACAATTATAACAAATAAAGGTAACTTGGTCACGCTAGTTACGTTACAAGAAAAGAACTTTTACAAGAAAGTTTCGCAAGTTCGGAGCTTTCGACCTTATCTTAGGTCTTCATCACGCCAATGGAGGACTAAGATTGTTGCCAGATTCTACATTTGAATTTTTTCTATTTTTGTTGCCAAATATTAGAATTGAGCTCCAGATCATCGGGATGCAGAGAGGAGATTCGGAATTGCAAGTCATTGGGTTGAAAATAATTTCCAGGCTTTCACGGTAACGGAGAGCAAAACGATTGTCAAAAGAAGAAATACGTTTTGCTTCGTTCCAGCGGGGAACTGCAGATGTGTCGTCCATTGTCAAAATAGACAAGGCTGTTTTAGGATTGGCTTTCAAAACATCTTTTTTTATGTTCTAAAATTCTGTGGTTAATGCTCCTGTATGTGCTTCCAAATGTATAAGTTATCACCTGTTGAAGAAGAGATAGGAATGCAGTAAACTCCTGGGAGGTCCAGTTTTTCAACTTTGTCTCTATCCCTTTGTAGAAGTTTCAAGATGTTGGGGGGGGGGATTTAATGGCAAGATAGTAACCAAAACTTCTAAATAGAATCTGTAACTTATAAACATAGGAAGGATGGTAAGGAACAGAACCAGTGAATTTCAGGTTTTCTTTCTTATGAGGATGGAGGCATTCAATTTTCGAATTGTTTTCATATTTCTTTAAGAGGTAGTTGACTGTAAGAGCAGGGAAACCATGAGAGAGGGCTATTGTAGAAATTTTCGAAAATTCTTCTTGGAAGAAAAAGTTGGTTGTTGAATTTGAAAAATCAGAGAGTTAATATTTTGGGGCCGAACGTACATTCTTAACTGTCATCATTTTTGTTGCCACTCCTGCGTCGATTAACAATTAACACAGTCTTCAATTAACACTTGATTTAATGGTAGATTTGAAGGGAATAATATTTTGACCCCCAGACAAGATGAATGCAAAAAGAAAGAGCGATTCCGTCAAGTACAAGAAAGGAATCGTGGAGGACTCCTGGGCCAAGAATCTTACGGCTTTCTGCAAAGAGAAGAAGTTGGATCTCCGAATGATCCGAAAATGAAGAGCAAAGTACGATAACCTCAGTCAACAGGTGGATGAGGGAAATGCTAAGAAGCGCAAGTGTGGATCAGGTCGGCAACCATTATTTCCTGAGCTGGAAGACATCATCTGTGAATGGATTGCTGACAGGAGAGCAAAGGCTTTGGTTGTGCGCAGGGCTGATATTCAAGCATTTGCCCTTGCAATGGCATCACAGTTAGAAATATCCCCAGAAGAACTCAAAGCATCACAACACTGGCTTGGATGGCTTCCTTCAGCGATATGAACTGTCTCTAAGAAGATCGACAACACTGTTCAAGCTGGAAGATACTGAAGTTATTAAACGTGCACTTGCATTCAAGTCCTTTGTTGATGGCATCGACTTTTCTAAATACTAACTCTCCAACATGATTGCTATGGATGAAACTGCAGTGTTTATGGGCCAAGGATCTCAAACAACAATTGATCAGAGGGGTGCCTCATCAATCTACATTCCCTCCAGTGGTTACAAAAGTGCACGTGTTACCTGTGTTTTGGCAATTTGTGTGGATGGAAAGAAAGCCCTACCTCTAATCATCACTAAGGGCAAGAAAGATAAACTTGAACGTGTTTCAGGCATTTATGTTCTTGTAACCGAAAAAGCCTGGTTCACACAAGCAGTTTTAAGGAAATGGGTCGATTTAATGCTGCCACTTATTTTGCAAGGTGGCCAAAGAGGGCTGTTCTGGGATTCAGCCAGCACTCACTGCGCTAAAGACATGAAGAACTTCTTTGCAGAGAGAAGAATAGATCAAATAATGATTCCCGCAGGAATGAGTGCCCATCTCCTGACTCTTGATATTGCAATAAACCAGCCATTCAAGGATCATTTGCACATGGAAATCAATGACTACATTGAAAATAGAATGGAGAGAAATCAGCGTGGAAACTTTGTGAAGCCTAGCCTGCAAGTGGTCGAGACTTCGGTGAAGATTTCAGGGATAAAATCACTGACAGCCATGTTGCCAATGCACTATGAGCAGGCTACATGAACAAGAAATGCTCATTTAAGGAGAGCTTTATTGCTGGACATGAGAGCTTGGGGTCAATGGTTCTACAGGAAATGGAGTCGCAAGAAATTCAGGCCAGAATTCGAGGTTTGGAGAGTTATGACGATGTTCCAGAAGAAGATGAAATGACTGTATGTGAATAAATGTAGATTTTTGTACATGAATAAACGTAGATGAAAAAGAAAAAAAGAAAAAACTTGGTAGTACATGAAAAAATAAGACATCTCCTAAAATAAGCCCTAATGCATCTTTTGGAGCAAAAATTAATATAAGACCAGGTAGTAAATAGTAACGCTGTACTAGTGATCCGATTTATTGGCGTAGAAAATAAACACATAAGCGTTTCCAAGCTTTCGCACATCAACCAGATGGCTTTTTCAAGGAAGTTAGACAGAAACTGCAAACTGAAAAATAGAACGCTTAACAATTTGAACGCGGGAACTTGACAATAAATAGATGCGACGTTATATTCATTTAAAGATACGAGGCATCACGTTGGTTGCACGCAGGATCCTGGTAGAGAAAAGGTGTTACTTGAAGAATTGGTTCCAAATTCATGGCAACTCGAGCAAGACACAATCATTGCAAGCATCGCTATTGGTAATGATCTCCAAGGTTTCCCGAATGGCTGTACATTTAGGGGTAGAGTAGCTAGCTAATTTCTTTATATCATCCCACATGGGAGTAGCTGACTTGAATTTTACTTCTCTGGATAGTGCCGTGGCTACTTTACCGTATTTTGTGTCCCTTTTATGTTCGTTGACTCTGATTCCAAACGAACGCTTGGTCATTCCAATGTAGTATCATTTAGAGCCGTTCGGATACTGTAGGGGGATCGCATAAACGCCTGCTTCGCAGGAGAGAGGTGGTTTTTCACTATTTCTCTTTAGTATAGTATGTAAAGATGCAGGGGACCTTATGCCGACGCCGTAATTCATCTTCTTGAGGGCGTTTTGAGTTTGTAAGACACACTTGGAATGTAGGGAATTGAGCCTATGATTGTGTGTCGCTCAAGTTGCCACGAATTTGGAACCAATTCTTCAAGTAACACCTTTTCTCTACCAGGATCCCGCGTGCAACCAACGTGATGCCTCGTATCTTTAAATGAATATAACGTCGCATCTATTTATTGTCAAGTTCCCGCGTTCAAATTGTTAAGCGTTCTATTTTTCAGTTCGCAGTTTCTGTCTAACTTCCTTGAAAAAGCCATCTGGTTGATGTGCAAAAGCTTGGAAACGCTTATGTGTTTATTTTCTACGCCAATAAATCGGATCACTAGTACAGCATTACTATTTACTACTTAATTGGTGTATTGTTCCTCGTTATAAATAAGACCAGGTCTTATTTTCGGGGAAACACAGTATTTATAAAAAGAAAAAAGAAGCAGCATTGATACAGCTTTGAGAAAGTTCTTAACTGTTTTGAAACAGATTTAGCTATGAATGAAGTGTGACTATAGTAAGGCTATTGGAGGAAATATTTAGGCCTACACTACCCTACCATTAATATCTGGACACCTGTATATCTACAAACAATCCTTATTAGAAAAAAAAAAAATATTGCATACCAAAAACTTTGACCTGAAGTCTTTATGGAATACTCTCCACCATTTTTTTTTATAAATGTCTGATGATATGTTCTACCATTCGGCCTTCGAAACAATAACTAATTCAGCTTTGTTTGTTGGGCAGTTTCTTCTTTCACTCACCCTGTCCATCCCAGAGATTCTATGTGGAGTTCAGGTCAGGACTGTGGGCTGGCAGCCCACAATTTCAATACCCATGTCCTCGAAAGCAATATGACATGGGGTGTTTTCCTGCTGATAGAGATATGGGCCTTCCCCCACAATGTTGGTTGTTCATAGGTGTCCAGGACGTCTATTTAGAGCTCAGCATTCATGGTTTTGTCTGAAATGGGCCCGAGCAGAACTATGAGGAACAGATGCATATCTTCACACTGCCTCTACCATACTTCATCGCCAGGATGATACATTCTGGTAGGTACCTTTCTCCTGGCATCTGCCACACCCAGTAACAACCATCAGTCCAAAGTGGGTTGTAATTGGTCTACAGTCAAAGATGAAGGTTTCTTATACCACACTAATTGGCAAAGTGATTAGTGGCTTCAACAGGAAAATTTGTTTCGAATATGTGCAAAAATAATCCAAGTAAAGGCACCAATATGCTGTCTTATGCATGTTAATAACACACAGATGGAGAGACGATGAAAAATTTTTTTGAGTGAAGATTCTAAAATATTTACAAGTTAAAATCACACATCATAAATAAAATTACACTAGATCTTTCATAATGGCATCCATTACATCATCAAGCGAAATACTGAAACCATGGCACCCTGGGGACAGCAGTACATAGGCAGGTTTGTGACATCGTCATGTCGGAAAGGCTGATATTGTTGGCGATATATCGATTAAATGTGAAGTAGCAGTATGCCGAAACCCATGAAGTTATCACTGCGTTCTCAGAACATTACTGTAAATATGTTTTAATTTCCTAGGGATGAATGGTTGTAAATTATTCAGAAGGGTTTTACATATATTCAAAATAAAAGCTGGTATATCGTCATTGCAGCATTGTTGCCTATAGTGTTGAATGAACAGGCTCTCAGCAAACAATGTCGAACACTTTGACCTTGCACTCAGCAAGATATAGTCTTCTTGATATCAGGCGAGAAAGGACTGGTTCTGGATGAGTCCAGCAAGAGCAGCGTTGGAGGCGCCAAATCTTTCAGAATATATTAAAACTTCCGAATAGCAGACATCGAAGGGGAAAGAAAAACTGTTCGTTATTTAGAAGTGTCCGCTATTGGGAAAATCATGCTTTATGACAGTATACTATGTTTATAACATAAAAGCAGTTTAAAAGATAAGTAAATATAAGATGTAAATGCAATACATAGAGCAAACTTGTACTAACCTTTATTAAAAAATATCCATCAAAGCATAAGAAGCAAAATAATCAAGTATGTTGTTTATCTATTACATTCTTGTGAAATTTTGTTTTCTAAATGAATTTCTAGCTAGCCCCTGAAGCTGTGAATCCTAATTCATTTGCTGATTTCTAAAGCCTTTTGACGAACTAATAAAGTCCCGGATAAAGGAATGGTGTTGGCTTTAGCGCAACAAAACCATTCGTAGGTAAGAGTGTCGTCCTCAGCTGAACCATCAGTTTTAGGGAAAGCTTTCTTAATTTTCTGGTTGCCATTACAATCTTTCCAAGACTTATGATTTCGCTCACTTTCGCGTTTCCAATGTCCAGTTTATCTTCTAAAACGTGCACACTTAATCTTTCCGTTTCACTATTTCAACTTTTTCTTTTAGAGTTAAGCACTTACGTGTGTGTGGCATTTTAAAATCAATGTTTGAGAAATCTTTGCTTCACAGCTCGCTTGATAAGGAAAACCTACATGATTATTGCAAACATGTGATTTTTAGAAAACTGGACTTGAAATTAATCCCTGTGCTACCAAACAACAAAATGTGAGTACCTTCCACCCACACCTGAATTGTGTTTGCATGTGTTTCAATCCGATTACCGTTCCCAAATTAGCCGGCCCTGGGCGCTGGCCCCCGTTTCTGAAGTCTCATCGCATTGGGAGAATCGGACAGTCTGGTGAGCACGAGCGCTAATATTTTTTTCAGCGATTTTGGCCACTTACCCGAGGTACATAGCACTTAGCACCTTAAAATTTACTTGGCCTTGGGAACAAAATGGTTAAGATAGAGAATGAAGAAGATAGAGAATGGTTAAGATAGAGAATTAGGTGAAGAAGATAGAGAATGGTTAAGATAGAGAATAAAGAAGATAGAATTAGGTGAAGAAGATAGAGAATAGTTAAGATAGAGAATGAAGGAGATTTAGAATTAGGTGAAGAAGATAGATAATGGTTAAGATAGAGAATGAAGAAGATTGAGAATTAGGTGAAGAAGATAAAGAATGGTTAAGATAGAGAATGAAGAAGATAGAGAATGGTTAAGATAGAGAATGAAGAAGATTGAGAATTGTTAAGAAAGAGAATGAAGAAGATTGAGAATTAGGTGAAGAAGATAGAGAATGATTAAGATAGAGAATTAGGTAAAATAACAAAGAGGAACAATTTTGCAAGTTTGGGCAAATCACACCCCTAGGAATTCCTAGAATCGAAAAGCAAATTGTCCGTTAAGTGTGTCCGCGTCCGTTATTTAGAATGTCCGCTATTAAGAAGTGAATGCCTCGTAAGAAGCCATGCATATCTAAGGGGGTGGGGGTGGGATAAAAAATTGTCCGTTATAGAGAGATGTCCACTATTAAGAAGTGTCTGTTAATGGAAGTTTCACTGTATTGGTGTTCCACCACTCTAATGGATAAGTTCCAGAGCGTAGTGCCCAAATAGCTGGCACTTGAGGTCTCAGACACTATAGATTTGACAGGAATGCAGTAAATGCCACATTTTTGTAATTCATGAATTCATGAGCATTATCATGATCCCTACGAATTTTGTGAAAAAGGTTACTTGCTCTTTCTCCAAAGGTGAGTTTGTGTTTCTTACAGACACTTTTTAAAGCATTTACAATTATTGAATGGTATTCAATAGAACCAACAAAACTAAGTGTGTTATTAATTCTGGACAGGTTAGTACATGGTTTCCTTCTATATTCAGCAATTAAGTTAAAAATAAAGTTCCTGGAGTTACCTGTACTGCAAAGCTATCCGGATAATATTTTTGAGTTCAGTGTTCGCTCGGAAGTTCGAAGAATGAGTTTGAGCACGACATATCATAGTTTTGAAAGCAGCAGTTTTATATTTGACTAGATGAAAGCCCTTCAATAATGACAGGAAAAAAGAAAATTTATGATACAGAAATTATTGACATTTATTTATTGAGTTTTTGAGTTCCATGTCAATAGATGGAGACGTTGGCTCACAGCTTTCTGAAAATTTCCCAAGCAGTCGGTTATGGAATTTGATACGATGGGCTGTTTGTTTGTCATATGTTTTGTAAAACCTTTAGTCCCTATTTTGTCAACATTTCCTTGTACACAAAATTTTTTCGTATACACTGACTGTGAACCCTGTAGCAATTTCCCCTGTTCTTTTCATGAACTATTTTTATCTTGACGTCATCAGATTGTCGTACTCTTAACATTGCAACATACAGATGGCTAAACACCGGTTCAGGTAGTGAACCAAAATTTCTGATGTAAAGTTTTCGTATGTTTAAAGAGTTGACAGTGTGACGTAATGCATCTCTGACAGCATGTGAGAATGATTTGAATTAGATGACGTCACACCAGCAGCCGGAGTCGCACAATATAGACGTACACGCGTACGGCGTATGCAGATAGTTTCCAGATTATTAGCAGATTTGGCAGATAGTTTTTGTGTGTAGATTAAAAAAATAAAATGTTATTTACAGCAATTAAAATACTTACTCAAGGATTTACTCAGATTAATATATTTAATTCTATCTTAACGTGAGAATGTTCAACTATTTTTCACATCTTGTGATAGTGAGTTCTTTTATTTTACAGACGTTTCTAGCCTCTTGATTTTATCAAGGCCTTGTTCCAAAAATTTCGTTTACACAGAAATACTTTTAATTTTATTGCCAGGTTCCTTTTGCAGTTGCCAGTTATTAAATTAAAATCTTCTCCTTATGTATTTTATAAGTCTACTATTTTTTAATTAATTTGTTGAAAATGCTATTTATAATTTTTGAAGGTTCGTTAACGGAACTGCTTTTCTATAGATATAAAAACTTTAATTAGTCTCTTGTTTTTATGAGGTTCATAGTCCAATATTTGAAAGTCCATTTTACACACATTTTCGTGCTTTTATTATTTCCTATCAACCCCAACAATATTTGATATCGTGATTCGCGGGTTTGCAGCAAGTTTTCTGTTTCAATGGTTGTGTACGCAGATACATTTTATTTTTATACAACTCTGCCAGCAGCTGTGTTCTTTGTTGATATGGCAACAAAACAAAGTGATATACGCGTGGATTGTGCGCGTGTAGGTGACGTCATTACCTACACAAAGAGCTAAGCATGACATCATAAGCATTCGTTTCTCGGTTGTTGCTGTGACGATTTAAAAAGTGGCACGGAGGAGGAGTGGGGCTCTAGCAGATTATATCTTAGGATTAGTGGCTTGTAGATGCCTGCTCGGTCACAGTAACCCATGTTGTTCAGTGTCCTACGCACTATGCTGGTCATAACGTCAGTCCCAGTAGTCTCACATAAGGTTTATATAATTTGATACAATGTTGGTTTGTATTCTAAGCGGACAGTCCTTTGCAGAGCTCTCCTGTCATGTTTTGTTAGCTTCAGTAGGTTACCAGGTCAATTCTTGGTAGATTCAACTGCATTCCACTGTCATTTGCATGTCACATCATCATCAATCCAGGAATCTTCTACAATGCCGCTGAAATATTACATATGGAGTGAATATTTTTGTGGCACACTATTATCAATCCACACTGGAAATCAGTTTAACTCTGTCAGTAATAATAATAAAAAAAAAAATCTTTCATTCACAGTTATTCTGTTATCTCATCATAGCCCTGTGAGCATATTTATACTTTGGTCTGTGATGTGCTGCTTCCATAGAACCAAAATTTCTATCAATAGAGTGGTGTCCAGATATTAATGGTAGTGCAGTGTAAAAAAGGAAGCTAGAAATGCCCTCTGTTAATGGGTCACTTTATGTGATAACAGGAAAAAAAGTTGATGTGTCTTGCCAGGCACCATGTGGCCTGAGTATCATCACTATTCAAGGAGGAGACAACATTGCAACACGGTTACTGATGTGCTGTAACACTGTATGGAAATTTTGCTCTTCATTTCATGTGGAAAACTGACTCTATTTTATTTCTCTACAATTTTTACAGTATATCTAACTTAAGTAATAATTGTAGACAAATACATAAATATTATAAAATAGTTTTATGCTGTGTTACACTAAAGTGAGGTATTAATATTGAAGATCAACTCTTTATTCTGTTGAATTTTTGTGTGTGGTTATTATTTCCTATCAACCCCAACAATATTATTTTTTTTCCTGGAATGCACTTAAAATAATTTGATGGCCAGGTGATTAGAAGTCTTTGTAATATCAAGTGCTAAAACATGAGTTCCACCCTAGGCATTTTCAAATTTATATATTGTAAGCATGATTAAGATAAAGTAAAACATCGCCTGTTGATTGATTTGAACAAAGATTTACATGGTTATCAATCAGATTGGATAACCATGAATAACACAGGAGCCAGAAGTTCTCATTAATTACTTTCTTCATTACTGTTGCCAAAACAGATGTCAAAGCTATAGGATGATAGCTTGAGGACAGCATAAGTCAGTTTTCTTCTTGGAACGAGTTGATGTGCTTACATTTCCAACTTACCGTAAAGATTCCGGGTGAATGACATAAAACAAGTATTAATTCTGGTGCATAGAAATTTTAACAGTTTAAATGATCCCTTAGAACCTTTGTCTTGGAGTATCGCACATGCTGTATGAAAGTTGATTTCCGTTACAGGAATTTTGGCTTGAGCTTTGAAGTGTAGAAATATGTCTGTGTCATGCTTGGTAGAATTCTTTGCTAAAATGATTCAGGATATCAGCTTTTCCTTGGCAGGAATTAATAACAGAGCCACCTAAATGGATAAAGTACAGAAGAACAACGAAAGTGTTTCTCAACAACAGCCTTGGCAAGCAATTAAAATAGGAAGGATATTAAAGTTTCATACATTTTCTTTTATAATTTTTTTGTTCTTTATAGCATTTGTTATGGATTTCAATAAAAGTTGATTTTCATATAACAGAGCTACCTAAATAATAGATAAGGTGCAAAAGAACAGCGAAAGTTTTTCTCAAGAACAGCCTTGGCAAGAGATTAAAATACAAGGGTCATTTCAAAAGTTTTGCACACTGTGGATTATCTCTTAAAAAACGAATTTATTTGACAACATACCTTTACGGGCCTTTGAAGTAATATCCATGTTTCTTTATGACAGCGGCCCAACGTTTGGGCAAGTCTTGCATTCCAGTCAGGACACCTCCATTGTTGAGGCATCAGATTACTTGAGTCGCCTCATTAGAAACATCCTGAATCGTACTGAATCATTTCCCGTGGAGTGACTTCTTCAGTTTTAAGAACAAATCACATTCTGGTGGGCTCATGTCAGGACAGTATGGCATGTGGGGTAACAATTCCCATCCATACTTTTCCAGAATGTCTCTTACTGTATGGGCAACATACAACCTCACTTTATGCAAAATAATGACACCACCTTCGAGCATGTCAAGCCTTCTTCGGTGAATCTTTGGGTAGACATGTGAATCTTTTGTAGACAACAAGCAGTAGACATGTTTGCTTCATATGCAATCTCTTCACATGGATTCCGTCGATCTTCTTCCAAAATGCTGTTGACGATAACCACAGAAGTGTCTTCTGTTGCATGTGATGGCCGGCTACTTCTTGGGTCGTCTTCGGTGCTTTTCCAACCTTGGCAGAAATGAGAAGTCCACCGTGACACTGTACCACAATCTACTACACTAACCCCACAAACTTCACACGAAGCTTAATGAATTTCAGAAGGGGATTTCCCTTGCAAAGTTTCAATTTTAAAGGATCGATGGTTGCTATGTGAGATTTGACCTGACTCACTTTTCTCCCACCATTTCTAGGCAAAATTTTTTGGAACCGGAACAAATTAGCTGACAAACATAGACACAACTTTGTATACTGAAGTCTGACTCACAACTGGCGCAACAATTAAAGCAATTGCATCATCCTACGGGCAGCGTTTGCACAGTGTGCAAAACTTTTGAAATGGCTTACGTAGGAAGGATATAGGTGTTTTACAACCTACGTCCGAAAAGTTTCAGGACTAACTGCATAACCGACGTAACAGCAGTGGGATTAAAATATCACGTGTATGCCAGAAGACAGCAGTCCCTGGCCAATCAGTGAACAGCTGGAAACCAGTTTATACCAGTACTAACAGGTGGCAGATGGACATTAAGGAAGTCATAGCAAATGTTCCCATTTCATTTTGACCATGAAAAGAGCACCGAGTAAACATTTGTTTTTGTTGGAGACTTAGTAAATCAGCTACTGAAACTTACAGAATGTTAAAAGAAGTGCATGGAGATACAGCATCATTCCACAGCAGAGTTTTCGAATGGTATGTACGGTTTCATGATGGGTGGAAATCATTTGATGATGATCCATGGTCTGGGTGTCCTCCCAGTGTGTGGACAGTGAGAAAAGTCGAAGAGGCATGGAATCAGTTGCGTTCCTCTCCATTCAGCACTTTGTTGCTTGGTTTATGGATCATACTGCAGGCACTATGTTTTATCTCTTTTAATAATTCTGGAGCAAAAATCATGATCCTCAGCTGCAGTGCCCAGCAGATCAATGAACGAGTCTCCTTTTAGTCATCATTCAGAATGTACGATGCCAATCTGGCATTAAGTTTTCAGTTTCCCAGATCCTCATGTAGAATCTCGTGACAGACAGACAGACTAACTGATGATGCCCACTGACTTAGCCAAAAGTCTCACTAACTGACGGTGCCTACTGACTCAGCCAAAAATCTCACCCTACCTCCAGTCCACACACTGGAGGTATGCCCAGATCTCGGATTATTATCAAAGGATTCCCGCCTGTCACAAAACCTTGCATACCATTCGGAAACTTTGCTGTGGGATAATGCTGTGTCTTCATACACTTCTTTTAATGTTCCGTAAGTTTCAGTAGCTGACTAACTAAATTTCCAACAAAAACGGATGTTTACTCTCTGCTCTTCCATGGATAAAATGAAATGGGACTAAAATTCTTGCTATGACTTCCTTAATGCCCGTCATCCACCTGTCGGTACCGGTTTCCAGCTGTTCGCTGATTGGCTAAGGACTGCTGTCTTTTGGCATACATATGACATTTTTATCCTACTACTGTTATGTCAGTTATGCAGTCAGTCTTGGAACTTTTCGAATGTAGATTGTATATGTTTTTTTTAATCATTTTTTTGTTCTTTTTCATCATTCATTAGCATTTCTTATGGACTTCAATGAAAGTTGATTTTCATTCAGATAATTTGGTGGTATTTGGTTGTGAAATTCTTAATTATTAATTTATTGAGTGCTACAGCCTGGTAGCAAGTTTTACTGAAACAATTTTTGTTTGTCTGGTTAGAAATGTCAGAGAATGGAATGAAAGAGACTGTCTTTCTAAAGATCCTGATTGCCTTACGGTAAGATCTTCCGTAAAAAGAGCTAATGATAAAGAAAACATGTAGGAGGGTCTATCAAAGGACGAGCATTAGCAAATAATGCATTTCTGGTACCCTATCCCACCTCAGTATTTGCAAAATTTTTGAGAAAATGCTTAATGTAATCTGTGATCTAAAACTTACTGGTAATTTTAATGTCTTTTGTAGCTTACAGTATTATACCTTGGTGTTTGTTTTCTATCTGTCACTGTTATGTGTAACTGTAGTCAAAGAAATGTCTAATACTATTGCTCAAGTGTTTGTGAATTTTTTGATTTAGCCATGTGTAGTCAGATATGCTGCCATCCAAATGTAAAATGGAATGATTTTGTAAATTTAAAAACACAGTTACTGTAGAGAATCTCTGGCTTAGGAATCTTTTGTAATCGTTACATTTGCTGTTAAGACCTGAAAATTAATTTGTCTGTTTTTTAATATTATGGTTTTTGACGTGTGGAAAATACTAATGTCTGCAAATGACTTTGTGCTGTTCATTTTATCTTCTGTAAGTGTACTAAGGCAACCAATGTGGAAAACACAATTTACCATATTATATTTCAAACAGTGCCTTAAAAATAATTGGTACTGCACAAGCCATGATGTAATTTTTATGTGCCATACATAACTTCATGAAAGAATAATCATATCTGAGCAATAATGTTTTTCATGTAGTATTATTTCCCCATTTGTGGTTTGCAGAGTATAATTTTCTTTTTCAAGAGATACCAATTTCTCGAATTTTTTTTTGTATAGTTATTCCAAAAAAAAAAAATGTATTAAAAATTCTCTTGAAATACAAGCAGATCAAAAATTAATTTGTGATAAATGTTTCCAGAGTGTTAGTGATTCTATAAGAACTCAAAAACATAATTGCAGACATTTTTTATGTTGGTCTTTCCAACATCCAGTCTTCATGGATGGTAAAGGACAACTTATTTTTTATATTACTTCAGTTGGAGTTTGTACACTGGATCACAAACAGTTACAACACACATATTTCTTTTTCATGTCATCCCTCTTTCAAAGAGTGGCACATATTTTTCACCTTCATCGTTAGTGGTACCCAAATGGCATAGTCCTGTGATCATTCTATGTACTCTTGTATAATTCTTACAATAGAACTGTTGTGCTTAACTGTTGCAGTCTTGTTTCTCATGTGAGCACAGATAAATTGTTTTGTTCAGATGCTTTTTAACTCTTGTCTGTCCTAATTTTGATCTCCAACAGTCTCTCTGTAACCCTGCATGCAATTTCCACTGTAAACAAGTTCTAATATCTTCTGAAATGCAAGTTTTTTATATCTTGATGCTCTAGAGCAGTGGTTCCAAAACTTCTTCAGGTCATATTATATCTGGGTACTATCTGTGGTATACCATGAAAAATTTGCATGTTCTTTATTCTAGATATATGAACTAGGAATGATATTGCTGGTTACAGATGCATTATATTTATATGGTCTGTGCATCTCAGCAAATAATAAGTTTAAAATTATCTAACCGTACTTGGCAAAGGTAATAAGTACTCTTAGCCCACTCTAGATTTAATGTGATGGATGTAATGTTATGTTCAGAAAAGATGCTTGGGATCAGATTTGGTATTTTACAACTGAATGTTTACTTTAAATTCTACATTTGGTGTGCTATTGACTGAATGAGACTGGCTCTAAAGTAACTTATGACTGCATCCACACTCTTGTACTGATATAAAATGGTTACGTTAAGGTGTCAGTAATACCTGTTCATCTGTTTTGTCTGCTGCTTGTGGCTGCACACATAAGTTTAAGAAAATTTTACAAAAGTTGTTATGAAATGTTTTTATAAACTTGATCAGTTTGTGTTATTTTTTTAGCAAATTTAGAAAGAAGTAACTACCATTTAATTTTATTGGCAGAATTTTTCACTCGAGAACATGTTGCACCTGTTTTCTGCTCTTGAGCAGTGTTTTCCAAACTTGACCAAAATGTGGATGTCCCTTTTTTAAGATTTCTTGCAAATTGTTTGATCAAGAAATAATATTTATTTGGAGTACTCTCTCTCTCTGTACTAGAAGGTATAATTTTATATGTTTACTGTATATGTTTTTTTTTAATTTTTAAATCAGTGCTTCTTAAAGATTTCTTGTTAAAATATTAAAATAAATATACATAAATTTTGTCATAATGTCACATTTAATATGTATTGTTCTATTTCATCTATAACTGTGATTTAATTGATTACAGTAGTATTAACTACCAAAATGTAAATTAAATTGTGAATTACTCTAAAATGTTTCATATCATCATAAAAAATGTTTAGTTTGTAAAATGTTTGAATATTTGTATCAAAAGTGCTGAAGTGCAAATAGAGCCTGTTTATGCTTTAATAATATAGATGGACCAGAATATTCCTAAATATATGTCACTCACATTTGCATTTTATGGGAAATACCAAAACTTATGTTAAATAGCTACAAAAGAGCTTGTTGTATAATCTTAACCAGATGAGTAGGGCATGTGAAGAATTTGGAATAACTATAAATTTTGAAAACAATTATTATGCATAGTTCTTCATCAAATCCAGGTATTAACTTATTTAATTTTTTAGTTGCTGTAATTTATGTGATATAAAACATGTGACAAAGAACTGAACAGTGGAATAAGTAAAGCAAAATGAAGTTTCCCAAATCAACTGTACAAAGCTTTGTGTCTAAGGAAGAGGTTGGCCAAAATATTTAGCAAATCTAACTGCCTATGCTACTGCAGTTAGAGTTGAGTGAAAGATAAGATCTGATTAATAGATTTGTAGAGATGTGAGCTTAATAGATAAATGTTAAAGAGAAAGAAATGGGTTTAGTGATATGATTAGTAATTAGATCTTAAAGTTCCCTGCTTCTATGAATGACAGAGTTTAATGAAAACGTGTTGAAGTGTTGCGCATGGAGGTGGAAGATTTCATTAAGAGGTGTTGCATTCTAAGCAGGATGCAGATAACAAAAGAGGATACAAAAGAAGGTGAATTGAAGTTGTAAATTTGTCCATATTAGTGATGGAGGTGCCAATAGGTTAGAAAGGCTTGAAAATTGAACTTCTGTGAATTTCTTGGGAGTACTCTAAAACTCTGTATTTTTTATGAAACAAACAAATCTTTAATTTGTATGTCATGCAGTCTTTATTTTTTCAGAAAATATGTAACATTCACAGAAAGAAAATTATCTTATAGTGTGTCATTCTTTTCAGCAATTTCAAATCACTTGGCAATTCTAAGTGATTTTAACTTCCATTGGGTAATATTTTCCCCAGAAATATAAATCTCCTTTTGCAAAAGTGGAGTTTTCCATCTAGTGATAGTACCAAAATGAAGATATTAAATTCGATATCAGAACAATGATTTTTACATGTCAGTGATTTAAATGATTCTTGCGTGTCAGTGATCTTTTTGTTTAAGACTAAGGTAGCCTTAAGAAAATTATAAAACTTGAATGCCAATGAAATCAAGGCTGTTACCACTTTGAAAGTAGAGGGAAGAGAAAGGAATTGTGAAATTAAATTGATAAAAGATGGTTAACAGTTGTGTGTGTGTGTGTGTGGGGGGGCAATTTGGTAGGGATGATACTCTTAGTACTATCCTGCCATGACATAATTAAGTTGAACCACAAACACATGTAACTATTTTCGACATTCATTCCTAATATATATATATATATATATATATATATATACACATGCACCCTTAATCAATATTCAACATCACACTCCATATCTGATGTTAAATCAGTAAAAAATGTTGCCAAGCCAAGTAGAGACTTCAAAAATCAACAGTCATTTCCAGTAGAAAAACCACTTTGTAAATGTGTCTAGTCATGAAAAAATAGGTTACTTAGGAAACACAGATAAGAAACATTTATTTATAAAGCTTCACCACATAAGAATGTCTAAATCTTGGACAAGACTAAACAACCCCACAGACTTCACATTCCATGGTCCAAAGGAAGTAAAAAAGGAAACGACCTACAAAATTCCACAGTCATAACTACATACCCTATATATCCCATATCCTATGGTTCAGAACTTACCTTCTGTACCTGTGTGCAGCATCAGTAAAACGTGTTACTAAACAAAAAATGAAAGCAACAATAATAAAATAAAAACCTTCCTAAACACCTACAAGAAATATTGCCACTTAAAGAAAATGTGCTTATGCAAACCTTCACAAAATAAAACTGGCAGACAAAAAAGTGATTGTCAACAGGTGATGATGTTCATTAATTTTCATGAAACAAAATATGAATGCTATTATTGGCATATTTTCACTGTGTTCCATGTAACCACTTCCTTCAGAAAACTTGAAAATTTTCATCGTCCTGGAGCGGGAATCGAACCCGCTTCTCCCTATTTCCGGTAGAGCATGTTAGTCATTACACTACCTAGTACAAGGGAATTCCAAGCAACTGAACGTAGATATCTGAGAACCTTCATATCTGCCCTAGTCGAAGCTATTCCTGCCCCATCGTAGCGTCTCACGACCTTTTTCTCACATCCAGGGTCAGATGTAGGCCACAAATTCCAGTGATGAAAGTACGTCATATACAACTGGGAGACGAATTTCCCTGAAGAAATAATTCGTCATAAATACATGGTACAGTGAAAATATGCCAATCATAGCATTATACTGCCGACCATGTATTTATGAAGAATTATTTCTTTGGGGGAAATTCGTTTCCCAATTGTATATGACGTACTTTCATCACTGGAATTTGTGACCTACATCCAACCCTGGATGTGAGAAAAGGTCGTGAGACACTACATGGGGCAGAAATAGCTTCGACTAGCACAAATCTGAAGATTCTCAGATATCTATGTTCAGTTGCTTGGAATTTCCTTGTCCTGGGTAGTGTAATGACTAGCATGCTCGACCGGAAATCGGGAGGTGCAGGTTCGATTCCCGCTCCAGGACGATGAAAAGTTTTAAGTTTTCTGAAGGAAGTGGTTACATGGAATACAGTGAAAACATGCCAATAATAGCATTACAATGCCTACCATCTATTTATGAAAAATTATTTATTCGGGGAAATTCATTTCCCAGTTGTATATGACAAAATATGAAGTTTGACTAACCAACATGGCAGACCTTCATGTGCCCACAAGAGCACCCATAAGGGGAGGGGAGGAGAAGGGAGGTGTGTGTGTGTGTGGGGGGGCAAGGAAGAGCTCGAGCCTCCCCCTAGCAGTTGGTATAGCCAAATTTTTGATAAATTTAAAACACTAAAATAGATAAAACCTTTTTAAAAGCATTTTAAAAAAAATATATTAATGATTGATTGTATCAATTATTTTTATTGTATTTTAGTATCTTGTACATTTACTAAAATGTTTGACAACCTTGAAGGAGGTAAGCATTTTTCTTAGCCCCCCCCTTAAAAGTACTCATATGGTGCCACTGTGTACCCACAAGTTATAGCCATGTGACATTTCTCTTAGCCATTGCAGCATGCCATATGTAGTCCAGAACTCCCAGTTCATGATCATTATTATAATTTTTTTTCATCTCTATTTCTCTTTCAATATGCATTTTGTGACACTTCAGTGTGAAACTATCTGGTTACTTAGTTCAGAAAAGATTAAAGTGATGGTGATAGTAATTTTAATATTTATTATTTTCAAATACTTATAATTTACATAAATGTTGGCTAACAGATTGATATAGTACCTGCAGGTGCTTTAAAAAGTTTCTGAGTTTGTTGCTTAATATTGAATTCCACTTAAGCATTATTGATTTATTTTATGTGGAACTCATATGCAGCATGCCCCCTCCCCCAATAAGAGTTCCAAATTTTTGGGGGAACACAGATTGGTAGAAGTTGCTGTAAATCATTTTTGAGCTTTTAGTCTTCCTCGTTATTCATCAATCATGTATTCTTAATTCATAGATAAAAATTGGCACATTCAGTTGTGAAACACAGCATGTGAGATTCTTTCAACTTTATCCAAGAATTTTTATTAATTATTTTTCACCATTTCAAAATAAGCACACTGGACAAAAAAATTAGTCACCCCTGTCAGAACTTACCTAATAATAAGTGATGGTGTCTCTTGCCTTGATAACAGCATGAATACAGTGTGGTAGAGACTTCATGAGGTTGTAGATGTATTGAACATCAATTTACAACCACTTGTGCGTCAGTTGGTTCTGAAGTTCCACCAGAGTATGCGGGTTTCTATTCCAGCATTTCACCTTCTGTTCCAAATGATTCTACAGATTTTTAATAGGATTTCAATCTGGGGATTTTGCGGGCCAGTCTAGGTTAGACACTGTTGCTGATTGTCCGTCGTGCCACTCAGACACAGTTTTAGCCCTGTGCACACCGGAGTTGTCGTCTTGGAGGACAGGAATGGAGATGTAGGGAAAAGGGCAACACTTTGTCATTCATGATGTGGAGGTACACATGCTGCTTCAAATTCATTGTCACTGCAACGAGAGGGCCCACTTCGTGGTACGTAAAACATACCCAAAAAACATCACAGAACCCCTCCAGCTTGAACAACACCTTCAACACAATCAGGATAAAAGGCTTCATTGGGCCTGCAATGCACTCGTCCCCTCCCATCGTTGGAGTACGAACTAAAATGAGACTCATCAGACCAAATTGCTCATTTCCAATCCTCCACAGTAATGTTTTGGTGCCTCTGAGTCCATTGATAACGTGCAACTTTGTGACTTGCTGTTCAAAGAGGCCTCTTCCAGGGTACTCTGCTATGGATGTCCATCGCATGCAATTCTCGTCACAATGTCCTTTCGGAAATTGGTTGGAGTGGACTTTCATTGACTGTTTGGAGCAATTGTTGCCTGGTTTGAAACCGATTTGCTGTTACTAGGTGTGAAACATTTTGGTAGTCCCTGTTGGTGAGAATCTTTTTCTGGCCACAGTCACATCGCCGATTTTCAGTTGACTGAAATACGGACAATACGCTTCGACACACCAACAAATTGGGAGACTTCATTCTCTTTGTGTCCGTGGGCAAGGCCAAACATGATGGCTCCTCTTTGTCACTTAGTAACATCTGTCTTACGACCCATATTGCAGACTAAATTCAACACACTTGTTGCTCTTCACCACTGCATGAGACAGAAATGATCCTGTAGACCATGTCAGTGCTATTTATCTCCCAGCAATGCTATCACGGCGCCCTCTGTGCAACTGGTGACTTCCTGCTGTCATTTCTGTTAGGGGTGACTAATTTTTTGTCCGGTGTGCTTAACATGCAGCATATGTGCATTCACTTCATAAATATGAATTGGTATCAAGTGTATGAGCCCCTTTTTGGATTATAAATGCTTTAATATTTCATTTATTAGTTCTTACTGGTATTAAGTGCAGATATTAGCCATACAATTAATGTGATATTTTTTGTCCAGCATTTTCCTCTGCTTTTCAAGACTTGTACAAAATGAAGTGCTGCCCTCAAGTAGTACTGTGGTTCTTTTACATTTCTTCTGTTAGCTGTGCAAAACTTGAGGAAAAATTATCTCATTTATTGAATGCAGAGAAGTGATTAAACAAAATACTTCACACAAGATCTTGGTTGGAATTCAAAAAAAAAAAAAAAAAGAAAAAAAAAGAAGAAAAGAAATCAACGGTGGTGAAGAAATCAATACCATATGGACAGCATGACTTTCCTCTTGAACTGTCCTCTTTGTACCACTGGCTGTGCTTTCAGGTCAGGCCTCAGCTACTGGTTCTTAGTGGTAGGATAGCATCGAACTGTCCACTTTTCATCTCCTACGATGCTATGAAGCCAGAACCTATAGTCAGAGGATTACATGTTCCACCTGCTGTGGGATGTCAATGCATAGAGAACCATTTGGTGTTGCCTGAAGGAGAAATCAAGTTGGTTTAAGTGACAAATGGTGGTGGATTGGGAAGACCCCATCTCAACTGTCAATTGTCATGTACTACAGGGGGATCGTAAACTTGCGTAACCCAAAGTCTGAATTTTCATAAATTGTTGCTAAATCGTTATAATAATTCTTTCTGCCACTAGATGTCACTACCATACTGTTAGGAAGTATCAGTGAAGCCGAGGTTACTATGATGTGTACAGGTTGTTCGTAGTGTAGTTTCATTCATTGTGATGAAATCTCTTTTTCCCAGATGCAACAAATTTTCATTCTGGAAAGTTCTTTCGCAACTCATTCATACGGATGTGTTGCCAAGGACTTTTGCAAGAAATTTCCGGGTACAGCAGTCCCCAATAAGTCCACAATATCGCGATTAATACAGCGTTTTCAGCACACTGGATCTGTTGTGGATAAAAAATGCTCCAGGAGACCCTCCATTTTGACTGACCATAAAGTGGATGAGATAAAGTGAGCACTGCAGCGGTCGTCACAAAAAGCCTCCAGAAACTCGCTGTGCAATCATCAATCTCGTACAGTAGTGCTTATAAAGCTGCGAGATCGTTACATCTTCGTCCATATCATATTTTTCGCAGTGCATTAACTGAAGGCCCCAGATGCAGGCAAACGAATACACTTCTGCTGATGGTTCCGCTCGTTCCTTGAACAACGTGGAATACGGAGTCTGGATACAGTTTTCTTTAGTGACGAGGCCTGGTTTCACCTCGGAGGTTATGTTAATAGTCAGAACAATAGGATTTAGTCATGTAAAAATCCACATGTTTTTCTTGAAAAAGGGTGTGCATTCGGAAAAACTTGGAGTTTGGTGTGCGCTATCGCGCCGTCGCTTAGTGGGACTGATTTTTTTCAAAATGACTGTGGATAGTTTTGTCTACCAAGACATAATCACACAGTTTGTGGTACTCCTTGATGTCATCAAACAATATTGTTAGCTCCAGAAAAACAATGCCACATGCCACACGTCGGTTAGTACTGTAAATTTTGTTGCAAGATTTTTTCCGTGAACGCCTCATCTCCAAAGACCTGTGGCCTCCCAGATCCCCAGATTTATCGCCGCTAGACTTCTTTCTTTGGGGGTAATTCAAAGGTGTTGTGTATCACAATAATCCTCACACCCTGGATGAACTTAAAATGAACATCAGAAAGAACAGCGATTGAAAACATCAGTGTGGAGGTGCTTCACAAGGTGTCATCAAACTCGGTAAAAAGAGCGCGCACTTTCATTCGCGCACACAGAGCCCACTTTGAACATATGTTATAATGAGGTTCCCGTTCTGTTGTTGTTATAAAGGCAAGATTGTAACCTATATTTGACAATGTTTATTTTTTTTAACAATTGTAATTGACCTCATAATTTTTTTTATTTTTTCTGGGTTGCACAACTTTAATGACCCCCCTGTAGTACTGGAGTTTGCTGTTGCAGTTTTTATCAGGGTGTCATTGTTGGTGATTGTTGGCATCCTTGTCCTCAGCTTGTGTTTGAGACTGCTGTCCCCAGCATTGAAATGCAGGAACTATTTTCATCCAGTGTTGTTGTACACTATTTCCTCACCTTATAATGCAGTGTGGCTCCATGCCAAATGCATGTCATCAGCCTCGTGTGTTCCACGTTGTCACAGTTTGCAGCTGATGTTAATTTACAATTTTGCAGAAGAATGAAGGGCCCAGCGTTATGTGTAGCTCAGAATGGGATGAACTGTCGACTCACATTGGTATGTGCTTCTTTCACTGGCTTTCACTTTACTTTTTAAGGTAGCTTTTTTTTTTTTTTTTATTTATATGGAAGTTTAACAACCGACGTACATGACTCGATGGGCTATAAATAAGCACTTATCTGTCCCTAATTTAGGGCCACTGGCTCTAGGGAAGGGCGAGAGCCAGTTGTGTGAGACAAACGCAACATCCATGCCTCACCATGATACGAACCCAGACCCATCGTGAATGAGGGGTCAGAAGCCGGCGCTTGGACCGCTGCACCACCGGGGCAGCATAGCTGTGCTTTCATCATGCACCAGTGTTGGAGGTCTTCCACAATGGATTTCGAATTTTCTTTCATTCCATAAACCCCTAAAATACCAAAGCATGAGAGTCTATCACCACCAAAAACCACTTAGAAACATTGTATGGATTTATTTTTATTCAAATCGTTTTTTAAATCTTAGGAAATTGTTGTGCTATATGGTTCTTGAACTTCTGCAATGTTCCTCATTACCAATGCTGCATTCAGAACAGTTTCCTAAACTTCTGCTCTATCTCAAGTGTGACACAATGGATGGGCTAGGGTGGGCTTCAGGCCCATCCAACTTTTCTTTGAGTCCTGCCTTTAGCCCTCCCCAAAATATTTAAGCAGTTAAAACACATGGTGAGTTCAACCATATAAGATTTCAAGGAACTTGTTTAAACATATGTAAATTTTTTGAATTCACAGAGATTTTGTTATACAAAATGAATTTTCTGTTAAATTTAATGCTTAACTATCTTGTAAAATAGCAGAATTTAATGTTTAACTATTCTGTAAAATGGCAGAATAGGCATATCCTGAGTGAATGTCTAAGAGAATAGTAGAAAAACACCATTTTCGTAATTATAATTTAAAAAGAGGAGAGAGATTCTTGTCTGGGTATGAACTGAAATTCATAAATAGCCTTATGACTACAACTATTGAAGAAAAAAAGAAGACGTAAGCTAAAATTGCAAAGAAATAATAACTTATTTAAGGCCATGGAGGTTCGTATTCTTGGTTCCTAGTACTACAAACATTAATAAATACTACGTAGCTGTAGATGCTATTTTTTTCTATTCATTTTTACTTGGGGATAACATCAGCATAAGGTAAAGTTTAAATGGACTGATTTTTTTGGCAAAATTTCTGCCAAACGTTTCAAAAGTTGTGATCCCCCATATGACCCCCCTCCCTGGCATTTCGAACTGCTGGCATTGCCATTGCTCTATCTTTGCACATGCTGTTGTTTCACATATTGGCATTTTTTTCACATCTCAAGATTTGCAGAGTGACCATGAACTAAACTAAATCTGCATACTTCATTGTTCTCCTCTTTCAATTTTTTTTGCAACATGTCTGATGAAGCATAATTTATTTTGTTTTGTTAAGCCTTCCTTATTGCTTCAGATCTTAATTTAGTTTTAATTTGTTTGTTTTTCTTGCTATTTGTGGCAAGTGTGCCTTGCATAATGAAAATCTGGTAATACATTTCAAAATTTGGCATCATATTCAACCATGGGTGGACATCTCATGTTATCTTCATTCATTCCAAAGCTGAAGAAGGTAAAAGTCACTGCTAAAACACTCTAATTTCATCATTTTTTTTTCTTTTTTATATTAACTCAAGCATTGTTTCATTAAAAATACTTTGATGTTTCTGTCAATAACTAAACCTTAGTTTGTCATGTAGGTTTTTGTTGTTATTGTTTCACACATTACTTGACTAAATCCTTTATATAAAGACAGTTATTTTGACATCTTGGTGCAGGACAGTCTTCTCTACCTTAAAGCACAAGTTTTGCAGGTTAGCATGAATAAATGATTGTGTTGAATGATTCATTATTTTTATAGTATGGACTGAAGAAATTCGATTGGGTGTTATCACCAATCTTATGTCATTTTCTCAAGAAATGCAGATTACTTGCGTTGGGCATTAATTTTAATTTTGGCCGTGCGCATCTTCATTACCTTTGTATTTAGAAAGACCATCTGCAATTAAACTCTGTGCCGTACATTTAAAAATATGATTTTAAAGACCATTTGTAATATAATGACCATTGTAATATTGGAGGGGGGGGAGACCAAAAAGTAATGTTTTTTGGGGGGCTAAGTTTGGGGAGCAGGTGTGTGGTGTTTATGTATGTTCAACGTTAAGTAAGTGTATGTATAAATGAATGAACTATTCGCCTTTAACTTATGTAGGTGTTTTTGTCTTCCAGATTTGCAGAACAAAACCAGTGACATAAAACCCGAGGAGAGCCATGCTCGTCATTGTATGCTGTATGAATTTCACAAGGGGAACAATGCAACCGTGGCCACCAATAACATTTGCGCTGTTTCCGAATGCGTTAAATGTCTGCAAGTGCCAGCGTTGGTTCGCCCAATTCCAGTTGGGCAATTTTTACCTCTCTGATGCTCCTCATGCAGAGGAAGGCCCATGGAGCTGGATAATGACCTTCTGCGTGCAGTCGTTGAGGCAGATCTTCGTCAAACCATTGATGAATTATCCCAACATCTTAATGCATCATGGTCTACTGTTGAAGAGTACCGGCAACAGATAGGGGAAGGTCTATAGACAAGGAGTTTGGGACCCACACCAACTTTCACCTGACAACAAAGCCCAGCATTCCATCATCTGCAGCTCTTTGGTCCGCCGACAGGAAAAGGATTCGTTTCTTCATCGAATTGTCACTGGAGATGAAAAATGGGTTCTTTACGTGAACAGCAAATGCAAAAACCAGTGGCTTTCTTCAGGTCAGACAGCAGTTCCTATGCCAAAACCAGGCATACACTCCAAAAAGCTTTTGCTCTGTGTTTGGTGGACTACCGCTGGCATAGCTCACTTTGAGCTCTTGGAACCCAGACAGACTGTAACGACAGACCTCATTGTCAACAACTGGACCATTTGAAGAAAGCTCTTACTGTCAAACATCCAGCACTGGTCAACAGAAAAGGTGTCATCCTCCAGCATGACAACGCGAGACCTCACACGGCGAGACGGACCCAGCAGACGATCGGAGATTTTGGGTGGGAAGTTCTGCCCCATGCCCCTTATTCTCCTGACATTGCACCATCTCATTACCATTTGTTCAGATCTCTGCAGCACTTTCTTAATGGGAAAAGATTCCACAGTATTGATGATGTCAAAATGGGGCTCTCGGGCTGCTTTGCATCACGGCCAACGTCTTTTTATAAAGACGGCTTTGAAAGTTTGGTTTCACGACGAGCAGGTACGATCGACAATGATGGCGATTATATAAATGATTAAGAAATAAATTTCTTCTGTTGCAAACAGTGTTTCTCTTCTTTTCCAAAAACATTACTTTCCGGTCCCCCCAATATATAATTGTATCCACTTAACATGGGTTGAGTTCATATGTCTATTTGCTTTTAGCGCTTGCTTCTGGCTGTTCATCTGAGTGGGCCTGGGGTTTGTGTTCTGGATGAAGCATGGGTAGTGTGTTTGTCTTACGGCACTGGCTCTTCCCCTTTCCTGGAACCATTGGCCCTAAATTAGGGATGAGTGACTGATTATGGCCCACTGAGTTGCTCATTTTGGTTGTTGACATCCCCCCCCCCCCCCACCAATAATTCTGGTTATCACAAATTTTGATGCATTAAGGGATTAATGAGATCAAAGTACCATGGCAACATTTTTGATGCTACAGAGTGGATAAACTTAACACTCAAGCACCAAAGTTTTTCCTTAAAGCAATTTTACAGTTTCTTTTAGAATTGTTAATTACTGTTTTTAGAGTAAATTTTAATGGACCTTATTCATGTGATGCCAGAAGTGGATTTATGCTGACCAACATGGTTGCTGATTCAATGTTGTCGCTATTAGATTACCTCTTACTGTTGGCCAAATTTTTAAAAATGTAGCGTCTTGACGTATGCTGACGAATTAATAGAACTACAGGGCCAAGAAGATGAAATTAATTTCTTAGAAAAACTAATCAAGGTTGCAAAAATATAGCAAGACAATTTTGTGTTTCCATGTTTTTTTTTTCGAATGATGCAGGAGAACATCGCCATTAGTTATGGTGAAATTTTAAATGAAACATTTCTCATGCACGGCGTATTAAATTTCCATGTTCTTATTGTAATCTATTAGTGAAACATCGGATAAATCTGGGGATTTTTTTCTTTTGCAAAACAAAATATTTAGAACCTCATTTTACGTAATATGGAAACAAACTGGTGTTAAAAAAACCAACCAAAACCTCATTGTCGACCGCTAGGCAATCAACTTAAAAATAAAATGGATGCATAACATTAAATAATAGAAAAATTATAAATATGTTTCACTCTTTGGGGTAAGAATGTAGAATTTAATTTGCAACTTACTAATCTAGATATGCAAAAAAAAAAAAAAAAAAAAAATATATATATATATATAATGGGACATGTAACTTGTTCATAAGAAACTGCCTGCATACAATTTTGAAACATTTTGGTTTACCAACATTTCATGTATTGGATATTTTAAGAATTGCTTACATTATGTAGCAGTTTTAAATGTAATTGCAAACTTCTGCTTTTTTGGGGTCTTTTTTTTTTTTTTTTTTTTTTTGTTTCAGAATGTGATGTAACTTTTGTATTTTATTTATAAATTTATGGAAAAGTGTGAGTGAGTAGGTTCATACCCACTGCTTTAAGTTCTTTTTGTTTTGATCACAAAATGAAGCAGTAATAACTTTTATAAACTCTTTATGTACTTTAATTTGGACAAGACATAGTTCCTCATTAAGTTCAAATTAGTGGAAGAAAGACTAATGGTAATGATTGTATTTGAGGAATGTGGCCCATATGTTGAGTCCTAAACATGCATTTACTTAAATGTAGTACAAAGATTTTTTTATGTCAAACAGTGAAAAAACATTTTCAGTTGCTTAAAACCATTGTAATGTTTTTGTGAATCATATACCTGTTTCAATCCATTGTTTCGAATATTTTATCACTTAGTCCATTTGAATCACCATTCTGTATCTGGTTGTATGATATATGAATTACATATTTTTATTATTTAAATAACATTTAAATGAAGATATGCTTCAGATTTGAGAAAAAAATCTTTTCATAGTGTGATCGTTCCAGCTGAAATAGAGTGTAAACTTAACATTTTGTGACATTCCTGAAACTTTATTAGTGCTTTTCTTTTTAACATATGTTGAACTGTTAGTAGTGTTTTGATGTGTCATAATTTGTACTGATATTTGCAACAGTGATGAAGGGAACCTCGTCAGAAAAAGTATTAATTTCGTTTGAGGATTTTTATTTGTTTTGTCATTCTGGTTTGAAAAAAATCAGTAGCAAATGTTTAAAAAGTGATTGTGCTTGTAATATAGGAAGCCGAATATACAGTATATATATATATATAATACATATGTAATTTTTTTAAAGTGTTTTTCTGTTTTCTTTGTATTGTGATTCAGATATAAATTTGAATTATGTATTTGGCCGCTGTTTTAAGATACCAATAATTACGAATTTGAAAACATTAAGTAGCTATTTAAGTGTTAGGAAGCTTGTTCATAATTGCTTTGATATTCCAGATTAATTCATTTGGCATACCAGTGATTTGGGTTGTGATCCCATTGCTGCCAGAGCAACGATTGTGTTTATAAATGAAAATTACTCTCCTAAGAAGTTGAATGAGTTGAAGGAACAGAGCACTTGCTTCAGTTAAAACAGAATTCAATAAAATTAACAGTTGTGATAAAATGATTCCAAAGACTAAGATTCCCTTTGGATAATACCAGGTGGCCCATACAAAAAAAGTAGCTACTCTCTGGTTTTAGCAGCAGGAAGAATTGTCATGTGCAATAGCACACACAGAATTTCCATAGAAATGGATTTCTTGTTGTACCCCTCAAGGGAGGGGCCTAACAAGAAATCCATGGTATAAACACAATCATAATGGTTGCAGGGGGTCATGGAAATTTAATAATCATTGTAATGCATACAGAAAAAAAAACTGTACATAAACTAGAACTAAGACATACAAAAAAAATAATTGATCATAAGGAAAATATTAAATTTATGAAACCCATGTACAGAAAGATATTTATTTAACCACAGTCAGAATAGTATATTTTGATAGAACATAATTTGTTTCCTTCATCTGGTAAATGAATGACAAGAGTATTGGGGGGGGGGATCCAGGCACCACTGATAAAGTCATCACATGCTTGCTGCTGGTGTTTGTTTTGTTATCTTATCTGTGTACATGATGAAGAAAAGACATATTCATAAGAACAGCACATTTCGAATTTGGAGCTGTATTGTTCGTACAGGTTCCTTCAGGTTGTCATGTATTGCTGTAAAATTGATGAAAAAGTGGTGTACTACCAATTCTGTGTAGGAGCAATGCAGCAAAACTAGGCAACCCTTTCATCCATAACCCAGAGGTTTGTTGCTGACATTGAGAATTGTACGGAAATAAGTCTGCATAAGACATTGAGAATTGTATGGAAATAAGTTTGCATAAGTTGACGCTGTGATTATCAAAATAGATGGGTGTGTTGCATAGTTCGTTCGTGGCAGTGTGCATTTCATGATTTGCAAATGAAGCCATGTTGTGTCAGTGTGTTGTGCTGGAACTAAGAGCATGTGACGTGGAGGGATGTGTGGCTTGTTGTGAATGGCTGTCGTAAAAAGTGGGTGCATCAGGATTCATGCACCCATTTATCTTTTCAATGAATGAAACATAGTTTCATCTGTCAGGATAGGTGAACGTTCAGAATTTTGAAAAAAGAAAACCACATGCTCTGACGGAGACCACTCCACAATATAAAAATTGGTGTTTGGTGCATTGTTTCGAAGAATCCAATTGTTAGATCAGTCTTTGAGGAGATCATTAACATGGATGTGTATATGTATATTTTTGATGAGTTTATGAGACAGTTCACCCCCCCCTCCCGATGAACCGAACTACACCTTCAACATGCCATGCATCTGCTCGATCACTCACCCGAACACACAGTGTACTTGCTGATGAATTGATGAATGAGCTATCAGTGCAGATCTGAGGATCTCTGGGGCTCATTGGAAGGGAGAGAGTGAAGAAACAACCGTTGAACTGTGGAAGACGTGAGAGATGCCTTACCCGAGGAAATAAACATCTCACCCATTGAATTGAAGTAATCTGTTCTCATGATTTACAATGCGTGGAACTTTGCCTCACTGCCGGTCAGGGCCGTAGCTAGCAGATGGCTGGAAAGGGCTCAGCCCTCCTGCAAGGCAAGCATGTCCCTCAAAAATGGAGGTTGTAAATTCTTTTATTTTCAGTAGTTTGTGAAAATTACTTTTGCATTTCATTATAAGCAGAAATACCTTATTTATCGGTGTATTGAACTTAAAAAAAAAAAAGCAAAATTGAAATGATACAGCGTGAACGATGGATAACTTAAAAGAAACTGCATTACGTAGTAAATCAGTAGCAACAGCTGTCGAACAATTTTTAACCTAACAAGCTCAGGTCTTGTTAGTGTTAAGCATCAGGGAAGAAAGAAATGCCCTCTCCCCGTTTTGGGGGAATATAAAATATGGAAGAACGTTGGGAAAAAAGCAACAACAGAAGCCGAAGCAGATGTGTAGTTGTACAGAATCCTAAAACATTGGTTGTCACTTTGTAAGTTACTATGAGATGCTAAGTGCTGTTGGGAAATTCCCATGTAGGTAATTGCCTGCAAAGAAGTATCGTTCAGGGGAGGGGATTTGTAGGGTAGCTAAATGTGTATCTCCCTACGCATTGGAAAATAATGTTAAAGGGAAATCCTTGTGCGAGAGAAAGAGTTTCCCACTTCTTCCAATTCGTTGCTTTGGTCGGTAGGAGTGGTTTTACAATTCATGCGTTTAAGAGAAAAGAGTTTGTTGGTGTGAAAATGAGAGCTTTTGGTTTCTGTGTGGGAAAGGGAGGGGGTTTGACTGTTGAGCACGGTACAAAGAGGCAAACACCAGCGAAGGAGAATGCGAGATTAAAGATGGAGAAAAAGTGGAACTGAAGGAAAGAAGTAGAAAGTCAAAATACACCAATTACTCCTCGATGATATCGCGCGAATCCATGGAAAAGCTCCAGGATAGTAAACTAAAAAATTAAATAGTTTATTCAGCAATAAGGGACCTATAACTGAACCGTAATCAAGTTAAGATGTATTTTCTATATTTCAAAAAGTTCAGTTCTCTTTCATCCCCTTGTTTTTCATATTTTGTATTTTGCGTTTTTGGCTTGGAGGAATTATTCTTCTAGTTTCAGTAAATTAACAAGGGAGCAAAAATGAACAATTTGCGTCTGTTTTAAAAATGTTAGTAGTTGAACACTAAATTCCTCCCCAGGTCTGAAACTTAGCTATGTGCCTGCTGCGGCTGGGGAGCATAGCACAACCTTTAAAATGGTAAATAACATTCTTTAATAGTAAAATAACTTTTCAAATGTAATATAACATTCACTTGTTATTTTAGCACATAAACATAAGAAAAAGTTATGAAAAAGAAACTGTGTCTCTCTCGCTTGGTTGATCACTGTATATCCTTCACGATTGGATTGAGCACATCATGAAATTAAAACAGTGGCTATTAGTTTTTTAAGTGTACACAGACAACTCTGTTTTAAGCTTTAGCTACTATCTCCGCTTACAGAATAACTAGCAAACTTCTGCGCATGAGACAGTTGATGAAACGCTTTCAAAAGATCAGACTATATGAAGTTATAAAACTTGGTGACATAGTGGTCAAGGCACTGGCTTCGGGTTCAAATGCTGGTGAGGCAGTGATGTTTTGTTTTTATCTTAAAACACTGGCTCTCTTTCCCTTCTCTGGAACCATTGATTCTAAATTAGGGTTGGGTGACTGCTTATAGCTCATCAAGATAAGGTGGTCGTTAAATCCCCAAGCAACAAAAAAAAGTAAAAAAAAAATATATATATATATATATATCATCATCATCATTGTCAACCATTATCAATCCACTGCTGGACGAAGGTCTCCCCAAGTTTCCTCCACAACGGTCTGTCTTGTGCCAGTCTCCTCCATGTCACCCCTGCATACTTTCGAATTTCATCCACCCATCTCCCATGTGGTCTTCTTCTGGGTCTTTTCCTGTCCCTTGGAATCCAATCTAAAATTTCGGCTGTCCATCGATGATCTGTCCTTCTGGCAGTATGTCCAGTCCATTGCCATTTCAGGGATTTAACTCTGATCATGATGTCTTCCACTCTTGTCATTTTTCGGATCCACGAGTTCCTCTTCTTATCTCTCCTGGTTACACCAAGTATGCACCTCTCCATGCTACTTTGAGTTGTCTGCAGCCTTTGTATGTCTCTTTTCAGTTAAGGTCCACGTCTCTGCACCATACGTAAGCACTGGAAGGATGTATTGATCAAACACTTTTCTTTTAAGACATAATGGCATATTGCTCTTGAAAATTATGCTGTTTCTTCCAAAAGCTCTCCAGGCAAGTTTTGTACGCCGATTAATTTCTTCATCAATGTGACCCTCACTTGATATCTGCTGTCCAAGATAAACGTACGTGTCTGTTATCTCCAGCTTTTCTCCATCAATCGATAAATCTTCATTTCTTGTAAAAGCATTGTACATCACTTTTGTCTTCTGAAAGTTCATTTTTAATCCCACTTCTTTACTCTTGTCAGCAAGTTCCTGGATCATACTCTGCAGCTCTGATGGGGTAGTTGCAAAAATGACTACGTCATAAGCAAAACGAAGGTGAGTAAATAATCTCATTAACCTTTATCCCTTTGTTTTCCCAGCTCAGCGACTGAAAAACACCCTCCAATGTGGCATTAAAGAGCTTCGGAGATATGGTGTCACCTTGTCTCACTCCCTTTCCAATTTTTATGTGTGTTGTATTTTCAAACAGCCGAATCTTTGCACTTGCATTTCATAGATGTTATTAATAATATTAATGTATGCATCTTCAATACCGCAGGTTTTCAGAGCCATTGTAACTGCTGATGGTTTCACCGAATCAAAGGCTTTTTCATAATCGATAAAAGCCATGCACAATGGAAGTTCATATTCCCTCGCTCTTTCAATTAGTTCTCTCAGTACGTGGATATGATCTATTGTGCTGTAGCCACTCCTGAATCCAGCTTGTTCTCTCGGTTGAGCCATGTCCAGTGTTACCTTCAAGCGGTGTGAAAGAACTTTAGTGAAGATTTTATAAACTACTGATAGGAGGCTGATAGGTCTGTAGTTTCCGAGATCCTCAATGTCACCTTTCTTATGTAGCAGGATCATTCTAGCGGTGTTCCAATCCTCAGGAATCTTTCCTTCATTAAGGCATCGAGTGAAAATTTGGGTGAGTACTGTTTCGATTTCTCCACTTGCTTGTATGATGTCTACAGTAATTCCATCTTCTCCTGGAGCTTTTCCCCGCTTCATGTTCTTGATTGCATGTGCAACTTCTGCTGGAAGGACTGGAGGAACTCTGGTACTGGTATCTTTCATGATGTCTGGAGTGCATGTATCATCCCTTTCATATAATTTGGAGTAGAAATCTTTCACTCTTGTCAAAATTTCTGCCTCTATTTCTTGTTACAGAACCATCTTCTTTTCTCAGTGCCATAATCTGTTTTCTTCCCTTACTGAGATCTCCCTTTGCTATCTTTAGGCTTTGGTTGTTTTCAATTGCTTTCCTCACTAGTTCACAGTTGAATTTTCTTACGTCTTCAGTGATACTTTTTCTTACTGTCTTGCATAGCTCTATATATTCCACTTTGGAAGTCACATCTTCTTTAGTTGTCCTCATCTCTCTTCTTTTTTGCATCAACATTTTCGTTTTTCCTGATAATTTGTTTACATGCAACTTGTTCTTAGACCCAGCTAATTTTGTTGCTGTTTCCATAAGAGCTTTGGTTACTTTTCTGTTAACTTCAGAGATGTCCACTTCTTCCGATGTTAGGCCTTCTAAAGCAGAGAACCTGTTCTTCAGTTCCAACTTGAAGGTATTATGGTGTTTTTAAAGGTTGGTTATGTAAATAGATTTTGTTTGTCTTATGAGCTTGCCACGTTCAAGTTTAGTGTTGAGGTGCATCTTACATCTCAATAGATTTTGTTTGTCTTATGAGCTTGCCACGTTCAAGTTTAGTGTTGAGGTGCATCTTACATCTCACCAATCTGTGGTCACTACCTGTGTTGAACTTGTTTAGCACACTGCAGTCTTCTATGACGAATTTTTTGTTACACATAATGAAATAAATTTCACTTGTCGTCCCATTTGGATGTCTCCATGTCCATTTCCTGTGTGGCTTTTTCTTGAAGAACGTGTTCAAGATGGAAAACCCTTCTGCCTCTGCAAACTCAACGAGAGTATTTCCACGCTGGTTTCTGTTGCCGTGACCGAATTTACCTACTGAAGTTTCATTCCGTTGCCGTTGCCCTATTTTTGCATTGAAATCTCCCATAATTATTTTCAAGTGCTGCTTACCTTTATTATTTAGATGACAAATTTCCTCATAAAATTCTTCAATTTCTTCTTCAGGATGACTTGTGGTGGGTGCATAAGTTTGAATAATCTGAGCCTGGTATCTTTTCGAGAGTTGGATAACAAGTCGTGCAGCTCTGTCAGAGGTACTTTCAATGTCTACAACTTTATCCTTCAGTTTCTTGTTTATTATAAATCCAACACCACTAGTTCTGCCAGTATCTGTCCCACGATAGTAGAAGAGATGTCCACTTTTCAGTTCGATGAGATCTCCTTTTCTCCTTACCTCACTTAGCCCCACGATGTCCCACTTGATCCTTTGTAGTTCCTCTTCCAATTCAAGAAGCCTTGAATCAGAAGATAGGGAGCGTCCATTATACGTAGCCAAGGTCAGCATCAGATGGCAGCCTAGTCCGGTCCTCCGGGGATTCTTAGCACCCTCTGCCTTCATGTCGCACTGACCGCTGCCTTGGCCAGGTACATTCCAGCTGCCGGAGACTGAGGGCCAAGATTTAAGTTGTGGAATCATTTTGGAGGGGTTTGGCCATAACTCACCACGCTGGCCAAGCGGGTTGGTGAGTGTGGGATAGAATTTCCTCTAATCCCGATGGTATAGTTATACCGCTATTGGCGGTCGTCAGAGCCCCTTTAGTGGGAACAGGATGCACCACGAGAAGGCGGGGTTGACATTTGATTTGTCAAGGAGAGGCTGTGATGTTACGCATCACCTGACCTTACATCCCATATATATATATATATCATCATCATCATTATCAATCCACTGCTGGACGAAGGTCTCTCCAAGCCTCTTCCACAACGGTCTGTCTTGTGCCAGTCTCCTCCATGTTACTCCCGCATACTTTCGAATTTCATCCACCCATCTCCCATGTGGTCTTCTGGGTCTTTTCCTGTCCCTTGGAATCCAATCTAAAATTTTGGCTGTCCATCGATGGTCTGTCCTTCTGGCAGTATGTCCAGCCCATTGCCATTTCAGGGATTTAACTCTGATCTTCCACTCTTGTCATTTTTCTGATCCACGAGTTCCTCTTCTTATCTCTCCTGGTTACACCAAGCATGCACCTCTCCATGCTTTTTTGAGTTGTCTGCAGCCTTTGTATGTCTCTTAGATAAGGTCCACATCTCTGCACCATACGTAAGCACTGGAAGGATGCATTGATCAAACACTTTTCTTTTAACACATAATGACATATTGCTCTTAAAAATTATGCTGTTTCTTCCAAAAGCTCTCCAGGCAAGTTTTATACGCCGATTAATTTCTTCATCAACGTGACCCTCACTTGATATCTACTGCCCAAGATAAACGTACGCATCAGTTATTTCCAGCTTATCTACATCAATAGATAAATCTTCATTTCTTGTAAAAGCATTGTGTACATCACTTTTGTCTTCTGAAAGTTCATTTTTTATCCCACTTCTTTACTCTTGTCAATAAGTTCCTGGATCATACTCTGCAGCTCTGATGGGGTATTTATATATATATATATATATATATATATATATATATATATATATATATATATATATATATATTACCAAGTATGTTTTCAAATGTTCCCAGCCCAGGTGTTGGAAATAAAAACGGGCATCAAGCTTCCGCTGTGTTGAGCCCAGATCTTCAGGGCATAAATCTTTTAACCTGTGACCTCCGGTAAGAATGACTTAAGTGAAGCAAACAATTGGAAGAACCTTTTTAAGTACTCCATTTACCTCACTCACGCCCACAAAGAATGGAAAATCAGCAAGTTTGCACTTTCTCTGCTTTGCAATAGCAATGAATAGATGGATACAAAAAAGTAAAAGTGAAACCAGAAACCATTGCCGTCACCATTTGGCATTTCTTAATAAATTGTATATTCTTGCAAATTCTGTCTAAAAACGTGCCAAAATTCAGCTTTAGTTTGTTTCACAGCTTAGAAAAGCATTTTAGCGTAAAGCAAAAAAATATTTTTCTGTAATCACTTTTGCGCTTGATTCATGTACAGATGGAAAACATACTGATTGTGTACATTGATATACAGTTGGACCTCCATGTATCCAGCTTCCGTATATCGAAATTCTCTATGTATCGAGGTTTTTGTGAATCCCCGCAATCATTACATAGAAAAACGGTTTATATACACCAATGAGCCATTGCATTGTGACCACCTATCTAATAAGCTGTAGGACCCGCTTTAACCAGCAAAACAGCTGCCACTCGGCGAGGCATAGATTCGATGAGGTAGCGATAGGTATCCTAGGGTATCTGGTACCATAATGTCAGCAGCAGGTCCTCCTGTTCCCTTACATGTCGGAGTGGTGGTGATTTAGCGTCAACCCGCTTTTCCAAGTCGAACCACAAATATTAAATTGGGTTCGTGTCGGGTGTATTTGGAAGCCAGGGCATTAACAGAAAGTGACCAGCATATTTCTCGAACCACTCCTTGACGATTCTGGCACTGTGGCATGGCGCATTATCTTGCTGGTAATGGCAATCACCAGTAGGGAACACAGTTTCCATGAATGGATGAACTTTGTCCGGGACGATGTTCAGATACCTGACAGCTGTCAGGGATTGTACTATTGGAATAATAGGGCCTAAAGTACCCCAAAAAAATCACCGCAACTGGCTTGTTTCCGCCCAACAGTGCATCCCGGTGTCATAACCTCTGTTGGTAATCGGCGTATCAGCGCTCGGCCGTCTACGTGGTGCACCAGGAATCTTGATTCGTCAGACCAGATCACTCTCTTCCAATCATCCACGGTCCAATCTCGATTATCTTGTGGCCCATTTCATGCGTTGTTGGCGATGACGTGCAGTGAGCATGGTAGACTCGGCTGGGTCTTCGGCTACACAGGCCCATGCGCAGAAGGCTGTGTGATGTGACACATTGCTATGATCACTACTGTTGTAGCTGCGTGTGATTTGTCGCACTGTAAGCCTGCGGTTGTGAACAATGCGTGACAGTATCCGCTCTCTGGCATGAGTGAGTTGCAAACGGTTGGACGACGGTTCGTCGTTTGGCCATCTGTGCACCACTTTTGATACGCACTCACTACAGTGGCACATGAACAAGCCGCTCCATTTCCGAGATCGTAGTTCCGAAGAGCCGTGCCATCCCAATTTGCCCTTTATCAAACTTTTCCCTCTTTTCCCAGTCTTACTCCGAACACTACTAACCAAAAGCCGGTCCTTGGGTTGTGTTTATACTGCTCTGTGAACTGCACCAGCTCCACCGTTCGGTCTCCAGGAGCGCTCATTTCTCGAGGCTGTGGGTGGTCATAATGGAATTGCTCATCGGTTTGCTACACAATAACATCTGAATATAAAAGATCGTTTCTGTGTATAAAATTTTCTATATATAATTTTTTTGTGTGGAACCATCGACTTCATTTGATGTTTTATCATGTGTGCAGGTTCGTAGCTAAGACCCAAACTGGGGAGAGGGGGGGCTGAGAGGGTCATCTGGGAAAGGGCCCGGTATTGCTGCAAATCAACCTTTTCCACGAATACAGAAGCAAGTTTTTTTTTTCTCGCTCCCTCTGTTAATTTGCTTTACCAGCAAAAAATATTTTCCGAGCCTAAAAAGTAAAAGCAATGAAATGAAATGTGAAAAACTAGGGGTTGAAACAAAATTGAATTCTTTTGAAATGTAAAAAGTCACAAGTCACATACTCTCTGAATTTATTTGATTTGGGTTTAGTTGCAGGTTCCTCATTTTTGGATAAACTATACTGCTTAAAATAATTAGGGAAGCATGTGTCTTTGGCGACAATGCAAGCTAATCGTGTGATATCTTGACGAAACTTGAAAATACCAGTGTGACGTAGGCAGCTGAATCATGCATTTCCTTATGCAAGTCAGCTCCCGTGACGCCACAATGCATAAATCACAGACAAGTATAAAAACGAAGGTTTTCCGGGAGATGCTGTGTTCTGCCGGATTTGTCGTGACATTTCGTTTCTTGAATTCTTCGGTTCAAACGGCATGATTTACCGGAATCAAGGCGTGGATAGATATTGGCAGCTGGAAGCTGTTCAGACACAGCGGGTGGTTGCAGAAGCCATTGGAGTGTCACGAACTGTGGGCACGATTCCAGGATACGGGAAGTGTTCGATTAAGGCAATGTCATGGCCGTGCACGAGCAACTACAGCAAAGGATGACAGTTACGAGGTCCAATCAAAAAGTTCCAGCCGCCCCGGTGGCGCAGTGGTCTAAGCGATGGCCTCTGATCATTCGTCCGAACGGGGTCCGGGTTCGAATCCCGGTGAGGCATGGATGTTGTGTTTGTCTTACGGCACTGGCTCTCTCCCTTCCCTGGAACCAGTGACCCTAAATTAGGGACAGGCGACTGCATATAGCCCATTGAGTTGCTCACGGTGGTCGTTAAACCTCCAACCAAAAAAAAAAAAAAAATTCACTGAGGACATCTATAATGAGGCACTTATCATGATTGAAGATAAAGCTTTGGAGATGATTGGGAAATCTTTGTCGGAGATCGGCATAAAAAGTCCTACGACAGCAAGCAGTGATAATGACTCGAGAAATGCTTCGAGAGTTGTCATATGACTGACAAAATGCCACTATTGAATACAGAACAACAAAGAATTTATCAAGAGGTTCTACGAGACATTACAACAACGAAGGCGGAGTAATTTTCATCGACGCGCCAGGAAGAACCGGAAAGACATTTTTGATCAATTTGTTGCTGGCCCGCGTCAGAGGAGAAAAGAAGATTGCACTTGCTTTTGCATCTTCAGGTATCGCTGCAACATTGATGACTGGTGGACGAACAGCACATTCAACGCTTCAAATCTCGATTGACTTGGTCCATAATGAAGCGTCCGTTTGCAATATCAAGAAAGGAAGTGGGAAGGCCAAAGAGCCGTCCCGGTGGCGCAGTGGTCTAAGTGATGTCCTCTGATCATTCGTCCGAACGCCGCCCCGGTGGCGCAGTGGTCTAAGCGATGGCCTCTGATCATTCGTCCGTAAGGGGTCCGGGTTCGAATCCCGTGAGGCATGGATGTTGTGTTTGTCTTACGGCACTGGCTCTCTCCCTTCCCTGGAACCAGTGACCCTAAATTAGGGACGGGCGACTGCTTATAGCCCATTGAGTTGCTCACGGTGGTCGTTAAATCTCCAATCCAAAAAAAAAAAAAAAAAAAAAAGGCCAAAGTACTGCTTGAAGCTGGGATGAAATTTCGATGTGCATAAGCACGGATTTGAGGCAGTCAATAAAACACTGCAGGGCATTCGTGGCAATAAAAATCTTATGGGCGGTTTGATCATTGTCCTTGCTGGTGATTTTCGCCAAACGTTACCAGTGATTCCAAGAGGCACGATTGTTGATGAGATCAAAGCCTGCCTGAAATCATCACAGCTTTAGAGAGACATCACACCAATGAAGCTCACGTCCAACATGGGAGTTCAACAATCTCATACCCATGACTCCGAGAAGTTTCATGAGTATTTGCTCAACATTGGCGACAGCAAGGAAGCAACAAATGAAACTGGAAAAATTAAGTTCTCCAAAAAATTCGGCAAATTTTGTCCTACTCTGAAGAGTCTCATTAATTGCGTGTATCCAGACATCGGATCAAATCTTCTGAATCGCAAATGGCTTAAGGAACGTGCAATTCTGACACCACTAAACGTCAAAGTTGAGGAGATCAACTATTCCATTCAAGGAATAATTCCAGCCCTTTCACGAACATTTTTCTCCACTGACAATGTATATCAATGAAGACGAAGTGACAAGCTATACGGTAGAATTTTTGAGTTCTTTGAATCCAAACGGAATTCCGCCACACAAATTAGTGCTGAAAGTTGGGTCTCCCACCATGCTGTTAAGAAATTTGGACCCCCAAAAAATTTGTAACGGATGAAGACTGAAGGTGAAGGCATTAAATGCTTATGTCATTGAGGCAACGATTCTAACTGGACCATTTGAAGGCGAGCACGTCTTCGTTCCAAGGATTCTGTTAATTCCATCTGATTTGCCATTTTCATTCAAACGATTACAATTTTCTGTTTAGCTTGCATTTGCAATCACCATTAATAAATCGCAGGGACATACGCTTAAAGTTACGGGCTTGGATTTAACAGATGAATGCTTCTCACATGGACAGTTGTATGTTGGAATGTCAAGAACAAAGGATCCAACAAAATTATATATTGTCGCCGATGAAGGAGAAACCAAAAATGTTGTGCACGGCCAAGTGCTGAAATAATCACACTATGAATAAATAATTTGTGAAATCAGTTTTTTTCTTTCTAATAGCGCTTGCGCTTGCCTACTCATGTAGCAAGAATCCTCACTGAAAATCCTCCAAATACGTGGCGTCAGTGAATAAACAAAGACATCGCTCTTTCCACGTTTTACCAACACACTGCAACCGAAAAATTGTTATTCGGTCACCACTGGGGAATCAAATCCCAGATCTCTCGATATCCAGCTAAGAGCGTTAACCTTACACCACGGTGGCCAACAATCCACGGCGCTATGTGTGTCAGCTTCTGACATCATAAATCCGTAAGATGGGCTCAGCTACTGAGACGTCTCCATCTGGTGTAAACACGGAAATCATGAAGTTTTATACATTGCTCCACTCTGTGTTTTGATGACATTTAACATTTGTGAAAAAATATCTATTCTGTAAACTGTACACATTTTTTGGAATAAGTACTCCAGTAGTCTATCAGCCATGTCTTCTTCTATAACGCCTCCTGAATGAAGTGCATGTTCCACAGCACGCCAATTAGATTCAATATTTTGTGTATGTGCACCTGATTTTGGATCCACAAAATATTCCGAATGGTTAACATTTTCATGTACATAGTAGCCGTCATCCGACAAACTGGCATTCAACTGATCTGTCATAATAGTTGTTCCTTTGGGCACATTATTTTTTAATTATGGGAATTAACTCCTTCGCCGAACGTTTATTCTGTGAACATAACTCCAAACAGAAGTCTTTTCATTCCCTTTTTATCATTCCGATTACCCACGTTTCTTCTACACATCTTCCAAAATGGTACTTTCTCTTACCAATTTTGCTTTCGTCTATTTCAACAACTTTGCCAACCCCTCAATGATTTTCCATACAATATCTCTTGATCCCCTGATTCTTTGGAGCAGTGTATTTAAAATTTTGGTTTGCTATTCTGGTCCTTTCTGTGGATCCGCTTAACAGCATCGAGGAGTTTCTGATGTCGTATTTTGACTCTTTCTACTCCCCTTCTTCGGTTCCAATTTTTTCTCCGCCTTTTATCACGCGTTCTCCTTAGCTGGTGCTCGGAGATAGCCTCTTCTTGCTGTAGTAAACAGCCAAACCTCCTCCCCTCTCCACTCAAAATGGCCGCCCCGGTGGCGCAGTGGTCTAAGGCGCTGGCCTCTGATCATTCGTCCGTAAGGGGTCCGGGTTCGAATCCCGGTCGGGCATGGATGTTGTGTTTGTCTTACGGCACTGGCTCTCTCCCTTCCCTGGAACCAGTGACCCTAAATTAGGGACGGGCGACTTCTTATAGCCCATTGAGTTGCTCACGGTGGTCGTTAAACCTCCAATAAACAAACAAACAAACTCAAAAATGAAGAGCCCTCAGATTTACACCAACAAACCCTTTTTCTACCCCCTCCACACACTTAATAAAGCAACTTCTACTGATCCCGAAACAATGAATAGAAAAAATTAAAAGCTCTCGCTCTGTCATAAAGATTTTAGCATTATTTTCCATGTATATATATATTTGTGTGCGTGTGCGTGTGTGTGTCATCTATTATCAATCTACTTCTGAATGAAGGTCTCTCCATAACTTTCCGCCTTGAGCAAGTCTCCTATCGAATTTCAACCACCCATCTCCTATGTGGCTCCTAGAGGGATGCATCTTTAGCTTCCACCCACATCGCCTTCCCCCGACATTACTTCTTTGCAGGCAATTACCTACACTTGCGGAAAGGGAAAAAAAGAACTCCAAGAAGGAGACGTCTGATACCAACGAAATTTATACAGCATAATAACGGAATACAGAGGATAACGTGATCAAAACATTATGGCAAAATACAGCTGCATTTGCTGGTAAACTGAAAAATAACATTTCCATGTAACATGGTTAGTACGAGGTTGAACCGCCATGAACTGCGTCACACTGTGCAATTCTGGCATGGAGTCTGTCGTACAGATGTTGGATGTAAGTTTTGGGAATTGAGTTCCAAGCATCCTCAACCTGGACGCGTAAATCGGGGATGGTCGTGGCTGGCCGTGGAGACCGGATAAGTCGTTGTCCCATAAAATCCCACACGTGCTCAATGGGGGACAAATCCGGTGAACATGCAGGCCATGGATGTTGTCTCACACCCTGAAGTGCATGCTGCGTCGCACGTGCCGTGTGTGGGCGTGCGTTATCTTGCTGGAAAACACCACGATGGACCGACCTCACAAATGGCACAACAACGGGCTGAATGATGTTGTTGATGTAAGAGGTGCTGTTTAACGTACTCGGTACAAACACTAGTTGTGTACGGGAGTGATAGCTGATCGCTCCTCACACCAGGAGACCAGGTGTAGGCCCTGTGTGTCGCTGGCGGATACAAGAAGGATGGAGACGCTACTCTGTGCGTCTGCGAACACGCATACGGCCATCGGGGGCTCCCAAGCAGAATCTGCTTTCATCGCTGAACACGACAGATCACCATTGCGTTCTCCAGTGCAGACGTTGGCGACACCACTGCAGCCGTTCCTGACGGTGAGCTGGAGTCGGAGGTACACATGCCAGAGGCACACGGGCACGTAGTCCTGCATCCAGTAGACAGTTGCGGATTGTTCGCACGGTCACCTCGGATGCAACGGCAGCTCGGATTTGCGTCGCAGTGGATGTTCTGCTTGACGACGCCGCTCTTCTTATGCGTCAATCGGTCCGCTCATCAGTCCGTCTGTGACTCCTGGTTCCATGTCTTCTCGTGTGGGAATGTTCCTCGGACCATCTACGCCACCATCGTACCACCACCGATACTTCCCGTCCAATTCGCTCCGCAATACGACGATACGACCACCCAGCCTCGCGGAGTCCGACTAGACGACCTCGCTCAAAGTCCGATAACTACTGAAATCGTACACGTCTTCCATGTCCAGGCATTGCAGCTTCTTCAGGGTCTTCGCACGTCTCCGTACGCCGACGACTGATTACATTCACTTCGCCGTATTGCTTAAATACCACCGACGATAATTTGCATATTATGCCGTGCTGTGGCGTAAGCGCTCACCGGTTGGTCCCGAAATTAACATCACACCTACGTAAACTCGACCCCATAAACATATGTAAATTTCATGATCGTCTGCCAATTCCTTCTTGGTGTTCTTTTTTCACTTTCCGCCAGTGTATAATACATAGAAATTTCTTAACCGCAGTTTTGCATCTTATATTCACTTATCAAGTTACGAATAGAGTTATACCCTTCTGCTCAGCTAATTATCCCCTTCCGCTTCTGATCCCCATTTTCCTATCTTTCTTTTTTTTTATTTTATTTTGGGGAGGGAGGGAAGCGTTCTCACATATTTTGCGTTTTACGTTTCTTCGAAAAAAAGGGGGCATTTCTCTCTTTCCTGACTCTTTACACCAACAAGCCATGTGGTTGAAAATCATTGGCGCAACTGTTTCTACAGATTCAACCCAAGAAGTTTTTTTTTTTTTTTTAGTCATTCCTCGTTCATACTGTTTCATTTCAATTTCGCTTTTTTTTTTTAAAGTTAAATTCTTGAGTAAATAAAGTATTTATGCTTATGAAGCTGAAGTGTGATAAGTTTTGTTTGAATACGTGAAACATGCTACAGTTAAAAAGAGGGAGTGCTACGATTAACATGAATGAATCAAGCTGCTGTCACCCAGAAAGGCTCCCTACGAACTAGTAAAAATTTTAATAGTAGTAACAATAAAGTCCATTAACGCACGTGAAGAAAATAATTAGAATACCATATAGTTTGAATACACAGTACGGCAATTAAGTAATGAGACTGTTTTTTTAAAAAAATCCTGGTAAATCACATGGGTCCGGAAGGTATGTTTTTTTATATGTCATTTATCAGCTATGCGGTGGTGACAGCGCTTGCGTGAGAATTACGTAGATGATTATTTACATCGTGCATGACGTCATTCGATGGAAGAACATTGTCACTGCTCTGCCCCATGGAGCGGAGAGCAAATATCCGGTTCTGTTTGCAAATCAGTACAATTGTATCTGAGACAGCTGAATTGTTACGTGAATCTCGTGCACAAATATTGCAATAGCATATGCGTTTCAAGGATGGGTGGGAAAATTTGGAAAATGACGAAAGGTCCGGACGCCCGATGAGCACGTGTGAACTTATTGAGAAAGTTCACGAAAGAATAAAAAGTGATCGTTGTGGGACCTTGAGGATGCTGTAATGTGAGCTCGGTGTTAATAAGATGACGATTCGTCAAATTTTAGTGCATGTTTTTGGTGGTGGTGAGTCTGTGCTCGTTTTTGTTCTGCTTTCCATGCCAGTCGGCGAGAACCATGCACGAGTGTAGTACGCAAAATGCATCCTGCAGACTGCAGAAACAATGCAAAATTTTCTCCAAAGCATTGTGGCAGGTGACTGAAGCAAAACGCCGTAGTATTCGGTGGAAGTCGCCACAGTCACCCAAAGGAAAGAAGATCGGGTCACAGAAGTCCAAAATCGAGACAATGCTTGTGTACTTTTACGACAGCAAGGGAATTCTGTACCACTGGCTCATTCCTGAAGGTACAACTGTCACTGTCAATGCTTTCACCTCCATTTCGGAACGATTGTGGAAGAGCATTGTTCGTGACAGGCCTGAGTACAAAAACGGGCGGTAATTCCTTCTTCACGATAACGCATTCGCACACAGAGCAGTGGGTGCATAGATATTTCTGGCACGAAAAAAAGTGTGTCTACTCAATCATCTTCTCTATTCACCAGATTTGTCACCGCGTGACTACTTTCTATTCTCTAAATTAAAGCTGACTTTAAAAGGAAGAGTTTTTCAAAGCATTGAAAACATGCAAGGAACTGTGACATCAGCTCTTCACCACATACCAAACGATGACATTAAAATAATGGCCAAACATTTAAGTGCTTCAATGATCCTTTTATTTTCAGTTAACATTTAAGATCCTTTATTTTCGATTAACATTTAAGTGCTTTTACTTTTTTTTTCTTCGTTCATAGAAAGGCTATTTTCATTAACATTCAATGATCCTTTTATTTTCGATTAACATTTAAGTGTTTTTAATGATGATCCTTTTATTTACGCTTTCTAACCGTAGGTTGAAGAAGCGTATATGCTCCAGCTTTGTCCGTCTGTCCGTCCGCACGATAACTCGCGTAAAAATGGTTCGATTTCGATGAAATTTTAATATATGATAGGGGATCACCTGGGGACGAACCTTATTAAAAATGAGTGAAATCTGGGTCAAAGATCAGGACATAGGAGCGGAATACATTCCACTGACCTTATGAGACTTAATTTGCGTAAATATGGTTCGATTTCAATGAAATTTTAGTATGTGGTAGGGGATCACCTGAGGACCCTATTGAAAATGAGCGAAATGGGGTCAAAGGTCTGGACATAAGAGCGGGATGCATTCCACTGCCTGTATGCGTCATAACTTGCGTAAATATGGTTCGCTTTTAATGACATTTTAGTATGTGGTAGGGGAACCACCTGGAAACGAATCCTATTGAAGATGGGTGAAATGGGGTCAAATGTCAGGACATAGGAGTGGGATCCATTCCATCGCCCTTATGCGCTGTAACTTACGTAAAAATGCTTCGATTGAGACAAAACTTTATCATGTTTTTCCGGAAGTTTACTTTACCGGTTCTGTTTAATATAATCGAAATGGGGTCAAAGGTCAGGTCATAGGAGCGAGATTTATTCTACCGCCATTATCCTCATAACTTGAGTAATAACTTTTTTTTTTTTTTGATTGGAGGTTTAACGACCACCGTGAGCAACTCAATGGGCTATAAGCAGTCGCCCGTCCCTAATTTAGGGTCACTGATTCCAGGGAAGGGAGAGAGCCAGTGCCGTAAGACAAACACAACATCCATGCCTGACCGGGATTCGAACCCGGACCCCTTACGGACGAATGATCAGAGGCCAGCGCCTTAGACCACTGCGCCACCGGGGCGGCAGTAATAACTTGAGTAAGGATTTCTGGTATGTTGGAAGCGTATCATAATAAATGAATTGCATGATTTTACTAACTTGTTTTTATTTACGCTTTCCATATCGTAGGTTGAAGAAGCGTATATGCTCCAGCTTTGTCCGTCTGCCTGTCGGTCCGTTCGCACGATAACTCACGTAAAAATGGTTTGATTTCGATGAAATTTTAGTATGTGGTAGGGAACCACCTGGGGACGAACCCTATTGAAAATTGGCGAAATGGGGTCAAAAGTCAGGACATAAAAGCGGGATCCATTCCATTGCCTTTATGCGTCATAACTTACGTAAAAATGCTTCGATTGCGACAAAACTTTATCATGTTCTTCCGGAGGTATACTGAACTGGTTCTGTTTAATATAGTCGAAATGGGGTCAAAGGTCAGGGCACAGGAGGGAGATTTATTACACAGCCATCATCCTCATAACTTGAGTAATGATTTCTGGTATGTTGGAAAGAGTATCATAATCAATACATTGCATGATTTTACTAACTTGTTTTTAAACATTTAAGTACTTCAATGATCCTTTTATTTTCAATGAACCTCTTTAAAAGATGACCTGTGCAAGTCCTTCCTTTCGTTGGCTGATCGTGCCGCTTCTATTGAAGCAGGAGGAATGTACTTCGAATAAAATATATTCACGTAAGTTTTCCTGCTTTTCCCAATTTTTTAGAAAAATCAGTCTGATCACTTAATTGACAGTGTATAACGCTCAAACCAAAAGTGTGACATAGATAACGATCCGCACGAGAGGTAGTTTCAGGAATTTCCTCTCGGTGACTTATAAAAAGAATATTTCGAGAACCTATTTCGAATATAAAGGAGTCCGAGGATGGAATCCGACAAGTAACAGGACTCCACTTTATTTGAAATGCTTTGTTTTACACCATGTCAGGTGGTTAAGAACGATAATGTCGAACACCAAAACAGGACGTGTAAATTCTACCACCTAATTGAGACGTTTGATTGGAAGTAGTGTCACCAGTCTGTCCTACGCTTCTAGTCATCATCGGATTCGTCTCGTATGATTGAAGAACCAGCCTCATCATCACTTCCCTGTCTTTGACTAACGATTCTTCCCACCATGCTCGATTGAGGCTCATTTTGGGCAGCACTGCTTTCAGGCTTTCCGACCTTTACTTTTCTCGATATAACATCTGAGTCGTCATCACTGAGGAAGTACAAAATATAAAACAGTTGTGTAGAGAGAAAATGATACAAAATGATGTGAACTATGTTAAGTTTTGAAAGGCCCACATCAGTTTGTCCTATAAAGGATGGCTAATGCTTGCACTTTACACAGTGCGTCAAAGAATTTTTAAGACTGGCGCTAGATTTCAGCCTATAGTGGCGCCACCAGTGTAATCGCGAATGCGTTATAAAACGTGACCATCTGCTTGCTTTCTGCCAAAAGTACTGCGCAGTTGTTAAAGTAACTCAAACGAAACGGCCGTTCATTAGAGAAGTAAATTTTTTTTCATGTTGAATTATTAAGATGGAACAAAGTGCTATTATTAAATTTAACGCAAAACTTGGTAAAAGTGCCTCGGAAACGTACCAAATGATGAACAAGTTTACGGTGAGTTTTGTTTAAGTAGATCAAATGTTTTCTTGTGGCCCAAGCGTTTTTTGGACGGAAGAGATACGCTAGAAGATGATAAGCATACCGGAAGACCAAGTTCGTCTAGGACACCTGAGATTATTGAAAAAGTGCGTGATTTCGTGGCAAACAATCGACGCGCGTCACTAAGAATGACGGAAGAGTCTTTAAACATCAACAAAGAAACGATTTGAACCATCCTGCATGCAGATTTGGGCAAAACAAAAGTCTATGCTAAATTTGTTCCACACACATTAACCAATGAACAAAAATCAAGGAGAAGTGCACATTGCAGAGACATCATTTCAGCCGCTGAAAATGATCCAAACTTCTTAAAATCGATTGTTACAGGTGATGAAACATGGTGTTTTCAATATGATCCTAAAACAAAGCGACAAAGTGCGGAATGGAAGTCAAAAAACTCACCACAAGCCAAAAAAACAAGAAAAGTTCCATCGAAAATCAAAACAATGCTCATTACATTCTTCGATAGTAAGGGAAGAATATAGTAACAAAGAATTTGTTCCAAGTGGACAAACAATTACTGGTGAGTTTTATTCAAATGTTTTGAGGCGTTTGATGGGCATAATTCGTCGCATTCGTCCAGAATATCGGGATGAAAACAGTTGGTGTTTGTTGCACGATAATGCACCCAGTCACACTTCACTTCTTGTTCGTAGATTTTTGGCGAAAAATAACGTCTGTGTGTTGAATCATCCACCGTATTCACCTGATTTAGCACCCTGCGACTTTTCGTTATTCCCAAAACTTAAAATGACGTTAAAAGGGTGTTATTTTGATGATATTTCGCCCATACAAACAGCTTCGACGCGTGCTTTGGCGGCAATTCCGCAAAGTAAACTGGAACAGGCATTTGAATCATTATTAAATCGCTGTAACAAGTGTATTGAAGCCGGTGGGACTTAATTTAAATAATAAACCAAAACAAATTATAATTTCTTGTTTTTATTTCATTTTACAGACCCAGTCTTAAAAATTCTTTGCCACACTGTGTATTTCACACTTAAAAGCAAAATTCCATCAAATCAGTTTTTTATGAAATTCATATTCTTGTTCTGTGTGGCCGTTTTCCGCCTCTCTCAAGATTTGCACTTGTTATTTATAAAATACTAGCTAAATTGCTCGGCGTTGCTCGGGAGAATTTGGTGATAATTCATTGTTTAAATTTTGTACAGATCAAATGAAAACTGTGTTGTCACTGGAAAGCACTTGTCACACAAAAATTAATTCTTGCACTTATCACAACAAAAAATATTAAATTCGAATTCAAAATAAAAAAGTTAAAAATGAAACTTTTGACGAAAATTTTGTATTGACCCCTGGCTCTGACCACTTTAAAAGACCGTCTACGGTCGAAGTTAGAGTATCATGAGATAGTACACCAATTCAAAATAAAAAAGTAAAAAATAGAACTTTTTAGGAAAATTTTGTATGATGGCCCTTTGACCCTACGATCTAAGTTAGAGTACCGTGAGATAGTACACCAAATTTGGTGGTTTTAAATTAAAAAAAACTGTAGATTTGCATAGTGGACAAACAAACAAACATTCAACTTTATATATTAGAGTTTGAATAAAGGAAAATGGAGAACTCAGTTCTGACAATATCCAAAGTCTTCCTCCCAAACTTTGGAATAAATAGTCAACCGATCATGAATTTTTTCCCACCCAACGCCCTCGACAGTTATCCCGGCAGTATGAAAGTGTGCCTTGTACGGATTTTTTTGTTTGTTTGGGGGAACAACCCACCGTGAACAACTCAATGGGCAATAAGCAGCCGCAGTTCCTAATTAGCCGCCACTGGTTCCAAGGAAGAGACAGAACCAGTGCCGTAAGACAAACACAGCATCCATGTCTCACCGGGATTCGAACCCAGACTCATCTCGGATGAATGGTCAGAAGCTATCGCTCAGACCACTGCGCCACTGGGTCGGCCGTGTACTGATGCAACAAAATACACTATATTGACAAAAGTCACCGGACACCCCTTCAATAGCAAATGAATGGATTCGCTGCGTTGTAACGACGCGCGGTACAGCTGCAAACGGTATAAAAACAAGCCTGCAACTGACCGCGATCATATCGCACTGTGAGGTTGAGTGAAAACGTCGTGGCGGGAGAGAACTGACTTTGAGAAAGGAAAGATTGTTGGGTGTTACATCAGAGGATTGTCCATAAGAGAAACCGAGAGGCGTTTAAACATAACCAAGTCAACTGTTTTGGATGTACTGAATAAGTGGAAGACACATGGCATGCCCGAAGCAGCAAAACGTACCTGCAAACACAAGAAAATCAGTAATAGAGGACGTCGAAGCCTCAGGATAGTCGTTACAGCTAATTGACGAAGTACTGCACAAGGCGTGAGTGTAAAGGTGAGTAAAATGCTGGAACCTCAGTATGTACACGTGCCGTCCGTAGAGATCTTCATTCCACGGGTTATCGTGGTCGTGCGGCTGCTCATAAGCCTTTTATCTCCACTCGGAATGCTACTCGTCGTTTAGCATGGTGTAAAGAACATTTATCGTGGGACGTAGATCAATAGAAACGGGTCCTATGTACTGATGAATCCAGATACACGATCCATCAGTCTGATGGCCGTGTGAAAGCCGGGGGAACGCTATTTACCACAGTGTACTGTTCCTACGGTCAAGTTTGGAGCTGGCAGTGTACTCGTGTAGGGGTGGCTTTCATGATGTGATCCAGGCCCACTGGTTATCGTGGACAAACCTGTTAACCAGCACATCTACCTCGATATTCTGGGCAATTATGCCCTACCAACTCTGTGGCAATACTAAAAAACAGAGCCTTGTCGGTACCAGCATGATAAAGTACCGAGCCATAAAGCAGGGACTGTTACAGCGTAGTTTGACGATAATTCCGTATCGTGTGTGGTCTGGCCAGCACAAAGCCCTGAACTTAATCCCATAGAGCACCTATGGGATGAATTAGAGCGCTGCATAAGAAATTTGGAACCAAGGCGTACTACTAAACAACAGTTAGCTGCAACATTGCGTACTGAATGGAAGCGCATACCTATCGCTGTGTTCCAAAACCTTGTCGAAAGGTCTCGAAGAGTCAGTGCATGCATTAAGGCCAAAGGTGGACCGACACCGTACTAATGTATATCAATAAATGCTATCTTGTGTTTCACTTCTAGGTGTCCGGTGACTTTTGTCAATATAGTGTATGTCTTCAATTAACCAAAAAAAAAGGCGATTTCTTTCGCAATGAAGCACTTAGCCGCTGGGTGGCCTTGACTTAGGGTAATTCTTGATTCACATTTTCACATCAGAACGTTCTAAACCTTCAATACTTTCCCAGATGCACAATAAATTCTTCGTGATATGCAGTCTTACTCTAGGCTGTGAAGAGCCCAATCTTCGCTGCTAGACATTAGTCGATCGTCCGGTAACAGAATTGTCTAGGATGTGGGTTCTGGTACGCGTGGGTCAGGGTTCGAGTCCTGCGTAAGGCATGTATGTCCTACTTGTCGTTGCGGTGCAGGTTTGCACCTTTCCTCTGTAGCCCCCGCAATTAATTAGGAACGAGCAACTTTTTCTACCCTTAGACGTTCTTCGAAATCAATAAATTGCGAAGGTGGTGCCTCTTGATGTTAGGATAGAACTTCAATTTTTCTTCCTAAGTTGCTGTTCGATTGGAAAACGGAAGTTGAAGTTGGCGAGAACGCAAAAAGTGCAAATGTGTATTTGTTGAATATTGTCCCAAGACAATCCATGTGAGAAGTATTGTTTAAATTTTATTACCTTTCTTAGTCGTTTTAAATGACAATGGATGTGGAATGGGGCGAAATAAGGTCCTGAAATAATCTTGTAACCGTTATACTACTTTTGGTTACCGCTGTGGTTTTCAGTTGTCTGTTCATTATCGACTAGGATGTAATGACCATACCGAAACTTCTGGTGAAATAAGCGTCGTCACTCTTTCGCACTGAAGACTTACTTCTTCAAGCACATCTTGCATGCATCTCGCTGTTACACTTTGCGTTATTCACTTTCTTTAAATCATACACTATAATCAGAGGTGTAACTATAGGGAGGGGCCGGCAGCCCCCGGGCGCAAAAATCACTGCTGCTAATCTGATTAAAATTGGAGTCGAAACCTTTTCGCCAGTTTCTGGTGCACTTAAAATTTCAATTTCTTCGTCAAAATATTCTGGGGGTGCTAGTTGCTCACATTCAAAAAATGAAGGCGCAGTCGTATAGTCCATTCAACTAAAGAAGAACCACGACCTTTGTCGACAGCAATGGAGCCCACGGGTTTTCTTTATTTGGATGAATAAGGATGTCGTTTTTCTTTAATTGGATAAATAAGGTTGTCGTTTTTATTTAGTTGGATGAATACGGTTGTCGTTTTTCTTCAGTTGGATGAATAACGTTTTTCTTCAGTTGGATGAATAGCGTTTTTCTTCAGTTGAATGAATAAGGATGTCGTTTTTCTTTTGTTGGATGAATAAGGTTTCTCTTTAGTTGGATGCATAAGGATGTTGTTTTTCTTTAGGTGGATGAATAAGGTTGTCGATTTCCTGTAGTTGGAAGGACAAGGATGTCATTTGTGGTACACTATGCAACCATTTCCCAACATTTGACAGCCATAAGCAAAGTGAAGAAGATGGATAAATAGGTCGCACATGATTTGAACATCACAAGACACGGCGATTTAATGTCTGCTCTTCACTGCTTATCGCAACTAAACGAACGGCATTTCTAGGCGCCTCGTGACAAGGGTTGCCTATTTAGTTGATTTTCAACTAGATCTAGTTCATTTCGCTCAACAGTTGGTTGGTAAAAGTCTGTTTTGGTTGATAGTTGAAAATTCTGAAAGAGTGCCAGAGAAATTATTTGATTTGCAGTCGTTTTAATTATTTTCGTTAATATTTCGATTTCTTTTCATTGTGTTTCAGTTTCTTACCTTTAACTGGAATCAATCTTAATTTCATCGTCATAAACAGCTAATTTTCACAACAATGTTGCCGATTAGGTGGGGTTCTGTTAGGCGAAATGATCTGGCGCGTGTGGTTGTCAGATCTAATTTCTGGCGTTCTGGAAGGTAACGTTCACGTGATGGGAAAGACAAACTGAATGTCATGAAGACTATAAGTTATGTACTTTTATTCACTTCGTTTTCGTGTATACAAATTTTAAAAGGAGTATTTTGCTTTCTCCTTCAAATGTCCTGTGTACGTTTGATCGATTTTTCCACTATTTTTTCCCTATCTTCTTCTTCTTTTTAGCCTGATGACACCCACTGCAGGGTACAGGCCTCCCCCCCCAGTCTTTTCCAACTTCTTATCTTTATAAACGAAAGGAATTGCGGAAGGTTTTCTGAAACCATGAAATACGGGATTACACCAGTATACATTTTACTCGGAAATTCGTTCTGGGTGGTGTAGTGGCTAGCATACTCTGGCGCAAACCGGGAAGCGCGGCTATGATTCCCGCTCTAGGACGATGAAATTTTAAAGTTTTTGGATATTATTTGACTTACTAGTCTTGTAATAATTTATATCAATAGACGGAATTACAACTTCAGGTTTCTGAAAGTTCAGAATTTTCCTGGCGTACGAAAAATCCGTGAAATTCAGACCCCTCCCCCCCTCTCGTCATTTCATGGAAAAGGTTGTAACAGGAATATTCTTTTATTCACGAAACCAATAACAGAAAATGGCTCGTTAATTTAAAAAAATAAATAAATTACAGAGTAGTAAAAAAAAACTTTCATTTTAACTCGAAAATGAAAATCTATAAAGGAAACTTACGATCTGACGAATAACGTAAAACTGAAATAAATAAACGATAGCGCATATCGGAGTCTGCCAAGACTGCAGGAATTCAACGTATAAATGATAAAAACGTGTAGCAGAGAAACGTATAGTCGGTGGTCTTCTGTAGTTAGGTGATACGTTGCTTTGAAAGAAGTGTACAGTTACTTTCTGAACACCCTGTGTTGTTTTAAGGGCGAAAACGAAGAATTATCCCCCCATTTCAAATGAGACCTTAATATGCTTTGCGTAAAAAGGAATTTTTTAGGAAGAAAGAAACCGCACCTGTATAATACGAAAAAACTTTCAGGCATCAAAAAACTTTGTGAGCATCTCTTGGGCATCTAACAGCATTTTAAAATTTTTTCTCAGTGAAATCGAATTGTAGTATCTCTGTCATTTGTGAAGGGTGTGTTTACTACTGAGAAAAAGGAAGCAATGCGCTACAAGTTCACTCCTTCCTCTTTTTTTTTTGTTAGAAACATAAGGGTAACGAGTTTTAGTTTGAAAGAATAATAATAGGGAGCCGCGAGATTTTGTCGGAAAGAAAGGAACCATTTCAAAAGAAGATTTCGCATTCGCAGTAACAAAGATTTCTAGAAATAATTGTTTTACGTTCCATAAGAGGAAAACTCGTTCTTCTTAAAAAAATAAAAATAAAAATAAAAACAACAACAAAAAAAAAAAAAAAAAAACAACAGATAGTGCACAGATTTTAATAGAAGAAAATGAAGACTGAAATTATAAAACTTTTGCAATTATAACACTGAATATGATAGTTGCCGCCCCGGTGGCGCAGTGGTCTACGCGATGGCCTCTGATCATTCGTCCGTAAGGGGTCCGGGTTCGAATCCCGGTGAGGCATGGATGTTGTGTTTGTCTTACGGCACTGGCTCTCTCCCTTCTCTGGAACCAGTGACCCTAAATTAGGGATGGGTGACTGCTTATAGCCCATTGAGTTGCTCACGGTTGTCGTTAAACCTCCAATCAAAAAAAAAAAAAAAAAAAAAGAAAAAAATATGATAGCAAATAGACTGGTCACAAAAAGTTAGGGATATTGCACGAAATGAAGGATGACAGCCCCTGTGGCTCAGTGGTCTAAGCGATAGCGTTTGATCATTCGTCCGAGGGTTCGAATCCCCGTGAGGCATGGATGTTGTGTTTGTTCTCTCTCTTCCCTGGAGCCAGTGACCCTAAATTAGGGACAGGCGACTGCTTATGGGCCATTGAGTTGCTCACAGTGGTCGTTAAACCTCCAATCCAAAAAAAAACAAAAACAAGGATGCATGCATTTGACTCAAGTAACACGCATTGAAATAACCTCAGTGAGGCTACGTAACACAGACGATAAAGAGTGAGTGTACAAAAAAAATATTGTGCATTTTTTGCACGCAACAAAGTAGCACCGCAATATAGACAAAATGGTAAAGGTGGTGTTACCGAGACTGAAATCCATACCTCTGGATTTCAGTCTTGGTAACACCACCTGTGAGTCGAAAAACGTCTGGACACCTATACGATGCATACTTGCAATAACATTATTGGCGAGTGTCTGGGGCAGCTCGTCCCATATTACGGGAAACATGTTACTGAGGTATGGTAGTGTACTGGGGTATGGAACGTGGTTATCCAGACGTCGCTGCACAGCCTCCCAAATGTTCTCAATAGGATCAAAGTCCGGAGGTCTCGGAGGCAGCTGTAACTATTCTATCCCATGATTTTTTCAGCTCCCGAAGCACGCTCATGCACGGTGACTGGTTGCATTGTCATGGAGGAAACGGAATGTATGTTCAATAGCAGCGTGAAATAGTGTCACAATGGGCACAATGATATCGTTTCAGTACCCTGAGGCATTCACGACAAACATACAAGGAAGTACACTCCTGTACAAATCTGCATTGACTTCCGTTTGTGAGGGTGGACGGACTGTACATAGTGTGGTTGCATTTGTATGCGGGATGTCTTCCACACGTGTCCTTGTGGAGTGTCAGGATAAGGAGCGAAACGGGATTCGTCTGTGAAAAGCACATGGTGCCACACCGTATTCTGTGAGATGTACTGTTGGACCCAGTTACATATTTGACGACGGAGAGCTGATGTCAATGATGTACATCTTAGCGGCCACCTTGCTTTCAGTCCGCACTCATACAGACGGTTTCCGTACGTGCTGTGACACGAGAAGCAACTCAAAGTGATTCTCGGAGTTGGCTACTGGTGATACTAGGCCTTCTCCGAGCACTTACTGTCAGGTAGCGATCTTACCTCCTGGTGGTTATCCTCGGGCTACCACTCCTGTGTCGATCTGCAACATTTCCATGATGTAGAAATCTTGTGTGTAGCCGATTTACTACACTTTGCAAATTCCTAAAGCAGCAGCCACATCGATCTGATGTACACCTGCCTGTGACATGCCAGTTTTCAATGCTCAGACGTCGTCTGGACATCCTTTCAGGTCAATTCTACAGTGAAGGCAATACATTCAGCAAACTTCTAGACCAAGCCCTGAAAAGACCCGTTTTCCACTTCTCGCAGGGCACTCTTATTGGAGCTCGCACACCACGTGCTGTGTTATCGAGATACTAATTAACATGTGACGTAGATACCCACGCTGGTAATCGGTGTCCAAAAGTCACTAAATTTGCATATTACCACGTTGTTCCTTCGAAACCACAATATCCCAAACTTTTGGTTACCCCAGTGTATTCGGAAGTAATTTTCCTTTTAAAGACTTCTTTAAAAAAATTTCATTATTTTTTAAAAAAGAATTTTCTTTACTCATTGAGCGTAGCAATATCTGAAGAAAATCCGATCCCTTTACTGAAGAATAAGACATTAAAAATGACTGAAAGATCTGGGCAAGAAGTGGGGAAAAAAAAAACGCAATTCGAAATTTTAAAGTTTTTTTTACAGAAAGTCTGACATAGCGTTTTAAAACGAAGTTTGCGTATTACGGTTGCACATTATATTTTTTGTATTTTTTTGGTTATACTAAATAATACCTAGTGTTTGCAGTTGAAAGCATATTCCTAAAGTAGCTACTACTTTGTATTCTCACTCTGCAGAAAATGAAAGGAAATAAAAAAAAATCCTACGAAGACGAAGATTTTGTTTCCATCTATAGTTACTTATATATTATACACTATATTGACAAAAGTCACCGGACACCTAGAAGAGAAACACAAAATAGCATTTATTGATATACATTAGTACTGTGTCTGTCCATCTTTGGCCTTAATTCATGCACTCACCCTTCGAGACATGCTTTCGATAAGGTTTTAGCGCTTCCATTCAGTACATAATGCTGCCGCTAACTGTTGCTTAGTAGTAGGCCTTGTTTCCAAAGTTCTTATGCGGCGCTCTAATTCATCCCATAGGTGCTCTATGGGATTAAGAACAGGGCTCTGTGCTGGCCAGTCCGCACACGATACGGAATTATCGTCAAACCTTGCTTTATGACACGCTGCATTAACCTGCTGGTACCAACAAGACTCGGTTCCATAGTATTGCCCCGGAGTTGGTAGGGCATAATTATTGTCCAAAATATATAGGTAGACGTGCTAGTTAACAGGTTTGTCTCCGGTAACCAATCGGTCTGGACCATACCACGAAAAACACCCCCACACGAGTACACTGCCAGCTCCAAACTTGACCTTAGGAACAGTATTCTTAGGTAAATAGCGTTCCCACGGCTGCCCCACACACGGCCATCAGACTGATGAATCGTGTATCTGGATTCATCAGTCCATAGAACCCGCTTCCATTGATCTACTGTCCACGATAAATGTTCTTTACACCATGCTAAACGACGAGTAGTATTCCGAGTGGAGATTAAAGGCTTATGAGCAGACGCACGACCACGGTAACCCATGGAATGAAATTCTTTGCGAATGGTACGTGTATATACCGAGGTTCCAGCAGTTTTACTCACCTGTACACTGAGGACTTGTGCAGTACTCCGTCGTGTAATGACTCTCCTGAGGCCTAGTCGTTCTCTATCACTGATTTTCTTTGGTCTGCAGAACGTTTTACTGCTTGATGCACCCCATGTGTCTTCCACTTATTCAGTACATCCAAAACAGTTGGCTCGGGTATGTTTAAATGCCTCTCGGTTTCTCTTATGGACAACCCACTGATGTAACACCCAACAATCTTTCCTTTCTCAAAGTCAGTTCTCTCCCGCCGCGACATTTTCACTCAACCTCACAGTGCGATATCATCGCGGTCAGCTGCAGGCTTGTTTTTATACCGTTTGCAGGTGTACCGCGCATCTTAACAATGCAGCGGATCCGTTCATTTGCTTTCGAAGTGGTGACCGGTGACTTTTTTCATTGTAGTGTATATGCAATGGCTTCAATTTTGATCCACAAGTAAACGAATAAGTGCAAGACATTAAAAGATAAACTGGTTTTTATATGGCATCATAGAGGATCTGTCGACTTTCCACTCCCAAACGGGCGGCTCTTTCAAGGCATTAGAACAACGTACAGACTAAAACTGAAAAGCATAAATAGAACAGAGATTAAAATCAAATAAACAATGGACACGTGAGATAGCATTAGCCTTATATCTCACGGTATATATCTGAAATAATTATTTTGTGTTTAGTTGTAACAGAGCGGTCCATGTACATCTACCATGTACATTGTACATGGTAGATCTCTCGAGACTAAATCGTTGCACGTCTCTCTGTAAGGAGATATCTATAATCTTCCTAGTAAGGTTCCTTTTATGGTGGTGTACAGAACAATATCCCTGATGTCACTCGAGAGCGGAGTTGCTTCGTTATTTGATACTTCCCTTGACATTGCAGTCTTGAGCTTACCATACTTGGCATCCCTTTTATGTTCTGCAAGCCTTGTGGCAAAAGACCTTTTTGTCAATCCTTTTGTAGATAATCTTGGATCCATCGGGGTACAGTATGGGGATGAAGTATACTCCGGCATGCTCAGACGTGATAAGTTGGAGATCATGGCGTATGATTATATGGGAGATATATCGAGAGGATTTTATTCCCACGTCATTGAAAAGCCTGTTTAGAGCTTTTCTGAACTAGAATGAGAATCCAGGTATAGATGGATTGGATCCTATGAAATTTGGGCCAGGGTTGTCAATGCGTCCGTTACTTTTAACAATATACACTTCTTTCTTTTTTGATTATCTTGCGTACCCTATGTTGTTTGTATCCAGATGAAACATCAAAGTTTGGAGACTTTCAATCTAAGTTTTTAAAGTCTCAGCATCTGAATGTACGGAAAACGCCCGGGCAGCACGTTGATCTGACGAAAGCTTCCTAGTAACTATTAGGGTAAAAAGATCTTGGGACCATGATGCTATTTATTGACGTGCGTTTATAGTAAATTGAGTCACCTATTGTATTCCGTATCAATACATCCAATAACAGTATGATGCTACCCACTTCGAATAGCTCTTTGCTATTCGAAGTGAAAAGCTATATACACTGTATTATCAAAAGTATTCGGACCTCACAACGTTTTGGGTCAAATGGCTTACTATCACAATTAGTAGTTAGTCGGTTCACCTTTTGCTTGTACACATGTCGAAGTACACTATTAACCAATTTCACAGGAATGACAGGACTGGCTCGCCATTTGTCCTGCAAAGCTGCTACCAGAGTGGAGAGCGAAGACGGTCGTTGTGGTCGATTTTGTATTCAGCGTTCCAGTTCATCCCAGAGGTGTTCTATGGGATTAAGATCAGTTCTCTGAACAGGCCACTCTAACAATTCCATCTCATTTTCAAGAAACCAGTCCTTCACACGCTTTGCAGTGTGGCAGGGAGCTCGATCATGTTGGAAGAGACAACGGTCATTTCCATAATACTGCCACATTTTTGGTAGAACAGAATTATCCAGAACGTCGAGGTACACTTCAAAGTTCATGGTGTGAGGTATAATAACCAACGAGTCGAGTTTCATCCATCAATAATAAGTCCATATCATGATGGAGCCTCTGCTGAACTTCATAGTCCGACAAAATCGTTCGCCTGGCTGTCGCCAAATTCAAACACCCCCGTCGGATTGAAAGAGTGAAAAGCTCCAAAGAACAACTTTCCAGTCGTCCACAGTCTAGGAACGACGGAAGACACAAAACTCCAAGCGGCGCTACGACCCACACTGTGCAGCTCTCTGCGGATTGTTATGGTACTAACCGAGCCATTACAAGCCTTTTCTACTTCAGCAGCGATGGAAACGGCAGAAGAAGAAAGGGATTTATTAACATTTCTTACCATGGCTCTTCTGTTCATGTTTTGTCAGTTAGTGCGACCTTCCTAAACGTTTTTTTATCTGTAGTTGTACCGACCTGCTTCCATCTCTTCATGTCATCACTTACAGTCGATTTTGTTATGTTTAGTTTAGCTGCAATGCTCCGTATGGAGACGTTACTCAAATGACATCCTATGACCATCCCACGCTAGAACTCGGAAAGTTCACGTCCACGCGACATATCCACTTCAAAGTTACTGATAACGTGACAGAACATCTCAGCTTTATATACGTACCTCCCCACTCATAGCGCACTTCCTGCGCAGCCGTTCTTTGCGCTTATGCAAATATTTGGTAATGTCTGAATACATTTGATAATATACTGTAGATGTACAGCGCGTGATATTAAGCTAATGCAACCTCATGTGACCATTGTTTATTTGATTTTTACCTATCTGTTCTACTTATATTTATGCCTTACAGTTTTAGTCTATACGTTGTTTTAATGCCTTGAGAAGCCATCCGTTGGCGAGTGAAAGCTTTGACAGATCCTGCATCCCTTTTACTCCTATAAAAACTAGATTATCTTTTAAAACCTTGCAGTCATTTGTTTGCTAGTGAAATCTGGTGTATCTACAGTATTTTATTCAATCCACAGTATACAGCTAATTAAGTTGAATCATATATAAAAACACTTAGCCATAATTAAAACTAATGCTTTTTATTAAAGAATACACAGTCAAATCAGAATAATATGACCACTAACCTAATAATGGAAATAACCACCCTTGGCCCGGATGACAGCGGCGTGACGGCGTGGCATGGACGCAATGAGGCCCTGGAAGGTTGCCAGAGGCACACGTGCCCATTCGGACTGCAGCAGAGCACGGAGGTCCCGGAGACGACGTGGTTGTGGATCGGCACGTCGAACCTGTCGATCCAAATAGCCCCACAAGTGCTCTATAGATTCAGGTCTGACAATTTAGCCGGCCAAGGGAGAATGGAAACATCGCTGTCGTGTTCCTGGAACAAGTCACGCACCTCCTTAGCGACATGGCCGAAGCATTGCCATGTTGGTAGACACGAGCACTACTAGGGCAAACATCCAACATGAAGGGATGCATGTGGTCAGCGAGGATGGACAGGCAGCCAATGGCGTTCAGGGGCCATCCAGTGGTACCAGAGGTCCCACAGGAAAACATCCCCCAGACATGCGCACTGCCACCACCCGCCTACACGTGACCGACAAGCGTGTCCGGGTGTTGGTTCTCGTGTGTCTGACGTCATATCCGCCACCGCCCGTCACTTCTGTGGAGTAGAAACCTCGATTCATCGGAGAAGGCAACCCTTTTCCACTCTTCCACTGTCCATTGACGGTAGTCCCATGAAAACTGCAGGCGTCGTTACCGATGGACCTGGGCTAACATGGGCGCCTTGACGCAGCTTCGACTCCGGAGATACACGCGTAACAGGGTTTGCTCTAATGTTATCGGGAGCACGTACCCGGGTGCCCTAGCATTAATTTATATGCGCGGTCAATTACTGCACTGTTACACGTCGATTGTCCTTTGCCAGTCGTCGGAGGCGACTTTCTCCTTTTGGGTCGATGGCTTTTGGGGTTCCACAGTTATGACGTCGGGCGGTACTCGGTGTGCTAGCGGTCCATTTTTGGTACACCTTTCCTACAGCACCTCGCAAACAGCCCACGAAGTCTGCTGTTTCTGAGATGCTTCCAGCCTTGGCGCCGTAGCCGATGATCATTTCTTTTTGAACGTTCATGAAATCACTACCTCTACCCTTTGTGCTCACGTTACGCACTATGGCTCATCTGTCATGGACGGTTGCTTACATCTCCATGTGGTCGACCATGTCACGTGCACTCTGTGACGCGCCTGGGCTGGTGCGCTTTGATTCCAGGGGTGGTCATACTATTTTGATACGACCATGTACAGTTCCATGCCTGATCAGTAAACTGCTGACAGTTATGGAACGCTTCGATGCAAAATACGTCTATCCTAGGAAGGCACAACGTCATAGCTTCTTATAGGAGAAGAATAGTTCAAAATCTCACTTAGACTTTAAGACATCTCTGATTTTATTCAGATTTCGTAGTATCAAAACAATTTTTAGATGCCGTTGAATAGCGACCTCAGACCGCATTACCTTCGATGAACGTCTAGTAAGAGCAAACACAAAGCGCATCTGGAAAGTTTTAGGACTGATTTCTTAAAAAAAAAACGAAATTTCAAGAAAAAAATAATTCATCACTATTTTATCGTCGAAGTACATCCCTCTTAACTCGATGCAGCTTTGCAGGGTCCTACTGCTTCTGCATAGCTCTGTGGAGCTGAGCTTGTGAAACTCTCCCTCGTCACTGTTTTGGATCACTGTAACGTTGTCAAAATGGTACCTCTTCAGGTGGGACCTCACTGTGGGGAACATAAAATAATCAGCAAGTGCGAAATGCGAGGAAGGATACGGGGGGAGGGGGGAGCAATGAAGCACTTTTACCGAAACTGAAGCACTTTAAAAGCTTTGAAGCACTACTGAAGTACTTCAACACCCTTGAAGCACTACTGAAGCACTTTAACAGCCTTCTGAAACTGCTTGACGATGGACGTATTTTGTGTAGGTCGTGAAGCAGGAACCAGTCACGAGACTCGACCGCGTCCGGCGTAACGCGTCGAATTCTTTTCATCGGTTTGTCCATCACTCCTGCGAAAAATTCGAACGAAACTGTCTGTCCTGCTGGCAGAAACTGTTCGTCTTCAGCTCCTTATCAATCAAAATAATAGCTAACATCATTTTTGTTCGAGACTCTTGGAATCAGATTTTATTCGGCTTCGTCGAATTTTCTCCACTTCATGCATCTGATTGCCTTTATGTTTCTGGGCCATACGCAAAGCACCAGGATTCATCAACATTTCTGATCCTCCTCCCCCTCCCCCCAAAAAGTACGGATCACTGTCTTTCATCGTAATCAAATCTTGGCACGCAGAAACTCGCTCCTCCTTCTGTCCTTTCTTCAGTTCATGCGGTATATTTGCTGATGTGAAGCTCTTTTCGAAGGGACAAACGACGGTTTTCAATTAGCAGGTGCCGAACTTCGTCGATGCTGGAATCCGTAGGAGATTGCGAGAGAAGAGCGCTATTCAGGTCGTCGTGAATACCTTCCAACCCTTCACAAAATCACCTATACCAGCGAAAAATGTTTAATCGTGATAGCTCATCTCCATGAGGTTTCAATTTCACTTTTTCTGGCATTAAAAAAAATTAATTGCGTTTCTTCTTTCGGTAGTGGAATCCATGACCAGCTGATCTTTTCGCACCAACTCAATACGACTTTCTAATAGAACCGCTTTGTGCACACTGCTGAAACTTGACATTGAGCCAGTTCAGATTTCATAGTGAATAATCCCAGCAGTTACCGACAGATGACACTAGTAACATCTTTTGTTTTTATTTCGTGACTGAGAGATCTCCACGAGCAACTTCTCAATAATGGCTACAGTTTCTCCCGTCCCTAATTTACTGCTACTAGTTCCAGGAATGAGAGAAAGCCAATGCCATGAGACAGTCACAACAACCACGCCTCATTTGAGACTTGAGCACGGGCCCATCTCGGATGATTGGCCGGAAACTTACGCCTCTGACCACACGGCAAATGGTATGGCGTTTCGTTGAAACGAAATGTCCTAAAACTTTTCAGATACATTGTGTAATAAAAATAATGCTTATGCTAAATGGGGCACAATATTTGAAATATATATTGAGACATAATAAATAAAACATCTTCTACTGGCGGAAACGTGTCTAACACTAATTCACCGGTTTTGTTTTAATTCGTTGTTTAACGGCCCTCCTTGAGCATATAGGGATTTAGGGAGTCACCCGTCTCTAAGGTGGGGATACTGGTTCCAGGTTGGGGGCAGAGCCCGCGCCAGATGCGTGCGTATCTCGAGTTGCCAGAAGCCCATGCCTCTGAATACCAGGCCACCTAAGCGGCTTCTCATAGAACAAGCCTGCAGCCCGTCCTAGGACGGCTGCTTTTATGCTTTAAATAGAAATTCATATTTAGGGGATGTTGCCGACCTACGACGGGGTGACATTTTTAATTAAAGCAGATTGAAAACATATAAAATAGACGCCGGATTTCTGTAAAGAAATATAGTGAAAACTCCTTCATATAAGAGCTGAAAATATTTTTAGGTGCGATTTTGCTTACTTTGACATCTCAAAATTTCAGATTTCATTGTAGTTTAGAGCGTTTTAAATAGATCTGGGTATTTACATTTATAATGACGCTGATTCCTTTTTATGAAATTACTCTGCAGCGAAGAAAATGGAATAAAACACGACATAACTCCTACGTAATAGAACAAACATCGCAAACAGTTGTTCGAGCACGTGCGTGTTGCCACAGATGAAGTCGTTTGTCTTACTAACTTTACTTCATTTTCCGGTATTTCTCCTTGATTTTACGTATCAGGCGGTGAGCTTAGTTCCGATTTCGGCCGCCGCAAATGGCGCTGCAAGTACTGAATGACGTCAGAGCCTTAGGGACAGACGTAGCCTATTATATAGGTTTTATGCAAAAACAATAAAATGAATAATCCTTAAAATGTGAAAATTCCACCGCATGAGAATATTTGGTTTTCACTTGAGGAAATTTTTGATATGATCCGAAGGAGAGATTCAATATCTTCATATTTAAAGTAGTATAACTATACTAAGTAATTCGAATTTCTTGGCGTAAAATAGAATTCAAAGTTTCCAAGCTTTCGCAGATCAACCAGATGGCTATGTCAAGGCGACAGCCATCTGTAGACAGCAAACTAGAGTAGTTTGCTGTCTGCCATCCTTGAAAAAGCCACCTTATTGACATGCGAAAGCTTGGGAACTTTGAATCCTATTTTACGCCATGAAATTCGTATAACTAGTATAGTTTTACTTTTAAGTATAGTTGGTGTACAGTTCGTCGTTAATTATTATATCTCCTTGTACCTAATTACTATCGCCGGACTACTAAACTTGTGGTGTTAAGATAGAATAGAAATAGCAACGTTTCTCACAATAAAATGTTTATTGCACATCGACTATATAGTTTCGCAAAGCGTTTGGCTCGGCATCATCAGGACGAATGGAGCGTAAATGTTTAAATCATTGTGACATCATCAGAGTTCTGACGGTCACGGTTTTTGGTGAGTTGTTTCCAAGGCGCTTTCCACATATACCGGAACTCTTCGCAGCTTGTCAACGATATGATGTCGACTTCATTTTTTTCATTACTCCTCATATATGCTTCGGTATTTCAAAAATCCTCAAAATTTTTAATTTCAAAGTCATTTTCAAGCCCATAAACAAGATGATTTTTTACAGATCAAAAGACTACGTCCAAGACATAAATTCCTGGGGAATTTATCAGATACCTTGTGAATATAGAATATTCACAGCTAATAAAACATAAATTCTGAATTTGCTTGTAAAACCTACTGGTAATCCATGTAACACTTCTCTGAGAAAACTTGAAAATTTCATATCCCTGGAGCGCAAATTGAATCCGCATCTCCCGATTTCCGTTCCAGTATGCTAACCGTTACACCATCCACGAGAGTGAAGTTCCAAGCAACTGAGATTAAGCAAACTTAGCTTAGGAATATGAAAATCCTCAGATTTCCAGGACAGGGAAGTTTCAAGCAACTGAGACCAAGCAAATTTAGCTTAGGAATCTGAACATCCTCAGATTTCCATGACAGTGAAGTTTCAAGCAACTGAGACCAAGCAAACTTAGCTTAGGAATCTGAACATCCTCAGATTTCCAAACAGTGAAGTTTCAAGCAACTGAGACCAAGCAAATTCAGCTTAGGAACCTGAACATCCTCATATGTCCAGGACAGGGAAGTTTCAAGCAATTGAGACCAAGCAAACTTAGCTTAGGAATCTGAACATCCTCAGATTTCCAGGAAAGTGAAGTTTCAAGCAGCTGAGAGCAAGCAAACTTAGCTTAGGAATCTGAACATTCTCAGATTTCCAGAACAGGGAAGTTTCAAGCAACTGAGACCAAGCAAACTTATCTTAGGAATCTGAACATCCTCATATTTCCAGGACAGTGAAGTTTCATGCAACAGACCAAGCAAACTAGGGTTAGGAACCTAAAAATCCTCAGATTTCCATGACAGTGAAGTTTCCAGCAACTGAGACCAAGCAAACTTAGTTTAGGACCCTGAACATCCTCAGATTTCTAGGACAGGGAAGTTTCAAGCAACTGAGACCAAGCAAATTCAGCTTAGGAATCTGAACATCCTCAGATTTCCAGGACGTGAAGTTTCAAGCAAGTGAGACCAAGCAAACTTAGCTTAGGAATCTGAATATCCTCAGATTTCCAAACAGTGAAGTTTCAAGCAACTGAGACCAAGCAAACTTAGCTTAGGAACCTGAACATCCTCAGATTTCCATGACAGTGAAGTTTCAAGCAACCGAGACCAAGCAAACTTAGCTTAGGAATCTGAACATCCATAGATTTCCAGGACAGTGAAGTTTCAAGCAACTGAGACCAAGCAAATTCAGCTTAGGAATCTGAAAATCCTCAGATTTCCAGGACGTGAAGTTTCAAGCAAGTGAGACCAAGCAAACTTAGCTTAGGAATCTGAATATCCTCAGATTTCCAAACAGTGAAGTTTCAAGCAACTGAGACCAAGCAAACTTAGCTTAGGAACCTGAACATCCTCAGATTTCCATGACAGTGAAGTTTCAAGCAACCGAGACCAAGCAAACGTAGCTTAGGAATCTGAACATCCATAGATTTCCAGGACAGTGAAGTTTCAAGCAACTGAGACCAAGCAAATTCAGCTTAGGAATCTGAAAATCCTCAGATTTCCAGAACAGTGAAGTTTCAAGCAACTGAGACCAAGCAAACTTAGCTTAGGAATCTGAACATCCTCAGATTTTCAGGACCGTGAAGTTTCATACAACAGACCAAGCAAACTTAGCTTAAAAACCTGAACATCCTCAGATTTCCATGACAGTGAAGTTTCAAGCAACTGAGACCAAGCAAACTTATCTTAGGAATCTGAACATCCTCAGATTTTCAGGACAGGGAAGTTTCAAACAACTGAGACCAAGCAAACTTAGCTTAGGAATCTGAACATCCATAGATTTCCAAGACAGTGAAGTTTCAAGCAACTCAGACCAAGCAAATTCAGTTTAGAAATCTGAACTTCCTTAGATTTCCAGGACATTGAAGTTTCAAACAACTGAGACCGAGCAAATTTAGCTTAGGAACCTGAACAACTTCAGATTTTCGCTAGTCGACGCATGTTCAGATTCCTAAGCTAAGTTTGCTTAGTCTCAGTTGCTTGGAACTTCACTGTCCTCGGTGGTGCAACGGTCAGCATACTCGAACGGAAATGGGGCGATGCGGGTTCGATTTCCGTTCCAGGGCGATGAAATTGGATGACTAGTAAGTTTTACAAGCAAATTCAGAATTTATATTATGTTTGCTGTGAATATCCTATTGATTTCATATGTGTTATGAAGAATATTTCTTCCTTCATTGATTTACCTTGTTAATGTGGATTTTGTTATATAGGACTGACCCGCAGGGCTTTAATTTTCCATGGGGAGGGACACAAGACATACGTACGGAACAATGAACTGAATAAGTCGTCTGTAGCCCAACATTATCACGAAAATAACCATACATTCTTTATTGGAAATGCTACGCTTATTGATAAACCTGATTGGACTATCAAGATTAATATATGTATTAGAAGCTGTTTATATATACCGAAACTCTTCACGGCTTTTCAATGACATGGCACCAACTCCATTTCTTTCAAGTGCGTGGAAACAACTCACCAAAATCCGTGACCATCAGAACTCTGATGATGTCACAGTGATTTGAATGTTTAAGGTATCCCACTACGTTGGGGGCAGTTTTTTTGAAAAAATGCAAGAATGGGTAATTTTTTTTTTCAGGAAAACTCGCAAAAACAAATAAACGTTGAAAAAAAAAATGATATCACTATAAATTTTCAAGAAACTGGGAAATTTATGAAAGAATTAAATATGCCGTTTACGGTAAACGCTCTAAATAAAAACGTTACAGATATATGACGGCATTTTTTACATGAGTATATGCGAATGACCGTTATCTATGCAGTGAACTAAAAGGTAAGTGATATTCATGAACACTGCTGAGTTATACTAATTTCTACATGCATTAGTGTGAATTTTCGACATGTTTCTTCACTATGTTGAATGTAAATAGCTACAACCTAACTTTGAACTGACAAACAGCAAAACATTTAGTTTATTGCATGCACAACATTATAAGAAAGATGTATACCAAGTTTCATCAATTTATATTTTAACTTTTGTGGTTATCAGGTTTTCCGTAAAGAGTTCGGGACAAAAATCTCATCCTGCAAAGAGTGCGTTTCAAGTGTCACTTCCCGTTCGTTTGACACCTGGGTTTAGATATTCCGATTGCTATCTAATCATCGTAGACGGGAAAAAGTTTTCGAATCCTAAAGAATAGGGCTTTAAAATGAACACATTTTTTCAAAATGTGAAATTTGGTCCAAAACGACCTTTTCAACGTAGTGGGACAACTTAAGCTCCATTCGTCCTGATGATGCCGAGCCAAACGCTCTGCGAAGCTATAGTCGATGTATAATAAACACCTTATTGTGAGAAAAGTTGCTGTTTTTATTCTATCGTCGATGTGGTCTGAGGTAATAATAAAAAGTTCAACGTGAGTAACAGAACCCATTATTGACGTCATACAAAGGGACACTGTACCATGAAGAAAACGTTATTAAAACGATAAAGAAAAAGTTCGTTAAATTTCCAAAGCTGTTAAACCCATGTCAGCTACTTTTGTATGGCTTTATGTCTTGAATGCCACAAGGACATGCATAAATTTTGTTGAAATCAGACGTTTCCTGTAAGCCTGATCGTCAGAAAAATTGACTCATATGACGTACGGAGTTTGTAACGTACCAGGAGATGTGACGTACCTGCCAGAAGGACGCACACGACATAAAGGCAGATAGGAATCAGAATAAAATGTCTGCGTAGCTCAGTTGGTAGAGCGACTTGTTCCGGAATAAGCGAACTCGGGTTCGAATCCCGGCGTAGACCAAAAATGACGGAGAAATTTACTTCGTTATAATGGCGCCCGAACTATCCGGATGACCCGACCGTTAAAAATCTCGCAATGGTGTGATGTTATTTCCACACCGCGAGATAGGAAAAATAAGAGAATACTTTCTCCAGCACTTCGAGAAAAAATAAAAAAATAAGGGGGAGATGATGTAACGTACCAGGAGATGTGACGTAACTGCCAGAAGGACGCACACGACATAAAGGCAGATAGGAATCAGAATAAAATGTCTGCGTAGCTCAGTTGGTAGAGCGACTTGTTCCGGAATAAGCGGACTCGGGTTCGAATCCCGGCGTAGACCAAAAATGACGGAGAAATTTACTTCGTTATAATGGCGCCCGAACTATCCGGATGACCCGACCGTTAAAAATCTCGCAATGGTGTGATGTTATTTCCACACCGCGAGATAGGAAAAATAAGAGAATACTTTCTCCAGCACTTCGAGAAAAAATAAAAAAATAAGGGGGAGATGATGTAACGTACCAGGAGATGTGACGTACCTGCCAGAAGGACGCACACGACATAAAGGCAGATAGGAATCAGAATAAAATGTCTGCGTAGCTCAGTTGGTAGAGCGACTTGTTCCGGAATAAGCGGACTCCGGTTCGAATCCCGGCGTAGACCAAAAATGACGGAGAAATTTACTTCGTTATAATGGCGCCAGAACTATCCGGATGACCCGACCGTTAAAAATCTCGCAATGGTGTGATGTTATTTCCACACCGCGAGATAGGAAAAATAAGAGAATACTTTCTCCAGCACTTCGAGAAAAAATAAAAAAATAAGGGGGAGATGATGTAACGTACCTGCCAGAAGGACGCACACGACATAAAGGCAGATAGGAATCAGAAAAAAATGTCTGCGTAGCTCAGTTGGTAGAGCGACTTGTTCCGGAATAAGCGGACTCGGGTTCGAATCCCGGCGTAGACCAAAAATGACGGAGAAATTTACTTCGTTATAATGGCGCCCGAACTATCCGGATGACCCGACCGTTAAAAATCTCGCAATGGTGTGATGTTATTTCCACACCGCGAGATAGGAAAAATAAGAGAATACTTTCTCCAGCACTTCGAGAAAAATAAAAAAATAAGGGGGAGATGATGTAACGTACCAGGAGATGTGACGTACCTGCCAGAAGGAAGCACACGACATAAAGGCAGATAGGAATCAGAATAAAATGTCTGCGTAGCTCAGTTGGTAGAGCGACTTGTTCCGGAATAAGCGAACTCGGGTTCGAATCCCGGCGTAGACCAAAAATGACGGAGAAATTTACTTCGTTATAATGGCGCCCGAACTATCCGGATGACCCGACCGTTAAAAATCTCGCAATGGTGTGATGTTATTTCCACACCGCGAGATAGGAAAAATAAGAGAATACTTTCTCCAGCACTTCGAGAAAAAATAAAAAAATAAGGGGAGATGATGTAACGTACCAGGAGATGTGACGTAACTGCCAGAAGGACGCACACGACATAAAGGCAGATAGGAATCAGAATAAAATGTCTGCGTAGCTCAGTTGGTAGAGCGACTTGTTCCGGAATAAGCGGACTCGGGTTCGAATCCCGGCGTAGACCAAAAATGACGGAGAAATTTACTTCGTTATAATGGCGCCCGAACTATCCGGATGACCCGACCGTTAAAAATCTCGCAATGGTGTGATGTTATTTCCACACCGCGAGATAGGAAAAATAAGAGAATACTTTCTCCAGCACTTCGAGAAAAAATAAAAAAATAAGGGGGAGATGATGTAACGTACCAGGAGATGTGACGTACCTGCCAGAAGGACGCACACGACATAAAGGCAGATAGGAATCAGAATAAAATGTCTGCGTAGCTCAGTTGGTAGAGCGACTTGTTCCGGAATAAGCGGACTCCGGTTCGAATCCCGGCGTAGACCAAAAATGACGGAGAAATTTACTTCGTTATAATGGCGCCAGAACTATCCGGATGACCCGACCGTTAAAAATCTCGCAATGGTGTGATGTTATTTCCACACCGCGAGATAGGAAAAATAAGAGAATACTTTCTCCAGCACTTCGAGAAAAAAATAAAAAAATAAGGGGGAGATGATGTAACGTACCTGCCAGAAGGACGCACACGACATAAAGGCAGATAGGAATCAGAAAAAAATGTCTGCGTAGCTCAGTTGGTAGAGCGACTTGTTCCGGAATAAGCGGACTCGGGTTCGAATCCCGGCGTAGACCAAAAATGACGGAGAAATTTACTTTGTTATAATGGCGCCCGAACTATCCGGATGACCCGACCGTTAAAAATCTCGCAATGGTGTGATGTTATTTCCACACCGCGAGATAGGAAAAATAAGAGAATACTTTCTCCAGCACTTCGAGAAAAAATAAAAAAATAAGGGGGAGATGATGTAACGTACCAGGAGATGTGACGTACCTGCCAGAAGGAAGCACACGACATAAAGGCAGATAGGAATCAGAATAAAATGTCTGCGTAGCTCAGTTGGTAGAGCGACTTGTTCCGGAATAAGCGGACTCGGGTTCGAATCCCGGCGTAGACCAAAAATGACGGAGAAATTTACTTCGTTATAAGTTCTTTAAATTACGCCTGCAGCTCTACCGTGGAAACGAATAATACAATAATACCTGTCCCTGTTTACACGACACAGTATCTGAAAAAAAAAAGTGGAAAATACCTGGAGAAGACACCAATCCCACAACATTTCGCAAGAAACCATTCGATGACACACATATTCTTCCCAGGGATATTTCCTTTAGCCAATGCTTGGGGAGCATTAACCGCTGAGCGAAATGTGAAAATGATTTGTTTTTAGGCCATGTGCTTCAGGCTTAACTACAGATTATTTGCTCTCACTTGAAGCAAAAATGATTGCTGCTATTAAAAGGAATGCCACATTCAAATAAAGCTCTTCACCTTCTCCAACAATGCAATAAGAACACCTTTTATTACGCTACTAACTGAACATACTGTTAGTAGCACTCCTAGCTCCAACTTTTTTGGGGGAGACACAGTATCTGAAAAAAAAAGAGGAAAATACCTGGAGAAGACACCAATCCCACAACATTTCGCAAGAAACCATTCGATGACACACATATTCTTCCCAGGGATATTTCCTTTAGCCAATGCTTGGGGAGCATTAACCGCTGAGCGAAATGTGAAAATGATTTGTTTTTAGGCCATGTGCTTCAGGCTTAACTACAGATTATTTGCTCTCACTTGAAGCAAAAATGATTGCTGCTATTAAAAGGAATGCCACATTCAAATAAAGCTCTTCACCTTCTCCAACAATGCAATAAGAACACCTTTTATTACGCTACTAACTGAACATACTGTTAGTAGCACTCCTAGCTCCAACTTTTTTTGGGGGAGCATATGTTTATATATACTGTATATATATACATCAACATCAGGAAAAACGAAAATGTTGATGCAAAAAAGAAGAGAGATGAGGACAACTAAAGAAGATGTGACTTCCAAAGTGGAATATATAGAGCTATGCAAGACAGTACGAAAAAGTATCACTGAAGACGTAAGAAAATTCAACTGTGAACTAGTGAGGAAAGCAATTGAAAACAACCAAAGCCTAAAGATAGCAAAGGGACATCTCAGTAAGGGAAGAAAACAGATTATGGCACTGAGAAAAGAAGATGGTTCTGTAACAAGAAATAGAGGCGAAATTTTGACAAGAGTGAAAGATTTCTACTCCAAATTATATGAAAGGGATGATACATGTACTCCAGACATCATGAAAGGTACCAGTACCAGAGTTCCTCCAGTCCTTCCAGCAGAAGTTGCACATGCAATCAAGAACATGAAGCGGGGAAAAGCTCCAGGAGAAGATGGAATTACTGTAGACATCATACAAGAAGCAAGTGGAGAAATCGAAACAGTACTCGCCCAAATTTTCACTCGATGCCTTAATGAAGGAAAGATTCCTGAGGATTGGAACACCGCTACAATGATCCTGCTACATAAGAAAGGTGACATTGAGGATCTCGGAAACTACAGACCTATCAGCCTCCTATCAGTAGTTTATAAAATCTTCACTAAAGTTCTTTCACACCGCTTGAAGGTAACACTGGACATGGCTCAACCGAGAGAACAAGCTGGATTCAGGAGTGGCTACAGCACAATGGATCATATCCCCGTGCTGAGAGAACTAATTGAAAGAGCGAGGGAATATGAACTTCCATTGTGCATGGCTTTTATCGATTATGAAAAAGCCTTTGATTCGGTGAAACCATCAGCAGTTACAATGGCTTTGAAAACCTGCGGTATTGAAGATGCATACATTAATATTATTAATAACACCTATGAAAATGGAAGTGCAAAGATTAGGCTGTTTGAAAATACAACACACATAAAAATTGGAAAGGGAGTGAGACAAGGTGACACCATATCTCCGAAGCTCTTTAATGCCACATTGGAGGGTGTTTTTCAGTCACTGAGCTGGGAAAACAAGGGGATAAAGATTAATGGAGATTATCTAACCCACCTTCGTTTTGCTGATGACGTAGTCATTTTTGCAACTAGCCCATCAGAGCTGCAGAGTATGATCCAGGAACTTGCTGACAAGAGTAAAGAAGTGGGATTAAAAATGAACTTTCAGAAGACAAAAGTGATGTTCAATGCTTTTACAAGAAATGAAGATTTATCGATTGATGGAGAAAAGCTGGAGATAACAGACACGTACGTTTATCTTGGACAGCAGATATCAAGTGAGGGTCACATTGATGAAGAAATTAATCGGCGTACAAAACTTGCCTGGAGAGCTTTTGGAAGAAACAGCATAATTTTCAAGAGCAATATGCCATTATGTCTTAAAAGAAAAGTGTTTGATCAATGCATCCTTCCAGTGCTTACGTATGGTGCAGAGACGTGGACCTTAACTAAAAGAGACATACAAAGGCTGCAGACAACTCAAAGAAGCATGGAGAGGTGCATACTTGGTGTAACCAGGAGAGATAAGAAGAGGAACTCGTGGATCCGAAAAATGACAAGAGTGGAAGACATCATGATCAGAGTCAAATCCCTGAAATGGCAATGGGCTGGACATACTGCCAGAAGGACAGATCATCGATGGACAGCCGAAATTTTAGATTGGATTCCAAGGGACAGGAAAAGACCCAGAAGAAGACCACATGGGAGATGGGTGGATGAAATTCGAAAGTATGTAGGGGTGACATGGAGGAGACTGGCACAAGACAGACCGTTGTGGAGGAAACTTGGGGAGACCTTCGTCCAGCAGTGGATTGATAATGGTTGACAATGATGATGATGATATATACACTGTTGGCCACCCAAAATGCAACACCAAGAAGGACACGAGATAGGAAAGCCAGATCTACTGGACACATAACAACAGATACAAAGATGAAACGATTGAGCTTACAGGCCCGTGCGACTTGCGGAACACGCAGACATCAATAGTTCGTGTGGCCCCCATGGCTGGCAATAACTGCCCCTACACGCCGCGGCATCGAACGAAAGAGGCGTTGGATGTTGGCTTGGGATATGTCGGTCCAGGCTGCTTTCACACGTTGCCACAGTTCATCAGGCGTAGCTGCGGGTTGTGCTTGCCGGGCCACTCGGTTGCCGATCAGCGACCAGACGTGTTCGATGGGCGACATATCGAAAGAACAGGCGGGCCACGGCAGCAGTGACACCTGGTGGGCCGAGAAGAATTGTTGCACGATGCTTGCCACGTACGGGCGCGCATTGTCCTGTTGAAACGTGGCCGCTGGCAAGTAATGCAGGTAAGCGAGGACTACAGGCTCCAAAACGTCGGAGATGTAGCTGTGGCTGTTGAGTGTACCGGCGATGCGTACCAGAGAGGTGCGGGTGTCCTATCCAGTTGCGCCCCAAACCATAACGCCAGGTGACGGACCGGTATGGTGATGCATAATGCAGGCGTCATACAGTCTCTCGCCGCGGTGCCGCCACACGCGGATCCGACCATTCTGGTGTTGCAGGCAGAAGCGGGATTCGTCGGAGAAGGCAATGTCGTGCCATTCCGTAGTCCAGGTGCGGCGTTCAACGGCCCACTGCTCCCGCACTACTCGGTGGTGTAACGTCAATGGCAATCGGAGCAATGGACGCCAAGTCCCCACTCCTGCAGACGGCGTCGAACGGTACGTGCTGACACAGGTTGTTGCGCAACACACCCTAATTCCTGCGCTAACGTTCGTGATGTGGCGGTGCGAGCCGTCAATGCCTGCCGCAAAACATGCCGGTCCTCTCGTTCGGTGGTGTGGTGTGGCTGCGGCAATCGCTTACGTCGGTCCGTCCGTCCCTCCTGCACCCACCGAATCCATACTCGCCTCACTGCGGCTGGATGTCGTTCCAGAAAACTGGAAGCAACATGTGATTATTACGTGTAAGCTACGTTGTAATTAGTAAGAGCTTCAGCCGTAAGCGACCCATTATACGGCACTTGTTTGTCACTAATCTTTTAATTTTGTTGGGTCATTGATTAATAATAATTGGTTCATTCTCTCTCTCTGCGAAGCCCCAGGAAATCCATTCGTCATGCTTCACTGGAAACTGGGATTTCCCATGCAAAATTTTACGCAGATGTCTTCATCTGTATGCTTATAAGGTACAGATCGTTCAAGCTCTTCAGCCTGATGATCGGCCTCGCCGTTCTGCATTTGCGACGGAGATGTTACAGCACATAGCTGACGATAGTGATTATCTGCACCGTGTATGTTTCTCAGGTGCAGCTACATTAGACGTCTCTGGTACAGTAAATAGGCACAATATGCGAATCTGGGGATCAGAAAATCCCCATTACGTCATTGAACAACAGAGGGGTAGCCCGAAAGTGAACATATGGTGCTCCTGATGCATGACATAATCATCAGGCCCTTCTTTCTTACAGAGCCCTCGGTAACATGTAACGTGTACCTGGACATGCTGGGACTTTTTGTAGCACTTCAGTTGCATGCACTCCAACCTTCGGTTATTTTCCCACAAGACGGTGCCACCACATTGGTCAATAATGGTTCGTGAGTTTCTGAATGCAACATTTCTGGAAAGATGGATTGGCCGCCATGGCCCCATGCCATGGCCACCTCGATCGCCCGACATAACCCCTCTAGACATTTTCCTGTGGGGTTATGTGAAAGACCAAGTTTACTCTAGCAGTGTTATGTCAAGACGCTGAAGAGCAGAATAACGGACGTCATTTATTCTGTCTCTGCTGAGATGTTAAACAAAACATGGCGGAAATCGAATATCGCTTAGACGACCTCCGGGCCACAAATGGCGCCCATGTGGAGGTGTACTGACACTGAAAAAAATTACTTTACTTGTGCACCATCATTGTCGTGCAATCCCTGTCTTGTACCTGTAATACATTTTTTTTATTAATTTTTGTAATGTGGGAAAGACTTTATGGATACCTTGTATATATATATATATATATATAACAATATTCAACCACAAGTAATTTACAATCCCAATACAATACTATCGAAATAACACCCTAAAAATCCAGAATAGATAATTAAACTGGTTAAATACAAAATGATAAACATTAGAAGAAGCCATACTTTTTAAGGTTAAAGCATAAATCACTCATCAGGGAAAGACGTCCGGAGCCCCGGGATCTATGTTTCAGGTTTCGTAAGAGTGCTGAATTTTTCGTAGCCAAAGGACAGACGTCTTAACTAATTTAGTATCAACTACTTCCTAAATTAGTTAAGACGTCTGTCCTTTGGCTACGAAAAATTCAGCACTCTTACGAAACCTGAAACATAGATCCCGGGGTTCCGGACGTCTTTTACTGATGAGTGATCTTATGCTTTAACCTTAAAAAGTATGGCTTTTTCTAATGTTTATCATTTTGTATTTAACCATTTTAATTATCTATTCAGGATTTTTAGGGTGTTATTTCGATAGTATTGTATTGGGATTGTAAATTACTTGTGGTTGACTCTATTGCTATATTGATTACGTTTGAAACCTGAGCTAGGCGCGGTTTTGCTGTGATCATGTTACATTTGTATGCTTCTTACTGATTTTTTAAGTCTTGTGATATATATATATATATATATATATACACTGCTGGCCACCCAAAATGCAACACCAAGAAAGAAGCATCCGAATGGCCTGAAATTCACAGCATGCGTCGCCCGCGAGAGGACATGCAAACGATTAGCATTGCAGAGCATATGCAAATCATGTGCGCCTGGCACGCCACCGAGAAGCACTATAAAAAGAGCGCACAGAAGGCGGGGTGTAAGTAGTGGAAGTGTCTTGTGCTGCCGGACTTGTGCGTGGGAAGCTTACAGATGCCTCGTCGCAGAATACGTTAGTCATTCCAGCACATTTCGGAGTTCGACAAAGGACGAATAGGGGCTTATCGCGACAGCGGTTTATCGTACCGAGGCATCGGCGCCCGTGTGGGACGACATCCAGCCACAGTGAGGCGAGTATTAATTCTGCAGGTGCAAGAGGGACGGACGGATCGACGTGAGCGATTGCCGCAGCCGCGGCACACCACCGAACGAGAGGACCGGCATGTTGTGCGGCGGACATTGACGGCTCGCACCGCCACATCACGAACGTTAGCGCAGGAATTAGGGTATGTTGCGCAACAACCTGTGTCAGCACGTACCGTTCGACGTCGTGTGCAGGAGCGGGGACTTGTCGCTCGACGCCAATTGCTCTGATTACCACTGATGTTATACCACCGGCGAGTGCGGCGACAGTGGGCCGTTGAACGCCTCACCTGGACTACGGAATTGCACAACCTTGTCTTCTCGGACGAATTCCGCTTCTGCCTGAAACACCACGATGGTCGGATCCGCGTGTGGCGGCACCGCGGCGAGAGACTGTATGACGCCTGCATTATGCATCGCTATACCGGTCCGTCGCCTGGCGTTATGGTTTGGGGCGCAATTGGATATGACACCCGCATCCCTCTGGTACGCATCGCCGGTACACTCAACAGCCACCGCTACATCTCCGACGTTTTGGAGCCTGTAGACCTCGCTTACCTGCAGGACCTGCCAGCGGCCACGTTTCAACAGGACAATGCGCATCCGCACGTGGCACGCATCGTGCAACAATTCTTTACGGCCGACCAGGTGTCACTGCTGCCGTGGCCCGCCTGTTCTCCCGATAAGTCGGCCATCGAACACGTCTGGTCGCTGATCGGCAACTGAGTGGCCCGGCAAGCACCACCCGAGGCTCGCCTGATGAACTGTGGCAACATGTGTAAGCAGCCTGGACCGACATACTCCAAACCCAAATCCAAAGCCTCTTTCGTTCGATGCCGTGGCGCGTAGCGGCCGTTATTGCCAGCCATGGGGGCCTCACAAACTATTGATGTCTGCGTGTTGTGAAAGTCGCTCGGGCCTGTAAGCTCAATCGTTTCATCTTTGTATCTGTTGTTATGTGTCCAGTAAATCTGGCTTTGCTGTCTCGTGTCCTTCTTGGTGCTGCATTTTGGGTGGCCAGCCGTGTATATCCCCTTTGCGGACTCGGCAGAGTTCATACCGGGTGCTCAATTCTTGCCCCGTGTTTTCTAACATCTGCTGAGTGATTTGTGCGAACGCATTGTTTCCGCTACTTTGGAGTGTAGCACGCGGAAAAGTCTACGACGCTTATTCTTTGAGCTGACAGTGTGGTGCACAACGTGACAACGCATTCAGCAGCGTTACCAGAAAATGTACCTGTATCTCTTACAACGTGTACAAGAATCACGGGAGCGTAACCACGTAAGCCGTTTCGAGTTTGCCTCTTTATGTACGACCGGATGGAAGCGGATACTACATTTTTGGATGGATGACTAATCACTGAGGAAGCTGTGAATAGTCATCCAGAGGAAGCTACATTTCATGTGAGCGGAAGTGTGAATTCGTACAACGATATCATTTGGGGTACCCAGAATCCACGAAGTGGAAAGATCAATCCCCAAGGTGTGGTAAATGTGTGAGTCATCACCAACTGTACTGCCCTTTTTTCTTTTCTGAGGACACTATACGATCATGACCATATCGAGACATGCTACAGATCTTCTTGGTATACCACAACTGGATAACGATGTCCTTTTACAGCAAGACGGGGGCCCACCCCAATGGTCACTGGAAGTTAGGAACTTCCTTAGCAACACGTTCAATGACAACTGGTTTATCTGCCATAGCCCTATTCCTTGGCCTGGAAACTCCCGGATTTCACTCCCACCGATTTGTTTGTGTGGGGGTTTGTGAAGAACATCGTCTTCGTAAAACGACCTCAAGGCCTGGATAACTTGAAGGTGAAAATTTCTGCAGCGTTCGCACAAATCATTCCGCCAATGTTAGAAAACACGTGGCAAGAATTGATCTCCGGGTATGAACTTTACCGAGTTCGCGAAGGGGTCACTTAGAGGCCTAGAGAAACTCCCACCCATAAAGATAATTTCTTTCAAATATTGACTTATAACTGCTACAAGCCATACCACAGCATTTTTAAATTACCCTTACCAAAATGATCACCTTGTATATACTGATGTTATGGTTGGAGTTCAAATCCGCGATGGTCAGGATTCGAACTCGGAGCCATCGCGGACGAAATTGTCTGAAGCCAGCGTTTGGACCACTGCGGCACCGGGAAGACGTAAAACTTTTTAATAGTTGAAATATCAATTTTCAGTCAGATATTGGTAACAAATTCTTCCCTCAATGACAAGAGACTATAAAAATATTGCATACAAGTATTGAATATATGAACTTATCTATAATCTTCAAAACTTCTTCAAATGCTGCCTACAGTATGCTTACTCGTACATAAATATATCAAAGACATCGCTCTTTCCACGTTTTAGCAACACACTGCAACCAAAAAATTGCTATTCGCTCACCACTGGGAAATCGAATAGCAATTTTTCGGTTGCAGTGCGTTGCTAAAACGTGGAAAGAGCTATGTCTTTGCTCATTCACTGACCCCACGTATTTGGAGGATATTCACTTTGGATCTCGCCCTTTGGATTTAACTGCTATAATTAATATATTGCCAGTGCCGTTAATACCCACCAGATGGAGACGTCTCAGTAGCTGAGCCCATCTTACGGATTTATGATGTCAAAAGCTGACAGAAAAACACACACAGCGCCGTGAATTGTTGGCCACAGTGGTGTAAGGAAAACGCGCTCCGCTGGATATCGAGAGATCTGGGATTCGATTCCCTAGCGGTGACCGAATAACAATTTTTCGGTTGCTCTGTGTTGGTAAAACGGGGAAAGAGCGATGTGTTTGTTCATTCACTGACGCCATGTATTTGGAGGATTTTCACCACATAAATATGCCATTGTGCCTTGCTTTTACATAAATCTTTTTGCTGTTTAACTGAAAGTCTAACGTTAAGCACACTGGTTGCAACTGTAGTAGGAACCGCAAAGGACAAACGGTTTTTTTTAAATGCTATAATTTTCATAATATTCATAAAAAAATCTTTTAAAGTATGTTTTTGCGTAAAAATGCTACACAAAGGCAATTTTAATGTTTTAGGAGGCAACGTTTTTTGCTGTTAGAATAAAAACATGCAAGTACTTAAGATAGATCCAAAGACGAATCAATCTAATTTTCAAACGACATTAAAGATATCGAAACTATTAGTTAGTTCTTGAGTCATTGTAGATCCTAAATGCATTTTAGGAAACTCCAAAAAACTTGACGAAAATTCGACTTATTTACTCATTTTCAAAGATACTGCAGATTAAAAAATTGAACAACGAAGATTAGCATATGATTAAAATCAGCGGTCACTAGAAACGGTCAGCCTTTAGCATAGGATATCGTCTGGTTTTCCCATGCTGAAGGTCGACCCTGCTTTCATTTCAAGTCTCAGTGGGTGAGTAGTGTGAGACCAAATTGGAGTTTAGTCACTGTTATAAAGAGAGTTACAAGGAAAGTCCTTGATCAGGCTAATATCTCACGAACTACGGCAGTAAGCAATTTACTTCTTGTGCAGTTGCATAGGAAACCCCCTATGACGCACACAATAACATCACGAGGGATCCCCTGGACCTTTCTTTTTTGGGGGGGGGGTGAGTGGGCTATCTCTCCCCCTTTGCAGACAGGGCAAAAAAATCAATTACAAACTTGTTCAGCGAGGCAAAAATAGTACATACATGTTTTTGTCCCATAGCAAAAGATGGAAGGGGGACCGGGAATGTGGCCCCAAGATAATCACAACATCCGGAAGCAACAACCGAGTATTTAGACAAAGCTACAAGATGTGAATTCATAATGCTGTAGATATTTTATTACTTTGGAAAATACAGTTTACATATTTGCATACTCAAAATGTTGCCCTTCAGAAACGATGCACACCTACAAGGGTTCTACGAGCTGACCGTGCAAGCATTGCAGCGTATCCCCATCAAAAGAGGCACAGACGGATGTTATACGCAGTTGCAGATTTGCTACATTTAGCGGTGGTGTTGCATACACTTGTGATTTAAGATGGCCCCAAAGGAAGAAGTCCAGAGGGCTAAGGTCTGGTGAGCGTGGAGGCCATGCTACGGGGCCTCCTGATCCTATCCATTGTGACGTGCCTGCCCCGCAGGACGCACACAACATAAAAGCAAACAGAAGCGAGAACGAACGTCTGCGTAGCTCAGTTGGCAGAGCGACTTGTTCCGGAATAAGAGGACTCTGGTTCGATCCCCGGCGCGGACCAAAATGACGGAGAAATTTACTTCGTTATAATGGCGCCCGAACTTCTCGGATGATCCGGCCGTTAAAGTTCTCGCAATGGTGTGATGTTCTTTCCACACCGCGAGACAGGAAAAATAAGAGAATCCCTTCTTCAGCGCTTCGAAAAATAAATGTGTGTGATGTTGCATTCCACACACCAGATTGACTGGGAGTTCTCAAGTGCACGTTCTAATGCGGATGGCTGCCTACAATGATACATGGTCCCGGCTGACCCGTGGGCCATGCCCCCGGCCCTCTTTCGGGGGGGGGATATGACGTGCCACACGACATAAAGGCAGAAAGCAGCGAGAACAAACGTCTGCGTAGCTCAGTTGGTAGAGCTACTTTTCCCGGAATAAGAGGACTCGGGCTCGATCCCCGGCGTGGACCAAAAATGACGGAGAAATTTACTTCGTTATACCATCTCTGGTTAAACACATCGTTTAGCTATCTTGATGCGTGTGCATTCCTATATAGCGGCACCCTGTCGTGCTGGTATCACATGTTCAATAAAGGTTGTAATGGTACATTGTCCAAGAAACGCGTTACATCCGTTTGAAGGAGATGTAAATATCGTTCACCATTCAGAGTGACGTTGTAAAAAAGGACTTACAAGCTGGTTCCCCCAAAATGCCACACCAAACGTTGGTGAACCACCTCACTTGATGGTGTGTGTCTCTCGCACAATAGGGATTTTCCTGTGCCCAGTAGTGTACGTTATGCGTATACACAATGCCATCTCGTGTGAAGCGTGACTCATCCGTCCATAAAATGTTTGACAGAAACTCTGGGTTCTCTTCTAAAGCATTCAACATGACATTACAAAAATCAAGTTTTTTCTCCCCATCTCCAGGCCACAGTGCCTGCTGCAAATGAAACGAATATGGATGAATATGGTTCCTGTGCAAAATTTGTAGTATACGCTGTTGGCTTAATCCACTTTCCGGGGCAACTTCATTTGTGCTGCTGTGGGGATGTGCAAATGTGTATGCCAGAATATCCGTAACGTCCCGCTTTGGTCTGCCTGTGTGTGAGCGGTGGCTGGCACTACCAGGACATAAAGCGACTGAAATAGCTTTCCACTTTTTTGGCATTACAGTTCCATCTTTTATTACGGGACAAAAACATTTTTGTACTACTTTTGCCTCGCTGAACAAGTTTGTAATTGACTTTTTGGCCCTATCTGCAAAGGAGAGCGCGATAGCCCGCGTCACCCCCCCCCCCAAAGGGGGGTAGGGGATCCCTCGTGGTGTTATTGTGTGCGCCATAGGTTGTTTCCTATACAACTGCACAAGAAGTAAATCGCTAACTGCCATAATTTGTGAGATATTGGCCTGATCACGGACTTTCCTTGTAACCCTGTATATCTTACATATCGCATAATTATGACTAATCTGCCGCAATAAGATGAAATACCGGCAACTTAATACTTTATTATCTAGTTCTACTTGCAGCTTCCACACGATTTTAGTTTTTTTGCCTTAAAAACACTAACCATTTCCTGTGTAGCCTTAACATTTTGGCTCGATCTTGGGTTTGCTTTGCCTCCGTTCAATAGACCAATAGAATATCTGGTACCTGCTCTCGGTTCTAAAAATTCTAGTGGAAGTAGATTTTTTTAGATCAGTCCAGTGGCTGATGCCTGATGTAAAAGGTCATAACTCCCGACATTTCTTCCAAAGGAGGCTCATGTTTTATCCAGTATCGCACAAGTTTCAGACTAACACTGAAGTTTTTTACTGCAACGTTGTTGTTTGATGAGTTTGCAAACACAGTCACCTTTACCTTAAAACCTCTTTGTACTTCATTCTTTTCTCTGGGCCCTAAGAATTAAAGAATAATGCACTTTCAGAAAATAGAACAACCTTCGAGCATCAAACTCCAAGTAAGATCTGCTACCAAGACAGATGATTTCCTGTGTGCAGTTTGGAAACAAGAAATCAAAAAATGCGCGAATGAGTGGAGTTTTTTTTTTCTGTGGGATATTTCCAGGAATAGCAGAACGTGCAAAAGAAAAAAAAATCTTTATTTTTCCTAATTTGGCGAGACACAAAGTCTAAATGCATTGTCTGCCACTCAGGAATCTACTTAATGAATAATACTTAGCTGCGACTGACGTGTGCTATGCGTCTGGGTTGCCATGTCCTTTCTTTATTATGCCGTATAGACGCCATTGGATAGTCTGTTGAAAGAAATCGTTAATATCCCTCATTAGCAAAGAGTTGAGAAGAAGCATTTGACTTCTTAATCCGCATGGGGCCTAAGCAGTGATAAGGTTCAAAAGAAACCAGTGCCTTAGCGGTGAGCAGACAGAAAAAAAAAAAAAAAAAAAACGATCCAGGAAGAATACCCTCAGAATTTTCAATCGCTCTGTGAAATAATCTTGCTTGATTTTATTATTTTGTATTTTTTATTAAATTTTCATTAATTATTACTTTTGTCAATTTATATTAAACTTGCTTCACTTTGAGCAGTTTTCAATTAAAGAAAGAATGTTACTTCACAGTCTAGGAATATTAAATCTTTATTTAAATACCGCTCTGTCATTCTACACGATTTTAAATAATCGAAATTGTAATATTGAACAGATGCGATTAATATAGTCACATGAATTCAATATGACTAATACGCAGTGTTACCAAAGATTATAGGGCGCATGCTAGAGGTTTCTTTCAAATTAAAGAGTGAGTTCAGGAGATTACTTTTATTGGAGACGTTAGACGCGAGCTTTTAACAGAAATGCGCCATCACTACCGTTGTTTTTCCTCGGGGCGGGGGTATCTCAGCCCCATGGAGCAGCCACCTTTAGTGATTTTATTTCAAAGTCCACCGTCTGAACAAAGGATTTCACATTCCCTTCACGCTAAAACTCATATGATTCGTGAGACATCCTGTGACGTATACTTTAATTTAACTTTCCTTTTTAGTTTCGTTCTCTGTGTAAACTTGAGTTCGTTCTCCTTAGCGATCTTCAATCTTAACGTGATATCTTCTCTCTCTCGCAAGAGTGTGGTTGGAAACACCTTGATGTCAGAACGTATGACGTGTGGATGTGTCAGATGAGAACAGAACGATATACACGATCTAGCCACATTATTGTGACCACCAGCTAATATCCATACTAACCACCGTGTGCAGCGCGGGCAGCAGCTAGACGGGCTGGGAGTGACTCAGGAAGGTGCTGGAAGGTGTTCACAGTTATGAGGAGGCACGCTGACTGCAGTGCATCTTACAGCTGCTGGAGGGTGCATGGTGGAAGATCCTTAGAGCAAACAACACGATCGAGGCGATCCCACAGATGCTCAATTGGGTTTAAGAATTAGAGGGCCAGGGAAGTACTTTGAAATCTTCATCGTGCTCTTCCAACAACTCTCGACATTGATAGCTGTGTGACACGTCACATTGTCGTGCTGGAAGATTCCATCCGCCCCAGGGAAGACAATCAGCATGTATGGGTGTACGTGGTCTGCAAGGAAGGATTCATAAAGAATTCGCTCAATAGTGCCTACCAAAGCTACGAGTGGACCCATGGAATGCCACGAAAACATTCCCCACACCATAACGCTGCCCCCACCAGCTTGTGTTCTTCCAGCAATGGTTGTAGAGTGTTTGTTTTCCGGTGTTTCTCGCTTTATACGCCAATGTCCATCCGTACACTGAAGCAGAAAACGTGACTCATCGGGGAAGGCAATCCTTTGCCAATCAACGGAGGTCCAATTCCGATACTGCCGCGCAAATGTAAGCCTTTTCTACCGATGCACCTTCGTTAGCATAAGTGCAGTGACCATCCGTATGCATCGGAGCCCCATACGCAGCAGGGTTCGCTGAGATGTCATTTTAGACACACTTCCGGTAGCCCCCTGGTTCATTCGGCCAGTATGTTGCTCCACTGTAGCTTGTCGATCGGCCCTCACTCACCTTCGAAGCCGACGTTCACCTCCCACATCAATGGCACGTGATCCTCCGCAGTTTCCAAGTCGCTGGTTCGTGATGGTGCCATCTCTCCAATCACGATACACTTTAACCACACCAGCACGCGAACAGTTCACAAACTACGCGGTTTCAGAAATACTGCCACCTTTGGCCCCGAAAGCCGATAAGCATTCCTTTTTGCAAATCTGATAAATCGTTCCTTTTATCCATGACAGCAACGAGTGATATGTTTTCAGATTACCTACAGCACACCTTATATACCCTTTAAGCCAGCGCACGACACGTGCTTTCTTTCATTCGCTACGGGCTGAAAGAAGTTGAGAAAAAAATGAAAAAAAATATTTTTCGCAGCTTCTCTTACTAATGCAGCAGATGTTGGAACTTGGTTTGGAATCCTTATTTTTTATAATCCATCCATTTTTATCACCGTTCTTTCCGCAAATGATTTAAAAGAGAATATTAAACATTTCATTAATTAAAATTTCTGTTTTATAAAAATTTAGAAGCTCAAACTTACTTCTGGAATAAAAACAATGGAAATTAGGAAGAGCAAGTTTACGCATATTAATAGGAAAAGCATGTTTACGCATGCTAGTTGGCGGGGAATGCCTTTTCCCCGCCAACTAGCATGGGTGCATTAGTTAGTACAATGAACTTGGTTACGGTTTGCTGTGATTGGCTGGAGATGATGTGTTGTTTTGAGAAAAGACTAAAAACCTGCCTCTTTTTCTGTGTGGGAAAATCACTAATCCGCATTCTCGCGTTCACTATCTGCTCGCACGATACTACTTTGCCTTTGAGAATGAAAAGGAAAATGAGACGAACTTAGAAAAAGGCAAACGACATTTAAGAAAAGTGTTGTTTTGACTTTTGAGAGCCCGAATTTTATTTATTTACACTGCTGGCCACCTAAAATGCAACACCAAGAAGGAAGCCTCCGATTGGCCTGAAATTCGCAGCATGCGTTGCCCGCGAGAGGACATGCAAACGATTAGCATTGCAGAGCATATGCAAATCATGTGCGCCTGGCACGCCACCGAGAAGCACTATAAAAAGAGTGCACAGAAGGCGGGGTGTAAGTAGTGGAAGTGTGTTGTGCTGCCGAACCTGTGCGTGGGAAGCTTCCTGATGCCTCGTCGCAGAATACGGCTGTCATTCAAGCACGTTTCAAGTTTGACAGAGGACGAATAGTGGCTTATCGCGACAGCCGTTTATCGTACCAAGACATCGGCACCCGTGTGGGACGACATCCAGCCACAGTGAAGCGAGTATGGATTCCGTGGGTACAGGAGGGACGGACGGACCGACGTGAGCGATTGCCGCAACCGCGGCACACCACCGAACGAGAGGACCAGAATGCTGTGCCGCGGGCATTGACGGCTCGCACCGCCACATCGCGAACGTTAGCGCAGGAATTCGGGTCTGTTGCGCAACAACCTGTGTCAGCACGTACCGTTCGACGTCGTCTGCAGGAGGAGGGACTTGTCGCACGGCGCCCATTGCTCCGATTACCATTGACGTTAAATCACCGGCGAGTGCAGCGGCAGTGGGCCGTTGAACGCAGCACCTGGACTACGGAATCGCACGACATTGTCTTCTCCGACCATTCCCGCTTCTGCCTGTAATACCACTATGGTCGGATCCGCGTGTGGGTGCACCTCGGCGAGAGACTGTATGACGCCTGCATTATGCATCGCGATACCGGTCCGTCGCCTAGCGTTATGGTTTACGACGCAATTGGATATGACACCTGCACCCCTCTGGTACGCATCGCCGGTACACTCAACAGCCACCGCTACAGCTCCGACGTTTTGGAGCCTGTAGTTCTCCCTTACCTGCATGACGTGCCAGCGGCCACGTTTCAACAGGATAATGCGCGCCCGCACGTGGCACGCATCGTGCAACATTTCTTCACGGCCCACCAGGTGTCATTGCTGCCATGGCCCGCCTGTTCTCCCGATATGTCGCCCATCGAACACGTCTGGTGGCTGATCGACAACCGAGTGGCCCGGCAAGCACCACCCGCGGCTACGCCTGATGAACTGTGGCAACGTGTGGAAGCAGCCTGGACCGACATACCGCAAGCCCACATCCAAAGCCTCTTTCGTTCGATGCCGCGGCGTGTAGCGGCCGTTATTGCCAGCCATGGGGGCCACACGAACTATTGATGTCTGCGCTTTCCGCAAGTCGCACGGGCCTGTAAGCTCAATCACATTTCATCTTTGTATTTGTTGTTATGTGTCCAGTAAATCTGGCTTTGCTATCTCTTGTACTTCTTGGTGTTGCATTTTGGGTGGCCAGCAGTGTATTATTATTTTCGCAAGTAATTGATTTTCGATTTATGAAAATTAATTAGGGATTTGGGCATTTTAATCTAAAATGCTTATTGCGCGGAAGATATTTCAGCTGCGCGGAGCAAGTCAAGTCGCTGCGCAGACGCGCGGGCTTGCGGCTTAGAGGGAACATTGGACTGGGGGGCGACTATACTTTTTGCTGACTTCTCAGAAAGAGGAGAGAAATACATTTTTTCTTCCTGCTATGTGCAAAAAAAAAAAAAAAAAAAAAAAGAAAAGAAAAGAAAGAAAAAGGAAAATGAAAGTGTAGAACTCTGTCAATTCTTCAAACTTCGTGCATAACCCTGGGGCACCTTGAAAATGCGGGGCTCGGTCCTGTAGCCACTTTAGCCCCTCTCTTAAATGGGCTCTGGGTCCCACGCAGCACGAAGTTAAGGCCCTAGTATGACCATTCTGGGAGGATAACTCCCCTTTCCTCCTGGTAACTACGATCTCGTGTATTGATCTGAAGAGAAAATAGGGGGGGGGGGAAAGAAAGTGTAGCGGAAGATAAACTCAGTGAAGGAATTGGAAAGAAGTACACACACACACATTTGCAGTCTGTTCTTCGTTTCACGACCTTGATTTACGAACTCATGAAAGAACAGCATAAAAGAATAGGCAGAAACAAAGAAACAACATACTGATCAGCCCACTTTTGTTTGAATAATTGATTGGGACTCGGAGGAAGAATCAGAGATCTTTACTTAGTCGGATTCGCATCAGGCCGGACGTTGTACTTGCTATGAAAAGCCATACACTCCGAATGGTATTTTGAAGAGCATTTAAGAGTATGCATATCAAAGTTATTTAACTAAATCTCTTCACTAAGTAGATATTTATAGAGCGTGGGTTAAAATTGTCACTAGTGTGCTTAACGAGAAATCTCTACCAAATTTTGGAAGAACGTTTTTTTTTAACAAAGCGCGATTGAAAAATTCGTGCATAACAAATTTTTTTTTGAAAGTTTGTGGGGCTTTAATAATGTTAGTGTTATATTTGCGTTTGGTTTGTCTTGCACGCAGGTGCAAAATCTGATTAAATCAATTTGAATAAACATTTTTGACCTAGAAATGACAATAAGAAAAGTTTTAATTCTTTTTCTGGCTTGAATTAACTTAACTCTAAACTTAGGTTTTCATATTCAAGCAAAATAAAAAAAAAACTCCATAAGTAGCCAGTATCTAACAGTAAGTTGAATGCATACTTAAATCACCTACTTAAAAGCTAGATTATCATATTTTTTGATCAGACATTGAAATAAATTATCATTTTCAAGACTTTTCTCGAAGATCAATATTTTATTAGGAATGAAAAGCAAAATTTTATCATATTTTCATGATTAATGTATAACACGTCACTGTAGTACAAATAATAAAAACAATTGCTGAAATTTTAGAATTTCTCTAATTCTTACTAGGTTTCCTGCATAAAGCATTCCGATATCTTAGAAACTGTCAATCCGAAAATTGAAAATAAGAATCTTTCTGAAGACAGGATCGGGCCCTTATATCTTTTGACGAACCTGACGAAGGAACCACATTTACGTTTCTGAGTTTTTACGGCGTGGATTTTATAGTTATGTATTGCGACGTGTACTGCCTTTCCAACTTTCCGTTGTTGTTGGCTTTTCACTCATATAACTAATGGTAGCTTCACGTTATGTTTTCCATATTGTGCATCACGTTTGAACTCCCATAAGTTTTTCTTTCCTGAGCGATGACTTACAGTCAATTAAGTCATGGTCATTAGTAGAGGTGCAGGGATCACGCAACTTGAAAGTTCTGTACTAAGATTACAAGAAGGAACTTCGTTCATGTGCTTAATCTGTCTATAAATGTGTATTATACACTCATCGTCAAAAGAAATAGTTGCACCCAGAAGAACGTGTCGAATTGCTATGCCATTCGGAAGAAAGGTAAAGGTTACTAGGAGCAATAAATGGTTAAACATTGAGACCGATACGAGCCTTAGCCTTTGAGCTACACGCCAATAAGTAGTGTCTTTCAGTATGGCGTCCACACGCCATGTTTGCTCACACAGCATGCCAGACCTCTCGGCATGGAGTTCTACAGGTTCCTAATGCTGTTCTGCGATAAGCCATCCCATGCAGCTTGAAGCTTGAATCTTCTCACGCAGTTCCTGCAGATTGTGCGGTAGGGGTGGAATGTGGATAGCACGTCCAATAGAATCCCACACATTTTCAATCGGCGATAGGTCGGGCGATGCGGCTGGTAATGGCAAAGTGTCAGTACCTTGAAGGCAAGCTCTCGAGACAGCAGCAGTATGCGAACGAGCGTTTTCCTGTTGGAAAATCGCACCGAAGTGAGCATTCAGAAAAGGTAGGGCCAATGATTGCAGGATCTCATTAACGCAACGTTGGGTTGTCGAAGTGCCTGTAATGAAGACCAAAGGTGATCTGGAATAGTAGGCAATTGCACCCCACACCATGACACCAGGCCTTCAGGGCGCGTGACGGTCGACAACAAACCGTTCATCTTAGCGGTGACCAAGGTATCTCCACACTCGGATTCGGCGGTCATCTTATCCAAGACAAAAGCGGGTCTCGTCACTTAAGATCACCCTGCTGCCATTCTGCGTGGCTCCATGACACCTTTGTAGTCTTTGGCGACGATGCAATGGTGTTAAGGGCTGTCGTCGTAACGGTCTGCGTGCGTGTAGTCCTACGTCATGCATCCGTCTGCCAATGATGCTAGCACTAATCGGACGATGCATGGAAGGCACCACCGCTTGCTGAATATCCTCAATCATGGCTGTTGTGTCACTCCGCGCATGTCGGACAAGCCATCGGTCTTATCCGACATGGTTCGTCTAGGTCTTCCAGACCCTTCCTGTCGTTGCTGCGTGCCTTGTTCTATCCACTGCCGCCAACAGCGTGCTATGGTGATATCCGCACGACCGGTATGGTGCGCACTATGGCGATAAGACCATGCCGCTTCCCGGAGCCCGACGATGCGGCCCCTCTCGAATTCCTCCAACTGCTCGAATGGCTTTCGAACTTTTTCTCCGAGGCATACTTCACCTGCAAAGGATGCAACCAACACTTTTAAAAGCATGAGTCAGAATGGCAAGCACGTGCAACGGGACGACCTTGTATAGCCGGCCAGGCACAGCGCTATGACCCGTCCTTTCTTGCGTCACATGCGCGCCCGAGCGTGATACTTGAATCATTTGCATGTGTCACGATGCCAAACCTACCCACCTAGCTTCATTCCTGTGGGTTACTTCCTTCTGGGTGCCCCTATTTTTTTTGACTATGAGTGTATGTTAAATTTCTACTTCACTACGAGTTTGTAGTACTGTTAGTGCTAAAGTTTTAACATGGTTTTATTAGTGTTAAATCTTTAATATAGTTCGTGCTAAATCTTTAACCGTTTAACCAGCTGGAACGAATGAACTCGGAATTAGCGAAATGGGCTTAAATTAACTCGAATGAATATCGCTGTCTAAGAAGTGTGCCTAACGAGGCTGGGACCAGTGATCCTGCATGTCAGAAAATTTTTCTTTCCCCTTAGCTTTGTTATTCAAAGCATTAATTTAGAAAGATGATTGATACTTATCCTTTCTGACTATTTACTTTTCAGAAGGTTATAAAATGGCTCCGAACTTTTTCTACCCAGTGGCATGATGTTCCTATTAGGAAAACTAGATCATCCCATCAACTCTTGGGTCATGAAGCAGAAAAAATAGGACCAGTAGGATGGGAGAGGAAAGAAATTGTTTTCCCGTAGCTTTCGTAAAACCTGGCCGCTATGTGAACATTTCTGTTCAGAGAGCGCTACAAATTTTGGGCGACATTTAGTTTAATTAAATCAGCCGCCTAAAGGGTTAATAAAACACTTGAGATTTAACGCTACTACAAATATAATTTGCAGTAGGGGTTGTGGTGGTGTTAAATCTTCTACTTTGTTACGAATTTATTTAAAATTTGGTACACCAAACAGAAATCACCGCTCTTTCCACGTTAGAAAGTGAGTCTCGGAAACATTCTCATCGGCCGCCACCGGGAATCGAACCCAGGGTCTTCCAGTTAAGCGCCGGACATGCTACCAATGCACCATAGCGGCCTCGAATTCTCCAGACTCACATGTGATTAACTGCCAAACTACATGGCAGGTTGCTTCATGGAGCTTCCGCACAGTGCTGGGGATTCACCAAAGATGGAGAGCAGCAACTGAACAAATAACTAGGGGGCGAATGGATAATTAATTTAAACACTCGATGTGGAACAGGAACACCAAACTGGAGAATTATGGAGAATTCGAGGCCGCTGTCGTGCAGCGGGAGCATGTCCGGCGCGTTACTGGAAGACGCTGGGTTCGATTCCGGGTGGCAGCCGATGATAATTTTTCCGAGGCTCACTTATTAACGTGGAAAGAGCGATGATTTCTGTTTGATGTTCCTCATCCACGTCGAGTGTCTGAATTAATTGAATTTTGGTAATTACGTTTGATTCTCATTATGGTTTTCGTAGTGAAATATTAGGTCTCAAGTCTCATACCTTTTTTTTTCTCTGGGCTGTGAGTAGTGGTCAGTTAGGTTATGAAAATTGGTAAAAATGCAAGAACCACGCAGCTTGAATGTCTGTAGTGATTAGGAACTTCACTCACGCTAGTGCCAACTCTCTCAATGGTTCTGTGAATTTATTTTACCACGAGTTTGTAGTGGTGTTAAAGCTACTTTACTACCAATTTGCAGTAGTGTTATATCTTAAACTACTACTAATTTTCATATGTACTATTGTACTACGACTTTATAGTGGTGTTATATCTGGTCTCATAATCATGAGATCAGCCGACCACCCAAGCCAGTTTACTGTATAAATAGCTAAGATTTCTACCTGCTGTACAGCGTACCCGCAACTGTGATGACGGAGATACATCTACTTGGCAGAAGATGAGGGTGAGTGCCGCTTTTCGTGTATCGTAAGGGGTTCAGTGGAGAGAATAACGTCAGCATTGCACGACAGTGTATATTCGAAGTTTATTCAAACACCATTCGACGTACGTTGGCACCAGTGTAATATAGCAGCCGACGCTCATATCGAGTACTCTGGCTAAGAGAAAGTCACAGAGACTGCAGTGGGAGAAAGTACATCGCCAATGGACCGATAAATCTGGAAAGTACATTGCCAATGGACCGATAAATCTGGAAAGTACATCGCCAATGGACCGATAAATCTGGAAACGAGTACCTTGCTCCGACGAATCCGGGTTCCATCTCAAACACGCGGACGGGAGGATGTGTGTGTGTGATGTGGATCACAAGAGGTCATGAATCCCAATTGTCAAGTCGGAATGATACAAGCAAATGCAGGTTGTGAAAGTTTCTGGGGAAATTTACCTGGGCCATTTTGGGATCCCCTTTTACCCATTCATATCACCATCGCTGTACAGGTGGTTGTCCAAAATAATGGAAACACCTTGCTGAAAACAGTGACTTTGGTATGTGCTGCTTTTCGAGTAAAACGAACATGTAGCTACAATATATTTCGTAAAGAAGTGTTGCTTATAGTCTCAAGGGTTTGTGTGATTGCATTGTAAATCGGTGCTTGCACAATTTCGTTCCAAGTGAAGGCACAATGAGTGACCTGTCGGAGTTCCAAAGAGGGTAGATTGTAAGAGCCCGTCTGGTTGGTGCGTCGGTAACCACAGTGGTACAGGTATTGGGGGTATCGAGAGGTACCGTGTCAAAGATCATGACAGCTTATAATGTTCTCGGCACAACATCATCTGAGAGACACAACTGTGGAAGGAGAACCAAACTCACTGCGAGAGACAGGAGGACATTAAAGAGGATTGTGACCGCAAGTGTCTGCTGAGCTTTATGCACATCTCTAAAACCCAGTGGCGACCCATACAATGCGAAGGGAATTGCATAAGCACAGTATTCACTGCAGAGCTGCAATTGCAAAACACTTGGTGTCACAGGTGAATATGAAACGGAGATTACAGTGGTGCCAGGAACATAAAACGTCGGCTGCGGATCACTGGAAACATGTCTTGTTTTCCGATTAATGAAGTTTCTCACTATTCCCCAACACAGGACGGGTTTACGTGTGGAGAACCCCCGCAGAAGCCTACAACCCAGACTGTCTCCTTCCTACAGTGAAGCATGGGGGAGGTTCCGTAATGGTTTGGGTCATGATATCGTGGCTTGCAGCAGGTCCCATTATCACCTTACACGGACAGATCACTAGCGGTGACTATGCCACAATTTTGGCCGACCATGTGCATCAATGGCGTAGATATTGTTTCTGTCAGGGGATTCCACCTTTCAAGATGATAATGCTCCGATTCACAGAAGTCGAACTGTTTAATCATGGTTTGAGGAACACGAGGATGAAGTTGCACACCTTCCCTGGCCTGCACAATCACCGGACTTAAACATCATTGAGCCCCTGTGGTCTGTGTTGGAAAACAGAGTGCGATCCCGTTATCATCCTCCGGCGTCTCTCAAGGAATTGCAGCAGTTTCTGCAGGAAGAATGGTACAACATACCTCTTACCACCATCCAGGACTTGTATGCGTCCATCAAGCAGTTTCAAATGCCAAGAGTGTTTCCACACCATATTAGGAGCGTAACACCTATTGTTTCAAGGCGTTTCCATTATTTTGGACAACCCCTGTACAAGTCCATATTGATGAACTCGTCGACCACCGAAACATGTTCATTGTTACCCATTTCTCACAGCAGGAGTTTTTCTTTCAATAAGATGATATTCCGTCTCATCGCTCCCGCTTGTCGAAGAAGAGGTTGGAGCAGCATTTCAGTTAATTCACAACCATCGAATGCCCTTCTCTCTCTCCGGATTTGAACCCTATTGAGCATCTGTGGGTTAAAGTGAGCGATACATTCGAAACAGGAAACCACCACTCGCAACTCTCGACGATTTACGGGTAGCTGTCCTCGAATCGTGTGTCGAAATACTTCCCGAAGGTTTCCAACACCTGGCAGAGTCCATTCCATAACGTGTTGTTGCTGTTGTGAAGCAGGAAAAGATGGGCCCACATGTTATTAAGCGGATTTGTATAACAAATCGTGCTTTCAGATACGTAAGAGTAAAATATCACTACACTATGTTCAAAACTGATTTAATCTTTTTTAGAGGTTTCAGGTGTCTAGTTATTTTTCAAAGACTGTTGCTAATGTTAATCCATCCACTTAAAAACAGATTGTATTCTGAAGTTCGGTGAATGCATAGTAAAAATGAAAAACAGGCAATATTTAAGAAAACTTACTTTACTTCCCCCAGAGCCGTAGCAAGCAGGGAATTAGAGAAGGGCTCAGCTCCCCTGCGTAACAAGCATCCGCCCCGCTGCAAAATACACGTTGTAAATTCTTTTAACTTTTATTTTCGTTAGTTTATGAAAATGACTTTCGTATCTCATTATGAGCATCAATGTTTCTCTTTTTGTCGTGCATCACGCTTTTTGAAAAGAAGAAAAATTGAAGTGAATCAGCACAAACGATGAATAACTACAAAAAAGTTACTTTTAAAGGTGAATCAGAAGGAGTAGCTGCGCCAATGATTCTCTGCCACATGGTGACAGCGCTTGTTGGTGTTTTGGGCCAGGAAAGAGAGAAATGCCATTTCCCCCTTTTTTCGGAGAAACGTGAAATATTGAAGAGCATTACCAGAAAAAAAGAATTAAAAAGATACAAAGGAAAAGGGTGACGAAGGTGGAGGCGTAGTTGGGTAGAATGCTAAACTTCTGTTCGTCATTTGGTAAATGACTATGAGCTGTTAAGCTGCTGTTTAAAAGCTTCCAGGTAGTTCGTTGCCTACAAAGCAGTGCTATCCTGGGGACATTCTACCTAAAGTATCCCTCTATGTGTTGGAAAATAGGGCTAGAGGGAAATCCTTGTGCGTGCGCGAGAGGGAAGGAGGTTTTCAATATCTTCTCGTTCATTGCTTTTCTTCCAGTAGGAGTGGTTTTACGATGCTTCTGCTAGAGGAAAGTTTTTCAGGCGGGATTCTGGTACTTCTTGTTTTTTAGAGGGAAAGGGGTATGGCTATTGACCATGGTAAGAAATGGCTATCATCGAGCACCAACGAAGGAAAATACCCGAATAAAGATGGAGAAAAAGTGAAAACGAAGAAGAGGAATAGAAAAAGTTGAAGTATGACATCAGTAAATCCCCGATACCATTGCGTAAATTCACGGAAACAGAAAGAGCACAAGAAAACAAAAAGACTAAAGAAAAAAATCTGGGACGTATACTCTAAATTAACTTTCAGTTTTAGTTGCTTTCTCTATGGTGGAGGTGCTACACATTAGAAATCATTAAAAAACTGGAAATTGTGATAAAAATATTTACATTGGTAAGAATGTAATTTATGGTTATACAATGAAAATAAGATGGGGAGGCATCGCCCAAAGTGATGGGAATCTAAGATGGCGGCGATATTTTAAAATGGCTACAAGTGTTGAGATTTTTTTACAACTTTTTTTTTACTCATCATAGAAAAGTGTGTTTGGTATCGATTTATATGTTTTGAGGTCAAAGATTTCATTTTTCATGTTAAAAATAGGCTAAGAATCAATATAGGTGGGTGCTATTTTGTCGCATATACTGGGTAAAGTGAAAGAAAGGGGAACTCAATATTTCCTCCTACTAACAAAAAATGAGTATTTATTAATGCCTAAAGCATACTGAATATTACCAAATTTGAAAATTGCTTTTTAACAACATCGGCCGGCACCACATCATTCTTCACATTCGTTCTTACAATTGCCCAATAGTGTGCAAGACAAGCCACCACTTCTGCAGCCACACTTGTTCTTACATATTTTGCACATACATTTGATTAGCTCTTTACATGAATCAGAAATTTCTGGCAACTCCGACCATTTCATCTGCCATGACACATCATCCAACCACCATCCCCATTCGGTTGGAGATGGTACACATATTGTGCATCTGCTTGCTTGTCTCCGAATGTGGCCAGCTTGGAAAGCACTACGTAATACCTGTTGTTGTAATGCACCCTTCGTTGGTGGCAGACTTTCAAGCAGACGATTTTTGGTCATGAACAACTCTTGTCTTGCATCATTTACACTGGCATTGTTACTGGTTGAACAGTACCTTAGTACTACGTATCTTTTAATAATGTCTAACATTTCCGTAGGAATGGAAATGTGTGGTTGTGAGATGAATGAAAATGCGGTAGTAGCTTCGTTAAAGAGCATCTATGTCTTCCAAGTTTACGTTTTTGTCTTTCCTGTGAAACTAGGATTGCTATCATAGCTTGTGAAAGCATGAAATCCTGAAATTTGAGAGTAGCATGAATGCCACTCTCAAATTCTTGTATTAACAGACAGATTTCTGGTCCTGCAACCATCCAACGTCTTAGTTCCGATGGATCCTGTGTCAACCCTACTGCGCCGCCATCCCCTTTAACTATTGCGTTACTTTGTTCATGTGACTGGTCTACATTGATTGCTGAGAGGATTACGTTTGATTTTCTTATCACAAACTGTCCTGAAGAAAATGAGCGATGTATGTCTTGTAGTTGAATCTCTGCATCAAAAAAGATCTTTCAGATGGATTGGCAGCCAACGTGCACAGCTATGATGATCAAACAAAAACACCCCAGGGAATCATCTTTTTAGACAGTCACGATACAAAGAGCAGTTTTCTTCTCTGACTGAGCGAACAAAGAGAAGCAATAGGATTTCCATATTAGGGCAAGTCAGCCAATATTTGAACATGACACTCTCGTTTGCTCGTTTTTCACACAAATTTTGAATTCAATCTCGGGATTATTTTATTGATAAGCATCACGCAACAAATAATATATAGTGCTGCAGCATATATACATGGTGAATTACTCTGGCTTTTGTCATGAAGATTACTATTAGATAACTTTCAGCAGCACGAGGAGATGCAATATCAGAATGGACAATTGCACCAGTCTATCCGCTTCCTGACACCCACTGACCCAAAACTCGGAGGAAAGCTTGTTCAATGTGAAATGCACCGAACATCACCAGGAACGTTTTTTCCCCGTATGATAATTCCACTGAATCAGTTTTGCTAACGGAAACAATGGTTGGTCCACTGCCACGGCAGGAATTTGATTTACATTAAGAAATTGTGTAACTTGTTTCATTATGTTCATCGCAAGATTAATCACAGCTATTGATGATGAGTCTTCGTAAAATAGTGGTAAAAGTATTGATATTCCAGGAATGAAATCAGTTGGAGCTTTTTGATCACTTGCATGGTAGACAGCCAACGATGCATCGAGTCCAATATTGGTATCGTGGCTGTTAAACGTACTTTACACACATCCATGCAATCACTTCTTTCTTCAGATTCGTATTAGTAGTTGACAACATCAGTTTTGATGTAGCATCAGAACACACTGGAATAGTACATAATTCTTTTGACTGCAGATATGCTGGTTGCATTAAAGCAAATTCTTCTGGAAGACTTGGTACACTTTGCTTTTTGAAGGCACTTATGTCATACTGCATAGATTGTGTAGGGCTTACCGTTTCTAAACATTCAGGTGTTGGATTCTGAAATACGGATATACTATCCTTGTCCCATGAAAGGATCTCTTTGAGATTGAAGTGCCTGTATTGCGTTCTATGTTATGGTACGCCCCAATTGTGAAGATCCCTTCACGTAATTTTGGTGTCCACACTACCTTTCCTTTTTGGAACTTAACATTTACAAGTTCACACATCGCTGATGAGAGTTCCAGCACACGAGTACATGAGATTGAAAGTCCAAGTGATTGTAGTTTTTCCACGATTTCTTTTTTTTTCGCGTTTTTCCAAATATTGAAAGACCCATGCAAACTTTCAGGGGTTTCTCTATCAGTTTGAAGGCTCAATATACGTATTTCCAGTTGGGTTATGGGAATGTATATTAAAATACAACAATTACAATATTGTGAGAGATGATTGAGCAACAACTTCATTGGCTTCAATAATGGCTCCGTATAACAGCGCATTCACGATAGCCAGTAGAGAGCGAGAAACAGATTTACGTTGGGATTCATCATCGAAATCACCATTGAGCGTGTTCTTGTGTTGAAGCCTTTATTTTCTTACCATTTCTGGAACACACAATAAAGTAAGTATGTCTTCATCTTGATCATCTTTACAAGCTTGAAACATGGCGCCACCAACAATTTGTCATATGCTAAAATACAGGGTGTACACAAATTAGTTGGGAAAAAAGAATGGTTTATTATGCGTGGTTATATAGGCTCACATGAAAGTGAACAAGATTATAAGATAGTGAAATACACTAAGTTTACCTTTTTCACAAATGTTCGATGTGGCTGCACTTCGTTACTGTGCAAATATCCCATCGGTACATCAGTTCTTGCCATATGTTAGTGAGCATGTTCACGTCGATCAAACCAAGTGCAGAGCTGATTCGTGATTTCAATTCAGGAATGGATTTCGGAAGCGGCGGACTGTAAACCTGGTCTTTAACAAAACCCCATACACTGAAATCTAGGGGTGAAAGATCTGGTGATCGTGCTGGCCATGGAATTTTAGGTATGCTTAAGAAGAGGCTGAATGTATAACATTAGCTCAAAAACCTGTTATATTGTAAAACCACATTTTTGGTGTGATAATGGTATCTACCATTTTGATTGTGTAGATCTACCAATGTAAAATATTTTGCTGCACTTTTTAGAACAGTGCTTGAACATCTAGTACTGGAAGAGACCAATAGGCAGGACCACTTCTGTTTGCTAGAGGGAAGAGAAGTCACACATCACCAATCATGTCTGGTATAACGTTAATTGCTGTGAATTTTTCAACTTTATTATTAGTAATAGCACTTGTGATGTTTTTGAAAGATTGCATATAAATAATAAATACTGTTATTACATTGATAGAAAATTGTCGTTTTTAGATGATAGACAAAATCATTTTTATGAAATTTAAGTAACTTAGTGCATCCACTTTGGCTTTTTACTTCACCACTTAAATTGATGTTTCTGATAGTGGAAATAAAATTTTACTTCTTTTTGTATTCATAAAACTTCATTAAAAATGTTGTGCTTGCTCTGCAGGAAAGCCAGCATCTGGCTTTTCAAACTGGCTATTGTCAGCAACCGTTAATTATTCAGGTTGCACCTCCCCGGTGGGGGGCACAGCTTTAACAAAACCCCATACACTGAAATCTAGGGGTGAAAAAACTAGTGAACGTGCTGGCCATGGAATAACACCTCCGCGACCAATCCAAACTACTGGTACTTCAGTACTGAGGTAAGAAGTCACCGCTCTGTGGAAGTGACACGGTGCGCCATCTTGTTGAAAATGAAACCTTCAGGCATTGTTTCTTTCAGGATCGGCATCAGGTAAATCTGAAGCATGTCCAGGTATACGATTCCCGTAACAGTTTTTTCAGCAAAGAAGAATGGGCTAAAAACATTTGAACAACTTACGGCACAAAACACGTTTAAACTAAACTAGCGCGTGCTGTAGATTTTCCCGGACTTCTCACAAATGATTCTCTCACTGCATCCACCGTCTGTTCTCGCATTTTAGGTCTGCCTTGGCCACTAAGACTATGTGCCACACATCCCGTTTCGGTAAATCGATTGTACCATGCTACAATGGTGTTTCTTTTCAGCGCGCTTTTGTGGTATTCTCGACGGAAATTTCGTTGCACTTGCACAGCTGAATGCGTTTCATGGAACCACAGATAGCATTTCACTTTTTACACTACAGGTATACGTCTCCATCGTTACGCGAACACAGAAAGAATGATGAACAACCGCGACCTACAGCTCACTGAGACGTGGACATGACACACCTAGCGCCATCTATCCGCAAACTTAAGATACACTAAGACTCATCTGCATTTGAACCGGTAACTTACAATTAATATTTCGCACATTATTCACTTACGAAATTGCCCAACTAATTTGTGTACACCCTGTATATTCACAGCCAGACATATTTGCCGTCACATAGGGAAATATGCAAGAATCCTCCGTCGTAATCTTAAAGATACATCAGGCATGTGTAATTGCTCATCCATTGCTATCAGTTCCATTAGTCGCACCTTGTACGTTTTTGTCAGGACACTCACCTGGAAAACTGGTTGTGTTTCATTTGAATCTTTCATACTTTTCTCCATGAAATTGACTAATTCTGCAAAAACTACTCCCTCGCATATACATGTATGAACACCGCTGCTTGTTGCTGGCGTTTGACTACTCCGAGACTTGTACAATACTGCCAAGCACTTTGCATGGTATTTTGCATCCAGAGCAATCATATCGCCACCACTATGTTTTGCTAGTAGAACACTACTTCCCTGTTCAGTGGCACACTCCCTGACCTTTTGATCTACATGCAATGTTGTAACATTAAACAATTGATCCTTAGTGGTCGCAGAACCATCACGAAAGAAGCACTCATCTTTAGAAATAGATGATCGGTGTTTACGTTCATGCGATGATGATGTCGGTTCGTCTTTATCACCTTCAGAAAGTTTTCATTTCTTTGCTCTTTCGAACATTATGGAATTGTAATTTAATGCGAATTTCTTTGCCACTTAGCTTGCCTTTTTAAAAATGTTTGTTTCATCCCGCTGTGGTCTTCATCAAATATCTTTATATTAATATCCGTGGGTAAGGCATTAATACCTTCAAAGGTCTGTACGTTTTTCGCAAGTGTAGCATATCCAGCGTTACGTGAAGACATTTTTATTATTCGCAGGACACACCAAATTATTAGCACATGTGTTTTGGCACATTATAAAAATTGTGCAATCAACAGATTTCAATTTTTCCTCACCCAGGTCACCTGGCAGAAACTAATCGGAGCCACTTCGCCATTTTTAAAATACCACCTTCACATACTCTAATTTGAAAAAAAAATGGATAACAGGGATTAGTGGCATATTAGGTAATACAGAAATCTTTTTGCAAGTAATACTGAAATCTTTTTACAGCGATCTTATTAATTAAAACAGGAGCCACGAATATAAATCCTGAAATTGCGATAAGAACGTCCCTTTGTACAAAGAAATGCCACCTATGTCCTCCACATTTATTCCTAGCCTATTTTAAACATGACTAATGCAATCCTCGACCTCTAAAACATATAAATCGATACCAAACACTCTTTTGTATGATGTGAAAAAGAAGTTGCAACAAGATCTCAACACGTGTAGCCATTTTAAAATATAGCCGCCATCTTGGATTCCCATCACTTTGGGCGATGCCTCTTCATCTTATTTTCATTGTATAACCATAAAATACATTCTTGCCAATGGGGATATTCTTATCACAGTTTGCAGCATTTATATATCTAGCACCTCCACTACTATGTAAATTTCAGTTCATTCTCTTTTAGCGTTTTCAACCTTAACGTTATATCTTCTTTCTCGCGGAATCAGGTAGGCAGCAATTTTGATGTCAGAGAGCAAGACATATGCACGAGACAGATAAGAACTAGAGATATATAATATTGAAGTAGCAGCCGAAGGTGCGGTTTTGTGATGTTATAATCGTGGAAGCTGCGTTATCTGAAACTGTATGTATTTGAAGGTTGTGTATTACAGCGGTGTTGTTATATATTTAGCTTTTGGAGTTTATCAAGATTCCTGCTTACTAACTTTAGTTAATTAGTTTTGAAGAACTATTACTATTGTGGTTAGTTCCTCAAGGGTTTTGGAATATAGTGCCCATATACAATACTGAGGGAATAAGAGAGTTACCACTAAGTAAGACTTTCTGAAACTGAAACAAGAGTCACTCTTGTTTCACTTAAAATGAATGGATAAGGAGAATTGACTGTATGTAGTGTTCAGTAAGTCTCGTATGCGTTTCAGATAGTAAGAACGCTACAAATCAAATGAAAATACAGTATATAATTTTTTTACTTTTACGCGTTACTACACCAAACTTTATTAACGGACATTGTAAAACATTAGCACGGATGTTCGGCAAATATTTTTTCTTTTGGAAGTAGCAAATCAAGCACGTGGGATAGACTTACCGAAAACAATCGTGATGTCAGACTCAAACACAGAAGAACTACCTTCTCCGAATTATCTAAAGGTGAACAATATCCTACATGGGAATATACAAAATTTCTTGCCATCGAAATTTTAGTAATAAAATTCAAAGCTACGGTGCTAAAATGAAGACATTTAACTGACATCAGTAGTGCCCTGGACACACTTTCTATAAATGTAAAGGTATTCACAAAGCATGATCTAAAGCAGAATGTAAAACTATAATGCGTAAACAATTTAATTTAGTTCATCAATGAAATTACTCGGCAATGATAATTCTGTTCCAAATATTTGTATTTCAGGTGTTTTTTTGGGGGGAGAGAGGTAAATCAAACACAGCATCCATACCCGACGGGATTCGAACCTGGACCCCATCACGTAAGAATGGTCATAAGCCAGCGACTCGACCACTGCGCCACCGGGACGACATTTCAGGAGGACAACAAACGTTCCTTTGGACAGGTCACATCACATATTGTGACGTACCTGCCAGCAGGACGCACATGACATAAAGGCAGATAGGAATCAGAATACATGTCTGCGTAGCTCAGTTGGTAGAGCGACTTGTTCCGGAATAAGCGTACTCGGGTTCGAATCCCGGCGTAGACCAAAATGACGGAGAAATTTAATTCGTTATAATGGCGCCCGAACTACCCGGATGACCCGACCGTTTAAAATCTCGCATTGGTGTGATGTTATTTCCACACCGCGAGATAGGAAAAATCAGAGAATCCCTTCTCCAGTGCTTCGAAAAATAAATGTGTGTGACGTTGCATTCCACACACCAGATTGACTGGGAGTTCTCAAGTGCACGTTCTACAGTGGTTGTCTGCCTGCAGCGATTCATGGTCACGGCTGATCCGTGGGCCATGCCCCCGGCCCTCTTTCGGGGGGAGATGTGACGTACCTGCCAGCAGGACGCACATGACATAAAGGCAGATAGGAATCAGAATACATGTCTGCGTAGCTCAGTTGGTAGAGCGACTTGTTCCGGAATAAGCGTACTCGGGTTCGAATCCCGGCGTAGACCAAAATGACGGAGAAATTTAATTCGTTATAATATCTACAGAATTATGTTATACCCTAATTCTGATGAAGATGGGGACAGGATTATCGAAAATGTTGGATTTGTGAAGTCGTGGTTCTGAAATCTTAGGGCTTGTTAGCCACTGTAGTTTAACAATGCCCTTATGTTGTAAGTACAACAAAGAGAGGGAAGAGTTCAGATCTGTAAGATGTCCGTTGAGACGATGGAATTAGTGTCGTTTGACGATGGAATATGTGTCGTTTACTTCTAACAAGTATGTTTCCCGTACGAATTTTTTTCCCTTTTTTTACCTTTCCATTCCTTTTATTTTCCTTCCTACCTTTTTTTTTTCATTGTTCAGATGTTGAGCAATGCTTACACAGCAGCATCTGATACCGACTCAAAGTAAACCAGAGAAATTTTTACTTGTTTTTCTGAGCCTTATTCGAAATGATTGGTTTCACCGCTGCTTTTAAGCTGAAAGTGAACTCAACAAATCCATCTCCTCAGACCCTTGTTAAATCAAGAGCGGGAAGAAACGAGATTAGTACAGTGGAACTTTGGTTATGCGTTTTCCAAGGAGAGGGCCTTAAAAACGTATAAATGTAAAACACGTATAAACGAAATTTCAAAAAGTTAAATATTGTAGTAAAATTTATGCTTTAAAGGAGTACGGGTATATGATGCTTCTAATACGGTTCATGCGAAACGGTAGCATTCGAAAAAGCTTAAATTAACCACACTGATATTAACACTTCAGAACTAATTAACAAATCTTAGGAGGTAGAACGCTTTTAAATCCGAACGCTAAATAAGTTATACACTGAGTGGCCCCTTTATTATGACCACCCGTCAGTACTTCGTTGGGCCACCTTTTACCTTTAATACTGCGTCGATTCTTCGTAGCTTGGACTCCACGAGATGTTGATAGGTGGTTTGTGGAATCTGAGACCATGCTTGATGAATAGCACTTTCCAAGAGTGTGCGATTGCAGGGTTGTGGATCCAGCTGTCTGATGGCTCGTTCAACTTCATCCCACAAATTCTTAATGGGGTTGAGATCTGGAGATTGTGGGGGCACCTAAGCAAAGTAAACTCGCCGACATGGTCCTGAAACCAATCCTGTAATACAGCACTATGGCAGGACGCATTATCTTGTTGAAAGTAGCCATCGCCATTGGGATAAACCATCAACATGACAGGATGTATTTGGTCCGCAACGATGTTTAGATATGATGTGCCACTCAGACGTTGATCAACACGAATTAAAGGGCCCAAAGCATGCCAAGAAAACATTCCCCAAACTATAACGTTGCCTCTACCAGCATGAAGGGTTGTAGCAATGCATTTGCGGTCCATGCTTTAGTGCTGTTTCCGCCAAATTCTCACTCGGCCATCGGCATGGTCCAACTGAAAACGTGATTCATCGGACAACATAATTTGTTTTCCAATTATCGACTGTCCAATCCTTGTGCTCCTGTGCGAACTGGAGACATTTTCTCTTGTTAACTGCAGACAGCAAAGGTGTTCGAACAGGCCTTCGGCTGCCATATCCCATCCGATGCAGTGTACGGCGAACAGTGCGTGCAGAGATCATTTGAGGGGATCTTTGATTAAGATAGTCTGTAATTTTCTGCACTATTGTCCTTTTGTTGTCTGTTACCAGTCTGTACAATCCGTTTCGCCCGAGCAGTCACTAGTCGATGACGATCACGCGTTGCACGTAGAGACCCAGTTTTTTCGCTGACAATCCAGTCTTTAAACACTTTAACAACAGCTGCTCTGGAACATTTCACGAATGCGGAGCTTTCGGTGATATTCGCTCCATGGCTTCGAGCTCCTACAATCATCCCACGTTTAAAGTTCGTCAAATCGCATTTTTTACTCATCTCGTCACCCGAAAAATCACTTTACTACTGTCGCAAGCACTAAGCTTTCCCTTTTTATACTAGCCTCGCCCTCTGGCGGCAACAGCGTGCAGCCATAGCTCATTTGCTTAAAACTGTCAGGTGGTCATAGTAAAGTGGCCACTCAGTGTATATAACAACACTTAACCCGTCGCCTACAAGTAAACCAAACTTCAAAATAACGCAACCTCCACAATTACAACATCACACCACCATCTCCATTCCTTTGGCTGCTGCTTTAACATTATATCTCTTCCAGTTCTTATAGATCACCTGCATACGTCATGACTTCAGAAGCGTTGCCAACCTCATTCCGCGAGAAAGAAGATATAACGTTAAGGTTGAAAAACGCTAAAAGAGAATGAACTCAAATTTACATAGAAAAAGTGACTAAAATGAAAGTTAAATTAGAGTGTACGTCTCAACCTTCTCTATCTCGAAGAACGATAATTATGGTTAATGATGAATGAAACCAGACAAAAAATCAGACGTGTTAATCTTTCTATTCTGCAGTTAGGTTATCTGGGCTCAATTCCCAACATACCAAATGTTTCTTGTCAGTTCAAGAACTCACTCAAGAAGATGAATTTCGGTGTCGCATTAGATCTCCTAAATATTTACATGCCATGCTTAAGAGAAATATTAATCTCTACAATATCCGTACGACTCCAAACAATACAACATCGGAATGGCCAAACGTTCGTTTAAAATTAGAATAAACGAGCATGAGAGTGACAGAAATGACGGTAAAATAATCACTGCCATGTCCGGAGAAGTAAAGTTCAAGTCCGCTGCTTCTATGTGGAATGACAAAGTAATTATCTCCCCACTGCATCCCTAAATCTACGGCCGTTTGAGAAACCTTGGAGATCACTACCAACAGTGAGCCTTGAAAATATAGCATCTTTCTAAAGGTGCCACGAATATGGAACCAGTTTTTCACAATGTTTTTTTTCTTCCAACATACCGCGTGCCCAACGCCTCGTGTGCTTGAATGAAAATTACATTCGCATCTGTTCGTTTATTGTCTAGTCACGCTTAAATCGTTGAAAGCTGTATTATTCAAAATAGTATAACTATATTAGTGATCCAAATTTCTTGGCGCAGAATAGAAATCAAAGTTTCCAAGCTTTCGCGCACGTCAACTAGATGGCTTTTCCAAGGAAGGTAGATAGCAAACTGAATAATAGAACACTTCAACGATTTGAACGCGGTGACTTGACTAGATAATAAATGGATAGATGCGAATGTAATTGATAACAAGGAACAGTACACCAATTATGTTGAAAATAGTAGCATTACTAGTGATCCGATTTGTTGGTGTATAAATATATACATAAGCGTTTACAAGCTTTCGCACATCAACCAGATGGCTTTTTCAAGGAAGTTAGAAAGAAACTGCCTAATTCTGTAATTATTCATTCACAGAAACGAGGCGTCATGTGGGTTGGGCGCGTGGTACCACGGGAGAAAACGCAGCATTATTTGACAAACTGGTTCCACCCTCGTGGCAATTCCAAAGAGACGCTATCATTGCAAGCCTCACTGTTGGTAATGATCTCTAAGACCGCGAATGGCAGTAGATTTAGACGTGGAGTAGGAAGCTAAATTTCTTTATGTCATCCCACATAGGATCAGCGGACTTGATCTTGACTTCTCTGGATAGGGCAGTGGTTACTTTTCTGTCCCTTGTGTCTTTTTTATGTTCGCTGAGTCGAATTCTAAACGAACGCTTAGTCATTCCGATGTAGTATCTCTTGAAACTGTCTGGATATTGTAGTGGGATGACATAAAGATCTGCTTCACTGTGAAGAGGGGGCATGCCAATATTTCTCGTAAGCATGGTATATAAATATGCCAGAGACCTTATGCCGACACCGAAGCATATCCTCCTCAGCGCGTTCTTGAGTTGGTTGGGTCCCACGGTCACACGTGTCCAACAGAGATGATGCCTCGTTTCTGTGAAGGAATAATCCCATTCTCATCTATTCATTTATTGTCCAGTCACGTCACTGCATTCAAATTGTTGGTGTTCTATTACACAGTTTGCTGTCAACCTTCCTTGAAAAAACCTATTTGGTTGATGTGCTAAAGCTTGGAAACCTTGATTTCTCTTCTACGTCAAGAAATTCGGATCACTAGTACAGTTACACTTTTTTCAGCATAGTTGGTGTACGGTTCCTGTTTACTCTATTATTCATTTTGCTGCCTATCTTCCATGAAAAGGCCATCTGGTTGACTCGCGGAAACTTCGGAATGCTGATTTCTATTTTTACACCAATAAATTCGGATTACTAATATAGATTTACTATTTTAAATTATGCTTACATTTATTTTTCAAGCAGAAGTATGTAGACCTGAACTAGCTCAAGAAGAAGAAGAAGTGCCTTTCAGTCTTTTCTGAACACTTTATCTCTGAAAGCTTTTGTCATTTATTTACAAAGAACCGAGGTGCGGTGTGAAACATAAAAATACTACTAAAATACTTCCAATCCATTGGGCTTTCTGAACATTGGGATCAAATTTCGATCATTTCCGTACTTCCTGTTTTCTGCGAGCAGTCGTCACTTCGAAAACATCTCCGCTTCTATTTTGAACATGAGTGTTCCCCATTAGAAATGAAATTTCCTTTTCTTACAACCATTAAATGTATGTCTCAACTACTGCCTGCAGGAAACGGATTTTCGCTATTTTTAGACTCACATTTCTTTCGCTTCCATTAAAATAACGCGAATTTCCGAAATATTTTTCTTTTTTCCCTTTCACATCACAATGGATTTGGAACTGAATGCCCCACGGATGATTATTGAATCTCAGTGGAACAAAGTTTAACAAGGTTTTCTTGATCCGATTCTATGTAAGATTAATGCCTTCTTTTTAACAAAGGAAATAGTATTTAAAATCGAGATTACCAGTCAGTTTATTTGCTTTATTACATGATACAATCGGAAATAACTGGAAATAAAAGCGAACCCTGGAAATAACTGGAAATAAATTTAATCTTACGGCACTGGCTCTCTCACTTGCCTGGAATCAGTGGTCCCAAATTCGGGAAGAGCGACTGCTTTTATAACCACTGAGATGCTCGTGGTAGTCGATGACTCTCTCCAAAAACTGCTGCCAGCCTATTCTGCCTTTTGATTAACTGAAGAACGCTTTGAAATTTTCCTTTGTGTTGAAATATTCAACATAAAGGAAAATTACGGCCTAGCGTAAATTTCCTTTATGCATCGTCTCCCTGTATGAAGTTACACAAGTAGGTTGTTGCTAAGATCAGATTGTTTGATAAATAAACAACCTGACTAGTAATTACACTACACGCAATAATTCATCCAGCGCGGCCTACGTCTTCCAACTGAATGATTTCGATTGCGTCTGTGTAGTTTCGTTATAGTGCATGGACAAACTTCATTTCAGTTTCGATGCGAAAAGTTCGTTTTCGTTCCAATGTTTTGTAACCAGGCTAAGTTTTGTATCAAGGCTATGCTTTGTAATCCCCCTTACTTCCCGTATATTTCATACACTATGTGGGCAAAAGTGATTGGGCACTGAAAGTAAATAGAAAAACAGTATTGTATTATCATCAGTAGCGGGTAGGTCCCCCATTTGCAGATATTACATCAGCCACCCGTCGAGGTAAATTGTCTAAAAGTCCATGGAGTACGGAGAGTGGGATATTTATCCATTTCGCCTTGAGGACATCGACCAACTCTGTTAGTGAAGAAGGTCGTGTTCGTCTAGCCCTCCTCCGTCGTTCAAGTTCATACCATGTGTGTTCAGTGCGATTGAGGTACGGGCTCTGAGCAGTCCAGTCCATGCGCGAGACTTAAGTTTTCTCTTACCACTTCATTGGAGCCCTGGAAACATGTCATTGCCGTCCTGGAAGAAACAATCATAGTGTCCATAGAACTTTCGCAACGTTGGAAGCATTGAGTTATCCACAATATCTCTATACAGCACAGAGTTCATTTTGCCATGAATAAAACAACCGGTGGATTTACACCGTAGCAGCAAAACAGCCTCATACCATAACTCCACCACCTCCGTGCTTCACAGTCGAGACGTTCTCCATGCAACCGCTAAACCCAGACACGTCCACCCAATCGGAATACATAGTCGAGACGTCCATCCCATCGAAATACTCAGTCGAAACGTCCATCCAGTCGTTCTTCACAGTTGACACATTCTCCGTGCAACCGCTAAACCCAGACACGTCCATCCAATCGTAATACACAGTCGAGACGTCCATCCAGTCGGAATACACAGTCGAGACGTACATCCGATCGTGCTTCACAGTCGAGACGTTCTCCGTGAAACCGCTAAACCCAGACACGTCAATCCAATCGTGCTTCACAGTCGAGACGTCAATCCAATCGTGCTTCACAGTCGAGACGTCAATCCAATCGTGCTTCACAGTCGAGACGTTTTCCGTGCAACCGCTACACCCAGACACGTCCATCCAATCGGAATACACAGTCGAGACGTTCTACGTGCAACCGCTAAGCCCAGACACGTCCATCCAATCGGAATACAAAGTCCAGACGTCTATCCAATCGTGCTTCACAGTCGAGACGTTCTCCGTGCAACAGCTAAACCCAGACACGTCCATCCAATCGGAATACCCAGTCCAGACGTCCATCTAATCGTGCTTCACAGTCGAGACGTTCTCCGTGGAACCTCTAAACCCAGATACGTCCATCCAATCATAATACACAGTCGAGATATTCTCCGTGCAACCTCTAAACCCAGACACGTCCATCCAATCGGAATACACAGTCGAGACGTCCATCCAATCGTGGACGTTCTCCGCGCAACCGCTAAACCTAGACACCTCCATCCAATCGGAATACACAGTCCAGACGTCCATCCAATCGTGCTTCACAGTCGAGACGTTCTCCATGCAACCGCTAAACCCAGACACGTACATCCAATCGGAATAATGTGGAGAAGGATTCGTCGCTCCATAGCATCTGCCGCCATTGCTCTAGTGTCCAATTTTTGTGCTGTTGAAACCATCATAGCCGTGTGGCTTTATTTTTCTTTGTGATGAGAGGTAAATGGGTGGCTGCTCGGATATGATACTCGAGTGAATGGGCTTCTCTTCAAATTGTCTTTGTAGAAACCAAAACATCTGGGGCCATCTGGAACTTATGTGCTTCGTCGTGCATTGATCAGGACCTGGTTTTCCTGATCTCCCTTTGCAGCACTTTCCAGTCCCTGGGTTGCAGTTCAATGGGTCTACTAGGGCGAGGTGAATCCCTGCAATGTCTTGTTTTCTTCCATTTGTTGACGACAAAGGCCACAGTCAATTTAACGACCTGTCTTACAACAGCAATGATTCGTATGCCCATACCTCCAATTGAGCAGCCTATTATAGCGCTCTTTTCAAACTCGGAGAAGCTCTCTCCTGCTTGCCATTTTATCAGCGACTGATCTGAGCGTACTCCCATTTCTCTTTTTATACCTTATGGATCACGTATCTGCTACGGGAGCACACCATTGCGCCTGTGTGGGTGTGAAATCACTTTTGTCCGCATAGAGCATATTTGCACAACACGCAGCCCGCCAAATTATTTCGAGGGTCCCACGGAAAACGTATTGTAGAGAATGTCAAGGAAAGTAAAGATGTAACGAGTGCTTTGTCAGTGCCCCGCTTAACCCGTCATGTAACTTGGCGGGTTTGCCACGTGACCCGCGGCAACCAACCATCGTCAGTCTGTCTCTAGCCTGAGAGGAGCGAGAGTCGCATCTTTTCGCTGTGTTTTCGGTCGTTACTGACGTTGAACAGGGACAAAGTGAGTGCAGCCACGCGCCCTGACTCCCACTATGAGATGAGCGACAACAACGCGAGGGTCAAGGAAAGGATTTTCTTTGTATGCGAGTACATGCTGTGGAGACATTTGGGTTCTAACATTGAAGTTCTTGGGGTGACTTTGTAAAATGGATGATGAAAAGAAACGGAACTTTGAATGACAACAGTGTGTTTCATCCGGGGTGGACAAATAGATGTACTTGTTTGCTTACACGAGAGAAAAAATATTGGGCCTTGTTTGCTGAGAAGTAATAGCCGTTCGAAAGGAATACAATCTTCGTCGCCATTTCGAATCAAAGCATCCTGGCTTAAGCAAATTGGACACCAATGAAAAACAAATTACAGCGTCCAAATTGTTGGAAAATCTCAGTGGGGAACAACGGTTTCTCAAGAAAGTAAACTCAGAAAGTGAGGCAGCTCATAAGGTTAGTTTTCAGATTTCTAAAGAATTTGCTGCTGTTAGGAAGTCTTTTACTGAAGGTGACTTCATTAAGAAGCGTTTGCTGATTGCAGTTTCTGGATTACGTCCCGATAAAAAAGTGTTTTTGAGAGTATAAGTTTGTCCCGTATGACCGTGCAGCGAAGAGTAGCTAATATATCCAATCACCTTAACGATCAGTTAAATCAGAAGGCAAATAAATTCAGGTATTAATCTTTAGCGATGGGCGAGAGCACTGATTTGACAGATACTGCTCAACTTTTAATTTTCGTTCGAGATGTTGATGATGATTTTGAAGTAACCGAGGAACTGGCTGGTTTATATTCCATGCTAGGTCAAACTAGTGGAAAAGAAATCGCAAATCAAGTGAACAAGTGTGTAACTGAAAAGTTAGGCATAACGTTTGAAAACTTAGTGGCCATTTGCACTGATGGCGCTCCATCTATGTGCGGGAAAAACCTTAGTGAAGTAACTCTTGTTGGAGAATTTGCTGGCAAAAAAAAAAAAAGAAAATAACTAAGTATCATTGCATTGTACATCGGCAAGTGTTATGCAGCAAAGTTTTAAAGTTTTAAATTTCGACCATGTAATGTCAGCTGTACTATCTATTGTAAACTATATTCGTTCAAGAGGACTATAACGTAGAAGTCTTGTCGTACTTCTACGTTAATTTAAAACATCACCGTACGAAGGAATAGTTCCTAAATTAAACCTTAACGGCCAGACGAAACATGTAAACAACAGAAGTCAAACTTACGGAAAAGATGCTTTATTCAGGATGTAGTACTTCCATAACAAATCAAAACATCACATAGTACTTCGCATTAAACTCTCCACACAACACACAGCTCTTAACACAACGCTCTACAACACAACGCTCAACTTGCAACACTTCTCCAAGCAACGCTCTCTTTAACAACGCTCCCTTGCAACAGTTTAGTCGTCGTTTTTATCTCTCGTTCTTATCTTATATCAGGCATAAGTCACGTGCATTCAACCTCAATTGTGTTGCCAAAAGTATTCGTTTGACAGAAAAGATATCACGTTGAGAGTGAAATATAACTGAGAATAAACTCAAGATTTACATAAGGAAAGAAACTAAAAAGGAAAGTTAATTTAGAATATACGTCACAGGACTTAAATATAGGTCATCTCGAGTATTTCTTGAAGAGGTTGGTGCCACCTGCAACGATGTACTCTATCACACAGAAGTTCTTTGGTTGAGCCGTGAAAGAGTGTTGCAACGTTTTGTTGCTCTCAAGGAAGAAATCGTTCAATTCTTAGACAATGACCCGAAAAAGTTTCCAGAGCTGCGCAATGAAGTTTGGAATAATGACCTGTATTTTTTATGTGACATCACCGGTCATCTAAATGAATTGAATGTACAGCTTTAAGGAAAAAGTCAACTTATTTTTCAAAAGCCAACAGTCAAAAGGAGAAATGCGCCATTTTACTACGTGTATGAAACATAGTCCGTTGTGTAAGCATGCCGAGTTAGGAGAAAAATACTCAAACCACATTGAACTTTTGATACAGGAGTTTGACAGAAGATTGACACTATCCAAAGAAGACAACATTAAATATAAGTTAATTGAAGATCATTTTTTTTGTTGATTCACAGGAACTACCCGCGCATTTACAGCTAGAGGTTATTGAACTTCAGTGCTCAACAGTTTATCGAAATAAACACAGAGAAACCAGCCATCAAGACTTCTACAAGAGTTTGGACAAGGGAAAGTTTAAAAATCTGCGAGATGGCGCTTTACAGGTTTTCAGCATACTTGGGAGTACCTACATATGAGAACAAACCTTCCCCATTATGAATTTGAATAAAAACAAGCAACGATGAACGCTAACTGATGAACACTTGGAAGATATTTTGAAAACGTCGATTTCAAACATAATTCCGGAGTACGATAAACTGATTGCTGACAAGAAGTAAATTAAATGTAAACAGTAAGAAAACCTGAAAATGTACGATTAAAACTTGTACCGCTTAGCAAAATAATTTTTTAACATTAATGTGATTTCATGATAAATGCAAATCTTAAGTAATAGGTGTAATTAATTGATAATAATTGAAATTTCCTTTTTAATAATTGATATTAATTGAAATTTCCTTTTTCATAATTGATATTAATTGAAATTTCCTTTTTAATGATTGATATTAATTGAAATTTTCTTTTTAATAATTCATATTAATTGAAATTTCCTTTTTCATAATTGATATTAATTGAAATTTCCTTTTTAATAATTGATATTAATTGAAATTTCCTTTTTAATAATTGATATTAATTGAAATTTCCCAGTTTAATCATTAATTATAGTACGTATAATTAAAAAGGTATAGCATAATTAAAGTAAAGGTATACTTATTATACCTTTACTAATTTTTACTTGGAAAGTGAGCCGCTGGAAACATCTCTGGGACCCAAAGAAGTTTAACCTATTTCAATTTTGGTTCCTATCTACTGCCAAGTTGTGCATGTCTGACATAGCGTATCACCGCGCTTGTCTTGATATGATAATTGCTATAAGGCTTAATTCCTGTGAAATCAGCAGGTTTTCCGTTGGGATTCCGTAAGAAAGTGATAAAGGCCATCACCTTGCCAGCTGATGGGGCAACACGGAACTCTTTGAGAGGCAGCGAAGATGAATGTTTTTTACGTTATACAGTGAAACCTATCTAAGACGGAATTCAAGGGACGAACTATTTTCCATTTTAGACAGGTCTCCCTTTTATAGTGGTGCATCCATGGAAGCCAGATGAATGTTTTTTACGTTATACAGTGAAACCTATCTAAGACGGAATTCAAGGGACGAACAATTTTCCATTTTAGACAGGTCTCCCTTTTATAGTGGTGCATCCATGGAAGCCAAATGAATGTTTTTTACGTTATACAGTGAAACCTATCTAAGACGGAATTCAAGGGACGAACTATTTTCCATTTTAGACAGGTCTCCCTTTTATAGTGGTGCATCCATGGAAGCCAGATGAATGTTTTTTACGTTATACAGTGAAACCTATCTAAGACGGAATTCAAGGGACGAACTATTTTCCATTTTAGACAGGTCTCCCTTTTATAGTGGTGCATCCATGGAAGCCAGATGAATGTTTTTTACGTTATACATTGAAACCTATCTAAGACGGAATTCAAGGGACGCACTATTTTCCATTTTAGACAGGTCTCTTTTTTATAGTGGTGCATCCATTAAACGAGATGAATGTTTTTTACATTATACCGTGAAACCTGTCTAAGACGGAATCCAAGGGACGAACTATTTTCTTCCGTTTTAGACAGGTTTCCATCTTACACAAGGGCATCCATAGAAACCATTCAAATGTAAACATTTGAATTTTTGTCATGCTAATAACAGGTTCTATACAAATAGTGATTACATAAGAGAATGTATTGTTCGTAGTACCTTAAGCAACTAAAAATCACAAACTTCTAGTATTTTTTAAAAAACTCTAACATTAATTTCTGTATATATTATGTGCATCTTGAAGTAAGGAACACATACAGCTACGAGGTTAAGTGAATCCTGCTAAAAACGTGTATCATCTTTCTATATTCTGTGGCTCACGTTCAAGTTAGATACAGCCCAGGGTGGTGCGTAAAATGTAAAAACTACTATATGCAATTCAATTTTCCAAAAAATATACTACTTACATAAAGTGCTTCTTCACTGTCATCCACCAAACACCCCGAGTCCCAATGTAAGAATTGTTGTCAGTAATCCAACGAAAGCTGGTTTTTAAGCCTTCCACTACCAGTCTTGTGACGAAGCCAGCAGTAACTTCTAAGCACTGTGAAGCAAAGTTCCTTACTATAAACCTGTTATGTCCTTCTCTTGTCACAAATTTAGTTCTTGAGGGTTAGAACTTGCATCATCAAGTCAGCAGTGGTACCTGTTTATAATTTCGGTTCAGTGGGGACGTGGGGTTAAAGTTGTCAACTGACATAAGTATCCTTGATGTGAAATATAAACTTAACGAGGAAGTATAATTGTGACGTACCTGCCAGCAGGACGCACACGACATAAAGGCAGATAGTAGTCAGAACAAACGTCCGCGTAGCTCAATTGGTAGAGCGACTTATTCCGGAATGAGGGGATCCGGGTTCGAATCCTGGCGTGGACAGAAATGACGGAGAAATTTACTTCGTTATAATGGCGCCCGAACTATCCGGATGACCCGGCCGTTCAAAATCTCGCAATGGTGTGATGTTATTTCCACACCGCGAGACAGGAAAAATCAGAGAATCCCTTCTCCAGCGCTTTGAAAAATAAATGTGTGTGACGTTGCATTCCACACACCAGATTGACTGGGAGCTCTCAAGTGCACGTTCTACAGCGGATGGCTGCCTGCAACGATTCATGGTCACGGCTGACCCGTGGGCCATGCCCCCGGCCCTCTTTCGGGGGGGAGATGTGACGTACCTGCCAGCAGGACGCACACGACATAAAGGCAGATAGTAGTCAGAACAAACGCCCGCGTAGCTCAATTGGTAGAGCGACTTATTTCGGAATTAGGGGATCCGGGTTCGAATCCTGGCGTGGACAGAAATGACGGAGAAATTTACTTCGTTATATAATACACAAGTTGAATATAAAGTCTCTATGTACACCACATACATCCACCACGCACTGCTTTGCACCATGGACCCATATTTCGTGGTGTATCTGGTCTAGCAGTAATCCAATGTAAGTTCGTTTATAGGCCTATCATTTCCAGTCTTGTGTCTAAGCCAACTGTAACTTGTAGGGCACTGTGAAGGTAAATTTCTTTACTATGAGTTATTATGTCCTTCTACTGTAACAAATATAATTCTTGAGGGCCGGAACTTGTATCATTAAGTCAGCAGCAGTGATAGTTTACAAGTTGTCAATTGACAAAGCATAAGTATCCTTGATGCGAAATACAAACTGAACAAGAAAGCGTAATACAAATGTTAAAATAAAGTCTCTATGTACAATATATACAGTGAAGAGCAATTGAATTACAGACAGCTGGCGTTATGCAAATGTGGCGCTGTGGGCGGCCCTGTAAACGGAAACGACATGACGTATGCAGCGATCCGACAATATAAGGAGTGATGCGACGGGAATCAGTAAGAGTCGGACTCAGTACGGGTAAGACGAAGGATCTAAGCGTATTTGATTGTGAACAAATTGTCGGAGTCCGACTAATGGGTCACTCCATCTCGGAAGTCGTGCAGGCACTGGGATTTTTACGAGCCACTGTGTCAAGGGTGCACCGTGTGTACATCGAATCCGGTAGAACCATCCCATGCTAGGGTCAACTGCCGTGGACAACAGCGTGTGGATGAGCGGGGTCATCGTCCGCTAGCTCTCATTGTAATAGCGGATAGACGGGCCACAGTACAAGAAATCACTCGGAAATTTAACGCTGGTGCACAAAAACGTGTAAGCAGCCACACCATCCAGAACCATCTCCTCGCTATAGGGTACAAAAGCCATCGTCCCACGAGGGTATAACTGCTGACCGCACATCCCAGGGTGCAAAAATTAGCATGGGCGCGGGAACATCTCCACTGGACCCTGGACACGTGGAAAAATGTTGCCTGGACTGATGAGTCGAGATTCACGTTGGCACATGCGGATGGCAATATACAAGTACGGCCCAAACCACATGAAGCGATGGATCCTTCTTGCCAGCAGGGCACTCTTCAAGCTGGTGGGTGTGGCATTCTCGTCTGGGGACTGTTTACGTGGACTGAAATGGGACCCCTGGTACGTGTGACATCGTCCCTCACAGGTCAACGATACCGGGACATCCTGGAAGACCATTTGCTCCCGTTTGTGCGTCTTCAACATCCCACTGGGGACCTCATCCTGCAACAAGACAATGCACCGTGCCAGCGCTCCTGAATTGTATCCGAATGATTGGATGAACACTCCACCGACGTAACCTCGCTTCCTTGGCCAGCTAGGTCAACTGACCTCAATCGCATCGAGCACATCTGGGATGCCATCGAGAGAGATGTTCGAGGCTCTGACCCCCCTCCATCAAATCTCCGTGAACTGTGGGAGCTTGTTCAGGAGTCGTGGATCCGTATGGCTACCCAACGCTTCCGGTGTCTTGTCGAGTTCATTCCGAGACGAATCGCCGCCGTCATCAGGGCGAAAGGTGGTGCTACACGTTACTAGACAAGTATCTCTAATTCATTTGTTCTTCAATGTACATCCACCACGAGCTGCCATCCACCATATACCCATATCTCATGGTGTATCCGAACGCGCCTTTCAACAGGTTTATCCCTGGCGTTTTCAACGGCAATGTTCATCTCTTGTCCAAGTCCAATTCACTGAAAATCATGTGCCCTAGTGCGCATGGGACTCTATGTAACTTTGTCTTCAATGCCATCTAGTGTTGAACCAAGTTGTTCTGATATTCGTCCGTGCTTATTTTTATTTTTTATTTTATTTTCTGTTTTAATAAGGTGCCTTCATGCGTACAGTTGTTTTGTATGGTCTTGTGTTATGTATGATAACTGCTTCTGCAATCTGAGTGGTGTTTACTCATTACCAATTAAGGATGATCGAAATAAGATAGTTAGCCAATATATTGATAGCACAAAACGTAAAATTAAGACAAAAATCAATGAACATAACAACAATTGGAATAAAAAGGAAAACGAAACAGCACTCGTCAGGGCCGGCCTGGGTCACCTTGGAGGGCGGTGGACCAACTATCTAGAGGGCGCCAGACCCTCTCAAACCAACCAACCCAGACCCACTCATTTTGGCCTTAGCCACACAGCCGCACCCACGGAGGGGCCTAAAGCCACCCTCAGATGCTTAAAAATGAACAGAATTGAGTGAAATCCATTGTTGTTATGCATATAATTTGCAGGTACATTACAAATAAAACTGCAGCCACTTTACAAAACACAAATGATACACAATGATGATTGAGAAAGACACAAAGATGACTGACAGACTACTGCTAGATTATGGCCCTCCTTTTTAAAAGCAAGAAGCCGCCTCGTTTCAGAGCTGCCCTCACACAACCTGTTTATGGTAACTTCGCTATCGATTGAGTTAAGAACATTCTTCTCAGTGGCCATCATGACAAAAGCTTCTTGTTTATCAGTTAATCGTGCCCGAAGACGAGTTTTAATTATTTTAAGTTTCGGAAACACTCTCTCGCATGAGACTTGAATAAGAGCTATTGTAAGCAGGTATTTGTAAACTTTAAATAATTCCGTATATGGGAGAGAATACATATTGTACTCTATCAACACTTTAAACACGAACTTGATACAAGAGTTACACTCCTTCACATCAGTTCATTTAACAGATTCATCCCCATTCTCTTCTTTGTCATCATCATCGTCATCATCAGTCTTACCCAAACTTTTTTCTAACTCATATATCCTAGCGTAATCTTGAACAGTAGATCGATTACTAATCTGAGGCCACATCCCTGCAAATCAGAGTAATTCTTTTAGGTCCCCCTTATCAACTGAAGGAATAATTTCACAGATTCTGTCTAAGGCATTTAGTGGTAGTGATTCGTACTCGGTAAACCTTTTGGGATCAAACCAAGAAAGATTCAAGTATAGGGACTTATGGTAGATAAATCTGTTGTCCATTGTTTGAATTATCTTGTCTAATACATGATAGAACACTGAAATGCGAAAAGTATCTTCAGAAGTTGAATCAGCATTTTCATGTCTTGCAGTCTCTCCTGGCATTTTCTTTATAGTTTTTACTCTTTTCTTCTTTAGTTCAGTTTTTATTTCCATGTTTTCAAGAGAGCTATCATTCTCGGATCTTTCTTCTAGCATACTAGACATTTTTGTTACAAATATATTTGCAGCATTCAAAGTGGTGGCAAACAGTTCTGGAACACATTTTAACTTTGACGAAGAACACTATTAACCTCCATGCTTGAACATAATTAAGGTTCTTTGTCTGTAAGTAATCTGATAGAAGAGTTGTCACTTTGAAAATGTGGAGAAACATCATCGCTACCAAAATTGTTTCAAATGATAAAAACTTCTCTAAAATGGCTATAACGTAGATGTCTTTTCGTACTTCTACGTTATTTTAAAATAACGTAGAAGTACGCTGAAATAGGACCTAAATTAAACCTTAACGGCCAGACGAAACATGTAAACAACAGAAGTCAAACTTACGGAAAAGATGCTTTATTCAGAAATGCTTTTCTCCAACACATCGTAACATAACATAACACTTCGCATTAAACGCTCCACACAGCTTCACACAGCTGTTTTCTCGTAGTTTATATCTCTGGTTCTTATCATAACAACAGGCATGCGTCACGTTCATTCAACTTCAATTATGTTGTCAACAGCATTCATTTGAGAGAAAAGATATCACGTTAAGTGTGAAATATAACTGAGAATAAACTCAAGATTTACATAGGGAAAGAAACTGAAAAGGAAGGTTAATTTAGAATATACGTCACATAGCCAATGCACCATTTTCGACTTTAGGATTAAAGTCTTCAGTATTAGAATTTTTGAACAATATAGTTTTTATCATTTGAAACAATTTTGGTCGCGATGATGTTTCTCCAGATTCTAAATACACAACTTTAGGTAGTTTGAATTGAGTTTCGGATAGTTGAACTTCAACCCAGTCATCCATCCTTCCAAAGATTTTTACTGTGGCGTCACTTCTGCTTCGCCATCTTGTAATTCCAAAAGCTTCTAAGTTAAAATAAGGCCTTTGTTCCAGGAACAGTTGCAGTCGTTTTAAGGATTCCTTCAAAAACACTTTTGCCTCTTGAAGTAAATTAAAGAAAGATATAGTACTTGAAAGACACTGGGCAGGCAGTATCAGATAGTACTAAGTTAAGCACATGAGCATAACACAAAGTATAAATATGATTAGGAACTTCTGCTGATAGCTTAGCTGCTAATCCATTGTACACTATCTACCAACAAGTAATTGGACACCCCTGCAATCGACGATATCTGCGGTCCTGATACACGTCACGGCCGCCGCCGTTAAATATCGTGTGGGAAACAACAACGCAACCAGTCGCATGCAAGATGCAACGCAGTTCGGAGCTCTCTGATTTCGAGAAAAGTGTAATCGTCGGGTATCACAGAAATGGCCGATCCATACGTGACATATCCAGCGAGTTGAAGTACCCACAATCGACAGTGGCCTACGTGATTGGCAAGTGGAAGATGAGAGGTGACTGTCGGAATGTGCCCCGACCCGGCAGACCCAAGAAACTGGGAGTTCGAGACCGACCGGTGCTGGCCAGAGAAATTCGGAAGAACCGCACCAAATCGATGGGCCACATCCACGAGGAGTGTCAACAGGCATCGGGAAGTGTTCTTTTGATGAATACCATCGGTAAGGAAGCCCATCTGTTCGGTTATCATGAACGTGCTGCCGCCTACAAGCCTTTGATTACCAAGTCCAATAGCGCTGCTCGGCTAACGTGGTGCAAAGAACGTCGACAGTGGACCGTTGAACAGTGGAAACAGGTTCTCTGGAGCGACGAATCAAGGTACACCCCTACCGTTCGAATGGCAGGGTCTGGGTTTGGCATCTGCCAGGAGAACGCCTCCTGCCGGAATGTATTGTGCCAACTGTAAAGTTCGGCGGCGGTGGAATTATGCTATGGGGGTGTTTCTGCTGGTATGGCACGGGACCCTTGGTCGCAATTCCTGGTAGACTCAACGCCGAAACCTACTGCACCGTTTTGGATGACCATGCGCTTCCTACGTTGTGGCAGTTTTACGGGGTGGACCCATGTTACTTTCAGGATGACAATGCCACCTGTCATATTGCGAGGTCCACAGGTATGGTGACAATGGGGTTAATCGAATGGGCTGGCCTGCGCACAGCCCGGACCTTAACCCTATCGAGCACCTCTGGGACGAGTTGGAGCGTCGACGTAAGGGGTGCCCCCACCGTCCAAAATCGGTGAAGGAACTGACCTGTCTTTTCCAAACCGAGTGGAAGAACATACCGCTAACCGTCGTACAATGCCTGGTTGAGAATATGCCCCGGAGGGTCGCAGCTGTAATCGCTGCTCGTGAAGGCTCCGCTAACTATTGAAGGTAAATAAACTTCGTTTTCCTTTGCTATCACAGGTGTCCAATTACTTGTTGGTAGATAGTGTATTTCCCACTCATATTTGTGGCACCATTAAAGGAATTCGCCACACAGTGCTCTATAGGAATTTGAAGTTCACCCAACACATCTTTTAAGGTATTGAATAAATCCTGTACAGATGTTGAAAAAACACATTTCAATGCAAGGAGTCCTTCAAAAACTCCATGATCTATAGCGTACCGAAATACAACTGCACATTGGCCTTTGTAGGAAATATCTATTGTAGTGTCCATCATAACTGAAAACTTAACAGCCTTCCTCATTTCTTCAGCAATATGTCTTTTCATCTCATCTAAGGTAATGTTGATAATTTTTATTACAGTACTCTTACACAAGAATGTCACCAAAGTGCCTCTTCTTCCTGCTTTCTCATTTTCTTTCCTTCTTTTCTCTTGCTGTGCACGAATATTAACCACTGATCAATAACGTTGTTGAAGTATTTTTCAAGTGTTGTAACATACGTATTTCTTTAATAAAATAATTAACTCAAGAAAATTTCCTTGCTTTATATTTTCATTGTCAAGTGTGTATGCCGATTCTAGAGAGCCTCGGTAAGGAAGCCCTTGTTTGCCTATTAACTTAATCACATATACTACTATTTCAGTTTTTTTTTCGATTAGGGGTTTAGCAACCATCGTGAGCAACTCAATGGGCTATAAGCAGTCGCCCGTCCCTAATTTAGGACCACCGACTCCAGGGAAGGGATAAAGCCAGTGCCTTTAGACAAACACAACATCCAAGCCTCATCGGGATTCGAACCCGGACATTCCATCGAAAGGACATTTCATCGAAAAGTTCATTGCGCCGAAGGATTACTTTACCTAAAAATTCATTATATCAAAAGATAATTTCACCGAATGGTCAGTTTATCGAAAACTTAAAATTTTTGTTGTTAGAGATCTGTTGGAGTGTGGTGCGGGTTTTTGAAAAACTGGCCACCTAAAGATTATCGGATTGTATAAAAAATGCTCTTATTTTCTATGAAACACCTCCCCATCAGTAGGTTTTTTGGAATATAACAATAATTATAAAGCTTAGATCTGTGCCCTTTTGTCAAATTTTAATCCGCCGAGCTCATATTCATAAGGGTTAACATAGCAAATTAAATAAATCATGTTCCACTTTTACTCAACCACAAAACATTAATATTTTGACCGTAGGCCTAGATACAGGCTATTTTAACAGATTTTGACCGTACTCATATTCATAAGCACTACATAAAATGTAAAGCAACTTTTTATGTAAACCTTATGAACATGAGCACGCACGGTTAAAATTTGCTAAAAAGGCCTAAACAGAGACCTGGGGCCCTAAAATTGATTCTTTTTGCCTGAAAAAATGTGCAACATTATTAATTTTACTTTTTATGTAAACCTTATGAACATGATTAAAATTTGCTAAAAAGGCCTAAGCTGAGGCCTATTGTCTTAAAAAAATTGTCTTAAAACTAAATCTTTGCGTTTTCTGTGACACGGAGAAATCAAAAGTGCAATTTGAGTATAATCCCCTAACATTTCGGTGGTCTGTCTGCCGAACTTTCACCATGCTTCAACAGATTCTGTAATGAAATCCAGAGTTTTCGATAAACTGACCTTTCGGTAAAATGACCTTTCAATCGAAATGAGCTTTTAGGTAAAAATGACCTTTCGGTGAAATGAACTTTTTGATCAGGTGATCTTTCGGTGAAACAATCTTTTCGGTGAAGTGATTTTCGGTCAAGTGACCCTTCGGTGAAGTAAACGTCGGGCAAATGAACCAGACCCACCATCAATTCATTGGATCCTCACGAAACATGTTCAAGTTGGTAAGACACATTCGCATACCTCTTGCTTATCTCATCGGGTTCAGGCACTCTTCATCTTCAAAGAATTCGTTGCATTGTTAAAAATTCTGTGGTAGAAAGAAATACGGGATTACGCCATATAATACAAATTTTGAAGATGACAATCCGATTTTTGGCGTAAATGTGACAAGGATGGTAAGTCAGATAATATCCGAAAACTTGAAAATTTTCATCGTCCTGGAGCGGGACTCTCGAACCCGCGTCTCCCAGAAAACGCCCGGGTATGCTAACCACTACACCACCCAGAACGACCAAGTTTCCGATCAATTTGAATTTAACCATCACAGGATTTGCTAGTTTCAAGTTTTCGGATATTATCTGACTTACCATCCTTGTCACATTTACGCCAAAAATCGGATTGTCATCTTCAAAATTTCTGTGGTAGGTTGTACCAAAAAGTGGCGTTACACCAGCTGTACCACTTTCTGAGAACAGATACACCATTATATGGTGCGAATAAAACAAGGTGAAACCTTGCACTATAATGTGGTGCATCCTTATATCATAATGTGATGCAAAGCTGCACATGATGTTGGATTTTGTTTGCACCATACAATGGTATATCTTTTATCAAAAAGTGGTGCAGCTGGTTCAACACTCATATATACAGGGAACATTTATTCGTGTGTATTGCATCTCGAGGTAATCCACGCAAATGACATTTTCCTCACAGGTAGTTTTAAAGGATTGTCGAGAACGGTCTGCGGCATCGCAAGATTCCCGGTCACGACGAAATTCCCCGTGACAATGGAAGACGCAGTACAATCATCTCCCAATATCTGCACCATAGAATAATGAACTTCCTGAGCAAATGCATCCACAGGTGGTTCCTTACGCAATAGTGCAGATATTGAGGGATAAGGCTCCTGCATGTTCCATAGCTGCCAAAAGTCACGAAATTCTCTGTGCTACTTGCGAAACCTTCCGCAGCCTTATTTCCCAATATCTGCACTATATCAAAGTGAACTTTCTGTGCGAATGTATCCATATGTGGTTCTTTATGCTATAGTACAGATATTGGGATAGGACTCCTGCATGTTCAACAATTGCCAAGTGGCACAGAGAATTTCATGACTCTTGACAACAATGGAACATGCAGCAGCCTAATCTCCCAATATCTGCATTATAATACTGTATAATGTACTTCTTGTGCGAATGCTCTCACAGGAGCTTCATTATGTGCTATGGTTAATAGACAGGTATTTTATCACCTCAGAAGTACCTCCATTTCGTAAAGCCTCCATTCACAAAATCACCAGAAATGAAAAGAACAAATGGATCTACAGTATGTCATTAAAAATTGGTACAATGGCGAGCAAGAATACGACCTTCCTTCAGAAAAAACACTGAATATTCATATTAATCGGAAGTAAGTTAGAATACGAACTATTTGTTCTTCCTCGTGGATTCGGAGCTGCCCTGGTCTTCAGGGGGAAAGATAGGCAAAGAAATATCATTAGTATGTGCTAAGAGAAAGGGGGAAGGAAGAGAAAAATTGGGGCTCCATTTGGACTTAAGCTTTCCTGACAAATATTGACTTTCATAACGTGTGCTTCATAAAAGTATAGGAGTAAAGTACTGAAATGTTTTCAATTTATGAGGAGAGTTCCGAAGCGCCGGCTTTCTTGGAGTTGTTTCTGCTTCATCTTGAGAAAATGAAATGCTTGAGATGTGACTGTCGTGTCTCATTCATAAATCGACGTGTCCTTACTTTCTAACCTTAAATCTCATAAAGATACTTTCTTTCCTTTTAAAAACGAAAAAATCCGAGTGTCGCAGCATTTATCGTTACTTCAGTTCTTTGAGCTTTCGATGAAAGTAGTGTATAGAGGAAAATTCCTGAAGGCGTAATAGTTGAATGGGTCGAAAGTTTACTCATACAATCATTTCCTCCTCGGGGATAAACTTGAATTCTCCTTGTGAAAAATATTTTCTATTCATCGTATAAATGATGGATGCCATTGAAGGTTCTTGGAACTGTTCTTTATGACATGGTAAACAGATAGATTATATCTTTTAAAGCAGCATTCACATTCTCTTTTAGAATTCGAAAAACTAGGGTGTTAGCAAACCCTTTTCTGAAGAGCAAACATTTCAGGGTAATAGCTAGCAGTGAACCCAAGCAATACTTTCCCTTAAATTCTGTATGGGAAAACACCTACAAGGTACTCAATTATTTATGAATGTTTGTTTTGTCGAAAATTAGTTTCTTTTATATGTATTTCATAACCAGAAGCGATTTTCTTTGGTATATATATTTCATTTGAATAAAAATGCTTGCTGTTTTGAAGAATTTCTGTAAAAACATCATGGGTCTTTATGTGAAGTCGTGAAGTTTTCGTGCTAAGTAAGTGAAGTCATAGAATAAGTCGTTTCTGGACGATTTTCAGGTAAAGCCAGTCTTTAATATTTTTAAAAGTGATGTTAAAAATAGATTAAAAACATTAAAAAGGACGAGATTTTTTGGTGACCGCGTCGGTCCTTCATCAGGCCATATACACGGCGCAATAGAAATGAAAAGTTGGGTGACTTAAGTACAGAATGAAGATGTCATGATACAAGTACATTACGCATGTCAAAGAATCAAATTTACATAAATTAGATCAACCAACTAAAGTTCTGAACAAATTGAAGTTATGGTTCCGATTTTAGAAGAAATTTTTAAGGAAGAGGAATGTAAACAGGTCTGTCGTCACACCTGTTCAGATACCACTTTGTTTTATTAAAGCATGGTTTAGACCTGAAAAACTTTGGTTATAAGAAGGAACGTAGTACTGTAAGCTATTTACATGGTGTTTTAAATTGATTTGTAAGTCGCGATGTCCTTATTCGCCATGTTAGTGAACACTGACTTCAGTTCACACAACGTTAAACTTTATACCAAATTAATCCCCGTTTCAATGAACGAGAACGTTTTCTTCAAATAACAGTTTTTCCTCTGTCCATTTCTTAAATATACTGGAACCCTGCAATAGGTGAAAATATATTCTCATTTGGAACATGAGAAAATACGAAGAAAGTATTAAGTTCATTTAATGAGAAGATTTGCGGGTCAAAAACACATAAAGCATTCACTTGTTGCGTTATTCCGCTGTGGAACGGAAGCGGTTCTAATCCTTACAAGCAAGCACCAAAAACGTGCGTCGTGTAATCGGGAAATTTCCAACGCGTGTGGAAGCTTCTAGCAAGAAGTGACTCCTGTCTGCTGCATGACGTTAGTCACTAGAATACCTATTTTCCGCAGCCGAGTCAGAGAACCGATTCGTGTTAGTTTGGCTCCTAAAGCGCAGAAGATTGACTGGAAGTATTTTTTCTTCTAAAGCATGTGCGCCGATGAAGTTCTTCGATACGATTGAAGTTTTTGTGTTTAGTGAAAATTATTTGTTCCTAAAATCAGCACTAATGACGACCGAACGAAATAGTCATGGAGTTTAATTAAAGGAGAGAAAATTAAAAATAATAAACTGAACCCCACTCACCGAAATAAACCTAGCAAAATCCCCGTAAAAATTTTATAAAAACTGAAACTAATAAATAATGCGTATTCAAGATAGGAGCTAGTGAAAACACTCTCTGCACCACAAAAATGAAATTTAATAGATCGGGAGGTCAGAAGTCTCCAAAAAATAAAAGTTGTGAAAGCCTAAAACGCCCTCGTCTGCTGCAAGAAAGAAGTTACTTTAGTTTGGCAAAAGCCGCATCTATTTCGTCTTCGTCTGAAGATGAGGAAGGGAATCTCATTCTCCTTTTTGGTGGGTTCTTCCTCGAAGTCTTGGGAACAGAGTACTTGACATTACACGTTTGCAGACTTCTAGTAGTTCTGGAGAAATTACGCTCCCATATAGCTTTTAGAAATTTTTGTATCACGATGGTGCACCCAAGGAGATCAGAAATTTGTGGAGTTCTCTGGGTGGAGCAATAAAACATAAAAAAACATAAAACTCTGGCTAGCCGGTTGGCGCATTGTGAAGACCCGGATGCAAGGAACACCCGGCGCCTTGAGATAATTAAGGCACTCTTCGTCTGAAACAACAGAGGGGGAGCACTTTTAAGACAAATTTGAATAACATATCTTCAGTTGATATCCCAGTAAATGCAGATGGCCCATATGGACGAGATTCTGGTGGGAAGTTTTGTACTAAAGCAGGCTTAACAAGAGACGATGGCTGAGAGGACGGCTTTTTCTTGAGATCCGGCTAGGCATTTGTAGGTTCCGTAGCTTCAGAGGATGTTGAGGGCTGTGAGGCTGGAGAAGATTGAGAAAATACTCAAAGTGCTGCACCAAAAGTTTTGCGACCCTGAGAAAGAGTTTCTTGGTGACAAATGTGGATGCATTTAACACTGTTAAGTGATAGAGCCCCCTTAGCATGACGGTAAACGGAATGTACAGATAGCTTTATAAAGTTCTCAGTCTTGGAAAAAGGCTTGATCTTCTGGTTAACTTCTTTCTGGAAGGATGTTAAAGCATCTCTTTTGGCCTGTAGGATAGTCCTGGACTTTGTGTAAGCCGAGACCAGAAAAGAAGGGAAGACCCCTTTTGACTGTTGATCAGCAATATGTCATTTGGCTTGTTATAGAGAGTCCTGGACTTATGTAAGCAGAGACCAGAAAAGAAGGGAAGGCCCCTTTTGACTGTTGATCAGCAACATGTCCTTTGGCTTGTTGGAGAGAGTCCTGGATTTGTGTAAGCCGAGACCAGAAAAGAAAAGAAAGCTTCTTTTGACTGTTGATCAGCAATATGTCCTTTGGCTTGTTGGAGAGAGTCCTGGACTTGTGTAAGCCGAGACCAGAAAAGAAAAGAAAGCTTCTTTTGACTGTTGATCAGCAATATGTCCTTTGGCTTGTTGGAGAGAGTCCTGGACTTGTGTAAGACGAGACCAGAAAAGAAGAGAAGGGTCCTTTTGACTATTGATTAGGAATATTTATTTTGGCGAGTTGGACACTGAAGAGCGCCAAGTACCAGGTTTGTTGAGTAAAACAGAAGCCGGGATAACATAAAAAGACAATGAAAGAACAGTTTCTAAATAGATTTGCGATGGACAGACGTAAAAGTTATGAAGGGCCAAAACAAAGGAGCCGAAGCTGCGCAAAATCACAGGACGTAAAACGGACACTCCGAATAACCTACGGTATAACCCTAATCATTTTGAAGGCGACCAAAGGTTTCTGAGCCATCTGGTAAGGATAGTAAGAGAAGTAAACGCATACATTCATGAGAAAAGGGTCACTGTAAGTGATGAATTACATGCTGCACATGGCGCCAGCACGGCAATAAGATGTGTGTAAAACAAAAATGCCATGTGCGGGAAAATTCTAGAACAACTTCTTCCCGCGGGTTTTGCCACTGACTCGAAAGCCAGTGTTTTCAAGTGTCGGTTAAATACAAAGCAGTTTGTTTCTTGCCCGTTGATCCCGCAAACACTGCCATATTCACCGAACATAAATTCTGATGGAAAATTAGAGGTCCTAGTATTGTAATGGCAACTCAGGGACGAACAGCGAGAAGACCTACTTGAAAGCAACATCGGCAGATTCGTTTACCTGAATCCCAAAAATAGCTTGGAATCCAGTGTGACGTACTGCAGAGGTGAAAACATATATTAAGACGATAAATAGGCAGCGAGACATTCTGTCCGCGTAGCTCAGTTAGGAGAGCAACTTACTCCGGAGTGAGGGGGAGCGACTTCGATCTCCGTCACGTAAAAAATTGTGTTTTCACACCAGAAGAAACAGACTAGAAACCCATTCTTGTGTAAACAATGAAGTAAATGTCTTATAGAGCACAAGGTGATCCAGATGTATAAGGTTTCAACTGTACATTACGTAACTGAGGTGACGAAGTGAAGGTTAATAGCGTTCTGGAGCTCTAGTATCCTTTTGCACGCGAGGCTCTCTAAATCGTGACGCGGATGGCATAGTGGTCAGCGCTTCTGGCTGTCACGGAAGGAATTCGGTTCAGTCTTAGGCAGGTAGAAACGTTCTAACAACTGAACATCCGCCGTGCCTTGGACGAGCACGCTACGCCGACTGACCCCAGTTATAAATAAAGGCGTCTTTCTACCTCGCTTCCGCGTGACTTTTCTGTCGGTCACATTAGCCTAAATCTCCTAGGTTCCTACTTCTAAGGGTTGTTTAAGACCTGGGGCGGACACTCCTTTCCTAAAATCTTCTATATAAATATATCTCTCTCTCGTGTGCGAGTGTGTCTCTCTTAGCCCAGAACATGCCAATCAGGACCGATGTGTAAAGGCGGTAGATCGGTTCCCTTTTTATCGAATCTCGTATGCCTTCTCGAAGTAGGCTCGACAATATTCCAGCGTTAGATTGAGTTGACCACTTCGACGATTCACAGCTGTGGCGAATGACCGGTAGGATGGGAGAAGGTCAATCCCAGTAGGAGGTGTCCAGAGCGTTAAATATTCCACAAAATGTCATCTCAAGACTATTGAGGCAGTTGCTTAGTACAGGAGAGGCTTGTCGTCGACAAGGACAAGGCCGTTCCAGGGCTTCTACGGCTTCTGGAAACCGATAACAACAAGACCTCAGGGGATGACTGGTAGGCAACAAACTCTGGTGATCGCAGCAGCCACCGGCACAAGAATAACCCGATTTACAGTTTTTTTTTTTTTTTTTTTTTTTTTTTGATTGGAGGTTTAACGACCACCGTGAGCAACTCAATGGGCTATAAGCAGTCGCCCGTCCCTAATTTAGGGTCACTGGTTCCAGGGAAGGGAGAGAACCAGTGCCGTAAGACAAACACAACACCCATGCCTGACCGGGATTCGAACCCGGACCCCTTACGGACGAATGATCAGAGGCCAACGCCTTAGACCACTGCGCCACCGGGGCGGCTATTTACAGTTTACCACAGGTTGCACGGGAGAGGTTTCTATGCAAGGAGACTTACGATTTGTGTTCCCCTTAACTCCCTCCTCCAGAGGGACGCGTTTAAGATGGAGTCACTATTTCCTGTGAGCCTAAACAGCTGGCCACGTGCGAGTTTTCATGAATGAGTCAAGATTCAGTTTAAATAAAGATTCCCAACGTACTCTCACCTGGAGAGTATCTGGGACCCACGACAATCCCTCAAATATGCGTGAAAGATCCAGTTCTTACGGCGGTGGTTTTCTTGTCTCGGGAGTGATCATTACAAACAGTCGCACCTACTTATATAGCTTTTTAAAGTGGTTCGGTAACCGACCAGAAATGTAAAGATAAGGTTCTTGAGCCGTACATTAGGCTGCTCAGGGGTGATACCGGCCCAGATATTCTCTAGGAACTCCGAGTGGTAGTTATAAAGGAGTGGAGCTTAATTCCTCAAGCCTTAAATCCTTTAACGGGCTTGAAAGAATTAACTCGGGGTTAACAACATTTGCTGAAATAAGCTCGAGCGGATGTATTCGCTAAGAAATGGGCCGAACGCTGCTGGAACGAGTGAACCTGCGCATCAGAAAGTGCTACTTCCTCTTTAGGTTTGTTACTCAAAGTGGGAATTTAGGGATATGAATGACACTGATCCATTCTAAGTGATTATCTGCTAAAAAGGTTAGTATAACAATAGCGACGAACCTAAGAAAGAAGATGATTGAGTCTCCTGTTTCTACCCAGTGGCTTTTATGCCCGTGTCAATGATTGAGTCTCGTGTTTCTACCCAGTGGCTTTTATGTCCGTGTCAATGATTGAGTCTCCTGTTTCTACCCAGTGACTTTTATGTCCGTGTTTTCCCCTACCACGGCTTGGGTCATGGGGCAGAGAATAAAGGACTAGAAATGAGCGTTTATCAACGAGTGTCCGTACTTCTGAGGTGATAGGTCTAAAGGAACTGTTTTACCGTAGCTTTTGTAAAACCCGGCCGCTGCGTCAACATTTCTGTTTGGATAGCGTGGAAATTTTTGAGCACCGTTTAGTTCAGGTATACATGTCGGTGTCAGGGGAATAACCATATATTACATCGGTCACTAAAAAGGGTTGATTGACTGTTTCACTAAAAGTATCGGCAGTTGTTACGAACGATGTATGTCTGTTAGAGGCAATCATACGCCTTACTATTTGTTCTGGACAACGACAATGGAGTACTATTTTGCTCTTCCTGGTCCCTTGTGCATATTTTCTGTTTATGATTTAATTGCGAAGTTCAGCACTGCATAAATCATGTAATGTGTCTCAATTAAAGTTCCTGTAGAATTTTCTTGCATGTCCATCACGATCGATGTAGGACTTTATGGGCCATCTTTTAATTTTGCACACCAGTGTAGTACCTTCATAATATTTTTCGTTTAATCGTCCTTTCTTATCTATCGTTCTAACTCGTAGCAGTTTAACTTCGAAGTCTCAAACACGGATAGATAGCACACACAAATATTTAATTATACCCTGAGCTAAATTAGATGACCCAACGGCTATGAAGAGAGAAGAGTTCAATTACTCACATAAACGGTCTTTATTGGTGTTCCAAGAACATTATAGCTCGTAACAACTGGTAGCGTGATTCATCGGACCAAGCCAAATGTGGCCAGTCTTCCAGGATCCAATTACTGTGTTCACGAGCCTAGGTGAGGTGATGTGTCCGATGTCGTGGTGTTAACAAAGCAACTCTGGTGGCTCTTCTGCTCCCATACCCCATGGACGCTAAATTACGCTACTCTTACCCGATGGATATGTCTCTGGTACCTCCTGCATTGAATGTGGATGTTATTTGAGCCAGTGTCGCTTCTCTGTTAGCATGGACAATCCTGGTCAGACGCCGCTGGTCACGGTCATTCAGCACTGATCTGATGGATATGTCTCTAGTACCTCCTGCATTGAATGTGGATGTTATTTGAGCCAGTGTCGCTTCTCTGTTAGCATGGACAATCCTGGTCAGACGCCGCTGGTCACGGTCATTCAGCACTGATCTGATGGATATGTCTCTAGTACCTCCTGCATTGAATGTGGATGTTATTTGAGCCAGTGTCGCTTCTCTGTTAGCATGGACAATCCTGGTCAGACGCCGCTGGTCACGGTCATTCAGCACTGACCTGATGGATATGTCTCTAGTACCTCCTGCATTGAATGTGGATGTTTTTTGAGCCAGTGTCGCTTCTCTGTTAGCATGGACAATCCTGGTCAGACGCCGCTGGTCATGGTCATTCAGCACTGACCTGATGGATATATCTCTGGTACCTCCTGCATTGAATGTGGATGTTATTTGAGCCAGTGTCGCTTCTCTGTTAGCATGGACAATCCTGGTCAGACGCCGCTGGTCACGGTCATTCAGCACTGACCTGATGGATATGTCTCTAGTACCTCCTGCATTGAATGTGGATGTTATTTGAGCCAGTGTCGCTTCTCTGTTAGCATGGACAATCCTGGTCAGACGCCGCTGGTCACGGTCATTCAGCACTGACCCGATGGATATGTCTCTGGTACCTCCTGCATTGAATGTGGATGTTATTTGAGCCAGTGTCACTTGTTTGTTAGCATGGACAATCCTGGTCAGACTCCGCTGGTCACGGTCATTCAGCACCCGTAGTCGGCCAGAGCTCTGTCCACGGCGGGTGGTAATGCATCCCATGAGGTATTCTCGGTACACACGTGACACCGTAGATCGACGAATGTTGAATATTCGCACAACTTAGGAAATTGAATGTCTCATCCGTCTGGCTCCCACTACCATGCCTCGCTCAAACTCCAATAATTCACGTCGGCTTGCCATAATCCTACTGCTGGTTGTTCAACCTGACTCACGAGAGTACACCTAGCAAGTGATAACAATCGTGGCGTGCGTCGAAGCCTTTATACGACTGCAGCACCAGTTAAAAATTTGAAATCCCATGGCGTTTGGCATTTCAGTGGATAAGTCTGACTCTAGTCTTTTCCCAAAAGAAGAAAACTCTTCGGAGTTTAGATGTAATGCTTAAGTATGAAAAATATACATTAAATAGAAGCGACCAAAATTTTCACAAGGTTAAGAAAAAACGAAAGTCAGAAAGGCAATATACATCACAGCTACCTTTACTGCAGCAAAAAATGCCACGATTATTCCAGTGACGTATCCTTCTCCAAATGTTAAGGCGTGCGGTAAGCATCAGATGGATACGGGTATGATTATAAGTGGAGAGGAGGCAAGTGCAAACGGAAAGGAATCTTTTGAAAGGAGCTACATTTTGCTCATTAATTGGCATATATGGACTAAAATGCAAAATTAATATCGCTTCATGTTCTCACGGGAATTCTAATACCACTTCTCTTATTTTTTTACCCTTTTAACTTTTTTACGCTTTCCAACCGTAGGTTGAAGAAGCGTATGTGCTCCAGCTTTGTCCATCTGTCCGTCCGTCTGACCATCCCCGCGATAACTTGCGTAAAAATGGTTCGATTTCGATGAAAGTTTAGTATGTGGTAGGGGACCACCTGGGGACAAACCCTATTGAAAATGGGCGAATTGGGGTCAAAGGTCACGACATAGGAGCGGGATCCATTCCATTGCCCTTATGCGTCATTACTTGCGTAACAATGGTTCGATTTCGATGAAATATTAGCATGTGGTAGGGGACAACCTGGGGACGAACCCTATTGAAAATGGGCGAATTGGGGTCAAAGGTCACGACATAGGAGCGGGATCCATTTCATTGCCCTTATGCGTCATTACTTGCGTAAAAATGGTTCGATTTCGATGAAATATTAGTATGTGGTAGGGGACCACCTGGGGACAAACCCTATTGAAAATGGGCGAATTGGGGTCAAAGGTCACGACATAGGAGCGGGATCCATTCCATTGCCCTTATGCGTCATTACTTGCGTAAAAATGGTTTGATTTCGATGACATTTTAGTATGTGGTAGGGATCACTGGGGACGAACCCTATTGGAAATGGTGAAATGGAGTCAAAGGTCAGGACAAAGGAGCGGCACTATTCCATTATGGCCCTTATAGTTCATAACTTGCGTAAAAGTGGTTCGATTTCGATGAAATTTTAGTATGTGGTAGGGGGACCACCTGGGGACGAATTCTGTTGAAAATGGGCGAAATGAGGATTCAAGGTCAGGACATAGGAGCGGGATCCATTCCATTGCCCTTATGCGTCACAACTTACGTAAAAATGCTTCGATTGCGATAAAACTTTATCATGTTGTTCCAGAGGTACACTGCGTACCGGTTCTGTTATATATATTCGAAATGGGGTCAAATGTCAGGACACAGGAGCAAGACTTATTCCACAGCCATTATTAAATAACCACTAGAAATGCTTCGATTGCCACAAAACTTTATCATGTTGTTCCGGCGGTACACTTAATCCGTTCTGTTTAATATCATCGTAATGGAGTCAAAGGTCAGGACACAGGAGCGATATTTATTCCACAGCTATTATCCTCATAACTTGAGTAATGATTTCTGGTATGTTGGAAAGCGTAGCATGGCATGATTTTACTAACTTGTTTTTTTTATTGAAGATTTAACGACCACCGTAAGTGACTCAATGGGCTATAAGCAGTAGCCCGTCTCTAATTTAGGGCCACTGGTTCCAGGGAAGGGAGAGAGCCAGTGCCGTAAGACCAACACAACATCCATGCCTCACCGGGATTCGAACCTGGACCCTTCTCGGACGAATGATCATAAGCAAGCGCTTAGACCATTGTGCCACCGGGGGAGGGGGCATTTTACTTCGGTGGGGCTATTTTTAATTTTCTATGAATCTGAGAGATGAAAATTAATTCTGATACAACGGGTGTCGTCAGAAACACACTTTTGCAAAATGGCAAATATTTCTTTTGGGGGTATTTTAATCGTATTATTGGCCAGACAGACAAAAATTCAATCTGTGTATGTCTCATGTTTACTGATACACACAGAGACTGAATGAAGTTTTATCTCAAGAAAAAAAAATACCAAAACTTGCTCTTCTTTTTAACAGTTCATTCAAAGCTGCCGTTAAAGATTCCTTGCTATTTCTTTTACCAGTTTCATATGAAGTTCGCGCAAACATTTTGAAAAGTACTTCTCTTGAGGTTAGAGTTCCTGTTAACCGTGAGACCCCCTCCCACCCCTGCACTACTGGGGGGGGGCTATCAGTACACCCACGGTTTTCCCATTTCGTCAAAGCGACTCTTTCTGCACCTTGGCTCGAGGTCTTCATTTTTTAAAGCAACCGATGATTTCCATATGGTTTCAAATGCGTGTTCTGTGTCATACTGTAGTTGCTCTTTTACATCATTTACTTTTTTACTACTGTGCGAAATATCAAAATTTTTCGTCTGCAGAATACTGTACTAGACGTCTGTATAACTGAACAGTTTTAAAAATATTTAAAGAAAAATATGTGCTTCAAAGGTATTTAAAAACGATAAGAAACTGCTTGATTTTATTATTGCGTCGCTATCTCAACTTTCAAAATTCTCAGTAAAATCACATAGTTGGAGCCTGTGTTTTTTCACTCTGTGTACCAATCGGGAAGTTAAAGTTTGAAAAAGTATTCTACATTCTCTAATGTTTGCTAAACTTTGTTGCAGAACTAAGTTGAGCACGTGTGCAAAAAGTGCCAGTGTGTAAAAAGTGCCAGAGGATATGAATCAACCAATTTATTCTATAAGCCACTTAAATGGCCACTTATAACAGAAGCTTCATCATAAGTCTGCCCAATAAATTTTTTTTTTCTTTTGGATTTTAAATTCCTGTACAGAGTCAGAAACGTGCTTAAAAAGACCAGTGGAAGTCCTGTCAGCACTAACGTCCCCGAATTCGATAAACTTTCATACACTTAAACTTCTTTGTTCACATACCTCACAACAGTTGAAAGCTGAGATTTGCACATTACATCCCAGGTTTCGTCATGCTACAAATCTTGCTTCTTCAATTTCGTTTTTTATTGAATCTTTGAGGACAGCGCTGATAGATTTCATGAGGTCATTTTGGATTGCTGGAGATGTACCACGAAAAGTTTTGACGTTTTTAAGTGGTTGTCCCGGATCATAATCTCTTAGCACGTTGAGAAATTCTAAATAATGACCTATGCTAAACGAGTTTATGGATTCATCATTACCTCTGAATGAAAGAAAGTTCCTGTTTTGACAAATAACAAACTGTATTAAGTAGCCGCTTTGATGTTTCTGATTTTCTTCACGTGCTCCATATGCTAATTTGTTTATTTTCCCATGAGAGTCTATGAAAGTGTCTACTTTTTTTTCGAAACATTTTCATTTGAAGAAAGCTCTGAACATGGGTTTGGCACCTTTCATGTTTTGGTTGAGAACTGGACAAATGACTTAAATCTGAATAGCCGTAAAAAGTTCCATGCACTCTTATCCTTTGAAAACAATAAAAAAGGCCAGCAAAAGAGCATATTTCGTTTTTCAAGTTCTGTCAACTAAGTTAATTTTTCCTACTGGGGACAAGAGAAATGTCTTGTGTTGCGTACTGCTCATTTTTTTCTCTAAGTACAGTAATTAAATCTCGTAGAGACGGACACGACCGACCTTTTTTTATTATTTCCAGGTTCTTTTCATGGATTCTTGAAGAAAAAGGCTTGTTTAACAGCTCATCAACACTACCTTGTGTTTTCACCATATTCAAAAACGTACTCAGAGAGGCAGATCAGTCTACAGTATCCCGATTATTCTTCTGATTTGAGTGCCCTCAACCGTACAAATTATTGAAAAAAAAAAGGAATCCTGCGTATAATCTAGGATAAATATAAATTATAAGGCAAACTAATGGCATACCACATGATGTATATTTAGACTCAAGAACGTAGAATTTATGGCATAAGTGTTACCTACCAGGCGCTTAAACACTTCCACCCACGCAACCCGGGTTCTGGACCCTACTTGAAAGCCCTGCGGCGGGTTCATCTTTGGCGCTGAGGAAAGGAACGACGGTGCGGATTTTGTCCCTCACACCTATTGGCAACCTCAATGAACTATAGGGGGCGCTGCGCAAACGTACACAAACTTCTTTTGGTACGGATAACGTCGCACGTGTTTCCGTAAAGTCGTATATAGGAATGGCTGGTTTAACACTCTCAATCCTTGAGATAATGAAATTTATGGGAGCTACAAAAAATTAACGATGCATCAAAGAAGATTCTTAATGCAGGTCATACGTATAATTTCATGTGAAATTAAGAAGTAAAATAGAAAAGAAATCCGCATAGTTTCGCATTGCATTCAATCCATCGCAACAACGTCGTCGCCTCATTCGATCAACTGTGTTTTAGACAGAAATAATTGTTAAATTTCTGTAAAGTCTTTTGAGTGCTCTTGTAAATCAGGCAGAAGTGGAACGTGTAAGCACTGTGTAGCAGTAAAGCTTTACTGTAACAGATAATTTTTATTTTTACATTTTCAGACAAGTGATATAGTAATACTGACAGGGGTGTAGCAAGAATTAGTGGGACCCTGGGAAAGTCACATTTTGGTACCCCCCTTCACCCACCACACCACTCTGCCACACCATTCTGTTCCTAAAACAGTGTTTTTGGATTGGGAATTGTTGATCATCATTCTGTTCTCAGTGTTTTTGAACTGTTAACTGTTTACAGAACATTGCAAATCTTGTTCCTTAATGGAGTTTAAATTTATATGGATAACAGCAATTACTTGTTTTCAAGAGCATGTGGAACTACGAATTTTTTAATTATTACTATGCAATAAAAACATGTCTTGTTTATTATTCATTCAAACACGTTACTAGGTTAGTAGCATTTCACTAGAAGGATTTCAAATGCAAGGCACAAACGTTTATACTAACTTGTGAAAAACATAGCTGAAACCTTGGGAACGACAATGCGGGACGCAACAATATGAATTTCTCTTCTTCACGGAATTCTCTATATACTACTGTCTAATCCTAGAATGTATGCAAGAATACCCCAAAACAAGCCAACCGAACCTAAGAAACGATCTAACAACAACCGCGCTTATAGACCTGGTTTCTTTGAATTCTCCGAATCATATACTACTGTCTAATCCTAGAATGTATGCAAGAATACCCCAAAACAAGCCAACCGAACCTAAGAAACGATCTAACAACAACCGCGCTTATAGACCTGGTTTCTTTGAATTCTCCGAATCATATACTACTGTCTAATCCTAGAATGTATGCAAGAATACCCCAAAACAAGCCAACCGAACCTAAGAAACGATCTAACAACAACCGCGCTTATAGACCTGGTTTCTTTGAATTCTCCGAATCATATACTACTGTCTAATCCTAGAATGTATGCAAGAATACCCCAAAACAAGCCAACCGAACCTAAGAAACGATCTAACAACAACCGCGCTTATAGACCTGGTTTCTTTAAATTCTCCGAATCATATACTACTGTCTAATCCTAGAATGTATGCAAGAATACCCCAAAACAAGCCAACCGAACCTAAGAAACGATCTAACAACAACCGCGCTTATAGACCTGGTTTCTTTGAATTCTCCGAATCAAAGATTCTTAATGCAATAAAATTACGCTGGGAATTTTTAAGAAATTTTTGCAGTTAGATATTATTCTTGCATGTGATTCTGATAATTTTTATTCCTCATTTTGGTTAATTTCTGTCTCTCGCTACCAATTTCCTTGAGTGTGCGGCGCACACCTAGCATATTAGGAGTATACACCCATGGATTATTCCAGTAAAGTTGAAACAAATGATTCATATGTTTCGATTTATCGAAATATGTCGAATAGGGTACTCAAATTTTTTCGATGTCGTTGCATAAAATAGTGTTAGATTTCAATGTTTCTAGTAGTAGGTTTAAATTTAAGGTTTAGCTGTAACTGTAAGCTTTAACTTTAAGGTTTACATTTGCTTAAACGATTACGTTGCTTAAGCTGAGCACTTTATCTCTGAACGTGTGAACATAAATTTGAAGCACCAGAACATATAGAAATCATGAATTACATGAGTACACCTTTATTCTCGTCAGTGACACTTCAGAACACCACTAGTCAGAATATAAAATTGCTGGCTTCAATTCGCACAACATTCATAATACTCTGTAATCAAAACATGCATTTATAACAAGACGCTATATCAAAATGCACTGTTAATAAGTGCATTTTGATATAGCGTCTTGTTAAAATTTCACAAATGCACTTCTAAGCGGCAAGTTGCTCTCGCAAATGCACACTCTATACATTGTGTCGACGGTGTGATGACCAACTGCCAGCAATGCCAAATTTAGAAAGATCTTCAGGTAAAATAATGTGCCATTAAGTCAGAAAACATTTAACAAAAAAAAAAAAAAAAAACTAAATTTACATAAATACAGAATTTCAAAAGGAAGGTCACAATTTTGACGTCTTAGAGAAAGACGTCACAATTGTTTGTAAAAAAACAAAACAAATGCTGGAAAGGTTATTCGCAATTTTAAAGCATTTATTTTGCTTTACGTATCACTGAAATAATATCACGCAAAGTATTTACTACAGCAATCTCAATTTGCGTGAGTTCTAGATTTATTCATTCCTTAGATGTGTGGCAATAGATACAGGAGTGAAGATTGCTGGAAGAATTGACAGTAATCTCCGTTATGCTGATGATACGACATTGCTTGCAGAAACTCAAACCGGCTTGACACCAGTGGCGTATATTCGAGGCTAGCTGCGAAGCCCAGAGAATGCACAAATAAAAGCCAATTAAATATACACAAATAAAAGTCAATTTTCAACGGTATTAAAATATGTCGATGCTTTCGGTGCGAAAAAACAAAAAAACAAAAACGCGTGCGGATTCCCTCCTTTGACTCAGTCTGGCGAGCGAAAACCAACGGCACAGCGCAAGCAGCTCTTCCAGAGGCTTCTCAGTTCTGATGCGAAAACCTTCCGTCTACTAGCATTTCCATGACAACACGAATCAGCTGGTAGAGGGGAATGGGCCATTGCTTTGTGCAACGGTTCGCTCAGAAAAAAAGACTTAGACTATCTCAGTCATATGCATACTCCCGCCATAAGAGTGTTTCGCAAGAGTTGTTTAAGTTTTTGTTATGTGTCAATGAATTAAAATCAGAGATCATCATCATTGTCAACCATTATCAATCCACTGCTGGACGAAGGTCTCCCCAAGTTTCCTCCACAACGGTCTGTCTTGTGCCAGTCTCCTCCATGTCACTCCCGCATACTTTCGAATTTCATCCACCCATCTTCCATGTGGTCTTCTTCTGGGTCTTTTCCTGTCCCTTGGAATCCAATCTAAAATTTCGGCTGTCCATCGATGGTCTGTCCTTTTGGCAGTATGTCCAGCCCATTGCCATTTCAGGGATTTAACTCTGATCATGATGTCTTCCACTCTTGTCATTTTTCGGATCCACGAGTTCCTCTTCTTATCTCTCCTGGTTACTCCAAGCATGCACCTCTCCATGTTGTTTTGAGTTGTCTGCAGCCTTTGTATGTCACTTTTAGCTAAGGTCCACGTCTCTGCACCATACGTAAGCACTGGAAGGATGCATTGATCAAACACTTTTCTTTTAAGACATAATGGCATATTGCTCTTGAAAATTATGCTGTTTCTTCCAAAAGCTCTCCAGGCAAGTTTTGTACGCCGATTAATTTCTTCACCAATGTGACCCTCACTTGATATCTGCTGTCCAAGATAAACGTACGTGTCTGTTATCTCCAGCTTTTCTCCATCAATCGATAAATATTCATTTCTTGTACAAGCATTGAACATCACTTTTGTCTTCTGAAAGTTCATTTTTAATCCCACTTCTTTACTCTTGTCAGCAAGTTCCTGGATCATACTCTGTAGCTCTGATGGGGTAGTTGCAAAAATGACTATGTCATCACTAAAACGAAGGTGGGTTAGATAATCTCCATTAATCTTTATCCCTTTGTTTTCCCAGTTCAGTGATTGAAAGACATTTTCCAATGTCGCATTAAAGAGCTTCGGAGATATGGTGTCACCTTGTCTCACTCCTTTTCCAATTTTTATGTGTGTTGTATTTCCAAACAGCCGAATCTTTGCACTTGCATTTTCATAGATGTTATTAATAATATTAATGTATGCATCTTCAATACCGCAGGATTTCAGAGCCATTGCAACTGCTGATGGTTTCACCGAATCAAAGGCTTTTTCATAATCGATAAAAGCCATGCACAATGGAAGTTCATATTCCCTCGCTCTTTCAATTAGTTCTCTCAGTACGTGGATATGATCTATTGTGATACTGTATCTTAAATTCGTGGCTTTGTTGGATTCGAACTGTTTTGATAAATTTTGTGAAAGCTTCCCTGAACATCTACTGTCAGAACTTAAAGAGCTCTATGATTCAAATTTTGATACAGCTCGACAAAAAAAATGAACTGGAGGTGTTTTATTCTCTTGTGAATACAAAAACAAATCAGTAAGAGACATTACGTGTTACATAAAGTTGAGTAAATTGGACATAATGTTTAGTGAGGTATACAGATTAGCAGACCTCATATTAAACTTTCCATCAACAACTGCAGCTTCCGAAAGAAAGAAGTTTTTCAGCATTAAAAAGAATCAAGATATATCTTAGAGCAACACAAAGACAGGCACATTCGAAAAACTTGGCTGTTTTGTCAATAGAGACAAACATTCTTTTTAAATATGAAAAAGTACTCGGAAGATACATTTTATGAAAACGTAACACTCAAGTTCACGCAAAAGGAAAGAAGAATGGAGTTCATGTACAAATAAAGTATTCAGAAGAAGAATAGAGTTAATGTACAAATAAAGTATTCAGAAGAAGAATGGAGTTCATGTACAAATAAGTGTTCAAATTCTAATCCTCATAATTATTTGGTATCACGTTAGCAACGGCATGTACCTAAAATTTAGAAAAAAGTTACTTCTATTATTTAACAAAAAAAATTAAACTTCGCCATTTAAAAAATAACAGTACTGTGTGAGTGGGCGGGGGGGGGGGGGGAGCCAAGATACGCCACTACTGATAACATCTCATAGTAGTACTCCAGCTGGAAAGTGATTAGGTGGGCCTCCAATTCAACATCAAAAAGATTAAGATAATGACAACAGCCGATAATGGAGTGGTCAAAATAGCCATCAATGATGAGGAGATTGAATGTGTTGGGGATTTCTGCCTTCTGGGATCCATGAATCGGTACGTACTTGTGATTTACGGAAATTCATCAGTAGATCAGTAGACAGAGGTCGAAATCAGTATGTCTTTAAGTAATGTTGCTACTAATAAATCAGTAGCATCATTACTTTAAAACCGGAAAGAATCAGTACGTACTTGTGATTTGCGGAAATTAATCAGTAGATCAGTGGACTGGAGTCAAAATCAGCATGTCTACTGATAAATCAGTTGAATGGCAATGCTGATGCCACTACAAGCATGTTCCAAGCATTTGCCATTTGCACTTTCTTTTTCTGAAAAGCGAATAATCTATACAATAATGTAATTGCCGATTCTCGTGGAGTGAATTGGTGGTCATAAATTTTTTGCCAACTCATAGTTGAATAACCGGTGAATTAATAATAACAATCCTTAAGAGTGAGTATTAAAAACGTAGAGAATCGCGTACATAAGAAGAGTAGCAAACGGTATTAAATGAAGAACAGAAAGAAAATGAATCAAACTTTTAAGGTATAAATAAAGAATAAACTGGCAAAATTGTGGTGGGGAAAAAGAGTCTGCTTACGTTTCTCTGAGCTGACGGACGCAAAATTAATTACCATCGTAGCCACAGAACAATAGAATCGGAAGAGGATGCCTTTGTCGAGATGAGCTAAAAGGTCTCCCACATTGCAACTTCTGTGTCTTTACAGCAAACCCGGAAGTGGTTGATAATTAAAAACAGAATAAGCAGTAGTACGAATAGAAGAACCCTAAAGCAGCTAATTGAGTTAGCATGCATTACGAAGTAGATGTTATTTTATGGCATAATCCACTTTTCGGATGGCTACTTTGAGAAATTAATCGTGAAATAGTAACTTAGCGACGAAGACTTTCATTCTTCTACATTTCGCCCTGCTAGAAAAAGGTTCTCAAGATATACAGGGTGCATAGGAAAATCCCTTTAGCCTGGAATAACTTGCGAACGGAGAGAGGCAGAGTTATTCAAGTGAGATAACTGTATAGTAAAGCGACTACGCCCAATCGAATGCAATCAATAGTAGCGCCCCTAGTGGCGAAATGCGGAAGTTAGCCATTGCAAATCGAAAACGAAAAGAGATAGAGCAAAATTTCCAATAACAAAGTTGTAGAGCATCAATTAATTAGCACAAAACAACTTTTATTTTACACGGATAAGATAAATTGTCGCCTGAATACCCTAAAATGTCCGAAATCGATGTGCGACGATTCGAATCTGCATATTCACATTTCGCAAATGTAGCCGTATGCAAATGCAGATCGTGACGTTGTACCGTACCTACGATATAAAAACCAGTAGCAGGATGTACCCTAATCAGAAGTTTAGGTCTACGTACGCTGTGTGAGAATGGCGAGCTTGGATTTCTGGAGTTACGTAAAAATCAGGTGTTTGCAACAGCGCCTACAAGTCTGGTGGATCTACGTTGTCGTGCTACAGATGCTTGCAAAAGTGTGACACCTTCGATGCTGAGGAATGTGCATGCAGAGTTACTTTCACGAATACAAATGTGTATCGTGGGCAATGGCGAACTCTTCGAACATACTCGACATTAACTTTTTATCAATGTGCGCCAGTTGGCCTTTTTTGCTTGTGTTTTGTCTGATGTCATTTAACTGTATTGACATAAGTACGCATTTATGCAATAAATTGTGTGTATTTGCTCATACCTATGCCTGTTCCCTTCAAACGTTCGCACAAAACGTCGCGCATCGATTTCTGCCATTGTAGGGTATTCAGCCGACAATTTATCTTATCAGTGTAAAACAAATGTCGTTTTGTACTAATTAATTGATGCTCTACAACTTTATAATTGGAAATTTTGCTCTATCTTATTTTGTTTGCGATTTGCAATGGCTAACTTCCGCATTTCGCCACTAGGGGCACTGCTATTGATTGCATTCGATCGGGCGTAGTCGTTTTATTATACCGTTATCTCACTTGCATAACTGTACCTCTTTCCGTTCGCAAGTTATTCTAGGCTAAAGGGACTTTCCTATGCACCCTGTATAATAGGAAATTCTTCATTTATTGGAGTCATCAAGCTTATCAAACAACAAGGTCCAAATGAAATTACGATGTCTAGCTTCGATCCAATTTCGTTATTTCCAAACAACATAAACCAATGAAGCAATAGAACTAGTAAGGGCAAAATTAATATATAATAATAAAAAAAAAAGGGAAATTGAAAGCATTTTTCAAGCTCTGAATTTCATGGACTTCAACAAATATTTCTCATGCAACTATGAAATTTATAAACATAAATCAGGCGAACCGATCGAATCACCATTATCTATGAAATCTGCTGGCAGAGACAATTATGCAAAGAAGTAAAAAAAGGAAAATAAAATCATGAATGAAGTTAACTGAAAGTCGCCTGCTTCGTACATACGCTATGTTGACGACGTATTGACCTTCTGAAAAGACCATATGGAAGATATCACTATAGATTCACTTAAACGTTTACTACTGTATTCACTTCAACAAAAGCCGGAATTGAAATAGTGAGTCAGAATAAATTACCTTTTTTAGATAATCTGATATTCAAGAAATAAGGCGTTATTGAATATGAAGTACTATTTAGAAAAAAACCCCCACACATATTCCATTTATTATCCCAGCTTATTTTCACTATCCTTTTAAGTACAAAACTAGAGCCTTTCGTGAAAGTGACCCTTCTCAAACTCCGTCTAACCATAAAACCTTCAAAACATGATTAAACAGGCAAGTGAAAATAAATATGATAAAAATGGTTAATAAGCTTATAAATACATAGTACACAATATTCAATTCAAAAATCTCAACTGGAAAACAGCAAAAATCTGAAATCTATTTGTATCCATACCGTGCATTGGAAACGTATACAAAACACTCAAGAGTTTCCTCTAAAATAACGAATATATGACCAACACTCATGGAAAAACAACAGTTCTGTCAAACGTTTTGTGTATACAAAATTCCATTAGTAAAAGGTAACCAAATTACGTCACTCTACGTAGGCAGTACGAAACGTAATTTAAACACCAGGCTTAAAGAACATATCACAAAAACTGAAACGAGGAGTCAAATCAAACTGATTTGTGCATTGTTGCATGAAAATTCAAGTCGAACCATGATGAGACAAAATTTTACGTATAGTGGAACATAATAAAATTAGTGACATACGATACTCAGAGAGCATAAGCATGGAAAGAGTACCCCACAAATACTACAATAGCAATACCTACATAAATATTTTATGTATTGTGACGTACTACAGTGGTGAAGCACGTGTCAAGACTACAAATCTGTAGCGATACATTCCGTCGGTGTAGCTTAGTCGGTCAGAGCAACTCCCTCCGGAGCGAGGAGACGCTGATTTGATCACTACCACCGGCAAAGTTGCGTCTTCACATTGGCTCCCGAGCGTAAAAATGGATCCACTGGCCGTTGGGTCCTTCGAAAAATGTGTGATGTTTGTTCCACACATCGTCTGGAATTGATGAAAATTCCTTTTTCGCTTGAAAGAAAAAATTAAGATTGAGATGATGTGACGTACTACAGAGATGACGCACGTGTCAAGACGACAAATCGGCAGCGATACATTCCGTCGGTGTAGCTTAGTCGGTTAGGGTAACTCACTCCGGTGCGGGGAGACGCGACTTCGAACTCCATCATCGGAAACTTTCTGTTTTCACGGTCGGGAAATACGTTTCAAACTGTGACACCGAAGGATGAAGGAAAACGTACTTAGCATAGAATTACCAAAATAGTAAACAGCAGAGTACTTAGCATAGAATTACCAAAATAGTAAACAGCAGAGTACTTAGCAGAGAATTACCACAATAGTAAACAGGAGGCAACATTATTGACGCCACGCAGAAATCTACAAATTCAAATTCTCCTTTGAAAGCGGATAACTCAGATAACCTTGCTGAAGACGACCTCGACTTGTCAGATTGAAATATTGAGTTGATGCATAAGTTCATGCCGTTTTCTTTCACGGTACTACAGGAATGCATTACATCAGAAGGGAAAACCGAATTAATCAACTATGTATTCCGACCCCCCATTGTTTACCATGGTGTCCCAACGTCTGGATAAATCTCCAATGCCATTCTTGAAAAAACGTGTGCGAACAAATCATTAAGGGGATTCTGGAGATCAACATCATTGTTGAACGTTCTGACACGGAGTGTGTTCGAAAGAGATCGGAACAGGTGATAGTCTAAAGGGGCGACATCTGGGGAATAGGCAGGATGTGGAAGGATCTTACATTTCATGTCCTGAATGGTCATTTTGGTCATGTTTGCACTGTTATGAGGGCGTGCGTTATCATGTTGGAGAAGTACACCATGGGGCAGATGTGGCCGTTTCTGCTGAATTGCCCCCTCCACACAGCGGAGTTTCTCACAATAGAGTGCAGCGTTGATGGTCGGATTCCTCGACAGCATTTCCCAGTGAATAATGCCTTTGTTGTTCAAATAGAAGCACAACATGATTTTCTCAGGATGAAGGTTATGTTTTAGACATAGTATGAGCGTCTTGTTTGGGCTTAACCATTCCCTTCGATGCCTGAAATTCACGTACAGGCACCACTTTTCATCTCCAGTAACAATACATGACAGAAAGGATTTGTGTTGCTGAGAACATTCGCGATAATGGGCGAGCATGGGACCACGTATGTCAAAACGCTGATTCTTGTTGTTCTCGGTGAGAGTGTGAGGCACCCAAGATCCCAATTTATGAACCTCTCCCATACGTACCCAGGTGTCACACCAATGTGGCCTGCTCAGTGGCCAATTCGCGTGTGGTATGACGCGGATCCAAGTGGATGAGATGGTTCAACCGATCCTCATCAAAGTGAGATGGACGACCTGAGCGTGGAGAGTCGTTGAGGTCGAAATTGCCACTTCGGAACAGCTCAAACCATTTGCGAGCTGTCCTCTGAGCGATACCATCCTCCCCATACACAGCACAAATTTGTCGAGTAGTCTCGGCGGCTGTGGATCCCTTGTTAAACTCGTAGAGGAGAAGATGTCGGAAATGTTCATTCCTTTCTCCTTGACACTCCATACTGCCGGACCTGAAAACCAAAAAACCATTAGCCACAATCACACAGCGCAATGTGATTTAGATACACGATATAACTGGCTACATTTTGATATACAACTGGCCATCTGCACCGTCACTACTGACCTGGGAAACACTCGTGAAATAAAACGGCATGAACTTATGCATAAACCTATAATGAATAAATTTCTCCGGCTGGACGTGTAGTGCAGGAAAGCTTACGTTAAGTCACGTTAGGGTTATTGAAAGGTTACCTGACGTAGCTAAAGTGTGCTTAATATTCAAAGTGCTAGAGTTTGTTTAGGTAAGACACGCACGTGCAATAAATTCCAAGAATATGGAATTTATTTTTACTCAGCGTTCCTCATTATCTTGAATATCAGTAATATAACTTCGGTTTTAGTACATTAGTACCTTGAAAGCTCCTTATTAGAGCGGTAAACACAATATTCCCTGAACTTAACGTAAACACTCAATGAAATAGACTTAACGGCCAGACAGAGGTCTGACAATAAAATGAACTAAGTAAACGTACTCACTTTTACTCCTTTTATTGGGGAGCTCCTGGTATTACTCAAATACACACTCCAAAATAACACAACTACTGATAGCCCGAACTTTCGTACTATCGTAGAAACGTAGGTAAATCGCATATCAATAATCAGGAAGAACCTATCACATATAAAACGAAGCTCTCTGGTATCTTGAGCGCGCCTATATATACTGCATACCATCACGTCATGACTTACACTCGTTGCCACATATAATTCAGCGGGAGAAACAACATCTCGTTAAGTGAGAAGATAATTTGCATAGGAAAATGAAATAACAAGAGATAGTAAAATCAAAAAGAAACTGAATCTAGAGTATACGTTACAAACCCAATATATGCATATACCTTTCCACTCTTATTTTAAGGTCTGAGCGAGATTACTGTTTTGTATCCTGCGTCAAAAAGGGAAATTAATAAATTGCTAAGCGCTGGGAGGCTAATTTTTGCATCTGAAAAGTGCCGACATATTAATAGATTGTGGCTTGTAATGGAAACATAGGAGGAAGAAAGGAAGAAGCAAGAAAAGACAAATCTGTGCGTCCTTCAAATTCGAGTACTGTATTGGGAAGAACAAGACGATATTTGAAATAACTTCAGCGGACCATCTGTACATGCTTCAAAGGTAAGGAAAAACCACTAACAATAACCTTCATCTCTGAAGATAATTCGAAGAAGAAATAAACGTTCAAACGATAAACCTTGTGTGATGATATTGTACAGAGTCAAAACAAGAAGCGTGGACTCTTTCAGAATTATGAGCCGTAGCAAAAAGTTCATAGAAGAACATACAAATTTATATACGTGATTACCAGAAAGCTGATATCTTTTATTTCATCATCATCATTGCCAATCATTATCAATCCACTGCTGGACGAAGGTCTCCCCAAGTTTCCTCCACAACGGCCTGTCTTCTACCAGTCTCTCCATGTCACTCCCGCATACTTTCGAATTTCATCCACCCATCTCCCATGTGGTCTTCTTCTGGGTCTTTTCCTGTCCCTTGGAATCCAATCTAAAATTTCGGCTGTCAATCGATGGTCTGTTCTTCTGGCAGTATGTCCAGCCCATTGCCATTTCAGGGATTTAACTCTGATCATGATGTCTTCCACTCTTGTCTTTTTTCGGATCCACGAGTTCTTCTTCTTATCTCTCTTGGTTACACTAAGCATGCACCTCCTCATGCTTCTATGAGTTGTCTGTAGCTTTTGTATGTCTCTTTTAGTTAAGGTCCACGTCTCTGCACCATACGTAAGCATTGGAAGGATGCATTGATCAAACACTTTTCTTTTAAGAAATAATGGCATATTGCTCTTGAAAATCATGCTGTTTTCTCCAAAAGCTCTCCAGGCAAGTTTTGTACGCCGATTAATTTCCTCATCAATGTGACCCTCACTTGATATCTGCTGTCCAAGATAAACGTACGTGTCTGTTATCTCCAGCTTTTCTCCATCAATCGATAAATCTTCATTTCTTGTAAAAGCATTGTACATCACTTTTGTCTTCTGAAAGTTCATTTTTAATCCCAATTCTTTACTCTTGTCAGCAAGTTCCTGGATCATAATCCTCAGCTCTGATGGGGTAGTTGCAAAAATGACTACGTCATCACTAAAACGAAGGTGGGTTAGATAATCTCCATTAATATTTATCCCTTTGTTTTCCCAGTTCAGTGATTGAAAGACATTTTCCAATGTGGCATTAAAAAGCTTCGGAGATATGGTGTCGCCTTGTCTCACTCCTTTTCCAATTTTTATGTGTGTTGTACTTTCAAACAGCCGAATCTTTGCACTTGCATTTTCATAGATGTTATTAATAATATTAATGTATGCATCTTCAATACCGCAGGATTTCAGAGCCATTGTAACTGCTAATGGTTTCACCGAATCAAAGGCTTTTTCATAATCGATAAAAGCCATGCACAATAGAAGTTCATATATATATCGTCTAAAAAATAATAGATTTTAAGTGGTTTGTGTAGAAGTATTACTTTCAAAGTTAAGTTTCACTGCAGCTTAAAGGTTACTTGGTGACTTAGCGTTACTTTGCTATCCCGGATTATTCTAAGTCGTTTGTTGCCTGCCTGAAACAGCTGCAATCTTAATTGCGCGTGAATAATTTGCTAATTATGTACTTCGAGTAAACCACCAGGGTAAGTAATGAATCAAAACCTGCAGAATAGAACGTCCGCTTTTTGTGCACTAGCTCGTCAGTTAGTCACTTCGTTTTTAATAATAAGATGAACAGATTTCTCACGACTAATTCGTATAATGTACGTTCAACAATTATCTGTCTTCAAAGTAACACGTAGCGGCACCTACTCAGATCATTGTTTTTACAATATCGCTCTTATAAAATCTCTCTCAACATGAATATAGCTGGCTTTCTCAGATAATATCGCTCTAACTCTATACACTGAATCCTCACACTCATCTTACAATGAATACAGCGCTTGTTATCTTTGATTGCAGATTTACCCGCTGTCAAGTTGCCAACTTTGAAACTCTTGTAGGGAGAAATTCTGTGGCGTGAAGGCAGAAAATAATTAACGAGGAGAAACCAAATTTACAGGGAATTGTCTGCTCCTGTTTCACGGTGTGATGTACCTAACTCAGATGTAACGCACATATGAAGTAAGCAAGTGGCAGGGATAAGCCCTTACCAGCGTAGCTTAATTGGAAAAACATTGGCTCCGGAGCTGAAAGATATGAGTTTGAGTCCTGCCATCGGCAAACTTGGGTTTCATATTGACGCCCTAACGTAAAAATGGATCTACGGGCCGTTGGCTACTTCGGAAAATGTGTTATGTTTTTTCCACACATCGTCTGGAATTAGGGAGAATTACTTCTTTTACAGAGTTACTTCAAGTGTGGTTTGCCGGCTGACCCGGAAACTAACGATTCCCTCCCAGCCCTTTCTCAGGAGGATGGGGGGGGATATGTGCCTTACCTACCTCAGAGGTGAAGTACATGTGAAGATGGCAAGTAGCAGTGATAATCTCTTGCCGGTGTAACTTAATTGGGAAAGCATTCGACTCCGGAGTAGATGAATGTGAGTTGGAATCCGATGCCGACGATAATATGAAGTTATAATTTGGATACAGAGATGTAATGGATCTTCAGTGTTTGCTTTGAGATGAAAATCTCGTATCCTCTGATATTGTAAACATAGGGTTTACACAGTCGTGTCAGAATAATATGAACACTTACTTAATAATGGTAATAACCATCCTTGTCCCTGATGATAGCGGCGAGACGGCGTGGAATTGACGCAATGAGGCCCTGACAGGTTGCGCGAAGCACATGTGCCCATTTGGACTGCAGCAGAGCACGGAGGTTCCAGAGACGACGTGGTTGTGTGCTGGCACGTCGAACCTCTCTATCTAAATATTCCCACAAGTGCTCTGTGGGATTGAGGTCTGGCAATTTCACCTGCCAAGGGAAAAAGGAGACATCGCTGTCGTGTTCCTCGAACCAGTCACGCATCGCCTTAGCGACATGGCAGGACGCATTGTTTTGTTGGTAGACACCATCACCACCAGGGTAAACGTCCAACATGAAGGGGTGCATGTTATCAGCGACATCGCTCTTAACAAGTTTTTCTTTAATTAACACACATCAACCGAAAAATTGTATTTCGACACTGCTGGGATCGAACCCCAGATCACTTGTCTCCACGTATTTGGAAGATTTTAACCATGTGGTCAGCGAAGATGGACAGGTAGCCATTGGCGTTCAGGGATATATCTAGTGGTGCCAGCGGTCTCAGGTCATATTAGGAAAACATCCCCCAGACATGCGCACTGCCACCGCCGGCTTGTACTTGACCGACAAGCGTGTCCGCGTGTTGGTTCTCGTGTGTCTGACGCAGTATCCACCACAGCCCGTCACTTCTGTGGAACAGAAACCTCGATTCGTCGAAGAAGACAACCTTTTGCCACTTTACCACTGTCCAATGACGGTAGTCCCATGCGAGCTGCAGGCTTCGTTGCGGATGGACCTGGGTTAACTTCTGTGGAGTAGAAACCTCGATTCGTCCGAGAAGAAAACGTTTTGCCACTTTTCCACTGTCCAATGACGGTAGTCCCATGCGAACTGCAAGCGTCGTTTCCGAGGGACATAGGTTAACATGGGCACATTGACGTAGACTTCGGAGACACGTGCGAACCAGAGTTCGCTCTATTGTTATCGGAGGCACGTACCTGGGTGCCCCAGCGTTCATTTACGTGGTCAATTGCTGCACTGTTGCTCGTCGATTGCCCTTTACCAGTCGATGGAAGCGACGTTCTCCTCTGGGGTCGATGGCCTTCAGGGCTCAACAGTTTTGACGTCACGAGGTACTCGGTATGCCAGCGGTCCATTCTTGGTACACCCTTACTACAGTACCTCACGAACAGCCCACGAAGTCTGCTGTTTCTGAGATGCTTCCACCCTTGGCGCGGTAGCGGATGATCATTCCTATTTGAACGCCCGTTAAATAACTACCTATGCCCATCGTGCGCAGGTGACGCACTATGGCTCATCTGTCCTGGCCGGTCGCGTATATCTCCGTGTGGTTGACCTGGTCACGTACACTGTGATTCCGGGGGTGGTCATATTATTCTGATACGACCATGTGCAATGAGATGCGCAGATGAAGAGTCATTCGGATGTTCCGAGAAAGAAGTGGTTTATACACTGGTGTACAAAAATTAAGGACGAAGAGGAGAAATTAGCATAACAGCGGAACGAGCGGGCAGAACGGACCGAAAGACCACTCAGAAGATAGGCTAGGGTCTGGTAAGGTAGGGCATGCGCATATAAGCAGCATGACGTAGGGGGTGTCGGAAGGGTATAAAGCACACGGGCGGTGTACGCTCGACAATTCGGTGAAAGCTATTGCACGGTGTACATCGGTTTAAACGACGTCGAGTTGCTACCACCGTGTGATATGTCCAACAGGCAATCCAGTAGACGACATCTGGATGACTTTACTTGAGGTCGCGTCATTGGGAAGTTGGAAGAAATTCGGTGTGACTAGTGTGGCCGAGTAGTTCGAGATCACTCACAGCATCGTTTCACGAGCTTGGAGAGTATTTCAAACGACAGGAACAGCTGTCCAAGAGTTTAGCAGTGGTCGTCCACGAGGAACCACGGCGGCGGACGATCGGTATATTTTCCTACAGGCGAGAAAAGACAGATGGCAGACAGCGGGAGAAATCGCAAGGCACATGCAACAGACAACTGGACGTCCGTTATCGCGTTTTACCAAGGCTGCACAAAGGTGGTCTATTTGCACGACGATCAGTACGGTGAGTGCTATTAACGCCTGCTCATCGGAGACGGTGGTTTCTGTGGTGCCAGGAACATAAGAACTGGACACATCAGCAATGGGGTCAAGTTCTCTTTACGGATGAGAGCCGATTTAGTCTGACGAGTGATTCTGGACGTATACACATCTGGAGAGAGCAGGGAACACGCAATCACACCTCCAACATCATCGAAAGGGACCGGTTTGGAGGTGGCGGAGTTCTCGTTTGGGGCGTTATCATGATTGGTAGCCGTACTGACCTCCACATCTTCCAAGGAGGTTCAGTCATTGGTGTCCGCTATTGTACCGAGGTTCTGCTGCCTCACGTGCGTCTGTTTAGAGGTGCTGTGTGTCCCGAGTTCTTCTTCATGGACGACAACGCTACACTTCATCATATAGTGGCTGTCGCAGAGCTGTTGGAGAGTGAAGATATTCAACGCATGGATTGGCCCGCAAGGTCCCCGGACCGAAATCCAATCGAACACGTGTGGCACCTTCTCGAAAGACGCTTGGCAGCAGGTCACCAGCCGTCAGCAACGATTCCGCAACTGCGATTGGCGCTACAAGAGGAATGGGCCGCGATGCCTCAACATCTCCTTGACAACTTCGTCGTCAGCATGGACAGACGTTGTAAATCCTGCAACGCAGTCAGGGGTGATCATATGTCCTACTAAAGACTGGATTTTTCTTGGCAGCCGCCTGTCACATGGACGTTTCTGTCTTCTATCCAGTTGTGCTCGAAGCTACCTTTTCAATAAAGTGCCTTTGTATCCTTTGGATTCCTTGTTTGGACGGTTTTGCTCACTTGTCCCATATTCGTACATCTTGGGGATCTTATGGTATGATTTGAATCGATGTGGAGCGCTTCTACACGACGTTACATTCAAAAAACCGTGTAATCCTTAATTTTTGCACGCCAGTGTACAATATTTTTTCTTGGAGAGAGTACTCGAGTCATCCAATGCTGAACGCGATCCAATGAGCTTCTCAACGTATCACCATAAAAGATCATATTTCTAATGGTTAAAGGAAACACATTCTAGAAATATAAGAACAGCAAAGTGTTTGGAGAAGCAATCTAGATATAAAAAAGATACTGAATGCAAAGTAAGACTAAATGGCACAGTGACCAGGTGAAGGATTTTATGTATTTAGGAAGCATGTCTGACAGAGAACAAATTGGATGGTGAAATTAATAGGCGAGTGAATTCTTCATTGAAAGTCATAGCTGCTTTAGGAGGTTTTCTCAAGGATCATGGGTTCTCAAGAGAATCCCGAATGGCTGTGTATGAAAGTGTAATTGTTCTTACTCTGATGTGTGACAGTCAAACCTGTGTATTGCAAAAGATATGCCGCTCCGGTGGCGCAGTGGTCTCTGATCATTCGTCCGAAAGGGGTCCGGGTTCGAACCCCGGTGAGGCATGGATGTTGAGTTTGCCTTACGGCACTGGCTCTCTCCCTTCTCTGTAACCAGTGACCCTAAATTAGGGACGGGCGACTGCTTATAGCCAATTGAGTTGCCCACGGTGGTCGTTAAACCTCCAATAAAAAAAAAAAAAAAAAAAAAAGAAGATACATTGGAATCATTTGTGTGCTGGGGAGATGCGTTACTTACCGGGAGCATGTGGCAAAACACTCTGATCGTGTGAGGAATGAAGATGTGCTGCAGTTGTGTGCTGTGAAGTAAAATGTTGTTAGTAACGTGGAGGCCATGTTGAAAGAATGAGTGATGAGGTGCTGAGTAAGATAATTTTTTCAGCCCAAGTGGCAAGAAAGAAAGGTAGAGGAAGGCCAAGGAAATCATAGGAGGACCAGATTCAGGAATATCTGCTTGAGAAAAAGATTATGAGTATGACGTACAAAAGGTCTTGCACACTTTGTGTGATGTATGTCAGTGAAGCCCGAGTTGTGTTTCAAGAGCGCTGTAAATGGAGAAGTTTGATACGGCTACAGGAAGTAAATAATCTGTTAAAACTAATTGTAGTAAATCCGATTATTGGAACACAGAACCTTGTTAAATAAGGAAGAGCAAGCTTTCGCCACAATCTGAGGCTTCGTCAGGATAAGTGAGAGATAACAGTAATCTGAGATAAAACAGTGTTCGCAACGTTCAAAAATCGGAAGACTGTACTTATCCTGACGAAGTCGTACGATTGTGGAGAAAGCTTGTTATTCCTTATTTAACAGCGTTCTGTGTACCATTAAACGGATTAACTACTATTAGTTTTGCTTATCATTGGAGCACCATACCCATATTTATTTCTATAATCAGTTAAAAATTTATCTGGTGGTTTGTATTTCTTTGTGAAGCTAATCTCTGAATTTCAGAGAACAGCTTAGTGAGTGATAGTGATAATACAATATGTATTAGTTTTGCTTATCATTGAAGCACCATACCCATATTTATTTCTATATTCAGTTAAAAATTTATCTGGTGGTTTGTATTTCTTTGTGAAGCTAATCTCTGAATCTCAGAGAACAGCTTAGTGAGTGATAGTGATAATACAATATGTATTAGTTTTTCTTATCATTGGAGCACCATACCCATATTTATTTCTATAATCAGTTAAAAATTTATCTGGTGGTTTGTATTTCTTTGTGAAGCTAATATCTGAATCTCAGAGAACAGCTTAGTGAAGGATAGTGATAATACAATATGTATTAGTTTTGCTTATCATTGGAGCACCATACCCATATTTATTTTTATAATCAGTTAAAAATGTATCTGGTGGTTTGTATTTCTTTGTGAAGCTAATCTCTGAATCTCAGAGAACAGCTTAATGAGTGATAGTGATAATACAATATGTATTAGTTTTGCTTATCATTGGAGCACCATACCCATATTTATTTCTATAATCAATTAAAAATTTATCTGGAGGTTTGTATTTCTTTGTGAAGCTAATCTCTGAATCTCAGAGAACAGCTTAGTGAGTGATAGTGATAATACAATATGTATTAGTTTTGCTTATCATTGGAGCACCATACCCATATTTATTTCTATAATCAGTTAAAAATTTATCTGGTGGTTTGTATTTCTTTGTGAAGCTAATCTCTGAATCTCAGAGAACAGCTTAGTGAGTGATAGTGATAATACAATATGTATTAGTTTTGCTTATCATTGAAGCACCATACCCATATTTATTTCTATAATCAGTTAAAAATTTATCTGGTGGTTTGTATTTTTTTGTGAAGCTAATATCTGAATCTCAGAGAACAGCTTAGTGAGTGATAGTGATAATACAATATGTATTAGTTTTGCTTATCATTGGAGCACCATACCCATATTTATTTCTATAATCAGTTAAAAATTTATCTGGTGGTTTGTATTTCTTTGTGAAGCTAATATCTGAATCTCAGAGAACAGCTTAGTGAGTGATAGTGATAATACAATATATATATTTATGGCTCCGTATCAAAATATTTTTAACCGATTTATTTTCTTATTTGATCAAAAGGATAAGAATAAGAGGTATCCAGGTGTTGGCTACCTTAGGAACAAAGGGATGCTTTATGATGATTGAAGTCATATGAATATTTTTACTTTTGTTCAGTAAAAGGTGAAAAGTTTGCCACAGTGTAATCTGCTTTTCACAGAATACGACACTACCACTCCCTCTCAAGGACAACTTTCTGTAACCCCACCTTCTTTGAAGCAATGATAAGGTACCCCTGCGGGGTTGGCAATATCAGAATTGTGAACAACTTACGTTCAAAATTTGTACGTGCTTATTTATAATTCCTTGAACTGCCGAAGGCTCCACCTCGATGTTTGTATATGTGTTCTTTTTACGGGCAAACAAATAATTCCCCCTGAGATTCGTGTTGTAATCAATGCATTGCCTGCAATTATTTACGCACGCTGCAAAACAAAGTAATGAATTACGCTCCATAACGCATGTCCGCACTTGCCGTTGTTTGACGTTAAAATGCTCATTCTCATAGAAGTTAAGTTTTTGATTGCGTGCTGAGTAGTTTGTGACCTGATTTCTTAATCCCTGGACGCACAACATGAAAAGGTCATTAGGGGCCTCATCGAAAACTTTTGCTGTATCCTGGCAAAATAAAAGGAATATGATAATTCAGATCGCTGCCTAGGACTGAAAATGAGGATCTTGACCTCATCGGAACAATGTACTTTAATCAAGAATCAATTTTAAATTTGGCGCTGAAATAATCTTCAACTGCTTAAAAGAAGAAAATATCATTTTCTACACGAAATGCAGTTAAAAGTTCAGGCATTAAAATATTTTAAATGTAGTGGAAAAGCTTCGCCAAAGAGTTTTATTATTACTAGGGAACCGAATTTTTAATAAATATTTTCACATAAAACACATCTTTTCAAAAATTTCTTATGTAAATGTATATTTTCCAAAATTCCGCAGCAAACACAAACATTTGATGGAAACTACCGATTCCAATGGTATCGAAAGTTTACATCAAATGTGAACTATTTCTTAGGGTTATGAAACACGCTAAAATCTCTTAAGGAGCTCACTTCCTCTCGGGAGGATCTAAAAAAAGATTTTATTTGAAGAACCCTGATACTAAGCTATGGTCTAAGCTATGGCTTCCGATCGTTCGTCCGAAAGGGGTCCGGGTTGGAATCCCGGTGAGGCATGGAAGTTGTGTTTGTCTTACGGCATTGGCTCTCTCTCTCTCTTCCCTAGAACCAGTGACCCTAAATTAGGGACAGGCGACTGCTTATAGCCAGTGAGTGCTCACGGCGGTCGTTAAACCTTCAACCAAAAAAATAAAAAAAATAAAAAAAATCAATAGTAGAAAAGTGATGACACTACTAATTCCAGTGGCAGAAAACTACGGTGTATAATCGGTATTTTGAAAAATTATGAATCCGTTCCGAACGTTTTGTTTCTTTTTATTTGCTAGCGTGCAAAGACATTCCCACAGCAAGTCGTGGCACAGTTGCTTTTAAAGCACGTCTTTTGTAAAAAAAAAAAAAAAGCTTTTGCCTTTTTGTCGAGTAACAGAGTTTTACATGCGGTGCATAGACGATGCACAGCTATTTTCAAACGCGCGGTGCAAAGTGGTAGTTCTCTGGGCGAGGGTTAGAGAGATACCATTGATCGCGCTTGTCTGCTTAGCAAACACACGAACGTTTCATATGATACTTAGTACATTACCTTTAATCCGTGTACTGTTTGTGAGTGTTGCATCCTTAGTGACACTGCAAATAACATTCTTCTTCAGGAGTGTCCACTCTAAATAGAGTTTCCTTAACTCACATTTTAACCAGGGCTTTACTCCATTCCCTTCGGCCAAAGGCCGACAAATCAGTTACTCCATGGTCATTCAAGCTCTCACTTATAACATTAATCCTTTCCATATTGTTTGCCTCCTTTACCTGCTGCTTCCTAGAATATCAGTATTTTTGCAATCGCCCCAAAGCTCTCTTCACATGGCAAACTATTTTAGCATTTCAAAATATAAAATCAAGAAATAACGCCAAGTATCAACGGTCGTGTCAGAATAGTATGACCACCCCCGGAATCACAGTGTACCCGCCCAGGCTCGTTATAGAGTGTACGTGACAAGGTAGACCACACGGAGATATAAGCGGCCTGCCAGGACAGATGAGCCATAATGCGTCACCTGAGCACCATGGGCAGAGGTAGTGACTTGACAGACATTCAGAAAGAAATGATCATCTCAGAAACAGCAGACATCGTGGGCTGTTCGCGAGGTGCTGTAGTAAGGGTGTGCCAAGAATGGACCGCAGGCACACAGAGTACCTCTGACGTCATAACTGAGGAGCCCCAAAGGCCATTGACTCCAGAGGAGAAAGTTGCCTACATCGAATGGCAGAGGGCAATCAACGCGCACCAGTGCGACAATTAGCCACGCAAATGAACGCTGGAGCACCCAGGCACGCACCTCCGATAACAATAGAGTGAATCCTGTTACGTACGCGTCTCCGGAATCTACGTCGAGGCGCCCATGTTAATCCAGGTCCATCGGCAACGACGCCTGCAGTTCGGCATGGGACTACCGTCATTGGACAGTGGAAGAGTGGAAAAAGGTTGCCTTCTCCGACGAATCGAGGTTTCTGTTCCACATAAGTGACGGGCGGTGGCTGATATGGCGTCAGAAACATGAGAACCAACATCCGGGAACGTTTGTTAGTTAAGTAGAGGCCGGCGGTGGCAATGTGCACGTCTGGAGGATGTTTTCTTGGTATGACCCGGGAACGATGGTACCACCGGGTTGGTCCCTGAGCGCCAATGGCTACCTGTCCATCCTCGCTGACCACATGCTTCCCTTCATGTTGGACGTTTACCCTGGTGGTGGTGGTGGTGTCTGTCAATAGGAGAACGCGCCGTTCCACGTCGTTTAAGGGGGTACGGGACTAGTTCCAGGAACACGACAGCGATGTCTCCGTTCTCACTTGGCCAGCAAAATCGCACGACCTCTCATAGAGCACTTGTGGTACTATTTGGATCGACAGATTCGAAGTGCCGATCCACAACCACGTCATCTCAGAGACCTCCGTTCTCTGCTGCTGTCGTCCGAATGGGCACGTGTGCCTCGGGCAACTTTCCACGGCCGCAGTGCCTCCATGCCACGCAGTTTCGCATCTGTCATCCGGGCCAAGGGTGGTTATTCCCATTATTAGGTATGTGATCATATTATTCTGATACGACTGTGTAATTACCAATGTTTCATATAAAGAAATTACAGAAAACCGAGATGCGTAGCCATTCGACAAAGAAGATAAAAAGTTTTAAGAAAACAATTGCGACATACATCGAAAACTGATTTTTTCACCGAAGAACCATAATGTTATGACACCTGCCTAATAGGATGTTGGTCCTAGACGCGCCGCCAAAGTATCTCTTACGTGGCGAGGCATGGAATCTATAAGACTTCTAAAGGTATTTTGTGGTATCTGATACCAACAAGTTACCGGCAGATCCTTTAACTCTTGTAAGTTACGTGGTTGACTTGCCGCAGATCAGATTTGCTGTTCCAACACAAACCGCAGATGCTCGATTGGATTGATGTCTGGGGAATTTAGAGGCTAGGGCAATACCTAGAAATCTTCCTCATATTTGAACTACAGGGATAACTGTTGCGATGAAAGGATGTACCTGGTCTGCAGTGATGTTTGGTAGACTTCATAGTTTCCTGTACACGAATGGTTGGGACCCAGAGTTTCACAGATGATCATTTTTCAAAGAATTGCACTTCCTCCATCGGCTTGTTTTCGTCTCGCGGTGCATCATTGTGCCAACACTTCTTCAGATAAGCAACGCACAGGCACTCAGCCGTCCACATGGTGCAACCAAAAATGAGATTCATCGGACCAGACGACCTTCTTCAAAATAATTCAAGGTTCAGTTTTAATGCTCCTGGCGTGCGCATCTTTCGACGATGAACCTGGGTTAGCATTGGCACTCGGAATAGTTTGGTGCTATGCAGCTCCATTTTCAGCAGGATTCGATGTACTGTGCATTGTGACGCATTACTCCCGACACCAGCATTCAAATTACTGGCTCTTCGCTCCACAGTATTCCTTCTGTTAGTTTGTACAATACGGTATAGCATTCCCTCAGCTCTAGCATCGATGATCTGTGGTCGGCGCACACTTCGCTGCAGGTTCGTGGTTACCCTCCTCGAACCACCTTTTGAAGGTACTAACCACAGCTATTCTTGAGCACCCCACAAGCCTTGGTGTCTCGGAAATCCTATGATTCCGTCGTCTGGCCATTACGATTCGGCCTTTGTCAAATTCTCTTAAGTCCGCTCGGTTTCTCATTTGAAGAACAAGAATAACACTGATTAACGGAGATCTGCATCGGATGTTATTTATACCTTTTCATGGTCTCCCCGATGGCGCTGTGGTCAAAGCGCGGGTTTCTGACCATTCATCCAAGAAATGTTCCGGTTCGAATCCCTTTGAGGCATGGATGTTGTTTTATCTCACGGCACTGGCTCTCTCCCCTGGAACCAATGGCCTTAAATTAGGGACGAGGACTCTACACTGAAGAGCGATTGAATTAGAGATACCTGTATAGTAACGTGTAGCACCCCCTTTCGCTCTGATGACAACGGCGATTCGTCTCGACATGGACTCGACAAGACACCGGAAGCGTTGGGAAGCCATACGGATCCACGACCCCTGAACAAGCTCCCACAGTTCACGAAGATTTGATGGAGGGGGTCAGAGCCTCGAACATCTCTCTCGATGGCATCCCAAATGTGCTCGATGGGATTGAGGTCAGGTGACCTAGCTGGCCAAGGAAGCGAGGTCAAGTCGGTGGAATGTTCATCCAACCATTTCGGATACAATTCGGGAGCTGTATTGTCTTGTTGCAGGATGAGGTCCCCAGCGGGATGTTGAAGACGCACAAACGGGAGCAAATGGTAGCTCAGGATATCCCGGTAAATTTGACCTATGAGGGACAATGTCACACGTACCAGGGGTCCCATTTCAGTCCACGTAAACAGTCCCCAGACGAAAATACCAACCCCACCAGCTTGAAGAGTACCTGGCTGGCAAGAAGAATCCATCGCTTCATGTGGTTTTCGCCGCACTCGTATCCTGCCATCCGGATGTACCAACGTGAATCTCGACTTATCAGTCCAGGCAACATTTTCCCACATGTCTAGAGTCCAGTGGCGATGTTCCAGCGCCCATGCTAATCTTTGCACCCTGTGATGTGCGGTCAGCAGCGATACCCTCGTGGAACGATGGCTTCTGTACCCCGTAGCGAGGAGATGGTTCTGGATGATGTGGCTGTTTACACGTTTTTGTGCACCAGCGTTAAATTACAGAGTGATTTTTTGCACTGTGGCCCGTTTGTCCGCTGTTAGATTGCGAGCTAGCCGACGATGATCCCGCTCATCCACATGCTGTTGTCCACGGCAGTTGGCCCTTGCATGGATGGCTTTACCGGATTCGATGTACTCGCACCCGTGACACAGTGGCTCGTGACAATCCCAGTGCATGCACGACTTCCGAAATGGAGTGACACATTCTTCGGACCCCGACAATTTGCCCACGATCAAATGCGCTTAGATCCTCCGTCTTACTCATACTGCGTCCGACTCTTACTGATTCCCGTCGCATCACTCCTTATATTGTCGGATCGCTGCATACATAATGTCGTTTCCGTTTACAGGGCCGCCCACAGCGCCACATTTGCATAACGCCAGCTGTCTCTAATTAAATTGCTCTTCAGTGTATAACGTAATCTCTTTTCGTGTTGAACTTTTGTCGCTTTTCTTACGTTATTTTTAAAATATAACCATACGATGAAATAGTTCCTAAATTAAAGTTTAACGGCCAGACGAAACATTTAAACAGAAGTCAACTTACTGTAAATGATGCTTTATTTCTCCAGCACAGATAAGGCATTTTAGGATAGCATAGAAATCACATACCACATAACTAACACAATTCAACACCCCACACGAGCAACTCTTGTATCGTAGTTTTTATCTATCGTTCTTATCTCAAACAGTTACACGTCACGTTCACTCTGACCTCAAAAGTGTTGGTAACGGTATTCTCGGGAGAGAGAAGATGTCACGTTAAGTTGTGAAGTATAACTGAGAAGAAACTCAAAATTTAAATAGGGAAAGAAATTAAAAAGGAAAGCTAATTTAGAATATACGTCACAACTGTTTATAGCCCATCGAGTTGCTCACGGTGGTCGTTAAACCCCAAAGAATAAAAACGTTTGACGACGTCCTTCGGATGCTCTATCACTTACCTACGTTGCATAAAGACACACTGGTCATAATGTTTTGTCTCTCCAGCACATAACGACAGAGATAATTTCACTTTTTAGTGTCACTGATTGTTTTGGGGGTAGTGGGAATTAGTTAGATTAGCAGGAAGCTGGGACAGCACTAATATCGTGTAAACAACTGGAAAGATCCTTGCGTTAACTAGGACAAGCCGCCAACGGTAACCGATAACTCGGGTACAGTTGGCAAATTTTGAGCAAAGCTATTGCAAAATCTAAGCTCATTAAGGCGTCTATTATAACAAATTCTAAAAAGCGAACGTGTAAAATTTATGACTTCCAGAACAAAAGTACGAGACATTCTAAAAAAAAAAAAAAAATGCCTGAAATTTATCATGAACTACTTTCCTTCAAGCTGGTTGTGATCAGGTTGCATATAAACAAAGCGGAAAGACACACTCATATCGGGGACCAGGTTTTTTCACTTTGTATCGCGAAAGACAGACAGATAGACACACACACACACACATACTCAAACTTCCTTCTTTTATTATAGATTAAGTAAGTGTTGAGCTAACAGACGGAGTCTTTCCATTTATTCGTTTTTCAAGTCAAACGATTTTTAAATTAATGATAGTGAGCCGACTTTGGTGAAGCGGTTCAGGTAAAAGGGCATTTAGTTTAAATTGAAAGTCCTCAATGGAACGGAATTTCGGAAATTGGAAGGCATCAAACCTGACCATAGACGATGTCCAATCACATGCCAAAAATCACGATGATCGGATGTGTTATGTCGTAGCTATGCCCGAACAACTAATTGTCTTGAGTCTCGTACAGAGAGCGGATTTTTTCAATTACTATTAAAATTGGTCAGTTTTTTAATGGTCATTATTTTTATACAAGACCAATCACCATGATACCAACCCATTGTCACTCACCATGTCCTTTCCTTTCTCTGTGGTAAGTTCGGCTGAAGATCTTTGGAGGAGATAGATAACAAACGACCCCTTCTCAAAACCCGGAAACCCCCTAAAAATGTAAGTTTGTGGAAGATTATTTCTCAATGACACGGAATTTCGGAAATCGCAAGGCGTCAAAACCTGACCATGGACGATGTCCAATCGCATGCAAAAAATCACGGTGATCGGATGTGTCATCTCGTACCTATGCCCGAACAACTAATTGTCTGGAGTCTCGTAAAGAGAGCTCCGCTCGGCTTTGGCCTCGCTTCGCTCAATGAACAAAATGGAGTAAGTCTGAAAATAGTTTGTTGCTAAGAGGAACTGTGAACACTGGGATACGTAGTTGAAAAAACAAAGAGTGTCTTCCAAAGCAATAAACATACTAGGGCAGAGCAGTGAATCTAAAGTACATAGGAAAAGACGCCTTGTTAGGACCCCGTCCGGCCACCAACGTCGTCTGGAGTTTCCCTTCACTTTTTTTTTTTTTTTTAATTGGAGGTTTAACGACCACCGTGAGCAACTCAATGGGCTATAATCAGTCGCCCGTCCCTAATTTAGGGTCACTGGTTCCAGGGAAGGGAGAGAGCCAGTGCCGTAAGACAAACACAACATCCATGCCTCACCGGGATTCGAACCCGGACCCCTTACAGACGAATGATCAGAGGCCAGCGCCTTAGACCACTGCGCCACCGGGGCGGCTCCCTTCACTAGATGGAGAAACTAATAAATTTGTCAAGTGCGAAGAGTTTGGACTAATTATTTTGTTTTCTTGCGGTTTTTCCACTAGCTTTTGGTTTGGCGCTGTTTGATGGTCCAATAGACTTATTGAGAGCAAAATTATCCATTGACGCCCCGTTCTAGTTTTTATATACACTGCCGTGCAAAAATTAAGAACGAGACGGTTTTTCGAATGTAACGTCGTGCAGAAGTGCTCCACATCGACTCAGATCATACCATAAGATCCCCAAGATGTAAGAATATGCGACAAGTGAGCAAACCCGTCCACACAAGGAATCCAAAGGATACAAAGGCACTTTATTGAAAAGGTAGCTTCGAGCACAACTGGACAGATAACAGAAACGTCCATGTGACAGACGGCTGCCAAGAAAAATCCAGTCTTTAGTAGGGCATATGACCACCCCTGACTGCGTTGCAGGATTTACAACGTCTGTCCACGCTGAGGACGAGGTTGTCAAGGAGCTGTTGAGGCATCGAGGCCCATTCCTCTTGTAGCGCCAATCGCAGCTGCGGAATCGTTGCTGGCAGCTGGTGACGTGCTGCCAAGCATCTCCCGAGAAGGTCCCACACGTGTTCGATTGGATTTAGGTCCGGGGACTTTGCGGGCCAATCCATGCGTTGAATATCTTTACTCTCCAACAGCTCTGCGACAGCCACTGTACGAGGAGGTGTAGCGTTGTCGTCCATGAAGAGGAACTGTGGACCAAAGGACCTCTAAACAGACGCACGTGAGGCAGGAGAACCTCGGTACAATAGCGGACACCAGTGACTGAACCTCCTTGGAAGATGTGGAGATCAGTACGGCTATTAAACATGATACCACCCCAAACGAGAACTCCGCCTCCTCCAAACCGGTCCCTTTCGATGATGTAGGAGGTGTGATTGCGTGTTCCCTGCTCTCTCCAGATGTGTATCCGTCCAGAATCGCTCGTCAGACTAAATCGGCTCTCATCCGTAAAGAGAACTCGACCCCAATGCTGATGTCTCCAGTTCTTGTGTTCCGGGCACCACAGAAACCGCCGTCTCCGATGAGCAGGCGTTAATGGCGCACACCGTACTGATCGTCGTGCAAATAGAACACCTCTGTGCAGCCTCCTAGCCACGGTAAAACGCGATAACGGACGTCCAGTTGTCTGTTGCATATACCTTGCAATTTCTCCCGCTGTCTGCCGTCTGTCACGTCTCGCCTGTAGGAAAATATACCAGTCGTCCGCCGCCGTGGTTGCTCGTTAACGACCACTGCTAAACTCTCGGACAGCTGTTCCTGTCGTTTGAAATGCTCTCCAAGCTGGTGAAACGATGCTGTGAGCGATCCCGAACTCCTCGGCCACACCAGTCACATCTGGACCTCCTTCCAACTTCCCAATGACGCGACCTCAAGTAACGTCATCCAGATGTCGTCTACTGGATTGCCTGTTGGCACACGGTGGCAACAACTCGACGTCGTTCAAACCGATGTACACCGTACAATAGATTTCACCAAATTGCTGAACCATGATCATGATCATATGTAGAGGATTTTAGGAAGGGAGTGTCTGACCCCAGGTCTTAAACAACCCTTAGAAATAGGAAACTAGGAGATTTGGGCTAGAGCGCCCCATAGGAAAGTGACACGGAAGCGAAGTAGAAAGGGGTAGGAAGACGCACCCTTATTTATTACCGTGGGGCCAGTACCCTCGGTCCGACGGCTTAACGTGCCCATCCGACGCATGGCGGGTATTTAGCGGATCGAGCGTTCGTACCTGCCTGGGATCGAACCTGAGGCCCTTTCCGTGGCAGTCACGAACGTTGCCCACTCGGCCACCCGCGGCCCGAATTGCTGAACGTACACCGCCCGTGTGCTTTATACATTTCCGACACTCCCCCCGCCCTACGCCATGCTGCATATATGCGCATGCTCTACCGTACCGGACCCTAGTATATCTCCTGAGTGGTCTTTCCGTCCGCTCTGCCTGCTCGTTCCGCTGTTATGCTAATTTCTCCTCTTCGTCCTTAATTTTTTCACACCAGTGTATTTGGTTTCATACCTCACAGGAAATATTGTAACTCGCGGTTCCACATAAGTTTCGCAGTTTTTAAGTAGTCGTTCGCATAAGAGAGCATAATGCATAGGTGGATTATATTAAGATATACGTATTTGGAGCTTGTATTATTTAGTTTCGCCTGTTATAATCATGTTCACTTTTGTTACGTCTTTTCGACGTCGAATTTTAAACCTATTAAGTGGATGTTAAGTAAACAGTAAACGAAGATTCGGGCATTCGAGAGAAACATATACATCCGTTGATACGTAGTGTACACGTCGATTCTACGTTGATACTACGCAGGTTAGTCGTCGATTTCATTACTGTTGTAATGTGGAATCTACGTTTACTCTATAATTTAGATGTTGAAACATGAATTTCTAAAGTTTTAATTGTGGCATAAAACGTAGAATGTATTCGTACTTGTAGTACGATTCTACCACGCTGTCTACGATTAAAAGATCATGTAATTGTTTTTTTATTGTTTCAACACCAAGTCTTTTCCGACACATTCGAAAAGATACACAAGTCTCAAAAAATTCACAGAAATTTTGGTGATCTGTCAGCATCGCGCTAGGCTTATCCCTAGTTGGGATATGCGTACGTACAAATTTTTTATCTTGAAAAGAAATTCTACTTAAAGGTACGTGACTCAACTTCTAATAAACACACTTTTAAGCAAAAAAAAAACAAAAAAACTTTTAACTTACCGGTGAGAAAGGAGACAGGTCTCGTCTTACAACAGAAATGATACAACCGACCAACACTCCAGAATCCAAAAAGTTTGCTTGGCGTAATGGTTGCAAAGGCGCATGCGCGTGATGCTTACAGATTGTTATTCGAACTAAAGGGATAAACTGCGTAAATACGTCTACATGTATACTGAAATTCAATGTAATGATTTTTCTTGACGTTTCGTCTCATTGATTTTACGTCGAAAATTATACAGAGCGATCGGTAGCAGTCAAATCCCAAACTGAGTTAACAAGATGGCTGAATGGCTCTTTGAACCATCTTCACAGACTGAAGACGGTTCAAAGAACCCGAGCAGAAACAAGAAGGCCGGAACAAGGACGCCCACGAGCCGCAACAAAGGAAGACGACTGGCACTTCTCGTCTAACTGCTCGCCGTCACAGGGAGTCTACATCCGGGCACCTCTCGCAGGAGCTCTCCTCTAGTACAGGAACCACGATATTGAGTCAGTTTACAGAAAACTCCACGTGAGAAGTCCGTAGTCACGAAGGCGAATGGTCTGCCTCAATTGGGCGCAACAACATCACCCCTGGTACCCTAACGAAGTGGCCTGTTTTCTCTTCAGTGACGAGCTTTGGTCAGGGATGTAGTTCCAAATACAAAAGTGCCTTAGCGGTGAACTGATTAGGCAAAAACAACCGAGAAAGAAGACTTTCAAAAGTGTTTTAAAGTTTGACTTGTTTTAATCATTTATAATTATAATTAAATTTTATTATTCATAATTTCATTAATTTCTGCCGAGTTTAGCCAATTTAAAACAAAAAATGAATGTTACGTGTGAGTCACATGCCAAGAATATAACTTTCTTTTTTTATTTCTATAAGAAAGGAAGTGCCTTCACGATGAATGGGATTATAAACGATTTTAAGTATTAAGTACTAATAATATTTTAAATATTCAGTGTTTTTTCACTGATTTGGACCATCATCCTTTCCTATGAATTAGGGGTAGCATTAATAGATCTGCCGCCCCGGTGGCACAGTGGTCTAAGCGATGGCTTCTGAGCATTAGTCCGAGTTGGGTCCGGGTTCGAATCCCGGTGAGGCATGGATGTTGTGTTTGTCTTACAGCACTGGTTTTCTCCTTTCCTCGGGGGCAGTAGTCCTAAATTAAAGAAGGGCGACTGCTTATAACCCATCAAGTTGCTCACGGTGGTCGTTAAACACCCAATCAAAAAATGAAAAATGGTTATCTTGTGTGTGTGTTGGGGGGGGGGGCGTTTAATGAACACCATAAGTATCCATGGCCATTGGCAGTCGCCCGTCACCACTACGTTTGAGCCACTGGTCCCGAAAAGGAGAGAACCCCTGGCCTGCTACATCTTGGCTGGGAGTTCGGGACCAGCTCCAGCAGTTAGCCAGAGGCCAACGCCTCTGACCACTTGTGTACCGGGGCTTCCTTTCGCGTTAACCCGTAAAGAACCAAGAGATGTGCTAAGTGCCGACTTCAGCAAAAAATCCCATTGCAACCATAAAACACTTGTCAGTTATGCTACATACTTGTTTAATTTATTTTGTGCTGATTTATTTCTTATTATGTGAAGTTTTAACATACGGAGAATCTATCTCCAATAACGTCATTTTGAAGATTGCGGTCATAACAAAGAAGTTTCGTTCTCTTAACACTAAAGCTCTTGTGATCCATGAAAAGCCATTAAGCGTGAACAGACTGTAACACGATCACTCGTTTGATATACGAATATGTTTGCGTATAAAACACGTTAATTGCCATTTCTGCCTACATGGCCATCTAAAAAGTACCTTGATCCGCTTTAACCATGAAAAGTGCCTTAGCGACACTAAGCCTATAAAAAAAGTGCCTTAGCGCCGCTATGCCGCGCTAAGGCCCTTCTACATCCCTGGTTTTGGTTCAGCCTCAACATGGATTCTCGACGTGTGTGCATTTGGAAAGAAGCGGGAAACTGAAATCTTCCCTCCACAATTTCCAACTGCTCTTGGTTTAGGGTTGCATCATGTTCGATGCAGGCCGATCACGTGATTGTAGGAGACATCCTGAATGCTGCACGCTACAGAAATGACATCCTAGAGCCCCATGCACGGCTTTCAGGGGATCTGTTGGCTCCAGTTCCTATTTATGAACTTTAATGGTCGTCCCCAGAAGGCTCGGCAAGTCGACGAACACCTTGAGAGTGAGTGTATTTACAGGAAGGAGTGGTCCGCAAGATCCTGAACCTGATAGAGAATTTCTAGGATGCCCTGGTAATAGCAACTGCAAGCCGAAAGCCCCCTGCAAGAATCCCCCTGGGACTCCAACGAGCCTTGGTGGAGGAGTGACACTTATTGTCCCAAACTCTTATTCACAGCCTTGTAAACAGCATGAGGCCTCTTTGCGCGAGCTGTACCGGTGTTCAGAGTAATCACACTCCCTATTAGCACTTCGAAATCCGCACCACTTGCTGCATCAGCTTTGGACTGCCATGATTTCACGCGCATGTTTTTTTCTCATGGTAATGGTGTTTCTTTTCTGTTGTGTGTTGCTGCGTTATAGGTATATGTACTTACAAGGAAGAGTCAAATGAAAATCTTCAATAATATTTCTTCCACAATTTATTGAACAAAAATGGTAGACACCTGTATCATTTTTCAATGTATTTTTCATTTTGTGTAATACAGGTCCTCCAGTGCTTACAAAGTGCATAGATTCCTGTAGAAAAAATCCTTTCGGCCGCAGCTACTCGTGCACCACCTACTGGACCTCTTCATCTGAACTGAAAGTCTTTCCACCTATCGCATCTTTGAGTGGTCCAAAAATGTGGTAGTCACTTGGGACAAGGTCTGGTTAATACGGCGGATGTAGAAGACACTCGAAGTGGAACTCTTGTATGGTTGCAACCGTTGCACGGGCCCGAGCGTCCTCATGTTGCAATAAAACACCAGTATTCAGAAGTTCACATCGTTTGGACTTGATGGCAAGTCGAAGATGATTCGAGACAAGATCTGCGGACGTGTCATTGGTTACAATGTTCCCTCTGGGTATGTAGTGCTCCAAAATTACGCTTCGTTCATCCTAAAAGAGGGTCAGCATAACCTTCCCTGCAGTAGGATGCCTGCAGAGCTTCTTCGGTTTTGGTGGGGAGGGATGGCGTCATTCTTTGCTTGCACTCTTGGTTTCCGGCTGATGATATAGTGAACCCAAGTTTCATCTCCAGTAACAGTTCTCTGTAGGAAACCATCACCTTCTGCTTCAAAGCGCCGCAAAAGTTCTTGATAGGCATCAACATGTCGTTGTCTTAATTCTAGAGTCACCTGGCATGGCACCCACTTTGCAGACACTTTGTTGAACTGCGGCACATGAAGGATGATGTGTTGCGCTGAACTAAGACTGTTGCTCAAAAGTCGACTATTTCGTTCGTCACTCGACGATTTCCCATCACATTGCTTTCAACTGCTGTAATAGACTCTGGTGTCAGTATTCTGTGTGCTTCATCCGGTCAAGAAAAAGCTGTCGGAGAACTCACGTTGTTTCGGAACTTCTTAGTCCATTCGTGCGCTTGCTTGAGTGACAGACATGCATCACATTACTTCGAAGATGAATTTCAATAGGTTTCACGCTTTCACTACTCAAAATACGGAAGACAGAACGTTGCTCCTCTTTGGTGCGTGTCTCGAGTGGGGCGGCCATTTTCTACTGTGACGTCACTAAGCTTGTCTGCACCGTGCTGCTATCCGTAAGAAAATCTTTTAGTCATTGGTATCAATATTGCCAAGTTACAGGACAATGACACCGTTATTTGAATTTTTTTCATTTGACTCATGGTATACCAAATGTCCCTAAACCCTGTTGTGCGGATTTTGCGTTATTCATGATTTTGTGTTTGTTAGATTATTTTTGGAAACCAGTATAGTAAAACTACACTAGAAATACGATTTATTGTAGTAAAAACAAAAATCAGCGTGTCCAAGCTTTCGTACACCAACTGCATCGCTGAAAACTGCCTTGAAAAAAGCCAGTTTTCTGTCTGCCTTCCTTGAAAAGAGCCATCTGGTTGATGTGTGAAAGCTTGGAAACGTTGATTTATAATCCTACGCCAATAAATCGGATTACTAGTATAGTTTTACTATATATTATGTTGCACAGTTCCTAATTTATAATTTGGCCAAAATGTATTGGAAAACGGTAGGGGATCATCCGGATCCTCTAGCTAGTTAGCTAGTGAACCTCTAAATTATAACACCCCCCTCCCCCCCCCCCCAAATAAAATTCAAAAAGCGCAGTTATATTCTGGCCATTGTACCAGGGAGAGACCTCTACCAGAACCAGACCGAAAATCACAGGTTTAATTGGGATTAAGTTATTTTGCCTCTCTCATAAGAGAAGGGAAGGAATAAACTTAGTCACAGTGAGCAGTCACTGTAGTGAAAAATTTTCAAACTTAAAAAAATCCTATCTTCATTATGTTTGGAATTAGAGCGAGAGAAAAGGTTGCTAGCAAATGTTAAACTTTTGGGCCGCGGATGGCTTCGTGGTCAGCGTTCCTTACTGCCACGAAAAGATCTCGGATCGATACCAGGCAGGTAGGAACGTTCGAAGCCCTAAAATCAGCCATGCGTCGGATATGCACGTTAAGCCGTCGGACTCCGGGTACTGACTTCCTGCTTAAAAATAAAGGCGCCTGTTCCTCTCTTCCATTCCTTTCTCTCCCACCCCCATTGTTAGTGTGTGCTTTGACGTCGTGTAACGTCAATCGCTCCCGCAACACTCCCTAGTGGCTATATCTCCTATATCTCTGTCTATAAAGTTTCCAATCGTGAGCCTCTAGGTTCCACCCAACATGTTCGGGACTCGGGTCAAAAGTCTCTTACAGACGTAGCTAGTCGAGCCTAAAACTGGATAATTACACTAGGTACAGAATCGTCTTTGCACGATTTAAACTTGAGATTAAAATACATCAAGTCAAGAACACTAAGTGATTAAAAATAAAAGATGTTAAAATTTTAAGACCTTTCGGGTCCACAGTGGACCCATCCTCAGAAATAGTGACTGCGAATAGACAATAGTACACACCAGGGGCGAATAATCGGGGTGCGCTTGGTGTGCGGCGCACACACACACACACACAGTCGCAATTTAACCTATATTATCGATATTATTTTTTCGGATTTGTTTCTAATCAAACTCGCCATAGTTCGTCCTAAGGCTTCTAGTGGTGGTTAAAATTAATTTCTCCACATAATATTTTCATTAATAAGAAAAGGTTAGTTCAGTCAGCATATCGCATTCGCGCTAAAATCCTGGGGTGTGCTGTTTCGCGTGCGCACATCCGACGATCATAAAGCAGCTGTGGTACAAGCACTCCCCAGGCGGCGCTGCAGGTCAAGTTCTTATTTCCCTGTTGTCTCAATCGTACCAGCGGAACTCTCCAGGTGTGCTACCCAAAATCAGCACCGCCTGAGTATCACGGAGCAGCCAGTGGCTATTGCATTGCTTTTTGTTTTCTTTCTATGTATTTTCAATAAGACTCCCTGAAGTTTGTCCACTAAACTTAATTCCATTGTCCAATATTTTCGTGAAGACGAGAAGGTTCGTTGCTTCGTGCAGTAAACAAAACGTAGTAAGTAATATTTTCTGCTGCAGGAGTACTATTTTAACAGCGAACATCCTAAGTCGTTAAAGCAACTGCAATTCAAAGCTCTGCAGATGGCGCTATAGGTCATGTTTTTATTTCCTTGTGGATCCAACGCAGAGGTTTAAATTCCCACGGTGTGCGCGCTTAAAAGAGCTCCACTGATCATACTAGTTTGCGTTTGGAATAGCGTGGAGTCATACATGTACACATTTCAACGTTCTGTTACGCGTTTTCTATCTTTCCGTCGCTGTGTGAATCGCTGTTTTTATGAGCACAGATACAATGGAATTTTGACAACCATTTTGGTTGACGATGTACAACGTGTTCCATTTTTATTCCAGAGATTGTGCAGATTGTGTAAAACGGGTTAAAGAAAGTAAGCTTCGTGCTGTATTTAAAACGTATATATAAAGAAAAAGACATCGAAAATTCGTTCATAACTTTAGTATTTGCACAGGAAATTCAGATTCTTATTACAATGGAGTGTACGTAAAACTTTTTACCGTAAGCTATTAGACGACAGCTAAATCGAAGAAATGCTTTCCGCATCTTCAAAATCAATGCGCAAATTTTGCAGCTCGGGATTCATAATAAAATGCGTGCGTGTTTTTGTTTTTTTTTTTTTGATTGGAGGTTTAACGACCGCCGTGAGCAACTCAATGGTCTATAAGCAGTCGCCCGCCCCTAATTTAGGGTCACTGGTTCCAGGGAAGGGAGAGAGCCAGTGCCGTAAGACAAACACAACATCCATGCCTGACCGGGATTCGAACCCGGACCCCTTACGGACGAATGATCAGAGGCCAACGCCTTAGACCACTGCGCCACCGGGGCGGCCGTGCGTGTTTTTCCCCCATAACAGTGCACTCCCAACCTAAATGAGCACGCGACGACGCTGATACACACATATATACATCGTCAAAGAAATGACGTAACACCTGCTTAATGCGCGTGCTCACCAACCCTGGCGTGGCCCATCGGTACGCCACAGAATTTGTAGAGAATTTGAAAGAAAATTTTAAAGTGTACCCGGATCATACAGACCAATGTTATATAGGATCCACTGCTCGTACACTAAAAATTAAAATGGCGGAACACAAATATAGTGTTAAAACTGGAGCTATGACTACTGCTCTGTCTCGCCTAGTTAATGCGGGTACACATTTCCCTATTTGGAACGATGCAACAATTCTAGCTGACCCCCATTAAGATCACGAATCTTGTTAACTAAAAGCATGTAAAGCGAGCTCGGGCCTCTGTGCAGTAAAATCTGTGCCCCCCCCCCACATCGGCTTCTCCACTAACCACATAATCCATATTTCCGTTTCCTCACCTACCCACCATTCCCCTACTTCCCGGCAACCCGACCGGTTGCAACTCTTCAATCTTTTTTTGCGGTGGATAATTTTTCATATTCTCCCCTCCGTAAACAAATCCTCGAACCCTCCCTTTCAAGAAAAGAGTTTTCTCAGAAAACTCTTGAACGCCATCTACCGACGGACGTTCTTATTTTTCTTAGTACTTTTTCAATATCACATTTTTCACCTTTCATTTTCAGAAAGTAATATACGCCTAAGATGCAGCCTCTGTGCAAGTATCCACAAAGAGTTCTCATAAGTAAACATTAAATTTTGTGTTTTCTCTTTAAAGTTGCCGCTGTGAACAGGACGACTTCATCGGTCATCGGAATAAAGTAAAATAAACGAAGTCTGAATTACGCAAAAAGACACTATATTCATTTATAAAAATTGCCGCAATGGGAAAATAATGAGATGAGCATAAAATAAAAAAGACGAAAGATGCCGGCTTCTGGTGGAAAACACAAAGTGACAAAATCCACATGATAAAAATTGTCTGCAGCCTTTGATGACTAGCAATAACGTTGTATATCATACACCATGGTCTGTGTCGGTGAGTAGCAAAGCAACACAGAGAACCCAATGTGTGGTGTCGACGTGTCGTTGGAAAGGAAAGAAGAAATGAAAAAACGTAAAATGGAGAACTCGTTTGGTTTGCCGCAGGTAACCCACGCACGTCTTGCAGTTAGCCTGGGAACTCGAGTAACATTGTAACACTTCGTTTTTTGCTTTTTTATTGTATTTAAAGCAAGTTTTGAATTTATTACATTTTTTACATTTATGACATAAATTACGCATTTTTACGAGTAGTTTACGCGTAACGTAGAAAATATTTTTTTCAGGCGTAACTTCCCAACCCTGGAGACGGTATAGCATGAAAAATATTTGGACACCATAAAATAATAATTAGAGAAAATTACTTTAGAAACGGGCTCTGGGCCCCGGTGCTACAGCACCGCCTGCCCCCTTCCCTCTCGTCAGGCCTGATTTTGATCTCAGCAAGCATGTGAACACCCAAAACTTTCGTATCTGGGCAAGAGGGAATCCCAAAGCGAGTAAATTACCTTTCATTCATCGAAGGTTATCGCATGTATAAGATTAATTGCAACATTTCTTATCGTCTCGTTTTCCTTCGAAGAAAATTATCTAACTAGATTTGTGACTTGTACTGTAACAGACTAGTATTATAGGAACATGTTGCAGAATTTGGCATCGCACAACTGCTACAAAGAGGATGTCTTTGCACAAATATTTCTATGCAAGATTGAGCTACTCCTCACTGCAGCTACTGTTGCAAAGTGCTTCTGAGAGAGAGAGAGAGAGAGAGAGTGGTGAGTTGCTTATGTCCAACATTACGGCCACCTCATTCACCAAGCATTAACCCCTGTGACGTTTGGCTGTAGGGTCACCTGAAAAGCATGGTATATCGAGAAAAGATCTTCACTTGGAAGAATTGAAGGACAGAATCGTACAACATGTGAGAAACATCATTCCCGATTAGTATACCGTTGGAAACATTGTTTTTCGGATTAACATTTTGGTCCATCAGAACGGCAGATGCTTTAGACACCGCCCATGATCTTCCTCAACAGCACCCAGTAGTCTAAACAGCTCGCTGTGTTTAAGAACCAGATTTATGTTGCTAAACATTAATGCTTGGGAATAATTACAATGACGTTAATTGATTCAACGCCACACATTGACTACGGTTAATTTGCCAATCACTCATTCATATAGTTCACAAAAATACCGCTATTTCAGTTCGCACAGCCAATTTTTGAAGATTTTTGAACTGCCGTTTTTGTATTGGGCTGTCGGAAAAGTCATGACGTATTTTGGCACCCGTTGGCGGTTGGGCGGCTTTGGAAGTATTAATGGCATGCGCAGCTCTGTTATCGCTATGACATTCGACAGCTGCCAGTTCTAGCTGCAGTCTAAAAGGAATAGTGAGAGATTTGGTTGATTTGCGGAGATTTGACATCAAGTTGAAGATGGAAGACTAAACTATGCACTTTCGCCATATTTTACTGTTTTACTTCCGTAAAGGGAAGAATGCGCGCCAAGCTTGTGAAAAGTTGCGAAAAGTGTACGGTGATAATGCTCTACAAGAACGTCAGTGCCAGCGGTGGGTCGCAAAATTCCGTGCTGGTGATTTTGACCTCAATGATGCTCCTCGGTCCGGGAGGCCAACCGAGGTTGATGACGACCAAATCAAGGCATTGATCTAGTCAAACCCACGTTACACGACACGAGAGATTGCAGACACATTGCACATCCATCATTCAAGCGTTCACGACTACCTGAAGAAGCTGGGATACGTAAGCAAGCTCGATGTGTGGGTTCCTCATGAACTCAAAGAAGCTCAATTGACGTCGTGTATAAATATCTGACATTGCTCATTAAACGTGAGAAAAACGATCCTTTTTCGAAGCGACTGATAACTGGTGACGAAAAGTGGATTGTGTACAACAATGTGCTGCGCAAACAATTTTGGTCCCGACGTGCTGCTTCGCCTCAAACGACATCCAAAGCAGACATTCATCATCGGAAGGTTCTGGTCTCAATGTGGTGGGATTTTAAAGGTGTCGTGTTTTTCGAGCTCCTACCACGGAACCAAACAATCAATTCGAATGGGTACTGATGGTAATTGAACAGTTTGAACGAATCCATCATCCAGAAACGTCCAGAGCTCGTTCATCGTAAAGGTGTTGTGTTTCATCACGACAACGCGAGACCACACACAAGTTTGATCACCCGCCAAAAATTATTGCAGCTTGGGTGGGATGTGTTGCCACACGCAGTCTACTCGCCTGACCTTGCGCCGTCAGACTTCCACTTGTTTCGCTCTCTTCAACAGTCCTTGCGTGGTATAACGTTCAATTCAGATGAGGCTGTAAATCAGCACCTTGTAGAGTTTTTCGCCACGAAAGACATGTCCTTCTGTGAACGAGGCATTCTGCAGCTCACTGAAAGATGGCAAAAGGTTATCGAACAAAACGGGCATTATATCACTGATTGATCTTTATTCTTTCTATCAATAAATGACCTTTGCAAAACATGGCTAAAATACGTCATGACTTTTCCGACAACCCAATATTTTCAAAATCTCTTCTTTATGTTCTGGGAAGTGTTCCTACCAAATTTGATTGGATTTCTCCTGTTGGCTGTTGTTTAAGACTGCTCTGAACGGAGATAGTTTAACTATAAAATCACTTTGTACTTTGATTAAGTGCTGTGTGTGTATAGTAGATAATTTTCATTAAATTGGATAATTATGAAAAGCATATGATGTTGAATATTGAAGCATTTGTAGAAGAAATTCCTTTTTTCCATTTTTTTTAAGTTTTCTGTGTGCAAGAATTGATTAGAAGTATCACTGTTACTGAATCCGCATCTCCAAGTGAATACTGCGAAATACACAGTGTCAGTCTACGTGTGTGGTCATATTACGATAGATCCCATCCTATTTACTGCATCTTTGTATTTTACTGACCCACGTTTGACTACAGAGTGGACGTCCTGGTGACCGAATCGTCAGAAGAGTAAGTTCTTGACTAGTCATCTGACCTGGGCAAGGGTGGAGTGTTTTTTCCACGGCGCAGGCTCTATCCTATTACTGGAACAGTGTCCCTTAATTAGGAACGGAAAGCTGCTTATAGCACTTAGAGATGCTCATGCTGGTCCTTAATGTATCGTGAGCTGTTTTAAGTATTTTTCGAGAGAACAGATAGCTGTAAAAACAAATTCTTTACTTTGGAGTTTTTTTTTTTTTTTTTGATTGGAGGTTTAACGACCACCGTGAGAAACTCAATGGGCTATAAGCAGTCGCCCGTCCCTAATTTAGGGTCACTGGTTCCAGGGAAGGGAGAGAGCCAGTGCCGTAAGACAAACACAACACCCATGCCTCACCGGGATTCGAACCCGGACCCCGTTCGGACGAATGATCAGAGGCCATCGCTTAGACCACTGCGCCACCGGGGCGGCACTTTGGAGTTTAACAAACCCGGTGAACATTTAAGGTTATAAGCAATCGTCCACCCCTGATTTATGGCCACTGGTTTTGTTGGACAGCCGCACTACCCATGCGTCATAGGAGATTCTGATGGTTAGCCGGATCGGAAAATGAAAGACCACCGTTAGCCTGTAAGTCCAGCTCTTACAATTTGACCACGGAAGGGGCACAAAATTATTAGAAAAAAAATCAGAAACTTGCTTGTGGTTGAAATTAGATTTGAAAATGAAACATCAGAAATTTATCTTCAGACTGAAACTGCATTCGGAGGTGAAATGATGAGCATTACATAACGTCCTTGGTTCAAACATCCGCGAACAGCAAAATGTGGAAACAAGCAGGAACGAACAGGTGCGTATATCTATGGCGAAGTTATAGAAGAGAGACAGTTTGCGAAATGGAGGAATACGGGAAAATTTCTTAATGGCTCATGTCCGGACATTAAAAAAAGGATAAAAGGAAAGGGAAAAGCAGCCCCTCCTCTCTAAATGTAAAAGCCCCCAACTTTTCCCATTCAACAAGGTTAAACATACTTTAAAAGACGTTACAACGTAAAATCTGTGGAACAAAATCCAACTTACAGTTCATCAATAGAAAAAAACAAGTTAGTAAAATCATGCAATGCATTGATTATAATACGCTTTCCAACATAGCAGAAATCATTACTCAAGTTATCACTCAAGTTATAGGAATAATGGCTGTGGAATAAATCTCTGTCCTGTGCCATGACCTTTGATCCCATTTCGATTATATTCAACAGAACCGGTTTGGTATACCTCCGAAATAACATGTTAAAGTTTTGTCGCAATCGAAGCATTTTTACGAAAGTTATGACGCATAATGGCGATGGAAGTGATTCCGCTTCTTTGTCCTGAACTTTGACCCCATTTCGCCCATTTTCAATAAGGTTTGTCACCAGGTGGTCCCCTACCACATACTAAAATTTCATCGAAATCGAACCTCTTTTACGTTAGTTATGACGCACAACAGCGGTGGAATGGATCCCGCTCCTATGTACTGACCTTTGATCCCATTTCGTTCACTTTAAATAGGGTTCCTTCCCAGGTGTTCCCCTACTACATACTAAAATGTCATCAAAATCGAACGGTTGTTACGCGAGTTATCGTGCGAACGGACATACGCACACAACGCGTGACGTAATGAGGCAGATGGGAATCGCGACCATCTGCTCGCCGCAAGAGTATGACGTCATAAAACTTTAATAGGATCCACACACAACGCGTGACGTTATGAGACAGATGACGTGACCGCGCGCCAACATTCTCAAACGTCATAAGATTTCTAAGCATTGGTAACATTAATGGAACAACGCCATCACTAAAAACGTTATAATTCGGTGTGGTTATTTAACCCACTAAACGAATTCTCCTAAAGTAGAGATCAAGCTAAATCGATTTCTAGTACCAGAAAACGGTAGGTTAACGACTTTCATCAAAATTCTTAGAGCCGTTTTCAAAATAAAATGTACGTACATACATACAAGAATTGCTACTTTAAGGTGGACGTCAAGTAATTTTGCTTCCTATACTTCCAATGGAAAAACTTCTGTACACATTTTCTTCACAATTAATGCGTTCCCAAGGATGAAAATTTGAACATTGATTAAAATATCTTCATTTTATAACTTGCAATACTTAATATTTTCTAAAACATAACCATAATTATGCAATTGAACATTTGTTTGTCTACTGACGTCATGAAAATACAGGTCGCGCCATCTTTTTTCTGGACAATTAATGCGTTCACAAGGATGAAAATTTGAACATCGATTAAAATAGCTTCATTTCATAACTTGGAATACTTAATATTTTCTAAACCATAACCGTAATTATGCAATCCAACATTTTTGTCCACTGACGTCATCAAAGTACAGGTCGCGCCATTCTTTTCTCTGGTTTCAACACCACCAAAGGAAAGTTATTGATTTTTAATATAATTTGGTTATGTTTTAGAAAATATTAAGTTTTCCAAGTTATAATATGAAGTTATTTTAATCGATGTTCAAATTTTCATACTTGGGAACACATTAATTGTGAAGGAAATGTGTACAAAAATTTTTCCATTGGAAGTATAGGAAGCAAAATTACTTGGCGTCCACCTTAATAATATGGGATAAGAGCAATGGAATGGATCGCAATCCTATGTCCTGACCTTTGACCCCATTTCGTCCATTTTCAATAGGGTTTGTCCCCGGGTGGTCCCCTACTACATACTGAAATTTCATCGAAATCGAACCATTTTTACGCACGTTATGATGCATAAGGGCAATGGAATGCATCCCGATCTTATGTCCTGACCTTTGACCCCACTTCACCCATTTTGAATAAGGTTTGTCCCCAGGTGGTCTCCTACTACATAGCAAACTTTCATTGAAATCGAATCATATTTACGCAAGTTATGACGCATAAGGGCAATGGAATGATCCCGCTCCTACGTCGTGACGTTTGACCCCATTTGTCCCATTTTCAATAGGGTTCGTTCCTAGTTGGTCCTCTACCACATACTAAAATTTCATCGAAATCGAACCATTTTTACGCCAGTTATCGTGCGGACGAGACGGACGGACGGACAAAGCTGGAGCATATACGCTTCTTCAACCTACGGTTGGAAAGCGTAAAAAAGGCAATGTTCTGTATACAAGTAAAATCACACAGCTCCTCTACAATTTAAAGGTCATTGGGCAGACTATAAATGACACTTTTTTAGCACGTCTTTTGTAAAAAAAGATCATGCTTATGTTATCGGTTTGTCCCGTCTGTACCCAAGGTATATCTGCAACTATCAGTCCGATTTGAAAAAATTCTTTTTGCATTCGGAAGCTTGAAATATGCGAATGATGATCCTTCATGTCGACGATGTACAATTTTGCCGCTAGAGGGCGTAAATGCAAATGATATCGAATTTAAAATTACGTTTTATTCCACATATTTGCTTCTAAACATCCGATTGAAAAAATTATTTTATCTTTCGATTCCATTTATGTCGAACAGCATTTTAGATATACTTTCTTTTTCAAATTACGCATAGATTTTCCGCTAGGTGGCGTAAAAGTAAATTACACTTTTCCCTATAACTTTTCTTTTAAATCTCCGATTTGAAAAAAAAAAAAATAGCGGATACATCTCCTGATGGAAAATCTTTTGCATATAATTTCGAATTTTTGGTAAAGAATACTTTGGCCACCAGGGGGCGTAAGTGTTAATTTTTGCTTCTTTTGTATTTTCCATAAAATCTGAGCTTCTAAAATATCGATTGAAAAAATTGTTTCGTGGACTGATGCCACTCACATCGATAAACCTTTTCGGAATATTTTCTTCCTAAAATATTCCACAGTTTCTCCGCCAGGGGGGGCGTAGATGTATATCTTATTTTTGTCAATATCTCTACTTCTAGGAGTCCGATTTGAAAAAGTCCTTCTTTGTTGGATAGTGTTTTGCGTGTGACATGTTTTTCATATAATTTCAAAATTTTCAAGTAATTCATAGATTTTACGCTAGGTGGCGTAAAGGTAAATTGCGTTTCTCCCTATATCCATGCTTCTAAATCTCCGATTTGAAAAATTCCTTCTGCACCGGATACAGCTCTTGATGGGAAATCGTTTGCACATAATTTGTAATTTTTGTAAAAAAAAAAAAAAAATGGTTTGACCACCAGGGGGCGTAAATCTTAGTTTCCGCTTGTGATGTATTTGCAGCAAAATATGAGCTTCTAAATTTTCGATTGAAAAAAACGTCGTTTGTAGACCGATACTACTCATGTCGACAAACCTTTTAGAAACATTTTCTTCTTAAAATAGTGCATGGTTTTTACGCCACGGTGTGTAGATGTATATATTATTTTTGTCAATATCTCTATTTCTAAAAGTCTGATTTAAAAAATTCCTTCTTTGTTGGATAGTGTTTCTAGTGTGACATGTTTTTCCTATAAAGTCAAAATTTGCAAGTAAGTCTTAGACTTTCCGCTAAGGGGCGTAAAGGTAAATTGCTTTCCCCCTATATCTCTGCGTCTAAATTTCCGATTTGAAAAATTCTTTCTGCACCGGATACAGCTCCTGATGGAAAATTCTTTGAACATAATTTCTAATTTTTGTAAGAAATGGTTTGGCCACCAGGTGGCGTAAGTCTTAATTTCCGCTTCTGATGTATTTGCAGCAAAATATGAGCTTCCAAAATCTCGATTGAAAAAAAGTCGTTTGTTGACCGATACAACTCATGTCGACAAACTTTTTAGGAACATTTTCTTCTTGAAATAATGCACGGTTTTTACGCCAGGGGGCGTAGATATATATATCATTTTTGTCAATATCTCTACTTGTAAAAGTCCGATTTGAAAAATTCCTTCTTTGTTAGATAGTGTTTCGGATGCGAAATGTTTTTCCTATAAATTCAAAATTTTCAAGTAAATCATAGACTTTCCGCTAGGGCGCACAAAGGTAAATTGCGTTTTCTGCTCCTAAAACTCCGATTTGAAAAATTCTTACTTTATCGCATACAAGACCTGATGGAAAATATTTTTCACATAATTTCTAATGTTTGGTAAAGAATGGTTTGGCCACCAGAGGTCATAAGTGTAAATTTCTGCTTCTGATGTATTTGTAGCAAAATCTGGGCTCCTGAAAACTTGACGAAATTTTTTTCTTGGACCGATACCGCTCATATGGATAAACCTTTTGAGAATACTTTCTTCCTAAAATAATGCATGGTTTTCCCACCAGGGGACGTAAAGCCACATCTTATTTTTGTCGATAACTCTGTTTCTAAAAGTTCGTAATCTCACGATTCCGTTTACAGCAATATTTGAGAAATTAAAGACCCAATTGAAAAAATTTTTCTTTCGTCAGATATTATTTTTTTCCATACTGGTTCCATTGACTTTGAATAACTTTGATAAATTTAATTTGCGTCAGAACAGATTCAAAAGACGTGCTTATTACACCCGAAAATTCGGTGCCATCTTTCTTTTTTTATTTGGGGGTGTGACGGACACTAAAAACCTTAGTGCTGTAAGCAGTCTCCCATCCCTAATTTAGAGCAACTGGTTTTAGGAAATGGTCAAAGTCAGCGCTATCGGACAAGCTCAACACTCATTTCCAGCTCTAACAAAGGGTCAGAAGCCAGCGCCTCGGACCGCTAGCCCATCAGGGCTGCCTAAATGAGACTTCAAGACAATGTTATGTTGCGGAACATTTGAAGTTCTATTCAGCAATTGTTGGTCATTCCAAACTCTGAGAAATGATACTGCTTAGGTACTGGTTTGAACAGATAAATATACACATCTTTATTGTGGGTATTGTAAGGACACTGATTATCTGCAGACATCATTAAAAAAATTTTTTATTTATTGAGTTGATCTCCATAATTCTTGATGAAATTTTGTGTGTTTTGGTAAGATTTGTTAGTACGAAGCCCGCCGGATAACCATTGTGAAATTATTTTCATCAGCTAGTGCAAGATTCTAAAACACGAACTTGTAGATCTTTTCTTTGAAAATATTGTAGGGAAATAAATTCATCAACTAATGTAGGATTCCTAAAAATAAACTTCTAGATTTTTTTTTGAAAATACTACGGTGAGAAATTAACTCCATCAACTAACGAACGATTCCAGTAAATGAACTTCAGTATCTTTTTGTTTGCAAACACTGAGTGAAATTATTTTCACCAACTAATGAAAGATTCCACAAAAAAAACTTCTGCATTTTTTGTTTGTAAATGTTTTAAAGAAATTACTTTTATTAACTAATGCAGTAGTCCAAAAAAATAAAATTTCAGATGTTTTATTGAAAATATTGTAGTGAAATTAGTTTCATTAACTAGTGTAGGATTCTTAAAAATAAACATCTAGATTTTTTCTTTGTAAACAATGAAGTGAAATCAGTTTAATATATTCGTGAAGGATTCCAAAAAATACGTTTCTAGATTTATGTTTGCAAACGCTATAGTGAAGTTTGATCCATCAACTAACGAAGGATTTCAAAAAACGAACTTCTATATCTTTTGTTAGCAGGGGAAAAATTAGCTTCACCAACCATAGAAGTATTCCAAAAACTAAACTTCTGGAACTGTTTGCAAATATTATTGTAAAATTAGCTCCATCAACTAATGAAGGATTTGTGACGTACATCAGTATTTTAATTTCCCATTTCAGTTTCTAACTTTCATGTAAATTTTGTTATCTCTCTCACTCTGTTTGACGTCACATCGAACCTTCCAAGAGTTGCTCACGATGGCAAATGACCTCGAATTAAATTAAAAGTCTATGCTCTGTATGAAGTGAACGAGAGGTGACGAGATAGTCTGTGAGCTGAATCCTATGTGCTGTTATATATGAGATTACGTTTAGAAGCGTTGTTCGTTTTATGAATATTGTTCAAATTTTAGAATGTTAAAGTTCGTAATTGTATAAAAAAGATATACGTCGCGGTTCTTCAAACATTTTGCACTGCAACAAGGATCCAGAATAGCGCTGTGGTTCTTCTGTTAAACTGTAAGAGACTTTCCTTAGTATCTGGAATTCTGTGGGGGTTAGGTTACTTCTTGGAGTAAAGTGTTAGTTTTTAGTACGTATTTATTGATTATTATTTAACCACAAATGACAAAATAACCATTAAAATTTCAGATTCCAAAAAATAAACTTATAGGTTTTTTTTTATAAATACTGTAGTGAAATGAGCTTCATCAACTAATGAAAGATTTCAAAAGATCTGAATTTTCTTTTGAAGTGACATGAGTTGTTTTTGTAAAAGAAAATATTTCGGAAGCTGTTTTACCTTCCCATCACGGTACATTGAACTTCTTGGAAATTCATTCATTATTTTACGAACACGAGATGTGAATTGTTGATGGAAATTTCCAATTTCATCCTTCGACGAAAATTCTAGAATCCATGGTGACCAGGGATGCACGCATGTGACAAATAACCGTGTTAAAGTCGTAATGTGCATCCCATCGACGACCAATAATCACTTTCATCCAATGCTAGTGGCTTTACTCTCTCACTGCTGCCACTCGCACCTGAGTGGCGCTCTTTGATTGGCTGGATCGATCAGAACGTCTGAAGAAGCATCTTCTAACAGGAGCGCAATTCCTGTGCTTCAGTTCTACGCTTCTAGCATTGTTCGCTGATACTTCCATTCGTAGAGATGATATTCTATTTGCGGCGGCGAAGTCTCTTCTACAACTTTGCCGGTAAAAGTCCATGGGTCAGTTCCGTAGCTTAAACAGCAAAACATCTTTCAGGACAGGCGCAACAAGTTCCTTGTAAGTTTTATTCAGCCGTTATTAACTTGTTCAGGAGTAAATCTGCACGGTAGGACAATTCGAGTTTAACTAAGTTTTCCATTAATAACTTTTTTTAACGTAAATTGCTTAATTCTTTCACAAGAAAGAAACTTCTAACCAGCTTAAAGGAAATCCTTGGAATATTCAGCATTTTATATCGGAGCTATTTCCTTTGAAACTAGCTGTAACTACTCCTGGTTCAATTGTCTCCAAAGAACGTAAGGATGCATATATAACAGCAAAATTATGAAATCTCTAAAAAAATTTACGAAATTTTTTAGGTGTTATAGACACAGTCCAACCCATTCAGACAGACCTTTTGGCGCCTGTGGTTTATTCGGAACTGAATTTTCATTGTTCATGGCTAAGCCACACCATTTATCAGCATCAGATTATATTAGTGAAGCAAGTGTTCGTTGTTCTCATCGAAACATTGAATATACGAAAAAAGACTTGCGCACATGATAAGAACCATCGTCATTGGTAAAATATGGTCGATTATTTCATTTCACGAAATTATTATTGTGGTTCAACGAGAAAGAAACAAAGATGCTTTTAAAATGTAAAGATTAAACGTGTTAAGCCAAGTGCTCATTAAAGTATTAAAATTCCGTACTTGATTACCATACAGTATCTTCTGTCTAACGTTATTAGCAAAGAAATAACTAGCCAAATAAAAATCTGCAAAAAGGAGTAAGTGCCCTTGTTTACATTTAAATGCGTCCTTTTTCCTAAAACTTAGGAAAGGCAATTCGAGATTAATCGTCAGAGTTTAAGTATTTTAAAAGAAAATTTTTGAAGCCACTGTTGAAGTTAATCTTTACGAACGAAAAGGAAAATTTTAAAGAGTTATGTATTATTACGCTGCTATGTGAATCGCCGTAACAGACATGGTTGTTAACATCGTAAAGAAAATATCTAATTTTTTGTAGTAACACAAACTACCATTCATTCGAGTGACAACACTGTGCATAAGAAACATTCAGAGTTAATGAATTTTTAATGCTTCCTCGACTGCGTGTGGTAAAAAAAACCATATCTAATTTCTCAAAGATTTAAAATGTTCTTCTTAAGCGCTGATTCATAAAATATTTCATCGAACATCACAATCCAAAATTGTTAGGAGTCTAAACGACAAATTTCCAAGCTGCGGTGTTTCAACCAAACTGAGCGTACATTTTAAAGAATTACACATTACTACATTGCTGAGAACATCTCTGTAACGATACGTCAATCAAACTGATTACATATTTGCAAAATGTTTGTTCTATACAAAAATAAAGTCGTACGACGTGGACAATTTAAGTACGAAGCAATAAACATAATCAGATAATTTCAAAAATATATTGAAACCACAGAATAAAAAATTGTCCAGTAAAATGAATAATGTTTTAAAACAGTACATGAAATTGAGAATATTGCAGTCTAATTTTGTGGAATCTATATATTAATGAATAGTAATAAATTTTGTAAAAGATCGTGGTATAATCGAGCTCTGGGTTTTAGGAAGCAATATTGGAGAGAAAATCTGATGAACTTTTCTCTTTTATAACATTGTGTGATGAGAAGAAATAATCGTTCTCAAAACATTCAGAACTCCAAAAATTCTAGAGCTAAATGAAGTAGAATATATTATATTGGAATGCGTTAAAGCCAAGAAGCTTAACAGAAATCACCAACGTAAACCAAAATATTAAACAAAATGGAAATATGCTAGGACATATGAGTGATGCGAAACGTAAAGAAGACAATTGATTGTTTGAAAGGAAAGTAACAGAGAAATAACATCAAATATCTATTCGAAGTGTTAATCTTTTGTCACAAGAATTTTTAGAAAAACAGACAGCAGTTTACGGCAGACATGTTTTTCATTCGCTGCTACTTCACTGTGTGCCTTTTGGTATTAAATGCAGCGAGTGCGAATCAGCTGAAGAACGACACAGAGCCAAAAGAGCCTCCAGAGCGAGTGTACACCGCTGTGATAGTTGGGATTCTTGTAGACAATCCTGAAATTTCGTACAGTGCAGATTTGGTAATGTCTGCATTGAGCTGGGCAGTTCGCAATGTTTCGGAATTGTATCCGCACATTGAGTTCAAAACAGTGTTCCGAAACAGTACTAGAAAGTGCTCAGAGTCGTACGCAGGGGCCTTTGCTGCTGAGGAATACTATCTACGCGAAGTTTCTGTTTTCATAGGACCGGGATGCACTTACGCCCTGCAACAGGTGGGACGTATGGCCTCCTACTGGAATATCCCCATCTATACAGCTGGAGGTATTGACGACAGCTTTACGAGCAAAGAAATATTCTCCACCCTCACTCGGTTGTCATTCTCCTTAGACAGAGTGAGTGGGTTTCTCATCAACATTCTCAAACAGTTCCACTGGAGGCACGTGGTGGTTATCGGAGATGACAGCAATCTCAGGGACAAGCTCATGTACGAGAGTGTGGACCGAGCCTTCAAGAATTCCGGGGTGCAGGAATTTCACAAACAAAGCTACTACTTCAGCAGCACCAAACAGAATGTATCGTACACATCTTTGCTGAAGTCGGCACAACAGAAAGCAAGAGGTATGTACACTAAATTCACCAATTCAAATTTAATCATATATGAGTTATGTACTTCTGTTCTTATAGTGAGCAAATACATGTCGAAATCTAAAGTTTCCTTCTGATTAATGATGAAAAGAAATTTGCTGAAAGTGATTTTACGCTTAGAATAACGTTTCATTAAAACCGAGAAGGAATCATTGAACACTACAAAATGTCTATGAAGGAAAGGATTTCTAGAACTCTTGAAGGAATGGATAAGTGTTATGGCATTATATTTTCTTTCAGCCAAACGATTTACTTTTTAAAACAATGGAGACATTAAAAGTACTGTAATGTTCGTTTAAGTAAAACTGTCTGAACACTACATAGATCAGTCTCACAAACGTCACCTATATTGAAACAGGAGTCATTCAAGAAACTTCAGAAAAGGTTACTTACTATTAGTCTTTACATGATTTCTTAAGGGGTATTGTGGTATTTGGTACTACCACGACATCAGTAGATCCTTTAACTCTTGTAAGTTAAGTGGCTAAGTCACCGCATATCGGATTTGCTGTTCCATCACAAACCACGGATGCTCGATCGGATTGATTTTTGGGGAATTAGGAGGTCAGGGCAGTACCTTGAATTCTTCCTCATTAACTATTCTCGAACAATTCGGGCAGTGTGGCATGACGCATTATGCTGTTAAAAGAAGGTACTACCAAAGGTTAATGCCGTTGACATGAAAGAAAGTCTCTGGTCTGCAATGATGTTTAGGCAGATGGAAGACGTCATAGCTTCCTGCACATGAATGACGGAACCCAGGGTTTCACAGCAGAATATTGACCAAAGTATTACACTTCCTATATTGGCTCGTTTTCGTCCCACGGTGCATCCTGATACCAACACTTTCCCAGTTAAATGACGCACACACACCCGGATGTCCACATGGTGCAACAGGAAACGACATTCCTCCGACCTTATGACATCTTCCTATGATTCAAAGTCCAGTTTTGATGCTCGCGAGCCCATTGTGCGCTCTTTAGACGGTGAGCCGAAGGTAAATCGAGTTTGGCAATGCTGAAAATAGGCCTGCGGCTACGCAACACCACTTTCTGCGGGGTTGGATGTACTGTGTGTTGTGACACATTACTCTCTTATCAGTATTCAATTTACCGGCGAGTTCCGCTAGAGCGTTCCTTCTGTGTTGGCTTGTGCTATACGGGATAGACTTCGCTCGCCTCTAGCAACGGTGAGCAATGGTCGGCCCATGCCACTCTCTTCCTAAATTTATGACTCCATTTTTCGTAATCACTTTGCAGAACTGTTTTCGATATCGTAAAAATACTCGAACTTTGTTGTTGACGAACACTCTAATTTAACCTTCGTTTTCTTATGTAAATTTGGGTTTATTCTTGTTAAACCTTTTTCACTCTGAACACCACATTTTTCTCTTTCGACGAATTTGTGTTTGGCAACCCTCATAATAGATCAAAGAATAATGACGTATGCTGAGCTCATGATAAGATTTACTGTTTGGAATGTATCAGACTATTCGGGACGATCTGATTTGATTTGCGAGTTAGTAAATTTGGTATTCACGAATTCACGCTGACATAAGTAGTCCCTCACGTTCTCACGCAATGTGTACGCTTCCGCGTGTTAGAGTCTAACTTGTTTATCGGTTGTTGACGATACTTTACAATTATGCTGCTTTGAACACAACATTGTGGTAATTTTGAATGTACCAAAAGACCAAAAGAAGCCCATTATTGTATTTTGCTGAGAGAGAGAGAGAGAGAGAGAGAGAGAGAGAGAGAGAGAGAGAGAGAGAGAGAGAGAGAGATGTCTAAGGTGATATGTTCCTTTCTCAGCTACGTACCTATTATTGTCAAATGTGAACAAAGAGTGGACTCTGTAAATACGATTCATTTAATTTGCATCTGCCCGTTATCACTCTTAGTGCTTAATTAGTTGATTCATGTTCAATTAAGTACACAGTTGCAAGGAAATCAAGCTATCCGCGATTCATCCAAAGTAATTCAGAAAGCTTTACGATGAAGCTATCCGGGATTAATCTGAAGTAATTCAGTAAGCTTTACGGTGAAGCAAGTTACTTTGGTAAGTTCAGCTTTAGTCTGTGATCGTTGTAGTGATGTACAGTGAAGTTTCGTGTTAGGGCAATAGTGTGAAACATAAACATATTCGTAGAGCCGCTGTAATTCCATATCCCCTTTTGTCGAAGCATTATAGAGTATTCTTTCTGATTATCGCAGAGATGCTACTCTATATTCTCAGTCGCTTTGTTGCCATTTTTTTTGTAATCATACACTGGTGTGCAAAAATTAAGGACGAAGAGGAGAAATTAGCATAACAGCGGAACGAGAAGGCAGAACGGACCGAAAGACCACTCAGGAGATAGACTAGGGTCCGGTACGGTAGGGCATGTGCATATATGCAGCCTGACGTAGGTGGGCGAGTGTCGGGAGCGTATAAAGCACACGGGCGGTGTACGCTCAGCAATTTGGTGAAAGTCATTGCACGGTGTACATCGGTTTGAACGACGTCGAGTTGCTGCCACCGTGTGATATGGCCAGCAGGCAATCCAGTAGACGACATCTGGATGATTTTACCCGAGGTCGCGTCATTGGGAAGTTGGAAGAAGGTCGAAGTGCGACTAGTGTGGCCGAGGAGTTCGGGATCGCTCATAGCATCGTTTCACGAGCTTGAAGAGCATTTCAAACGACAGGAACAGCTGTCCGAGAGTTTTGCAGTGGTCGTCCACCAGCAACCACGGCGGTGGACGACCGGTATATTGTCCTAAAGGCGAGAAGAGACAGACGGCAGACAGCGGGAGAAATCGCAAGGCACATGCAACAGACAACTGAACGTCCGCTATCGCGTTTTACCATGGCCAGGAGGCTGCACAAAGGTGGTCTATTTGCACGACGAACAGTACGGTGTGTGCCATTAACGCCTGATCATCGGAGACGGCGGTTTCTGTGGTGCCAGGAACACAAGAGCTGGACACATTAGCAATGGGGTCGAGTTCTCTTTACGGATGAAGACGATTTAGTCTGACGAGCGATTCTGGACGTATACACATCTGGGGAGAGCAAGGAACACGCAATCACACCTCCAACATCATCGAAAGGGACCGGTTTGGAGGTGGTGTAGTTCTCGTTTGGGGCGGTATCATGCTTGGTAACCGTACTGACCTCCACATCTTCCAAGGAGGTTCAGTCACTGGTGTCCGCTATTGTATACCGAGGTTTCCCTGCCTCACATGCGTCTGTTTAGAGGTGCTGTGGGTCCACAGTTCCTCTTCATGGACGACAACGCTACACCTCATCGTACAGTGGCTGTCGCAGAGCTGTTGGGGAGTAAAGATATTCAACGCATGGATTGGCTCTCAAGGTCCCCGGAACAAAATCCAATCGAACACGTGTGGTACCTTCTCGGGAGACGCTTGGCAGCACGTCACCAGCCGCCAGCAACGATTCCGCAGTTGCGATTGGTGCTACAAGAGGAATGGGCCGCGATGCCTCAACATCTCCTTGACAACCTCGTCCTCAGCATGGACAGACGTTGTAAATCCTGCAACGCAGTCAGGGGTGATCATATCCCCTGCTAAAGACTGGATGTTTCTTGGAAGCCGCCTGTCACATGGACGTTTCTGTCTTCTGTCCAGTTGTGCTTGAAGCTACATTTTCAATAAAGTGCCTTTGTATCCTCCGGATTCCTTGTTTGGACGGTTTCGCTCACTTGTCCCATATTCTTACATCTTGGGGATCTTATGGTATCATTTAGGTCGATGTGGAGCACTTCTGCACGACGTTACATTCGAAAAACCGTCTCGTCCTTAATTTTTGCACGCCAATGTAATACAGCATTTCTTTCGATTATCAGAAATGTTACTGTCTTTCTAACCCTCTTGCTCTATTTTTACGTAATTATCCTGAAAGATTTCTCCTATTTTCAGAAACGATATTCTCTTCATGATTGATCTCGTATTAAATGCCAATAATAGTGTCACTCTATCTCTCCCCGATATTAGTCACGACTTATGTGAGAAAAAATTTCACTATTTTATTAGTAATAACCTTTTTGCCTTTAAACATTTTTGTTGCGGAATTATAGAGTTCGAAGCTCACCCAGTTCCGACATCACTCTGAGCTATCGTTCCTGAGCTGTGGTTCAAGAAATTGAATCAGTGCGTCCAGTTGGATTACATCGGTGAACATTTTCCCATTAAATTCAAAAGAAATGTGAGTATTTTTATTCCTCAAAGACAATCCAACATTTGATTCTATCATTTCTGCTTAGCATGTAGTCCAGCAGTTCTTCATAAAATGACCATTAAACTTTCATTTTCATTGCCTGAAGAGGGTTATGATTCAGCATTATTCTCGGCTTGAGATTGAACCATAACTTACATTCCATTTGATGGAATCATAAAATATCTGGAATTGCTGCTGCAGTTGTCTGATATTTATGTAACACAATATATATATAGTAGCCTTATAGGAACTGAAGTCCTATTATTTGTGGAGAGATTTTCTACTGAACAAAATTGAATCCTTATCACACAAATACTAAAATCTTGTTAAGCTTCCACTAACAAGATCAGTATGATATAAACATTACATCGTTTTTTAGTCTGCATCAAATGATATAAATATTAGATTTTATTGCATGTGAAAATTTTTATAATACATTTTCTTCACAGCACCTTTTAACGGAAACGTTTATACACATTTAGGTCAGTCTTTTTTTCTCTTACCTTGAAACTTGACTGTAATTTCCTCTTAATTTTTAAAGAACCTCCATATATTTTATTCGGCATTTACTTTGTGAGAAAAATGTATTGCGTATAACCTTTCTACTGGTGGAGCAATTTGAAACCAGTTTTTCCTACTCCGGAGGCAGTTATCCTTCCAACTGAACTGCGGCGACTAGTCTTATCGCTGCAATTTTGCTGATTTGACTCCATACGGCATAGCAGTAGTACGTCATCTGCGTCATGCTGAGAACGGCATATCTATCTGTGCAAGTTACAACGGCCGTTCCATAAAAACTGAGAGTAAAATCACACAAAATGAAAATATAGGTACAGCAAAATATATGTTAATCTTTCTCAAAGTGTCTTCCCTCGGATGATATGCAACGGTCCCATCGTTCAGTCAACTTTTCAAAGCATGTGGCGAAGGTATTTTGTGGAAGCTATTTTAGCAACCCTTGTGAGTAACGTCAGCATCTGTGTTGAATGTTGCTCCACGGAACTTCTCCTTCATTGTTGGAAACAACCAGAAATCGTACGTGGCGAGGTGATGACTGCAGGCAGGCTGTGGCATGATTTCAATACTTCATTTCGTAAGAAATTATTGAACACAAGCAGACGCACCTGGGCGGGTGTTATCATGGTATAGGTTCCACTTGCCCACCAGTTCCGGTCGCTTAATCGATATGTGTCGTTGCAGACGCTTCAAGACTGAAATGTAATACTCAGCATTGACAGTAATTTGTGGTGGAACTGCATGCTGGTAGACTACACCTTTATGATCAAAGAAAAGTATCATCATCACCTTCCCAGCTGATTTGGTTTAGCGGACTTTTACCTGAGGAGGCGAGCCTGTTTGTTTCCAGACACTCCTTGCGCGCTTCATGAGGAGGTCAAAATAGTGGACCCATGTTTTAACGGCAGTTATTACTGTGTTTAGAAAGTTTAGATTCTTTGCAATAATTTGTTCCCACTCATGACACACCTGAACTCTGGCTAACAATTGTTCTCTCGTCAGCTAATGGGGTACCCATCTGGAACACACACGATGCAGCAGTAATTTGTCGCGTAGAATGCGGAATGCCGACGTTTTTGAAGTATTAGTTGACGCGCCTGTGTCTTCACACGTATTTCGCCGATCTTCTTGAAGGATTGCCCAAACAGTGTTGACAATACGCTCCGTAACAACACTTTCAGGTCGACCAGGCCTAGGTGTGAGTTCTGCCGGCAAATGCCCTTTTTTGAAATCATGCTGGCATCTAAAAATCGTTGACTCACCCAAACATTTTTCTTTCTAAGTTTGTTTCATTAAATCAACTGTTTCTGAAGCCGTTTTACTCAAACGATAGCAAAATTTTATCGCAAAACGCATTTCGCTTGCTAATTCTGAATCACTCACCTCCATAGCTGTATGGCGAAATGAAGACGTACCTTAAGCAACTGCGCAATAACAAAACCAGAATCATCTGCTACGGTTAATAACTGTTGCCATAGATACTTCCTTTATCCAGTTAATCGTCTGCGTTGTTATTTTTTCCCTTCGCACTGTTGCCTACTCCCCCAAAAAAACTCTCAGTTTTTATGGAACGGCTTTTGTAGAAACGTCGTTTTTATGCAAAGAGATACACAGCTTTCATGGGGAAAAATTAATCTAAAGACGGCAAACAAGACACAGGTAACTTTGTAAAAATACAATGAATATTTCCGTGCTGCAAAAGTATTTTCATACGTATAATACAGTGCATGCATTAAGGATAGTGCTACAGTGTTCAAGAATTAAAGATACGTCGCTGTAAAATATCAGCACCATTGCCAATCCACTGCAAGATAAAGGTTACCCAAATATCTTGTACAAATCTGTTTTGAGCAAAAAAAAAAAAAAAAAAATATGCTGGTATTCCAAATTGAAGTTTTGAAATATGAAAGCATACTGGTATTCCAGTATGCTTTCAAATTTCAGTAAAAACGACACACAAGACACGGGTAACTTTGTAATAATACAATGCATATTTCCGCTCAGCAAAAATGTTTTCATACGTATGTAAACTTGAAAGTATACTTGTATTCCAATATGCTTCCAAATTTCACTAATCGATGTCCAAAGTGGATTTTCCCTGTACAATGGTATCCAGTTTAATATTTCAGTTGTCCAACGGTGGTCAGATCTTTTAACAACATGTCAGCCCGTTGCCATTTCAAGGTATTTACGGGCATTATTTGGTGAGCCAGGCCCGCTCAAGCCCGCGCGTTTAAGGCCAGTCCCGGCCTGACCTGACCCGACCCGACCCGACCCGTAAATTGCAGTTATTACATAGGTCTAACCCGTGATGCGCCACTTTCCTATTATTTTGTCTTTCTATTGTATTTTATTAAATTGTGAAAATTAAATAATGAAATGAGATATTGAAAACATGTAGTTGAATGTAAGCCTAAAAATATTAACTTAACTTTCGCAATTATCGAATATAATCTTCAGGGAGAGAGAAAGAGAGAGAGAGAAAACAAGTTAGTAAAATCATGCAATGCATTGATTATGATACGCTTTCCAACATACCAGAAATCATCACTCAAGTTATGAGGATAATGGCTATGGAATAAATCTAGGTCCTATGCTATGACCTTTGATCCCATTTCGATGATATTCAACAGAACCGGTTCAGTGTACCTCCGAAATAACATGATACAGTTTTGTCGCAATCGAAGCATTTTTACGTAAGTTATGATGCATAAGGTCTATGGAATAGATCCCACTCCTGTGTCCCAACCTTTGACCCCATTTCGCCCATTTTCAATAGGATTCGTCCCCAGGCAGGCCTCTACAACATACTAAAATTTCATCCAAATCGAAGCATTTTTACGTACGTTATGACACATAATTGCGACGGAAGTGATTCCGCTCCTATGTCCTGATCTTTGATTCCATTTCGCCCATTTTCAACAGGGTTTGTCCCCAGGTGGTCCCCTACCACATACTACAATTTTATCAACATCGAACCTGTTTTTACGTTAGTTATGACGCATAAGAGCTGTGGAATGGATCCTGCTCCAATGTCCTGACCTTTCACCCCATTTCGCTCACTTTCAATAGGGTTCCTTCCTAGGTATTCCCCTACCACATACTAAAATTTCATCGAAATCGAACGATTTTTACGCGAGTTATTGTGCGGACGGACATAAGCACACAACGCGTGACATAATGAGGCAGATAGGAATCGCGACCATCTGCTCACAAGAGTGTGACGTCATGAAACTTTAAGAGGATCCACATACAACACACAACGCGTGACGTAATGAAACAAATGGCGTGACCGCGCGCCAACATCTCAATCGCGAGAGTGTGACGTCATAAGATTTCTAAGCATGGGTAACATTAATAAGACGACGCCATGACACTAAAAACGTGGTAATTCGAGGTGGTTATTTAACGCACTAAACGAATTTTCCTAAAGTCGAGATCAAGCTAAATCGATTTCTAGTACTAGAAAACGATAGGTTAACGACTTTCAACAAAATCCTTAGAGCCCTTTTCAAAATAAAATTTTCATACATACAAGAATTGTTCCTTTAATAGTATGAGATAAGGGCGATGGAATGGATCCCGATCCGGTGTCCTGACCTTTGACCCCATTTCGTCCATTTTCAATAGGTTTCGTCTCTAGGTGGTCCCCAACCACATACCAAATTGTCGTCGAAATCGAACCATTTTTACGCACGTTATGACGCATAAGGGCAATGAAATGCATCCCGCTCCTATGTCCTGACCTTTGATCCCACTTCACCCATTTTCAATAGGGTTCGTCCCCAGGTGGTCTCCTGCCACATACTAAAATTTCATCGAAATCGAACTATATTTACGTAAGCTATGACGCATAAAAGCAATGGAATGGATCCCGCTCCTGTGTCGTGACCTTTGACCCTACTACACTCATTTTCAATAGGGTTCGTCCCCAGGTGGTCCCCTAATACATACTAAAATTTCATCGAAATCGAACCATTTTTACGCGAGTTATCGTGCGTGCGTGCGGACAGACAGACGGATGGACGGGCAGACGGCCGAAGCTGGAACATATACGCTTCTTCAACCTACGATTGGAAAGCTTAAAAAAAATATTAAGAGCGTTCAAAAATTTTTCAAAGTATAGCTCACTTTTGAAAAAAGAAGTAAAGAAAAGCTTTTCTTTGAAATGCTCTTTCACAACTCCTGGTCTAAACAGTAGTTAATTCATAATATTAAAGCTTTAATAAGATTAAATGATTTAATTTTTTATGCAAACTGCGTATAAACATAAGTACATTACCATACCTGATTGCAACAGGAAACATTTCCTCTTATGCAGTACATAAACAGAAAATTTGAACGAGGAAGTTGTAGCAGCAGAAACGCATTTATGTCTTTGAAGGTTGTTCCAGAAGTTCCAGATTTTCAATTGTCATAGCTTAAAAAATTGTTGCACTGAATGCACTGCACAAATGTTTTCGACTGAAGGGTTGCTGCATTGCCAAGCAGTTTAAAATGCTCCCAAATATCACTTTTCCCAAATTTTGAAGATGGCAATCCGTTTTTTGGTGTAACTACGACAAGTATATGGTAAGTCAGATAACAGCCGAAAACTCAAAAATTGCGCGGTCCTGGAGCGGGAATCAAACTCGCATCTCCCAGATAGCTCCCAGGTATGCTAACCACTACACCACCCAGAACTACCAAGTCTTAAATTTTCGATTAATTTGAATATAACCATGACAGGATTTCGCTAGTCGAAGCAAACGGCATTCATGTTTAGCGAATCTGGAGGTTAAGAATCCCATCCCGTGATTGCCCGGAGGAACAGATAAATCATGAATGTAATACGATACAGATTTTGAGGATGACAATCTGTTTCTTGGTGTAAATACGACAAGGATAGTAAGTCAGATAATATCCAAAAACCTGAAAATTTCGTCGTCATGGAGCGGGAATCGAAACCGCGTCTCCCAGATAGCGCCCGGGTATGCTAACCATTACACCAAAAAGCTTTTCCATTCATGATCCCTTTTCCCGCTTATATTATCTGTTAAGATGTATTCTGTGGCAGTTTTTTCGCACAATTCTTTTGATTTATTAAATTCAATGGTTAAAGAAGTTACATTTGCAAATATGAGTGCATGAAGACATCGACAGGGATCTGCTGCGGATAAATTTTCCAAGTGAAAGTAAAATGCCCCAGGAGGGTAATAAGATGTCCCTTTCTCCGAGCTAGCAAGGGGTAACATAGGAGGAAAAATAGGGTGGAGACGCTGAGACGTTTATTCCCAAAAGCTAGTTTTCCCCGCAACCTCTCGGCGACCTTGGAGCACCATGTTTTTGGCCACACCCCATATAAGCCCAAAAGGAGTCCAACAGCCTTACGGGAAGCAAATGCTAAACGATGCTCTTTTCGAACATTTAAAGTGCTAGTTTGTATCTTTTTATTCACCTGAAGGATACCGGTTTCGAATTTTTTTCTGGCATATGACTATCGATAAGATTGTTATAAGGAAGCATTTAGAAAGGGACAGGAAAAGGGTTTCATGGTTTTGTTGATATGGAGACTGAACTTGATATTGATGACTTGCCAGAGGCAAAAAACGCTTTATGCGTAATGCTCGTAGGCATAAATGCCAATTTCAAAGTACCTATTGGCTATTTTTTCGTCAATGGCTTATCAGGATCGCAACTGGCAAATTTGGTAAATCAGGCACTAAACCTTACTTATGAGTCAGGAACTGAAGTAGTAAACCTTACTTTTGATGGAAATGCAACAAATTTGAGCATGGCATCAAAATTAGGATGTAATTTTAATCCTGATTCGGAATTTAAAACCTTTTCGCTTCACCCAGTCACTAAGACATCCATCTACGTAATGATTGATCCATGCCATATGATTGCATTGGTAAGAAACACTATTCTTTTCTCCAAGGTAACACCACAAAAGTCAGTCTCTATGGGGATTAGGGATAGGAGAAAAAATTGATGCTGTCCCACTCTGTTATACAACCCCCTTCCCCCCACTGTAGATACTCCCCGTCCTCCACTCCACCCAACACACACACACGCTCGTTGCCGAATCCTTTTGTTGACGACAAGCCCCAAATAATTTTACCATCTTAGTACCTACAGATGATAAAAAAACACTGCGAGTGCTTCTTCTCGCCTCTGTGATTATGCTCTGGCCTAAGTCATGAAAGCCAATAAAGCAATTAAACAGACCAGAAGATCCGGAAACACGACTTTTTTCTTTCTTTACCATTGCGATGGAAAAACAAATTAGTAAAATCATGCAATGCAATGATTATGATACGATTACCAACATACTAGAAATCATTACTCAAGTTATTTGGATAATGGCTATGGAATAAATCTCGCTCCTGTGCCCTGAGCTTTGACACCATTTCGATTATATTCAACAGAACCGGTTCAGTATACCTCCGGAACAACATACCAACGTTTTGTCGCAATAGAAGCATTTTTAGTCAAGTACAGGGATAATGGCTGTGGAAAAAATCTCGCTCCTGTGCCCTGATCTTTGACCCCTTCCGATGATATTCAACAGAACTGGTTCAGTATATTTCCGGAACAACATACTAACGTTTTGTCGCAATAGGAGGATTTTTAGTCAAGTACGGGGACAATGGCTGGGGAAAAATCTCGCTCCTGTGCCCTGATCTTTGACCCCTTCCGATGATTTTCAACAGCACCGGTTCAGCATACCTCCGAACAACATACTAAAGGTTTGTCTCAATAGAATCATTTTTAGTCAAGTTATGAGGATAATAGCTGTGGAGTAAATCTCGCTCCTGTGCCCTGATCTTTGACTCCATTTCGATGGTGTTCAACAGAACCGGTTCAGTATACCTCCGGAACAACATACGAAAGTTTTTGTCGCAATAAAAGTATTTTAGTCAAGTTATGAGAATAATGGCTGTGGAATAAATCTCGTTCCTGTGACCTAACCTTTGACCCCATTTCGATGATATTCAACATAACCGGTTCAGTATACCTCCGGAACAACATACTAAAGCTTTGTCACAATAGAAGCATTTTTACGTAAGTTATGGCGCATAATGGCGATGGAATGGATCCCTCTCCTATGTCCTGACCTTTGACCCAATTTTGATGATATTCAACAAAACCGGTTCAGTATACCTCCGGAACAACATATTGAAGCTTTGTTGCAATAGAAGCATTTTTAGTCAAGTTATGGGGATAACGGCTGTGGAATAAATCTCGCTCCTGTGACCTGACCTGTGACCCCATTTCGGTGATATGCAACAGAACCGGTTCAGTATACCTCCGAAACAACATGATAAAGTTTTGTCGCAATCGAAGCATTTTTACGTAAGTTATGGCGCATAAGAGAGATGGAAAGGATCCCATTCCTATGTCCTGACCTTTGACCCCATTTCGCTCATTTTGAATAGGGTTCGTCCCCAGTTGTCTCCTACTGCATACTAAAATTTCGTCGAAATCGAACCATTTTTACGCGAGTTATCGTGCGGACAGACAGACGGACAAAGCTGGTGCATATTACGCTTCTTCAACCAACGGTTGGAAGGTGTAAAAACCGTACTTGATTTTTCCTTTACAATAGCTTTTGATATGAAGAATACATTTCTATTATTTTCTGCTTTTCCATTATTCAAAATTCTTCAGCCAGGGAGACGCCAGCATTGATTTCTATTTAAAAGACTGTATTCGATTCTATTAATCTCTTCGAAAATCATTTTTTGATAGGATGCTCTTCATTATGAAGAGAATTTTGCCGCCATTTTGTTCTTTAAGTAATTCTTAGTTTTTCCTCTGCCGTGGCGCAGTGGTCTAAGCGATGGCTCCTGATCATTCGTCCGTAAAGGGTCCGGGTTCGAATCCCGTGAGGCATGGATGTTGTGTTTGTCTTACGGCACTGGCTCTCGCCCTTCCTTGGAACCAGTGACCCTAAATTAGGGACGGGCGACTGCTTATAGCCCATTGCACAAAGTAGTACATATCTTGTAAATACGTTCTGTTGTTTGCTATCGCATTACTGCGCCAGTTACCATGAAATGTCATGTTCGTCCATCTTTCGTATCAGTTTATCTCTATGAGTGTCTTCATCATTCTTTTGCTTATTTTGACCATTGCACCGTGCTGTACATAAATTATACAAAATTTAGAATCTTGTTACATTTTTTACTGTATTTCACTTGTATCCAGATATACTAGTCAGATTGTCACCTAACTCAAACTACAATACAACGTCAATAAAACCAAACCGTCGATACACGATTAAACTCATAGTTAAAGTAAAAACTCACTACAAATACATGACAAACTTTACTAAAAGCTAAAACAAGTATATACACGTTAAAAATGTCGTCAGATCTCTCGGGAACGCACTATGGTCCCATCCTCAGACTAAACTTGTATAATACGTTGTGCTAACCCCCTTATATACCCAATGCGCAGAATAGGAATGACGTAAGTAGACATTAAAGAATTTGTTTTAGTGTCTGCGCAACCCAACGGGAGGCAGGTCTACAGGAGAAAAAATGACGATTGCAAATATAGTGAATACAGTTCCTCTTGAGAAGTGTCACTCTGTCTGTTGTGGTAAATCACTTGGAAATAAATATTTCCATGCTTGCGGGATATCACAAGATAAAGAGTCATTACAGCAGAGATGTATTTGAGAGTAAATGCATAAGCTCTCCGCCAGGAGTAGTGACGACTTGCTTGTTGGGGTTGTTAATATACGAGCTTCATCCCATACGGGATAATGAGTCCCACTGTCGGTTAAACGGGCTAGATCTGTGTTCATGGCCCCCATCCGCACACTGTAAACATGCTCCGACAGGCGAATCTGCAAGGAGCGTCAAGTGGAGTCGATATACTGTTTAGATGGAACTTTGTTGTCCACGGCTCGCATGGGAATACAGTAAATTCCTTGTCGTTGACTAGGGTTAATGGAATCTCTATCGTTTTTAGTGATTGATAGGATGTTCGAAGTTTTAATATCGAATGCCAGTTCATAACGCTCGCATATATTAGACAAGATAGACGTTAGTGCAGGATAGTAACAGATGGACCCAATAAAGGTGGGCATACGGTGCTCCGGTTGGAAGGTAGATGCAGAAGAGTTAAGTAGGTTTCTCAAAAGACGGTCAACAATAATGTCATCATAGCCATGTAATCTGGTGATCTCTTTTCTTTTTGTAAGTTCCGCCCTGCGAAGCCTCAGGCTAGATTAATGTGTAATAGCTCTTTTTACCAAAAACCTAATAGCCGAGAGTTTTCTTGTATATACTTCTTTTAGCTTTTAGTATAGTTTGTCATGTACTTGTAGGGAGATTTTACTGTAACTATGAGTTTAATCGTGTATCGACGGTTTGGTGTTATTGACGTATATTTTCTACACGTAATCATCGTTTTGATCTACAATACAACGTTGATTTCTTATTACCAATTGTTTCCTCAATTGCACAATGCTGTACATGTGTAAATAATTCTTGTCTTTACTATGCATGATACAAAATCCCCCAGTACTGAGATATTCTAATTCCGTCTGTCTCAGATTATAACATTTTTTTTTGTATTCTTTCTCCTCAGTAGTTTCTTTTCGCACAGTGATCAATTATTGTACACCTGCACTGTTATCTGTCAGCACTGAATTTGTACCTTTACTCTGAGACGCACTGTTATGCCAGTCTCTTATGTTCTTGTGCAAAATATGAATGCACCCTTCACCACGATGCTCCTTTGTAGATCATTGCACCGTGCTGTATTTAAATGTACATAGTTTTTAGAATTTTGCCTATTTTACTGTATTTAACTTGTGTCAGGACGTTCTAATTAGTTCGCTTCCTGAACCCTACCTTGATAATAAAATCGATTTGAAACCATTGAGGTGCTCACGGTGGTCGTTAAAGTATAACGAAGTAAATTTCTCCGTCATTTTTATCCGCGCCGGGGCTCGAACCCGGATTCCCTCATTCCGGAACAAGTTGCTCTACCAATTGAGCTACGCGGACGTTTTATTCTGATTCCTATCTGCCTTTATGTCGTGTGCGTCCTTCTGGCAGGTACGTAACATCTCCTGGTACGTTGTGACGTACCTGCAAGCAGGACGCACATGACATAAAGGCAGATAGGAATCAGAATAAAATGTCCGCGTAGCTCAATTGGTAGAGCAACTTATTCCGCAATGAGGGGACCCGGGTTCGAATCCTAGCGCAGACCAAAAATGACGGAGAAATTTACTTCGTTATAATGGCGCCCGAACTATCCGGATGACCCGACCGTTCAAAATCTCGCATTGGTGTGATGTTCTTTCCACACCGCGAGATAGGAAAAATAAGAGAATCCCTTCTCCAGCGCTTCGAAAAATAAAAATGTGTGATGTTGCATTCCACACAGCAGATTGACTGGGAGTTCTCAAGTGCACGTTCTACAGTGGATGGCTGCCTGCAACGAATCATGGTCACGGCTGACCCGTGGGCCATGCCCCCGGCCCTCTTTCGGGGGGGAGATGTGACGTACCTGCCAGCAGGACGCACATGACATAAAGGCAGATAGGAATCAGAATAATCGTCTGCGTAGCTCAGTTGGTAGAGCGACTTGTTCCGGAATAAGCGGCCTCGGGTTCGAATCCCGGCGTAGACCAAAAATGACGGAGAAATTTACTTCGTTATAACGTTACAAAACCAACAATAAAAAAAGTTTTTCCTCTAGAGGGAGTGAATTTATATAATGTTTTCCTCTATATCTCTTGTTCTAACTGTTCAATTTGAAAATCCTTTTGTCCCTGATATTTGCTTTGTGCTATGATAAACATTTTACGCAGAATTAGTTAATTTTCGTAATATACTTTTCAGAGGCTAGTAGGTGCAAGTAGCTATTTCTATTTCTGGATATCTTATCGATTGTAGGAATCTGGTTGAATTTTTTAAATTGGTTTCACTGACTATGAATAACCCTGCTCACATTATGGATTTTGAATTATGCGCAGTCTCTCGCTAGCTAGTGTAATTGTAATTTCTTTTTTGCCGAAATCTTAGTTTTTCTAAAAATCTGGTTTGAATTATATACATTTTTTGTGTCAGAAAGGGTTCAAAATACGTGTTCATTACAAACGAAAATTTGATAGCGTCTTTCTTGTGCTAATTGCGACTGTAAGCTTCATTTTTTAAAATACCGCCTAAACCTGGAACTTTCTTAATTTATGCACCATAATGTAAAGGGGGTGGACAGAATAATGTCAACACCTAGGAAAAGAAGGTTTTACGTACCCAGTAGGGTGTGGGACCACCTTTGGCATTCGAATACTCCATGGAATGGACGTTATACAAATCCTGGATGGTGGTTAGTAGGAAGTTACACCATTCTTCACGCAGAAACTTTTCCAGGTCCTTGAGAGATGCAGGAGGTGGATAACGGGATCTTACTCTGTTTTCCAACACAGACCACAGTGGCTCGATGATGTTTAAGTCTGGTGATTGGGGAGGCCAAGGAAGGTGTGAAAGTTCACCCTCATGTTCCTCAAACCATGATTGAGCATTCCGAGCTCTGTAAATTGAGGAGTTATCTTTACAGATGGCATCTCCTGCAGGAAACAATGCGTGAGCCATTGGATTGACTTGATCCGCCAAAATGGTTTCATACACCCTGCCAGCCATCCATCCTTTCAAGGTGATCAGGAGGGATCTGCTTAAAACCACGATATGAGCGCCCAGAGCATTACAGAACCACCATCACCGTGCTGCACTGTTGGCAGCATACAGTCTGGGTTGTACGCTTCTCACGAAGTTCTCCACACATAAACACGTCCTGCGGTGAGGAATATTGTGAATGTGGACTCATCGAACCACAATGCACGTTTTCATGCGTAGACAGTCCACGTTGTATGCTCCTGGCACCACTGCCGTCACCGTTATGCATTCATCCGGGTCACCAGAGGTTTAGCAATACCATCAATATCTTGTTTATGCAGTTCCTTGCGCACTGTTAGTTTTGATACTGGGGTCTAAAGATGCAGAGTGAGCTCCACATTAATTTTCGGCGCCGTGGTCTTCTCCTTACAGGTAACAATCCTCTTTAATGCTCTCCTCTCTATCAGTCAGGGTCGTTTTCCGGAAGCTCCTGTGTTTCGCAGACGAGGTTTTGCCTCCGAACACGTTGTGCTGTCATGACGCTAGACATAGCAGCTCCCGATACCCCCACTACCTTGGCGACTGTGGCCACAGAGGCACCAACTAGCCGGCCACCAACAATTAGCCCTCTAAGGTGAGAATCATCTAAATACGTGGCGTCAGTTGAGTAAATAAATCCATCGCTCTTTCCACGTTAAGCAACGCACAGTAACCGAAAAATTGTTTTTCAGCCGCCGTCGGGGAATCGAACCCCGAATCTTGGCCGCTGTGGTGTAAGGCGAACGCGCTCGGCTGGATATCGAGAGATTCGGAATTCGATTCCCCGACGGCGGCTGAAAAACAATTTTTCGGTTGCTGTGCGTTGCTTAACGTGGAAAGAGAGATGGATTTATTTATTCAACAGACGTCACGTATTTAGATGATTTTCACCTTGGATCTCGCCCTTTGGATTGTTGCTATAATTATATATAGCCAGCGTCGTTAATGCCCATCAGATGGAGACGTCTCAGTAGCTGAGCCCATCTTACGGATTTATAATGTCAGATGCTGACTGAAAAAGAAAAACACAAATAGCACCATGAATTATTGGCCGATGTGGTGTAAGGCTGACGCGCTCGGCTGGATATCGAGAGATTCGGGATTCGATTCCCCGACGGCGGCTGAAAAACAATTTTGTCGGTTGCTGTGCGTTGCTTAACGTGAAAAGAGCGATGGATTTATTTATTCAATTAGCCCTCTTTTGAAGTCCGTTAGGTTTCTCATTTCATCGTCATCTTAAATTAAATTTTGCAAGAAGACGCTTCAAGCTTTAAACAGAACCTTGAGGTTCAAAACAAAGCTGTTACAACCAAAAGGTGGTGGATACCTTTGCGTATTGTGACGTACACAGCTGCATTAAAAGTCGTCTCTGAGCGTGGTGTTCATATTATTCTGCCCATCCCCTGTACATGGAAAAAGGATTCGATGAATGTAAAATTTCTCTTTGCGCTGAAAAAGGGAAAGTTTTATCGCAACGACGCTTCGCAAATAGTAGTAGTAAAATCTCCTTTATGTTTGGTATTTCTTCCCCCCTCTTTGCAATGCTGACCTTCGTCCGCGGGCAACAAGATTGCTAGGCCATAATATCTGTTAAACATCCAAATAAAGTTTGATCATTGTTTCGATAGAGGAACGCTTGACAGGATGTTTAAGGACTCGACATCTTCGCTTCCCGGGACATTATGCGGTAGAAACGCTACCACAGCGTCAATACAGAAAAAAAATCTTCCCGCTTCGTTTAGAATTTCTCATGAACTAGAACTTTTTTTTAAAATTAAATGCCTACTCGTATATTAACAGGACGAAAACCAAAGAATAGCCTCGACAAGCTTGCACCACCTGGTGACGAGAGTTTTGACGACTTGGAGTGAGTATCGAACTTAGACCTTTGCCGCCAAAACAGTTATTTTAATCGCTCGGCCAGCAAAAGAATTTTGCGTAGTGAACAGTACTTGTTTATGACGCAATATCTGAAGCCAAGCTCCTTTGTGAAAAATGTATGCCATTTTCGTGAATGAACCATTAGAGTTCTTGCTTTTTTTCCGAAGTCTTGACTCTGAGTTTTAGGTGAGACACGAACGTTGCGCCAGCTCTCCGATTCTGGTTCTTCCCCTTGTAATGTTTTTAGTGTATTTGGGTGTAGATAACATTTAAATGTCTATGCTACACCAAAATGCTTAAATGTAAACACTCTTCATAATGAAACGTTTCGTAGAGTTAAGTCGTGCTCTGGATAGCTTAACTAAACACTTTCAGCAAGCGTAGGCCATAAATAGCATGACGGGTCAAAAAAGTCACATCTATTTACTGTTCTATCATTTTTCTGGTCTCGTCAAAACAGAAATCACTTTGTATTCTATCATCTAGTACTCCGACAGCGAGATGCAACAGATTCTCAATATACAGAATAATTCTCAAGACAACAACAGTTTAGGGATTCAATATCACGAAGTTTAATATTAGGCCTTCCTGGTGAGGCATGGATGTTGTGTTTGTCTTACGTCAGTGGCTCTCTCCCTTCCCTGGGGTCAGTGACCCTAAATTAGTGACGGACGACTGCTTATAGCCCATTGAGTTGCTCACGCTGAGAGCTGAACTTCGAAACAAACAAACAAAAAAAGAAGCGTAATATTCAACGTCAACCTCTAAGCATGCAATATTCACGTAAATCGAGCTCTTTGAACAGTCTCTCTCCAAGACAGCCACAACGATTTCACATTCTAGTCGACTTCTCATGAGAGCTCTGATACATTGAGCGATGCTTATGAAACATGCGTCATTGAAATTTTGACGTCAACTCAGGTTGCCACAAAAACACTCAGCGAAAGAGAGAAAATGTAGCGTTAAGGCCAAAAAATACTTCAGGAGAATGATGAACCAAAATTCGTATAAGATAATAGAGACTAAAAAGGAAAGTTAACTTAGAATATACACTCACGGAAAATGAAATTTGCGCACCAAGAAGGAAGCATCGGATTGAACTGAAATTTTATGGACGTAATGACACATATGAATGAAAAACAGAGCTGTGTTTTGGTGGAAAAAAAAATTTGAATTTAGTTCATTTTGGGCATATTGAATTGATTGTTATTTACCAAAGGGCGTTATATTTATGCTGGTGTTGAAATTCAAAATATGGAAATTATAGAAAATTTAAATTTGGGAGATGGGTGGATGCATTTCGAAACAAAAATATTTTCTAAGTACTAGAAAAGGCCATGAACATCCTAAACAATAATGCATCTGAAAGTTTACATTCCACAAGAAGTTATTGGAAAGTTTGCGTTGTTTGTGTTCAAGCAGAGTTGAGTCACCTGAAAGTGCAAAAATAAGTGGATATTGTTGCATGTGTATGAAAATGTGTCACTATAAGTCATACGATAAAATGTACTCGTTCAATAACAACTTGTGGAGGCGGTGAAAGTCAATTTAAAAAGGTTAGGACAAAAATTGCAGTTATGAAAAACCTTAGAAAACCAGGATTCGGATCGATAGCCTTAGTCAAGCTAAGGGGGAGTACATGGGACCAAGTCATGGAAGACAACAGCACACAAACTTTTACACTGCACTCATTTTGAACTTTTTTTTGAAAGGCTACTGCCTGTATTTATTATTTTTCTTTAAAAACTTAACCAGTTAATTTTAATGGACAAACAGATGGTATTTCCTTTTTTTCTTGTTTGCTTAAACACAGCAGTATAAAACAGAATCTCAATTTACTTTCTATTTCTATTTGGCCACTGGCCTTATGAACAACACAACTTTACATATTTCAACACAGTTGGTTTGAACACTAGGCATGCATCCAAAATTATACCATGATTCACATAGCTTAAAAAAAAAAAATACTGGATTATTTTTAATTCTACAAGGTGGACAAATTCTGTTCTTTTGAAACGTACTCTCTTCTCTCTCACCCAGTTAGCTCAATGACCAATTTACAATTTTACACTTATTGATTTAAATTTAAACACTCTTAGCAAACTCCGCAATCTCCCAGACCAGATTCAAAGACTTCAATTAAATTTACAGTTATTTTAAGAGCCACAAATTATACTTTAACAAATCTACTATCAGCAAGTAAACAAACCAAGTAAATTATCCTCAAAACAGAATTTACACTGAGCACAAGCATTAATTAACATTACATAACCTATAGAACTACCCTGAATGAACCTACTTCACTTATAAAGAAACCTCACTAACTAATCTTAAAAATTATCACTATTCATAACATCAACATAATTCAGAAATTCAAACAATCTTCTTGCACTAGCTTGCTCATAAAAATCACCTGACTCTGCACTTCACATAATAGCTCAGGATACTTAATAACTCTATACTGTAAACAAAAGCTCAAAATACCAATTAACTAAATTTCCAAACTAAATATCAAGTTCACTAACACCAACAACCAGAATTTAGAATTTTTATCCCTAGCACTACAGCAAATCATAAACAAATAAATTTAGATACTTTAAATCACCAAACAAACTTGAATTTAACACCTGCAGTGAATTACTGAGGTAGCGGTGAGGCAAATACTCTCAGTTCAGACACTACCCTGGGTTTTGAGAACCAACACATGAAGAAAATACCAAGTCAGGCTGAAGGCGTGAAATTGGGTCGTGAATCCACTTTCAGCCTATGCAAAGGGAAAGGAAAAAAATCCTCAAGTGTGACACATCATCATCAGGCACAGAATTTCCTCTAACATGATCTCACCACATTTCTTGAAGCAACGCTCGACCGACCCTCGCTGGCAGTACATATCTCCGTGAGCAGCGAAACTACTGGGGGGGTTTGAAGACAAGTTTTCCCCCAAAAACCACGTCTTCAAGGATCTCCCCTTTTCGAACCAATGCATGATCCCACCTTGATCAACCACGCCTGCAAGAGCCTGTCGTACTTCAACCCTAAATACTCCAGGCACATCTGGCCCAGAACTAACACACTATATCTCAGGAAAAATTCACTTATCTCTGTATATATCCCAAGAAATTCTAAATCACAGTATCCACATATATCCCAGGAAAATTCACTTATCTCTCTCTATATATATCCCAAGAAATCCTAAATCACAGTATCCACATATATCCCAGGAAAATTCACTTTATCTCTCTATATCCCAAGAAATCCTAAATCACTATATCCACATATATCCCAGGAAAAATTCACTTATCTCTCTATATCCCAAGAAATCCTAAATCACTATATCCACATATATCCCAGGAAAAATTCACTTATCTCTCTATATCCCAAGAAATCCTAAATCACTATATCCACATATATCCCAGGAAAAATCACTAGCAAGGAAATTCTTCTGCACCATGGCAATGCGCAGGTCCACTTCAGACAATACACTGACCATTTACATAACCCACTAAATATTTTCACCTTATTGAAAATTAAAATTACATTTAGACTTTTAACCTTATAGTAAAAACAAGAAAATTTAGGCCAAAGAAAAGAACAATTAATACTGGAACTGGTGAGCAAAAGTGTGTCTTCTCAACCCATGATGTTCATTCTTTTTGTGAAAAAACTAAACTTGAGAACCTAAATACCTCAACTTTTATTTTGCACATATCGCATCCTGGTGAAAATTCCCTACTCAGAGCCCTCTGCCCTAGGACAAGTTCCCTGCTTGCCCTAAGATCACCCCTTTCCAATGGGAGATTAACACTCATCTGGAGCATGTAAAATACTGGTCCTCAAATAACACACCTACCATCTTAATTTCGACACTCAACACTCCAAGAATGTAAACAACACTTTAGGTTTCCAATTTCATCACACTATAATATGTTCCCAAAATTCCAATATAAATCATCCCATAATTTATCTTCACTCATAAAAAAAAATAACTCAACGCTGTAAAAGACTAGAGAGAAATGTTTACAATTATTTTATCACCCACGACATCACTATAACACTGCTTTTTAAATATCACATGCCCAACTAAACTATTATCGATGCACCAAAATTTACTGTGCTCAAACAATAAACCAAATTTTTCCGATACATTAAAATTTACTGGCCTGGGAAGTTGCTAAACGACCAGACATGACAACACAAAAAAAAACATAAATGAAAGCATCTTCAACTCCCCTCTCTTTTTTTTTGTCTTGCAATATATTTTTCCGACAGCCCCCAATTTTAAAATCAACTCGTTTTATAATTTTAAAGAAACCACAACATAATACAAAAAAAGAAAATGCCGAGAGAAATTTACCTTTAGGACTGGGGGCAACAACACTTCCTGCCAAGCACACTAACCGTCGATAATAATAAAAAAAAGGTTTCACAGCCTAATAATAGATAAAATGAATATAATAAAAAAAAAAAAAAAACTCTCCCTCAGAGAACACCACTGTCCCGGTTGATTTTCACTTCACTTCCAAGGTGCTTTTTTTTTTTCTCTTTTTTTTTTTTCTCTTTTCCTTTTTCTGAGGCAGCGTGTTTGGCCAACGATACAGGAAACGGGCATTTTGGAACCCTGCTGGTGGACCCCTTGTTGTAATCAGTAGGGCCCAACTCGACGATTCAGCAGCTAAAGGCGGTATCTTCTACAAAGCCGTGCATGCCCCTTTTTTTTTTTCGGAACTTCCAGTGTCTGGTTGAACTGGCTTGAAGAGTTCCTTCCATATTGAACCGAGTAGTAACAGCATTCGGGTTGCGCTGGCAGAAAATTCTCCTGCGGAGATCATTTCACGGTAGTTATTACTTTTCTTTTTATTGCAGTTCACTCCTCCGTCGTCCACTAGGAGAGGAGGAGAGGGTTGAATCTGCAAGCATTTCCTCTCCAGTAATGAGATCCTTGAAATTCAATTTTAACTGTTGTCCGTTTAGATTTCAATACGAAATTTTCCTTCTTGCCGCCCCCTCCTCCGCCAAAAAGGCGAGGAGAGACTCGGCTGTGTCCTCTTTCTCTGCCGGTCAGCAAAAGTCAAGTACAAAAGTGACTCTCAACGGATAAAAACTCTGGGGGTGCTTGAAACCGCTGACCCTCTCATTGGTCGAAACTTCAGCCTAGCAACTCACGGCTTCCCAACGGACCCTTCACTCCCACGCCTCGAGTGACCTCTGACCTTCACACGTGCAGACCAAGCTCTCCTTTTTGACCCTGGGGTCTAAAAATAGATTTCGTTGCTGAATTCCTTACCCCAAAAGACGAAAAGATGTTACTTTTGTGCGACTTTGGAAACAGGAACGCAAAAATGGCGGATTCTTGCTTTGCAGAAAATCACTAGTTTTAATTTTCTTTTTCTCTCGTTCCGTGATGTGAAAGTAAAATTAATTTTGATTCTCTGAGCTGCACACCTACTCGCCTTTTCCTATCGCGATATAAGAACCGATAAAATAATTATTTTCAAAACCCCAAAGTCAGTTAAATCAAATATTATTCTTTTTTTTTTTTTTTTTTTTTTTTTTCTTTCTCCAACATGAAATTTTGTTTTCCTGGTTGTGATTAAGACAAGCGAATTTTGCGCATGAATTCCCTGCCTTTCAACCAGGAATTTTCTTCTAACGTATGTCATGGAAGAAAATTTTTGCCTTAATTAATCTCTGATAAACCAACAGAAAGATTGATCAGGTCTCTCTGAAATTCCCCAGAGGTTAAAATTTTCGCCATGACAAATACATTCCCCCTGCGAAAAAGACGAGCAAAGCGAGTCGAAACATAAAATAAAATCTCAGAAAATTCGCTTCTACCTACTACTCAACACACACGTGCTCCGACCATGTCAACAAACCGATGAATGTAAACAAACCTGCAGCGCCACCTACCTCCGGTGAGCTGACTTCCGTTCCAACATGGCTACCACTGAACTAGGAAAACAAATGTTCCGAAGCGAAGCTACTTATCACCTGACCTTAATTACAGAGGTGAAAAAAATTTTTTCAAGCCAAAAAAAATTTTCACGGAACGAAGGAAAAAAATTCTGCACCGGCTCAAATACTAACCTTTTAACTACACTGAGAAAATTAAATTAAAAGAAATTTAACCGATTATTAAATTCCTAATTCACTGGCTATTACTACAGTAATACTAATCCTACCCAACACTGAACCTACACTTCACTCCAATAGTAAACAACCTAACTTAAAATAACTAACCAGTGCACCTAGGCACTAAATTAACCAGCGTGAGGAGAGAAGAGAAGTTACGCCTCTTACAATTTTTGCATTATGCTTTCACCAATTTGACATCACCAACAACAGGCATTTTCGAATGACAATATTACTTTACAATACACTTTCTTCGCTTAGTTCAACAGAATATGATAAATTGCCTGAATGCAACACATTAAAATTACACTTAATTCAACACTCGGACTGTAGAGGTAAAAAAACTTTGCAACACATGAAAAATACACCTAGAAGTTCAATATTTGTAAAAGTGTGAAATTGCATATATATATGTGACACACTGCAAACTATTAATTAGCACTAGTTATATTCGAAATACCAAATTATACATTATGCAGGTACGCTTGAGAAATTATTTGTGTGAAAACTCATGTAGGTAAACACCCAAAAAAAAAAATTGTATGTGTGTCAAGCACAAAATTACTGAAATTACTCATATATCACTGAAAATATTACACCAACACAAAAAAAAATCTTTTTATGTGTGTCAAGCCCTAACTGGCTTTTATGTTAAGCCCAAAATTATTCAATTATTACAAACACTGCTACTGAAATATTATAATACTCATACACAGAAATTCAGCTAAAATAAAAAAATATGCACTTTCGCTACTTTGGTCACTGAGAGAGAGAGACTACCAGAACTTATCACTACGAGAAAATAATTCACATATGAAACCATACTCAAGATTTTTTCGTAACCACTGTGCAGTACAGGTTGAATTCCATGACAAGGCATGTATCCTGGTCACGGCACCAAATGTTTTGGTGGAAAAAAAAATTTGAATTTAGTTCATTTTGGGCATATTGAATTGATTGTTATTTACCAAAGGGCGTTATATTTATGCTGGTGTTGAAATTCAAAATATGGAAATTATAGAAAATTTAAATTTGGGAGATGGGTGGATGCATTTCGAAACAAAAATATTTTCTAAGTACTAGAAAAGGCCATGAACATCCTAAACAATAATGCATCTGAAAGTTTACATTCCACAAGAAGTTATTGGAAAGTTTGCGTTGTTTGTGTTCAAGCAGAGTTGAGTCACCTGAAAGTGCAAAAATAAGTGGATATTGTTGCATGTGTATGAAAATGTGTCACTATAAGTCATACGATAAAATGTACTCGTTCAATAACAACTTGTGGAGGCGGTGAAAGTCAATTTAAAAAGGTTAGGACAAAAATTGCAGTTATGAAAAACCTTAGAAAACCAGGATTCGGATCGATAGCCTTAGTCAAGCTAAGGGGGAGTACATGGGACCAAGTCATGGAAGACAACAGCACACAAAAACTTTTACACTGCACTCATTTTGAACTTTTTTTGAAAGGCTACTGCCTGTATTTATTATTTTTCTTTAAAAACTTAACCAGTTAATTTTAATGGACAAACAGATGGTATTTCCTTTTTTCTTGTTTGCTTAAACACAGCAGTATAAAACAGAATCTCAATTTACTTTCTATTTCTATTTGGCCACTGGCCTTATGAACAACACAACTTTACATATTTCAACACAGTTGGTTTGAACACTAGGCATGCATCCAAAATTATACCATGATTCACATAGCTTAAAAAAATACTGGATTATTTTTAATTCTACAAGGTGGACAAATTCTGTTCTTTTGAAACGTACTCTCTTCTCTCTCACCCAGTTAGCTCAATGACCAATTTACAATTTTACACTTATTGATTTAAATTTAAACACTCTTAGCAAACTCCGCAATCTCCCAGACCAGATTCAAAGACTTCAATTAAATTTACAGTTATTTTAAGAGCCACAAATTATACTTTAACAAATCTACTATCAGCAAGTAAACAAACCAAGTAAATTATCCTCAAAACAGAATTTACACTGAGCACAAGCATTAATTAACATTACATAACCTATAGAACTACCCTGAATGAACCTACTTCACTTATAAAGAAACCTCACTAACTAATCTTAAAAATTATCACTATTCATAACATCAACATAATTCAGAAATTCAAACAATCTTCTTGCACTAGCTTGCTCATAAAAATCACCTGACTCTGCACTTCACATAATAGCTCAGGATACTTAATAACTCTATACTGTAAACAAAAGCTCAAAATACCAATTAACTAAATTTCCAAACTAAATATCAAGTTCACTAACACCAACAACCAGAATTTAGAATTTTTATCCCTAGCACTACAGCAAATCATAAACAAATAAATTTAGATACTTTAAATCACCAAACAAACTTGAATTTAACACCTGCAGTGAATTACTGAGGTAGCGGTGAGGCAAATACTCTCAGTTCAGACACTACCCTGGGTTTTGAGAACCAACACATGAAGAAAATACCAAGTCAGGCTGAAGGCGTGAAATTGGGTCGTGAATCCACTTTCAGCCTATGCAAAGGGAAAGGAAAAAATCCTCAAGTGTGACACATCATCATCAGGCACAGAATTTCCTCTAACATGATCTCACCACATTTCTTGAAGCAACGCTCGACCGACCCTCGCTGGCAGTACATATCTCCGTGAGCAGCGAAACTACTGGGGGGTTTGAAGACAAGTTTTCCCCCAAAAACCACGTCTTCAAGGATCTCCCCTTTTCGAACCAATGCATGATCCCACCTTGATCAACCACGCCTGCAAGAGCCTGTCGTACTTCAACCCTAAATACTCCAGGCACATCTGGCCCAGAACTAACACACTATATCTCAGGAAAAATTCACTTATCTCTGTATATATCCCAAGAAATTCTAAATCACAGTATCCACATATATCCCAGGAAAATTCACTTATCTCTCTCTATATATATCCCAAGAAATCCTAAATCACAGTATCCACATATATCCCAGGAAAATTCACTTTATCTCTCTATATCCCAAGAAATCCTAAATCACTATATCCACATATATCCCAGGAAAAATTCACTTATCTCTCTATATCCCAAGAAATCCTAAATCACTATATCCACATATATCCCAGGAAAAATTCACTTATCTCTCTATATCCCAAGAAATCCTAAATCACTATATCCACATATATCCCAGGAAAAATCACTAGCAAGGAAATTCTTCTGCACCATGGCAATGCGCAGGTCCACTTCAGACAATACACTGACCATTTACATAACCCACTAAATATTTTCACCTTATTGAAAATTAAAATTACATTTAGACTTTTAACCTTATAGTAAAAACAAGAAAATTTAGGCCAAAGAAAAGAACAATTAATACTGGAACTGGTGAGCAAAAGTGTGTCTTCTCAACCCATGATGTTCATTCTTTTTGTGAAAAAACTAAACTTGAGAACCTAAATACCTCAACTTTTATTTTGCACATATCGCATCCTGGTGAAAATTCCCTACTCAGAGCCCTCTGCCCTAGGACAAGTTCCCTGCTTGCCCTAAGATCACCCCTTTCCAATGGGAGATTAACACTCATCTGGAGCATGTAAAATACTGGTCCTCAAATAACACACCTACCATCTTAATTTCGACACTCAACACTCCAAGAATGTAAACAACACTTTAGGTTTCCAATTTCATCACACTATAATATGTTCCCAAAATTCCAATATAAATCATCCCATAATTTATCTTCACTCATAAAAAAAAAAAATAACTCAACGCTGTAAAAGACTAGAGAGAAATGTTTACAATTATTTTATCACCCACGACATCACAATAACACTGCTTTTTAAATATCACATGCCCAACTAAACTATTATCGATGCACCAAAATTTACTGTGCTCAAACAATAAACCAAATTTTTCCGATACATTAAAATTTACTGGCCTGGGAAGTTGCTAAACGACCAGACATGACAACACAAAAAAAACATAAATGAAAGCATCTTCAACTCCCCTCTCTTTTTTTTGTCTTGCAATATATTTTTCCGACAGCCCCCAATTTTAAAATCAACTCGTTTTATAATTTTAAAGAAACCACAACATAATACAAAAAAAGAAAATGCCGAGAGAAATTTACCTTAAGGACTGGGGGCAGCAACACTTCCTGCCAAGCACACTAACCGTCGATAATAATAAAAAAAAAAGGTTTCACAGCCTAATAATAGATAAAATGAATATAATAAAAAAAAAAAAAAAAACTCTCCCTCAGAGAACACCACTGTCCCGGTTGATTTTCACTTCACTTCCAAGGTGCTTTTTTTTTCTCTTTTTTTTTTTTTTTTCTTTTCCTTTTTCTGAGGCAGCGTGTTTGGCCAACGATACAGGAAACGGGCATTTTGGAACCCTGCTGGTGGACCCCTTGTTGTAATCAGTAGGGCCCAACTCGACGATTCAGCAGCTAAAGGCGGTATCTTCTACAAAGCCGTGCATGCCCCTTTTTTTTCGGAACTTCCAGTGTCTGGTTGAACTGGCTTGAAGAGTTCCTTCCATATTGAACCGAGTAGTAACAGCATTCGGGTTGCGCTGGCAGAAAATTCTCCTGCGGAGATCATTTCACGGTAGTTATTACTTTTCTTTTTTTATTGCAGTTCACTCCTCCGTCGTCCACTAGGAGAGGAGGAGAGGGTTGAATCTGCAAGCATTTCCTCTCCAGTAATGAGATCCTTGAAATTCAATTTTAACTGTTGTCCGTTTAGATTTCAATACGAAATTTTCCTTCTTGCCGCCCCCTCCTCCGCCAAAAAGGCGAGGAGAGACTCGGCTGTGTCCTCTTTTCTCTGCCGGTCAGCAAAAGTCAAGTACAAAAGTGACTCTCAACGGATAAAAACTCTGGGGGTGCTTGAAACCGCTGACCCCTCTCATTGGTCGAAACTTCAGCCTAGCAACTCACGGCTTCCCAACGGACCCTTCACTCCCACGCCTCGAGTGACCTCTGACCTTCACACGTGCAGACCAAGCTCTCCTTTTTGACCCTGGGGTCTAAAAATAGATTTCGTTGCTGAATTCCTTACCCCAAAAGACGAAAAGATGTTACTTTTTGTGCGACTTTGGAAACAGGAACGCAAAAATGGCGGATTCTTGCTTTGCAGAAAATCACTAGTTTTAATTTTCTTTTTCTCTCGTTCCGTGATGTGAAAGTAAAATTAATTTTGATTCTCTGAGCTGCACACCTACTCGCCTTTTCCTATCGCGATATAAGAACCGATAAAATAATTATTTTCAAAACCCCAAAGTCAGTTAAATCAAATATTATTCTTTTTTTTTTTTTTTTTTTTTTTCTTTCTCCAACATGAAATTTTGTTTTCCTGGTTGTGATTAAGACAAGCGAATTTTGCGCATGAATTCCCCTGCCTTTCAACCAGGAATTTTCTTCTAACGTATGTCATGGAAGAAAATTTTTGCCTTAATTAATCTCTGATAAACCAACAGAAAGATTGATCAGGTCTCTCTGAAATTCACCAGAGGTTAAAATTTTCGCCATGACAGCTGCAGGACAATTACAGAGGGATCTGTGGCACGCAGTCCGGTCATCTTCAATAGCGCGTCGCACTGCCTCGTGCGGCGATACATGCTGCAATACGGTGCGGCATGGAGGCGAACAGACGCCTGATGTCCTGCGGCAGACTGGCCCACACGTGTTGGACGGTGTACTCCAAATCTCGGATAGTGCGGCACGGCGGCAGCTGGCGTTTCAACTGGTCCCACTCATGCTCGATAGGGGACATGTCCGGGGAGCCGGCATGCCATGGAAGTGTCTGTACATGACGTAGGGACTCCTAGGCAACCCGAGCTGTGTGCGGGCTGGCATTATCCTGCTGGTATAGCGCACGTGGAATCCCGGCCACGAATGGGAGCAAATGGGGCCGTAGGATCGCATGCACATACCTCTGGCCCGTCAATGATCCACTTAGAGCTCATCGGCTATTGTAGGCAATGGCTCCCCAGACCATAATGCCTGCAGTGAGGGAGGTGTGGTGATCGACAGCGAGGTTGGGATTGTGCCGATGACCCGGGGACCTCCACACCCAGACACGATGATCATCTTTCCCCAAAACGAAGCGGCACTCATCGGTAAACACCACACGTCGCCAGTCAATGGCGTTCTATGTCGCTCTGGCCTGGCACTACTGCACACGGAGCCGGCGATGTTCCGGTGTTAATGGCAGCACAGGCCAAGGGGCGCTGGGATCGCAGATTCGCTTCCGCGAGGCGTCGGGAAATGGTTCGTGGGCACACATGAGCCACTACATCTGCCTTTATAGTGGACCGGGCCCCCGTGGGATCCGTTCGTGCCTGGCGGTTGATCAGTCGATCCTCTCTACCAGTGGTCCTCCTGGTCCGTCCGGAGCAGCTCCGCCATGTGGCAGTGCCGTCACGTGTCCACTGCTCCCCACACACTTGGACGGTACGGTCAGAACGATCCACGTGGCGGGCTATACGGCGCGCCGACCACCCTGCGGTTTTCAGCCCGATGATCAGGTCTCTCTGAAAGTACGTAAGTTGCGTAAATCGACGTCTCTGGCATCTACCGGGCATTTTGGTCACTTTGTATACTCTTGGCTGCGTCGGCCGGTGCCTTTCGCTTTCATGGGGCATCGACTAGACGCCGGTTTATAAGGCTGCCGGTTCATGTTTTCAGCGCCACCACAGGGTGTGCTGTCATTCGCAGTCGCACCAAACGTGGATCATTTGCATACCAGCACGCACTCTAGCTATTTGCGAAGTTTCGCGGTTGTAGTATGTTTTTATACTAAAACAAAGTCTGCTTACTGTAGACGCAAAAGATAATAAAAGCACTAAAGTTTTGGTTAGGTAATGGGCTGTCAGTTACTGATAGATTTTAGCAAATTTTGCAATATGTGAAAATTTCATTTCCCGCGGAGAGTTCTACTCAAGTAGTCATTAAAACATACTAGGACGTACTACAGAAGTGAACACATGTGTCAAGTGGACAAATCTGCAGCAAGACATTCTGTCCGCGTAGCTCAGTTGGGAGAGCGACATACTCCGGAGTGAGGGGACCCGATTACGATGCCCGTCGCGGACAAACTTGCGTTTTGACAATACCCTCCGCAGTAAAGGAATTTTACATGATTTGGTGATGATATTTTATCCAGTGAAAAGACATTTAATTTTTTAAAAGCTACACCTTTCCATAATGTCACGGAATTTTTTCCATAGGAACCTCTGCACCATGCAAGGGCATTATACAAATACACAAAGAAAGAATTACACAAAAGTCAGACAAAAACATGTTTTAAAAATTTGTTTCTACACTCATTATAAATTAAACAAAAGTTTGCATTGAAGTTTATTTAAGTAATGTTGAATACATGCTATGCCCGAGCTCAGATTCCCACATGCTGATTCATGCTAGAATTCAGATTTTCTTTGTTCCCATTTTAGCTACCCTTACTACACACGCTACTTTTTTCTCTTTAATAATCACAACAAAAATATTTTTATATACATTTATGGTTGCGAATACATTGTTTTCTTTTTAGATCCGTTTCACAAGAGATAAACAAATATGGAAAACTGTTAATCGTATTTGGAAGCAAAACTATTATGTAGACAAATTATGTTCGAAAATTTGAATATTTATCCTCAATGAATTTAATACGTTATCAACGGAAAACTGCGAATAAAAAACGATACCATTTGTGTTTTTTACGGCTAATAAATGTATGAATTGGATGAATTTAACTTGAATAATTCTCTCGTCAAATAGCCTGCCAATGTGATCAAGAAAAAGAAAGAGGAAAGTGAAATGTGACTTGCGATGTGCCTCTTTCAGGACATTTGATTTGGTATTCCTTGGGAAAACTCTCGGTTGACACAATTGCGAACTTGAATAGTTTAATTAGTAACGTAAAATAAGTTCTATATATGTTTTTGTTCTCAAGTATCCGGTACAATCAAAGCGTTTTAAATACCACGGACGTGATTCACGTAAATTTTTATTTATTGAATATGGTGATTGGTTAGAAAGAAAAGCTTTTGTAAATGGAGTAGTTGCTATCTGTGAGTCAGTTGTGAAAATGAGAAGATACAACAGATGTTCTTTTCCCACTCGAGAGAGAGGTTCAGCTAAGCAGTCGAACTCTCTTAGCAAATGGAGTCCCGGACAAAATTCCGAAATCCAGCTAAAGGCAGAAAAAAATACTAGGGGATAAAAAGCGTTGCTGGGAAATGCGTACACGTCAGAAACGCCATTATGAAGACTCTGAGAACTGCATCTTCAGTGAACCTAAACTAAATATACTGATGCAGAAAGAGGAATGCCTAAAACAGAAAGGCGTTACATGCAACAAATTTTTAGGAATGACTGAGATCACCGCGAGTCTTGTTGTTTTGAGCACGTATCTGAAGTAATGCTTAATAAGCATCTTAACTTTGCTTTCGACAATCCTTGAGGATGTTCTCGAGCTGCTGCATGAGAGTGTCTTAAAAAGAAATCGAGGGAGTACCCTATCACTTTTTGTAGGTATGCTATGATCTTTTGTATGCCAAGATCTTTGTGGGTGTGAAATAAAACGACTGACTCAAGAATATAAATTGATATACGTACAACACATTGTATTTATTCACATCACTCACGACCACTCCGTCCGGTACATACTAAGTGGAATTAAATCATAACAATAAGAAAAAAGGTTTACTAATTCCTGACACTGAGGGGTAGTTAGGTAAGTAGATTAATGGGCATCACAGTCGTAAAACCAATGACAGAAGATATGTAAGTCATGAAATGTTTACTAAATTATGGCGGCGGCATTTGTAAGTATTTCGACTGTTTAGTTTTTCGAAAACAATTTTATTATTATTATGACATTTTTAGTTGAGTGTCCGGGTCTGGAAGGGTTTGATTTAGAAATTAACTTAAAGATTGTAATGTATATTCTATTTTAACTTTCCTTTTGAGTTTCTTTTTCTCTGTAAATTTGAGTTTGTTCTCTTAGACATTTTCAAACCTTAACGTTACGTCTTCCCTCAAACGAGAATGATGTTGGCAACACACTGAGGTTGGAACAAGAATGACGTGTGTGTAGCCGGATAAGAACGATAGATAAAAATGCAATGCAGCGGTTGTTTAAGGGAATTGATGTTATTGATGATAGACGTGCTGTCATACTGTGTTTTGATGTTAAATCATTGATACTGTATCGAGTAAGCCAATAAATTATATGTGAGTGTGGAGTACAACCCATGCAAGCAAAATAAAAGTATTTGTAAGTACTACTTGACCTTTTTCTTGTAAGGTGTATGGGCACCTTCCAGTGGCGTATATTCCAGGGTAGCTATACTTGCTGCGAAGCCCAGAGAATATACAAATAAAACTGAATTAAATATACACACATAAAAGTCAATTATCAACGGTATTCACATATGTCGATGCTTTCGCTGCGAAAAAAAAAAAAAAAAAAAAAAAAAAAAAAACGCGTGCGCATTCGCTTCTTTGACTCAGTCTGGCGAGCGAAAACCAACGGCATAACGCAAGCAGCTCTTCCGGAGTCTTCGCAGTTCTGATGCGAAAACTTTCCGTACAATCGCCTGCTAGCGTTTCCATGACAACATGAATCAGCTAGTAGAGGGAAACGGGCCATTGCTTCGGGAAACGGTTCGCTCTGAATAGAGAAGACTCACACTATCTCAGGCACTTGCATACTCACGCCCATAAGAGTGTTTCGCGATAGTTGTTTCAGTTTTTGTGAAATGTCAATGAATTAAAATCAGATATATTATATCTTAAATTGCGGCTTTGTTGGATTCGAACTGTTTTGATAAATTTTGTGAAAGCTTCCCTGAACATCTACTGTCAGAACTTAAAGAACTCCATGCTTCCAATTTTGAAACAGCTCGACTAAAAATGAACTGAAGGTGTTTTATTCCCTTGATGAATGCAAAAACAAATCAGTAAGAGACATTACGTGTTACATAAAGTTGAATAAATTGGACATAGTGTTTAGTGAGGTGTACAAATCCTCATATTAAACTTTCCATCAACAACTGCAACTGCCGAAAGAAGTTTTTCAGCATTAAAAAGAATCAAGATATATCTTAGAGCCGCACAAGAACATGCACATTCGAAAAACTTGGCTGTTTTTTCAATAGAGATAAACATTTTTTTTTTAAATGAAAAAGTACTCGGAAGAAACATTTTATGAAAACGTAGCACTCAAGTTCACACAAAACGAAAAGAAGAATGGAGTTCATGTACAAATAAAGTATTAAGAAGAATGGAGTTCATGTACAAATAAAGTATTAAGAAGAATGGAGTTCATGTACAAATAAAGTATTAAGAAGAATGGAGTTCATGTACAAATAAAGTATTAAGAAGAATGGAGTTCATGTACAAATAAAGTATTAAGAAGAATGGAGTTCATGTACAAATAAAGTATTAAGAAGAATGGAGTTCATGTACAAATAAAGTATTAAGAAGAATGGAGTTCATGTACAAATAAAGTATTAAGAAGAATGGAGTTCATGTACAAATAAAGTATTAAGAAGAATGGAGTTCATGTACAAATAAAGTATTAAGAAGAATGGAGTTCATGTACAAATAAAGTATTAAGAAGAATGGAGTTCATGTACAAATAAAGTATTAAGAAGAATGGAGTTCATGTACAAATAAAGTATTAAGAAGAATGGAGTTCATGTGCAAATAAGTGTTCAAATCCTAATCCTCATATTTTTTTGGTATGTTAGCAATGGCATGTACCTAAAATTTAGAAAAAAAGTTACTTCTATTACTTAACGATTAAAAATTAAGCTTCGCAATTAAAAAAAACAGTACTAGGGGGAGGGGAGGGGACGGGGGAAGTGAGATAGCCCAGGTCTCGGACCCAAGATACGCCACTGGTACTTTCTAATATTGCATTGATTTAGCATAATAATATTGCATTGATTTAGCGCACATAACGTATAATAATATTGCATTGACAATATTGATAATAATAATATTGATAATAATAATAATATTGATAATAATAATAATATAATATATGATAACAATAATAATAATGATAATAATATAATAATAATAATATCAATGATAATATTGATAATAATAATATTGCATTGATTTAGCACACATAACGTATAATAATATTGCATTGATAATATTGATAATAATAATATTGATGATTTTTTTTTTTTTTTTTTTTTTTTTTGATTGGAGGTTTAACGACCACCGTGAGCAACTCAATGGGCTATAAGCAGTCGCCCGTCCCTAATTTAGGGTCACTGGTTCCAGGGAAGGGAGAGAGCCAGTGCCGTAAGACAAACACAACATCCATGCCTGACCGGGATTCGAACCCGGACCCCTTACGGACGAATGATCAGAAGCTAACGCCTTAGACCACTGCGCCACCGGGGCGGCAAGATAATAATTGATAATATTGATGATGATAATAATAATAATAATAATAAGGATAATATTGATAATAATAATATTGCATTGGTTTAGCACACATAACGTATAATAATATTGCACTGATAATATTGATAATAATAATAATATTGCATTGATTTAGCACACATAACGTATAATAATATTGCATTGATAATAAAATATTGCATTGATTTAGCACACATAACGTAATTACTGACGTAAGGACTAAGTTTACAGCGGAAAGAAAATTATGTTATAAGATCAAACTGGTTTAATATTAGATAAGGATGGATATCTTGATCTTGTATCTCACTTATACTTATTGTAAAACTGAAAACTATTGAAAATTTGATTGTTTCCAAGAATTATAGGGGAGAGATTAATGGCGGCGATGCGGACTACGGAGGGGTGGGTAACGTGGAGGGAGGAATTTTACTAACTCTGTCTTATATATTTCATTGTCACATATTTCTCACTGTTCATCACATGCTGGTTTTGTGTTTTGCTGAAAGTATTTTAATGTTCTCTTCAAGGAAGAAGACTATGTCAGGTCAAACGGCCTTTATCCTCTTTCTTCCCAATTGTCTCAACAGTCATTAATTGTTACGATAATATAAATGACATATATTTCGATGTGACAACTAAAATAAAAATGAAATGAAATGAAAAATTATTATTGAGATTCCAACTCTTCCTGAGGTTTTTTTCTCTTCCTTCCGAGACGGGTACGACGTACCAAGTCTGGAAAGTGGTATTTCTAAATTGTATTAAGAAACCCCGAGTGTGGACCCGCTATGCTAACGATATATTCGTCATATGGGAACCTGGACTAGACGAATTAAAGGAATTCAACCTACACAATACAATAAAGTTCACCATGGGGCTTGAAAAAGATGGGACGTTGAATTATCTTTACGTCGCGCTCAAGAGAAATAGAACATCCAGCTTCGATTTTAACTTTATTATAAACCGACCGCAGTACCGAATCTTGTCCCTCCCGATTCGCACTGCCCAAAAGAGTACAAACTTTTCGCATTTAGTGCATGGTTCTATAGAGCCTACAACGTATGCAAACCCGACCACCTAAATAATAAAGAAATTGATAATATTTATAGCAAAGGTCTAAAGGTTGGATATAAGAAGGATGACATAGACAGAATACATAGGACCTAATTCGATACAACGACTGCTTTCTAGCGGGAAAGCTGAGTATTATTTGAAGAAATCGTACGCAAAGGTATATCAGAGGAAAAAAAGAAAGAATTGTATCGACTTGGTTTATAGAAGCAATAATATGGAATAAAACATATTTCGAATTCTATAGCATCTGTATTACACATTACCCACAGTCCTAGATTAGATAATAACCCGAAGCGAATAAAAAAGAAGCAACGATGGAATAAGCAGTTATGAACTGAAGTACTCGATCTTCAAGGGAATTTGTCTCGTATCGCTAGGAGCATAAATTTTCCGTTCCACAGAGCAGCATTTTGTCCAATTCTGTTTAAAATGAAAGATCTTACTGAGATGTCATTACGTTCAGTACTGGGTCGCGTTACCTGCTTTACATGTAAACCATATACAAAGGCCGTTCCAAAAAACTGAGAGTAATTTTTTTGAGTTGGCAACAGTGTGAAGGGGAAAAATAACCACGCAGACGACTAACTGAATTAAGGAAGTATGTATGGCAACAGTTATTAGCCGTGGCAGACGATTCTGGTTTTGTTATAGCGCAGTTGTTTATGGTACGTCTGCATTTCGCCATACATCTATGGATGTGAGTGATTCTGAGTTAGGAAGTGAAATGTGTTGTGGGATAAAATTTTGCTATCGTTTGGGTAAAACGGCCCCAGAAACAATGGATTTAATGAAAAAAGCTTACAAAGATAAATGTGTGGTTAGTCAACGCTTTTTAGATGGTACCATGATTTCAAAAAAATGCGTTTGTTGGCAGAACTCGCTCCTAAGCCTGCTCGACCTGAAAGTGCTGTTAGCGAGCGTATTGTTAATCCTATTTATTGTTAACACACAAACAATCCTGCAAGAGGGTCGACGAAAGAGTTGTGAAGACATAGCGTCGTCATTCCACATTCTACAAGACAAATTACTGCTGCATCGTGTGTGTTCCAGATGTATACCTCATCATCTGACGAGAGAACAATTGTTAGCCAGATTTCAGGTGTGTCATGAGTGGGAAACAAATTATTGTAAAGGATCCAAACTTTCTATACACGGTAATAACTGTCGATGAAACATGGGTCCACTATTTCGACCTCCTCACAAAGTGCGCAATCGAGTGCCTGGAAGCACACAGACTCGCCTTCTCCGAAAAACGTCCACCAAACCAAATCTGTTGGGAAGGTGGTGATGATAACTTTCTTTGATCATAAAGGTGTATTAATGCAGACATTTGACGTAGACCAGGAACATCAAACAAAGGTCTTCGCTCTTTCCACTTTTATAAGTGAATCACGGAAACATTTTCATCGGCCGCCACCGGGAATCAAACCCAGGGTCTTCCAGTTACGCTCCGGATATGCTTCCACTACACCACAGCGGCCTCGAATTCCTTCAGACTCACACACGCTAACTGTAGTGGAAGCATATCCGGCACGTAACTGGAAGACTGGGTTCGATTCCCGGTGGCGGCCAATGAGAATTTTTCCGTGACTCACTTATAAACGTGGAAAGAGCAAAGACCTTTGTTTGATGTTCCTGATTCCCGTCAAATGTCTGTATTAATCATTCATTCGCATTGCAATTATTTCTTCAGTTGCTGCTTACCATCTTTGGTGAATCCCCAGCATTGTGCGGGGCTCCAAGAAGCAACCTGTCAAATTGGCTTGGCAGTTAGTGTGTGTGAGTCTGGAGGAATTCGATGCCGGTGTGTTCTAGTGGAAGCATATCCGGAGCGTAACTGGAAGACCCTGGGTTCGATTCCCGGTGGTGGCCAATGAGAATTTTTCCGTGACTCACTTATAAACGTGGAAAGAGCGAAGAAATTTGTTTGACATAAAGGTGTAGTCTACCAGTACGCCATTCCTCTACAAATTATTGCCTATGCTGAGTATTACATTTCAGTCGTGAAGCGTCTGCGATGACACATATCGATTAAGCGACCGGAACTGGTGGGCAAGTGGACCTTACACCATGGTAACGTCCGCCCAACTTTGGCTGCTTGTGTTCAACAGTTTCTTACGAAACGCAGCAATGAAATCTTGCAACAGCCTGCCTGTTGTCCTGACCTCGCCCCGTGCGATTTCTGGTTGTTTCCAACAATGAAGGAGAAGTTCTGTGGAGCAACATTCAACACAGATGGTAACGTTATTCAAGGTGTACAGGGGTCGCTAAAGCAGAGTCTACAAAATGCCTTAGTTACATGCTTTTAAAAGTGGACTGAACGATGGGGCCGTTGCATGTCATCCGAGGGAAGATACTTTGAGAAAGAATGACATATATTTTGCTGGACCTGTATTTCTTCATTTTGTGCGATATTACTCTCAGTTTTTATGGAACGGCCGTTGTTAAAAACTACTAATCTTTGTTATTTTCAGTCCTTCCTAAAGACAGTGTAATCTTTCACGTGAGCTATTTTAACACCAGAATGAGTTGCCACGTTGCATCCTTTCGAGACAATATTGCCGTTCTTTGTTTTAAAATTAATACGAGGACGAAAATGTGGACGTCCCTTTCCTCCACAAGAAAAAGAAATATAATCTTTAACAGCAGTTTTTATGGCGATTTATATTCCCTTATATGACTTACCAAATTAAATTCCCTGGAGTCACGCGTGTCTCTACGCTCTTTAAAAAGCTGCATGTGCATGCTTTGTGTCATACAGCGAACCAAAAGTTTTCTTTTCCTGTTCTGGAGAGGATATTATTTAATGCGTAGAACACTGTTAATATTTCTTCGGTGCCTGTGTTCACTTTAAAATAACTGCATTGAAGTTCGAAACACTTATCACCATATGGTTTTACACCCCGTCCATGTTTCCTAAGAGAGATACAAAGTAATAAAAAAAATAATAATTACAACTTTTAGGAATTGCCTTCAGCACGCAAGTTCTGTTTTTGATCTTCAGGGTAACCTTCCCGTAATGGGTATTTTTTTTAAACGGAAATACCATCTTGATTCTTAAAACGATGCTCAGAATGCCGTTCTCACAGTCTGGCTTCTTGACATTCTACAACATTCATTGACGGTGCAATATTTTTTCGGTAAAAAAAACAACCAAGGAACAGTAATTTGATTTTGCAATTTAATTTACAGAATAAAAAAAAAAAAAAAAAAAAAAAGCATATTTATGAACATTTGCGGCAATAAGCAATAATTTTTGTTTCACTCCCTTATTCGCATAATAGTAAAGTAATAATAATGTGTTTCAGGCCATTTGCAACAACAAACAACTATATGTGTTTTGAGCTGCTATTTTCAAAATAAAACATAAAGAGGTACGTGTTAGGCCATTTTGTAACAAGAAACAATCAAGCAATCATTTATATCTTTCACTTTTATTTACAGAATATGAGTATATAAATAAGAAAGATGTCGCCGAATTTCATTTTTAAATGAGCACGTCTTTTGAATATTTTCCGAAAAGAATGAAATGTTTTAAAGTTATTCATAGTCAGTAGAATCGATTAAAAACAATCAACCGCATTTCTACAAACATCCAGAAATGGTAATAGATATTCCCTCTAGTGGCTGAAAAGAATGTTACAAAAATTACCAAATTATGCATAAAAAGTTCCTCATAAGATGTATGAGGCAAAACGATTTTCAAATCGATAAGTTTACCCCGTTTAAGTGGAAGAATTTTGCATAATGGAAAAGAAGAAAATATGCAAAAAGCATTTTTTTAGAGCAAAGGTTATAATAAAAATGAATTTTCCAAATATATCTCCTGGAAGCAGAGATATCGAGAAGAAAAAAACATAGTGTGAAAAAACAACTGAAATATTGCTGTCTTTGTGCAAACTGAGTTGGCTGTAAGAGGTAATTTTTAATTTTCTAGTGAAACAGGAAGGGGTAAAAACTGGGTTAATGCCACTTATTCTTTAATGATAACCGTGCTGGATTTCGATGCATGTGGTTTGTCCAGAAATTACTTTTCATGAAATGCGGTTAAGAAAAAAGGGTGAATATTACGAAATTCAAAGGATCTATAAAAACTTTGGGTTTATGCCGAACTTCGTACATAGTCGTATCAGAATAATATGACCACACCGAGAATCAGTGTACTCGCGCAGGCGCATCACAGAATTCAAGTGACAAGGTCGACTACATGCAGATATAAGCGGCTGGCCAGTATAGATGAGCGATAGTGCCTCACGTGAGCACAATGGGCAGAGGTAGTGATCTGACGGACGTTCAAAAAGGAATGATCATCGGCTACCACGCCAAGGGTGGAAGCATTTCAGGAACAACAGACTTCATGGGCTGTTCGCGAGGTGCTGTAGTAAGGGTGTACCAAGAATGGACCGCTGGCACACCGAGTACCTCGTGACGTCATAACTGTGGAGCCTTGTCGACTCTAGAGGAGAACGTCGCCTCCATTGATTGGTAGAGGGCAATCGACGCGCAACAGTGCAGCAATTGACCACGCAAATGAATGCTGGCGCACCTAGGCACGTGTATCCGATAACAGTGGAGCGAACCCTGTTACTGGGTCTCCTGAGTCTATGCTACGTCAAGGCGTCCATGTTAACCTAGGTCCATCGCCAATGACGCCTTCGGTTCGCATGGGACTACCGTCATTCATCAAGTGAGTTGTTATAACTGAAGAAAACTGGAATTTCTTCAAAAATACGAACATGCAAAAACAACCTCACTTCTTGTAGCGAAGAAAGAACGATTCCGAACAAAGGCAATATGCTCTGTGTTTGGTGGAATATTAGGGTATTTTTCACTTCAAGTCTGTATTTTATTTTCTGTGGTAGTCGATATCACTGCCCCCATGAATACTAAAGGCTATAAAAGTAATTGCAGTCTCTCGTCTGAGCTTGGTTGAACCCCAGTTCAGAATCGGTAAGATATTCAGAATTGTTATAATCTTTCCTCATACGCAAAATGAAATTCTCTTAACTTCAGATCAGATATAGAAGATTTTAGGAAGGGAGTGTTTTACCACAGGTCTTAAACAACCCTTAGAAATAGGAAGCTAGGGGATTTGGGTTAGAGTGCCCGATAGGAAAGTGACACGGAAGCGAGGTAGAAAGGGGGAGGAAGACGCTCTATTTATTACCCGGGGGCCAGTACCAGGGGTCTGACGGCTTAACGTGCACATCCGTCTCACGGCGGATATTTCGTGGTTCGAGCGTTCGTACCTGCCTGGGATCGAACCCTTTGCTCTTAACTTTGGGCCATTGTCTCTATAAAAGGGACAGAATCAGCTTCGTAGGACAAAATACTTCTTTCAGAACTAGAATAATCCGCGTCTGACCAGTAACTCGATCTCGGGCTTCACCGGGATGATTGCCAGAAGCTCGCGCCTTTGACCACCGGCCCAAAGGGAAAGTCGAAGTGGTGTCCCCAGTGGATGTCGCAGCAATGCGGTCCTCAATTCAGCGCAAATGGAACTCGTTCACTCTGTGGTACTTCAACGCTACTCGGGATTCGTAAACAGGCAAGCAGGTATAACTTTTTTAAGATAAAGCCAAACCCCTCACACCGCAGTTTGGAAGAAAGAAAACTTTACAGAACTGGAATTTCAGCTGCTTCTCACCCCAAAATTAGTCCCGATGTAGATCCTTCCGACTACCATCTCCTTTACACCAAGACTCATTTTCTTCAAAGGCCATTTACAATATTGGAGTAAGTTGAAAATGGGATATTTTAGCCTCCAAGGACCAAGAGTGTTATCGAAAAGGAATTGACAAAGTTGTTGACTAACTACGAATTGATTGTTTGTGTTTTACTGAGCAAGAATCGTCATTCATATTACAATAACCTTTTATTCGAAATGAAACGCACGTACTTTTGAATCATCTTTTGTAAAATAAGGCTGGACGTGGACTTTGTTAAAAAAGTTTAATGGATAATTTCCACATTAGGTAGGGAAACGCTCGTTGTCCCACGAAAAAGGCCCAGAATGAGCTAGTCTGTGAATGCAGGCTAACCTGTAAAAGCCTTGGGAATTCATATGCCACTTTTAGTAGGAAATTTTAAAAAGTAGGCAATTTTAAAAAGTAGGCAATTTTTAGCGCGTGAGAAAAAGCTTGGAATTTATCTTTAATGTTTACAGAGGGTTTTAACGATTTTTGATAATGAAACACCGAAAAGGTTCCTCTCAGTGTCACTGAACTAGTCAAATTGTTCAACGGAAATTTCGATTGCGTAAACTCCAATCCATACCCCTAGAAGGACAAAGAAAAATAAAGTAACAGAAGGTTTGTTAGGAAAACCTCATCTGCTGACAGATTTAATACCGTTCATTAGTCTTCTAAAGCATGGAATCCGATTACTTGTGAGGAAAATTTCCCTGTTTTAATTAGACGATCCTTTTCTAAGGTATTTCCCTATCAGAAGAAACAAAAGAGCACTGTGAAATAAATGGGGCACGAGATCTAGCATTGGTAAACTGTTCGAAAGAGCCTTGGAGATGAAGCATTACGGAAAAGACATCATTACGTAGGTTCATTTGTTGTTTGTAATTAAGCATCAACGGAATGGATAACGTTGAGAGCAAACAGAAAAGCTTAATGTTATTCCCAAAGCTACGGTACCGAAGTACATTTGTGTTTCATGCTATCGCTTGTTCATTGTAAAGTAAAACAAAACTTTCTTCGCTACCATACAAAATATGAGAACATACGTTTCTTTTCCCTCCTTTCTTGTGGTTTTGGAATAAAATCTTTGCTAAAAAGAACACATCAGTGATTTCATTATATTACAAGGAATGAAGATTCGAGGAAATCAGGATTATGATTACGAAAAATAATTTCGTTTTCAAGTTTCAAATTCCTTCCTACAGTGTGCGCTTTATTGTATCACTAGTGTACAGCCTGTTCTAAGACGGTTATTTTTAACCTTTAAATAAATATTAATATACAGGGAATGTTGCGCGTCCTGTGACAAAGTGAAATTTTTAATTGAAGCAGATTGAAAACAAATCAAATAGACGCCGGATTTCTGTAAGGAAACACAGTAAAAACTTATACAGTAAGAACTCATTCATGTTAGAACTAAAAATTATATGCTATTTATATCCGTTTTTCAAAAGACCTCGCGATAAATAACATTCTGTGTAAAATATTTGTTGTTTAACAATTGTCGATTAGAGTGTTTAGATAGATCGATATTTCGCAAAATGTGCAATATAACCAGCACTAAACTCTGAAAGCTGTTTTCGTGTAAACTTACCTTAAAAACTTTTTCTTCGATCTTTCGCGTTAAATGACTTTTTCTCCTGCACACTTGTACTTCTCTTCACGGCTTGTTTTAGACTGTACTATTCGACGGTTAGTTTGAAACTTCATACATAACAAAGTTTTTTCTACAAAATAATGCGACATCTGGTATTACAAATCGGAACTATCTAAATTATCGACAATGGGCTATTGGGGCGACATCTGCTTTTAAAATGCAATCTTGCTCACTTTGACATCTCAAGATTTTAGCTTTTATTATAAGTTAGAGCGTTTAGATAGATCGATATTTTGCAAAATGTTCAATACAATCAGCACTAAACTCGGAAAGTTAGTTAAATTAAAAAAGTTAAAAATAATTAAAGTGTACAAATCCGTATCACGACAAAAGGGCGCACGACAAAAGGGTGAACGTCAAAACGGCGAACGACAAAAGTGCGCACCATAAAAGGACGAACGTCAAAAGAGCGACACGACAAAAGGGCGCAAGACAAGAGAGCGATGCGCCAAAAGGCGCACAATATTGGTACCACAAAAGGGCGACCCGACAAAAGGGCGATACGACAGAAGGGCGCACGACAAAAGGGCGGTACGACAGAAGGGCGCACGACAAAAGGGTAGTACGATAGAAGGGCGAACGACAAAAGGGCGAATCCACGGACTTGATATTTTTCTACTTCAGCTGTAAGATTTCTAAAAGATGTTATTTCCAAAATGGGTACCAGGGTCCTTTTGAGAAAACTACATATTTGTGTATTCAAATCCCAACTTAAATCAGACGTCTCATCATATATAGAAGGCTTTCTAAACGACGTTATTTCCCAACAGGCCCCGGGGCTCTTTCAGTAAATTCAGTATTTCTTTGTGTATTCAAATAATCTCAACTGAAATCAGACGTGTCATCTTTTGTATTCTAAGTGAAATCTATCATCATCATCATCATTGTCAACCATTATGAATCCACTGCTGGACGAAGGTCTCCCCAAGTTTCCTCCACAACGGTCTGTCTTGTGCCAGTCTCCTCCATGTCACTCCCGCATACTTTCGAATTTCATCCACCCATCTTCCATGTGGTCTTCTTCTGGGTCTTTTCCTGTCCCTTGGAATCCAATCTAAAATTTCGGCTGTCCATCGATGGTCTGTTCTTCTGGCAGTATGTCCAGCCCATTGCCATTTCAGGGATTTAACTCTGATCATGATGTCTTCCACTCTTGTCATTTTTCGGATCCACGTGTTCCTCTTCTTATCTCTCCTGGTTACACCAAGCATGCACTTCTCCATGCGCCTTGAGTTGTCTGCAGCCTTTGTATGTCTCTTTTAGCTAAGGTCCACGTCTCTGCACCATACGTAAGCACTGGAAGGATGCATTGATCAAACACTTTTCTTTTAAGACATAATGGCATATTGCTCTTGAAAATTATGCTGTTTCTTCCAAAAGCTCTCCAGGCAAGTTTTGTACGCCGATTAATTTCTTCACCAATGTGACCCTCACTTGATATCTGCTGTCCAAGATAAACGTACGTGTCTGTTATCTCCAGCTTTTCTCCATCAATCGATAAATCTTCATTTCTTGTAAAAGCATTGTACATCACTTTTGTCTTCTGAAAGTTCATTTTTAATCCCACTTCTTTACTCTTGTCAGCAAGTTCCTGGATCATACTCTGTAGCTCTGATGGGGTAGTTGCAAAAATCACTACGTCAAAACGAAGGTGGGTTAGATAATCTCCATTAATCTTTATCCCTTTGTTTTCCCAGTTCAGTGATTGAAAGACATTTTCCAATGTGGCATTAAAGAGCTTCGGAGATATGGTGTCACCTTGTCTCACTCCTTTTCCAATTTTTATGTGTGTTGTATTTTCAAACAGCCGAATCTTTGCACTTGCATTTTCATAGATGTTATTAATAATATTAATGTATGCATCTTCAATACCGAAGGATTTCAGAGCCATTGCAACTGCTGATGGTTTCACCGAATCAAAGGCTTTTTCATAATCGATAAAAGCCATGCACAATGGAAGTTCATATTCCCTCGCTCTTTCAATTAAATTCTCTCAGTTCGTGGATATGATCTATTGTGCTGTAGCCACTCCTGAATCCAGCTTGTTCTCTCGGTTGAGCCATGTACAGTGTCCCCTTCAAGCGGTGTGAAAGAACTTTAGTGAAGATTTTATAAACCACTGATAGGAGGCTGATAGGTCTGTGGTTCCTGAGATCCTCAATGTCACCTTTTTTATGTAGCAAGATCATTGTAGCGTTGTTCCAATCCTCAGGAATTTTCCCTTCATTAAGGCATCGAGTGAAAATTTGGGCGAGTACTGTTTCGATTTCTCCACTTGCTTCTTGTATGATGTCTACAGTAATTCCATCTTCTCCTGGAGCTTTTCCCCGCTTCATGTTCTTGATTGCATGTGCAACTTCTGCTGGAAGGACTGGAAGAACTCTGGTACTGGTACCTTTCATGATGTCTATAGTACATGTATCATCCCTTTCATATAATTTGGAGTAGAAATCTTTCACTCTTGTCAAAATTTCGCCTCTATTTCTTGTTACAGAACCATTTTCTTTTCTCAGTGCCATAATCTGTTTTTTCCCCTTACTGAGATGTCCCTTTACTATCTTTAGGCTTTGGTTGTTTTCAATTGCTTTCCTTACTAGTTCACAGTTGAATTTCCTTACGTCTTCAGTGATACTTTTTCGTACTGTCTTGCATAGCTTTATATATTCCACTTTGGAAGTCACATCTTCTTTAGTTGTCCTCATCACTCTTCTTTTTTGCATCAACATTTTGGTTTTTCCTGATAATTTGTTCACATGCAATTTGTTCTTAGACCCAGCTAATTTTGTTGCTGTTTCCATAAGAGCTTTGGTTACTTTTCTGTTAACTTCAGAAATATCCACTTCTTCCAATGTTGGGCCTTCTAAAGCTGAGAATCTGTTCTTCAGTTCCAATTTGAAGGTATTATGGTGTTTTTTAAGGTTGGTTATGTCAATACCTTTTGTTTGTCTTATGAGCTTGCTACGTTCGAGTTTAGTGTTGAGGTGCATCTTACATCTCACCAATCTATGGTCACTGCCTGTGTTGAACTTGTTTAGCACACTGCAGTCTTCTATGACGAATTTTTTGTTACACATAATAAAATCAATTTCACTTGTCGTCCCATTTGGGTGTCTCCATGTCCATTTCCTGTGTGGCTTTTTCTTGAAAAAGGAGTTCAAGATGAAAAACCCTTCTGCCTCTGCAAACTCTACGAGAGTATTTCCACGCTGGTTTCTGTTGCCGTGACCGAATTTACCTACTGAAGTTTCATTCTGTTGCCGTTGCCCTATTTTTGCATTGAAATCTCCCACAATTATCTTCAAGTGCTTGTTACCTTTATTATTTAGATCACGAATTTCCTCATAAAATTCTTCAATTTCTTCTTCAGCATGACTTGTGGTGGGTGCATAAGTTTGAATAATCTGAGCCTGGTATCTTCTCGAGAGTTGGATAACGAGTCGAGCAGCTCTGTCAGAGGAACTTTCAGCTTCTACAACTTTATCCTTCAGTTTCTTGTTTATTATAAATCCAACACCACTAGTTCTGCCAGTATCTGTCCCACGATAGTAGAAGAGATGTCCACTTTTCAGTTCAATGAGATCTTCTCCTTTTCTCCTTACCTCACTTAGCTCGACGATGTCCCACTTGAGCCTTTGTAGTTCCTCTTCCAATTCAAGAAGCCTTGAATCAGAAGATAGGGAGCGTCCGTTATACGTAGCCAAGGTCAGCATCAGATGGCAGCCTAGTCCGGTCCTCCGGGGATTCTTAGCACCCTCTGCCTTCATGTCGCACTGGCCGCTGCCTTGGCCAGGTACATTCCAGCTGCCGGAGACTGAGGGCCAAGATTTAAGTTGTGGAGTCATTTTGGAGGGGTTTGGCCATAACTCACCACGCTGGCCAAGCGGGTTGGTGAGTGTGGGATAGCATTTCCTCTAATCCCGATGGTATAGTTATACCGCTATTGGCGGTCGTCAGAGCCCCTTTAGTGGGAACAGGATGTACCACGAGAAGGCGGGGTTGACATTTGTCAAGGAGAGGCTGTGATGTTACGCATCACCTGAAATCTATATAGAAGGCTTTCTAAACGAGGCTTTTTCCAAAAAGGTCCCGGGGCCCTTTCAGTAAATTCAGTATTTCCCCAGCAAACACGCAAGTGCTGGGAAACTGCTGGCCACCAGCTGGCAGTGATGGGTCACTGCTGGCTGAAATATGCCGCTCACGGCCCGGTAGCGGTTCGTTGGTGGCAGCGCCATCAGTTGGCGAGCCATTGATGGCCCTGCAGCATCGCCGTGAATTGTGGGCCTCCAAGTAAGTGGCCCGTTGCTGGCAACCAATGCAACCCCAACAGCAGGTGGAAGCAACGGGACTGCGCATGCGCAGAAGCAACTCATGGTACCAGTTGCTTGAAGACGACGCTATCGCCATCGTGTTATTTTAGTGGATGTTAAGAAACAAAATCCATATGTAGAGAGGCGAATTATATTCTTAACGCAATTCCACATCGATGAAGATATCAGATTAAGCCATAAAATACTAGATTACAGCCATGACTTACACCCACTCCATTCCCATGAATAACAATTCATGGAAGGAAGTGGGTGGATAACAAGTAAAAATTTGAAACCGCTTGAAACAAATGTCCTGGAAAAGCATTAAAAAACGTTTGTTGAAAAAAAAATTATACGTGTACAAAATTTATTAATTATTTGAAAGAAGAAAAAAAAGCAACGCTATGTGAATATAATGTACTCATCCATGGGTTGAATACACAAGACTGGGAGGAATTCGCTTCTAAAAATAACGAGAAGTTAAATAAAATATCTTTCCTCTTTAAAACAAATGTAGCTTCGGACAACGGAAAGGAAAGATACAATGTTAAAAATGTAACAGAATGTGACATGAACCCGGGTAAATATATATTAATTCAACAATATCCTTTCAAGACGACAACGACAGTACAAAACTTTGGAAAGCGACTCTAAGTATGTACACACTCCTGGAAAATGAGTGAAGTTCCCTTAAGGTTAAAAAAAAACTATCGTTACGTTGAAAAAATAATTTTATGAATTATATGAAACTGCCTTTTATGAAAAATTCCTCGCAATATTGTAAAATGAAAGCGGGAACCATTTGATTACACATTCCACACGAAACAGACAGCTTCAAGCCCTCGCTCGTGCGTGGCAAATTAGTCCGGTCGGTAGAGAACTCAGCTACCACGCCAACGGCACAGGTTCGTACCCACCCAGATTGAAACGGGCGTTTTTCCGGTTTGTTGAGAAAATTTCCCCGTCGCAGTGCTATAATTCACAAGTTTCGTAAAGGTGGAAAAAATGGTGTTAATTTGGGAAACTGCGGGTTATTCTTGTTTTGTTTTTTTATGGCTACTACTGGGGAAATTGGCGGACAAGATTCGGCAAACCACCAGTTACGTCACGTGGTTGCTGACTGCCACTACCGGTAAACTAGCGGACCACATTAGGCTAGCCATCATTTCTGGCACGTGCTTGCAGGTCCGCTGAAGAGCCACTTATGGTAGCTACTGCCTGTGATGGACAACTGATGGCCCTGTTGTGGCATATGTCAACTGACGGGGTACAAGCTGTTGGCCTGAACTTCTGCCCCTTCTGTTGGCCACCCGGACATTTTATTGACGGTTCGGCAGCGGCAACAGAGTGCTGGGCCAGCAAGACTGTTTTTGCTGGGTCTTTGTGTATTCAAATAATCCAAACTGAAATGAGACGTGTCATCTTTTGTCCTCTGAAATCTATGTAGAAGGGAAATCTATATAGAAGGCTTTCTAAAAGATGTTTTTCCCAAAAAGGCTATGAAGTCCTTTTCTGAAATTGCCTTCTTTGTACATTCAAAGCGAAATTTTACGCAAGCATGACATTTTTTGTGCTTCAACTGCAACCTGCAGAAATGGCAGAAGAGATATTTTCAAAAGGGCCACGGAAATTTCATTTTGTTTCATTTCTTGTTTTTTTTAGGAAGAAGGTTTTCTTCAGAGCAAGAAATTCTTAGTAGTTCAACCCTTCCCACGGCACGGTTTGAGCTACTTAAAATTGTCGAGGAAAAAAATAAAATAAAAATAATAATTATTACACCAGGCCCGGACTATTAGACTTTTTGCCTTGTTAGAATACCATTTTGACCTTGTGTTAGTAACTTAACCGTAACCTAAATTCTAGACGAAATTTCATATATTTCGTAATTGTTTAGTTCTTTTTACCTATATTGTTCACATTGTTTGATCGTTTTACTTGGCTGTCCGGTGAGACATTGAAAAGTCTGAATAGACCATCTGTGAGAGTCGCTGATGTCCTTCGAGCAAAAGAAATTTCCTGCTTTCTCCTTCTGACCCCAGAGAGTATGGGAAGTGCACTTACTGTATTGTTAGGTCGTAGTATTTAAGATGGACAGTATAGATGTCATGTTGTTTATGACTGATTGTCATTTTTTCTATAATGCAACAATTCCTTCCAGCCAGGACTTTCATCTTCTGTGGTCGGTATGGGATATCATCAGGGAATTTTCTTTGTCAGGAAGGAGATAGTGGCCCTCTCAAGGTTTCACACAATGAGAGCTTGATGGTCAGGGAGCCTCCCCCCCACCCACTCCTGTATAGTAAGACTTTCTTCTGCTGTTTCAGTTTTGAATTACGATAAAAGGGCAACAATAATTGGCGTACTGATAGCCCCTGCAGTGCGGGGGTGCCTCACGTCTAAGACGGCCTCAACAGATGGATTTTTCAAAATTTTGTGGAAACTTCATATGGAACTGGTTAAAGAAATTGCCAGGATTTTTTTAACCGCAGCTTTAAAGGAAGTATTAAAAAGAAAAGCAATTTTTGGTTGCTGTTTTTTTTTCAGTAAATAAGTAAAATCTTCAGGAAATCATTTTCGCTTTAGTTTATAAAAACTGGATGATGGGAAAGCATCAGCTATTCCAGAGGACTTGAGCCCCTTTTTCATAGCCATAGCAATATTTCCTATACATGTCTTTTATCAAGAGAATGTGAATGAAATATCAGTTGAATAAATTAAATTTTTACAACAGTGAGGATAAGGCGTTTATATATCACGCTTGTTTGCACATAACCACGCATGCTTCCGAATACAATAAGCTAAAAAATGTTCTTCGCAAGAACGATAAAACAGAGACCTGTGTCATTTTTTTCCCATAACAGTCAAAAGAAAAGGCTTTTACTATGTGAAAAACATTGTGACATCATGCTTAAGCGTGTTTTGTATATTCAAGAATCAAGATTAAACAATTTAAGTAATCTTACTCTTTTTCTGCCACAATTTTTAATTGTTACATTTTATTTGCTTACTTATGTTCTGTATTTTCGTAAAAATCGGAAAAGATCATTAAACACCGCCACAAGAACGTTACGTGTTTTGCGTGGGGTCCGGACTAAAGCCTACCGGACACTTGGCACCCGGACATTTGCCCACCAGACACTTGCATACACATTTTTCTACTTCAACTATAAACTTTTCTATGGGATCTTAGGATGCATTTGGAGTACCAAAAATGTTACGTCTGATTTCAGTTAAGATTCGAGTATACAAAGAAATAAGCAATTTGCTCAAAGGGTCCTTAGAACCTTTTTTAAAATAACATCATTTAGATAGCCTTCCGCATAGGTTGCATTTCAGTACAAACAATGCCACATCTGCGCTAAATTGGAATTTGAATACACAAAGATATAAATAATTTTCTTGAAGTCCTCACGGGCCATTTTGGAAATATTTTTTGAAAGCACTCCCTATAGGCTATTGAAGTACAGAAAAATTAACATTTGGTTTCAGTTGAGATTTGAATGTACAATGAAATAAGAAATTTGGAAATTTATATCTGCTTAACGTTTCTTGAAAATTGGTTAAATAGTTCTCTTAGTTTAGTGAATCGTTAGTCTGGCAGTCGTGCGCACTTTTGTCGTATCACCCTTTTGTCGTGTAATCGTACAAATCAATATTGAAATTGTGCTAAATTAAATTAATATATAAACGTAACTTGCCGTGATATGAAGATTTAAATTCGAATTTTGTAGATCGGAAAAATAAAAGTCGAGACATTAATAATCCAATGTTTTTAAATTAGCACGCGATCACCTTGACATCTAAAAGTGATCGCGTGCTATTATATAGCAGGTAATCACTTTGGCATCGCGAGAGCACACATGAATTGCTCGATAAGTGATGGCGCAACAATACAGACGTTGCTGTGACGTCAAGCGTTCCAGAGAGACAGACGGATCTGAGTGTTTATATTAATAATATAAATTAAGATATCATGAAAGCTTCGAAAGTGGTTTTATTAGCGTTTGCTTTTCAGAATCATTTGTAAACAAAAAATGTTATTCATGAATATCAAGTAAATGAACTTTCCTGCAAGCTCGTTTTTTATACGTTTTATACGTAGATTTATAGTGTAGTAGAACTTCATTTTGCACTTTATCATTGAATTCATTTCTTTTTCATTTCCAAATTAAATTTTGAAAATCAAGCGCACCACGGAAAAACGAAAAATAACTGGCACTCCGTGTAGATTGCTTTAAGGAAAATAGGAAACATTGTCTTTCAAAATGAGAAACAAACTGCAGTTGATTTGTCACAGTTTTTTAAGTTGTACTCTTATAAGCTTTAATTAACACCTTTTGCGCTGAAAGTACAAGTACTTGAGTACTAAAAATACAAATGACTAAATACGAAAATCACATGTATGCATTGCAATGTAACACTGAGCGCAACATTATTGCAAAATAACGAAAAAAAAACAAAAACAAAACAAAAAAAAACACACAGGTACCGTAAGTATTTATTTTTGCTTCTGACGCATTTACAGCAAAATCTGAGCCCCTGAAAACTGGACTGAAAAAATTATTTCCTAGACCGATACCGATCACATCGGAAAACCTTTCGAGAATACCTTTTTCTTAAAATAATGCATGTTTTTCCCGCCAGGAGGCGTTGATGCATATCTTCTATTTGTCGATATCTCTGCTTCTAAGATTACGATTGAAAAATTCTTCTTTGTTGGAGAGCGCTCCCGGAGTGAAATGTTTGTCATGTAATTAAAAACATTTCTTAACGCACAAATGTGGCACTAGATGGCGTAAGATCACGTTTCGTTTATAGCAATATCTGTGGGACTAAAAACCTAATACAAGAACTTCTTTTTCCAGTCAGATATAACCAACAATGAAAACTCCGTTTGCACTTTCTTCCCGAAATGTTGCACAATTTTGCCGGTAGGGAGCGCAAACATTTAACTTTTTTTCTCAATATCTTTGCTTCTGCATGTGCGATCAAAAAAAAAAAAAAAAAAAAAAAAAAAATCATTCAACACCGGATACCATTTACTTTGTGGAACACTTTAGGTTTGTATTTGAGGAGTTTTATAGTTCTCAGTTCTGTCGCTAGGTGGTGTTTTTACACTTGCGTTTGCCGCTGTATCTCCGCTTCTAAAAGCTCTATTGAAAATTTTCTTGTTTTACTGTGCCCCATTCGCTCCAATAAAGATGGGGAGCATTATCCTATTTAAATAATGCACAGCTTCCCACTAGGGGGCGTATAGGTCAAAACCTTTATCTCGCTATCTCTGCTTTCCGGAGACGTATTTGAAAAGTTCTTTTCCCTTAGCATAGCTTTTGCCATTAAGTATACTTTTCGCCTATGTTCAAATTTTGGGTTATGCAATATTGTTCCGCTAGAAGGCGTAGAGATATAAAATGTTTCCTGCTATACAGGGCGATTGTAAACTCCTTCAACAAAGCAAGAGGGGTGACAGTACACATCAAGACGAACAATATTTGCAATGGAACCTAGGGTCGCATTCCACTCCTAGTGCCATAAAAGAGCACGTTCGAGAAACGTCCAGCAGGCACACGGAGTTCCAACCAGTGCATGAGAAGCACAAGATGCAAATCAGGTGCGGTGAACATGTGCGTAGAGGACGAGGAGAAAACATTTAAAAACGCAGCCGAACCCGTTCAACGATATTACCGTGCGAACATCACATGAGAATTGACGTATAGATCTGACCGGCGCAGAGTACATTGTGTTCTTAGAGCAAGTGCTTCCCGGTCTGTTGCAGGATGTTTCGCTCACCACACGGAGGGTCATGTGGTTTATGCATGATGGGGCCCCAACACACTTTGCCACCGAGGTCCGATACTTCCTAAATGCGACATATCCTGGTCGGTGGATTGGACGCAGTGGACCTGTGGCTTGGTCTCACGGAGTTCGTCGCGCGAATCGCTGCGAACAAGATCAACACCACACCGGGAGTCTACGAGAGGGTGCGACAGTCCTTCATTCGCCGGTGTGGGCTGTGCAACGACGCCCTTGGAAGCCAGTTTGAGCAGCTCCTTTGAGTCTTTCTCTGTTGCGATTGGAATTGTGCAACTCATAAATTAGATGTCTCTTTGTTTTAACTGTTGAAGGCTCAACGCGGATATGTAACTTCACTCTTTTCTTGCACTAGGAGTGGAATACGGCCCTAGGTTCAATTGCAAATATTGTTCGTCTTCATGTGTACTATCACCTCCTCATGTTTTGTTGAAGGAGTTTACAATCACCTTGTATTTCTTCTTTTACCTGTTCGATTTGGAAATTTCTTTGTCTTTGATACTTTCCTTCTCCTATGACAAACCATTTGTTAATTTTCGTACTATACTTTTTATCCACTGGTGCAAGTATGCAGCGGTACTTATTTCTAGATGTTTTATGGATTGTATAAAAAGCCGTTGAATTTTTAAACGGGTTTCACTGACTTTGAATAACTATCATAAATTTAATTCGCGTCGGTGGGATTTGAAAAGACGAGTTCATTGCAACTAAAAATTCGGCGTCATCCTTCTCATTTTTGATTTTCACTCAAGAGCGCAAATTTCAATCACAAAATTTTTTTAAACATTATTTTATGATAGTTGTATGATCTTTGAAAATTCTAAACACCCATCAAGAAATTTTTTGTTCGAAAAAAAAAAAAAAAAAGAGAGAATTTTGAAAAAAAAAAAAAAAAAAAAATTATGAATTCAAACCGCTGTAAATAACTATTTCTAGTGCAGTACTGATGAACTTCTAAAGCATCCGACATTTCGTTAAGCGACAATCATATCGGTACTATGCGTATGAGTCGAAAAATACTTATGCTTCTTCGAGGAGGAAGGAAAAATGAACATCGCACGGCTGATGCGAGATAAATTCGGTTCTTGACAATATGCGGCTCACACCGAAACTATGTGAATGACTTTAAAAATAGCAAAATATGTATACGTGCTCTGCTTCCGAAAGACGGCGAAGAGTAGATCTTTTACACCCGGGACTGCTGCTAGAAACTCTGTGAATGACGTCAGTAATACGTGCGCCCTATTTAGTGAGGGAGGGGAAGATAGGTGATGGCTATTCACAGGGTGGCTCCAAACTGCATTACTTTGGCATTTCAGTAAAATTTCAATAAAGCCAAAGCTACATATTGAGCTATGGTACATTTCTGCGGGTAAAGAATATCAGAGTCTGTATCTTCACTTGATGAACTAAAGACATTTACCGGTTTGCGGACCACTAACGCAAAATATATTTCATTTTTTCAAGCTAGAGAGCCCTTTTTTGCTAGCGCTTTTACAAAGCCCGCTTTAAAAAGCATTATCTTTTGTGCATTTTTATGGGGATTTTTGAGTGTTTTGTTTTCCTAGGGGGAAGGGACAATTTACTTTCTCTATTTTAATTAAGGTCCAAAAGTTTATTATTATTACAAGGGTTGTACCCCCTTTCGATGATGTTGGAGGTGTGATTGCGTGTTCCTTGCTCTCTCCAGATGTATATACGTCCAGAATCGCTCGTCAGACTAAATCGGCTCTCATCCATAAAGAGAACTCGAACCCATTGCTGATGTGTCCAGATCTCCTGTTCCTGGCACCACAGAAACCGTCGTCTCCGATGAGCAGGCGTTAATGGCACACACCGTACTGTTCGTCGTGCAAATAGACCACCTCTGTGCAGCCTCCTGGCCACGGTAAAATGCCATAACGGACGTCAAGTTATCTGTTGCATGTGCCTTGCGATTTCTCCCGCTGTCTGCCGTCTGTCTCTTCTCACCTGTAGGACAATATACCGGTCGTCCGCCGCCGTAGTTGCTGGTGGACGACCACTGCTAAACTCTCGGACAGCTGTTCCTGTCGTTTGAAATGCTCTCCAAGCTCGTGAAACAATGCTGTGAACGATATCGAATTCCTCGGCCACACTAGTCACACTTCGACCTTCTTCCAACTTCCCAATGACGCGACCTCGGGTAAAGCCATCCAGATGTCGTCTACTGGATTACCTGTTGGCCATATCCCACGGGGGCAGCAACTCGACGTCGTTCAAACCGATGTACACCGATGTACACTAGCTTTCACCGAATTGCTGAGCGTATACCGCCCGTGTGCTTTATACCCTTCCGACACTTCTCCTACGTCATGCTGCATATATGCGCATGCCCTACCGTACCGGAACCTAGTCTATCTTTTTTTTTTTTTTTTGATTGGAGGTTTAACGACCACCGTGAGCAACTCAATGGGCTATAAGCAGTCGCCCGTCCCTAATTTAGGGTCACTGGTTCCAGGGAAGGGAGAGAGCCAGTGCCGTAAGACAAACACAACATCCATGCCTGACCGGGATTCGAACCCGGACCCCTTACGGACGAATGATCAGAGGCCAACGCCTTAGACCACTGCGCCACCGGGGCGGCAGTCTATCTCTTGAGTGGTCCTTTGGTCCGTTCTGCCTGCTCGGTCCGCTGTTATGCTAATTTCTCCTCTTCGTCCTTAATGTTTGCACACCAGTGTAGTTATTGCATTAACGCACGCAAAAAGCGGATGCCCTCCAGTTCAGGTACAACTGTGAACATGTAAGGATATAAATGCAGGAGTCCGTCTCTAATTTTTTGCAATATGTTGTCCAGGGAAGAAGAGAAGGCCATTTTTGTAGGATAAGTGCTTTTTGACCCGTCGTTTGGAACCTGGTTTCAATGCAGACGATTAGCCAAGAGACCACGCCTCTGATTCAGCTTCCATCGGGATTGCCTGTGAGATTCGGAATGCAAAAGTTTTGATGTGATATGCTGCTTAAGGAATTGTACCTCTTATATTGAGATTAAATAGGACATAAATTGATGAACTGCTTATAAGCAGATAAAATAGGACATTAATTACTTACGAGCCTCGTATAATTTATATTAATAGGTGCATTCAAAACTTGTACTGGCTTTTTAGTTGAAAAGAAAAACAACTTTTTTTGAGTAAATAACATCCTCATTCTTTTACATAATTGCCATTATTATTTATGATCTCTTGCTACATTTCTGGTAGTAATTAAATTCCCCTTCTGCAGAACTCCTTCGTTTTGGAGCCAAAAAACTTGTAATGCAGCTTTGACACCTTCAAATTTATTGAAGAATTTTCCAGCGAAGTTGTTCTGAAGAGATCAACAAGTTAGCAAAATCCTGCAATGTACGCTTTCCAACATACCAGAAATCATTACTCAAGTTATAAGGATAATAGCTGTGGAATAAATCTCACTTCTGTGTCCTGACCTTTGACCCCACTTTGATGATATTCAACAGAACCGGTTAAGTATACTTCCGAAACAACAACAGTGACAAATTTCATCCCTCCTAATTTCGTATCCCCTAGCTCATATAAAATGGCGGCATTCCGTACCCACTTCAATAGAGCAATCAAGATTTGCTCCACCAAAGAAACGAGGGACAGAGAAATAACAAATATCATCAACAAAGGGGTCACTGCTGAATTCTCGGAACGAACTCTGCGATCCATATCACACAAGATGATAACCAGGAACCACAAGACACCACGCCCAGAAGTCGACAACTTGCAGTTTGCTGGATCCATTTCATACATTCCAAAATTTTCGTTTGTGTTTAAGAACCTTATGAAGCGCCATGGATTGCGCATTGGAATTAAATCACCAATGTCCATCGCCACAGCAACAACAAATACACATAAAGACTCTGACGTGAATTCTGGAGCTGGGGTGTATGAGATACCATTAGAATATCCAGATGGCTTGTCTCGATCATACATCGGAATGACCAAAAGATCCCTTACAATTAGGGGAAAAGAACACATAAGGGATATTAAAGAAGGAAAAACACAAACAGCGCTTTGCAAAGAAGTAGCCCAATATGACGTCGTACCGGTATGGAAAAACATGAAGAGGATCGCTCCATTCACTGACTACAAAGGAACACTGATTAGGGAAAGCATCGAAATATCCATGCACATCAACCCTTGCAACGAGAGCCCTTCCTCGAACTCTCGGCTGCGTGGAAGATCCAACTGAAATTGAACATTAAGGGGAAAATAAGAGAGAATATTTGAAAGGTAGATCACGAGACACCACCTTCCGCGAGACTCAATATCACCTAGACACGTAGTAGATACGCGCTCCAAGATTTCAAATTATCGTCGTTCCCGAAATAATTCTTGTGTTCACTGGCCTTGAAACAGCCTCCCGTTCGTAGTGTGAAAGCTCGGCACTTAGTCGTTGTATGATGTATAAATTGTTACACCATTCAATACGGAATAAATATTTCAAGTTGTATGACAAAGTTTATCTCAATCGAAGCATTTTTTACGCTTTTCAACCGTAGGTTGAAGAAGAGAATATGCTCCAGCTTTGTCCGTCTGTCTGTCCGCACGATAACTCGCGTAAAAAGGGTTCGATTTCGATGAAATATTAGCATGTGGTAGGGGACCACTTACGGACGAACCCTATTGAAAATGGACGAAATGGGTTCAAAAGTCAGGACATAGGAGCGGGATGCATTCCATTGCCCTCATGCATCATAACTTACGTAAAAATGATTCGATTTGGATGAAATTATAGTATGTGGTAGGGGACCACTTGGGAACGAACATTGTTGAAAATGGGGGAAATGAGGTTAAAGGTCAGGACATAGGAGAGAGATTTATTCTACAACCGTTATGCTCATAACTTAAGTAATAAGTTCAGTAATGATTTCTGGTATGTTGTAAAGCGTATCATAATCAATGCATTGTATGATTGTACTAACTTATTACGTAAGTTATGACGCATATGGGCGATGGAATGAATCACACTCCTATGTCTTGATCTTTGATCCCATTTCGTCCATTTTCAATAGGGTTCGTCCCCAGGTGGTCCCCTACCACATACTGAAATTTCGAACCATTTTTACGCGAGTTATCGTGAGGACAGGTAGACAAAGCTGGAGCATATACGCTTCTTCAATGTAAGGTTGGAAAGCGTAAAGAAGGGCCGTAGTCCGTAGGTGCAAGGTCTGGGGGAATACGGGTGGTGAAGTAACACTTTCTATCCAATGTCCAGCAATTTTCTCTGAGTGGCTAAAGCTGTATGGGGTCTTGCGTTGTCATGTTGCAAGATGATGCCTTTGAAATTAGCCAGTGCTGGACACCCGGATCTCAATTTTTGTTTAAGCCTTTCCAACTGTTGGCAGTACAAGTCAGCATTCATCGTTTGGTTAGGTGCAATCAGCTCCCAGTGGATAACCCTCTTGACATCCCACCATACACTTAACATCCACCATACACTCAACAAGACCTTTTTGGATGCAGTTCACCTCTTGGAGTCGATCGAGCAGGCTCTCCAACTCGGCATACAGTTCTTTGAAGTTTTACATTTCTGTAAAGGACCCCCTTTCATCACCCGTAACTAATCGTTCTAAGAAAGGTTCATTTTTGCAACGCGCAAGCAAAGAAAGACAGGTAGCCATTCTGTCTGATCGATTTCTTGCGGATAGGTTGTGTGGTACCCACTCGTCGAATTTTGTGATCAACACAAGCGCATGATTCCTTCTTTCTACTGTTGTTCTGTGTACAGAAAACCTTTCCGATAATTTTTCAACTGCTAGATGTTGATCTTTTGATACGGCTTGGCTGAGGTACCCTTCAGAAAACTCTGATGGACGTCCAGAATGTGGTTGATCTCTGCAGTTTCTGTATCCTTCTCGGAATTTTCGGATCCAATGCCGGCATATGCTTTCGCTTGCAGCATCCTCGCCATACATTCATTTCACTAGTGTTGCGGCAGGGTTTAGTAGCATTGTTGCCTTGGTCGAACTCCTAAAGCAAACAATGCCTAATCTGATCTTTATTGCGAGTCAAGAATTCAGAGCTGTCGGATGCACGATTAAAAAGTTGATGAAGAACTTTCAAGTAAAATTGACATTTATTTACAAGTTAAAACTACAGATAAAATCACACATAATGCCAAGCACTTTCAAAGCTACCTTAGCTTCATCAGGCCAAATGCACGAAAGGAATGGGAACAGGCAGTTATATACAATCATGAAATGATACAAATGGTCAGAGTTGCCAAACTGAAAATGGCATACTACAAATAGTTATAGGTAAATGGAACTTACGTATCTGGAGAATTACCAAGTGTTACACTCACCTGATTCAACAGCAGGATCCAAGGAAAAGGTATGGTCACAGGCAAATCGTCATTACAACAGCTGGAAGAAAAGCGTGTTTCACAAAGACTTTCCGCAAGTAACAGATAATGTTTATCAGGTGCAGAAGCTAGTAGTGTGGTACGACTCCAGTCTGGGAAATGTTCACCATGCGCAACTATGCGGGCTAAGGAAGAAGAGGTTGAACCGATTCTTACTGCGTATTTGTGCTCCGCAACACGGACTTCCACCGAACGTAGAGTGGAGCCTAGGTAAGAGGTGTCCTCAGAGTCTGGAGTATTAGATACGAGTGGAATGTTATAAACACCATGTCTGTGTAATGGGTGGACCTTATCTCGGTCCTTACGGAACATATTAAACAAATTGTAAGTGCGTATTCCAATAGAGATGGCACAATTATTTCTCAGAATGTTGACAATGGATGGATTGTAATCAATCGCACCCACATGTCGTGTTGTGGGTGACTATTGTTGTAACGTCGTGAAGTGGAGGAGATTCATTCTTCTGTCCAGGTGAATAATAACGTCATAGGAACAGTCTTCTTGCTTGAGCAATCCATTTTTTAAAACCGCGTTTATAAGTTCAACAGAGCAACTAGATTTGCTCCAATGTGATAACGACCTAAGAGTTGATGGGATTGCAAATGACGAAAGCAACCTGTTAGTTTCGTACGAACGGAGATGGTGCCATTCCATTCGCACGGCGTGTTATCTCTTCCGTTTACGGGACGTCCTATCTCTAGAGAGCAATATAATGATATTACATCGCTTAGAAATGAAACTTCTGTTTCCTCAGTGTATAGCTAAAATTCACCCCTTGGACCTCACTTTTTACGACCGATTTGTTGACAACAAATTCTGCTCAAACCTTTCAAGGAACATTTTTGCTCTATCATATTTTCGGAGCTCGGCGAGCTAAGTGCGTGAATTCGCCACTAGGAACGCAACAGTTGAGCTCATAAGATATGCTCTCTGTTCCCAAAAAATTAGAGATATTGCATAAATGAAATATGTATATATCTGACTCAAGTAATACGCATTGAAATAACATCAGTGGGGCGACGTAAAACAAACTATAAAGAGGGCTTTTACAGTACTTGCCAAAAGTACAGATAATCTTGGAGATTCCAACGTACCATTTAAAATGAAAATACAAGGAATATGACGCCAAACTCTCGGTGTAATGAACACGTCTTTTGCATCCTTCCCGACACAAAGTATTTTAAAGCAGACTTTCATAAGAAAAAAATCAGCGAAAAAGAGAATTCATTTGCCTGCTGGAGAAAATCTGCACATAATTTAAAATCCATAGTGTTCTTCATAGTGTATTAATCACGCATCAAGACAACGCCCCATGTCACAAGGCAAACGCTGTGCAGGAATAGTTCGTCAATAATGTACAAGCATTTCTTGTGCTACCCTGGCCGAAATACTCTTTGTGCCTGAGTCCCGTCGAATATTTGTGGGGTTCAGTGGAACGCAGCATTGTCCGTCGCTCTATCGCTGAACTCCGAGAGATCATTATTTCCATCTGTCGTTCTGTCATTTTCAGGTTTAGTGGAGTCCGTGCCACGCTATATGGGAATAGTTGCTGGTGCTAAAGGAGGCTCAGAACGCTGCTAAATAGGTAATAACGTGTGTTATGGCATATGAGTGTATAAATGAGGCATCGAGTTTTTCTATCAGCATAAAATTCTCTAAGAGTTTTTTTTTCCTTTTTTTAACAATAAAACTGACTATAAAAACAATGCCACTTCCTTTTATTTTTGCTTGTTGTCCAGCAGCTTAACCAGAGGCCTAACTTTGGAAAGTAAAACACCGTCCCATTGTGTCACCAAAGTGAAGTAAATCTTGACTCTGACGTTACGTCAGAGAGTGGCATATCAGAAATATCGCTTACTGCAAAAGTTTATCTCGATGCTTTTTTTCGTTACATCCTTATGCTTCTTATTATCCTACCGTTAAATATAACCTCTTCATAACTTGCCAAACTATAGCAAATGGGAGGAGATTTGTCTCGGAGCTTCGTGGTGAAAAAACAAAACAAGAAAACAACTGACAGTTTTGTCTTAGGTACCATACTCTCACTTATCAAACTACATACAAACGCGTCCGGGACTTTGTGCATAAGAGCACGTGAAAATTTGCTGTTGGGACGAAACTGGTCACACATAAAGTACTATGAAAACATGAAGAAAAATTAGTATATTCACCTGTTTCAGTGTAATGCTAATTTAGTACAGTGAGTTCAAGAATAGAGTAAAATTAAAGCTGAAACAATTATGTTTCAGCTGTGCTTGGAACCCCACTCGGACTTTGAGGGACCGCATCAGTGTCGAGACGAAACGAGAGTTTACCATCAGACTTGCCAAGAAGTTCTTCGAGAAAGCGGCTGCTCATCATAATGACCTTGTTGGCTTCAAAAACCTAGTGTAGCCTTTTGTACCCGAGATCTAAAGTTGATATATTTGCAATAAAATAAGAAACAGACGTAAATATTAAGAACCAACCTCTGTCTCTCAACCAGATCCAAAGACCTTCGATCCAGGCATACGGGAAGGTTCCGTTTACTTTAATCGGAAGTCTTTGGATCAGGTTGAAAGGTAGTTCTTGTGAAATTACAAGATGGGTACTAAATAGACCACCAGATAAGTGTCAGGACGAGATGGTCGTGCTGTTCTTTTTCAGTTTGGTGTGTGACTGTGAGTACTTCAAGCTGCTCCAAATCCCGAGATCTCCAGCCAGCTGTAGCACTCTTTCCCGGAGGGGTAAGTGATGGATTGTGCTGTGGTGTCTGGGTGTATTGGTTCTCCGTAACGAATGTTTTGTCTCGTGTTCATTTGACATGAGCGAAGTGCTTTAGCAGGAGTGCCCTCCTCGTCTGTTTCTTATTTTTTCTATTTTTGCTCTTTGCTATCGAGTTGCTTTACTCAAATCTCTTAGCTTCCTTTTTGTAAAATAGCAGTTTTAGAACTAGGTTCAGACACTCTCTTATTAAAACTACTTCATTCAACTTCAACATCATAGACAAGCATGAACCGTACGACAGAGCTCAGTGAATTTCAACGTGCCATTGTTATAGGATGCCATCTTAGCAACAAGTCAGTTCAAGAAATTTGTGCTCTTCTGCAGCTGTATATGGTGCTGTTGTGAAGTGAAGACACCTAGGAGCAAGAACAGCGTAACTGCGACCTGATAGGTCTGGTAAAATAACAGTGGAACCGCCGAGTGTTGAAGCGGATGGTGCTACAAAATAGTCTGTCCTGGGTTGCAACACTCTAACTGGAGTTCCAAAATGCTTCTGTATGCAACACCAAGCACTGTAATGATCAAAGAGAGGCGGTAGGGAGTGATTTCCGAGGCCTAGCAGCCGCGCACAAGCCTAACATCAGTTAGATCAACCGCAAGCGTTGGTTGAAGTGGTGTAAAACTCGGCGCCAGTGGACTCTGGAGAAGTTAAAACGAGTTATCTAGAGTGACGAATCATCATCTAGCAGTCGGACGGACGAGTCTGGGTATGAGGGATGCCAAGTAAACTCTACTTACCCGTCTGTGTGTCGCGCCAACTGTGAAGTTTGGCGGAGAAGGCATCGTACTCTGGGCATGCTTCTCATGGTTTGGACCCTAGTTCCACTTTCCGGGAATTTTTACACTGCTGAATATAATGACATTCTCCACAATGTTGTGCCCCCAACAATGCAGCAACAGTTAGGTGAAGTCTCTTTCCTTCTTTTTCTTTACCGACAGCACATTGCGCTCGTCCATACTGCACGGTCAGTGCTGGAATGGTTTGATAAGATGGGTGTGAAAGAACTTGACTGGGCTAATCAGAGCCGCGATCTCAACCCCACGGAACACTTTGCTCATTATAGTTGGGATGGATTGGAATGCCGACTGCGAGCATAACTGAAAAAGCCAACATCGGTGAACGACTTGCCTAATGCTCTTGTTGCAGAATAGAAGGCCATTTCCTTAGCGACGTGCAAAATTCTAGTGGACAGCCTTCCCATCAGAGTGAAGGCTGTTAAAGCATCGTAGGGCGGTCCAACTTGATATCAGTTTCTTTCCTCTTAGCAGGAAGCTTGTGAATAAGCAAGTGTCCCCGGATACTTTTGATCAAATACTGTATCCAGTACTACATAATACACTATCTACCAACAAGTAATTGGACACCCCTGCAATGGACGATATCTATACGGTCCTGATACACGTCACGGCCGTCGCCGTTAAATATCGTGTGGGAAACAACAACGCAACCAGTCGCATGCAAGATGCCACGAAGTTCGGAGCTCTCTGATTTTGAGAAAGGTGTAATCGTCGGGTGTCACAGAAATGGCCGATCCACGCGTGACATATCCAGCGAGTTGAAGTACCCAAAATCGACAGTGGCCTACGTGATTGGCAAGCGGAAGATGAGAGGTGACTGTCGGAATGTGCCCCGACCTGGCAGACCCACAAAACTGGGAGTTACAGGCCGACGGGTGCTGGCCAGAGAAATTCGGAAGAACCGCACCAAATCGATGGGCCACATCCACGAGGAGTTTCAACAGGCATCCGGGAGTGTTTTTTCGATGAATACCATCCGTAAGGAAGCCCATCTGCTCGGTTATCATGGACGTGCTTCCGCCCACGAGCCTTTGATCACCAAGTCCAATGGCGCTGCTCGGCTAACGTGGTGGAAAAAACGTCGATAGTGGACCGTTGAACAGTGGAAACAGGTTCTCTGGAGCGACGAATCAAGGTTCACCTTCAACCGTTCGGATGGCAGGGTCTGGGTTTGGCGTCTGCCTGGAGAAGGCCTCCTGCCGGAATGTATTGTGCCAACTGTGAAGTTCGGCGGCGGTGGAATTATGCTATGGAGATGTTTCTCCTGGTATGGCACTGGGCCCTTGGTCGCAATTCCTGGTAGACTCAACGCCGAGACCTACTGCACCATTTTGGACGACCATGCGCTTCCTACGTTGTGGCAGTTTTACGGGGTGGACCCATGGTACTTTCAGGATGACAATGCCACCTGTCATGTTGCGAAGTCCAGCATGGCTTGGTATGGTGATAATGGGGTTAATCGAATGAACTGGCCTGCGCAGAGCCCGGACCTTAACCCTATCGAGCACTTCTGGGACGAGTTGGAGCGTCGACTTAAGGGAGGGGTGCCCCCACCGTCCGAAATCGGTGAAGGAACTGATCTGTCTTCTCCAAGCCGAGTGGAAGAAAATACCGCTAGGCGTCGTACAACGTCTGGTTGAGAGTATGCCCCGGAGGGTCGCAGCTGTAATCGCCGCTCGTGGCGGCTCCACCAACTATTGAAGGTGAATAAACTTCGTTTTCCTTTGCTATCACAGGTGTCCAATTACTTGTTGGTAGATAGTGTATTTAATTTATGGAGGATACTGTCTCTTCTTCGTCCATTTTACAGTAGCGAACTTCTCCAATTGCTTTTTGTTTCGAGATTCAAAACCCATTATGAGCAACTCTTAAATGGTAAGCTGACGCCAGTCCGTAATTTGTGGCTGGTGGTTCCTAATGACAATCACAACACCTGTGCCTCATCTGGGGTCGAGCAGAGTTTCAGCTTGGACGAAAAGCCACAAACCTGCGCCTCTGACAACTCAGCCACCTTTATTTTCAGTCTAAGTCCTATGAAGTTTAGTTCAATCGTTTTAGTTTTGTTTATTACTTCTAAATAAAATCTGATAGCAGCAAAGATAGTAGAATACAACAAATTTATGTTGCGCCAAAGAAAATCTAATTACAAAAACAAATTAGGTTTCGAAGGCGAAGTGCTCCAAGAACAAGTTATAAAAGCCTCGTGATTTTGCACGCCACTTTTCCATGCATTATTCCAGAAAGATATTAAATCTTGAAAAGAACATAACATGCCACAGTCAATGTTTGCCATACATCCTTTGGTTCAAAGAAAAATATTTAAGTAGCTTCCTGTTTGCAGAAGACTTGCAGATAAAATAACTACTGGGAACTCTATCGTCCGCATATAACTCTCACTTAAAGCAATCGGACGGAATGACAGTATCTTTAGAAAAGGGGAAGACATCCACTCATCTTTATTTTCCCCTTTTAATCTCTTCTTTTAGTACTTTGTACAAGAAATGAGACATGATGAATTCATGGCCAAATCCCTGGAGTCGCTTAACAGCCATATCAAAATTCGGCTACCATTGGTCCGTTTTCTCTCGTGGTCGTGTCCGCTGAGTGTCTCACACCGACCTTAATTAAAACTCTGATGCCCGAAGACAAGAGACATCTTTCATTCGCGATCGATTATTTCTGCCCACAACACGCAAGAGAAGAACAATTTCTGCTGACTGGAGAAAGCGCATTGTTCCGTAACATCATACGGTGAAACATTGCTTTCTAATTGACCTCGGATAAATTTATGGATAGTAAGAAAATCCGATGGTCAAATATCTTAGCACCACGTCAAGGAACCGCCATCATAAACACGGAAAATAAAAATAAAGAACAAACATCTGCAAAAGTGTGCTAAATATAACAAAGGCTCCCAAGAAATGGATCCTTACAGGGGAACTGCAACTATTCAAGCAAACTACGTAAAACTATTCGGCAAAAGTGAAAAGCAAAGCAGTTGTGACGCATTCCTCTAACTTAACCTTACTTCTGAGTTCTTATGCAAATTTGGATTCTTCTCGTTAAAACGTTTTCTGATTTAACGGCACATTGTTTTCCCAGACGAGTTTAAGTTTGGCATCACTGGGAGTTGGGGTCAGAGGTCAGTATAACGTAATCGCTGAATGTATAAAGTTTGCAGACAGTGCTAACCATTTGTTAAGGGCAGTGTAAGTTGAGGTAACGATTTTTTTGAGCAGAGAACGGAGTTTAGATAATTCGAAAGTATGCGGGAGTGACATGGAGGAGACTGGCACAAGACAGACCGTTGTGGAGGAAACTTGGGGAGACCTTCGTCCAGCAGTGGATTGATAATGGTTGACAATGATGATGATGATGAGATAGAAATGCATTCTAATGTTGTGATTTGACTTAAAGGCAACGTTTTTCTATGATAGTATGCTAATGAAAAACAGCAGAGCATACACTGTGAAATGCAAGTTACTGTAAGAACTAAGGGTATTTCGTGCTAATTGTAGGTAAAAAGATTGAAGATGCTGTCAAAGCACGGTAACATTTTTGGAGCCCAGAGCACACACACCACCACATCCCTAAATTATCTTTTAAAAACGTAGTATTTAAAAAACGTCCTTATTTACAATTTAAAAACATGGTAGATCAAAGCTCTGGCAAGCACTTTCGCGACCACTATGGCCGCATCATCAGGCCAATGAGTGAAACCAAATTCGAACGGCACAAGGTTAAATAGTGACAGATAGGAGTACAAGTAATACACATTATGTAAATGAAACACGTAAATCATTGCCATTCACTACAAATTGTTAAAAGTCTTTGTAATTATTCAGCTTCTTTCTCCCGTGAATACTGTAAAACTAGGTTTCTCAAGGCAGTGGGAATGTATACAGGCACGTCCTCATTACAGCATTTTGGTCCAAGTTTTATGATATATAGACTCTCAGTAAAGAGCATAGAGCGTTTATTAGAAGCTGTCGATACTAAGCTCGCATTGTCCCAGTCAGGTCTTAAGTCTTTTTCATTAACAGGTTTTTGACAATGTCGAGGTAGCAGATTTCTTACGGATGGTATATCTGTGTTCAGTCCAGCGAATACCCAGGCTTCGAAAGGTTGAGCCCACATAACAAAGATCTGCCACTGATTGTCCATTTCTATCCATTAGAAGGATATTATACACTCCATAGCGGGAAATAGTTGGAACTATGCCTGTATCACATCTAATTACTGAAAAAAAGGTTTTGCGTTTTAACACCGAATCCAATAGAGTATTGTTTACAGGTGTTTTTTAATAAAAGGACCACAGCTTTCTGGTAGTCTATGTTTCCCACATACTTAATCGTGGGTACATTTCTAGTCAGGGTTGTAGATGTTTTCCGTTCATACTGTTGAACAAGTCTTTGAACGATAGTAAATGACAATGACTTATCACAATACTTTTAACAATTTGTAGTGAATGGCAACGACTTATGTGTTTCATTTACATAATGCGTATTACTTGTGCTCCTATCTGTCACTATTTAACCTTGTGCCGTTCGAATTTGGCTTCACTCATCGGCCTGATGATGCGGCCATAGCGGTCGCGAAAGTGCTTGCCAGAGCTTTTATCTACCATGCTTTTAAAATGTAAATAAAGACGTTTCTTATATCCTACGTTTTTAAAAGATAATTTAGGGATGTGGTGGTGTGTGTGCTTTGAGCTCCAAAAAATGTTACCGTGCTTTGACAGCATCTTCTTGGATTTTTTTTTGGATTGGAGGTTTAACGACCACCGTGAGCAACTCAATGGGCTATAAGCAGTCGCCCGTCCCTAATTTAGGGTCACTGGTTCCAGGGAAGGGAGAGAACCAGTGCCGTAAGACAAACACAACATACATTCCTCACCGGGATTCGAACCCGGACCCCGTTCGGACGAATGATCAGAGGCCAACGCTTAGATCACTGCGCCACCGGGGCGGCGACAGCATCTTCAATCTTTTTTTTTTTTTTTTTTACCTGCAAGTTACTGCTTACTAATTTGTTACCAGAGACTAGTGCTTCTCTAACGTTTTAGAACAACGACTCAAGGTTCACGAGTAGAGCGACGAACTTTAAATTTCAAATAATTATGTTTTACTACTTTTTTAATTTCTTATTATACAGGGTGCCGAGAATTATTGGATACATTACAAAATTTTATCAAACAAAACATTACATAGATAGAAAGAAACTGACTGTACTAACTTACAGTGCAACTACACAAATTAATAAATTTCGTGGCGAGATCCCTTGGTTGCTCGTAGTACGCCCAAGCGATACTCGATTTCATGCCATGTATTGGCAAGCATCTGAGGAGTTATGGAATTAATAGCAGCTGTGATACGCTGCTTCAGTTCCTGCAAATCAGTACAATTAGACATGATCCTTCACATAACCCTACATGAAATAATCCAATGGAGTTAGATCTGGAGAGCGAGGAGGCCACAGAATGAGACTACTACGCCCAATCCATCTGTTGGGGAAATGCTCATTTAAGCACTTACGTACACACGTTGACCAATGCGGAGGCTTGTTGGAAAGCGTATCTTTTGATCTGGGGTATAGCGAAATTATCTAGCATATCAAAGTAAATGTCACCATTTATGTTTTTTCGCAGAAGAAGAACTTCTCTTTTTGATAGGGCGCATCACACATTAACTTTTGGAGAATCACGTTCCAGTTCAATAGCAGCACGAGGCGGTTCACTGCCCCATATCCTACAGTTGTGACGATTCACAATACCTGATACATGAAATGTTAATTCATCACTAAAAACTACAGCACTGAGAAAGTTTTCGTCGTTTTCCACTCGATTCTGCATATCCACAGCGAAATCATATCGCAGAGTGTGATCATTTACATGCATGTTTTGCAATGTTTGAGTTTTATAAGCATGAAACTTTAATTTCTTGTGCAAGATATCGTGAACTGTCGATTTCAGAATGCACAGTTCTCTGCTTGCTTTACGAACGGATTTCCTGGGGCTTCGTCGGAAACTTTCACTAACTTGGTCAACCGTCTCACCGCTGACGCTAGGCCTACCGGCTCCTCCACGATGTTCCACATTGCCAGTTTCTTTAAACTGTTTCATCCACCGCTTAATTGAATTCGTTGACGGAGGATTACAACCATACTTTAAACAGTACCGTCTTTTAACTTTAATGACAGACTTCAAGCCATAACACACACGTCGCCTTCTGCTGTACGGATGACATGACTACTGATTGCGCATTTCTCACACATTTCTCATCAGGCCACACCTAGCGACATCTATCGGATTCTGGGAATAACAAATTCTGCAAAACAAAAATATACAAACCGCGTTAGTAATACGTGACATAGAAAAACAGAAAATGCTCATAGCTTTTTTTGTACAAAATTTTGTTATGTGTCCAATAATTCTCGGACACCCTGTATGTAATTCTACAAAAAACTGGTATAATGTTTTAATATAATAATTTTTTGCTATTGTTTTTTTAAGGTTATTATTGAATATATATAATTTTACAGAGAAAAGATGATGTACACCGCTGCTTGTGAAAATTACGACACCAAGAAAGAATCGCGCTATTCAAATGAAATTTATGTCGCAGATCCTGTTGTTAGGGAAGGTAACAGATTACATTTGTAGAGTATAACGAAGTACATTTCTCCGTCATTTTGGTCCATGCCGGGGATCGAACCCAAGTCCACTTCTTCCGGAACAAGTCGCTCTACCAACTGAGCTACGCGAACGTTCGTTCTTGCTGTCATCTGCCTTTATGTCGTGTGCGTCCTGCGAGGCAGGCACGTCACATCTCCTCCCCCGAAAGACGGCCAGGGGCATGGCCCACGGGTCAGCCGTGACCATGAATTGTCTCAGGCAGCCATCCGCTGTAGAACGTGCACTTAAGAACTCCCAGTCAATCCGGTGCGTGGAATGCAACATCACACACATTTATTTTTTTCGAAGCACCGAATAAGGGATTCTCTAATTTTTAGTATCTCGCGGTTTGGAAAGAACATCACACCATTGCGAGAACTTTAACGGCCGGGTCATCCGGGAAGTTCGGGCGCCATTATAACGAAATAAATTTCTCCGTCATTTTGGTCCACGCCGGGGATCGAACTCGAGTCCACTTATTCCGGAACAAGTCGCTCTACCAACTGAGCTACGCAGACGTTCGTTCTGGCTGCCATCTGCCTTTATTTCGTGTGCATCCTGCGGGACAGGCACGTCACAAGTGTTATACAAGATTTTTTTTTTGCTTCAAATCTCGGTGTTGTGTGAAGCCACCTCGAACAACAATAGCAGCCTCCACATGGCATGGCATTCAATGAAAAAGGTTTCTGATATCGTCATAGCCTGCCAGGCTATACAATTTTTAACTGAATGAAAGAGGTTTCTGATATCGTCATAGCCTGCCAGGCTATACAAGATTTTTTTTTGAATGAAAGAGGTTTCTGATATCGTCATAGCCTGCCAGGCTATACAAGAATTTTTATTGAATGAAAGAGGTTTATGATATCGTCATAACCTGCCAAGCTATACAAGATTTTTTTTGAATGAAAGAGGTTTCTGATATCGTCATAGCCTGCCAGGCTATACAAGAATTTTTATTGAATGAAAGAGGTTTCTGATATCGTCATAGCCTGCCGGGCTATACAATAATTTTTTTGAATGAAAGAGGTTTCTGATATCGTCATAGCCTGCCAGGATATACAAGAATTTTTGAATGAAAGAGGTTTCTGATATCGTCATAGCCTGCCAGGCTATACAATAATTTTTTGAATGAAAGAGGTTTCTGATTTCGTCATAGCCTGCCAGGCTGCTTCTACGCAAGATCGCAGTTCATTTGTGGTGACTGGCGAAGGCTGTTGACGGGCCAATCGCTTAGATGCCATGTCCCAGACATGTTCGATCGCGGTCACTTCCGGCGAACGTGCGGGCTAGGGAAGATGCCGTGTCTACCGTGCATGGAAGAGGTCCTGGAGATTCAGGGCCACATGTGGCCGAGCATTGTTCTGCTGGAATATAGCGCAAGAACAATTCTGAAGGAAAGGTGTCACCTTTGCCTGCGGCCGTCTAACCATTTAACCATTTGGAACTAACTAACTCGGGGTTAGCAAAAATGGGATGAAATCGCCTTGAACGAATATATTCGCTATCCAAGAAGTGGGCCGAACGCGGCTAGAGAGAGTGAACCTGCATTTCAGAAAGTTTTACTTTCTCTTTAGCATTTGGTCATTTGGGAGTATGATTGGCACCAATCCTTTCACCTGCTTGAAGGAGCTACAACAGTTGCGAATAACTTAAGGAAGGAGAGAGACCATGTTTGAGTTCACCCCGTTGCTTGAGTCATGGAGCAGAGAATAAAGGACTAAAAGCGAGCTCTTATAACTTGTAACAGGTTTACGGTTGGTTCTGCTCAGGTGAAAGGGGGAAAGGAATTATTTTCTCATAGCTTTCATAAAACCCAGCACTATGTGCACATTTATTTTGGGGGAGAACAGATTTTGGACATTCTGATTAACGTACATTGGCCGCTTAAACTGTTATTGCTTGGGAGACAGGCGAGCAGACCGTGCTGTCCGAAACAAAAGACGAGCTGAGGAGTTTATCCACAGCTATAGCGCAGCGATTCTTCCACGCAGCTGACCTTCGGTGTAAACGTATGAGCACAGCACGCCCTCAGTGACAACGACTGGGCTTTGCCACAGAACATCCGGAGTGAACCGTGGAAAATAGGAAAAAAGTTGCCTTCTACGATAAATAGCGTTTCTTACTACTTCGAGTGGATAGACAGTGGCGGATGAGGCGAACAGTTATGGCGAAGATGGAACAAGATGTCTTGACCCGTGGACAGGCAAGTGGTAGGGTGTAATGCTCTGATAAGATGCTTCCCTGCAACACTCGCAGTCTCCTGTTAGCGGTGAAATGCCCCTGAACGCCTCAAGGCGTACCCACCCATCATCCATCTGACAGTGTTTGCAAACCAAGGTAGGTGCTTCAGAAGAACAACGGGCCTATGTCTGTGTTTTCGAGGATTGGTTCGGTGATGCGCGGATCATTTCAGTGTTCTCTCACATCCATCCATGTCTCCCAACATCAATAGTTGGATGCATTTTAGATCATATGGATCTGTAGTTGCTGCACTTGGACCTTTTATCACGGACACAGCTCGAGTTACGGGTACAAATTACACAGATTTGGTTTGGCATACCAGTACACATCTTCTGGAGACTTTTGGAGTTCATGCGTACTTGCATGGTTGAAGTGGTGCTGGGATCACGGAAGATCTGCACTACAGTAGGTAGGTGGTCATAATGATCTGCTCCTAAAGTGCATGTTGCGTTTTTTTTACTCTGATATTGCTGTTTTACTTAATTACGGGTAAACAAAAATTATTGAGAAAATATAAGAGGTTAAGAGGTGACTTCAGTTTTACTAGCCTTATTTTCTGACGTAATAAACATGACGTAATAGATTTCAAGTCGATCAAGGCGAGGATTTTGTGAAACGAACTCTCGTAGAGAAAAAAATGCTACTCTATTGTATATCGACAGACAGCTGGGAGCAAAGGTCTACAAATTTTGAATTTCATACAACAAGTGTGTGAATTCCATTGGATTGCTATTCTCGAGTTCAGTAATCGCCACTTAATTCGTTGCTGACAAATTTTTAAATTTTAGTTACATGCAGATCGTGTTGAGGAAAGCATACGATTTGATGCGTTTATACTTTCGTCGATACCTTTTTATGCGTATATTTAAACATTAAGATTATTCTATGAGGAACAAAAAAGGCGACAATATTCATGTGACCTCGGGAGGTGGGTAAGAACTTGCCTGCCAAGTTTTCTTGATTTATTTTGGTGTTCATTTCTGCGCGAACTCTAACATTGTCGTGATGGAAGGTAGCACCTTTTGGATTCACCAAAAATGCTCATTTAACTTTTAGAGTTTCACATTTTGTTTGTCTACTTGTTGGGAACAGTGTTTTAAATTAATTGTTTTGCCATGTTTTAACAACTCCTAATGCGGAACATCTCGGCAATCGCACCAACAACAATACGTAACTTTCACTGGATGCTAGTTATCTTTTGAAATAGTTAATGACACTTTTGGCAGGCCAATACTTTTTCCACACTACGTTATGGCACTGTATCCACTTACCATTAACAGCACAATACAACGGTGAGTGCATAATTATTCGCAAAGTACTTCCAATTTCCATTCTTTTGGCTGTTCTTTTTTTATGATTTTGTTTGGAAGCTATCCAGAAGTAGAGTCGCTGTAGTGCAAGCTCGACTTTGATCGGTCATTTCTTCTGTTATTGCCAAGTCTTTAACATGGACTCTCTGTTTTGAGTATTCAACAAAGAAAAACAGTGACCATTTTTATGGGCAGAAGCTGTATCAGAGGCTAAAATTCATGGAAGGCTTTCATCGCAGACCGGGAGCAGTTGTAACGTACCAGGAGATGTGACGTACCTGCCAGAAGGACGCACACGACATAAAGGCAGATAGGAATCAGAATAAAACGTCCGCGTAGCTCAATTGGTAGAGCGACTTATTCCGGAATGAGGGTATTCAGGTTCGAATCCTGGCGTGGACAGAAATGACGGAGAAATTAACTTCGTTATAATGGCGCCCGAACTATCCGGATGACCCGACCGTTCAAAATTTCGCAATGTTGTGATGTTATTTCCACATCACGAGATAGGAAAAATAAGAGAATCCCTTCTTCAGCACTTCGAAAAAAAAATAAAATAAGGGGGAGATGATGTAACGTACCAGGAGATGTGACTTACCTGCCAGAAAGACGCACACGACATAAAGGCAGATAGGAATCAGAATAAAACGTCCGCGTAGCTCAATTGGTAGAGTGACTTATTCCGGAATGAGGGGATCCGGGTTCGAATCCTGGCGTGGACAGAAATGACGGAGAAATTTACTTTGTTATATAGTGTTTTGCAATAGCGTAGTGTCTATCAATGGATTCAAGTTAAAAAATGATTACAGAAGTGTATTGCATGAAGAAGGAGTTGGAGAGCAGTTCACGTCTGTTGTAGATGTAAATGTTGAATAGGATCCTACCATGGTTCTGGAAAACAGACGGATGACTGTTGGTAAAGTGGAAAATCACATGCACATTAGTCATGGTTCTGCTTATGAAGTCATCCGCAATAGCTTTAACTTTCATCAGTGTCAGATAGATGCCAAACGTCTCGCGGAATTGCACAAACACAATTGCTTGAGCATCTACTAATAACCTTTGGGATCACTATGGTGATGTCTTTCTCAAAAGAATCATCACAGCGAAGAACATACGTTCACCATAAAACTAAAATTTTGGGTAGATTATGTCAAAACTTAGTATGCAAAGGAAATAAAATATCCGTTTATTGACGTATAAATATTATGAATAAAGCGTAAGCTTTCAACACCAACGGGTGCCTTCTCCAGACTTGTTCGTGATTAATAATAGAAAATTTAAAATAAACAAATTTTCTATTTGTTTATTTTAAATTCCCTATTCTTTAAAATTATTTTATTTTAAATTTTCTATTCTTTATTCCTCTTGTCTTGCGTAACCACGAACAAGTCTGAAGAAGGCACCCGTTGGTGTTGAAAGCTTACGCTTTATTCATAATACTTATACGTCAATAAACGGATATTTTATTTCCTTTGCATACGTTCACCAGAAAGACTACGAAATTAATCAATGGAGTATTGAACGGGAGCATCAGGAATCAGCAGTTAAAGGAAGTTCAAAACTCCACCAAAACCTAGAACTGTTTTCTTCTAAAACCTGGAACTTTTTTCTACCAAAACCTGGACCTGGTTTCTTTTAAAACCTGGAACTGCTTTCTTCTAAAACCTGAAATTATTTTCTTCTAAAACCTAGAACTGTTTTCATTTAAAACCGGAAACCGTTTTCTTCTAAAACTTGGAACTGCTTTCTTCCAAACCTTGAACTGTTTTCATTTAAAACCGGAAACCGTTTTCTTCTAAAACTTGGAACTGTTTTCTTCCAAAACCTTGAACTGTTTTCTTCTAAAACCAGAAACGGTTTTCTTCTAAACCTTGAACTGTTTTCTTCTAAAACCAGAAACGGTTTTCTTCTAAACCTTGAACTGTTTTCTTCTAAAACCAGAAACGGTTTTCTTCTAAACCTTGAACTGTTTTCTTCTAAAACCTGTCATTATTTCCTTCGATAACCTAGAACTGTTTTCTTCTAAAACCTGGAATTGTCTTCTTATAAAACCTAGAAATGATTTCTTCTAAAACCTAGAACTGTTTTCTTCTAAAATCTGGAACTGTTTTCTTCTAAAACCTAGAAATGTTTTCTTCTAAAACCTGGAACTGTTTTCTTCTAAAACCTGGAACTGTCTTCTTCTTAAACTTGGAAATGTTTTTCTTCGACTATGACTGGACAACCTTAATTCACTAGTATAATTGAAAAATATAAAGAAAACGATAAATGCTAGAAGAGTACGCACTAACTTTCTGGGAAGACTGTTATAAAAATATTATGCCTTACGATATTGCATTCGTAGTTCACTGATATTTTATGAAATATGTTTTTCCCTGCATAGCGACATATATTTTAGTTTAGCCTTTCGGTTTAGTTCCTGTCTTCTTAGGTAAATTTCTTCTCGTTAAAGATTTTTCTAAGCTTAACGTAGCCGATTCCTGTCTGATGAATTTCTGTTTGGGAACTTGGCAGTAGATCAAGGGTCAATGACGTATGCTCAAGTTAGGGATAAGCTGCTGTTTCGAATGTGCGAGTCTCACCATGGTTTTTGGCGATCTTACTTGTTTCTGACAGCTCTTGTTTAGAAACTGACGATTCTTTGAGGATTAAGTTTTAAAACAGAAAAAGAACTACTCAGTCGTATCAGAATAATATGACAACCTACCTAATAATGGGAATAACCACCCTTGGCACTGTTGACAGCTGCGGGACAACGTGGCATGGATACAATGAGGGCCTGAAAGGCTGCCCCAGGTACACGTGCCCATTCGGAATACAGCAGAGCAGGGAGGTCCCGGAGATGACGTGGCTGTGGTTCAGAGCGTCGAACCTGTCGATCCAACTAGTCCTACAAGTGCTCTATGGGATTGAGGTAGGGCGATGTCGCCTGCCAAGAGAGAATGGAGACATCGCTGACGTGTTCCTGGAGCCAGCCACGCCTCCCACCTTTAGCGGCATTGTCTGTTGGTAGACACCATTACCTCCAGGGTAAACGTCCAACATGAAAAGATGCATGTGGTCAGCGAGGACGGACAGGTAACATTGGCGTTCACGGACCCACCCAGTGTTACTAGCGGTCCTAGGTCATAACAGAAAAACATCCTCCAGACGTGCACACTACCGCCGACGGGCGTACTTGACCTACAAGCGTGTCTGGGTGTTGGTTTTCGTGGAGTAGAAACCTCGATTCGTCGGAGAATGCAACCTTTTCCCACTCTTCCACTGTCTAATAAAGTTAGTCCTATGCGAACTGCAGGCGTCGCTGCTGATGGACCAGGATTAACATGGGCGCTTTGATGCAGCGTAGACTACGGAGACCCATGCGTAACAGGTTTCGCTTTATTGCTTTCGAGGACACGTACCTTGGCGCCCCAGCGTTCATTTGCGTAGCCAATTGTTGCACTGTTGCGCGCCGATTGCCCTTTACCAGTCGAACGAGGCGACGTTCTCCTGGGGGTGATGGGCTTTGGGGCTTCACAGTTATGACGTCGGGAGGTACTCGGTGTGCCAGCGGTCCATCCTTATTACACCCTTATTACAGCACTTCACGAACAGCCAATGTAGTCTGCTGTTTCTGAGATGCTTTCGCTCTTGGCGCGGTTGCCGATGATCATTCCTTTTTGAGCGTCGGTCAAATCACTACCTCTACCCATTGTACTCACGTTACGCACTATGGCTCATCTGCCCTGGCCGACATCTTATATTTTCGTGTGGTTGACCTCGTCATGTACACTCTCTGACGCTGCTCGGCGGGAACACTGTGATTCTGGGGGTGGTCATATTATTCTGATACGAACGTGTATTTTCGGGTACGCTCTGTCTTTGAATGGCGTTCAGAGCACTATTAATGGTGTTTCCTTAATTGAAAGTTATATGCTCAAGTCATGGCTAGCCAAGACGATATTGTTGATGACGGTTGATTGACTGCTCACATTGACGATTATGACGGTGCGTGCAGAACAAAATTCAATGATCAGGTAAAAACGCTGTGTTAAGCACATTAAAACGAAGTCTGAAGATTTCAGATGCACTTCGTAAAATTTAATTTAATCACACTAAACTACACTGCTGGCCACCCAAAATGCAACACCAAGAAGGACACGAGATAGCAAAGCCAGATTTACTGAACACATAACAGCAGATACAAAGATGAAACGATTGAGCTTACAGGCCCTTGCGACTTGTGGAACACGCAGACATCAATAGTACGCGTGGCCCCCATGGCTGGCAATAACGGCCGCTACACGCCGCGCCATCGAACGAAAGAGGCTTTGGATGTGGGCTTGGGGTATGCCGGTCCAGGTTGCTTCCACACGTTGCCACAGTTCATCAGGCGTAGCCGCGGGTGGTGTTTGCCAGGCCACTCGGTTGCCGATCAGCTACCAGAGGTGTTCGATGGGCGACATATCGGGAGAACAGGCGGGCCACGGCAGCAGTGACACCTGGTGGGCCGTGAAATATTTTTGCACGATACGGGCCACGTGCGGGCGCGCATTGTCCTGTTGAAACCTAGCCGCTGGCAAATCCTACCGGTAAGATAGGACTACAGGCTCCAAAGCGTCCTAGATTTAGCGGTGGCTGTTGAGTGTACCGGCGATGCGTACTAGAGTGAGCGGGTGTCATATCCAATTGCGCCCTAAACCATAATGCCAGACGACGGACCGGTATGGCGATGCATAATGCAGGCGTCATGCAGTCTGTCGCCGCGGTGCCGCCACACGCGGATCCGACCATCGTGGTGTTGCAGGCAGAAGCGGGATTCGTCGGAGAAGACAATGTCGTGCCATTCCGCAGTCCAGGTGCGGCGTTCAACGGCCCACTGCCGTCGCACTCGCCGGTGGGGTAACGTCAATGATAATCGGAGCAATAGGCGCCGTGCGACAAGTTCCCACTCCTGCAGACGACGTCGAACGGTACGTGCTGGCACAGATTGTTGTGCAACACACCCCTAATTCTTGCGCTAACGTCCGTGATGTGGCGGTGCGAGTCGTCAATGCCCGCCGCACAACATGCCGGCCCTCGCGTTCGGTAGTGTGCCGCGGCTGAGGCAATCGCTAACGTCGGTCCGTCCGTCCATCCTTCCTGCACCCACCGAATCCATACTCGCCTCACTGTGGCTGGATGTCGTCCCACACGGGCGCCGATGTCTCGGTACAATAAACCGCTGTCGCGATAAGCCACTATTCGTCCTCTGTCGAACTCCAAAACATGCTGGAATGACTGCTGTATTCTGCGACGAGGCATCAGGAAGCTTCCCACGCACAGGTCCGGCAGCACAACACACTTCCACTACTTACACCCCGCCTTCTGTGCACCCTTCTTATAGTGCTTCTCGGTGGCGTGCCGGGAGCAAGTAATTTGCATATGCCCTGCAATGCTAATCGTTTGCATGTCCTCTCGCGGGCGACACATGCTGCGAATTTCATGCCAATCGGATGCTTCCTTCTTGGTGCTGCATTTTGGGTGGCAAGCAGTGTATATACAAATATTGAAATGACACTCGTAAGATCTTTCAGACTCACCTGGAATCCTTCATCAGTGACTGCATAAAAAGTTGTCATGGCATATAAATAAGATAGTCGTTGCCACTGAATAATTCAATTCACAGAAGCAAATAAAAGTCATGCAATTCAATTCACAGAAGCAAATAAAAGTCACGCAATTACACACCGGAGGCCTGTATCAAACACAGGTAGGAGAGGACACACACTGTTCTAAACTTCACAGTGTAATGGGATTTTCTTTCATTTTAACAGGCACAATAACTTTCCCAGCCTTGGAAACTTGGGTAGGTGAATCCTTGTTGCAAAACATATTAAAGAACTTGATGAAGAACTCCAAGAGAGTTTGGGCCGCGGGTGGCCTAGTGGTCAGCGTTCGTGACTGCCATGGAGATAACCTCAGGTTCGATCCGGGGAAGGTACGAACGTTCCAACCACTAAACACCCGCCGTGCGTCGGTTGGGCACGTTAAGCCGTCGGACCCCGGGTACACTGGCCCCCCGGTAATAAATAAGGGCGTCTTCCTTCCCTTTCTACCTCGCTTCCGTGCCACTTTCCTATGGGGCACTCTATCCCAAATCTCCTAGCTTCCTATATCTAAGGGTTGTTTAAGACCTGGGGTGAGACACTCCTTTTTAAAACCCTCTACATATGATCCGATCTGATCTCCAAGGGAGTCTGAAAGATCTTAAGATTGCTAACGTGCTGTGGAATAAGCAAGAGTGAACTGTAAATATCCTTGACTCATTTAAGAACCCTTATAACTTGCTGCGAAGTGCTTCCATGTGTGTGTAATTAAATTTTCAGCTATTACAACTGAGCTCATCCGAGAAAACAACCTTTTAGTTATAAAGTGACAGTTATGTATACAGTGAAGCTAACATGTAGTTGGAGTAACCATTAAACTAAAAGTTCAAGTTACGCGGGTGAATCAAAAAGTAAGTTATACTTAACGCTATCTGGAGTGGGATTGCAGTCAGACCGTGTGTGCTTGGGAGCGAAGTAGACAGTACGTCAAAGCTGCCGACGGGAGAGGGTTTACTTCAGTAACTGCGTAAGGCGTGTGTAGGAGGCAGTTCGTAGTGGCGCGTCAACTGGATTCTTACTCCAAACTGGAAGTGCGAGGAACCATTCGATTTTTGTGCGTCAAGCACCTGCATTGACATCCATTGCGAAATATGTGTTGTACACGGGGGAAATGCCATGTCTCGCCGTGCCATTGTAAAGTGGTGCCAACTATTTAAAAAGGGTCGCACATATTTGACGGACGAATACCGTGAAGGGAGGCCATCAGTGTACAGCACTCCGGCGAAGAAGGATGCGGTTTCGATCTCTGCCACCGACAAATTTGTGTTTTCACATTAGAGCGCCCGGTAAGAGCTAGAAAAATTACGAGGGATATTATATGACGAACTACAGAAGTGATGCAAATGTCAAGACTACAAAAGACGGATGCGGGTTTGATCCTCGCCACCTACAAATTTATGTCTTCACAAAGGGTCCGAATTCCTGTCAGGTAAATATGCCCCACACCATACAACATCCCCCACAAGCTTGCACTGTGGAGACCGTACAGGATGGATCTAGTGCCTCATGTTGATTGCACCAAATACGTATGCGACCATCCACAGAGTAGAGTAAGAAACACGACTCATCAGACGAGCACACTTTTATTTACGCGTTCCAACAGTAGGTTGAAGAAGCGTATATGCTCCAGCTTTGTCTGTCTGTCCGCACGATAACTTGCCTAAAAATGGCTCGATTTCGATGAAATTTTAGTATGTGGTAGGGGACAAGTTGGGAACGAATCTTATTGAAAATAGACGAAATGGGGTCAAAGGTCAGGACATAGGAGTGAGATCCATTCCATTGTCCTTATGCGTCATAACGTACGCAAAAATGCTTCTATTGAGACAAAACTTTAGTATGTTGTTCCAGAGGTACACTGTACCGGTTCTGTTGAATATCATCGAAATGGGATCAAAGGTCAGGGAACAGGAGCGAGGTTTATTCCACAGTCATTATACTCATAACTTGAGTAATGATTTCTGGTATGTTGGAAACCGTATCATAATCAATGCATCTCATGATTTTACTAACTTGTTTCCAGTTATCCGACATCCAACTTGCATATGCCTATTGAGTTGCTCACATCGGTCGTTAAACCTCAAATTGCATGATCTTTGTACCAGGCGAGTTTTTACGCCGATGAAACATGGTTAAGAGAAGATGTCGTCATAGTCGTCTGCTCTTATGACCCATACGTACGAGCGTGCGTCGCATGGTCATGACAGATACTGTTCCGGGTTGACCTCTGTTGTATTGGGTAGTCAACTGTTGAACAGTGCCGCGCTTGTTTGTCTGTAGGAGTCGTCAGACTCGGTGCTCACCTCTCACATGTACCTTTCTCTGTCCTGCGCAGGTTTGCCTCTGTGTTTCACCACGTTCATGCTAGTCCTGAAAAACATTAACAACGACAGTTCGTGAAAAACCCATCAGCATGAAGCACCCGCTCTCGGAGCTCCCACAATCTGTCCTTTCTCAAAGTCCGAAAAATCCTCCTCTTTACCCATCACGCTCCGAATTTTACTTCCTTCTGCTCCACTCACTTACACACGGAGTGGCCACTTTATTATGACCACCTGACAGTTTTAAGCAAATGAGCTATGGCTTCACGCTGTTGCCGCATGAGGGCGAGGCTAGTATAAAAAGGGAAAGCTTAGTGCTTGCGACAGTAGTAGAAGTGATTTTTGGGTGACGAGATGGGTAAAAAATGCGATTTGACGGACTTTTCAACGTGGTATGATTGTAGGAGCTCGGAGCCATGGAGCGAGTATCACCGAAACCGCCGTATTTGTGAAATGTTCCAGAGCAGCTGTTGTTAAAGTGTTTAATGACTGAACTGTCAGCCAAAAAACTGGGTCTCTACGTATAACGTGTGGTCGTCATCGACTAGTGACTGCTCGGGCGGAACGGAGAGTGTCCAGACTGGTAACAGACAACAGAAGCGCAACAGTGCAGCAAATTACAGACTATCTAAATCAAGGATCCTCTCAAATGATCTCTGCATACACCGCAAGAGATGGGATATGGCAGCAGAAGGCCTGTTCGAACACCTTTGCTGTCTGCAGTTAACAAGAGAAAACGTCTCCAGTTCGCACAGGAGCCCAAGGAGGACAGTCGATAATTGGAAACAAATTATGTGGTCCGATGAATCACGTTTTCAGTTGCACCATGCCGATGGCCTAGTGAGAATTTGGCGGAAACAGCACGAAAGCATGGACCCAAATACATTGTTACAACTCTTCAAGCTGGTGGAGGCAACGTTTGGGGAATTTTTTCCTGGCATTCTTTGGGCACTTTAATTCGTGTTTATCAACGTCTGACTGGCACATCATATCTAAACATCGTTGCGGACCAAGTGCATCCTGTCATGTGGATGGTTCATCCCAATGGCGATGGCTACTTTCAACAAGATAATGCTTCCAGCCATAGTGCTCGTATTGTACAGGATTGGTTTCAGGAACATGCCGGGGAGTTTACTTTGCTTAGGTGGCCCCCAAAATCTTCAGATCTCAACCCCCATTTAGAATTTGTGCGATGAAGTTGAACGAGCCATCAGACAGCTGGATCCACAACCCTGCAATCTCACACTCCTGGAAAGTGCTATTCATCAAGCATGGTCTCAGATTCCACAAGCCACCTATCAACATCTCGTGAAGTCCATGCCCCGAAGAATCGATGCAGTATTAAAGGCAAAAGGTGGCCCAACGAAGTACTGAGAGGGTGGTCATAATAAAGTGGCCATTCAGTGTTTATATGCTACGTCAGTCGACTAATAGCACCCTCTTAAGGTCAATGGGTTCCATCCAATGTTGAGAGGGGTAGTTATGATTCAGTGATAACTCGGTGTATCCCTTATCGTATGGCAAATTTTTTTTTTACCATTTCCTAGCTATTTAATAATCGGTACCTTTTGTTCACGGATAACATTTTCTCTTAAGACATTTTGTCACTTATAAAAGTATAGAATTTCTTGTTTGATGGCTACATGAAGTTGGCGGAAAGTTAAAAAAGAACACCAAGAAGCAGACGTCTGATACGAACGAAATTTATACAGCATAATAACGGAATGCAGAGGATAACGTGATCAAAACATTATGGCAAAATACAGCTGTATTTGCTGGTAAATTGAAAAATAACGTTTCCGTGTAACATGGTTTGTACGAGGTTGAACCGCCATGAACTGCGTCACACTGTGCAATTCCGACATGGAGTCTGTCGTACAGATGTTGGATGTAAGTTTGGGGTATTGAGTTCCAAGCATCCTCAACCTGGACGCGTACATCGGGGATGGTCGTGGCTGTCCGTGGAGACCGGATAAGTCGTTATCCCATAAAATCCCACACGTGCTCAATGGGGGAAAAATCCGGTGAACGTGCAGGCCATGGAAGTTGTCTCACACACTGAAGTGCAGGTTGCGTTGCACGTGCCGTGTGTGGGCGTGCGTTATCTTGCTGAAAAACACCACGATTGACCGACCTTTAAATGGCACAACAACGAGCTGAATGATGTTGTTGATGTAGGAGGTGTTGTTTAACGTACCCGGTACAAACACTAGTTGTGTACGGGAGTGATAGCTGATCGCTCCCCACACCAGGAGACCAGGTATAGGCCCTGTGTGTCGCTGGCGGATGCAAGAAGGGTGGAGACGCTCCCCTGTGCGTCTGCGAACACGCATACGGCCATAGGAGGCTCCCAAGCAGAATCTGATTTCATCGCTGAACACGACACATCGCCATTGCGCTCTCCAGTGCAGACGTTGGCAACACCACTGCAGCCGTTCCTGACTGTGGGCTGGAGTCAGAGGTACACATGCCAGAGGCACACGTGCACGTAGTCTTGCATCGAGTAGTCGGTTGCGGATTGTTCTCACAGTCACCTCAGGTGCGACGGAAGCTCGGATTTCCGTCGCAGTGGATGTTCTGCTTTACAACGCCGCTCTTCTTATGCATCGATCGGTCCGCTCATCAGTCCGTCTGTGACTCCCGGTTCCACGTCTTCTCGTGTGGGAATGTTCCTCGGACGATCTACGCCACCATCGTACCACCACAGATACTTCCCGTCCAATTCGCTCCACAATACGACGATACAACCACCCGGCCTCGCGGAGTCCGACTAGACGACCTCGCTCAAAGTCCGATAACTTCTGAAATCCTACACGTCTTCCATGTCCAGGCATTGCAGCTCTTCAGGGTCTTTGCACGTGTCCGTACACAGACGACTGATTACATTCACTTCGCCGTACTCCTTAAATACCACCGACGATAATTTGCATATTATGCCGTGCTGGGACGCAAGCGTTCAGCAGTTGGTCTCGAAATTAACATCACACCTACGTAAACTCGACCACATTAACATATGTAAATTTCATGATCGTCCGCCAATTACTTCTTGGTGTTCTTTTTTCACTTTCCGGCAGTGTATTTGAGTCACTGAAACCGCGTGGAAAATCTTAAATTTTGCCACCAACTTTTTCCAATTTTTGCCACATGCGCTCTGATTCGAGAAATGCTGCAATAATAACGACATTTGACCGACATTTTTACTGGACATTTCTCATCCCTACTCCACCAAGAGCGTTAGGCTAGAAGGAGACGTCTGCCGAAATTACTGACGTTGCTAATTCCATTAACAGGACCTTGGGGACAAACACAACATAAAAATCTTAATCGGGATTCCAATCGAACCCGCGGATAAGCCCCAGAGGCAACTCCGACACCAGGCAGAGACACTTTTCAACGTATCTAAGATGAAGTGATAGCAAACACCCACGATTGTATCCAGTGCTTCTTTCAGACATACAGCCAGAAAAAGGCTTCGCCCCCCCCCGGAGAAATTTTAGGTTACCGAGCCAAATTTTAAAAATTCAGGCTATGATGAAAAAGGGAAGTTTCGCTTCTTTTTATGATACAAATATTTCTTCAGCTTTATTTTTTTTAAATATTTGTTCAAATGGTACTAGTTATAGTTCACTTTATTAAAATGTGTATACGAAGCATGGTATTTATCAAAATATAATAAGTAGACTATTCTTACCTAATTGTCTGGGAATCGTGGTTCAGGAACAAGAGTGCGTTGAATCCTTTAGCTGAAAACAGTTTGTTATTCCTGAAATGTTTGAAGTAATTACTATATCAGGTATATACCGTATATAGAATTTTTCTTCTGGGACGAAAAAAGGAAGTTTTTGAAATCCACCATCTGGAACAAAATTAAAGTTAATGAGAAATTGAAGAAAAATTAAATCATTTCTTTTCTAATGTAAGTTGATACATTTTTATTAATTTTTTTTTCTAATGTAAGTCGCATTTTAACCAAAAACAAAATCATGAAGCATTTAATGCGCCCCTGTGCTAGATATATAGTAGTTAAAATTATATATATATATATATATATATATATATATATATATATATATATATATATATATATACTATCTACCAACAAGTAATTGGACACCTGTGATAGCAAAGAAAAACAAAGTTTATTCACCTTCAATAGTTGGTGGAGCCTCCACGAGCGGCGATTACAGCTGCGACCCTCCGGGGCATACTCTCAACCAGGCGTTGTACGACGGCTAGCGGTATTTTCTTCCACTCGGCTTGGAGAAGAAAGGTCAGTTTCTTCACCGATTTCGGACGGTGGGGGCACCCCTTAAGTCGACGCTCCAAATCGTCCCAGAGGTGCTCGATAGGGTTAAGGTCTGGAGTCTGCGCAAGCCAGTCCATTCGATTCACCCCATTGTCACCATACCAAGCCAGTGTGGACCTCGCAACATGGCAGGTGGCATTGTCATCCTGAAAGTACCATGGGTCCACCCCGTAAAACTGCCACAACGTAGGAAGCGCATGGTCATCCAAAATGGGACAGCAGGTCTCTGCGTTGAGTCTACCAGGAATTGCGACCAAGGGTCCCGTGCCATACCAGGAGAAACACCCCCATACCATATTTCCACCGCCGCCGAACTTCACAGTTGGCACAATGCATTCCGGCAGGAGGAGTTTTCCAGGCAGATGCCAAACCCAGACCCTGCCATCCGAACGGTAGAGGGTGAACCTTGATTCGTCGCTCCAGAGAACCTGTTTCCACTGTTCAAAGGTCCACTGTCGACGTTCTTTGCACCACGTTAGCCGAGCAGCGCTTTTGGACTTGGTGATCCAAAGGCTTGTGGGCGGCAGCACGTCCATGATAACCGAGCAGATGGGCTTCCTTACGGATGGTATTCATCGAAAGAACACTCCCGGATGCCTGTTGAAACTCCTCGCGGATGTGGCCCATCGAATTAGTGCGGTTCTTCCGAATTTCTCTGGCCAGCACCCGTCGGTCTCGAACTCCCAGTTTTGTGGGTATGCCAGGTCGGGGCACATTCCGACAGTCACCTCTCATCTTCCACGGGCCAATCACGTAGGCCACTGTCGATTTTGGGTACTTCAACTAGCTGGATTTGTCACGTATGGATCGGCAATTTCTGTGATTTCCGACGATTACATCTTTCTCGAAATCAGAGATCTCCGAACTGCGTGGCATCTTGCATGCATCTGGTTGCGTTGTTGTTTCCCACACGATATTTAACGGAGGCGGCCGTGACGTGTATTAGGACCGCAGATATCGTCGATTGCAGGGATGTCCAATTACTTGTTGGTAGAAAGTGTATATAGCAAATGGAAAACTTGCCGCTTCTAATGTTCCATTCGCCCCCTCCCTCGGCCAAAAAGTGCTGAAAGAAACACTGATTGTATCAGAATAATATGGCCACCACCGGCATCACAGTGTACCCGCACATGCGTGTCACAGAATGCACGTGACAAGGTCGACCACACGGAAATATAAGCTGCCGGCCAGGACAGATGAGCCATAGTGCGTAACGTGAGCACAATGGACAGAAGTAGTGATTTGATAGACGTTCAAAAAGGACTGAAAATCGGCTACCGCGCCAAGGGTGGAAGTACCTTGCACATCGAGTACCTTCCGACGTCATAACTGTGGAACCCCAAAGAAGAACGTCGACTGGCAAAGGGCAAATGATGCGCAACAGTGCAGCAACTGGCTACGCAAATGAACGCTAGGGCACTCAAGTACGAGTCCTTGATAACAGTAGAACGAACGTTGTTACGCATGGATCTCTGGAGTGGATCGCATGGATCTCTCGATGCTACGTCAAGGCGCACATGTTAACCCAGGTCCATCGGCAACGACGCATATAGTTTGCCTGGGACTTTCGTCATTGGACAGTGCAAGAGTGGAAAATGGTTGCTTTCTCTGCCGGATCGAGGTTTCAACTCCACAAAACTGACGGGCGTTGACGGATAAGGCGTCAGACAACCGATAACCAACACCCGGACACGCTTGTCGGTAAAGTGCAAGCTTGCGCATGTGTAGAGGATGTTTACCTGGTATGACGTGGGACCGCTGGTACTACTGGATGGGTCTCTGAACGCCAATGGCTACCTGTCCGTCCTCACTGACCACATGCATCTCTTCATTTTAAACGCCTACCCTGGTAGTGATGGTGTCTACCATGAGGAAAATGCGCTCTGCCATGTCGCTAAATGGGTGCGTGACCGGTTCCAGGAACACGACAGCGATGTATTCGTTCTTTCTTGCCAGGTGAAATCGCCCTACCTCAACCCCATAGCGCACGTGTGGGACTATTTGGATCGACAGGCACGAAGTGACAATCCACAATCACGTCATCTCCCGGACCTCCATGCTCTGCTGCAGTCCGAATGTGCAGGTTTGCCTCGGGCAACTTCCAGGGCCTCATTGCGTCCATGCCACGCCGTCTCGCCGCTGTCATTCGGGCAAAGGGTAGTTATTCCCATTATTAGGTAGGTGGTCATACACTGGCGTGCAAATATTAAGGACGAGACGGTTTTTGAATGTAACGTCGTGCAGAAGTGCTCCACATCGACCTAAATGATACCATAAGATCCCCAAGATGTAAGAATATGGGACAAGTGAGCAAAACCGTCCAAACAAGAAATCCAAAGGATAAAAAGGCACCTTATTGAAAAGGTAGCTTCGAGCACAAATGGACAGAAGACAGAAACGTCCATGTGACAGGCGGCTGCCAAGAAAAATCTAGTCTTTAGTAGGGTATATGATCACCCCTGACGGCGTTGCAGGGTTTACAACGTCTGTCCATGCTGAGGACGAGGTTGTCAAGGAGCTGTTGAGGCATCGCGGCCCATTCTTCTTGTAGCGCCAATCGCAGCTGTGGAATCGTTGCTGGCGGCTGGTGACGTGCTGCCCAGCGTCTCCCGAGAAGGTCCCACACGTGTTCGATTGGATTTAGGTCCGGGGACCTTGCGGGCCAATCCATGCGTTGAATAACTTCACTCTCCAACAGCTTTGCGACAGCCACCGTACGAGGAGGTGTAGCGTTGTCGTCCATGAAGAGGAACTCAGGACCCACAACACCTCTAAACAGATGCACGTGAGGCAGTAGAACTCTCGGTACAATAGCGAACACCAGTGACTGAATCTCTTTGGAAGATGTGGGGGTCAGTACGGCTACCAAGCATGATACCACCCCAAAGGAGAACACCGCCACCTCCAAACCAGTCACTGTCGATGACGTTGGAGGTGTGATTGCGTGCTCCCTGCTTTCTCCAGATGTGTATACGTCCAGAATTGATCGTCAGACTAAGTCGGCTCTTATCCGCAAAGATAACTCGACCCCATTGCTGATGTGTCCAGTTCTTGTGTTCCTTGCACCACAAAAACAACCGCCGTCTCCGATGAGCAGGCGTTAATGGCACAAACCGTACTGGTTGTCGTGCAAATAGACCACCTTTGTGCAGCCTCCTGGCCACGGAAAATCGCGATAACGGATGTCCAGTTGTCTGTTTCATGTTCCTTGCAATTTCTCCCGCTGTCTGTCGTCTGTCTCTTCTCGGCTGTACGACAATATACCGGTCGTCCGCCGCCGTGGTTGCTCGTGGACGATCACTGCTGAACTCTCGGACAGCTGTTCCTGTCGTTTGAAATGCTCTCCAAGCTCGTGAAACGATGCTATGAGCGATCCCGAACTTCTCGGCCACACTAGTCACACTTCGACCTTCTTTCAACTTCTCAATGACGCGACCTCGGGTAAAGTTATCCAGATGTCGTCTACCGGATTTCCTGTTGGCCATATCACACGGTGGCAGCAACTCGACTTCGTTCAAACCGATGAACACCGTGCAATAGCTTTCACCGAATTGCTGAGCGTACACCACATGTGTGCTTTATACCCTTCCGACACCCGCTCTCCCCACGTCATGCTGCATATATGCTCATGCCCTACCGTACTGGACCCTAGTATATCTCCTGAGTGGTCTTTCGGTCCGTTCTGCCTGCTCGTTCCGCTGTTATGCTAATTTCTCCTCTTTGTCCTTAATTTTTGCACACCAGTGTATTATTCTGATACGACTCTGTGTGCCGAACTGTAAACGGCATGAATTTGAAGTCGTGTGAAGTACTTGCAGCGTCTTTATTCTCTTTTGTATATATTCGATTAATTCAAAAGCGTTTCTCATCGGCGTCCAAGTTTTTCAAATGCCAAACACTATAGCTCTGCGAAGAAAGTTTTGTATAAATGCAAAGAAAGAAAAACAATATCTTTATTCCATGAGAATTGTTTAATCCCGAGGAGAAAGTAAAACATTAAGAACAGTAAGTTCTTTAAAAATTACCTAAACTTTTGTCTGATATGGATTTTGACGGAGCCCATAACCCTAATGAAGTTTGCCGTGTTCTTTGAAACGAAAATATTTGACCAGCTAAGTAAACATACTTTTCCCGTTTCTCTAATTACTTCCTAAAATCAACGCGTTCAAAGTCTAAAACGGCATGCTTTTCGCCTTGGGAAATTAGGCTCTCTTTCTTGTTTGTCAGTGAATTTTTCGGCAGTATCTTTTCTCTTGATGAGTGAGAAAAAGTATCCTGCAGTTCTTAAATTGACTTTCATGCCGGACTAAATTTTTCTTTAAGAAATGTGCACTGATAGTAAAGGTAATTGCATCATTACGCAGCAAAACCGAAAATCAACAACCATGAAATTTAATACTTTGCTCGCTCATTATGCGAATAAACTTCTGCATTTTATTGGAAACCTGATGCATTTAATGAATTAAGATAAATAAGTTGGTTGTTCACATTGGTGTGTTATTTAAAGCCATTGTTACCACGATCTCTAGCGTCCGTTACTCATTGAGATAAGAGAGGTGGGAAATCTTAAAACTAAATTCTTTAATAGCAACTTATTTAAGAAATTTAAAAGCAGTGATAGAAAAATTATATAAAAAACATTTTAGTTATTCAGAAATTTTTTGAAATATTAGTAAATGATATTTCCTTGGTCTCAGGTTTGAAGAAGAAAAATGCTAAACGATGATGCACCCTTGCTCTTTGGTTTACAAAAAAATAAAAGATTTACTCGCATTAGTGCTTTAAGCATTTGGTTGTAAGCCGATTAAATGATCTTTTGGAAAGATCGACCTATCTTTAAAAGACAGTATTGTTAATTTTGTTTCTTATAAGAATTTCATTTCAGTTGCTATAAAAAAACTTAAAAAGAAATGCTCTTTCGTCTACAGGAATTTAAATAATTTTCAGATTTACTTGTAATATTTGTAACTTAAATAAATAATTAAATAGATGAAAAATATAAATACGAGAATATGTGCTGAACAGAATGTTTTATATGTGAAATATGGTTAAAAAGGAAAAAAATATAATATGTCTTTTTGAAATTGTGTAAATGTTTGCTTTGTATTGAAATAGTGCTGCACCACTTCTGGAATACCAAGTCGTACGTAACTCCCGTAATTTATGTAAATGGACTCTAACGTTTTTATACAATTTTCCCCTTGAAGAATTGAATCTTAATAATCCCCTTCACTGACTTTTCCATAGATAGGTAATTGGAAATGAAATTAAGATACATCCAAAGAGTAATGATGTGTATTGTTGAACGATCGAGCGTGAGAGAAAATTCTGCTATATCATTGGGAAAGGAATTTCATTAAGGTATTGATATACCCTGAATAAAAAATAAATTGTTAAATGAAATTTGTAAGAATGTTAAACACGTATATCATATTCATATGTGTTGTTAGAAACAATTTATCAAGTGAAAAACAAAATTCAACACATAATTAATTAATAATTTATTAATTTCATGTTAATTAATGACCTTATTAGAAACAAGATATCTGATTTTCAAATCATCAGAAAACAAGAATGTTAGTGGCAAATAAGAGCTCTTTTATATCTCTAGGGATTGTTCTAGGATCATAGGGGTCATATGCATAATTGGTTGTTTACAGTAAAATTAATATGTGCGTATGGCAAAACATCATTTTTTCGTTACCATTGTTAACTTCAGTAGCTCTACAATAACTTATTATCATTCAATCTGCCAGATTTTAGTTCATTCCTTTAAGGCATTCTTTACCTTTCTAAATCTTCTCACATTTTGAAATTTGGGTAGTTGTAACCATAATTATGATATTCGCTGTCCTTTCTCATAGCTGGGGCTTTCGTTCTTCACATTTGCACAGTCTTTATTTTTTTTATCAGCCCTCTGAGCCTTTTTCGCGTCTGCTTTACACACTCCGTACTTTGTCGTTGACTCGCTGTTGTACGTCTGTATTGGTTACCTCTTTCATCGTGTATTTTCCTGGATTAAGTTCCAATCTTTAAATAATTTATAATTCTACTTTTGCCCCAGCATTGACACTTGAAAGTGTCCATTCCCAAAAATGTCTCCTTCGGACAACGTCTCCAAATTAGGAAATGGAAACTCTCATTGCTGTTCTGAGTTTTACCATTGAGACTGAGCAGTTCCGTGGCGGTTAGTTTTCTCATATAAATGAATTCGACCAAGTGCATGATGTAACAAAGTACCAAACGATGCACGTGAAATAACAATCAAATAGATTTAAATCCATTTCCTCCGTAGATATGGGTTTATAAAAATGAATTAAACTCGAAAACCTATTTCGAATATGTGGAAAACAATTGCAGACCCTGAAAGTAGAAAACACAAGGAATAAAATAAGTCCATAACATATTTTTCGTACTTTTGATCATTTTAAGCTACACTATCTACCAACAAATAATTGGACACCCCTGCAATCAGCGATATCTGTGGTCCTGATACACACAACGGCCGCCGCCGTTAAATATCGTGTGGGAAACAACAACGCAACCAGTCGCATGCAAGATGCCACGCAGTTCGGAGCTCTCTGATTTCGAGAAAGGTGTAATCGTCGGGTATCACAGAAATGGCCGATCCATACGTGACATATCCAGCGAGTTGAAGTACCCAAAATCGACAGTGGCCTACGTGATTGGCAAGTGGAAGATGAGAGGTGACTGTCGGAATGTGCCCCAACCCGGCAGGCCCACAAAACTGGGAGTTCGAGACCGACGGGTACTGGCCAGAGAAATTCGGAAGAACCGCACCAAATCGATGGGCCACATCCACGAGGAGTGTCAACAGGCATCGGGAAGTGTTCTTTCGATGAATACCATCCGTAAGGAAGCCCATCTGCTCGGTTATCATGGACGTCCTGCCGCCCACAAGCCGCTGCTCGGCTAACGTGGTGCAAAGAACGTCGACAGTAGACCGCTGAACAGTGGAAACAGGTTCTCTGGAGCGACTAATCAAGGTCCACCCTATACCGTTTGGATGGCAGGGTCTGGGCTTGGCGTCCTCCTGGAGAACGTATCCTGCCGGAATGTATTGTGCCAACTGTGAAGTTCGGCGGTGGTGGAATTATGCTATGGGGGTGTTTCTCCTGGTATGGCACGGGACCCTTGGTCGCAGTTCCTGGTAGACTCAACGCCGAGACCTACTGCACCATTTTGGATGACCATGCGCTTCTTACGTTGTGGCAGTTTTACGGGGTGGACCCATGTTACTTTCAGGATGAAAAAGCCACCTGTCATGTTGCGAGATCCACCATGGTTTAGTATGGTGACAATGGGGTTAATCAAATGGACTGGCTTGCGCAGAGCCCGGACCTTAACCCTATCGAGCACCTCTGGGACGAGTTGGAGCGTCGACATAAGGGGTGCCCCCACCGTCCGAATCGGTGAAGGAACTGACGTGTCTTCTCCAAGCCGAGTGGAAGAAAATACCGCTAGCCGTCGTACAACGCCTGGTTGAAAGTATGTCTCGGAGGTTCGCAGCTGTAATCGCAGCTAGTGGAGGCTCCACCAACTATTGAAGGTGAATAAACTTCGTTTCCCTTTGCTATCACAGGTGCCGAATTACTTGTTGGAAGATAGTGTATATGAATACCTTAAAAAATAATTCTTTACAGTTACAAAGGCACACGCAAATGGCATTATTGGCAGAACGGTGTCATAATTTCTACCGCTTCCAATTTTTCATTGTCGTGGATAGCGTAACGGTAGCATGCTTGAACAGAAATCGGGAATACATTGGAATTGGAAATTTTGATGCTAAGAAGGTGTAAGTGTATGCTTATGTTCACAGCACATTTAAAGCCGTATGTAGGCATCTGAAACACCAATTATAAGAAACAATTGTGATCAGATTCGGCGTACTAGGGAAATATTTTACGCATATTTCCTTTCCAGAATAACGAACAATTTTCCCTCTAGAGAAAGTAAATGCGCATTTTATTTTTCTTCATGTCTCTGTTTCTAAACATCGGAATTGAATAATTCTTTCCGCATCCGATGCTATTTAGTGCGAAGAATATTTCAGAATTTTTCTCAATTAATAGTTGTGACGCAAAGGGGCTGTGACGTAGTACAGAGGTGAAAATATGTGTCAAGGCAACAAATCTGCAACGAGACATTCAGTGCGCGTAGCTCAGTTGGGAGAACGACTTACTCCGGAGTGAGGGGACACGGTTAAAATGTCCGTCGCGGGCAAACTTATATTTTTATAGCGCGTAAGCATGCATTTTGGCTTGCAACTGTATCGCAGGTCCTACAAAATCGGATTGAAGAAGTTGTTTCTCTTCCCAGTGCCATTCCCTATAGCAAACATTCTGCATATTATGCAATTTGAATAATGCTCAGTTTTTTCGCTTGGGCGGATATGTATAAACGTTTCACTTGCTGTTTGTGCTTCCATAAGTCTTATTTCAGATATTCTTTTTTCAGTCCATACCTTTCAGTGTAAAGAGTATTTTGAGTATCTATCGTTGGAGAACGTCAGTATTATATACAGGAAAGTCCCTTTAGCCTTGAATAACTTGCGAACGGAGAGAGGTACAGTTATGCAAGTGAGATAACGGTATAGTGAAGCGACTACGCCCAATCGAATGCACCCAACAACAGCGCCCCTAGTGGCGAAATGCGGAAGTTAGCCATTGCAAATCGCAAACAAAATAAGATAGAGCAAAATTTCCACTTATAAAGTTGTAGAGCATCAATTAATTAGTACAAAACGACATTTGTTTCACACGGATAAGATAAATTGTCGCCTGCATACCATAAAATATCCAAAATCGATGTGCGACCTTTTGTGTGAACGTTTGAAGAAAACAGGCATAGGTATGAGCAAATGCACACAATTTATTGCAATGCGTACTTATGTCAATACAGTTAAATGACATCAGACAAAACAGAAGCAAAAAAGGCCAACTGGCGCACAGTGATAAAAAGTTAATGTCAAGTATGTTCGAAGAGTTCGCCATTGCCCACGATACACATTTGTATTCGTGAAAGTAACTCTGCATGCACATTCCTCAGCATCGAAGGTGTCACACTTTTGCAAGCATCTGTAACACGACAACGTAGATCCAGCAGACTTGTAGGCGCTGTTGCAAACACCTGATTTTTACGTAACTCCAGAAATCCAAGCTCGCCATTCTCACACAGCGTACGTAGACCTAAACTTCTGATTAGGGTACATCCTGCTACTGGTTTTTATATCGTAGGTACGGTACAACGTCACAATCTGCATTTGTATACGGCTACATTTGCGAAATGTGAATATGCAGATTCGAATCGTCGCGCATCGATTTTGGACATTGTAGGGTATTCAGGCGACAATTTATCTTATCTGTGTGAAACAAATGTCGTTTTGTACTAATTAATTGATGGTCTATAACTTTGTGATTGGAAAATTTGCTCTATCTCTTTTTGTTTTCGATTTGCAATGGCTAACTTCCGCATTTCGCCACTAGGGGCGCTGCTATCGGTTGCATTCAATCGGGCGTAGTCTCTTTACTATACCGTTATCCCATTTACATAACTGTACCTCTCTCCGTTTGCATAGTTATTCCAGGCTAAAGGGACTTTCCTATGCACCCTCACACAGCGTACGTGGACCTAAACTTCTATTCAGGGTACATCCTGCTACTGGCTTTTATATCGTAGGTACGGTACAACGTCACGATCTGCATTTGTATATGGCTACATTTCCGAAATGTGAATATGCAGATTCGAATCGTCGCGCATCGATTTCGGACATTGTAGGCTATTCAGGCAACAATTTATCGTATCCGTGTGAAACAAATGTCGTTTTATGCTAATTAATTGATGCTATACAACATTGTAGTTGGAAAATTTGCTCTATGTCTTTTCGTTTTCGATTTGCAATGGCTAACTTCCGCATTTCGCCACCAGGGTCGCTGTTATTGGTTGCTTTCGATCGGGCGTAGTCGCTTTACTATACCGTTATCTCACTTGCATAACTGTACCTCTCTCCGTTCGCAAGTTATTCCAGGCTAAAGGAACTTTCCTATGCACCCTGTATACAGCAGAACCTCGGTAAATACGTTTTTCTAGGGGATAGCTTTAAAAAAACGTATAAATGTGAGAAACATAAAAAAAATGTTAAATACTATTGTAAATTTATAATTTGAAAGAGTACAAGATATTCCTTAATACAGAGGGAAGAGTCATATACACTGCCGGACAATTGCTAAGGACGGATGACAATAGCAACGATAGCAACCATATAATGGAAGGTAGGAAAATGTGGAAATTAGCATAAATGCGGGATACAGTAAGACGTGTTGTGCGTATGCAAATTTTGGATTGCCGAACTTCTTCGTGACGTCATAGCGCTGATAAGAGATATAAAGGATTTGACGCGTATTGACCGTTGTTGTTCAAACGCAAAGTTGAAAGGGAAAGAACCAATTGACGAACTTGCAATTTTCAGTATGTCTTCCCGACATCACCTAGATGATTTTACGCGTGGCCGTATTATTGGCAAGATTGAAGAAGGGTGAAAAATAACAGATGTTGCCAGGGAGTTCGACGTCAGCCACAGTGTTGTTTCAAGGCTTTGGAAATCATTTCAAACAAATGGAGAGTGTAGCAAACGTCACGGGGGAGGTCGTGTTCGCAGTACGACACCTGCATAAGATCGGTACATAGTGCTATCAACAAAAAGACACCGGCGCAGCACAGCTAGTGAGGTAGCAAATCAGTTTATGGCTGCTACTGGCAAGCGGATCTCCCGAAAAACTGTCGCCAGACGTTTGCATGAAGGAGGACTATACGCCCGCCGTCCTGTTGTGTGCATCCCATTGTCCAGACGTCACCGTACCGCCCGTTTGCAATGGTGTCATCAACATCGCAATTGGACTGATAACGACTGGTCTGATGTCCTCTTCTCAGATGAGAGTAGATACAGTCTATCGTCTGATTGTCGACGACAACTGATCTGGCGTGAGTGTGGTACTGCATATTGTCCAGCAAATATACAGGAAAGGGACCGATATCCGACATGTAGTGTCATGGTATGGGCTGGCATCATAATCAATGGCCGTACGTCCCTCTATGTGCTTCCAACTGGGACTATGACTGGCCAACGATACATTAATGATGTTCTGCTACCTCATGTTCGCATGTTCCGTGGTGCTGTCGGTGATAGATTCATATTCATGGACGACAGCGCAACATGTCATCGAACAGTCGCTGTCCAGGAGTGTCTTGAGAGCGAGGATATTCAACGCCTCGTATGGCCAGCACGTTCTCCAGATCTGAATCTCATTGAAAATGTGTGAAATGCTTTGGGGAGGAGTCTTGCTGGTCGCCAATGCCCTCCAATAAACAAGGACACCCTCATCCGTGCACTGACAGAGGAATGGGATAAATTACCCCAACAGCTGCTTGATAATGTTGTGCAAAGCATGACACGACGCGTGGAATCTTGCATCGCCCTCCATGGTGGCCATATCTCGTATTGACATCTTACGCCGGAACGCCTGCGGACGGTAATTGCATTTTTTTCACGTTTACGTATTCTGCACAAAATGGCCTGTTTGTCCTTTGAACACGTTCCAAAGCCTTCTGGATTTCAGAGCACAATAAATTGTCTTTCTTGTAATGTCCTGGCAGTCTGACATTATTTTATTTCACTTGGCATCCAACCACACTTACTTTTTTATGCGCTATATAGCCGTTTATGATCCGTCCTTAGCAATTGTCCAGCAGTGTATATTGATACAGTGGGATACATGTATTTGGATCAGTGTTAGCACAAAATACAGTGAGTACCAGTCCTCGAAATATAGGTCATTGATGGTCTACAGCCAAACTTGTGATTCCGGCATGATAGCATGCCTTGCCTTTTGAGGTGAATAACTCATGGAACCTGCTTCCACTTGAGCTTGATTATGGAAATGCTTGCCGCATAGGAAGTGAGCAATGGTGCGTATAGTAATAGATGGTAGTCCATTGGTGCGAGGTCTGTACTGAGTGAAGAAACAGCTCGATACCCCGATGCTCCTGGCATTTTCTTTTTTTGAACTTGCCACATGTTGAGGTTCATTATCGGGCTTCAGAAGAACCCCCGTGCGGTTGACCAGGGCAAGGTACCTTTATGTCATTTTGTCTAATTTGGTTGAGTAAAAATCAACAGTGATGCCACCTATTTGGGACAAATTCATGGTGCACGACGCCATCACAGTTCCACCATACACACAGCATCACCTTGTGCGCAATCCTTCCACGTTTGGAGATCGTTTCTGGTATCTGGCTATTGGTTCCGCATGTCTGGGTTGCGGTAAAAGATCCATTTTTCATCAAACGTCACGATACGTCTGATGACGCGCTCACCGCCGGTTTCCAAGCAATTGACGATATATCACTACTCGTCTGTGAGCTTGGGCAGCTGTCAATTCGTGCGGGACTACTCCGCAGCTTTTGTTCGTCTTCCCTAGCTTGTGAAAATGGCGAACGAGGCTCAATTGTGAAATACCAAGTTGTCCGGACAATCTACCTGTGCTGGTCGTGGGATTGGCAACCACTGCTTTACGTTGGGCTTCGGAATCCACGGTAGTTGTTCTCCTTGGGTGAGTCTGATCTTCCATTTCCAGGTTGCCAGACTTGAATTTGGTGAACGGTCTTCTTGCGGTTATGTGACCCCACTACATGCTCCCCTTTTGCACAACATATGTTCTGGGCAGCCTCCGTTGCGTTGGTGTACAACAGAAGTTCACGAATCAGGTGATTTTGTTTCTTCATTTCAGCAACCTCTGAAAAACAGCAAACCAAATGAAGGGCCGCTTTGTTTACATGACAGATACAGCTGTAACTCAACACCTACAGATATATCAGTATATAGGTTTAGGAATCTGTGAAGGCGAAGAAATCACCGATACACTGGCGTGTGTATAAATATTTATGACTCACTCTCTGTATTCAAAATCGAATTTGCGGGGGAAAAAAAAAGAGTCACGAATTGTGATATGTTTTATCGCATTACAAAAATCATAAAGTCTATGAAAATCAAACTTCTCTGTTGACAGCCCTACCTGCTATATAAATCCTGATTCTAGATTAAGTGAAACTTTCACAACTCTGTACCCAGGAGATCTCAGCAACTATTTGTCCGATTTGAAAAATTCTTTTTGCATTGGGAAGCTTTAAATATGCAAATGATGATCCTTTATTTCGTTTTTTTTTACGATGTGCAATTTTGCCGGTAGAGGGAGTAAATGCAGATGATGTCGAATTCAAAAATACGTTTTATTCCACATATTTGCTTCTAAACATCCGATTGTAAAAAAATTATCTTTCGATTCCATTTATGTCGAAGAGTATTTTAGATATATATAGTTACTTTTTCAAATTACGTATAGATTTTTTGCTAGGGGGCGTAAAAGTAAATAACATTTTTCTCGATAACTCTTCTTCTAAAACTCCGATTTGAATTTTTTTTTCTTCAGCGGATATATCTCCTGATGGAAAATTTTTTGCATATAATTTAAAATTTTTGGTAAGGAATACTTTGGCCACCAGGGGGCATAAGTGTTAATTTTTGCTTCTGAAGTAATTGCCATAAAGTCAGAGCTTCTAAAATATCGATTGAAAAAATTATTTCGTGGGCTGATGCCACTCACATCGATAAACCTTTTGGGAATATTTTCTTCTTAAAATATTCCACAGTTTCTCCGCCAGAGGGCGTAGATGTACATCTTATTTTTGTCAATATCTCTACTTCTAGGAGTCCGATTTGAAAAATTCCTTCTTTGTTGGATAGTGTTTTCCGTGTGACATGTTTTTCATAAGATTTCAAAATTTTCAAGTAATTCATATACTTTCCGCTAGGGGGCGTAGAGGTAAATTGCGTTTCCCCCATATATCTCTGCTTCTAAATCTCCGATTTGAAAAATTCTTTCTGCACCGGATACAGCTCCTGATGGGAAATCGTTTGCACATAATTCCTAATTTTTGTAAAAAAATAGTTTGGCCACTAGTTGATGTAAATCTTAATTTCCGCTTCTGTTGTATTTGCAGCAAAATATGAGCTTCTAAATTCTCGATTGAAGAAAACGTCGTTTGTTGACCGATACTACTCATATAGACAAACCTTTTGGAAACATTTTCTTCTTGAAAGAGTGCATGGTTTCTCCGCCAGGGGCATAGATGTATATCTTATTTTTGTCAATATCTCTACTTCTAAGAGTCCGATTTGAAAAATTCCTTCTTTGTTGGATAGTGTTTTTAGTGTGACATAGGGTTCATATAATTTCAAAATTTTCCAGTAATTCATAGACTTTCCGCTAGGGGGCGTAAATGTAAATTTCGTTTCCCCCTATATCTCTGCTTCTAAATCTCCGATTTGAAAAATTCTTTCTTCACCGCATACAGCTCTTGATGGGAAATCGTTTGCACATAATTTCTAATTCTTGTAAGAAATGGTTTGGCCACCAGGTGGCGTAAGTCTTAATTACCGCTTCTGTTGTCTTTGCAGCAAAATATGAGCTTCTAAAATCTGGATTTAAAAAAGTCGTTTGTTGACCGATACTACTCATGTCGACAAACCTTTTAGGAAAAATTTCTTCTTGAAAAAATGCATGGTTTCTACGCCAGGGGGCGTAGTTGTATATCTTGTTTCTGTCAATATCTCTACTTCTAAGAGTACGATTTGAAAATTCCTTCTTTGTTCGATAGTGTTTCCGATGCGAAATGTTTTTTCTATAAATTCAAAGTTTTCAAGTAAATAATAGACTTTCCGCTAGGGGCACATGGGTAAATTGCGTTTTCTGCGTTATTTCTGCTCCTAAAGCTCTGATTTGAAAAAAATCTTCTTGTATCGCATACAAGAATTGATGGAAAATATTTTTCACATAATTTCTAATGTTTGGTAAAGAATGGTTTAGCCACGAGGGGTCATAAGTGTTAATTTCTGCTTCTGAAGTATTTGTTGCAAAATCTGGGCTCCTGAAAACTCGACTAATTTTTTTCTTGGACCGATATCGCTTATATGAATAAACTTTTTGAGTTTATCCATATACTTTCTTCCTAAAATAATGCATGCTTTTCCCACCAAGGGACGTAAAGTCACATCTTAGTTTTGTCGATATATCTGTTTCTAAGTGTTCGTAAGCTCACGATTACGTTTACAGCAATATCTGAGGGATTAAAAACCCGATTGAAAGTCTTCTTTCTTTCGTCAGATCTATTGTTTTCCATACCAGTTCGATTGACTTTGAATAGCTTTGATAAATTTAATTTGCGTCAGAACGGATTCAAAAGACGTGCTTATTACACCCGAAAATTCGGTGTCATCTTTCTTGTTTCTACTGATTCTGGGAGCATCCGTTTGAAATCTGAAATCAGAACTTTGGATATTGATACACCTACGATTCTATTGTACTAAGCCACAAAGTTACATACCGGAGATTTATCAACTTTTAAAGGGTACATATGTGTTTGTGAGCCGTAAAACGCGAAATCAATTTGCCATCCAAACCGAAAGCAAACAGCATACTCATTTCTGATTGGATCAAGTTTCAACTTTGGTTTCACCAAGAAGGAACATAACAACCCTGTGTCGATATCTTCAAAGTCGTAAAACACCGGGTTACGAATAAAAGAATAGTGCATTTTTGATTATCTGATATTCAAAATTTGACGTATAATCGCAAAATTCGCACATATGAATTACGTATAACCAACACCAAAGAGAAATCATCGCTCTTTCCTCGTTAATAAGTGAGTCTCGGAAAAATTCTCATCGACCGCCACCGGGTATCGAAATCAGGGTCTGCCAGTTACGCGCCGGTCATGCTACCACTGCACCACATCGGCCTCGAATTCTCCAGACTCACATGTGATTAACTGCCACACTACATGGCAGGTTGTTTCATGGAGCCCCGCACAATGCTGGGGATTCACCAAAGATGGAAAGCAACAACTGAACAAATAACGAGGAGGCAAATGGATAATTAATTCAAACACTCGACTTGGATCAGGAACACCAAACTGGAGAATTCTGGAGAATTCGAGGCCGCTGTGGTTTAGCGGTAGCATGTCTGGCGCGTAACTGGAAGACCCTGGGTTCGATTCCTGCTGGCGGCCGATGAGAATTTTTCCGAGACTCACTTATTAACGTGGAAAGAGCGATGATTTCTTTTTGGTGTTCCTGATCCACGTCGACTGTTTGAATAAACTGAATTAATTAATTACGTATAACCAAATTGAAAAAGCAATAGAAATTACAGTAACATATCGGGGCTAACGCAGAATTCCCTATAGAAGTGAGAAGCTTATAAGTGAGAAACGTATAATCGAGGTTCCATTGTATTTCTTTCGCGAAAGTGCGAATCTTCTATTATAAAAAATCTGATTGAAGAAGTTTTTTCTTGGTAGGATACCCTTTACAATGAAGAACAGTTTGCATTCACTTTATCCTTGAAAAAACGCTGAGTTTTTCCCGCTAAAGGGCGTGAAGTTTTATTGGTTGTACTCCGTATCTCTGATTCTGATTGTTTTTCTTAAAACATTCCTTGTGCTTCAGGTATCTTCCGCTGTGTGATACATTTGGCGTACGGTTTGTGATTTTCGTATAGCGCGTTTCCAAAATTGCGCATTGACTTTGCATTTACACAGCCAATGCGTAAATTTTTGTGCTAGGTTGTGTAAATGCATTTCCTTTTTCGCTGATTTTCTTCGTTTCTAAAATTACTCTCTGATAAATTCCGCGGTCGGAAAGCTTTCAAAAGACGTGCTCACAACACCTGAGAATTCGGTGTCATCTTTCTTGCTTACATTTCTCATTATCTTCATCTTAGGACTGGGATGAGCAAACTTAATTATAGGAGGTGTGACGTACCTGCCAGCAGGACGCACACGACATAAAGGCAGATAGCAGTCAGAATGAACGTCGGCGTAGCTCAATTGGTAGAGTGACTTATTCCGGAATGAGGGGACCCGGGTTCGAGCCCCGGCGTGGATAAAAATGACGGAGAAATTCACTTCGTTATAATGGCGCCCGAACTTTTCGGATGACCCGGCTGTTCAAAATCTCGCAATGCTGTGATGTTCTTTCCACACCGCGAGAGAGGAAATATCAGAGAATCCCTTCTCCAGCGCTTCGAAAAATATGTGTGTGATGTTGCATTCCACACACCAGATTGACTGGGAGTTCTCAGGTGCACGTTCTACAGCGGATGGCTACCTGCAACGATTCATGGTCACGGCTGACCCTTGGGCCATGCCCCGGCCCTCTTTCGGGGTGGGGGTGGGGTGGGGGAGATGTGACGTACCTACCAGCAGGACGTACACGACATAAAGGCAGATAGCAGTCAGAACGAACGTCCGCGTAGCTCAATTGGTAGAGTGACTTATTCCGGAATGAGGGGACCGGGTTCGAGCCCCGGCGTGGATAAAAACGACGGAGAAATTTACTTCGTTATAGAGGGTAAAATGAAAAAAAAAGTCGGCTTTTCAAAGACATTTTAAATTAAATTTTCTTAAATGCATTATAAATGATAAATGCACATAACAATATAAATGATAAATGCACATAACAAGTCATCTCAAGAGGGAAGACAGATGCTCATCAGTAAGCCGGTTTCTAAGATCACTCACTTCGAACAGTTGGCGAGAAAGATTAATAAGATGGAGGGTGAGATATGGAGTGTGATATGATGAAAAGTTAATTCAAAAGATTAATATTATGAAGAGTGAGATGAGTGAAACTGTGATTGAGCTTTCAGCATTTCTTCATAATATGGGTTAAGCTGTGAGGAGGTGATTTTCAGGAGGGAAGACAGATGCTCATCAGTAAGTCGGTTTCGAAGATCACTCACCTCGAAAAATTGGCGAGGATCAGCATCCCAACAAGAAAAAAATATTTTACACGTGCATACATCCTCATCGCTCTCAGTCGGTCGGAGTCCTAACACCCGCATCATTCCATGCATCAGTGGACATCTTCTCATTCGAAGTTTCTGACGTTTTTTCGAAATTAAATAAAGAGAGTTTGCAGCACGGGTCGTAAGCAAATTGGAAAGGATACGTTTGAAAGGTGAAATGAATCCTATCTTGAAATTGTACCCAGAAATTAATGAGAAACATTTCAGAATTGAACAAGCAATATTTTCCAGATTAAATGATGTGTCACACCAAAGAGAAGAAAGACTTTTAAATTATTTATGCCGCGTGGCCGGATTGAGCACACGGGTTGTCCATAGTTTGCCCATCTTTGTCCTAGAACCTCAACGTCATTCCTAACCTCCTATGATACCCATATCGTGCAACATGAGGTAGAAAACGAGGAATAGTAAAAGGTAATCTGATGGTAATGAAACTTAAAACGAAGGGGGATCATTAGCCGTCTCGAAAGCCAGCAAGACTCGGAAAACTTGTTTCATATTAATTTAACATCCGAAAATGTTATTCGAGTTCCGTAATATGCACATTTATGTTCTTATATAAGCTTTATTAGAGTAATGATGCCATAAATATGCAAAAATGATATTTCCTTATAATTGTTTTGTTTTGTTTTGTTTTGGGGTTGTTTAACAACCAACATGAGCAACTCGTAGGGTTTGTGAGCTTGTCCCTAACTTAGGGTATTAGTTGCAGCGCCATCAAAAAAGCAAACTTTTTATGCCTTATCCGGATCCAGGAGCATCTCGGACAAATGAACAGAAGCCGGTGTTTGAAACCAATCGGCTACCAGGATGCCCTGCTACCAGAAACCAATCGGCTACCTAAAAATGGCCAAACTATTTTTTTACAAAATTTAGAAATTACGTGCAAACGATTTCCCATCAGGAGCTGTATCTGGTGCCGAAAGAATTTTTCAAATCGTAGATTCAGAAGCAGAGATATAGGGGGGAAACGCAATTTACCTCAACGCCCCCTAGCGGAAAGTATATGCATTACTTGAAAATTTTGAAATTTTATGAAAAACATGTCACACGGAATACACTATCCAACAAAGAAGGAATTCTTAAATATTAACATATTATTATGTAAGTTATTTAATTAAACCATTTAATGACCAGAACCATAAAATTATGTCTCATCCAGAATACCATAATGAGCGAAATTGTTTGTGGCTGCTTTTCAAAATTCTGTCTCATCTCTTACAGGTTAACAAAAGAAGGATTAGTGTTTGGGCCACAGCACGAAATTTCCGCCTTGATATGACAATACACGTACAACAACTACAAACGTACCTGGTACAATAAATGCTGGAAATGGCTCCTCTTGTGTGTAGACATTCATCCACGCGTCTGCACATGCTCTCAAAGACACGTGACTGGTCCAACGCAGAAAGGTTGCTGATTACTATGGTGATGGCTTCCGGTAGTTCCGGCAGAGAACGGGGACTGTTCTTGTAAACAGAGGTTTACAGTAAACCCCACAGATAATAGTCTGGAGGCGTGAGATCGGGCGAACGTGGTGAACACATCAGTCAATAACGCTATGCAGACATGAGCTGTTTGGGACGTGGCGGAATCCGGCAGGAAGTAGCCATCAGCAATTTCCTCCTTGGTTAAGTGCCCGATTGAACGGGTACAAGATATTGTCACATTACCTTGCCGCGCTTATGGTCCCCTCTAAAAATATGGGCCCAATTATGCGTCTTCAAGATATCGCACACCACACACCAATCTTCTGATCATGTAACCGCATTTCGTGTATCTGATGCGGATTATTGGAAGACCACGTGCGACTATTTTGGCTGTTCACGTATCCCGATAAGTGGAACAGCTCCTCATCGGAGGAAAACGTGACATCCAAAACATCCTCTCTGTTGCCATTAATGAAGTCCTTGAACCATCTGCAATATTCCACACGCTTGTCGTAGTTTGTGTGTTTCAGTTCGTGCACTATTCTGATTTTGTACGGGTAGAGCTGCAGTCGCGACTTCAGTGCCCTAAGGGGGCTACTGTGCGACACACCTGTTTGCAACGTAAGTTTTCGAACCGATTTCTTTGGACTTTTAGTGATGCGAATGGAAATATGCTCCACCTTTTCCTCTGTTAACACTCGCGGCCTACCGCTTCTCGGAGCATCTCTCACTGATCCGGTTTTACGAAACTTTTCAATTAACCACTTCATTGCATTGCGATGGAGTGCTGTGGCATCGTGGAATTTTTCTCTGTGCTTATGTTTCATTTCGTCCGTATATTCAGGGCGAAACCAAATCCTGGTTCATGTTTACTGAAAAAAATGGTGACTGAAGGTATCTTCTGTTAATCCAGCAGAGGTCGTGAAAACTCATTGAAAAATGCGGAATTTGGAAATTCTACTCACTGTAGACGGGTGATTATGGTGGCCGTGATCGTCTGCATGAACGGGCGTTTTTGGCAGTATGGACGTTAAATAGTCATGAACTGCGGTTTATGTATATTCATGAACGAGCGTTTATGTATGGCCATGAACGGGAGTTTATGTATGGTCATGAACGGGCGTTTATGTGTGAGTCATGAACGGGGGTTTATGTGTGGTCATGAACGGCGTTTATCTATGGTCAGAAACGAGTGTTTATGTATGGTCGTGAACGGGCGTTTATGTATGGCCATGAGCGGGCGTTTATGTATGGTCATGAACCGGCGTTTATGTATGGTCATGAACGGGCATTTATGTATGGCCATAAACGGGCGTTTATGTATAGTCGTGAACGGTCGTTTCTGTATGGTCGTGAACGGGTATTCATGTATGGTCGTGAACGGGCGTTTATGTATGGTCATGAACCGGCGTTTATGCATGGTCATGAACTGCGGTTTATGTATGGTCATGAACGGGCGTTTATGTATGGTCATGAACGGGCGTTTATGTATGGTCATGAACGGGCGTTTATGTATGGTCGTGAACGGGCGTTTATGTATGGTCATGAACGGGCGTTTATGTATGGCCATGAACGGGCGTTTATGTATGGTCATGAAAGGGCGTTTATGTGTGAGTCATGAACGGGCGTTTATGTGTGAGTCATGAACGAGCGTTTATGTGTGAGTCATGAACGGGCGTTTATGTGTGGTCATGAACGGCGTTTATGTATGGTCAGAAACGAGTGTTTATATATGTCGTGAACGGGCGTTTATGTATGGCCATGAGCGGGCGTTTATGTATGGTCATGAACCGGCGTTTATGCATGGTCATGAACGGGCGTTTATGTATGTTCATGAACGGACATTTATGTATGTTCATAAACGGGCGTTTATGTATGGTCATGAACGGGCGTTTATGTATGGTCATGAACAGGGGTTTTTGTATTTTCATGAACGGGCGTTTATGTATGGTCATGAACGGGCGTTTATGTATGGTCATGAACGGGCGTTTATGTATGGTCATGAACGGGCGTTTATGTATGGTCATGAACGGGCGTTTATGGCGGTATGGTTTTCCATCAGAAGCTTTCAGATTCGATAGAAAAGTGTCATTTCATTTTGCATAGGAATTTCATTGCAGTTTTTGCCAGAGAATTCGCGTGTAAGCTCATTACAGCGAGAAAGCGAAAAATAAAACTACGGAAATTTCCTCATTAAAATAAATGATGCCAACAAATAAAGTATATGCTGCTGGAGAAATTTCCGTGAATATTAATCACATGAATTCCACAGGTTCACTGCTAAATTAGAAATCTCTACCTTTTGTTTTGCTTCCTGGTTACTTTTTTTCTCATGATAACTCTGACGAAAATAATAGTCCTTTAGAAAAGTTGCTATAAACGAGAGATTTGCTTTCCCAACAAAGCTAGTTTACTAAAAGAAAGATAGTGGCAACATGTCGCATTCTGTACTTTTGCGGTGTTAGCTGAAGATTAAAGAAATTTATCCTTTTGCCCTGTGAGAGGTACAGCTAAGTAGCTGCGATTCACGGAGGAGCACGTTTTGGTTCAGTCTTTTTATTTGAATTCATGGCACAGGGCTGCAGCTATCATCAAGCTTCCCGATAAATAACAACATTTAATTAGGCTGAAGAAGGAACCGGATAATTTGAAAAGAGTTTCAGATGCATTTAAGATTAACATGACTTGATCTGACTTTAATGAGTGTTTCGGAGGAAGAGCTTCTTAAACAGAAAGTTCTTTCTCTGGGCTTCTGAACACTCCACGAAGCATTTCTGTTCCCCGGAGGAGCGTTCATACAAGGCGTTCTGGACTTAATGCGACGCAGCGGAGAAATTTGGATTCATTAAAGCTTTGGTTTGAAGAATAAGAGAAGTGATTTCTTTTTTCATTTTCAAGCAAATGAGGTCCTTTGAAGTTAAGGGCAGGGGAAACTAAATGGAGCATAAACGCAATTGAAGATAAAGTTACTTTAATTAACTTAATCAAGAGATATTTCTGAGTAAGTATTTATTATGCCTAGAAGTTTTGCTCTTTTTGCCGTTACTGGTGTGAAAGCAATTTCTTGCGACGCATTGAGAAACATTTCTATAGCTATGATGGCTTTATACATTTCGTTCTAAATTTATCATATTCCTCTTGCTGACTGGTGGAATATTTTTAGGAATTCATCTATTAAAATTTTGCTGATCACGAGAAATTATACACATGCGTATTAAAATTCAAGTAACTAGGAATTACTTTTGAAGCAATACTTTCAGTATGTACAGTAGTTGGATGAAATAATGTGGACACTGTTGATTATAGAATTTAAGTTATTCGTATAATCTACACTGAAAAAACAAACGTCATGATTATCTTTTGTGTATTTCTTCATTTATATACTCTCTATGTTGTATGCTTGTGTAGTACAAGTTGTGTTCAGCAGTGATTCGTACAAGCGGTCGTCGAAATGGGTGACCTGGTAGACTTCCAAAAACAACAAATCATAGGAGCCCATTTAACAGGAGCGTCTGTAACCATAACAGCCAAATAGTTTGGTGTTTCAAGAGCAACCGTCTCAATGGTTATGACTGCGTACACAGACCATGGCAAGACTTCTTCGGCGAAGAAGAATAATGGGTAAACACCGAGATCTAGTGAGAAAGACTATTAAACACTAACACGGATTATGCCCAAACAACACAAAACTACTGCAGCTAAAGTGACAGAAAAATTCAATTTACACATAGAAGAGACCTCATTTCTACAAAAGCAGTCCGCAGAGAACTCCACAAAGAGAATATCCATGGAAGAACTGCAATTGCTTAAACTTTAATCACAGAAACCAACACTACAATGCATAACAGATGATATTGTGAGCATAAAATCTGGACAGCTATGACTGGAAACATGTGACATGGTCTGATGAATCCTAATTCACATTATTCCGAACAGTAGGTAGGGTTAATGTATGGAGAACCCCCAAGGAAGAGGACAATTTTATTTATATCGTCTGGTTTCAACTGTAAAACAAGGGGTTTGATCTGTGATGATTTGTACTGCCATATCTTGGTATTCGGCTGGCCCCTTCATTACCAACATGATCCAGTTACTGCCCGCGAGTAGTTGGACATTCTAGATTATCAGGCGTATCCTATGGTCCAAATGTTGTTTCCCAAGAATGAGGACTTTTTTCAAGATGATAATGCGCCCATGCACAGTTCAGTTTTGGTTTGAAGAGCACCAAGATGAACATCAACATTTGCGCTGGCCAGCTCAATCACTTGATTTAAATATTACGAACCACTGTGAGAAGTTTTGAAGAGGAGAGAGAGAGAGAGAAAGCGAGGCAGAAAGAGAGAGACAGAAACCGAGACAGAAAGAGGGAGAGAGAGAGCCCGAGACAGAGAGAGAGAGAGAGAGAGAGAGAGAGAGAGAGAGAGAGAGAGAGAGAGAGAGAGAGAGAGAGAGAGAGAGACCGAGACAGAGACAGAAAGAGAGAGAGAGAGAGAGAGAGAGAGAGAGAGAGAGAGAGAGAGAGAGAGAGAGAGAGAGAGAGAGAGAGAGAGAGAGAGAGAAAGAAAGAAAGAAAGAAAGAAAGAAGATTCCTTCCTCGAACATCTCTGAAGCAATTGCCTGATGTTCTGATCGACCAATGATACAATATTCCACTGAAGACTATTCAAAAGCTGCATGACTCGATTCCAAGAAAGTTGGAAGCTGTATTAAAGGCAAATAGTGGTCCAGCACCTTAATTAAAGACATATCACCTATTTCCCATGTGTTCACATTATTTTATCCAATCGCTGTATTTAATGTGCTGGCTTTTAGTAACTGTTCTATTTTTCAAAATTAATAGAATATAAATGGGCAGGCCAAGAAACAAGGCTCAATAAGTTATAAAAGAAAGGAAATTTAGTAGAGACTATCAGGTGATGCGTAACATCACAGCCTCTCCTTGACAAATGTCAACCCCGCCTTCTCGTGGTGCATCCTGTTCCCACTAAAGGGGCTCTGACGACCGCAAATAGCGGTATAACTATACCATCGGGATCAGAGGAAATCCTATCCCACACTCACCAACCCGCTTGGCCAGCGTGGTGAGTTATGGCCAAACACCTCCAAAATGACTCTACAACTTAAATCTTGGCCCTCAGTCTCCGGCAGCTGGAATGTACCTGGCCAAGGCAGCGGCCAGTGCGACATGAAGGCAGAGGGTGCTAAGAATCCCCGGAGGACCGGACTAGGCTGCCATTTGATGCTGACCTTGGCTACCTACAACGGACGTTCCCTATCTTCTGATTCAAGGCTTCTTGAATTGGAAGAGGAACTACAAAGGATCAAGTGGGACATCGTCGGGCTAAGTGAGGTAAGGAGAAAAGGAGAAGATCTCATTGAACTGAAAAGTGGACATCTCTTCTATTATCGTGGGACAGATACTGGCAGAATTAGTGGTGTTGGATTTATAATAAACAAGAAACTGAAGGATAAAGTGGTAGAAGTTGAAAGTTCCTCTGACAGAGCTGCACGACTCGTTATCCAACTATCGAGAAGATACCAGGCTCAGATTATTCAAACTTATGCACCCACCACAAGTCATCCTGAAGAAGAAATTGAAGAATTTTATGAGGAAATTCGTCATCTAAATAATAAAGGTAAGCAGCACTTGAAGATAATTATGGGAGATTTCAATGCAAAAATAGGGCACCGGCAACAGAATGAAACTTCAGTAGGTAAATTCGGTCACGGCAACAGAAACCAGCGTGGAAATACTCTCGTTGAGTTTGCAGAGGCAGAAGGATTTTTCATCTTGAATTCCTTTTTCAAGAAAAAGCCACACAGGAAATGGACATGGAGACATCCAATTGGGACGACAAGTGAAATTGATTTTATTATGTGTAACAAAAAATTCGTCATCGAAGACTGCAGTGTGCTGAACAAGTTCAACACAGGTAGTGACCATAGATTGGTGAGATGTAAGATGCACCTCAACACTAAACTGGAACGTGGCAAGCTCATAAGACAAACAGAATGTATTGACATAACCAACCTTAAAAAACACCACAATACTTTCAAGTTGGAACTGAAGAACAGATTCTCTGCTTCAGAAGGCCTAACATCGGAAGAAGTGGATATTTCGGAAGTTAACAGAAAAGTAACCAAAGCTCTTATGGAAACAGCAACAAAATTAGCTGGGTCTAAGAACAAGTTGCATGTAAACAAATTATCAGGAAAAACCAAAATGTTGATGCAAAAAAGAAGAGAGATGAGGACAACTAAAGAAGATGTGACTTCCAAAGTGGAATATATAGAGCTATGCAAGACAGCACGAAAAAGTATCACTGAAGACGTAAGGAAATTCAACTGTGAGCTAGTGAGGAAAGCAATTGAAAACAACCAAAGCCTAAAGATAGCAAAGGGACATCTCAGTAAGGGAAGAAAACAGATTATGGCTCTGAGAAAAGAAGATGGTTCTATAACAAGAAATAGAGGCGAAATTTTGACAAGAGTGAAAGATTTCTACTCCAAATTATATGAAAGGGATGATACATGTACTCCAGACATCATGAAAGGTACCAGAGTTCTTCCAGTCCTCCCAGCAGAAGTTGCTCATGCAATCAAGAACATGAAGCGGGGGAAAGCTCCAGGAGAAGATGGAATTACTGTAGACATCATACAAGAAGCAAGTGGAGAAATCGAAACAGTACTCGCCCAAATTTTCACTCGATGCCTTAATGAAGGGAAGATTCCTGAGGATTGGAACAATGCTACAATGATCCTGCTACATAAAAAAGGTGAGATTGAGGATCTCAGGAACTACAGACCTATCAGCCTCCTATCAGTGGTTTATAAAATCTTCACTAAAGTTCTTTCACACCGCTTGAAGGTAACACTGGACATGGCTCAACCGAGAGAACAAGCTGGATTCAGGAGTGGCTACAGCACAATAGATCATATCCACGTACTGAGAGAACTAATTGAAAGAGCGAGGGAATATGAACTTCCATTGTGCATGGCTTTTATCGATTATGAAAAAGCCTTTGATTCGGTGAAACCATCAGCAGTTACCACGGCTCTGAAATCCTGCGGTATTGAAGATGCATACATTAATATTATTAATAACATCTATGAAAATGCAAGTGCAAAGATTCGGCTGTTTGAAAATACATCACACATAAAAATTGGAAAGGGAGTGAGACAAGGTGACACCATATCTCCGAAGCTCTTTAATGCCACATTGGAAAATGTCTTTCAATCACTGAACTGGGAAAACAAAGGGATAAAGATTAATGGAGATTATCTAACCCACCTTCGTTTTGCTGATGACGTAGTCATTTTTGCAACTACCCCATCAGAGCTGCAGAGTATGATCCAGGAACTTGCTGACAAGAGTAAAGAAGTGGGATTAAAAATGAACTTTCAGAAGACAAAAGTGATGTTCAATGCTTTTACAAGAAATGAAGATTTATCGATTGATGGAGAACAACTGGAGATAACAGATACGTATGTTTATCTTGGACAGCAGATATCAAGTGAGGGTCCCATTGATGAAGAAATTAATCGGCGTACAAAACTTGCCTGGAGAGCTTTTGGAAGAAACAGCATAATTTTAAAGAGCATTATGCCATTATGTCTTAAAAGAAAAGTGTTTGATCAATGCATCCTTCCAGTGCTTACGTATGGTGCAGAGACGTGGACCTTAACTAAAAGAGACATACAAAGGCTGCAGACAACTCAAAGTAGCATGGAGAGGTGCATGCTTGGTATAATCAAGAGAGATAAGAAGAGGAACTCGTGGATCCGAAAAATGACGAGAGTGGAAGACATCATGATCAGAGTTAAATCCCTGAAATGGCAATGGGCTGGACATACTGCCAGAAGGACAGACCATAGATGGACAGCCGAAATTTTAGATTGGATTCCAAGGGACAGGAAAAGACCCAGAAAAAGACCACATGGGAGATGGGTGGATGAAATTCGTAAATATGCGGGAGTGACATGGAGGAGACTGGCACAAGACAGACCGTTGTGGAGGAAACTTGGGGAGACCTTCGTCCAGCAGTGGATTGATAATGGTTGACAATGATGATGATGATGATGAAGTGTCATTCCATATACCCACTTTGGTATTCTAAAGATTTTGTCCAGCGGTTTGACAGTCCATCAAAGCACATTGGTAAAAAGTCGGTTCTCGTTCTTGATACCAGTGCTGGACATCCTTTATCAAGTGTTCATCCGAATCAAATATTTTTCCACGTAAAAATCTCTTTAATCTACCAAAACGAAAAGGTCTGAGGGTGCCAGGTCACGACTATATGCAGGGTGAGACATTATAATCCAACCGATTCTTTCAACTGCTGAAACAGTCAAATGCGCAGAGTAGGGTTTTGCATTATGCTGATGAAACATAATCTGTACGTCTTTTAGGTGAAGCCTCTTAGTTCTAATGGCTCTCTTATGTTATAACGAAGTGAATTTCTCCGTCATTTTTATCCGCGCCAGGATTCGAACCCGGGTCCACTCATTCCGGAATAAGTTGCTTTACCAATTAAGCTACGCGGACATTTTATTCTGATTCCTATCTGCCTTTATGTCGTGTGCGTCCTTCTGGCAGATACGTCACATCTCCTGGTACGTTACATCATCTCCCCCTTATTTATTTATTTTTTTTTTTTCGAAGTGCTGCTCTTATTTTTCCTATCTCGCGGTGTGGAAATAACATCACACCATTGCGAGATTGTGAACGGTCGGGTCATCCGGATAGTTCGGGCGCCATTATAACGAAGCGAATTTCTCCGTCATTTTTATCCGCGCCAGGATTCGAACCCGGGTCCACTCATTCCGGAATAAGTTGCTCTACCAATTAAGCTACGCCGACATTTTATTCTGATTCCTATCTGCCTTTATGTCGTGTGCGTCCTTCTGGCAGATACGTCACATCTCCTGGTACGTTACAATGTATTCTTCAGAAATTTTCAATATCTTTTCTAATAAATATTGCCATTTTTAGCACGTCCTTTGTAAAAATGGGTATGTGCTTATATTATCACTTTGTCCGTTCGTCCGTCTGTGGACACCATATTTCTGCCGCGATTAGTCCGATTTGGAAAATTTATTTCGTGTTAAGAAGTTTGAAATGTTATAACGAGGATCCTTGTATTCTGGTTTTCTTCCTATGCAAAACTTAGAGGACGTAAACGCAGATGCTATCGAATTCAAAATCCATTTATTCCATATAATGGTTTCTAAATTTCCGATCGAAGAAATTCTTTCTTCCCTGCGATGCAATGTATGACGAAAACTATTAGAATTACTGCTTTTTTAAGTAGTACTTAGTTTTTTCGCTAGGGACGTAACGTTAAATTTTCCTGATATCTCCGCTTCTAGCAGTCCGATTAAAAAATTATCTCTGTATCAATAGAGCTTCTACCGGGAAATGTTGTACATATAATTTCTAATTTTTGAAAAGAACGGGTTAACCAGTAGGGGACGTAACTGCATATTTATATTTCTGATGTATTTGAAACAAAATCTGCGCGTTTGAGTACTAACCCGGTTGAAAAAATTCCTTTGTGATAAGATACCGTTCAAAACGAAAGATCTTTTAAGAATGCCGTCTACTTAAAAAAAAGCACGGCTTTCCTGCCAGAGGGCTTAGTAGTATATCTTACTTTCCTCGATATCTTGCTTTATGAATTTGAAAATAATTCATACTATCCGTCGTGTGACGAATATTCGAAATTAACTTTCCTTTTTAGTTTCTTTCCCTATGAAAATTTTGAGTTTGTTCTCCGTTATACTTCACACTTAACGTAATATCTTCACTCTCAAGCGAATACTGTTGGCAACACAATTGAGGTAGAATGAACGTGACGTATGCCTGTTATGAGATAAGAACCAGAGATAAAAAACTACGAGAGAACAGTTGCTCGTGTGGGTTGTTAAATGTGGTTGATGCTGATTTGTTAAGTAAAATGTGAAGTGCTATGATCTATTGATGAAATCATCTGGAATAAAGCCCATTTCCATAAGTTTGAGTTCTGTTTAAATGTTTCGTCTGGCCGTTAAGGTTTAATTTAGGAACTCTTTCATCGTATGGTTATGTTTCAAAATAACGTAAGAAGAGCGATGAAAGTTCGGCACGAAATGACGTTACGTTATAGTTGGTACTTAAAACTTTCATATGTAACAAATACTATCATGATAAGTTTATTCTGTTATAAAAATCCGGTACAGAATAAAATTATGTTATAGATTCAGTGGCGTCTCTGTGTGATAGGCAATTGCAGATGCGACAGTAATCATATTTCAGCGCCGTCTTTATTTCTTAGATCTTATTTCTAAGTTAGAGCATGTTTTTCTAGGTGAGAACATTTTATATTTCTTTTGGGAATGGCGGGGTGGGGGGATGTCTACGTTTGGACAAGGTGTTATCACTGGAGAAAGAGGTTTTTCCATATCCCCTAGAGACTAGCTTGCGAGATATATTTAAGTGTGAAGTACTAAAATTTCAAAATGTAAGCACATGAAGTAATTTCTATTTCATATTACTGGAGAGTTTTTCTTTCTGGTAGAAATAAGCATAAAAAACTCTGTTTCTTTAATTTATTTAAACTAATTATTTGTTCAGTTTGAGTACGTTCCTTTAGAAGAGCAATTTTAACGCCTAAATCTACACTGCGAATTTTTAACACATATAATTGTGCATTTTTGGCAAAAATTTATGCACTGTTGCCTTTTAGTCTCATTTTTGGTTAAACAGAGAAAACAGAAACAATATTGCACTATATATAATTTAAGACTACACACTTGTGATGTTCAAATAGAATAAATTATCAACGTTTGTTCACAATATAACGAAGTAAATTTCTCCGTCATTTTTATCCGCGCCAGGATTCGAACCCGGATCCCCTCATTCCGGAATAAGTCACTCTACCAATTGAGCTACGCGGACGTTTTATTCTGATTCCTATCTGCCTCTTTGTCGTGTGCGTCCTTCTGGCAGGTACGTCACATCTCCTGGTACGTTACATCATCTCCCCCTTATCTTTTTTTTTTTTTTTTTTGTCGAAGTGCTGGAGAAGGGATTCTCTTATTTTTCCTATCTCGCGGTGTGGAAATAACATCACACCATTGCGAGATTTTGAACGGTCGGGTCATCCGGATAGTTCGGGCGCCATTATAACGAAGTAAATTTCTCCGTCATTTCTGTCCACGCCAGGATTCGAACCTGGATCCCCTCATTCCGGAATAAGTCACTCTACCAATTGAGCTACGCGGACGTTTTATTCTGATTCCTATCTGCCTTTATGTCGTGTGCGTCCTTCTGGCAGGTACGTCACATCTCGTGGTACGTTACAACAATTAAATGTTTTATTAACATCGACTAAAGTTTCGCAGAGCGTTTGGCTCGGCATCATCCGGACAAATGCAGCGTAAACATTCAAATCCTTGTGAGGTCATCAGAGTTCTGACGGTCACGGAATTTGATGAGTTGGTTTCATGCGCTTGAAAGAAATGGAGTGGTTGTCATATCGTTGAAAAGCCGTGAAGCATTTCAGTATATGTGGAAAGCTTGTAATATATTAAGCTTGATAGTCGAATCAGGTTTATCAATAAACGTAGGGTTTCCAAATAAAAATTTATGGTTACTTTCGTGACATTTTTGGGCTGTTGATGATTTCTTCAGTTCATAGTTCCGTACGTAAGTATTGTGTTCCTTCACACGGGAACTTAAAGCCCTGGGGATCTATCCTATACACTGAGTGGCCACTTTATTATGCCCACCCCCTCAGTACTTCGTTGAGCCACCTTTTGCCTTTAATACTGCGTCGATTCTTCGTGGCATGGACTCCACGAGATGTTGATAGGTGGTTTGTGGAATCTGAGGCCATGCTTGATGAATAGCAATTGCAGGGTTGTGGATCCAGCTGTCTCATGGCTCGTTCAACTTCATCCCACAAATTCTCAATGGGGTTGAGATCTGGAAATTGCGGGGGCCACCTAAGTAAAGTAAACTCACCGGCATGTTCCTGAAACCAATCCTGTACAATACGAGCACTATGGTAGGGCCCATTATCTTGTTGAAAGTAGCCATAGCCATTGAGATAAACCATCCACATGACAGGATGCACGTGGTCCGCAACGATGTTTAGATATGATGTGCCAGTCAGACGTTGATCAATAAGAATTAAAGGGTCCAAAGCATGCCAGGAAAACATTCCCCAAACCATAACGTTGCCTCCACCAGCTTGAAGAGTTGTAACAATGTATTTGGGGTCCATGCTTTCGTGCTGTTTCCGCCAAATTCTCACTCGGCCATCGGCATGGTGCAACTGAAAACGTGATTCATCGGACCACATAATTTGTTTTCAATTATCGACTGTCCAATCCTTGTGCTCCTGTGCGAACTGGAGACGTTTTCTCTTGTTAACTGCAGACAGCAAAGGTGTTCGAACAGGCCTTCTGCTGCCATATCCCATCCGATGCAGTGTACGGTGAACAGTGCGTGCAGAGATCATTTGAGGGGATCCTTGATTAAGATGATCTGTAATTTGCTGCACGGTTGCCCTTCTGTTGTCTATTATCAGTCTGGAAACTCTCTGTTCCTCCCGAGCAGTCACTAGTCGACGACGACCACACATTGCACGTAGATACCCAGTTTTTCGGCTGACAGTCCAGTCTTTAAACACTTTAACAACAGCTGCTCTGGAACAATCCCCAAATGTGGCGGTTTTGGTGATACTCGCTCCATGGGTCCGAGCTCCTACAATCATCCCACGTTGATAGTCCGTCAAATCGCATTTTTTACCCATCTCGTCACCCAAAAGTCACTTCTTCTACTGTCGCAAGCACTAAGCTTTCCCTTTTCATACTAGCCTCGCCCTCTAGGGGCAACAGCGTGCAGCCATAGCTCATTTGCTTAAAACTGTCAGGTGGTCATAATAAAGTGGCCACTCAGTGTATATGAAGTCCGACATTCACAAGGTATCTGATAAATTCCTAAGGAATTTATGTCTTCGACGTATTCTTTGGATCCGTAAAAATTCACCTTGTTTATGGGTTTGAAAATAATTTTATAATTTAAAAAAATTTGAAATTCCGAAGCAAATCTGAGGAGCAAATGGAATAACCGCCCAAATCTTCTGTACTGGAAGGTCTATTGGCGTGAGCGGGCAGATAGGCTTAGGTTTCTTAAATTTAGGGACAACTTAGTTTATAACAGAAGGGCTATATCCTCTGTGTACTGTACTTCGTTTAAGAAAATCAAGCTTTTTCTGTAAGGAATCCTCAGTTGAGCATATATGTATTGCACGATATACTGTACATATGTGTAGAAAGCAGACATTTTTGTTTCCAGGGGTGATTTGATTTCGCATGTGGGGGTAAGGAAACAGCAAATGGTTTTCGATGAACTGCTGTACTAAAGGATTCTTCAGAGCGTGACACAAGGACATCCAGGAGTGGTAAGCAGCCATTATTTTCAGTCTCTGTTGGAGAGAGGAGGGGAAAATGTCCTTGAGATATTGTGAAGCATAGAGGCAGAACTTTATTTTACAATATAAATGACACACTGTCAGTTTTTTACGATTTTTTTACTTATGATCCGCACTTTCAAAATTGCAATTTCTTTTGCAAGGACCGTGGTACCAAAATGATGGTTAGCAAAGTTGAGTTTCCGTTTGGCAATCCTAAATGTCGAGTTTTCACTGTCAGTCGTTGCTTCGCCTTTCAACACGTCTTGAGTTTTATTGGCATACCTACTTTTCCATCCTGTTCTGAATTCTGTTCGCTTTTTTGTGTGATGCCCCGTGAAGAACGAAAGTGAGCGTTACGTAACTCCTACGTTGCGTTGATCAGAAAAATATTTTTAGGATGAACATGTGTTGATGTCGTAATGTAATCCTTGGGGAATATTCGATAGAGGAGTTCACTGCGCAATACCTCCAGGTCTCCATTGTCCACGCTCACAGAAACTTTCGCCAATGCTGCTATTATGACTCCCATTGCTACTACCTCCACATGTTTTCAGAAGTAATGCGTCTGCCTGAAGGAAAAGAACATCTTCAATAGAATGGAAGGTTCTGCTTTCTGATAAACTCGTACTAGAGTTAGTTTATCCTTATCATAGCGAAGTGCTTCCAATGTCGCATCCACAATAGATATCAGCTATCGACTTAGTCCTTCAGAGTTACGTAGTTTTTAGCAGAGTGCAATAAGTCATAGTTTTACATCTTTTCGCACAAAAACATAGCTTCTCCGAGCGTTAGTTTTAGGAACCAAACACAGGTATAACAGAATGCTTTTTATCAAAATACTGCTTTTCGGGGTTTCTTAGTTTTGTAGTGCAGGTGGAATCTTCATTTAATGTCGATGCAAGGGACGATGCCAGAGACAACATTTAACATTTGTCTTAGGCTACTAATGTAAAGTATTTCAGTCAGCAATTTAACATAGGATACAGTTTGATGGCTCATATTGTTCTTTATCTTCGTTAAAAAAAACTACGTTTACGTGTGAGCTTCTAAGTAACACCTAAGTGTTTGTGTACAAAGAAAGAAGGACATAAAAAGATGATTGAGGGGGAGGAAGCCGTTTCCTTAATTTCAAAAGCTCTAACCACACGACAATTGAGTGAAGAGCATTGGGGGGTGCTCAATGAAAAACCTTTTTTTTTTTTTTTTTGATTGGAGGTTTAACGGCCACCGTGAGCAACTCAATGGGCTATAAGCAGTCGCCCGTCCCTAATTTAGGGTCACTGGTTCCAGGGAAGGGAGAGAGCCAGTGCCGTAAGACAAGCACAACATCCATGCCTGACTGGGATTCGAACCCGGACCCCTTACGGACGAATGATCATAAGCCAAAGGCCTTAGACCACTGCGCCACCGGGGCGGCGAAAAATCTTTTCTGTACCTGCAATGTAAATTCGTTGTATATACATTTTCCCAAAAAGACTATTGCGTTCTGGTCTTCAACATTTTGAGCGCAAATAAATGAAGTCCTTAGCTAATGTTTATTCCTACCTATGATTTCGAAAGAATTGCCAAATGTTTTTTTTTAAATTCCATTTATTTTAATCGGAAAGTATTCAGATTTGGCACTGATTGAGATAAATGGAATTTAAAAAATAATTTTGGCCTTTTTTTAAATCACAGCTAAAATATATACACACTCGAGTCACATTATTGTGACCATATCCTACTTTTGACGTCACCAGCGCGTTGCCAATGAAAGAAGGCACGTGTCGTGAGCTGGCTTGGATGGTATATAAGGTGTGCTGTAGGCAATCTGAAAACATATCACTCATTGCTGTCATGCATAAAAGGAGCGATATGTCAGATTTGCAAAAAGGGATGATTATCGGCTTTCGGGTCAAGGGTGGCAGTATATTTAAAACAGCGCAGTTTGAGAACTGTTCGCGTATTGCTGTGGTTAAAATGTATCGTGATTGGAGAAATAACACCATTGCGAATAAGCGGCGTGGAAACTGCGGAGCACCGCGTGCCATTGATGTGAGAGGTGAACGTCGGATTTGAAGACGCGTGTGGGTCGATCGACACGCTACAGTGGAGCAACTCACTCGCTGAATGAACCAGGGGAGCTACAGGAAGTGTGTCTAAAACGACAGTTCAGCGAATCATGCTTCGTATGGGGCTCCGATGCAAATGGAGTATCATTGCACCTATGCTAAAGAAGATGCATCGGCAGAAAAGGCTTAGATTTGCACGGCAGTATCGGAATCGGACCTCCGCTGATTGGCAAAGATTGCCTTCTCCGATGAGTCATGTTTTCTGCTTTATCGAACGGATGAACGTTGGCGTATTAGGCGAGAAATATCGGAGAACAAAAACACTCTTCAACCTGTGCTGGAAGAACACAAGCTGGTGGGGGCAGCGTTATGGTCTGGGGAATGTCTTCTTTGCATTCTCTGGGTCCATTCATACCTGTGAAAATAAACACTAGGGACCGAATTCGTTATGAATCCATCCTTGCAGATCACACCCGTACATGCTAACTGCTTATCTGTGGCGGATGGAATCTTCCAGTGGGACAATGCGACGTGTCACACAACTGGAAATGTCCGAGAGTGGTTGGAAGAGCACGATGAAGACTTCAAAGTACTTCCTTGGCCCCCCACAATGTCCACAGAATTAAACCCAATTTAGCATCTGTGGGACCACCTTGATCGTGTTGTTCGCTTAATGGATCCTCTACCACGCACCCTCCAGCAGCTGTCAGATGCACCGGTAGGTGTTCACAGGTATGGCTCCACATACTTGTGAACACCTACCAGCAACTTATTGAGTCACTCCCAGCCCTTTTAGCTGCAGTCCGCGCAGCATACAGCAGTTACTCTGGATATTAGCTGGTAGTCACAATTATGTGACTCGACTGTGTATTAGGCAAGGACTTTATTTATTTGCGCTCAAACATTTGAAGACCAGAATGCAGTAGTAGTCTTTGAGAAAATGTGTATACAACCAATTAACGTTGCAGCTACAGATTTTTTTTTGAAGTTTTTTTTTTTGATTGAAGGTTTGATGACCACCGTGAGCAACTCGATGGGCTATATACAGTCTCCCGTCCCTAATTTAAGGTCACTGGTTCTAGGGAACGGAGAGAGCCATTGCGGTAAGACAAGCATAACATCCATACCTCAATAGATTTGAACCCGGACCACCTTTGAGTGAGGTTCCTTTTAAATATGTGAAAGTAGAAATTCACATACTATACTCCGAATAGTGTAATATGTATAGTATAGAATTGTATAGAATAATACTCTGAATAGTAGAACAATACCTTGCTGCAGCACAACCACATAGACCTTGTGATTCGGACAAGAGGACAAAACAGAATTTTTCTGTCAATGATCGCTCTCTCAACATTTGAATTAGACGCGCAAGGTCACGACATTATTAGAGATATAGACACAATGGCCAAAAAATTATGACCCAGGCAGGCACTGACAACAAACGCAATTTCATGCAAATACAACGGTCACATGGACTGAGGACCTCTTATTTCGTCCTTAAAAAATAACGTATACAAATAGATTATTCGGCTGCAGTAACTGATACAAATACGAAAAAAACAGGATCTGCCAGAATTAAAAAAGGTGTAAGCGTAGTTGCACGTTTAGCGGGTCACGATTAACAAGACTGGAAAAAAAGTCGAGAGATTACCTTGGTACTATTTGTAGATAATATATGTACTGATTCGAGCGATACTGAAAGAAAAGTGGTACTGAAAGAAAACGAGAGTTCCTGAAAGAAAGGTGATACCGAAAGAAAACGAGAGATACTGAAAGAAAAGCGATACCGAAAGAAAACGAGGGATACTGAAAGAAAGCGAGATATACTGAAAGAAACGTAATACTGAAAGAAAACGAGATATACTGAAAGAAAAGTGATACTGAAAGAAACCGAGATATACTGAAAGAAAAGTGATACTGAAAGAAAGCGAGATATACTGAAAGAAACGTAATACTGAAAGAAAACGAGATATACTGAAAGAAAAGTGATACTGAAAGAAAGCAAGATATACTGAAAGAAACGTAATACTGAAAGAAAACGAGATATACTGAAAGAAAAGTGATACTGAAAGAAACCGAGATATACTGAAAGAAAAGTGATACTGAAAGAAACCGAGAGATCCTGAAAGAAAAGTGATACAGAAAGAAAGCAAGAGATTTTGAAAGAAACGTGATCCTGAAAGAAAACGAGATATCCTGAAAGAAAACGTTATTCACTTATTTACGTACAACACGTTACACTTATTCGCATCACTGACGACCATGTCGAGCCACAGTCCGGCACATACTAAGTGGAATCAAACCATAACAACAAACAACAAGGTTTACTATTCCTGACTAAACAAAGACATCGCTCTTTTCTCGTTTATCAACATATAGCAACCGAGAAATTGTTATTCTGCCACCGCTGGGATCGTACCCCAGATCTCTCGATATCTAGCTGAGTACGTTCGCCTTACGCTAATGTGGCCAACAATCAACGGCGCTGTGTGCTTATCTGTCAGCTTCTGACATCACAAATCCGTAGGATGGGCTCAGCAGGATTTTCACTATTGTTCATGCCCTTTGGATTTATTTGCTATAATTAATATATTGCCAGTGCCGCTAATGCCCACCACATGGAAACGTCTCAGTTGCTGAGCCCATCCTACAGATTTGTGATGTTAGAAGCTGACAGATAAACACACGTTGCGCCGTTGATTGTTGGACACTGTAGCGTAAGGCGAACGTACTCGAATAGATGTCGAGAGGTATGCGGTATGATTCCAGAGGTGACCAGGCAACAATTTTTCGGTTGCTATGTGTTGATACACGTGGAAAGAGCGATGTCTTTATTTATTCACTGACTCCAATGTATTTAGAGGAATTTCACTAATTCCTGACATTGAGCGGCATTTAGGTAGACCGGTTAGTGAATGCTATTGTTGTATAACCAATGAAAGAAGATATGAGGGATGGCAGATGAATTTGTCTCACTTTCATATACTGAAAATATCTCCTTTTTCAATGACTCGACAGCCAGGTGCCGGATTTGCCCTTCTCAAGGGGTTGTTAGCACCACGCCTAACTGGGAGGACCAAGGGACAAAAAGCGTCACGTCAGGGGCCAATTTCACAGCGATTCGAGTCCCCTAACACAGGGAACCTGCGGAAACCCCAAGTAAAACTGCAGACTAGATGGCCTGTTCAATGGTTCCTGTGGCGCCCCCTCATGAACCATTGAACAGCTTCAGTTTGTTAGGTTTTAATAACAAACTGAATATTTTTTCGCGAAAGAAAATATTACTTAAAATGCAGGACAATTGCTAAGGACGGATGACAATAGCAACGATAGCAACCATAAAATGGAAGGCAGGAAAATGTGGACATTAGCATAAGTGCGGGATACAGTAAGACGTGTTGTGCATATGCAAATTTTGGATTGCTGAACTTGTTCGTGACGTCATAGCGCTGATAAGAGATATAAAGGATTTGACGCGTATTGACCGTTGTTGTTCAAACGCAAAGTTGAAAGGGAAAGAATCAATTGACGAACTTGAAATTTTCAGTATGTCTTCCCGACATCACCTAGATGATTTTACGCGTGGCCGTATTATTGGCAAGATTGAAGAAGGGCGAAAAATAACAGATGTTGCCAGGGAGTTCGACGTCAGCCACAGTGTTGTTTTAAGGCTTTGGAAATCATTTCAAACAAATGGAGAGTGTAGCAAACGTCACGGGGGAGGTCGTGTTCGCAGTACGACACCTGCATAAGATCGGCACATAGTGCTATCAACAAAAAGACACCGGCGCAGCACAGCTAGTGAGGTAGCAAATCAGTTTATGGCTGCTACTGGCAAACGGATCTCCCGAAACACTGTCGCCAGACGTTTGCATGAAGGAGGACTATACGCCCGCCGTCCTGTTGTGTGCATCCCATTGTCCAGACGTCACCGTACCGCCCTTTTGCAATGGTGCCATCAACATCGCAATTGGACTGATAACGACTGGTCTGCTGTCCTCTTCTCAGATGAGAGTAGATACAGTCTATCGTCTGATTGTCGACGACAACTGATCTGCCGTGATAGTGGTACTGCATTATGTCCAGCAAACATACAGGAAAGGGACCGATATCCGACATGTAGTGTCATGGTATGGGCTGGCATCATGATCAATGGCCGTACGTCCCTCTATGTGCTTCCAACTGGGACTATGACTATCAAACGATACATTAATGATGTTCTGCTACCTCATGTTCGCATATTCCGTGGTGCTGTCGGTTATAGATTCATTTTCATGGACGACAACGCAACATGTCATCGAACAGTCGCTGTCCAGGAGTGTCTTGAGAGCGAGGATATTCAACGCCTCGTATGGCCAGCACGTTCTCCAGATCTGAATCCCATTGAAAATGTGTGGGATGCTTTGGGGAGGAGTCTTGCTGGTCGCCAATGCCCTCCAGTAAACAAGGACACCCTCATCCGTGCACTGACAGAGGAATGGGATAAATTACCCCAACAGCTGCTTGATAATGTTGTGCAAAGCATGACACGACGTGTGGAATCTTGCATCGCCCTCCATGGTGGCCATATCCCGTATTGACATCTTACGCCGGAATGCCTGCGGACGGTAATAGGATTTTTTTCACGTTTACGTATTCTGCACAAAATGGCCTGTTTGTCCCTTGAAGACGTTCCAAAGCCTTCTGGATTTCAGAGCACAATAAATTGTCTTTCTTGTAATGTCCTGGCATTCTGACATTATTTTATTTCACTTGGCATCCAACCGCACTTACTTTTTTATGCGCTATATGGCCGTTTATGATCGGTCCTTAGCAATTGTCCAGCAGTGTATATTACTTTCGTTAATTAATTGGAAAATATCAACGATCGGTTTTAACATTTGAAACTAATGGAGAGACGTATTTTCCATTTCCGTACGGTAATTTCACGCTGCGCCCTCCCCGCCCCCTCACAAAAATCCTGGGTCCACCCTTGCACACTGTGCATAGCGACTTAACCAACTGCGTTATGCCGGTGGTGTACTGGGAATATATATTCTCTAAAAATTCTGTCAAGCTTAAAATAAAAGAAAAATATATTTTCTTTATGTCAGTATCTTAACGGAATTTTTAATAATTTAAAAAATATTTTATCTAATTGAAATTTTTTTCTCAACGTGCAAATTATACGTTTAGCCAGACATTTTTTCTTCATTCAAACCTTGAAGAAAGTATAAAAATAAAATAGATATCACTATTTCTTAAGCGTTAGTTACGGAGCCAAATTACCTAATCTGTTTTTTTAATTACTATTTCGAGAATTCGACCACTTCGTAAGGATTTTTAGGAATACTGTGGAGCTCTTCCGTAAAATATACTTTCAAAATTGAAAAATGATACCAAAATTGAAATTAGTCTCGCTTGTCCGGTCTGCGAAGAATACTTTGCTTCCAACCTGTAAAACATAATTTTAGAATTAAAAATCAATATTAAAATTGAAGTTTGTTTCACTTTTCCGATTTAAAGACGATTGGTACTTTAAAGTATTTAATGTACGTAGACTTAGTCGTAACTTGATATAACGGCACCTCAGCTTTACCGGAATGTAATATATGAACCTCTCTAAATAAAATGAAAATCCAGTGTATGAGCAGTTAGCAAACATTCTGTTCAGTTACAAGATAGGATTTTCAGGAATCCTATGGTGTTCTTCCGTAAAATGTACTTTGTGACGTGTCTGCACCGCAGGACGCACACGAGATAAAGGCAGATAGCAGTGAGAGCACATGTCCGCGTAACTCAGTTGGGAGAGCGACTTACTCCGGAGTGAGGGGGGTCTCGGATTCGATGTCCGGCGCGGACGAACTTGTGTTTTCGCATTGGCTCCCGCTTGTGGAAAATTGATGTGTGATGTTTGTTCCACACGTTGTTTGGAATTAATGAAAAATCCTTATTTCGCTTAAAAAAAAAAAAAATTAAGAGGGAGATGATGTGACGTACTGCAGAGGTGAGAACATGTGTCAAGACAAGAAATCTGCAGCGAGACATTCTGTCCGCGTAGCTCAGTTGGGAGAGCGACTTACTCCGGAGTGAGGGGGACACGATTGAGCTTTCCCTGGTCGCTTACAAACTTGCGTTTTCACAACTTTAAAAAAAATGAAAAACGTTACTGAAACTGAAATTAGTTTCACTTGTCCGATCTGCAAAAAATACTTTTCTTCCGATCCGTGAAACATAATTAAAGGAATAAAAATCAATGAATGAAATACGGTATTACACTATTGTACAATACAAATTTGGAAGATGTGAATCCGTTGATTGGTGTAAATATGGCATGGATGCTAAGTCAGATAGCATCCGAGAACTTGAAAAGTTCATCGTCCTGGAGCGGGAATCGAACCCGCGTCTCCCGGATAGCGTCTGATTGTGCTAAGCAATACACCACCCTGAACGACTAAGTTTCAAGTTTCCGATTAATTTGAATATAACCATCGTATGAATGCCCGTTGCTTCGACTAGCGAACCCTGTGATGGTTATATTCAAATTAATCGGAAAGTTTTAACTTGGTCGTTCTGGGGGTGTAGTGGTTAGCACACTCGGGGGCTATTCGGGAGACGTGGATTCGAGTTCCGCTGCAGGACAACGAAATTTTCAAGTTTTAGGATATTATCTGACTTAACATCCATGTCATATTTACACCAATAAACGGATTCACATCTTCCAAATTTGTATTAAAATTGAAACTTGTTTCACTTGCCCGATTTAAAGACGATTGGTATTTAATATAGACTTAGTCATAACTGGATATAACGCAGTCACAGCTACACTATCTACCAACAAGTAATTGGACACCTGTGATAGCAAAGGAAAACGAAGTTTATTCACCTTCAGTAGTTGGTGAAGCCTCCACGAGCGGTGATTACAGCTGCGACCCACCGGGGCATACTCTCAACCAGGCGTTGTACGACGGCTAGCGGTATTTTCTTCCACTCGGCTTGGAGAAGACAGGTCAGTTCCTTCACCGATTTCGGACGGTGGGGGTACCCTTAAGCCGACGCTCCAACTCGTCCCATAGGTGATCGATAGGGTTAAGGTCCGCATGGTCATCCAAAGTCGTGCAGTAGGTCTCGGCGTTGAGTCTACCAGGAATTGCGACCAAGGGTCCCGTGCCATACCAGGAGAAACACCCCCATAGCATAATTCCACCACCGCCGAACTTCACAGTTGGCACAATACATTCCGGCAGGAGGCGTTCTCCAGGCAGACGCCAAACCCAGACCCTGCCATCCGAACGGTATAGGGTGAACCTTGATTCGTCGCTCCAGAGAACCTGTTTCCACTGTTTAACGGTCCACTGTCGACGTCCTTTGCACCACTTTAGCCGAGCAGCGCTATTGGACTTGGTGATCAAAGGCTTGTGGGCGGCAGCACGTCGTCCATGATAACCGTGCAGATGGGTTTCCTTACGGATGGTATTCATCGAAAGAACACTCCCGGATGCCTGTTGAAACTCCTCGCGGATGTGGCCCATCGATTTGGTGCGGTTCTTCCGAATTTCTCTGGCCAGCACCGGTCGGTCTCTAACTCCCAGTTTTTTTTAGTCTGCCGGGTCGGGGCACATTCCGACAGTCACCTCTCATCTTCCACTTGCCAATCTCGTAGGCCACTGTCGATTTTGGGTACCTCAACTCGCTGGATATGTCCCGTGTGGATCTGCCATTTCTGTGATACCCGACGATTACACCTTTCTCGAAATCAGAGAGCTGCGAACTGCGTGGCATCTTGCATGCGACTGGTTGCGTTGTTGTTTCCCACACGATATTTAATGGCGGTGGCCGTGACGTGTATCAGGACCGCAGATATCGTCGATTGCAGGGGTGTCCAATTTCTTGTTGGTAGATAGTGTCTATCAGAATGTAATAATATCATGTCAAAATAAAATGGAAATCCAGTGTATGAGCAGATGCCAATCATTCTGTTTAGTCACAAGACTTAAGATGAACTATGTATAAGTATTTAAACGGCGGAACATTGAAATCCTCCCAGACGAATCTTCTACGTAAGCCACTGATTTCGATCGAGCTGATTTTAATAACCCTTTGAGTGCAGTGTTTAATTCTTCCTACCAGAGTATCTGAATGACCTTCCTGGAAGCTGTCTTTAAATGTCAAAGACATTTTATGCAAATGAAACGGTTCGGTACAACCGTGTTAACAAGTGATGATCTGTTACTGAAGTTTTATCGCTCCAAGAGGGTCTTTTTTTTTACTATTCCTTTAAATTTTTTTCCTCTTAATTTTTCTTTTCTTCCATTTAACGCAGAGAAGGCACTGGCGTGATTCCGTTAATATCCGATAAAGTAAATGTCTCGGGGTTAATCTAAAACCAAGAAATGTTCGGCGTCCCGAAGGAGGAGAAGAAGAGGAAGTGGGTTCTTTTTTCTTACCAATCGGATTCATTGTGTTTGCTTTGATAGAGAGGTCCCTGGGAATCGTTCATAACACGTCAATGATGAGTGAAACAGGCACACACACATGACTACCGTGACTACGCTATTGCGTGTGGCGAAAACGGGAGAAAAGAATAAAGAAACTTTCGACTATTTCTCAGCTGGGGCTCTCCTTTGGTCACGGAAAAACACGTTAATGACCCAAAATAAAAGATCTAGTTGTAGACAATCATAAAGTACTAAATGCAGAAGAGAAGCTATCATCAGTAAGCGGAAACTCTAAATAACGGCGTACAAACAACTGTCTGAGCACTAATACGCACTTTGAATGAGGATGCATTAATATAGATGCTCTACTTCCCCCAGTGAACTGCCGAATTTTTTTTTTTTTTTTTTTATTGGAGGTTTAACGACCACCGTGAGCAACTCAATGGGCTATAAGCAGTCGCCCATCCCTAATTTAGGGTGACTGGCTCCAGGGAAGGGAAAGAGCCAGTGCCGTAAGACAAACACAACATCCATGTCCCACCGGGATCCGAACCCGGACCCCTTTCGGACGAATGATCAGAGGCCATCGCTTAGACCACTGCGCCACCGGGGCGGCCCGAATTATTTTACCGCACATTGTTTTTAACGAATAGAGATGCCGAGACAAAATGTTGTCCATGTTGCGATGCCTAAAACATCACGAGAACTGTGATGCCCCGGTAAGGTAACACTCGCCAACAATTTTTACACAAAAATTTATATCCCGCTATAAATATGATTTTTTATGTGTATTTACATGTAAGTAGTTTAAATATGACCGTGAAAAATTAACTTGCCTCAAGTTTGTAAATTAGAACTTGTACACGGTCGGGTTACATTATTTTGACCACTAGCACATATCCAGAGTAACAGCCGTGTTGACCGCGTACAGCAGTTAGACGGGCTGGAGGTGACTCAATAAGGTACAGGAAGGTGTTCATATGTATGTGGAGCCATGCTGACTGCAGTGCATCTGACAGCTGCTGGAGGGTGCGTGGTGGGGGATCCACAGAGATTTATCCAACACGATCGAGGTGGTCTCACAGATGCTCAATTGGGTTGAAGTCTGGGGAATTAGGGGGCCAGGGAAGTACTTTGAAGTCTTCACCGTGCTCTTCCAACCACTCTCGGATATTTCTAGCTGTGTGACACGTCGCATTGTCATTCTGGAAGACCCCATCCCCCCAGGGAAGACAATCAGCATGTATGAGTGTACGTGGTCTGCAAGGATGGATTCAAAACGAATTCGGTCCATAATGCCTTCCACAGGTATGAGTGGACCCAGGAAATGCCACGAAAATATTTCCCAGACCATAACGCTGCCCCCACCAGCTTGTCTTATTCCAGCAATGGTTGAAGAGTGTTTGTTCTCCGATGTTTCTAGCCTTATACGCCAACGTTCATCCTTTCGATGAAACAGAAAACGTGACTCATCGGAGGAGGCAATCATTCTTTGCCAGTCAGCGGAGGTCCAATTGAGATACTGCCGTGCAAATGTAAGCCTTTTCTACCGATGCACCTTCGTTAACATAGGTGCAGTGACAATCTGTCTGCATCGGAGCCCCATACGTAGCAGGGTTCGTTGAACTGCCGTTTTAGACACATTTCGGATAGGTTCCTGGTTCATTCGGCCAGTGAGTTTCTCCCCTGTAGCGTGTCGATCGTCCCTCACGCAACTTCGAAGCCGAAGTTCACCTCTCACATCAATGGCACGTGGTGCTGCGCATTTTCCCACATCATTTATTCGCTATGGTGCCATTTCTCCAATCACGATACACTTTAACCACAGCAGCACGCGAACAGTTCACAAAGTGCGCTGTTTCAGGAATACTGCCACTCTTGGCCTGAAAGCCGATAATTATCCCTCTTTTCAAATCTGATAAATCGCTCCTTTTATCGACGACAGCAACGGGTGATATGTTTTCAGATTGCCTACAGCACACCTTATATACCCTTCAAACCAGTGCGCCTTTTTTCATAGGCTACACGCTGTTGACGTCAAAAGTAGGAGGTGGTCACAATAATATGGCTCGACTGTGTTTAATAAAATCGTAAGTACGTGTTTGGAGATATTTAAAAAAATAAAAAAATTAAATATTCAGTGAAATTTCCAATTAATTTAAATTATTCATTAAGAGTTCTTTTGAATTTGTTTTGTAATGAAATTTATATAGTATGAAATAATTAGTTCTGCGTCTTCGGCATAGGTTAGGCTGTTTCAAATTTATGTTAAGCGCTTTGGCTTCGCTTTCCGTTTGTAGGCTACTTCTGGAGCTTTCCTGTAGATAGCCCAACAGTAGTCTGCTGACATGGAATGACTCCATTTCCCCTTGTACATTTCCTTCATTGTTGAAATGGAATTGCTCGCTATGCTCATCACTAACATCTCTACAATTTTCTGGAAAGAAGTCAAGATGAGTCTGCTGACATGGAATGACTCCATTTCCCCTTGTACATTTCCTTCATTGTTGAAATGGAATTGCTCGCTATGCTCATCACTAACATCTCTACAATTTTCTGGAAAGAAGTCAAGATGAGAAAGCAGAAAATGAATTTTCAGAGACATGTTGCAGTCAAGTTTACTGTCACTTGAAAGTAAGACACCTACCAGATCTATATAGTTTACTGCCCTTTTCCCCCTGAAAATTGAGCACAATCATCCCTGAAACTTTTCCATGCTGCTTTTCCGTCACCTTGCAATATATTATGGAAGTGACGGTCTTTAAAAAGTTCACTAATCTGTGGACTAACAAACACACCTTGTTTGACTTTTAAATTGCTCAGTTTGGGCACATTTTGGGCTGACAGGAACGGTCAGCCGCAGGGATTTCTGACAGGAACGGCTGAAGTCTGTCGGTCCGGAAATCCCTGCGGCTGACAGGAACGGTCAGGAACGGCTGAAGTCTGTCGGTCCGGAAATCCCTGCGGCTGACAGGAACGGCATTCTTTTGGACGGACGTGGCTCCGGCCACATCGTTTGTTTTCGCTTTCTCCCTCGTGACATGAGAGTAGAAGCAGGCATCGGCCCTGTTTTCCCTGAGCGTAGGTTCCAGGGGCGAAACCCGGGCGGATGCAAGGATCTCTGCTTTCGTCGCTGTTGCGGCGAAGCAGATTGGGGAGACAAGTTAAGTTTTCGACCAGCTTTTGGTGTTGCTGGACGGTTTGTAATTGGTGTTTGACGTTTAGGAATCGTCAAACTATTGTCCATAACTGATAAATCAGAAATATCTGAAGACTCTGAGTCGCTGCTGTAATTTAGTGGTCGTGCAGGGCGATGTTTATTTCTGCCTATAGGAATACTATCTGACGAGGTATTCAAAGAAGTAGGAGCTTGTGTTGGTGCAGAGTTATCAGGAAACGGTGCAGCAATAGTCTTGGCAATGGTTGGAGGGAAAGGAACGATACTAGTATTTGAAGAACTTGATTCGAGCCTTCGTCTCATGGAAGAATCAGGTTGCGTGTTTGGAAACCCGTCTTGAGTAGGGGAGGGTGAAGAAAAAAATCACTGGAGATTCTTCAAAAATGTTTGTTGGTTCGTCCAAAATTTCTGGAGGTTGATCGTGAGATATAGACTCTAAGGGTGAGTAGGGTTGATTATAAAATCGATATTTCGTTCATGATACTTGCGACACTGAGCAACGTGTACGTATTGAAATTGATTGTCAATTTTTTCAAGAACAATGTTATTTTCAAACACATTTGCCACTCGATATGGACCTTCGTAGCTGGGTGCAAATTTCTTAACTAAAGTTTGAGAAACAGAAGACTGGAAGTGTGTTTCCACGAGAGTGAGATCTCCAACGACAAGTTCTGGTTCCCTATGCCTAGTATTATAATATCTTGCTTGAGCCGCTTGTGCTCCTAGCATTGCAACACGAGCTTTTTCTGCCATGATTCGTACTGATTGCGGAGTTGGTCGCTGGTTTAGTTCGTCGATAATCCCCGTTAAATTATCAAAAGGGGTTTTAATTTTGCGACCCAGAAAAAGTTCTGCAGGAGTAATTTTAGTAGATTTGTGAACAGACGAGCGGAGGGCGAACGAAAAAAGCTCAAGATGTTCATCCCATCGCTCGTGATGATCCATGACAAATGTAGCAATCATTTTACCAAGCGTACGGTTAACTCGTTCCTCAGGATTACTCTGGGGATGATATGGGGAAATGAATTTATGCTTAATGTGTAGTCTCGCACACATTCTTTCAAAAATGTCAGAAATAAATTGGGGATCATTATCCGAACCTACTTTATTAGGTGCACCATATCTAGAGAATACTTCATTAATTAATACATTACAAATAACTTCTGCCGTAGCGGCTTTAATAGGAAAAACTTCAACCTATTCAGAAAAATTATCAGTTAACACTAAAACGTAACGAGCTTTGTTTTTAACAGATAAAGGATAAGGTCCCAATAAATCTATTGAAATAATGTCAAAAACATGAGAACTTGAACTAGATTTCAACTGACCGGCCGGTCTTACATTACGGTAATTATTAATCTGACACAAGTGACATGATTGAACGTATGCGAGCACACTTTGGTACATGCCAGGCCAATAGGCAACATCCCGCAATTTACAACGGGTCTTGCGAATACCTAATGGCCTGCAAGAGGTTTGTCATGAAATTCGTTTAAAAGGGCCATTCTAAGGGTTCGCGGAATACATGGGCGAAACTCTGCCCTAGTAGTCCTAGATTTCGTATAGTAAAGAAGACCCTCTATGACTTCAAAATGCTGTGACCTCCCAGCCAGAGAAGGATCACTTTGTAGGGGCGAACCCGCAAGCGAAAAATTATAGATATCCCCAAAATCTGGATCATTTATTAATTCTGCCATTATCTGCTCTCTGGATGTTATATCAGCCATTAGAAGTAAAGACTGACATCCAGGAGTAGTTTCTGTAGGGACCCCACTAATCGGAACGCGATACAATGCGTCCGGTAATTGATTCTTATGACCTGGCTGATACGAAATTTTGATATTGCTTTCTTGTAACTTCAGAGCCCACTTTATAAGTCTTTGAGATAGGTGCTTAGCAGAATTCAAATACTGAAGGGCAAAATGATCCGCAATTATGTTAACTGTCAATTCGTTAAGATAACATTGAAATTTGTCAAGAGCATACACAACAGCAAGACATTCAAGTTCCGTAGCTGAATAATTGCGTTCAGCTTTGGCTAAAGTACGAGACGCAAAAGCTATTGGATGCCCAGCTTGTGACAAAACGCAACCAAGACCAACTCCGGATGCGTCAGTATAAATATCAAATTCCTTAGTATGATCCGGGAAAGCCAACACAGGAGGCTTATTCAACGCAGACTTCAGTGTTTCAAATGCAGCGTTAGCCTCAGGTGTCCAAACAAACTTCTTGTATTTACGTTTCAAAGCATACAATGGCTCGCAGATTGTAGCATAAGCGGGGACGAACTGCTGATACCATCCGGTCATTCCCAGAAAGCGTGATAGTTCTTTTGCTGTTTTAGGCCGAGGAAAGTCAACAATAGGCCTAATTTTTTCATTATCCATAAATAAGCCGTGGGGAGTGATTTTCAACCCCAGATATACAATCTCGTCCCTCGCTATCTGGCATTTACTAGGTTTTAACGTCAAGCCAGCATTGTATATGAGTTGGAACACCTGTTTGAGCAGAGAAAGGTGCTCGTCAAAAGTCTCGGATGTAATAATAATGTCATCCAAATATACATGCACATGGGGACCCAGAACAGGTCTGAGAGCCGTATTCATAAGCTTTTGGAAAGTAGCAGGTGCAGAAGCTAATCCAAAGGGCATACGCAGGTATTCATAAGCCCCAAAAGGAGTCACAAAGCCTGTTTTATCGACGGAGTCCGGATGTACCGCCACCTGCCAATATCCACTTGCCAAATCCAAAGTGGACATCCAGTTAGTTGACGACAGGTCATACAACATATGCGACATGACAGGTAGTGGATAATTGATCGTTTTCGTGACTTGGTTGAGCTTCCGGAAATCTGTCACGAAACGAAATTCATTAGGTTGTTTCTTTGGAACCAAAAAGGCAGGTGCAGCCCAGGCGCTTGTTGATTCTCTTATTATGCCCTGTTTAATCATCTCAGAAATTTGACGTTGCATTTCCTGTTTCTTATGGGAAGCACAAGGGTAAGGCTTCGTCGCTATCGTTTTCGAACCCTCAGTGTCAATGACATGATAAACCACCTGTGTGAAACCAGATTGGCCGCCCCGGTGGCGCTGTGGTCTAAGGCTTTGGCCTCTGATAATTGGTCCGAAAGGGGTCCGGGTTCGGATCCCGGTGAGGCATGGATGTTGTGTTTGTCTTACGGCACTGGCTCTCTCCCTTCCCTGGAACCAGTGACCATAAATTAGGGACGGGCGACTGCTTATAGCCCATCGAGTTGCTCACGGTGGTCGTTAAACTTCCAATCAAAAAAAAAAAAAAAAAAAAAAAAAAAAAACAGGTTGATCAGAAAATAAACCAGGACTTTCCTGCAAAAGTAGAGAAAGCTGGTTTTGTTGTCTCTCGTTCAATTGGTTACTCAATAACAAACTCGTTATATCTATAGGAACCGTAGGAATCACTTCGACAGGTTCCGGATAAGAAATAACATGTTGTACGAAATTCAGAGTAACTTCAAACGTATTAATAAAGTCCATTCCCATTAGACATTTAACAGGTAGTTCGTCTATAAGCAGGAAAGAATGCGCAAAACGAGCCTTTCCCAGCCCTAGAGATAATGTGACAGTTCCTGTGATACTGACGATGTTGTTATTTGCACTTCGCAAATACTGCGTCGCAGGCTGAACGTGTATTGCAGGAAAATTGTCAGTGCAAAACTTCGTATTTAGGGCTGATATTTCAGAACCAGTGTCGAACTTTGTCTCGACAATAATATCTTCAATTGTCAAGAGCACATCAGGCAACTGAGGAGTTTGGACAGTCACTAATACTGTTTTAGGGTCAGAATGCTTGGTATCAGGAAGCAGGACCGACCCTTGGTCTACTTCCTTTGGAAGTTTAAAGGATTCCTGGTTGGATTATCATGTTTTCTGAAACCTCGACCCTACTGGGTATCGGGAAAATTTTCACGATGAGGAAAACTGCGTGAAAACTGTTGCGGGAACTCCGCATATCTGTTGACATTTTTATATCCATTACTTCTTCCCTCAGCACGGGCAGAAAAATCATTGCCCTGAGCATGAAAACGTTCTGAATGCTGCGGATTGGAACGGGGTCGAGCCTATTTTTTATTTGTACGATATCCAGAAAATTGTTCAGAAACAAGCGGTTGGTGTACCCCTCTTCTATGCGGTGGAACGTATGAAGCTTGGGCGTGCACTTGTGTACGCTCGCGTGGAAAGTTATTAGGCCTATTATGCCGCTGAGGATTTTCGTAATAAGCCTCGCGGGGTGCCCGAGCATGGTGAGTTGAACCATGTTTGCCGTGTCGCTCTTCATACGTTCGTATGAGGCGAAGGCATTCATGAATTGTAGCAGGGTGTCGAACCTCAAGAAAATCCTGTAGAAATGGATCGAGCTGCTGCAATAGGGTGTCCAACATGTCGACATGACTGGCATGTGGATCCCATAAGTTATACAAGCGTGTTGTTTCCAATGCAAATGCAACAGGGCTATCGTTGGGTCCTTGCTGACGAGAAAAAAGTTGTTGTGCAAGGCTAGCTCGACTGAGGTTGAAATGAAAAACTTCCAAAAATTCTGCTCGGAAATTCTCATAATGAGAATCCGGGTTCTACACTCTCCACTGCCGATACCAGGTCTTAGCGGTATCCTTTAAGCAAGTGCCTGCTATTTGTACTTTGCAGTCTTGAGGAATATTGCAGAGATCAAAATGATCTTCCAAATCTTCGAGGAATTTTAAGGACCCCTCCAAACCATTGAAATGAATTGTTCCTGCATGCGACACGAAATGGGCAAGCATTCTGCTTCGCTGAGAGGATTGAACTCCCTCAGGTACGACCCGCGACTCAGAGTAATAGGAAGCTGGTGAATTACGAAATTGTGAAGAATGCCTGGGGACTTGTAAATCATTCATATCAAAGTGAGACCCACAGGCTTCTTACAAATTGTCAAAAAAAAAAAAAAAAAAAAAAAAACATTACCATCGAAACTTGCCTTAGGGTGAAAAATTGAAGTTGTCTCAGGTAAGGAAGACATGGGTAATAATTGTCAAGATCTCGTGTTCGAGAAAAGTTCGGGCGCTAATTATAATGAATTCTGCTTCTTCTAAATTATAATGAATTCAGCTTCCTCTAAGCTTCTTCTAATGGTTGTTGTTTGTTAATTATATCATGAATAAACTTGCCTGCTAGTAGTGTAGTAATAATAATGAACAAGCTTTTAACTGCTAGTAATGTTGTAGTAGTAATTAAGATGAATAAAGTCTTAATGCTGGTTGTTAATAATAACAACTAATGAAATAAACCTAACAGCCAGACAGAGGTCTGACAAAACTATGAACTGAGAAAGACGTACTTACTAAGACAATCTTTTATTAGGCAACTTCTGTTATTTATCCACACTCACTTCATCGGTCACACAACTACTCGATATCTGGCTCTCACATAAACGAAGATCTCTTTACACACGAAACAAAGCTCTCACCATACAACAACAGCTCTTCCTACGCACATCAACAAAAAGCTCTCCTAGGTATCGTTGAACGCGCCTATTTATACTGGCTACCACCACGTCATGACTTACACTTATTGCCAGATCTCATTCAGCGGGTGAAATAACATCTCGTTCAGTAAGAAGATAATTTACATAGGAAAATAAAATAACCAGAGATAGTAAAAATCAAAGGGCAAGTGAATCTAGAGTATACGTTACAACCTATGTTAACGAAGGCACATCGGCAGAAAGGCTTACAGTTTCACGGCAGTATCGGAATTGAACCTCCGCTGATTGGCAGAATGATTGCCTTCTTCGATGAGTTACTTTTTCTCCTTCATCAAACGGATCGACTTTGGCGTATAAGGTGAGAAACATCAGAGAACAAACACTCTTCAGCCATTGCTGACAGAACACAAGCTAGTGGGGGCAATCTTATGGTCTGGGGAATGTTTTCGTGGAATTTCTGCGTCCACTCATACCTGCCAAAGGCACTATGGACCGAATTCGTTATGAATCCATCTTTGCAGATCACGTACACCCATACATGCTGATTGTCTTCCCTGGGAAGGATGGGATCTTTCAGAACGACAATGCGACGTGTCACATAGCTAGAAATGTCCGAGAGTGGTTGGAAGAGCACGATGAAGACTTCAAAGTACTTCCCTGGCCCCCTAATTCCCCAGACTTAAACCCAGTTCAGCATCTGTGGGACCACCTCGATCGTGCTGTACGTTGTATGAATCCTCCACCATGCACCCTACAGTAGCTGTCAGATGCACTGTAGTCAGCATGGCTCCACATACCTGTGAACACCTTCCAGCACCTTATTGAGGCACTTCCAGGTCGTCTAGCTGTTGTCCGCGCTGCACACGGCGGTTACTCTGGATATTAGCTGGTGGACACAATGGTGTGACTCGAACGTGTATATGCTTCATGCGTTAGCACAAGAACTATGAACACCGTTTGCCAGGAGTTTACAAAACACTTAGTAAATAGCACACGAGTTACAGAGTTATATGGACACATGCCTCGTGGAAGCTCTGTTTTGTACCAGAAGTAAACATACTCTTCTTTCTTTCGTAATTAGAAGGTGAGAGACGGTTTTACAATTATCTTTTCATGGGGGAATCGAGTCGACTTGTTACCGATTTCACTAGATCATGGACACCCGTTGTCTTAATCACCCTGGATAAAAATTGTAATGTTCAAGGAATCTGAAATCTTTACATGCTCATATGATGGAAGTGGACTATTTCTATGTGACTTTCAGTTGCACTAATATTTCCCTTACTGCAAGTAAACATGTTGTACCACCTTTCTTCAAAACTGCAAGGCTGAAAACCATTGTCCGCTACTGCCTAAAATGCAGGCTCAAGAGCGTTTAATGGAACTCATAGGCACGTTTATTGGGTTAAACTTTGCACTAATATTCCTGATCGAGGACCCAGCTTCGGACCTGTGGACGGGTGATGTGAGCGAGAAAAGGACGCGACGAGCTAGTTCCGACTGGAGATTAGTTCCCGCGAACAACCTTTTTTTCTTAGGCTCAATGCCTTTAATACGTTAACACAGACAATGGTACAAACACACATTTCAATAGCACTATTACACACGTCCATGAAAAAACATTTTCACAAAGATACTGAAACGGCCATACATTTGTGCGTTTGCGCTAGACAAACGGGCACGCAGTCCTATGATATCGCAAATGAGATTTTCCGGTGAATTTTCGCATTCACTTTACTTATATTAATACACATTCCATTCATGGGATTCACATTTGGCGCGAGACATTCTCCATTGCATGGTTCTGTTGAACCGGCAAAATTTCTCAACCATTGTTAATTCTGCTTTTCTGCAGTTCTAGTTCTCGTTTGAGGCAGGGGCAATTCCTGACAGACTGGAATGCTCGGTTTCCAATTTCAACTTCACTTTTGTATTGTTGCTGCTATTCCGGCAGTTCTCTTATCTTCATTTAGGTACTTCCAATGTTTGTGCCCTGCTTGGTCACAGCTGGCGCAACTTTGAAATATCTGCGCGCAATTGGACTTCTAATGTCCAAACTCGTTACATTTAAAGCACCTTGTCTCCCTTATGAGCTCACGAATGGTGTGTGTCTTCCATTGGTGGTTCATTTCCCTCTTTTCTGAAGAGATCTAAAGTACTCTGGGGAAAGCTCAATCACATAGTGGATTTTGTTCTTTTTCTCTTAATTGGGATAAGCAGTACGCATTTATCAGGCTCATTTAAGTTGTTTGTCTTCTTATGTCATACTGTACGTGTCCTCTTTCCGTTTCTCTATCGATTCTAAAATATATATATTTCTAAGGAGTTTTTTTCGGCTGGTCTTCTGATTTCCATTTCTTCCTTCAGCTACTTGTTTTCACTAAATGCTCTTTCTATGCTATAGAATCCCTCTGCTTCGGCGAATTCAAACAAAACTCCTCCGTTGTTCACTTTCTTCATGTTTTTGATTCTTATTTCCAGCACAGCTGGGTCGATTTCCACTTGAATTTTCCTCTTTACCTCTTCCGAGAGCTTTTTCCTGTCTTTTGGATAAATCAGGAGAGCTTTGCTTTGTGGCGGACTTTTCTGTGTTCTTTCACGAGGTCTCTTTGCCACAGATTCAGTTTATATTCTTTGCGCCGGCTGTTAGACTGTTGGTCTTGATTCTTGTTCTTCCAGTCTACCCTTCAAGTAGCCGATTTCTAGTAGTTGTTTTGTGTGTGTCTCGTGAATATAGCTGAGGACAGACCGTATCACCCATTTGGGCTGTGTTCCTCACTCTATACGTTAGACTGTCCAGAATTTCATCCAACTTGGAGAGCAATCCATTGACTGTTTCTGCCTCTGCACTCACTTCTGTATTAATGCCTTCTCTCATTAGCATCAGTTTTTTTATTTTATTTCTCAAACTTCTTTCTTTTTTTCCGGATCTAGGGCTCAGCTCTGGTATATACGCAAATCGAGCGTGCTCCCAGTGGCGTAGCTAGCTCTTCTAGTGGTCACAGACTTTCTTTACTGGCTGGGAGTAAAACTGTGCAAGCAAGATTGCCCTTGCTTGGCTCCAGTGTTGGACCTTCCCTTAATAAGCAGATAGCAATGCTCGGAAAAACAGTTTTTGATGCCTGAACACGCGAGATAGAAACGTGATGTAAAATACAATTGGTAATTGGATTTCCTCAATGAAATGACCGGCTGATTAGAGCCCGTTAAAGAATCATTAAAAAAAGTCTGAATTTTGTGGATCGCCAACAAATTTAGATTAGAATGTTCTTTTACTACTATACTTGTATTGCACCTTCAAGTGAAATTGTGTTCTTGAAATTGTGGCCACTCTTCATCCAGCACTACAAAATCGCAGATACTGAAACCTAGTATTTTATCATTAGTTCGTAAAATTCCACAAGTATTAAGCAGTAGGATAATACTTTCCGTTTCATTCTAACAATCTGTTTCGTTACTTTTCGCATTTAAAGCAGTGTTTGTCTGTTTTCTAATATTTTTTGCTATGCTCAGGGTGAGATTACTGAACAATCGAGGCCCAATCGTATCAGACCGCCGTATGCAGTCTTTATACGTTTGAGGCCACTCCTGAAAGGATATTAGGCGTTTCTTTGTTCCTAAGTTTCGCTCAGTTTATCAGTTTATTTTATCAGAAACGCGTCAACATTTTTGCTAAGCTAACCAATCTGCAGAAGTCAACGAAACGACACAAGTTAGAAGAACCCTTCCGACTATTGCCACACGTACCTGTGATCTACACGGTCGTATCAGAATAGTATGACCACCCCCGGAATCACGGTGAACCCATCCAGGCGCGTCACGGAGTGAACGTGATAAGGTCGACTACACGGAAATATGAGCGACCGGCCAGGACAGATGAGCCATAGTGCGTCACGTGAGCACAATGGGCAGAGGTAATGATTTGACGGAAGTTCAAAAAGGAATGATCATCGGCTGCCGCGCCAAGGGTGGAAGCATTTTAGAAACAGCAGACTTCGTGGGCTGTTCGCGAGGTGCTGTAGTAAGGGTGTACCAAGAATGGACCAATGGCACACCGAGTACCTCCCGACGTCACAACTGTCAAAAGCCATCGATTCCAGAGAAGAACGTCACCTCCGTCGATCGGTAAAGGCCAATTGACGCGTAACAGTGCAGTAATTGACAACGCAAATGAAAGCTGGGGCGTCCAAGTACGTGTCCCCGATAACACTACAGCGAACCCTATTACGCATGGGCCTCCAGAGTCGCCGCTGCATCAAGGCGCCTATGTTAACCCATGTCCATCGGTAACGACGCCTGCAGTTTGCATGGGAGTACCGTCATTGGACAGTGGAAGAGTGGAGAAAGGTTGCCTTCTCCGACGAATCGAGGTTTCTACTCCCCAGAAGTGACGGGCGGTGGCGAATATGGCGTCAGACACACGAGAACTAACATCCGGACACGCTTGTCGGTCAAGTACAGGCCGAAGGTGGCAGTGTGAGTGTCTGGGTTATGTTTTTCTGGTATGATATGGGACTGCTGGATGGGTCCGTGAAAGCCAATGGCTACCTGTCCATCCTCGCTGACCACATGCATCTCTTCATGTCGGACGTTTCCTCTAGTAGTCATGGTGTCTACCAAAAGGAGAATGCGCCCTGCCATGCCGCTAAGGAGGCGGGCGACTGGTTCCAGGGACATGACAGCGATGTCTCTGTTCTCCCTTAGCAGGCGAAATAGACCGACCTCAATCCCATACCGCACTTGTGAGATTATTTGGATCGACAGGTTTGACGTGCCAATCCACTACTACGTCATCTCCAGAACCTCCGTGTTGTGCTGAAGTCCGAATGGGCACTGTGTCTCGGGTAAGCTACCAGGGCCTCATTACTTCCATGCTACGCTGTCTCTCCGCTGTCATCTAGGCCAAGGGTGGTTATGCCCATTATTAGGTAGGTGGTCATATTATTTTGATACGATAGTACATAGGCGTGGAAGTAATATCAGGTTTACGCAGAAATTACCACCACTCCAAGGGCCTATTTTTTTTTGTCTTGCTTTTCATTTTAAGATATTCAATGACCTCTTAAGTGGTTGGTTTATTTACAGCATTGTTTACTGCCACGCCAGAGACCAGTGTGACTTAAGTATTTACCTGTGGATCACAGATATATATTTACCTAACTATATTTTTATGCTTTTCTCTACCTTGGTTTGTATCGCATCATGTAGCACGCAAAAATGGTAGAAGACGTTAAATGTGTCTAGAAACTATAAATATAAAACATTCTCTTTGTTCTATTTAGAAAAACGCAGTTATTTTTAGCTCAGTATTTTTTTTTTTTTTCGGATCTGTCTCCAAAAATTTGTGTTACGTATAGTAAGTATTTCTGTACCTTCTGGTCTTTCTGTTAAGAGAACTATTTTGTATAACATGGGTACACTGGTTTTAAATTATGAGATTTATCTGAGCGGACCGCGATTTTTTCAAAGGGAGGCTTTCACAAACATCTTGAAGGAACGCAAATTCTTTTCGGTGCTGTCATAGCAGAAAGCAAGTCGGTGATTCCCTAGCGTAACCTCTCGAATAAGGAATAGTTGAAAGAATCAATCCATTAAAAGAAACGAATGTCATAGAATTTCATGTGAGATTGTTCGCTTGTTTTGACAGCAAAGGCGATATCTTCGGTCCCGATTGGGCGCAAGAAACTTTGCAGACTCGTACGATCAGTGAGCAGAAGATAGATTAAAAAGGCTCGTGATAGCTGAGCAGAAAAAGGGTAGAATATACATGATCGGATAACACCGGAACCCACACAATACAGAAGTTAACAGTTGTACATGTTTGGACACTTCGAGAGAAATCTCGAGGGATTCACAGTTCTTCAATGCAAGGACAAAACTTAATCTCACTGGGAAATTTTAGTTTTACGTTTCTTCACGAATTCCGATTTAACACAGTTTTAACGCTTAAAGATATTCCCATTCATCATGACTCTTTTATACCGAAAGATACATCATGAGACAATTTGAAGATCGTGGTTTTCATTCCCACGTGTTCCAATTATTATAAGTATGGTGAATTTTTGTAGACTATCATTTTCTAACTGTTTAGAATGCCGTCGTTGCACGATAAAACATATTTTTGAAAGTCAAAATGGACGATGAAAAAATGACTTAATTTACACCGAAGCAAAAGTTGAAAGTCAAAATTACATCACTAGATCGTTCGTGCTGGCTGCCAGCGCAACCCCAGGTGAATTTTAAAATGATATATTTTAAAAATGTGAGAAAGAGTCCACCGTGGAACGTCACTTCTATGTAAACACACCGCGTTCAGCTCTCGAATGACTTCAAAAAACGTCATCACGCTCTCACTAATGATTGTAGTGTTTTAAATATTATTGGGCAGGTTCTGAAATAAAGTTCGAATTTGTAGTTTATTTGGTCCTTGTTCGAAATTAACGGTATCTAAGGTAGAGGTATGAATCTGGGTTTTAAAACCTGGTTTTATTACAACATTATAAGTGTTAATGGCGATGTGTAAACTCTCCGCTAGCAAAGTCGCACTCCTGTTGTTGTGGCTTGAAGTAATGCTTGCCTCATTCCATAGAGGGATGACTTGGGTATGTCTAAACGCCTCTTGACTTGGGTATGTCTAAACGTCTCTTGACTTAGGTATATCTAAACGCCTCTTGACTTGGGTATGTCTAACCGCCTCTTGACTTGGGTATGTCTAAACGTCTCTTGACTTGGGTATGTCTAAATGCCTCTTGACTTGGGTATGTCTAAACGCCTCTTGCTTTGGGTATGTCTGAACGCCTCTTGACTTGGGTATGTCTAAACGCCTCTTGACTTGGGTATGTCTAAACGCCCCTTGACTTGGGTATGTCTAAACACCTCTTGATTTGGGTATGTCTAAACGCCTCTTGACTTGGGTATGTCTAAACGCCTCTTGCCTTGGGTATGTCTAAACGCCTCTTGACTTGAGTATGTCTAAACGCCTCTTGACTTGGGTATGTCTAAACGCCTCTTGACTTGGGTATGTCTAAACGCCTCTTGAATTGGGTATGTCTAAACGCCTCTTGACTTGGGTATGTCTAAACGCTTCTTGACTTGGGTATGTCTAAACGCCTCTTGACTTGGGTATGTCTAAACGCCTCTTGACTTGGATATGTCTAAACGCCTCTTGACTTGGGTATGTCTAAACGCCTCTTGACTTGGGTATGTCTATACGCCTCTCGGTTTCTTTTATTTCTTTTATGGACAACCGACTAATATCACACCCAACAATCTTTCCTTTCTCAAAGTCAGTTCTCCCCGCCGCGACACTTTCACTCAACCCTCACAGTGCGATATGATCGCGGTCAGCTGCAGGCTTGTTTTTATACCGTTTGTAGCTGTACTGCGTATCTTAACAACGCAGCGGATCCGTTCACTTGTTTTTGAAGGAGTGTCCAGTGTCTTTGCCAATACATTATATTTTATCTCGTCAATCGAGCTTGGAATTTGGTGGCTGTTTTTATGCTACCTTCTCTGTTAAAACAGTCCACAAATTTTCGATGGGGTTAAGGTCGGGACTATTACGTGACCAGTCAAGCACAGTTAGGATTTTCTCCTGCAGGTAGTCATTCACTGTCTTTGATAAGTGGCATGGAGCACCATCATGCATAAAGATTGTCCATCTGTGCACTTGCATATGAGTTAACAGCTTCTCACGTAATTTCCACATACCGAGTTAAAAGGACCAGTCATGGTTGTGCCTGTCGGCAAACAGGATAACGAAGCAGTACCGGATGCTGGCATAGCACCCCATATCATCTGACTAAGCGGATGTCTCGCGGTGTTAATGGTGTATTTTTCATCAAACCTTTTGCCTTTTGGTCGTCGAATATGTGCTTCACGTGATTCGAATTGACGCAGAGTTGATTTATCGGAAAAAGAACTTTGGTCCCAATTTTCAGCAGCCCACTTGAGTCTCCTCTATTTCATGACAGAGGTTAGTCTAGGTTTATGTGCAGGTTTATAAGACTTTTTCCCAAAATCTTTGCTAAGAGGTCGAGAAAGAATGCTGGTACTAAAATCAGACCCATTTGAATGCATTGTAGAAAGGCCTTGATTTTCTTGCATGAACTCTTTAGAGAACCCATAACTATTCGCCTTATGGTATTGTCATCACGTGAGGTTATTTTCCTTGGACGTCCACTTCTGTTTCGGTCGCAAAATTCATTTGTATATAGATATTTCATGAACATATTATGAATATCAGTCATACTCATATTCACCTTCCTGCTTATGTGACGTTCAGAGTATCCTTCATTATATAAAATCATTATTTGTTCCCTCTGAATAACACTTAATGACACTTTTTGCCCAGTTTTACCTATAGAGAAAATACGTATAAAACCTCTCAGCATGAAAACCAGAAGCAAACTGACGCTCGTAAGCTTCCCCGAACTCTATCAACAGCTGCCGCTGTAAGATTATGCAACACCGACAGGAAGTGGAGTAATACAGACGGAATCGGCAGAAATCTCCTAATTAATAATGGCGGAATCGGCAGAAATCTCCTAATTAATACTGGCGGAATCGGCAGAAATCTCCTAATTAATACTGGCGGAATCGGCAGAAATCTCCTAATTAATACTGGCGGAATCGGCAGAAATCTCCTAATTAATAATGGCGGAATCGGCAGAAATCTCCTAATTAATAATGGCGGAATCGGCAGAAATCTCCTAATTAATAATGGCGGAATCGGCAGAAATCTCCTAATTAATAATGGCGGAATCGGCAGAAATCTCCTAATTAATAATGGCGGAATCGGCAGAAATCTCCTAATTAATAATGGCGGAATCGGCAGAAATCTCCTAATTAATACTGGCGGAATCGGCAGAAATCTCCTAATTAATACTGGCGGAATCGGCAGAAATCTCCTAATTAATAATGGCGGAATCGGCAGAAATCTCCTAATTAATACTGGCGGAATCGGCAGAAATCTCCTAATTAATAATGGCGGAATCGGCAGAAATCTCCTAATTAATAATGGCGGAATCGGCAGAAATCTCCTAATTAATAATGGCGGAATCGGCAGAAATCTCCTAATTAATAATGGCGGAATCGGCAGAAATCTCCTAATTAATACTGGCGGAATCGGCAGAAATCTCCTAATTAATACTGGCGGAATCGGCAGAAATCTCCTAATTAATAATGGCGGAATCGGCAGAAATCTCCTAATAAATACTGGCGGAATCGGCAGAAATCTCCTAATTAATACTGGCGGAATCGGCAGAAATCTCCTAATTAATACTGGCGGAATCGGCAGAAATCTCCTAATTAATAATGGCGGAATCGGCAGAAATCTCCTAATTAATAATGGCGGAATCGGCAGAAATCTCCTAATTAATAATGGCGGAATCGGCAGAAATCTCCTAATTAATAATGGCGGAATCGGCAGAAATCTCCTAATTAATAATGGCGGAATCGGCAAAAATCTCCTAATTAATACTGGCGGAATCGGCAGAAATCTCCTAATGAATACTGGCGGAATCGGCAGAAATCTCAGTAATACTGACGGAAACTGCAGAAATTTTTCTAATACCAACATGTGGTCTTAAACGTTTGCAAAAGACTGTATTTTAAATAATTTCTCCCAAAAAATTGCTACGTGCTTTTCCGCTGTAGTTAGACGAACGCGAAATTTCTGAACCAAACCGCCGTTTTGTTTCATTACATGCTGTCACAGAAAAGCATGTAATTTTCCTCAGCTAGTTTGTTACTAAAAGCTCGAAAACTCTTCTAATTTGTGTTTTCGAATGCAATAGGAAGAACACGTACCCAAAACATTCGCCAATTTGAGTTCATTTCTGCGCTTTGTTCATTAACAAGAGGAGAGGAGAGGAGAAGATGATGTAAGTTTAAATCTGCTATTTCCGAAGAGAATGAAAATAGAGTGCTTCGTATCAGTATCATGTAAATATGCAGGAACAGATTTCTCCGGATTCAGTGATTAAAAAGGAAGATTGTGATTAAAAAGGAAGATGCTTAGGTTACTCGGATCCAGCTGATAAAATTGTTGAATAATTTACGCCGTCGCGGAGTTCTGATTGCGAAGAATGTAATCTGAGCAACATATCCCATTTTGGAAGAGGAAAGCACGTGATAATCATTAAACAAGAAAGGTGACACCGACTTGTCGATAGTAATAAGAACACCTTTTAAATCCCTTCCGACAAGAAAAAAAAATCAAAGCCGATTTTTGTAAACCCTAAAACTCACCAAAATAGAAAATACACTCCCTAGAAAAAAAGACTGCGCGTAATTTAAAATACGCAATGCGACAAGTTTGCTTTCAATAGGATTCTTAGAAGCGGAGACATATTTTCAAACAAAAATACACACTAACACCACCTACCGCCACAACTGTGAACTAAAAAATCCTCATGTACCCTACTGTTTTTGAAAATTGCAACATCCTGAAGGACTTCTGGTATTAACTTGAAACTTACGGGATATGCAAACAGGTTGGGCCTGACTAATGATTAAGGTTGGGCCTGACTAATGATTAGTGCAAATACTCATGTGGTTTCGGAGCAGCGGCCTCCGAAATGTCTGGTCTTGAATATAAAGAGTTGGCTCAAAGAAAGTCTTCTTGCGTCTCATTATGCCCATCGCTGAAGAATGTCACATTATGAACACCTGGCAGACATTGAGTGATGAAGGATTGTTGGTATGAGAGAAGTTGGATTTTCCTACCGCGAAATTTCCACGTGTACAGGACGAAATCCCAGTACAGTGATGAGAACGTGGCGTCAGTGGACAGATGAGGCTCGGAAGTACCCAAATCCAGGAAATGAACCGCAAAATCGCACGACTGCACGAGATGATAAACAAGTCTACCGCATGGCAGTGACCGATCGCATCGTGACATCCACATTGTTAGCGCCGCAATGGAGTACTGTCACAGGTCAAGCTTTGTCCTCCAGCATAGTACGACGGCATCTGCTTAATAGAGAACTGATCGCTAGCAGCCCATTGCTGCGCATTCCTTTGACCCTCAACCGCAGATACCTCTGGAATTGGGACTCGAACACAAACATTGGAGCGCTGATTGGCAACAGATCGTGTTTTCTGACGAGTCACGATTCAGCTTGATGCACCATGAAGGTCGCATACGTGTTCGAAGTCATCGTTGTGAACAGCACCTTGCAGCGTCATACGGGCCCAACGCCAAAGTTCATGTCTTGGGACGCCTTTGGGTTCAATTCACGAGCTCGCCTGATAACAAAGTGAGGGAACCTCCAACAACCAGCGATACATCAGGGATGTTTCAGAGGAAGAGATGATGACCTTTCTTCATAGTTGTACGGGCGCTATATTCCAGCAGAACCATGCTCGTCCATATGTGTCCCTGAATGTCCAAGACCTCTTCCCTTCCAGGCAGATACCGCTTCTTCCCTGGCCTGCACGTTCACCTGATACGTCCTCGATTGAACATGTCTGGAACATCGTACCTAAGCGACTGGCCCGTTAAACACCTCTGCCAGTCACCTCACATGAACTCTGGTCTCGCATAGAAGCAGCCATGACATAAAAAAATCTCTTCCATTCAACGCCATGCCGTGTCGAGGCTATTATTCATGCTCGAGGTGGCTTCACCCGATACTGCATTTTGAAGCGAAAAAATGTAGTATAGCTCTACAAATGTAATTAGTTATCCCCTGTAAGATGAGCAATCTGTGATATAAATTTCATTTGAAAAGTGTGATTCTTTCTTAGTGTTGAAATTTTTAAGAACAATAATTTACATGCACAAAGTGAAAGATTCGAACTTTTAGAAGCAGAGATATTGAGAAAAGGAAATAAAGTATTTGAGCCACCTAGTTGGAAATCGCACATTATTTTGGGCAGGAAACGCGCCTAAAGAGCTTTTGTAATTTAGCAGTATTTGAGTTTTTCAATGGGATTTTTTGACGCAAAGATATCGCATCAATACAGTGTAAAGGGATAGGGGAATTTATTCCTTCGAGAGAAAGAGTTGTTTCTTAAGAAAAAAATTAAATTATATGAAAAAAAATGCCACACCAGAAACGCTGTTCGATACAGAAACAATTTCTCAAATCGGACTGTTAGAAGCAGAGATAAAGTAAATACATATCTACTCCCCCTGCCGGAAAAATTGTGCATTATTTTAAACTGAAAATATGCGCAAAACGTTTTCCTTTGTAATCGGCGTCTGACCGCACCGCAAAGGAATTCCCTTTATTCGAGTTTTCAAAAGCGAAAATATTGCTGCAAAATCATGGGGAATAGACAAAACGGTATTGACAAAACGGTACTTTACCAAACACAAGAAATTGTGCGCTGACATTTCCCACCTAAAAAGTATTTTTCAAATCCTACATTTCGAAGCAGAAATATCAGGGAAATCGTAATTCATTTTTACGTCCTCTAGCAAAAAAAAAAAAAAAAAACAACAACAAAAAAACAACTATGCATTTCTTGAAAAAGAAACTCAATTCAAAATAGTATTCGTTACAGATGATATCGAAAAGGAGAAATTATTTTTTCAATCTGGTATTTAGATGCAATAATACGGAATAAAATGCATTTTGAATTCCATAGCATCCGCATTTACACCGTTAAGCACCGAAGCTATGCATCAGAAAAGGACTCGACAGCAAGGATAGCCGTTCTAATATTTCAAACTTGTGAAAACAAAAATTTCTCCGTGACGAAGAGCGAACAGCGCCCCCTCACTCCGGAGTAAATTGCTCTCTCAACTAAGCTACACGGACGGAATGTACCACTGTAGATTTGTCGTCTTAGCACGTGATTCACCTCTGTGTAGTACGTCACATCTTTCCCTATTAACTCCCCGTTTTTATTTCTTTTGAATCGAAGTAGGAATTTTTTATTAATTCCAGACAATGTGTGGAACAAACATCACACATTTTTCGAAAAACCAGCGGTCGGTAGATACATTTTTACGTCCAGGCGCCAATTAGAAAACACAAATTTGTCGGTGAAGGTGATCGAAATCGCGACCCTTCACTCCGGAGTAAGTTGCTCTCCCAACTAAGTTACACAGACGGAATGTACAGCTGAAAATTTGTCGTTTTGACACGCGCTTTACCTCTGTAGTACGTCACAACAGCTAATGACTGGAGACGTGTAATTAGGGTCCGGTGGGTCCTGATTTAAAATATTCCTAACAAAAGGTCAGGATTATTTATGGAAAATCCCCAAGGATGCGTACAATTGGGAATGTCTGGTTCCAGCTGTCAAACTTGGGGGTGGATCTGTGATCATTTGGGCTATCATATCTTGTTATTGGGCTGGCCCCTTCATTACCCTACATGGTTGAGTTACTGCCAGCAAGTATTTGGACATGTTAGACGATCAGGTGTATCCTATGGTCTAAATATTATTTCCCAACAATGATGTCATTGTTCAAAATGATAATGCGTCCGCATGCAGAACCAGAACAATTCAGTCTTGGTTTGAGGAGCACCAAGATGAACTTTAATATCTGCGCTGGCCAGCTCAGTCACCAGACTAGAACATCATCGAACTATTGTGGGCAGTTTTAAAGAGCAGTGTGAGAAGCAGATTCTCTCCTCCAACGTTTCTGAAGCAATTGGCGCTGACCCGGTGGCGCAGTGGTCTGAGTGCTGCTGGCTTCTTACCATTCGTCCGAGACGGGTCAGGGTTCGAATCCCGGTGAAAAATGGATGTCGTGTTTGTCTAACGGCATTGGGTCTCTCCTTTCCCTGGAGCCAGTGACCCTAAATTGGGGACGGGCGGCAGCCAATAGCCAGAGATGGAAACGGGTCGGGGGCCAACTGGTCGAAAATTTCTATCGGGTCACACGGATCGGGTCAAGGTGTTCCTGACCCGATTTCTACCCGGTTTTATTTCCGTTTTATTTTTGAAAAGCAAAAAAAAAGAGTGTTTTCAAAGAAAAATGCGCGCTGTGGAATTTGGTGCTCGACACTGGTGCCAGCAGATAGAAAAATGATTTGTCTTCCAATGCGAAGGAAGAATGTCCCTTCCTTCTGAGGGATAATGATGAAAACAACATCCATTTTTGACTCTCGCACATGTGTTTGAAAACATATATAAAACAGTTAGGTTATGTCTTGAAAATAAAAAAAATGAAGGTTTTAATACTTTCTGTAAGTGAATAAATTATACGTTCCCATTAACACATTTCTTTGATTTCCGTATAACCTGAGATACCCACTGCGGAAAGACTTTCCGAAAGCCTGATATACTGTATGACCCAGAAGCCCCGAAAAACTCCATTTAAATTTCTATTGGTTGCTTTTCCAGAAAACCCAAGATGGCCATTTCTGTTCATGGCAAGGGGTACACTTTTGAGACATAGAACCGGGGTCTGTTGACCCCGTAGGGGGAGGGTAGGGGATTACTCGAAATTTTCAATAAGTACGGTTCGCAAACCAAAGAAAGAACACATATGTGACAAAAGTAAGGCAATTTTACCTACCATTCATAGTGCACTTTAGTGTCGCTATTGTATGCATTAACTTTGTACCTAATAAAGATAAAACAAAAATTAAAAAAAACAACTTACTTTATTTTTCGAGATCTTTCCAACGATATGTTATACGACCTCTCTTTTCATATGAAAATTTCGAGTAACCCAGAGCCCCACCGCCTAAGAGGTCGAAAGGTCACCGGTTCTACACCTCAAATGTATCCTTTGCCATAAAAAGAAATGGCTATCATGTTTTTTCTGGAAAACCAACCAATAAAAATTTAAACGGAGGTTTTCCGAACTTCTGTGCTATACTGTACACTGAAGAACAATTGAATTAGAGATACCTGTCTAGTAACGTATAGCACCACCTTTCGCCCTGATGACGGCGGCGACTCGTCTTGGCATGAACTCGACAAAACAATGGATGTGTTGGGAAGACATGCGGATCCACGACCCTTGAACAAGCTCCCACAGTTCACGAAGATTTGATGAAGGGGGTCAGAGCCTCGAACATCTCTCTCGATGACATCCCAGATGTGCTCGATGGGATTGAGGTCAGGTGACCTAGCTGGCCGAGGAAACGAGGTCACGTCGGTTGAGTGTTCATCCAACCATTCGGATACAATTCGGGAGCTGCATTGTCTTGTTGCAGGATGAGGTCCGCAGTGGGATGCTGAAGACGCACAAACGGGAGCAAATGGTCGTCCAGGATATCCCGGTAACGTTGACCTGTGAGGGTCGATGTCACACATACCAGGGGTCCCCTTTCAGTCCCAGTAAACAACCCCCAGACGGGAAGGCCACCCCCACCAGCTTGAAGAGTACCCTGCTGGCAAGAAGGAACCATCGCTTCATGTGGTTTCCTGCCATCCGCATGTACCAACGTGAATCTCGACTCATCAGTCCAGGCAACATTTTTCCACATGGCTAGGGTCCCGTGGAGATGCTCCTGCGCCCGTGCAAACCTTTGCACCCTGTGATGTGCGGCCAACAGAGGTACCCTCGTGGGAAGATGGCTTCTGTACCCCTTAGCGAGGAGATGGTTCTGGATGGTGTGGCTGCTTACACGTTGTTTTGCACCAGCGTTAAATTGCCGAGTGATTTCTTGCACTGAGGCCCGTCTATCCGCTGTTACAATACGAGCTAGCCGACGATGACCGCGCTCTTCCACATGCTGTTGTCTACGGCAGTTGGCCCTTGTAGGGATAGTTTTACCGGATTCGATGTACTCACGGTGCACTCGTGACACAGTGGCTCGTGAAAATCCCAGTGCCTGCACGACTTCTGAGTTGGAGTGACCCATTCGTCGGGCCCCGACAGTTTTGTCATGATCAAATGAGCTTAGATCCTTCGTCTTCCACATACTGCTTCCGACTCATGCTGATTCCTGTCGCATCACTCCTTATACTGTCGGATCGCTGCATAAGTCATGTCGTTTCCGTTTACAGGGCCGTCCACAGTACCACATTTTCATAACGGCAGCTGTCTCTAATTCTATTGCTCTTCAGTGTACATACACTGTTGGCCACCCAAAATGCAACACCAAGAAGGACACGAAGCAGCAACGCCAGATTTACTGGGCACAACAAGTACAAAGATGAAACGATTCACATTACAGCCTCGTGCGACTTGCGGAGCACGCAGACATCAATAGTTCGTGTGGCCCCCATGGCTGGCAATAACAGCCGCTACACACGGCGGCATTGAAGAAAAGGGGCTTGAGATATGGGCTTAGGTATGTCGGTCCAGGCTGCTTCCACACGTTGCCACCGTTCATCAGGCGTAGCCGCGGGTGGTGCTTGCCGGGCTATTTGGTTGCCGATCAGCGACCAGACGTGTTCGATGGACGACTTATTGGGATAAGAGGCGGGCCACGGCAGCAGTGACACCTGGTGGGCCGTGAAAAATTGTTGCACGATGCGTGCCACGTGCGAGCGCGCATTGTCATGTGGAAACGTCGCCGCTGGCAGGTCCTGCAGGTAAGGGAGGACTACAGGCTCCGAAACGTTGGAGATGTAGCGGTGGCTGTTGAGTGTACCGGCGATGCGTACCAGAGGGTTCCAGGCGCCATATCCAATTGCGCCCAAAACCATAACGCCAGGCGACGGAGCTGTATGGCGATGCATAATGCAGGCGTCATACAGTCTCTCTGCGCGTTGCCGCCACACGCGGATCCGGCCATCGTGGTGTTGCAGGCAGAAGCGGGATTTGTCGGAGAAGACAAAGTCGTGCCATTCCGTAGTCCAGGTGCGGTGTTCAACGCCCCACTGCCGCCGCACTCTCCGGTGGTGTAACGTCAATGGTATTCGGAGCAATGGGCCCCGTGCGACAAGTCCCCGCTCCTGCAGACGACGTCGAACGGTACGTGCTGACACAGGTTGTTGCGCAACACACCCTAATTCCTGCACTAACGTTCGTGATGCGGCGGTGCGAGCCGTCAATGCCCGCCGCACAACATGCCGGTCCTTTCGACCGGTGCTGTGCCGCGGCTGCGGCAATCTCTCACGCTGGTCCGTCCGTCCCTCCTGCACCCACCGAATCCATGCTCGCCTCACCAAGGCTGGATGTCGTCCCACACGGGCGCCAATATCTCAGTATGATAAACAGCTGTCGCGATAAACCACTATTCGTCCTCTGTCGAACTCAGAAACGTGCTGGAATGACTGTCGTATTCTGCGACGGGTAATCAGGAAGCTTCCCACGCACAGGTCCGGCAGCACAACACACTTCCACTACTTACAACCCGCCTTTTGTGCACCCATCTTATAGTGCCTCTCGGTGGTGTGCCGGTCGCACATGATTTGCATATGCCCTTCAATGATAATCGTTTGCATGTCCTCTCGCGGGCGACGCATGCTGCGAATTTCAGGCCAATCGGATGCTTCCTTCTTGGTGTTGCATTTTGGGTTTCCAGCAGTATATATACATTATTTTTCAAAGCAGATTTGTCCGGGTCAGTTATAGATCCAGATTGGGTCCGGGCCCAAAATTTTTGACTCGTTTCCAACTTTGCTTACAGCCCATAGAGCTGATCGTGGTCGTCGTTAAACCTTCCTTCTTAAAAAAACAACAATAAAACAAAAATAATTGGCTGATTTTTGGATCGTCGAATGGTACAACATTCCCCTGGAAACTACGCAAAAGCTGCATGAATCTACTGTATTTCAAGAAAATTGGAAGCTGTATTAACGGCAAGTGGTGGTCCTACACCTTATTAATAAAGACATATCCACTAATTCTCAGGTGTTCACAACATTTTGTCCAAACCCTGTACCTTTTTAATAAAAGTCATGCCAAAAATCGTAAAACCTCTGTCTTATACTGAGAATCGAAGATGGTTTAATTACTTTCCTGTTTAAACAAAGATGTCATGCATTGTGTGATGCCATATATCGATGACATTATGCAGTTAGGAGTTACATTTAAAAAAATGCAGTTTCGCAAAATTTGTCTCCGTTAATTTATTAGAGCTACCTTGAATGAGTGTAGGTACTCCCTGCGATTATCCGGGCTATAACCTCATGTAGGGAGAATGAAAAACGATAAAACTGGTATGAAACTGCGCACGGTAACGATAGCAACTGCATGTAGCTCAAGATTAAGACATCCATTAAAATAAATCTATTAAATGTATAATATTAGAAATGGAACCTTCTGAATTCTGCGGAAAGGAATTAAAAATAAAATTCAATGGAAATTCATCGAAATGATTCAATTGCAGCGATATCAATAAAATCACATACCCTTTATGTTTCCGCATTACAGATGAACAAAAGGTTTAAAGACAAGCTTTTCTGAAAACACAGTGATTTCTTGGACACTGTGTTAAATGGGATTTTTACGTTTAGTTGGACTTTCATTCAAACCTTGTAAAACAATTTACAAGAAATATAGATTAATCAAACTGTAAAAAATTAAAGGTAATTACCTTCTGAGAAGATCTGCGGTTAAAAAACGTTGCTGTATTTAATTTCATCTTAAACAAAGGCTTTCGTAATTCCAGTGATTGCTAAAATATGCAGAACGCACTTCGCCTCCCAATATTTTTGTTGACAACACGTAAACGGAACAGTACTTTTTCGTAATTTTTGCTTGTGAAAATTGAAATCCTTTGATCTATTCTTTTTCACTGTCAAGGAAATGATTTGAAATTCTGTTCTTCTACACTATCAAAGAAATGATTTGAAATTCCTTCACGCGCTGTTTTTCTTTCTACCTATACATATTTTATTTTCTTAAGACAAAGATATGCATACTGTGTAAAAAATTTGGGAAAGTTTCGAAGGCTTACATGTCTGATCTGTAACTTTAATCTGATAAACATTACATTTGCACAAGGTAATTCTTTATTCTGTCCGCGGAACATGTAGACTGTTTTTTGTTTTTTCCTCAGTATGAGGGGGGGGGATAACTTCCCCAGTAAACGGCTTAAAGGGCTGTAAGCACTGGGCCGTATGTAATTTGGGGTAATTAATACAGACATTTGACGTGGACTAGGAACATCAAACAGACGTCATCGCTCTTTCCACGTTTATATGTGAGTCACGGAAAAATTCTCATTGGCCGCCACCGGGAAGCGAACCCAGGGTCTAGCGTAACAGGAAGGCCCTGTGTTCGATTCCCGGTGGCAGCCAATGAGAATTTCTTCGTGACTCACTTATAAACGTGGAAAGAGCGATGACCTCTGTTTGATAATTTGGGGTACTTCGATTCCGGACGGTGGGGGGAAGGGTGGGAGGGGCCAGGGGGTAGAGCCAGTAACTGCTAACTTGAGAAATTGAAGTGGCTGCAAGTAGTAGCTCGCCCCTAATTTGGGGACTCTGGTTCCAGAGGTGGAAAGGAGAGAGCAACGGCCACGTGAGCAGGTGAAGAACTTCAAACAGCGGATCGTCTGTAATTTGGGACTCTGGTTCCGTAGAGGGAGCTTGTAAATGCAACAACGAGAAGCTCAAGGAGTGGCTCGTCCCTAATTTGGGGACTCTGGTTCCAGAGGTGGAAAGGAGAAAGCAACGGCCACGCGAGCAGGTGAAGAACTGCAAGCAGCGGATCGTCTTTAATTTGTGACTATGGTTCAGTAGAGAGAGCTTGCAAATGCAACAACGAGAAGCTCAAGGAGTGGCTCGTCCCTAATTTGGGGACTCTGGTCTTAGAGATGGAAAGGAAAGAGCAACGGCCACGTGAGCAGATGAAGAACTGCAAGCAGCAGATCGTCTGTAATTTGGGACTCTGGTTCCGTAGAGGGAGCTTGTAAATGCAACAACGAGAAGCTCAAGGAGTGGCTCGTCTTTAATTTGGGGTCTCTGGTTCCAGAGATGGAAAGGAGAGAGCAACGGCCACGTGAGCAGACGAAGAACTGCAAGCAGCAGATCGTCTGTAATTTGGGACTCTGGTTCCGTAGAGGGAGATTGTAAATGCAACAACGAGAAGCTAAAGAAGTGGCTCGTCCCTAATTTGGGGACTCTGGTTCCAGAGGTGGAAGGAGAGAGGCCACGTGAGCAGACGAAGAACTGCAAGCAGCGGATTGTCTGTAATTTGGGACTCTGGTTCCGTAGAGGGAGCTTGTAAATGCAACAACGAGAAGCTCAAGGAGTAACTCGTCCTGAATTTGGGGACTCTGGTTCCAGAGATGGAAAGGAGAGAGCAACGGCCACGTGAGCAGGTGAAGAACTGCAAGTAGCGGATTTTCTGTAATTTGTGACTCTGGTTCCGTAGAGGGAGCTTGTAAATGCAACAACGAGAAGCTCAAGGAGTAACTCGTCCCGAATTTGGGGACTCTGGTTTCCAGAGATGGAAAGGAGAGAGCAACGGCCACGTGAGCAGGTGAAAAACTGCAAGTAGCGGATTGTCTGCTATTTGGGACTCTGGTAGAGGTAGTTTGTAAATGCAACAACGAGAAGCTCAAGGAGTGGCTCGTCCCTATTTTGTGGATTATGGTTCTAGGTATGGGAGAGAAACATCAACTGTCCCCGTAAGCAGGTGCGCGTCCCTAATTTTGGGACTCTGGTTCCAGGGATGGGAGGGAGACAGTAAGGAACTGCCATCCCAAGGTGCTCAAGGTATTGGAAGCAGGGGTTAGCTCTTATTTTGGGGACTTCGGTTCAAGAGATGGGAGTGAGACAGTAACTGCCACCGTGAGCAGGTGAAGAGGCTGAAAGCACTGGGTCATCTCTAATTTCGAGACTATGGTTCCAGGGATAGGAGGGAGACAGTGACTGCCACCGTGTGCAGGTGAAAGGGCTGCAAGCAGTGGCTCGTCCCTAATTTGAGGACTATGTCTCCAGAGATGGAAAAGAGACAGTAACTGCCACCGTGAGCTGGTGAAGAGGCTGAAAGAACTGGGTCATCTCTAACTTCGAGACTATGGTTCCAGGGATGGGAGGGAGACAGTGACTGCCACTGTGAGCAAGTGAAAAGGGCTGCAAGCAGCGGCTCATCCCTAATTTCAGGACTATGTTTCCAGAGATGGAAGGGCCACAAACTGCCACCGTGAGCAGGTGAAGGGGCTGCAAGGAATGGCTCGTCCCTAATTTGAGGACTAGGTTTCAGGGATGGAAGGGAGACAATAACTGCCACCGTGAGTAGGTGAAGGCACTGTAAGTAGTGGCTCGTCCCTATTTTGAGGGTTCTGGTTCCAGATAGATAAGAGAGCATATCGAGAAATTCAAGGCACTGTAAGTAGTGGCTCGTCCCTATTTTGAGGACTCTGGTTTCAGGGAGAGATGATTACGAGTAACTGCCACCTTGAGCAGATCAAGGGGCTGTAAGAAGTGGTTCATTTGTAATTTGGGGTCTCTGTTTGCACGGACGGAGGAGAGCATCTGGAGCAACTCAAAGAACTGTAAGCTGTGTCTCGTTTCTAATTTGGGGCTACTATATCCAGCGAGGAGAGAAATTCAGTAACTGCTTTCGCGAGAAGCTCAACGGATGTAAGCAGCGGGTCGTCTCTAAGGGAAGAGAGTTAGTGCCGTAAGACAAATACATCACCTAAGCCGCATCTGGGAGTCGTACCTGGCTCTATCGACCAGACAGAAACCAAAGCATCGGTTACTTCTTTACAGATCTTTTGTACATATTATACTTTGTTGCGAAGACGGCAATCCTTTTATGTGCTTCGAAATGTGTCAGAGGCTAAAGGCATACAAAGACAGCACAGACAAATTAATAGTAAAGAAAAAAGGAATAAACACCACAAAGGTAATTATGAAAAATATCTTATTTTTCTAATATCAACTTCGGGGATACAACTCCAAGACACGAAATGCTACTCATTCTGATGAATCTGAGCTACAGCAAAAGGAAATTATTGTGATAAGAACATTTCAGTCCGACAAGTAGTCACCTCGATGATACTTAGAAAACTGAGATTAACTTTGAAATTCATTATTTAAATCAACTGGCTTTTCAATTAAAAGATTCTTGAATTTATTGCAAACTCCTTGGTTTCAATTCCCAATTATCCGCACTTTTATGAAGTTATTCTTTGTACTTTGAATATGATGAAGGTTTAAGTTACGGTTAAGAAGAGAATGAAGTTCTTCGACACTGTAATTGTTTCAATCCCTGGAGGAATGGTGCGCTTGCAGCATTGAGTTTGTCTCTTAATATCGCTGTTACAGCGATCCATAACGGAAACGCTGAGTCATTAGGTTCTTTGAGAAAAGTGAATCAAGCAGAAGTAATGGTGACATGAATTTTTCGAGAACAAAATGAGAACACCCTGAAGGAAGAACTCTAGATTAACTACTACGTGGGGCAGGAGAACGCTACGCATCATAGGAGCAGATGTCGAAATTTCGCAATTGCATTTCTATTGCACTTGGCACAATAAACAAGTATCAGAGTTTCTGAAGGAAGGGTGTCGTTTAAATTTTGAAGTCAATGGTTGAATTCGTGGGAAACTTTACGGCAGATTGAAATAATGCGTGTCCTTATCACGAAACACTGAGAGAGACATCACTGATTACAGTAATGGCTTTTCTATTAATTCAATTATTCAACTGCCTTTATATGTGAGAAACAATGAAGTTCCTGAAAATTCAAATGCAGGGCGATTGTTTGACTCCAAACTCACTTTGAGGAAAGTGATATTTTCAGCTGTTACGTACATTAAAAGCTGTGGAGTTTAAATTCGAGATTCAGTTTAAGTTCCATCGAAGGAGAAATGCAAATGCTGAGATTATTCTAACACGATTTTGCAATCAAACACTTTATTACAACTTCAGACCAAAACTGGGGGATTTAAACTCGTAACGGAATATGAAGAATACTTTTTGCATAGCTAACGAAATAGACATGTTTTTATTTCTGTTTTGCGATTCGTTTCCACTTTAAAATATAAGACACAAGTAATCTATGCATGAGTATGATCTAAATGGATATCCTTAGCTATGGGATATTATAATCGATAGAGTTAACCTAGAAAGTGAATAATTATGTAGTTTAAGCTTTAAATACCTGTAAGTTTATATGCTTATTTAGGTTTCTTTGTAGTTAATGTTCTCAAATCGCTTCGTTGACATATTGCATATTCAAATCTTTAAGTAAGTAATTAACCATTACAGACGGAGAAGAGGACCAGCATGTGAAAACACACTTCGTGTGTGACGTGCCTGCCCCGCAGGACGCATATGAGATAAAGGCAGATAGCAGTGAGACACATGTCCGCGTAGCTCAATTGGGAGAGCCACTTACTCCGGAGAGAGAGCACCCGGTTTCGATGCCCGATGTGGACATAGATGACGGAGAAATTTACTTCGTTATAACTTCCTTTGTTCCTTCATTCGCTGAAAGGTTACATCAACTTTGACTCTCAGGTCTTCACATAGAATTGGATCCAATAACAGCAATTGCTTATATAACAACGTTTAACAATAAAACTCTCCAAAAACTTTCGTACATAATTCTCGTCACATACAAATTGTAATATCTCACTCGTACATTTATCTCTTGACAACTTCACATCAACTGCTCCGCTCAACTCTCTACTCAATTCAGTGTTGCCATTATTATGGAGCCCGCATTCACTGTCAGTTGCCAAATTGAAATGCTCTTCGTGGAAGTAATGTGTCGTTCAGTGAGAAAACGTTTAACTAGAAGTAACTAAATGTATATAAGAGAACAGGAACTCAAAAGAAATGTTAAATGGTAATATACGTCACATAATAACATCTACACCGAAGAGCCAAAACATTATGATTAGGACAAGCCGCCAACGGTAACCGATAACTCGGGTACAGTTGGCAAATTTTGAGCGAAGCTATTTCAAAATCTAAGCTCATTAAGGCGTCTATTATAACAAATTCTAAAAAACGAACGCGTAAAATGTATGGCTTCCAGAACAAAAGAACGAGACATTCTAAAAAAGAAATGCCTAAAATTTTTTATGAACTGCTTTTCTTCACGTTGCTTGTGATCAGGTTGCATGCAAACAAAGCGGAAAGACACCCAAAGATCGGGAACCATGTTCTTAATTTTGAATCACGACAGACAGATTTTCTCTTATTATTATACACTGCTGGCTACCCAAAATTCAACACCAAGAAGGACGCATGCGATTGGCCTGAAATTCGCAGCATGCGTCGCCCGCGAGAGGACATGCAAACGATTAGCCTTGCAGGGCATATGCAAATCATGTGCGCCCGGCACGCCACCGAGAAGCACTATAAGAAGGGTGCACAGAAGGCGGAGTGTAAGTAGTGGAAGTGTGTTGTGCTGCCGGACCTGTGCGTGGGAAGCTTCCTGATGCCTCATCGCAGAATACGGCAGTCATTCCAGCAAGTTTCGGAATTCGACAGAGGACGAATAGTGGCTTATCGCGACAGCAGTTTATCTTATCGAGACATCGGCGCCCGTGTGGAACGACATCCAGCCACAGTGAGGCGAGTATGAATTCGGTGGGTGCAGGAGGGACGGACGGACCGACGCGAGCGATTGCCGCAGCCGCGACACACCACCGAACAGGAGGACCGGCGTGTTGTGCGGCGAGCATTGACGGCTCGCACCGTCACATCACGAACGTTAGCGCAGGAATTAGGGTGTGTTGCGCAACAACCTATGACAGCACGTACCGTTAGACGTCGTATGCAGGAGCGGGGACTTGTCACACGGCGCCCATTTCTCCGATTACCATTGACGTTACACCACCGGCGAGTGCGGCGGCAGTGGGTCGTTGAACGCCGCACCTGGACTACGGAATGGCACGACATTGTCTTCTCCGACGAATCGCGCTTCTGCCTGCAACACCACGATGGACGGATCCGCGTATGGCGGCACCGCGGCGAGAGACTGTATGACGCCTGCATTATGCATCGCCATACCGGTCCGTCGCCTGGCGTTATGATTTGGGGCGCAATTGGATATGCACCTGCACCCCTCTGGTACGCATCGCTGGTACACTCAACAGCCACCGCTACATCTCCGACGTTTTGAAGCCTGTAGTCCTCCCTTACCTGCAAGACCTGCCAGCGTCCACGTTTCAACAGGACAATGCGCGCCCGCACGTGACACGCATCGTGCATCAATTCTTCACAGCCCACCAGGTGTCACTGCTGTCGTGGCTTGCCTGTTCTCCTGATTTGTCGCCCATCGAACACGTCTGGTAGCTGATAGGCAACCGGGTGGCCCGGCAAGCATCACCCGCAGCTACGCCTGATGATCTGTGGCAACGTGTCGAAGCAGCCTGGACCGACATACCCCATAAGCCCACATCCAAAGCCTCTTTCGTTCGATGTCGCGGCGTGTAGCGGCCGTTATTGCCAGCCATTGGGGCTACACGAACTGTTGATGTCTGCGTGTTCCGCAAGTCGCACGGGCATGTAAGCTCGATCGTTTCATCTTTGTATCTGTTGTTATGTGTCCAGTAAACCTGGCTTTGCTATCTCGTGTCATTCTTGGTGTAACATTTTGGGTGGCCAGCAGTGTAGATTAAGCAGGTGTTGAGCTAACAGACGGAATCTTTCTATTTATTCGTTTTTCAATTCAAACGATTTTTTTTAAATAATGTTAGTGAGCCGACTTTCGTGAAACGGTTCAAGTAAAAGGCCATTTAGTTTTAATTGAAATTCCTCAATGACACGGAATTTCGGGAATCTGAAGACGTCAAAACCTGACCAAGGACGATGTCCAATCGTATGCCAAAAATCACGGTGATCGGATGTGTCTTCTCGTACCTATGCCCGAACAACTAATTGTCTAGAGTCTCGTAAAGAGAGCTCAGCTCAGCCTTCGGCCTCGCTTTGCTCTACAAGGAAGTCTTTTTGCAAACTGAAACAACTACAAGTAAACTACGGCGCATGTGAAGGTCATGAAACGATAAAAATATCACCTGATACTGAGCTCTGTTATTCAGTGCTATTCATGCTCTTCTTTTTTTTTTTTTTTTTTTTTTTTGATTGGAGGTTTAACGACCACCATGAGCAACTCAATGGGCTATAAGCAGTCGCCCGTCCCTAATTTAGGGTCACTGGTTCCAGGGAAGGGAGAGAGCCAGTGCCGTAAGACAAACACAACATCCATGCCTCACCGGGATTCGAACCCGGACCCCTTACGGACGAATGATCACAGGCCAGCGCCTTAGACCACTGCGCCACCGGGGCGGCATTCATGCTCTTCAGGAGCCAAATTTTTTTTTTTTTTTTTTTTTTTTTTGATTGGACGTTTAACGACCACCGTGAGCAACTCAATGGGCTATAAGCAGTCACCCGTCCCTAATTTAGGGTCACTGGTTCCAGGGAAGGGAGAGAGCCAGTGCCGTAAGACAAACGCAACATCCATGCCTCACCGGGATTCGAACCCGGACCCCTTACGGACGAATGATCAGAGGCCAACGCCTTAGACCACTGCGCCACCGGGGCGGCTGGAGCCAAATTGCAATAGCTAGACGACTGGGCCAGAGCATTTCCGAGACGGCAAGGCTTGTGAGGTACTCACGGTCAGCTGTGGTTATTTTGATATGTGGTAGGGGACAACTTGGGGACGAACCCTTTTGAAAATGAGATAAATGGGGTCAAAGGTCAGGACATAGCAGCGGGATCCATTCCATTACCCTTATTGGTATGTTGGAGACCGTATCATAATCAATGCATTACATGATTTTACTAACTTGTTTTTTTCCTGAGTGCAGAAAAGGACACAAAGGTTGAGAATTTTCTCTTAAAGTTTCACTTTTGCTCTCTCTTTATTCATCGCGCATGAAACAATGACTAAATTTCTGCACAATAGAATATTTTTCTCCTTTTGGATTTTTTTGTTTGTTTGGAGGTTTAACGACTACCGTGAGCAACTCAATGGGCTGTAACAGTCGCCCTTCCCTCATTTGGGGCCACTGGCTCCAGCGAAGGGAGAGAGCCAGTGCCGTAAGACAAACACAACATCCATGCCTCACCGGGATTCAAACCTGGACCCCTTTCGGACGAATGATCAGAGGCCATCGCTTATTCCACTGCGCCACCGGGGCGGCCTTACCTTTTGAAGATGTAAAGAATGACTGTACATCCGAAAGTTACACGAGAATGACTATCGGTTTTCGGGCCAAGGGTGGCAGTTTTTCTGAAACAGCGCAGTTTGTGAACTGCTCGCGTGCTGCTGTGGTTAAAGTGTATCGTGATTGGAGAAATGGCACCATTGCGAATAAGCGACGTGGAAACTGTGGAGCACAAGGTGCCATTGACGTGAGAGGTGAACGTCGGTTGAGAAGGTGCGTGAGGGCCGATTGACACGCTACAGTGGAGCAACTCATTGGGCGAATGAACCAGGGGTTTACCGGAAGTGTGTCTAAAACGACATTTCAGCAAACCCTGCTGCGTATGGGGCTCCGATGCAGACGGATGGTCACTGCACCTATGCTAACGAACGTGCATCGGCAAAAAAGGCTTACATTTGCACGGCAGTATCGGAATTGGACCTCCGTTGATTGGCAAAGGTTTGCCTTCTCCTATGGGTCACGTTTTCTGCTTCATCGAACAGATGGACGTTGGCGTATAAGGCGAGTAACGTCTGACAAACACTCTGTAACCATTGCTGGAAGAACATAAGCTGGTGGGGGCAGCGTTATGGTCTGAGTAATGTTTTCATTGCATCATGGCACTATGGACGAATTTCTCCTTGAATCCATCCTTGCAGACCACGTACACCCATACACGCTGATTGTCTTCCTTGGGGCTGATGGGATCTTCCAAAACAACAATGCGACGTGTCACACTGCTAGAAATGTCCTAGAGTGGTTCGAAGAGCACCATGAAGACTTCAAAGTACTTCCCTGACCCCCTAATTCTCCAGACGTTAACCCAGTTGGGCATCTGTGTGACCCCCGATCGTGTTGTTCGCTGTATGGGTCCTCCACCACGAACTCTCCAGCAGCTGTCAGATGCACTGCAGTCAGCAAGGCTCCACATACCTGTGAAAACCTTCCAGCACTTTATTGAGTCACTCCCAGCCCGTCTAGCTGCATTCCACGCTGCACACGGGGCAGTTACTACGCTGGATATTAGCTGGTGGTCAAAATAATGTGACTTGACCGTGTATATGTGACGTACCGCTTAGGTGACGCAGGAATCAAAACGTCAAGTTTTAGCAATAAGCCAAGGTAGGTGTAGCTCAATCGAGAGAATAACCTGCTTCGGAGGAGGAAGACGCAGGTGCGAAATGCACCTCTCACAAAAAGGTTTTACTTTATACCAGGTAATAAAGAAAAGTGGAAAAGACAGCATCCGTGTCTTGTTCTTGAATTCAGGCCAAGACCCTGAAGTACGAGAAGACCTAGACAGCCTCCCCAGTAGCCAGGTGGTCAGAGGCCCTGGATTCTGGTAATCGTTAGAGGTTCATCTGGTTTTGAGTTTCGCATGAAGCATGAGTGACATGTATGCCATAACTCGCTGGGTGTCTCCCTTCCCAAGAGCCAGTGTCATCAAATAAAGGTTTGGCGACTTCAGAATTGTTCAATGTGGTCATTAAACCGTTTCCTTACCCGCCTCCGCCCTCCAAAAGAAGACCTAGATCTTTAGGAGACTCAGTAGAATAAATTCAATACAGAGATCTATACTGTGATCATTTCCCACGTTATCTGAAGGGCAACTTCCAGCGCTTTGGTCAGAGATTAGAGTCTCGGATAAGGTATGTGGGATATGTTTATTCAATGCCGCTGACTCTATCTGTTTCCTGGAATCACTGGCCCTAAATTAGGGATGGGCGACTGTTTATAGCCCTCAGACGTGATCATGGTTGTCGTTAACCCCACTCCCCCGAAAACAAGAACATAAAAACCTGATAATTTCCAAACACGATTGCTCACGTCACCTAGTTGTTTCGTCTACTAAAGAGTCACGTGACGTTTTACTAGGTAGTTATAAAACATAAATTTTTACGTTAGCGAAAACGAGTTTACTGCTGTAATTCAGAAACAACTGCTCCAAAAAATAAGCTCCTTGTAGCATTTCAACAATTTCCAATATGCCTGCCAGGATTACATTAAATGTGGCAGCATCGTTCTAGGTAACATTGAGTACGACTGTGCGAAAAACCGCTGATTTTTTGATAAATGCATCTTGCCTGAATGTTGGTTCATAAAGGTTTGACAAGTCCGTACAGTTTTTTTATCTGACCTACATTCCCTGCCTTTTTCTTATAAAAGATATTTAAAAAATTCTTACTGAATGACGTGAAAAATTTGGCACAAGTAGAAAATATTCCTTCCGGTTCCACTCCATTTAGGTTCGGACGTAGACCGTATGGTACCTAGTATATCAAATCTGTGAGGATCATGAAAGTTTGAGGAAAGAGATTAAATTTGAAAAACAAACATGAAATAAATATGCTCGATGGTAAGTTTGTTTCTTAAAGATAAAAATGATCGTACCAGGTTTTTGATGATTGTTTGTTTCTATCAGAGCACACAAGTTAAGTTAAATTAAATTGTTAAACCTTTTCTCGTGTAACTTTCGGATGTACAGTCATTCTTTACATCTTCAAAAGATAAGGCCGCCCCGGTGGCGCAGTGGTCTAAGCGATGGCTTCTGATCATTCGTCCGAAAGCGGTCCGGGTTCGAATCCCGTGAGGCATGGATGTTGTGCTTGTCTTATGGCACTGGCTCTTTAACTTCCCTGGAACCAGTGACCCTAAATTAGGGACGGGTGACTGCTTATAGCCCATTGAGTTGCTCACGGTGGTCGTTAAACCTCCAATCAAAAAAAAAAAAAAAAAAGGTAAGCTGAAAAGCGTATCATTTTGTATTGAACAAATGCTTAGTAGATTATTTCCTCACAGACTTAGTGACATTCAAAAACATTTTGGCCCGAGCTTCTTCGTGCGATTAAAATTCAAAAAAGGAGTGTCCAATGAACATTATTCATCAAAAATTAGTTTTAAGGGTGCTTTTCTTCTGGTTAAATTTTCCCTAGGATAAAAATGTGATGCTGGCCCTGTTGGTTTTTTAAGTGTCTTTCCGAAGCATCTCTATAATATCCTTAACAAAAGCATGGAAATCCTTTTTCCCGAGTGAGATTAGCATTTATCGTACACTGCTGTAATACTATTCTTTACACATCCCTTTACTGATAGTGAGTTAGATCCTACTCAAGCACGCCTTCACGGGCCCAGCTATATATATGCTCGTAGCGCTGTATATACATATACTCGTAGGACTATGATTAGAAAATAGCACGAGTGTGACTGCAAAAGGCCTCGTCAATATATTGTAGTTAACTGATTTTCAAAGTGGATTGATAATACAGTGCCACATAAGTAATCGCCCCGTACGGGATCTTCAGCGGTATTGGAAATTCCTCGGTCGACGGTAGGTGATGGGATATCTACACTGAAGAGCAATTGAATTAGAGATACCTGTATAGTAACGTGTAGCACCACCTTTCGCCCTGGTGGCGGCGGCGATTCGTCTCGGCATGAACTGGACAAGACACCGGAAGCGTTGGGAAGCCATACGGATCCACGACTCCTGAACAAGCTTCCACAGTTCACGAAGATTTGATGGGGAGGGGTCAGAGCCTCGAACATCTCTCTCGATGACATCCCAGATGTGCTCAATGGGATTGAGGTCAGGTGACCTAGCTGTCCAAGGAAGCGAGGTCACATTGGTGGAGCGTTTATCCAACCATTCGGATACAATTCGGGAGCGATGGCACGGTGCATTGTCTTGTTGCAGGATGAGGTCCCCAGTGGGATGTTGAAGAAGCACAAACGGGAGCAAATGGTCGTCCAGGATATCCCGGTAACGTTGACCAGTGAGCGATGATGTCACACGTACCAGGGGTCCCATTTCAGTCCACTTAGACAGTTCTCAGACGAGAATGCCACCCCCACCAGCTTGAAGAGTACCCTTCTGGCAAGAAGGATCCATCGCTTCATATGGTTTGTGCCGTATTCGTATCCTGCCATCCGCATGTACCAACGTGGATCTCGACTCATCACTCCTGGCAACATTTTTTCACATGTCTAAGGTCCAGTGGCGATGTTCCCGCGCCCATGCTAATCTCTGCACTCTGTACTGTGCGGTCAGCAGTGGTACTTTCGTGGGACGATGGCTTCTGTACCCCATAGAGAGGAGATAGTTCTGGATGGTGGGGCTGCTTACACGTTTTTGTGCACCAGCGTTAAATTGCCGAATGATTTCCTACACTGTGGCCCGTCTATCCGCTGTTACAATGCGAGCTAGAAGACGATGACCTTGCTCATCCACACGCTGTTGTCCACAGCAGTTGGCCCTTGCATGTGTGGTTTTACCGGATTCGATGTACTCACGGTGCACTCGTGACACAGTGACTCGTGCAAATCCCAGTGCCTGCACGACTTCCGAGATGGAGTGACCCATTCGTCGGGCCCCGACAATTTGCCCATGATCAAATGCGCTTAGATCTTCGTCTTACACATACTGCGTCCGACTCTTACTGATTCCCGTCGCATCACTCCTTATATTGTTGTATCGCTGCATACGTCATGTCGTTTCAGTTCACAGGGCCACCCACAGCGCCACATTTGCATAACGTCAGCTGTCTCTAATTCAATTGCTCTTCGGTATATATAGAGGCAGTCTGGTAATGAATATGCCAAGGAACGACTCGGAAAACCTCGAAATGTTTTTCCGCTCAGAACACAAATCAACATTGCCTCAAATCACGCAAACTCTGTGTAAGACTATTTACTGGGACTGATGTTTGCATCAGTACAGTGCGCGGGTAGCTACACGACATAGGTTACCACAGTCAAACCCTATTGTGAGACTGTTGGGACTGATGTTAGCACAAGTAGAGTGCGTAAGATACTGCAAGACGTGGGTTACCACAGTGAAATCCTATGTAAGACTATTGGCATTGGTGCTGACGTGCGCACCAGTACAGTGTGCAGGAAGTTACACAATATGAGCTACCACAGGTAAACCTTATGTGAGATTATTGGGACTGGTGTTAGCATCAGTACAGTGCGTACGGCTGAGCACAACATGGATTACCACAGTGAAACCCTATGTGAGACTTTTGGTACTGTACAGTGTGCTGGACTCTGTACAGCATGAGTTACCGCTATCAAACCATATATGAGACTGAGGACTGATGCTAACACCAGTACAATGTGCAGGACGCTGCACAACATGGGTTATCACTGGCAAACCCTATGTGAGACTGTTGAAATTGATGTCAGCACCAGTACAGTGCGCAGGACGCTGCACAACATAGTTACCACGGTCAAACCCTATGCCAGGCCATTAAAACTGATGCTAACACCAGTACAATGTGCAGGACGCTATACAGCATGGGTTGTCACTATCAAACCGTATATGAGATTATTACGACTGATGTTAGCACCAGTACAGTGTGCAGGAGGCTGCACAACATGGGTTACCACAGGCAAATCTTATATGAGACTATTATTATTCGGAGTGATGTTAACACCAGTACAGTGTGTAGGATGCTGTAAGATATGGGTTACCACAGTGAAACCTTATGTGAGCACCAGTACAGTGTGCAGGAAGATGTACGACATAGGTTACCACTGTCGAGAGACCCCTATGTGAGACTATTGGGACTGATGTTAGCACCAGTACAGTGTGCAGGAGGCTGCACGATATGGGTTACCACGGTCGAGAAAACCGCATGTGAGACTATGGAGACTGATGTTAGCACCAGTACAGGGCATAGGATGCTGCAAGACATGGGTTACAACCGTTGAATAACATGTGAGACTATTGGGCCTGATGTTGGCACAAAGTACAGTGCGCAGGAAGCTTCACGACATGTTTTACAAAGGGCGAGCAGCCATCCAGAAGCTGCTAATCACTTCGACTAATGACAACGATGAGTATCGTGATATGAGGAACGTCGAGTTTGGGCTACAGACCAATAGAAAATTGTGTTTTGGACTGATAAGTAACGTTACGGAGTATACCAGTTGTAACGTACCAGGAGATGTGACGTACCTGCCAGAAGGACGCACACGACATAAAGGCAGATAGGAGTCAGAATACATGTCTGCGTAGCTCAATTGGTAGAGCAACTTATTCCGGAATGAGTGGACCAGGGTTCGAACCACGGCGCGGATAAAAATGACGGAGAAATTTACTTCGTTATAATGGCGCCCGCACTATCCGGATGACCCGACCGTTCAAAATCTCGCATTGGTGTGATGTTATTTCCACACCGCGAGATAGGAAAAATATGAGCAGCACTTCGAAAGAAAAAAGAAAAATAAGGGGGAGATGATGTAACGTACCAGGAGATGTGACGTACCTGCCAGAAGGACGCACACGACATAAAGGCAGATAGCAATTAGAATCAATGTCCGCGTAGCTTAATTGGTAGAGCAACTTGTTCCGGAATAAGCGTACTCGGGTTCGAATCCCGGCGTAGACCAAAAATGACGGAGAAATTTACTTCGTTATACAGTCTTATTGTCGTTTCTGAGTGCGGCGGATGCAGGGAGAAAGTTACTTTGAGCACTGTATCATTCCGACAGTAAAGTTTGGTGGTTTGAGCGTGATGATATGTATTTGTTTCTCGAGGTTAGGCTTGGCTCTTTAGTCGTTTTGGACAAAGCAATGAATGTTGAACTCTACCAGGACATCCTAAAACAATTCTGTACTACCAACTTTGTGGCAGTACTTTGGGGAAGATCCATACTTCTGTCAGCAGAACACTACAACATTTCATACCACTCGCGTTGTTAGAGACCAGTCTGAGGACATGGATATCGAAATTTAAATGACAGCCCAAAGTCTTGCCCTGAACCTTACAGAGAATATCTAGGGCGAATTGAATCATCGGGTACGTAAAATAAGAGATCGCTCTACAAGCAAAGCTCGGTCACTGCTTTGAAAGCCAGGAATAGAGGACACATCAGCGGAAATTTACAAAACAATCTGGTAAAGAGTTTTCCACAAAGACTAGGGTATGTCACGTGGATTAAAGTTTTCAGAACACAGTATTAATCTTTTTTCTAAATAACGATTATTTGTAGACGTGCAGGGTCCTGGATATTTACGTTAGGGTAATAATGTGTGTAGGATTTCCATAGGAATCTTGCAATTTCATTAGCTGAACTTCGAAATTAGGCACACGTACGAAAAACTATTAAAGGCGGAGAATAGGAATCTTGCAATTTCATTAGCTAAACTTCGAAATTAGGCACACGTACGAAAAACTATTAAAGGCAGAGAATTATTAGCAACATCATAAGCTCAGATTAGATTAGTTTCGAAAACATCCGGGTTATCCTACTGTAACTGCAGGGATTTCGAAAACAAGAGCTGAAAAGTACATGTCCTGCCTTCGTTTCTAGAAAGGTATGCAACAATGGCTGGTTTAGAAGAAGGGAAAATAAGCGTTTAAACTAGAGGTGGGGCGAATCCTAAATTTTCTGGAATCCGCATCCGAATCCGAATCCTAAAAGGTTTTCAAATCCCTCGAATCTCCCGAATCTCGAATCTCCCGAATTTCGAATCTCTCGAATCCTTCATATAAGAATAATTATAAGAAAAAAAGGAAAAGAAAAGACTTGTACTTGAAATTAAAAGTTTTTAAATGAAACAAAATTTGAAATCTGTGTTTAATGAAAAACAAATTAAAGAATACAGTTTTCAAAAAATATACCCATACTTATTAAGAAGATACAAATGAAATTTATAACTACCATTTACTAAATGAAGTACATAACTCTTGAGTCTTGAGGTTCATTTTCATTTTCTGAACATAATTTGACAACAAAAATATTTATTTAAGTAACAATTCACACTTTTGACATTTTTCTTTAACAACAAAAGTTCCAAAACCTTTTTAAATCAAAGCAAGTGTAGTGGTGGGAGGATTATTTCAAGAGTTAATGTGGATACACCCTAAACGTGGAACACTAAATTGAGTAAATTCTTTCCAGGAAATTAAGAAAAATTAAAAACATATTTGTTTTAAGAGTTAATAAAAACACTAGACACTGAACTCTTTCAGGGCATTGTAAAAAAAATCAGAAACCTTTAATGGAGATTTTTATTTAAAAAAATAGCATTCGAACTCGCTCCGGGTCTAGCTAGCCTACTTCGTTTTTCATCAGCTATGCGCTGAATAGTCTTTCTGTAATTACTGTCGATGGTGGTGTGATTAAGAACTTTTTACAGTTTCCTCAAATTTTGGAAGTAACGAGCTATTTCAAATAGCTGTGTACACACTGTTGACGATCTTCTTCGATTGTTTTCTAATGTCAGTACTCGTCATGCTGACAAAAATTGGAATAATTATCGCTCTAGAACAAGCACTAAACGCCAAGTTTTTTAGGTTAAGATTCAAAAGATTCGTATGACGAAAAAAGCGCGAAGATTCGAGTTTTCGAATCTCGAATCTTTTTAAGAATCGAAGGATTCAAGGATTCGAATGTCCCATCCTTAGTTTAAACAATATCATTTCATTACATAAAATTTTTGCTTTTCTAATTGATTAGCCTAAGTGGAAATCATTCTGATAGGTGCAATGAGATTTAAAACAATTGTTTCCACACAAATCGGTAAACCAACAGAGCATATCTTGAAATGAAGTTTTAAAGATCCTAAGCTGTATCTGACTGAGCTTATTAGTAACTCTGGCCTTAACTACACCTCACGTGTTCATTCTTGCATGTCAAAACTTTTGTTTCCTCCAAACAAAAAAAATTTCGAAACTATGCGATTGTTATAGTAAATGTTCTTTAATATGCAGTATTTTAACATCACCTTCTTGCTTTCATCAAAAAGGCAAGATTTGCTGCAACTTCCTTTCATTCTCAGGAAATGATTTCGCAATTGGAAGATCCTGGGTTCGATTCCCGGTGGCGGCGAATGAGGATTTTTCCGTGTCCCGCTTATAAATGTGGAAAGAGCGATGCCCTCTGTTTGATGTTCCTAGTTCACGTCAAATGTCTGTATTAATTATGCATTCGCCTTCCAATTATTTGTTCAGTTACTGCTTACCATCTTTGGTGAATCCCCAGCATTGTGCGGGGCTCCAAGAAGCAACCTGCTAAATTGGCTTGGAAGTTAGTGTATGTGAGTCTGAAGGAATTCGAGGCTGCTGTAGTGCAGTGGCAGCATGTATTTCCGGCGCGTAACTGGAAGACCCTGGGTTCGTTTCCCGATGGCGGCCAATGATAATTTTTCCGTGACTCACTTATAAACGTGGAAAGAGCGATGACTTCTGTTTGATGTTCCTAGTCCACGTCAAATGTCTGTATTAGTTTTTCATTAAATTGCGTTCTGGCTGCTTAATAAATGAATTACAATCGCAACGTTGTAAAAAATAACAAGAAAGATGACACCGAATTTTCGGGTGTGATAAGCACGTCTCAGTTGAATCCCTTCTGACGCAAATTAAATTTATCAAAGCTATTCAAAGTCAATGGAACCGGTATGGAAAACAATAGTATCTGACGGAAGAAAGAAGTTTTTCAATCGAGTTTTTAATCCCTGAGATATTGCTGTAAACGGAATCATGAGCTTACGTTTTCTGGCTGCAGACTTGTGCGTTAAGAAAAACAAATTTATATGAGAAACATTTCGCACCGGAAACGCCCTCCAGCACAGAAAGAATTTTTCAAATCAGACTCTTAGAAACAGAGATATCGACAAAAATAAGATGTGACTTTACGTCCCCTGGTGGTAAAACCATGCATTATTTTAGGAAGAAAGTATTCTCAAAAGGTTTTTCCATATGAGCGGCATCAGTCCAAGAAAAAAAAAATTTAGTCGAGTTTTCAGGAGCCCAGATTTTGCTACAAATACATCAAAAGCAGAAATTAACATTTATGCCCCATGGTGGCCAAACCATTCTTTACCAAACATTAGACATTATTTGAAAAATATTTTCCATCAGGTCTTGTATGCGATACAGGAAGAATTTTTCAAATCGGAGTTTTAGAAGCAGAAATAACGCAGAAAACGCAATTTACCTTTGTGCCCTCTAGTGGAAAGTCTATGATTTACTTGAACATTTTGAATTTATAGGAAAAACATTTCGCATCTAAAACACTATCCAACAAAGAAGGAATTTTTCAAATCGGACGCCTAGAAGTAGATATATTGACAAAAATAAGATATACATCTACGCCTCCTGACGTAGAAACCATGCATTATTTCAAGATGAAAATGATCCTAAAAGGTTTGTCGACATGAGTAGTATCGGTCAACAAACCACTTTTTTTTCAATCGAGATTTTAGAAGCTCATATTTTGCTGCAAATACATCTGAAGCGGAAATTAAGGCTTTACGCCCCCTGGTGGCCAAACCATTTTTTTACAAAAATTAGAAATTATGTGCAAACGATTTCCCATCAGGAGTTGTATCCGGTGCAGAAAGAAGTTTTCAAATCGGAGATTCAGAAGCAGAGATATAGGGGAGAAAGTCTAAGAAAATATTCAGAAAAAGTTTATCGACGTGAGTGGCATCGGTCCACGAAATAATTTTTTCAATCGAGAGTTTAGAAGCTCACAGGTTTTATGGCAAATACATCAGAAGCAAAAACTAATCCTTACGCCCCCTGGTGGCCAAAGTATTCTTCACCAATAATTAGAAATTATATGCAAAAGATTTTCCATCAGGAGTTGTATCCGCTAAAGAAAACATTTTTCAAATCGGAGTTTTAAAAGAAGAGCTATCTGGGAAAATGTAATTTACTTTTACGCCCCTAGCGGAAAATCTATGCGTAATTTGAAAAAGTAACTATATCTAAAATACTCTTCGACATAAATGGAATCGAAAGATTTTTTCAATCGGATGTTTAGAAGCAAATATGTGGAATAAAACGTATTTTTGAATTCGACATCATCTGTATTTACGACCCCTAGCGGCGAAATTGTACATCGTAAAAAAAAAACGAAATAAAGGATCATCATTCGCATATTTAAGCTTCCCAATGCAAAAAGAATTTTTCAAATCGGACTAATAGTTTCAGAGATATCGTGGATACAGACGGACGAACGGACGGAACATAAGCATGATCTTTTTTTACAAAAGACATGCTAAAAACTTCTATCTTAGTAAACGCATGCAAAACGGAGACATAAAGCAATCCATAAACCTGAGCCGAAACCCTGTTTGCTTATACGTGTATTCTAAGTTTTGAGAAACGATTTTATTTACTTCCACCGCTCTTTAAGTTTGTTTTGTGAAATGTTATGATGCATGTTTAGGTACCTCCGAAATAAATGTCTCTAACACTGTTCTATTTTCAAAATGAATTGTATCTATAAAACAGTTTTAAACGTTCACATAGAACTGAATAATGACATTTAATATGAATCATCAGAAAACTTTTGACTTTGTAGTCTGCGTACATTTCTCATTTAATTCATTTCATTCATCTGTAGTACTGATGTGTCGTGTGCGCGGTAATTGTAGAAAACTTACAAGTATTTTTGTTTACTTGAAAATTCATTTTGATTCATGCCTGCCCTCATGTACTCAATGCTGTATCGATACGACTCAAATGGTTGACTATTCTTCGAAACGACCAGTCCGCTTCCCCCAATTTCACAAAACTGCGCATCTCAAGTGTGCTCAGTTGTTTGTAAGGACTTTTGGGGTATCATCTGACATGATTACCGACAACTGAAGTGAACGCACCGGATAATGCAGACAGAATGTTCACAGCGAGCGACTGACAGTCCTTATCTGGACTTTTGAAGATTCAAATGAGCTTTGGGAACGAACTGGATGTTCGTTCGCGGTGAAACATCCGTAATTTGTATGCCTGAATAAAAGGTATTTGCGTACCAACAATAACTCTTCGAGGATGATGTTATTGGGGTGCATCCGTAAATTTTCTTTTTCTAAGAGTGTATTTAAAAAGAGCATACGCAGTGCTCGAACAATTTATGAACTGAATCAGTACGAAGGAATGCTGATAAGTTCGTGGCCTCACCAAGAAGGAAACGGACTAGAGCCATGAAACTTATAGACTATTCAACATATTCACCCTGAAGTTCAACACACTTGGCACAGGTTTTCTGGAGTTTTTAACCCTTCCAAAAAATTCTGAATTCTGATCACTCAAGTACTGCTCTGCTGCTGATGTCACCTCAGATTCCTTCGAAAAATGTTTCGCTTTCAAAGTTTGTTTAAGGTTGGGGAACGGGAGTCTGATTTAGGAAGTTCTAGTGAGTAGGGTGGATCGTCTATGCACTATAACGAAGTAAATTTCTCTGTCATTTTTGATCCACGCCGGGGATCGAACCCTAGTCCTCTTATTCCGGAACAAGTCGCTCTACCAACTGAGCTACGCAGACGTTCGTTTTCGCTGCTATCTGCCTTTATGTTGTGTGCGTCCTGTGGGGCAGGCACGTCACAACTTCCCCTCCCCTCCCGAAAGATGGCCGGGGGCATGGCCCACGGTTCAGCCGGGACCATGTATCGTTGCAGGCAGCCATCCGCTGAAGAACGTGCACTTGAGAACTCCCAGTCAATCTGGTGTGTGGAATGCAACATCACACACATTTATTTTACGAAGCGGTGAACAAGGGATTCTCTTATTTTTCCTATCTCGCTGCGTGAAAAGAACATCACACCATTCCGAGATCTTTAACGGCCGGGTCATGCGGGAAGTTCGGGCGCCATTATAACGAAGTAACTTTTCTTTGCCATTTTTGGTCCACGCCGGGGATCGAACCCGAGTCCACTTATTCCGGAACAAGTCGCTCTACCAACTGAGCTACGCAGACGTTCGTCCTCGCTGCTATCTGCCTTTATGTCGTGTGCGTTCTGTGGAGCAGGCACGTCACAGCACTTAAACTTCAGATCAGAGTGGTGCAATTACGTGTAACAAAAAGTTTTCTACGTGACACGTAAATTACGCGTAAAAAAGTAAAATACGTAAAAAACGCGTAAAATAGGTAACAAAATTAAAAAAAAACATGACTTTGTTCGGTTAATTAACTCGCTATGTAATTTTCGTGCTGTTAAATAACTTGCTATCAGTATCGAGAAAAATCTGGAAAGTTTGGAGCGCTTATGAAGAAGGGTGTTAAACCACGCCAGTCGTCACCATAAGAAGTTGTCAGCAGTTGCTTTGAAGTTAATCAACATCCCAGCATCTTCAGTCCAACTTGAAATACTTTTCTCTAATTGGTCTTTTGTCCATAATACTACAAGAAACCGTCTCAGCTGCGAACGTTCGAAGAAATTGGTTCAAATATATTATACTCTTAAGTTACAAGATCATAACAGTGAGGATTATTAGTGTGATTAAGGGTGTGTGAGAACTGAGAGTGACAATTATAAACATTTAAAGAGTTACATTTAAAATAAGTAGTTTAATGTTCTGTCAAATCTACAGTTTATTTCCTTTAATGGTATAAGTATAGCACAATCAATATGAAAAACGTTTAGAGTTTTAAAAGGGTAAAATTATGATTTTGAAGTGTACACCTGGATAACATGTCAAACACAAATATTATTAAATGAAATGTTCAATATTTTGCATTGTAGACATGCCATTGACATTCATGTCAAAATATTATCTTTGGTGAACAAACTGAACATAAATTATTTTTTTATTCTATAGAATTACATAAATATGAAAATACACTTGACGAATTTGAAGCTGCTGATAAAATCTTGAATCCTATTCAATATACATTGTGATTTTTATCGATGCTAATACAAGAGGTAGATTATTTTCTTTATTTTTAATATACAAGAAAGAACAGATACATTATAATTTCTAAAAAGAAATCTGTTAATAGCTGGCTGAGCTGTATGAACAATCTCAAGAGAATAATGATTTCATAGTGAAAAATACAAGAAGTTTTAAGTTTAAAATGTAATATAATTAAAGTGGTTTTTATATTATATTATTTATACACACACATGAAAGAAAATTAGTTTTTTTACGTCTGCGTAAAAAACTGGTTTTCTACGCCATGTAAATTACTTGTATATTACGCGTAATTTACGTAAAATACGTAACGAGTAAATTACCTTGCCAACCCTGCCTCAGATCCTTTAAAACATCTATTGTCTTACTGGCCTTGTAAGCCGGTGCATTGTCCTACAACAAGAGAACACCTTTCCGTAGTTTTCCTTGCCTTTTTTCTTTCAACGCCTCCTTTAATCGGCACAGCAATTTGGAACAGTATTCAGCATTTATTGTTTGGCCTTTCGGGAGACAGTCAGTCAGTCAGTAAAACGTCTTCCGAATCCCAGAAAACCGTTGCCATGACTTTTCCTGCAGACCTTTGTGTCTTGAATTTCTTTGGCCTTGGAGAACCTTAGTGCCGACAGTGCAGGGACTGTTGTTTCATCTCTGGATCGTAGTGATGTAACCACGTTTCATCAACAGTGACAAGTCGCTGCAAAAAAGTATCACCAGATTGCTCGAAATGCTACGAAACCGATTTGAAAGTGTCCACCCGTTTTCGTTTCTCATCGGCGTTCAAACATTTGGGCACCCATTTTGCTGACATCTTCTGCATATCCAAGTGCTCAGAATTACAAACCCAACACATTCCTTGGATATCTCGAGTGTCACAGCTGTGATTTTAGCGGAGATTTCCCGATCTGACAAAATCAAGTCATGAACACGATCAACAATTTCGGGTGTTGTCACTATTAAATGCCTCCCAGATCTTGCTGCATCTTCGGTGTCAGAGCCTCCACACTGAAAGTTGGCACACCATTTCTTCACAGTGGAATATGAAAGGCACTTGTCACTTAATGTTTGCGTCATAGACTCATAGGTCTTCTTCGCAGTTTTCTTCTTTAGGAACAAAAATTTCATGACAGCCCGGAGTTCCACAGTCGAAAATTCAACATTTTGCGCTGACATGACTCAGTTCAGGATGTCAAACATCTGCAAAAAAAAGCTATTAGTCTGAAAATTGGCAGTTTACAATACAAAACAACACTTTTTCGAGCTCCAGTGACAAAATAATGCTACAATTACAGGAAGGGGTTAGACCGAGAACTTTTCAGCATCCCCTCGTATTAACGCTTAAAGCTGGTCTACAATTACTGAGCACACGACGAATGAACTGTTCTACAATCACTGAGCATACAAGTGAATGAAATTAATTAAATGAGAAATGTATACAGACTTCCTAGGTCAGCTAAGCTATTGTTGTTTCATCATGCACTTTCGTTTAACTTTCAGTTTTCATTTTGATCGCCGCTGGAGATATCGTACGCAATATTCTCATTGAAGCGGATTCTCTTGATATGGGAGACGGCAACTACGTTTTCCTTGGAGTCGAACTTATCAAAAGCCAGAATTCTTCCGGAGATTTCCACTGGTACCGGAAAGGAGACCCTAAAAATCAGGTATTTTTTATCTGTTAAGTTTTTTATCAGTCTTTCTCTTTTTTTTTTGTAGTTGTTCATTTGATATGGAGCAAGTTTAGATTTACTCATGAAACTTTTTTTATTGTAAATACATTGCTGGACGCTCCGGTGGCGGAGCGGTCTAAGCGCTGGCTTCTGAACGTTCGTCCGAAAGGGGTCCAGGTTCAAATCCCGGTGAGGCATGGATGTTGTGTTTGTCTTACGGCACTGGCTCTCTCCCTACCCTGGAACCAGTGGCCCTAAATTAGGGACGGGCGACTACTTATAGCCCATTGAGTTGATAACAGTGGTCGTGAAACCTGCAAATAAAAGAAAATACTTTGCTGTACATTGGAACTGTCCAACCCAGAAAGAGTCAGCGTATTGGTTTACAAATGGATAGGTATGTGTAGGCAGGTGGGATATGCAAATCACTCGCAACTAATCGCGTGAGATGTGTGACAGACAAAACGACAGACGCCGGCAGCAAAAATCATTTCGTGCCCCATGCTTCAGATCAGATCATAAGGAGCCAAGCAAAGGAGTGTTGAGGGTTGCTACAGCATATCCAAGGGTCGAATATATCTCATACACCTTGTCGCTAAACTTACCACCGGCTGGTCACGTTTGAGAAAGGAAGGATTGTAAGCTGTAGTGAGTTCGGTTGGCCGATTCATCGAATCGCAGTCCATGTGCATCGATATGCTGTGGTAGTTGGACGTTGTTGTCAACAGTGGTTGCGAAAAGTTACCGACAGTCGCTGTAGTGGAACCGCTGCATTTAGTCGAATGACAGCACGAATCGATTGGAGTATTCGTCTCCAGGCAATTGTGGGCCCACAAGCTACTGCAATACAACGGACTGTAGCGGAGACAATGGACATGTAGAGACGGTGAACCGAAGACTGCCATCCCGGTGGCACAGTGGTCTAAGCGCTGGCTTATGACCATTCGCCTGAGATCGGTCAGGGTTTCAATCCCGGTGAGGCATGGATGTTGTGTTTGTCTTACGGCACTGTCTCTCTCTCTTTTGCCTGGAAACAGTGGTCCTAAATTAGGAACGGACGACTTCTTATAGCCCATTGAGTTGATAACGGTGCTCGTCGAACCCCCAGTAAAAAAATAGAACCGAATACTCTGGAAGGCAGGCCTGCACTCCTGGAAGACATTGTACATCGACTGTAGGTTATCGCCGAGCTCGGCTGGAATGGTGTCGTAATTCAGCTGCGTGGCAATAGGAATGGTACCGCATCGTGTCCAGCGAGGATTCCTGGCTCTATGCCTTGGTGCCTACGAGATATCCACGGTAAGGATCGAGCTCTTCTCCGCGAGAAGCACTCTGCTTGCCAGCCAGGCTTGCGTGTGGTGCCATTATTTACGGTAGTCGATTACCTCTCCTACCCATAACGGGCACGGTTAAAGCCTGGCGGTACGTGGATGACGGATGACAGTGTGTGTGTGTGTGTGTGTGTGTGTGTGTGTGTGTGGTTGCCATTTGTGGGCGGCAGGCCGTAGGCCGATTCCCATAGAGATAAAGTTCGGTAAAATACTACTAACATCTTCCCATCATGTCTGCAAGAAGTCCATATGCCTCCATGGCCAGCAAGGAATTCGGACCTATTCCCATCGAGCATGTATGATATCTCATTGGACGACGCATGTAAGCCTCCAGAGGGAATGTATCACTCCACGGCGCGCCGTTGTGTCTGTTCTCATTGAACAGACACACGATGTTGGTGGTCACGCAAGCAACTGGTGCTGTCACGTGATTCAGTCTTGTAACTTGACAAAGTGATGCACTGTCCTCGAAATTAAATCATGCACAACACACTCATATTCTATGTCTCTAGTGTTTCCCGGCTCTTTTTTTCTGGTGAGGCAATTTCAATATCTAGTGTATATTATGTATCTCATAGAAAGAACTGCCATGAGGGGACACTGCTATATTTTGATTACTTCGAATGAAGGGCCATTGCATTTATCTAGTGTTTTCCATGCTACCACGTTAAAGTATAACTAGACGGCATAATCCCTGAAATTTTGCGGTAACTAATGATACGTTACATTGGGAAACCTGATGAATAATAATTTCAGAACGTATGAGTAATTAGAAATAACTGTAAAAACATTATCTGATCAAAGGTATCAGAAACGCCTATCCACAAACTCCCTGTAATAGGAAGGAATTAATACTGCGTTGGTCCACCCTTTTCCGCCATTAAAGTCTTCATTGTGTTGGGAGGATTTCCACTAGATTTTGATACCTGGCTACGAGAATTATCTTCCATTCTGCCACAAGAGCATTAGTCATGTCATTCAATGATGTCGGGCAGATGGACCTGGCTCGCAGTCGGTGTACCAATTCATCCCAAAGGCGCTTCGTGAGCCTGAGATTGGAGCTCTGTGCAGGACAGTCCAGTTCTTCAACATCCATCTCATTAAACCATTCCTGCGCATACCTTGCTTTGTGGAAGGAGGAACTATTCTGCGCTAAAGGCAACGGACTTCAACGAACTATTGCCGTAACGTTGAAAGCACAGATTTGTCCCGAAAGTCATTATAGGCACGTTAAAATTGCAGGCATTGATACTTGGGGGCCCATCCCAGACCATGAAAAACCGCCGCTGAGCATGATGACTTCCCTCCTAACTTCACAGTTGGCACATCACAGTCGATAGCGTTTATATGGCATCCTCCACACCCAGACTCGTCCGTCGGACTGCCAAACGACGAAGCGTGATTTATCACTCCAGGAAATGCTTTTACGCTGCTCGAGTGTCCAATCGCGACGAGCTTTACAAAAACACTAATCGACTCTTAGAGTTCTTCTTGCTGATTGTGACTTGTGTGCGACTGCCCATTCCTGTTAGCTCTCGACGAAATGTTATAGTGTTGGAATTGCTTCGAGAGGCAGTTTAGATCTAGATGGTAGGAGTTGCAACCGAACACAGGTGATTTTGTCGCACTACCCCTTAAGCCCACTAGCACATAGTGGTCCCGCTCTGTCATCTTATGTAGCCTGCCATGTCACGATTGATCTGTTGTTGCTCCTAGGCGTTTCCACTTCTCAATAATATCACTCGCTGTTTTTATTCGGGACAGATGCGGCAGGACAGAAATTTCCCGAACTGTTTAATTGCTAAGATGACATCTTATGACCGTGACAAGATGAAAGTCACTGAGCTCTGATGTAAAGTTCACTTTACCATTTTTGCTGGTCGATGGTGTTTGCTAGTCCACGTGCGTCCTTTTATATATGTATGGATTATGGCTGTGACTCAAATGGGCAAATCCAGTACTTAAAATGGGTGTCCTGATACGTTTGATCATATTACATGTAGGCATATCTCATGTGTATTGCACAAGAATGAGTGTTTAAAAACATTTTCATTAATTGAAATGGGACCCGATTGTGTTTCAAACCTTTGTCCAGCAATGCGTATTTGAAGAATCGTATTGTTTCAGGAATCGATTTTGTTTCATAAAACTGTGATGGCTCACTCATGTAAGTATTACACAGTCGAGCAACATTATTGTGACTACCTCCAACTTTTGACGTCAGCAGCGCGTAGCCAATGAAAGAAGGCACATGTCGTGAGCTGGCTTGGATGGTACATAAGGTGTGATGCAGGCAATCTGAAAACATATCACTTTTTCCTGTCATGGATAAAGGGAGCGATTTATTAGATTTGCAAAGAGGGATGATAATTAGCCTTCAGGCCAAGGGTGGCAGTATTTCTGAAACAGCTCAGTTTGTGAACTGTTCGCGTGCCGCCGTGATTAAAGTGCATCGTGATTGGAGAAATGGCATTATTGCGTAAAAGCGACGTGAATACTGTGGAGCACCACGTGCCATTGATGATGACAGAGTTGAACGTCGGCTACGAAGATGCGTGAGAGCCGATCGACACGCTACAGTGGAGCAACTCACTGACCGAATGTACCAGGGGGCTACCGGAAGTGTGTCTAAAACGACAGTTCAGCGAACCCTGCGGCGTATGTGGCTCCAATACAGACAGATGGTCACTGCACCTATGCTAACGAAGGTGCATCAGTAGGAAAGGCTTGCATGTGCACGGCAGTATCGGAATTGGACCTCCGTTGATTGGCAAAGGATTGCCTTCTCCTATGGGTCACGTTTTCTGCTTCATCGAACGCATGGACGTTGGCGTATAAGGCGAGAAACATCGGAGAACAAACACTCTTCAACCATTGCTGAAAGAACACAAGCTGGTGCGGGCAGCCTTTTGGTCTGGGGAATGTTTTCGTGTCATTGCTTGGGTCCACTCATACCTGTGGAAGACACCGTGGACCGAATTCGTTACGAATCCATCCTTGTAGACCACGTACACCCATACATGCTGATTGCCTTCCCTAGGGCGAATGGGATCCTCCAGCACAACAATGCGACGGGTCACACAGCTAGAAATGTCTCAGAGTGGTTGGACAAGCACGATGAATACTTCAACGTACTTCCCTGACCCCCTAATTCCTCAGACGCAAACCCACTTGAGCATCTGTGGCACCACCTCGATCGTGTTGTTCGCTCTATGGATCGCACCCTCCAGCAGCTGTCAGATGCACTGCAGTAAGCATGGCTCCACATACCTGTGAACACCTTCCAGCACCTTATTCACTTCCAAACCGTCTAGCTGCTGGCCGTGCTGAACACAGCGGTTACTCTGGTGGTCACAATAATGTGACTTGACCGTATAGAAACATGTATATCTAAATGCTTGGCCCCGAGTTTACATGACTGCACTGCTGTCTGTTGAAGATGCAACACCAAGAAAAACCTGAGTTATTGAAGGGATATTTATAGGGTACATTACTTATAATACAAGACCTAAGTTATCAGAAGTACATACCTGTAAATGATATGGAACACGCAATACTCAGTTCATTGTGCACCCTCTGCGAGCGACGATAACCGGTCGTACATGACGTGTCATCAAGTGGAAGAGGTTCCGGATGTCGCACTGCTGGAAGTCCTCCCGTGCTGTCCCGATTCGTATAGAGTTCGTCTTGGTAACTGGTGTATGAGCGCGTCCGGGCAGCCGCCATATTCCACACTTGTTTAATGGGCGACAAATCGGATGAACGCGTTGGCCAAAGAAGACGTGACACATGCTGGGCATCCAGTCGGTGTTAAACATCTCTCGCCCACATGTGATCGGGCATTATCCTGTTGAAAAATTGCTCCGGGTATTCTCTGTAAATGTAGCAGCACTTCAGCCTGCACAACGTCCACGATGTACTACTGGCTGGTCATGGTTTCTGCAATGCGGAGGAGGCTGGAACGTGAATAGAACCCAATGGCATCCAACACCAAAACTTTTGGTGTCGGGTCGGTATGACGTCACATAATGCATACCTCCAGCAGCCGTTCACCACGGTGCTGCCATACAAGGAGGATACGTCCATCATGGGTCATTAGATTGAAAATCGGATCTTCGGAAAACACTATCAGCTGGAATTCATCACGCCAATGTTTGAGTTCTTTGAACAATTGCAGCCTATGACGTCTGTTGTTTAAAGTCAAGGGAAGTCAAAGCAACGGATGGTGAGCGACGAGGCCTCTTTGAAGCAGATGGCGTCCGATAGAGCTTCCAGTCAAACTTGATGACACAGACCTTCACTTTTTTGGTAACCGTAGGGACGTAGCTGTTCGCTCCGCCAACACCATACAGTGGAGATGACTGTCTTCCCGTTCATTCTTCCGATGCTCGGTTCCAGTACCCTGATGTCGATGCGTCAGACCTTTTTCTTCCCACAGACGATATATTCGCATCACTATGGTTGCATTTCGTCCAACACGAGCGGCGATGCGAGAAAGGAAAGTCCGTCTTCCAGCCTTCCTTTGCCTGGCTCGAAGTTCGTCCGCTGTACGTACGGGTATCGTCAGCTGCTGCGGAACACACTCAGTTACTGACACTACCTTTCCGCCACAATTCCCACGAACTGACTACAGCAACTTGCCCTGTGCGTCCTGCTTTTATACCTCTGGCGGGGCAGCTGTGAGGGCGTGGTTGGCACACGTCATTTGCACATCCTCACGCGAGCTACCCAACCTGCAAGTTTCAGTCCCATCGCACACGTTTTTTCCTGGTGTTGCACTTTCAACAAACAGCAGGCATTATACACCCTGATACATAGTATGCAGTTTCCAGATGCTATAAAACAGTAATAGTTGAAGACACTGACCATAACTGCGAACCGTTAGGTAGATGTGCTGATAAAGTTTGTGCCCCGCTACTGAGGGAAGTGACGTAAGCGACAGCGCGCGTGTCACGTGACTAGTCAGTAAAAATGGCAGCGTCTGCAGTGGAGAAGGCGTTTTGTGTTCTTGTATTGAGCAAAACGCAATCTGTAACTGTTGTGCAACGGCATTTTCGATCACGATTAGGAAAAGAACCTCCAACCAGAAAATTTATCTACGATTGGCTTAAAACATTTGAAACTACAAGCTGTTTGTGCAAACTTAAAAGTCCTGGACGACCACGTGTATCGGAAGAAGTCATCAATAGTGTTTGCACCGCCATTCAACGAAGCCCGGGAAAATCAACGGGGTGGGTGAGTCGTGAAGTGTAAATTTCACAGCCCACTGTCTGGAGAATTTTGAGAAAGAAGATGAAAATGGTTCCATACAAAGTGCAGATGTTGCAAAAATCTCACTGACCTTGACAAGACAAAGCGCTTTGAATTCTGTGCCGAAATGCAGCACCGTTTTGAAAATGATGATTTTGCCGATCACTTAGTGTTCACCGATAACTACATTTCACGTGAGTGGTCAGGCAAACAAGCACAATGTTCGCTTTTGGGGAACGGAGAATCCCAGATTTACAGTGCAACACGTACGAGATTCCCCTAAGGTAAATGTGTTCTGTGCTGTGTCCAAAAAGAAAGTGTACGGCCTCCTTCTTTTTTCACGAGAAAACTGTCACGGGAGGCTCTTTTCTGGATATGTTAAGTCTTTGGTTGATGCCACAGTTGCAGGACGATAGCGACAATTTTATTCTCCAATTGGATGGTGCACCACCGCACTGGTTATGCGACGTGCGAGATTATCTCGATGAACATCTTCCTCACCGACGGATTGGACGAGCCGCGGACTGCAACATGCCACTGACCCAATGGCCACCCAGAGGTCCTGACTTAACACCTTGTGACATTTTTCTGTGCGAGTACGTAAAGATCAAGGTATTCGCCCCTCCTCTTCCTGTTGATCTACCCGAGCTGAAACAGCGTATCACAGCCACTATCACTGCACTTGATTCAGATATTTTACCTCGCGTTTGGGCGGAAATGGATTACCGGCTCGATGTGTGTCGTGTGACTAAGGGTGCACACCTAGAACATCTGTGACTGTCTCTAAAAAAACTGGAAATATTCCCCTACAATTCTGTTACAGGTAACACAAAATATCTTACATTGTTCTTGTTTTATAGTGCGTTGAAACTGTATACTTCTTTATGAATCACCCTGTGTAATAAAAGCAACGGAGTTCATGAAAGTGTCCAAAGATCTTTTTTTTTTTTATTGAAGGTTTAACGACCACCGTGAGCAACTCAGTGGGATATAAGCATTCGCCCGTCCCTAATTTAGGGTCACTGGTTCCAGGGAAGGGAGAGAGCCAGTGCCGTAAGGCAAACACATACTTCCCGACATTCAGACAGCAATATCCATGCCTCACCGGGATTCGAACCCAGACCCCTTTCGGAAAAATGTTAGAAGCCATCGCTTACAGCATTGCGCCACCGGGGCGGTAGAAGATAATTTAGTAAAGCGAATACGCAGTCTTTTCACTTTAGTATTTCAAATCAATTGTAAAAAACACTGCGTTTTTATATTTAATAACGAAAATGCTGAAAAGTAGTGAAACATTATATTTGGGCGTTCATAGGACAATGAAAATATTTGTTTCGTAAACTAATAAACTTCTAGGTTCTTTGGTCTTCGCAGTACTTTATTGGCGTACTAAATTACCGTATTATTCATAAATCACAGCCTTTTCATTTAGCGTCACACTGAAGTGGTTTACAGAATTGAGAAATGGCTGACATTTATGAGTTATGAACTCAGCTGTCTGAATGTCGGGAAGTATGAAAACATTACAGTGAATCTTGAATCTTATTGAAGGAGTATCTCAATGGACTGCCATTGTTTTATCTTTCTCTGGGAATGCTAATCAAATTAAAATGATTTATATGCATAATGAATTGAGGTTGTAATTTAATAATGGCTTCAGGTCATAAATTCAGCATGTCACTCGGGAGATGTCTTGTTCCGGCCAAAAGACTGAGACTTTCTTGAAACTTTATACAACTAAATGTTAGAATAAGCACATGTACAAAACGTTAATGTGAAAAATGGTGTTTTAAAGAGCCATAGCGGTTGCCAAGATTTTTAGAGATTAGAAAGTTAATTCACATTTATTTTTCAAATGAGGGTCGGATATTGTTCATGGTCGCCATTCCACAAGCAATCATGTGACGCATATAGTGAGTGATTTACGCTTTTATTCACTTTATAGCGTAAACGCCAGTGGCTCTAATCGAACCCCCACACCGTTCTGCTCCGGAGCCGAATGCTTTCTCAATTGAGCCACACCGACAAAGTTTGTTCCTGCAACTTTGCCGTCTTGAAATGTGCGTCACCTATGAGGTAGGTACGCCACATATATCTGCCTCCCCCTTGAGAAAGGGCTGGTAGGGAATCGTAGGTTCAGCCGACAAACCTCCCTTGAAGGAGAACTCACTGTAGAAGAAGGAATCCTTACTAATTCCAGACGATGTGTGGAACAAACATCGCACAGTTTTTCAAAGAACCCAACAGCCAGGAGATCCATTTCACGTTCGGATGCCAATATAGGCAATGTAAAAGCCATGTACTGATGGCGGATATCAAGCCCGAATGCCGCCCCGGTGGCGCAGTGGTCTAAGGCGTTGGCCTATGATCATTCGTCCGAAAGGGGTCCGGGTTCGAATCCCGGTGAGGCATGGATGTTGTGTTTGTCTTACGGCACTGGCTCTCTCCGTTTCCTGGAACCAGTGACCCTAAATTAGGGACGGGCGACTACTTATAGCCCATTGAGTTGCTCACGGTGGTCGTTAAACCTCCGATCAAAAAAAAACAACAACAAAAAAACAAGCCCGAATCCTTCTGTTCTGGAGCCGAATGCTTCCCCAATTAAGCTACACCGACGAACTTTGATGTCTTGACATGTGCGTCGCCTCTGAGGTAAATACATCACAACTTTTGGAATTTTTTTCTGCAAATGCCTTTTGTTCACTATCATGATTGCAAATCGAACATCCCTCAGCCATAAAATCGCTCGGGAAGTAATTCAACACTTTTAACTTACCCTAACTTTTGTAATGGCAAAGCAATGATAAAAATATTTGAGAGTAATTAATATTAGTTTCCCTCATTATCAATAATATGTTCCCAATGTCTAGAGGATTCAGGAAAACCATTAAAAGCACCAGTTTTAGTAGAAATCATACGCAATTTCGAGATCCAAATCCTGTCTGTTGTTGTAGATAGCACCAGACATCTTGCTTTTCAGATAGACAAAACATTTGAAATTACAGGGGTTTATATACGGTGCATACGGTGGGCGGAGTAGCTCCCCTAACAGTCCTATTCAATGAACAATCGAACGATCCCGATCATGTGTGGCTGTGCTTTGTCATGCACGAGAACAGATCGCTATACAAGATGTATAGGACCATTCGCATGCCAGAATATGCTCCTCCAGAAACAACTTACACCGCTCCAATGTCATGGCGATTTTCTTATCATATGTCTTACAAAAAGCTATGCCGCAAACATCCATGCGAACGACCAGTAAGATTTTATGCTAATGCAGCTTTGCACTAGGAAAAGCCCCAGCAGAAGTACTGGGTTCAACCAAGGCCATCTAGAAAATACAAGGTCATGGCATTAGAGAGATGAGTTCCCTCTTTTTGTGATATCACGCTGAAACCTAGGTTTCCGATTGGTTACCAACATTGTTGTGTGTGGCATCAAACACGACACCGACGTATCAGGCCGTGTAACACGAGTGTGACGTCACAAACGGAGAGAACGCACCTGTCTAATGCTATAGTCTGTACTTTCTAGACGGCCTTGGTTTAACCCAAGACCGCGACTGACATTTTCGCCTGGGTTTGTACCCCCCCCCCCCCCCGCTCCCCAAACTTTCATCTATTGTAATCTTGCGAGCACTAATTGCGAAGAAACCACTCAGGGATACTTCGTGCAATTATGTAGCGCAATTCCTTCTCCGTCGTGGATAGTGTGTGTGGTACCGCGTTGCTAATTTACACATTAATATTGGGTTTATGCAAAAGTTTCCTCCGCCCCCTGCTAGCTGGCGCTGTAGGGATCTAACCGGCCGGCGACCCATGCTGTTAGTTCGCACATGAAGCCAAGCATGGCGGTCGATAAAGTTTATTTGCTGCACTGTTTGTTAGTCATGTTTAGTTTATGGAAAAGTGCGAGTGAATAATACGATTCAATATGTCAGGCGTATGGCGTAATGGTTATGGGTGAGCGTTTCATCGAGAATGGTTTGCCAGGTTTAAGAAAGGTCATCTAAGCTTGGAAGACAAGCCACGCGCCGGTGGACCGCAGGAACTCGCAGACGAGGTGATGGAATCGCTGTTACAAGAGGATGCCACACAATCGACCACGCAACTGGCGAAACGCTTGAAAGTGGCTCAATCGACGGTGGTACGGCGTCTACAGGCCTTGGGGAAGATCCAGAAGATTGGTAGATGGGTTCCGGATACTTTAACGGAGCCTAATATTGGTCAACGACTGGACATCTGCTTATCGTTACTGGAGAGGTTTCAGGAGAAAATATTCTTGTGGAAGGTTGTCCCCTGGAATGAAAAATGGGTTTATTGCGGCAACCCCTTACGCAAGCGATCCGGGATCGACCCAGGACAGCCATCAACATCCACTGCAAAACAGGATATCCACGGGAACATGGTGCTGTTGTGTGTATGGTGGGATATGAATGGAGTTCTGTACTTCGAACTGTTGAAAGCGGGTGAAACAATCACTGCATAACCATATAGTGATCAGTTGATGAAACTGAAAACTGCAATAGAGCAGATACGCCCATAGACAGGTAAAGGACGCTGCCCAGTCATCCTGTTACACGATAACGCCAGACCACATGTCGGTGCCACCACGAAATCAACCCTTGAACAGTTACACTGTTGAGGGTTTTCAGCACCCGGCTTACTCCCCGGACATTGCACCCTCAGACTTTCATCTGTTTTACTCTACGTAACGCCCTAGCCCAGCAGCGGTTCATCACAGATCCAGAGGTAGAAAATTTCGTCACTGCGTTCTTTAGCTCAAAACCCGAGTCCTTCTATCACAGGGGCATTCACTTGTTGCCTGAAAAATGGCACAAAAGGTCATTGATGCAAACGGCTAATATTTCTTTGAATAAATGTGTACTGGTTTCCTTATTGTTCCTGTCTCCTTTCTTCTTAAAAGGGGGAAAACTTTTGCATACATCAGTCACGAGCGGATCGTTAAGCACAAACTCAGTCCGAGATACGTACAACGCAACCGCCAGACATAATCTGTGTTGCCACTTCAGGTTTCCGAAATGTTCACCAACGTTCGCGCACTTTTTGAACGACCAAATTATATGAGACAAACTACTTTGTAAAAATATTTAATTCCGTTCATCTAGTGACGCATGAATTCTAAAAAAATATTTAAATAAATATTTTTACTTCTGTAAAAATATTTAATTTTCCTTCATCTAGCGACTCATGACTTGGTTCGTCTTTGTTTTCAGGTGGCTCGGAAGATGTACGAATCTCTGATGGTGATAGCTGTAAGAGTGCCAACAGGTGGTGATTATAAGCATTTTGTTCAACAAATGACAAACTCAAGTTCAATGTATGGTGCCAAGATAAATGCAAGTTCGGTAAGTGTTTTTTAATTAATACTGATTCAGTTTATAAATTTCTTGAGCACTGAGTATGCTGTGCTTAAACACACTCTTAGAAAAAAATTCATGGACGCACCCCAATAAGACCATCCGCGAACAGTTATAGTTAGTACGCAAATACCATTTGGCCAGCCATACAAATTACTAGTTTGACCGCCAACGAACGTCCAGTTCGTTCCCAAAGCTCATTTGAATCCCGTACCCAATATCCCAGGCAAGGGGTGTCAGACGCTCGCTGTGAACATTCTGTCTACACTATTTGGTGCATTCACTTCAGTTGTCGGTAATTATGCCTAGATGATTACCCAGAAGCCCTTACGTAGAACTGAGCTCCCTTGAGAAATGACGCTTTTTTGAGGCTGCGGAAAGCAGATTGATCATCTCGATGAATGGCCAACGATGTGACCTGTACTGATGCAATAGTCGGTACGTGAGGACAGGCATACACGCCGAGAAGGTTCTGGTCAGTCCAGGCAGAAAGCTGTGCAGAAAGATCGTGTCATAGACCAACAAGCCTGAAGCTCTGCGACGGCTTCCCTGTCGACCCTTCAGTTAGATACAGCGTGGTCTATCATGACATACCATTAGAAGGCGACTTGCAGAGCGAGGACTCCATACTCGGCTTTCCTTCCGATGATTTTCACATACCATCCTATATCGGCGACTGTTTCTTGAGTGGCGTCGTATCATTTTTAGTCAAGAATCCCGCTTCTGCCTTGGAACGGATGACCACAGCACTATCGTATGAAAGATGACTGGGAAGCGCTCACATCTCTACACTATTGTGTGGATCACCCACTAGTGGAGGTTTGCTGCGGGGAGCTATTTCATACACTGGCGTGCAAAAATTAAGGACGAGATGGTTTTTCAAATGTAACGTCGTGCAGAAGTGCTCCACATCGACTCAAATCATACCATAAGATCCCAAAGATGTAAGAATATGGGACAAGTGAGCAAAACCGTCCAAACAAGGAATCCAAAGGATTCAAAGGCACTTCATTGAAAAGGTAGCTTCGAGCACAACTGGACAGAAGACAGAAACGTCCATGTGACAGGCGGCTGTCAAGAAATATCCAGTTTTTAGTAGGGGATATGATCACCCCTGACTGCGTTGCAGGATTTACAACGTCTGTCCATGCTGGGTACGAGGTTGTCAAGGAGCTGTTAAGGCATCGTGGCCCATTCCTCTTGTAGCGCCAATCGCAGCTGGCGGCTGGTGACGTGCTGCCAAGCGTCTCCCGAGAAGGTCCCACACGTGTTCGATTGGATTTAGGTCCGAGGACCTTGCGGGCCAATCCATGCGTTGAATATCTTCACTCTCCAACAGCTCTGCGACAGCTACTGCACGATGAGGTGTAGCGTTTTCGTCCATGAAGAGGACCTCAGGACCCACAGCACCTCTAAACAGACGCACGTGAGGCAGGAGAACCTCGGTACAATAGCGGACACCAGTGAGTGAACGTCCTTGGAATATGTGGAGATTAGTACGGCTACTAAGCATGATACCGCCCCAAACGAGAACTCCGCCCCCTCCAAACCGGTCCCTTTCGATGATGTTGGAGGTGTAATTGCGTGTTCCCTGCTCTCTCCAGATGTGTATACGTCCAGAATCGCTCGTCAGACTAAATCGGCTCTCATCCGTAAAGAGAACTCGACCCCATTGCTGATGTGTCCAGTTCTTGTGTTCCTGGCACCACAGAAACCGCCGTCTCCGATGAGCAGGCGTTAATGGCACACACCATACTGGTCGTCGTGCAAATAGACCACCTTTGTGCAGCCTGCTGGGCACGGCAAGACGCGATAACGGACGTCCAGTTGTCTGTTGCACGTGCCTTGCGATTTCTCTTGCTGTCTGCCGTCTGTCTCTTCTTGACTGTAGGACAATGTACCGGTTGTCCGCTGCCGTTGTTGCACGTGGACGACCACTGCTAAACTCTCGGACAGCTTTTCCTGTCGTTTGAAATGCTCTCCAAGCTCGTGAAACGATGCTGTGAGCGATCCCGAACTCTTCGGCCACACTAGTGCCACACTTCGACCTTCTTCCAACTTTCCAATGACGCGACCTCGGGTAAAGTCACCAGATGTCGTCAACTGGACTGCCTGTTGGCCATATCACACGGTGGCAACAACTCGACGTCGTCCAAATCGATGTACACTGTGCAATAGCTTTCACCGAATTGCTGAGCGCTCACCGTTCGTGTGCTTTATACTCTTCCGACACCCCTCTCCACGTCATACTGCATAATGCGCATGCCCTACCGTACCGGACCCTAGTCTATCTCCTGAATGGTCTTTCGGTTCGTTCTGCCTGCTCGTTTCGCTGTTATGCTGATTTCCCCTCTTCGTCCTTAATTTTTGCACACCAGTGTCTGACAGCCGAAAGCCCCAAGTCGTGGTGACTGCAACGTTATGAACATAGCAACACGTTCAAGCGATCCTGTGGCTCATCGTCTTGCGTTCCATGTCACGTCTGTCAGTGGTCATTTACCAGTAGGATAACGTCCTGCCACTCACAATTTGCGTCTCCAAGGAGTGTGTCCATTGTACTGCAACCGGCTCTTGGACCAGACCCTCTCGGTTCTTTCTCCTATCAGGACGTCATCGTGGAATATGAGAAGTCTTGTGGAGCAGTTACAGGTCATTTCGAAGAATCTAACATCAGAGGTTTTTTTTTTTTTTTTTTTTTTTTTTTTTAACTCTATGCATTGCAGCCAGAAATGGCTTTACGATATACTAATTTGTAACAGTTATGCTAGGACTGTTTTAAAACAAAGAGTTCTACTGCTGTGTCGCTGCAATCACTTCATCTCGTCCTGTACAATGCACACCCGAAATTTCGCTACGATGGGACGTCTGCTTTGTAATGCATGGAGTTTTTTTTTTGTGAGATTGCAAATTTAGAAGACAGTAATTTAGTTACAGTAATTTCACACCAATACGTAATGTTTTAAAATATTTTAAATTGTCTTCTCTGTTCTTTTTCTGTTCGATATCAATTAAGTGCGTTCCATTCGATCTGAACATGTGCATAGTTGTGCAAACTACAGAATCCTTTTACATTTTATCCCCGTGTAATTCTGATGAATTTACTGAATGCGCTACTTCTGCGGTGCAGTGTTTAGAGTCTTGTCGCTGGTCATTAGGCTTGAAAATCCTAGTTTGTCCCTTAAACTAGGATATTCAAGCCTAATACCCTAATTACATAGCACTTGACTATGAGCATTTCTGTTTGCTCGTGGTGTGAACGTCTCCTCCAACTGTCTTCTAGTGTCTGTATTTCATCCGTATCTAAATCTGATTCAAACAAACTAAGAATTTTCCTTCGAGCTGAAACACGGCTTTTAAAGTAAACAACTGTTGACAGCTTATAATTCAGAAGTTCGCTCACACGTAGAGTTTTCACATTTGGGGTAATGCTCCTAAATCGATGCTAACGATGTTTAATGCCCTGCAGGAAAGAGGAGTTCGTCTGATTAACTAACAACCTGGCGCTATCGACGGCAGTAATTCACTTTTGAAAAAGTGCCTCTTCGTCTCATTTATATATGGGGTGAAATTTCGTTAATTATAAGAAATCGGACCTCGAATTATACAGATCTTTTTATTGTGGACTTGTAGGTGCGTAGCTAAATTCTTAATGTCTGTTATGATTACAAGCGTCATTACTTAATTGATAATTATCTTTTGCTTATTTATTTTAGCACATACTACACTCATGTCCAAAAAAAGCGACAAAAGACTAAATTTCGGACTCGCAAATCGTTGGTTAGCGGTAAAAAAGCCCTCACGTCATCGAAACACGCAAGAGCAAGCTATGTGAGAGAGTTTGGGTCATATGCAAATTGTCAGGAATCACGTGACATCTGTGTACTGCCGATCGTCGATGAAAGCTAAGGCGTGAGTGGGAAGAAATCGTTTGGTTTGTAGGTGCTGAAATGTGGATCCGCATGGAGACTTGTAGTCCATCTAAAAGAACTCAGCTGGATGATTTGAACCGTGGCCGAATTGTTGGTAAACTGAAAGTAGGTCAGACAACAACAGACTTAGCGAAAGAGTTCGGAATTGTCCAGAGCGTAGTATCACGGATCTGGAAACAATTTTCTGAACATGGAATATCTACCAGATGGTTCAGTAATGGTAGACTACGTAAAACTACTCCATTACACAATCATTATCTTATTGTAACGGCTAAAACTCTTGCCGAATAACTAGCTGGTAAGTTTGCAAAACAGCTGGAATCAAGCATAGGTACCAAAATATCGCGTCAAACCGTGTAAGACGTTTCAATAATTTCGGATTGTATTCCCGAAAATCTGTACCGTGTGTTCCATTGACCCCAGCATGAAAAACAACTCGCTATCGATGATGTCGTGAACATTCCACATGGGCTAAGAACCAATGAGACAATGCTCTATTCACAGACGGAAACCGATTTTGTTCATCGCTGGATGTAGGCGGCAATACATTTGGCGAGAACTCCAGATAGTCTGGGATCATGTTCATTGGGCGTACAAAGCTCCAAGTGTTGGAGAAAGTGTCAATGAATGCCCAAGGTTATTTCAGGAGGTCATATTACAACATGTTCGGCTGTTTCGTGGTGCCGTGGAAAGTTTTTTCGTTTTAATGTAAGATAATGCCTGTTCTCATCGATCATCATGTGTTGATGAACTGTTGGAGAGCAAAGATATTGACCAAATGGAGTGACCTGCGTACTACCCCTAAGGTATGGTAGAGAGAGTACGCAGGCCACTCGTACCACACACCTAAGGTATGGTGGATTTCCATAACGCTACAATCTGCGCATGACACCTAAGACGTTGCACTCCAAATATACCCTGCAAGGAAATTTCTTCTGATTTCTATTAACTGAAAGCGTACAGCGAAACAGTGCAAAACAAGCAGGTACATCTTATTGTCAGCCTGGCACATCCTCTAAACTTGAGACTTTCTGAAAGGGGTTTTTGTGACTCTGAATTATCGAGGGACGTTTTACTTGAAAAGGCATTTTAGATATGCTCTAGACTAGGCATATTTCTACTTATTTTTGCTTTCATTTGTTTTAGAACTAATAACTGGTAAGAGATGGACGTGTCTTTCTAAGTAACACAATCACAAGTTGTTGAAACGTAGTTCCTGGAATAAAAGACATCAAAAGTAGAATTCAGAGAGCCCGTCATATCCGAGATTATCATGAACTAACAAACTTCAAAAGATGATGCATTGCAGGCCTGTATGAAACCGGCTGGTCGACTCGGCGTATTGTGTCACATGTTGGTTTCCACAATGCCATCATTACTATACACGGAATGAGAGACGGTATGCACAGCCGGTTGGTTTGGAAGCGGTTGAATTAGAGTGACTATAGGAGGAGAAGATCTTTTGATCTCGCGACAGGCGAACCGACAGCTTAGCTCCCAGCTACGAGAAGAGTGTGACTGATGACTGGTGATCAACTGATTCACAATATCAGTTGAGCATCAGTCATCCAGGTACACGGCGAATCATCATAAACCGTCAACGAGAAGTAGGATACGTTTGCACGCACGGCGTCCATTACCTCGCCGCTTGCTATCTCATCACCACTCGTAGAGTTGCTGCTTCCGAGAGCCCTGGGATAAAGAATGGTGTTGTGTAGTATACACACACACGACACCATTCCTTAACCCGGTGAATCCAGCTTCTGCTTTAAACCAGATAGTCGTCAAATACAGGTGTAGCACCTATGTGGTCAAAGCAACAATTTAGCAAGTACCATCAAACGACATACCGCTGAAATAATGCGCATCAGGCTTTAAGAAGGTATCTCCTATAACTTGCACTCCAGTTTCATATTTATTACATAATATCTGACGGACTGTCAATATATAGAAGATATTATCGAACCCGTGTGACGTTTCAAATGGATGCCGGCCTAGTTTAACTGGAAGAACAGCCACTTCGTAGCAGGAAGATGTGGGTTCGAATAGCACTGTTGGCAAAAGACAATATACCCGTTGCGATACCATTCGTGGCAAGGTTAAATATTGCTCACATTGTTTGACAAGATAATGCCCACAAATGCATCGATGCAATGTCTACAAGATGTAAACATGCGACCTTGGCCAGCCCATTATCCATATTTTTCGTCGGTAGCACATCGCTGGAACATGCGGGCAAGACAGCTCCAGACTATGTATCAACCACCTCGGGCAACGTCCTGACGAAGCGTGGTGGTCAATGACTCAGAACTCTGTGAGATATACTGTATTTACAACTCTACTCCGCGGAAAGTGGCCGAATAAATTACTAATCAGTGAAAATCTACTTTATACTGGTAGCCCTCTGTAAGCCTTCTTTTCCAGCATCCTTTTAATTTCTTTTTATCTGAAAATGTTGTTATTTCTTACGAAAATGCAATCATTTCCTCGTGTATTCAGTAGGTTTTGCAACACCATTCAAAAATGGGCATAAAAGCACAAACTAAAAAACCCTTTGCTTTGGAGTGTGATTCAAAACTTCATTTGACTGAGATTGCCAAGTATTAGTTAAGAAAATTTAACCAGACGTAGTGTAACGTATCAAGAGATGTGACGTACCTGCCAGAAGGACGCACACGACATAAAGGCAGATAGCAATTAGAATCAATGTCCGCGTAGCTTAATTGGTAGAGCAACTTATTCCGGAATGAGTGGACCCGGGTTCTGAACCGCGGCGCGGATAAAAATGACGGAGAAATTCACTTCGTTGTAATGGCGCCCGAACTATCCGGATGACCCGACCGTTCAAAATCTCGCATTGGTGTGATGTTATTTCCACACAGTGAGATAGGAAAAATAAGAGCAGCACTTCGAAAATAAAAAATAAGGGGGAGATGATGTAACGTACCAGGAGATGTGACGTACCTGCCAGAAGGACGCACACGACATAAAGGCAGATAGCAATTAGAATCAATGTCCGCGTAGCTTAATTGGTAGAGCAACTTATTCCGGAATGAGTGGACCCGGGTTCGAACCCTGGCGCGGATAAAAATGACGGAGAAATTCACTTCGTTATAGTAGTGTTATGAATGATATTTAACAAAACCCTTTCCATGTTTTGCTTTAAGTGCGTAATAATTTTTTTATAAATCTATGCTGTTTTGGTGATAAATTTAAATTTGTTCATTTTCTTTACAAAATCTCCAGGTGAACCCCATTATTGCAGCTTTTTACGATAGCGTACTTTTGTATGCTTGGTCATTGAACAAGACATTGGCAGATGGTGGAGATCCTAAAGATGGATATGCACTTGTGCGTCAGCTTTGGGACACTACTTTCAACGCAAGCGGTAAGACTACTGCTTTGATAGTCTTTCTCTCACATTCATATGCTGAATAATAGCGTTTACGATTTCAGAGACTAAAATTTAAAGTTTCATAACTCTGTCTTACAAAGTCACGGAGGTTTTTTTTTTTTTTTTTTTGAGTGGAAATTTAACGACCACCGTGAGAAACTCAATGGGCTATAAGCAGTCACCCGTGGAGAAAGCCAGTGCCGTAAGACAAACACAACATCCACGCCTCACCGGGATTCAAACATGTACCCAACTCGGACGAATGATCAGAAGCCATTGTTTAGACCACTGCGCCACTGGAGTGACTGAATCAAACATTAAGCCTTAAGAAAGGAAAAAAGGTCCAGAATGAGAGTTAGAAAAGGCTCAGAATCAAAGAGTTAAAAAATTATATAAATCAAGCTGTTCTTCCATGTATCCTAACCACAGAAATTTGATCGTCCTAGAGCGGGAATCGAACCCGGATCTCCCGATTTGCGCTCGAGTATACTAACCATTACACCACCCAGGACAATGAAATCCAAACAACTGAAACAGTGATCTGAAACGTCAGACTTTATGATTTCACCGCACTAGTCATAACAAACACGTCTCATCGTAGTGCCCACGTGACTGCTTCATAGCTCAGTGAGTTAAGAAACTCTTAGTAAGTGGGAATAGAAAACGGAACAAAATATATTTATGAGCTGAAATAAAAGGCACAGTATTTAGAAATTTAACCCTTTAACTGGCTGGAACGGGTTAACTCCGCGTTAGCAAAATGAGTTGGAACGAATATTCTCACTGTCTAAGGAACGAGACGAAAGCGGCTGGAATGAGTGCACCTGAGCATCCGAAAGTGTTTCTTTTCTTCTGACTTTGTTACTGAGAGTGTTTTAGGTGGCTGATTGACACTAATCCTTTCTGAGTGATTACCTGCTCAAAGAGCTATAACAACATTGACGAACCGAAGAAATGAGACAGAAGATGTTTGAATCACTTGTTCCTATCAAGTGGAATGATACCTATGCCAAGGAGACTAGCTTTACCCTACCAAGCCTTGAGTCATGGAGCAGAGAATAATGTACTAGAAGGAACGCTTATCACCACTAATAGGTTAAGGTTCGTACTGCTGTGATGAGAAGGATAAAGCAATTATTTTGACGTAGCTTTTGTAAAACCCGCCCGTTATGTGATTATTTCTGTTTAGAAAGAACCCAAAACTTTGGGCACCATTTGTATCATTTGGTACATCAGCCGCTTAACCCTTTAACGACCATAACGCCCAAAACGCCCGTACGAACAAACTGCCATAGCTGCCCAAAACTCCTGCCAAGAGTGAGTCATATTTCCTACTCTAACTTGTTCTTCAAATTTTCTCGACTTATGATGAATCAGCAGGAGTCACGCACAGTTCACAGGTATTTGTAGATGGAGAATCTTCGGTGCGAATGGACCTCTCCACCACGTCCCATAATTGCTGTACTGGGTTCATGTCGGTCGAATATGGCCACACATCCGTTGGAACTGCCCATAATGCTCCTCGAACTAATTTTGGACAATTGGGCTCGATGACATGGCGCATTGTCCGCCTGGAAAATCCCGTCGTTGTTGGGGTACATGAAGTCCACGAACGGCTGCAAAAGGTCACCCAGCAGAGCAACAAAGTGATTACCGGTTAATGACGTGTTTACGAGGACCAGAGGACCCAAACCTTACCACGTAAAGACACCCCACACATGTATAGAACCGCCACCAGCTTGCACAGTGCCTTGTTGATTGCTTGTGTCCATGACCTCATGGGGTATTCCCCATACCCGAACCCTACCATCAGCTCGCAACAACTGATAGCATGAATCATTGGACCTCGCCACCTGTTGCCAGTCTTCTAGGGTCCAATCACCATATCCACGAGCCCAGATGAGGCGTTGCGTTGCGTCCGATGTCGTGGTGTTAACAAAGGAACTCTGGTGGGTCATCTGCTCCCATACCCCATGGACGCTAAATTACGCAGCACTGACCTGATAGATATGTCTCTGGTACCTCCTGCATTGAATGTGGATATACTTCAAGCCAGTGTCGCTTGTCTGTTAACATGGGCAATCCTAATCAGACGCCGCTGGTCACCGTAATTCAGCACCCGTGGTCGGCCACTGCGATTTCCATTGTGGGTGGTAATGTGTTCCGTGAGGTATTCTCGGCACACAAGTGGCACTGTGGATCGAGGAATGTTAAATGTTCGCACAATTTTGGAAACTGAATGTCCCATCCGTCTGGCTCCCACTGCCATGCCCCTTTCAAATTCCGATAACTCACGTCGGCTTCCCATAATCATAGTGGCGGTTGTTCAACTTGACTCACGAGATTACACCTCGCAACTGATAAAAATCGTGGCATGCGTCGAAGCCTTTATAGGACGGCAGCGCCAGTTCAAAATTTGCATAATGCTGTGCCATGACTTTGGCACTTCAGTGTAAAGTGTGTAATAAATGAACTCGCTGCGCCTCCGTTTTACAGGTAAACTTAACCTTACTGAAGCTTAACTGTTATTGCTATTATTAGGGCATCTGCGTAGAGAATTCAGTTGATCAGAATGGATGTTTTAACAAAATTAACATAATAATAAGAAAATAATTAAGAGGCGGTTTAATCTTCTAATTTACAAATCATATCGTTCTGTACGTTCACCTGGTTTATGCAAGTACCGCGGTTTCAGATTCGGTTTTTCTTAGATTGCCTTAGCAATTTTCCTGAAAATTTTCTGAAGCTTTGTATGATGTAAAGTAGTGTCACCGTAAACCTTGGAACACTGGCTAATTCTCAGACGCCGACGAGCTCACATACCAGTAAGAAAACCCTGACGTCTAATCAACTGCAGCAGGATACCCGACTCTAAATTCCGCATTATTACCATAGCTAAAATATCTCATCTTTGATGCTCCCTTAACTCAATCTGTCACTTATAGCCACGAGAAACAGCAGAGTTAACGTGAAATTCGAGGCGTTACGTCATACTCCATAATTCTTCTGAGAAATATCTTTAAATATACGTATATATCAGCCGAATACCTTCGAATCACACGCTGCATTAGTATGCACATACGTATTTCAGACTATTTGATTAAGAGTTACTGTTAATGCGTCCTTTCAATCGTAAAAATTTCAAGTATGCTCTCCTTCATCTGTTTTTCAAAATCGTTTCTCAACATGGAAAGATAAAAGCTTGTGGGGAATTCACCAAATCTCATGTGAATGTGACGCTTCGTATATACTTAGGACCGACCCGTAGAGCCTTGCGTTTTCGATTGAAGAAACACAAGACCTACATTCGGAAGTGTGGCCTAAAGAAGTCGACGATGGCTAAACGCTGTTACGAAAATGACCATAAATGTCTCTTTAAAAAAGCGAAACTAATCAACAAGACACATGCAACCACCAAACTTGATACTATGAAAGCTTTCCACATATATCAGAATCTTTCGCAACTCTTTAACGACATTACATCAACACCATTTCTATCAAGCGCTTGGAAGAAACTAACTAAAACCCGTGACCGTAAACACCGTTGATGATGTCACATACGATTTGAATATTTACGTGCCATTCGTCTTAATGTAGCTAGGCCAAAGCCCAGCGAAACCTTGATCTACTTGAAGAATAAAACATTTGCGAGAAACGTTGTATGTCCTTAATATGCAAAAAGACATGTTTAACCCTTAAACGACCATGGCCCAAAAATCTGGTATCATTCTAAATACCATAACGCCAGAAACTGTCTGCTGTTTCACTTCTTTGTTTAATAAAAACAATACTGACTGACACTGACTCCTGCTCATCCCTCATAAGTTGAGAAACTTTGAAGAATAAGTAAGGTTAGGAAATCTGACTCACTCTAGACATGCGTTTAGGGCGACTATGGCCGTTTGTACGTACGGGCGTTTTGGGCGTTGTGGTCGTTAAAGGGTTAATAGACTGTTTCAAAACTTTGCAAGAACAGATTTGCTAGGACAAAATAATTTAAAACCAAAGGTTACACTTCCTTCGTTTATAAACGCACTATAATCGGATATCGAACTTTAGTCTTTTCGATCCTATCATTATCGTTATAAGGAATATATGGAATTAAATGTTTGTTTGTATGTCCGCTATACAAATCTACAGTTTTCAATTCAGAAACATCAAATTTGGTATACTGTCTCATGGTAAGTTAGACCGTAGACGCTTTTTGGAAGGGGTCGGGCCCAAGGTCAAAGGGTCCCGTACAAAATTTTCGTAAAATCAAGTTTTCAATTTAGAACCACCAAATTTGGTATACTATCTCATGGTACTCTAAGTTAGACCGTAGACGGTTTTAAAAGGGGTCGGGGCCCAGGGTCCAGGATCCCCCATAAAACATTTTCGTAAAAAGTTCCAGTTTTTACTTTTAAGAACTGCAACACAATTCAGCACTCCAATACCCGATCTACGATCTAAACGTTAGAGACCGTAAATAAGAATAAAGTGAAAAATATCTGTTTAATCATGTATTAAAAACACAAATTAATAAACGTTATCCTTCACCACCAACGGGCGGTTTCACCAGACAGAAATACAATGTAATGTAAATTCAAAATTCCAAACGGTGAACAAAAGGATGATCAATGCCAATGTCAAGTAGCATGCACGTGACATGATATACATTAAGTACCTTGCATTTCAGTGTCGCAGGATTCTCAGAAGCACATGCCAGATGTACAGCAGTTCTATAAATGTCTCCTCGAAGGTAAGTATTTCCGTTCCTCTTCCTTTCTTTTTTGTATCGTAAAAGTAAATGAAGCAAATTTTTTTTATTCACATTTGCAGCCATCCCGGCTCCTTTTTTTTTTTTTCGCAGAAATATTACTGCATCAGCTAGTCATTGGCAGTGGCTACCATTAATTTGGAGGTAGTCTGTTTTTCACGCGGACAACTCTACGGCGCCTGCTCAAGGGTTGGCAATCCTGAAAATCTTTACATTTTTGCTCCCAATGGAGAAACCAAAAATATCTTTTATCAAAAAGCAATAACCTAAACGAATTAAAATTAATTTACTGGAAAATTACAGGAATATCTTTTTCATTCATTAACTTTCACCCGCTGAACTTGGTGATTCCGCGAATAGTAATATTTACCACGGGAAATACCGGGTGCCCCTGCTAGTAAGGAATATGAAAGACATTTATCCTATTAAAATACCTCGAAAACAGAGAGATTTTGGATGAATTTTTCCACGCATATGCATTTCTTTACTAAGATCGTTTACGTTCCTCCTGGTTACTCCTCTAAAAATATCCAAAAGGTTTACCCTCAGCCCATATCTTTCTGTCTCGCTTCGAATGCTATTTATTAATGTAGAATAAAATTGAAACGTTTATTCACAATTAAATAATTATTTTAACGTTTACTATAATTTTTCCGAGCGTTTGGATCAGTTTTATCAAGGCAAATGGAGCGTAAACATTCATATTATTGTGACATCATCAAAGTTCTGACGGTCACGGATTTTGGTGAGTTGTTTTCACGAGCTTGAAAGAAATGGAGAAGACGCCATGTCGTTGACAAGCCGTGAAGAGTTCCAGTATATGTGGAAAGCTTCTAATATAATAAGCTTGATAGTCGAATCAGGTTTATCAATAAGCGTAGTTTTCTCTCTATTCTAAAAAAGTAACTGCCGCCGCTGCTGCTGCTGATGTTTTAGAAATTTCGCGACACTCTTTCTTTCCTAGCTCGCAGCGAAAAACGTATTGAACACAAAATTACAAAAATATGAAATTTACATCGTTTGTAGAGAATTGTTTGGAGAACACTCTGAAATTAAGTGCTTCTCGATTCTAGCGATACTTCAAGAGTTATTGTATTTCAAAGTTAAGGTAAGCAAAAAAGTGTTATCAGGTCGCGTTCCGGACACACTAACAGCAACAGAACCACGAAACTTTGTAGGCATGTAGTGCCATGACCGAATTTTTGCACCTTGTCGCCTTTTTCTTGAATTTCGATTTAGTTTACGAGAAATTAAATTTCTAAATTTCACAAAATTCTCTATTTCGCGATGGCATCCATTAAAAAAAACGGATACATGGCAAACTATAAATCAAAACGCATTGCAATTTTTACAGGATAAACTCATAATTATCGTCCCTTTTTTACAAAAAAAAAAAAAAAAAATTAAGAAAAAGTCATTTTCTGATTTTTAAGCATTTTTTAAAGGCGCAAAGGTAAGAAACTAACGGTTTGTCTGTCTTCACGTTAACCACAGAGCTACGTTCAGGTCTCGTGACCTGCTGCCAGAGAATTTGTTATGCATACGTTTTTTGGTAAAGCCAAAGAATATAAACTTTGGTAAAGCTATCTCAGTTGTTTAAGGTGGACGTCAAGTAATTTTGCTTAATATACTTCCAATGGAAAAACTTCTGTACACCTTTTCTTCAAAATTAATGCGTTCCCAAGGATGAAAATTTGAACATCGATTAAAACAGCTCCATTTTATAACTTGGGATACTTAATATTTTCTAAAACATAACCATAATTATGCAATCCAACATTTGTTTGTCTACTGACGTCATCAAAGAACAGGTCGCGCCATCTTTTTTCTGGACGATTAATGCGTTCCCAAGGATGAAAATTTGAACATCAATTAAAATAGCTCCATTTTATAACTAGGAATACTTAATATTTTCTAAAAGATAACCATAATTATGTAATCCAACATTTGTTTGTCTACTGACGTGATCAAAGTACAGGTTGCGCCATCGGGTTTTTCTGGTTCCAACACCACCAAAGGAAAAGTGATTGATTTTTTTTATAATTATAGTTATGTTTTAGAAAATATTAAGTATTCAAAGTTATAATATGAAGTTATATTAATCGATGTTAAAATTTTCATCCTTGGGAACAATAATTCTGAAGGAAATTTGTACAAAAGTTTTTCCATTGGAAGTATGGGAAGCAAAATTACTTGACGTCTACCTTAGCGGTTTAGCATAACGTTACGGTTTACGGAAATGCCTTTTGGACCGCTTTTGTTTTCCTTAGTGATAAATTTAGTAAGTGCTATAAGTTCAAACGACATAAGTCCGACCTTCCAAATATTAACGACAGTAAAAAAAACTCTGAAATTTCGGAATAACAAGCCTTATTTGCTTAGATATGCAATAAAAATTGAAATTTAGATGAATTTTCCAGTTTTTATTTAATGTGATATACACGTACTTGGAGATCGGGCTGCAGGACCCGAGCGCTACTCTGGAAACGAGCGTAGCGAGCCTACATGTGCAGCCCTTAGTTTCAAACAAAAATTTATGATTATTTTTGTAACAATGTTGGGTATAGACGACTTCTTCAAATCGCAATTCTGTACATAAGCCTTATGTTCCTTAACACGGAAACTTTTGCTCTGAAGAAGCCGAGCTAAACTCTCCGGAACTATAGCAAATGTTAAAGCAATTATGTAATCGTGCATAAACGTTGCGATATTATTCTACGACGGTTGTGCTGAAAGTAATGCAAAAGGGGGCATAACGTTTCTATTAACTGACAAAAGTCGTTCAAATTTTATGCTGGTAGAGTAACTCTTTCTGTATACATACAAATGCGGCAATCAACATTTTTTTTTTGATTGGCGGTTTAAAGACCAACGTGAGCAACTCAATGGGATATAAGCAGTCGTCCGTCCTTAATTTAGGGCCAATGGTTCCAGGAAAGGGAGAGAACCAGTGCCATACGAAAAACACAACATCCATGCCTCACGGGATTCGAACCCGGACCGCTTTCTGACGATTGATCAGAAGCCATCTTTTAGACCACTGCGTCCCCGGGGCGGCTACTCAACATTGTCTCCATCGCAACCGATGCATTCGCGCCATCGGTGAACTCAACGCTCGAATCATCTTTGAAATAATTCAGGTATGGACTGTTGTACCTCTCTTCAGAGCCACTGTCACCTCGTCTGTGCCATTAAATCATTATTCCAGGAGACTGTCCTTCATTGGCCGAACAGGTGGAGTAGGAGGATGCAAGTTCAGGGCTGTACGGTGGGTGGGAGACCACCTAGCAGCCTAATTTGCTGATCACCTGATTTGTTGCCAGAGATGTGTGTGGCCTCGCATTGTCATGGTGAATGTGGATCATTTTCAGATTCTTGTTCGGTCTCTTTCCTCTTATGTCTTCTATAAGCGTCTTAAGTTTCTCAATGCACTGCTCGCTGGTCACGGTGCGGCCACACTCCAGAAAATCATGGAGAATGACACATTTGTCCTTCTGAAAACCAGTCACCATGAGTTTCTGTGCTGATCGTTGGCTCTAGAACTTCTTAGGCCTTAGTGAAGAGGTATACGCCAATCCAATGGATTGATTCTTCGTTTCCGGATCGTAAAGATACGCCCACGTTTCATTCCCTGTTACCAGATAAAAACGTGTCTTCATTGGCTTCAAACGCTTTCAGCATATCAGAGCAGACTTCCACCCTTCTCCTCTTCAAATCGGGTGTCAACTGCTGAAGTACCCAATTTATACACACTTTCCGATACTCTAAGTCTTCCACCATCTTCTGTATGGCATTGTGACCACAGTCCAGTTGCGCAACAAGCTCACGGATTGTGACTCGTCTCTCCGCGCGAATCAATTCATCCACTCGCTGACGATTTGTGTCAGTGGTCGCAGATGAGGGTCTCCCATTGCGTGGTTTATTTTCAATGCTAGTTTCCCTTTCTTTAAACTTCTTCATCCATCTGTGCACATTGCTCTTGTCAACGGTGTCACCTCTGTAATCATTCTGTAGCCTTCTGTGGATGTCGGACAGCCTGCACATTTCTTTCGTCTAGAATTCAATGATGGCACGTTGCTTCTGCTTGGAATCCATTATTTAATTGCAATAAAGAAGAAGGGTTACTATAGAGAAAGAGTTACTCTACCAAGATGTGCAATTTGAACGACCTCTGCCAGTTAATAAAAGTGTTATGCCCACTTTTGCATTAGTTTTGGTACAACCCTCACATCTCCACGTCACAAGTTTTGCGTCATAAAATATAGCAATTCATTCATGCCTACAGTAAAACCAAAAAACAAAAACAGTTCACTTTGGTAGTGTACAATATCCATTCACTTTCGTTATAATGTGTAGAAAAGTATATGTGAAATACAACCCTCTCTAGAAAATGGATCAAACGAAAATTTCTGGTAATGTTTCGTAAATTTTCATCGCTGATTCTGTTTCCGTTTCTTCTGTTCTTTTCTTTTTACACTTCGCACTCTGTAATTACTCTCAGTCCATCGTAGTTTCAAAAAAAAAGATCAAATATTCATACACTTTAATGGAATGCTTCATCTAAATTTCGATACATTATTTCTTTCAACATAGAATAAAGGCCGAGTATTCCATTTCTGCGGCATTTCTTGTTTCATTTGAAACGCAATTTGCTTTCTTATTCAGTTTTTTACATCCTTTCCTTCTGATTTACCACCACATTTTAAAATTCCTTCAAATTCAATCTCTCGAAAATGGCGCTGTAATCCGTACGTTTTGAATTTTTTTATTCAAAGCTTTTCGCGTCTATTTAGTAGTTTTCCATAACTTTCTCATTCCCTCTCGCAACGCGTTTTCTTCAAGCTGAGAGAAAATTTAAAATAGGTTACTCAAAATGTGCTTCAAGAGCGCTCAACTTTTAGAAATCTGGTAATACGATCAGGAACAAAGAAAAACGTAACATAACTCTTACGAATGCGAACAAACTTTCTTTCCATTTGTCGAAGAAACTGCACATTCACAATGCTGGTAGATAAAGCTAATGAATCAAAGATGAGAGCCAAGGCTGAGCATGAAACACAGAACCTGCGTGTCTTTCCGTTGTGATACTTATTTTGCAACACTCAGTTGAAAAATAATCAAATGTCACCAAGGGTATCTCCCTTTGAAAATTATATAAAATTCAAAGACAGCGAGAGAAGAAAAAAGTTTTTGCGAAACAGCTTAAGAACTAGAGAAAATGGAAAATTTGCACAGCGAAACTCAGCGATGCGTGGTGGACACTCAGAAAAGGAATTTTTAAATATTTCGACAAAGAAAATGAAGACGTAGGCTAGCGAAGAAAGAACTGCCCTGGGAGTTGCTATACCGCCAAAACACGCAGCGTTGCTATTTGCATCAAAGATGAGATTGAAGGCATTTTTCCAAACAGTGGGCATTTTAGGGCTGGCCACCGTGAAATTTTATTGCGATTGAAAATACGCCTTAAATAAATATTTCTTTTGTGACGAAAGTAATATTGAAAGAAAGTGAGACTACAAGAAAAGCTATTTCTTCGTCTTTCGTTTAAATAACGGATGAAAAACTCTCTCCCAGAAAAAAGTCTTGTATGCGAGGCAATTTAAAAGTTTTTAATGAAACAGACATAAAGAACACCTAGTTTATACAGCAATATAAAACATTTCTGTTCCAGTTTATTGATTTTTAAAGTAGCTCAACGGCTTCCACGTGCACTTAAAGCTAACACAGGTCACCCGTCAAAAATTTCCAGCACTCGTTCCAGCAAAGAAGCTGATCCAGCGCAGGTTAGGCATCAGCACCTTTCATATTTACCCCGGATCCCAGCCGATGCCGAATTAAGGGAATTAACCAGAAGCTTGCGCTTCTGACCGCTCACCCACTGGGATAGCGACTGCGTTTTAGGAAAAACGATAGATGACTGCATCAGGAGGTCGGCTAACATCTTCCTCTTATGTGAAATAAGCTGAAGAAGGAATTGGCGAATACACATTTTAAATGTTTTGCCTTCTACGCAGTATCGAGAGCTTTAGAACTGATCTGAGTACAGAAAAATGGCAGTTGGAACTTTATACACTAAAGTGCCAAAAGTCATGGGATACATACCTAGTATCGTGTAGGATCACTTCTAGCCCGGCGAAGAGCAGCAACTCGACGTGGCATCGATTCCACAAGTGCCCGGAAGACTTTTGGAGAGATGTTGAGCCATACCATCTGAAGAGCCACACACAGTTCCCTAGTATTTGTTGGTGCAGGATCTTCGGTGGGAATGGACCATTTCCACCACGTCTCATAAATGCTCTATTGGGTTCATCTCAGACGAAAGTGGTGGCCACACCATCCGTCGGAACTGCCCAGAATGCACCTCGAACGAATTTTGGACAACTTGGGCCCAATGACATGGTGCATTGTCCGCCTGGAAAAACCCATCGTTGTTGGGGTACATGAAGTCCATGAAGGGCTGCAAAAGGTTACCCAGCAGAGCAACAAAGCGAAAAATGGTTAATGATGTGTTTACGAGAACCAGGGGACCCAAACCGTTCCACGTAAAGACACCCAAACATGTATGAAACCACCACCAGCGTGCACAGTGCCTTGTTGATTGCTCGTGGTCTTCACCACGTTCGAATCCTACTGCCAGCTCGTAACAACTGGTATCATGAATCATTGGACCACGCCACATGTCGTACGTCTTCCAGGTTTCTATTGCCGTCTTCACCAGCCCAGTTCAGGTGCTGTGTCCGATGTCGTGGTGTTAACAAAATCACTCTGGTAGTTTTTCTGCTCACATACTCCATGGACGCTAAATTACGCTGCATTAACCTGATGGATATGTCTCTGGTACCTTCTGCATTGAATGTGGATGTTATTTGAGCCAGTGTTGCTTCTCTGTTAGCATGGACAATCCTGGTCAGACGCTGCTGGTCACGGTCATTCAGCACCCGTGGTCGGCCACTGCGCTGGTCACGGTGGGTGGTAATGCCTTCCATGAGGTATTCTCGGTACACACGCGACACTGTGGATAGAGGAATGTTGAATGTTCGTACAACTTCGGAAATTGAATGAGCCATCCGTCTGGCTCCCACTATCATGCCTCGTTCAAACTCCGGTAATTCACGTTGGCTTACCAAAATCCTGCAGGCGGTTGTTCACCTTACTCACGATGTATCTCGCAACTGATAAAAATCGCGGTGTGCGTCGAAGCCTATATACGACAGCAGCGCCAGTTAAATATTTGCATACTTCTATGCCATGAGTTTTGGTACCGTAGTGTATATACGTATATACACTGGCGGAAAGTGAAAAAAGAACACCAAGAAGAAGGCGTCTGATACCAACGAAATTTAAACAGCATAATAACGGAATACAAAGGATAACGTGATCAAAACATTATGGCAAAATACAGCTGTATTTGCTGGTAAACTGAAAAAAGACATTTCCATGTAACATGGTTAATACGAGGTTGAACCGCCATGAACTGCGTCACACTGTGCAATTCTGGCATGGAGTCTGCCGTACAGATGTTGGATATAAGTTTGGGGTATTGAGTTCCAAGCTTCCTCAACCTGGACGCGTAAATCGGGGATGGCCTTGGAGACCGGATAAGTCGCTGTCCCATAAAATCCCACACGTGCTCAATGGGGGACAAATCCGGTGAACGTGCAGGCCATGGAAGTTGTCTCACACCCTGAAGTGCATGTTGCGTTGCACGTACCGTGTGTAGGCGTGCGTTATCTTTCTGGAATACACCACGATGGACCGACCTTACAAATGGCACAACAACAGGCTGAATGATGTTGTTGATGTAGGAGATACTGTTTAACGTACCCGGTACAAACACTAGTTGTGTACGGGAGTGATAGCTGATCGCTCCCCACACCAGGAGACCAAGTGTAGGCCCTGTGTGTCGCTGGCGGATGCAAGAACTGTGGAGACGCTCCCCTGTGCGTCTGCGAACACGCATACGGCCATCGGAGGCTCCCAAGCAGAATCTGCTTTCATCGCTGAACACGACAGATCGCTATTGCGTTCTTCAGTGCAGACGTTGGCGACACCACCGCAGCCGTTCCTAACGGTGGGCTGGAGTCCGAGGTACACATGCCAGAGGCACACGTGCACGTAGTCCTGCATCTAGTAGACGGTTGCGGATTGTTCGCACAGTCACCTCAGGTGCAACGGCAGCTCGGATTTGCGTCGCAGTGGATGTTCTGCTTAACAACACCGCTCTTCTTATACGTCAATCGGTCCGCTCATCAGTCCGTCTGTGACTCCCGGTTCCACGTCTTCTCGTGTGGGAATGTTCCTCGGACCATCTACGCCACCATCGTACCACCACCTATACTTCCCGTCCAATTCGCTCCGCAATACGACGATACAACCATCCGGCTACGTGGAGTCCGACTAGGCGACCTCGCTCAATGTCCGATAACTGCTGAAATCGTACACGTCTTCCATGTCCAGGCATTGCAGCTTCTTCAGGGTCTTCGCACGTGTCCGTACACCAAAGACTGATTACATTCACTTTGCCCTACTCCTTAAATACCACCGACGATAATTTGCATATTATGCCGTGCTGTGGCGTAAGCGCTCGCCGGTTGGTTTCGAAATTAACATCACACCTACGTAAACTCGATCCCATTAACCTATGTAAATTTCATGATCGTCCGCAAATTCCTTTTTGGTGTTTTTTTTTCACTTTCCGGCAGTGTATATGCACATGAATATCGTCCACTTCGAGTTTTAAATGCCTGTTTAACTTTGTATGTTTTGGATGTAAAAGGTATGAAAACTTGTGTGTGGTGTTAAGTTGGTGTTGTAAACAATATTACCAATGCGTAAAACTGTGTTGTTTGTATAGCTTAGCATTTCCTGCTATTTGAATGTGATTTTTGCAATGCTCCTCCCCACAAAACAGGAATTCTTGAATCTTTATAAAGCCCATGACGATCTCTGTAGATAGTTCATGGGATTGCAATTAAGATGCACAAATGTAACTATGACAAAACAAGGCGAAATAAACGATGAGACTAAGAATAGAGGCAGGAAAAAAATGCTAAATAAGATTGAGAGAAGAGCATGTATGATTGAGATTGGGAGATAAGACAATAACACATTAAGTATACACCGATGAACCATTATATTATGACTACCTAACTGATAAGCTGAAGGACCCTTTAAACCGGAAAACAGCGGCCACTCGACGACGCATCGATTTGATGAGGTGATGATAGGTATCCTGGGGTATTTGTTACCATAATGGCAACAACAAGTCCTCCAGTTCTCGTACATTTCGGAGTGGTGGTGATTTAGCGTCAACCCGTTTTTCCAAGTCGAACCACAAATATTAGATTGGGTTCATGTCAGGTGAATTTGGAAGCCAGGGCATTAACAGAAAGTGACCAGCATGTTCCTCGAACCACTCCTTGACGATTCTGTCATGGTGGCATGCCGCATTATCATGTTGGTAATGGACATCACCAGAAGGGAACACAGTTGCCATAGATGGGTGAACTTGGTCCGCAACGATGTTCAAATCCCTGACAGCAGTCAAAGATTGTGCTATTGGGACAATGGAGACAAAAGTGTCCCAAGAAAACATCGCCCACAGTATAACACCGTCCCGTCCGGCCGGTTTCCGTCCAACAGTGCATCCAGGTGCCACTGCCACCGTTGAAAATCGGCGTATCCGCGCTTGGCCGCCTACAAAGATGCACCAGGAATATTAATTCGTCAGACCAGGCCACTTTCTCCTAATCATCCACGGTCGAATCTCAATGATTTTGGGCTCATTTTATACGTTGTTGGCAATGACTTGTAGTGAGCATGGGGACCAGGCTGGGTCTTCGGGTACGAACGCCCATGCGCAGAAGGCCGCGATGAACTGTGTGCTGTGACACATTGCCCTGATCACCACTGTTGTAGTTGCGGGTGATTTGCCGCACTGAGGTCGCTGTGAACAATGAGCGACAGTCTCTCCGCTCCACTCTGGCATCAATGAGCTGCGGACGACACACGACTGGACGATGGTTCCTCGTTTGGCCATCTGTGCACCACTTTTGATACGTACTTACTACAGCGACACGTGAACAACCCACAAGCCACGCCGTTTCCGAGATCGTAGTTCCGAGGCGGCGTGCCGTCACGATTTGTCCTTTAGCAAACTCCGATAAATCGACAGCTTTTCCAATTCTGACTCCGAACATCCTACTAACGGAAAGCCGGTCCTTGGGTTGTATATGTAGTGCTCTGTCAACTTCACCTGCACCACCGTTCTGTCTCCAGGCGCGTTCATTTCTCTATGCTGGGGTGGTCATAATGTAATGGCTCTTCGGTGTATGGAGGAAAGAAGTGTAATAGATGCGATATCGTCTTACGACAAATGAAGAAATACGCAGAAGCCTTCTTATAGATGATATTTATAGATCTTGAGAAGTAATACGATAGACTACTACACACACGCACACACACAAAACAAGAAATGTAAAACTGCATGAGAAAGAAAATAATGCAAGAAAAGACATGTTGAATGGATAAGATAAATGAATAGATTCTCATACATGTATCAGAAGTAGCTGAGGACAGACAGAAAATTTGATATCAGAGTTGGAGCGCACCAAATATTGGTGCTAAGTCCTCTCTTATTTGATATGTCAGGAGGGAATGAAGTGTCACCGAGGACTAATTTGTTGATTGCTGATCATAGGAGTGCACGAAGAGTAAAAGAGAAGCGGAGGAAAAGCTAGAAACCTGTAGAATTATGTTAGAAGACAGGAATAATTAAGACAGGCTACATGTGCTGCAGTGAAGGAGGAGAGAGTCAAATCGTAGGTGTACTCATTCCATCTGTTGCCATACTTAGAACAATATCAAATAAGAATGGATTAAAGTAGATCTTTAGTGATTTCCAACTCTCACATATAATTGTTTCGCCTAGGAAGAAGTTATCGATAGAGTTACAAGATTCAAATATCAAGTAGCAAGATCTGAATAGAAAAGTGCAAGCAGGACGAGATGACTGGAGAAAAACAGAAACCGTACTGTGGGTAGATGTATGTCAATAAATTAAAAAAAGTCAGATATTTATAATTGTAGGAAGACCAGCAATGCTAAGACTTCTTACAGCAACGAAGGACCAGAAGTGCTTTCTTATTATTAAATTATTTCGTTTTTGAAAATCTGAGCTGTAATATGTTATCCTTATCCCAAAGAAAGGTAGTAAACAGTAGTGGCCAAAATTGTGGAAACCTTTTGGAAAAAGTGTACAATTGAGATTTGATGGCTCATAACACCACTTTGTTTTGGAGTAATACCATAAAATTATATATCAATGGAAAGATAATTTCAAAAATGTAATGCAACAAAGTTTGTTCAATTTTCTGTATTCTATGAAAAGGTGTAGCCAAATAACCAGAAAACAGAAGCAGAACTTGCTTAGGTTGATATGAAGTAGCTTTCCTTCATTTGAATGTAGCCAATGAGCATGAGTGTTTAGGTGTCATCTTGTTTTGGCAATGAGCCAGTCAGATTCAAGATTCAGCTATTGATGTCATGTATTGGAGCTGACAGGACATTTGTCAGTGTGTTATGTGATTGCTATTAAGTTGGGTTTTTTGTTCTTTCACTTAGTGAGCTTGTAAAACGTAATAAAATTAAAGAAATGGCGCAAAAAGTTGACTAATCTGCCCGAAAGCAATGTAAATTAGTAAGTACTATTAAGTGAATAAGGCATCAGTTATGAAGAAATTGGAAGACAAATTGGCCGAAACGTAACCAAAGGTGACATTTCTAAATTTTTGAAGAGGTACAAGGAGACTCAGTCATTACAAAACCAGACTGGTAAAGGCAGAAAAAGGTGCACAACAGCAAGTGATAATAGAAGAATTAAGAAACAGTGCCTAGGGGACAGAAGAAAATCATCTGAGTGTATACAAGATGAAATGGCGCAATGCAATGTGAAGTTGAATGCAAGGACTGTTCGGCGCAAACTGCAGGAATTTGGTCTTAAAGCTAGAATTCCACGAAAAAAAGCCATTTTTATCTGTCAAATAAAGGTATTTCCTCACTTTCTTCTCTCTAAACATGAGTTTCCCACGATATTCACCTTTACTGTTTTCGGTTATGTACTGAAAAATAGAGATACTGGTACCATGGAAAGAGGTGGTTGCTGTTATTGCAGTAGGATTATGGTCGACGTAGTCCATGGCTGCTGTGGTGAACAATTGTCTTCGCAAAATTGTTGGACATACCAGCCCATCTTCTACATATTTGCTAACTGCTGCATCACCTAGCTCTGCTGATGTTTCTAAAACTATGCCATAGGAAATGCTGAGACCATGCTCATGAAGCTGATCCACCAACGATCTCTTCCTTGTCTTAGCATGGACGAGCATCCCCATGTAAACAGGAAATGGTGTTTCATGGTTTATCGAGTGTCTATGAGTAGATACCCCTTCCTTCATCCTTGTGTAGAAGTTGTACTGCAACAGCTTTGCTTATGCCAGGCCTTTTGTTCGTGGAAACAAATGTAAGCTGAGAATTGATATCAGTCCCATGTTCAACCATGCCAACAAACTGAAGAAGAGTATGAGGGATAGCCTCATCAACACAACCATCATGGAATGTCCCACCAAATGTAGACTAGTAGTCAAGCATGTGCCTTCGCAAAATTTTTGCGGCCTTACCCAGGATGATGGCTTCTCTGTAGTGTGAGATTTATGATAAGGCGAAACCAGAGTCTTCTGTAAAAGCCAGCCGGACATCTCTTCCCTGCTTGTGATCTGCCAGCTCAGGCATTGCCAACTTCTCCTTCAGTCTAGTCGAGTTTACGAGAGATGGCTTGACACCAAGCTGCTCTAGCCGATGCTGGTAAAGATGAACCATGTCTGCAAGACGGAAGACTGCAGGACCCCCAGTGCTAGATTCTGTATCCACTATGTAGATCATTAGCTCAGAAAATGCAAGTGGGTAAGCTTCATGTTTTGATGTCTGGTCCTTTTCCTGTCTTCTAATATTTCTGAGGTGCGTTCTCTTTCTGTTTTACCAGTCAGAATGTGGTACTTCAGCTCATGTGCAATGGCATCTCCACCAATCGCTTTTGAGAGAAATTTCCATCATTAAGACTGTGGGCACATTCTTTCAGTCTTTGATTAAGATACATTGTCATGGCTTGTTTCAGTTCGGATGTTGGAGCTTCTTTTTCACATATGAAGCACTGAGATTCTTGTCATTCATAGCTACGTCTTGGGAGCTTGCTGCTCCCTCCTTCATCCTTAGTACTGCTCTCTGCATGTATTTTTCTCTTTCTTGTTCGATCAAGTTTGGTGTTGTTGAACAGTAGACGGCAGCTCTGGTGGAACTGGGCTTCGTTCCTTTTCAGTATTTCTTCTGTACCACCACCTTCATCCAGTCTTCCAAGATCCAGAACAATGGATAAATCATGTATGGTATGAAAGAGAGGAACACTGGTCGCAATCATGTTGTATCCATCATTTTGGCTGTTATAACGTGTTGGTGGTGATTTCAGTTGTTCGTTCTTGTCCTTTAGGCACAAACATCATTTGGTCCAGTCAGTTCGCCATGTTGGAGGTAATGGTGAAGAATTCGCCATGTTCTTGAGTTGTACGTCTTTCACTGTCGAGGATTTATTCTTTCACTACCTGGAACAGAAGATCATACACGTAACTGAAGTTTCTAACATTATAAACAGGAAAAAAATAAAAACATTTATTTTAATGTTCAAACATTAAACATGGAGTAATATCCTCGTAAAGGTGTCGGCCATATTGGAAAAGGTCGCCATCTTGAATTTTTTATTGACTAATAGTCTACATGAAAAGTGTGATTTTCAATGATAAAGTTCATTACCTGCATAAATATTAGAACGATTTCTTTGAAATATTCGATTATCGTGTCGGCCATCTTGAAAATGGCGGCTATTACGAATATTTGAGTGGCTAACGTTTTATATGAAAAGTGCGATTTTCAATGAGTATGCGTGCGAACTTTGGTACTTGTATTCACATTTGAACAATTCATCTGAAAATATGCACTTTTCTTCTCCACTATAGCAGTTCCTTACTCAAAAACCACAGCTTTGGTTTTTTCCTTTATTTATACTTAGTTTGAATTCCACACAAACTTCGTACATCCGACAAAGTAGAAGGGGTATTGAATTTTAAATTCATCCATTAAAATGGAACTGAAAATATCTTTTGGACGGAAATTGAACCGCATTAACGATACACCGTCTACATGTGTTACACACTGAATGAAGAGCGAAGGATTTTTTTTCCTGTTTTTATCTGGTCTGAAACTTGCTGCCGGATGTTCAGCGTAACATTTTTTTATCTTACTAAGGGCTGCGCCACTAGGCTCGCTACGCTTGTTTCCAGAGTACCACTCGGGCCCTGCAGCCCGATCTCCAAATATATCACATGAAATAAAAACTGGAAAATTCATATAAATTTCAATTTTTATTGCATGTCTAAGCAAATAAGGCTTGTTATTCCGAAGTCTCAGAGTTTTTTTTTACTGTCGTTAATTTTTGGAAGGGCCGACTTTTGTCGTTTCAACTTATAGCACTTACTAAATTTACTACTAAGAAAAAGAATAGCGGTCCAAAAAGCATTTGCGTAAATCGTAAACCGTTAAGGTGGACGTCAAGTAATTTTGCTTCCTATACTCCCAATGGAAAAACTTTTGTACACATTTCCTTCACAATTAGTGTGTTACCAAGGATGAAAATTTGAACATCGATTAAAATAACTTCATATTACAACTTGGAATACTTAATATTTTCTAAAACATAACAATCATTATATTAAAAATCAATAACTTTTCCTTTGGTGGTGTTGGAACCAGAAAAAAGATGGCGCGACCTGTACTTTGATGACGTCAGTAGACAAACAAATGTTAGATTGCATAATTATGGTTATGTTTTAGAAAATATTAAATATTCCAAGTTATAAAATGAGGCTATTTTAATAGATGTTCAAATTTTCATCCTTGGGAATGCATTAATTGTCCAGAAAAAAGATGGCGCGACCTATACTTTGATGACGTCAGTAGACAAACAAATGTTGGATTGCTTAATTATGGTTATGTTTTAGAAAATATTAAGTATTCCAAATTACAAAATGAAGCTATTTTAATCGATGTTCAAATTTTCACCCTTGGAAACGAATTAATTTTGAAGAAAATGTGTACAGAAGTTCTTCCATTGGAATTATAGGAAGCAAAATTACTTGACGTCCACCTTAAACAACTGAGATAGCTTTACCAACAAAACATATGCATAAAAAATTCTCTGCGTCACCATGGCAGCAGGTCACGGGACCAGAAAGTTCCTCTGTGGTTACGTGAAGACAGACAAACTGTTCGTTTCTCTCCTTTGCGTCTTTAAAAAAATGCTTAAAAAATCAGAAAATGACTTTTTCTTAATTTTGTTTTGTAAAAAAGGGATGATAGTTGTAAGTTTATTCTGCAAAAATTGCAATGCGTTGTGATTTATAGTTTGTCATATATCCGTTTTTTTAAATGGATCCCATCGCGAAATAGAGAATTTTGTGAAATTTAAAATTTTAATTCCTCGTAAAATAAATTGAAATTCAAAAAAAAGGGCGACGAGGTGCAAAAATTCGGTCATGGCACTACATGCCTACAAAGTTTCGTGGCTCTGTTGCTGATTGTGTGTCCGGAACGCGACCTGATAGCACTTTTTGCTTACCTTAACTTTGAAATACAATAGCTCTTGAAGTATCGCTAGAATCGAGAAACGCTTTATTTCAGAGTGTTCTCCAAACAATTCTCTACAAACGATGTAAATTTCATACTTTTGTGTTCAATACGTTTTGCGCTGCGAGCTAGGAAAGCAAGTGTCGCAAAATTTCTAAAACAGCGGTAGCAGCAGCAGCAGCGGCGGCAGTTACTTTTTGTAGAATAGAGAGATACCAGCTGTTCACCCATTTCCCCCAATTTCCCTTTTATTTTATTTTTTGGTTTGATAAATTGAACTAATTCGTCTTTAAATGGCCCGTATCAAGACGGTATCAGTAGAGATATGATTTATCATAAAAATCTAATGTAACCTCAAAGCATTAAATGAGAATATTCTGCAATGTCTAGTTGGTAGATATCGTTTCCATTGTATCTTCTTTCGTGCCAACGCCTTTTCCATGTTTTCCTGTTGTCGAGGTTTGCCGAACGCTCTCTACATTAACGGTGATAAGAAAAGACCTTTGCCTGTTGCTGCATATTATTACACTTGACATATATATGTATTTCTGTCGGAGTTCTGTAATTTGCTTCTTACATTTTGAATTGATGCGTTGGGTTTGAGTCAATTAATAATTTTTATCAGATTTTTGAAATTAAGACTTCAAGGAGAAAGTTTATAACATTTAGCATCGCAAACAGTCATAACTGCTGGGAATAGTCATAACTTTTATATAACAAGGACATGACGAAAGTAATGAGTAACACCAACATAATGTATTTACAAAAAAAGACAACCCTTAAAACTTTTCAAAGAAATTTCCGTTATACACAGTCGAGTCACATTATTGTGACCACCTCCTACTTTTGACGTCAACAGCGGGTAGCTAATGAAAAAAGGCACGTGTCGTGAGCTGGCTTGGATGATATACACTGAGTGGCCAATTTATTATGACCACCTGACAGTTTTAAGCAAATGAGCTATGGCTGCACGCTGTTGCCGCCAGAAGGCGAGAATAGTATAAAAAGGGATAGCTTAGTGCTTGCGACAATAGTAGAAGTGATTTTTGGGTGACGAGATGGGTAAAAAGTGCGATTTGACGGACTTTCAACGTGGGATGATTGTAGGAGCTCGGACCCATGGAGCGAGTATCACCGAAACCGCCGCATTTGTGAAATGTTCCAGAGCAGCTGTTGTTAAACTGTTTAAAGACTGGACTGTCAGCTAAAAAACTGGGTCTCTACGTGCAACGTGTGGTCGTCATCGACTAGTGACTGCTTGGACGGAACGCAGAGTGTCCAGACTGGTAACAGACAACAGAAGGACAACAGTGCATCAAATTACAGACTATCTTAATCAAGGATCCCCTCAAATGATTTCTGCACGAACTGTTCGCCGTACACTGCATCGGATGGGATATGGCAGCCGAAGGCCTGTTCGAACACCTTTGCTGTCTGCAGTTAACAAAAGAAAACGTCTCCAGTTCGCACAGGAGCACAAGGATTGGACAGTCGATAATTGGAAACAAAATATGTGGTCTGATGAATCACGTTTTCAGTTGCGCCATGCCGATGGCCGAGTGAGAATTTGGCGGAAACAGCACGAAAGCATGGACCCCAAATGCATTGCTACAACCCTTCAAGCTGGTGGAGGCAACGTTATGGTTTGGGGAATGTTTTCCTGGCATGCTTTGGGCCCTTTAATTCGTGCTGATCAACGTCTGACTGGCACATCATATCTAAACATCGTTGCGGACCAAGTGCATCCTTACATGTGGATCGTTTATCCCAATTGGTTTCAGGAACATGCCGAAACCAATTGGGGTTCCACTGTCGTCCCTCTGTTGGATCGTATTAGTCGGGATAGCCATCGCTGCCCACTATCATCAATGCTCCGTGTGCGTCCACCGTTAACCAGATTACTATAGGTCTTGCCGGTTTCCTTCTGTTCCTGGAACACTTTAGCAACTGCACCATATGAGCAGCCCACAATATTAGCAGTTTGTGTAATGCCAAGACGTTTCAATCGGTAGTCAACACTAATTTCTTTTTCAGATTCGCTTACGTATAACGTACAAGTTTGTCCGCGCCGGGCATCGAATCCTCTCATTCCGGAGTAAGTCGCTCTCCCAACTGAGCTACGCGGACATGTGCTCTCACTGCTATCTGCCTTTAACTCATGTGCGTCCTGCGGTGCAGGTACGTCACATAGGCTACGTCGTTTTCCCGTTTTCACGCGAAACGGCTTACCGTCCGTGAGTGTATGTCCCTATAAGTTCGTAAATTCGGCTACGGGAAAAGAAATCACCGTGGAAATACTCTCGTAGAGTTTGCAGTAGTAGAAAGGTTTTTCATCATGAGCTCCTTTTTTCAAGAAAAAGTCACACAGGAAATGGTCCAAATCGGACGACAAGTGAAATTGATCTTATTATGTGTAACAAAAAACTCGTCTTTGAAGACTGCAATGTGTTAAACAAGTTCAACACAGGTAGTGACCATAGAATGGTGAGATGTGGGATGCACCTCAACACTAATCTCGCACGCGTGAAGCTCATAACACAAACGAAAGGTATTGACATATTCAACCTTAATAAACATCACAATACCTTCAAGTTGGAAGTGAGGAGCAGATTCTCTGTTTTAGAAGGCCTAACATCGGAAGAAGTGGACATTTCTGAAGTTAACAGAGAACTCGCCAAGGCTCTTATGGAAACAGCAACAAAAATAGGTGGTACTAAGATGAAATTACATATGAAGAAGATTTTAGGAAAAATAGAAATGTTGATGCAAAGGAGAAGGGAGATGAGGACAAATAAAGAAGACGTAACTTCCAAAGAGGAATATATAGAGCTATGTAAGACAGTGCGAAAAAGTGTCACTGAAGACATAAGGAAATTAGAGTGTGAACTAGTGAGAAAAGCAATTGAAAACAACCAAAGCTTTAAGAGAGTAAAGGGATATCTCCGTAAGGGAGGAAAACATATTATGGCACTGAGAAAGGAAGATGGGACTGTAACAAGAAATAGAAGTGAAATTTTGAAAAGGGTGAAATATTTCTACTCAAAACTGTATGAGAGGAATGATACATCTATTCCAGACATTATGACAGGTACCAGTACCAGAGTCCCACCAGTCCTTCCTGCAGAAGTTACACATGTAATTAAGAACATGAAACGGAAAAAAGCTCCAGGAGAAGATGGAATTACCATGGGCATTATATAAGAAGCAAGTGCAGAAATTGAACCTAAACTCGCTCAAGTTTTCACCAGATGTCTCAATGAAGGGAAGATTCCTGAGGATTGAAACAATGTTACAATGATCCTGCTACATAAAAAGGGGACGTTGAGCATCTCAGGAGCTACAGGCCCATCATCCTCCTATCAGTGGTTTATGAAGTCTTCACTAAAGTTCTTTCACATCGCTTGGAGGTAACACCAGATATGGCTCAAACAAGAGAACAAGCTGGATTCCGGAGTGGCTACAGCACTGTGGATCATATCCATGTACTGATAGAACTAACTGAAAGAACAAGAGAATATGAACTCCCATTAGGCATGGCTTTTATTGACTATAAAAAGCCTTCGAGTCCGTGAAACTATCAGCAGTTACAATAGCTTTGAAACCCTGCGGTATTGGAAATGCATACATTAGCATTATTAATAACATCTATATAAATGCAAGTGCAAAGGTTCGGGTATTTGAGGATACAGCACAAATAAAAATTGGAGAAGGAGTTAGACAAGGTGACACCATATCTCCCAAACTCTTTAATGCCATATTGCAAAATATCTTTCAATCATTGAACTGGGAAAACAAAGGGATAAATATTAATGGAGATTATTCAACTTCGTTTCGTTTTGCTGATGACGTAGTCATTTGTGCACCTACCGCTTCACAGCTGCACGGTATGATCCAAGAATTTGCTGACAAGAGTAAAGAAGTGGGATAAAAAATGAAGGTTCAGAAGACAAAAGTGATGTACAATGCTTTTACAAGAAAGGAAAGTTCATTGATTGATGGTGAAAAGCTTGAAACAACCGATACCTACATTTATCTTGGGCAGCAGATATCAAGTGAGGGTCACATTAATGAAGACATTAATTGGCGTATACAATTTGGATGAAGAGTTTTTGGAAGAAACAATATAATTTTTAAGAGCAGTATGCCATTATGTCTTAAAAGGAAAGTGTTTAATCAATGCATCCTGCCAGTGCTTATTTATGGAGCAGAGACATGGACCTTAACTAAAAAAAATATAAAGACTGCAGACAACTCAAACAAGAAAGACGACACCGAATTTTCGGGTGTCATAAGCCCGTCTTTTGAACCTGTTCTGACGCAAATTATATTTATCAAAGCTATTCAAAGTCAATGGAACCGGTATGGAAAACAATAATATCTGACGGAAGAAAGAAGTTTTTCAGATATTGCTGTAAACGGATATTGCTGTTCAGATATTGCTGTTCCCTCAGATATTGCTGTAAACGGAATCATGAGCTTACGCTTTCTGGCTGCAGACTTGTGCGTTAAGGAAAACATGAATTTATATGAGAAAGATTTCACATTGGGAAAGCTCTCCAACACAGAAAGAATTTTTCAAATCGGATGCATAGAAACAGAAATATCGACAAAAATAAGATGTGACTTTACGTCCCCTGGTGGAAAAACCATGCATTATTTTAGGAAGAAAGTATTTTCAAAAGGTTTTTCCATATGAACGGTATTGGTCTTAGAAAAAAAAATATTATTCGAGTTTTCAGGAGCCCAGATCTTGCTACAAATACATCAGAAGCAGAAATTAACACTTATGCCCACGAGTGGCCAAACCATTTGTTACCAAACATTAGAAATTATGTGAAAAATATTTTCCATCAGGTCTTGTATGCGATACAGGAAGAATTTTTCAAATCGAAGTTTTAGAAGCAGAAGTAAAGCAGAAAACACAATTTACCTTTGTGCCCTCTAGCGGAAAGTCTGATTTACTTGAACATTTTGAATTTATAGGAAACACATTTCGCATCGGAAACACAATCCAACAAAGAAAGAATTTTTCAAATCGGCCTCCTAGAAGTAGAGATATTGACAAAAATAAGATATACATTTGCGCCTCCTGGCGTAGAAACCATGCATTATTTCAAGAAGAAAATGTTCCTAAAAGGTTTGTCGACATGAGTGGTATCGGTCAACAAACGATTTTTTTTTAATTGAAATTTTAGAAGCTCATACTTTGCTGCAAATACACCAGAAGCGGAAATTAAGATTTACGCTCCTTGGTGGCCAAACCATTTTTTACAAAAATTAGAAATCATGTGCAAACGATTTCCCATCAGAAGCTGTATCCGGTGAGAAAGAATTTTTAAAATCGGAGATTGAGAAGAAGAGATATAGGGGAAACGCAATTTACCTTTACGCCCCCTAGCGGAAAGTCTATGAATTACTTAAAAATTTTGAAATTATATGAAACACATGTCACACTGAAAACACTATCCAACAAAGAAGGAATATTTCAAATCGGACTCCTAGAAGTAGAGATATTGACAAAAATAAGATATATATCTACGCCCCTGGCGGAGAAATTATAGAATATTTTAAGAAGAAAATATTCCGAAAAGGTATGTCGATGTGAGTGGCATCAGTCCACGAAAGAATGTTTTCAATCGATATTTTAGAAGCTCAGAATTTATGGCAAATACATCAGAAGCAAAAATTAACACTTACGCCCCCTGGTGGCCAAAGTATTCTTTACCAAAAATTTGAAATTGTAGGCAAAAGATTTTCCATCAGGAGTTGTATCCACCGAAGAAAAAAAATTTCAAATCGGAGTTTTAGAAGAAGAGTTATCGGGAAAAATGTAATTTACTTTTACGCCACCTAGCAGAAAATCTATGCGTAATTTGAAAAAATAACTATATCCAAAATACTCTTCGAAATAAATCGAATCGAAAGATAAAATAAGTTTTTCAATCTGATGTTTACAAGCAATAATGTGGAATAAAAGGTATTTTTGAATTCGACATCATCTGCATTTACACCCTCTAGCAGCGAAATTGTACATCGAAAAAAACAAAACAAAAACAAAATAAAGGATCATCATTCGCATATTTCAAGCTTCCCAATGCAAAAAGAATTTTTCAAATCGGACTAATAGTTGCAGAGATATCGTTGGTACAGACGGATATACCGATAACATAAGCACGATCTTTTTTTACAAAAGGCGTGCTAAAAACCATGGACTAAAAAAGATATACAAAGACTTTCAATCATTGAACTGGGAAAACAAAGGGAAAAATCTTTCCTGGTTACACCAAGGAAAGGTTTCTCTCCTGGTTTTTCCTTGTTAATCTTATCTTTCCTGGTGTTTCCTTGTTAATCTTATGTTTCCTGGTTTTTCCTGGTAAATCTTATCTTTCCTGGTTACACCAAGCATATAGGATATGCTTGGTGTAACCTGGAAAGATAAGGAGAGGAACTCGTGGATAAGGAAATGATAAGAGTGGAAGACATCATGACCATAGTGAAATCACTGAAATGGCAAGGGCCTGGACATGTTGCCAGAAAAACGGACCACCGATGGACAACTGAAATTTTAGACTGGATTTCGAGGGACAGAAAAAGACCCAGAAGAAGACCTAATGGGAGATGAATGGATGAAATCCGAAAGAGTGCTAGAGTGACATGGAGGAGACAGGCTCAAGACAGACAATTGTGGAATAAACTTGGGGAGACCTTCATTTAGCAGTGGATTAATAATAGTTGACAATGATGATAATGAAATGACTTACATGATTTACATATGTTGTTACGCACGCCATCTGGCTGCTGATTACGGTTCCTTCTTCAATCAGGGGTAGGCATAATTTTTTAACTGGATTGCGTATATGCTATTTTTCGAGAGATGCATATAGCGTATTAAATCCATTTATTTTTGGGGTGTTTTAAGCACAAAGATTCGTCAAGCTTGCGCACTCCACTGGGATATTTTTTCTAGGCGATGGTAGACATAAAAATCTTGGGAATCGGAACACGTAATTAACACAAAATGATTTTTGAAAATAACGTGGGTGACATCACGAGCATATTGCACGAATTTTTATCACGCAGTTATCCGGTGCATCGCAATGTGTTTCCATGTGTAATATGCGCGTGATGTCACTCTCGTTATTTTCAAAAATCTTTTTGTTTCTTACGTGTTCCTATTTCTTGTGTTTTTATGTCTACCATTGCCTAGAAAAAGCCTCCCAGTGGAGTGCGAAAGCTTGGCGAAACTTTGTGCTTACTACACCACAAAAATAAACTCATTTAATACTCTGTATGTGTCTCTCGAGTATTCACAGTCTGGTGCATTTATAATAATGTTGCCATTTTTCGCTTTGTCAGTTACTTGGTTAATGAGAATTCTTCATAACAAATATCTCTTTCTTGAATTTTCCTTGTAGCTTTGACGGGAAATATCTCCATCAATGAAAATGGCGACCGAGAAGCTGACTTCACCCTGAGTGATCTCGATATTACAACAGAGAAGATGAGAGTAAGTTAATGTTCAGCAAAATCAATTGCTTACAAATTTTGAAGATGACAATCCGATTTTTGGCGTAAATGTGACAAGGATGGCAAGTCAGATAATATCCGAAAACTTGAAAATTTTCATCGTCCTGGAGCGGGACTCGAACCCGCGTCTCCCAGAAAACGCCCGGGTATGCTAACCACTACATCACCCAGATCGACCAAGTTTCAAGTTTCTGGGAGACGCGGGTTCGAGTCCCGCTCCAGGACGATGAAAATTTTCAAGTTTTCGGATATTATCTGACTTGCCATCCTTGTCACATTTACGCCAAAAATCGGATTGTCATTTTCAAAATTTTTATTATATGGCGTAATCCCGTATTTCTTTCACAATTGTTTACTTCTGTGCTTGCGAACATAATGTTCTAAATTCTTTTAGAAGATGAGAGTAAGTTAATGTTCAGCAAAATCAATTGTTTACAAATTTCGAAGATGACAATCCGATTTTTGGCGTAAATGTGACAAGGATGGCAAGTCAGATAATATCCGAAAACTTGAAAATTTTCATCGTCCTGGAGCGGGACTCGAACCCGCGTCTCCCAGAAAACGCCCGGGTATGCTAACCACTACATCACCCAGATCGACCAAGTTTCAAGTTTCTGGGAGACGCGGGTTCGAGTCCCGCTCCAGGACGATGAAAATTTTCAAGTTTTCAGATATTATCTGACTTTGCCATCCTTGTCACATTTACGCCAAAAATCGGATTGTCATCTTGAAAATTTGTATTATATGGCGTAATCCCGTATTTCTTTCACAATTGTTTACTTCTGTGCTTGCGAACATAATGTTCCAAATTCTTTTAGAAGATGAGAGTAAGTTAATGTTCAGCAAAATCAATCGTTTAGTTCTTTACTTTAGAACAGAATGTTTCAAATTCTTTTAGCTTACACATCAATAAAATTCTAGCATTTGTAATTCAAAAGTGCTTTATTTGTATTTTGAAAGCCTTATTTCTTATGAAGAAAAGCTCCATTTCGCTTTTGCCTCTCACTTACTACCAACAATCTCCCTTTTCTATAGTTATTTTTCTTATTCCCGAAAGCCTTTCTTACACCGAAGTAACTTCAGGCATCACAGGCAGTTGACGTGGTGGGTGCCATGTGCTCATACATTTATTCATTGTTCAGCAGAAAGGACGGAAGCATCTTAATAAAGGCCTTGTATGTTGGTTCCCACTTTCGACGCAGCAGGGAATCTGTGAAATAACGCAGAATTAATGAGCGGAAAGCAACACGAAGCAAATTCTAAAAGATCTAAATAACAAGAAGAATGTCACTTGAAGGGAATGCGACCACAAACACACACACAGACAGCCTAATAAACTCTACCAGAGACGTGTTAAAGCATGGCTTCTCACTCACACAAAACATTTCAATGGAAAATGAGAACAGAAAAAAAGCATCCTTTGAATTTGAAATCTTTTTCTTGTTTGAGGAAAATTCATACATGCATGAGAACCTGCAAAAATAATCTGCCGAAATTGTTGGATGGCGAAAGGAATGCAGTCAAGAATGTTACCAGTGAACTTTTAGGAGTACGATGGGAACACATTTTTCTCTAAAAGTAAGTTTGATGAAAATTTATAATGTAGTAATAGTTAAGCATTCATTGCTATGTAAAATCCATGTTGATACAGCAAAACGTTCTTCATGGAGAATAGAGCTCGGTGCAAAAGGAATTTTCTCAGTTTTCAAGGAGCTATTGCATATATAGAAAACACTTGCTTCTCGTTACAAAAAATATGCACTGCTGAAAGTAAAACACACATGTAAATGTTTATCACAAAGAAGGCTTTATAACACTAAATATTGTCTGAGCGATAAATACGGTGGCAACTAGGAAACCGCCGCCTAGTAGGAAAACGTTCTTTATTTGAACAGGAAAGCGCACATGCGTATTTTATTATAGTTAGAGGTATTCTTACTGAAAGAAGTCTTTCACTCGGCGTTTGAAAAGCCAAAACATGGCTTTACAAAAATGTTTATTCGCATCCACTGACCGTAGAGATATACACTATATTGACAAAAGTCACCGGACACCTAGAAGAGAAGCACAACATAGCATTTATTGACATACATTAGTACGGTGTCGGTCCACCTTTGGCCTTAATGCATGCACTGACCCTTCGAGACATGCTTTCGACAAGGTTTTGGAACACAGCGATAGGTATGCGCTTTCATTCAGTACATAATGCGGCCGCTAACTGTTGCTTAGTAGTAGGCCTTGGTTCCAAACTTCTTATGCGGCGCTCTAATTCATCCCATAGGTGCTCTATGGGATTATTACCAGGGCTGTGTGCTGGCTAGTCCACACACGATACAGAATTATCGTCAAATCACGCCGTAACCGTCCTTGCTTTATGGTCGTGTCTTTCCGTGCTCCGTGTTACAGTGCTTGCTTCTTGAGTGTGCTTTGTGGTTCCCACCGATATTATTTTGTGTGTGCCTTGAAGTCGAAGGTCTGTTATTTGTTTTAAGTTATCTCCCCAGCTGGTGATTGATGGTTTACCTTTGCTATCTGCATTTTACTTTCTTGATCGAGCTGGTCGTTTGCCACGTTAGGCCTCGCCATCAGTGATGGCGGCTACTGTTAACTTAAGGGCATGATCTCCGCCCACGTCGCAGATCCTCCTTCTATGTCGCTTCCTACCTCTGCCGAGGCCGACCAATCAGCTTCCATCGCTCCTAAAGAGCTGTTGCGACCTCCTCCTGACGCCTGTGCGTCTTCTGTTAACTTCGTATCTCTGACTCTACTCTCCCAAAACACTCTCCCCGATGTGGATGCTACGTCACTGGTGCCCGATGCTGAGGAAGATGTCTTGGATGTGTCTGATGGCGTCGCTTCACTACTTTCTGATCTCTGAACCTCCCTTGTTCCATCTATATTTTTCTTTCTCTCCCTAATTAGCACGTCTTTTTTAAAAAATAGATCGTGCTTATGTCACCGGTTTGTCCGTCCGTCCGTCCGCCCGCCTGTATCCACGATATCTCTGCAACTATTAGTCCGATTTGAAAAATTCTTTTTGCATTGAGAAGCTTGAAATATATGAATGATGATCCTTTATTTCGGTTTTTATTGTACGATGCACAATTTTGCCGCTAGAGGGCGTAAATGCAGATGATGTCGAATTCAAAGATACGTTTTATTCCACATATTTGCTTCAGAACATCCGATTGAAAATATTATTTTATCTTTCGATTCCATTTATGTCGAAGATTATTTTAGATATATTTACTTTTTCAAATTACGCACAGATTTTCCGCTAGGGGACGTAAAAGTAAATTACATTTTTCCCGATAACTCTTTTTCTAAAACTCCGATATAAAAAATTCTTTCTTCAGCGGATACACCGCCTGATGGAAAATCTTTTGCATATAATTTCAAATTTTTGGTAAAGAATAATACTTTGGCCACCGGGGAGCGTAAGTGTTAATTTTTGCTTCTGATGTATTTGCCATAAAATCTGAGCTTCTAAAATATCGATTGAAAATATTCTTTCGTGGAATGATGCCTCTCACATCGATATACCTTTTCGGAATATTTTCTTCTTAAAATATTCCATAGTTTCTCCGCCAAGGGCGTAGATGTATGTTATTTTTGTCAATATCTCTACTTCCAGGAGTCCGATTTGAAAAATTCCTTCTTTGTTGGATAGTGTTTCCATTGTGACATGTTTTTAATATAATTTGAAAACTTTAAAGTAGTTCATAGACTTTCCGCTAGGAGACGTAAATGCAAATTACTTTCCCCCTATATCTCTGCTTCTAAATTTCCGATTTGAAAAAATTCTTTCTGCACTGGATACAGCTCCTGATCGGAAATCCTTTGCACATAATTTCTAATTTTTGTGAAAAATGGTTTGGCCACTAGGTGACGTAAGTATTAATTTCCGCCTCTGATGTATTTTGCAGCAAAATATGAGCTTCTAAAATTTCGACTGAAAAAAAAGTCGTTTGTTGGCCGATACTACTCATATCTACAAATCTTTTAGGAACATTTTCTTCTTGAAATAATGCATGCTTTTTATGCCATCAGGGGGCGTAGATGTATATCTTATTTTTGTCAATATCTCTACTTCTAAGAGTCTGATTTGAAAAATTCCTTCTTTGTTGGATAGTGTTTCCGATGCGAAATGTTTTTCCAAAATATTCAAAATTTTTAAGTGAATAGACATTTTCATAGAATTTCCGCTAGGGGGCACAAAGGTAAATTGCGTTTTCTGCGTTATTTCTGCTTCTAAATCTCCGATTTGAAAAAGACTTCCTGTATCGCATACAAGACCTGATGCAAAATATTTTTCACATAATTTCGAAAGTTTGGTAAAGAATGGTTTGGCCACTCGTGGGCATAAGTGTTAATTTCTGCTTCTGATGTATTTGTAGCAAAATCTGGGCTCCTGAAAACTCGAGTAATTTTTTTTTTCTTGAACCGATATCACTCATATGGAAAAACCTTTTGAGAATACTTTCTTCCTCAAATAATGCATGGTTTTCCCACCAGGGGACGTAAAGTCACATCTTATTTTTGTCGATATCTGTTTCTAAGAGTTCGATTTGAAAAATTGTTTCTGTGTTGGAGAGCGTTTCCGGTGTGAAATGTTTATTATATAAATTCATGTTTTCCTCAGCGCACAAGTCTGCAACCACAGGGCGTAAGCTCTCGATTCCGTTTACAGCAATATATAAGGGATCAAAAACCCGATTGAAAAACTTCTTTCTTCCGTCAGATATTATTGTTTTCCATACCGGTTCCACTGACTTTGAATAGCTTTGATAAATTTAATTTGCGTCAGAACGGATTCAAAAGACGTGCTTATTACACCCGAAGAGAATTTCGAAAAAAATGCGGCTATGATGTCAGACTCGGCATGTTTGCTCTGTTATGTAGGAGTACCAGCTCTTGTCTGAGTGGTTTCAGCAAGCTCCCTCTCTTTTCTTGGACGCCTGCCTCTATCCGACGGTACCCAGCAAGTAATTCCTTTTCTTCTCTCGTTCTCACCATCGCTTCGCTGACCCGTCAAAACAAACCACTTGAGAACTTGTTTATTAGCGTCTACCCGCATCACGTGCCGTCAAAGGACAGAGTTTCACGCGTATTTTTGTCTGGGAGAAGGGGTGAAAATTGGGGACTTCATTTGCAGAATGCATTTCCTTGCGTTAACTGGTTGCTCTTAAAAAGCGTCCCAAAAATACAGCTTTGGCCATATTATTTTTGTAACGGTATGCTTTTTCGAAGGTGAACCGAGGATCGCGTGGGCGCTCGCAGCAGCATGCGGCTACGCTGCTCCATTTAAAGGAAAGTTCGATGTACTTTGTGTTGTGACACATTTCTCCAGTCACCAATACTCAAACTACCGGCGAGTTGCGTCACAGTATGTCTTATGTTGGCTTGGACCATACGTTACAACCTTCGTCAACCTCTAGAATCGATGAGCCGTGTTCGGTCCACACTTTGTCACAGTATCCATTCTCTTGGCTTGTACCATACGGAATAGCCTTCACTCACCTCTCGCATTGATGAGCAGTGGTTGGCCCACACCTAGCCACATAATCCCTTCTGTTGGTTCTTACTATATGGATAGTCTTCGCTCACCTCTAGCATCGGTGAGCCGTATACGGCCCACCCCTTGCCACAGTATCCCTTCTGTAGGCTCGTACCATACGGGATAGCTTTCGCTCACCTATAGCATGGATGAACCGGAGTCGGCACACAACTTCCCACAGTATCCCTTCTGTCGGCTCGTACCATACGGGATAGCCTTCGCTCAGCTCTAGCATCGATGAGCCGCGGTCGACCCACACCTTGCCACAGAATCCCTTCTGTTGGTTCGTACCAAACGGAATAGCCTTCACTCATTTCTAGCATCGATGAGCCGTGGTCGGTACATACCTTGCCACAGTATCCCTTCTGTTGGTTCGTACCATACGGTATAGCCTTAACTCACCTCTAGCATCAATGAGCCGTGGTCGGCCCACACCTTGCCACATTATCCCTTCTGTTGGTTCGTACCATACGGGATAGCCTTCACTCATCTCTAGCATCGATGAGCCGTGGTCGGTCCATACCTTGCCACAGTATCCCTTATGTTGGTTCGTACCATACGGTATAGCCTTAACTCATTTCTAGTATCGATGAGCCGTGGTCGGTCCATACCTTGCCCCAGTATCCCTACTGTTGGTTCGTACCATACGGTATAGTCTTCACTCACCTCTAGCATCGATGAGGCGTGGTCGGTCCCTACCTTGCCACATTATCCATTCTGTTGGTTCGTACAATACGGGATAGCCTTCACTCATCTCTAGCATCGATGAGCCGTGGTTGGTCCAAACCTTGCCACAGTATACCTTCTGTTGGTTCGTACCATACGAGATAGCTTTAGCTCACCTCTAGCATCAATGAGCTGTGGTCGGCCCACACCCTTGCCACATTATCCCTTCTGTTGGTTCGTACCATACGGGATAGCCTTCACTCATCTCTAGCATCGATGAGCCGTGGTCGGTCCATACCTTGCCACAGTATACCTTCTGTTGGCTCGAATTATACGGGATAGCCTTCACTCAACTGTAGCATCGATGAGCCGTGGTCGGTCCATACCTTGCCACAGTATACCTTCTGTTGGTTCGTACCATACGAGATAGCCTTCGCTCACCTCTAGCATCAATGAGCTGTGGTCGGTCCATACCTTGCCAAAGTATCCCTTCTGTTGGTTCGTACCATATGGGATAGCCTTCACTCATCTCTAGCATCGATGAACCGTGGTCGGTCCACACCTTGTCACAGTATCCCTTCTGTTGGTTCGTACCATACGGGATAGCCTTCGCTCACCTCTAGCATCGATGAGGCGTGGTCGGTCCCTACCTTGCTACATTATCCATTCTGTTGGTTCGTACAATACGGAATAGCCTTCACTCATCTTTAGCATCGATGAGCCGTGGTCGGTCCATACCTTGCCACAGTATACCTTCTGTTGGTTCGTACCATACGGGATAGCCTTCACTCATCTCTAGCATCGATGAGCCGTGGTCGGTCCATACCTTGCCATAGTATCCCTTCTGTTGGTTCGTACCATACGGGATAGCCTTTCGTCATCTCTAGCATCGATGAGCCGTGATCGGTCCATACCTTGCCACAGTATACCTTCTGTTGGTTCGTACCATACGAGATAGCCTTCGCTCACCTCTAGCATCAATGAGCTGTGGTCGGCCCACACCTTGCCACATTATCCCTTCTGTTGGTTCGTACCATACGGGATAGCCTTCACTCATCTGTAGCATCGATGAGCCGTGGTCAGTCCATACCTTGCCACAGTATACCTTCTGTTGGTTCGTACCATACGAGATAGCCTTCGCTCACCTCTAGCATCGATGAGCCGTGGTCGGTCCATACCTTGCCAAAGTATCCCTTCTGTTGGTTCGTACCATACGGGATAGCCTTCACTCATGTCTAGCATCGATGAACCGTGGTCGGTCCACACCTTGTCACAGTATCCTTTCTGTTGGTTCGTACCATACGGGATAGCCTTCGCTCATTTGTAGCATCGATGAGCCGTGAACGGTGCATACCTTGCCACAGTATCCCTTCTGTTGGTTCGTACCATACGGGATAACCTTCGCTCACCTCTAGCATCGATGAGTCGCGGTCGGCCCACACGTTGCCGGGAGTTCATGGTTTTTTCCCAATTCGGATCACTTTTCGAAGGTACTAACCACCGCTGTCCGCTAGCCCCCAACGTGCCTTACCATCTCAGAAAGGCTCTGACACAGTTGTCTGGCATTACAATTTGGCCTTTTTCAAACATGTGTTGTTTTTCTCATCTGAAGAACAAGAATAACACTGATTACACTGGTCTACCAGGTTTTTTATAACATGAACAAATGTACTGTAGCTGCTTTTAACTAATTTTTGGGTGCTTATTTCAGATCTGACCACAAGAAACGGTCACCACATCACATTTTCTTTTTATGGGATATTAAATATGTACTATTGTTCCACATTACGGCTTGTAGTCATGTGATACAACACTAGATCTTTTTTATTGTCCTATTTAGCCACTGGACGTGTTATGGGTGGCAACACTGATTTTTGCACAGGTAGAGAATACGTAACCGCAACCGAACCACCATTGCTGTTTTTTATATTGAAGGAGAAACACGTTCTGCATCTTCATGAGCAAATGTTGGCGAAATAAAGAAAAGGGATCGTCTCGGATGTATTAATGTTCCGGATAAGTTTTACTATGCGTGCGGACCGTATATTATAAAACTGCAGAGTCGCCCACTGACAAGGACTGTGAGGAAAGCCTACTATTTGTACTTTGAATGTCATGTTGGAGATCAAAATAAATCGTGGACTGGTCTGCTGCATTTTCTGCGTTGTTGGCCTGAGTGAATGTTTGGAAGGTAAGCTGAAATCCATGCCTTTCGCAATTCCGATGCTTTGCGGTGGGCCAACTGATCAATTGGAAGATTGTTGTTATTTTTTAACAAAAGTAAATGCTTTTGAAAGAAGAATAAAACTAAAATACAGTATCCAAATTAGCCATCAGACTTAAGGTCTGTTCCGCATGGGGAAGATCTTCCTATACCAAAACCTCAATTGAACTGTGAAGAGATAGATTTGGATTCATCCAATGAAGATATGGACGCATATGAAGATCCGGATCTTGCATAAACTCCTAAACACAAAATGAAATGAATGATCTTGTTCGAGTCCTAGATTTGCATAAAAACGCTCTACTTGGTTCTTCGGTGCATGTTTATCTAGCATGTTTCTGTTAATATTAATACCTTTTTTTTCTTTTTATTTAAACGCATTGTTATTTGAATCAGTCTTGTGTTTAGCCAGAAACTTTCAATTAGATGATTTTTTTTCGTTTCAGCCAGTAGCAGCTTATTTCGGTGTCAGACGAGTTTATGAAAAAATCGACGGCTCCTCAATTCATTGGCCAGGAGGTTCTTCTCCACCTGACGTTCCCTTTTGCGGATTCACGGGAGATGCACCCCACTGTAGGTCCCATGGTATGATAGCTTTTTTTTTTTTATCAAATATAGTTACTCACACTGTGGTATTTGTTGTTTTTACCAGAAAGTGATTCTCTTTGTATTCGTATACTAATAGATGTTGAATCTGTTTAAAAAATCCTTTGTTTTCGCAGCTGAGATGGTTAAGAAGAATTCTGTTACGCTTTCTAAAACGATTTTGTTCAAATTAAGCTGTAGTGGACGTATATGCTAAAATTTATGAATCTCCTGTTCCTGCCAGTTAAGATTGTTCCAATAAAAGAAGAAGGTGGCCTTTAATTTTACCGTGGACACATTGGCCAAAAACATACGAACCCTTGTTTAGTAACAAGTAAGGACACCAGTATTTCGAATGACAGCAAGTATGTGGCCCGTTATGTATTTCTGAAGGTGTTTGAGTCCATTTGGGTTCAAAGAAGGCCATTCCTGCAGCAAAATACATAGTTAGAGTGCGTGCTGGTATGCAAATGATCCCTGTTTGGTGCGAATGCGCATGTCCGCCCACCCTGTAGTGGCGCTGCAAGCACGAACCTGCACCCTTATAAACCGGCGTGTAGTCGATGCCCCATTAAAGCGAAAAGCACCTGCCGACGCAAGCAAGAGCACAGAGTGACAAGATTCCGGGTAGACGCCAGAGACGTCGATTTGCGCAACTTATGGACTTTGAGAGAGGCCTGATCATCGGGATGAAAACCGCAGGGTGGCCTGCCCGCCGTATAGCCCGCCACGAGGATCGTTCTGACTATACCGTGCAACTATGTTGGGAGCAGTGGATGCGTGACGGCACTGCTACAAGGCGGAGAGGCTCCAGACGGACCAAGAGGACCACTAGCAGAGAGAATCGATGGATCGTACGCCAGGAACGAACGAATCCCACGGAGACATGTCTCACTATACAGGCAGATGTAGTGATTCCTGTGTGCCCACGAACCATCTCCCGACGCCTCGCGGAAGCGAATCTGCGATCCCAGCACCCTTACGCGTGCTGCCATTAACACCGGAACATCGCCGGCTCCGTTTACAATGGTACCAGGCCACAGCGACGTAGAACACCACAGACTGGCGACGTTAGTGATGAGTGCCGCTTCGTATTGGGGACAAATGATCATCGTGTCCGGGTGTGGAGGTCCGCAGGTCAACGACACAATCCCAACCTCGCTATCGAGCGCCCCATCCCCCACTGCAGGCATTATGGTCTGGGAAGCCATAGCCAACAATAGCCGATCAGTAGTGGTACGTGGATCATTGACAGGCCGGCAGTATTACAGGCCGGCATAGTAGTGGTACGTGCATCATTGACAGGACGGCTGTATGTGGATGAGATCATACTGCCTCATGTGTTTCCATTCCTGGCCGGGATTCCAGGTGCGCAAAACCAGCAGGATAATGTCCGCCCGCATACGGCTCGGGGTGCCTAGGGCTGCCTATATCCTTCCAGACACTTTCATGGTCCTCCCGCTCCCCGGACATGTGACCAGTTGAAACGCCGGTTGCCGCCGTGCCGTACTATTCGGGATTTGGAGCATACCGTCCAATGCGTTTGGGACAGTCTGCCACAGGACAACATCAAGCGTCTGTTCGCCTCCATGCCGGACCGTATTGTAGCATGTATCGCCGCACGAGGCGGTACGACGCTCTATTGAAAATGACCGGACTGCGTGCCACAGATCCCTCTGTAATTGTCCTGCAGTTCTGTTTTTGCCATCATGTGTATCATTCATCTGTATCATTACGTCCATAAAATTTCAGTTCAATCCGATGTTTCATTCTTGATGCGCAAATTTCATTGTCCGTGAGTGTATTGCGCAACTCTCTCACTGTTGATGAAAGAGGATATCGACGCCGAAAAGCTTTTTTCAGCATGTCTCACACATATCCAATAGGATTGAGACCCAACGATAGCTATTGCTGCAGCAGTGACAGAGAACGACATTGACGCCGAACAGTTCTTTTCACACATTTCCAATAGGACTGAGATCCAACGATAGTTGTTCTTGCGTAGTGATGGAGGAAGACATTGGCGCCGAACAGCCCATTCGAGCATGCCTCACTAATTTCCAATAGGAATGAGATCCAACGATAGCTGTTCTTGCAAGAGTGACGGAGGAGGACATTGAAGCTGACATGCTGCAAAAGACTGTTCATCTCTTTTAAGCACGTCTGCTTTTTCCAGCTCAACAGGTCTCTCCAGCATGTATCACATATATCCAACAGAATGGAGATCCAACAATAGCTATTCTTGCAGCAGTGACGGAAGAGGAAATGGATGCCAAACAGCTCTTTCTAACATATCTCACACATTTCCCAATAAGGTTGAGATCCAACGATAACAATTCTTGCAGAAGTGACGAAGGAAGTCATTGAAGCTGAACAGCTCTTTTCAACATATCTCACATACTGTATTTGCAGTAGGATTGAGATCCAACGATGGTAATTCTTGCAGCAGTGCGGAAGGAGGACATTGACGCCAAACAGCTCTTTCCAACATGTCTCACATACGTATTTGCAACAGGATTGTGATCCAACGATACAAATTCTTGCAGCAGTGAAGAAGGAGGGCATTAATGCCGAACAGATATTTCCAACATGTCTCACACAATTCTCAGTAAGGTTGAGATCCAACGATAGCAATTCTTGCAGCCGTAATGGAGGAGGACATTAGTGCCGAACAGCTAATTCCAACATGGCTCACATACTGTATTTGCAATAGGATTGGGATCTAACGATAGCAACTCTTGCAGCCATGCGGAAGGAGGACATTGATGCCGAACAGCTCTTTCCAGCATGTCTCACATATTTCCAATAAGATTGAGACCCAACGATAGCTATTGTTGCAGCAATGACGGGGAAGGTCATTGACGCCGAACTGCTCTTTCCAACATGTCTCACACATTTCCAATAAGACTGAGATCAGAGGCTGGACGGGTCAGGAAAGAAAATGGAAGCCTTTCTCTTGCTCATCAATCCACTATACCGTGTGACCAAATCGAAACAATTACGTGTTTATCTGAATATTTTGATATTTCTTTAATAATTTCGGTGAGAGGATTTTAAAATTGCCGGTATTTTTTGGAGTAGCATCAATAATTTAGCCACAATTCACGCTACTCTAAATTCTATGCAGTTGTATAATGTACGACGTGTATTACAATGCATTAGGCAATAGGATAGGGAATGTAAGAGTACAAAACAAGAATGTTGAAAAACACAACACAAATTGAAACGATTAAAGACAAGAAGTATATCTGTCCTGAAAAGAAACTTTGGACCGCCTTTACCTCTCCTGAACACTACTAGCATGGTACACCAAACTCCAGAAGTATTATCCCATCATAGATTCATCCTGTCTTTCTTGATATCACTTTTTCATATATTCTGCATGTCTTGATGAAACTTTTCACCATGATCATCACTTGCTACTCACAAATTTTCTGTGAAAAAATCGAGATGTGAGTGCAAGTAATAAAGCTTCACTGACATTCGACACCCCATTCTTCCAAAATTGTCTACTAAATTCTCCACAAGCTGCTTGTACATTGCTGGCCACGTAACGTACCAGGAGATGTGATGTACCTGCCAGAAGGACGCACACGACATAAAGGCAGATAGGAATCAGAATAAAACGTCCGCGTAGCTCAATTGGTAGAGTGACTTATTCCGGAATGAGGGGATCCGGGGTCGAATCCCGGCGTAGACCAAAAATGACGGAGAAATTTACTTCGTTATAATGGCGCCCGAACTATCCGGATGACCCGACCGTTCAAAATCTCGCATAGGTGTGATGTTCTTTCCACACCGCGAGATAGGAACAATCAGAGAATCCCTTCTTCAGCACTTCGAAAAAAAAAATAAGGGGAGATGATGTAACGTACCAGAAGATGTGACGTACCTGCCAGAAGGATGCACACGACATAAAGGCAGATAGGAATCAGAATAAAACGTCCGCGTAGCTCAATTGGTAGAGTGACTTATTCCGGAATGAGGGTATCCGGGGTCGAATCCCGGCGTAGACCAAAAATGACGGAGAAATTTACTTCGTTATAGATACCCTAAATGCAACACCAAGAAGGACACGAGATAGCAAAGCCAGATTTACTGGACACATAACAACAGATACAAAGATGAAACGATTGAGCTTACAGGCTCGTGCGACTTCAGGAACACGCAGACATCAATAGTTCGTGTGGCCCTCATGGCTGGCAATAACGGCCGCTACACGCCGCGGCATCGAACGAAAGATGCTTTGGATGTGGGCTTGCTGTATGTCGGTCCAGGCTGCTTCCACACGTTGCCACAGTTCATTAGGCGTAGCCGCGGGTGATGCTTGCCGGGCCACTCGATTGCCGATCAGCGACCAGACGTATTCGATGGGCGACATATCGGGAGAACAGGCGGGCCACGGCAGCAGTGACACCTGGTGGGCCGTGAAGAATTGTTGCACGATACGTGACACGGGGCGGGCGCGCATTGCCCTGTCGAAACGTGGCCGCTGGCAGGTCCTGCAGGTAAGGGAGGACTACTCTCGCCGCGGTGACGCCACACACGGATCCGGCCACCATGGTGTTGCAGGCAGAAGCAGGATTCGTCGGAAAAGACAATATCCTGCCATTCCGCAGTCCAGGTGCGGCGTTCAACGGCCCACTGCCGCAGCACTCGCCGGTGGTGTAACGTCAATGATAATCGGAGCAATGGGCGCCGTGCGACAAGTCCCTGCTCCTGCAGACGACGTCGAACGGTACGTGCTGACACAGGTTGTTGCGCAACACACCCTAATTCCTGTGCTAACGTTCGGGATGTGGCGGCGCGAGCCGTCAACTCCCACCGCACAACATGCCGGTCCTCTCGTTCGGTGGTGTGCCGCGGCTGCGGCAATTGCTCATGTCGGTCCTTCCGTTCCTCCTGCACCCACCGAATCCATACTCGCCTCACTGTGGCTGGATGTCGTCCCACACGGGCGCCGATGTCTCGGTACGATATACCGCTGTCGCGATAAGCCACTATTCGTCCTCTGTCGAACTCCGAGACGTACTGGAATGACTGCCGTATTCTGCGACGAGGCACCAGGAAGCTCTCCACGCACAGGTCCGGCAGCGCAACACACTTCCACTACTTACATCCCGCTTTCTGTGCACTCTTCTTATAGTGCTTCTGGGTGGCGTGCCGGGAGCACATGATTTGCATATGCCCTGCAATGCTAATCGTTTGCATGTCCTCTCGCGTGCGACGTATGCTGCGAATTTCAGGCCAATTGGATGCTTCTTTCTTGGTGTTGCACTTTGGGTGGTCAGCAGTGTAGTTGGTGCTCCTCCTATTTCTAAGAAATTTAATCACAACAAGACGGAATAACTGCAAGGTATCTTTTTCAACACATCAGTCATTTGCTTCCTAGTTCTTCTGCGATCAACATTGTCTTTATCTGTAGCATCACAAATGTAACACCTCTTACTTTGGCATCTGAGAGCTTAGGGAACATTGAGCGAATGAAATTGAATGTTTGTCCTTCAGGATTCAATGCTTTCACAAAGTGCTTCGTCAGTCCCAACTTGACATGCGGCGGCGGTAATAAGATTTTCAGTACTGCATCGAGGGCGTTGTGTATGACATTCTGTGTACCAGTATGCAACTCAACTCCCGGAGGCCAGTCTTTTTTTTTTGTAATGTTGACTGATTGCTCTGTAGCTGCACAAGCAAAGAAAACAAGGATACTTTGTAAAAAGGATACTTTGTAAAGCCAAGTCGCAGACCCATAATGAACGCAATCATCTTAAAATAAGTGCAGACATCCCAATTGTATTAATGATATTTGGTCCTCTTCAACACTCAGGTATTACCTACATGCCATCTTACCTTCTGTTAAACGTTTCTAAATTAACGTCGCAATAGTTTGTCCAAAGATTTTTCTCATTTTTTGGCAGTATTGACAGGGGGTCAGAGGTCAATATGACATTAACATGGTATGTTGTAATTATGCATTTCTATGATAATAATTTGTTAGGAGAAAAGTTTGTGATAATGAATTGTTAGGTGTGCGTTTCGTGAAAACCATGAGATCAGAGGTTCGTTTTGTGATAAGAACTTATTAGAAATGCATTTTGATATGGCTTCTTTCTAGAAGGGTGTGTGATACAGCGTCTTATCAGAAAAGCAGGTGACGTGCATATCATATGAATTGAGTCCAGTAAGTTGTATGTCGGGTAGTAATTAGCTTTGAAAGATATGCACGAGAAATTCGTGAAAGATGGAAGCACAGGAGGGATCTCAAGAGAAGAGGTGTGTAAAGCTCTAAAATCTCTTCAGAATAGTAAGCTCCGGGAGTTGATGATATAACTGCTGATATGGTGAAATATGGTGGTGACTATGTAATTTACCGGTTAACTGAAATCTGCCAGTTCTTCTGGGAATTAAGAATGGTCCCTCGGGATTTGAAGGATGCTTTCATTGTTCCTTTGTGTAAGGGAAAAGGGGACCAGACTGATTCAAGAACTATGGTGGTATTCACCTACTGAGCATACCAGGGAAAGTGTTTAGTACGGTCATTATTGAAAAATTACGGGGTCTTACATAGGAGAAAGTGTGGGATGTTCAGAGTGGTTTTATCCTTGATAAAGGCTGCACTAACCAAATTTTTGCATTACGCATGGTGATTGAAAAGTATCTGTCTGTTCTGTGACGTATATTCTAAATTAACTTTCCTTTTTAGTTTCTTTCCCTATGTAAATCTTGAGTTTATTCTCAGTTATTCTTCACTCTTAACGTAATATCTTTTCTCTCAAACGAATACGTTTGGCAACACAATTGAGGTTGAATGCACGTGACGTATGCCTGATATAAGATAAGAACGAGAGATAAAAACGACGACTAAACGGTTGCGAAAAGAGCGTTGAAAGAGAGCGTTGTAAAGAGATCGTTGAAAGATTGCGTTGTAAAGCGAGCGTTAAAAGAGAGCGTTGTGTTAAGAGCTCTGAAGCTGTGTAGTGTGTTTAAATATTGATATCGTTCTGTTATGGACGTGCTACAACCTTGAATAAAGCATTTTTTCCATAAGTTTGATTTCTGTTGTTTACATGTTTCGTCTGGCCGTTAAGTTTTCTTTCATTTAGGAACTATTTCTTAGTATGTTGATGTTTTAAATTAACGTAGAAGTACGAAAAAACCTGTACGTTATATTGGCGCACGAATTCTACTCGAACAGATTCATAGTAGGAGTCACGGAAAATGGCTAACCTAACGGATCCTATCGGTCTTTTCTATGACTGTTATACAAAGAAATGATCACGAGGCTCATATTTCTACAACAGACAATCTACGCACTTAGTGTTATAGAGTTGCAAACAATTCCCCCAGTCTTCTATACGAGGCCTGCGGTTCTGACTTACCAGACAGCGAATACGCGAGGTACGAAACTTATGTACCGCGTACTTCGACCGCAGTGTCTCAACAACAATTTGCCCCACCACCCCCGTGAGAAGGAGCCCAATTCTTGCTCATTACGTACCCCATTCGGGTTCTATTGTATTCAAGGGAAACGGCGGTTCGCTTAGGTTTTTGGATGATCTTGATCATTTTGACCTATATAATGTTCCTGAAGACTGTCAGATACCTATTGCTGGCACATGTTTGCAAGACACGGCAAAGGTATGGTACAGACAGTGGCGTCGAATGAACCCAGAGTGTTCCTATCAGCAATTTCGAGCTGACTTTTTGGATGTCTTTCCTTTTGGCACCAATAAGGCTGGCCTTGCACAACAACTGTTTTCCAGGCGACAGCGAGTGTCAGATAGCCCAGTCTCGTTCGCCCTGGAAACAGTTCGACGTTACAAAATATGAGATCCCGCTGCAGTCGAGTCTGATATTTGCGATTTTTTACTACAGCAGCTGGATCCCTTCCTGCAGGATTTTTTTGGAAGTTCGACGTCCTGTCTCCATTCAGGAGTGCCTAAAACTCGTTCGAGTCTATGAAGAGCGCCACAGTAAAGGGCAATCTTCACAGGTCCAAGAGTACCGACAACCTACGAAGTACCATGAACCTCATATTTAGACTAATAGGTATATGCAGCCGAGACAGAACATTCGTCAAGGACAATTTTTCAATCACACTAGGCAGGCTGCTTATCAATCAAGGGTGGAGAACGCCTATTAGCAGTCTACATACGTGCCGCCGCATCGTCGGGCACCAGAGGTGCGACATCCTGACCATTATGGGGACCAGGATAAAAACCAAGTTTCTTGTCTCCGGGATAATTACTACCCGGTTGACAAGACATATCCAAAACACCGTGCTGTGGGGCAAGGCAAGCCTAATAATAATAATAATAATGTTGCCTCTCTTGCACGTTACTACAATTCAGCACGTTCTGGTGCTTCGCCACATTTTCAAAATCAATCAAGATGTTCTCATCAGTTTCACGACAATTTAAACTTCAGCAGGAGGTAGATGGGTCGAGTCTATCTCCTCGTTTTTCTGAAGATCTCAAATCTCTTTTTTTAACTATTCAAGCTCCGCTTTTGCCTGATATTCTTGTGACCTTGGGAAAAGTTGTGGTGTCGACTAAAATTGATTCTGGATCTGACATTTCTGCATTAAACTTTGATTTCTGTGCTGCTACCTTTCCAAATGCTTGTGTCGAGCCCTCCCAGCAATGTCTGCGAGGTGCCGACAATAATGTTTTTTCAATCTCTGGATCAGTTCATTTACCTGTCAAGATTGTCAAAGTTCAAGTTTCTTATACTTTCTTTTTAATCCAAGAGTTACCCGTGGATTGCCTTCTGGGGGTGGATTTTGTTAAAATGTTTAAGCTTACACTTGATTTCGAGCATGGCCTAATCTTAATGCCTGAGATTAGTCCTCCCACCCCAGAAGAGCCAATTGATTTTTCTGCAGTTCTTGAGAGTGACAGATTATTGCCTGAACATAAAAGCCAACTTGGTCAGGTTTTACACAGCAGACCAGGGTTATTTTCTGAAAAACCAGAGTTTACACAGGTGGTGTATCATACCATTGATACGGAAGGGGCAAAACCCATTGCATATGTATTATACAACACTCTTTGCCTCGTTTCCAGTCGTTATCAAAACAAATTTATTGTCTGAACTGCCGGTTCTCGATAAGCAGACGTATAACAATCCGTGCGAGAAATATTCTTGACGCAAATCCAATCTCACATGCTTGCGAGTTTGGCCTTGGGATTTATTGATCGTTGCAGCGAAGGATATCTAGTTTAACAGGAAACTGTAATCTTTTGAACGTCAAAGGCAAGTCCGTCGGAATCATCTGGATCCTGGGTATATGTGCCATTTGTCCAGCTGCTCTCCTAGTTAGTGTAATGGCTTCAATAACATTATTACGCAGCGCTTTGACTTGTAATTTTATACTATTACACAGGTTTGAAGGATTCAGGTTCCATAATAATATTATAGGAATGCCAACTTTCAATTTGAGACAATGCGGTGGAAGTCCTGAGATGCACCGCATCTTCCACATTAACGACAGTATCGATCAATGTGTAAATTCTGTATTCTCCTGGCAGTTTTTGCAAAATAACATCGTTTATTTCATCAACAGATGCATTCTTGGAGACACAATTGATCGTTAACATATCCAGTTGTGACTTCTTTGGAGTAAATTTTCTACATTAGGATAAATTTTGTCAACTAATTCATTAATAGATCTTACAATGCTTCTCAGTTTACTATGTACTGGAATCAAACCGTTCTGATTAAGTATTTTGCCGTCACCGAGACGTAGTAACTGAGCAGAAAATCGGGTATCTCCGCATCCTAAATGAGCTCTCATATTTGTTCGTAAATGGAGCCTTTCAATATTATTCCACTTTAGTAAAAAAAAAATTCCGTATATTATCGAGAACTATTTTCTTTCACGTTGGGTGTGATGAGGGTGTATGTAAGCAAAGTGGAACGATACACGGGAAATAAGGAACTACTTGATAGCCATCTGTTTCGGTAGTACAGCCAAAAATAATAAACATAATAAAAAATTAATAAAAAATAAACGAAATAGCCTATGTTCACCGGAAGGAAATAAACTTCCTAACGGTGAAGGAATCATGAACTACTTTCTTTCACGTTGGGTGTGATCAGGTTGTATGTAAACAAAACGGAACAATACACGAGAAATCAGGAACTATTTAAAAACGATCTGATTCGGTAGTACAGCCAAAAATAATAAAATGCATGATAATAAAAAAAAAGGCAATAGCCTATGTCCGCCGGAAAGGTATAAGCTTCCCAACGGTGAACGATTAACCAAATCGGTTCAGTAGTTTTCGACATTACCTCAAACACACAAACAACTTTCTCTCTTTATAGATTCGCTCTTTTTTGCAGTCGCGTCTCGAACGCACGTCTTCCGAGATATTTTCTTTCAGCCAAGCATACACGGCTTTTTGGAAGAAATATGGTTTCTTCCTTTTCAGGAAGAAACCATATTTCTTTTTCAATGCCTAATTATACCATATTTCTGTTTTTAACTTCTCAATCATACCATATTTCTACTGTTCACCGTTTTAAAAATGATAAGTCGAACAATAATCGAACTGTAGCTGCTTTTTACCAGAACAAAGTTGCGAAGTGTAGCACAATAGAGAATATGCTTAAATTAGCATGCTTGTTACCTTTTTCCGATTTCAGGAACAGAGCCATGTCAAATTAGTAGAAAACCTTTAGATAATGATTTTCCAAGAACCAAAGAATTAAGATATGAAAAGGACAAGATTTTTCGTGACAGAGGGACAAATAAAGAGAGCTTTAAGAAAACGTTGAAGTATGTGTCATTGAGAAACTTTAAGAAATCCCAATGATAGTCTTAGTGTATAGCTAGGAAAGCAAAAAAATGCGATTACTAAAAACATACTCTGGACAAAATGTTAAAACAAACGAGTTCAAAGAACAAAATAAATAGCGAATAAAAAAGGAACACAGTTGATAAAATTCCACGAAAAAGATACAGGTGGGCTCAGTTCCGATTGAGCCGTCAGTTTGGAACGTAAGACTCCTACTTGCAGATCGGAGAGTTGAAATGAGCTAGTCGAGTACGGTTTCAAAGCATTTATTTAATTTGTTATAACCAACACAGGTCTGTGATATGAAAAGTAGCTTACATAATTTTTACAAATAATTACGATCATTGCGAACACAAAGCAGATCGATACACGAATAACCCAACGTGGTGCTCTGTTTTCTTGGGTTTCTTACATTCCTCTTGCCTCTCGTTTTGATTTTATCCACTTTTGCTTGCGTTCATTCTGCGAATTCCAAGGCATTGTCGAAAATATTAATTCCGCTCACTCGGAAACAATTTTTCTTAATTTTAGGTTAAACCACTGCGATATGTTCTTTATATATTTGAATAGATCTTGTGGAGAGCTTTAAAAGGATACCAAGTACAGTCGTTTTGCCCTCTCGCGTGTCCAGATAAACCGCGATATTGTCAAAAGTGTTCACCGGTTCACAAGGAATCAATTTTTAAAATGTTCAGTTCAAACCATTGCAAAATGTTCTTCGTATATTTGAATAGATCTCGTCGAGAGCTTTAAAACGATACCACGCACAGTCGAGCTGCGCTTACGGTTGGTGAGATAGACTGAGTCAAACGCGGCGGCATCTCCAGAAATATTTCATCATTCCTCCGCGCACAGGGAGTGACGGGAGCGACGCGCGCACGATGTATTGCGCAGTACGCGAATTGGACTCCATGTTGTTTACGAATATGCTAACACGATTAGTGTACGGCACGTACTTTTAACGCTATAATGATTTCAATTAGGACCTATTTTTGTCACTGGCGGTCAGCCGTAAGTCGCCCCCTGTTATCCCAGGCGTTAGACGCAGTCCTACGTCAAACAAATGCCTATGCATTGAGAAAACAGTTCGCAAATAGAAACGTAGAACTAAAGAAAACTATACAATTGTGACTGACTTTAGCACATGTTTGAGGAGTTCTATGCCGAATCAAAAAAAATTATGGAGAGAAAACGCTTGGAAATAAGAGATTTATAATTTTAGTTTTATGAGAAAGCTATAGGTGGTATTAATGGGCCTTTAGAAAGTGTAACCTGAGTTTTAAATTAGCTATTTAATTGGCAGGTAACCTCAAAACACAGTACTCATCATGGCTCACAAACTAATGAAAAATGTTAACATTTTTCAGATTTGTGTGTGAGAATCTGGCAACGATTTCGTATTAACTTTCTTGTACCTTATCTTAAAATTCCTTTTGTAAAATATTGTAGTTAGGTCATGAAGAACAGTGACGTATGTGATCAGGGACGTGTGTGATGTAATGAGGGATGAATACCTTAAGTGTGTTTTTTGTTATTTCTCATTTTGAGCAAACTGAAGATACTTGTTCCTGAGTAACATGAAAAAAAAAATAGCTTGTTTAAACAAAAATGCCTCCGCCGTGGTGTAGTGGTCTAAGTGCTAGCTTCCCTGGAACCAGTGACCTAAATTAGGGACGGGCGATCGCTTATAGACGATTGTGTTGCTCACGGTGATCGGTAAACCCCCCAAATAAAAATAAAATAAAATAAAATAAAAAAACAAGTCTTAGGTATGCAAGAAGTGACTTAGTATTACGCAAAGTAAAATGAGAGGAGGGTGTTGATCTCCGTCGTATTTTACCTGCGTATGGAAATGTGCATGAATCTAGCAGAGTGCGCGGTGATACGCGAGTGCAGGAATAAATGAAGTAATGCTCGAAAATTCTGCATTTAAAGCTCATTAATTCCCATTTATTATCTTCTCCGGTTGTTTGTATGCTATTTCGTCATCTAACTCTTTACTGGTAATTTTGGAAGAGCTACGATAGACTTGCTGTTTGTACACTCTGATTGCTTAATAACGTAAATGTAGAATTTAGAAAATGACATAAACTGTCCTTGCGTAACTCCTAATTGAAGAATTACATGCGATTATGCTTTGGCGCATTTTGTAAGCAGATTACAGATTTCCTCTGGTTAGAACAAACAACATGACCTTGAGGCTGCATCCACTGTTACAGAGCGACGGGGAAATCTTTACAGGTCACAAAAGTGGTTACCGTAAACATTCACCAGACTGTAATTCATAGTAGGTGGCAGCGGGGAGAGGAAACATTCTCCTTCCAGAATCTCTAGTTCAGTACTTCACAGAATTTCATCACCGCGTGTATTTAAAGTTAAATCCCAGACAGCTACTTAATAGTAATGGCTTTGTCAAAATAATTTATTGCATGGTACACACGAATTGCATTTCACAAGAGAGCTACGCATCCAAGCACAGCATTGTTGGTGCGTTTTGCAATTAAGGCTCAGTTATTTAGTAGTCGAATTACATATACAGGATGACCAATTAAGAACGAACATATTTGTATCATTCGTATTTGGGAAAATTCACCAGACATACAATTGCCATCGTCCGTTGAAAACATCAGGAGCGATTTCATTTTACTTTAATAAATATGCTGAGGTTTTACTGAATTACGACCACCCCAATGTAAGCTCAGTTGCGCCCAGTACTGGCCTAAAGAAGGGAGGGCAAGGGCTTTGGTTAAAAGGGTGTGTATTAGAGGTTGGTGGATCGGTTGGAAGCGAAGTTACGGACGTTATGGTAAAACCAAGGATTTGTAGGAGCTCACCAAAGGATAAACTCTGGGCGCTTCCATTTCAAAAGCGGGGGAAATTATTGGTTGTTCGACAGCCTTCGTGGTTAAAGAGTACCCTGTGTGGTACCGAAATTGCGGAATAACCAACCGACGACCCGATGGTAAAGGACGACGAAAAATGGATTCCAGAAGTAGACTGGCGTATCGTCTTGTGCAAGACAACTGGCGCAGCACAGTTTCGTAATTGACGGTCCAAGATGGATTCCATTGGCTATAATCGGGTGCATGAGAGGTTGGTGGCTGATACAATGATGGATTCCAGAGGTGAACGACTGGCGCGTCGCCTTGTACAGAACAAATGGCGTAGCCCAGTTTCTCAATTATATCATGCGCGACTAAGCTTGCACGCTGACACATGCACAGTGTCTATATCCTTCAAGTCACTTTTATAATTCGGTAAATGTTGACGGACAGCAAAGGTCCTGTGAGATGTGAGAAAAGATCTCCATCTTTATGAACTGTTATTAAAGAAAGCCAAGTTGGCTCTTAGTTTCCAATGAAAACTGTCTTCAACATGTACAGAAATATTCTGATAGACTTTCACGTGCATGAAAGCAGTAGAACACTTATTAAAAGTACTGTCAAAACCGATCGAGCAGGACCAAGTCAACCCCACAAGAAGGGGTGGGGAAAGAGAGAGATGGGATTCAGAGAGAAATGGACGTACTGAAAAGACGTAGCTTGGCGTCCCATGGGTGATAACCCGCAAACGAATGAAAGCAACATACACTATCTACCAACAAGTAATTGGACACCCCTGCAATCGACGATATCTGCCGTCCTGATACACGTCACGGTCGCCGCCGTTAAATAGCGTTTGGGAAACAACAATGCAACCAGTCGCATGCAAGATGCCACGCAGTTCGGAGCTCTTTGATTTCGAGAAAGGTGTAATCGTCGGGTATCACAGAAATGGCCGATCCATATGTGACATATCCAGCTAGTTGAAGTACCCAAAATCGACAGTGGCCTACGTGATTGGCAAGTTGAAGATGAGAGGTGACTGTCGGAATATGCCCCGGCCCGGCAGACCCACAAAACTAAGAGTTAGAGACCGACGGGTGCTGGCCACAGAAATTCGGAAAAACCGCACCAAATCGATGGGCTACATCCGCGAGGAGTTTCAACAGGCATCCGGGAGTGTTCTTTCGATGAATACCATCCGTAAGGAAACCCATCTGCTCGGTTATCATGGACGTGCTGCCGCCCACAAGCCTTTGATCACCAAGTCCAATAGCGCTGCTCGGCTAATGTGGTGCAAAGAACGTCGACAGTGAACAGTGGAAACAGGTTCTCTGGAGCGACGAATCAAGGTTTACCCTCTACCGTTCGGATGGCAGGGTCTGGGTTAGGGTCTGCCTGGAGAACACCTCCTGCCGGAATGTATTGTGCAAACTGTGAAGTTCGGAGGCTGTGGAATTATGCTATGGGGGTGTTTCTCCTGGTATGGCACGGGACCCTTGGTCGCAATTCCTGGTAGACTCCACGCCGAGACCTACGGCACCATTTTGTATGACCATGCGCTCCTTACGTTGTGGCAGTTTTACGGGGTGGACCCATGTTACTTTCAGGATGACAATGCCACTTGTCATGTTGCGAGGTCCACCATGTCTTGGTGTGGTGACAATGGATTTAATCGAATGGACTGGCCTGCGCATAGCCCGGACCTTAACCTTATTGAGCACCTCTGGGACGAGTTGGAGCGTCGACTTAAGGGGTGCCCCCCACCGTCCAAAATCGGTGAAGGAACTGACCTGTCTTCTCCAAGCCGAGTGGAAGAAAATACCGCTAGCCGTCGTACAACGCCTGGTTGAGAGTATTCCCCGGAGGGTCGCAGCTGTAATCGCCGCTCGTGGAGGCTCCACCAACTATTGAAGGTGAATAAACTTCGTTTTCCTTTGCTATCACAGGTGTCCAATTACTTGTTGGTAGATAGTGTATATGTTAATAGTTTTTGTGTAATAAATGGTAGACCCTTATACTTGACTTTATTCTGAGGAACTTCTTGTAGGTCTGTAACGGCTTGCATCTTCACCAAAGAGCGCAATCCTTGGGTCTGACAGGCTTACTGTCTAATAAAATGTCAGCTAGTATTCACAGTGAACAGACGTTTTAGAAACATCTCGTGTACGTTTTTTGGATTTTTTTTGCTTATCACTTTCCTTCTGACGTTTAGAAAGTTTGTAAGTTTTTAATTAGTGAAAACACATCGAGATAATTATGGAAAATCAAAGAAATTTATACAGAGTGACCGAGGAGTTAAATAGAGATTTGAAGCTGTTACTCCGCTCTTCCTGTGAATGCTAATGGAAGCATCTTCAAACGTTTCTCTTTTGGGATTTTGACTAAAATTTTCCATCATCATCAACACCACCATTCAATATTTTCAAATTTTATTATGTTATGAAGTTCAAAAATATGTAAGAAAAGAAGTGAAACATATTTTTAGTGTAAAAAAAAGGAAGTGAAACATATTTTAGTGTAAAGAAAAAGAAGCTTCGATTAGTTAGCGGGTGAAAAAGACAAGAATAACTCGTCGTCATGTGGTCAGAGGTACTGGTTCTTGGCCAATCGTCAAAGTTAGGGGTCTGCACGGGCTTTATTTGGTGAGGCCGGCCTGGTTCGTTTCAGATATCAGACACTCGGCTCGGCCCAACCCATGATGTATCATTTCGGTCTTTCTACTGTATTTTATTAAATTGTGAAAATTAAATAATGACATGAGATATTATTGAAAATATTTAGTTGAATGTAAGCTTGAATATATGAACTAAATGTTGGCAATTATTGAAGAATATAACCTTTAAACACAGAAAAAAAAATAAAAGGAAAGGAAAAGACTACGCGCGTTCAAAACCTCTCTTTCTCTGCAACTAACAAGCGGTAAAACACTACAAAAGTCAATCCCTACACAGATTAGGGACAGAAGAAACAATCGGTGTCGTCCCATTCTGTGAAACAAACACACACACACACACACACACACCCAACTCCACTGCTGACTCCCTTCAGTCCCCCACTCTACACAACATACCACTCGCTCGGGGTCGAATCTTTTTTTTTTTTTTTGTCAAAAATCCCGAAGTGTGTTTTTAACATCTTAATACCTACAGATGGTAAAACACTGTGAGTGTGTGACGTGCCTGACTCGCAGGACGCGCATGAGATAAAGGCAGATAGAGTGAGAGCACATGGCAGTGCAGTATAGTGGATAGCCCTCGGTGCTCCAGAGCCGAGAGTTGTGGATTCGAATGCCACCCCTGGCATAAAAATGGTGAAGAAATTAACTTCGTCGTGTCTCCCCTCGTCTCTGCGATTACGCCCTGGGATATTTCATGGAAGTAAGTAAAGCCAGCAAAACAGTTAAACAGACCAGGAAACTAGGAAATACGACTTTTCCCTTTCTTTAATATTGTGATAAAAAGAATGAGTCTACTCGACCCAGCCCGTTGCTTTGCTCTCTAAGCTCGACGTGGGTTGTCTTTACCAGTGCAGAATTCTAGTCGGGTATGGGTTCGAGTTTGTATGAGACTTGGGTGTTGTCTTCATCCATAAACGCTGGCTCTGTAGTTTCCCTGGAACTAGTACCTGTAATTTGAGAACTTGCAATTCCTTATAGGCTGTTAATGGGTGCATTTACACCCTTCCTCCAAAAGAATTGCGGTATAAACAGCTTTGCCCTTTTCCTTTTTATTTTATGCATTTTACTTACAAGCTTCGGGTTCAGCTTATCTACTTTCAATGCCGAAGGTTACATACACTGCTGGCCACCCAAAATGCAACACCAAGAAGGACACGAGATAGCAAAGCCAGATTTACTGGACACATAATAACAGATACAAAGATGAAACGATTGGGCTTACAGGCCCGTGCGACTTGCGGAACACGCAGACATCAATAGTTGGTGGGGCCCCTATGGCTGGAAATAACGGCCGCTAGACGCCGCGGCATCGAACGAAAGAGGCTTTGGATGTGGGCTTGGGGTATGTCGGTCCAGGCTGCTTCCACACGTTGCCACAGTTCATCAGGCGTAGCCGCGGGTGGTGCTTGCCGGGCCACTCGGTTGCCGATCAGCGACCAGTCGTGTTCGATGGGGGACATATCGGGAGAACAGGCAGGCCACGGCAGCAGTGACACCTCGTGGGCAGTGAAGAATTGTTGTACGATGCGCGCCACGTGCGGGCGCTGAAACATGGCCGCTGGCAGGTCCTGCAGGTAAGAGAGGACTACAGGCTCCGAAACGTCGGAGATGGTGCGGTGGCTGTTGAGTGTACCAGCGATGCGTACCAGAGGGGTGCGGGTGTCATATCAAATTGCGCCCCAAACCATAACGCCAAGCGACGGACCGGTATGGCAATGCATAATGCAGGCGCCATACAGTCTCTCGCCGCGGTGCCGCCACACGCGGATCCGACCATCGTGGTGTTGCAGGCAGAAGCGGGATTCGTCGGAGAAGACAAAGTCGTGCTACTTCGTAGTCCAGGTGCGGCGTTCAACTGCCCACTGCCGCCGTACTCACCGGTGGTGTAACGTCAATGGTAATCGGAGCAATGGGCGCCGTGCGACAAGACCCCGCACCTGCAGACGACGTCGAACGGTACGTGCTGACACAGGTTGTTGCGCAACACACCCTAATTCCTGCGCTAACGTTCGTGATGTGGCGGCGCGAGCCGTCAATGCCCGCCGCACAACATGCCGGTCCTCTCGTTCTGTGGTGTGCCGCGGCCGCGCCAATCGCTCACGTCGGTCCGTCCGTCCCTCCTGCACCCACCGAATCCATACTCGTCTCACTGTGGCTGGATGTCGTCCCACACGGGCGCCGATGTCTCGGTACGATAAACCGCTGTCGCGAAAAGCCACCATTCGTCCTTTGTCGAACTCCGAAACGTGCTAGAATGACTGTCGTTTTCTGCGACGAGGCACCAGGAAGCTTCCCACGCCTCCGAAACGTGCTAGAATGACTGTCGTTTTCTGCGACGAGGCACCAGGAAGCTTCCCACGCACTGGTCTGGCAGCACAACACACTTCCACTACTTACACCCCACCTTCTGTGCACTCTTCTTATAGTGCTTCTCGATGGCGTGCCGGGCGCACATAATTTGCATACGCCCTGCAATGCTAATCGTTTGCATGTCCTCTCGCGTGCGGCGCATGCTCAGAATTTCAGGCCAATCGGATGCTTCCTTCTTGGTGTTGAATTTTGGGTGGCCAGCAGTGTAGATTCACTGTCTTAGGCATTGAGAACAAGAATCAGACAAGCACATACATGTCTCACAAATAGATGCTTTCAGCACGAAAAGCTGCTATTGCAACCTGGGCAGCATCCGCTGTAACTGTCTTGGAATGAACTCCAGTACAATTCTCGTTTTATTGATGTTTTAACCCTTTAACGACCATGACTCTAAAATCTAGTATCAATCTAAATACCATAACACCCGAAACTGTCTGTGGTTTCACTTCTTTGTTTAGTAACAACAATGTTGGTTGGCTGTGTCTCGTGCTGATCCCTCATAGGTCGTGCAGATTTAAAGAACTGGTAAGGGTAGGAAATCTGACTCACTCTAGACAGGCGTTTCGGCAAGCAATTTTCGTTTGTATGTACGGGCGTTTTGGGCGTTATGGTCGTTAAAGGGTTAAATCAAATAGCTTAGTGCAAAATAAAATAAAAGTAGAACTCCATTATCTTTTCGAATAGTCAAGGTGTAATTTCGTGCCGAATTAAGTACTTTAGGTACGGATTAACCATTTCCATCTGTCTATGGAAGTCTAGAACCGTCATTTCTTCCGACAGAAAATATTTTTTCTGCAAATGTTCAATACATTGTAGAACTCTTACTAATTCGATGTAAATACGTTTTTCTTAATTTATGTGTGTGTAGAACTCTCATCACCTTCGACAGAAATATTTAGTTCTTTAAAGTCATAGCAGTTGAAGATTCCTCCAGTTATGTTAACTGCTGTCCAGAATGTTTTTTGTCGCAACCTTTATACACTCAAGTGTCAAATGGGATAGCAGCATGCAAAGTTTTAACTGGCGCTTCCGTCGTATAAAGGCTTCGACACATGTCACGATTTTTATCAGTTGCGATGGGTGTAATCCCGTGAGTCATGTTGAACAACCGCCAGTAAGATTATGGCAAGCCGACGTGAATTACTGGAGTTTAAATGAGGCATGGTAGTAGGAGCCAGACGGATAGGACATTCAATTTCCGAAATTGTGCGAACATTCAACATTCCTCGATCCATGGTGCCATTTGTGTACCGAGACTACATCATGGAAGGCATTAATATTCACCGTGGACAGCGCATTGGCCGACCACGGGTGCTGAATGAACGTGGCCAAAGGCGTCTGACCAGGATTGCCCATGCTAACGGACAAGAGACACTGGCACAAATAACACCCACATTCAATGCAGAAGGTACAAGAGATATATCAATCAGGTCAGTGCAGCGTAATCGGACACAGCACCTCACCTGGGCTCGTGAACTCGGTAATTGGACTCTGAAAGTCTGGCAACATGTGACGTGGTCCGATGAGTCATGCTACTAGTTGTTACGAACTGATGGTAGGGTTCGGGTGTGGCGCAGACCCCATAAGGCCATGGACCCAAGCTGTCAACAAGGCATTGTGCAAGCTGGTGGTGGTTCCATACATGTGTGGGGTGTCTTTACGTGGCAGAATTTGGGTTTTCTGCTCCTCGTAAGCACTTTATTAACTGGTAATCGCTTTGTCGTTCTGCTATGTGACCGTTTACATCCCTTCATGGACTTCATGTATCCCAACAACGATGAGATTTTCTAGGCGGACAATGCACCATGTCATCGCGCCTAAGTTGTTCAAAATTGGTTTGAGGAATTTTTTGGAAATTTCCAACGGATGATGTGGCTACCATGTTCGCCCGACATGAACTCGACAGATCATTTACGGGAAGTGGTAGAGAGATCCATTCACACATAAGATCCTCCACCTAGAAATATCAGGGAACTGTGGGTGGCTGTTCAGACAGCATGGCTCAACATGTCACTGGAAGTCTTCCAGCTACTTGTGGAATCGATGCCACGTTGAGTTGTTGTACTTCGCCGGGCTAGAAGAGGTCCTACGCGATACTAGGTACGTATCCCATCACTTTTGGCACTTCAGTGTATTTTCTCTGTAAATTTAATTGCTCGTGTATTGCGCCGCATACTACATTAAGGTAAAATTTGTTCAAAAAATGTGTATGGCAAAATCTTCTACGCAATATTTTTAATACCAATTTCTTGATTTTTCTTAGCAGTTTTTCTACTACATATACAGGGTGATCGCGATTCTCTTGAACTCTAATTTGAACTATTTTTATTCGCGTTATACAGATACATAAAGCTTTCTTATAACATTGATACCTCTTCCTTCGACTTTTGAGCAACTGATGTCGACTTAAAGAATGTGCTGGAAATGACCTCCGTTTCCCATGCGACAGCACATGTTTTTCGTAACGCATTTCAGCATAGATGGCGTGATATCCGCTGTAGCCCGAATAATGTTTGTTTTCAAGGACTGCAGGTCATGCAGATTGTTTGATTAAACACGGTTCTTTAAATATCCCCACAGGGAAAAATCTGGAGGCGAGAGTTCCGGTAAACGTAGAGGTCAAAGTCCTTTAGAAATAATGCAGCAACCAAAAATCTCCGCAAAACGTCTACTGTAGCAGTAGCTGTGTGACATTTTGCTCGATCCTGTTGAAGCCATGCGAAACGTTCAGTTTCTTGCAATATGTATACAAACTAAAAAATCAAATCTTGATAAATATTCGCGTTTACAGCACTACCCAAAAACACTGGTTCCACTATTCTGCACACCACACCGATTTCTTCGGAATGTTGAGCCAGCGATATCAAAGAAACGGGATGAGTGATATGAGATTCTCAGTCGACCAATATCGTTTATTTTGAGAATTAACATACCCGTTTAATCACACACCGATTTCTTCGAAATGCAAAGGAACAGGATGAGCGATATGAGAATACTCAGTCGACCAATATCGCTAATTTTGAGAATTAACATGCCCGTTCAACCACACACCGATTTCTTCGGAAAGCAAAGGAACGGGATGAGCGATATGAGATTCTCAGTCGACCAATATCGTTTATTTTGAGAATTAACATACCCGTTTAATCACACACCGATTTCTTCGGAATGCAAAGGAACAGGATGAGCGATATGAGAATACTCAGTCGACCAATATCGCTAATTTTGAGAATTAACATGCCCGTTCAACCACACACCGATTTCTTCGGAAAGCAAAGGAACGGGATGAGCGATATGAGATTCTCAGTCGACCAATATCGTTTATTTTGAGAATTAACATACCCGTTTAATCACACACCGATTTCTTCGGAATGCAAAGGAACAGGATGAGCGATATGAGGAATACTCAGTCGACTAATATCGCTAATTTTGAGAATTAACATGCCCGTTCAACCACACACCGATTTCTTCGGAAAGCAAAGGAACTGGATTAGCGATATGAGGATTCTCAGTCGACCAATATCGTTTATTTTGAGAATTAACATACCCGTTCAACCACGCACCGATTTCTTCGGAATACAAAGGAACTAGATGAGCGATATGAGGAATATCAGTTGACCAATATCGCTTATTTTGAGAATTAACATGCCCATTCAACCACACACCGATTTCTTTGGAATGCAAAGGAACTGGATGAGCGATATGAGGATTCTCAGTCGACCAATATCGCTTATTTTGAGAATTAACATGCCCGTTCAACCACACACCGATTTCTTCGGAAAGCAAAGGAACTGGATGAGCGATATCAGGATTCTCAGTTGACCAATATCGCTTATTTTGAGAATTAACATGCCCGTTCAACCACACACCGATTTCTTCGGAATGCAAAGGAACTAGATGAGCGATATGAGGATTCTCAGTTTACCAATATCGTTTATTTTGAGAAGTACCATACCCGTTCAACCACACACCGATTTCTTCGGAATGCAAAGGAACTGGATGAGCGATATCAGGATTCTCAGTTGACCAATATCGCTTATTTTGAGAATTAACATGCCCGTTCAACCACACACCGATTTCTTCGGAATGCAAAGGAACTAGATGAGCGATATGAGGATTCTCAGTTTACCAATATCGCTTACTTTGAGAATTAATATACCCGTTCAAATTAAACCAAGCTTCATCCAAAAAGAAAACATTGTTCAATAAGCCATTGTTGTGTCGAGTAAATTTACAAAACCAACGGTAATAGAGCAGGCGCTTATGCATATCGGGTTCCTTCAGTTCTTGGACAACTTTTCCTTTGTATGCATGAAGCTGCAATAGTTTATTCACTTTCTCTACTGAGCCATAAGAAAGTTTTACTTGCAGAGATTAGCGATGAAGCGATTTTCTAGGTGACTGTTGCAAAAATGTTTCACCATCGTTAAGCACTTCCGGCGTTAACACACTCGGCCAGCCACTTCTAGGCATGTAATCAACACTTCCACTTTTCCGAAATCGTACGATTAAACTGTGTGTCTTTGATTTCTTACCACAGTATGCTGCGGAAATTTCTTCTCGAATTCTTCTATACAATGTCTGTAAGACTGGGTTTGCAAATTAGCTTCAAATAAACATTCTCTGCTCTTTCGTGAAACTCATACTTCTGTTCAAATGGCAACACTAAAGTGAATAAACCTCGTAGCACACTGGAAACCAATTATTCATTTCTAGTACTCTACTAATTTTCTTCAGGCATTCGACAAACGCAATATTGAACTTCGATGAGTTGATGACTCATGTTGCCACATCAGTTGGTTTAACTTCTGCTGAACTTTACAATCACTCAGTATAACAGTACAAACTGATTTTATTTCTCTATGGTGGCCTGGGTGTATTTTTCGCACTGATCTTCTTCCGTGCCCTCTTTACACACAAAAAGCGCATTACAAAATTTGCATGTATCAAACCTAATAATTATTTGGAAATGAAAATATCTCATTCGTCGGAAAGGGGTCCGGACTCGAATCCAGGTGGGGCATTGATGTTGTGTTTGTCTTACGGCCCTTCCCTGGAACCAGTGGCCCTAAATTAGGGACGGGCGACCATTGAGTTGCTCACGGTGGTCGTTAAACCTCGAATAAAAAAAATGAAAATGTCGTTTATAGAATACTTGGGGAAAAGAAATTGTGTACTTACAAAGGAAGCAAAATGATGGTCAGAGGGCGTTGGTGAAAGATAATATCATTCAGTGTCCCTCTCTGATTTACGTGGAAGTTTACTGCTATGTTAGTTTTATATTAAGACCCTATGTTTCCAGCTTGAAAACAAATCACATGGTGACTGTGGGTTAAAGTCTTTTAATTCTGAGCCCTCCAAAGTAATTCGAACAAAATCATCTAAAGCAGTTATCGCAAACTCAGACCCTTGAAAGGGCCACTTTCCAGTTGTGAAGGAACATAGGGTGCCGCATAAATATTAATTAACTTTTTATGGAAAAATATCAACTTCACAAAACTACACCAATGGCTTTGCACCAGAGTAGAATATTATTTCTAATTATCGGTAAATAGGTCATCTTCAATAGATCGTTTTCTACTGTAACTTGGTTTAGACACAGACATGGTAAAACTAAAATTACACAAATCAACTTCAGTAGAAAAATAGCGAGTGAAGCAACCGATGCAGCCGGACGAAACTAGCCACCAGCTGAGCAGGAGGGAGCTTTTCAAGGTCGATCAGTGTTGCCGGTGCTTGATTCCAATTCTGCGCAAATAGCAATCCCTTTTCAGACGACATCCCTTTCGTACAACTACACGGCGGCCACCGCTCTTGCATTCGTAGATAGTACGTCGGAGGAAGACACCTGTGCCGTTTTTCATTCCTTTCGACGTAACGATACGCATGATTAATAAAGTTATATTCTTCGTAAATAAACTTGTTACTTATAAAGAGGTTTTGTGTCTGAAAACTTTTGCATTTCCTTCTGCTTTTGTATTTGAAGTTGAAAGTATTTCCAAGATGTTGAAGACTAAGGGTGCGGCTGGTATTGTTCATCTTTGATTGAGATCTACCATCGTACAACTGTGAGATCAAATTCATGAAATTACACGCTCGCTTTGATCAGTTTTCAAAAATATGCTTTAAAAGCGATCATTACTAAAAGATATACCCACATCTGTGAAACTTTAAAACTTGCATCACAAACATATGCTACACAAATCTCTGATTGTATCAGAGCTCCGTGTGTAACTCCTATACCAGTAAAATTTCCCGTTGTGGTTGAATTAGAACGCTCATGAAAACGTTCTTAAATGCTTGGATTAATGGCAACGGACACTAATTACATTTGTACATTTAGTAACATGTTAGCCGTGTTGTTCAGGGCTGCACTGTATGTTGTATAAAGTTCAATTTTGATGCTCGCTTGCCCTACACGCGAAAATCGAAACTGGACTTTGATTGGAACAAGGTCGTCTGGTAAGATGAATCTCGTTTCTTGTTGCATCATGTGGACGTCCCGGTACGTGTGCGTAGTTTACCTGGGGAAGTGTTAGAACCAGGATGCGCCGTTGGACGAAAATAGGCCGGTGGAGGAATTTTGGGCAATCTTCTGCTGGGAAACCCTGAGTCCAGTCATTCATGTGCAGGAAACTATGACGTCTACCATCTGCCTAAATATCATTGCAGACGAGGTGCATCCTTTCATGGCAAGGGTCCGGTGGAGAAAGTGTAATGCTTTGGGCAATGCTCTGCTGTGAAATCCTGGGTCCAGCCATTCATATGCAGGAAACTATGACGTCTATCATCTGCCTGAATATCATTGCAGACGAGGTACATCCTTTCATGGCAAGGGTCCTGTGAAGAAAGTGCAATGCTTTGGGCAATGTTCTGCTGGGAAACCCTGGGTCCAGTCATTCATGTGCAGGAAACTATGACGTCTACCATCTGCCTAAATATCATTGCAGACGAGGTACATCCTTTCATGGCAAGGGTCCTGTGGAGAAAGTGTAATGCTTTGGACAATGTTCTGCTGGGAAACCCTGGGTCCAGTCATTCATGTGCAGAAAACTATGACGTCTACCATCTGCCTAAATATCATTGCAGACGAGGTACATCCTTCCATGGCAAGGGTCCGGTGGAGAGAGTGTAATGCTTTGGGCAGTGTTTTGCTGGGAAACCCTGGGTCCAATCATTCATGTGCAGAAAACTATGACGTTTACCACCTACTTAAACATCATTGCGGACCAGGTTCATCCTTTCACGATAACTATAATATCCCTGTTGTAGTGGTTTATTTCAGAAGGATAATGCGCCATGCCACACTTCCCGGATCGTTTGAGAATGGTTCATAGAACATGAAGAAGACTTCCAGGCATTGTACTGGTTTTCAAATTCCCAAGACATCAATTCAACAAAGCATCTGCCATTTGCTTGGAACAGAAAATCCGATCTGCAGTTGCTTAACTAACGTAATTTACAAGAATTACAGAATCTGATGGGAACATGTTGGCATCAGATACCACAAGACAACTTTAGAAAACTTGTAGCGGCTGTGTCGCACCAGGTAAAAGCTGTTTTGGCGGTATGCAAGGGACCAACATCATATTAGGCAGGAGGTAATAATATTTTGGCTCTTAGGTGAAAAGCATCTGCTAGACTAATGTCAACCCAGCCTTACTGTGGTGAATTTCTTTCCGACTGAAGGGGCTCTGATGACAGACTAACTGCGGTATAACTGTGCCACCGGGACCATAGCAAATGCTATCACACACTCACCAATCTGCTAGGCCAGCGTGGTCAGCTATGGCCAACACTTCCTTCCCAAATGACAGAACAACACATACAGTATATGGATATCTCAGAGAATGACGGTGAGATGCACTGTTGATCCAAGAAAGATTAGAAAACAATAACTCATTGATCAGGAAAATGACAAACAGTGGATGACATCATGATCAAATTAAAAACCCTCAGGTATCAATGGGCACGTACTGCTATGCTAGAAGAACTGGCCACAGCTGGACAACTGAAATACTATTTTGGATACCAAGCGACAAGAAAAGACCCATAAGAGGATCACGTACGAGATGTATGAATGGAATTCGGAAGCATGTCGGAGTGACGTGGAACAGTATTGCTGAAGACAGAGACAGACACTTAGAAGATACATTTATTCAGCAGTGAATCAAGAATGGTTGATGATGGTGATGATGATTACATCGCATATGTATAGGGTGTCTATAAATAAAGTATACAACTTCAGCATGGCATTAAAAATACGATAGAAAAACATACTTTAAACATCAAGAGACGTGGCAAGTGGTGTTAAAGTTTGATAAGTCAGATGAAAGATGACGTCAGGTGTCATATGTAATGACAAAATTCGCCAAAAGCGGAATACAACAGACATGGCTTCTCCAGAGGAAAAAGCAGCGTGTAAGTTCGTGTGAACGGAGTACAAGAGCTAGCCGCCGACACGAAGGAGCATCGAACAATGTGTAAATAAATTCAAAGCAAGAGAAAGTGTCTTAAAAGCACTGGTAGACCTTCCATTTCGGACGAAGCCGCGGATGGCTTAGTGGTTAGTGTTTCAGACTGTCGATGCTGGGTCCCCAGGTTCAAGCCTGGGCTGATCTTTCAGAGATGGTGTGATTTACTAACAATCGCTGAATATCCGCCGTGCATCGGACGAGCACGTAAAGTGACGGCCCCCAGGTTGGACCCACTGGTAAAATGGGTATCCTTTCCTATGTCCCCCCTGAAATTCTCTCACCCATCTATGTGCAATATCGTACTTGTACGGTGGCGCCATCTACTGTACTCTAATCTCACTACAAACTGTTCTGTCAAAGTCGCTAGACTTGCTCTCATTCCTTCCGTTTCTGTGTCCTGCCCAAAAGGCGATCTCGCTGTAGGTGGCTGGGACCTAAACTCTACTCCCTGTGGACGGAAGTCCTACATAAAAATGACAAATCCTGCATCCTCACTGTGTCTGACTGAATATATATATAGCGGCGTTATTATAACCATTTCGGACGAAAATGTGGAAGTTGTGCGTTAGGATTATCTGAGGAGCTCGAAGAAGTCCGTCCGCGTTGTCAGTCGTGAACTCGGAACACCGCGAGCAACGGTTCACAAGGTTTTGCATAAACGTCTATGCCTATATGCATATAAAGTGCAGTTAGTGCAAAAACTTTGACCAAATGATCAACCACGTTGAAAAGCATTTGCGGTAGACAGGCTTAATCGCGTTGGCGAAGATCCCACACTCCTTTGACGGATCTGTTTCAGCGATGAGTCGACATTCCATTTTTCTGGCAAAGTGAATGAACATAACTGCCGAATCTAGGGCTCGGAAAATCCCCATGTGGTCGTAGCACACGAGAGAGACAGCCCGAAGGTTAATGTCTTGGCTGGCCTAATGGAAGACAAAGTGATAGGACACTTTTTCTTCTCTGAACCAACGGATGCTGCCATAACATACCTGGACATGTTAGAACAATTCGCAATTCCATAACTCCAGTATAATAAAGACATCATTTACTAGCAAGATACAGCGCCTTCGCATTGTCCTTTGGATGAACGCAGGTCTTTAGACCACCATTTTCCAGATTGTTTTATTGGACGTTAGGGGCTCCGGCGGCATCGCCACCCCGTTCTCCTGATATTACCCTATGCGATTATTTTTATCTGTGGCTTTATTAAGGACATTGTGTACCAGAAAAAAGTTACATCTATCACTGAGCTCAAAGAACGCGTTACTGCAACCTTCCTCCTCGTTACACCTGACATTCTGCAGAACTGGACTATCGTTTAGACATCATGTGAGCAACCAACGGAGCACACGTGGAGACCTACTCACATTAAAAAGAACTTTCACAGTTACCATGTGTTTTGACATTCTGCAGCGTACGTCGATGGAACTGGGCTATCGTTTAGATATCCTGTGAGCAACCAACGGAGCACACGTGGAGACCTACTCACATTATAAAAAACTTTCACAGTTACCATGTGTTTTGACATTCTGCAGCGTACGTGGATGGAACTGGACTGTCGTTTAGATATCCTGTGAGCAACCAACGGAGCACACGTGGAGACCTACTCACATTAAAAAAAACTTTCACAGTTACCATATGTTTTGACATTCTGCGGCTTACGTGGATGGAACTGGACTATCGTTTAGACATCCTGTGAGCAACCAACGGAGCACACGTGGAGACCTACTCACCTTAAAAAAACTTTCACAATTACCATGTGTTTTGACATTCTGTAGCGTACGTGGATGGAACTGGACTATCGTTTAGACATCCTGTGAGCAACCAACGGAGCACACGTGGAGACCTACTCACATTAAAAAAAACTTTCACAGTTACCATGTGTTTTGACATTCTGCAGCGTATGTCGATGAAACTGGAAAATCGTTTCGACATCCTGTGAGAAACCAACGGAGCACACGTGGAGACCTACTCACATTCAAAAAAGAAACTTACCCAGTTGTCATGTGTTTTTACATTAACAGTAAGTTGTTATTTATTGTAGTTTTTTTAATAGCATACTGAAGTTGTTTACCTCATTTATAGACTCCCTGTATATTTTAGCTAAGGGTGGCATTTAATCCAGCACGTAATATGAGTTAGAAAAGCACTCATATTTTCAATCCATCTTGCATTTTATTTGAGCCTACAGTGTTTATTTGATTCCGGTTTCATTCGGAGAAGTGATACCTTCGGAAATCATCAAATATTTCCGGCATATGTTTTTATACAATTTTTCCTCAGGCAAAAATTTCTGAAAGGATTGATGTAATCAGGTATTCATAACAATTTGTTCAGAAACGCCACAGTTCGGAATACCTAAGCTTTTCTGGGAATAACGGTGGCAGCCATATGTCTAGCCCGAAAGATAAACAACAGGTTCCATTGCATAAACTCTTACAGAAAAGCAGACACTTTGTCTTTTGGTCAGAGCGTTGCCACGTGTAATTAATTAATACCATTCATGCAGGAAATGACGCTAGAGGATCAGATAAGGACATACGTTCAGGAAAATAAATGATCTTGTTCATAATTTAATATGATCATCCGATGTGGCGCCGAAAGGGAATTTCTTTGTTTTGAATACTATTTTGCGAAACAGCGTGTCATGTTAACTGAATCTTTCCAGAAATTGTATCAAGAGAGAGGAAATTAATTTATTAAAATAACTCACATACAAAAACTATTTATAAACATATAAGAATTTAAAGGAATATACACTGACTAGGATAAGGAAGAGGTAGATGAAAGACAACTCACTCCTTTGAACGCTCCTTGTTTTTTTGTGAGATTTATTACACAAAATTACATATTGTAATATATGAAATTGAAATCTAGAGTCCTGAATGAAGTTCATGCATAGCTGCGTGAAGAAAAAGAAAGAAAGGGAAAAGCACGACTGTCCTTTTCCATTTTAAGTAGGTCCCTCCAATTCGGATGTTCATCAGCTAGAATTTGGCCAGAACATCTCGAGTTCACGAACTTCGGACGATGTAAAATAACCGAACTTCAAATCTCAGTATGTAAAGTATGTTAAATATTTATTCTTAGTGTTCCGAAGTCAGTCCGTAACGAAATAGTGAATCTATAGCCGGCTTTTGGTTACGTAACTGTCTACGCATGTTTGGGTAGCAAGAGCAACTGTGTGATTGAGCCCGACGTTCATTAAGAACAGCAGTCACAACCAACTCCAGTCTTTCCTTCCAAAACTGTGATAGAATGCAAAAATGTCTGTTCACACGTGCGACGCTGAATGTTTTTTCTGCACATCCTTAAATTTTGTATTCAAGGTCAGTGGTCTAACAGCATGTCATAGAGCGCACCGGTTGCTTAGCTTAAGGCTGAGTCGCGATACCAGCTCTTATTTTCGCCAAGCTTTCCCACTCCACTGGAAGGCTTTTTCAAGGCACTGGTAGACATAGAATGCAGAGAATTAGAACATGTGAGGAACACAGATGATTTTTTGAAAATAACGCGGGCGGCATCACGAGTAGCATTATGTGATTTTTTAGCACTCAATTATACGGTGGGAGGCGATGTGTGTCCATCTTTCAATAACGCATGCCAAACCATTAGCAGTTCGATAGAGACCATTTCATTGCATCCTGGTTTACTGGAGAGGATTTCGACTGTTTCCTTGATGATAGTCTCTTTAATGCTCATGTAAGAGGCAATTTTTCTAATATTATTTCACATAGAAAAAATACGTTATACCTTTGGTGTAGCCTAACAACAGAGAAAAGATATCTACCGGAATCAAGAGGCGATCCTCATATACTAGATGTAAAGAACACATGCGAAGTGTCAACTAAGACATGCGGAATACAGCCCTCGCTAGAGAAGTCATGTATTGCTCAGTCGTTCCTATATGGAATAACATTCGGTTGATGCATAATTGCATCCGTTTTATTTCACGAGTTTTTCCCAGGTCAGTAGTGACGGTGCAGATGGCCAGTTGTATATCAAAATGTAGCCAGTAATATCGTGTATCTAAATCATATTGTGTTGTGTGATTGTGGCTAATGGTTGTTTGATTTTCAGGTCCGGAAGTATGCAGTGTCAAGTAGAGAGGAATGAACATTTCCGACATCTGCTGCTCTACGAGCTTAACAAGGGATCCACAGCAGCCGAGGCTACTCAAAAAATTTGTGCTGTGTATGGGCAGGACACTATTGCTCCGAGGACAGCCCGCAAATGGTTTGAGCGGTTCCGAGGTGGCAATTTTGACCTCAACGACTCTCCACGCTCAGGTTGTCCATCTCACTTTTATGAGGGTCGTTTGAACCATCTCATCCACTTGGATCCGCGCCAAACCACACGCTAATTGGTCAGTGAGATTGACTGTGATAAGGCCACAGTGGTGTGACACCTGGAACGTATGGGAAAGATCCAGAAATTGGGGTCTTGGGTGACTCACCCTCTCACCGAGGACAAGATTCAGCGTTTTGCCATATGTTGTTCTTTGCTTGGCCGTTATCGCGAATGTTCTCAGCAACACAAATCCTTTCTGTCACATATTATTACTGGAGATGAAAAGTGGTGCCTGTAGGGGAATTTTAGGCATCGAAGGGATTAAGCACAAACAAGACGCCCACACCACGCCCAAAATATGACCTTCATAATGCGAAGATTATAATGTGTATCTGGTGGGACATGGAAGGCATTATTCACTAGGAAATGCTGCCAAGGAATCGGACCATCAATGCTGCACTCTATTGTGAGCAACTCCGCCGTGTACAGGGAGAAATTCAGCTGAAACGGCTACGTCGGCGCCATTGTGTCCTTCTCCAACATGATAACGCACGTCCTCACAGTGCAAACATGACCAAAATGGCCATTCAGGACATGAAATGGGAGATTCGTCCTCATCAGGCCTATTCCCCAGATGTCGCCCCTTTAGACTATCATCTGTGTCTAATATTGTTTTGAAAAACCCTCCCACTGAAGTGCGAAAGCTTGGTGAAACGTCATACGTATTACACCAGTGAATGAACGAATTTACTCCTCCATAAGCGTTTCTTGAGTGTAAAGTTCTAACGTAACAGCCATTACACATGACCCTCAAATCTTTTTTAAGTGCTAGAGTTAAGCATTTCGTGTATAAATTACTGTTACTGAACTTAAAACAATTACAAGTGACTAAATATTTAAACTTCGCAAATGGAAATTTATTTTTTAAATTAATCCACTCGATTCGAAAGAGATATTGTAGTTTGCAATTATGTTGAAAGCAACAGCAGTTCTTTGGAGTATTCAGCGATTCTTATTGCATCAAAACGAAAGATGAAATGTAATTATGAATTAAATTGCTACTCCTTCCAACTGAAAGCGAGTTTTCCAGTGATTCATTAATTATGGAGACGTTAAATCTTTTATAGATAGACTTGTTAATATTTTATGGAGAGTGTTTCGCTTTACGAATTTAAACGAATTTTGTATCACGGAGACCATTTATTTATTAAACCATCATGGCTGAATAAATGACATATAAGGAAAAGGATCCCATTCTTCGTGATCGCAACAAAATAAAGATTTACTGCAAAAACTCTTTTTCTAATTGATTATCAAAGTTCAATAACTTCGTGGATGTTTTTTACGGTCGAAGAAATTTTGAAGCTATTGTTATCGCAATTATTTATTTTAATGTGACTTCAACAATGTCTAATAAATGACTGAAGTAGAAGATAATACGAATAACGGTGGCCACGTGGAAAAAATAAAGAAAAAGTAATCTTAAAATTTAATCTTAAATTCAGTGGCTAAAACAACATTGGTTTGAGAAATAGTGAACAAAGTAACACATATTAATAGATAATAATAATAATAATCATCATCATCATCATCATCCGCAACCATTATCATCATCAACCAATATCATCATTATCAACCATTATCATCATCATCAACCATTATCAGTTCCTTGTTGGATGAAGGACTTTCCAAGTATCTGAAGCAACTTTCTGGCTTGAGCCAATCTTCTTCCTGTCACTCCGACATGCTTTCGAACTTCATCCATCTATTTGGATCTTTTCCTCTCACATCGAATTCAGTCTAGAAAATATATTTTAGTTATACAATAATGGCCAGTTCTTTCAGCAATTGGTGCCGCCCATTGCCATTTCAGCTATTTTATCTTGATCATGATGTCACCAGCTCCTGTCATCTTCCTGATTCACGAATTCCACTTCCTATCCTTTCTGGCTATACAAAGCATTCATTTATCCGTGCTTATTTTGAGTTGTTTCGAGGCTCTGTATGTCGTAATTAAGGTCTACGTCTGCAATCGATAAGTAAGAACTGGAAATATGCGTTGGTCAAACACATTTTTAAGACGTATTGGTAAGTTGCTCTTGAAAACTGTACTGTTTCTTCCAAGTGCTCTCCAACCAAGTTTTATACGCCAATTAATTTCTTCATCAATGTGACCCTCGCTTGATATCTGTCGACCAAGGTAAATGTGGACATGGGTTGCCTCTAGATTTGCTCCCTCAAATTCTGAATCTTCAATCCTTGTAAAAGCACTGTATAATTCTGTAAGTTGATTTTTAAGTTCACTTCTTTCTCTTGTCAGCAAGTTTTTGGACCATATTTAGCAGATTCCAAGTAAAACTTGCAAATATGACTATGTCTTCAGCAAAACGTAAGTGGGTTAATTAGTCTTCATTAATTCTTATCCCCGTGTCTTAAATAATTTTAATTAATTTTTCCCCCTTGTTGTAAATAATTTTAACCCCTTGTCTTAAATCATTTTAATTAATTTTTCCCCTTTGTCTTAAATCATTTTCATTAATTCTTATTACTTGTCTTTAATAATCTTCATTAATTCTTATCCCCTTATCTTAAATATTCTTCATTAATTCTTATCCTCTTGTCTCACTCTCTTAAGTTTTATACATACTGTTTCCTCGAAGACGAACATTTGCACTTGCTTTTTTTTTTTTTTTTTTTTTTTTTTTTTTTGGAGGTTTAACGACCACCGTGAGCAACTCAATGGGCTATAAGCAGTCGCCCGTCCCTAATTTAGGGTCACTGGCTCCAGGGAAGGGAAAGAGCCAGTGCCGTAAGACAAACACAACATCCATGCCTCACCGGGATTCGAACCCGGACCCCTTACGGACGAATGATCAGAGGCCATCGCTTAGACCACTGCGCCACCGGGGCGGCCACTTGCTTTTTCACTGATGATATTAATAATATTAGCGTTTGCGTATTCAGTACCGCAGGATGTCAAACGGAATCAAAAACCAATATGGTCATCAATAAAAGCAATACAGAATGAATTCATACCGATTCGCTCTTTTATTTAGTTCTTTCTGTACATGGATATAATACAATACATGGATATTCTTTCAGTCCATGGATATACTGTACTTTCAGCACATAGATTCAGTACATGGATTTGCTTTCAGTACATGGATTCGTTCAGTACATGGATACTCTTCAGTGCATGAATATTCTTTCAGTGTATGAATTCAGTTAATGGATATTCCTTCAGTACATATTAACAATCCATCTCGTTCTGTTGTTTGCGCCATGTCTAGAGTTTCTTTCAGGCGATGTGGTGTGGTTTGTAAATGAAGATATTATAAACAACTGATAGGACGCTGATGGGTCTCTGTAGCTCTTGGAATAATCAAGAATGAATTATTGTGTCTTAGCATTGAATAAGTTCAGTTGTTATTATATTCGGCTTACAACACTTACAGAAACTTTTAAATCATCTCTTTTAGAAGTTTCTAAGATACAGAAACTTCTAAAACATCTGTGCGAGTGCTTAACAAGATTTTCATACATTTATTTATTAAGAACTGTGCTTGTGTTATTTTATCATCTGTGCAAAAGAACCAAGTTTTCATTCATTTAGGAAGAACGTTCTCTTTAGTATCAGATGATACCATGTTTTATTTCACATTGCTGAGCTTTATTCTGAAGAGTATGTTTTCATTGATGAGTTCTACTTTTTTCTCACGGAGTAAATATTAGTTTTATGTAGGATTACTTTATCACTGAGAGTCACGTTGTCTTGGATAACGATATGAAATTAATCAATGCGCTTCTTGCTTTCTTCTTTTATTCTTCTTTAACTGGCTGGAACTAAACAAACAGAGATTTTCTATAGTCGCTACGTATAGGTTTCTTATGATTAATTAATATGTAATGAAAAATATATTCTTGCTGCTGTTCTGAAAGATAATTTAATTTCTTGAAATAAGTGTTCTGTTTAATGAAGTGGACAGCAACGTCATAATTAATTTTTACAATTAATGGAAGATTCTGAAATAATAATTGCTTTTCCCTTCAGCATTGTGTTTTAACGAGAACTGCCAGAATACCTTTAAAAGGAATTTTCTTTTTGTTCCTCTTTCAGAAAGCTTCCCTGTAGGAGCGTCGGCAGCTCTCATAATTTGTTTGCTCCTTTTAATGGGATCGTTGGGAGGATTTGCTTTGTACAGGTAAAATCTCTTTTCTTAGAAAGTAGAAACTTAATTGTTTTCAGCTTTCCTATTGAGTAAATATACAATGTTTCAGTGCGATCTTTTGACAAACGTAGTGAATCTAACCTAATTTAGCGAGTTTGTTGAAAATTATACAGTATAATGCTGAGATGAAAAAAGTAAATTTTGGATACAACTTTCATCGCTGTTTTAAAGAATTTTGTGTTGAACTTCTAGTGATGCTTTACAGGCTTTTGTATTGAGCTATGTACAACCTACGTTCGGAGAATTCCAGGACTGACGCTACAAAGAGCATAAAAAATACTATACTCACAACTGATGCTGGTCACCTTCAAAATACCGCCCTCCTGAATCAACACACAGTTTCCAGCGTTTCTGAAGAACCTGAAAACAGTTATGGATGACTCTTTCCGAGATGTGCGCAAGTTGTTTGGAGTCGGCTGCTTGGATAGATGTAATGTCTGCATGATACTGTCCTGTTAGTTCCTGTTTTATCCTGGGGAACAGGTAGGAGTCACACGGCTATAAATCAGGGGGATACGGCTCATGTGGCAACACAAAGATTTGATGGTGAGCCACGAAGTTTTGGACCGTCAACGCGGTATGTGGTCGTACGTTATTATGGAGCAAGAACCAATATCTGTATTCCCATAACTGAGGAAAACGGCAACGAATGCTGCTGCTTAAACATCGTAAGACTTCAAACAAAGATCTTCGCTCTTTCCACGTTTATAAGTGAGTCACGGAAAAATTCTCATTGGCCGCCACCGAGAGTCGAACCCAGGGTCTTCCAGTTACGCGCCGGATATGCTTCGGCTACAATACAGCGGCCTCGAATTCCTCCGAACTCACACACGCTAACTGCCAAGACAATTTGGCAGGTTGCTTCTTGGAGCTACGCACAATGCTGGGGATTCACCGAAGATAGTGAGCAGCAACTGAAGAAATAATTAGAAAGCGATTGAATAATTAATACAGACATTTAATGTGGACCAGGAACATCAAACAAAGATCTTCGCTCTTTCCACGTTTATAAGTGAGTCACGGAAAAATTCTCATTGGCCGCCGCCGGGAGTCGATCCCAGGGTCTACCAGTTACGCGCATTGGCCGGTGGCGGCCAATGAGAATTTTTCCGTGACTCACTTATAAACGTGGAAAGAGCGAAGATCTTTGTTTGATGTTCCTGGTCCACGTTAAATGCCTGTATTAAAAGTCGTAAGACTTGCTTGTAGAATTCTTGATTTACCGGTTTGACCACTGGAACGAATTCATCTGGACTATACTTTTCGTTTCGAAAAAGACTATCAACATCTTCTTTGTCTTTGATAGTTGCATGCGGGCTTTTTGGTTGACGGTAAGTGGGTACCTCTCCATTCAGCGCCTTGCTTCATGGCTACAGGCACAATTTTCCTTCATCTGCAATAATTCAGGAGCAAAAAAAAAAAAAAAAAAAAGGATCTTCAGCTGCAGAACCCAGCAGGTTGGAACAGCTCGATGAATAAACCTCCTTTTGGTCATAATTCAAAATGCGAGATATCAATCTAGCATTAAGTTTTCGTTTTCGCAAATGCTCACGTGGAATCTCATGACAGATGGACTTACCCCCAACTCAGCCAAACGTCTCACTGCGATTCGGCGAACTTTCTTTAACTGATTCTGCACCTCATCGATTTTTTCGTTATCAGCTTATAAGAGGGATGCCCAAACCTCGAAACATCGTCAAAGGATTCCCGCTCATCACGAAACCGTGCACACCATTCGAAAACTCTGCTGTGGGATAACGTTGTGTCTCCATAAGCTTCTTGTAATATTTCTGTAAATTTCAGTAGCTGATTTACCAATTTTTCAACAAAAAACGGATGCTGATTCTCAGTTCTTCAATGGCTAAAATGAAATGGGACGAGAACGCTTGCTACGACTCCCTTAATTCCCGTCTGCCGTCTGTCGGTACTGGTAAAAACCGGTTTCCAGCTGTTTCATGATTGGCCAAAGACTGCTGTCTTAGGGCATACACGTGATATTTTTATCCCACTACTGTTACTACAGTTATGCTGTCAGGCCTAGTACTTATTGGACGTAGGTTGCTCATTATGTTATTAAGATGTAATGCCTTAGACAACTTTGAAAAGTATATTGCTGGGCATAGAAAATACCACACCTTGATGGAATGTACAGTGTATAACAGAAAATGAGACGAAACTTACCGTACATTTAGACAAGTAGCAGGCAAATTTAATTTCAGAGAGATTACTTGGCAAAATGACAGTATAATATGGCCTGAGTCAATAGTTCGTATGACCGCCATACATTCGGCAACACAGCGTAGCAGTGAGTGGAAATATCCCCGGATGGTGTTGTAAGATATCGATGAAAATACGTCGTTGGCATGTGTCCACAATTAGTTAACATTGTGAGGGGGTCGTGGAGAAGCATTGTCTTCCAATGACCCCCACACGCACGCTATGAGAGAGATGTTTGGGGGTCGCCGCCGCACCGGTGGCGCCGTGCTCTAGGCGATGGCTCTTGATCATTTGTCCCTAAAACATCCGGGTTCGAATCCCGGCAAGGCATGGATGTTGTGTTTGTCTTACGGCACTGGGTCTGTCTCCCTTCCCTGGACCCTGGAACCAGTGGCCCTAAATCTGGGACGGGCGACTGCTTTTAGCCCTTGGAGTTGCTCACGGTGGTCATACCCCCAATCAGAAAAAAAAAACGTTTGAGGTGCAGGCCAGGGAAGCAACTGGACATCGTTATTCTATCTGCTGATGCTGGAAGCATGCGGACGAGCGTTATCTTGTTGAAACTAGCCATCAGGTATACCACAGAGATACGACAACATAGCAGACTGCAGTATTACTTCAGCAACATATCATCGTGCTGTCATTGTACCCACCATACAATGCCGGTTGTCAATGTACCCACCATACAATGCCGGTTGTCAATGTACCCACCGTACAATACCATATATTAACATACAATGTACATCCACCATAATATGTACACCCACCATATAATGCCTGGTATCATCATTTGGGGCTCTGACAGCGACCCAAAGAATGACACCAGTCTAAGGAATCGTATGTCGCTCACGGATGGCAGCAATATCAGCGGGGTGACGCCATCGTTTAGCGACCCTCAATCAGCGGTCATCGGCGCTAAGACAAAACCTAGACAGGTCGCTGAATACAACATGCTTTCATTTGTCCAGCCTCGAATGTCTGCTACGGCAACACTTCAACCTTGTGCCTTGCGCGAGAATGTGCTGCTGTGAGTGGGAGTCGTCGCAATGGCTGCCGAGAGCGCAAACCTGCGTCAGCTAATCTGTGGCTCACAATCTGTGTCGACGCCCATACCTGCCTGTAAACATCCTTCTATATTGTCCTATGTGGAATACGTAACAGTCATGGCTTGCTTTCGAACGCAGCAATCGCTGCTTTCGGACGCCCGCCTGCGTGCAGAAGTTCTACCACGGCAAAGCAAGTTGCCCTCCTCAAACCACTGTCGCAACGTTCCAAAGTTGTAGCATTCCTATGCTTTTCCGGCACGATGCGACACAGGGATTAAGCAGTAACACGTAACACCCTATACCACCGGCATAGCGCAGTGGTTAAATCGCTATGAACGGTGCAGGAGGCGGGCGTTTCTGACAATTGTTCGAATCTCGGTCCTGCAGGTCATATAGTCTGCGGTTTTTTTCGGGTTTTCTGCAGACTGAGATTTCAGTTCTGGTTCAAAATCTCGTATCGCAGAAGAAAACCCCGTGTTTGGGGGCGCGAATGAATGTATTTCTCAAGTCGGCCCTGGACGCACTTTGTCCTCGGACACCCCGACCTATCCTGCCTGCGTTTACCAGATGAGTGTCGATGCACTGGTAGTAAAACAATAGAAGATGATTGTAATCTGATGCCTTACGGTACCAGATGCTTACAGGTATCTCCACCGAGATCACTCCGATGCAGTGGACCATAAACCCAGGTGAGGCCGACCAAACTTTGCTGAACCTAGCCGTTTGCCCTTTTATTTCCCTCACATCATCATTGTCAACCATTATCAATCCACTGCTGGACGAAGGTCTCCCCAAGTTTCCTCCACAACGGTCTGTCTTGTGCCAGTCTCCTCCATGTCACTCCCGCATATTTACGAATTTCATCCACCCATCTCCCATGTGGTCTTTTTCTGGGTCTTTTCCTGTCCCTTGGAATCCAATCTAAAATTTCGGCTGTCCATCTATGGTCTGTCCTTCTGGCAGTATGTCCAGCCCATTGCCATTTCAGGGATTTAACTCTGATCATGATGTCTTCCACTCTCGTCATTTTCGGATCCACGAGTTCCTCTTCTTATCTCTCCTGGTTATACCAAGCATGCACCTCTCCATGCTTCTTTGAGTTGTCTGCAGCTTTTGTATGTCTCTTTTAGTTAAGGTCCACGTCTCTGCACCATACGTAAGCACTGGAAGGATGCATTGATCAAACACTTTTCTTTTAAGACATAATGGCATATTGCTCTTGAAAATTATGCTGTTTCTTCCAAAAGCTCTCCAGGCAAGTTTTGTACGCCGATTAATTTCTTCATCAATGTGACCCTCACTTGATATCTGCTGTCCAAGATAAACATACGTATCTGTTATCTCCAGTTTTCTCCATCAATCGATAAATCTTCATTTCTTGTAAAAGCATTGAACATCACTTTTGTCTTCTGAAAGTTCATTTTTAATCCCACTTCTTTACTCTTGTCAGCAAGTTCTTGGATCATACTCTGCAGCTCTGATGGGGTAGTTGCAAAAATGACTACGTCATCAGCAAAACGAAGGTGGGTTAGATAATCTCCATTAATCTTTATCCCTTTGTTTTCCCAGTTCAGTGATTGAAAGACATTTTCCAATGTGGCATTAAAGAGCTTCGGAGATATGGTGTCACCTTGTCTCACTCCCTTTCCAATTTTTATGTGTGTTGTATTTTCAAACAGCCGAATCTTTGCACTTGCATTTTCATAGATGTTATTAATAATATTAATGTATGCATCTTCAATACCGCAGGATTTCAGAGCCGTGGTAACTGCTGATGGTTTCACCGAATCAAAGGCTTTTTCATAATCGATAAAAGCCATGCACAATGGAAGTTCATATTCCCTCGCTCTTTCAATCAGTTCTCTCAGTACGTGGATATGATCTATTGTGCTGTAGCCACTCCTGAATCCAGCTTGTTCTCTCGGTTGAGCCATGTCCAGTGTTACCTTCAAGCGGTGTGAAAGAACTTTAGTGAAGATTTTATAAACCACTGATAGGAGGCTGATAGGTCTGTAGTTCCTAAGATCCTCAATGTCACCTTTTTTATGTAGCAGGATCATTGTAGCATTGTTCCAATCCTCAGGAATCTTCCTTCATTAAGGCATCGAGTGAAAATTTGGGCGAGTACTGTTTCCAATTTCTCCACTTGCTTCTTGTATGATGTCTATAGTAATTCCATCTTCTCCTGGAGCTTTCCCTCGCTTCATGTTCTTGATTGCATGAGCAACTTCTGCTGGGAGGACTGGAAGAACTCTGGTACCTTTCTTGATGTCTGGAGTACATGTATCATCCCTTTCATATAATTTGGAGTAGAAATCTTTCACTCTTGTCAAAATTTCGCCTCTATTTCTTGTTATAGAACCATCTTCTTTTCTCAGAGCCATAATCTGTTTTCTTCCCTTACTGAGATGTCCCTTTGCTATCTTAAGGCTTTGGTTGTTTTCAATTGCTTTCCTCACTAGCTCACAGTTGAATTTCCTTACGTCTTCAGTGATACTTTTTCGTGTTGTCTTGCATAGCTCTATATATTCCACTTTGGAAGTCACATCTACTTTAGTTGTCCTCATCTCTCTTCTTTTTTGCATCAACATTTTGGTTTTTCCTGATAATTTGTTCACATGCAACTTGTTCTTAGACCCAGCTAATTTTGTTGCTGTTTCCATTAGAGCTTTGGTTACTTTTCTGTTAACTTCCGAAATATCCACTTCTTCCGATGTTAGGCCTTCTAAAGCAGAGAATCTGTTCTTCAGTTCCAACTTGAAAGTATTATGGTGTTTTTTAAGGTTGGTTATGTCAATACATTTTGTTTGTCTTATGAGCTTGCCACGTTCCAGTTTAGTGTTGAGGTGCATCTTACATCTCACCAATCTATGGTCACTACCTGTGTTGAACTTGTTCAGCACACTGCAGTCTTCGATGACGAATTTTTTGTATCACGTAATTTGTTCGCAACTGCAGTCATTTACATAACCTAACTAACGACATATACTGACAGATTGGGTAGTTACCATTGGAAACCAATGGCAGAGTTTTTAAGTAGATTCATCTTAAAGACATTAATTGGTCGGCTATTCACGGTTTTCAATTAAAAAGGACCAAGCTTCATGTAGGATTAATGTTCGATTTAAACCAATATTTTCATATATGGTTGAAAACCTAAGAACATTACACAATCAAATGGTTTATAAATTTGTCTGAGGTCATGTAGTCGCCAAATTAAGTTAAGAACATTAGGAAATAATACGTAGGTCATTTCAAACGTTTTGCACATTGCGCAGGCGCTGCCCGTAGGATGATGCAATCTTTCCAATCGTTGAGCCAGTTGTGAGTCAGACTTTAGTATACAAAGCTGTATCTACGTATTCTGGCTAATTTTTTCTGTTCCGAAAAATTCCGCCTAGAAATGGAGGAAGAAAGTAAGTCAGGTCAGATCTCGCGAAGCTACCTGTGATCGTACATTAAAATCGAAACACTGCGAGAAAGATCTCCTTCCGAAATTCATAAAGCTTTGTCTGAAGTTTGTAAGGTTAGTGTAGTGGATCGTAGCACAGTATCATGGTGGGCTTCTCGTTTCCTCCATTAAAGTTGAAACTTTGCTAGGAAAATCCCCTACCGAAATTCATAAAGCTTTGTGTGAAGTTTGGGGGGTTAGTGTAGTGGATCGCAGCACAGTGTCACGGTGGGTTTCTCGTTTCCTCCATTAAAATTGAAACTTCGCTAGGAAAATCCCCTACCGAAATTCATAAAGCTTTGTGTGAAGTTTGGGGGGCTAGTGTATTGGATCGCAGCACAGTGTCACGGTGGGTTTCTCGTTTCCTCCATTAAAATTGAAACTTCGCTAGGAAAATCCCCTACCGAAATTCATAAAGCTTTGTGTGAAGTTTGGGGGTTAGTGTAGTGGATCGCAGCACAGTGTCACGGTGGGTTTCTGGTTTCCTCCATTAAAATTGCAACTTTGCTATGAAAATCCCCTACCGAAATTCATAAAGCTTTGTGTGAAGTTTGTGGGGTTAGTGTAGTGGATCACAGCACAGTGTCACGGTGGGTTTCTCGTTTCCTCCATTAAAATTGAAACTTTGCTAGGAAAATCCCCTACCGAAATTCATAAAGCTTTGTGTGAAGTTTGGGGGGTTAGTGTATTGGATCGCAGCTCAGTGTCACGGTGGGTTTCTCGTTTCCTCCATAAAAATGGAAACTTTGCTAGGAAAATCCCCTACCGAAATTCATAAAGCTTTGTGTGAAGTTTGGGGGGTTAGTGTAGTGGATCGCAGCACAGTGTCACGGTGGGTTTCTCGTTTCCTCCATTAAAATTGAAACTTTGCTAGGAAAATCCCCTACCGAAATTCATAAAGCTTTGTGTGAAGTTTGGGGGTTAGTGTAGTGGATCGCAGCACAGTGTCACGGTGGGTTTCTCGTTTCCTCCATTAAAATTGAAACTTTTCTAGGAAAATCCCCTACCGAAATTCATAAAGCTTTGTGTGAATTTTGGGGGGTCAGTGTAGTGGATCGTAGCACAGTGTCACGGTGGGCTTCTGGTTTCCTCCATTAAAATGGAAACTTTGCTATGAAAATGCCCTGCCAAAATTCATACAGCTTTGTGTGAAGTTTGTTGGGTTAGTGTAGTGGATCGTAGCACAGTGTCACGGTGGGCTTCTCGTTTCCTCCATTAAAATTGAAACTTTGCAAGGAAAATCCCCTACCGAAATTCATAAAGCTTTGTGTGAAGTTTGTGGGGTTAGTATAGTGGATCGTAGCACAGTGTCACGGTGGGCTTCTCGTTTCCTCCATTAAAATTGAATCTTTGCTAGGAAAATCCCCTACCGAAATTCATAAAGCTTCGTGTGAAGTTCGTGTGGTTAGTGTAGTGGATCGTAGCACAGTGTCACGGTGGTCTTCTCGTTTCCTCCATTAAAACTGAAACTTTGCTAGGAAAATCCCTTACCGAAATTCATAAAGCTTTGTGTGAAGTTTGTGGGGTTAGTGTAATGGATCGTAGAACAGTGTCGCGGTGGGCTTCTCGTTTCCGCCAAGGTTGGGAAAGCGTTGAAGACAACCCAAGAAACGGCCAGCCATCAGATACAACGGACGACACTTCTGTTGTTATCATCAACAGCATTTTGGAAGAAGATCGATGGAAAACATGTAAAGAGATTGCATATGAAGCACATCTGTCTACCGCTTCGGTTTTCAGAATCCTGACTGAGAAATTGCGGAAGTGAAAAGTGGCTGCGAAATGGGTTCCGCATAATCTGAGTGCAGAGCAACAAGCAGTTCGTAAAGGGATCGCAGTAGAATTGCTCTTTAGGTACGAGACAGAAGGCGAGCAGTTTTTTGGACAGAATTGTGACTATAGATGGAACCTGGATACGAGATTTCGAACCAGAACTGAAATCTCAGTCCACTCAGTGGAAACATCCAGAAACACCTCGCCAGAAAAAATCCGCGGCCAACAATCGAAGGTTGAGCTGATGATGATTATAGCCTATGACAAGGTTGGAGTGATGGCAACAGAACACTGACCGAGGGGACCACTGTAACATCGGAATACTAGCGAAGGTTTTTGCAAAATGTTTTACGTCCAAAGATTCGCCAAAGAAGCCCCGACATGCTCGAAGTTGGTGTCATCATTTTTCACGACAACGTGAGTCCGCATGTTGCTCGTACAGCAAGAGACATTCTGGAAAGTTGTGAATGGGAATTGCTTCCCCACGCGTCATACATTCGTGACATGATCCCACCAGACTGTGACTTGTTCCCGAAACTGAGGAAGCAACTCCGTGGGAAATGATTCAAGATGTTTGTAACGAGGTGCTGAGAGTAATCCGACGCCTCAACAATGGAGGTGTCCTGACTGGAATACAAGACTTGCCCAAACGTTGGGCCTCTGTCATAAATAAACATGGATATTACTTCGAAGGCCTGTAAAGGTATGTTATGAAATAAATTCGTTCCTTAAGAAATAACCCACAATGTGCAAAACATTTGAAATGGCTCCCGTAATATTAAGTTTTGAAAATCGCTGGCGTAAATGGTGGTAAATCACACTTTTTTCATAACTGTGAATGCAAGAAGAAACTAAAACGTACCATCCTTCTAATCACCAAAACCCAATTTCGTGAAAAAAGAAAAGAAAAGAAAAAGACACTAGAAGAATAGGTAACTGGTGAGCTTTACTCCATTACTAACTTTTGATTGGGATCATCGACGTTCCGGTTTGTTTACCGACGTAACAGTATTGCATCAAATAAAAGCGAAGTGAAAGTAGTTTCATCCGTGTTATGAGATGTTGCTCTTCTCAGTACCGAGACGAGTCGGGAGATGAGGTTTGGATGAACTCTTTTACAAGTAGAAGAACAGGAGTAAGTACAGTCAATGTTCCAGACGATATAGTAAATAGGTTGCGGTCACGCGACTGAGATGGTGGGAAAAGCAGAAAAAGAAAAAGAGTCCATTATACTTAAGTCCACTTTTTCCTAAGGGAAATTGCGTCCGGTCTGATCGTCATCTTCGGACAATATATATCTTTCTCTGCTTCTGTGTGTGACAGTTAATAGCATTTAGTCACGTCATGTGTCTCCAAAACTTCTGAATTCTTTCTTGTGCTTTCACCCAACACTGTCATGAAGTGATATACCAGTTCCGATGCAGGCAGTTAATGAAAATAAAACAAAATGCGTCTGACAATGCATTAAAATTATAGGCGATTTCTTTGGATTTAATTTCTTAACAGCATCTCTGACATTACATCCTTTTAGCACCTAACAATAAATGTGGCTGTACACTTCAAGATTAAAACGTTTTCAAGAGATTAATATTTTTTTTGCTTTGCATCTAGTGTAGAGAGGGCACAATGAGCTCGACACTGACCTGTTAAAAATGCGAAATATCTAGTTAAAAATACTAATTCAGTAAATGGAATAGCGCAATTTAGTGACATTTTACTTCGGAGTGACTTCCCGGAGCACTGTAAAATGGCGACGAAAGTATTTAGTTAAACAATGCTGATAAAGGATTCAAAGGAAATCCATATTTATGCAATAGATACAGTGGAACGTCGATTAGGCTATTTTAGTTATATAGGGTGTCCCATAAAGGTGTAACCAATTTCAAATAATCATAACGGTTTAAATAAATATAAATCATCTGTATACACAACTTGTGTTAATTGACCGAACAGACCATGAAGTTTTATAGGCATTCGACATTGCTACCACTTGTCACCCGAACAATGTTTAAGCGGTATTCCAGTTCCAACCATTTTCTTTCGAGAATGTCCGCATTAACTTTCTGCAGTGCGTATGTAATCCTCCTCTTTAGGTGAGAAATGTCTGCAACAGGGGTGCTGCAAACCTCACCCTTGATGAATCCTCTTTAAAAAATCACAGGGTGTTAAGTCCGACAAAAGTGGGGGCTATGCAATGGGATCACCATGCCCAATCCATCGATTGAGAAATTTGGTATATCCAGAGACATCCTTACAATCAAAGCTAAATGGGGTGGCGCCCCATCTTGTTGGAAAATGACCGGAGTTGCAAATTCATCCAACTGGGGATACTGCTCAATCATGTCCAGTTAATTATTAGATCTCACAGTCACTTCCTGAAAGAAAAAGGGTCCAATAACATGGTTGACCATTATGCCACACCAAACATTCACTTTTGGGATAACATGTTCATGTTCCATTGTGCAATGCCGGTGTTCAGTTTCCCAAATTCAAATATTCTGTACATTAATCTTTCCAGAAACATGGAAAGTGCACCCATCCGACAAACAGATTTCCCTCAGGAAAGATTCAGCACTTGCAATGTTCTCCAACATCTCTTCAGCAAACTGTTTACGTTTCACGTGATCATCTGGGGTTATGTGATGGGTTATCTGCAGTTTATACGGGTGCATTTACAATCTCTGACGTAACACTCTGTGCACTGACGTCATTGGGATGGCCAGCTGTCGTGCTGCTTTTCTGTTGGACTTTCGAGGGCTACGAGTGAATGCTTGTCTCACAACCTCCTCCCTTTCTGGAACCAGCGATGGTCGTCCAGGGCTTTCCTTTGTAAGGACGCTACCAGTTTCCTTGAATGACTTGTACCTCTTTCTGATGCTATTACGTGTGGGCGGTTTCTACCATATTTTGTTCTGAAATTCTGCTGAACCTGCGTTTCGGATGGGGTTTCAATAAACCATTCCACAATCCGAGCTTTCGTCGCAAGGTACATTGGGTACACTTCTAGAAAACTTGAAGGTATTCCTTAGCACCTGCAACAAACAGAATGCTGATATTTGTTTTGTATCTAAAGTTATCATCGTTAAAAATTGGTTACATCCTTTTGGGACACCTTGTATATTTTCCACGTTTATACCTAAATCTGCTCTAGTCCCGATATTTTAGAGTAGTTTCTTTCGCTTTTTCAATTCGGTTATACGTAATTCACATATACGATTTTAAATTCCAGATTATCAAAGATACACTGTTCTGCTCTTCTTTCGTGCGTAACCCGGCATGTTTCTACGTTTAGAGAATCGCGACAGCATTTTCTTTTTCTGTAGCCATGATGAAACTAAAATTTGGTAAATAACGTTCACAGTTCTCTTTTTTTTTCTCTGAATTCAAGAAATCTGAGCCGCCCCGGTGGCGCAGTGGTCTAAGCGATGGCCTCTCATGATTCGTCCGAAAGGGGTCCGGGTTCGAATCCCGGTGAGGTATGGATGTTGAGTTTGTCTTACGGCACTGGCTCAATGACTCTAAATTAGGGACGGGCGACTGCTTATAGCCCATTGAGTTGCTTACGGTGGTCGTTAAACCTCCAATCAATAAAAAAAAAAAGAAAGAAATCTGAAACAAGCAAGAATTAGTGAATACTTTACTCGGCACTAACACTGAATGAATCGACTATTGGACAAATTGTTAGGGGTATTCAAAAGTTTTCGCCGTTTTAAGGAGAAACGAGACAGGAAACCAGTACACATTTATTCAACGAAATATTGGCCGTTAGCATCAATGACCTTTTGTCATCTTTCAGGCAACAAATGAATGCCCCTGTCATAGAAGGACTCGAGTTTTGAACTGAACAAACGCAGTGACGAAATTTTCCGGCAGAATAACTGAAGTGGTTAACTTTTGCGAGTAGAAAATGTTTCTGACTGTACAAAAGAGGGCCATACTCTTTGTTCTTCTAAGAGGGCTCCACAACCTACCCTCATTTCCCTACGGCTAGGTGCAACCGAACTAGACCAGCACCACACACAGTAGAACCAACTACAAAGTGCCTCTCAACAGCGGAATTTAACTTCTATTAATAGATCTCTAGATGAGGTGTTAGAAGCCTGCAAGCCCGAGTGAATTGCACGGGGAGAAAGTGTAATCCTCTTGCGAGTTGCATTGTTTTTTCTTATTATAGCAAAGATATAGCCTATGGATTGAAATTTTCCTCTCATTCTTACTTAAATCTTCGACTTCAGTTTTCTCCTTTGTGACCAGCAGCAGCTGAAGGCATGTTTATTTCCCGAAGTAAAGTGTGACTTCAGCTTCCCTTTGTGAAGTTTTCTTTTAAGAATTTAAATTATGTTTCTCAGGTGGTCCCCTACCACATACTAAAATTTCATCGAAATCGAACCATTCGTACGCGAGTTATCGCGCGGACGAACAGACAGACAGACAAACAAAGCTGGAGCATATACGCTTCTTCAATCAACGGTTGGAAAGCGTAAAAAATGAATATAAAAAGAAACAAGGCGGATAAAACTGTAAATCGCGATAAGCGGTTCCAAGCCTATAGTAGAAGAAAATGTGTGAAAATTTTCTTTTACTACCGACAAGTAGAGTTGATTGAGAAATTTCTTAAGAAAAGAGGAGGCGAATGTTAAAGTAGCACAAATTTCTTAATATCCACAAGTAAATTTGATGTGTACAATCACGAGAGGAAAACCAAACATAAAATCAAATATTCTGCGTTAATATACTATTAATAGATAGGACAAGAAAAAACAAAGATGGAAATCTAGAAGACTTGTAAAAAACTGTAAAAATATTGACTAGTAGAATGTATATGTAATAACAAGTTTGTAAAATCATGCAATGCATTGATTATAATACGCTTTCCAACATACCAGAAATCATTACTTAAGTTATGAGAATAATGGCTGTGAAATAAATTTCGATCCTGTGCCCTGATCCTTGATCCCATACCGATGATGTTCAACAGAACCGGTTCGGTATACCTCCGAAATAACATGACAAAGTTTTGTCGCAATCGAAGCATTTTTACGTAAGTCATGATGCATAAGGGCTATGGAATAGATCCCGCTCCTGTGTCCTAACCTTTGACCCCATTTTGCCCATTTGCAATAGAATTCGTCCCCAGACAGGCCCCTACAACATACAAACAGTTCATTCAAATCGAAGCATTTTTACGTAAGTTATGACGCATAATGGCGATGGAAGTGATTCTGCTCCTACGTCCTGACCTTTGACCCCATTTCGCCCATTTTCAATAGGGTTTGTGGCCAAGTGGTCCCCTACCACATACTAAAATTTCATCGAAATCGAACCTTTTTTAGGTTAGTTATGACGCATAACAGCAGTGAAATGGATCCCGCTCCTATGTACTGACATTTCACCCTATTTCGTTCACTTTAAATAAGTTTCCTTCCCAGGTGATACCCTACCAGATACTAAAATTTCATCGAAATCGAACGATTGTTAAGCGAGTTATCGTGCGGAGAGACATACGCACACAGCGCGTGACGTAATGAAGCAGATGGGAATCGCGACCATCTGCTCGCAAAAGTATGACGTCATAAAACTTTAATAGGATCCACACACAACGCGTGACATAATGAGATAGATGGCGTGACCGCGCGCGAACATTCTCAAACGCGAGATTGTGACGTCATAAGATTTCTGAGCATTGGAAACATTAATGGAACGACGCCATGACACTAAAAACGTTATAATTCGGGGTGGTTATTTAACCCACTAAACGAATTATCCTAAAGTCGAGATCAAGCTAAATCGATTTCTAGTACCAGAAAACGGTAGGGTTAACGACTTTAATTAAAATTCTCAGAGCCGTTTTCAAAATAAAATGTACATACATACATACATACAAGAATTGGTACTTTAAGGTGGACGTCAAGTAATTTTGCTTCCTATACTTCCAATGGAAAAACATCTGTACACATTTTCTGCACAATTAATGCGATCCCAAGAATTAAAATTTGAACATCGATTAAAACAGCTTCATTTTATAACTTGGGATAGTAAATATTTTCTAAAACATAACCGTAATAATATTTTCTAAACCATAACCGTAATTATGCAATCCAACATTTATTTGTCCACCGACGTCATCAAAGTACAGGTCGCGCCATCTTTTTTCTGGTTTCAACACCACCAAAGGAAACGTTATTGTTTTTTAATATAATTATGCTTATGTTTTAGAAAATGTTAAATATTCCAAATTATAGTATGAAGTTATTTTAATCGATGTTCAAATCTCCATCCTTGGGAACACACTAATTGTGAAGGAAATGTGTACAAAAGGTTTTCCATTGAAAATATAGGAAGCAAAATTACTTGACGTCCACCTTATTAGTGTGGGATAAGGGCTGGAGATTTGAACATCGATTAAAATAACTTCATACTATAATTTGGAATATTTAACATTTTCTAAAACATAAGCATAATATATTAAAAACAATAACGAGTCAAAGGTCAGGACATAGGATTGGGAATGGATCCCAATCCTATGTCCTGACCTTTGACTCCATTTGTCCCATTTGCAATAGGGTTCATCTCCAGGTGGTTCCCTACCACATACTAACATTTCTTCGAAATCGAACCAGTTTTACGTACCTTATGCCGCATAAGGGCAATGGAATGCATCCCGCTCTTATGGCGTGACCTTTGATCCCACTTCATCCATTTTCAATAGGGTTCGTCCCCTGGTGGATCCCCTACCACATACTAAAATTTCATCGAAATCCAACCATTTTTACGTGAGTTATCGTGCCGGCAGACGGACGGACAGACGGACGGAAAAAGCTGGAGCATATACGCTTCTTCAACCTACGGCTGGAAAGCGTAAAAAAAGGATTTACCTAAAAAAATTTGGAGTAAAATAATTTGGGATTCCAGTGTTGTTTTTCTTTTCTCCATTTAGAGCTAAGAATTTATCCAACTACTGTGCTCTGTTGATGATGACAAACGACTTAGTATGAGGCTGAGAAAGTTTATGGTATTAGACAGGCAAATGCTACCGTGTCGTATGACAACATTTTAAGGGAATATCGAGAGTTTTGTAACACATGGAAGTCGCGTATTCCCGATTACCGGAAGAATCAGTGTTTCATTAGCGAAAAAGATAAGAGATCGCAAAGAAAGAGATTCATTGGGTTTGTTGTATCTTCTGTTAACTTCCCATATTAGGAAAGAATAAAGCGCTAAAATTTGATTTGAAATCCTCCAAAGTTCTTTTTCTCCAAATAAAAGGGCTTAAGGGGCATTTACAATAAAAGGGCTTTCAACAGAAGTGATATTGTCTTCTCTGTTTTTAGCATCATCACCCACACCTGTATTCTCATTCGGTTTAATCCCGAGCTCTAAAAGATTGAAATAAAATTCCATGATGACTATGTGTTTTGATTTTACGTAAGTTTTCATAAGACAGAGAAAGGGTGACCCAGGTCATGAAGTGAAACGGAAGTCTTGGAGCAGCCCCGGTGGCGCAATGGCCTAAGCGCTGGCTCATGGTATTCGTCCGTGATGGGGTCAGGGATCGGATACCTGTCAGGCATGGTGTTGTGTTTGTCTTACCGCACTGATTCTTTCCCCCTTCCATGGGATCCGTGATCCCAAATTACGGACGGGCGATTGCTTGTAGCGCATTGAGTTGTTAACGGCGGTCGTTGACCCCCGCTCCCCCCCCCCCAAAAGAAAAAAGTCTTGGAAGTGCATCACAAACCGGGTGAGATCGTTGATTGCCGCTGATTCCACTAGTCAGGACAGATTTTGGACACTCCATGTTGTTATCGGACCGCATTATAAGTTTGCATGTCTGAAAAAGGATCGAGAACTGGCGGTCTTAATTAACACCCATGAAGATCGCTTGACCCCACTAGACAAAGATTGCTGGTGAAGAACGTTCACTTAAAAAGTGTCAAGTACCTGATGACTTTTGGTAACGCAGTATACTCAAAAACTCGTGTTCTTGCAACTGAACTGAATGGTATGTGTAAATAGGATGTTCTGAGAAAGAATGTTGTCGGTGAGTTGATAAAAGAAGCATTGTTACTTAAGAAAGGACGAAACTGAAAACTTACTATTGTAACAGTTATCAATGATGATCGCAGAAGCGTTCTTACTACGATAAACAAAACTCTCACAATATCGGAAGAAAAGCGAAATGCACTCAGTTATCAACTTTGAGCTAGGGGCACTGAAACACAAGCTTTCATCATAGTACGATGTTTAAATCGCACGCCAGGTGAAGAAGAGGAAGTTTCTTACACGTTTCCACGGTGTGAGGATCATTCGTTCGTTCACTTAACCTCAGCAAACGAAGGTTTTGTAAAATGTGGAAACACAAATCCTTCCAGTACCGTTCCGACCCACCTAAATGATCCTGATCATTATTTACTTGTATCCATGGCAACGGCTGAAAGAAGATTATTGCCCAATGGACTGTGCTACAAAAATTTTACATTTTGGAAAGCTCTCCTTCTTAATCAGAGGTTCTGGGGACCAACGAATCTTACTCAGCTGATGGTTCAACTCCTACAAGCACTTTTCAATCTGATCTTTGAAAATGGTATTTATTTACTTTTATCGATACAAAAATGGTAAGGATAGGGTGCAATACAATCTCTTTCTCTCTCTCTCTCCCCAAAAACTCGTCGTCGTGCAAATCTGATCTGCAAGTTTGACAGACCCTTATATCACTCTATCAAAATTATTGAAAACAATTGCAATATTCTTAGCTTTAATTAAAAACTGGCATAAAAGAGAAGTAAAATTCCGATAGTTTGAGAGCTCAATAAAGCTTTGAAAAGAGACAAGTGGATTAAAAATCATTTGTCTTTAGCTTTCCAGTACAACACCGATGTATGCGAATCAGCTATGAATTTTGGGTTAAAAAATTATATGGATCTATACCATCAGGGCATAACGAATCTTCGTTTTCCCGATAAGTTGATGACTTCAAGAAGCTACACTTCAGAACTACCTAAGAATCGCGACCAGGAAAGTGAGCGTATTAGTAAAGCAATCGGATTGCTGACAAGATAATGGGAGACGAAAATATGGAACACGAAATTGTTTTCAGAGATTTTGCAAGAAGGAAAGATTTAGGGTATAATGAAGTAATGTCCGTTCAAGATCTATGCGATATCAGTTGATTAGGTGAAGATATCAGTATATTAGGTACAGCCACCAGTTGATTAGGTAGAGATACCAGTTGATTACGTACATATACCAGATGTTTGGGTACAGATACTAGATTATTAGGTACAGATACCAGTTGATTAGGTACAGATACCAGATGTTTAGGTACCGATACTACATGTTTAGGTACAGATGCCAGTTGATTAGGTACATATACCAGTTGATTACGTACAGATACCAGTTGATTAGGAACAGATACTAGTTGATTAGGTACAGATACCAGTTGATTAGGTACAAATACCAGTTGATTAGGAACAGATACTAGTTGATTAGGTACAGATACCAGTTGATTAGGTACATATACCAGTTGATTAGGTACAGATACTAGATTATTTGGTGTAGATACCAGATTATTAGGTATAGATACCAGTTGATTAGGAACAGATACCAGTTGATTAGGTACAGATACTAGATTATTAGGTACAGATTCCAGTTGATTAGGTACTGATATCAGATGTTTAGGTACAGATACCAGTTGATTAGGTACAGATTCCAGATTATTAGGTACAGATACCAGTTGATTAGGAACAGATACCAGTTGATTAGGAACAGATACTAGTTGATTAGGTACAGATACCAGTTGATTAGGTGCATATACCAGTTGATTAGGTACAGATACTAGATTATTTGGTGTAGATACCAGATTATTAGGTATAGATACCAGTTGATTAGGAACAGATACCAGTTGATTAGGTACAGATACTAGATAATTAGGTACAGATTCCAGTTGATTAGGTACTGATATCAGATGTTTAAGTACAGATTCCAGTTGATTAGGTACTGATATCAGATGTTTAGGTACAGATTAGGTACAGATACTAGTTTATTAGGTACAGATACCAGTTGATTAGGAACAGATACTAGTTGATTAGGTACAGATACCAGTTGATTAGGTACAGATAGCAGTTGATTAGGAACAGATACTAGTTGATTAGGAACAGATACTAGTTGATTAGGTACAGATACCAGTTGATTAGGAACAGATACTAGTTGATTAGATACAGATACCAGTTGATTAGGTACAAATACCAGTTGATTAGGAACAGATACTAGTTGATTAGGTACAGATACCAGTTGATTAGGTACATATACCAGTTGATTAGGTACAGATACTAGATTATTTGGTGTAGATACCAGATTATTAGGTATAGATACCAGTTGATTAGGAACAGATACCAGTTGATTAGGTACAGATACTAGATAATTAGGTACAGATTCCAGTTGATTAGGTACTGATATCAGATGTTTAAGTACAGATTCCAGTTGATTAGGTACTGATATCAGATGTTTAGGTACAGATACCAGTTGATTAGGTACAGATACCAGATTATTAGGTACAGATACCAGTTGATTAGGTACAGATACCAGTTGATTAGGAACAGATACCAGTTGATTAGGAACAGATACCAGATGTTTAGGTACAAATACCAGATTATTAGGTACAGATACCAGTTGATTAGGTACATATACCAAATGCTAAGGTACAGTTACCAGATTATTAGGTACAGATACCAGTTGATTAGGTACATATACCAAATGCAAAGGTATAGTTACCAGTTGATTAGGTACATATACCAAATGCTAAGGTACAGTTACCAGATTATTAGGTACAGATACCAGTTGATTAGGTACATATACCAAATGCTAAGGTACAGTTACCAGATTATTAGGTACAGAAACAAGTATATTAGGCACACCTGCTGTCGTCACATAATTGGTTCACTCCAGAGCGTAAAACGGCCCGTGAACATCTTGTGCAATACAAATCAGATAGAAAAGCTCGTTATTAATCAATTAACGTTCGATTCAGTGCCAGAAGGGGCAAAACACGTGATCTAAGCTACTTGAAAGTGGCATGCTAGTTAGAGTACAGATTTCGGGAGAAATCTTGTGGACAAAACAGTTGGTGGATCAGGGAATACTGCCGATAATTGTGCAAGTAAACTGATGAGCCACAACCTGACAAATCAGTGCTGAATTAAATTGGTAGGCTGAGGATCACTGAATGTTTATGTTTCTTAGTTCAAGACTGCGAATTGTTTGTCGAAAGTTGGCGATATTTTACGATTGCGCTGTTTCGGAGCACGACGCTCTCAAGTAAGTGTTTCTGAAACAGAAGTGATTAGGTCTCGTTGCGTATGCTCTTTAACCAAAGTACAGTTTTTTTATTGAACATAGTGTTTTACCATAGGACTCCTTCTGGTAGAATAAAGAGATTGAATCTACACAGTGGAGTCACATTATTGTGACCACCTCCTACTTTTGACATTAACAGCGCGTAACCAATGAAAGAAGGCACGGGTCGTGAGCTGGCTTGGAGGGTATATAAGGTGTGCTGTAGGCATTTCTGAAAACATATCACTCGTTGCTCTCATGGATAAAATTAGCGATTTATCAGATTTGCAAACAGGGATGATTATCGACATTCGGACCAAGGTTGGAAGTATTTCTGAAACAGCGCAGTTTGTGAACTGTTCGTGGGCTACTGTGGTTAACGTTTATCTTGATTGGAGAAATGGCACCATTCCGAACAAGCGATGTGGAAACTGCGGGGCACCACATGCCATTGATATGGGAGGTAAACGTCGGCTTCAAAGGTGCATGAGGGCCGATCGACACGCTACAGTGGAGCAACTCATTTGCCGAATGAACCAGGTGGCTACCGGAAGTGTGTCTAAAACGACAGTTCAGCAAACTCTGCTGCGTATGGGGCCCGATGCATATGATTGGTTACTGTACCTATGCTAACGAAAGTGCATCGACAGTAAAGGCATATATTTATACGACAGTTTGGGAATTCGACCTCCGCTGATTGGCAAAGGATTGCCTTCTCCAATGAGTCATGTTTTCTACTTCATCGAACGGATGGACTTTGGCGTATAAGGTGAGAAACATCGGAGAACAAACACTCTCCAACCATTGTTGGAAGAACACAAGCTGGGGTGAGCAGCGTTATGGTCTTGGGAATGTTTTCGTGACATTCGCTGGGTCCACTCATACCTGTGGAAAGCATGGACTGAATTCATTATCAATCCATCCTTGCAGACCACGTACACTCATACATGCTGGTTGTCTTCCCTGGGGCGGATGGGATCTTCCAGTACGAAAATGCGACGTGTCACACAGTCACAAATGTCCGAGAGTGGTTGGAAGAGCACGGCGAAGACTTCAAAGTACTTTCCTGGCCTCCTAATTCCCCAGATTTAAACCAAATTGAGCATTTATGGAATTACTTTGATCGTGTTGTTCGCTCTATGGATACTTCACCACGCACCCTCGAGCAGCTGTCAGATGCACTGCGGTCAACATGGCTCCACTTATCTGTGAACATCTTCCAGAACCTTATTCAGTCACAACCTGCCCGTCTAGCTGCTGTCCTCGCTGCACACGACGGTCACTCTGGATATTAGCTGGTGGTCACAATAATGTGACTCGACCGTATAGTAAATAAGAAACATTTGATATTTTTCTGGTCTTTTTGGTTTATCTAGTTGATTCCTGCAAGTTAAGTATGAACTTGAGGGAATTAAGCTATCTGGGATTAACTAAAAAGATTGAACGGCAATAATTCAGTCAAACCTTAAAATGAAGTCATGTACTTCAGTAGATTTTAATCATTAGCCTGAAATCAGGTTAGTGCTTTACAGAGAATTTCATGTTTGGTACTAGTTGGAACTACACTACTGGCCACACAAAATGCAACACCAAGTAGGAAGCATCCGATTGGCCTAAAATTCGCAGCATGCGTCTCCCGCGAGAGGACATGCAAGCGATTAGCATTGCAGGGCATACGCAAATCATGTGCGCCCGTCACGCCACCGAGAAACACTAGAAGAAGGGTGCACAGAAAGCGGCATGTAAGTAGTGGAATTGTGTTGTGCTGCCGGACCTGTGCGTGGGAAGCTTCCTGATGCCTCGTCACAGGATACGGCAGTCATTTTAGCACGTTTCGGAGTTCGACACAGGACGATAGTGGCTTATCGCGACAGCAGTTTATCCTACCGAGACATCGGCACCCGTGTGGGATGACAACCAGCCACAGTGAGGCGATTATGGATTCGGTGGGTGCATGAGGGACAGACGGACCAACGTGAGGGATTGCCGCAGCTGCGGCACACCACCGAACGAAAGGACCGGTATGCTATGCGGCGGGCATTGACGGCTCGCGCCGCCACATCACGAACGTTAGCGCAGGAATTAGGGTGTGTTGCGCAACAACCTGTGTCAGCACGTACCGTTCGACGTCGTCTGCAGGAGCCGGGACTTGTCGCACGGGGCCCATTGCTCCGATTACCATTGACGTTACACCACCGGCGAGTGCGGCGGCAGTGGGCCGTTGAACGCCGCCCCTAGACTACAAAATGGCACAACATTGTCTTCTCCGACGAATCCCGCTTCTACCTGCAACACCACGATGGTCGGATCCACGTGTGGCGGCACTGCGGCGAGAGACTGTATGACGTCTACATTATACATTGCCATACCGGTCAGTCGCCTGCCGTTATGGTTTGGGGCGCAATTGGATATGACGCCCGCTCCCCTCTGGTACGCATCGCCGGTACACTCAACAGCCACCGCTACATCTCCGACGTTTTGGAGCCTGTAGTCAGTCCTCCCTTACCTGCAGGACCTACCAGCGGCCACGTTTCAACAGTACAATGCGCGCTCGCACGTGGCACGCATCGTGCAAGAATTCTTTACGGCCCACCAGGTGTCACTGCTGCCGTCGCCCGCCTGTTCTTCCGATATGTCGCCGATCGAACACGTCTGATCGCTGATCGGCAAACGAGTGGCCCGGCAAGCACCGCCCGCGGCTACGTCTGATGAACTGTGACAACGTGTGGAAGCAGCCTGGACCGACATACCCCAAGCCAACATCCAAAGCCTCTTTCGTTAAATACCGCGGCGTGTAGCGGTCGTTATTGCCAGCCATGGGGGCCACACGAACTATTGATGTCTGCGTGTTCTGCAAGTCGCACGGGCCTGTAAGCTCAATCGTTTCATCTTTGTATCTGTTGTTATGTGTCCAGTAAATCTGGGGTTGCTATTTCGTGTCCTTCTTGGTGTTGCATTTTGGGTGGCCAGCAGTGCATAAACAGTTATCAAAGAAAACAAATGTTACTCGACATGTAAATATTACTTCACACATGGATCAATCCTGTTAGGTGCCAACAGAACAGCCCTATGGCGCTGGTTTCTGTCACTCTTTATAATCCCTGTTACCTATCGAACAACATCTGAAACCCACCGCGTACTTGAAAATTATTGTCGAACATATTCATCCCTTCATGGCTAAGTTTTTCCGAAGCAGATGGGCACATCTAACAGAAAAACTCACCTGCACACAATCGAATTATATTACACAGTCGTGTTACATTATTGTGACCACCACCTACTTTTGACGTTAACAGCGCGTAGCCAGTGAAAGAAGGCACGTCGTGAGTTGGCTCGGAGGGTATACGAGGTGTGCTTTAGGCAATCTGAAGACATATCAGTCGTTGCTGTCATTAATAAAAGGAGCGATTTGTCAGATTTGCAAAAAGGGATGATTATCGGCTTTCGGGTGGTAGTTTTTCTGAAACACGCACTCTGTGAACTGTTTGCGTGCTGATGTGGTTAAAGTGACTCGTGATTGGAGAAATGCGAAGTGGAAACTGCGGGACACCACGTGCCGTTGATGTGAGAGGTGAGCGTAGGCTTCGAAGGTGCGTGAGAGCCGACCGACACGCTACAGTGGAGCAACTCATTGGCCGAATGAAATAAGGAGCTGAAGGAAGTGGGTCTAAAACGACAGTTCAGAGAACCCTTCTGCGTATGGGGCTCCAATGCAGACAGATGGTCACTGTACTTATGACAACGAAGGTGCATCGGCAGAAAAGACTTACATTTGCGCGGCAGTATCAGCATTGGAAACCTGCGCTGATTGGAAAAGTATTGCCTTCTCCGATGAGTCACGTTTTCTTCTTCATCGAACGGATAGACGTTGGCGTATAAAGTGAGAAACATCGAAGAACAAACACTCTTCAACCATTTCTGGAAGAACACAAGCTGGTGGGAGCGGCGTTATATTCTGGGGAATGCTTTCGTGACATTCTCTGGGTCCACTCATACCTGTGGAAGGCACAATGAAACGAATTCGTTATGAATTCATCCTTGCAGACCACGTACACCCATATATGCTTATTGCCTTCCTTAGGGCGAATGGGATCTTCCAGAACGACAATGCGACGTGTCACACAGCTGGAAATGTCCGAGAGTGGTTGGAAGAGCACGATGAAGACTTCAAAGTACTTCCCTGGCTTTTGTGGAGCATCTCTGGGACCACCTCGATTGTGTTGCTCGCTGTATAGATCCTCTACCACGCACCCTCCAGCATCTGGCAGATGCACTACAGAACGCATGACTCCACATACCTGTGAATACCTTCCAGCACCTTATTGAGTCACTCCCAGCCTATCTAGCTGCTGTCCGCGCTGCCTGCTGTATTAGCTGGTGGTCACAATAGTGTGGCACGACCTTGTATGAACATGAGTGCAGTTTTGCCCGACTGGTAAACAGGAGCCACATTGTTGTCCCTTGGCGCATGCGCATTCACTTCGTACTTCTGCTTGTCTTGTCTTTTTTTTTTTTTTTTTTTGAGGTTTAACGACCGCCGTGAGCAACTCAATGGGCTATAAGCAGTCGCCCGTCCCTAATTTAGGGTCACTGGTTCCAGGGAAGGGAGAGAGCCAGTGCCGTAAGACAAACACAACATCCATGCCTCACCAGGATTCGAACCCGAACCCTGTTCGGACGAATGATCAGAGGCCAGCGCCTTAGACCACTGCGCCACCGGGGCGGCTGCTTGTTTTCTGTAGGAAGTTATTTAATATCCTTTCTGTAGAACGTAATGCTTATTTATTTTATTTGTGCAGCAGAAAGCTATGCTTTTTTATTCGTACATATCAGGAATCCTATGCTTAGCTTACAAGCAGAATTTTAAGCGATGGCCTCTGATCATTCGTCCGAAAGGGGTCCGGGTTCGAATCCCGGTGAGGCATGGATGTTGTGTTTGTCTTACGGCACTGGTTCTCTCCCTTCCCTGGAACCAGTGACCCTAAATTAGGGACGGGCGACTGTCCATTGAGTTGCTCACGGTGGTCGTTAAACCTCCAATAAAAAAACAAAACAAAAAAAACAAGGAGAATTCTGCTGCATACTTCGGCACTTCTCTGTCATTCAATCAATTTATTTTGTTTTTTTTAATTATTTCTTGAACGGGAAGTATGAGGGCTTGAAAATTACTTTTGCATGTGATGTTGTATTCAGGAAAGTTGTTTGACGTATGTGAAGAAAAAGTACTTTCACATTACCCTACAATATTCTCATTCCACGTTGAGCCAATATACTTTGACAACGCTGCTTTGCGCTAAGCGCAAAGCAGCGTTGTCGAGGTATAACTGCAATTTTTAAAATTGCAGTTATATTTATGAACTTTGGTCAGCTCTTAGAAAAATGTCTTACATTTTTGTAGCTTCATTCAGAATTTTTGAAACTTACGAAAATTTATTTTGATTTAATACCTGAAATATGCCGAACTTCTTTTTTTTTTTTTTTTTTTTTTTTTTTTTTTTTGTGAAAGAGAAATTGTTACAAACAACATTTTGATGAAAAATTTTTAATCAATAAACAGATGCAAAAAAAAAAAAAAAATTGTGATTGTATCAAATACTGTTTCAGCATAAGCATTTCATTGAATGAATACAATAAAAATTACAAAAAATGTACTTTGCAAAAACAGTTTTGGCATACGAGTTTCAATAAATATGCATTTGTAAAAAATTCGAACGCCTTTTCGGCGTAAGAATGTTTGTGAATAAAGAGACGTAAATAAAATAGGCGTACGGTATTGCTAGCCTCAAATGTTGCTGCATGCCACTCGACAGACTGCCGTGCGCAGTAACCAGAAACGGCCACCTAAAATAAAAAGAATTAATTTTGCTATCGTAATAACTGCGTGCAGGTGAATTGATGTGAGAATTTACGATAACGATATCGATTGAAGAATCTTAACGAGCAGCATCTTTCCGGTATAAACTATGTAGCTGAGCATTTATTCCTCCGCTTATTAAATCATCTGTCCAGAAACGATGCCATCTGCGACAGCTACGAGCTGCGAATTTACTAGGCGTCAGAATATTTGGATGCTCTCTTTGCTTCGGTATTGTCGTACAGCTTTTTTTTCCTGTGTTTTAAGTCTGCTGTTTCTCTGTTGCGTTTTAACAGGCGACAAAGAAATGATGTTGCCTTCAATTAAATCCACCCCTCCCCCGACGAAAAAGAAAAGGGGACACGGGCTGACTTTCTTTCTACATAGAATTCTTTCTCTTTCATCAGACATTCGTCATAATTCTTAACAAATAACAGATGCAGATATTCCACAACGCTGCCTTCTTCTTCAATCGATGAGAAGTCACAGAAGAGCTGACAACTCGTGCTTAAAAGATTTTAAGAAACGTTGAAAAATAACCTTGTCTACGCACGATACCCACTAAAAATCTCGTTGAAAATAAAACTTTAATTACAGATGAAATACATTGACAAACATAAGATCTTTCGGGTACCGCCAGCACTAATTCTATTACAATTCTATTACAATTCTATTACTTTGACCGCCGGACGCTCTTATTCCATTTTTGTCGGCTCTCTCCCGTTCATTCCTGCAATTACTAGGCCTCTTCAAACTATATGTAGGAGGCACAATTTAGGCTTCATCATTAAAGTTTCTAACATTTTACTGTCACGAAAAAAGACCAAGACCGACCTGTCAATCTCCATAGGTATGGGGTATACAAAATTCCTTTAACGTCACTTTCCTCTGGGAATCCCGACATATGCTACATTGGTTCTACGTATAGAACATTGAAAACCCGTTTGTCGGAACACCATTACGATCTACGGATTGGATTTACATATAGCTCGTTTTGTCACTAGAGGAACTCATGTTCCTGTTTGGGAAGAAGTTAGGATTGTTACAGCCGCTCCTGTCAAATCACACACACTACTCACAGAAAACCTTTTCATTGACCAATATTCTGGTTCATCGACCAATATTCTGGTTCCTGTTGTAACGATGAATAACCAAGGACTATTCCCCAATGATGGAAAACCTGGCTCGTAAATTGACTGTAGTGCTCCGCTTTCTTCTTTACGATGTTGCGCCTTGTGCTTCGGTTGGATATGCGCTGTACAGCACGCGAGTATTGACTGTACGTCATCCCATATTGTTTGCTACTGTGTTTATAAGCTGCCTCAGCAATTGTGGTTATTTCATTGCGTTTGAAGATGGGTGCCTGCTGGCGGGACACGAAAGATCTTAAGTTTGTCAATGTATTTTATCTGTAATTAAAGTTTCATATCATCGTGATTTTTAATGTGTAATCGTGCGGAAACGGTTATGTTTCAGTGTTTCTTACGATGAGAAGTCGTCTTTGTTGACTGTCAGCTGCAAGATTTTTTTTTAAGTTCGCTCAATGTCGGGAATTAGAATATAATAAAGTACTATCTTAAGTGTTAACAATAAGTATTTTCTTAAAATATTATCTTAACTTATAAAAATACCCATTTACTCGAACAACAAAAAAAAAAAAAAAAAAAGAGCCGCGTATGGCTTAGTGGTTAGCGAGTCAGACTAAAAATGCACGGTCCTCAGGTTTGAACCTGGGCTGATCTTTCAGAGATGGTGTGATTTACTAACAATCGCTGAATATCCGCCGTGCATCGGACGAGCACGTTAAGTGACGGCCCACAGGCTGGACCCACTGGTTAAATGGGTATCCTTTCCTATGCCCCCCCCTGAAATTCTCTCACCCCTCTGTGTGCAACATCGTAATTGTACGGTGGCGCCATCTACCGTACTCTAATCTCACTACAAACTGTTCTGTCAAAGTCGCTAGACTTGCTCTCATTCCTTCCGTTTCTGTGTCCTGCCCAAAAGGCGATCTCGCTGTAGGTGGCTGAAACCTAAACTCTACTCACTGTGGACGGAAGTCCTACAAGAATATGACCACAAATAACGAAAAAAAAATGACATCGAATTTTTGGGTGTAATGAGCGCGTCTTTATTAAAGTTACTCCTAGTCAGTGGAACAGGTTAGAAAACAGTCAACCGGATTTCTATAGTCGATAAAAACACCCAGAAATAAAAGCAGCTACTTACTTCCACCTACGGCTAAAAAGCATATTACGAAAATTAACAAATGGCGCACATAAAGTTTCTCATAGCAGAAGGAAGGTATCAGAGACAAAGAGATTGTTTAATTGAACAGTTAAAAGAAGAAATATTGAAGGAAACATGATATAATTTTACGCCTTCTAGCGCAAGAATTTTGCTTAATGGAAAAGTTGAAAATAAGCGAAAAATATTCTTCACGGCAAAAGCTGTGCTAAGAAGAAGAGACTTTTCAAATACGTTTCCCGGAAGCAGAGGTAGCGAGAAAAAGATTTTGATCTTTACGCCCTCTGGCGGAAAATCTGTGCGTTATTTCAAGAGGATATGTTCCCGTATTATTGCAGTGAATAGCATACAGTAAAAAAAATCAACAGGGTTTTACATGTGGAGATATAGCTGCAAACAAAAACTACACAAACACCACATAGCGACAGCACTGTGAACTACAAACCTCCTCAAATACAAGCCTAAAGTTTTCCACAAGGTAAATGGCATCCGGTGTTGAGATTATTTTTTTAAATAGCACAACTAGAAAGAAGAACAGATATTGTGTAAAACGGATTAAACGTTGGGGCCCCTAGCGGCGAAATTATGCATTATCTTTGGTAGAAAATACGCACAAAAAGCTTTCTTTGTAGTATCTGACCGCAAAATAATTTTTTTCAATCAGGTTTTTAGTTCCGCAGAAATTGCTGTAAACGTAAATGTGAACTTTTTCCCTCTAGTGGCACACTTCTACGTTAAGAAAAATTTGAAACTGTATCAGAAACATTTCGCACCGGAAGCACTCTCCAACAAAAAAGAATTTTTCAAATCTGGACGCTTTGAAGTAGAGATATTCACAAAACTGTGATATAAATCCATCCCCGCCCCCTAGCGGAAAAACTGTGCATTATTTTAAGAAGTATTTTAAAAAGGTTTTCCTAAGCGAACAGTATGGGTCAATGAAATAATTTTTTCAATCGAGTTTTCAGAAGCTCAGATTTTGCTGCAAATACATCAGAAGCAGAAATAAACATTTAGAAATAAACAGAAATAAACACTTAGTAGTCAAAGCATTCTTTTCCAAAATATTAGAATTATATTCAAAATATTTCCCATCAGGAGCGTATCCCATGCAGGAAGAATTTTTCAAATCGGAGTGTTCGAAGCAGAGATATCGAGAAGAATTCAGTTTACCTTTACACCTCTTAGCGGAAAGTCTATGATTTACTAGAAAATTTTGAAATTATATGAGAAACATTTCGCACTGAATACGCTATCCAAGAAAGAAAGAATTTTTCAAATCGGACTCTTATAAGCAGAGATTTTGACAAAAATGTGATATATGTCTACGCCCCTAGCAGAAAAACTATGCATTATTAGAAGTATTAAAAAAGGTTTTCCTAGGTGAACAGTGTGGGTCCACGAAAAAAATTTCAATCGAGTTTTCAGAAGATCAGATTTTGCTGCAAAAACATCAGGAACCGAGATAAAAATTTTACGCCCCCTGGTGGCCAAAGCATTCTTTACCAAAAATTAGAAAATATATGCAAAACATTTTCCATCATTCGGTGCAGGAAGAATGTTTCAAATTGGAGTTTTAGAAGCAGAGATATCGGAGAAAACATAATTACCTTTACGCCTCTAGCGGAAAACCTATGCATTACTTGGAAAAGTAACTATAGCTAAAATAGTGTTCGATAGCAGACACTCAAAGAAGCATGGAGAGGTGCATGCTTGGTGTAACCAGGAGAGATAAGAAGAGGAACTCGTGGATCCGAAAAATGACAAGAGTGGAAGACATCATTATCAGAGTTAAATCCCTGAAATGGCAATGGGCTGGACATACTGCCAGAAGGACAGATCATCGATGGACAGCCGAAATTTTAGATTGGATTCCAAGGGACAAGAAAAGACCCAGAAGAAGACCACATGGGAGATGGGTGGATGAAATTAGAAAGTATGCGGGAGTAACATGGAGGAGACTGGCACAAGGCAGACCGTTGTGGAAGATACTTGGAGAGACCTTCGTCCAGTAGTGGATTGATAATGGTTGACAATGATGATGACGATAAATGACATCGAAAGGAAAAATAATATTTTTCCTATCGGATATTTAGAAGCAAATATACGGAATAAAATGCATTTGGAATTCGGTATCACCTGCATTTACGCTCTCTAGCGGCGAAATTGTGCATCGTAAAAAATCGGAATGGAAGTATCATCATTCTCACGTTTCAAGCTTCCTAATACAAAAAATAATTTTTCAAATCGGACTAATAGTTTTATAGGTATGGTGTCCACAGATGGACGGACTGGCGGACAAAGGGATAACATAAACACCATCTTTTTTACAAAAGTCGTGCTAAAAAAGACAACGGATCCTTTTCGAAGAATGTGTAACTAATGTTAAAGTTTTATTCTTATGTGAGTGAGCACATTGCATGATTCTTACAGTTACTTGAATGTGTTATGTAAATTAGTGGCAAATTCAAGGCGAATTTTATTAATTTCAATTATTCATGTAGCGTAGCAATACATAATTCACTAAAACAGCCTGTTACAAACCAAATGAACGTCGTTCGCATTTACGGTTATTTAAAAAAAACTAAATAAATATTGAAAGATTGAAATACTAATGTCTTTACGAAAAGCATAGAATTTATTTCTGCTTATACAGTGGGACAAAAGTATTTGCACACATGTACTACTTTGCATAAATAAACGTGGAAAACAATTGTGACGCAATATTTTAAACTATTTTTTGACACCAGTAGATTTAACAGTGTTGATTATTGAAAATCATACCGAATATGTTGTTAAGTATTTTGATATTTTCTTAGATAAAAAAGTCTTTAAAAACAAAGCAAGAAGTGAATTTTTCTCAGATATGTGGATACTTTTCCAGTTAAATCTTCAAAAACGGAGAAATACATTGCTATTTATGAACCTAGTACTCTTCCGTAATTTTTTTTAAATGGTAGATAAGTGACCAAAAATTTTAGCACAAGAAATGGGTATTTTTCGGATTCTTCGTGATAAGAATAAGTACTATGGGATCCCCAATCACGCATGGAAATAATACTTACAAAAGATCAATTATACAGTTGTTTAGTTCCATTACAATTAAAAACAAAGTTAAAAAGATGTTTTATTGCAATAATGTCTGTCTTCTTATTAAAGAGTTTGAGATTTGTAATAATGTCAGTCTTCTTATTAAAGACTTTGTATGAGCCAAACTTTCAATTGAATTTAATTCAAAAACAATACTTTTCAATCAGATTCAGATTATCTGATCATTCTTTAATATTAAATATTTTAAAAAAATTGTCACAAATAATACGTAATCTCTCCATGATAACAATTAAGTTAGTGAACCCAAAAGTACAAAGGGCATCCTGAAAGTAATGCTTCGTCCCTCATAAGGTTTTAACTTGTAGCAGCAAAAATGTGAAACTTGGTTGCAAAATACTTAGACATATTGTGTAATAATGCTAGCCTATTCAAAGTATTGTCCATCACTTTTCATACATTTCCGACATCTTTGAACCCATTGGTAAATTCTATTTTAGAAAATTCCTGAGGCTGTCGTTTCACACATGAGTTCATAGTCAGTTTAACGTCTGTTACGTCGTCGAAAGGCTTCCTACGAAGGGTGTTTCACAAAGGTGGAAAACGTCTGAGGGAGCCAAATCAGGACTGTAGAGGGGTTGGGGTTACCCCATTTTGGAAATAGCCTGTGAAGTCTCCATTGAGGAATGGGAACGTGCTGTTATCATGGTGTAAAACAACACTATGAAGTGGAATATCACGTCCTATCCTTCTGATGGCTTCCTTTAGTTTCTTCAATGTCTGCACATAGTGAGCACTGTTTATTGTTGCAACTCCTGGATGGTGACACGACGATCAGCTCTGATGAGGTCTTTCACTCGTTGCCTGTTGGCATGTGTCGCTGCAGTTGGAGGTCTTCTACTCCGTTTTTTATCCGGCACTGAACTTTCTCCCTCTCGAAACCTTTTCATCCATCTTTGGACATTACTGATATCGATTGTGGCAGCTCTATACACCGCCAGGAGTCTTCTGTGGATTTCTGGAGCCTCGCATTCTTCTTTTTCCAGGAATTCAATTACGGCTCGCTGCTTTTCTCTGTCATTCATGATCATTATTTCCGATTCAGAAAAAAATGTTCATACATTGGTAACATATCATAGTACATGTCAGTGCAGTTTTATTAAAATCACTTCAAAATTTCAAAAGTTGTTAAGGCGGAGGCATTACTTTCAGAATTCCCCTTGTATAGAAGTTGCAACGCGTTAATTACTCAGTAATTTCTGGAGTTTAACAGTATGTGAAATCGGCAAATAAATTCCGAAGTTTAGGATTAATTGCAACATTTATATTTTTAACAATATAAGAAACTGAACGTTTGCTGAATATATCTAAAAACAAGTATGTATAAAATTTAGGGCAAAGAAATAGATTCCAAACTTTCTGGTGCAAATTAAAATCATCAGGTTACGCGAATTGTTAATGAAAGGTTCTTAAAGATGTACACTGTCTATTTTCAGTAATGTTATTTGGTTTTGAACAATGTTGTATAATTTTGCTTAAAATTTCAGGCCATGTGAAAAGTATAGTGCTTTCACTGATGATTTTTCGTTTTTTTCAGGCGAATGAAGTATGAGTCACAGCTATCTGACTTTTGGTGGAAAATTCGCTGGGACGACATAACGTTTGTTGAAAATATTGCACCGAAGTCCATTGGCAGTGTTAGGGCTTTGGAGGAAAACATGAATAAGGTAATATACACTCATATTCCATTCATATCTTCTGCACTCTTCAAAATGCAAATGATTGCTGTCACGTCTGTGGTCTAGAGGTCAGAGGAGCAGGTTTCTGGCCCATAACCTGTGCTGGCGCTGAGTTTGGGTCCCGAATGAGGCTTGGATACGGTGTTTGATAGTAGAGCAACATTGGCGTTCTTGAGTTTTTCAGTTCTATTGGAAGTCAAGCAGGTTTATTCAGCAGAAAAGAACAAAATAATGAGATAAGAACAAAGAACTAACTAAGAACAAATGACTTACAGTTTATTTTGAAACTGAGTAATATTATTATTATTATTTTTCCTTTGCTTTGAGATTTAGTAGTTACCATGAGAAAAGGACTATAACCACTAACCAGTCGATCGTGTTAACATTAGAGGTACTGGCTCAATGGAAGGAACAAAGCCAGCGCCATAACACTGGCGCAGCATAAATACATCATCCGAGACTCGAACCCGGTTCCGAGGACTGGCTGAACACCAACGCTTCCGATTACTCGGCAACCAGGCTAGACTAATCAGTGTGTGTTAACTTCACTAATGGTCAGTCTGACTGATTCGGATAACTAAGTTCAAATTTACCATTCACATAAAACACTTGAGAATGTTGTCTCTGGAAATTTCTAAAATGCCACGCAAATCCTATTAGCCGCCCCGGTGGCGCTGGCCTCTGATCATTCGTCCGTAAGGGGTCCGGGTTCGAATCCCGGTGAGGCATGGATGTTGTGTTTGTCTTACGGCACTGGCTCTCTCCCTTCCCTGGAACCAGTGACCCTAAATTAGGGACGGGTGACTGCTTATAGCCCATTGAGTTGCTCACGGTGGTCGTTAAACCTCCAACCAAAAAAAAAAAAAAAAAAAATCCTATTACTTTTGAGGTTGTTAAATAGCAAACACCTGAGACTATTTTCTTCCGTCCGGGAAATGTTCCACCACTTCTAAATAACCTAGAGATCTGAAAATTGGCATTAAAGTCCGGATACCTAGAAAAGTCCAAAAACCAAAAAAAGTCAAAATGACGGCTTTGGAAATTTGTCTGCTCGAATTTTTCGCGAATTGTTCGATCATTTCTAAATGATCTACAGATTTGAAAATGGTTATGCTGATAGGTCTCAAGGTCCGGATACCTAGAACATTCCGAAAAACCAAAGAAAAAAAAAATGGCCGCTTTGGAACACTGTCTGCTCGAAATTTTTCGAGAATCGTTTGACCTCTTCTAAATGACCTAGAGATCTGAAAATTGGCATGCTGATACGTCTTAAGGTCCGTATACCTGGAAGTCAGAAAACCAACAAACTCGAAATGACGGCTTTGGAAGACTGCCTGCTTCAATGTTTCCTCTAATTGTTTAACCACTTTTAAATGACCTAGGATCTGAAAATTGGTATGCTTATAGGTCTTAAAGTCCTCATACTTGGGAAAGTTCGGAAACCGAAAAAAATTAAATTGCCGGCTTTGAAGCACTGCCTGCTTGAATCTTTCGCGAATTCTTCGACCACCTCTAAATGACCTACAGATTTGAAAATTGGCATGCTTGTAGGTATTAAAGTCCGGATATCTAGATAAGTCCGAAAACCAAAAATATCAAAATCACGGCTTTAGAATATTGTCTGTTCGAATTTTGCACTTCTAAATGACCTAGAGATCTGAAAATTGGCATGCTGATTGGTATTAAAATCCAGATACCTAGAAAAGTCCGAAAACCCAAAAAATCAAAATGATGGCTTTGTAACATTGTCTGCTCAAACATTTCGCGAATTGTTCGATCACTTCTAAATGACCTACAGATTTCAAAATTGTTTTGTTGATAGATCTCAACGTCCGGATACCTAGAACATTCCGAAAAGCCAAAGAAAACAAAATCAAAATGACCGCTTTGGAACACTGTCTGCTCGAATTTTTCGAGAATCGTTCGACCTCTTCTAAATGACCTAGAGATCTGAAAATTGGCATGCTGATAAGTCTTAAGGTCCGTATACCTGGAAAAGTCCGAAAACCAACATACTCGAAATGACGGCTTTGGAAGACTGCCTGCTTCAATGTTTTCTGTAATTGTTCGACCACTTTTAAATGACCTAAGATCTGAAAATTGGTATGATAATAGGACGAATACCTAGAAAAGCGCGAAAAACAAAAAAATCAAAATGGCGGCTTTAGAATAGTGTCTGCTTGAATTTTTCTACCACTTCCACTCCTAGAAAAGTCTGAAAACCAAAAAATTCAAAAAGGTTGATTTAGAATATTGTTTGCTTGAACTTTTCCTACCACTTCTATGCCTAATAAAGTCTGAAAACACCAAAAATCAAAAGGGTGGTTTAGCTTTACTGTTGATATAAATATCCCGTAATACTCATAGGTTTCAAGATTGTGGGCTTTACTGTTTGATGAATCTCCCGGAATACTGATAGGTTTCAAGATAATTATGTCATAAAAGTTGAAATGCTGTAAAAATTCCATGAAACTTTTATTTAAAATTAAGGGGCGCCAAAGCCTGCTGCTGGTTTACGTAAAACGGCATGGATTAATATCACGAAACTGTTCTAAATACACTATCTACCAACAAGTAATTGGACACCTGTGATAGCAAAGGAAAACGAAGTTTATTCACCTTCAATAGTTGGTGGAGCCTCCACGAGCGGCGATTACAGCTGCGACCCTCCGGGGAATACTCTCAACCAGGCGTTGTACGACGGCTAGCGGTATTTTCTTCCACTCGGCTTGGAGAAGACAGGTCAGTTCCTTCACCGATTTTGGACGGTGGGGGTACCCCTTAAGTCAACGCTCCAACTCGTCCCAGAGGTGCTCGATAGGGTTAAGGTCCGGGCTCTGCGCAGGCCAGTACATTCGATTAACCCCATTGTCACCATACCAAGCCATGGTGGACCTCGCAACATTACAGGTGGCATTGTCATCCAGAAAGTAATATGGGTAGGAAGCGCATGGTCCTTCAAAATGGTGCAGTAGGTCTCGGCGTTGAGTCTACCAGGAATTGCTCTCGGCGTTGAGTCTACCAGGAATTGCGACCAATGGTCTCGAGCCATACCAGGAGAAACACCCCCATAGCATAATTCCACCGCCACCGAACTTCACAGTTGGCACATAACATTCCGGCAGGAGGCGTTATCCAGGCAGACGCCAAACCCAGACCCTGCCATCCGAACGTACAGGGTGAACCTTTATTCGTCGCTCCAGAGAACCTGTTTCCACTGTTGACGTTCTTTGCACCACGTTAGCGGAGCAGCTCTATTGGACTTGGTGATCAAAGGCTTGTGGGAGGCAGCACGTCCATGATAACAGAGCAGATGGGCTTCCTTACGGATGGTATTCATCGAAAGAAAACTCCCGGATGCCTGTTGAAACTCCTCGTGGATGTGGCCCATCGATTTGGTGCGGTTCTTCCAAATTTCTCTGGCCAGCACCCGTCGGTCTCTAACTCCCAGTTTTGTGGGTCTGCCGGTTCTGGGCACATTCCGACAGTCACCTCTCAGCTTCCACTTGCCAATCACGTAGGCCACTGTCGATTTGGGGTACTTCAACTCGCTGGATATGTCACGATACCCGACGATTACACCTTTCTCGAAATCAGAGAGCTCCGAACTGCGTGGCATCTTGCATGTGACTCGTTGCGCAGTTGTTTCCCACACGATATTTAACTGCGGCGGCGGCCGTGACGTGTATCAGGACTGCAGACATCGTCGATTGCAGGGGTGTCCAATTACTTGTTGGTAGATAGTGTATGTAAAGCAGTGAAAGATCTTAAATTAATTTTCTTTCTTTTGATTACTTTTCCCTTTCTTTAATTTTGTGTTTAAAAATGATTTTATAGATTCACCGTTCGGAGAGGGGGTATGTCTGCTAGTTTTTGAATAAAGAGCAACTTTCTGCTTGCTCACAATTCTTTCATTTTTAAGGACCATTATTTTCCTTCTTGAGACATTTACCTTTACAAAGAACACAAACGTATTCCACACCCATTCTAGAAGAACCGAGCATACAAAGGTTTCACTCACTAATGCAATTCTTTCCGTGTCTTTTAATCAGTCGGGGAGAGTACCATTGAAATGCATCTGGAGCTCTTTGTCGTAATTGCCCTAGGTTGATGAATATCCCGTAATAATTAATGACTGATCACGGGATCTAAATCGCGGATTATTAATTTTGGTAACCTCTTCTCAGAGTTGCAGATCAATCAATGCCTTCTGCTGCGGTACTGTCTTCTCGCAACAATAAGATGAAATCAAATTTTTTTGAGATCGTATTTCAAGTGGAATTTCCACTGGAAACATAGGTGCACCAGCTGGATCTCATTTTATTACAGACGTTCTTTAAGAGAGGTATACAAACATTTCTGCCCTATCAAACTATCTATTCAATATACACCCTAAACGCAGCTGCCCTATCAAACTATCCATTGAATAAACACCCTGATTCATAAAGAAGTATGCAGTTTCCAGATGCTGTAAAACAGTAACAGTTGAAGACACGAACCACAACTGCAAACCGTTAGGTAGATGTACTCACAAAGTTAGTTTCCCGCTACTGAGGAAGTCAGTCAAAATGGCAGCGTCTGCAGTGGAGTAGGCGTTTTGTCTTCTTGAATTGAGCAAAACGGAATCTGTAACTGTTGTGCAACGGCATTTTTGATCACGATTCGAAAAAGAACCTCCAACCAGGAAATCTATCTACGATTGGCATAAAAAAACTTGAAACTACGGGCTGTTTGTGCAAACTTAAAAATCCTGGACGACCGCGTGTATCGGAAGAAGTCGTCGATAGTGTTTGCACCGCCATTCAACGAAGCCCGGGAAAATCAACGCGGAGGGGAGTCGTGAAGTATAGATTTCACAGCCCACTGTCTGGAGAATTTTGAGAAAGAAGTTGAAAATGATTCCATGCAAAGTGCAGATGTTGCAAAATTTCACTGACCTTGACAAGACAAAGCGCTTTGAATTCTGTGCCGAAATGCAGCACCGTTTTGAAAATGATGATTTTGAAGATCACTTAGTTTTCACCGATGAAGCTACATTTCACGTGAGTGGTCAGGCAAACAAGCACAATGTTCGCTTTTGGGTAATGGAGAATCCCAGATTTACAGTGCAACACGTGCGAGATTCCCCTAAGGTAAATGTGTTCTGTGCTGTGTCCAAAAAGAAAGTGTACGGCTCCTTTCTTTTTTCACGAGAAAACTGTCACGGGAGGCTCTTTTCTGGATATGTTAAGTCTTTGGTTGAATCCACAGTTGCAGGACGACAGTGATAACTTTATTCTCCAATTGGATGGTGCACCACCGCACTGGTTAGGCGACGTGCGAGATTATCTCGATGAACATCTTCCTTACCGATGGATTGGACGAGCCGCGGACTACAACATGCCACTGACCTAATGGCCACCCAGAAGTCCTGAATTAACACCTTGTGACTTTTCCTGTCGGGGTACGTAAAGGACAAGGTATTTGCCCCTCCCCTGCCTGTTGATCTAGCGGAGCTGAAACAGCTTATCACAGCCACTATCAGTGCACTTGATGCAGATATCTTACCTCGTGTTTGGGCTGAAATGGATTACAGGCTCGATTTGTGTCGTGTGACTAAGGGTGCACACATAGAACATCTGTGACTGTCTCTAAAAAAACGTGAAACATTCCCCTACAATTATGTTACAGGCAACATAAAATATCTTACATTGTTCTTGTTATATAATGCGTTGAAACTGTATGCTTCTTTATGAATCGCCCTGTATTCTGTTAAGAAAGTTACACTAAAATTATACGGACAAAATAAATGATTGTATCTCTCTTCGTTCCACCATTTCCATTTATTTGTAAATTTTTAACAGTTTCATCATGATATACTTAACCAATATTGTTGACATTTCATAATAATTTCCATCCTACATAGGGTAATGCAGGAGGCTCTTATTCAAACCTAAGCACCTTAGACGGAGCTCCGATTTCTGGGAATGTAGGCTTATATAAGGTAAGACAATAAATCTGTTTTTTTATTGAGTTGAATAGTATGTTTCTCCTATTAACGAATTACGACCAAATAAAAATCTGCACAAGCATTTCTCATTATACAAACATTTTGTAAAATATTTTTTAGGAAATTTCTGACTTTTAATTTCTTCTATACATTGAGCAAAAACGGCAAATTTTTTTTTTTGTGGAAATTGACAGAATTTTATGAAATACTATAGAATCAAGAAAGAGATAGAAATTAATGAAGAAAGATTCATCATATAAATACGCAGGAAATTCATTAGTTTACTCACAGCAACCAGAATTGTATACTAAATTGTTTGTACTTTACTGGTAACCATGTCACAACTCATTAAAAATCTTGAAAGCTGCATCCACCTGGAGCTGGACTCGAACAAGCATCTCCCGCTTTCCGTACGAGGATGTTATCTGTAACATCACCTAGGACACTGAAGTTCCAAGTAACAGAAGCTAAGCAAATATTGCTTAAGGATATGAATAACCACAGATTTAGCAAGTCGAAGCTATACTTCGCTTCCTCGCATTGTCAAAGACCGTATCAGGTTCAGGAACGCGTGTACACAGAGAGATCACTGAATTATGACCACCCCAATCAAACGTAGCTGCAGCCCGTTAATCATCTTATTTCCGAGAGGGCGCGATTAGACGACCAACGTGGCATATACACATTTGAGTCACATTATTGTAATCACCTCCTACTTTTGAGGTTAACAACGCGTAGCCAATGGAAGAAGGCACGTCTCGTGAGCTGGCTTGGACGGTATGTAAGGTGTGCTGTAGGCATTCTGAAAACATATAACTCGTTGCTGTCTTGGATAATAGGAGCGGTTTATCAGTTTTGCAAAAAGGGATGACTGTTCGCGTGGCGCGGTGGTTAAAGTGTATCGTGATTGGAGAAATGGCACCATAGCGAATAAGCGACGTGAAAAACTGCTGAGCACCGCATGCCATTGATGTGAGAGGTGAACGTCGGCTGCAAAGGTGCGTGATGGCCGATCGATACGTTACAGTGGAGCAACTCACTAAACAAATGGACCACGGAGGCTGTCGGAAGTGTGTCTAAACCGACAGTTCAGCGAACCCTGCTGCGTACGGGGCTCCGATGCAGACGGATGGGCACTGCACCTATGCTAACGAAGGTGCATCGGCAGAAAAGGCTTATATTTGCACGGCAGTATCGGAATAGGATCACCGCTGACTGACAAAGGATTACCTTCTCCGATGAGTCATGTTTTCTCCTTCATCGAACGGATGGACGTTGGCGTATAAGGCAGAAACATTGGAAAACAAACACTCTTCAACCATTGCTGGAAGAACACAAGCTGGTGGGGGCAGCGTTATGATCTGGGGAATGTTTAAGTGCCGTTCTCTGGGTTCACTCATATCTGTGGAAGGCACTATGGACCGAATTCGTTATGAATCCACGTACACCCATACATGCTGATTGTGTTTCATGGGGCGGATGGGCTCTGAGACTTCAAAGTACTTTCCTGGTGTCCTAATGCCACAGACTTAAACACAATTGAGCATCTGTGGGACCACCTCGATCGTGTTGTTCGCTCTATGGATCCCCCACTACGCATCCTCCAGCAGCTGTCAGATGCACTGCAGTCAGCGTGGCTTCACATACTTGTGAACACCTTCCAGCACCTTATTGAGTCACTCCCAGCCTGTCTAGATGCTGTCCGCGCTGCACGCTCCGGCTATTCTGGATATTAACTGGTGATCACAATAATTTGACTCGGCCGTGTATAAGATATGAATGGACCAGTAGGCAGTAAAATTCGGAGCGTGATGAATCAACAGAAGTGGATTTATCGGACTTTGAGAAAGGACATATTGTGAGAACTCGGAGAGCGTGTGCCTCCGTTGAACTCTTGTGTTGTTCGCGAGCGGCAGTAGTTGAAGTGTAACAGGACTGGTGTGTAAATGGTCAAACAAAGGCCAGGAGGCAAAACTGCGCACGATAGCGAAAGGCTGATGCGAGCGGTGAGTACGACTCGTAAAGTCCAACAGACGCAGCACTTTTCAGCAGTTGATTATCTAAAATAACAGAGGTCAACCCGGAACAGTATCTGTCATGACCATGCGTCCCATGCTGGCGCATATGGGATATAACAGCAGACGAACCCTACGACATTCTACCATAACTATGGCTCATCAGGGCAAAGGACTAGCCTGGCGCAAAGATCGTGCAAGTTCGACATCGGATGAATGGAAAGAAGTGTGTTGGTCTGACGAGTCACGCTTTCTGCTCCACTCTGTGGATGATCGTGTACGCATTTGGAGCAAACAACATAAGGCATTCTATCCACACCGCATGGTCTCCACGGTACAATCCAGTGGAGATTCTTTTATGGTATGGGGCAGGTTTATCTGGCAAGAACTTGGTTCATTATGGCGTGCCTACCCCGCAGGACGCGCGTGAGATAAAGGCAGATAGCAGTGAGAGTACATGCCAGTGTTGTAGAGTGGATAGCACTCGGAGCCGAAAGTTGCGGGTTCGAATGCCGCCTCTGGCATAAAAATGATGGAGAAATATACTCGGTCATATTGGCGCCCGAACTTCAAGGATGACCTGGTTGATAGGTTTCTCGCAATGGTGTGATGTTCTTTCCACACCGCGAGAAAGGAAAAATGAGTATCCCTTCTTCAACGCTTCGAAAAAAATCTGTGATGTTACGTTCTACACACCAAATTGTCTCGGCATTTCTCAAATGCACATGCTTCATTGGATGACTGCCTACAGCGTCACATGGTCCCGACTGGACCGTAGGCCATGATAAAGTGCAGTGAGAGCACAAGACAGTGTAGTATAGTGGATAGCACTCGGAGCTCCGTAGCCGAGAGTTGCGGGTTCGAATCCCACCCCTGGCTTACAAATGATGGAGAAATTAACTTCGTCATAGCATGTGAAACAACGTATGACTGGTGCCCGTTATCGTGTATTGCTTGTTGTCTTTGTACATCCAGTAATGTTGTACCTTTCCCCCGAAAGGCGATTATTTCTTCCAAGATGGTAACAAGTTGAGCCATAGGCCCAATATTGTGCAGGAATGTTTTGAGGAACACAGTTTTAACTTCCAGAATATAGATTGTCCATCGAACTCCCCAATATCAATCCCAAGGAGCACTTGTGGGGGGACATTATGGAACGGCATATCAGGCGTCTGGATACACCAATCAGCCCCGTACCAGCAGTCAAGGCCGCATTACACCAAGTTTGGTTGATTATACCTCCGAACTTCTTCCGGCGTCATATTGAATCGATGCCACGTTGGATCGCTGGCTGTACTGAGGACGAAAAAAAAAGACCTACGAAGTATTAGGTAGGCGGTCATAATTCAGTCATCATTCATTGTACGTCATAAATCACTAGTACTTCAAATACATACAACAATTAGGGAAGAAACATTTCTCAAAAATTCATTAAACATTCACAAGATCATTCACATCAGTCAAATTGTAAACTGAATTGCTTGTAGTTCACTCATCATCATCATGTAACATCTCATCCGAAAACTTGATAATCAAGTGTTATCATCAGAGAAATTTAAAATAAAGCTTGATAAGCAAGTTTTATCATCAGAGAAATTTAAAATAAAGCTTGATAAGCAAGTTTTATCATCAGAGAAATTTAAAATAAAGCTTGGTAATCAAGTTTTATCATCAGAGAAATTTAAAATAAAGCTTGATAAGCAAGTTTTATCATCAGATAAATTTAAAATAAAGCCTGATAATCAAGTTTTATCATCAGAGAAATTTAAATTAAAGCTTGATAATCAAGTTTTATCGTCAGAGAAATTTAAAATAAAGCTTGATAAGCAAGTTTTATCATCAGAGAAATTTAAAATAAAGCTTGATAATCAAGTTTTATCATCAGAGAAATTTAAAATAAAGCTTGATAATCATGATTTGTCATCAGAGAAATTTAAAATAAAGCTTGATAGTCAAGTTTTATCATCAGATAAATTTAAAATAAAGCTTGGTAATCACGTTTTATCATCAGATCAATTTAACATAAAGCTTGATAGTCAAGTTTTATCATCAGATAAATTTAAAATAAAGCTTGGTAATCACGTTTTATCATCAGATCAATTTAACATAAAGCTTGATAATCAAGTTTTATTATCAGAGAAATTGAAAATAAAGCTTGATAATCATGTTTTATCATCAGAGAAATTTAAAATAAAGCTTGATAAGCAAGTTTTGTCATCAGATAAATTTAAAATAAAGCTTGGTAATCACGTTTTGTCATCAGAGAAATTTAAAATAAAGCTTGATAATCATGTTTTGTCATCAGAGAAATTTAAAATAGAGCTTGATAATCAAGTTTTATCATCAGATAAATTTTAAAATAAAGCTTGATAATCATGTTTTATCATCAGATAAATTTAAAATAAAGCTTGATAATCATGTTTTATCATCAGAGAAATTTAAAATAAAGCTTGATAATCAAGTTTTATCATCAGATAAATTTAAAATAAAGCTTGATAATCACGTTTTATCATCAGAGAAATTTAACATAAAGCTTGATAATCAAGTTTTATCATCATAGAACTTGAAAATTGAGTCTTCTAATGATATATTACATGGTGAGCATTATACAGGGCTGTTCAGAAAGAATCATCCCATTTCAAAAAGTTATATTTCAAAAACTTAACAACGCAGAATGATAACTAATACGTCAATGTAAAGGGAAAATATCTAAGTTCTAGATTATGCACAATATATGGCGCTAGTGTGTCGTTTATGAAGCTCTTTTGGCGAAGAAGTGAAAACGGCGTCGTCAGCAGAAAGATTTTTGTGTGCTCTCGTTTGCACGACGTCAGTCGGTAATCACCGTTCAGCGTGAATTTCGTAGCAAGTACCAAATTAATCCACCGACGGCTCAGGGTATTCGCATAAACAGGTTCGAGGACACTGGATGTCTTTGTAAAGGAAAAAGTCCAGGGCAAACAGGCGTGTCTGCAAAGAACGTTGAAAGAGTGAGAGAGACTTTTCTACGCAGCCCGAAGAAATTGACCATTAGCGCTAGTCGAGAACTGGGGATTCCTCTGCCTACTGCTTGACGTATGTTGAGGAAATAATTGTGTTACAAACCATACAAATTGCATAATTTGCAGGCACAGAGTTTCGTCGTTTTCTTAACACGGAGCTACCCCGCAGTTGAATTGGTCGGAATGTTACACAGCTAGACTCCTAGGTCACCTGATATGACCCCATGCGACTTCTTCCTTTGGGGTGTGTAGAAAATCAGGTGTTTGTGCCTCCTTTGCCCACAACTCTATGCGACCTTAAACAACGCATTTCTGCATTTAGAAACAGTCACCAAGGACTCATTAGACTGCGTTTGGCAGGGATTTTCATATCGCGTTGACCTTATACACTATCTAGCAACACGTAATTGGACACACCTGCAATCGACGATATTTGCGGTCCTGATACACGTCACGGCCGCCGCCGTTAAATATCGTGTGGGAAACAACAACTCAACCAGTCGCATGCAAGATGCCACGCAGTTCGGAGCTTTCTGATTTCGAGAAAGGTGTAATCGTCGGGTATAACTTAAATGGCCGATCCATACGTGACATATCCAGCAAGTTGAAGTACCCAAAATCGACAGTGGCCTACGTGATTGGCAAGTGGAAGCTGAGAGGTGACTGTCGGAATATGCCCCGACCCGGCAGACCCACAAAACTGGGAGTTAGAGAGCGTTGGGGCCTGGCCAGAGAAATTCGGAAGAACCGCACCAAATCGATGGGCCACATCCGCGAGGAGTTTCAACAGGCATCCGGGAGTGTTTATTCGATGAATACCATCCGTAAGGAAGCCCATCTGCTCGGTTATTATGGACGTGCTGCCGCCCACAAGCCTTTGATCACCAAGTCCAATAGCGCTGCTTGGCTAACGTGGTGCAAAGAACGTCGACAGTAAACAGTGGAAACAGGTTCTCTGGAGCGACGAATCAAGGTTCACCCTCTACCGTTCGGATGGCAGGGTCTGGGTTTGGCGTCTGCCTGGAGAACGCCTTCCACCGGAATGTGTTGTGCCAACTGTGAAGTTCGGCGGCGGTGGAACTATGCTATGGGGGTGTTTCTCCTGGTATGGCACGGGACCCTTGGTCGCAATTCCTGGTAGACTCAACGCCGAGACCAACTGCACCATTTTGGATTACTATGCGCTTCCTACGTTGTGGCAGTTTTACGTTGTTGACCCATGTTACTTTCAGGATGACAATGCCACCTGTCATGTTGCGAGGTCCACCATGGCTTGGTATGGTGACAATGTGGTTAATCGAATGAACTGGCCTGCGCAGAGCCTGGACCTTAACCCGATCGAGCACCTCTGGGAACGAGTTTGAGCGTCGACTTAAGGGGTGCCCCCACCGTCCGAAATCGGTGAAGGAACTGACCGGTCTTCTCCAAGCCGAGTGGAAGAAAATACCGCTAGCCGTCGTACAACGCCTGGTTGAGAGTACGCCCTGGAGGGTTGCAGCTGTAATCGCCGCTCGTGGAGGCTCCACCAACTATTGAAGGTGAATAAACTTCGATTTTCTGTGCTATCACAGGTGTCCAATTACTTGTTGGTGGATAGTGTATGTGTGCCTAAAGGAAGTAAAAAAGCTTTGACATTTTCCATTTACATTGATGTATTACTTATCATTCTGTGCTGCTAATTTTTCAAAATATAAATTTTTGGAATCGGATGATTATCTCCGAATAAACCTGTACTGCAAGTAATTCAGTATACAATTTTGATTGCTGTGAATAATCTGGAATCAAGTGAATAGGCTTCAGGAAAAATTGAAAGTGGCTTTTTAATTTTTTTATGATTGTCTAAATACCAGGTGCTCACATTTTCTCAAAATTTGCGTTTCCATGGAAGTATTTGTCCTTGTAGAAACTTCAAAAACATAAACCGCGGCTAAATGCAAGACGACAACCTTGTAGTGTATGATAAAACTGTGAAACGGGAAATCTTTGAGATGATCCAGATTTATCGAGAAAAACGTTTCCTCAAGCTGATACTAAGATATCAGTATAAGGAACTGCAATAAAAATCAAGATATCGCAAACTTGCAAATATTCACGTGTCGTGAGTGGTAGAACTGCAGCTTTGTGAGTACACACGTTTATTATTCGCAGGTTACCTAGCTGCATTGGAATAAATATATATACACTACTGGCCACCCAAAATGCAACACCAAGAAGGACACGAGATAGCAAAGCCAGATTTACTGGACACATAACAACAGATACAAAGATGAAACGATTGAGCTTACAGGCCCGTGCGACTTGCGGAACACGCAGACATCAATAGTTCGTGTGGCCCCCATGGCTGGCAATAACGGCCGCTACACGCCGCGGCGTCAAACGAAAGAGGCTTTAGACGTGGGCTTGGGGTATTTCGGTCCAGGCTGCTTCCACACGTTGCTACAGTTCATCTGGCGTAGCCACGGGTGGTGCTCGTCGGGCCACTCGGTTGCCGATCAGCGACCAGACGTGTTCGATGGGCGACATATCGGGAGAACAGGCAGGCCACGGCAGCAGTGACACCTGGTGGGTAGTGAAGAATTGTTGCACGATGCGTGAGACGTGCGGGCGCGCATTGTCCTGTTGAAACGTGGCCATTGGAAGGTCCTGCAGGTAAGGGAGGACTACAGGCTCCAAAACGTCGGAGATGTAGAGGTGGCTGTTGAGTGTACTGACGATGCGTACCAGAAGGGTGCGAGTGTCATATCCAATTGCGCCCCAAACCATAACGCCAGGCGACGGACCGGTATAGCGATGCATAACGCAGGCGTCATACAGTCTCTCGCCGCGGTGCCGCCACACGCGGATCCAAACATCGTGGTGTTGCAGGCAGAAGCGGGATTCGTCGGAGAAGACAATGTCGTGCCATTCCGTAGTCCAGGTACGGCGTTCAACGGCCCACTGCCGCCGCACTCGCCGGTGGTGTAATGTCAGTGGTAAACGGAGCAATAGGCGCCGTGCAAGAAGCCACCGCTCCTGCAGACGACGTCGAACGGTTCGTGCTGACACAGGTTGTTGCGCAACGCACCTTAATTCTTGCGCTAACGTTCGTGATGTGGTGGTGCGAGCCGTCAATGCCCGCCGCACAACATGCAGGTCCTCACGTTTTTGTGGTGTGCCGCGGTGCCGCAATCGCTCACGTCGGTCCGTCTGTCCCTCATGCACCCACCGAATCCATACTCGCCTCACTGTGGCTGGATGTCATCCCACACTGGCGCCGATGTCTCGGTACGATAAACCGCTGTCGCGATAAGCCACTATTCGTCCTCTGTCGAACTCCGAAACGTGATGGAATGACTGCCGTATTCTGCGACGAGGCATCAGGAAGCTTCCCACGCACAGGTCCGGCAGCACAACACACTTCCACTACTTACATCCCGCCTTCTGTGCACCCTTCTTATAGTGCTTCTCGGTGGCGTGCCGGGCGCACATGATTTGCATATGCCATGCAATGCTAATCGTTTGCATGTTCTATGGCGGGCGACGCATGCTGCGAATTTCAGGCTAATCGGATGCTATCTTCTTGGTGTTCATTTTGGGTGGCCAGCAGTGTATATAAAAGATCATTGTTGTTAAGAAAGCACAAAACGAAAGTAAATGCGTACATATCGGGCGATGTGAAATTGGAACCCGCTTGCGTTCAAAGAATGTTTTCAGAAAATGTTGAAGAAGGTTTTGTGGATCAACTTTCATAAATAAATATGAGCACCAACATTCTGGGAGAGAAAGTGTATATAGTATGCCGTCTGATAATACTATCAATACGACATTCGAAGAATTTTCTCACCCAAAGTATTCTCAATATATCTTTCAGAACTGTGGCAAATATCTCAGTGGGATGGTTTAAGACTACTTAAAATGCGGCATGCATGATAAGTATTGCGTTTCAGAGTAAATTCACGGAAAGTGCGCTCGCAGAAAAAAGAGGGACAGATAGAAAAGAAAAATTTAAAATACATCGCGGGAGAGAGAGAGAGAGATAGATAGATAGAGAGAGAGAGAGAGAGAAATTCTCTGGGTGATTTCGTAGTGCATGGAATATGAATTTCCTTTTAACCTTGAATATAGTTTTGGGGCAGCACTGAAATAAAGTAATTGAAAGGGGGAAAAGTGCAAATATGGCATGGAAAATTAACTATTGAAGTAGCCATCCATTCATCATAATTTTAAGGTTATCCATAAGTTCACAGCTGAAAAAATATTCATTTTTCGTTGGGCTGAACTACTTAACATGCAAATTGTAACTAGCTTTAGCAGAGACCTTGACGGAGTAATAGCATTTTTTTTACATAATTGAGGAGCACATTAGTTCCACGACAAAGAAAGAAAACTCAATTCATTTATAAAGGGTGTCCCACTCTATGCTTTACCCAAGTTTCTATTAGTAACATCGTGAATACTTACAGTAATTGAATGATATTTGGTAAGAACATACCTTCATCCCTGGAAAACAGAACCATATCATAAGAGATGTTGAAAGTGTCCGCTCTGAGAATCGAGACAGACTAGAACACGGGACTCCATATTACGGAAAGTTCGCGCCAGTTACTCAAGCGTAATCGCTGCTACTGCCTCGCAGATGTTGTTCTTCAATGACTTTAAACGTTGTCGGCTTGTTTGAAACACCACTGATTTAAGATACCCCCAGAAAAAGAAATCAGGGGTGTTAGATTAGGAAATCGAGGTGGTCACATTCCTTTAGAAATCACGCGATCTTCAAGCAATGACTCAATTTCAGACATACTCACATGTGATGTGTGGCAAGTTGCCTCAGCTCGTTGGAAAACCACACTGACACTTCTTTATCGACTTACTCTCCCAATAAATACGGACAAGAAACACACGCTCCGGCATGGCTAACCGGGAGGGCATCGTTAAAGTATTCGATCAACCTCGCGACAAAAAACAATCGAACTAAATCAGAATCACACATAAACTGGGAATCAAAACCTCACATGCGCAACGTCCAAGGTTACAACGAGGAGACGACAGGTGTTGGAGAACAACATCTCCGAGGCAGTGGCAGCGATTACGCCTGAAAAACTGGCGCGAACTTTCCAAAATGTGGAATCTTGTGTTCAAGCCTGTCTCGATGCGCAGGGTGGACAGTTTCAACATCTCTTATGATATGGTTCTGTTTTCCATGGATGAATGTACACCGATGGGCAATTACATTATAACCATCTACATAGTAAAACCTTTAGCCGGAAAAACAGCACCCACTCGGCGAGACATCGATTCGATGAGGTGGCGATAGATATCCTAAGGTATCTGGAACCATAATGTCAGCAGTAGGTCTTCCAGTTCCCGTACATTTCGGGGTGGTGGTGATTCTGCGCGAACCCGCTTTTCCAAGCCGAACCACAAATGTTCCATTGGGTTCATGTCAGGCGAATGTGGAGGCAAAGGGCATTAACAGAAAGTCACCAGCATATTCCTCGAACCACTCCTTGACGATTCTGGCAGTATGGCATGGCGCGCTATCCTGTTGGTAATGGCCGTCAGTAGCAGGTAACACAATTGCCATGAATGGGTGAACTTGGTCCGTAGCGTTACTCAGATACTTGACAGCTGTCAGGGATTGTGCTTTTGGGATAATGGGGCCTAAAGTGTCCCTAGAAAACATCGACCACAGCATAACACCGCAGTCGCCGGCCTTCTTCCTTCCACCAATGCATCCAGATGCCATAGCCTTCGTTGGTAATCGGCGTATTCGCGCTCAGCCGTCTACGTGATTCACCAGGAATCTTGATTCGTCAAACCAGGCCCCGTCCAATCTCGATAATCTTGGGCCCATTTCATGCGTTGTTGGCGATGATGTGCTGTGAGCATGGTGACCCGGCTGGATCTTCGGCTACGCAGGTCCATGCGCAAAAGGCTGCGATGAAGTGTGTGCAGTGACACATTGCCCTGATCACCACTGTTGTAACTGTGGGTGATTTGCCGCACTGTAGCCATGCGGTCGCTGTGAACAATGCGCGAGAGTCTCCTCTCCCCGCTGGCATCAATGAGTTGCGGATGACACACGAATGAACGACGGTTCGTCGTTTGGCCATCTGTGCACCACTTCTAATACGTACTCACTACAGAGACCCTTGAACAACCCACAAGACGCGCCGTTTCCGTGATCGTAGTTCCGAGGCGGAATTTGTTCCTTTATCAAACTCCGATAAATCGGCAGCATTTCCCATTCTAACTCCGAACACTCTACTAACCGAAAGCCGGTCCTCGGGTTGTATGTATACTGCTCTGTGATCTTCACATGCGCCATCGTTCGGTACCAGGCGCGCTCATTTCTCTAGGGTGGGGGTGGTCATAATGGAATCGCTCATCGATGTATGCTCTTACTAAATATCATTTAATTACTGTAATTATTCACGATGTTGATAATAAAAACTTTGGTAAAGTTGAGAGTGGGACACCCTGTACAACTCTTTTACTACACGCCATTCGCTCCTGGGTGAATGATTCAGGGAAGTTTTCCATTGGTACACCCAGAAATTGTTTCTGAATTGATTGCCACGAGAATCGAATCTTAGCAGGAGATCCTCATCTGCAATTTAAGGTCTCAAACTCAAGTGAAGGGAGAGAACCAGAATCGAAGATCAAAACATACACACATATCTCATCAATAATTCAGTGTCATGTCGTAATGACTGGAGATAGTATCGTCACCACTCCTCCATTGGGTGTCGAGGAGCAGAAGAATAAGAATACGCCTGAGTTCTAAAGATCCTAGAATTCGTTATTTGTGCCCACCCAAAATTCTGAAAAACTTGTGCGTAGGGTAGCCTATCAAGGAATTCAGACACTTCACTTTCTTTCATCGCGCGACAAAAGCAGTTTTCTAATTTTCACCAATTTTCTACAGTATTTTTCATTAACTGTTATCTCGTCCTGATGGATTTCAAAACTTGCATTTTCGGTCCCCCAGTCCCGAAAAAAAATTCAATATACGCCCCTGAACTGAATAATATGCATTCTTATTTAGTGGTAGAGTGCGATTATTTTGAAAATCATAACATGACAGGAGACGTACAAAGTGTGTCTGAAAATTTTAATACTGAATTCATAAAAAAATGGAAATTTTAAGAAAAAAATCGATTGCCATTTAATATGCAGAGTACATTCCCCTTAACATGACAAATCCTTTTTGCATAGTAGAACAGCTTTTGCATGACTCTGTGGAACTGAGCTTATGGAAAGCTGCTTAATTCCCTCGTAACTGTATTTTGGATCTGTGAAACGTTGCCAAAATGTTCCTCTTCAGGCAGTATTTCACTTGTGGATGAAAGCAAATAATCAGCAGGTGCCAAATCCGATGGATATGGGGTATGGTGAAACACTGTGACGCCCATCCTTGCGACAAACTGCTTGACGATTGTCACGTTGTATGTAGGGGCATTGTCGTGAAACAAGAACCAATCATCTGATTCGGTCGGGTCCAGACTAACACATCGAATTACCCTCAACAGTCTGTGTACGTCACACCCCTTTAAAATTTAGAGTAAACTCTCCGTCTTTTTGGCAGAAATTCTTTATCTATAACTTCTTACTAGTAAAGAAAAAAGAAAATGTGCTTTGTTTGGAGATTTTGGAATCGGAGTCTCTCCGGCTCTGCCTGATTTTCTGGAACCCATGCAGTTGATTGTTTTTTTGCTTGTTTCGACAGCTATGATTGCTTTTAAAGTTTGGATTACTGTGTGCCATTTATATTAAATCCTGACACACAGCAACTCGCTCTCTTTCTGTTCCGCCGTCAGTGATTGTGGTACGAAGCACGAGCACTTTTTTCAAATTCACGACAACAGTCAAACGCACGGAACCTTGCTGAAGCGCAGTTAGTTTACTATCAATCGGAAGGGCAGTCAACAATTGTCCCTTCACAGCTGCCGAACTTTGTCAATGTTGGTGTTCATACGAGACTGGAAGATCCGACCGGTCCGTACGTGGTCCTCAACACCATCCCGTTCATCACAGGACCAACCATAGCAAAGGAAAAGGTTGAATCATGATAATGCTTCATCTCCATAAGCTTTAAGCACCATTATAATTGTTTCAGTTGCACGTTTTCCGGTTATAAAATAAAATTTGATTGAAAATCATGGTTCAGTACTTGAATATAAGACGAGGTGACTTTACTGTACCAATTTAAACGCGACTTTCCAGTAGAACCGCTTTGTGCACACTGCTGAAATTTGGCAACAAGCCAGTTCAGATTTGATAGAGAATAGTTTAAACCAAGGACCAATGGATGGCATTAGTCGGATCGTTTAAACAGAATCAGTCATAAACCTTTTCAGTCAAACGTTGTACATAAATGCTAAATACTTGCGAAGAAGACTTTGAGAGCTTTCTGGAAGCATAAAAGATGAACCAATGAAATTGATATTTTCCTGAAAAGTAAATTTATCTTTTCGGAAGACGAATTCGAAAAATACGAGTGTAAAGATGTTGTTAACATTAATTACGTAATTTCAAAGGAAAGATTCTGATTTGAGGTATGGTTTTCTCAATATCTTGTACGAAAACTAGAAATGGAAGGAAAACTGTTTGTAAAAGAAGCACTGCAAAAGATAAGAAACATAAATTTTAAAAATGCAATGTAGAAGCTCATTGGATATTTTATTTCAGAACTCCAATTTAAACTTCAGTTCTGTTCTTCTAACAGAAAAACTTTTGTATTATCCAGCAGCTTGTGAACTACAGACAACAAAAATAATCATTTAAAAATATAGATAAAATAAGAAGACAGATAAATATAGATAGACAAATGGTTAGGAGGGATATGAAGAGAGAGAAGGTATTAAAATTCAAGATATCAGAGGGTTTTTTTTATGTTGTATGTATTACGGTCATGAATGTTTCTTGCACTCAGTTTGGAGCAATAAATACCAGAGGAAAATAAAATAAAATTTTGGCTAAAATTTTCAAATATTATCTTTCTGACATTCAGATACTTTTCTTATTGCAGGGTATCAAGGTTGTAGTCACAAAACTGCCTATGAAAAAATTCGCAGTTACTCGTGGAGTGCTAATGGAGGTAAAACAGGTAAGAACTCTTTCAAATCTGATTTGCCTTGCATTATCGTTCTACTACTGCATCCACAAAATGTCAACTTTCTTATATGCTTATCGAATGTAAGATAACGTTCCTGTGAAAAAAAAAATTCAAAGGAAACAGGAAAAAATGAAATACCCTGCGAACAGAACAGACGGAATAAGGCAAAACTATTACTCATTTTCCGTATGTCGGGCCACTGGGTCTGGGACGAGAGAAATAGGGCTATCGAGTAAGTGCACTATCCATATTCATACCAGGACTACTGGGTGTGGGACGTGAGAAATAGGGCCATCATACAAGTGCACCATCCATGTCTCATACCGGGACTACTGGGTCTGGGACGGGAGAAATAGGGCAGTCGGATAAGTGCACCATCCATGTCTTATACCGGGACCACTGGGTCTAGGACGGGAGAAATAGGGCAATTGAACAAGTGCACCCTCTATGTTTTACACTGGGACCACTTGGTTTAGAACGGGTAGAAATAGGGCCATTTGGAGAAGTTCACCACCTATTTGTCATACCGGGGCTACATTGGCGGCACAGTTAGGCAGCCTACCAGCGTCGCTGTTTCGGAGATGCTGTTACCAAGGCGTTTTGCCATAGCGATCTAGCTTTTGCCTAAATCAGATAAATCCTTTGATTTTTCCCATGTTGAGACGAAACGAAGTACTGACTAAGAGAGCTTCGATCCAGGTATTATATATACAGGGTATTCCAAAATTATTTTTACAACTTTAACCCGCAATAAAACCCAAACGAAATATGATCGCGAAGTTTCGTTTTTTGTACATGTAATAGCAACGCATAAAGTTTTATTGGTACGCAAAACGGTCATCGCTCAAACAGAGGTCATCGCTCTTTCCACGTTTATAAGTGAGTCACGGAAAAATTCTCATTGGTCGCCACCGGGAATCGAACCCAGGGTCTTCTAGTTACGCGCCGTATATGCTTCCACTGCACTACAGCGGCCTCGAATTCCTCCAGACTCACACACACTAACTGCCAAGCCAATTTGGCAACTTGCTTCTTGGATCCCCGCACAATGCTGGGGATTCACCAAAGATGGTTAGCAGCAACTGAACAAATAATTAGAAGGCGAATGAATAATTAATACAGACATTTGACGTGGACCAAGAGCATCAAGACATTTGACATGGACCAGGAGCATCAAGACATTTGACGTGGACCAGAAGTCCTGGCTCTTTCCACGTTTATACGTGGAAAGAACGATGACCTCTGTTTGGTATAAACGTGGAAAGAGCGATGACCTCTGTTTGGTATAAACGAGGAAAGAGCGATGACCTCTGTTTGATGCTCCTGGTCCTCGTCAAATGTCTGTATTAATTAATTTGCTTCAAGGTGCGACCCTAACTTGTGATGGGCACTCCACAGGAAAAGGTCTAGGTCTAATGTGTGGCATGGTCCATAGAGACGAAGTCAGATACACAAGTCCAAAGGAATTTCTGTATCAAATTTCGACGTAATCCCCCATCCAGACCCTCAACACGCGACGGACACAAGAAGTTTATGGAGTCTGGTCGTGTGCTTCATAAAAAAGTGCGCTGGCCGGATAAGCACAAGTGAAGATGATACGAAAGGTATTCGACAGAGTTTCCATTTGGGGTTACCACCTACAAGAGTACAAAACGCTTGCACCTGACTGCCTACAAAGGTACATTTGTCACAGGCACTGCACCCTGGGATAAACCGAATCGTTTCTACTTTGCTGTTGATATACTCCACAGGATTGATAATGAGGAAGGCTTCCTGAAATGTGTTTTGATAATGAGGAAGGCTTTCTGAAATGTGTTTTATTCAGCATTGAGGCAACATTTCATGTGTGTGGTGTTATCAACAGGCATAACTGCAGAATTTGGGGGTTTCAAACCAACATGCTGTCCGTAAGATGGAACGTGACAGGCCTAAAGTCAACGTCTGGTGCGGTTTCTTACACAATCGCATCACGGCCCCTTCTTTTCTTCCGAAAACACAGATCCAATGTTTATTTGGACATGCTGAGTGAGTTATTTACCTTCCTTCCAATTGGAGTCCTGCAACCGGCTATAATCTTCCAGCAGGACGGTACGCCCCACGACTGGGCACTTCGTGATCGTGTGTTTCTTGATTAAACTTTTCCGGAGCGATGGATTTGACGGGATGATCCATTTCCTTGGTCTCCACGTTCACCTAGACTTTTTTCTGTGGGGGCTATGTGAAGGATATTTACTGAAAAAAGGTTCCGGATGTGGATAGGCTGACGCACATGATTACAGCTGACGTCACAACAATTCCTGATGGCATGCTCTGGAGAACATAGCACGAGGTCGAATATCGTCTCAACCTTACCCGTGCAAGCAACGGTGCTCATGCTGAGCTCTACTAGCGTCCCAACAAACTTTTGAACGTGCTGTTCCATATGGAAGAAACCGATTTTTGTTCTTTTATTCCTTTTCTGTTTCATTGAAGTTGAAGTTGTAAAGATAATTTTGGAACACTCTGTATTATTCGCGACATTGGCACGTGACGCTTATTGGCTGCACACTAGCTTATTTGCAACGCAGAGGTGGTTTTAATGTTTCGGATGATCGGTGTAAAAGTCGTTTCCATTTTTTCCCGAAAAATGTTTATATAAACAGACTTTTCAGTTTGACAAAACCAGTTGACCAATTCTTTGGCGCGATTAGTTGCTACAACGGAAATGAAGAAGTTTGACGTACATTTAGGAATCGAGGTAACTTTATTTATATTAATACTTAACTGTGGAAGAAGAAATGTTTTTAGATTTAAAACAGAAGTAAGTAGTCAAGTCTAAACCTTACCTGCGAGAGCAATATTTAAGAGAAATAGCACGTCTCTCTCTATAACATTCCGTTCACCACTTCGGTGGTTCAACTCAGTTGAGCAGCTTTGTCTCAACAGAGGAAGCTATGCGTGGTATTTGCAATAAGTAGCGGAGAACGCGTGATGCAAATTTAAAACGGCCCCGGATGGGCTGGACATTCCAAATTAAAACCCGTGCAGACCTCTAAGCAAATATTCAGCCTATATATATATATACACTGCTGGCCACCCAAAATGCAACATCAAGAAGGACACTGGTACCCCTGGTACGTCTACAAACATCTGTGACCGGCCAACGCTATGTGCGCATCCTTTCTGACGAGGAACACCCGTTCATGTCCTGCATTCATGCTGATGGGTTGGGCCTGTTCCAAGAGGACAATGCACCTCCACACAAGTGTCGGGACGCCACATTATGGTTAGAGGAGCATTCATCTGAGTTTGGAGTGTGGCCATTCCCACCCAAGTCCCCAGATCTGAAAGTGATAGAACACATTTGGGATGCCGTGCAACGCGCTATCGAACAATACACCCGAATTGTGGAACGCTCTGCAGGAAGTATGGTGTTCATTGCCTACAGCATATTTCCAGAAGCTAGTTGATTCCATGCCCCGTCGTATTTCTGCAGTGCTGCGCTCCCGTTGGGAACCTACCAAGTATTAGACTGGTGTACCAGTTTTTCTGGCACTTCAGTGTATACATACTGTATTGGACATCAAAGTCTGATATTGAATATGTCAAGGAACTGCATTTTATTTCAGAACAAGAACTGTTGACATCACCTGACCTTACATCCTATATATATACTGTATGTATATATTGTACATATATATATATATATATATATATATATATATATATATATATATATATATATATGTATATATATATATATATATGGGATGTAAGGTCAGGTGATGCGTAACATCACAGCCTCTCCTTGACAAATGTCAACCCCGCCTTCTCGTGGTGCATCCTGTTCCTACTAAAGGGGCTCTGACGACCGCAAATAGCGGTATAACTATACCATCGGGATTAGAGGAAATTCTATCCCACACTCACCAACCCGCTTGGCCAGCGTGGTGAGTTATGGCCAAACCCCTCCAAAATGACTCCACAACTTAAATCTTGGCCCTCAGTCTCCGGCAGCTGGAATGTACCTGGCCAAGGCAGCGGCCAGTGCGACATGAAGGCAGAGGGTGCTAAGAATCCCCGGAGGACCGGACTAGGCTGCCATCTGATGCTGACCTTGGCAACGTACAATGGACGCTCCCTATCTTCTGATTCAAGGCTTCTTGAATTGGAAGAGGAACTACAAAGGATCAAGTGGGACATCGTGGGGCTAAGTGAGGTAAGGAGAAAAGGAGAAGATCTCATCGAACTGAAAAGTGGACATCTCTTCTACTATCGTGGGACAGATACTGGCAGAACTAGTGGTGTTGGATTTATAATAAACAAGAAACTGAAGGATAAAGTTGTAGAAGTTGAAAGTTCCTCTGACAGAGCTGCACGGCTTGTTATCCAACTCTCGAAAAGATACCAAGCTCAGATTATTCAAACTTATGCACCCACCACAAGTCATCCTGAAGAAGAAATTGAAGAATTTTATGAGGAAATTTGTCATCTAAATAATAAAGGTAAGCAGCACTTGAAAATAATTATGGGAGATTTCAATGCAAAAATAGGGCAACGGCAACAGAATGAAACTTCAGTAGGTAAATTCGGTCACGGCAACAGAAACCAGCGTGGAAATACTCTCGTTGAGTTTGCAGAGGCAGAAGGGTTTTTCATCATGAACTCCTTCTTCAAGAAAAAGCCACACAGGAAATGGACATGGAGACATCCAAATGGGACGACAAGTGAAATTGATTTTATTATGTGTAACAAAAAATTCGTCATAGAAGACTGCAGTGTGCTAAACAAGTTCAACACTGGTAGTGACCATAGATTGGTGAGATGTAAGATGCACCTCAACACTAAACTTGAACGTGGCAAGCTCATAAGACAAACAAAATCTATTGACATAACCAACCTTAAAAAACACCATAATACCTTCAAGTTGGAACTGAAGAACAGGTTCTCTGCTTTAGAAGGCCTAACATCGGAAGAAGTGGACATCTCTGAAGTTAACAGAAAAGTAACCAAACCTCTTATGGAAAAAGCAACAAAATTAGCTGGGTCTAAGAACAAGTTGCATGTAAATAAATTATCAGGAAAAACGAAAATGTTGATGCAAAAAAGAAGAGAGATGAGGACAACTAAAGAAGATGTGACTTCCAAAGTGGAATATATAGAGCTATGCAAGACAGTACGAAAAAGTATCACTGAAGACGTAAGAAAATTCAACTGTGAACTAGTGAGGAAAGCAATTGAAAACAACCAAAGCCTAAAGATAGCAAAGGGACATCTCAGTAAGGGAAGAAAACAGATTATGGCACTGAGAAAAGAAGATGGTTCTGTAACAAGAAATAGAGGCGAAATTTTGACAAGAGTGAAAGATTTCTACTCCAAATTATATGAAAGGGATGATACATGCACTCCAGACATCATGAAAGATACCAGTACTAGAGTTCCTCCAGTCCTTCCAGCAGAAGTTGCACATGCAATCAAGAACATGAAGCGGGGAAAAGCTCCAGGAGAAGATGGAATTACTGTAGACATCATACAAGAAGCAAGTGGAGAAATCGAAACAGTACTCGCCCAAATTTTCACTCGATGCCTTAATGAAGGAAAGATTCCTGAGGATTGGAACACCGCTACAATGATCCTGCTACATAAGAAAGGTGACATTGAGGATCTCGGAAACTACAGACCTATCAGCCTCCTATCAGTAGTTTATAAAATCTTCACTAAAGTTCTTTCACACCGCTTGAAGGTAACACTGGACATGGCTCAACCGAGAGAACAAGCTGGATTCAGGAGTGGCTACAGCACAATAGATCATATCCATGTGCTGAGAGAACTAATTGGAAGAGCGAGGGAATATGAACTTCCATTGTGCATGGCTTTTATCGATTATGAAAAAGCCTTTGATTCGGTGAAACCATCAGCAGTTACAATGGCTCTGAAAACCTGCGGTATTGAAGATGCATACATTAATATTATTAATAACATCTATGAAAATGCAAGTGCAAAGATTAGGCTGTTTGAAAATACAACACACATAAAAATTGGAAAGGGAGTGAGACAAGGTGACACCATATCTCCGAAGCTCTTTAATGCCACATTGGAGGGTGTTTTTCAGTCACTGAGCTGGGAAAACAAGGGGATAAAGATTAATGGAGATTATCTAACCCACCTTCGTTTTGCTGATGACGTAGTCATTTTTGCAACTAGCCCATCAGAGCTGCAGAGTATGATCCAGGAACTTGCTGACAAGAGTAAAGAAGTGGGATTAAAAATGAACTTTCAGAAGACAAAAGTGATGTTCAATGCTTTTACAAGAAATGAAGATTTATCGATTGATGGAGAAAAGCTGGAGATAACAGACACGTACGTTTATCTTGGACAGCAGATATCAAGTGAGGGTCACATTGATGAAGAAATTAATCGGCGTACAAAACTTGCCTGGAGAGCTTTTGGAAGAAACAGCATAATTTTCAAGAGCAATATGCCATTATGTCTTAAAAGAAAAGTGTTTGATCAATGCATCCTTCCAGTGCTTACGTATGGTGCAGAGACGTGGACCTTAACTAAAAGAGACATACAAAGGCTGCAGACAACTCAAAGAAGCATGGAGAGGTGCATACTTGGTGTAACCAGGAGAGATAAGAAGAGGAACTCGTGGATCCGAAAAATGACAAGAGTGGAAGACATCATGATCAGAGTTAAATCCCTGAAATGGCAATGGGCTGGACATACTGCCAGAAGGACAGATCATCGATGGACAGCCGAAATTTTAGATTGGATTCCAAGGGACAGGAAAAGACCCAGAAGAAGGCCACATGGGAGATGGGTGGATGAAATTCGAAAGTATGCAGGGGTGACATGGAGGAGACTGGCACAAGACAGACCGTTGTGGAGGAAACTTGGGGAGACCTTCGTCCAGCAGTGGATTGATAATGGTTGACAATGATGATGATGATGATATATATATATATATATATGTACAATAATGAAGGAAAGATTCCTGAGGATTGGAACACCGCTACAATGATCCTGCTACATAAGAAAGGTGACATTGAGGATCTCAGAAACTACAGACCTATCAGCCTCCTATCAGTAGTTTATAAAATCTTCACTAAAGTTCTTTCACACCGCTTGAAGGTAACACTGGACATGGCTCAACCGAGAGAACAAGCTGGATTCAGGAGTGGCTACAGCACAATAGATCATATCCACGTGCTGAGAGAACTAATTGAAGAGCGAGGGAATATGAACTTCCATTGTGCATGGCTTTTATCGATTATGAAAAAGCCTTTGATTCGGTGAAACCATCAGCAGTTACAATGGCTCTGAAAACCTGCGGTATTGAAGATGCATACATTAATATTATTAATAACATCTATGAAAATGCAAGTGCAAAGATTCGGCTGTTTGAAAATACAACACACGTAAAAATTGGAAAGGGAGTGAGACAAGGTGACACCATATCTCCGAAGCTCTTTAATGCCACATTGGAGGGTGTTTTTCAGTCGCTGAGCTGGGAAAACAAGGGGATAAAGATTAATGGAGATTATCTAACCCACCTTCGTTTTGCTGATGACGTAGTCATTTTTGCAACTACCCCATCAGAGCTGCAGAGTATGATCCAGGAACTTGCTGACAAGAGTAAAGAAGTGGGATTAAGTTAAAAAATGAACTTTCAGAAGACAAAAGTGATGTTCAATGCTTTTACAAGAAATGAAGATTTATCGATTGATGGAGAAAAGCTGGAGATAACAGACACGTCCGTTTATCTTGGACAGCAGATATCAAGTGAGGGTCACATTGATGAAGAAATTAATCGGCGTACAAAACTTGCCTGGAGAGCTTTGGAAGAAACAGCATAATTTTCAAGAGCAATATGCCATTATGTCTTAAAGAAAAGTGTTTGATCAATGCATCCTTCCAGTGCTTACGTATGGTGCAGAGACGTGGACCTTAACTAAAAGAGACATACAAAGGCTGCAGACAACTCAAAGAAGCATGGAGAGGTGCATACTTGGTGTAACCAGGAGAGATAAGAAGAGGAACTCGTGGATCCGAAAAATGACAAGAGTGGAAGACATCATGATCAGAGTTAAATCCCTGAAATGGCAATGGGCTGGACATACTGCCAGAAGGACAGATCATCGATGGACAGCCGAAATTTTAGATTGGATTCCAAGGGACAGGAAAAGACCCAGAAGAAGACCACATGGGAGATGGGTGGATGAAATTCGAAAGTATGCAGGGGTGACATGGAGGAGACTGGCACAAGACAGACCGTTGTGGAGGAAACTTGGGGAGACCTTCGTCCAGCAGTGGATTGATAATGGTTGACAATGATGATGATGATGATATATATATATATATATATATATATATATATATATATATGATGATATATATATATATATATATATATATCATCATCATTGTCAACCATTATCAATCCACTGCTGGACGAAGGTCTCCCCAAGTTTCCTCCACAACGGTCTGTCTTGTGCCAGTCTCCTCCATGTCACCTCTGCATACTTTCGAATTTCATCCACCCATCTCCCATGTGGTCTTCTTCTGGGTCTTTTCCTGTCCCTTGGAATCCAATCTAACATTTCGGCTGTCCATCAATGATCTGTCCTTCTGGCAGTATGTCCAGCCCATTGCCATTTCAGGGATTTAACTCTGATCATGATGTCTTCCACTCTTGTCATTTTTCGGATCCACGAGTTCCTCTTCTTATCTCTCCTGGTTACACCAAGTATGCACCTGTCCATGCTTCTTTGAGCTGTCTGCAGCCTTTGTATGTCTCTTTTAGTTAAGGTCCACGTCTCTGCACCATACTTAAGCACTGGAAGGATGCATTGATCAAACACTTTTCTTTTAAGACATAATGGCATATTGCTCTTGAAAATTATGCTGTTTCTTCCAAAAGCTCTCCAAGCAAGTTTTGTACGCCGGTTAATTTCTTCTTCAATGTGACCCTCACTTGATATCTGCTGTCCAAGATAAACGTACGTGTCTGTTATCTCCAGCTTTTCTCCATCAATCGATAAATCTTCATTTCTCGTAAAAGCATTGAACATCACTTTTGTCTTCCGAAAGTTCATTTTTAATCCCACTTCTTTACTCGTGTCAGCAAGTTCCTGGATCATACTCTGCAGCTCTGATGGGGTAGTTGCAAAAATGACTACGTCATCAGCAAAACGAAGGTGGGTTAGATAATCTCCATTAATCTTTATCCCCTTGTTTTCCCAGCTCAGCGACTGAAAAACACCCTCCAATGTGGCATTAAAGAGCTTCGGAGATATGATGTCACCTTGTCTCACTTCCTTTCCAATTTTTACGTGTGTTGTATTTTCAAACAGCCGAATCTTTGCACTTGCATTTTCATAGATGTTATTAATAATATTAATGTATGCATCTTCAATACCGCAGGTTTTCAGAGCCATTGTAACTGCTGATGGTTTCACCGAATCAAAGGCTTTTTCATAATCGATAAAAGCCATGCACAATGGAAGTTCATATTCCCTCGCTCTTTCAATTAGTTCTCTCAGTACGTGGATATGATCTATTGTGCTGTAGCCACTCCTGAATCCAGCTTGTTCTCTCGGTTGAGCCATGTCCAGTGTTACCTTCAAGCGGTGTGAAAGAACTTTAGTGAAGATTTTATAAACTACTGATAGGAGGCTGATAGGTCTGTAGCTTCCGAGATCCTCAATGTCACCTTTCTTATGTAGCAGGATCATTGTAGCGGTGTTCCAATCCTCAGGAATCTTTCCTTCATTAAGGCATCGAGTGAAAATTTGGGCGAGTACTGTTTCGATTTCTCCACTTGCTTCTTGTATGATGTCTACAGTAATTCCATCTTCTCCTGGAGCTTTTCCCCGCTTCATGTTCTTGATTGCAACTTCTGCTGGAAGGACTGGAGGAACTCTGGTACTGGTATCTTTCATGATGTCTGGAGTGCATGTATCATCCCTTTCATATAATTTGAAGTAGAAATCTTTCACTCTTGTCAAAATTTCGCCTCTATTTCTTGTTACAGAACCATCTTCTTTTCTCAGTGCCATAATCTGTTTTCTTCCCTTACTGAGATGTCCCTTTGCTATCTTTAGGCTTTGGTTGTTTTCAATTGCTTTCCTCACTAGTTCACAGTTGAATTTTCTTACGTCTTCAGTGATACTTTTTCGTACTGTCTTGCATAGCTCTATATATTCCACTTTGGAAGTCACATCTTCTTTAGTTGTCCTCATCTCTCTTCTTTTTTGCATCAACATTTTCGTTTTTCCTGATAATTTGTTTACATGCAACTTGTTCTTAGACCCAGTTAATTTTGTTGCTGTTTCCATAAGAGCTTTGGTTACTTTTCTGTTAACTTCAGAGATGTCCACTTCTTCCGATGTTAGGCCTTCTAAAGCAGAGAACCTGTTCCTCAGTTCCAACTTGAAGGTATTATGGTGTTTTTTAAGGTTGGGGATGTCAATAGATTTTGTTTGTCTTATGAGCTTGCCACGTTCAAGTTTAGTGTTGAGGTGCATCTTACATCTCACCAATCTATGGTCACTACCAGTGTTGAACTTGTTTAGCACACTGCAGTCTTCTATGACGAATTTTTTGTTACACATAATAAAATCAATTTCACTTGTCGTCCCATTTGGATGTCTCCATGTCCATTTCCTGTGTGACTTTTTCTTGAAGAAGGAGTTCAAGATGAAAAACCCTTCTGCCTCTGCAAACTCAACGAGAGTATTTCCACGCTGGTTTCTGTTGCCGTGACCGAATTTACCTACTGAAGTTTCATTATGTTGCCGTTGCCCTATTTTTGCATTGAAATCTCCCATAATTATTTTCAAGTGCTGCTTACCTTTATTATTTAGATGACAAATTTCCTCATAAAATTCTTCAGTTTCTTCTTCAGGATGACTTGTGGTGGGTGCATAAGTTTGAATAATCTGAGCCTGGTATCTTTTCGAGAGTTGGATAACAAGCCGTGCAGCTCTGTCAGAGGAACTTTCAACTTCTACAACTTTATCCTTCAGTTTCTTGTTTATTATAAATCCAACACCACTAGTTCTGCCAGTATCTGTCCCACGATAGTAGAAGAGATGTCCACTTTTCAGTTCGATGAGATCTTCTCCTTTTCTCCTTACCTCACTTAGCCCCACGATGTCCCACTTGATCCTTTGTAGTTCCTCTTCCAATTCAAGAAGCCTTGAATCAGAAGATAGGGAGCGTCCATATATATATATATATATATAGGGTTACAAGGAAAGTCCTTGATCAGGCGAATATCTCACGAACTGTGGCAGTTAGCAATTTACTTCTTGTGCAGTTGTATAGGAAACCCCCTATGATAGACGCAATAGCACCACGAGGGATCCACTCGCCCTCTTTTTGGTGGGTTGAGGGAGGTACCGTGCCTCGCTTTGCAGATAGGGCTAAAATGCCAATTACAAACTTGTTCAGCGAAGCAAAAATAGTACATAAATGTTTTTGTCTTATAAGAAAAGATGGAAGGGGACCGAGAATGTTGTCCGAAGAAAACCACAGCATCCGGAAGCAACGACAGAGTATTTAGACAAGAACTTATTATTACTTAGAAATTATCTAAATTGGCAAGTTCTAAGTAAATGAAAGCACAAAGAAAAAGTTTTCCTACAAACCTTATCAACAGTTCTTGTTCTGAAATAAAACGCAGTTCCTTGACACATTCAATATCAGACTTTGATGTCCAATACAGTAAAAAATACACTGAGAAAAGGGGAAATAGCATGAAGGCGAAACACTCATCCAATAGGAAAACTCTATGCACATCTAATTGAATGGCGTACGTGGCAAAGCTTTCGACTTCCCGTCAGTGGCTCACTAAGTGTTGGCATACGGACCACGCATATCATTTTTGTATTCTGACGACGGAGCAGAAATCACATTTGAAATCCATGCCAATATGCTTCGAACACAGCGACTCACGTAGTTTTCCGCTTTTTTTGCATTTGGAGAGTCCCTTCCATCTTTTGTTATGGGATTTTTTTACCTCGCTGAACAAGCTTGTAATTGACTTCTTTGCCCTACCTACAAATGGAAGCGGAATAGCCCCTCAACTCTCTCCCCCTCCCCCAAGGGGGCGAGAGGATCCTTCGTGGTGTCATTCTGTGCGCCATAGGGGTTTCCTATACAACTGCGCAAAAAGTAAATCGCTAACTGCCGTAGTTGGTGAGATATTGGCCTGAACATGGACTTTCCTTGTAACCCTGTATATACGTCTCTGAGCAAACGCTTTAAATTTCGTGTTTCAGCAGAATGGAATTGCTGGATGTTAAGAGGAGAGAAAACCTTTACAGATAATGACAAACTGCGTATCTTCCCATTCCATAATGTATGCAATTTTGAATATCAAAACTGTAACCAAACTTTCGAGAAATGTAAAATTTTGTATTCGATGGATGAAAAGGACGATTTTTGTGGAAATCGAATGACGACCGTACGGCATTTAATTCAGAGGTTGAATGGAGCTTATATGATGATATGATGTCAGACATAGCGCAAGATAACACTTAAACGAACTCTTCGATTCCGTAACACCACAAAATGTAGTACACGAATTGACATAAGGGTTAGATAAATCACTCTTGTTTTA